>HG992040.1:8144207-12944207 GCA_905220475.3 Ennomos fuscantarius
GACATAACATAATATGAATAACATGAGTATTTTGTAAGTTTGTTACCACTCAGTGCTGAAATGGTTGTGACTTTAGTAAATTTGGTTTACACTAACCTTGCTTCCTGGAGTAACATAGGGTGCTTTTTATACTGGAAAATTTTGAAGTTATACCGATAAACCACGGGGCGCGGCTAGTGTTGAGTGGTAACAAACATACATACAGAAACACAAGTTTTAGTATATTTTAAATATGCAAATAAAATGAAAATGTTTATTTTTTCCTAAAGCTGTAGACAAATGTCTACAGTTTTTCTAATTTGAAATATGTCTTGTTATAGTGAACGTTGTTGATGGTTCTGAAGCTCCTGGTCCAGGTAAAAACTGAATACTTTTTTTATTTTCTATATAAGTAGGCATAATAACACTTACAATAACAGATTAAATATTAATTAAATATAATATTATAAATAGATTAAACTATTAGTTATGAAACTACTTCATACTTTTAGTAAAGACTAATCGGCATTGCCACGTTGTTGTGTGGCATAAAAAGGTAATAATATAATTTAATATTTTCTATATTTTTTTTTGTTTTGCTTTTGGCTCCACACTTTTATGTATTTAGCCAGTGTCAAGTAATTAATTTCTCAAGTTAATAAATACTATTAATATTATGTGTCAAGTCACAGTCCAAGTCATCAAGTTAAGTCATGGTCTAGTCTAGTCAAGTCATACTCCTAGTAAAATGGTGGCAACTTTACCAGAAGCTTCTATGGAGTTTTGGAAACAACACGAAAAGAAACGTTTCATCATCTTTATACCACTTTCCCACACTCATGCCTGTAATCCAGCACTTAACGAATAAAATACCACCAATTTTATGCACTAACACTGAAAATAACACAAGTTTTGGAAAATAATACAATGCGGTGATGCGAACTTTTTCGTTTTCCCGCCAAAACTCCAAATTGTCTATTATTAACTACGTCTAGTAAATGGCTAGCACTCACGAGAACACTACTTACGTCAGTTTCTATAATATATGATTTAAATTAAATTTAATTAATTTCAGTGAATGTCGTCGACAATAACTCCGGCCCCGGCGAAGGTACAAAATTTTATTAGTAAAAACTTATAATTTAATTTTATTAGTATAAATTTAAATTGAAATTTTATTAGGAAAAATTGAAAATTTATTAGTAAAAATTTAATTTATCTGATAAAATTTATCAGTAAAAAATTTAATTTAAACTTTGTTAGTAAAAATTTAAATTTAAATTTTATCATCATCACGATCAGGTGGATGCCGTCCACTGCTGAACATAGGCCTCCAGCCCCACATTTTGAAAGTTTCCCCCTTGTGTCATCTCACACTCATATAATGCTAATGCCCAAATATATATATTGATATATATATATAAATTTCGTTTCGACTGTTTATATACGTTGCATATTTGTTAAAAAAGCTTACTTTATTATTGGTTTTAATATCTGGTGTACATTTACGCTCCAACCAAATTTATAAATATCTAATATCCTATTTTTTTTTGTAGTAGTAGTAGTAGGTAGTTTTTAGTATTAGTTATTAAATCATTGTAGTATTTAGAAAATAAAGGCAATTTGCCGTATTTAAAAAAAAAAATTAAATTCACTGTTTTATTTAGATATATTGGATGTTTGTTGAAAAAACTTGCTTTACTCTTGCTATCCTGATTTTAATATCTGGAATACATTAAGACTGATGTGATGAGGTTGCCTAGATATTCAAAATGTTATGTTGGTTAATTCAGTTTGTTTTATGTTACGAAATGACATAACGAGCTAGTCGCTCGCCTGATGTTAAGCAATACGACTGCCCATATCAGTTGCAGTGACACTTGAAACTCTAAAGTATAGTTTCGCATGACACTGCACTGCGCACGCCATTCTAACACAACAGCACAGTCTAGCAATAAGATTACTAGACTGTGAGATTAGGTCATAATCTCATTTACCCATTAATTTCACTAGGTACAGTGCCCTTCAAACTGGAAAACAGTAGTGCTTGCACACTACTGCTTGGCGGCAGAATAACTAGCAAAGCGGTGGTACCTACCTAGACGAAATTTGCAGAAAAATCCTACCACCTAGTAAAGCTTGTATATTTGCTAATACATCTATTGTTAAACTAATGTTATTTTATTTGTTTACAGTGCTAGTGATTGACGGAGAGCATCAAGGTGAGCGACAACAAATTATTGATAACTAGTTGCACCCTGAGGTTTCACCTGCGGATAAAAATAATCCCATGTGTTCATCCAGAGTATAAGCTATCTGCATTCCAATTTTCATCAAAATTGGTTCAGCATTTTTTGCATGAAAGCATAACCATAAGCGGCAGGACCAGTATTTGTGTTATTATTGTATTAATTATTGTGTAGTTATTATTGTAGATAATTTCACGCTGAATCCAACGATACCCATAAGTCATTTTGTGAAAAAAATTAGTTAAACCCTTTTTGTTCTCACCCCTTCTTTTGTGGCGCTACCGTTCCTTGAAGGGAGTTGTAGTCATTAGATATTCTTCCTTTTCTCCTATATTATTCTCTATGCCTTCCCTCATCGATAGAGCGTAAAAACAATTAACCCGTACAAAACAGGGACGTGCAGCTAGTATATTTTTTTTTTTTTTTTAAGATTTGGCTCCACACTTTTGTGTATTTAGCCAGTGTCAAGTTATTGATATTTTATCAAGTTATCGATATTTCACGCAAATATGTGTCAAGTCACAGTCGAAGTCACCAAGTCAATCCATAGTCAAGTCAGTCTAGTCAAAGTCATACTCCTAGTAAAGTGGTGGCAACTTTACTTGAAGCTTCTATGGAGTTTTGGAAACAACACGAAAAGAAACGTTTCACCATCATTATACCATTTTCCCACACTCACGCCTGTAATCCAGCACTTAACGAATAAAATGCCACCAATTTTATGCACTAACACTGAAAATAACATAAGTTTTGGAAAATAATACAATGCGGCGACGCGATCTTTTTCGTTTTCCCGCCAAAACCTAGTATAATTATACACTAACATTATTTTTCTTGTTTGACAGTGAACGTGGTTGACGGAGAACAAAAAGGTGAGTAACAAAAAATGTACATTTAGAAGCCTCCAACAGATTTACCCGTTTAAAAAAAAACAAACAGGTGCCTTATACTATACATACCTACAAAACCCTCGCAGCCTTATTAATAAACACGAACTAGCTTTAGACTAGTTACACCATCTTTTGTCTCTTTCGATCCAGCTAAATATTCCAGGAGCAAATAAAAGACAAAAGCTGTACCCCGTTTATTAATAAGGCTGTCGGTGTATTACATTTTTTTTTTTTGTTTTGGCTTCTCACTTTTGTGTGCAAGAGTGCATTAGTTCTGACTTGCACTTAGCCGGTTTTTCGCTTTTTTTTGTTTCGGTTTAGTTTTTATATTCATAAAAGAGGTTTTAAGCAATTTGTAAGTTCGTTCGTGTTTATTTCGTGTTGCACTCGTGCTTACAAACATGGCCAAAATAAATAATTATTGCTACTAAAATAAATTAAAATGTTTGTCGGCAGAAACGGGTTTTGCGTAGATAGGTTGCAACCTATATAACTATAGGCCTTCAGCATGTCCACACCGCACCGTGTCTGGAACAAGAATGATCCGTAGTACACCGATCGATCCCTTTATATAGTCAGACAGGTAGGGGCGCCATGACAGTTGCCGGTGCTGCCACTGTAATAAATTTAATGCCACCACAGGGTAAATTACGGTGCTCAATCGCTGTGCATAGAGTTTATAACTGGACGTAGCCGCCGTCATGTTTAATTATCAAATGTATAATAATAATAATAATAATACATCCGAAGATTCTTTATCTTATTTGGTTATATGGCTATTAAATTCGTGTCAATCTTCTAATTTCTGTTTTATTATTTCAGAACCTCAACTACGCAACTAGAAGGAGTAATGGCAGAACGGTTTCTTACTCTTACGATGTATAAATAATAATTTAGTTTATAATACACTTATTTAAGTACCTACATAAAGTTTTAATTATTGTATAATAATAATTATAATAATAATAATATGTGTGGACATCTCACACAACGCCATCTAGCCCCAAACTAAGCAAAGCTTGTATTATGGGAACCAAATAACTGATACAATACTTAGATACTTTTTGTTTGTAAATACATACATACAATAAAATATTACACTCAGACACAGAACTAACACCTATGTTCATCACACAAATGTTTGTCCTGGGTGGGAATCGAACCCACAAACATTTGTATGATGAACATAGGTATGTGTATTTTGTGTTTTCTTCTTTAAACGATCACATACACAGATCTTAGACCCTAACTAGGATTCCCTGTGTCTAAAGATCCGGGAACTATACAAGGACCATGATCCCACAACACCCAGACACAGAACAAGTACTTTTTTTTATTGTTAGATAGGCTCGCGGTTGAATTCTATCACACCTGATGGTAAGTAACGATGCGGTCTAGGATGTAACACGCTTGCCTAGAAGATACCTGTTCACTCGATTTGAAGACTCCAAGGTTTTTAGTTTTCGGGAAATACGTAAAGCGTTCCACTCTTAGGCTGTTCGCATGATAAATGTGGAGCCAAATCTCTTTGTTCGCACATGTGGGATATTAACCATGTACCGGTGGTACTTTTTCGTACATCTGGTTGTCCGATGGTGGAACGCGATGGTGGTTTCGCTTTTTTCTGTTGACAAATACTTTTACTGTCGTGGGAATCGATCCCCCAACTGGTCATGGCAGGTGTCAGGCCGACCTGCTCAACCACCACACTATAGAGTTACACAGTAATTTCTTAGTTAGTGTTTATAAGGAGTTGTATTATATAATACAATACAAAACGCTTTATTGACACCAAAAATAAACATGTAGAAAATAGAATCACATAATAAGATAGATACAATGGGTGGTCTTATCGCTAAGAGCGATCTTTTCCAGACAACCTTTGGGTGGACAGAGATATGAGACACTATGAGCATGGATTATATTACTGGCTGCGGATTACAATCCGCAGATTTGCCCGGAAAATGTCTTATGTAATAATCCAGCAGAATATAGAAACTTATTCCACTCCAAAATTCATTCAAATCCCTTCATCCATTGAGGCGTGAAGAGATACTTAACAAGCACACACACACAAGATCAACGTGCCATTATAAGCCATACTTGCATCGGCGCTTAACATCGGGTGAGTTGCAGTCAAACGTTACGCCTATTCGTACATAACAAGTAACAGATGTAAAGTGTAAAAAACCTACTTCAGACTTTTATGGTTTTCTCATGGATGCCATTGTCAGAATTGGACCAAATAGAAATGGGACCACACGGGAAGCACCAGCCTTTAAATAAAAAAATAATCATCAAAATCGGTTCCCCCAGTCAAAAGTTGCCCTAACATTAAAATGCAGTAAAATTAAGAACCTCCTCTTTTTTGAAGTCTATAAAAAATATACACGTTAAATTATAGTATAATATTTAATGCCTAATTGAGAGTCATGGTGTTCCTATAAAAACTTATTTGTAACTCTATTTATTTGTAACTTTTGGTAAAAGTAAAGTCAAATTCCAACTACAAAACACTGACGAAACACGAATGACATCACAATTAATCCGCAAAAAGTAGACAACGCTTTGTGTGGATTTATATAAAAATAGTTTTGATAGCCAAAAACACGGTCAGAGATTTTTACCAATCGTAACCCTGTATCCCCCACTTATCTGAATAAGCCAATCGGGTCAAGTGCATGAAGGTCGTAAGTAAATACGCTACGAATAGTCAATGTCAAATTATATTCTATTGAAGATTCATCCATGAATGTAAATTCGGGTCAAAGTCAGGTCCAAGTTTAGTTTAGTCAAGGTCAAGTCATGTTAGGCTCCGTTATAGTGGTAGTTACTTTGCTGAGTGTTTCAATGGTGTTTTGAATTGAATTTGAAATAGGACTCAACACGTTTACTGATTTTCTTTTTACTCGTGAACCTTCACAACCATTTTTACGCGTTAAGACTCAAAACTACACGATGACTCTCGTGACAGTGTAGCTGGAGTAGCTAATGAAAGAAAGAAACAAGTTATTTGGACAAACTAATAATACAGATTTGCTAGAGAGTTACAAAGTTGTACTTTACTCAATAAAAATAAGTGAATTATACTCAGTCAAAATTTAAATTCTTGCTTAAGTATGTATTACCTTCTATAAAGTGTAGAAGCAAAATACTATCTAATGCCTTCTTACATAAGCTTAGAAGATGATAACCACGAACTATTGAACTAAACGTTCGACTATACCTCTTAATTAGATATTATTTCTTATTAGATATTATAATAAAAGAGCTAACATTTTGGTTCATAACAAAAATGATATTTGCCCGATATTGGTTGCACGTAATCTAAAATTAACGGCAAAACCACAACATAAGTGCAAACGACCGCAGGCGTACTTGACACTTGCGAACTCGCATGTACCCAGATTCCACATTAAAATAGATCCCATTGAGCTCATTGTGCCTTCTCCGACTCCCAATGACATCACTGACTAAAAGAGCCAAGTACCTACTGACACTAATTGAATGCGACGACATCAGGACTGATCGCAGCGACTCTTCCAATCTAACTCGTTTGCAACACTCGTCTCTCTACTTTAAAAAAATATACGATAAAATATGGGTGTCTACATCGTTGGTTTCATATGCGCTCTCGTTCTGGTGAGTTCGTATTTCATATTGCTGTCACTGTCCCGTTTTTAAATCTCTGTTGATTCTTATTGGTAATCCCACAGGCAGCGATTGTGATTGGTTGGATAGCATACTGCATGTTTGTAAGAGAGCGCCACAAGTCCGAACTCTACCAATACAATATATCTGACATTAAACACAGGAACTATTTGCTATCCATCGAAGAGGAATCTAAAGTTGAGAAGGAAGTGAAAGCTGGGATTATATTTCTACCATCTCGTCATCGTCATATAGATGATTACGAGAAAAGGCCAGATTACCCGGAGAGTCCCGCTCCAATGAATCCCAGCACCGACCGGCTGATTGAGATACTGGATGACAACGATGTGGAAACCACGCATTATAAGGATGGAATTTATGAGGTCGACAGCTCGCCCGCAACATACCACTCGGATGTTTAGTAACCTGGTTACATAACTTATTGCATAGAACCACAGTTTGCACTTAAAATCTACTAATACTATAGGCACTCAAAAGCAAAACATAGAGGTATATTTTCGTAAGACGACTTTGCATTTCTATTAAAAATCTAAAAACACCTAATTGTGTTTTAATGAACTTACCCGTTTAGGTTACAGAAGGTCACCTTTTAAGTAATATTAATATAATTAATGAAATGAAAGCACGTGAAATAAAAATACACATTCCTTATATTATTAGGTTGTTAATAAGTGTTTCGCAGAAAAACTGTAGACGCTGACCAAACCAAATTATTTTTATGAAGGATCAATATCAATTCGTGCCAATAAAGGCAATTAAATAACTTCTTCATGAACTGCATATTGCGAGCAAAAACTCTCGCCAATCAGCATAATTACATCAATATTATGTAGTAAGTATCATGCATGTATTATGTAATACTGCATATAATATTTTATAGCGCTGCCGGTTTCTGCAGAAACTGGTTATAGTGACAGGCCTTTGACGCTGTCAGCTATTTTATCGATGGTACTTTTCTCGGTGGGCTTGAACACGTGGACGACAGCGTCACTCGCATCGCTGAATGTCTTGACGACTTCGCCCCAGGCGTTTTTCATGGAGTCCATGACATCACGCCTCTCTCGGAGCCTCTCTGAAGGCAGAGCAGCCGTGATCGCTATGATGCACTGCAATCAATTGAATTAATTGAATTTTAATTAGTCTTGAGCATTAGGATATGGCGTAGGCATGAAAGTGTGTCATAAAATGAATTGATTATACTACTAAATCTATTTTTAGAAAGAAGAAATGAATGATTTATAATATGGATCATAATTTGAGTCAGTCAAGTGTATAATTATATCAATGCAGGAACTCGAATGGAGCTGTTTGTAGAACGCGTAGGACTTTTAGATTTGAAATTTCGGTAGATATATACGTACCACAGATCAAGTAGAGGATACTATATACGTACCATACAGAAAATACCTGGTTTTGATCGGCAATGTAACTTTAAAGATGCACCTTTTATTGTTTATTTTATCGATCTTGAGGTATTCGAATAGGTATTAGTTCGGTGGACTTGACATTTAAATAAAATACCTATATACTAGAGTATATAGCAACATAATATACTATACGTACACTCTAGTATATAGAAACTTGGGCCGTGAGAGGTCATCAAACGTACCTATTGCAATTTTAAAGATAATCAAAACTTTGCTCTATAGCGACAAATATAATGTTTTATTCCCAAACGGGTCCAAAATCGATCAAATGTTTTCTATTAACAAAATATAAATTAATTATGATTAAATCTGATTGATTGATTGAGAAAATGTTTTCTATTTTAATGTTGATAAAACCCAACTCCCATAACGGATCATAATTATGCACATTTTTACAACAATTTAGATATAAAAAAACATTATTAAGCCGGAACTTTACTTTGAAGTGAATATGATAATAACAATTACAGTCAATACTCACAATAATAAAGAAAACTGCTACCCGGTAAAACATTATGTTATCTTTACTTCACCAAAAGACAAAGAACTAGGTACTTGTAACTTAAGATTCCAGCTCAACTTATTGCTGGTCTGTGTGTGATCACTTCCAAAGTGCGTGTTCCACTGGATCTGGTGTTGGGCAGACCAAATTGCAGGACAATCGAGATCTGACGCACGAGAGTGTTATGAGTACAAAATGCCATTGTGACCGTGGTAACCGATTACAGGCTTTCAGTTTCGTGTGCCAATAAATCGATATCACTAAAATATTATTACAACAAATGGCCTAATCGTTTTGAATGCATTAACTATAATAAAACATTATTGAAGTACATTTGCACTATAATGGATAGACTATAAAAGCGTCCGTGCAAGAGGACTATTCTCAAAAGTATGACAAACATTACAATAACGATGAATAATAAATTATTGTTTTCAATCACTATTTGAGCGACGGCATTTAAAAAAACTACGGCTTTATTTGACCACCTGATGATAAGTGACGACGCAGTCGATGGTGGATTATGCTTGCCTAGTAGGTACCAGTTCACTCTTGGCTTGAAAACATACAGCATTATTTTCACTGCCGGAAATTTATATACATTTGCGGGTTGTTTTTGTTTCTATTAAGTCTATTAACAAAAGAAAAATAACTTTTAATGCCTTAACACTTTATATTTGTGGGTTGTTTATCTTTTGATCTTTTTATATTATATTTTATCACTACTCGAACACTTGTTCTATACAAAAATTTGTATGCCTCAAGCATAGATTAGAGAAAAACAATTGACTAAGAGTATAGATCCATGGTGATGTCACACTACGTCTGTATCGGGAAAACTCTCAATTAACTCTCTCTTTTCGTGTCGAGTGAGAACATTCTTTCATTCGCCAGAACACAGTTTGGTTGGCCATCTATCGCCTTATTAGTCGCCCAGCCAAATTAAATCCAGAGTATTTTTTTAGCAAATCTTGATGAGTAGCGGGAAGTCTAACTAACAACGCGAGCTACGTAAGTGCGTCAAGAGCCTACAAGCCTTAGATCTATTCCATTTTGACCAAATACAGAAAACAGAAAATTCTTATTCATTCAAAGGACTAAAGTGGTGGCAACCCTATCGCATGGATTAGCTACGCACAACGTCCACCCGCATATAATCACGGTTGAGACGAATCGTAATTCGTAACTATATGTATAGTAACCAGAGTTTACTGATATGATATACATTAATATGGAAAAAAACAAGCTTCAGGGAGACAAATGCGCTGCTCTGTTTTCACACAGTAATAATACAAGAAGTCTTCAGCTAATTTCAAAACTTGTTTCCTTCCTCCGTTATCGTATATATACAAATTGGCTCATAGTCAAAGTCAAAGGATTTATTGCAAATAGGCTATTTTAGCACTACAAGTCAAAATTATATTAGGTACTAAGAATTAAGTTATTGTACTACACATATAAAATTACGAAAATCTTGGGTCAGTATTACAGAACGATGCTCAGTCATCGATCGGTGCTCAACTATTCATAAAGTGATCAATTCGTGAATGAAATCTCCGCTTGAGCACCGATCGATGACTGAGCATCGTTCTGTAATACGGACCTTAGTGTCAAATATTATATGACATTTCAATTAAGTACAATATGTGAGTTTAAAAGAAAAAAAAAAGAAGTACTCTGTCTCACTACTGGTGCAAGCAATCCGGCACAATACAGAACAGCTAACCCTATGGTTACGAAATTGGATAGAAGGTTCTGGACTAGCGACAACGAAAGGGAAAATGCAACGCAGGCCGGTTTAAAAACTTTTGATTAGTTTTATATAAGAATGGCACTTACGAAAATGTTATGCTTTAACACACCCTTGAATGTCACTAGACAGTGACTTGTATAAATTAAATAAAAATGATATATTTCATGTAGGTACTTATAATTGTGTATTTGTATGTGTAAAGGATATCGATTATAGATAAACTCAACGGAGGATCATCACCGGAAACCAACCCAGATGACTGAGCGGATTTTGCTATCACATTTTGCGGTGGAGAGTTTCCAGAGATTCTCTAAACTCTACGACTATAATTAATCACTTTCCAAAACCTGGTCACCCCAGCGATCACTGAATTGAATAATGCGCACCGGAGGTGACAAGTAGCATTTAGCGATAACTACTGAGTTATTCAGAGATTTGTTATTTTGTACGACACGATAGTACTTCGACGAGGAAAACTGATGAAACAATATTTCACCACTTTTCCTGCATGAGTTTTAAAAAGTAACATCTCTGCCTCTCGGATTATAGTTATGATTAGATGAGACAAAACAGTGGTATATCATTTTTTTGGAACCGTTCATTTTATATCCGTTGCAACCGAGAAACGTGATCAATTACCAAGATATCCTGATCATATCATCAGATGCAGTATACTCTTACCAAAATAAAAATTATGTTCTATTAGCTCAGTTGGTAGTAACCCTGTCTTCTTAACTGCGGGTTTTGGGTTCAATTCCCACCCAAGATATACATTTGTGAGATGAACATCGATGTTTGTTCTGTGTTTGGATATTATATTGTACTCATTGTATGTATTTACAAACAAAAATATCTAATTATTGTATCAGTTAATTATCTGGTTCCCATATTACAACCTTTGTTAAGTTTGGAGTACTTGTATTGTGATACTTGAACATGCCATTTTCCTCATCATGCTACATTTCTTTAGCATTGTAAAAACGAGTTTAATTTCCGGAAAAATTATTTGCATAATATTACTTATCGATATCGCTGAGAAGGGTTACAGTGAAACTCTTTTTATTTATTGATATATCAGACTTGTTATTTCTACTGAAAGCTAATTACAATAATATTTAATACTAGCTGACCCGCCCCGGCTTCGCACGGGAGAGTAAGTAAAACGCGGTTGAACGGGATAAAAAGTATTCTATGTCCGCCTCCTGGCTCTAAGGTACCTCCTCACCAATATTATGATGTATAGATTAATAAATGCTAAGCTTACAAATTAACTAAACTACGTAATCAAATATTGAGATTCTCCTGGAACCATTTTCCAGCTTTATTAACCCAGGTCTTCATGCTGGATCCTGCATCTTGTAAGGTGGAGTAAACCTTGTGGCCGAAATCTTTCATGGTGTCCATGAAACTCTTCATCGAGTCCCTTTTCCATCGATGTTTGTTATCAGCTTCAGTTGAAATAGCTGCATGAAGAAATATCACCTGCAAAGTAAAGAAAGTAATAGGACTTAGGTATAGGGCCGATTTTTCGATGACTCTAGTCAACAAAGGTTATCAAATAATGCAATTATAAAATATAAACTTCCTGAAACAAAAAACATTATTTTCATTAGTATTCCAAAGTACTATGATGTTTATCTAATTATTGGGAACTTCACAATGCTGCTGTAGATCAATTTGCGATACCTTTTAGTCTGCTGTGCCTACATGCCAAATTACCTGTAGATCCATTTACCTACCTACTATGTAAATAAAAAAATTGAAATCTATGTTCACTTTATATCCCGTCCCTCTTTACTCATACCTATATTATTCTCAAGATACATAATTTGTTAGTATGCTTCTATGGTTATAGCTTCAAAATGGTTGAACTGACTTTGTTGTTTACACACAAATTACGAAATCATAAAAATACTTTTTATCCTGGAAAATCTTACGAAAGAACGGCAAAATTACGGATGTCATATGTATGTCATCCGTAATTTTGCTACTATATAGTATACTATATACTATATACATATACTATAGCGTGTGCTATAGTTATGCTTTTAAAGATGAGCAGACCTTTCTACAGCAGCTGTATCCTTATCGGTCTTTGTAGCTGTCACACTCTCGCTGCACTTAGACAAATGAACAAGAAGGAGGTGGAAGAGGGAAAGCAATATTTTCTTGCTTTTCATCAGTATTGTTATTCCAATGTATAACGTGTATACAATAAAACCAAACACCATTATTACTATTATGACCTTAATAGGTATTCTGTGGTATATACTGTGTGTTCGGTTTGAACGGCACTGTACTTAGTTAGTGAAGTTACTGGGCAAATGACACTTTATAAATATATTGGGGAATATATTTCAGCAACTCACATTGTTGGCACAAATATGCAGCTTCGACTACATCCCTCTTTCATTTCTACTATTACTATTATGCTTGGCTGACTAGTGGAAAATGCTTTAGCATTGAGGCTTTATTCGTACTCATTTACTGGATAAAGAAATTAAAAAATATAACAAATTAAAATCCTACCATAAATATTAAAATCACGGTTCGCCTCATATCTTCCACAAAAAAACAAAACAATCTTCAACGATTCGATGACATTGTATTTATATATTTCGTTCATAATAATCATTAACCGCATTGATGATGCATCACATAACTACGTGCTGTATCAGTATTTAGATCAAGAATATCTGTGTGATATTAGTATAGATTGGTTTTATCATTTCAGTTGAGCTACATTATCGAAGTCACGAAGCGAGCATGAGAAAATAAAGGTAGGAGGTACCTTTATTTTCTCATTTATTTTCACCAATTTACTGTAGGTAAAACAAATGAATTAGCACAGTGTATGATAGACTGATAGAGCCAACCAAAAGTAGCGGAAAACCAGCCCCGCATATTATGCCCACTGGTTTAATGCTGAGCTAAGCCCTTTCTCGTCAAAATCACTGAATTGGTTCGGATGATTTTTTTACCGTCGATATCATCTAATGATACTTTTATCCCAGAAAATTAAGAGATTCCGCTGTATAACAATCATGCTGCAGGTGAAACCGCGCCTTTAGCATTTTTTGAAGTAAAACTTCTTTACGCTTGCTTGACTTGGGAAGTAAGCTGGTGAATGCGAGGCGAACGGAAATTGAAGTTGATTCATGGAGATCTCTATTCAAATCTAAGAGTCAAAATAACAAAGTAAAAAAAAATGTTATGTTGGTATGTCCGTTAAGATGACAATTTACAATTGTTAAGATAGCCACAATAACATTAAAAAAGCAAAAACTTTTTTTTGGCTGGAACGCGAAAAAGTTCGCGTCATCGCATTGTATTATTTTCGAAAACTTGTGTTATTTTCAGTGTTAGTGCATAAAATTAGTGGCATTCTATTCGTTAAGTGCTGGATTACAGGTGTGAGTGTGGGAAAATGGTATAATGATGGTGAAACGTTTCTTTTCGTGTTGTTTCCAAAACTCCATAGAAGTTTCAAGTAAAGTTGCCACCACTTTACTAGGAGTATGACTTTGACTAGACTATGACTTGACTATGACTTCGACTGTGACTTGACACATATATGCATGAAATATCATTAACTTGATAAATTATCAATTACTTGACACTGGCTAAATACACAGAGGTGTGGAGCCAAAACATTAAAAAAAAAAAAAAGCATAAACAAAGTTATACCGGCCGATAGATGGAGCTAAACTAAAGAAGTTTTACTTCGGTCGTGTGGTTTTCACATTCGTTTTTTATCATTACTTCTGAGAGTATTCTTTATTCTATGGTAATAACAGTGGTATCAGTACGTATTACCATGATGTTAGTAAACAGGTATATTCACTTCGAAAATTAACATTTCCGATTAAAGTGTTTCAGAGTAATTATGGCCGGAAATGCAAACGGTAAATGTACCTCAGAATTACCTCGTCCTACAAGGTGTTAAGGATTATCAAAGTTGTATGTTATAATTAGTTTCTTTGGAAATGATCGTGTTGGCGAACAAACAGATACGAGTTCGTATAAATGAAGCGGTGGGTGGTCATATGGAACACATTTGAAAACGCCAGGTTTTTCAGCAATCGCTACTACGGTAAGCTCTTTTTTCGACTTGTTTAGTTTTCTTGGAAAATTATGGGCTTGTTTTCTATGGAAAAATAATTGTGTCGTATCAAAAGAATCTAGACTTTTGACTTGAAATTTGACTGGCCCTATAGCTCAGTTGGTAGTAACCCTGCCATCTGAACAGTGGATTTGTTTCGATTCCCACCCAGGACAAACATTTGTGTGATGAACATAGGTGTTTGTTCTGGTTTGAGTGTTATATTGTATTCTATGTATGTATTTACAAACAAAAAGTATCTAAGTATTGTATCAGTTATCTGGTTCCCATAGTACATTCCCATAGTGTGTGAGATGTCCCCACATACTATTATATAATCGTATTTGTATATCATCTCATGTGTAAGTAGAAGTCATAATGCGATATCCACACTTTTTAACTAAATAAAGCAGTCAAAACACTGGGCGGTAGCACTTTTTTGCAAAGTACGTCTAGGTACCACCGCTTTGCCAATTATTCTGCCGCCAAGCAGTAGTGTGCAAGCACTACTGTGTTCTGGTTTGAAGGGCATTGTAGCTAGTGAAGTTACTGGGCAAATGACACTTTATGACCTAATCTCACAGTCTAGAATAATTATTATGATTAAGTTATAAATCATAATCTCATTACTAAGCTGTGTTGATGTCTCAAGATGACTTTGACTTTGAATGACTTTACCCCTTAGACTCTACTATGTAGCATAGAAATTATATGTATTTGGAAGAGCACTAAAACAATTGACTATTCATGAAATTCTGTCTCAAACTTCGATGGTCATCATAACAGTTTGTAAATACCATAGAAAGCTAATGTCGGAGATTTGGCGGGAAAACAAAAAAGATCATGTCGCCGCATTGTATTATTTTCCTAAACTTGTCTTATTTTCAGTGTTAGTGCATAAAATTGGTGGTATTTTATTCGTTAAGTGCTGATTTACAGGCATAAGTGTGGGAAAGTGTTATAATGATGGTGAAACGTCTCTTTTCGTGTTGTTTCCAAAACTCCATAGAAACTTCTGGTAAAGTTGCCACCACTTTACTAGGAGTACGACTTGACTAGAATAGACTATGACTTAACTCGATGACTTGGACTGTGACTCAACTTGACTTGACACATTATATAATATTAATTAACTTGAGAACTTATCAATTATTTGACACTGGCTAAATACACAAAAGTGTGGAGCCAAAACAAAACAAAAAAAAGCTAATGTCATCGGATATACAGCTTCATGGCACCTCGATCCACCCACTGGAAAACGTCATAAAATCTTTTCCAAGATTTGTACCGTAAAAAAACCAAATTAATAAATATAATCGTTATTAAGTATAATTAAAGCTTGTAAAAAGGGACGTAATGGTATATAATGGTGATAATGGCCATAAGTCATCACATCGTGAATCAGTTAAAAAATCACGCTCTAGTTGTCGCTATAGAGGCATATGTAGAGTGGTAGAGGCGCACTCTCTACCATCGACAAATTATGTGCATTGTGCATGAAAGTGCAATCTAAGAGAATTACTTTCGAGAAGCATTTGATCATTGAAATACGTCTATGAATAGCACATTTCATCTGGCCCGATAGCTCATTTGGTAGTAACCCTGCCTTATGAACTGCAGGTTATGGGTTCGATTCACACCCAGGACAAACATTTGTTTGATGAAAATAGTTGTTTGTTCTGTGTCTAGGTGTTATTTTGTATTCTATGTATGTTTTTACAAACGAAAAGTACCTCAGTATTCTATCAGTTATTTGCTTGTACTACCAAGCTTTACTTAGTGATAGATGGCACTGTGTGAAATGTTTACAAATATTTATTTATTACTAGATCAGCTACGCAAGGATTAATAGTTTTACACCCTAACCCTGTCCAAGAGAATACTTCTTCTTATTTTCTCACCTTTTAAATCTTCCCTAGATTACAACAAACATTTCAAAACCAAAATCAACTAAATCGGCCTAGCTGTTCTCGAGTTTTAGCGAGAAAAACGAACAGCAATTGATGGGTTGAGAATAAAAATGGTTTAACTGACAAATTGATAGTTTCGAGAAAATTGACTTTAAACTTCAACGGCTTCATTAAAATGACATTAAAATGTAGAGTGCTTATAAGGTAATAGAAAAGATTTATTTAAGTTTCAATTGCTTGAAAATGTATTAATTCTATTTTAAAATACTAAATATAGTACTAATTCATACAATTACTGTAAAAATATGATATAATAATATAAATATAATAATGTTTTTATGCTAAGCGAACTGTATTCCTGTGACAGATAAACCGTTTTTAGACTCAAAATCTAGAGATTTAAGCTTCATTTCGGTAGTTTGACAATGTATTATTGTAGATAATTTCACGCTGAATCCAACGATACCCATAAGTCATTTTGTGAAAAATAAACAGTTAAACCCTTTTTATTCTCACCCCTTCAATTGATATATATACGTATATATAGAACAAGATTATTATTATTATTTTCGGTTTCACTTCAAAACTTCTCAAATTTTTCACAGATGCATTTCACTTCGTTATTTCTGTTGGTTTGCCTGATCGGCTCCATACACTGCGTGCCTAGTCTGAAACGTAGCGTAGCAGCTGACGACGCAGCTGGAGCAGAAAAGGAGGAAACAACAACTTCTGCACCCGCAGCAACAACCAGCAAAGGTATATACACAACTACCCACGCCCGCGGTTAAAAAGTACCTTATGTGTAAATCCACTATATAAGTTATCTATATTTCAAATTTCATCGAAATCTGTCAAGCCGCACGTGAATGAGTAACAAACATCCATATATACAAACTTTCGCGTTTATGATTAATAGGAGTAGAAAGTAGAATATTACGAAACAGCAGCTTCCAACTCCATTACTATCACAGAAATTACCTTATCGATGCTAAGGTCCGTATTACATAACGATGCTCAGTCATCGATCGGCGCTCAAGTAGAGATTTCATTAATAAAGTGATCAATTAGTGAATGAAATCTCTGCTTGAGCACCGATCGATGACTGAGCATCGTTATGTAATACGGACCTAAGTCTTTGATTTCTAGCTATATTAATCTTGTTCATTTATAACTAGCTGACCCGCTTCGCGTGGTTCGATTAGTTTTATAGGTTTTCACTATATTTTTTTAAGCCAACGAATGATTAGAGCAAACAAAGAAGCGATCAAGATCGATTTGAATAATTTTAGTTTTTTATTTTTAGGTTTGCTATGTTTTAGTTTTAACGAGACTAAAATTCTGATCGCCTCTGTGGTGTGGTGGTGGAGCAAGTCGGCTCATAACCCGGAGGCGGCGGGCTTTAAAAAAGCGCAAACACATACTTGTTCTGAGTCTGGGTGGTATGGGAATGGTCGCATAACAGCTAGACTCAGAATAAGTATGTATTACTTGACTACGAGGACCATGGGGTCCTCGTTGTTCCTGGGTCCCTAGACACAGGGAATATTTACTATTATTATATTTTTTTTTATTTATAAGAAGGATTTATAATGTTATTTTCTCTTCTTTAATTTTGACTGTCTACTTTTAGAAGGAAAACTTTTTCTTACACGCATTGATGTGGGTAAGTTGGTAAGGCGAACGTTGCGAAGGAGATATAAGAAAGAGTTGCATTTCATATACTACTGTAGGGGCAAGAGAGATGAAGCTAAGGAAATTTTACTTCAGCCGTGTGGTCTAAAGCACACTCGTTTTTTTTGTTTAAGGTCCTGGCTTTTCCCAATTTCAAGAGATGGCCAACAACTTTCCCCAATTTCAACAGATGGCCAATTGGAGCTACTGGAATACCTTGTTTGGCCAGCTGGTGCCTGGTGGTGGGGCCAAGAGTAATTAAAAATACCCGATCGATAAAAAATAATAAGGAAGACTGCCACAGTTTCAAAGCATAAAAATTATTTTGTTTGTGTGTTTTATTAAATTTACAAGTGTGAAACCAACCTATTTAAAGAAAATAAATTTAATTTTGAAAGCAAACGTGTTTGTCGGCATTTTGATTAGCTTAATCTATTATTCCATCTATAGAAATCGGAACAAATAAAAAACTAAATAATAATAATAATAATGACGCCTAACGATCACATCCATATCGATGCTGGGCCCTAACTAAGATTCCCGGTCTCTAGGCAACCAGGAATTATATGAACCATGGTCCCACAACACCCAAACATAGAACATAATAAATTAAAAATAATTTATTATATAATAAATTTGCGGTTTTTTAATGCACAAATATACTTATCCTGCCGCGGGAATCCAACCCGCCGCCTCCAGGCTATGAGCCGACCTGCTCAACCACCACACCACAGAGGCTATCACTCAACAATCACTTCTCAGTCAATCAGTGTATTTCTGCAGCTTTACTTCAGTTCAGAGATAATTCCCAATCCAGGCGTATTAGAATATTTACTAGGTGGTAGGACTTTTCTGCAGTCCGTCTAGATAGGTACACGGCTTTGCTAGTTACTCTGCCACCATCAATTCTGATTTGAAGGGCATTGTAGCTACATACTGTAATTACTGGACAAATAAGACCTTATGACCTAATCTCACAGTCTAGTAATCTTATTACTGGGCTGTGCTATCTCAGTGTGCAGTGCAGATTCACGCAGAACTCTTTACTTTATAGTTCCAAGTGACACTGCAACTGATATGGGCAGCCATTTCGCTTAAGGGGAACGACTAGCTCGTCATTACTTTACATAAAAAACAGTATGGCCGCATTATCACTTAATCATCGTTAGATGAAGTGAGGCCCTGTCTGCTATATAAACCTTTGCAATGGTAAAATATATTACTATTTGAACAACGCCTTGAGTTTTATAATGGCAATATATGTACGCACTTCCTACCAAATAACCAAACAAACGCCTTAGACACAGATAACTAATTGTTAAGAGCGCAATGTTTCCCGAAGCGCTGTTTTTTTCCATTAATTGGATGAACCAACAAAGATCTAAAAAAAGTGCAAATACTAAGGAATCACCATTTTAATACTTCTAGTTTCTCTATGGTAATCACCTTTGCCCCATCAGAATAGGAAATTATTATTATGAAATGCGTCCAGACAGCTATGTATATATATGTGTATGTGTGTGTGTGGACATTTCACACAGTGCCATCTAGCCGCAAACTAAGCAAAGCTTGTACTATGGGAACCAGATGACTGATACAATACTTATATATTTTCTGTTTGCAAATACATACATAGAATACAATATAACATCCAGACACAGAACAAACATCGATGTTCATCACACAAATGTTTGTCCTGGGTGGGAATCGTACCCACAACCTGCAGTTCAGAAGGCATACTACCAACTGCGCTAACGGGCCAGTCAGTCAGTATACTTTAAATTTTCAGCTGTTCAGTTTCAGCTGTTGATGATCGAGCATGAGAGGTTTGACCTGCACCTGTAACATAAGCTCTAGAAATCGAAATTTTTCTTCTCTCCAGAAGGCATTTGACCAATAAGTGATCACACGGATCACGTCATAAACATTTTGTTTCGTTTTCATTGGTCAAACGCTTCCTCGAGAGAAAAGTACTGAACTGCGGGCTGTGGGTTCGATTCCCGCCCACCCCAACATTTGTATGATGAACATCGATGTTTATTGGCTGTATTGTCCTACCTGTATTATATATATGTTCATGTTAATAATAGGCTTAATTCATAAATATAAAAATAATTTAACAAAAAGCACGGACCCAGGTGTCTGTGGAAATGTAGAAAAAATACATCAAAAAAATTAAAAAAAACATTGATGTTTGTTTGCAACCGTGTCTGGGTATTATATTGTATTCTATGTATGTATTTACAAACAAAAATTATCTAAGTATTGTATCAGTTATCCGATATTCCCATAGTACAAGCTTTGCTTAGTTTGGGGGTAGATATCGCTCTGTGAAATGTGCACAGATATTTATTATTATTATTATTTATACAGCTCATCCTACCCGTACTGGGCTGGATCTACCCCAGTAGATAGACTTTTCGTACAGCAGTAGACTTATGGCCGTCTGTATTAAAGTTTGAAAACTCCTAAGTTTGCACTTATCCCTCTATAACATACCTACTGGAATACTATATAGGTGCGAACTTAGGACTGTCAAACTTTAGTACAGACGGGAGTAAGTATGGTAACGTGATGATGATGAAACTAGATATATGATGGTGATGTTGGTATATACTAAGATAATTGAAGGGGTGAGAATAAAAAGGATTTAACTGATTTTTTTGACAAAATGACTTATGGGTATCGTTGGATTCAGCGTGAAATTATCTTCAATAATACATTCTCAAAATACCGAAATGAGGTATAAATCTCGAGATTTTGAGTCTTAAAATGGTTTATCTGTCACAGGAATACAGTTTGCTTAGCATAAAAATATTACTATATTTATTATATTACATTATATTTTTACAGTAATTGTATGAATTAGTACTATATTTAGTAATTTTAAATAGAATTAAAACATTTTCAAGCAACTGAAACTTACATAAACCTTTTCTATTACCTTATAAGCACTCTACATTAAAATGACGCCGTTGACGTTTAAAGCAATTTTCTCGAAACTGTCAATTTGACAGTTAAATCCTTTTTATTCTCAACCCTTCAATTGATAGTTGCAGTAGCAGTAGATTAGTTGCGCGCGAGCAAAGTAAACAATTAATTTTTTGGAATTCCCGTAGTCATTATAGCTGAGTTACGCATGGAAGAACAAGATTAGGTACACAGATTTTAATATTCTAAGGTAAGTTTGCACAGTTGAATATCAAATTGGAAAAATAAAGTTAAGTTAAAATATTGTCTGTAAGTTAAGTGTTCTAGTTTACAGATAAAATTCACTTTAATAAGGTCAATTTTTTTGTAAAGATAAAACGGGTCTGTTCGCGCACAAAAATTATCGAAACATAATTGAAGGGTTGAGAACAAAAAGGGTATTCCTGTGACAGATAAACCGTTTTTAGACTCAAAATCTCGAGATTCTGCGACACAGGTACGCCTAGTGTAGGATCTAGGACTCCGTAAAATGTAATTATTCTTAAGTTGTACAATGTACTTAATACATCATTCAAAAATATGTATCTCATATGTGTGCTTGTAAAATAAATATATATAGATTTAAGCCTCATTTCGGTATTTTGAGAATGTATTATTGTAGATAATTTCACGCTGAATCCACGATACCCATAAGTCATTTTGTGAAAAAAAAATCAGTTAAACCCTTTTTATTCTCACCCCTTCAATTTTGACTCCCCTCGTGACCACGGCCATTGTAACTTGGTCGAAACGTCGAGTTTAATCAAAATAATGTTTTGATAATTTTAGTGCGCGAATAGACCCGTTTTATTTTTACAAGAGTTCAAGTCGCGGAAGTGTAAAATGTGTCAAAATTCACTTCAGCTAATAGTTCCATCATCTTGAAAAGACAGCAAATTTAAGTTGATTAACAACCTGTGTAATTAAGAAGCTACCTAATTCTAAATGATTATTCAACTATGAATGAGTCTTATCCGCCGATAGATAGATAAAGAACTCGTTATTGTCCATCAATGAAATATACAAGTATAAAAGCAAGAATACTCATACTACTCAATAGTCGCCAGTGGCATATTTTTCCCTTCTACAGAGCATATCTAGATACAGAGAATATCTAGAGACAGGGAATATCTAGAGACAGAGAATATCTAGAGACAGGGAATATCTAGAGACAGAGAATATCTAGAGACAGGGAATATCTAGAGACAGAGAATATCTAGAGACAGGGAATATCTAAAGACAGAGAATATCTAGAGACAGAGAATATATAGAGATGGAGAATATCTAGAGAAAGAGAATATCTAGAGACAGGGAATATCTAGAGACAGAATATGTAGAGATAGCGAATATTTAGATTTGGGTATAGACCTACATCTAGATATTCAAGACTCGAGAATAATTAGTATAATGCTAATTTTTTTTAGTATGTAAAATATAACATTTTAAAAAATCATGAAATAATAAAGTAAACAGTAAAAATAGAAGATATTAATATAAAATCGTTCGTCTCACACTTGTACAGGTCCTGTATAGCATTGCTATTGAATATAGAGTAATAATTTCCAATATCAATAATCAACTTGTAATACATGTACAATAAATTATTGCAATCCCTTGATATCTAGCAGCAACCTAAACGCTGCTTTTTCTGAAACCAATTTAGCAACTAAGTAATTTACACAAGGTGAACTGATAACTACAGCAATAACTCCAGTACAGATAACCCTAATTCGTAAATGAGTGCGAACAGTCTAGGTATGGTAGGTTAGGTATAAAGGCTTTCTGTCTGCAGTTTTCAATCATTCACCGTAGTTATGTATTCGTTGCTAGTTTTGTTTATAATTATCGCCAAAGTTAGAGCTGATAATGAAAGTTACGAAAAGTATGAATATGTGCCTTATCAATGGCGCCCTGTTCCGGGACCGTACGGAGATCGCCTGAAGCCAGTCAAAGTGAACGAGCCCAAGCCTAACGATGATAAGTTCTTTTATGGGGCGTATTCAAAACCTTATTACCCATCGAGTTACATCCAAGGATTGTACACATACCCATACTTCGGTTATGGAGAAACACCAGCTTGGTATCCTCCTTACCCTACGGGATCTTATGGTGGATATTACGTGAAGAAAGAAAACAAGGACAAATACTCTCCAGTGTATAAGAATTAATATATGAGCACACTAGCTTCGGCCCGAGGCTTCACCCGCGTGGCTTATAGGAAACGAAGAAGAAATTTTTTCATAAGTTCAACCACCCATTTCACCCTCTTAGGGGTGGAATTTCGAAAAACCCTTTCTGAGTTGATACCCACACTTTACAAATAAAACACCCTCCAAATTTCAAGTCTCTGGAGCCAGCGATGTAATCTGTACGTTGATATACAAGTCAGTCAGTCAGGATTTTATATGTATAGATTATTTTACTGCTTAGGGGCCTTTCAAGTATTACGTAAGCACTATGGGGGGGGCGGAGGGGTCTTTGCTTTGCTTATTTTGGATGACTTGGGGGGGAGTCTATGATTACGTCATCGGTAGTTATTTACTTTTTTACACGAATGGCAATCCTCACATTGTCTTTGCTTGAAACACTAAACATTATAATTATAATATTTAAAAAAAACAATACATTAATTGAAAAATGTTTACGTAAGCATGGAGGGAGGGGGTAAGAGCTTTGCTTACTTTTGCTGACAAGAGGGATGGGGGGTAAATAATTGTAATAAATCTGCTTACGTAATACTTGAACGTCCCCTTATAGAAAAATTCTGAGAATAGCTTTACTAGAATCATAAATACAACTTCAATAATTATGTGTCTCCAGTTCTTTTTAATTGTTTCGTTATTGGAGAGGCTAAACGCCGCTGATGATGAATAAAGACTTGTAATAAATGGGAACAATTTATTACTAAACCACAATGGAAATAAAGTAAACTGTTACTTTTAATTAGAGTCATGATAATCATCACCTTAATTTAAATATCATGAATGATATTTTGAACAGATCAATGTACGCTGCCGCTGTTTTGGTCAGTTTATTGGGTATTTATTACCCAACGGAAACTTACAGGACTTAGATAATAACATGCCAATAAAATTGTTTGGGTATAAATAAATTACCCATATTTTTTTATTATATTATAGTTTACATTTACGTCACTGTGTTATGTAATAAAAACACTGCATAAAATTATGATGTTGTTATGTTAGATCCCGCCATGATGCGAAACGTTTCCTATTGACAAATTTACGTTAAGAATTCAAAATCCTACTAATATTATAATCCAAATATTTGTATGTATAGATGTTTGTTACTCTTTCACGCTCAAACGGCTGGACGGATTTGGATGACATTTGGCATATAGATAGCTTATATAGTGGATTAACACATAGGTAACTTTTCATCCGTGGATGAAACCGCGAGGCGCAGCTAGTGAAGCCATGGATAAAGCAGTAAAAGTATTGGAATTCACTATTTTCCGTCCCAACAGCTCAGCCACAAATCTAATTTCTAAGAAACATTAGAATTATTTAACAGCAATTGTCAATATTATGAACAACACGATGACATAATGTGGTTACTGTATGGCTACCATCCTGCCATTTCTATGATACGAACCAATATTGATGATTTTCACACTAAGATGTGACTAACAAAATGTTGATGCTCAATCTTTAAACAATAGTCATTTGGTTAAGATAAAAATATACCTACGTACAAGCTGATTTGCGCGGTCCGTTTTGATCCCGGCTAAATAAATAAATAACGAATCCTGGATAAGTATTTTTTTCCTTTTTGTATTGTCTCCACACTTGTGTATTTAGCCAGTGTCAAGTAATTGCTAATTTATCAAGTTAATGATATTTCACGTAGATATGTGTCAAGTCACAGTCCAAGTCATAAAGTCAAGTCATAAGTCATAGTCTAGTAATACTCCTAGTAAAGTGATGGCAACTTTACTAGAAGCTTGTATGGAGTTTTGGAAACAACACGAAAAGAAACGTTTCACCATCATTATACCACTTTCTTACACTCATGCCTGTAATCCAGCACTTAACGAATAAAATGCCACCAATTTCATCCACTAACAATGAAAACAACACAAGTTTTGGAAAATAATTTAATGCGGAGACGCGATGACGCAAGCTTTTTCGTTTTCCCGCCAAAACTCCGATTAGTTTTTTAGCTTACCTTGGAACGATAGCCATGTATAAGATACTATTATAGAGGGTGTCTATGGGAGTGTGGTGCTCGCTGTACTCTGTGGTGAAATTTACAAGTTACATCAAGTCTGCTTATGCAGTTTTTTGGCGGGAAAGCGAAAAGGATTGCGTTACCGTATTGTATTATTTTCCTAAACTTGTGTTATTTTCAGTGTTAGTGCATAAAATTGGTGGCATTCTATTCGTTAAGTGCTGGATTACAGGCGTGAGTGTGGGAAAATGGTATAATGATGGTGAAACGTTTCTTTTCGTGTTGTTTCCAAAACTCCATAGAAGCTTCAAGTAAAGTTGCCACCACTTTACTAGAAGTATGACTTTGACTAGACTATGACTTGACTGACTTGACTTGATGACTTCGACTGTGACTTGATACAAATTTGGGTGAAACATCATTAACTTGATAAATTATCAATTACTTGACACTGGCTAAATACACAAAAGTGTGGAGCCAAAACATACAAAAAAAAAAGTCTGCTTATGTATGATACTAATTATAATTCTATTTGGCCTGGTAAAGCCTGCACTGACGTCCCACATGGGGTGTATTGTGCATTTTCCCCTGCCAACATTTACCCAAGCCAGCCCAGCTCCTTCATGTAGCGAAGCACTGCCTTGGGTCGCTGGCACAACTGTTCCAGTGTTGTCGCATTTTATGGTATGATACTAATTGGATAATATAGAAGAATTAAACTGATAAGTGTTTCTTGTTGCCGTCTACTACTACTACAACGAACACATCAGTTAACAAATTAGATCCCGTTAAATTTTCATCTTTGGGTTGTTGCAAAGAGAACAAATGAAGGGATGAGAATAAAAAGGGTTTAACTGTCAAATTGACAGTTTCGAGAAAATTGACTTTAAACGTCAACGGCTTCATTTTAATGTAGAGTGCTTATAAGGTGATAGAAAAGGTTATGCAAGTTTTGGTTGCTTGAAAATGTATGATTTCTATTTTAAAATATAAAATATAGACCTAATTCATAAAATTACTGCAAAAATATCATATAATAAAATAAATATAATAATGTTTTTATGCTAGCGAACTGTATTCCTGTGACAGATAAGCCGTTTTTAGACTCAAAATCCCGAGATATAAGCCTCGTTTCGATATTTTGAGAATGCATTATTGTAGATAATTTCACGCTGAATCCAACGATACCCATAAGTCATTTTGTAAAAAAAATCAGTTAAACCGTTTTTGGTCTCACCCCTTCAAATGTTTGGCCACCTTATATGACATGAAAACCATCAATGATGAAAATCATCATAGAAGATAGAAAGAAAGAGAGGACGAGGCAGACCTAGATACACAGATCAAATAAAAGAATAGACAAATTTCATGTCGTACGGGGATGTTAAAGCATTGACCGAAGATCGAGAACGATGGCGATTACTCCACCGATAAAAGCTGGACTCATAAATAAGAAGAAGAAGAAGAAAAGGCTTGTTATAAATTAGGCATGGGTTAAAAATATCACAATATAAGTGGCTAATCTGTTCTCCAAGATAAACTAAAGGGCTTATTCAAAACTAGTGAATCCTGACAACGCACCGAGTGGAGCCTAACTAAACTGTCTACCGACCATTTTGCAGTACCAAATCGGGTAAAAAGCTTAACCTAAAAATGGTCTCTCCAAAACTCAATTTAGACCAGTTTATAACTTACCGCCGAAAAAATTGTTTTTCAAATAAAATCTGAATAGCAATAGAATTAATCACGTAATTAACTAACTAGTACTAGGAATGTGCAAGCATTACTGTGTTCCGGTTTGAATGGCACTGTAGCTAGTGAAATTACTGGGCAATTGAGACTTTATCATCTGATCTCACAGTGGAGTAATGTTATTACCAGACTGAGCTGATGTCTCAGGATGTCAGGTGCGCAGTGCAGTGTCACGCGAAACTTTATTTTTTGTGACACTTGTGTTTAGTGACACTGTTCTGTTATGGGCGGCCGTGGCGCTTAACATCAGGTGAACGACTAACTCGTCACATCATTCACTAACATATTAAAAAACTAACTATTCTTGGTCTAATTATTAAATGCAAAGATATACTATAACATGGCAATGAATTCTTTGGCCCATGTTCCGTTTGTCATTAATGTATGTGAGCTTGTATCTTTAAAAGCTTGATTTATCGTAAATGGTATTATTAAGTCGTCTTATATGTAAAAGAGATATCCAAATGTAATTTACAGGAAAATAATGAATCAAAAATTTGAAGATCCAAAGTTGAAAACCACGCGCGTTTGCTTTGTCAATTACCGATGCCTGGAATAAATACACATATCTGAATATTCTGAATACATAGAAATTTAGTATATAATGTCAGGAGATTTAGCAAGGTGTACATTTCACAAACTGGTCTATAACCACAATGGCTTCTATCAAGGTAATATATTTTAATATTCGTCCTATGTCAATATAATGGTCATTGCGATGATGATACCTCTTTTGGAACCACCCAAAAGTCCATAAAAATTTAGGTTATATTGGTCTTTACCTATGAAATTGCCGTTTTTTTTTAAAAAAGTTAAGTATTTTTTTTTCGAACTTATTTATTTCTTTTATTCAAAGTAATCACCCCTGCAATTAATGCATCTTTGCCAACGCTGTGGCAGTTTATGGATGCCCTTCTTGAAAAAATCAGCAGGACGGGAGACAACAAACTCTTCAAAGGCGTTTTGTACTGCCTCTCGGGAATTGAATTTTTTTCCCGCTAAAAAGTTGTCCAAATTTTAGAAAAAGTAATAGTCGGTAGGCGCAAGATCTGGTGAGTATGGCGGATGAGGGAGAGCTTCCAAACCCAACTCGTGCAGCTTAGAGACGGTCTGTTGTGCAGTATGGGGTCGCGCGTTGTCGTGAAGTAGCAGTGGAGACGACCGATTGACCAAAGTTGGTTTCAGACGTGCGAGTTTCGCCATCATTGTGGTCAGTTCTTCAATGTACACATCAGCAGTAATGCTCTCGCCGTTTTGTAAAAAGCTATGATGAATCACACCAGTACTAGACCACCAAACTGTGACCATCACCTTTCTAGGGGTCTTTTTTCGTTTTGCACATTGCTTTGGTACCGAACCAGGATCTAACCAACTTGCTGAGCGTTTTAGATTGTTAAAAAGAATCCATTTTTGTCGCACGTAACAATTCGGTTCAAAATTCCTTCATTTCTGTGCCTGTTAAGCAGCGCAAGGCAAGTCTCGACGCGTACGTTGCGCTGGCGATCGTTAAGTTCGTGGGGCACCCATCTATCAAGCTTTTTTATCTTGCCAATCTGTCGCAAATGGACCAATATTGTTTTGATGCTAACATCAAAAGCTGCTGCCAGCTCAGCTGTAGATTGAGATTCATCAGCTTCCACAATCGCCTTTAATTCATCATTGTTGACCAAAGTTTCCGGACGACCACGAGGTTCATTTTTCAAGTCAAAATTCCCAGAACGGAACCGAGCAAACCAATAACGGGTTGTACGTTCGTTTGTACAGTTCTTTCCGTAAACGTCGTTGATGTTACGTGTTGTTTGTGCCGCGTTGGTGCCACGACGGAACTCATATTCCATAATTACACGAAATTGCAAAGTATCCATTATGAGGAAAAATGTTGAAATGTAATGAAAATACAACGCTAATCAATAAACAAAAGACTTATATTGTAAATAGAATGTCATATTTTTAAAACAAAATTAATTTGAATTTAGAATTCATAGCCAATCAAAACTTTTTTTTGTTTGAAAAAGTCTGTACTGCAATACGGCAATTTCATAGGTAAAGACCTATTATTAAGTTAATGTGAACAGAATTTTATAAATTTTTCAGACTTTCTTCGTTGTCGGTGTGATGTTGGCTCTGATTGCCATTACATTTGCCCAAGGCTACGGAGGCGGTCGTGGTAGTGGTCAAGGCTTCGGGGGTGGCCAAGGCGGTGGTAACCTGGGCGGTGGCTTCGGAGGCAGCCAAGGTGGTGGTGGCCAGGGCGGGTTCGGCGGCGGCCAGGGCGGATTTGGCGGCAGCCAGGGCGGGTTTGGTGGTAGCCAGGGCGGGTTTGGCGGTAGCCAGGGCGGGTTTGGCGGTAGCCAGGGTGGGTTTGGCGGTAGCCAGGGTGGGTTTGGCGGCAGCCAAGGCGGCTGGGGCGGCGTTGGTCGTGGTTACTAATAGAGTTGGCGACCTTTTCGGACTAATTGGATTGAATTTTCATTTGACCTGATATTTTGTTTTGTACCTGGATAAATATGTTGTTTTAATGAGTGAATCCATTTTATTCTGACGAAACCTACTGTACCAAAATTGAGATGTTAAGGAGGTTAAACATTGTCTCAAAATTATTAATTATATTGCTAATAATAAGCTTGCTTTAAATAAATTTAAATAAGTACTACATATAAGAAAATCCATGTATTTTAATTGCAGTTACGTGGTCATCTTAACTGATGAATAATGTGCACCTAGTCTAGGTTCGCACTTCCATAAATTCTCTCAATTCAAAGGTTGCGTGCAAGAGATCGTTTTTAGTAATAAGATCGCCCATTGTTAGATACATTTTAATAATCATTAAAATTATTATTTGTACTTTAAGTTTTCTATGTTTTTTGTGTTTACAATAAATAGTTTATCTATCTATTCATTTTATTTGTTATGTTAACTATTTAGAAAACACGTTGGAAAGTAATTATGACGTTCAGAGAAGTAGTAGGTCCATTGACATTTTTGCTGATGGAATCGAGATAAAACTACTTCATACAGGTCCTCCACTATTATGTTATTGGCACCACAGTAGTGCGCTTTTAATTTTTTAGCCATTATACATGCACATTGGTAGCATCTGAATTAATGTTTACATAATTATTTGAAGCAAAAGTCTTTACGTCGTGCCGTGAAGCATGTTCTGGTGCCATTATTATGCGGCAAAATAATATTCTATCAAGTTTTATTCCAAAATCTGAATTTTAACGCAAATACGTACCTATGTACGTACAAATCTATAGTAGCTTCGAGTGCCTAGCTTCATGTAGTGAGAATGAGTTAGAATATGCTGGTCAGCTTGCTTGCTGTGCCAGCTCGAGTTGCTACGTCTAGTATGAAATACAGGTAAATGGCTGATGACTATAATTATTGACCAAGCGAAGTAATAATTTGGATGTATCAGCGATTGTATCAAAGATCGTTTTGACCTTAATTAGTGGTGGTTCTACGTTTTGATTGCCAGTAAAACAGACAAGTTATTAAAAATAAAAAAGTTAAAAATAAAAATATTCCATAGTGTTTCTAGATACGTGTATTTAGCGCTTATTGAGACTGGTTTTACTGACCTTCAAATTCACTTGAGAAATTATTAGAGATCGGTAGTTATGTGGCGTTGTTTGTGTAATAAGACATTTTTTTTTTTTTTTTTTTATATTACTGTATGATTTGACGAGCTAGCCGTTCACCTGATGTTGAGCGCCACGGCTGCCCATAACAGAACAGTGTCAATCGGAACCCCAAAATAGAGTTTCGAGCAACACTGCACTGCGCACATCATCGTGAGACATCAGCACAGTCTGGTAATAAGATTACTCGACTGTGAGATCAGATCATAAAGTCTCAATTGCCCAGTAATTTCACTAGCTACAGTGCCCTTCAAACCGGAACACAGTAGTGCTTGCGCACTACTGCTTGGCGGCAGAATAACTGGCAAAGCGGTGGTACCTACCTAGACGAACTTTGCAACAAAGTCCTACCACCTAGTAGTAAGATAAATGAATAAAAATAAATAAATAATAACTCCCAACGATCACATACATAGATCTTAGACCCCAACTAGGATTCCCTCTAGCGACCCAGAAACTACGAGGACCATGGTCCCACAACACCCAGACACAGAACAAGTACAAATTTGCACTTCTTTTCCTGTGCACAAATACTTGTCCTGCCGCGGGAATCGAACCCGCCGCCTCCGAGTTATGCGCCAACCTGCCACCACACCATAGAGGCCGTGTAAAATGTATTTATTTTGAATATAAATTTAAGCAAATAGCAGATTAACTACGTATATTATCTAGGATTGTGTACAAAAACAAAATAAATGAGGGTTGATTCGTGAATCTCACACTAGGGTAACCTATGATATCGTGGGTTGCATTCTCTTACGATTTGAATAACAGTTTAAAGGTTAGAAAACTTACCTAACACAAGTTTTGTAAAATAATACAATGCGGTGAAGCGATGTTTATTGTTTTCCCGCCAAAAAAACTAAGTAGCTTACATACCCCATTTTTTTTATTACACGGAGTAACATGACAGATCGAAATGTCACTTGTCAAAATAATGTTGCTAGCTTCTAAATCGGAGTGATGTATTTAATTGCTGAATTAAATACATCACTCCGATTTAACTTCTAAATCGGATTTCATAAGATACACAGATTTTATTACACGGAGTAACATGACAGATCAAAACGTCACTTGTCAAAATAATGTTGCTAGCTTCTAAATCGGAGTGATGTATTTACAGTCCAAAAAGTAACAATGTCACTTCTTTTAGTTCTTAATACTCGTTCAGTCGTTTTAATAATAGGTCTTTACCTATGAAATTGCCGTATTGCAGTACAGACTTTTTCAAACAAAAAAAAGTTTTGATTGGCTATGAATTCTAAATTCAAATTAATTTGGTTTTAAAAATATGACATTCTATTTACAATATAAGTCTTTTGTTTATTGATTAGCGTTGTATTTTCATTACATTTCAACATTTTTCCTCATAATGGATACTTTGAAATTTCGTGTAATTATGGAATATGAGTTCCGTCGTGGCACCAACGCGGCACAAACGACACGTAACATCAACGACGTTTACGGAGAGAACTGTACAAACGAACGTACAACCCGTTATTGGTTTGCTCGGTTCCGTTCTGGGAATTTTGACTTGAAAAATGAGCCTTGTAGTCGTCCGGAAACTTTGGTCAACAATGATGAATTAAAGGCGATTGTGGAAGCTGATGAATCTCAATCTACAGCTGAGCTGGCAGCAGCTTTTGACGTTAGCATCAAAACAATATTGGTCCATTTGCGACAGATTGGCAAGATAAAAAAGCTTGATAGATGGGTGCCCCACGAAGTTAACGATCGCCAGCGCAACGTACGCGTCGAGACTTGCCTTGCGCTGCTTAACAGGCACAGAAATGAAGGAATTTTGAACCGAATTGTTACGTGCGACGAAAAATGGATTCTTTTTGACAATCGAAAGCGCTCAGCAAGTTGGTTAGATCCTGGTTCGGTACCAAAGCAACGTGCAAAACGAAAAATGACCCCTAGAAAGGTGATGGTCACAGTTTGGTGGTCTAGTGCTGGTGTGATTCATCATAGCTTTTTACAAAACGGCGAGAGCATTACTGCAGATGTGTACATTGAAGAACTGACCACAATGATGGCGAAACTCGCACGTCTGCAACCAGCTTTGGTCAATCGGTCGTCTCCACTGCTACTTCACGACAACGCGCGACCCCATACTGCACAACAGACCGTCTCTAAGCTGCATGAGTTGGGTTTGGAAGCTCTCCCTCATCCGCCATACTCACCAGATCTTGCGCCTACCGACTATTACTTTTTCCAAAATTTGGACAACTTTTTAGCGGGAAAAAAATTCAATTCCCGAGAGGCAGTACAAAACGCCTTTGAAGAGTTTGTTGTCTCCCGTCCTGCTGATTTTTTCAAGAAGGGCATCCATAAACTGCCGCAGCGTTGGCAAAGATGCATTGATTGCAGGTGTGATTACTTTGAATAAAAGAAATAAATAAGTTCGAAAAAAAAAATACTTTAACTTTTTTCAAACAAAACGGCAATTTCATAGGTAAAGACCTAATATTTTGGATTTGGATATTTTGGAAATGGAACTATGCTGAAACTTCGTTTTGGTTTTTCACTTCGTTTAAGTTGTCGAATACCTAAATTATCAAATTTTAAACTCGTCTCTCACGAGCAAGTGCTAAATCTAACAAGTTTATATTTGTAGGTATAATTAGGTAGCTGACAATGTTTCTTAAACTTTTGTATAAGAAATATACACGTAGTAAAAAGTATGTAGTTTCAATTATTGATTCGAGTTGGAGCAAATAAGGTTCAAATCTAAGCCAATTTGTAAGACAATTTTTTTAATGTTTAATGGGTTTGCGTTTGACTACTACATCACCTGATGGTAAGTGACAATGCAGTCTAGGATGTAACAAGCTAATACACACAATATGATGTTTAAAAAATAGTAAATAAACGGTATGGTGGTTGAGCAGGTCGGCTCATATCCACGAGGCAGTGGGTTCGATTCCCGCAACGGGACATGTTATTCTGTGTCTACGTGTTATGATATCATTAGTCCCCGTATTTCCATAGTTGGTAAGAATATTATAAAAATACATTTAATTTTATAAAATTATATTAAATTTTATAATATTTATGTGATCAATGTTTATTTATTACTGATGCTAGCGATCTTTCAAACCAGTGGCTCAATTTTCCAAGCATTGATGGTATAATTTCCATATTAGTTAGGTTAGGTTACAAGGTTACAGCAGTATGAAGTACTTTGATATTACATCACATCACACTAATATTATAAAGGCGAAAGTTTGTATGTGTGTGTATGTGTGTATGTTTGTAACTCCTTCACGCTCAAACGGCTGAATGGATTCGGATGAAATTTGGTACCAAGATAGCTTGTAACACTGGATTAACAAATAGGCTGCATTTTATCCCGGAAAAATAATTTTTTCCCGTGAGGTGAGCAAATAATTAAAATACTTTTTATCCGCGGGTGAAACCGTGGGGCGCAACTAGTATATTATAAACTAAGCTATAAAGCACTAGCAATTGTTTAAGTTTTATTTTAAATAAGATTTTTCTAGAAACCATCACAATTTTATTACAATTTATTATGAATTAAAGTTAGAATAAAGAGCTTGAAGAATTGGTAGCTGAGCAAATTCATCAGCAAAATAAAAGGCTCACAGACTTTGTTAGTTTAACACATCGAACGGAAAGGAGTATATATTATAAAATGCCAAGACACATATTGGGTCACCGAGCCATGATCATCTAGTTTTTTTTGTTTTTTTTTTTGTTTTGTTTTGGCTCCACTTTGTGTATTTAGCCAGTGTCAAGTAATTGACAATTTTTCAAGTTAATTACTATTATATAATGTGTCAAGTCAAGTCAAGTCACAGTTCAAGTCATCGAGTTGCGTCATAGTCTAGTCTAGTCAAATCATACTCCTAGTAAAGTGGTGGCAACTTTACCAGAAGCTTCTATGGAGTTTTGGAAACAACACGAAAAGAAACGTTTCACCATCATCATACTACTTTCCCACAAACAATGCCTGCAATTCAGCACTTAACGAATAAAATGCCACCAATTTTATGCACTAACACTGAAAATAACACAAGTTTTAGAAAATAATACAATGCGGCCGGCGACGCGATCTTTTTCGTTTTCCCGCCAAAACCCCAATCATCTAGTTAGTCAGTTAATAAAGATAACTTAAAAACTATTCATTAAAAAAAACAAAAGCCATATTGACTAGTAGTTGACACTAATATTGTGATTATTGAATAAATCCTGAAAGTTTGAGAACCACAACATAAACATTGTGATTATTCACGGAAACTGGAATTGGTGAATTCCCATCAGTGTGATGGCTTCTTGGCTATTTATAGGTGTTCTGGCCGTCGTTGTTGGCAGTATTGTATCATCCGCTCCATTCCACCTCGTTCTATAGCCCTGCGTTACACTAATACTTCCATGAGAATTTACTAGCTCGTTTTTCTATAATTGCAAAGTTGGTCTAATACAATGGCAGCCATAAAAGTGAGTACCTTCTTAGTTTGTATTTTTTTTTCTATTCCTAGCTTTTATTTGGCCAAAATATATAATAGGATCTATAACTATACCTATATTGTACTTTGTGATCAAAATATTCTAACCGTTTCCAAAATCAAATTGTGATTTGTGTGAGTGAAAGATGAAATTGTCAGTCGGCATTTTGGATAAAATACGCTAGAATATCTTTGTTATTTTCTCCCCATTTTTGAGGTCCTTATTGGTTGGCACTTTTACATCTGCAATACAAAGTTAGATAAAATAGTAGATAAAAATCAACATTTATTTAAAGCTCGTCAGAATTATCTTATCTTATATTTTCCACCTCAACAGTATGTATATCTTGTATGTTCTGTATCGCTCGCTTTGCCCTCCCTGCTAGTTATATTACTTATATGATTTTTTAAATTAATTCCATGTTATTTTTGTTTGTTCTTATCGTTATCTCCATTGTACGGACTTTTTCAGGTTTTATTAGCCGTCACAGTGCTCTTGACAGTACTTTCAATATCCTCCGCCCAACGTGGCGGTGGCGGTGGTTTCGGAGGGAGGCCAGGTGGCTACGGTAGTGGGCAAGGCGGCTTTGGTGGCAATGGTGGTTACGGACAACAAGGAGGTTTCAGACCACAAGGAGGTTACGGACAGCAAGGTCAAGGAAGTTTCGGTCAAGGAGGTTTCGGTCAAGGAGGTTACGGTCAAGGAGGTTTCGGTCAAGGAGGTTTCGGTCAAGGAGGTTTCGGTCGAGGTGGTTATGGCCGAGGATAGATCATATTTTGTAAATCATTATTAAAATATAATTAGGTATAGATATGTAGTAAATTGTAGGTACTTTAATCAGAAAATACTGTATAATAAAATTAAATGTGGCTAAGTACCAACTAACTTATTTATTATAACATCCTTCCCTACTATTATATATGAGATAGTTTGAATTGACCTAAATCCGATTGAAACATAGGTAAAATTAACAAGTGTATTGATAGAAATGGACAAGAAAGCGTAAATAGGCATAATTAGTTTAAATTGCCATATTAATTACCAGACAACTTACTCCTTTTGAAAGCTGGTTACGCTGGTTTTACTAATTATACAAAAAATTAATTATGTAAATAAAAATTTTAGTACAATATGAAGATTTTTATAGATAGTAACTAACTTTTTTCTTTAAAAACCTTAATGAGAATTTGTAGAATTCGAATAGAAAAATGGGTAAAGCTCACACAAGATCATTTTATTTCTAATAAAACACCTACAAGATGTTATTTTTTTCTAATTATTTTAAATCATAAGTATAGTTGATGACCATAAGAACTTATATTGAAGTTCGATCAAAATTATTGTAATTAACGGTTCCATTATCCAATATACCAAGCGAATCATAGGGTTTAGATTTACCAACCGCTTTTTACATATACAATTTCTGAAAATTCTTGTCTTGACTTTGAACTGTCATTATTGGTCTTGTACATTGTTGGTAGCAAAAATATTCTAGGTCTGTGCTTAAATGCTAAAATTTTCACAAAAGTTATGATATATATATATATATATTATATTGTATATATTAAAAGTTAACTATATACAACTCTGTTTTCCTCGAAAGTGTAATAAAAAGCGTCTTATGAAATGGATGTGCATTGGTCATTACACTTTTGGATCCCTTTTCGCGCTCACCTTTTGCTCGGGCGCATTAAAATGATCCCCCCTCGAGTGTAATAATAAACATAGCACAATATCACAACATACTATATTAAAATTGTCTTTATTTTATGTTTCTGTAGCTAAGAGAATTTAGCCGTCGTATTTCGGACTTATTTTTCAGTTTGCACTTATCTCTCTCTATGATTATGATTAGGTATACTGCAATGCATTTATGTATATCAATAAGGAATAAGCAAACAAATGGCATAAAAAAACATAGTCTTATAATGCTTTTTATGCTATTTGTTTCCTTATTAAATGCCAACTTAGAAGCAGTCAAATTTTAGATTAGTAAGTTACCAGTACAGGCGGACATTAGCTTTGTAGATATGATTCTACTACAACCGGTATAAAACCGAGCCAATCAAAGCCGCTATTTACTATCTATCCTTGAATATTTAGTGTCGGTTGATTCTAATCATTTTATATCCATAATTTTTATAATTTCATAATTACAAAGATTTAGGTGGACGGAAATCAATCAAACTGGCTTTTAAAATAACTTAATTATTGAGAGATCCGTAGATTTTTGGAACCTTTGTCGTAGATATAATGATACTTTTTTAACATTTTTTAAGGTTCCAAACATGTTGATCAAACAAGTACCTACTAAATAAAAATTTACAATAAAATTTACTTTTTTAAGTTGGGTATTTATTGTAAATTTTTATTTAGTGGGTACTTGTTTGATCAACATGTAAAAAAGAACTAAGTACTAAGTAAATAAAACCTAACCATAAAAATAACGCTAGTCTACACAATGTCCATCATAAATACATAAACATTCCTTTTTTTACATTTACTCAATGTTTGACAATTTAAGGTAAAATTATATTCAGTTTTCTTAAACTTCATCACTAAATTTCATAGTGAGCCCCATACCCTAGACAAATGAAATTTTGAGGGTCACTAGCTAGATCACTAACAAAGTTTTTAAAACAGGTACCAGTTTTTTTATTCTGTATGTTCTTTTATTAAATGGCTTCATAAACTTAGATCACGCTGCGCCACCAGATTATTTTTAGATTTTATTTTTCTGTTGTGACATTATTGCTTAGTGTAATAAAATTAATACGTCATTCGATAGGTGTACTATCCAAGTATGTTCATCAGAATTGGAAACCTAGCACGAAAGATTAAAACAAATTTTTAATTTTTGTGATCTAATCCGCACTTTGATGAAAATTGCGAAAAAAATTACATCTCCTAAACGGTCGAAAATGGTAGAACATACGTGGGGATCCATCCGATGCGCGTTGGAACCCCCACGCCTACAGATTGTTTGATCCATGTTAGCTGAATCATTCTGTATAGTAGAGATTCGGCAATGAATTCTTGGCATGGTAATATTTAACAAAACCTATCAATTTTTGAGTGTTAATCTATAATAACGGTATTTACAATAAAGTATTCGTAAAAGTGCACCAATGAAAAATACATATAAGTACTTAATATGATAAATAATACCTTTAAAAAAAATGGATTTTAACAGACTTCAATCCCAATAAAGAACATCATCAATGTAGTCGAATTCGAAATACGCATTATTAAGGATAACTCAAAAACGACTTGTCAGATCTAATATTTGAAGTACCAGCTTTCAAATGAAAAAATAATTATCAAAATTGTTTCACCCTGTCGAAGTTCTGAGGTAACAAATCTATTATATAAAAGGCTTTGTCCTGTCCTGACTAACTGACAGACAACGCACGGCCCAAACCGCTGGACGTACAGACTTGAAATTTGGAGGGTGGCTACCTTTTATGACGATAGCGGGAGCTAAGAAAGGATTTTTGAAAATTCGACCCCTAAGTGGGTGAAAAGGGTAAAAAACGTTTGTATGTAAAACCTACATTTCATGACGTATCGTTTTGAAACTTAACACATACAAACAAGTATAAAAATAAAAGAAATTATACTTTTTAATTTTCTTTAATTCAATGTCTATGAGGGTTAAAAAAATTGTTAAAGTTTGTATGGACATTTCGAATAAAATTACGGTATCATACTGAAATTTGGAATCTGTATTAATTTTATATTCTGAGGTTTTTGATAGTAGAGTTTTCTCAAATTTCTAGATTGTAAGTTCGTTAAATTTAAGTAATTGCTTTCCCGCTGTAAATTTTTCGGTAGGGTTCCCAGGCCAATGATAGTTGGTTGGGAAGGATAGGTATATTTATTTATATAGTACAAATATGGTTCAAGAGTAACTAAACGTTAATTGTGAAATGGTGAGTATACCATGATACCAATCGTAGGTGATGGGGCTTACCTCTTTCGATCCCTGTCCTATTTAATGTATGGAACTCAGGAACAGGCATTGGATGTCCGTAAGGAAATCAGTTATGTAGTAGCTAATTGGCATGAATTTGCGATATCATATAATGCTAAGTCTAACAATGCTGCTATGAGAGATCAATGCACGCACGACATTCCAGCCATTTATTTATTTAAGTGAGTTAAGTTAATTTTATCCCGAAACATTTATAGTTTCTGAGGGATAGCCCACGCGGGTGAAGCCGCCGGCAGAAGCTAGTAATATAATAAAAAAACAGTCGAATTGAGAAACTCCTTTTTTTAAGCCGGTCGAAAACATATTTTTTATGTATATTCCTTCAAAACTTACTAGAATTTGATGAAGTACCTACCTAACTGGACCGTGAAAGATTTGACTCAAATGCGATTTTGAGTCGATTCCAACTTACACTTAATACATTAATTGTGTGTCTAGTGCACTAGTCGGTCTGAGAATACCTACGATTGCCATTTAAAAAGGCTACGATTGATTACGGACTATAAGGAACACACAAAGAGCGCATTCCGACACGGCCTTGGCTGGATAATTCACTATAGTCTTTATTTTATTTATGGTGCGTTGCCAAATTGAAAATGATCAAATTAATATCTCACGAGCTAATACTTCATCTAGCAATTTAAACCTGTGTTTGTGTTAAACTAATAGTTTCTAAATATCAGTTTTAGAACTGCGTTCTTCAGCGTTTCTAAAACTTTTGTAGACATACATAACATAGATATGTATAGTATGTGTTAGGGTTTACGTCCTAGTACTTTTCGTAATTTTAGTTTTTTTTTTTTTTTTTTTTTTTTTTTTACTTCAAACTTGTCTAGCATTTGACCACGCTCTCACCTGATGGGAAGTGACGATGCGATCGAAGGTGTAGCATGCTAGCCAAGTAAATACCTATTCACTCTTCTCTTGAACACGCCCGGGTCATATTTCGCCGGAAACACAGACGCTGGCAGGGCATTCCATTCCTTAGCCGTTCTAATTAAGAACGTTGAGTCAAATCGCTTGGTACGAATGGGTGGTATTTCGACCACAAAAGGATGGCGCTTAGCCGAGCGTCTAGTAGTCCGGTAGTGGAATGGTGATGGGAGAATTAGATCATGCAGTTCTTGAGCGCATTCACCGTGGTGTAATCTGTAAAAAACCGACAGACTTGCCACCTTACGTCGATGTGCAAGGCTCTGGAGCCTTTCACCAACCAAAGTGTCGTCGTCAATGAGCCTTTTGGCACGCCGTTCAATCGAGTCCAGAGCCTCAAGCTGGTACTTGGCAGACCCGTCCCACAGGTGGCAGCAGTACTCCATACACGATCGGACTTGTGCTTGATACAGATTTAGAAGCTGTCCAGGTGTGAAGTACCGCCTTACCTTGGACAATATGCCGAGTTTTTTTGAAGCTACTTTGGCTTTGGACTCGATGTAGGATCCAAAGTTTAGGTTTGACGTGAGATCAACACCCAAAAGCTCAAGATGGTTTCCTAAACTTACAGATACACCACGGAATGAAGGAGCCAGATGGAGTGGGCTCTTTTTAGCAGTGAATAAACACGCCTGTGTTTTTGCAGCATTGAACCTAACCAAGTTAGCATCGCCCCAATCGGACACGGCTTTCAAAGCCAGGTTCATGCGCTCAACCATAGCCTCTCTCTCAATCCGGACTTCGTCACCACTGGCTCGGGCACTGGATGTGTATCTTTCAACAACAGTACTATCATCTGCATACCCAAAGGTACCGGGCTTTAGCAAATCATTGATGTGGAGTAAGAATAGTGTTGCTGAAAGAACTGACCCCTGAGGTACACCAGCATTAATAGCTAATTGATCGGATGAGCAGCCATCAAGAACTACTCTAAGCGATCGTTCCCTCAAAAAGTCTGATATCCAAGTGCACAAACCAGCAGGTAGTCCGTAAGATGGAAGCTTATTCAGAAGACCGTCGTGCCAGACCCGATCAAATGCCTTAGAGACGTCTAGAGATACAGCAAGTGCCTCTCCATGCATCTCTAAGGCTTCGCTTAATATGTGAGTGGCATACGCGAGAAGATCCCCAGTGGACCGGTTTCGGCGAAATCCGTATTGCCGGTCACTGAGGAGATCATTGTCTTCAAGGTATGCCAAGAGCTTGTTGTTAATTATACGCTCCATACTCTTACAGAGAATGGAGGTAATTGAGATGGGTCGATAGTTGGCAGGATCAGCACGACTGCCCTTCTTAGGTACAGGTTGTACGTTGGCTAGCTTCCAACTCATAGGGACTATTCCGGTGTCTAGAGAGAGGCGAAATAGGCGTGTTAGAATGGGAGACAACTCGGGTGCACAGCTCTTAAGTACAATTGCAGGTATACCATCGGGACCACTGGCTTTGTTCACGTCTAGACTGCGTAATGTTTTTAGTACTTCCTTCTGACGTATGCGTATTTCTGGCATGAAAACACCGCATTGTGGAAGGCAGGGAGGTACCTCATTAGCAGTATCTAAACGCGAAGCTTCTGCAAAGAGAGTGGCAAACAAGTTTGCTTTTTCTTTTGCAGTGTGAGCCAGCGATCCGTTTGGTTTCAATAATGGAGGCAGTGAGGATCGACAGAAGTTCGCTTCAACCGATTTGGCTAGGGACCAAAAAGCCTTACTACCCGCTGGGTAGGAAGCAAGTTTAGTCCCTATTCGACCAATATGATTGAAACGAGCCTTCCTTAATTCCTTCTTACAGGCCTTGGCGGCAACGTTAAAGGCTTTCTTCTTAGCTGGAGTGTCCGAGGCCTTGCGTTTTCGAGCGTCAGCCCATGCCAGATATGCCGCATGCTTCTGCGCTTCAGCACGTGCACATTTGGCTCCAAACCATGGGCTGGCTTTGCTGGTCACGGGTTTATCGGAAAATGGAATAAAATATTCCATAGCCCGACATACTACCTCAGTAACCGCATTCGCGCAGACCGTCGGATCTCCAGAAGAAAAACACGTTTGCCGCCAAGGATATGAAGCGAAGAAATGTCGCATCTCGTCCCAGTCTGCTAAGTTGTATCTCCAGACACGCCGATTGCTCTTAGGGCTTGGGTCAGGCGGGGAGTATACTGAAACGGACTTGACCAGACAGTGATCGGAACTACCAATGGGTGAGGATACCGCCACAGAGTATCGGTCTGGTTCAGTCGTGAGCAGAAGGTCGAGGCAGTTAGCAGTGTGGCTATCAATATCAGGCACTCGCGTTGGCTCTTTAACAATCTGCGTTAAATTGAGCGCCAAAGCGAGCTTACGCGTCTCTCTCCCAGCGTGGTCCGTGATCCGGTGTGGGACTAACCACTCCTGGTGGTGAGCATTAAAGTCCCCCAGAACAACAAGCTGAGCCGAAGGATAGCGTTGCTGAGCCACATCTGCCGTTTCACTGAGATACTCCATTAGAAGAGTTGTCTCCCGGTCACCGCTATGTGATCTGTACACACCAGCATAGAGAATTTTCTCAATGCCGGTGTCCACAAGCACCCAAATCACCGAAAAGTGGGGATGTTCAAGGTTTCGGAGACGCAAACAGCAAATGTCATCACGGACGTAAACGCAGATACCAGCGCGTGGAAGGAAGCGGTTTTCCAAGATGAATCCTGGATAGTCCAGATATGCCGTGTCTGATGGACATCCTATTTGCGTCTCAGTCAAGAAGAGCAAGTGCGGTTTGTTGGTCTCCAGATGATGATGGACCGCTTGCAGATTTGAGTGCAGCCCACGAATATTTGTGAGGTGCACTTTAAGAGTGAGGACGTGCATCTGCCGTTTAAACTTGCTCAATTTATTTGACTTTTTCATAGTTGGGTGAGTTAGGTAGACAAGTAGGAAGTGGACGAGATATTGGGATGCTAACCCTCAGTAATAGAGAAGCTCCTACGCCAATGGAGAACTTGCGCGGAGACTGCGGGGACGCCCGAACCCCCCTGAAATTGCCCACAAGTTCCTCACTTCCAGTCGCCAACTGGCCCTGTGGACAACCTCAGGATTTTACACAAGCGGTGGGGCAGCCTTTCGTAGTTGGCTAGACTACTACTTGGGCCCCCTACAACTTGCGGTCGGCCAGCAGAGAGCACCGTGCTTCGGATCCCGCTACCCTCCGAAGCAAGGTCTCCGACGCGAAAGCATCTCCATCACCAATACCGGTCTGCATACCCAACACAACTGTCCACATCTACTCGTCAGAACGGCTTCATTAGACATCACGATGGAACACGACGAGTCGCTTGGCATCGTGGTTTTGTCTAATGGGTGGTAACTAAGCCGGCGGCTAAGGCCTTCCACCAGTTATTTGGTTGCTCTTTTGGCACCACCCAGGGGTCACGTGTAGGGAAACTAGGGTTAAAGCCTACGGACGCGAGCAAACATAAACCCCCAAAAGTTGTCTCGAGTCCCGGGACTTTCGGGTCGAGACTCGAGACGAGACAAGATTGTCGAAATCGTCATCAACTGTTGTGTTGTGTGTGTTAGTGATTGATTATTTCTAACGATCACCACTAAGACCTCGACTACTATAAGCGTCAAGCAGAGTAAAAAGTACCTATTCTATAAATAGTACAAGTGTAGCTATTGTTAGTACCGAGACCTAAAGTATCTACACACCGAATTTTATCAAAATCTGTTCAACTCTTACGGCACTGAGTGAAAACATACATACTTAGTTATTTACATACTAGAAACACAAACATTTGCGGTGTTAATCATGAGATTTTATAGGCAAGAAGATATATTATAATTTATTTTCAAGACAATTTTATTATTTATTTAAACGAATGACGTAATGAACTGGTTGTTCACGGCTGCCCATAACAATAGTTGTGGTTCCACTGGGTAAATGAGAATTTTCGATCTCACCGTTTGGAAATGTTATTGCTGGACTGTGAGACTAATGACTTAGGATCACGTACCTACGTAGAGCAGTGTTACGTCTAAGCTTTGACTGATCTAAGCTTTATAAGGCACAGGCCTTAATTATAAAGCTTAGATCAGTTCACCAGTAGTAGGTTTCACCAGTAGCACTAGCTCTTCAAACCGGTACTCAGTAGTACTGGCATACTACTACTTGGTGGCAGAAAATGTAGCAAAACATTGATACCTACCTAAATGAGATCTTGCAGAAAAGTCCTACCACCTCAGTAACATAACTTACCAAAACAATGACACTTAGGTACCAAAAAGTTTGAGAATCATGGCAAAAATTTAGTCATGGAAATTATTGAATTCCTATGTATAATAGCTTTACAATACGGCTATTTAAAGGTATACTAGGCGTGGTTGTAGTCAGTGTATCGTCTGCTGAGAAGTGATCAATAGATTTACAATGGCATTCTCAAAAGTGAGTATAAAACCCAGCTTAAAACTTTAAAGAGTTCATTTATTTACTGTAATTGTACAACCTTACCTTACCTTAACAATCAAATCAAATCAAATATATTTATTTCATAAAACATATATTACAATGAGAGAGTAGTGCCATTACTATTTCAACACGCTCAGATCTCTATAGGAATCAATACACAATCGAACCATAAAACTATAGCAGTTAGATACGAACAATAACAACATAGTTACAATAAGCTGTGTTGTTTTATCTCTAAACTTTTCTAGTAGGTATAACAACTCTCTGACATCAGCAGCTGCAGTACCTGGCACTCAAACAGAACTGTAAATATTACCCATAAAGTCCTCCTGCGTGACACTGCACTGTGCACGTCGTTCTTAGACATTATGATAGTCTAGTTACCTATTTCATAATATCTAGACAGTGAGATTCAGTGAGCTCACTCAACACCGGTTTTTCGTACATTTGTCAAGGTGTGTCAACTTAATAGTTCATGTCAACTTAATACTAAAAGTTCTTTGGTCGCCTTTAAATCATTTGTTTTAGCAAGTGTAGGTCGATTCGTTCGCAATCATTTGAACGTACTTCGAAGCGATTTTGACCTTATTGTAAGCCCACAGCCCACAGTAGCAGCAATGTTGCCCACGAGACTAAAATATGTGAACTAGCCCGTGATATTTTGCGGGTGCTGTGGGATTTTGGAAAATTTTAATTATGTCCTCGTAGTTCCTGGGTTCCTAGATAGAGAAAATTCATGAAAGCGACCGTTGGTTGACGTTTAGAAAAAAAAAAACGAAAAAATATTTAAATCGGTTTTCTGAAAACATTATAAGAGTCAGTATAAATTTGGTTATTTAGTTACATATTCGGGTTTCCTGTTACTAAATAAAACTTTAATGTTTCAGGTATTGCTAGCCATCGCTGTTCTTTTGGCTGTACTCTCTCTGGTCGCCTCCCAAGGCTTTGGTTTCGGTGGCCTTGGTAGCGGTAACAATAACGGATTTGGTTCATTGGGTGGCTTCGGCCAAAATGGCTTTGGCGGTGGACTACCCGGTGGTTTCAATACCTTCCCACAGTTCCCCAGGCCAGGTGGTTTCAATTTCGGACAAGGTATTGGCCGACTTTAGTGAATTCCAAGATTTGTTTTTGTAATACGATCTTGGGAATATCTGTAGCATATGAAAGTTAATTGTAGGCTATTTGTAAATAGCCTTCTCTTTACTTAATAGCAATAGACTATAAAAATACATTTTTGAAAACCCATCGTTGTTTTAGTGAAGTACTCTAACATAACAAACATTTATCTGAAATAACTTTCAAGTTTCTGAAATATACACATTCAAAAAAACCACCTCTGTTATTTGTAACATAGACTATATACCTTATAAGGCAAAAATAATAGAATAATAATGGTTGCCATTTTTAATTAGTACAAAATACAGCCTTTTACTGTTATTAAAGGCTTATTGCATACTGCACAGCTGCGACAATGACTTTTCGTTTATTATCTATTTGATAATTTATACAATAGAATATGAACGCACTACCACAATGATATAATCTCCTTTAGGGCCTGTACACACGGTTACACTTACAACGCGGTGTTGTTATCATCCCGGTCTTGTTTAGAAAACTATACTATATATTTATGGAGCCGAAGTATTTAGCGAAGTCTGCGCGTGACACTAGAGACATCGGCGGCGCTCCGGATTGAAAACCGGACCTTGTTGAAATCGTCCCATGTGTATTATCCCTTATAAGGCTATAATATTATTATTGTTGAAAGATATTTAGTTACTTACAGGTAGGGGCAGTGCTGGTTGTCTAGGAAACTGACTGAACTGTAACCGAGCATTTGTAAGGAATTGGGATACTAACTGCAAAAGAACATTTCCAAAGTACAACGCCATCCTCGAACCTCTGACTATCGGCCCATCAGTTGGAGGAATCTCGGAGATGGGAACATTAGACGCTGCGCTCAAAGAGGGACCTGGTGGTGGCGTTATCAGAGGAATCACTTCCTTAGGCACTTCGGATTGTTGAGTGGGAATTGGTCTCGATTGCGAAGGACTGAAATACATCGGCTGTGCGGGAATAGGTCCAACTGGTCGCGGGGGTAATTCTCCGTACATCTCTCCCAATGCTGGTTGAACATTTCTGTCTAGAATGTAGTTATTAGCAGGTGGGTTACGGCCTATGCTAGTAAAAAGGCCTTCAGTAGGTGGCTTAAAACTCTCTGTTAATGGTACTCTTACGAGGTTTGATAACAGAGGTTTTACCGGATCTGGACCTGGTCTAAGACCAGTAGCTGATGTTTCCATACTATCTTTTCTTTCGTCAATGGGTTTGGTCTCTTCAATATGTTCAAACACAGGTGCCGGAAGCGTCTCTTTGCCAGAAGTAATGGCATCCAAATCACGTTTTTGTATTCCTTTACGAACTCCAAAGCTTCCAAAAGGTGACCATTTTTCATTGAAAAATGATATTGGCTTAAAAACAAATGGCTTAAGATTCACTTCAAATCCTTTTTGCACACTGAATCCTTGGAAAAGCGGAGTGCCATTAGTTACATCTATCCAATATAATAACGTGAAGATGAAACATATCTGGAAATTATCAATTATTTTTTAGGATACTTGGAACTTTGTATTAAATAGACGGTTATAGAATTATTATTTCACTATAGATATTATTATATGCGAACCTGAAGTATGCACGGCATCTTGCCACAACTATGATACTGCAAATCTGAAAAAAATTGTAACGACCACAATAAATATAATCACCTAGATTCTATCAGAAAATTCATAATTCCATCAACAATAAGAAAACCTTCGATAAAATGCACGCTATGGTGACGCTGATTCACTCAAACCAAGGTCAGGTCAAGACTTACTCCGAAGAAGCAGTATGAACTGTACAGAAAGCAGAAATAATATCATTGATAATTTAGTACTGTAATAACCGGCATACAATACAATAAACAATGGTTCACTCATAATCAAAGTTTAATAATCAAAAACATTGAAGTCATTTTGAAATATGGCTTTAATGATTATTGGTTGAAATTTTAGTCGTGGGCTTTGGGAATAATCCTTTCCAAATAACAAAAAGATGAGAAGTTGATGACATTTTAATTATATACTATAGATCTATTTAATTCTGTAATTTCTTTATCGTCGTAAATACCTATGTTTATCTACAATTAAATAATAATTTTGAATTTGAGTCTTTTGATATCTATATAATGTGAAATCGTAAAATTCACAAACAGTCAAGGCTAATAATAACTGTAAACTAACTAAGTAGTCATCCAATTGTTGGTCGGTATGATTAGACTATCTTGATACCTAAGTGCAAGTCAATCAGTAATCACGAAAGAAACACCAACTGACCCGATAGTTCAGTTGGTAGTAGCCCTGCCTTCTGAACTGTGGGTTGTGGGTTCGATTCCCACCCAGGACAAACATTTGTGTGATGAACATAGGTGTTTGTTCTGTGTCTGGGTGTTATATTGTATTCTATGTATGTATTTACAAACAAAAAGTATCTAAGTATTGTATCAGTTTTCTGGTTCCCATAGTACAAGCTTTGCTTAGTTTGGGGCTAGATGGCGTTGTGTGAGGTGTCCACACCTATTATTATTATTATTAAACAACTTGATAGTAATGCTAAGCAGGAGTTTTGGCGGGAATGCGAAAAAAAATGCGTCACCGCATTGTATTATTTTCCAAAACTTGTGTTATTTTCAGTGTTAGTGCATAATTTTGGTGGCATTCTATTCGTTAAGTGCTGGATTACAGACGTGAGTGTGGGAAAATGGTATAATGATGGTGAAACGTTTATTTTTCGTGTTGTTTCCAAGACTCCATAGAAGCTTCAAGTAAAGTTGCCACCACTTTACTAGGAGTATGACTTTGACTTGACTTGATGACTTCGGCTGTGACTTGACACATATTTGCGTGAAATATCATTAACTTGATAAATTATTAATTACTTGACACTGGCTAAATACACAAAAGTGTGGAGCCAAAACATTAAAAAAAAAATGCTATGTATATTACAGTTAAAATCGTATCCATATTAATAACGTTACATCAGAACGTGGCACCCATGCAAACGGCTATGAAAGTGAATATACTGGTTTCCGAAATGTGACTTGAATAGTGATATCGTGCTTGGGGGCATTAATCAAGACAAGAAGAAATAAGTAGTCATTATTTTTGAACCAGAGGAATTGACTGGCCCGATAGCTCAGTTGGTAGTAACCCTACCTTCTGAACTGTGGGTTGTGGGTTCGATTGTGGGCCCACCCAGGACAAACATTTGTGTGATGAACATAGGTGTTTGTTGGTGTTATATTGTATTCTATGTATGTATTTACAAACAAAAAGTATCTAAGTATTGTATCAGTTATCTGGTTCCCATAATACAAGCTTTGCTTAGTTTTGGGCTAGATGGCGTTGTGTGATATGTCCACACATATCATTATATTTATTATTATTATATATAGGTATCTAAATATATATAACTCAAAGCCCAAACACTGAACGGATCGGGCTGAAATTTGGCATTTAGGTAAATGTTATGACGTAGGCATCCGCTTAGAAAGGATTTTTTGAAATTCTACCCTTAAGAGGGTGAAACGGGTGGTTGAATTATTTTCCCATAGGCCACGCCACGGGCGAAGCTGCCGGCAAAAGCTCGTTTGTTAATAAAACGAGGAACAATTTTGAGCAACTTTTGACTAATTCATGGTATCGGATTTACGTATTGTGAGTGAGCGAGTCTTAGTAGGTGGTAGGACTTTTCCACAAATTTTAGTCTAGGTAGGTACCACTGCTTTGTCATAGTTAGTAGTGTGCAAACACTACTGTATTCCGATAGCTAGTGAAAGTACTGGGCAATGAGACTCTATGATTTTATCTCAGTCTAGTAATCGTATTACTTACATTGACAGCTTCTGTAGTGTGGTGATTAAGTATGTCGGCTCATAACCTGGAGGTGGCAGGTTCGATTCCCGCGGCAGGACAAGTATTTGTGCATAGAAAAAAACTCAAACACTTGTTCTGAGTCTTGGTGTTGTGGGACCATGGTCCTCGTAGTTCCTGGGTCCCTAGACACAAAGAATCCTAGTTAGGGTCCAGGATCTATGTATGTGATCGTTGGGTGTTATTATTATTATTATGATTATTACTAGACTGCTAATGTCTCAGGATGACGTACACAGTGTAGTGTCACGTGAAACTTTACATTAGAATTCAGAGTGACACTACAACTGTTATGGGCGGACGTGTCGCTTAACATCAGGCGAACAACTAGCTCGGCACATGATTCAATAAAATAAAAAAAGCTTTTTTGTGGTATCAATTTATCCAAATCTTACGAAAGCAGACACGCAAATCCATAATTATTGTTTACACGAATAGCAAGAAAGCTTTGATTACGTTGTTTTACGTAACCTTGTGTTAATAGTCATCCGGCACTAAACTAAACGATTTTCCTCACGATATTCAACCTAACTAAGAGTATTTTTAAAAGAAAGTGGACACACGTGAAGTGGTGGTGGTAACCAGCCACAGCTAGCTCAGTTTAAACCTTAGCCCAGTGCTGACTAAAGGCAGTGCTTCTTTTCTACAACATAACAATAAAAAAACAACATTGGTTAATCTTATGTGCTTTTTAAAGTGACGAATTAAAATATGTGAAGGAGAGCTTTGGATTGGTATTAATTATGATTGATTTTACTTTTTATTAAGTATAAGGATTAATATACTGAGGTAAGAATAACTTTAAAACGTTTTCTTTTTATTGCGCTATGTTATAATATACCGTCTTGCATTTTGTATACATTCAATCAATTCCTTAATGCTTATATTACATTCGTCGTCTATGGACGAGATCTTTTATCGGATTAATGTTCATTTTATTACATTACCATGGTAATTCTGACACATTTCACATGTGTTGAGTTTCTAACAATGATCTTTAAGTGCCCCGGGGGCTATTGCAACTATATAGAGTAATTGCAACAATTTTATATTTATCTGATTTTGAGGCATTACATTAAAACATCATTTGAAGTAGTTATTATTAGTTGTATTTAACTCGCTTCGCGTTACTTTTATAAGTTCTACAAATTCTTTCATATTAAGCATACGATGCACCTGTGACCATGATATCAGGATGATATAACTCCATTAAAATGAACATTAAAGAGTAACTCATAGAAACTTAACGTAAATTACAATGTTCTATAACGTAATAAAGTACTTCCATCCTTTATTATTGAGCAACCTTCGCCATATTCTATTGTTTGCAAATGAAAAATAGGCACTTAATCATAACACGTTATCTACAATATAACTGATAATTAAATTAGTTACTTAGTGTACTTTATTGTTGCAATAAATACCTGTTATTCCAACTGAAAAGACCAACTACTTGTACGGAACGGAACTAGATGAAAATTTTGCTTTTTTTTAGTTTTGGCTCCACACTTTTGTGTATTTAGCCAGTGTCAAGTAATTGATAATTTATCAAGTTATCGATATTTCACGCAAATATGTGTCAAGTCACAGTCGAAGTCATTGAGTCAAGTTAGTCTAGTCAAAGTCATACTCCTAGTAAAGTGGTGGCATGGCAACTTTACTTGAAGCTTCTATGGAGTTTCGGAAACAACACGAAAAGAAACGTTTCACCATCATTATACCATTTTCCCACACTCAGGCCTGTAATCCAGCACTTAACGAATAAAATGCCACCAATTTTATGCATTAACACTGAAAATAACACATTTCGGAAAATAATACAATGCGGTGACGCAATCTTTTTCGCTTTCCCGCCAAAACTCCAACCCTTTTGCTTCAATGATTAACTATTAGAATCATTCATTCGTTCACAATAACTTCTCTTGCTTTCTTAGTAGTACTACGGCCCTAATACATTGGACAAATGTTAACCCGAAATAACTGGATATATATATATATATATATATATATATATATATTAATCCATTACCCACGCGGGTAATACTGAAAGGCAGCAGATGATTAAGCTATAAAGTTAAAAGTTGTTAACTATAATATCAGAAAAATGCTAAACAAACCGCAAAAAGATTGATATTGTAAAAAAAGTTTAATAGCCATAGTCTTTCTACTGTATTGCTGTCCGTTACATGATCACGCTATAAATAAATAAATATTTCTGGGCATTTCACACAGCGCCATCTAACCCCAAACTACGCAAAGCTTGTATTATGGGAACCAGATAATAGATATTACGCCATAAACTTGGATCAAAACCGTTCTACACAACCTAACAGAAAGAAAAACTTAACGCACCATGTAGCAAGTTGGCCAGACCAAGCCTCAAACGACATATTATACAGCGTGAATAATTACCAATGCTAATAACACCTAGAGTATACTAAAATGGTAATTTGAAAGGATGTGTTCTGAGAGAGCCTTTCGTTAAATTCTAAGCGTTTTCCATGCAGTAATAAAATTTAAAATTTATCACACACACATATCATCATCAGCCGAAAGACGTGCACTGCCGAAAACGCCAATTTGTAATGAGACATTGTTTTAAAAATTTCGGTCTTTTTTCCCTAATTTAAATTTATATTATAAACTAGTTTTTTTTTTAAGAATGCACCAATATTTGTAAATAGTTTACTAACACTTTAATTTTGATACGCATTTAAACACTTTTTCATGATCATCATAGCCTAGGTACGTCCAGGAATACGTACCACAATATAATGTCTACTCCACAAAATAAACAAGGGCTCTCAGCATTCGGCTGTTACTCGTACAACAGTAGTAATCTTTTTTAATGTTTCTCTATTGGGCAAATTAATGACATCCGACGGGAACAACTACCACACTAATATAGGAAATAGAAATAAATGTTTATTAGAGCACCTGGAGGATGCGATGCGTGACCAATCCTGGCACTTATTTGGCACAACGTATTAGCATTGCAATTTAACGGGGAAATGCTGCCAACATGTTGGGTACGCTGCCTACCGGTAGTGCTAGTAGTCATCGCGGCTAGTATTTAGTCAAAATGATTTTTAATACTACTTAGGTAGTGTAGTAGTAATATTTAGTAATAGTTGTTACATTATTGTAGTTGTACTAACTATCGTTAAAAAAAATAAACAGATAGAGAAGTTACCTTATAGCTCGCGCAAAACTTTATGAGCTCTCAGAAGTTAGGCCCGAGTACCAAACTGCGCATGGTACAGTTGAGTGCATTGTAAAAGCGGCCATACAGTAACTATTATATAATATGCGTACTGTGCCGCCATCCGTGCTAACTTCCGAGAGCTCATAAAGTTTTGCGCGAGCCTTTCTACCTTTCTACATAGATCCGTAACTAAAAGCTATCTCTCAATTATTAGGTATTTCCGATGACATAACCAACGGGTAACCATTAGAAACTGAGTCAGTTTCTAGACACTAGAGCAACAAGATAATGTTCATAAGTAATTAATTAATACTGTTGCCCTGCGGATTTGCTCTCCGGTGTGTTGTTACTCGTTCTATAGAACTACTGGGATAAAATAGTATCAGTCAACCACCATAGTAGAATAGACCATAGAGTATATTTAAATGTTTAGAAATTGTATATAAAGTTATTAAGAGTATATAAAGTCATTTTATGCAGGGGACAGATGGAATTTTCATGTATTGAAAAGCCACACTCTTACATGAGGACTATGAGACAGGCTTTTTATTCTCGTTTATGTCCTAATCTAAAGGGATAGAGTTAGAGAGACAGAGTAGTGGGATCGACGAGATTATTTCTTTCTGCTAATTAGTATGGAAGTGCAAGCGCAACAGAAGCGTGCTGGACAGATACCTCTTATATAAGATCTCAAGATATCATATACATTAAGATAAAACTTTTTTTCCCAAAATGTTATTCTTTTCAACATTCATGTTAGGTAACTTATTTTTGAATACCACTAATTTACTTTTTTAACAAAAAAATTATAGCACAAAGTTAGCAAACGTTGCGGTTATGTCAGGTCAGGAACTTACTCTTTATCCGAGCAATTTTTATTAGTTCGCTGCAGCAATTTATTTATTTAATTTTATTAGTTTATTAATGTTTAGAAGAATCAAACAGTACAAGTATTGAACCTAATAAACTAATATTACTAACTCACAAAGTTTCTGCTCTAAATCTATCAAATAAACACAGTATAGATAAATATGTAGAAGTGGCAGGCATCTTTCATTTTAGGTAATATGAACTGAAAACCAAATCAAATAATGAATAAACTATTATTAACACTTGTCTTTGTTTCATTTCAGGAACCCAACTATGAATGTGATCAGAATAATATTTGCTTCATTAACACTACTACTGATACTGACGTCATATTGTGATGCAGGGCTGATAGAGGAATGGTTGCCACGACATGGAGAGATCAACCAGAAAAGGAGTATGGCCGAGACCTTAACCGATTTTCTAGATGTAGTGTACCCAAAAGATGATAAGGAAACTAATATTATGAAACAAATATTTATGATGTTCGCCGAAGAAGGAATGCCAGATTTCCAAAGTATTATGTCAGGATTGGAATTTGTTTTTGAGTAAAACTTGAATCTGAGAAATGTATACCAAAGTAATTAAAGATTTGATAAATAATTAGTTTGCATTATTGTTGTTGCCTATTTTTAATTATTAGACTAAATTTAGTGCCTGATTAATAACCACATAGGTATAACTTAATTTTGCGTGTATATTTATTTCAGGTGGGAAAATAAATACCTAGATACCGCGGGGCGTTTCCAGTTTATCATTACTTACAATTAACCCCAAAGACTTCTTAGAAATAGGATGATAATTAAAATACCTAAATTAGAGATCACATAAACGCTTCATGATCTAAATTTGGTTTCAGCCGCATTATAGCAGGTGTAGGTCATTTTAACTTATTAGTTTCTTTATAATAGATATCGTTGATTCATAACTGAACATAATTTTATAATATTGTAAGGGAATTTAAATGACGTATGTTCAATTTTCAACTACATGATATATTGCGAAAAGGACAAAAAAATCCAGGCGTTACATACATATTTCTTATTAAAAACGATATTTTAGATCACATGCACACGATTCGTTCTTTGATTTCAACACATTTTGTGACGGCGTGGCGATTTACTTTCATATTCAGTTTAACTTTCTTGGACTGATTATTTTTAGAATCGTTACCATTGGGAAACTTTAATAATTTCAACTTTTCTAATACCAATTTCTGTACATTTTTGTCTCCATTTTCTAATTTCAACTGTTGAATAAGTTTTAGTCTCTCTTTTTTTTCATTAGATTCATAGTCGTAATCTTCGTTGGTGGCTAGAGTTTCCTCATTGAGAGGAACGCCGTGGTTATTCCACGCTGGAGGTCTTCTAACGTTAATGAAGGGTGCGTGTTCGTATCCGCATTCTAGTCTGCCTCCACGGAGCCTGCAGCCGCCACTGAGTCCTAGGGGTACGTCGTTTCTTTCAGGTTGACCTATGTTTCTGTTATAACCACATAGCACTCTGTCATCTATAACTTGGCAAAGGCTGCTGTCAAAGTCATAAGGACAGCATTTATTCCGAGGGGCTGCCAGAACCGGGCCACCTGAGACGTTTTCAGAGCCTCCGTCATTGGACAATTTTTGCACGTTGACAGCTGAATTTGGCCTTTCTATCTGGTTTTGAGGATCTCTGGTCCTGCAGGGACTGCATAGCGTATCCGTTACCAACTGTAAGGGTACACATAGTGTATTCGTGTACATCTGCAAATGAAGTTTAAAAATAGCAAATCTACTACGCGTAACCTATCAAAATCTTATAGGCGTTGAATCTAAATTTTGAAGGAAGGTTCTGAATATTATATCTCTGGAATCGTGGTACTTGTATCAAAAAACACGTATGTATGCATTATTGCTAATATTGCCTCATTGAGTGGTCGGGAAAACAATATGCATGGCTAGACTAGTAAATATTGTTCCAGATTAAAACTTTTTTAGCCCAGTTCAGTCATCTTTGCAAGTATATTTTTCTTTTTGTTGGATTGTACCAACAGAATCTAGCCAGTTCCATGGAATTAATACGCGGTGGAACTATTTTTATTATTTTCTTATAATTCTAGTCATACATTTTAGTTTACTTTTAAATCTACTATTGTCTGATAATTAAACTAAGTAGTCTGAATTAATAAGCTGAAATATATATAAGTAATTAATTTAAAAAAACTAACCGCAGCAAATGTGATGCAGAAGTAACTCAGCATCGCCTTTATCTTAAAGTAACATGCATAGTAATTAACTTTACAAAATAATAATCAACAGGTAGAGTCGGCATGCAAATCAGTTTATTTTTCTTTTGTTTAAGTACAAAAATATTCTATGTGACTATGAGTTACTTTAGCAACCAGGTTATAGTACGCTTCATGAGTTTATTTTCAATACCTAATACATCCACATACAAAGGACTGAGATCAATTGCTTCAGGATTAATATTATCGATATTGATGTGGTTATCTGCTAGCAACTTGCTCCAATGTTCATTTGCTTTTATAGTACTCTTCGACCATTTCCATATCTGGCTTCTCACTTTTCGCTTTAACTTACTACAGGAATAGTTCACGTCAGCATGTTTCGCAAACATTTTACGCGGTAGCTTACTATTACTCGTTTGATTAGTACCGTTAACTAGAATTAAATTCATATTATTGCTTTTACCTTTTTTCCCAAGTCTATCCACATCAATTTCTCTGACCTCTTTTTCATTCTTCTTAATACTATTATTTTTAAGCTGCCACACTTTATTGCTAATTTTCATGTACAGTCCGTATGGATTATCAGTCTGAACGCGATTGTCAGAAGTAACAAGTTTAATACATTTAGTTTTGGGCAAATTCTGTTTTATTTTGTTTGGCGCATTAACTTTTCTAGTTGAAGATAATCTATTTCCGCCATCAGTTTTTTTTCTCGTAGCACGTAATGATTGTTTACGTAACAATTCTTTGCGCGACAACTTCTTCTGAGACTTCATTTCAAACCCTGTTGACAACATTTGACACACAAAATGATTGTTATAATAAAATAACCTATCACCAAAAACTTTAACACTATAGTTTAATGTACACCTACCTAAATATGAAGTTTTGTTTTGGAAATATTGTGTAGGTACCTAAATTATCATCTCAACTTAGGTGAACTGTAAACAATTTTTTCTTTCTTTATTTTATCAACAAACGCTTGGATTTTGTCATGTGAACTATAAATGAGATCCTCCTTTAGGTTAGAAAACTTTTTTAGTGACTGCTTCAATAGAGATGGTCTGGTTGCACGCTCTCTTTCGTATAGTCGTAACATTTTATTCAGATGTTCTTTATTCAGTTTTTTAGGATTAAACCCACTAGTGTTTGACAATGCTGTTGAAGAAATCTTCCCTTTTTTATAATCATCTACTAAATTTTCTAAAACTCTTTCTTTGGAACCTTTAATAGAAAATTTTCTTTTCAATTCTTCGGCATTCAAGTTAGCGTATTTGTTTTTCTGTGCAGTTTCATAATTTTTTAGCAATTTATTGAGATGCTCTTTATCAAGTTTTCTACCATCATAATTAAATGTTTGTGAAGTTGATAACGATACATTCCCTTTTTGATAGTCATTCACCATGTTTTTCAAAACTCTTACTTTCGATCCTGTTATTGAATACTTATTTTTCAACTCGTCAACACTGAAGTTTTCGATTAAATCTATATTTTTAAGAGAGATATTCCACTCTGAACTCTGGGGCTTGAGCTTTTTGCGAAAGAGTGTTAATACCGAATTGGCTTTACTCATCCTTAAATTGCTTCTTAACTTTCCAACATCAATGCCAGCTACTTCATAATCGGAAATATGCGGATCGGGAACGCCGAATACCTTTTTCTTGAATAGTCTTTTGATTTTATTGCAAAAATATCGACGGCACTTTCTCATGCATCTTTGACGACAAGAGAGCTTCTTTTTTTGTTTTGTCTGAGTTTTTGCATCTTGTTTTTCTAATAAAATAAACAATAAAATATAATCCTTTTGTGTATAGATAGTGCACAATTTATTTCAATCGGACTAATTTAATTGCAATATAGAGTTACCCTATGCTAAGTTAAATATTTCTTATGCCGCTATCATCATAATAATAACAGATCATATTGCTTGTTTAGAACACATGTGCAAGAAGCAAAGAACGTGATATAAAAAACAAGCCATTATTTTATTTGTTATCTGGCAAATAAGTCCTTCTACTTCTAGGTATGTACAAAGAATATTTTTGTATCCACTACGTTTCGACGTTATTCCCATTTAATAGATCATGAGCTGATCAGGAGACCCTTTCATAAAATATAGGCCTTGGTGATTAAGAATTGGGGGTACGATTATACATACATTCTCAAGTAATAAATACCAAATGTTTATAATTATTTATTACCTTTACGGCGAATGCTCATTTTATTCTTTCAGTACATTTTAGATGTTAATAAAACGGAAAATTAAAGTGTGATGCCATGTTTTCTAATATGTTAAAAGCACTTTTTATTGAATTGTAAGAACATTGCTTTTAATTTTTGTTTCTTTTTCATTTTATTTCATGTTCAATTTTCTGTTTAATTATTGGCTTTTTGGTTTTTGACATCGTAAGTGACATTGACGACAAAGATCAGCAGGATGATTTAAAAAAAAAACCCATGAAATGAGGTTTCAATCTTCTTGACTTATTTCAATTTTTCATTATGGCTTCTGTGGGGCTCCCACAAATTCGCCGATGTCGTGTGGATTTTACATGGTGTGGATAGAGAAAAAATAACATGGAAGCAAGAAGTTTGTACCATGTGTTGATGACTAACTGTGTAAACTTACAGTGAACTGATTCCAATGAGATGTATTAAGTACCTCGACATAACTATATGGCGTGATTTTGAATACATATCCTGACAACCTCATTGAAACATTTACTTTAAAAGTTCCCACTCCCATAGAGTTTTAACGTTGTCTGAACAAAACATTCGGATCTAATAATCTCTTCGTGGACAGATAATATACATTAATACAATTTACTTACGGTGCCAAATTCTTTCTCTACGTAATAATAACAAATTGTGTTTGTAATGAAATATAAGATAATACCTCTATACACTATTGATTCTATAGACTCTAACAGCCTTATTAATAAACGGGTATTAGTCTCGGATTAGTTACTTCAGCTTTTGTCCTTTTTTTGCTACTGGAATATTTAGCTGGATCGAAAGAGACAAAAAGTGGTGTAACTAGTCTAAAGCTAGTTCGTGTTTATTAATAAGCCTGTAAGATATTTATTACCCGCTTCTAGTGGGCTTCATGCGATTTACCGTTGCCGATTTATAAACAGTCTTAACTGCTCCAGGATGTTTATTTGCTCATGGACGAAGGTAACTTTTTAAAAGAAATTACTAAATTAAGTTGGCAACTGTACTTTATTTTATCGGCTAGGTGGGTATAACACTGTGCATGCGCAATCAATAAAGATTTTCTTGATATAATAAAGAGATGTCAATGTCATTGTTGGTAGGTAAGCGAAAACACATAAATTACTGTTACCCAGGCTGTTACTGTTACCTCCTTCTGTTACCTAATATTTAAAATAGTCATTGGTCTAATAACTAGATATTTATGCAAAACATTTGAAGCCATACAATGGCCCCTAGTTTATTGCAGAAAATAGTACTTTTTGGCATTAATTTGTACTTAAGTGATTTTTTATAAAATAGATTGGTCAAAAAATAATGCAATTCATCAACAACATTGAACAATCAATAATACTAATAAATAATTTGTTACAGATATACTTGACTTTAGCAAATATGGTAACGGTAGAATGCGCACCTAAATTTGGGAACATTTATTTCGATCCCCTCAGTTTTGAAGCTGCTAAGCTAAATGGCAATATAAAATTAAATAGCAGTACAATTTCTGCTACCATTATCAAAAAAGAAAAGACAAGCGAACCTTCCAATAGTTTAAAAATAGAAGCTGAGAATACAGAAATGTTGTTAACTAAGAATACGAATGAACAAACCACTAATACTGTGGCTTGTAAAGGTAACACCGCAGTTATTACATCGGAACACACAAAACCAAACATGAACATAAACGCAGATGAAATGAATTCAAACAGATCACCAATACTCGAAAATATTAGTAATTTGTCCTCAGATTGGTTGGATCCGGAGCCTAAAGGTAGTGATTCTAATAATTTGCCAGAGGAGTTAAACTTTGAAATTAAATATATAGAGCATGAAGGACACACAACTAAACCAGTTTCAGAACAAAAATCACAAGTAACCAATAAAGATACTAAACTAGCCGTTGGAAATTATGTTTTGAATGTTTTGAATGAACAGAGTTTTGGTGATGTTTTAGAAACACCCACACTATCTAAAGTTAAAGCTCGTTTGAGACAGAAGGAGTCGTCCAAACGAGAAATATTTACGCCTCAAAAAATACTAATGAAAATATTACGAAGCGCAGCTGGTTCACAGGAATATCAAAATAATCCAAAAAAGCCTTGTGCAGGATATGACTACGATGTAACGATATGCCGGTACTTTGGTAAGAGATATCTATGTGGTTATAATACAAATGTTGGTGATTTAAAGGAATCTGATGAGATTAAAGATTTGGGAAATGGATGTAGGATACGCGGAGATAGGATAGAATGTGGATATGAATATGGGCCGTTTGATAATGGTGACACCCACCATAACTCCCACGGAGAAAATGTGCAAAAATTAATTATGCTAAAGCCTGAAAGTTCATTAGACAGAAATAAAAATGATAATAGACAATCCTCAGTATCACAAACGATTAATGAAAGCAATCATTCACAATCAACGCAGGCAATACAAACATTGGAGGCGGCTACAAGTGATACTGCAAAGCTAACAAATACCAATAAACCTTATTCATCAGGAAAAAGAAATGTAGCACAAACAAAAAAGGCATGTGCTGAGAAAGATGACAGATTAGTATGTTATGATATTCCAGCATAAACCGTATAAGCTCCGAACAATAAATCGGCGTAAAATAGGTTTCGTCGACAATTGTGTAACTAAAAATTTGATTGGAATTGAAATGTGGATATGAATATGGGCCGTCTGATAATGGTGACACCCACCATAACCCCCACAGAAAAAAATATGTAAAAATGAATTATGCTAAATCCTGCAAGTTAATTAGACTGAAACAAAAATTATAATAGACAATCCTCAGCATCAAAAACCAATAAATAAATTATTACTATTAATAAATTATGAGAAAGTTCTCTTAGCATAATCATAAAAAAGGTCGAAGATAAGCTAATCATTAATAACAATAATTTTTGGTACATGCCCAAATGGTATAAACCCGATGTTTCAAACATAATTAAGATGTGAAACTATGTCGTGGTGTGGTATAAGATTTTTTTTATTTACCCTTCCTCCCGCATCCTCTCTCACTTTCCCCTTTTTTCGTTCATGAACTAATTTAATTTGGTTAGTGAAATCTCTACTGAATCTGTTTTAGCTAAAGAGCAAGAGCACCCTTGTGAATATTGAGGGCTATACCAGCCCCGGCTCGGATCGCAGGTTAGGAATATTTACTATGCATAGATGCTTCCCAGGCAAAGCGATTCAGGTAAACTATACTTACGTCCACTAAAGTAGACCTTATGGACAGACCTTTCATATTACAAACGTGGAATATCACGTAACTTTGCTAGCGTAATAGTATATATTGCTATCCGTCATGTACAGGCGTTTGTTATGTTTCAAACTTGGGCTTAGGATATGTCTTAATTGTAACCGAAGTTCACAGACGTTAGAACGACACAAGCAAATGTAAGCACTGTCTATTCATTTGTTTTATACTCCGAGCTATTTACATTTTAGCAAACCGGTCCAATATCCTGGTAAATATAGCGGGTTTTTTTTTTAAATTGGCGTCCACATTAACTGGCGGTTGTTCTTTCGCGCGTTTGTTGAATATCAACTGCCTGCTTAAGAATATTAACACAGACTAAGTTGCAGTTACTATAGGTAAAGTAACCGATCTATTATGAATGGATGTTACATTGATGAATGATGACTTCAGTACAGACCTACCCAAAGAATATCGTGTTTGATTTTTTAAGCAGGTAAAGTGCCTTTTTTCGTTTAACAAGTACTACAATAATATAACAACTATTACTAACTACACTACCTACTGCAATAAAAAAAACGAGTGTGCTTTAGACCTCACGACTGAAGTAAAACTTCTTTAGTTTAGCTCCATCTATCAGCCGGTATAAATTTGTTTTTTTTATGTTTTATCACAGTCGAACTCATCAAGTCAAGTCATAGTCTAGTCAAAGTCATACTCCTAGTAAAGTGGTGGCAACTTTACTTGAAGCTTCTATGGAGTTTTGGAAACAACACGGAAAGAAACGTTTCACCATCATTATACGATTTTCCCACACTCGCGCCTGTAATCCAGCACTTACTATTATTAATATTTATTATTATTTCGATGGCAAAAATCTAGTTACGGTTATTGACTGGCACCTTCCTAACGACTGGGCTTCGAAAGGGGCAGTAGTAATAATGACGATGTATTGATGTATGATTAATGATGTATCGATCGTTATCAAATGACTAGTTTATTACAAAGAAGAAAGACAAATAATGAATGTAGGTACCGCTATGAATGTTCTATTACTTGCCTACCGAGAATGCAAATAACACGGAATTCAAGTAAAAACAAAGTTCACCTTGATTACCACCTCATAGAATAAATTATAGATCTTATTATTATTTCTACTGTTTAATAACATTACGTCATCATTTACATATTACGCACTTTTTAAAATATCTTTGTTTATTGCCTATGTTATCTACTAGTGGGATCTATATTTAAGCTGCGTTGCACTGCCATGCAAAAATGTCCACGTTACACCCAGATTAACTGGAACATAATGCTCTCTAGCATTAAGTTCGCCTATGTATCTTTATTTGTTGTTTTTGCAATAAAGCATTTTCTATCTATCTATCTAACAAAGCAGCTGTTTTTATAGTATAACTAATGTAGCTATTTATTTATGCTTTTATGATATATGATAATATACATGCCGAGGCCGAGCCGCCACCACCGCCGCCGCGCGTACTCCTTGAGGATGGGCATCTTTATTGCCCGAACACCGGTCGAGTTATTCGACTGTATCTCGTGAGTTTTAGCCGTGTAATAGTTGTAGTTATGAGTACTACTCACGTCAGTTTCTATAATATTAGAACCGTATTACACCATTTTCTTAAATGAATGCTCCGGCAGCAAGACAAAGCTGAAAGTACCAAAACTGACACGCAATGATTACATGAAAAAATGAAAAACACATTTATTTGGATAAAGGCAAATAAGTACATTACATTAGGCTAGAAAAACCTGGGTCCCCACACTAGGCTCAGAGCCCGTATTATGCGGTCCAGGCCTCTTTCGCCGGAAATAATATGGGAAGTGCCTAAGCTAGGTTACAAATATTTATATAAATTACAAATAATTTTTAAATTAAAGATTAAGTTAAGATAAAAAATAAATACGCACTAATTTTTAGATTAATATTCGCATGCTAGAATACTAATCTAACCAAGATTAGCGAATGTGAGAAATGACGTGGTGGTGGTGTGTGTGTGTGTGTGTGTGTGTGTGTGTGTGTGTGTGTGTGTGTGTGTGTGTGTTGTGTGTGCGTGGTGTGTGTAATACATATATAAAAATTAATAATTAATAGATACGATATAGTAAAGATAATATGGTATATATACGTAATAACGATATATTTTTATTTTTTGGTTATATTAATGCTACAAGTAAATTTTCAGTTTCTACATAGCTCATGCCATTTAGCTTAGTGAACAGAGTTTTTTTTTAATTCAAACACACTGAGGGATTTAATGTTATTATCTGTATTTAGTTTGTTATAGAGAAAAGGCCCAAGGAATTTCATAAATTTTCCAGCAAATGCTGTTCTATACTACATTGTCTCATTGACAGTTCACAGAGGTCGAATGATTACATGTATATATAATATAGTACGTTAAATTGGGCATCACATCACATAATCAGAACATCAGCTTTATTTATGACGAGCTTCTGCCCTTAACTTAAGTATTATTATGCATATTTTAATCTAAACAAGTCGAGAACGCTAGATTGCTCATTAATGTTCTATTGATGGAAATACTATGTTTTAGTAAAATCTCTAACGACAAAGACGAATTCTACGTTATGTGTCATTAAAATTATTAGGTTTTCATCGTAATTATACTTTGTAACATCCTTCAATAAAATCACAATAGCGTTTTTAAAAAAGCGGCTAAGAGTCTTCAATCCCATTAATTTTGTACTGGAAAATACTTGTACTACTTTAAGTAAGTACTACTTTAAGTCATTTAATTTTTACCACGACCTTGACAAGATCCGAGAAAAATGAATCAGTCTGTAATAATACAAAGAAGATGCCGAAGCCGTGATGATTTGCGTAAAACACAAAGAAATGGTGTTTGATCATGTTCAAAATTACATAGTTTACACAACATTACACAATAATCCTTAAAACGTTTTATGATAGGCATTATAGCAAAATTATTACAAAATACATAAATATAAAATATTATTATCTTCTAAAGTAATATTATAAAGAGGAAAGATTTGATTGTTTGTTTGCATTGAATAGGCTCTGAAGCTACTAGGCTAATTTAAAAAATTATTTCACCATTAAAATCCTACATTATCTTTGAGGAACATAGGTGATAGAATATAAATAATAATAATTTAATTAATAATTTATTTATTTATTCAAACATTAAAAAAGAAACATAGTCTAGGAATAATAAATAAATAATAAAATAATGACATAAAAATGGTTTAATTCAGGCAATAGGCTCATTAAAAATAATATTTTATACAGCAAGTGTGACCAGTGCGACTTTCAAACCGACGCGACGCACTCAGGTTCAAATTCCAATGACTTTTCGAGTTACATGCGCAAACTTGCACTCAACCTAAAAATAGGCAGGCAACTGTGAAAAAAGAAATCTGTGGGAAACCATCATATTTAAGAATTAAATCTGTTATGGGCGGCCGTGTCGCTTAACATCAGGTGATCACTAACATAAAAAAAAAAACAGAAAATTCGAGAACATGTGTCATCTATCAACCCGCACTCGACCAGCGAGCGCGCTATTGGACTGTGAGAGTGGGTCCGTATCCCAGCAGTGGGAAGATTTTTGGACTGATAACGATGACATAAATGTTTTTGTTGTTGTTTTGTTTTTTATACCTAGGTATACCTCTATAACGAAGTGTACGGTACAGAGTAAGGTACAGAGGCACCTCGCAATTTCTGCCGCGTTTCTTCATACAATATTTGACACCGTTATATTTTATTTTACAATTTTTGTAAATCTAGCAGCTAGGTAACTACAAGTAAATAAACAAATTATTGAAGGCCTATTAGAAGTTTTCACTAAAAACTATTAAGTAATAAGTACACCTTTTAAAATTATTATCGTGTTTTTAGACCCTTTTTGTTACACCATTTGAATTATTTTTTAGTCTAACCCTAAATTAAGCAAAGCTTGGTACCTTCTATGGGAACTGTGGGAATCAGATAGCTGATACAATACTTACTTTTTTACGAGTAATTACATATAACATCCAGACACAGAACAAATGTCTGTGTCCATCACACAAATGTTTGCCCTAGGTGGGAATCTAACCCACAACCTCCAGTTCAGAATGCAGACAAAAAGAAGATACTCTCCAAGTATCAAGCCTCTACGTCCAGCGGCTAACGGCTATACGTTGTATGTCAGCCAGTCATTCACTCAAAGCAATGACTTCTATTAATAAATTTATTATTAACATATTACACTGCAATAATTACTAAATGAAAATGAGCCTTATCGTGATTATAGTAACCATTGAACATTGCTTGGACTATAAGACCAATTTAAAAACCCAAACCCTTCAATGTACTCGTATCAAAGTTGAAGGATCCATAAGTACTCCGCCCGGTGACGCTGTAAAGGTCGGTAGAGACCAACAGCAATAGCCTGTTCAAAAAAGTTCCATAATAACAGATCAGGTATCAGTTCTAACAGAAATAAGTATAAATAATTATTCCAAAACAGCAGCTAAATTTTCTCACTCAATATACATACTTAGTTGAGAAAATACCCCCCTTATCATACGACTAAGCTTTGGCTGATTCAAAGACTAGGTACTGCATGTCAGTAAAACAATAATCAGATAGGTACACCAGCAGCTTATTTAATTGTATTTGGACATTCGGAGCATTTGGACTGTCTATATGTCGTTGTGGCTATTATAGGTACAGTCCAATGTTTTTCGTAGTAGGTTGTGAATTCAGTAGTAGCCTTAATTATTGTGGTATTGAATCTGGATTCTAGAACCTTCATCAACTTAAGACGATGCTTGAATGAAGTATACTCAACTTGCTTATCATGCTGCAATAGACGTTCTGAGAAAATTTTCACAATAATTGTAATAATGCTTTACACACTTCGTAAAAATTACACCATCAGCATTACCATCCAAAATTGACTTACGAGTCTAGTTTTACCAAACTTTTTAGTGCAAATTTAATTCAACATCAGGAACCTAAGCGATACTCGGGTAGATCAATTTATTATTTAATGAATAATAATAATAATGACATTGAACGATCACATACATAGATCCTGGACCCGAACTAGGATTCCCTGTATAAACTACGAGGACCTTGGTCTTACAACACGCAGACTCAGAACAAGTATTTGCGCTTTTTTCCGTGCACAAATACTCATCCTGTTGCGGGAATCGAATCTGCCACCTCCGGGTTATCAGCCGCCCTGCTCATCCACAACACCACAGATGCTGTCAAATTTTATTAATCTAACTATGTATCCCTTACTCGTATTTTAATTAACTCCACATAGGTGTCATTTGCACCAGTTGCTATATGTGTGTACAATCTGGTCTCCGAAGGAGATTCCTGTGACCTCACTATACAGGTTCTACCTAGTGTGTGAGGGACAGTGCTTCGACTGAGGTAAATTGTATATATAGACAATAACTTTACGCAAAACAAATACACTGCAAGTTTATGTACCTCCCTTGCTGCCTGTGTGAACTAATAAAGTTATTATTTATTATGTTTTTATTTATTTATATATGTATGTAATGAATTATATACATTGTAAAATACAGTAGAAAGAAGAAAAAAAATACATCACTGTAAAGTTTCTTGTAGCTTCTTCTTTACAATTGAAGGGTTGAGAATAAAAAGGATTTAACTGACAAATTGACAGTTTCGAGAAAATTTACTTTAAACGTCAACGGCGTCATTTTTATGTAGAGTGCTTATAAGGTAATAGAAAAGGTTTATGTAAGTTTCAGTTGCTTGAAAATGTTTTATTTCTATTTAAAATTACTAAATATAGTACTAATTCATACAATTACTGTAAAAATATAATATAATAAAATAAATAAAGTAATGTTTTTATGCTAAGCGTACTGTATTCCTGTGACAGATAAACCATTTTAGACTCAAAATCTCGAGATTTTGCCTTGAGAGCCTCATTTCGGTATTTTGAGAATGTATTATTGAAGATAATTTCACGCTGAATCCAACGATACCCATAAGTCATTTGGTCAAAAAAATCAGTTAAATCCTTTTTATTCTCACCCCTTCAATTGTAATCGAAGCTTCAGATCAAAGTTTTCTATTCTGCATTGTGCCGGATTGCTTGCACCAGTAGTGAGAAAGAGAACTGCTTATTTTTCAAACTCATATATTGTAATGGGCTTGCTATATATTAGGTCTTTACCTATGAAATTGCCGTTTTGTTTTAAAAAAGTTAAAGTATTTTTTTTTTCGAACTTATTTATTTCTTTTATTCAAAGTAATCACCCCTGCAATCAATGCATCTTTGCCAACGCTGTGGCAGTTTATGGATGCCCTTCTTGAAAAAATCAGCAGGACGGGAGACAACAAACTCTTCAAAGGCGTTTTGTACTGCCTCTCGGGAATTGAATTTTTTTCCCGCTAAAAAGATGTCCAAATTTTGGAAAAAGTAATAGTCGGTAGGCGCAAGATCTGGTGAGTATGGCGGATGAGGGAGAGCTTCCAAACCCAACTCATGCAGCTTAGAGACGGTCTGTTGTGCAGTATGGGGTTGCGCGTTGTCGTGAAGTAGCAGTGGAGACGACCGATTGACCAAAGCTGGTTGCAGACGTGCGAGTTTCGCCATCATTGTGGTCAGTTCTTCAATGTACACATCTGCAGTAATGCTCTCGCCGTTTTGTAAAAAGCTATGATGAATCACACCAGCACTAGACCACCAAACTGTGACCATCACCTTTCTAGGGGTCATTTTTCGTTTTGCACATTGCTTTGGTACCAAACCAGGATCTAACCAACTTGCTGAGCGCTTTCGATTGTCAAAAAGAATCCATTTTTCGTCGCACGTAACAATTCGGTTCAAAATTCCTTCATTTCTGTGCCTGTTCAGCAGCGCAAGGCAAGTCTCGACGCGTACGTTGCGCTGGCGATCGTTAAGTTCGTGGGGCACCCATCTATCAAGCTTTTTTATCTTGCCAATCTGTCGCAAATGGACCAATATTGTTTTGATGCTAACATCAAAAGCTGCTGCCAGCTCAGCTGTAGATTGAGATTCATCAGCTTCCACAATCGCCTTTAATTCATCATTGTTGACCAAAGTTTCCGGACGACCACGAGGTTCATTTTTCAAGTCAAAATTCCCAGAACGGAACCGAGCAAACCAATAACGGGTTGTACGTTCGTTTGTACAGTTCTCTCCGTAAACGTCGTTGATGTTACGTGTCGTTTGTGCCGCGGTGGTGCCACGACGGAACTCATATTCCATAATTACACGAAATTTCAAAGTATCCATTATGAGGAAAAATGTTGAAATGTAATGAAAATACAACGCTAATCAATAAACAAAAGACTTATATTGTAAATAGAATGTCATATTTTTAAAACAAAATTAATTTGAATTTAGAATTCATAGCCAATCAAAACTTTTTTTTGTTTGAAAAAGTCTGTACTGCAATACGGCAATTTCATAGGTAAAGACCTATTATTATTTGACAATAAGCACTTTGTAATTTTATATGCTTAGTGAAATAACTTAATTTTAAGTATCTAATATAATGTTGACTTGTAAAAGTGCTAAAATTAGCCTATATGCAATAAATCTTATGACTTTGACTTTAACTTTATTTATTTTATTTACATTAGGTGATACGTAGTTTCCAAGCAAGTACCTACTCCTTATATTGTTATTAGGTATAGAGAGGCAAATCTTTTACGGCTACGCATAGATTTAATTCTTTTGTAGCAAACTCATACAAAGTAGCCCTTCGTCGTAGAAACTTCAAAATTACATAAATTACCTAATTAGTCCAAACATCCTACAATGGAACACGCATGATGCACTGACCGAATTTTGGTAATTAACTTGTCTATTTAGCAGTCTTCGTGTATAATACCCTAATCTACATATATTTAGAAACAGTGACGGCGCCAGGCTGGGAGCAATAATTGTGTTGTTGTGTGCAAATTGTGTGACAAATAAACATAGTCTATGTATTTTTTTGCACACGCTTGACTTGAGGTGTAAGCTGGCGAATAAGTAGCGAGGCGAACAGAAGTTGATTCACTTAGATCTCCATTGCCAACATAACAAAGTTAATAATTTGTATTATTATGTTGGTATATCTGATAAAATGATAAATTACAATTGTCAAGATGACATTAACATTAATCAAAGCAAAAATAAAGTTTACCGGCCGATAGATGGACCTAAACTTAAAGTTTTACTTCAGTCGTGTGGTCTATAGCACACTCGTTTTTTTTGTGGATTACGCGAAATATTGACATAAAGTCAATATTTTATGTGGCCATTCTTTACCGGCTATTTATTATGTATAAAAATGTGTTAGATCGCTGAAAATTTGGAGAACTACGCTCATAAAGTTATATATGTATTTTTGGTGTCATTAGAACGATATTTTTTGCAAAAACTAAATTTCGAAGTTAAGTTTTGTTCGGTCATTCCTATTTTTCTTTTTCTTTTCTATTTACGCGTTTTTTTCATTAGTGACGTCGAAATTGTGCTTTTTGTTAATATTGGGCTTACACCGCGCCATAAGTAATTAGAACCTGCCCCATCTTTTCCTAGAACACCCGCTCCGCCCCTGTTGAACTTGGGCTTGCTAGCGGTTATTTATCTGCGATTAGTCAGAACACAAGGAGTACGCATCATATAAATACGCCTCAACACTAAGCATCAGCATCATTGACCAGCAGAAACTGTCACAATGAACACTGTGAGTAAAACGTGAACTTCTAAATAGTAAAATGTGTCGAAAATGTATCAAAAACATTACAGAAAGTTCAGAGATACTAAAATTTCAAGCTAAAAACCCTTTGTTATTTTGTAATTTGATGTTAATTGCCGCTTTTAGGGTGTCCTCCAAATTGCATTGATTTAATTAATTATACCCACTTAACAAAAACTTCTCATTGTTAATGCTGTTTAATTACCCAATGCAGTGTTTTGTTTAAACAAGGCCGACGCGGCGTAGCGAATCCTTCGATTGTTTTGGAAAAACAGGATACTTTTAGGATTCTTTTGGACGGTGTTTGTGAAAGTGTTTTCTTAGCTTTTCATTCTCAATGTAGTTTGACTCAATTGTTATATTCATATATAGTTAAATATGAATATTATTCACTAACTACATTCTATGAAATAACCATCAAGAAGACTTTATTTAAAGTTTAAAGTCCTTATTAGTTATAAATATTTATACCCTAATCTATTCTTATTTTTATTGTTTTTTTCCTACATTTTTGGGTTGTCTGGAAGAGATCGCTTTAAGCGATAAGACCGCCCATTGTGACACTTAATTTTTAAGTTTGTGCTTGTGAATTGTTCCTGTAATGTGGTGTTTCAATAAAGAGTTTTATGTATCTATTTATACTTTCAGGCATTGTGTGTGGGTCTACTAATATGCGCCTGCATGGCGTACACTTCGGCCGTACCAGTTGAAGACCATCAGGACAAACCAGTTCAGGATGTCGAAGCCGAGGCAGTAGAACAAGAGAGTCTGCAACCTGACGAGACAAGCTGGGGCGGCTACGGTAGACGCGGCGGCTGGGGATATAGAGGTTAGTTGAATATTTGATGGCAGAGATTCGTTAATGTTTGTTCTGTGTTATATTATATTCTATGTGACTACTTACGAACAAAAACTATCTCATATAAGTATTGTTTCAGTTATCTGGTTCACATAGTACAAGCTTTGCTTATTTTGAGACTAAATGGCGTTGTGTTAAATGTCCACTAATACTTATTTATTCATTTATTTGGCTCAAATAGATCGATGGAGTTTCAATATTGAAACATTTCTATCGTAAACCTTATGATCGTGTATTGTCTGCTAAAATTTTAATTTATCAAAAACGAGAGATATGCAGTTTTTTTTCCCTGTTTCTCTAATGTTGTATAATATTTACTCAAGTGCACAGTCGTACCTATTATATTGTTTATATAGATTTAAGTTTAATTTCATTAGTACCTTATTATATATGGGAGCATTCTATAGCATGGACTGAATACATATATTAAAGGAAAGAACGAATTAAATTCCACCTTGTATAAGTATATACATTCTATCGCTATAGCACAACAAAAGAAAACTATGATTCGGAACATCGATTACATGATTACAATTTTTTTTTCAAGGACATGGTGGTTATGGCGGCGGATGGGGTGGCGGCTATGGCTTCGGCGGCGGATGGGGAGGCGGCTATGGCCATGGTGGTGGATGGGGCGGCGGCTACGGTATTGGCTACGGCGGCAGCTGGGGTCGCGGTGGATATGGCCGAGGAGGCGGTTGGGGACATGGATACGGCGGCGGTTGGGGACGCTAAATTATAAACAGTTCATTGGCGATGCATTAATTAGCTTTTATTTTTTTGTATTTTGGCTCCACACTTGTGTATTTAGCCAGTGTCAAGTTATGCATAATTTATCAAGTTAATGATATTTCACGTAAATAATGTGTCAGGTCACATTCGAAGTCATCAAGTCAAGTCATAGTCTAGTCTAGTCAAGTCATACTCCAAGTAAAGTGGTGGCAACTTTACCAGAAGCTTCTATGGAGTTTTGGAAAAAACACGAAAAAAAAAAACGTTTCACCATCATTATGCCACTTTCCCACACTCATGCCTGTAATCCAGCACTTAACGAATAAAATGCCACCAAAAATAACACGAGTTTCGGAAAATAATATAATGCGGTAACGTGATCTTTTTCGTTTTTTTCATTAATTAGCCTACTAATGTATAAAATTTAACAAACAAGTGAAGATCGGAGATCTGTCATCACTTGTTTTTATTTTTTACTTATTCAATGCTATTTGTCCTTGTCTAGTATACACTCATCAACAAACGCTCATATAGTTTGTATTATGCCCTTAGCCTTTGGATGGTCTTAGCATATACACTTGACATAATTTTCTTCTTACTGTTCTATAAATGCATCGTTAAGGTGGACTCATAGCACGGGCTTACACCACGCCTTGTGGTGAACTGATTTCACTTTGGTATTAAAATTTTAAAAGTTGTACACCGGTATTACGATCTGTGATGTGAATAAATAACTTAGGTACCTAATTGTATGGTAGTTTTATTGCTTTATTTGATTAAACAATGAGATAATGATTACGTCTGAGCAGTGGGCGGAGTGACTACAAACACTTAATAATATAGCACTGCAGGTTAATTGTCCGCCATACACCACTCCTATATACATCCGCTATACACCTGCTCCTACAATACCTACAATCACTACATAGTACTTATACTTACTAACTATAACACTTGATTGACTTAACTCAAAATTACATAAACATGGAGCTTTTGGCAGATGCTTACCTATATACATATATATGTATTTACTTAGGTTGTTTTATTATGCTTAAAAACTTCCACATACACTATGTGAGCCACTTTGTAGGAGTAAACGAATATGCAAACATACCTACCTAGATTTTATCTCGTATTTTATAGTGTAAGTAGGTATCATTATGAACATGTCACAGGAAGGTGCAATGAATTAAAAATGGATTAGGTATCCATCAGACGTAGGTAATTATAGTACGAACTTTGTGGTGGCCACTAACTGCTCGTAATTTTCCTTATAGAATAGCAATACATGAACACTTTTGAAACTCCTTATAGACTCCACTTGCGCCTTTTTCAAACACCTTAGCAACGCAATGTAGGTATTCCTTATGAAATCGACAAAGGAACGCAAGCGGCGCAACGGCTCAAAATTTTAGAAGGATTTCAGCTAATCTTCCATTTATTTACTAGGTGGTAGAACTTTTCTGCAAAGTTCATCTAGGTAGGTACCACCGCTTTGCCAGTTATTCTACAGCGAAGCAGTAGTGCGCAGGCACTACAGTATTCTGGTTTGAAGGGCATTGTAGCTAGTGAAAATACTGGGCAATTGAAACTTTATGATCTGCTGGGCAATCACGTATCTCGATTGATCGATTGTATGGATTTGACAGTTCGATTACGCAGCTTCTGTGCATAGTTAGTATAAAAATTCCTCCTGTAGCGTTGCAATCAAAGTTTCGTGATCACCACCCATATCTCATAAACGAGTAATCTTATTACCAGACTGTGCTGATGTCTCAGGATGTTGTGCGCAGTGCAGCGTTGCGTGTAACTTTATAGGTAGAGTTCCGAAGTGACACTGTTCTGTTCTGTATGTCGTTTAACATCAGGTGAACGACTAGCTCGTCACATCACTCAATAACATAAAAAAGCGTATTGCCATTTACTGATATATCACGAAATCTCTAAAACTACATAAACTCATCACTATTTTCATAAGCCTGTGTCACTGTTGAAAATAGCCCTCGTACCATTGAGTCGGTTCTTCGTCACTTCTAATCAAAATGCTACCATTTGTAAACACAAACTCCATCTAATCAGAAGGCGTCCTACACTATGTTTGCCAACACGCAGTCTCTACTCAAGAGCGTGTCCCATCGGTGGTCGGTTCTGCGGCTAATATGGCAGGCCACTGCCACTTGCCAATTAAGTTTGCAAATTCTGTATTGTTCCAACTAAACTATCCATTTTTTTAAATCTATACATATATAATTCATAGTCATGACTGACTGACTGACTGACTGACTGATATATCAACGCAGAGCCTAAACCACTGGTCCTAGAGATTTGAAATTTGGAGGGTGTGTTTTTTGTAAAGTGTAGGTATCCACTAAAAAAGAGTTTTTCGAAATTCCACCCCAAAGGTTGAAATGGGTGGTTGAATTATCTATGAAAAAAAATCTTCTTCGTTTCCCATAGGCCACGCGGGCGAAGCCGCAGGCAGAAGCTAGACCTTATATAATTATTAAAGAATGTTTGATCAAACATGATCATGCCACCCTCATATATAGGCACTACACTTCTGTGCTGGCTAGTTGTACGAGTTTACATAGTATTCTGGCCTTCTCTGATTGATGACAAGCCAGGGTGCTGTTACATTTACAGAATTCTTGCAAATCAATGCCTGTTTCATAACGTAACATTGTTCTTTCAACTTCGTTCCGTTACTCAGCACAATTTGGTGAAGCTGATATACCCATCAAGAAGACAAAACTGTTTAGTGCATAAGTCCGGAATACATCCATGCATACGAGTACATGCATACTTACAGCCTATGAGTAATCGTTAATAGACAATTTTTATGGAATCATATATCAATAGAAATCTAAACCTACTAAGTATGTATTTTTGCTTAATACATACTTAGTAGGTTTAGGTACCTACTCAAAATTTGTACTGAACTGTACCGTAGGTATAGTTATTGTTGCAGTATTGTATTGTTGATAGAACACATGATCATACTAAGCATTCAATAACAAATAGCTTCATATTAACTAGTCCACTGCAGGACATAAGCCTCTCCCAAGGCACGCCACTGAGCCCTGTCTTCGGTTCTACTCTTGGAGTTGCTGCCAGCTACCTTGCGTATTTCATCGCTTCGTGTTGCCTCAGGGCGTCTGCCGATTCGCGGCACCAGCTCCACTCCGCTCCAGAACACGCCTTTTTTTGAGGGGGGAAATGCCCTCTCACTTCCCCCCACCCCACCCGCCACCACGGGGGTGGTGGCGGGGGGTATGTGGGACTCGATCCCACTAAAACCCCCCCGTGATCCGACCGCCACCGGGATGGGGCGAGATGGAGACGCACTGCATTAACCATCTCGTCCGGCGGTCTCCAGAACACGCCTACCCCAACGCTTATCGGTTCTTCTCTAGATGTGACCAGCCTACTGCCACTTCAGCTTGCTAATTCGCTGAGCTATGTCGGTAACAATAGTACTCTAGCGAATCAGTTCGTTTCTGATTCGATCCTGAAAAATAAAAAAACTTGTTATAAGTTACTCAATATTAAAGTCACAAAACACAATTGAATATTAACAAGCCAAATGATTATGATCCTCACTTTTCTGTCTTATAATTTTACTATTGTCACTTTACTTACGTTTGTTCGCAAGTATATTTGATTTTTGTATGGCTTTTACGATGAAACGGATCAACTGATTTGGATCAAATTTAACCGACATAATGCTTGTATCAACAGTGTACAGCATACTTTGAATACCAGAAAATTAAAAGCTTTCGCGTGAAAATGTGTAGATTGCGAGTAAAACAAAGTGGTACCTCTATAGTTGTTATGCATGACACGAGTTCATTCACCTTAGACAAAATATTGGACTTGAAACAACCGCAGTAGTCATCGGCTAAAAAGATCCGATCATTAGAAGGTCATTCCACCAAAGAGAGGAACAAAGAGAAACGATGACAAGACAATTTAAAACAACATTTGGTTACGGTCTACAAACATAATCATGAGTACCTCATAGTACCTACCTCATAGTATAGTACCATATAGTACCTAAATAACCAAATCAGAGTCTAGTAAATCTACTAGACTCTGATTTGGTTATTTAGGTACAATATTTACTGAGCGCACGCAGTTTAATACTCTCTCACCTTTATTAGCTTTAGGGTGGAGTTCACCAAATCTATGATAACCGAACGTTTACGTAATCGGCCGATGAATTCCCAAACGTCGTTTAACCGATTGATTAAATATTTGCTGTTCACCACGCGAGTTGGGACCATGATCACTAAATCGCCCGGTCAGTGCGGCATTCAGAGTGAATGAACGAACGTTGTAAGGCAACTTATTTTTAAGTCATTCATCGGTACCTAGTCGATACCATGACGGATTGTTTGTATTTAACAGCATAAAATATAATACTTTCAATTTTAAACTGCATTAGAACGTACGCATAGCACTATTGCACTACAGTTTCAATTTGGGTAGGTAAACTGCCAGAGAATTATTTCTGGAAAAAATAATTACATCATCTGGGTATAAAGACATACTTACTTACCTATGTAGGCACAATAGTTCTCAGGCAGACATTATACGTATAATAAATACTTATGTTCATGAATAAATTCGTTTAAAAAGGTGCGTTCCTACTCATGACAAACATTTGCGTGATGAACATCGATGCTTATTCTGTGGCTGGGTATTTTATATTGCATTCTATGTATATATTTACAAACAAAAAGTATCTAAGTATTTTACCAGTTATCTGGTTCCCATAGTACTTCGATACGAGCTTCCTTAGTTTCTGGATAGATGGCGCTATGTGAAATGTCCATAAATATTTTTTTTATTCTTTATTATTTATTTATTTCGCCAATAACTCCAGGAATATAATAACGTAACCAACTATGTTGCTCTGATCGCAAAGACAGCTCAGAAAAATGCACCATATGGCGTAACCGAGATTTAAACGACGTTGTCGAGGTCGGTTAAAATAATCGGGCGTTTATGGTATTTAACCGTCTGATATGTTGTGGTGAACACCAAAAACGGTTTAACCGACCGTTAAACTGGTAACCGGCCGTTTAAAAGTCTGGTGAACTTCACCCTTAGAATAAGAGATAAACACGCTGCAAAGTGACACTGGTCAGCTCACAGGAAAACTATTTACGCTTCCAATTTCCATGGGCACCATTTTGAAAAATTTCTATATATTAAATCGATAACCTTAGTTGAACTGTGATCAAATGCAAGGCTATTAAAAAAAACCTGTGTGTGCTTAGGTTTAGGTCTGTACAAAAGGTCTGTGCATAAACTTGAAGTTGTATGTATAAAAACGTTTAGGATAATGAAGTTCGGTTGTCCAACCACCCTTTATTGTCCTTTTTTTGTGATGATCAGTAATTTTAATGGTTCCGTATATATTCATACCCCTTGGGTACCGTATCGTAAAGGTGTGGCATATTTCAATTTTTATGCAAAAATTCACAAAATGTAAAAATTCACGCCGGCGCAGTAGTGCTTGCTATAGTAGACAGTAGTTGTCAGAAAAATTAAAAGACATCGACACGCCAAAATTAAACTGATTTTTATGTAAAACTAGTAGCGCCCCGCGGTTTCACCCGTGGATAAGTTAAGTACTCTAATAGCAAATATGTTCATCCCACGGGAACATTTCACTTTTCCGGGATAAAATGTAGCCTATATGTTAATCCAGTTTATAAGCTATCTTGGTACCGAATTTCATCTAAATACATTTAGGCGTTTGAGCGTGAAGGAGTAACAAACATACACACATACAAACTTTCGCTTTTATAATATTAGTGTGATAATTAAGTGGCTACCACAGCCACAAAGGTACCAACGTAGATAGCTGTATTTAATTATGCTTAGCATTCTTCACCAAAAATACACCCCTTTCAAGTCCCTATGTCCACAGCGGTTAGGACTTGATGGTTCGATCAGCCCCGGTAGCACCAACCACTTTTCATTATTTATGATGATCACAGTGGGTAGTAGGTACGTTGTCTATCAGTCAGCTAGTCACTCAGGACAAAGATTTTTATATAGGTACCTATAGATAAAGATAGGTATGAGATATTACTGCTTTTTATATGCTATTTGAGTTACTTCTCGAAAAAACGGCTATAGGTATTATTATTACAATAGATGGATATTTTAAATCTCAAGAGTAACAAGAGACCAAGTGTCATGCTGAGATTTTTTTATTTTATCAACCCATTGTATGGTGGAATGGAACCTTCTGTACGCGAGACCGATTCGCACTTGTTTATTTATCATTTATTTAATCAATTATGGGTACACTTACAAGTGTTTATGATTAAATACGTTAATCTGTCGGACGAACCTTTTTTGTGAATAATATAGAAAATGTATTGCGTCCTTTAAAGTGATTTAATCTTCGATCTTTTAACGCGAAACAAAAAGTACTCTCATTGTGTTTTTTACTTTTAATTCTAAAAGTAAAAAACACAATGAGAGTGAGAGAGCTTGGTCAACAGACTTAATAGAAGGTAAAAAAGTCAAACACTCGAATTTCCTTTGGGAATATAGTTTAAAGACGGTTATCAAAATACCACAGTACGCGGTTTTACCAATTTTTTTTCATTCTATACTAATACCCCATTTAAAATTTTCCGTAAGGTAGTAGGGACTAACCCTTAGGGGAACCGAAGGTATAACGGACCCTGTGGGTAAAACGAACCAGACTAATAACTTTCAATCTGTTAACGCCATCTATAATCATCTTGCGTCAACTTGACAGTTGCCTCTGACATAAAGTTGGTCAGTGTTCTTGAAGCGGCCATGCAGCGGCACACGTTTTTATCAAGGTAAGTTAATTTTTGCCTATTTTGATGTAAAAACAGCTAATTTTTATATTCCTTCAGTTTTATTACGTTAAAGTTATCAGGAATTTTGTGTTATTGTTTGAGATATTATTTATTTTACTTAGTTTTAACGATAAATAGGCAAGGTTCTCTCAACCTTAACCTCAAAATAATTTATTGTTCACAGGCCTATCGAAAAGGCAAAACGAAACGGGCAAAACGGACCACGTAGTCCGTTTTACCTTCAATACAGTTCGTTTTTATTATACTTCTATAATTTGATGTTTAAATATGTATTTTCATTTCAGATGGTTAACAACTATTAAAAAAAGTCAGACCGACAATCATGGAGTGAGCAAGAAACAGGTGGGGCTATTAACTTCTGCTGAGCGAGGCCAGCTTGTCACTGTTGTTTGCTGCTTTGGCCACCGGCATCTGGCCGTTCAGCCCTAACGTGTTCACAGAAGCAGACTTTTTGGCAGCAGCGGCCACTGACATTGAGATGGCAGAAGCAATGCCAAGGGATTATGGGTATGGACCATCAATGATTCGACCCGAAGAAGTGCCCCCCATTGACGAACTTGGATTATCAGTATCTGACGATCATGCAGCTAATCAAATAAATATATTGACACCACCTCTAGTCAATGAGACAATTACAGCGGAACCTGGTACATCTAGCAATTAAGGTGTCATTGAACCATTGTTATCTAACTTATAAAGATTTGAACACCATTGGACCACCGACAATACTAAGTGATCAGAGTATTTCTCAAAATAAAGATCTACCTAGCAATTATGAACCTAGCAATGAACAACAGCCATCTAAGAGTACATCCTATTCTATTGCTCCAAAGGATATCTAAAATAAGATCATCGCAAAGAATTAGAAGCTACTAAAAAGCACACGAAAAAAAACGCAAAGGCAAAACAGAATCTTTTCACTGAAAAGAAGGGGATAGAGAAACAAACAAACACACAAAAAGGAGAAGGGAAATCTACAAAGAAAAACACTCAAAAGAAAAGCAAAGACTCATCTAGCGAAGATGAAGAAGACGTAAGATGGTTTTATTGCTCTCATTTACTTTCTGAATCGACAGAAGGAGGTTCAGTGCCCTGCATGTTCTTTATGGGCACACTGTAGTTGTGCCGGTGTCGAAAACGATGATGAAGATGTTTGGTTTAATTCGTTTGCGAAAGGTGTGACGATGAATAAATAATACAGAGTTTTTTTGTTCTGTGTTGCCATAGGTCCATTTTGCCTTCATGCCTGGTTCGTTTTACCTTCACGTGTAGGCAGAATGGACCAAACCGAGGGTTTTGGAAATCATCCAATATCTTCTGTATCTGTGATTTGATTCAAGTGTTCCTTAATAATAAGCTTGATTGATAAATGTTCAATTATATAACGACAAAGAAAGAAGAATAAAGATATAATTTTTTGTGATACGTTGGTTTTTCCTTAAGTGGTCCGTATTACCTTCGTCTCCCCTACGGATGTTTTTTTTTAAGCTATCTTGGTACACCCCTACGCCATAAAAGGACGGCACTCTCCAAATATGATATCTCTGTGTCCGCGGTTTGAGCTCTACGTTGTCTGACAATCAGTTAGTCATCAGTTACTCAGGACAAAATCAAAATCATCATGAGTTTTCTAAAATTATGTAGGTATTTTTGTATATTATAAAGTAAATTCAGTTGCTTTTAACAGAAATATTACCGTCATACTGTGTACATTTAACATAATATCTATATGAAATACGATAATGTAACATGTAAGTCGATCTCGAACTTCACTGCCAAGCTTAAGTCACGCATGACTCAAGTATAATGAATAGGTATTAGGTACCTACCTAACGCATTAAAATACTTTAGTATTCTAGCATATTTTACGCATCTGACGAAGAAGACATTGTTTATTCTGCCAATGGGTTTTATGTTTTCTTTAGGTCACAGGAAATTTTAGAGATAATGAAAAAGGTTGGTGCATGATGAAATGTGTGAAATATAAAGATTAAAATTCTATAAAATAAATGTTTTTTCATTTTCGAGACGTGCTTTCATAATGGTCATAATGTTGTATGGGTACTTAGTACTAGTAGGTAGCTGACCTATTCTTGTGATTCTAACTTTCTATTCTTTAATTTTCTCCTTCTATTCTAATAGTGTGGGTTTGTGAAATAAACTATTCCTTTGTTTCTACCGTGTAATCTGATTGATTATTTGGACATACCAACCTTACTACCACAGAATGAATAATAGTCCAATTTGACTATTCTAATTAGATTGAATTTACGTAAATTTTGAAACGATAAAATTGCACTTAGAAAGTTTGAATGGGTATTTATTGTTCTGCAATTTTTAACGCAGTAACGTTTCTGTAGGATGTAGAGATATCACTATGTTTATTTTGGTTATTTTATTGTATAATGTGATTTTGCAGCAGTCTAACAGAAGTAGACAAAATATGTAAATTAAAACGAAGAAAAACGTGCGTTCAGGTAAATATTATACTTTTTCCAGAATTTGTGTATATTCTTGGCGGGAATAAATCAATACCCGAGAGGCAGTGCAAAATGCTTTTGAAGAGTTAGTTGCCTCCTATCCAGCTGATTTCTTCAAGAACATCCATAAGCTGCCACTGCGTTGACAAAGATGCATCGATTGCATGCGTGATTACTTATACTAATAGAAAAAACATATATATACAAAACGTACAGTAAAATAACGGCAATTTTTAGGATCTAGATAGATAAGTCCATAGACCTGTTACATTTAACAGCAATTTTTATTTCCATTTTTATTTTAATGTTCATAATACTACTTACTCCACCATCGTCATCAGGCTCTGTTAGCCACTGCAGCAGGCCTAGCACGGCCGGTGGACAACTTCTCCCCAGGGAGTAGATAACAAACTTATCCTCACTGTCACTTTATTCCACTATGCGAGCACGGCCGCGACAGCGGAAAGCTTTATCCGGGGGATAAACGGCGGGAGTAGCGTTTTTAGATTTCTCTACCGTATTGTTGCCAGTACGAGAAAATTTAACTAAAATGACATTGCATGGTTCAATATTTTGTTCAGTCCATCAAACCATCGATAATTGTTCGGCTAAATATACTGGGATTCAAGACAAAATATAAAAATTAAGAAAAAATAAGGTTTTTGAGTCTGTGTCCTTGTGTTAATCAAAGAGTATGTAACGACTACTATGTATATGAGTGAGAGTAAGTGAGTAGTTTATATTAAAATTTTATTTTGTTTGTAATATGAGCGGAAAAACGTGAGTAATTATTGTGTAGTAGTTATATTTAAAAATTTTATATGTATATATTTTATAATAAAATATACTCAAAAAATATATACATCATTTAAGTTAATTACGTAAATTAAAATATTTCCTTATTAAAACTAAACTAATAATTGTATTTTCAAGAATATTTCGCTATGTATTTTTTTTGTATTGAAACTCATTTCCCGGGATTTAGAAGGGATTACTTGTATTCTGAATGCTTCTCCCGGTGTAACTTTCGCTCCAAAATTCGAGTTCCCGCGATTAAACATAGTTATAATAGGCACGCGACATTTTTGTGCCTATTAAAACACTTTGACTTCCTTATACCCACCTACAAGAGTCGAAGATAAATACTCTCTGCTTTATGTCAATTCAAGAGAATATTATCCACTTTCTTCCGAGTCCGTGCTCTGCAGGCCTAGCACGGCCGGTGGACAACTTCTCCCCAGGGAGTAGATAACAAACTTATCCTCACTGTCACTTTATTCCACTCTGCGAGCACGGCCGCGACAGTGGAAAGCTTTATCCGGGGGATAAACGGCGGGAGTAGCGTTTTTAGATTTCTCTACCGTATTGTTGCCAGTACGAGAAAATTTAACTAAAATGACATTGCATGCTTCAATATTTTGTTCAGTCCATCAAACCATCGATAATTGTTCGGCTAAATATACTGGGATTCAAGACAAAATATAAAAATTAAGAAAAAATAAGGTTTTTGAGTCTGTGTCCTTGTGTTAATTAAAGAGTATGTAACGACTACTATGTATATGAGTGAGAGTAAGTGAGTAGTTTATATTAAAATTTTATTTTGTTTGTAATATGAGCGGAAAAACGTGATTAATTATTGTGTAGTAGTTATATTTTAAATTTTTATATGTTTATATTTTATAATAAAATATACTCAAAAAATATATGCATCATTTAAGTTAATTACGTAAATTAAATTATTTCCTTATTAAAACTAAACTAATAATTTTATTTTCACGAATATTTCGCTATGTATTTTTTTTTTGTATTGAAACTCATTTCCCGGGATTTAGAAGGGATTACTTGTATTCCGAATGCTTCTCCCGGTGTAACTTTCGCTCCAAAATTCGAGTTCCCGCGATTAAACATAGTTATAATAGGCACGCGACATTTTTGTGCCTATTAAAACACTGACTTCCTTATACCCACCTACAAGAGTCGAAGATAAATACTCTCTGCTTTATGTCAATTCAAGAGAATATTATCCACTTTCTTCCGAGTCCGTGCTCTGAAGCTGGGAGTAGCGGGATATAATGTCTATGATAATGTCAAAGGGAAATATTTCTTTCCTCTCTTCGTTGCCGTGCTACGTAAGGTGGAGAGGGGGATTATTTTAACTGACAGGTGGAAAAAACCGGGGGAAAGACAATTTCTCCACATGCCGTGCTAAGCCTGCTGAAGCTGGGAGTAGCGGGATATAATGTCTATGATAATGTCAAAGGGAAATATTTCTTTCCTCTCCTCGTTGCCGTGCTACGTAAGGTGGAGAGGGGGATTATTTTAACTGACAGGTGGAAAAAACCGGGGGAAAGACAATTTCTCCACATGCCGTGCTAAGCCTGCTGGTAGTACATAGCCTCTCCTATTGCCTACCGCTGAGGCTGATCTTTTGTTCTTCACATCCATCTAAATGCTGCCAGTTACTCTGCATACATCGATATGTATGCAGAGTAACTGGCAGCATTGCAAAGATTAATTACGATTGTCTCTACCTAATTGTTCTACAGTAGGTAGGTACGTTAATTCAAGAAGTTTTATTTATTTTATTTTATTTTCTTCGGAAAACTAACAGCTAAATATATTACAATATATATACACGTAATATACTTATAGCTAATTAAAAGTTTCTCCCTTACTAAAGGGTGATCAATTTCATGTGATAAGTACTCAGTTAGTGTTAGTAATATACTCCATTTTAAAAGGTGTGACTTAGAGGTTAGAAAACAGAAAAACTTGAATGAGGCCGCCCGGAACACGTTTGTGTACATTTTCTTTTGAAAAATTCTGAAGGGTTTAACGAAAACTCAAGTCATCGTCTAACCACTACCCACATCTTCCAGTGATGCTAAAAATGATTTATGTGTAATACTGTTGTTTTAGGTATTAAATGATGGGTTTCCTCGTGGCAGGTTACAAGCAGGTTATAGCTAAACATGTTGTGTGCAGTTAAGACGTTTTGACGTAAAGGAAAATATCATTTATATAGAGCCCGCGGGCTACTCTGAAACACAATCCTACAAGATTTGCTACAATGAACACTGTAAGTATTCACTGCTTAAAATAAATTTAATTAATTCCTACTGCACACATAGTTCAGTTTGTAAACAGATATACAAAACTTATATTACCCTGCGCCGTAAGGTATTTGCCAGCCAGGATCACCACGCAGTGAGCATGGCAGTTTAGTACCGTGCCTGGATCAGTCTATTATAATGTGTTAGTAATTTATTAACTAATATGTTTCTAATTTTTTTTTTCAAGTAGATAAATTCATTTTATTCTTTACACATAAATATTGACATTAAATATTCTAGAACTAATAAATATTTATTCAAGAACAAATCATAAGTTTTTAAACAATAAAACTAATATTAAATTAAAAATTATGCATTAGCAAAACTTAATGTTAGTAACCGCTAGCAGTAAGCAACGTGCCCGAAATTCTGGCAGCAAAAACAAATTTTTCAAATCAAATATTTGGTATTTAATCTTCACTGCGAACAATGGAGCGTGATCAAATACTTACAAGATATTTACGTCTAAGTCTTAAATTAATAAACCTTCTGATTTATTATTTTGGGCCCAGCCACCATCCACTCTATATGGCTGACGGTGGCTGGTCTAGTCAATCTCAACATCGTCATGGCTAAATGAAATCTCCCGTCCACAGATAACGTTTGCCGTTCTTCTGGTGTGCGCCACCATGGCGTATGCCTCTACGCTTCCCGGTAGAGGCGTCCCCGGAAAAGAAGCAGAATCGCTGCCCGTAGCTCCTGCTGAAGAAATATTGCAAGGTACCTACTTTAACTAACATTTAAACAATCTACTTTCTTCACGCGTTTTTTTAATGTTATTAAAAATATATATTATAATATGTATTTATATTCATAAACATATGGTTTTTTCTCTAATCTGTGATTATTCCCTACACTTGATTTTTCAGGTTTTTTTGCTCCACACTTTGGTGTGCCAGTGTCATATATTTGATACTTTCGCAAGTTAATTAATATTATGTATATATGTTTGTCGAGTCAAGTCACAGTCCAAGTCATCAAGTCATGTTATACTCCTAGTAAAATGGTGGCAACTTTACCAGAAGCTTATACGGAATTGTGGATGACGTCACAATGCGGTGACGCGATCTTTTTCGTTTTAACTCCAAAACTTCCAGATTTCTTTGACGGTAGAATGATACCACAGATTAAACATAAAAACAATTTAATGCTACATACTTTGTTTATTGTTCGTTGCTCATTAGTTTGACTTCATTTGCGTCACTAATGAGCCGTTGTTAATGTGAGTTTTTTGTAAAGGCATAATGTTGTTGGTCCCTACCGACCTTTACAGCGTCACCGGGTGGGTGCTAATGTGAGCTACTTTTATTTGCGAGTATACCGTACACTCCCACGTTTTTTTTATGTTTTGGCTCCACACTTTTGTGTATTTAGCCAGTGTCAAGTAATTGATAATTTATCAAGTTAATGATATTTCACGCAAATATGTGTCAAGTCACAGTCAAGTCATAGTCAAGTCATAGTCAAGTCATAGTCAAGTCATAGTCAAGTCATAGTCAAGTCATAGTCAAGTCATAGTCAAGTCATAGTCAAGTCATAGTCAAGTCATAGTCAAGTCATAGTCAAGTCATAGTCAAGTCATAGTCAAGTCATAGTCAAGTCATAGTCAAGTCATAGTCAAGTCATAGTCAAGTCATAGTCAAGTCATAGTCAAGTCATAGTCAAGTCATAGTCAAGTCATAGTCAAGTCATAGTCAAGTCATAGTCAAGTCATAGTCAAGTCATAGTCAAGTCATAGTCAAGTCATAGTCAAGTCATAGTCAAGTCATAGTCAAGTCATAGTCAAGTCATAGTCAAGTCATAGTCAAGTCATAGTCAAGTCATAGTCAAGTCATAGTCAAGTCATAGTCAAGTCATAGTCAAGTCATAGTCAAGTCATAGTCAAGTCATAGTCAAGTCATAGTCAAGTCATAGTCAAGTCATAGTCAAGTCATAGTCAAGTCATAGTCAAGTCAAAGTCAAGTCAAAGTCAAGTCATAGTCAAGTCATAGTCAAGTCATAGTCAAGTCATAGTCGAGTCATAGTCGAGTCATAGTCGAGTCATAGTCTAGTCAAAGTCTAGTCAAAGTAATACTCCTAGTAAAGTGGTGGCCACTTTACTTGAAGCTTCTATGGAGTTTTGGAAACAACACGAAAAGAAACGTTTCACCATCATTATATCATTTTCCCACACTTACGCCTGTAATCCAGCACTTAACGAATATAATGCCACCAATTTTATGCACTAACACTGAAAATAACACAAGTTTTGGAAAAAAATAAAATGAGGTGACGCAATCTTTTTCGCTTTCCCGCCAAAACTCCCCACTCCCACGTTTATAATTATTGTTTTATATTTTTTGTAGGTGATGAGAACCGATACTATGGAGGCGGTCGTGGTCACTATGGCGGTGGATATCACCACGGTGGCGGTGGATATCACCGCGGTGGCGGTGGATATTACCGAGGTGGCGGTGGATATAACCGCAAACACTGGGGAAAATGAATTTATATCGATAGGTATCCTATATGTAACCTACAACGAAATTCGATGAGTTTTTGAAATAAATTAATATATCAATCATTTTGTGTTATTTATCATCCTGAAAAATGTTAATATATAGATTTTTTCATAAGCTTTTGATTTTAAGGATGGCTGTCAGAAAAATATTTGCCAATTTTTTTATTACATAAAACTAATTTAATCTGTGCTATTTGTGCTTATGTGAACATTATATAAGTAGATAGATTATAATCACTCCATAATTCAAAAAGAAATTGTACTACTTTGTACCTTAAGAGCGCTTGAAAAATTCGCATAAACTTGAAAAGTCGTTAGTTGCAGGACCGAGTGGGATTAGAACCTGGGTGCGTCGGTTTGAAAAACGGACATGTTACCGCTGAGTCACACTCGCTCTCTTATTATACCTACTTATCAGTAGATTAATTATGAAAAAAACTAAACTAATGAAACAAAAAAATTGCAATAATTAACCTTGACTTTGCTAAGTCACGGCTAACTAGATGTGGTTATTGTATAGCTCTAGATACTTATCCCTAATGTGTATGTGAAACAATAGTTAAGTAAAAGGCCGATTTAAAGGATATTTTATTTCATTTAGTATTTGTATAAAAAAATTGCGCGAATTAATTCAACATGGATGTATGGCAGTCGGCGATTAAATACAAATACAAATAATTTATTATTATTGATAAATCTGAAGTTACAGATCAGCCTATTAGCCTCAGCATCATCAAAGCTTTAATTACTTCTTAATTTCTTAGCTACATCGAAATTTTTTACTGGACCTACTTAGTTTACTCACTGACATAATCTTATTCACAACAGATATATACATATAGTATATACATAGATGCACTACTTACATATTTAAACTAATCATGGCATGGAGAAGCTCGTGAACGGGTGCTGCTTGCGGAAGCTGGTTTGCTCGGTGGTGTACGCACAATTAAAAATTAGAAATAAGAACTTAAATACTTATGTTAATGTATCTTTTTGTTATTGGCTGTATTATCCTTCCCGTATTATATATAAGTTCATGTTAATAATAGGCTTCATTCATAAATATAAAAAAATATCTAACAAAAAGCACGGACCCAGGTGTGTCTGTGGAAATGCAGATTAATAAAAAAAAAACTAATCATGGCATAGGTAATTAAAGGTGACCACAAAAGCTGCTAAGTTAATAAGTCATTCTAAGACAACTAAAGGTACAAAGTGACTCACATAAGAACTAGAAAAACCCGAGTGAGAGACAATATTTTGACGAAAATATTGTCATGTAATGTAAAGACGCAATTATTTAGATACCTACCCAGATCGTCATTAACATTAAATATTGATATACGAACAAAAAGTAGATACGCATAACATGGACTGACGATGAAAATGAGCATCAGCTATTGAAAATACAGGACAAGAAGCGAGTGAGGTTCAAACCTAGAGGGTTCCGTCCGATACCTTCTAAACACCTCCTGCTCTTAGACTTACCCTATAAGTACCTATCCATTGAGTGGAATAATTTTCCGAAAAACACATCTATGTGGCTTTTTAATATATGTTGTATGGTATATGGGAACTACCCTATAGTTTAGATGACCCATCAAATTGATCAAAAAAAATTGAATTCTTTAGGTATGTTTCTACATAGGTATTTGCACAAAATTAAGTTAGAAAACAGTTTTTTACAGGATTATGGGTCTATGGAATTTAGTGTTTGCTATCAATATAAGTACAGTATTACCTCCAGCTATTTATATGAATAAGTGCATGAATAAGTCAAGTCTTTGATAGATACTCATGCAGACGGCCAACAAATCATCCTAGCTATACAATACGGAATCTTTTTTTCCCTACTTGAGCATACAGTTTTTATCCATCTATTTTCGAGGAATCAGTCGACATAACACTACACGACACTGATCCTGCTTTCTACCGCATTAAAAACATCACTTACGTAACTTGTATTTCGTAACTCCTACTTAATCGTCATTCACTTTATCCCTTAACCTTGACCATGGTCGTAAAACCGACCTTCTAGGTGGGAGAGAGGCTTTCTCTTCATATCGTACACCAGATCTGATCATTCCGTATATTACATTTGTGTTGAGTAACATTGTCGAGTGTTGTGCAGAGTTTTGAAGATGATTGTGAGTATTTAAACGCTTTGTATGTTCTAATTAACTTTTCATTATGCTTTAAGGCAATTTCCATATAGTTTTTTTTTGCGTTACATTTCTATTATACCTTTTTTTATTGTTTGATAAGCTCGCGTTTGACCACTATCGCACCTGATGGTAAGTGACGATGCGGTCTAGGATGTAACACGCTTGCCTAGAAGTACCTGTTCACTCTCGATTTGAAGACTCCAAGGATGAAAACCTTATGGCTTAGATCAGTTTTTTTTAATGTTTCCAAAAACGTGCTAATATAATTTGAATATACCATCATCATCATCATTATGATCATGATGATGCTGGTATCTATAGGAATAGGTAGCTATTTCATTATTTGTAAATAGTTTACGCACTTATAGATTCATACGTTTAACAGAGGTGACGTGCTTGAGCAGGTCGGCTCATAGCCCGGTGGCGGCGGGTTCGAATCCCGTGATAGGATAAGTTTAGTACGCAAAATAAAAAGCGCAATTACTTGTTCTGTTCTTAGTCTGGGTGCTGTGTGATTGCTGGGAGCATGACAGTCGTAGGTCCCTAGATACAGGGAACCCTAGTTAGAGTTCTGGATCTACTTGCGTATGTTGTGATCGTTGGGCGATATTATTATTATTCAAATAATACTTATTTCAAAAATAATCAAATAGACAAAAGTCGATAGATAATGTGCTTTAAAAAAATTGCATCAATGTTCATTTTTATACAATACAATACAAAAATACTCTATGTAATACCAATATATAACAATATATAACATAACTCAGAACAAATAAAACCTTTATTTGTTCTGAGTTATGTACATTGTTATAGATTGGTATTACATAGAGTATTTTTGTATTGTATTGTATAAAAATACGCTTTTGAACAACTAAATAACTACATAAATGTTATGATAAATAACTTAATTTTTATAATTTTCCTTGTTGCGATGGCTGCATTAAAATATGAACTGTGAAATTGAAAATAGATGACCTGACAAAATTGCAAGTATAATAAATTTTCAACCTTATTGACATGCAATCGTTATTGGATGGCGCTAGATGGCGTTGTGTTAGATGTCCACACATATTATTATTTTATTACTATTATAAAAGCATTACGTATAAGGATGTTTTTCCATTATGTGGGGGTCATTAATATTACGTTAAGTGTATAGGAAATACTTAAACCAGTATTTTGAAAACCTGCATTATATGATTTTCCTTATAGCGATCAATCACCATATTCTCGCATATCATATTTTTGATTCAGCAAACAGGTACTAAGTATACTAGGTTTATTGTTGATCCCTCAGTTTTAGTAAACTGGGGTCTATACCAAAGTACTCTGTGGTCTATACCTACCTACTGCCAGTTCAGAATATTGCATACCTACCTTCAACTTGTTATTTACAAGCTATTTTTGTTCTTGTTATTTTAGTTGTTAGTTGTGTTATTATAGGAATAGATTACTTACCATAATTATAATAAAAAGAAAATCTGGGATCCCTTAAATGAAACTGTATTATCCAATATCACTAGGAAACTTATTAATTGTATGTACCTACCTACGTAGTTTTGTAGTTATTTATTGAAGAAATTTAGGTTATTCAAAGTACCTACATTTTAATACATCTGCTAATCGAGCTCTCCTTATATTTTCAACCAGCTTCTGCCCGCAGCTTCGCCCGCGGTGTGGCCTATGGGAAAATAATTCAACCACCCATTTCACCCATAGCGTATGCCTACGTCATAACATCTACCTGCATGCCAAATTTCAGCCCGATCCGTCCAGTGGTTTGGGTTGTGCGTTGATAGATCACTATGTCAGGCAGTCCTTTGAGTTATATATATTTAGATTCCATTTTCATTATTTTTATGCATCATGAAAAACACATGAACTTATGACTTATGGATTATTTAGTATGTGATTTAGCTAACAAACACTATGTTAAGCTTATATTAATGACCTAAATGATGGATGACCAAAGCACAAACTACTAACGACTGTGTTCAAAATACATAGGCGCATATTAGGTTTTATCGCTCAGGTTTTTTCTAATTTTTCCCTTTTTTCAGTACTACGTCATCAAGCCAATACGTTCCTATTATTAAGATATTAACGTATCGCATTCGTTTTCATTTATCATATCATTTATAGATCACAATTACAATAACCATACTGGCTGCCTGGATAGCAGAGAGTGCAGTGCTGGATCCAGCACTATATTTAGCTCCTAGTCCACCTTTAGTGATGGCCAGTGACAGCATACCACCTGGAGAAATGTGGGGAAGGTCTTTGGAAGAGAGAACGGAGAGAGTAGCGAGATATATATCCGAGAATGTGGAAATTGGTAAGTTGGAAAAGTGGGCCATACAGAGTTACCTCCTGAACATACAGAAGATATGCTTCTGTATGTTCAGGAGGTAACTAATTCATAAGTATATCTAAACATTTTTTTGACTTCGTTTTTTCACCTTTAACTTTCTTTTTTTTAATAGTTGCAGCCATGAGTTTCTCTTAGGCTCGTATTACAGAATGACGCTCTGTCGTCGATATATGCTCAAGTAGAGACTTCAGTCCTAAAATGATCATATAATTAATGATTTTTTAATTATTTGAGCACCGATTCACGTTTCAGCGTTCTTCAGAACGCTCGATAAATAGATGTGACACTTTTATGTCATTCGTTTATCAGCAACGATAAATAAGGGCTCAAATTTCAAAAGTGCGTGTGAGCGACTTTAGACCACACGACTGAAGCAAAACTTCTTTAGTTGAGCTCCATCTATCGGCCGGTATAACTTTGTTTTTGCTTTGTTTAATGTTAATGTCGCCTTGTCATTTTACCGGACATACCAACATAATTATACAATTTTTTTTATTTTTTGTTGACAATGGAGGTCTACGTGAACCAACTTCAACTTCCGTTCACCTCGCATTCACCAGCTTACTCCCCAAGACAAGCGTGCGTAAAGAAGTTTTACTTCAAAAATGTACAGAAAAATTAAACAAGCTTTCCGAGAAAATCTTACTTATTCCTATTACTTCTCTGGTTATAGAAGAAACAACTACCCAGAAACCAGCTGCAGTCGAAAGCCGAATGTTCTGGCCTCGCTTCAACTCGCCAGCACCAGCCCTCGGCATCCACATACCCTTGACATTCAGCCTCTCCGGATCCTACGGGAAAGTTGCATCGGTACCAGCAGGCGTCATCGGCAATACTTACGCAACTGTAGCAGGGTTAGGAACGAGTGCTGGGTCAAGTTTAAGTTCCAGTCTATTTGGAAAGTCTGCAATCGGCAGCGTGTACGGTAGTTACGGTAGATCGGCGTTAGCTGGAAGTGGTTATGGCACATATGGTACGAGTGCTGTGCGGGTGTATGGAAGTGATAACGTGGCTTCTTGGAGCGGCTGGGGTAATGGCAAGTGGGGGCACTATGGTAAAGGGTAAATTATACGCCGTAGCCATCTAAATGGCCACATTTCTATGTTGCATGAGTGCAAAATATGTTAGTTTGTTATGTTATATTGCGGTTACGTAAATATTAAAATGTATTGATATAGACCTACTTTATTTCGTTTTAACTGGCTCCCTAAAAAAATGTTATACTACGCTCAAAGTTAATGTTAGATTTTATGCATTATCTTAGTTAAACAATTACCTATTATTATTTATTATTTTCATTTATATGAAAAATATTTATTGTAAGTGGAACGCTTTAAAAATATATAGCTCAATTATAAATTGTAGTCATATATCTAGGAATCTCTGACAATTATATCACGATAACATTAGCTTTCTATAAGACGAATAAAATATTATAAAAAAAATTGATTGTGATGTACTTTGTCTATGGTAAATAGATAATTATTATGTGGGTATAACTTACTTACATGTTTAGACTCTACAATATCGAGAGGATAAACTATTAATCATAATTTATATTGTCACAAATAAATTGCATATCAGATACTATACTAGAAGCAAATTATTATGCCTAAGACATATGAGTGTTAATTTGAGCACCTTGCGTTTGATTTATTAACATTGTGGTAAATTATCATACGTACAGCACTTAGGAAAGGAGGTCGATTGATAATTTATTATGATAGAGTATGAAACATTTATTAAATTATGAGAGTACTTCATTCATAAAGCATAATTAAGTAAATAAAATAAAGTACACAATATTTCCTATAAAAACAAAATAGTATATGCGCACTAGAAATGCGCAAATACTTGTTCCGTGTGGCTTGGGTCTGGGTGTTGTGATACCATGGTCCTCGTAGTTCCTGGTCCCTAAATACAGGGAATCCTAGTTAGGGTCCAGGTTCTATGTAGTGATCGCTGGGTGTTATTATTATTATTGTATTACTATTAATAAAACAATTAATGAGTAATATAATAATTAATTCAATTAATATTATCAATTAATAAATTTGTAATCTACATACATGTTTTATTCATTTACATTATATACATAATTATATTGATGTGTCATTAATAGTGACGTGTGCAGTTATCATTCATAAATCCATAGTACCTATAGCAGAGCAGCGAGATTCCACTGGCTTGGAGTATAGAAGTATTTTTGGTGCCAGTAGTGCCAAATTAACAATAATAATGTATCATACATAATTTACTTAATGGCAAGTTCGCTTTAGTGCATAAATAAATACAAATAGTAATTATCGCTTAATAGACATAAATATTTTTCCATTATTTTAACGAATCCGTATATTCCCGAAATAGATTTTAAACATGCATGCGTAAATTTGCTGCCGGAAATAGGTAATCCCATCAAAGACATAAATATGAAATGAGAACCAAATTCAATATTAAGATATTTATGATAGATACCTTGGTTGTTGACTTCAACGACAAAAAAGTGAGATCTAAAGGATGCCAAGTTCAATAGTCAATCCTGAAATTTATTTATAACGACATAAAGTATTTTATAACTACTTAAAATATAATTTCTTCGTATAACTTGGGATAATATATTGAAGCCGAAGAAGATTGAATTTAACCAACATTTGCCTTAACATATGTACCTAACTACTATAAGTCCAGTAACAAAAACGCCTACCATCCGCATATTAGCTAATTCCCTTCTAATCACAATGAAAATCAATTAGAATCAACGTCAAAAAAGGCTATTGTCCGATGCCGGAACCACTACATGAGCTCCATTGCCCTTGTCAACTTTAACTACCCAGCATCCTGTGCAATACACATTTATACAGAAAAAAACTGAACCACCACTCAGTTCTCACAATGCTGAGCATTGTGATACTACTTACAGTCCTCCCTGCTTTGGCAAAATGCTCAGGAGAAGGTAACATACGTTTGCTGAAAGACGAAGTCGCTGAAGCGCTGAAATCGTGCGTTGTAACCGATAAGAACACAAACGCACAGCGACAAAAGCGCTTCGCAGGCACCGCACCTCGAATAGACGACGACACCAAACCAGAAGTAAACCAGTACAGCCACGAGAGAAGAAACGTAAGCGATATGAAAGACCAGCTTTTAGTAGTAAACTCTACGGAGTCAGACTACGATGAATATGGAAGCGGAAATACAGGAGAAAAGTTTCTCAATACAATGCCAAAGACAGCAGCCGGTGGAAGCTACCCTAATGTACAATTAAATGGAATGAACCGAACTCGACGGAGCGAGCCCTTATTTAACAAGCCTGATAATGATCAGGTACACTAATATTTTTTATTATCCATCAAGTCGAAGAATGAGATGTTATATACATAGTTTTATTTATCTACTTGTACTTAATATTGTTCCAGTGTCTGAGTCAATGTGTGTTCGCCAATTTGCAAGTCGTAAGTACACTACCTTCCATTAACTTAAAAATGTAAATAATGACGATGACTTACAGACCTATGCTACTTACAGTAATATATCATAATTACTGTATAATGCTTATTTAGGTAGACTCGAGGGGAATCCCCCGTGAAGCGGAGCTGTGGAATAAAGTGCAATCATCGGTGACATCGCAACAATCTAGAACGGCTTTGAAGGATCAGATCAACGCTTGCTTCCAAGAGTTGCAGTCAGGTAAAAACAATTCAAGTATATTATTTTTTTCATTATTACATACTGGGCAGTTTCCGCCTTTGATCTTTCCCAAATTTTTTTTTTCCGAGGGTAGGGGGGAATCCTATATTCCAGGCACGGGCCCCGCGGGTATGTCCGACTTCGCCTTGGCGACCTACGGACTAAACCCCCCTCCTTTGTTCCAGACATCCATAATTCTGTGGAGTATTATGGGAACTAATGTATGAGATTCTTATCTTTCATAAACAAAAGAATGGAGTACTTTGGGAATAAGCCCCTCTAACAAGTGTCAGAGTCCTTTTTTGCAACCGAGTAGGTTTACCTTAAGTATCTATATTATAGATACATATATACATAAGGTACACCTACTGCAAAATTTTGGGAAAGATCAAAGGCGGCCACCGGTTGGGTTGACTCAGAACTCAGAAGTGATTAATGGGGTGCATCTGGGTACAAAGGCCTTAAAATGTTTTGAAAATTTACAACTGCCCAGAATTTTGCAGTAGGTTACCTTATGTATCTATACAGATATAGATATATAAGGTACACCTACTGTAAAATTTTGGGAAAGATCAAAGCCACCTTTCCATTTGAGGTAATCACAGGATTACCTCAAATGGAAAGGGACTAAGGAAGGAATATTTGGTGATTTATAAACACCTTTGGCATCTTTCTTCTTATATGCAGAGACTGAAGACAACGGCTGTTCATTCTCTAACAAGTTAGAGCAGTGCCTGATGCTGCGCTTCGCAGACAGAAAATCAGGCGGCCCACAGATCAACAATCAGTCGCAAGGAACCAAAACCAATGTTTGAACACAAAGTACATATAAGCAGTTAAAATGAATCTGAATGCATAATATAAAAACATGTATTACTATTATTGTGTTAGGTTACTATTGTTGTGTTAGGTGTTCATGAATTATGTTATTAACTATAGGGCAAAAAATTATTTAAATGAGTAATTATTTGTAGACATAGCTTTTAACAACAGAATAAAGTCTGAATTAAAAAAATTACGTCTTTTATTAAACTTCCACAATAAATGATGGTATGTTATGACATAACAAGACATGACAAGATCCAAATTCGCTAGAAGTGTGTTGTCGTGTAAATAAAAAAACTTGAGAGGTGTCAAGGGACACCCGGATAGAACAAAGTTCCTTTCGATTCATTAGTGAAGGAATTGTAATAAAATTTTAAATTTTAACAAATATAATGTAAATAGAAAGAATATTAATATAATATAAATGCGAAATAGAAAGACGAAACGAAATAACTGGCTTGCTTTCTATGAGAGAGAGAGAGACAGACAGAGAAAAACGCGCACACCACGACACGGCTTCAAAAAGTGTCGTTACAACTTTTGGTCTTAATTTTTTCCGTCTAGCCCCCTTTCGCAACGCGCGATAAGGAACTTCGTTCCAAAAAATAAAATTACAAATAAACAATAACTGGATATCCAGGGTAAGAGAATGGTTGAGGATAATACACTAAAGGCTTGTCTAAGCTTGTATTCTGGAGTTGATGCGGAAAAGTCTGCTTCGGCAGTGGAAATAGATCCCGGATTTTTGCTGATTCCACAAACTGAAATCGTGATAAAAATAAAAAAAACCATTGTTATTGTGTTTCTGCCCATTTAAAAGATGGAGATTCACTTCTATTTCATTAAATAGTTCTAATCTTGCCAGTAATGGACTGGTGTAGAATTTACTAAGTGGTAGGACTTTTCTGCAAAGTTCGTCTAGGTAGGTACCACCGTTGCCAGTTATTCTGCCGCCAAGCAGTAGTGTGCAAGCACTACTGTGTTCCGGTTTGAAGGGCACTGTAGCTAGTGAAATTACTGGGCAATTGAGACTTTATAATCTGATCTCAGTCGAATAATCTTATTACAAGACTGTGCTCAGGATGATGTGCATAGTGCAGTGTCACGCGAAACTTTATATTTTGCAGTTTCGTGTGACACTGTTCTGCTATGGGCGGCCGTGTCGCTTAACATCAGGTGAACGACTAGCTAGTCACATCATTCGCTAACATAAAAAAAAATATAGAGGCACAAACACTTTGGACAAATTAATGGTGTCACACATATGGTGCCTTGACAGTACTTACAGAACAACAGTATTTTATGCGTGAATGCTACAACATGCGAATTCCACGTCATGCGTCAGATAGAGCTCATTTTTTTTACCAGCCACAAAGTAATCTAGGTATATTAGGTATTTCCTAATATTACAACAAAACTCATATTACCTACTTACAAGTAGATTTTTAGTCTACTTACTTTAACATTGAAAACACTAAATGCAATCCATAAAGCATAGAATATCATGTACATTTTTCTTGAGACAATCATAGCAATGTATTTTATGACCACAATAAATATTTTATTACAATAGGTTATTTTTAATTAAACTGCAGATTCAATGGTTATTTATGACTATGTAATTTTATTTGAAATGCATGTATTTATTTCTCAAAAACATTCATGTCATGTTATGTTGCATTCAAGTCATGAATTATTTCAATAAGTACATAATGTACATGTAAGTTATAATATAATAAATAACCTTAAGTTTGCACTGATAAAATGTGTATTATTATTAAATAATAAATATATAACATGAAATATCATTATCATCTTAAATCTTTTATTGTGTGTGTGGTAAAGCAGCATCAAAAAATCTTTTATTGACCTAAGTTTCTCATACACATCTATTAGCTCTTAGTAGAGAAGTCAAGCTTTAGTAATGATTTCCTTCTGGTGCATTTTTTAGTTTAAAATGTACTTGTTAGCTTTCAACTTTTGTAATCTCTATAAATATTGGTAAATATAAACATGCCTTTAAAAAATTGTTATTGTCAATGATAATACTTTCCATTTTACAATTCTTACTTTTTGAAACCACAATAAAAGAAAAATAGCATGCATTATAGGCACTGCAAAAAAAAAAAAAGTATATTACTTAGTGAGATGCTGGAGCCAATGTTTTTAAAGTCAATGTACTGAACTGAAGAGGAGGTTTTGTTGAACAAACTTTAGGTTGTGCTTGAATGTGTTTGGACCATCGGCAGACATGGAGTAGACATTCTTTTTCCAGGACTGAGAGGCGATCCTGAAATAATGGAATGTTAGGGTCACTATAATACCAAGTAAGGCAAGATAAAACAATCCAACAAGCATTAACACAAAACTCTGTTTCATCAAATGTTCCAAAACAATAAGTATAGGAACTAGATTATGTTCACAGCTACCCATCTCAGTTGCAGTGCAACTCAGAACTCAAAATAATAAAGCCTTAGAAGCTGCACTACACATACCATACTCAGACTTCAGCACATATGAATCCTGTGAAACTTGATTAATCAAGTTTAACTACTAACAATTAACATGTCAAACTATTCATAGTTTAAACTATGAATAGTTATTAACATGTCAAACTATTCATAGTTTAAACTATGAATAGTTTGACATGTTAATAGTTGCAATTACTTACCAATAATGGGTAAAGCACATAATATGCAGCAATATCAGTTACAGTCAAATATTGTCCAGTCAAATAGGATGTTTTTTCTAAAGCCTTATTTATGTCCTGAAAACATAACATCATTATTACAGTGAAATTTGTGTCTAACAAGATAGTTAAAATCAGTGGTGGATCTACCAGCAGGATGAGTATATCCTGCTGGTAGATCCACCAGTCAAATGTTTTTTTATTATATAAGTCATTTTATACATGGAGAAAAAAATATCTCGAAAATTACAATATTTTAGTACTAAAAGCTGACATAGAGTACAAATCCTAATACTGCAATTTCACTGACAAATAAAATGTAATTAACATCATTTTCAACTGAGGTATTGAATTGCAAAGGTTAATTAGGCGGCAAAAATCAAATAGCGTACGGGCGGCATATGTGTCGGATTTACACATATGCCACTAGTTAAAACAATACAATATAAAGTTGTTCTTTTCATCTGAGAGAAGGCCTAAGTCTTAGAAGTTAGAATATTGAAATAATTTTTTACTGTCAGTTACAGTAAAATCTACAGGAAATCTCGCCCTTGATTAAGACAAATGATAAATCTAAAAATTAAAAATTTATAAGATATTGTTTTCGTTTATTATTTCAACAGTTATTACCTCTAGTAGCACTTTTGCAAAGGCAGGATTACCAGCAGCTTGGTTGGCATACATTGCTATGTGTTCTAACCACTGGTAGCTCTGTAAAAGCTGCCCATGGCTCATTTTAGGATTGTTCTTTGCTGCTAGCCTCAGAATAATGGTGGCAAATCCTTCCACACTTTGCTTATCTAATACAGTTGTTAAAACCTATAGCAAGAATAGTTTGATTAATAAAAATATCTATAGAATAAATGCTTTAATACCATGTACCTATTTTTCAAATACTTCATCCTTGTTATAATAGCGTATGTATTGCTGGTTTACATTTTACCTTATCAGTATTATAGCAAATTGTTCCCACAGGCACATTGTAATACTTTCCTATCATTTTTATTACATCTACATTGCAAACAGTCATTTTTTAATCTATTGGAACGTTTATTGTAGATTTCTAATTCAACTATTAAATTATAATAAATTGCGAATAAATAAGGATTGTGTACATTTATAGGTTATCCCAGATCCCAGTTATCCCACAGATCAAAGAGTATTTAACAGAAGAAGTAATCGGGAGAAGTAATAGTATTCTGTGGTATTTAACGAGCCACAGATTAGTAATAGAATTCTGTGGTTAAAAAAAAAACAAAGTCAAGAGCATAATAATAAATAACCTATAAGTGACGAAGAATTAACCACTACTACGTTCAATATTGCTATATAAAATTCGGACAATGCGGTACTATTCTTTTTCTGCTTCAAAACCACAGTCTTAAACAAAAAATGTGGAGCTTTTTGTTTAACATTTATAACATAGATTTATTTCAATCATTTGTTACGCTTATTGATTTAAAAGACAAGAGAATAACAAGGGAAAAGTAAAAGCGAACAAGAAGGCAAAAACGTATAATTAATTATATGTAATAAATGTATAAGTAATTATAATAAATTCTATGGTTGTGCTTTTATTCGTTAATTTATGGAGTGTTTAAATAAAAATTTGATGTTTTGACAAATTAACAAATTGGCCATGGCCCATGTCACGCGCGCGGCGACACGTACAAACAAAATCTTTCGTCTAATGACTCTAATGCGTTCTCCATAATAGTCATATAATAATCATCTTATTTTAAATTTTGGCGTAACTAAATTCGTATGTTGGGTATATAGTCTAAGATATAAACTTTTTGCCTCATCGTTGCAATTCACAGGATAAATAACATCAAACCACCATCCACTCAGTCAACCGTCACTTTTTATCATTTAAAATTCAATGTCAAAAGTATCTCACAAGCTGAAATTACAGCTTGAATCAATCAATGTCACAGAAGTGAAGTGTATAGTGCCAGATTAAGGGTTTTCCCCCTAAATTCAGGGCAAAGAATAATGTAAGGTATTTAAAGGGATTTTTAGGAGCATGATTTCTTTAGAGGTTTTTTTTTGCAAGGGTTATAGCTTATTAAGGGAAGTTAAAAATGAGTTTTAAAAGTTTTATATTTCTGAATGCTGCCAATTTGCACCTGTTGGTTTATTTTCGATCGCAGCCGAACGAACGAACTAACGGTATGGCCGAAAATGTTTGCCATAACGATCATCCCACCAAATCGTTTCATTTCTCTATTGACATTTGTTCATACGTTTGGAAGATATTATTTGAATAAAAATTTAGACTTTATATTTTACGTGTACTTTTTTAATAATAACTACATTTTACCTACACGTATACAGTTTAAGACAGGTTTACGCAAAATGGTTGTACTTACTAAGCTGAAAGCAAATACTCGTTTCTACGCTAAGTTTTCATTAGAAACAACTTTTATTACAATAAGTTATTTAATTAATTATTTGTTAATTTATCATAGTAATTATTATAATAATAATATATTGTTAATAATATATATTAATAATAATAATATATTATTTTATTAATAATTTCTTCACATTTTAAGAGTTGGTTCTATAGAAGCATATATACTATAAACTGTTCCACATATTTCATCAAGCTTAGTTGTCATTTTTTTACCCTTATGTTTTTATCAAGATTGCTATGCTGTGAGCATAGTATCACGTTGTGGTGTCTTCTTGCTGCAAAGAATATTGATCTTTTCTATCTTCAATACATCATCGTATATGTGATAAAATTCATTTTATGAGCAAATTGTATTTTGGCATTTTGATAGGAAATACTGTATTTATTTATATACTTATTAAATAGGTCATCGAAATCAAAATAATTCATCAAAATGTAAAAAGATGACCGCATCCCGCTCTATCTACGCCCATCAGTGGAATAAAATAATTGATTGTCAGATTGCAGACGCGCGATCACACGTGGTGAAAATCATCATGACACTAAACAACAAATTCGGTTTTTGCATTTTCAAACTTCAGAAAATATGTTGAACGCTTTCAGTTACAAGATGCGCGATTTCAAAACTGTACCTAGCTTTAGCATCTAGCATCCTTGAAATTACTGACGGTGCTGATGGTGCTGTTGTCTTAGGTATAATACTTAAATAATATTGCGTAATTATTGTTCAATTTAATGAGCTTTAAAATCTTCTGCATTAATAAAAAATAATAGTACCCTAAACCAAACGTAGGCTTAAAGTTAATTTAAACGGATACAAAATATGTTTTGTGGTTGTAGGGATTTTAAAATTATCATAGGGGAGACATTTTGTAGGTACTGGCAGCACTAGAGTGTGAAGTGGAGTGGGACTTACGATTGATTGCAAATGCAATCTTATTTTACTTGAAATCTCATTGTTTTTCATTGATTTGGTTATTTCGGCTATTGTATGTCAGAACTAAACTCTAATATATTGTTTGTAAACTGTAGGCGTGCGTGACCGTGTATTGCTTTTTACTCTCTAAACGCTTGAAACTATGAACCTAGGATTTCTGTTTTGATAATTTTCTGCTGTTGCTTTGAATTCGGCTTAATGTTGCCTTTATGCCATAACTACTTTCGAGTTTCGCCCGGTAACAAGAATAACAAAGATGCCTCCCAACCATTCAACAAGAGGAAATATGCTTTTGGAGTATTTATTCTGCTACTTGTTGTTGTATTATGGGTTTTATCTTCAGAGGTGACTAAAGTGAGTGATATATTATAATTAATATCCAACTCTTGAATTGTAATCACTAATACTCAAAAGATAAAGCAATTAGTCTATTTGTAGGTGTGTAACTTAACACATGGCCCTGTTAGCTAGGCTTTATATTACTCTTTTTATTATGTTCCACTTGCAAATACTAGGTCTATGTTTTATATTTACATGATAAATGTTTTTTTTTTCAGTATTTATATGTAGAGAAACACATGGAAAGACCATTCTTAGTGACATATGTGAGAAGCTCACTACTGTTTATTTATTTGCTGGTGTTATGCTTCACACCACCTACTAAAGACCCTTGTCGGCCATCGGACTACACTGTGAGTAAAAGAATCCAATTGGGATATTTCATGACTAAAAATATTCTATCATAATTAATCAGATACTTTGAGTTTGTAATAGAATATTTTATAATTCCATTTTACTTCATCTGGCATGGATAGATGCTGGCAGGGGGAAATCTATACATACAATACACTGTTATGTAGGATGTCAGTACAGACCTTATCAAATAGAATAAGCAGAATAAGGTATACATATTATTTTGATTATTACAGCAATTATTAGAACCTACTGTGGAAACGGATGATGAGAACTATTTCAATGAATCTACAAATAGTTTGGTGAGTTATTTATATATGTACAGCTATTTATTTTATTTATTACATCTTGCACTTGTGTGTTAATTGTATTGTTGAAATCCCTGTGACATCTATTTACAATCATTAGTTGGCTACCTATGAGTCATAAAGTGATAGACCATATGTGGCTTACTCTATGATATCACTTTATATTTAAATAACTTATCATATTTCTAATGTTAATACACATTTCATGTAAAGAGGGCTGCAGCTTGATCTAGTTGCAGAAAAGAGCTCATGCACCAAGTAATGTGTAGTAAACATAATGATGCATCATGATTTTATGTTTATTTATTCAGGCAGAATCAGTCACCTTAAAGCATATAATATCTTTACTATTTTGCTATACAGGGCGGCTGCCAAGGCCCTCCCGAAAGCAGCACTAAGGTAGCTCACTAGCTTATTAGCTCATTCCAATTATAAATATTTGAAAATCTCAATTTAACATAAATATTTTAAGAATCTACTTATATTAATGTAAGCATTTGTAATAAATAATTTGTCTCCGTTTTAATGGTTGTTCATACACTGAGAAAATTTTAGCTGAATTTCTTTTAGGCGGCCAAATTATACGGATTCAAACAGGCCTCTATTTATTTAAATTATCATGCAATGGGCCAGAATAAATTAGGTCATATTGATTGCATGTCAATGTCCTTCCTTATTAGAAATAAACTGCAACTAAATAAAGATAATTTTCAATGGTTTCTTAATAGGACACATTACAGGGAGATTCTACATTTGTTCCGGTCCGAGCTGGAGAAACAACGGACAGTGATGATGCAGCACCAAGAGCTGTACGGTTCAACAAAGTGGCAGAGGTAAAATTTATAATGGATTAAATCATAAAACGTAAGCTGATTCTCACACATTTTCCCATTTTAAATTATATGGAAGCTATATATTATTCAAAAGTCTATTGTCTATTACTTGGCAGGTAAACAGTTACGTAACTTGGAAGGTACCAAGTTTCATACAAAAAAACGAAGACAACAAGAAATTGAAACTGCCATACTGAGGGTTCAGTAGTTTATAAATACCTCCAGTTTAGTCTTGCCCTATATGCTGCCTAAATATTTTGTATATACCCTATTTTTAATTAGATGGAATAAAATTACAGATTGTAATGTCACTTGTCAAAATCACATACAATGACTCAATACCCCTACAATGCAAAATTTTGTACACCGCATTGTATTGCTTGTGTAATTTGCAGTGTTAGTGCATAAAATTTGTGGCATTTTATTTGTTAAGTGCTGGATTACAGGCATGAGTGTGGGAAGTGGTATAATGATGGAAAAACATTTCTTTTTATGTTGTTTCCAAAATTCCATAGAAGTTTCTGGTAAAGTTGCCACCACTTTACTAGGAGTATGACTTGACTAGACTAGACTATAACTTGACGACTTAGGTCTGTATTACAGAACGATGCTCATTCATCAATCGGTGTTCAAGCAGAGATTTCATTCATAAAGTGTTCAATTAGTGAATGAAATCTCTGCTTGAGCACTGATTGATGACTGAGCATTGTTCTGTAATACGGACCTTAGACTGTGACTTGACTTATACATATACATATTATTAATTAACTTGAGAAATTATCAATTAATTGACACTGGTTAATACACAAAAGTGTAGAGCCAAAATAAAACCAAAAAGAAAAAATTAGGTTTAGGTAGACAGCCGACACAAGTCTTGTCTAGAAGATATTAATGTGAAATGTAATAGCAGCTTACGATATGAGGACAGTGTTGAAAATTCAATGAGCTGCTGATTCTGATTATAATAATTATATCGATTCTGACATATATGCAAAGTAACATACAAACCTATTGTATATATTGAGAATCGGCATGTTCAAGAATCAGAAAATTCGAGAATTTGTGTCATCCACCAAACCGTACTCGACCAGCGAGCATGTTGTTGGACTATGACCTACAACATACATACATTATCAATATCATAAAAAAAAACTTTCCTCCACCTCTTTCTCAAACTACGTATGTTAGAAAATTCTTTTTTTTTTTTTTTTTATTTATTTAGGATCAACAAACAGTACACAACAAACATAATCTTAAAGTAGTTTAAGCCTTAGAATGTAGGTAGTTAGTGTACCAACAACGCTGACCACAAATTAATAAGAAATATAACGAAAACAGAACAGAGAGATGTAACTTAAGATATTTAGTAGGTAACTGATTCCTAACTATCGCCTTAAAGTGAGTATCTAATTATATAGAGCATTAAGCTTTAGCATTAAGTTCTCCGTTTGTACTGTTTTTAGTGCAATAAAGAATTATAATAATGTGAGAGGGCCCGAGTTCCAGCTGTGGGAAGATATTGGGCCGATGGCAACTATAGTTTCGTTGTTCAGGTGCGGGTGATGTCCGCAGCGATGGCCGGTGAAGCTCTACTGGCTAGGTTGTCGTGGGCAGCGTCTGTAAGAGCGACGGAACACGCTCAGAGGCGCGCCGCAGCTGCTGCCACCAGGCGTCATTTGCGACTAGCTGTACTATTCTTTTTACCTGTAAGTAATTCAACGCTTTTGGCGAGAAAACGAAAATGATCGCATCACTGCATTGTATTATTTTCCAAAACTTGTGTTATTTTCAGTATAAGTGCATAGAATTGGTGGTATTTTATTCATTAAGTGCTGGATTACAGGCATAAGTGGTATAATGATGGTGAAACGTTTATTTTCGTGTTGTTTCCAAAACACCATAGAAGCTTCTAGTAAAGTTGCGACCACTTTACTAGGAGTATGACTTAGACTAGACTATGACTTGACACATATTTGCGTGAAATATTATTAACTCGATAAATTATCAATTACACTGGCTAAATACACAAAAGTGTGGAGCCAAAATAAACAAAAAAACTTAATTAAAAGTTTGTACGTTAACTCTCATACCAAAACCCTCGCCAACAATGCCCCAACCTGATACTGTCTTCTTGTAAAAATAGTTGCCTGATTTTTCTCAAAATTTTCACAAACTTATTACCGCTCATATCGCTCTCTTTGTCATTTCGTTTCAGTGGTTTATATCAAACTACCTCTATCGGCTGAGTATACTGCACACTACTACCAGCTCCGCCACAATCTACACGTCAACAGCGGGGGCGTTTACGCTTTCGCTTGGCGCTCTTTTCGCTCAAGTGCCGCACGACCGGTTTACAGTGTCGAAAAGTGTCGCTGTTTTATTCACCGCAGCTGGTCTGGTAAGGATCATGATATTATACCAATCTTTTATCGGATTTACTTAAACGAGGCTTAGACAGACGTAAAACGCGTGTTTAACAATACAAAACAGCCGCTTAACATTGGTTTAAGACTTGTTTATTTTGTGGTTAATCCCGAATAGGCTATTTGACTACTATATTTTTATTACATACATAAATAATATACCTCAAAAAATAGATAACTGTGAAAACAAAACTTGAATATCTCAAAAATGACTAAGTTACAGGCATTTTGAAATACAGAAATAGAAAGAGACAACTCAAACACGCAGTGACGTCAGTTACCAGTCTTCACAGTAACTCATTACTAAACTGTGGTAGCTCTACATACAATCTTTTTGGCATGTGACGTCACAAGCCATGCCTTCATAGTAGCTGTGAGGAAGCTCAACACGATCTCTGTTTTGCGAGAAAGGGACAGGCGATGAAACTTTAAAAGCGTACTACTCCGTGATTAATTTACCGATTTTACTTATTTTTACAATGATTACATTCATTTTTAGCCTACTTTATGAAAATAATATTTACTTGTTCATTTTAAATAGTAGTCAAATAGCCTATTGTTCTTGTTTAATTAAACTGCAAACTCATAATCGAATGTTCCAGGTGGTGTTAGGTATATCAGAGAGTCAGCACAGCGAGTGGGTGGCGGTGCTGTCGTCGCTCGGCTCGGCTCTATGCTACGCGATACATCTCATACTGTTTAGACAAGAATTGAGGAAAGGAGATGGCATTAACTCTCCTTTACTTGTTGGTAAGATCATGTTCCTCATGGATTTATCATACGTCCATGGTTCCGCTTTAGATCATAGGTGGCCTTTTACTCTAATAGATTGGAAATAGGAATAGGAAGTTAAGGTTGCTATTTCTACATAGTTGCAATAACCCTGTGTCATTAGGTGGGCCTAATGTCATGGGTGACACAGGGTTATTGCAACTATGTTCAATGAAAACCAATAAACAATAAACCAATTTATTGAAGATATGATGGGTCATATCTTCAATAAATGAAATAAATAAATATTTGTGGACATTTCACACAGCACCATGTAGCCCCAAAATAAGCAACGCTTATACTATGGGAACCAGATAACTCATAGAATATTTAGATACTTTTCATTTGTAAATAATATTTACAAATGAAAATTATATATAGATACATATAACACCCAGACACAGAAACAAACACCTATATTCATCTCACAGATGTTTGTCCTGGGTGGGAATCGTACCCACAACCCACAGTTCAGAAGGCAGGTTACTAGCAGCTGAGTTATTGGGGAAATCAAACGTATTTACTTTATTTATTTTTTCTTCTTTCTATGTCAGTGGCCAGTGGTAATAAGATTACTCGACTGTGAGATCAGATCATAAAGTCTCATTTTCCCAGTAATTTCACTAGCTACAGTGCCCTTCAAACCGGAACACAGTTGTTCTTGCACACAACTGCGTGGCGGCAGAATAACTGGCAAAGCGGTGGTACCTACCTAGACGAACTTTGCAGAAAAGTCCTACCACCTAGTAAAATACCTATAATATACCCTGTTCCCTATTTCCAGGTTTAGTAGGATGCGCGTGCGGTTGCGTATCATGGGCAATAGGGGGTGTTTTAAGCGCGGTGGGAGTGGAACAAGCGGAACTTCCGCCCCCAAGACATTGGAGCTGGCTTCTACTTGACGCTGCGATAGGACCGCTGCTGTTAGACTCACTATGGCTGTGGTAAGAAAAATAATTCTTATTACTAGATATTAACCCGCGGTGTTACATAAATGGGAGGTTATTCGATAAAAATTCGCTAGGGTGTTGGGGGCGCTCTTGTATGTGTAGAGATACCACCAAAGTTGTCTTTAGTTGTTATGTTAAATAAAAGTTAAACGATGTTTAAGATATATATAGGTGTAATATAATTTCGTGTTTTGTTATTTGTTAGCTGTTAAGTCGTGTATCGAATTAAAAGTCCTATACCTTGTCCATTTTATTAATGGTTTTTTGACAGCTCACACCCATGAAGTTACGTACAATTGTGCCACAGATTACAAATACATGGTAGATATAAATGCTAATATGTAAATAAGGTGTAATATTATATATTTAATTTAAACAGAAATACAACAAAAAATTTGGGGTGAAACCTATAAATTAAAATATAAACATTATATAAAGTTTTACTTTCTTCTTAGTAAAAGGCAAACAAATAAAACAACTAAATACTTTAATTCCTTTTTTTAACATGAGTCGTCAAAATCATCTATATTAAATTCGTCCGATGAAGAGTCTTCAGTAATATTAATGATTATCTCTTATGTGCATAAATTATCAAATGCAATGTCACGGTCCCAATCAGACATTATGGCTGTTGATATCGATTTTTACGTTCTTTAGGACATCACTAACATTGCCAGTCGTCGAGCTATCAAAAAACCATTCATAAAATGGACATAGTAACTGTAACTTTTTATGATTTCATTCAAGAACTTCATGACTATTTTTGTTAACCAGGGGTAGATCGCTGACTTCATCACAGACCGCCACTGGCATGTTAGGGTTGGCGGCTCCTCTAGCCGCGTGTGTGGACGCGTACCGAGTCGGCGGGGGCGCGTGGCGCGGCGCCGCGGCCGCCCTGGCCGGCCTCGGGTGGGCGGCGGCCGCTATAAACATACCGATGGGTTGGACCAACTTCATCTCCAACAAGATGAGGGCAGCTGAAGGATTTACGTAAGTTAGATGCACTAGCAATTTCTGCACGAAGGACCAGTTTTATTACAACCGTGTGGTGATGAAAAACGATGATAATGATGATGATGAAAAGTAGATAACAACATATTCTCGGATCTACCAAGTGTGAATTTAAAATTTCATCAAAATCGGTTCAGCCGTTTCCAAAGAGTATGGTAACAAACACTGACACGATTTTTTTATATATAAAAATTATTTGTTATAGATTAGTTTGTAAGAATTTGGTGTTTATGACCCGTAGCTAGGCTATATTAGGCAACCATTGGTATGAATGAAAAACGAATATTTACTAACAACAAAAATAAAGCTCGAAGGACCAAAATTATAACTGCTTTCAAAGAAAAGGAAGTAAAATAATGCCCAATGATAATGATAATCTAGGGTTTCAAGTAATAGCATAGGTTTCAAGTATAAGGCTTAAACCACGCGTTAAAAGAATTTTTACTACACACATAATTTCTATTTTCAAAAGTTTGAATCTGTATATCGACAGAATTTTTATTGAAAATAATATCACAGACCATAATAAACCAAGAATAATATCATTTTAAACTTTACCCATGTTACCACAAATACATAAACAAAGCTTAGACAGACGTCAGACGCGTGTTCAACAATATAAAACAGCAGTAGTTTAAGGCTTGTTTAAAACATAAATATCGAAAATATTAGCAACAAAATATAAAAACCGAGTAGATATACTTTTTCAAAGACCAAGACAACCTTAAAATCGGGTAACAATGAAAGGTTGATAACTCAACTTTGTTTGGCGCGTAAATAGTTTTTTAATCATAAAAGTTTCATTTTTTCACCACCAACGGGGGCGCTAGCTTCTTTGCGAGTTAGTACCATTCTTAAACTAGGGATATCGGAGGACTGACTTTAGACCATGGACGATCCCCGGATCAGCGATAAACTTCTTTTTGTAATAAAGTTTTTGACTAGTCATGGCTTAAACCTAGTACTAACTTTAGTCCAAGCTTAGTTTACGTTTTGTAATAAGACGGTACATGTTTATTTACACAGAGTAATAAGAAACTTACCAGATCTCGATGAGCAAAGCGAAGCGCTGATGTCGTCGGACGAACCCACGTAGCACGACCGAACTACGCTGAAATATCGCAACAAAGTCTGAGCACCGAATTCCACATTAAAAGTGAATGTTAAAGTTACTTCTTGAGTAGGTTTACATTAAATAAACCCGGCGTCATGGTAAACACTGCATTATGTGAAGGGTTTAGTTTCAGGAAAAACAAAACGCTCCCGCTCCAATATAGACGAAAGCAATAACGACCCGAGCATGACAAGACAAATACATTATAAAATAAAAATACTAACTGACCCGGCGAACTTCGTTCCGCCTAACAATAAATATGCATGTTTAGGATTGTTTTTCATTGATTGATGTCAATTTTATTACTTATTATCATATTCCGGACGAAAATAAATCAAAAAATACAAAAGTCATAAGTTTGGTCTACCCGTTCTGGAGTTATAAGTGGTGTAACTAACATGACTTTGTTTTATATATAGACTAGCGTCTCGTCCCGGCTTCGCACAGGTGGACATTTGTTTTTTAAACATTTTGGCATAATTTTTTTTTTTTGCAGTTAAAATAGCCTATATTAATCAGTGTTAATGTAGCATTTAAATGGTAAAAAAAAATTAATTCGGTCCAGTACTTTTTGAGCCAATTCGTTACAAACATACTTACATACAAATCTTTTCTCTTTATAATATTAGTATAGATGTCTTCTGCGCAGACGTGACACGCTTGTACAAAAAAAGTTGAGCAAAGGCACGCGCACATTGAGGGTGCGGCACCGCAACGCATTGCAAAACAGAAATCTCGCTCTATCTCCTCCTACATCGCTTTCATACAACATGTATGAAAGCGATGTACTCCGCACTCTACAACCGAGCCGCATCGCAGCGCTCTAGCGGATCGCTTGCTACGCCTATTTTTGCAAAGGTGTTATGCGTTTTCATGCGGCGCGCTTCAGTTTGCGTTTTTTTTTTACTTCAATCATGTCTAGCATTTGACCACGGTCTTACCTGATAGGCAATGACGATGTGATCGAAGGTGGGGCATGCTAGCCAAGTAGCGTTGCAGGGCGCAGTATTCAAAAAGCTGGTTATATTTCAGAATACTGAGAATACGCAATATTTCAGAATACTGAGAATACGCAATATTTCAGAATACTGAGAATACGCAATATTTCAGAATACTCAGAATACGTAATATTTCAGAATACTCAGAATACTTAACGTGCTTATGTCATTATAAAATATTTAAAAAATAATTTTTTCTCATTTTCTTAAGTCTTTAAAACGGGAGTGTAATTCAATAAACACTTTTGTATTTCTGCAAAAATTCACGCTTTGGCATAATTTTGCAATGCGATGCGCTGCGGCTCGTCTCGCAGTATGCGCGAGCCTAATGGCAACTCTATCGGGGTGTGAGCGTAATTTTTTTCCTATTACCTTGAAGTTTAGTACAAAGCTTTACTTGTACACATGAAACTTTATGTACACCTTAGTATTCTTGCGGGAACATATAAATTTCCGGGACAAAAAGGAACGTAGTATGTTGATCTCAGTGATGTAAGGTAAAAATTAAAGGCAACGGTATTTTTGGCTCTCGTATCAAAACGGTTGGGATAATATCACTAATTATATAAATTGCTTAGAAACTATAGTAATTATCTTAGTAAATAATATTTAAAAAAAATGTTTCTTTTTGTAACGGAAAATTATAAAACGTAAAAGCCGCAGATGAATCGCCTCTTTTTACATATAAAGCATCTCGTTGTCAAACTTCGGTCAGCAGAAAGAATTTCTACCGCGACCTCTCATAACTTATCTCTTTCACTCGCGCACAATATAATATTGTAGTCACACTTGCACAACTGCAACTCGCGATGGCAATATGTTTGTTACACTTGTGTTAAGTTTTTTCACTTCGTTTTTCAGTGGTTTGGTGTTTCAATAAAGATTTTATCTAAGTATCTATATTTTGTGTGCGAGTGAAAGAGATGAGCAATGAGGCTCTCTGCATCGGACATTCCCTTTTTATGATTACGTATGTACGTGAATCGCCCTCACCATTTTTCAGCCTACTAGTTGTTTCTTATACAGTTTGTGGATGTGAAAATTAACAACTGACTGATATAGTATATTATCTTCGTCTTTGGTAAGTTCAATTGTGTGAATATAACAAAATAATAAATATAATGTAGCCTAAATTGTAATAATTCAAACTAGAAGAACAATAAATAAAACAAAAAGCACTCAAAAAATTTAACCCAAAAAATAATACTATGTCTGGTGAATCGCACTTTTACACCCGCATTATTTCAAAAGGTTTTATAATGTTTCTAAATGTATGAATATTCGGGTCAAACTGCAACTGAATTTTAAAGCAGTTATCCATACTTGATTGAGATTAAATGCTGTACGTTTAGTTTAAATGACAATGCATGGTTAGCTAATTGACGTAATTCTAAATCCAATATGGCGGACGTTCCAAGATGGTGGATTAGTTATTTTCTGTGCTCGTGTGTGTTATAGATATCAAATGAAAGGGTTTGCTGAGAAGAATACAAATAAAATTACTTCACCCTAAATCCAATATGGCGAACCGCCAATGATGGTAAACCAGTAATTATAAAATATAATAATAACGCCCAACGATCACATAAATAGATCCTGGACCCTAACTAGGATTCCCTGTGTCTAGGGACCCAGTAACTACGAGAAACATGGTCCCACAACACCGACTCAGAACAAGTACCTATTTGCGCTTTTGTTCTGTGCACAAATACTTGTCCTGTCGCGGGAATCGAACCCACCGCATCTGTGTTATGAGCGGACAATCACCACACCACAGAGGCTATCATTTATATACACACTTCTAAATTAACATCAAAATTGATCAAATATCAAATGATAGGATTTTCTGAGAATACGAATTTGTATAGAGCATTTAAATAAAAGTTTGTCTCTATGGATATTTTACAATATTTAAAGATTATTTAATCTAAGATGAAGAGCCCGTATTATAATGGTTAAAACTAGCGTGCTTATTAGACTTAATCTGATCGTTGGTTGAAAATAATGCAGGTGGTAGGTATGTTAATGATATTACAATTTCGTATTCGTGTCTTCTTCGTATTCTTCAATTGTAGTTCCGAGTGCTAAGTCTATATTGTTCTTCTAGTCTAAGTTATCATAGTAAATAAAATGGACAACGGATTTAACTTATGAATATATCAGTTCAGATTAAATATGTAATACGTAATGGGGTAATATGAACTACTCAAAAAGTAAACCTTATATCACTAAGCGCACTGGATTTGTGTGTACACACTGTATAATTACTAGTCTAATATTAGATGTAGATTACTATTAGATTTAATACTGTTAGAAATATTTACCTGTAAGTAGATAATCGTCACCACCATTCCAAAATGTCGGTATCTTATGAGTGCAATGTTTATGTTGAAATTTTATATATTTTATTAAACTAATTTGGTGACAAGTATTATACAATGCACGTGCTATGATATACCAATCATATACATGAAAATATATCACAAAGTTGTATGTCTAAAGACAAGAAAATCATGCAGTCTAACTCAAAAAAAATCCAATCGTATAGAATCTGAGACATCAAGTCTGACTCACTCCGCGCTTTATGTACTATCGGGGTCTAAAAATGAAAATTACAATTTTCAAATTAGATTCCTTAACACGCTGTGTGCATTGTGCAGTAAAGTCTAAAATGCTATATCTAGGCACATATTACTTTTATAGTTGTAGCATCGTTTCTAACGTAATGATTTTTCAATGATTAAACACTTTTCTTAATATAAAAGTTAGCACATTAACATAATTGCATTTGTTACATCTATGCTCTATGCCCAATCAAATGACATAATATCATCGACCATTTGTTTATGCAACTCCCAACCTTAAGGTGGTAAAAATTTTCAGATCGCGAGCTTACGTATATGTGAGACGTATACACGTACACAGAGCATATATATGAGATCAGTCTAGACAGTTCAATCCGTAACCCGTAACACATTAGCAGCGTTTTAGAACAAGAGAAAACTATTTAGGTTGATTGCGTTGTAGCAAGTCGTTATTTAAGTTACTTCGCGGATCGACTGTAACTGTACTATTAAGTATTCTCCGCACATGGACTATAATGAAGCTATATCACCGAAACTTTGCTACTGTATGGAATTTTAATTTTCATTGATAATAGATACCTCTATGTCTACTTCCCCGTTGGAGTTATCTTCATACTACCCATTTGATATCTTGTCTTTTAGTATAAGTGTGAAGCTTCTCTTCTAGATTCTCTACCACCTCTTAGCGCGATCAAATAGAAGATCTAAAGTGAATCGCAATGTGCAATCAAAATCCGTGTTTAAAAATTCATATCGATCACATGTTTTTTAACCGACTTCCAAAAAGGAGGAGATACTGTTCGTCAGTTTTGTTTTTGTTAGATTGTAATTCAAATCTTGATTATTTTAACAGCATTTAAGTAATTCAACTGAAAACGCTTATATTTCAAATTGACTTTAAGGGTTAGACCCGTGCCGTATTCTAAAGATTAATCGTGAAAAGGTGCTGAAGTTGAGATTTCATAAGGAACATCTTGACTTCAGTACCAATTCTCGACTGAGTTTTGTTCTGTTACAACCCTAAGCGGACAAAAAAGTAAATACCCCGAAAACATACCACATAGCATAATAATTAATAACAATTAAAACTTATGACACTGAACTTAAAACCTGATTTCCATTTCTAAACGCGACTGTGTAATGTGTGATCCTTTTAAATCTACCCACGTAGATGTTCGTGTGTAGAGTTTGGAGGAATCCAACAACTTTTATGGGTCTCTGCTTTATGCACTATGTGTTATCATTCCACTACAAAAGACCATATATTTCCTTTTAACTGTGCCTTTGTTAATATATTTCTATTATCTGTAAAATAATAAAATATGCATTTTTTTCACGATTGCTATCAAAGCATTTTACTCGTTTGTTTTGGGTGTGTATGCTATTTTTGTCTGATCACAGAGCATATTAGAGCTGAATTGACCAAGCGTTCATTCCGTCTGCTAAGTTAAGCTATCATCCGAATCGTGAACCATTTCGGACGTGAATGCCGGCCAAATATACTTGCACATCTGACGTATTCTACAGTATCAGTGGTTCTAGGCAGGTGCAGTTCCAGCCCCAAAAAAAATGTGGTCCATTCGAAAACCGGCCAATTGCGTGTTGACTACGGATCCATACATTCATATGAACGACACGTTTACAAAATGTACGACGCCACGGCCAAGACCTTTTACATCGAAACAGGAGCCTTATCGCGTAACTGTTTTGGGAATCTGCTTCGCCTGCCATTCTGCACGCACCAGTTAACAAGTCCCAGAGTGCGAGCAAGAGAGAACACGATTACCATCTCCACCAGACATACGCGGTAAGGCCACAGGTCTATAGAACCACGCGGGCCAAGCAAAATAAATAATTGTATCAAGGCATATCAGCCTATTGACCTATCGGTTGTGGCATCGTGCCCATAATAGTGGCTTAAGAAAATAAAGAACTTGTAAGTGGGTAGGTAAACAGACGCAACCACCTTCGTACATGCCTCTAACTATTCTATTATTATATTATTAACTATTCATGTCTCGAACCGTCTAATCTAAGCAATTATTAGTCATAAAGCGTGACGAACTAGTTTTAAACTTTTTCTTATGTCTCTCTTCTAGTAGGCTCTGTGATTCTGAAGAACTGTGAAGAGTGAAGACCCATTGTAATTTGTGATTGTCTTGTACATTTTAGTTGTTGACTATGTAAAACTAATCATGTATGAATATAGATCTGCCTATTTATAAGCTGCATGAGTTACCTGTCTGTGTTAAAAGTAATATTGTTATATGGAAACCTAGAACCAAATTGTATTATGTGCCCGAAATGTGATTATAAAATTAACATTGTGTCGATTCTGTGTCGCATTCTCTAAAATTAATTTAAAGCGAGGTCTAAGCACATAATCAACAAAAAGCACTATTTTTGAAAGCTAAATCGACCGACGTGCCTTTCAAAATAATTGGATGAAAAAATTGTGTAATCAGATTTTCTGATTACACAACTAAAATAAAATCGTTATAATGACCCCCAAAAAACACTCGTATCGACGTAGTTCTCCAAATTTTCAGCGATAACACATTTTCATATATATTATATAACAAGATTTGTTTTATATGAGTAGGGATAACCAGAAGATACTTATTTGATATCCATATTTCACGTAATCCACAAAAAATCCATAAAATCAACATCCAAATTATCTACAATTTTCAACTTTGAACAAAGCCCCTTAAAGACCTCAAATACACAAAACCTGTGTCCGGCCTAACTTAAAGTATAGCGTCTTCTGATAAAGGAAAATGAAAACGATGAAGATATTTTTATTTCGTTTAGCTTTAAAGTGTTATACAGAATCGATATCATGTATTGTATAGTGTATACTTAGGAACCTACTTTATAAATAGATATTTACTGTACAGCCGATAATACAATAATGCCTAGTTCCTTATTAAATAACAATTATTGAATATGTATATAAACAGTAAATACCTACCAATCAGTAAACAGTGTATACTTCTTGTAGAATCAAAATAGGTAGATTTGTGACTCTATTACTAGACCAACATGATCTATTTCTTGTATTAATATTTTTGAAATAAATAATGAATTGACACAGTATTATGTAACTGAATTATTTTCATGTTAAGAATGTAGTAATAATACATTTTATATTATTAATTTTTGGTTTTTATCAGATTTATACTCGTATAAGTACAGTTACACATATATACCATTCACTATGTAGTACTAGTTACTAGTATACAGTCTTATGTCGTAGAGCTAAAACGTCATTTTTAAATATGCAGTAAATGAGATGATAGTACCTACTAGGTTAGTAAAGAAGAAAAAACGCAAGCATAACCACCGCCAAATTGCAATGTTTTGTTGTTAGCAAAGTATAAAAAAATCGTAAACATAAACAGCCTTATTAATAAACACGAACTAGCTTTAGACTAGTTACACCTTCTTTTGTCTCTTTCGATCCAGGTAAATATTCCAGTAGCAAAAAAAGGACAAAGCTGAAGTAACTAATCCGAGACTAATACCCATTTATTAATAAGGCTGAAAAAGACTAATATTCAAGACAGAGCGACGTTCAACATTTCAAAAAAAAACTCGTGATATGAAGCTAGAATGAGACCAAAAAGCGATTATTCCCAACCAAGAGCCACTGCCAAAACGGTCCCACTGACTGCTAAAGCACTAATCACGCTGCGTCGGCGTCGTAACGCTAGGAAATATAAGGTATGTAGTCCAAGAGTGGCACTGCCAAAGAATGCTAGCGTTAAATAAGTAAGAAGAGTGAAGACTGATACTGATCAGTATTAAAACTAGTGCAACATGAGCCTCGCGTGGTATTAAGTACCTATTTGTGGTTTTGTTTAGTACTAGGACAACGAAACATAAACTTCTTGACACTTCCACAGAAATCGGCCAATGATTGAGCCCAAAAATCTCAAGAATTAAGCATATACGTAACCAAGGATATGAGAATCAAGAAAAAATAAGGTCAAAATGTGCCTTATATTTTTTGAGCTATTGCATATATAATAAAGTTTTGATTCTAATCTTAGTGGCTTCAATTTCGCCAATTCTTTCTTTAATCTATAGAAAGTTGAGTTATGACATTGGCATCCTTGTTAGATAGACATCTGTCAAAACGTCGAGTCTAACTCGAAACCAAAAATATAACCTCACAAAAACATGGTGTAAAAAGAAATGTTAGCTATAAATTAATAAAATACAATATGGCCACACGTTTATTTGTAGGGAATTTACCAGAAAACACAGAAGAAAGTGATTTGCGTAGTGTATTTTCTGACTACGGTGAAATAATTAACTTTGATTTGAAGTCTAAATCTACAACTCCCGATGAAAATAAAAAGTTTGCTTTTATCACCATCTCCGGTTCAAATTACGATATAGAAGCGTGTAAGTACCCAACAAAAGTATATAACATCAGACATGATAATAATTGTTTTAGATTATCTTTTATAATCATTATAATAATAAATATTCAGTACTTCTGTATCTTCAATAGAAATGTCTACAAACTAGTTGTTGTGCTTTGTATGAAAGTACCAAGCCATGCTTTCTGTATTTTATTCACTATACTATCATCCACTCAGTCTGAAGATATAGTTACATTACTGATTATTATCTCTTTGAATCTAACCACTTTCTGCAACTAATCATATCATAGATTCATCTCATGGGTGCAAATGCTCCATGCATTTGGTGGGCACCCATGCAACTTAGTCCATAATGGCCACTTTCTTTGACAATGTTTCTCCTTGCTTCTCATCATTCCAATATTTACAATTTCTACAATTAAATGATAAGTTATGCCATCCTTTAATAAATATTATTTTTGTTTCTAAAGGTATAAAACATTTCTCAAATGAGTGTTTCAATGGAAACAAGCTATATGTGACTAGAGCCCGTGAGAGTTTCCTTGAGAGACTGGAAAGAGAAAGACTAGAGGCAAAACAGAAAGAAACACTTAAGGTACATTGTAATAATCACTTACATAAATAAATTAAACTCAGGGCTTTAGCTATTATAGCTAGTCTTGAATATAGTTACTATGTATTTTATATTTCACAGGCTGAAGGTCATGGGGCTGTCAAAAAAACCCCTGTGTTAAAATTGGGAGATAAATTAAACCCTCGTAAAAGGAAAATAGATGACACAGCCACAAATCATAAAGCTCCTAACGACAATAAAACATTTAAAAATAATAATTTTAAATATAATGGTGCTGATAATGTGCTGGTAGACAATGATCAGGAACTGTTCAAGAAAAATAAAGATAATAAATCACATACTATACATGCAAATAACAAAAATCAGTATGATATCCCAACATCTAACAATTCTGTTAAATATGGTGATGAAGTGGACTCTACAAGGAAAGGTAATGTTTTGGATACATACAAGAAAAAACTTAATTCTGAGATGCAACGAATGGAAGCAATGAAAAAAAAGAGACAGGAGTTCAAAGAAAAACAGAATATAGTGAAAACAGGACTTACTGGTGTTGTAAGTATTAGCAGCTATACCTGCCTATTTGTGTAAATGAAAATTTTTATTTCCTTTAATAGTGGTTATGGAGCGCCAAACTTAAAAGAACAACAAAGGACTTTGTTGGAGATGAGGATCACGGAAGCGACAAGAAAAAGATATAGTTTTAAAATGAACATATATATATACATTGAATGAAAGGGTAAAAAATATTAAACAAATATATCACAGAAAAAAGCTTTTACTTTTGACAGCTAATCAATATGACAAAAACTTAAAAAGGGAATACATAAAATAAAAACCTAAGATATAACTTCACCTACCTAGCCTTCATAAGCGCGTTGCTAACATTCAAGTAAAAATATGTAAACCCATAATAATTATACATATAAGTTGTTTATGGAAACTTATAATTTTTTTTAATACATCATTTCCTGGACTCTAACTAGGATTCCTCATATCTAGGGTAGTCCCACAACACCCAGACACAGATCAAGTATACAAGTACTTTTTCTGTGCATGAATACATGTCCTTCGTGGGAATCGAACACGCCATCTCCACAATCGCCACACCACAGAAGCTGTCAAATTGATTATAATATTTACTTTATCAATTTTGCTATAGAATAAATAAAAAGTCGTTAAATTACACAGAAACAATTATCCATGCTAAAAACATAATGAATTATAACTTCAAAATACGGAGGGCAATAAAAACTGTTGTAAACTAGTAATAAAACTGTGTTACATCTGTAACACTTTTATTACTAGCTCAGATGCCATTAGTCTTAACTGCAATTTTTTTTAAAGTCCAAGTTGTTTATTATATTTTAATTTTTAAGTAATTTGTACCAGTATGTAACAAAAATAGTAACTGTGGCAAAAAGAAAAACAAAATCTGTTTTATGTTTTATGTCAGTAAAAATTATTATTATTATTATAATTCATCCATGTACATTGCCATAATATTTGTTCTGCCGCTTCAGCAATAACGCCGTAAAAATACAATATATATCTTATTTTTATATATTAAATATAATTACATTAGATGTTATATAGTTCTACATTTGACATTTTAGGACAAAGTACCAAACAAAAAAATCATATTTTCGGACAATGAAGATGTAACACCAAAAGATGTAAATGGTCATGCAAATAGTAAATCTGACAAGAGAAACACATTATTTGAAGATGAAAATGAAGATAGCGGTGATGAAGTGAATTTTGAAATCAAGGAACAATTTGAAGGCAAAAAGGGTCAAAAGGTAAATTTTATTTTGGTTCATATAATATTGAAATGTAGAATAATAGCATTAAAAAAATTATAATACCATCAGTTAATTGAACCAACAGGCAATATAGAAAATGAAACACAATATACAAAATACAAAAACTATTAATACACATTTCACAATTTTAAAATTAATTAGGTTTTAGATTTGCAATCGAGGTACAAATCTGATAAACGTTTCGTCTTAGATGAAAGGTTTATCGAAGATGATGGAGGGGAACAAGGAAAGGGCCAAGGAGAACTGGAAGAGGAAGACCAAATCGAAATTAGCCATTCCGACGAAAAAGCAAAGCAACTGAACATATTACAAGATTTACTTGGTGTGGCTATAAAAAGAAAAAATCCTGATGATGAGAGAGATGGGAAAAAAAACAAGTAAGTAATATGTAATGTTTGAAAAATACTTCCAGTCTTAACACTAGTATAAAAACCCACTAAAAATTCCATATTACATATTATATAAACTGATAAGTAACTGGTATCAGTTTTCTTGACTTTAGGCAAGGCATGATCTACAGTCACATCATAATCACCCTACTATTGTATAAATGAAACATGGTCTGTTTATTTGCTTTGCTTTCACGTCAAAGAGCATGAGCTGATTTGTATGAAATTTTTATTGGTTATTAATAAAATATTGAATAAATAGATAGTCTAAATATTGAAATATGACCCGGGCGTGTTCAAGAGAAGAGTGAATAGGTAGGTTACTTGGCTAGCATGCTACATCTTCGATCGCATCGTCACTTCCCATCAGGTGAGAGCGCGGTCAAATGCTAGACAAGTTTGAAGTAAAAAAAAAAAAAAAATTCCGTTTTCAACATGGGATAATTTATACCCCTGATAATTTATTTCCCGTGAAAAAACGGGTGAATTGCGGATGAAACCGCACCTCTAGTCATAACGTAAATGTACATATTATATTTGCAGAATCAAAATTGGAATGTTACGGTTTGATCCCTCTCAGCCTGAGCATGCAAAATTCTTAGCACCTATAAACACAAAACAGGAATCCATCAAAAAATCAAAAAAGAAAACAAAAGACAATCAAATAGAAGAACCTGAAGTGCAAGAGCAGAGACTAGAAGAGCCAAGGCCGGAAGTTTCAAAAGAACAGTTCTATAAAGTCAGTGAGACTTTGAAAGAAGCAATTGCACAACCCACATCATTCAGCTTGAGAAGTCTGTTTAGGAACACAGAGGTTGCTGAAGAAGGTATTGTCAAGTTATAATTTATGATTAACACACATTCATGCCTGGACATTATAATTCGTGTTTTTACTAAATACAATATTAAATCTTTACCTTTTAGAACCTAAAGAAGAAGAAGCAAGCTACATACCATTGGAACCACCAAAAAAAAACAAAGTAAAGAATCCTCTAGAACCTGGAGAAAAGAATCCTTTTATTTATGATTCATCTGATTCTGAAACTGAAGATGTTTTACAAGAAACCAAAACTGAAGCAACACCAGTAGTTGTTACTGAAAGCAAGGCTGTATGGAAAGAAAACTTTTTCTTTGACATCTCAGATCAGAGATTTGAAGGTGAGATTAATGACAAAGAATATAATTTGGTATGTAGATAGTTTGCACCCTAGAAATTTTAGGATACTTTTTTGCGATAAACTGTTTAGTATATCCAGCAATCGGTAGATAGTGCATACAATTTTTTACCCCTGAGAAATTGCTAAGTATTTGAGACAAAAAAGTTTAAAGTGTGTGGTCAAAAGATTAATTTTTAACAGGATTTTAACGGTAAAGTGGAGAACACTTGTGACGGAATGTGCTTGAAGTGAATCTGTTAAAATTAAATTAATGTTATAGATCTGAAAGACTTGATGGGGTCCTAGCAAATTTCATGGGATGCTTTATGGCCTATGCCATACTGTGATTAAGAGTTTGTAATTACAGTATTATTGTGTTACCAATGGGGCTATGTATGCTATAAAAGTCCCTAAAACCTTGAGAATGAAGGTGTGTGAAATGTCCACACATTAACATTTTTTTTATTTAAGAATAAAAAAATGAATTGTCCCCACATCAATCTGTTCAAGTTATCTCAAGTCCAAATTTTCTTTCAACATGGGAAAGGATACTGCTATAAATCATAAATGCATCATTTTTCAGAAGGCCTAACTTTCTTCAACAATGCCAATGAGGCGGATGCTCAAAAAGAAAGAAGAGAACTAAAATCACTAATGAAAAAACGAATTTATAACAAAGAAAGGAAAAACAATATGCAAATGTTCCAGAAAAAAATTGGTGGTAGAAAAAAATCCATGAAGAAAAATTTTAGTAGGAAAAGTTAAAATTAATTCTTTACTTTCGTTAAATTGTAACTAAAATAAAATATGTTAAATAAGTCTGTATTTTATTTATTAATATTACTATCCAATAAGATAATTATTATGAAGATTTTTAAAACTTCGGACAGGTAATGTGTAATGTAGAAGTTTCCTATACGTCAAAATCCGTTTTTTCTTTTATCTAGTCTAATATTAAGTAAAATTCTCGTGTCACATCTCGTGTCACGTCTCGTGTTTGTAACGAATCTCATCCGAAACGGCTATCCTAAGAAATGTTGTATTCAGTAGATCTGAGAATGTGAGATCGTATAGATCAATTTATAACATTTCATAACTTTTATTAACATCAGGGGGCCTAAAAATAATAATTTCCACGTTACATGTGGATGGATAATAAAAAATTTCAGTTTTAAAGCCAAGATAACTCAAACATGCACAATAATTATATTATAACACATATCATTAGACCATTGCCTCATTGGAGATATCACAAGATTACTGGTAAATCTTTCCATGCTCATTTGTTCAAACCACTTAGTTTTAGAAGACGGGGCAGTTTGCCTCGGCGGCGCCGCGCAGGGCCTTTTGTTTTAGTGGGAGTGGATGGAAGACTCTTCGCTAGAAACTCTGCAGGCGGTAGACTGGTTGGTGTTCCGGAACACGTCCGTTTACCGCGGGACCTCTTAGCGAATGCCATAATAAGTTACTCTATGGCGAATGCGCTCCTGGCTCCTGGCGGGCGGTGTGCTGGAGTGCGGGCTCCAGGGATTCTTGTAGGTATGCTCCTGGGTCCGTCACATTAAATCTCGCGCCCCTTAGGTATATATGTCGGCGCTGGCGTTGTCAATAACGTTAATAACGTGTCCGTACATCAACACCATTCTCAAAAAAATATATTTTGGTTTAGTATTATGATTAAAAAAATTATCTAAATAAATAGGTTTTTTAGAAGGGCGGTGATGGCCAAGTCCAAAACACCAAAAGAGTTAAGAAAAAAAGATGTGAAAGGATTCACCCTCGATTATAAGAAAACAATTACCGCACCGCATACCTAGGTATTGTTTTTTAAATCTTTTACTTTTGACGGAAATTGGAAATGGATTTTTTTGCTGGTAAGGATCAATCTATGCAAAGAAATGTATTTTGTTTATAAAACTATCGTGCCGTTGAAATTACTCAGGTTTCGGACATATTATGCCCTCTTTATGGGAGCCGGTTACTAATGCACACACCACAGAGTACTTTTCTACATATGCACACACTATGATATACTTCGCGAGCGTTACCACGTAACTGATCAGAACGAGTAATTTAGAATTTTAACTGACGTGTGTAGCCGAAATTAATTTCCAAAAAGAAATGTAGGTATTATACCAAAAATTTGCAATTTTTTACATAATATCCAAATCTTTTGTATATATACCTAACTAATAAAAGTTGCTCATAATGGTTTCCATCTTAGAGGAATTTATATTTCTATGGTTTCCATTGATTCCAATGCATAAGTTTATATGTCTCTATAAAGACTGCATTTGATACTATGACAGAACTATTACAGAGCCAAACTATTCGAAAACACATGAATGGAATTCTGCTTTCAAAAATGTACTTAGTACCTAATATAAATTATTTCTTTATTTGTATCACCAAGAAAAAGTCAAGAAAAAGTTTTGAAGAGGTGAGTAAACTGATAAAATTGGGAAACAAAAATTAAATACATAAAGGAATAGAGAGAAGACAAAATACAATAATTATGATTTATCGTTTTATCTATCACAAAAAAGGTACATATCGTATGCCAACAGAACGGAAATTAGTTACCGGAACTAGTTACTGGAACTTATGCCACTGCATTTAAAGCTCATTTTCGGCAATTCGGCTCATTTAGTAGTTAAGACAGACAAGAACTTGAGCACTTGCTAAACCTAACCTAACCTAGTATCTCTATCTAGTTTACTAAAACGTAGTGGTTATATGCTCTTTGGTTTACTAAAACTTTATTATATTATGCATGTTATTATTTTGGTTTACCTGTACAGTGTACACTATACCCAAGAAAATGGTAAAATACTTTACCAAAGGTGCAACTAAACATTTTGCTAAGTCAACATTCAATAGAAAAAAATTATGTATCAAAGTATTGCATGTAAAAAATGGGTATGGTTTGACTAGGTATGTATTTGGAAAATACAAGAAAAAACATGTTCAGTAACTATTACTTTTATTAATTCTAAGTAAAAGTAAGTAATAGGTTAATAATTCACGTATTCTCAGATGTCAACACTGTTGATCAGCGCTTCTTCCATGTAGACTTCTTTCTTGCTCCAGGCTGACCTGGCTTCTTTCTTTCACGTTTTCGGAAGTCCCTTGTTAGTAATCCTGCAAGTTGCATTTTCTCAAGCATATCTTTTTCAACAAAACTGCGAAGTCCCCATGCTATGCCCCACCTTAAAGCTCCTGATTGTCCAGAGGGGCCACCTCCTTCAACATTGCATTCAACATCAACACAATTTTGCATTTCAGTAAAGATTAATGGGAACACAACTTGTTCCCTTGATTGTATATCATCAAAATAAGTGATATCTTTACCATTGATTGTAATTTTCCCAGTACCAGGTGATCGAATAGTCACATCACCTCTTGCTTTCTTCCTCAGACATTCATGTGTTGTGACATAGGCACGACCCTCATCATCATAGCTTGGTTTTGGTATCTCTAAAGCAAACTTCTGGGTAGCCAAAGGTTTTCTAAACTTGTCAACAAATTCCTTATATCTATATGAATATGGTAAAGATACAAGTCTCTCCATGACAACTTTAAAATTATCATATTCAAGGTCGGTAATTTTTTCTACAAGTATATTTTCTACTTCATCTTTGCTTAACCAAAGGTTACCATCCAACTGTAATTTACCATTGGGGTCAGGAACAGCCTTTTTCCTGAGGACTTTGTCTTCAAAAGCATAAAGTTGTTGTATGTTCTCAGCAGCATCATATAAAAGTTTATGTAGGTTTGGCTTTCCTGTATAGAATAAGAAATGATGAGGTCTGCCTGCTTCATCAAATTCAGCAGCTTTACGAGCTGGAAACACTTCTTCCGGAGGTTTCATCAAAGGACGAGCAGCAGGATCGTAGATACCGCTCGGGAACAAGTACTCTATAGCGCGGTCGACATCTTTTTGAGTGAAGGTATCAGGATCTTCACCCATCATGTTAGCGAGGTGTCGTTTACCAATGTTGTACTCAAAGTGCTCCTTTTTCATAAACTCATCGTGTTCCCTGGCTCTTTCTAGGTAAGCCTTCATTGCTTTACTTATCTTCTTCTTCTTACTAAGTTCCTCCCAGTCAGTCATGTTATTGAGGACATTTTCAGAAGATACACTGGTACTGTATTTATTGAGGGGTATAAGTGAGTTCAAAAATCGCGCATAGGTTCTTGCCACTGGAAGTAGCTGCTTTAAACCTAGGAGCGACATTATCCAAAGATAGATACTAATTTAGTACCAGAAATCCGTATGTATTATTATTCCTATTCCATTTTTTGAAACGAATACGGAATAATCACGGCAATAGACCACAGTGGACCACAGCGAAGAGTATGTCACTGAGTACTTTTTTTTTTTTTTTTGGCTCAACACCTCCGTGTATTTAGCCAGTGTCAAGTAATTGATAATTTATCAAGTTAATGATATTTCACGCAAATATGTGTCAAGTAACAGTCAAAGTCATACTTCTAGTAAAGTGGTGACAACTTTACTTGAAGCTTCCATGGAGTTTTGGAAACAACACGAAAAGAAACGTTTCACCATCATTTTACCATTTTCCCACACTCACGCCTGTAATCCAGCACTTAACGAATAGAATGCCACCGATTTTATGCATTAACACTGAAAATAACACAAGTTTTGGAAAATAATACAATGCAATGACGCAATCTTTTTCGCGTTCCTGCCAAAACCTACAGAGTACTTTTCTACATAATTATGAAGTATGTAACGCAGTAACGCTACACAGAATATAGGCTATAGCAGGGTTGGATTTCTTAGTATAATTAAACTATTTGTACCATTATTTATATACTACGCGAAAATACCATAATTTTATCTTCAGGTTGACCGACTTGTATTAACAGTGAACCCATTAACTTTTTACACCTTACAATATCGGGAATTCCTTACGTGAATATTTGTGATTAAAACGAAATATCACTAAAAAAACACTAAAAAAAAACGCCGTTAATATCGATAATCAAAACATATACGATATAAAATAACAGGAAACCTCAAACGTGGTATAATTTTGGACAAATAGTATAATTTTATTTTCAACGTACAATATTTTTTTGAGGTTCTGAATCCTTGGGCTATAGGCAAATAGATTTAATAACTATCATAAAATGCTCGAAGGTCTTAAAGCCTGGTGTTATAACTCGAACAAAAGTGATAGTTATATTATCAGACTAAGGACCGTATTACAGAACGATGCTCCGTCATCAATCTGTGCTCAAGCAGAGATTTCATTCATAAAGTCAATTATGAAATTTCTGCTTGACCACCGACTGATCGTTCGATCGATCGTATTAAGGTCCGTAATACAGAATGATGCTCAGTCAGCTCATATTAACTTGAGAAAGCTTCAAGTTTCAAGTAAAGTTGCCACCACTTTACTAGGAGTATGACTTTGACTCGACTATGACTTGACTGGATGACATCGACTGTGACTTGACACATATTTGCGTAAACACTTGACACTGACTAAATACACAAAAGTGTGGAGCCAAAATATAAAAAAAAAGCAAACATTGACAGTAATTAGACTAATTAGTGTCGGACGCGGAATGGAGTTTTGGCGGGAAAGCGAAAAAGATTGCGTCATCGCATCGTATTATTTTCCAAAACTTGTGTTATTTTCAGTGTTAGTGCATAAAATTGGTGGCATTTTATTCGTTAAGTGTTGGATTACAGGCGTGAGTGTGGGAAAATGGTATAATGATGGTGAAGCGTTTCTTTTCGTGTTGTTTCCAAAACTCCATAGAAGCTTCAAGTAAAGTTGCCACCACTTTACTAGGAGTATGACTCTGACTAGACTGACTTGACTATGACTTGACTTGATGACTACGATTGTGACCTTATACATATTTGCGTGAAATATCGATAACTTGAAAAATTATCAATTACTTGACACTGGCTAAATACACAAAAGTGTAGAGCCAAAACAGACAAAGCGTGGTTATATGCTCTTTGACACTGATATTACGTTATCTTTGAAAATAGCTGGCTGCTGGCAGCACTGCTCTGAAGCACAGTCGCATTAAATTAAATCCGTTACAAAACAAAATTGTGTGAGATTTATGTATGATAGTTTAATGTACTATTGAATATATACAAATTGTATGTAAATATGACGCCAATTGAAAAACAATAACAAAGTGTGAACATTTATTTCACAGCTGCACAATATTTTATTAACATGAGTGACAGTGATAGTGACCCAAATAATGTATTTATATTTCCAAATGAAAATACGGTTTGTGTTTATTTATTGAAGCCTGGGCCAAAGAATGCCATGATATATTATCCAGAAAGTTTATACAGTAGACCAAGGAATTACAAATATAGAAATCACATCACATCAGCCTTTTTACGTCTATTGCTGAACATTGGCCTCACCTATTTGGAGAGCTTTGCCATAATCTCCATGCTTGGCAGGCGGCTTGCTGATCCCAGTAGATAGTAATGCAGACCGATGAGAATGCTACCACAGTGTGGCAACCACAAGAAGACGCCAAGAATATAGAAACACTCGAGAGTTATTACCACCTCTATGTTACTGTTTTATCTTATGATAATCAGCCCAGTAGTGTCCTTTGAGCATTTTCGCCATTTCTAATAGTTTGGATTTACCCATCCATGCATAACTGAAATATTCATCCTGTACAGTATAAATCTATGGGAAGGGGTGATTTGTTAAAAATAAATGAAGATCAACACTCTTTTATTATCTTCCAGATCATCTCTGCAAGAGGTCCAACCACAAATATCAATAACATAACAGAAATAAGCTTTAAGAACAATGCATTGTCTTCAACAATGCAATCTATCAGAAATTTTGAGAGGCGGAGAGATGTAGCATTTAATAATGATCAACATAGCATGTACTATAGAAGGGAGGCATTTAATAATGATCAACATAACATGTACTATAGAAGGGAGACATCACCAATGTCTGTACTGAGTGCTTGTGATATGAGGCAAAGGAATTTTAATAAGGCTCATTATCCACGAGGAGTAAGCTCACAAAGATCAGTCTACAATGGCAGAACTGGATCTGTCATATCTGTAGCGAGTAAAGGTAACTGTTAACTATTTTGCAAATCTAGCTTTACAACTTCAATATTTTTCATGTTCTTATGCTTTGATTTAAGGTTCCATACCAAAAAGATGTAAGCAAGACCTTGCTTACATCTTTTTGGTATGGAACCTTTTTACACAGACATACAGAGGCTTAGATTAGGTAATCTAAGCCTCTGATGTCTATCTAGCCTATAAACGGCTACATCTCTTGAATTATAATAGATAGCTGTCTGAAATTTACAAAAGTTTGTAAAAAAATTTATTACCTAAAAATAATAAAAATTACAAAAAAAAAACCTTAAATAAGAAGTTACATACAAGAAACATGCATCTTTTAAGAGGTGGTTTGACTTTTCTGCAAAGTTTGTCTATGCAAGTACTACCACTTTGCCATTTATTCTGCTGCCATGTTCCATCTTCTACTGCATTCTGGTTGGAAGGACTGACCTAATCTCACAGTCTAGTAATATATTTTAGAAGAACATGTGCAGTGCAGTGTCACACAAAACTATATTAGAGTTCCGAGTGACACTGCAAATGATATGGGCAGCCATATTGCAATTTATTTGGTCTTATAAAAGGTTAATACATGTGTACCTATAGATTCCGCAAAGTGAAGTCAGACTGACACTTGGCCAGGTTTTATTCACTTATAATAAAAATATATAGCAATTTGGATGGCTTCACATTTAAATTATTGTTTTATGACAGCTGATGCCATGAAAATCCAATATGTTTAATGTTAGAGTTTTTAAATATTTGTTGTAATTGCTATTATTTCAGATTCATCTGCTAGTGTCGCATCTGATATAGCAATGGCTTTCAAGAACACGAATTTCAATAAACATGACTTGAGACTTATTAAGGATGCTTACAACAAATTCATGAAACATCGAATCAGGAGAAGAGTTGAAAAGCGAAGGAATCTCAAACTGTTTTTAAAAGGTAGTGGTCGTCGATCTGGTGGGGAATCAGGAGAGCAAGGTAGTGATTCATCACTCAGTAGTGATGACAGGTCAACTACAAATTATAAAGAAAACATGTCAAGTTTTAGATCAACAAAAACAGATATCTCTGGCTTTAAGAGGATAATCTCAGAAAGCAATATGTATAAAGACTGCACAGACAATTTCAAACACAATACCTTTCGAAGTATGGTTGGTAACAACACACAGACATCTCTGTACCCACCGAGAACCACATCACACACACGCACATCATCAAACACATCATGCAAAAGTATGCCTATTTCTAGGAATTTTAACACTATGCAAAGAAAACAAATTGCTCCAGCAATGCCACAAAACAAAAGATTCAATGGTGGCTTCTTACTTCCATCCCAAAGATTCAACCAATCTGTTGCTTCATCAACTATACCAGAGAACGATCAAATTATTAACCAAAATAGAGAAAAAAATCTACAAAATAGAAAAGATGTAGCCATAAATAGAAATACTGAGACAGACAGTGACCAAGATGATTTATTTTTTGAAACCTCTGTACAAAGGACTAATAATAATAATCAAAGGAAAAGAAGCATTGACAGTGATGATGATATCTATATGCCTGATCAAAAGAGATCCAAAATAGTCTCACTATGTAAAAATAACATAGATAATAGAAAAATCATATCAAAAGACCCTAAAGTAACCATTTTAAACAGTGACAAATCAAAAAACTTTGTTTTTGCAAAACCTACTTTACCAATTAGAAAATCAGCTAAAGAGAATTTAATATCAAAATCTGCTCCTCCTATATCTGATACTCTGGGCCATGCTTTGGCAAAGGATTCTTCAACCATTCAAAATTTAATCCCAAAAGAACCTGAAGAACAAAAAACACAGAATGTAGATGAACAATCCAATACTACACAAGACGCAACAAATCTCACAATGAGACCAAGTTTTATAAAGAGAAAACTCTTTACTCAAAAGCTTGATATCTCAGAGAAGAAAAACACCAGTGTTGACAGTTTGAATAGCCCACAAAACAGCATTTATGGTAGCATTCAGAAAGAGAAACATAAAGCAAGGAAGCTTCAACAAGCTACTACTCAGTCATGCATGAGCAGAGATGTACAACAAGATGAAAGTAACTTATTAGATTTAATTCACAAAATAGTACCACTGAATCAAATGAATGTAACAAATATAACAAACAAAACTGATTTTCAGTGTAGTAAAGACAAGACTGAAGAAAATAAAGACAAATGGGATGTAACTTCCATAATAACTGAGCAAAAAGATAATGAAGATATGAGTGATACATTTACTGATGAAGAAATCTTTAATGTATCTGTGGAGCATCCTCCTAAAAATTTTAAAGATTGTAAAGTACTGTTGGTAAAACATCCTGTTATTTATAAAACACTACAAAACCAAAAATCTAATGCAATTAAAGATGGTATGTGTTTTTATATTATTTTTTCAGCTACACACATCACTTTTAGTTTATGTTATTAAAGAATTTTTTAAATATTTCCAGTTGTACCAAGTAAAATTATCCAGAAATGTATAAAATCCTTTTGGGATACAGATTTTGAAAGTGACGCAGAATGCCAGCCGCGACCTAGAAATGGTCAAATAAATATGACAGAAAATCATAAGACAGGTACAATTACAAAACCATTGTCCATTCTATGATGAAGTACCTATGATATACTGATTTTATAAAGCAGCCTTAACTTTTTTACAGAAATACAGCCTCCAAGTGAACCTTCAAAATTCCACGGAATTTCTACTATGTTCGATTCAAAGAAGACTACTGTAGCACCAACTGATAATATTATAGCTCATCTCAACGGCACTGTAAATAACGTACAAAAATTCAACAGCACAAGTCTTAGAATAAGATCCCATAGAACTCCCAAACGCAAGAAACTTGATCACACAAAGGATGACATAGTTCAGTCTACTCTTTGTGAACCTCAAAGTAAAAAGCAGAAAAAATTACAAGAAAAAACACGCATAGAGCTCTCTAAAGCAGATTCTATAACGAAAAGTGAGTTACTAAACAAAAATTCTAAAAAAACTACACCCAAGCAAGCTTGCAAGCAACAAGAAAATAAGAAATCTCCCCAAAACACAAAAAAAACGTTGAAAGTAGACAAGCTTATTAAATCTACTGAAAAATCAAAAGTGACACCTAAGAAGGAATCTTACAGTAAGAAAAAAACTTCGAGAGTAGATAAAGTAGATAAACTTAAGTCTACAGAATCAGTAAAAGCAGTGACACCAAGAATACAACCACACAGACAAGTTCAATTAAGAAAAAGTGACACAACCAATCATAGCAGCAAAAAAACTGTTCAAAGTGAACAAATAACCAAAAAAGAAAATAACAACACACAAAAGAAACCTACTCCACAAAAAAAGATTAAGCTGAAACAAGATAACACGTTGATTCAACAAGCAAGTAAAAATTCAACCAACGATATAAATAAAAGTCAAAGTAAACAAAAAGCTACTAAAACGCAAACTGAAAAAAAAGAACAAACAATGAAACGCCCAAACAGTAACAAAAAAGATAAATTAGTTCAAGATGATTGTAAGATTGAACATCAAACTAAAAATAATTCTAGTGATACAAATAAAAATCAAAGTAAACAAAACGCTAGTAATAAAAAGCAAAATGAAAATAACGAACATCCAAAAAAACAATTACGCAGTAATAAGAAAGGGAAATCAGTTAATGATGACAGCACAATCAAACAACAAACTAAAAATATTACCAATGATACAAATATAAGTCAAAGTAAACGAAAAGCTAGTAATAAAAAAGCAAAATGAAAATCAAAAGCAAACAAAAACATCCAAACTGTAATAAAAAAGAGAATTTAGTTAACGATGACGGTATGCCAGCTGAAACTAAGACAGTATAAAAAGTGAACAAAATTATTTCAGATATCCCCTTATCCTCTACATGACTCATTGAATTATTGATACAATTAAAAATTTCATTGTATTTGACGTAATAATGTCGTTTGTCATTGATCGTACATTGTACAATGACAGAAGGTAATTTTTATAAAAAATGACTTCGTTGCGTTTTTTTCTGGTTCTTAGCTAAAGCCTTAATTAAGCTACACTTTATGTAAAGTCTTTGAAAAAAGCAGCGGCAGCTGTCGCTCCTGTATTATACCCTTCGTTTCTCCAGCCGCCATCATAGTGATGCCGTCCTTCGGAACCATCACTTGCACTGCACCAGCCACAGCCTCGCCATGCGGGTCGACGCGGGACATACATGCCACTAGTGAGGCGCAAGCACCGTTATGCCAGCCATGCATGTTACGACTTTCCGCTGCTGTACAGCTCTACCAGCTAGACTTCGCGCCTCCTGCGAACTTTGAAAAGTCTTCCGTTTTTGCCATGGTTTGTGCTTTGCAAGGAACCGGTCGGCCTGTTCGGCTCTCCGGTTCCCTATCCGTTACAAATCGCCTGATATCCCGCGTTGCCTCTTCTCCTGCGTTAGTTGTGGCGTGGTGCTATCTTCTGCCCTGGTCCAGGTGTAAGGGCCACCGCAGCTATCACCGTCATCGTCGTCCTCCTTGTATCCTTGTCCTTGTGTGCAGCCCACGACGCAAGGGGTTCCACCCGTCGTCGCTTCGCGTAGCTCTTCATAGCTCTTTGCGCGACTTTGACCTTACTCAAGTAAGACAGTAAGAGACCATACGTCTCAGTGCCATAAGTCATCACTAGCAGTTCAACACACTGGTTGAACACCATTGTTTTCAGGCTCTGTGTTATTCTAAACGAAAGAAGCATCCCAAATGACGCCCAGCCGAGATGGATTCTTCGTGCGACCTCTTTGTCGAAGTTGCGTGTTTATTTCTTTGCATTCTTCATAATAATTTTTCAGAAGTTCTGTGGAGCATAGGCGGTTAGTGGGCATAAAGCGAAAGCAAGAGCAATTGTCCAAGCTACTTTCCTCCAATATTTCGCATGTTGATAGTGGTGTGGGATGTGGTGTTCGGAACATAACTAATTGTCATATGCTGGCCACTACACCTCCCAGGCGCCCTCCTTCTTTATCCGGGCTTGGGACCGGCTCCAAGAACCTAGCTATTGTGTTGCAGCGAAAGCGGGTGGAGTACAAAAGTTAGTTATGGAGGCATGGTTGTAGTCTATAAGTTAACATATATTTCATCTAAGCTTTCAATTAAGTTACTTCTTTAAGTACAAATTAAGTTACGTTTATTAAGTTAAAATTAGCGGTCTATTTTATTACTTGTATTGTGTTCTGTGCGTAAAAATATTCTGTGCATTTCTCATTTCAGGCATCGCTTCACTAGATATAACATCATTACCCATGAACTATTTTTGATTAGAATGTATGTAAATATAGGTTACCAGTTCAGCTGTTTAAAATGATGAATCATCATGTATTATGTAATTTTAATGTAACACTCAAAATTGTGTAAATGATTTATACTTAAATATAATATTGAATGTTACAAATGCATTTTCATTTTCACCAGACACCGATAACTTAGTTTCTTCAAAAAGGTTCAATAAAGATTAACTAAATTAATAAACATAATGTAGATACGGCTACGAAGGTAAGTTGGACGATTAATCATAGACTAGTGTCGCTTAACATCAGACGAACGACTAAATAGTCATGTTATACCATAACAACAAAAAGTAAGAATTCAAAATTCTGTAGATCTCTAAGGTCCGTATTACAGAACGATGCTCAGTCATTGATCGGTGCAAAGCTGAGATTTCATTCACTCTGATCACTTTGTAAATGAAATCTGGTTGAGCACTGATCGATGACAGAGCATGGTTCTGTAATACAGACCTAAGTACTAAATATAATAGGTCTTTACCTATGAAATTGCCGTATTGCAGTACAGACTTTTTCAAACAAAAAAAAGTTTTGATTGGCTATGAATTCTAAATTCAAATTAATTTTGTTTTAAAAATATGACATTCTATTTACAATATAAGTCTTTTGTTTATTGATTAGCGTTGTATTTTCATTACATTTCAACATTTTTCCTCATAATGGATACTTTGAAATTTCGTGTAATTATGGAATATGAGTTCCGTCGTGGCACCAACGCGGCACAAACGACACGTAACATCAACGACGTTTACGGAGAGAACTGTACAAACGAACGTACAACCCGTTATTGGTGTGCTCGGTTCCGTTCTGGAAATTTTGACTTGAAAAATGAACCTCGTGGTCGTCTGGAAACTTTGGTCAACAATGATGAATTAAAGGCGATTGTGGAAGCTGATGAATCTCAATCTACAGCTGAGCTGGCAGCAGCTTATGATGTTAGCATCAAAACAATATTGGTCCATTTGCGACAGATTGGCAAGATAAAAAAGCTTGATATATGGGTGCCCCACGAACTTAACGATCGCCAGCGCAACGTACGCGTCGAGACTTGCCTTGCGCTGCTTAACAGGCACAGAAATGAAGGAATTTTGAACCGAATTGTTACGTCCGACGAAAAATGGATTCTTTTTGACAATTGAAAGCGCTCAGCAAGTTGGTTAGATCCTGGTTCGGTACCAAAGCAATGTGCAAAACGAAAAATGACCCCTAGAAAGGTGATGGTCACAGTTTGGTGGTCTAGTGCTGGTGTGATTCATCATAGCTTTTTACAAAACGGCGAGAGCATTACTGCAGATGTGTACATTGAAGAACTGACCACAATGATGGCGAAACTCGCACGTCTGCAACCAGCTTTGGTCAATCGATCGTCTCCACTGCTACTTCACGACAACGCGCGACCCCATACTGCACAACAGACCGTCTCTAAGCTGCATGAGTTGGGTTTGGAAGCTCTCCCTCATCCGCCATACTCACCAGATCTTGCGCCTACCGACTATTACTTTTTCCAAAATTTGGACAACTTTTTAGCGGGAAAAAAATTCAATTCCCGAGAGGCAGTACAAAACGCCTTTGAAGAATTTGTTGTCTCCCGTCCTGCTGATTTTTTCAAGAAGGGCATCCATAAACTGCCACAGCGTTGGCAAAGATGCATTGATTGCAGGGGTGATTACTTTGAATAAAAGAAATAAATAAGTTCGAAAAAAAAATACTTTAACTTTTTTCAAACAAAACGGCAATTTCATAGGTAAAGACCTAATATTTTGACGCCATCCTTCTACCCGAATCTCATCACAAGTATACAGCGTGAGCGCGATCGCGTCCGATAGCACTCGCATTACGCTCAACCCAAATCACAGCCAATAATGTGCAATATGGCGGTTGCCGAGCGCATCGCCGACGCTGTCGTGCATGATACAACTCTCACTCTATCTTTCTCGCTTTAACGACGATCCTGAGCGATAGAAAAAGATAAAGTAGATACACGATTCCGTACTGTCAGTCAGACTGTGGTTCAACATGGGTTCAATCAACCGTACACATACAGAAATGTGTATCACATAACCAACTCCTTTAAACCATACAAAAATTGAAATAAAACAACATTTAATAAAGTTATTTATATTTTATTCGATAAGACATTCACAATCTGAAAACCTGAGGCAATTAATATCTGCTATTAAGGCAATTTATGAATGCTAATGGTATGTAAATAAATTAATTATCTATTATTTTGTATTTTAACCAGCGATAATATTACAATTCCGCCAACAAGTCATTAGTTATCCCGTGACACGATTTAGGAATATGCTCTACTAAATAAAAATATTACGAATATTATGGATTAGTATATAAGTACTTCCTATAGTTAAAGTGCGAAACATTGCCAAGTCTTGTAATTCGACTAACCTAAAACATCACTATAATTCGGGTCATTTACCGTGAGCCTGGTAAGTGCACAAACGCTCATGTCAAAGTGAACTAATCACGACAGTTAAGTCAAAGTGAGTCCTGTCGTTACATTTTACATTGTAAATAGCCCACTGCTGCATCCCCACAAGCCTCCCGTTTCGTGGCCCGAACTATACTTGGAAACCAGCGTTTGTACGATCGATAATATCCCATGAAAATACATAATTTTCGCCTTGCAAAAACGCATCAGATCTTACTTTCGATCACCATTTTCTTGTCAATATTTTAGAACCAAAAGGATAATAATTTACAACCAAATTAAATGTTAACTGTTAACATAACGGAATAAAACGATTAACAGTAAACTTCTTCAAATATATTTAACAATCTATTAAATGCATGTAAAAGGCGTCAGCGCCCGAGAATGGTGTTCGAGACAGCACAAACTTGCACCACATTGCTTCAACATTATCATATAGTTTTAGTATACAAGAAATGGGCCATTCCTCCAAAACATACAGAATTAGAAAGAATCAGTCGAGAAATCAGGCTCCGTTTTATTAGGAATGTACTTAGATATGACACAGCCATGTCCAATGTGGTGAAAGAAAAACCTTAAATTCATAGTTGGCATTTTATAAAATAGTAGTCTTGGGCCATTTTAATGAGATCTATTAACCATCGATTTCATATTACGACCACTAGCAATATATACGAAAACGAGGGCGTTCTATTGTTCACCTTGAATGTTACTGTCAAAAGCGTATATGTATTGCTGATGACTATAACATTGCTAAATTCCCACATGATTATTAGGTATCACTTTTTGGCGGGATACAAACCAACACGGGTAGCAAAAGCTGTTATGTTGTGTAATATTGACACATGTTTTGTAGAGAAAGCGTTTGACCAATAAAAACGCAACAAAACATTTATGACGTGATCCGCGTGATCGCTCATTGGTCATACGCTTTATCGAGAGAAGAGATAAACGTCGATTTCTACGGCTCATGCTACGTGCTGATATAGAACGCTCTTCAAAATGACCCTAAAATTGTTGAACTAATCAGAATAGCATATTTTAACAAATAGGAACTAATGTAGTTCACAGACGTGAAAGCTAATAATAATATATTTATCAGATATGTCTAAACATGTGCCTAATGATCAATATGATAGCAGTTCCATTGTTTTCACAGATACATACTGTAATGTTTCTTAACCGGACAAAAGATTATAGCAGTCCATAGATCATATTACTACTCGAGTCATTGAAAAAGCTGTACTGTAAAGATGAGAAATTGTTGTCTCACTCACACTAATGTGTCGAAAGATTACTGGTATCGAAAATAATAAAGACCACTTCAACTTCAACTCTTTGTTAATGGCCTTTGTGGAGAGGTTACCACAATTTTGCCAATATCACGTAGAATGAATAAATTTAAAGACCACTCTTTTTGGATCAGTTACGCAGCGAAACTGCTGCTAACATCTACAATCACTGTTATTTGAACGCAATTCTATAGAGGTATGTTCAAAACGTTACGGTAAACTGAAACTTCGGCATTGAACCATTTTAAACCATAAAAAAGTCAAAGTCATGCTATTTCGATTTCATTTGTTAATATAATAAAATGTCGCAGTACTTTGACTACGTTTCAAAATCTGAAATAACGTTCTCTTGGTCTGTTCACAACAAAACGGCAGAATAGATCTCAATGAAATTTGGTATGGAGACAGTTTGAACACTGATTAGAGATATATGATAAATATATGGCGGTAAACTATGACTTAACACGCGGGGTGCAACTTGCATAAAGCAATGAACTAAATAAGCATTCCCTAGAATTCTGTAATATCCAATTGCGTTATTAATTTATTAAAAAGCGAACATAAACTTCTCATTAAAATTATTGGCCTTTATTAAAGTTATTTGGCTGCGCGCCGCCCAACCGGTTAAGAAACACCTCAGGCCGATTCACGTGTCATTGGCTGTGAAATACTAAGCACTCGATACTGTCGAAGATTGTAAGCGATATAATTTCGATTTAGATATAATATACAAGGAGCACTATGATGCGCGTGATGCTACGGTACTCAGTACTCGTCCTCCTCCGGTGGATGAGGGTTGTCGCCGTCTATTTCTTCTGGTGGCGCGAATCCGTCCTACGAAAATAATGTTATATGAGTTTTTGGTTACTATTCTACACTACATCAGCCTCTGTGGTGTGATGATAGAGCAAGCGGGTCATAACCCGCAGGCAGCGGGTTCGATTCCCACGGCAGGACAAGTATTTGTGCACAGAGAAGAAAGCGTAAATACTTGTTCTGAGTCTGTTGTGGGACCATGGTCCTCGTAGTTCCTGGGTCCCTAGATACAGGGAATCCTAGTTAGGGTCCAGGATCTATGTATGTGATTGTTGTGCGTTATTATTACTATTATAATTGGTCAAAAACATCAAATTAAGTTTTTGTAATATTATTTACAATGGCTTGCTTTGTAATAGCATAAATGTTGTAAATGTTGCAAATGTTGAAATAGCATCAAGGAGCAGCCGGTCTAAAAGTCTAAACAAGTCTGCCACACTTCCATTCCTGTGATAAAACATTGTCGGCTGAACCAATATAAATGAATTGTTGTACCAAGGTTATGAAGAACAATATAAGCTACTTTTTTCCCGGACAATAAAGAATAATCCTTAAGGAAACAGGTAAATGGTGGGTAATACTCTGGTATTATTTTAAATTGGACCTTACCTCAGTTGCATATAGAATATCCAAAATCTTTTGAATGATGGGGCCATTCTGTTGCTCTTCCATTTCTTGACAGATTACCTCTATATCCCGAAGTTTGCCGAAATAGAAGTCCCTTTCCTTCTCCAGGCCATCCACTGTCGCCTTTAATTCGTTTACCTGAAAATATTGCAACAATAATTTCAAAATCTACAATGAAAACAAAATCTACAATTTATATAGTATGCTTAAATTTTATCATTTAATTATTAATTTATAGTATGATAGCTTTTCAAATGACCATCACTTTATGACTACATCTGAGAAGATACAGCTTTAGAAATCCATCAAGTTTTTTAACTTAAATATATTCTACATATTTAGAGTACAGACCTAAACAAACAAAATCTACTAATAAGGACTTATTAGATAACAACATACAATTACCTGGTGAGTTAGGTCATCAATGACCTTAGAGTCTCCCTTTGCACTTTGATTTAACCTAGATAGGTTTACTGGTGGAGACCTCACAGTGCTGTTTGGCGCCTTGCTTACTGTAATATTACAACAGTGATTTTAAAACCTGTAAACTTGTATAATACCAATTTTTTTTGCATTTCATATACATACACAAATATTGAGGGATTTCTAAAAGCAAACAATACAATATTCAAACTAATATTTATAAATAAAAATGGTTTCATACAATGAGTATAAGGTGAATATTAAATAATAAAAGGAAATAACAATGAATATGCAAGTAGGAAAGCATGCTGTGCAAATAAAACAATAAATACAAGAAGAAGTAAGGCTAAACTATTGGCAGTTTAACATTAGGTCCTGAAGATTATTTAACTTTAAATTTGATAAATACTTGACATGTTGTAAATGAATACTGCAATGGTTCTATATTTGTACAAATAATATACTGTTATTTTTCATATTGAAAATAGTTTTCCTCAAGCAAATATAATATAAATAACAAAGCTATATGAAGTACAACAATTAAAAATAAAACAAAAATAGTACTGGTTTGGGGTCTAGCCGCAACTTTGGCGATGGGCGCCGCCGGTTTCTTAGGCTGGGCGGTGGAGCCCCGAGGGGCAGACGAGCCCCCATGGCCCATGGGCAGGCCTTCGCGTTGTGCCACCGCGTCATACTCCGCGCCTCCATAGTTGGCGTCAAAGAATTTCTTGAACCATTGCAAAAACTCAAAGTTATCTTGAAAACGACCCTTCACCAGTTTGTCAATTGGTACTATCTACAAAAAAACAAAAGTGAATGTATGAAAAACTAAAAGAATTGAACATTCTAGAAACAGGGTGCTGCTACCTGCACAGGCAAAGGAAAGGCTGCATGGTTCACCACACTGAGAGACAATAGAAACTGGCATTCTCAGTGAATTCATATTGAGGAAAGTAGAAGGAAGGTTCAATGACTACTAATGTAGGAAATATGTTTCAGAGTGTGATGAATAGTCGTGCATATGGATGCAGCTGATGCGTACTGCCGGACTGATGCGTAGGGACGGCGCGACGCGCCTTAGGCGGCGGCGGAGCCACCACTGCTATCGCTCCACACAACGGCACACCCGAATCGCACGCCCCGGCCCCAATTGGGAATCCGCCACGGGCGTCAAATGCATCATACTCTCTCCCATCATAGTTAGCATCAAAAAACTTTTTAAACCATTGTAAAAATTCAAAATTGTCTTGAAACCTTCCCTTAATCAGCTTGTCCACAGGTATTACCTATAAATTTACATTTGTACCATTCATAATAAGGCTGAAACTGTAAGAATGTATTTAGTAAAAAAAATGTACCAAATTCCAAAGTAACGGTGTAACCTGCCCTAGATACTTCTTAAACTATTTCTAGAACGAAAAATACTGCTGCTAACCTAAATTAGAAGTTTTTTTTGGTAGAATTTACAACGGGACCATAGTATGGTAACTTTACTAGCCTAGATACACTTAATTTAATACATGTTTCTGAAAGCCACACTGGAGAGCCATATCTCAATCCATTACCACCTTCAACCATATTGTCATGTAAAAACTGGTGTAATGTGGCTAAACTATCTCACTGTCTAATATCAATAACTTGTAATTAATAAACTTAATAGGCTATTTGACTACTATTAAAAAAGAAGAAAAAAGAAGAAGAGTGGGCATGGCCTGTCCCTTTCTTGCAAAACAGAGATCACGTGAAGCTTTCTCATAGCTACTATGAAGTTTTACTAGTGATGTCACATGTCTAAGTAATTATATGTATAGCTACCATAGAGGTGCCACAGCTTAGTAATGAGTTACTTTGAGGCCTGGTAACTGAGATCACTGCGTGTTTGAGCTGTCTCTTTCTATTCCTGTATTTTAAAATACCTGTATCTTGTAATTTTTTGAGATATTTAATTTGTGTTTATAATTATAGTTTAGATATGTAATTATTATATTTATTTATGCAATAGAAATATAGCAGTCAAACAGCTTATTCTTACATCACATTGTAGTTATTCAGGTCTTCATAAATATTTCAATATAAAAAAAATATTCTATGCTCTTTTAACTTAATTTTCACTAATGAACCCATAAGGCCCATGAAAATAAAATTATAATGAAACTAGAAGGTATCTAGAAGCCTCCACCCACTGATTCTACTTTAGGTCAGAAGTTACAGAGCCAGTTATGGGTCAACAACATTAACAATCAGTCGATTTGACATTGAACTTAAAAGGCAAATTGTAAATACTGAGTATGTGTCAAGGGTGAGCCCATTGCATTAATAAGAGCTGGCTGGCCTTTTAAGGTATCCAATTACAATAATATTCTTATCACATGACTTAATTTTCTCTCCTACTATATATATATATATTCTTATTAATAGGATTTAATTTTGAGAAAAAATTCCCAGAAACATTAAAGTAAACTGTATAAATGATGTCATACATATTGAAGTGAAATTATCATTTAGATAGAGATAACCAACCATTGCATTGTTATGACTGCAGATGTTTTCAAGAACATATTGCTCACTAAACTGGCATAGCAATGTGTCACATTTTGTAGAATGATGTGTCTCACCTATTGTCATCAATTTTATATCTGATGAAAAACTGATTTTAAAAGTATGACAAGGACAAGGAAATGTCAGCTAGTGATTTCAAATAAGTATGTAGAACATAATATAAATAAATCTATAAAGATTTATACAAAAACATACCTTGTCAACACCCATTTTTTTGAAAGCTGCTTGTAATACTTTGAAGTTTTGTATGTATTCATGTTCTAAGTTTGTCTTGAACTTGATTCTTTTCATGGGCACACTGCCAGGGAACAGCATATCCATAAACTGGCAGTATGCAGCTCCTGTGCACAGCTCTTCGATCTTCGCGAAACTAGACTGTAGGCAATCGTTCACCCACGCGAGCATATCATGCCGGGATAGATTCTCCGAAGTCACATTAGTAGAATACACATTCACCGCCATTTTTCAGTCTGCTCTCTAAATGGAACATCAACAACATTTAGATCACGATGGTATGTTTTGAGACCGGCTAATAACCAGAAGCAATGCGGCTCGGAAAAAGAAAGCCGATCTAAAAATAGGTCGTGGCACATTCGTGTACAAATAATACTTCATTAATTCAACTAAAAACGAGGTGCGTTATTTCAATGAGAACTATAATAGCAGAATTCAGAGAGAGACAATGTAATATACCTATTTAAAAAAATAACAGTAATTTTACAGTAGCGGATGTGGTGGACGGGTGAGATGAGATGGATGGGGCGACTCATCAAGTTCTAGCGAAGACCACGAAGAATCAGGTAACTTTGGATTTTTAAACGGGAACTTTTAAAGCAATTTACATACCTTAGTTTTACAAGTTCTAGATGTTTTATTTCCTGTAATTTAGCGTTACAAGCGTAGGTAATACCGAGATTTTTTGCGGAAAACGCTCGCCTTTTTCGACTTTCCGTAATTTCATAGACAAAGCAAACAAGTTTTTTTCTTACTTTTTTTTTTCACTAGTGTTGCTATCTTTTAGGTTTACCAGTTCTTCGCCAAGCTAAGCTTAAAGCAACCCATCGACCAACGAGCGTCAGTCAGCATATCGATTAAAACTAATCGACTTTATTTTAGATAGTTGTCGATACTGGAATTTTTTTTTTCATTGTGTTTCATTTTTTGCTACCAACTTCAGACCGTTCAATTCATTCTGAATTTCCGCCGGCTAGAAATCAAATTCATTCATTCATTCGGGCGCGCGCGCTCTGTCACAGTGGAGGTAATGTTTTTTCTAAAATACGACGTTTCATTACTTTATCGAAACATTTTCAAGATTTTTTGTATATAATATACTTTATACACATAATACCATTAACCGTACATGATTATTTCAGAGAGGTAACTTTGGTTTATCTAATTTTTGGCCTTGGAACCAATTTCGACGTCTCATCGTTATTTATGATTATTTATCTCTAATGATTGTTTAGTAAACAAAAAGTTTAATATTTAATTGTAACAATGGCACAAGATGAAGAACAAATCACAGAAAGTAATCCAACGATTAACAACGCTGAAAGTGTGGACATAAGTGAGATACCGGCAAAACCATTTAGAATTACTATGGAATTACCTTTATTTATATCGATATTGTCCATATCCTTTTCTGGTAAGTGAAATTTCTTAACTAGTGTAAATATATTCACCCTGTACGTTCACTTACACCTTACACAAGTCTCATGTACAATATGCATTAGCACAGCGCTACAATATCTTTTCATAAGCAAATTGTCATAATCAACTAATCAAAAACAATAAAATAGTTACGTTTATCTGTTTTCCTTTACAACGAAATATATAAAATATTGGACTATGCCATTATTAAGCATTCTGCAAATGCAAACTTAAAATACTCAATAAAAAAATAGTGCAACTATTGTATTGTAGTTGTAATATTATCATCTATATCGGAGATCAAAATAATGTATTTAATAGAAATAGATAATAATAAAAGATTAATTATTTATAGCAGCGTCTGCTATGAAACGGACGGGGGATCGGTTGATTACTGTAATCAGCCGATCCCCCGTCCCGAACGAAGTTTAATTTTTTCAATCGGTATACCTATTAGAATATTTTATGTTTCCGAAATAAATTTCTCATGATTATGTTAGTTGAGTAGTAAAATATGAATCTCCTATTCCTCATACTATCCTACTCAAAATTATAAACGATTTTTACTATTTTAATTAAGTTTTTGTAATGTGCTTATGTTTGTTAATAACAACTAACTGCTGAAACGGCCGAATTTCTTGAAATTCAATGTGTAATTATTTTAGGTCGGTTTAAACCTTAGGTAGATACTTTTTATCCTGGAAAGTTGCTTGGTTTCTATGGGATAGTGTATTGATTGTTGATGCGTGCAAAGCCGTGGAGCGTTGCGTCGCTAACTATTTTAGTATAGGTAGGTACCTAGTACCTGGGACCTACTTACTTGCTTAATTATTATATTATCTGTACTTTAACACTTTACCATTAAATTAATAAAAATTACTCCTCAAATTAAAGGGAAGTGCAGTGAGCAAAAACGTAACAAAGATGAAAAATGTCCTTCCTAAAAAACCTAGTTATGAAAAGTAAATTAGCTAGTCTATCAGTTGACTTCTCATTTACCTCCCTACTCCATAATATGGCGTGTTCCTTTTTGATCCCAAGGTGTGATCACACATTTTTACATGTATTTTTCCGGTCTGATCCCAACTTAATTATCGATTCCAGTTTGATCACACTCATGGTTTTGGGGTCTTAAGTAATAGTTACTTATAATGTACGTTAGAAAAAATAGTTCTGTAAGTAATATTACACTTTCAGTTACACATATACGTTAGTTAAAACAATCGCAAACATTACAGGTGCAGCCGTAAGCAACATAATCCTCTATCGGACGTGCTACCACTCGTTAGGTCACTCAAAGGCCGAGTGCGCAGGTTTCCTCTCCCTTGACAAGAGTAACGAGACGCGGGAGCTAGAGAACGAAGTGCAGAAATATGCGACATTCGTGTCAACTGTCAAGAGTGTGATAGAGGCATTAGCGCCGGCGGTTCTATCATGTTTCCTGGGGGTCTGGTCTGATACTCATGGCAGGAAACCGCTGGTGGTCTGGCCTCTTTTTGGTGAGTAAAAAACCTCTACTAAATTATCAGTCTGCTGCTAGGTCATAGTACATAAATATCCTCTATATAAACGTTCTAATCCTGCATATAATTTTCCGGTTGCCATGATCATGCCAAATTAAATTTAAACCAGAGATTTCCATCTCTCAACCACGCATATTGTTACTGCACAACTACCGTTTCCCCGGCATCCGTTTTTCAATGAACTCTTATAATTTTTGATGAGTCTTCTGGACGACGTCTCTGCTGGTCATACTAAGCCTCCCGTATAGAACGCCTCTTAATTGGATACTGTCTCTTGCATCCAACGACCTCCCGCGGTTTTTACCAGTCATCCCTGTCGGTCTACCTAGTGGGGGGAGCGAGACGAAGATCTCTTCCATGCTAGAGGTGCAGAGCTTAGAGCTCGCTCTCTTCTATGTAGAGCTAAGGAAAATCGAGCTTTAAACAGGTTGATATAGACGCTATTGATTATTTTCTGGTTTACACCGCGGGGAACCGATGGGTGCAGGAGGAAAGCAGCCGCTCAAAGTGGTGCTCTTTGGGATTCTCTTTGTCTGTGGGGGAGGCCTATGTCCAGCAGTGGACGTCATCTGTTGATGATGATAATGAGTAAACTAACTTATTGAGCTAAATGAAACTTGAATAGATAGTGACACGTGACGTTTGAGTGAAGTATTTTTTCCGAGAAATGTTAATACAGGGTTAGCAGGCATTCCTAGGTCTTTACTATGTATATCTAAAAGTAAAAAAGTCTACTCTATACTTACATTGCATAACACAGAGGGTGTTTTCATGCCTTGGATATAAGGGGTTGACCGCAGAGGGTAGTGCAATCTTGTTACTCCACTGCAAATAAATAGACGTATTTTTATGGAAATAATTTAGCACTAGCAGACGGTAAATAATTAATTGTAATTTATACGACAGCGTGTGGCAACATACGAGTAATATTGTTCGATTAGAATATTGGATTATGACGTCAAGAACATGCTAAAAATAGCAGGTAGAAACTTATTTCTTTTTATACTTATTACTTAGCAGGCAGAAAATAATATTTTTTTATTTTTTATTTATTTATTATTCTTAAGGTAATCAACAGCATTACATGAAAATATAAAACTATCAGGTATAGGTAACAAACAAAGCAATTAACAGATTACCAAGAGTTAGCTAAAAACATGAAATGTGAATAAACAACTCTTAGGCAGGTTACAGACATTGTGAGAAAAGACAGATAAGTGACAATAATTACATCAGTTAGTAATATTAAAATGTGAGCATAACATTTTATACTATTTTATAAATTACAGTATACAACTAAATTCAACGTGCCGCTAAAAGTTAGTAGTACAATAACCTAATTTAAGTATTTTTAGTACCTCATCTCATTTTGACTTATAAAAGTGCCAGTGCAAACCTTGACTTTGACTGGAAATATTAGGTCTTTACCTATGAAATTGCCGTTTTGTTTGAAAAAAGTTAAAGTATTTTTTTTTCGAACTTATTGATTTCTTTTATTCAAAGTAATCACCCCTGCAATCAATGCATCTTTGCCAACGCTGTGGCAGTTTATGGATGCCCTTCTTGAAAAAATCAGCAGGACGGGAGACAACAAACTCTTCAAAGGCGTTTTGTACTGCCTCTCGGGAATTGAATTTTTTTCCCGCTAAAAAGTTGTCCAAATTTTGGAAAATGTAATAGTCGGTAGGCGCAAGATCTGGTGAGTATGGCGGATGAGGGAGACCTTCCAAACCCAACTCATGCAGCTTAGAGACGGTCTGTTGTGCAGTATGGGGTCGCGCGTTGTCGTGAAGTAGCAGTGGAGACGACCGATTGACCAAAGCTGGTTGCAGACGTGCGAGTTTCGCCATCATTGTGGTCAGTTCTTCAATGTACACATCTGCAGTAATGCTCTCGCCGTTTTGTAAAAAGCTATGATGAATCATACCAGCACTAGACCACCAAACTGTGACCATCACCTTTCTAGAGGTCATTTTTCGTTTTGCACATTGCTTTGGTACCGAACCAGGATCTAAGCAACTTGCTGAGTGTTTTCGATTGTCAAAAAGAATCCATTTTTCGTCGCATGTAACAATTCGGTTCAAAATTCCTTCATTTCTGTGCCTGTTAAGCAGCGCAAGGCAAGTCTCGACGCGTACGTTGCGCTGGCGATCGTTAAGTTCGTGGGGCACTCATCTATCAAGCTTTTTTATCTTGCCATTCTGTCGCAAATGGACCAATATTGTTTTGATGCTAACATCAAAAGCTGCTGCCAGCTCAGCTGTAGATTGAGATTCATCAGCTTCCACAATCGCCTTTAATTCATCATTGTTGACCAAAGTTTCCAGACGACCACGTGGTTCATTTTTCAAGTCAAAATTCCCAGAACGGAACCGAGCAAACCAATAACGGGTTGTACGTTCGTTTGTACAGTTCTCTCCGTAAACGTCGTTGATGTTACGTGGCGTTTGTGCCGCGTTGGTGCCACGACGGAACTCATATTCCATAATTACACGAAATTTCAAAGTATCTATTATGAGGAAAAATGTTGAAATGTAATGAAAATACAACGCTAATCAATAAACAAAAGACTTATATTGTAAATAGAATGTCATATTTTTAAAACAAAATTAATTTGAATTTAGAATTCATAGCCAATCAAAACTTTTTTTTGTTTGAAAAAGTCTGTACTGCAAAACGGCAATTTCATAGGTAAAGACCTATTATATATTAAACTAGGAAATGAAAACAAATAGATGAAATTATTCAAGAATGTAGTTACAAATGTAGTTACATTGTCGATTTATACATTATTTTAATACAAGAAGTTTAGATCTGTATTAAATATTTATGCATAGGTTTAAGAAATTATAGATGCATAGATGTAAATATGTGGAAATATGCATAGAAGTATATTATAATGAAATAAACTAAATTAGATTTCATCCTATACATTATTAGAAAGGTATATCAAAAGGTTAGTATTACGTATTATTATGTATCGTATTATGTATCGGGATTATTATTATTATTAATAATAATAATAATAATAATCCCGAACGTTGATTATTTGTGCAAAGGTCTAAAATTTATACTTAAGTATGTATGTGTGTTACTATAACTATAATGCATAGTAAGTTGCATTTTAAGTAGTGTATCTAAATATATATAACTCAAAGGTGACTGACTGACATAGTGATCTATCAACGCACAGCCCAAACCACTGGACGGATCAGGCTGAAATTTTGCATGCAGGTACATGTTATGACGTAGGCATCCGCTAAGAAAGGATTTTTCGAAATTCTACCCTTAAGAGGGTGAAATGGGTGGTTGAATTATTTTCCCATAGGTCACGCCGCGGGCGAAGCTGCGTGCAGAAGCTCGTTATTTTATATTTGTCTTAGTATGTATGTACATAGTAACTTTTGTAGCACAACCGTCCTTGCTCGTTGATCTATCTCTGTTCATCCAAAGGTTGTCTGGAAGTGATCGCTTTTTAGCGATAAGACCGCCCATTATAACCTTAAAAATCTTAAAAAACTCATAAGTAATTTCCTGGTTTTGTATTTGTTACCTTGGTGTCAATAAAGAATATCTATCTATCTAACTATATATCTGTCTATGTATCTAATATTGAATCATGTGAATGCTAATTGAAGGGGTGAGAACAAAAAGGGTTTATCTGATTTTTTTCACAAAATGACTTATGGGTATCGTTGGATTCAGCGTGAAATTATTTTCAATAATACATTCTCAAAATACCGAAATGAGGCTTAAATCTCGAGATTTTGAGTCTAAAAACGATTTATCTGTCACAGGAATACAGTTTGCTTAGCATATAAACATAATTATATTTATTTTATTATATTTAGTATTTAAAATAGAATTAAAACATTTTCAAGCAACTGAAACTTACATAAACTTTTTCTATTACCTTATAAGCACTCTACATTAAAATGACGCCATTGACGTTTAAAGAAAATTTTCTCCGAAACTGTCAATTTGTCAGTTAAACCCTTTTTATTCTCAACCCTTCAATTATAAGTTTATTAATATGCGAACATGATATGATAGGTATTGTAACTCTATGCGGTGTTGATTAAACCTAAGTACCTACGTTATCTGAATTATTCTGCATGCTAAATTGTAAAAATTTGGTAAAACAAGTACCTACTACATATTAATGTATAGTTAAGTTATAGTGTGCTTAGTTTTAGTTGTGTCTGTACCAAAGTTAGACAGCTCCTAAGTTCGCACTTGTATCCTGTTCGGACCTCGTTTTAGAAGAAAATTAAAACATCAAAAACGTTAAGTTCGGCTGAGGCTCCCAACATGATGATCTTCAAAACTAGATTGAAACGCTGGCTTATCGAGCAAACTTTCTACAGTATTGACGATTTTATGACAATAAAATCATAATAATAACAAATTTAACTCATAATTTATAATATGCAATGACTAATGTAATTAATTTTATTAAAAAGAAAATCATATATTACTTTATTTTTTAAATTCATATCATAATTAAGTAGTTATTTTTTTATGTTTTGGCTCCACACTATTGTGTATTTAGCCAGTGTCAAGTAATTAATAATTTATCAAGTTAATGATATTTCACGCAAATATGTGTCAAGTCACAGTCGAAGTCATCAAGTCAAGTCATAGTCTAGTCAAAGTCATACTCCTAGTAAAGTGGTGGCAACTTTACTTGAAGCTTCTATGGAGTTTTGGAAACAAAACGAAAAGAAACGTTTCACCATCATTATACCATTTTCCCACACTCACGCCTGTAATCCAGCACTTAGCGAATAGAATGCCACCAATTTTATGCACTAACACTGAAAATAACACAAGTTTTGGAAAATAATACAATGCGGTGATGCAATATTTTTCGTTTTCCCGCCAAGACTCAAAAATGAAGTAGTTACTTACAGTACGATATTTTTTATAATTTGTATATAAGTAAGTACTCATGTTCATACCCAATGACTTGTAAACTTAGTTTACCAATAAAGGAGTATTTGAGTGTTTGAGTATTAATGCATGTAACTTTTTAATTGTCTTTTGAAACGAGGTCCGAACATAGTTCTCGTACGTTTGTCAAACTCGTTAGCTTGTCCAAATACTGTACTGTCTAATGTTAAGCACAGACCACTTAGGATGATGTTAAGACAGCCGATGATCAACGGGCAATCAATGACCGTTCAGTATTTGGTCTGCCAAGATGACACGAATTTAACAAACGTGTACAAAAACCCGGGGAAAAGCGTTGCTTAGCTAAGTTTAATTTTAATTGTACGGACGGGCATGGGTGCGATATAAAATTTAAGCAACAGTAGAATCATGTAGAGCTTGCGTTTACATAGCTGTTTATAATAATTGAAAACCTTGAAAGTATGTAATGTGAAGAATGTGAAGGTGTTTAGGAGATTGGGGGAGTCGAGCCGAATCTCACCTAATATCACATGGGGATAGATGGCGGGATATATTTTTCCCGCAAAAACCTATATTAGGTTAAAAATTGCACGGTTACTATAAGTAAGTAAGTATAAATATGTGTTATAATCTTTTTTTTTAATGTTAAGGAATGACGAGTGACGAGCTAGCCGTTCGCCTGATGTTAAACGACACGGCTGCCCATATCAGCTGCAGTGTCACTCGGAACTCTCGGAACTAGAGGTTCGCGTGACACTGCACTGCGCACGTCATCCAGAGACATCAGCACAGGCTAGTAATAAGATCATATCATAAAGTCTCATTTGCCCAGTAATTTCACTAGCTACAGTGCCCTTCAAACCGGAACACAGCAGTGCTTGCGCACTACTGCTTGGCGGCAGAATAACTGGCAAAGCGGTGGTACCTACCTAGACGAACTTTGCAGCAAAGTCCTACCACCAATCTTATGGTTAATTTAGTTGTACGAGAACAAAGGGCCAGAACATGAGCTATGCAGTATTATCAAAAGTACTAGAAACAGGATACGCTACGTTACGAGTTAAGTCGTAACTTGCGTGACGCGGTGTCCTTTTACGCGCAGTCATAACTTTGCTTTCACTCTTGTTCCTGCTATCATGTTACCATTTAGATATTAGGGCTTAGTATATACCTAGCTTCCCCCGCAGGTGTTTTCCCGTATTATCAAAGGGATAACTAAATATCCATAGGTGAAAATGTCTGTAGTTCATAAGTACCTACAGTCGATTATAAAGCGCGACCGAAGCGAGCGCTACAATTTCACACGTTTATAAACTGCTAAATAAAACACGTAAAATTTTTGTTATTATCAAAGTTACAGTTCTCAATCTATTAATGAAATGATTGATATGAAAATGCATGAAAATGTAAGCACAATTTCGATATAAATAAATAAATCTATATATATACTAGTATTATAAAGAGGAAAGATTTGTATGTTTGTAACGAATTGGCTCGAAGTACTGGACCGATTTTAAAAATTATTTTCTTGAATGCTACTTTATCACTGATTAATATAAGCTATTTTAATTGCAAAGAAATGTTCATGCCAAAATATTTAAAAAATAAATATCCACCCGTGCGAAGCCGGGACGGCCCGCTAGTTAATAAATATATTTATACACGCGGAATTGCGGGGTAATGCATGACAACATACGAGGATTACTTAATATTTCTGGGGTTCTATTCCTATTGCACAAATACGCACACATATTAATAATTATAATATGTTGATCCACATGCACATTTTTATCGCCCCAAAAAATCCGCAAAAATAAAACGGTCGGTGTTCAAGTTCAGGTAGAACGCATCGCCTTGAAGCCTTATAGACTTCAATATCCACCTTATACAGCAATACATTAGTACGTCTTTCAAAGATTTTCGCAGTTTTCTTCATAAACTGGTTATTTATAATAATAATACGCATTCCGAAATCATGATCTTTTGGCATTTGCCTCTCTGAGCCCCTTTTTAAATCATCGGTCATTTTGAATGACGAATTTGATTTTTTTTTGTTTACTTTGACTTTATAATATTGTTTAGAGTTGCTTATAATATTTAAAATGTTTCAAGTATAAAAGGAAACTTACATAGGCACTAAAAACTAATATAAACATAGAATATGTAGGTATGTACTAGTGGTGGTGGTAGGACTTTTCTGCAAACTTCGTCTAGGTAGGTACCACCGCTCTGCCAGTTATTCTGCCGCCAAGCAGTAGTGCTTGCGCACTACTGTGTTCCGGTTTGAAGGGCACTGTAGCTAGTGAAATTACTGGGCAAATGAGACTATGACCTGATCTCACAGTTTAGTAATCTTGTTACTAGATTGTGTTAGTGTCTCAGGATGACGTGCGTAGTGCAGTGTCACGCGAAACTCTATACTCTAGAGTTCCGAGTGACACTGCCACTGATATAGGCAGCCGTGTCGCTTAACATCAGGCGAACGGTTAGCACGTCACGTCATAACTTAACATAAAAAAGAATAAATATAGGACAAGTAGGTAATAGAGGTTAGCCAAGAACAGCATTATGATATAGTATATCTATCCATAGGGTGCAGGGTAGGACAAGGGTCAAATAAAAAAAACACACAGAGGAACATAGTAGGTCTTTCTTTTTGAAAGAGTGACTATATGCTTGTCTTAGTCCGACGTGTTATTTTGGGGCTAGATGGCGCTGTGTGAAATGTCCACAAATATATATTTAATGTATATATGCAAATATTATTATAATTAATATCAGTCTAGACTGTCCTGATGTCTCAGGCTTACGTGTGCAGCGCAGTGTCGCGCGAAACTCTATGCTGTAGCCGAGTCGCTTAACATCAGGTGAACGATTAGCTCGTCACATCATTTCTTAACATAAAAACATTATCAAACATATTCATTCATTTGTTGTTGAGGGCAAAGGAAGTCTTATTATGGTATCGTTCCTCGGTCCTCCATCCGTCCATACGATGTATGTCACAGGTCTCTGACTCCTAAACGAAATTAAATACATCAGACCTGAATTTATAAATGTATTATTATGTGAACGATATGGCCCAAAACCGAAAATTGAATTTAAAATATTACCTTTCAGGGTGTTAATAAGTATCTCTACTTATTAACATCCTGAAAGGCATCAAAAATTTCGATCAATGAAATGAAATGAAAATGAAATGAAATGAAATGATATTTATTTCGGAAAATAAAAAATAGGTGACCACCTACTCAAACATCGTAGCAATTTGAAGAAATTTAGAGCTACATTAAATATACATACTTAAAAAAACTTGGATTTATATTTTTAGATATTAAAACTGTGTACTTTTGAAACTTTAAGAGTTTATAGATGTAGGTGTAACTTGGCTCACATATAGATGACAGTATGGATTAATACACTATTAGTGGTATAACATAATTCGAGTAGGTATAAATGTCTGAGCACTAACTCCTAACTAAGTTAGCCTGTGTTTAGGATATTAGGTCCCCCACACGACACATCCTCTATGATATTATTTATTAGTGTGTAGCCACTGCTAAATTTATAAGTGTAAGTACAATTTCTCTAAATTATTCTTACGATTTGTGAACTTACGTTAGTGTGCTTGTCTATAATAAATTAATCAACTAAAAATTACATAATGGCCGAGAGTAAACATATTTTAGAATAACTATAAGAAAAAAATAAAATAAAAGAGAAATTAGAAACTATAATGCATCTTTACAAATATATAAGTAGTTACAAACCAGTGCAAGAATCACCGCCATTACTTCACATTTTTCCATCACTGCACTTTATTATCGAATTACACATTCGAAATATTAATACATTATAAAGTAAGCGTTTAGTTACTTCGTAATGAAAAAAAAAAAAAATATATATATATATATATGGAAATATTGGATTTGTGTGGTTGGTATTGGTAGGTAGGCGGAACCCTCGGCGCGAGTCCAACGCACACATGCCCAGTTTTTGAAGTAAAACTTCTTTACGCATGCTTGACTTGGGGGGGTAAGCTGGTGAATGTGTAACGAGGCGAACGGACGCTGGAAGTTGTTGGTTCACGTAGATCTCCTTTGTCAACATAACAAAGTAAAAAAAAATGTATTATAATGTTGGTATGTAATTTACTGTAAAGATGGTGACATTAACATTAAACAAAGCAAAATCAAAGTTATACCGGCCGATAGATAGAGCTAAAGAAGTTTTACTTCATTCGTGTGGTCTAACACTCGTTTTTTTCATATATCTTACAAGTAGAGCTGTATAAATTAAATTCTGATTGAGGACACGACATTATATTTGTCTTAAAAATCCCTCAGACCAACCGGTTGAATGCATTAATACTGACCTGACACTTCCGCGACTCCAAACAAGGTCAAAATCACTCCGTTTTTTGTTGTTTTTAATTTTGCATATTGAAATGACTTTAATTTACTCACTTACAAAAATTAACTCAACTGGTACTCTATTTACACAATTAGACAAGGAAACAAAATGCCATCTTTAATTATAAAATAAATTAATACCCAAAATATGTATATCGTCACATCTACTATTTAATTCCTACTGCCATCGACAGCTAAATAAGTATAATTAATTGCAATAGCTTACGCTCTAACCCAGTCACAGAATAAAGTAGAGAAAAGGATGAATGTACGGCGAAGGTCACCTGCGTCCCTTCGTCGCCGTACCGCATCCATATCATCAAAAACATACAGTTTAATGTCCCGCCGCTATTTATATATAGATACGGGGCACCCCATCACTCCAACCCTCTCGTAGTCCAAGCATCAAACTACTCTACAGACACGATAAACTCGCCACCTCGTCTTCGCCGCCTGAGACACGTCTTGAGCGACCCGGACAATCCTATAGCAGCCATAGTATCGGCTGTACCAGGATCACCGGACCAGTTTAGCCCTTCTGGCTCAGGTACCGCTTTCGGCACCGGTATAGGATACCAGCGTAACACAATGTAACACTGACTTCGCTGGTGAGGTCTACGTACCCCCCGTAGGTTAGCTAGAATGGTCGCGACTTTCCATAGGGTCCACTCTTCGAGTGGACGTAATCTTCTCGATCCTCTTATTTTGGCAACGGCTCAAGCTAAGGCATGCACCCCAGGGGTGCCCGTGAGCTAGTTGCCTCCCACTTTTGACGGCCTCCCGCCCGGTGACGCTGTAAAGATCGGGTCCAAGACCAACAGCAAATAGCCCGTTCAAAAAAAAGACAGTAATGATGTTATGCGATGGTAAGGATGTTAAGGCCGTTAAAAACCAAAAGCCATCTAAATAGAGGTATCCTCATCTTATATTTTTTTCCAGGTCTTGCCATGAGCTCCATACTAACGGTTGTGTACGGTATGATGGACGACCTCGGCCCATGGTGGTACATTCTCACAGTAGTGCCTTACTCTCTAACCGGAGGATTTACTGTACTATTCACCGGCGCCTTTTGCTATATCAGTGATATCTCTTCTACTGAAAAACGGTCTATTAGGTAAGAATGAAAATAGGTATATAATATAGGGAAATAGGTTAGGGTTAAGAGGCAAACCAGTTTACCCTTAAGACCTGTTACGTAGTTTACGATTTATACTGGTTGATTGTTCAAAACCTTTTTTTTTATGTTAATGAATGATGTGACGAGCCAGTCGTTCACCTGATGTTAAGCGACACGGCCGCCCATAACAGAACAGTGTTACCCGGAACTCCAAAATATAGTTTCGGGTGATACTGCACTGCGCACATCATCCAGAGACATCAGCACAGTCTGGTACTAACATTACGTAACTTTTAGGCCATAACTCGGCTTACTTTACTATTGCCTAACACAAAAACAGGAGATTGTATTTTTAAGGAAAGTTAGCCGTGTGGTCCCGTCGATGTGAGAATAAGACCACTCCATGTCTTGTGACTTAAGAGCCGGCTAAATTCAAGAATGGGGAGCACCATTCTCCTCGGTACTATCTCTTCATCTCCTATCTTAAAAGAGACCACAACTTATTCTGTATTAGACTTAAGTATAAGATTTTTATGATTTATAGCAGTAGCCCGTAGGTAATTTATTGTTTTTCTTTCTTTAATTATTCTTAATTTTGTATTAAATGACTGGTTGACTGGCCCGATAGCTCAGTTGTTAGTAACCCTGCCTTCTGAACTGTGGGTTGTGGGTTCGATTCCCATCCAGGACAAACATTTGTGTGATGAACATCGATGTTTGTTCTGTGTCTGGGTGTTATATTGTATTATATGTATGTATTTACAAACAAAAAGTGTTTATGTATTGTATCAGTTATCTGGTTCCCATAATACAAGCTTTGCTTAGTTTGCGCCTAGATAACGTTGTGTAAGATGTAAAAAAATAATTAACAAAATTGTCAACTCTAATTTACTAATTCAACTATACCCACCAGAAGCGTACCGGCAAAATATATTTCTCTTCTTTTTATGCGAGCTACTGAGTACCTAAGTCTTATAATACAAAATAACATTGGGTATGTTTTTTGAACCTTGAGAAATTTGAACACAACCTAAGCTATTTTTGTGCAATATTTCATACATATTGCGTTAATAACTTTAAAAGTTACAAGTCTAAAGGATTAAAATGGACAGACAAACAGACATGACGAACTTATTAGGATTCCTTGTGGTTACGGAACCCCAAAAAGGTAAAATCACGGGATCAGTTTAATGTAAGTAAATAAATTACAACTATTACACGACTAATAGCCGAGTAATAGTTGTAATTATGAGTACTACTCACGTCAGTTTCTATAATATTAAAGTAAATAAATAGTAACATACTTGTATATCTCTTTCAGAATGACCATCATGGAAGCATCAGTATCGCTAGGCAGCGTTATAGGTTCCTTAGCGAGTTCCTACGTCCTAAGAGCGGTGGGCAACGTTTATTTGCTGCTTATAACGGCAGCTCTCAACGTCGTGGCGTATGTATACACCAATGTGTGGATACAGGAGAGTTTAAGGGGTGCCATAGCGGTGAGAATTTTCTTTTTGACATATCTAGTTCACTGATACCTAAATCAAAATCCAGCACTCCAAGCATGGACTGGGCAAAACATTTTATCCTAAAACGGCACAACTGGCCAGTATTGTAGAAGAATAATAATATCAATTTTTTTTAAACTGTGCTTTAGATCACACGACTGAAGTAAAACTTATTTAGTTTAGCTCCATCTATTGGCCGAAATAACTTTATTTTTACTTTGTGTTAATGTTAATGTCGCCATCTTGACCTTGTCCAGCTTCGTTTAAAGTTGAAAATTGCATATCATAATTTGATTTCAAACTGGGTTTGCGCTTGTAAATGTGTCTGTTTTTCATATTTTTTGTGGATTAAGTACGTACGTAAAATATGCAAAAAAAATAAAAATACATAACTACGTAGTTATTCCATTAAAGTCTGGCTTGTTAAATTGTAAAAAAAAATATTGTCGTAAATTTGAAGCACTACGTTGATTGTCTTTTTTTGGAGGTCAAATAAACTGTTTTATTTTAGAGAAACCTAAGTACTGGGTTAAGTTTGATCTCTGTTTTTGGTTTTATGTTCTTTTTTCATAAAATAATTTTGATACGTCACCTCACCCATTGCTTTCGTTTTTTGGATTTTGTATTTAGGCCGTGCCAGAAACTGACTTCAAGCTAACTTCACACCGGTTTAATTCGATACTTTTATTTATTTCTTTTATAGTACACAAATCAAAATGCAATCAATGTTTTATTTTACAAAGTAATTTAAGTAATTTAAGACAGTGTGTACACAAAAAAATTAAATTATAAAATGACCATCGAGAAAAATTAAGCCACAAACTTTGGCAGTCGGCACCCCCCAAGACAACGGTTTATACGAGTATATTAAAATAAAAATGTAATTTACCAAATATCTTATCTAAGGTAACAAAAATACAACCGAATTGAGAAACCACTCTTTTTTTGAAGTCAGTTGAAAAAAGAAAACCACGTGATTGCGTCGGCCTACCGGCACAGAATAAACACCATATAGGTTTACAAGCTTTTCTATTCTGTAAGTTCCAATGATTTATATACATTGCGTATATATTGCATATTACACGGTTGCTACGATACGTTATAGAATCAATGGTTGCGTCATAGAAATTGTAATCTCTCTACTAAGAGTTGGATGGTTGATATTTCTTCGTTCAGCATTTGGACGCAATGGTCCCTGAGAAAAAAACCCTAGCGCACCCCGCTAATAGTGTTCGTGTATGTAATTGTACGACCTTGCAAATAATAACAAAACTCAAAACGTGCTATTTTCCTTCCACTTTAAAAAACAAAATTTAAAAAATAAACAGTCTTTCATGTCAATTTCATTGTCTGCAAACGCGGATTCTTTTCCCCTAGCCTTGACTTTATTAATGGAGACAATACCGATCCACAATACCAATCTAACAAACATGGCCCCTAAAATGACTAGGTATCTAATTATAAATATTTTCACTGAATTCTGCATTTTACAATACAACATTTAGAAAATAGAATCACAAAATAAGATAGGTACAATGGGCGGTCTTATCGCTAAGAGCGATCTCTTCCAGACAACCTTATGGACAGAGTTTTGAGACATTATGAGCAAGGACACTTTACTTTTACTTAAATTTTCTTTAATAAGTTTATCTTATGTGTAGTTTAACTAGGGCACTGTAGCTAGTGAAATTACTGGGCAATTGAGACTTTATGATCTGATCTCACAGTCGAGTAATCTTATTACCAGACTGTGCTGATATCTCAGGATGATGTGCGCAGTGCAGTGTCGCTTGAAACTCTATGTTTTAAGATTCCTAGTGACACTGTTCTGTTATGGGCGGCCGTGGCGCTTAACACCAGGTGAATGACTAGCTCGTCACATCATTCAATAACATAAAAAAACAACTCTTGTGTTTGCACTTATCCTGTATGTCATACCTACCTACCACAAAACATAAAGTATTGCCTATGTACAAGGTACCTAACGCATTTGGGTACGTCCTAAAGAGATAAGTGCGAACTTAAAACCTATCAAAGTTTAGGGCAGCCGGGATTAGTTCCTACATACTAACTTTATCAATCGACCTACCTATAGTGGGTAATTCTTACAAAATGTAAAGAAAACTTGGTATGGTAGGTTGTTTTAATTTAGCCCATTATTATGTCTACTAAATACCTACTATTTTTGGACAAGTTTATGGATATTTTCAAATGTTGCCTATCGTCCCCACCAACATAAAGAATACAAAAATTTAAGGATAATATTCGTCCTTTCGAAACTAAATTGCCTTGTTTTTGTGGAACGATGATTAAGGTCACCTTTTGAACAGAACTAATTTAGACCAGAATAAACAAATATGTGTATTTTTTCTAATCACAAAAAATCATACCTACACTACACACCATTTGAAACAAAGAAAAAAGAAAGAAAAAATATTTATTCAGGACAAATGGTCAGTACCAACCAGTGCCTAATATTTTAATTATTTAAAGGGACTGACTACTTATATAGATACCTACTTAGCTTAGTTGACTCTGCTACAAATATTGCCGCGTAAGCTTATATTTTTAAGGATGCGCGATAAAAAGTATCCTATTATAGTTTGACGTTTGTCTCATTTCGTCCAAATCCAGCGATTTCATTTATGATATTAGACTTGAACTTAAATAAGAAAGCGTACCTATAGCACAATTTAAAATCTTCTGTTTTTGTATGTAAACAAATGTGAATGGAAAGGACTAAAAATAAATAAATATTTGTGGACATTTTACACAGCGCCATCTAGCCCCAAACTAAGAAAAGCTTGTATTATGGGAACCAGATAACTGATACAATACTTAGATACTTTTTGTTTGTAAATGCATACATAGAATACAATATAACACCCAGACACAGAACAAACATCTATGTTCATCACACAAATGTTTGTCCTGGGTGGGAATCGAACCCACAACCCACAGTTCAGAAGGCAGGGTTACTACCAACTGAGCTATCGGGCCAGTCAGAAAAAATATCTTGGCTGACTAAAAACCACAATTGTGAATTTTCTATTAATTAATTATAGGCAAATTGAAAAGTGATTAAAATAACCGTTCGTCTAACTCCCAAAGTCCGACAAAACATAACAAGTATGATTCAATATTTTTGCATCTAAGTACAATAATTGGTATTTTAGTAATTAAAGTAATTGTGGTTTTAAATTAACTATAGACACAAAGCCTCAACCAATTATTTATATATTTTCATGGTGATTGACTTCATCATTTACCCACAACAAGGAATTGTACATAAAAGCACCTACATAACCAATAGCTACATACCTTAATACTTTTTCGTCGCATCCTCCAAAAATAGAACTTGGCACATTATCCAATTTCTAATGTCAGTAAATGTATGCACATAAAGAACCAACTTGTCCTGTACTTTCGACAGTTGGTTATCAAACCAATTTAGATCGTTATTTCGACTTGGATCTCCTAAACCAGTCTCCAGTGGACTGTAGGTACTCGTTATTCCATTTCAATTTGGACTGGGTACTTTAGTAATTTAGCCGACTGGCGAGTAATTTAGATCTGCAATACAATAAAGTAAATAAGCGAATAAAACTTATAGTAATGGCTATATTAGAACAGATTAACAAAGACTTTTTTATTAAAACTAAGACCTATAGGTACGAAAATGGATTAGCAGAGATGAATTAGGAGCTAGGGCTTCTGAAGGAATTTGCGTCTAGATCTAGTAGTATATTTAGTAATTTTTAAAGTTGTTTCTTCGCTCCAGAGAATCGATATTTTTGCGGCAGTTAATGACTTCGACTAACGATAGCTTCGCTCTTGTTTGGCACCATGACTTGTTTTATGATTTGTGAAAGCTGTCACAGTAATTCATACATTTTTACTTTGCACGGCACGGTGACGGTGTCGTATCTGTATGCATGTGAAATGGGTCTCAGGCAAGTTTAAATTGTACTAAAAATCTCGTCAAAATACCTTATCCCCAGTGCCCCAGGGAAAAGGGACGGGGCCCTAAAAGGGGCAGCGCTCACTAATCGACGATGGCGGAATATACCCGGGTGATTGTACGATTCAATTTGCTATCAATATCACAGCATGCAAGCATCGTGATAGTATGATAGTAAAGCGAAGTTAAATACACTTTTGTTGTAATAGAAGGAGGTCCATAGGTTTGCTGAATTAATGATATGCCGATTGACTTTGTATAAGATATATTAATTAAAAAGATATTTACAAAAACCAAAATGCGGAAAATAAAATTTTCTCTAATATGAAGTCTATATCAACAACATTCGTTGCCCCTAGCAACTAGCTGGAAAGTTTATCTATGAGATTGGTATAGAAACTTTTTCGTGGGCCAGCACGCCACATCACCCCCCTCCAGAGACCGTCCTACGGGCGATAATATTCTGGAAAACGCACTGTTCGGCCTGATCGAGTGGTGGTCACTGGAGCGTCTCGGGTCTCAGGTGCTGCCACGGCGGGAGAATGGTCCAACTCACGAAGTATGTAGGCAGGTTTAATGCGGTCGACTGATACCGTGACTTCTTTGCCTTTTATGCGGAGCTTGAAAACTTTATCCCCTCGTTCTATCACCTCATGCGGGCCTGTATAAGCTGCTTGAAAAGATGGGTGCGAGGTGTCATCTCTTAGAAAGACGTGGGATGCTGTTGCTAAATCTTTGAAAATGAATATAGAGCGGTTATTCCCATGATGAGAAGTTGGTAATGGCAACAAATTTTTGGCGAATGTGCGCAGTCTTTCAGTGTATACTGTCAAGTCCTCTGTGCCATCAGCCGATTGACAAAAAATGTCACCTGGGAGTCGTAGTGTCTCTCCATATACGAGCTCAGCTGGAGTCGCTTGTAAGTCTTCCTTAAATGCCGCCCGGATTCCCAGTAGTACAAGTGGAAGTGTTTCAAGCCAGCTTCTGGTCGCATGACATGTAATGGCGGCTTTAAGCTGTCTGTGGAATCTTTCGACGAGTCCATTGCATGCCGGATGGTAGGCTGTAGTTCGTCTGCGTTGAAATCCGATGATGTGGGACAGATGCTTAAAAAGTTCTGATTCAAACTGTCGACCACGATCAGTGACGATATCTTCAGGGCAGCCGAATCTGGATATCCATCCGTGAACTAAAGCTTTTGCCACTGTTTCAGCTGTTATCTCCTGTAATGGTATAGCCTCGGGCCATCGTGTGAAGCGATCTACACATGTGAGACAGTAACGATACCCTTGTGAGAGAGGTAAAGGTCCGATCAAATCTATGTGGATTTTCATGAATCTGGCTCGAGGTAAGCTGAATGATGCTAACGGAGATGAGACATGACGTGTTATTTTTGATCGTTGGCATGCTAGGCAGGAACGAGTCCACTCTCTACAATCTTTTCGCATACTAGGCCATACATAGCGTTCCGATATCAGTTTCGTCGTCGCATTTATGCCAGGGTGGCTAAAAGAATGCAAGTTTTCGAACACTTGCCGTCGCATGTCTTTGGTCACATAAGGTCTGGCCACATTGCTGCTCTTGTCACAATAGATTTCTGTGTGAGATCCAGGCAGTTTGATTTTTGTCAAGCGCAGAGAAGTATCGCTATCCAAAAGTTGTTCTAGTTCAGGATCTGTGCTTTGTGCTTGAGCAAGCTTGGATAGATCGATGGGCTGAGTAATCTCTTCGATGCGTGATAAACTGTCAGCCACAACGTTATCCTTTCCTGAAATATGCCTGATATCTGTGGAAAACTGTGAAATAAAATCCAGATGTCTGAACTGTCTTGGTGAGCACTTTTCTTTTCGTGAATGAAATGCGAAAGTTATGGGCTTATGGTCAGTGTAAATAATGAAATCTCTCGCCTCCACCATGTGACGAAAGTATTTTATTGCTTCGTAGATGGCGAGAAGTTCCCTGTCGTAAGGCGAGTATTTCTGTTGACATGGCGAAAGTTTTCGAGAGAAAAATGCTAAAGGTTCCCACAGGCCGTCTCTATGCTGTTGTAAAGCTGCGCCCATTGCTGTGTCTGAAGCATCGGTGACTATAGCGAGCTTCGCTTGGCAGTCTGGATGAGCGAGTAGTGCTGCTTGGCAGAGACTTTCCTTGCAGGCGATGAATGCTTTAGTAGCTTCTTCTGATAAATGCACGGGATGTGAACCTTTAACTGATCCTGTGAGCAGTGCATTCAGAGGCGCTTGATGCCGCGCTGCGTCAGGAATAAACCTTCTGTAAAAGTTCACCATTCCTAGGAATCTTCGCAGTTCTCTGACGGTTTTTGGTGGTGGGTAATTCGCAACCGCTTCTACCTTTGATGGTAACGGCTTAGTGCCAGCTGCTGAGATGCTGTGTCCTAAAAACGTTACCTCTGATACACCGAATATGCACTTGTTCGTGTTGATTACCATGCCGTATTCCTTGAGTCTGTTGAAGAGCAGATGAAGGTGCTTCTTGTGTGATTCCTGATCAGGTGAGAAGATCAAAAAATCGTCCAGAAACGGGAAGCAGAACTCTTCAAGGCCCCTAAGCATCTCGTCCACAAATCGTTGAAACGTTTGGCTGGCATTACGTAGTCCGAACGTCATGAACGGAAATTCGTATAAACCAAACGGCGTCGTGATTGCGGTCTTCGGAATATCCTCAGGGCAGACAGGAATTTGATTATAAGCTTTTACGAGATCGATAACCGAGTATACTTGACAGCCGGAGAGACAATGTGCAAAGTCATGTATGTGCCGAATGGGATAGCTGTCTGGTACGGTTCTAGCGTTGAGCATTCTGTAGTCACCGCATGGACGCCAGCCGTTATCTTTTTTAGGCGCAAGATGAAGTGGTGATGACCATGGTGACTTTGAAGGTCTGGCTGTTCCGTTCCTCAACATATCTGCAAATTCGTCTTTTGCGATTTTTAATTTATCCGGTGCTAGTCTTCGTGGTGTGCTGCTAATTGGCGGTCCTGCAGTAGTCTGTATATGATGCATGGTATTATGCTTCGGAACACGGTGGACACCGGAAGGTCGAGTAATTTCAGGGTATTCGCTTAGTATGTTATGATATACGGAATTTCCAGAAATAACTTTTACCGATGAAATGTTCCCAGTTGACTGTGCAGGTGAAGCTGGGGACGTAAGGCTTGTAGTGTTGTCGATTAAACGTTGATTTCGACAATCCACGATGAGGTTGTAAAATGATAAAAAATCTACACCTATTATGGCCTTTGTAACGTCCGCTACGATGAATCGCCAAGTGAAGTCACGGCGCAAGCCTAGGTTCAGCACTAAATGAGCGTAGCCGTAAGTAGAAATGGGTGTACCGTTTGCCGCACACAGCTCATAATTTGTTTTCTCACGACGTTCCTTGAGTGCCGATCGGGGGAAGACACATACGTCACTGCCAGTATCAATGAGAAACTGCATCTTCGTAGCGCCGTCCGTGACAAATAGGCGACCGGAAGTTTGGCAATCGGTCGTCGCCATTACCGACTGCTGTTCGCGTTTCCCGCATGATAATCACATGGTTTTACGCACTTACTTGCTTCATTTCCGAACTTACTATGATACCAGCACACAGGAAATTTTCTATAGTTCGACTGTGATCGTGTGGAGCTAGAAAGACCGCGCGTTTTCTTGTTTGAACGATTCGGTGCACGTGAATGCCGGTTCACCTGCGCAGTTAGAGCTTGCACTTGTTTGGTAAGTTCAGCAATCTGTTGGTTCATGGCGTCTAAAGAGCTTCCTGGTATGGCACTTGATGTTGATGCTACGTGCGCTGTAGGCGAAACAACGTCATGGATGCGGTCAGCGAGATCTGCGAGCGCTTCCAGTGAAGACATCATCTGCGAAGCGATTATCGTTTGCGTGCTACTTGGTAGGCGACTGGTCCATATAGTACGTAGAAAATCTTCGGGAACTCCAGGTCCAGCCAAATGTTGCAAATGTCTTAGAAACTGAGATGGCTTACGGTCTCCAAGTTCTGCGTGCATAAGTAATTGCTTGACCTTCTTTTCTCGTGACGCGGACAGTCGCTTGATAAGTTCCGACTTCAATTTTTCATACCTGTTGGTGTCGGGCGGGTTGATGATTATATCTTCCACCTCAGAAGCATACTGCGGTTCTAGTTGGCCGATAACGTAGAAAAACTTCGTATTGTCCGTAGTAATGTTCGATATCGCGAATTGGCCCTCAATCTGCGCGAACCAAATGGCCGGCTTTTCAGGCCAAAACGGCGGAATTCGCACGCCCACACGACAAACATCTTCGTTCTTATCGGTTGAGAGCGACATCTTAATGCGAATCAGTATCAGAATTATCGCAATCAGCAACAAAATCAAAATCACACACATTTACTGCAAACGTGGACTTTCGGTTCAAAACAGGTCACCAGTAAAGCGAAGTTAAATACACTTTTGTTGTAATAGAAGGAGGTCCATAGGTTTGCTGAATTAATGATATGCCGATTGACTTTGTATAAGATATATTAATTAAAAAGATATTTACAAAAACCAAAATGCGGAAAATAAAATTTTCTCTAATATGAAGTCTATATCAACAACATTCGTTGCCCCTAGCAACTAGCTGGAAAGTTTATCTATGAGATTGGTATAGAAACTTTTTCGTGGGCCAGCACGCCACAATAGAATGATAGATTTTGTTTATCAGTCAATGTGAGCCGGTAGATACGAAGTGATAATATTATTAAGTACATAAACACGCCGAATTACATATAGGTGTAAGTGATAATAATACATATTATTATCACTTACACCTGAGCATAATAATAATAATTATGAATTACATTTATTGCTTTTGTTAATACGTTACATGACACTACTAGGTACTTAAGTACTAACAATTGTTGTGTGAAAATATTTACCTACGCCTATTTCTCTTCCTGTAAGCATATTGTAGTCAGCCGTGACAGTTTTGGGCCGCATATGCTGAACTCTTTGTACGTTTATAAACACGTATTACCCACAGACTATACATATTATTTTTTTACGCGCTCTTTTCAATCTAAAAAAAAGAAAGGGGCGCGCGGCGATTTCGAGCGCATCCGAGCCTAACAAAGTGCCTAATTATCATGTTGGAAAATTAATCAGAGTGTTTACATGTTATTAGACCAGGATTTAGGTATATCGATATTATTTCTACAAAAAAAATACATAGGTAATAATATCGGGTCGGTCACTTTGATCATAAAAAATTCAATTCGCATTTAAAATGATGCCCTTGTCGTTGAGATAAGGACTTTTTTGTTATTTTTGTTAATGCTTCGGGTTTGTGTAATGACAAAATGTCATTTTTTTTCCAGGGTTCATTCTCCTCTGTCCTAGACTTGTTGTTGGTCAAAGAGATGATCCGCGAGTGCTTCAAACGTCGCCCCAACAACGGCCGAGCGCAAATACTCCTACTGACTATGGCCAACAGCTTGACTATCTTCATTATGTACGGAGTTATGTCACTGGAGTATTTGTACGTTAGAGAGAAACTGCACTGGACTTTATCGGTATGTGCAATCCTTAATAGAAAACATCTTTATTGCGTACACCAAAAACATTCGAGTATTATTAATGTTAATGGGCGCCATAATATATTGGGCAACGACTATTTAATGTTTTTTTTTATATATATTGGCTGTTAGCACAGTGTGCCTACCTACAAGAACAAAAGCGTAACTCCAAAGACCCTTAAAAATGGGAAAACTAGCTACAACGCAATAATTCCTTTAAAAAATGGTTTAAACCGACTTAAATCCCAATGAGAACACCATCAATGTAATCGAAATGGAAATACGCAATATATAAGATAAATAAAAAACTAGTTGTCAGATCTTGATCAAATTTAAATGGGACCACACGAGAAGTTCCAGCTTTCAAAACAAAGAATCATCAAAATTGGTTCACTCAGTCGAAAGTTCTTAGTTGACAAATATATCTATGTATTTAAAAAAAATCGAATTGAGAACCTTATTTTTTGAAGTTAATAACGTGCATTTCAGCTCGCAGAGCTACAATACAATCCTACACTAAACCCCAACCCTAGGTAGGTTTTAGGGTAGTACAGGCTGTTTTTGATGAAGCCTTGTTATGTATATACCGAGAAAAAGCAAGTTAAAGAAGGAAGGAAAGAAGGTTGATCACGAAACTTTGATTGCGATGCAACAGGAGAAATTTCCATACTAACTATGTACATAAGCTGCGTATTCAAGCTGTCAAATCCATACAAATTAATGTTTTTATAAGTTGCAATCAAGTTACGTGATCGCCTAGCAGGTGCTTGATAATTCATCGCAACATTAAATTACAGAGTTGTTCGCGTTTATTTCGACGCAATTTGTTTAGCATTTTGTTAAAAGATCGACCTAAACCGCAATTGCTATACAGCGGTTTCTTAGTATATAGTGTAGGTATAATATACATTAAAACGGTCAAATCAAAAGCTCTCCCACGCACGTAGTGATACGATACATATATTTAGACTGCACGTGCTGCGTGAATATTTAGTACGTACGGGCTAAATAATTGCACTTTACTCGAATTTATCAGTTATCCAGATTTGTACTTACTGTCTGACGTACTCCCAAGAACCTCAAGCTTAGGTTACAAAACATATTTTAGCCCCGTTAAACGTAATAACGTGTGCGAAAAGCAGGACATATGCTATAGAAAGAGGCAACTAAAAATGTTTAATTACTAAGAGATTTTCGGGATAATTAATAATAATAATAACGATCACATACATAGATTCTGGACCCTAACTAGGATTCCCAACACCCAGACTCAGAACAATTATTTGCGCTTTTTTTCCGTGCACAAATACTTGTCCTGCCGCGGGAATCGAACCCGCCGACTCCGGGCTATGAGCCGACCTTCTGAACCACCACACCACAGAGGTTAGGACTTTATTGCGTGGTAGCTATCTTTTTGGAGTGAATCGTATTTATGGTAGTAGGTACTATATACCGCTATTTATTTTGTCCTCTTAATTATTCTATGGCAAAATTTAACAAATTATTTAATTTCTAGGATTACACACAGTACTCGGCATCTAATACTACAATATCATTCGTCGGATCGTTTGTTGGAGTGATTGTGATACAGAAACTGCTCAAGATAAGCGATTTGGCGTTCTCTAATGTCGCCTTTATATCTTCGGCGATTGACTACGTGGCGAAAGGTTTGGCTACCACCACTTGGCATATGTATTTAGGTAAGACAATTTTTTTTTTCTCACACAACGGCCTCTGGCCCCAAACTAAGCAAAGCTTGTGCTATGGGAACCAGATAACTGATACAATACTTAGATACTTTTTTGTTTGTAAATACATACATAGAATACAATATGACACCCAGACACAGAACAAACACCTATGTTCATCACACAAATGTTTGTCCTGAGTGGGAATCGAACCCACAACCCACAGTTCAGAAGGCAGGGCTACTACCAACTGAGCTATCGGGCCAGTCAAACATCATTTAAACTTTAGTGTAATATATATTATAATATAATATGCAACTATTTCAATAGTTAAGGCATGTCATGGCCTCTGTTGCGCTCTTTTTACTCCAAATTAGAAGACTAATTTCCCTAATTATTTGAAAATATTCTTTAGGCCTTTATTATTTTAACTAAGTACTACTAATTGCTGCTAGCTACACTACCTACTACAAAAAAAACCATTCGGACTATATACTAGCCGCGATGACCTAATCGTTCAAATCTTCCAGCCCACTTTGAATATGTCTTAAACTCTATTTTGAGCTTTTTTTAAATTTTAAATAGATACCTATATTTTTTATCGTTTTGCCCTTAAATTAAATAATTTTATAACATTCGACCGTCCTTCCTTCAGCCTTGTTACTCTGATAAGAAATTAATGTATGCCTAGTTTGACAGATATCTGACTGCACAAGCTAAGTATAGTAATCGCAACGTTCTTTGTGTTGTGGTTAGGTCAAAATAACGCGTCTAACTTGTTTGTTTTTGCTATCTATTAATTATAAGTGGTAAAAGACTTCACTTCTTAAGACTTGTTGGTAAAGCACTCTGGTACTATATGTTTCCCACTACTGGGATACGGACTTTATTTCACATGGAGAGTGCAGCCCATAGTTCACTACGCTGGCCAAGTGCTGGTTGGAGGACGATACGTTTTCAAATTATGTGATTCTAGAACATGACGGTTTCCTAACTATGTTGTCCTTCATCGTTGAAGGAAAACATAAGGCATTTATGGATATGGGGGAAATAATTTTTTACACATTTGCTCATTTATTTGAGGAAGTCTGATGCGCCAGGGTCGCAATAACTTATGAGTTTTTTAATGTGTTGGTTGTTCTCAACTCTACAGCGTCTCACTGGGCGGATATGAACAAGCTATACGGAAGGAAATGTCTAATAGGGTTTTCATTTTGCAAAGAGTAGGAGCAGGCGTTGCCAATCCTGAATATCTTTTACAATAATACTCTAACCCAGACAGATAGTTATTTGTCTGGAATACTCACATTCTAGAACACGGACCCTGGCTAACCTCTGACCGTCATAGATAGATAGAAATCTATCGTCTTTGTTCACACTATACATTAAAAAATAATACAACATTTACGTTTTCCAGGGTCATCATTATCCATGCTACGAGGGCTGTCATCACCGCTACTCCGATCTCTGCTCACTAAGATCTTACCTGTAACGGATATAGCGAAAGTGTTTGCGCTAATGTCTGCTATTGAAGGAATCTGCCCTCTTATATCGCCCGTCATGTACAATTCTTTGTATGCAGCCACGATATCTTCGTTCCCGGCGGCCATCTACGTGTTAAGCATCGGTGTGACGTCTATTTGTATTGTATCCACTGGGTGAGTACAGCTAACTGCTAATGTTTTTTTTCCCTCGGAGTTTAATGTATACCGTATTTAACTTTTGATTTATTTTAGAATTACAATAGACTTTAGTGTCAGGGTGCACTTACAAGTTGGTCCGTTCGTCCTACCGCGTTTGTGGGTAGAGCTGAAACTCGTTATTTAGGTTTTTTTCGTATTGGCTTAGTACACAATATTTAAGAGTTAGTTACGTTGTTATTTCTTCTAGAACGGTAAAAAACTAACTTATCTAACTCCTCTTAAAAGGATCTAATTATGTAAATCGATTCGCAGTCAAGTGCAGTGATTTTTTTTTGTGAACGCTGGACTTTATACAACGGTAAAGACAAAATATGTTATTATTTAATACAAAAATTTATATTATTTTCAGATTTAAATACCAATGTGTGCCAAACGTTTTCTAAAAACGGCGCTATTTACCACTCTTTTGTTTATCAAAACTAGGTACCTAATGCAGACGCGTCATCCAATGTTCTAACCGGTTTCGCTTTTGCCGTAGCGATTAGTTATTTGACATTTGTCGCGGGATCATCTTTGCATTTATAAGCGCCTGTTATACATATCCCTAGTTTATCCCTACTGGTAGCTAGGATATTTACTCGAATTTTTGATTTCACTAATTGCATAGAATGGCTAAAAATAACACGGTTAATAACAGACGAAAAAAGTAACTTAATGTCAACAATAGTTGATTTTTCAAGTATATTCAGAACGTTCGCAATAAACTTTTGTTCGCCTTTATGCCTCTTTTTATATTCCAACCTTCGTTTTTGGAATTACGTGTATCATGTACCCAAAAACGGTCGCGTCCTAAAACAAAACTTGTTTATCGAATTAATTTTGATAGGCACCTACCGGATTCATGAGTGATAATCTTTGCCTCGTTGAATACAAAAATTACACAAATAAATATAAAAATTAACTCATACTTTTAAAAAAATACTTATGCAATATGCACTAAAATATGGATGATTTCATATTTAGTTAATTACTTTATGAGATAAGGCTAAAAACGGTCGAAAAAGATTTCGCACGTCGTTTCGTAGTTTTGAGGTAGTTCATAAAATTATTCGTTGGTAGAAACTCAATCGAGTCTATTGTTATGACACTCGATTGAGTTTAATAGTAATAACTTTAGTCATAGAAATTTTGGAGCATTATAATACTACTTTGTATCATTTTCAGAATCGTTCAATACTTCAGATGGAACACAATTGGATATCAGCGTTTAAACGAAAGTTAGCTAGTAAGTTTGTATAAAACTAAGGAAAAGCACTCAATTGACGCCCTTATGAACTATAAATACTCTAATAATACAATAAACAATTTTTATATATTACCATTTTACATCCACTAACTCAAAATGTATGCAGTGCCATACACGATATTAAATTTACAGTGCCTTATTAAATTAACAGTATTTTAAAAGTAATATCAACTGTAAATTTAATTAGCTTGACCTTTTACTGTCATTCAAAGGTTTGTTTTTTGTTTGTTTACGTTTGACTAGTCCTTTTGATGTTCATTGGTGCTATATGGTGACATATTTTAGTGTTTGGATTGGATGGAGTAATTTGTGATTTTAGATGTGATATATCTTTTGATAGACATGCATTCAGGTATGGCGTTTTTATTTTATGCCGAATCATAGTTTTAAGATTGTAACAAGATTTTATGTAAGACTAATTTTTATTTAGGATAATTTGACACATCAATTAATGAAATAAAAAGAGGTTGGTTCTCATTTAATAATCATTTTAATCAAAAGTAACTGAGTATATAACGGTCTTATACTTATTACACAGGGTTCTATTTTTACGGAAATTAAATTCGATAATCAACATACGAATACAAATAAAACGTTTAGCAAAGAGACATTTTATAGTAGGATTACAAACGTTTCGATTGTTTTCAAAACACTAAAGCCCGATGGAACTTATTTCTACGCAAAAACACGGTATAAAATATCATCTGTAGATATATTTTAACCTTTTCGAAAGGTATATAATCATTCGTAAGTGATGCCGTCCTTCACAATTTTTGTTTTAAAAAAAAAACTAACAAATTAAAGAGATGCGAATGGTCAATTACATACTAAAATATTTGTTTGAACTAATCTATGGCATAATGTTATAAACAATGCAGGACTATTTCTACTTATAATAATAATCATCACAGTTTATAACAGTGTACTTGTATCACTGGTTTAAGTAGGTAGTTATTTGTATAAGAATAAAGTTTCTTTTAACAGGCACACGCGTTTTATTCCTAATTTGGTGTTGTTCACGATTTTATTTCGTGTATGTATGTATTAGTGACGGTAACAATGAGATTCTACACAATTTTGGTGGTGTGGCCAAAGTAAACAAGATTTTAAGCTACCCCTTTCCCTGAACCTATTGTGCTGGTGTCCATCTACATAATATGCATTGTTATTTTGTGATGCCCATGAAATGATTTTAAACTAACGGAATTTTATAAAGGTTAAAATCTATTCATAAGCAACTATTTTAAAATGTTAACTGAGCAACTTTATAATAAATCACAGTAGGTATACCAATATAACTTCTTCTTTTTTGATTAATGGCTTTTAACAATATAGCCCAACTTTAATTTTTTTTTTATCTACCATAGACACAACGAAAACAAAAAAATAGATCTTAAGCAATGGAACAAAGAAAAATAAAGAAAAAACTTAATGACTAAATAATAAGAAAAGGGAACTTAAGTACAACAGTATGATAAATGTATCTGTACAATTCAATGGGACTTATGCATTAGACATAGACTTCATCATGATAAAATAGTGGCTATGAAATTCTTAACATTAAAACTTATCATACAATACTTTGTCAAAACTAATAAGTCTTGCGTAACTTAGTTTGCGATGGTTGATCCATCGCTTAGGAAGAAAACTTTCAATTCTGGTACACACGAGTCTCCTTGTGTCATATCTTCCTTCTACGAAGAGCTTCATTTATATTTGTTTTAGTTTAATATTTACATTTTTGCTGAAAATAGCTGCCATTAACGGCGTTTAAATCTTTTCTATATGTACTAATTAATTATTGAATTTATGTAACTGCTTTTAGTTCTCGCGATATGGAAAGTTACTTCCAACTACATTACTAATCACTAGGATAACATCCTGACTGGACATATTTGGATGTTATTAGCACCCTACTTTTCTGTGCATACAAAATGCGGTGATGGCTCAAGATTTGCAGCATAAGCACCAATGATGTCAAATACACAAACCACTTGTTGCACATATGAAAAAACAAACACTTCTGGTCGCTTACGACTCTTGTAGTGTACTTTCAAATTGTCTTTTGGAGTGTTACCACTCCTCTTCGGGGTCTTGACCCTGATCTGCCGGAGCGCTGGTGTTGTTGAAACTCTGAAAAAATAATTACGAAACATTAACATCAATTGGATAGCCTCTGTGGTGTGGTTGAGCGTGTCAGCTCATAACCCAGAGGCGGCGGGTTCGATTCCCATGGCAGGACAAGTATTTGTGCACAGAAAAAACAACGCTAGCTCTTGTTTTGAATCTAGGTGTTATGGGACCATGGTCTTCGTAGTTTCTGGGTCCCTAGACACAGGGAATCCTAATTAGGGTCCAGGATCTATGTATGTGATCTTTGGGTGTTAATATAATAATATAATATTATTTAATCAATGAAATGATTAACTAACGGTACCCAAGGGAAGGAAAGAGAAAATCCTCATTTTCTCTTTTTTCAAATCAATTGAAACTGTGGCGATTGCTGGTAAAACTTGGACCAGAATTGCACAAGACAGGAGCATGTAATGAAAGGGATTGGAGGCCTTTCCCAAACAGCATACAGATCAGAATACCAACATAGAATAACACAAAAAATACAAAATTCTGAGACGCTATATCAATAACTATTGATATGGGTTTTATCTTTTAACTATTATGAAGGTGTTGAATTAATTTTTATTAAACGTCATTTATATCGATTGCAAAAATATAAGACCGGGCGCACAGGCTCGGTTTCCCGATTCGATTATCTAATTCGAACGAAATAAACGAATATTAAAATTGTCAATAAAAACCTGAATAAATAATAAAATCAATACCTCATCCCAGTCATCCTCCTTGAGAGCATGAACAAAAACACAAATGACAGGAAACATTTAACACAATTTTAGTCTTATTCAGTATACAAACGTTTAAGTTTATATCTACAAAAACGCCGTTTTTATATCCAATCTGCTTTTTGAAACTAAGCCGAACCACATTCAATAAGCAGTAGCATTAATTTTAAAGAAATGCAGTCTACATATTATACTCATATAGTTGTAAGTTACAAAAATAATAACAATATAATACTTACTCGGACATCACTGCCTCCATATTTATTGCCCTTATACGTGGCAGTGCCGCCTCCTTGTAAGAAGTCAGGCACGGTTTGATCCGCCTGCCGCAGAATCTTTGCCAAATCAGCAATTAAATTACCATCCTAGGAAAAACAGGAAAATTAGTATTAACCTTCAAATTGTCAGAGTATGTCGATTTTGATAGTGTATGCAAGCTATGGAGAAAATTTCATCCCAATTGGTTTAACAGCCATTTTTTCGTAAAACCCAAAGAAGTAGACTAAAAACGTTTCACGTTCATATGTTAGACAGAACAGACAGAAATGCCGATTCAAAAACAAAATTGGCATAATCGTCACATCACAAGAAAAAAAACGGGCAATATCAAAAACTTTTAGCGGGAGGGCAGGCGCTTAAGGCGCCCAGCCATCAAGTGGGAGACAACTAGCTCAAGGGCACCCCTGGGGTGCGAGCCTCGGGTGGAAGAGTGGGCCATATGGCAAGCAACATCATAACATATTTAAATATTTGTAAGGAAACAGAGATAGGAATGTAGTGCACAACCACTCATCTCACATGTATGAAATGCTCATTTAAACACGAAAGAAGATAGTTACTTCTTTCATTGTGTATTTACGGAAGAAGAATCATCATTTTCAATACGGAGTTCAAGAACAAGACGCGTGTGTATTTTATTGATCATTCATTACTATTAGTCGTATTTACTAGGTGGTAGGACTTTACTGCAAAGTTCGTCTAGGTAGGTACCACCGCTTTGCCAGTTATTCTGCCGCCAAGCAGTAGTGCGCAAGCACTGCTGTGTTCCGGTTTGAAGGGCACTGTAGCTAGTGAAATTACTGGGCAAATGAGACTTTATGATCTGATCTCACAGTTTAGTAATCTTATTACTAGATTGTGCTGATGTCTCTGGATGAATGCGCAGTGCAGTGTCAAAAAAAAAAAAAAAAGTCGATATAGATACACAACTTACTTGATCTGAATCAAAGAAGGAGACGGCCTTCCCCCTGTTCCCGACGCGACCGGTCCTACCGATTCTATGGACGTACTCATCTATGCTCTTTGGTAAGTCGTAGTTAACGACGATATCTACATTTTTAATATCTGGAAATAAAAATTTAAATTAGTATGTAAGTATTGTACATAGTTTGAATAACTATTCCATACACAACTTGGACTAAAATATGAGAGTTAACAATAAAAAGTGGTCCTTCAATCTCCTCTAAATAAATGTTGATACAACGACTTGTATGATATACATCAGTCTTCATAAATAAATAAATAATTAGTACCTTTGCTTTTCCTTTACAGAGCGCTAATATTTATTTCAAGTAAGTATTCGGGGGTTCGATTCCCGCGGAAGGACAAATATTTTTGCACAGAAAAAGAAAGCGCAAATACTTGTCGTCTTGTCTGAGTCTAGGTGTGGTGGGACCATGGTCCTCGTAGTTTGTGGGTGGGGGGAATCCTAGTTAGGGTCCAGGCTCTATGTATTTGATCGTTGGCCGTTATTATTATTGTATATGAGAATGTATTTTAATTTTCCAATGTGGGCATAATGTGGGGAAAGTCATTCATTAATTAGTTAATTAAGTACTGTAGTAATAAATTTCACTAGGTGGTAGTACTTTGTTGCAAAGTTCGTCTAGGTAGGTACCACCGCTTTGCCAGTTATTCTGCCGCCAAGCAGTAGTGTGCAAGCACTACTGTGTTCCGGTTTGAAGGGCACTGTAGCTAGTGAAATTACTGGGCAATTGAGACTATATGACCTGATCTCACAGTCTAGTAATCTTATTACCAGGCTGTGCTGATGTCTCAGGATGATGTGCGCAGTGCAGTGTCACGCGAAATTCTGTTTGGGGTTCCGAATGACACTGTTCTGTTATGGGCGGCCGTGGCGCTTAACATCAGGTGAACGACTAGCCCGTCACATCACTCAGTAGCATAAAAAAAAAAGAAACATTTACCAAGTCCTCGCGCAGCGACCGCGGTAGCGACTAGTATGCAATGATGGCCTCTCTTGAAGTTGTCGAGGGCCTCTTCCCTTTCACGTTGCATTCTGTCGCCGTGGATGGATGACGTCAGCATTTGTTGTTCGGAGAGCATGGCCGCAATGAAATCTGCGTTACGTTTCGTTTCAACGAATACCAAGATGCGCTTGCCATCTAAAAACAGGTGTAAGTATTAAAAAAATGGTAAAAACAACCGATGGGTGTAAAGGGATGTCTTTAAGGCCGTGGAATGTGCAACTGAGAACTTTGAAACAATGTTCTGGAATCTATTATAATACATTTTATAATAATGTGTAAAACACAAGGAACTAAAATCCTTAAGTTTGGTTTTATTTCAATTAAGAGCACATCATCTGTTTTTTAAGTGCTAAGTGCTAATCTGTAATAAATGTGTTACTACTTTCTGCACACCAAAAATTCCCAAATAAATCAGATGTATAAATTATAAACTTACTATTTTCCTCAACAAGTTTCTTGAGCATGGTTTGTTTTTCATACTTGGTGACTTCATGGAATATCTGCTCAACGTCAGCGCTGGCACCGCCGACTATGCCGACAGCCACGAACAAGTAGTTGTTAAGGAAACGGCCAGCCAAGTGCTGGATATCTTCGGGGAATGTCGCCGAGAACATGAGCGTTTGACGCTGATCCTGTGTGGAATTTTTAGTAATTTTTAGTAATGCTGATTAATATGTATGGTCGGCAAAAATATGATAAATTGTAATGTATGTAATGTAGTCGTGAATATTTATCGGGTCGTCCTCTTCCCTCAAATATCGTCGAGGAGTGCGATGGTTGGAACATGCGTCAAGCTCGTGAACGGGTGCTGCTTGCGGAAGCTGGTTTGATCATGGTGCATGCACAATTAGAAAAAGTACTTGTTTAAATTTTTTTATTGTTTATTGTATTTGTCCCTCCTGTATTATATTTATGTTCATGAAGATAAAGAAACATATTAAAAATAACAAAAAACATTGGACCCAGGAGTCTGTGGTAACGCAGCTAGAGTAAAAAAAAAATCTTGAATATATAACTTGGTACAAACGTCAAAATGATCGCAAATCGACCCATTCAAACTTTTATAATATGCTAATGCGAGTTGAGCCATGGAATATAAAACATTGACAATAAAGATGGTAGAGATGAAATTAAGCTATACTGTTTCCATTCATTGTTTTGTTATAATTATGCATTGTTATATTATGGTGTTAAATTAAAGTATTTTAGTATTTCATTGTCACATAATATTGTGTCGTCTAATTTCAATGTTTCTCGAGATTTTAAACAAAAAAAACTGTTACTTAAAAGCATACAAAACTCACATTAGAGACCATAGTTTCGTGCATCATCATCTTCTCGACGCTCGGCATGAAGCCCATGTCAAGCATTCGGTCGGCCTCGTCTAGCACCACGAAGCGAATGCTCTCAAAAGATACGCGCTTTCGGTCCACGAAGTCGTGCAGCCGGCCCGGCGTCGCTACCAGAATGTGGCAGCCTCTCTGGAAACAGCAGATAACATGAAATATTTGGTTTTTATCTTTGAAACTTCTTTACGCACGCTTGACTTAAAGAGTAAGCTGGTGAATGCGTAACCAGGAGAACGGAAGTTGAAAGTTGCTGATTAACGTAGTACGTAAATTTGTATTATTATATTGGTACGTACGGTAAAACAACAATTAACAATTGTCAAGATGGCGGCATTAACATTAAACAAAGGTATCAATTAAAGGAGATTTCATATAGCATAAATACAAAAACATACAGACGAATTGTATTTATTTTGATAAAAACGAACATTGTCTAATTTTGTTGAAGTTACTGTAAAAAATGTAAAAGAAAATACAAGAAAAACTTACAGCAATATTATCTCCTTGGTGGCGTACAGCCGTGCCACCGTAAGCGACGGCAATCTTCAAGATGGAGCCGTAGGAAAACTTCCGCGCCTCGTTGAATATCTGCAGGGTTAGCTCGCGCGTTGGCGACACTATCACCACCTGGCATAATTTAAAAATTAGGGTATAACATATTATATATAAAAATTGTGAACTAATATAATATATTAGTTCACAATTTTTACCGTATGGAAACTAGCATGAACTAACACGAACTGGCCAGTGCACTAAAGTGGCCAGTTCGTGTTAGATGGTTTACCCTACTTGATGGGAGTAAAATAATGCGTATTATACATACATCATCCTTTTTGCGTCCACTACTGAACATAGGTCGCCCCCATTAAGGAGGATTTGCCATTACCATCACTCTTGGCAGGCATCTTGCTCATCGCAAATTATAGACACAATAAGATAGATTTAAAAATCTCCTTTAAAGTTCTCCTGTTTGCATCATCACTGCTATTGGCCTACTGACTACGACAACTATCTTAGGTTTCTTTTTTACCTTTGGATTGTTATTTAGAATGCTAGATACACTTTTATTATTTTTTATTTTTATAGTATATAATTAGATACTCACTTTAAGGCGATAGTTAGGAATCAGTTACCTACTAAATATCTTAAGTTACATCTCTCTGTTCTGTTTTCGTTATATTTCTTATTAATTTGTGGTCAGCGTTGTTGGTACACTAACTACCTACATTCTATGGCTTATACTACTTTAAGATTATGTTTGTTGTGTACTGTTTGTTGATCCTAAATAAAAAAAAGTATGTATTTGTAGTAGTATGATTTTGAGGAATATTTCAATATTTATTTATTTATTATTACATGCCTTCATACAATGTCATTACTTAGTTTAACTAATCTATACAGTACTTAGTTCCCAATATTACATTGCATGAGCCCTGTGAGGGTATTGCAATTTAGAGTGGAGCATACATTGCCTAACTCGTCACATTACAATAATTCAGGTCGAAGGAAATTATGATTACTGTCTTTGTTTTACATTTTTAGGTTAATTGTCAATATTGAATCATTATTAGTTTTAAATATTTATAGTATATACATGATTTACCTGTGGTTGAGCGCAGTAGTTGGCTGCAATGAGTTCACGTTCCTCTTGCAATAGTTGATTTATGATGGGGAGCAGGAAGGCCGCCTGTTGAACCACAATTTCATTGTAGGTCTTAAAAACATACTTATTTCACACGAAATATGGGTTATTACTTAAATTGAAGACATTTTATTTATTTTAGTTATTTTATATGGTATAGTACATTACTGCCGCGGTCTGTAATAACTGCGTTACTGGCTGCAATGATGGTGGTCGAGAGCTGAGCGTAATGCAGGATCAGACCATCATAGCATGGTCATCATTGCAGCCCTTGATGGACAGCTAGTAATGAAATTCCATACAATTTTGCTGGCGCCTTTTCGAGTAGCGCAGCGACGTCGAATTTGGATAATGACTACTTTACAAGCATTTTTGAGTGAAGTTTTTTACTTACGGTTTTCCCTGATCCAGTTTGCGCGCATCCCATGAGATCCCTGCCTCCCATGATGATAGGAATGGCGTGTTTTTGAATAGGCGTTGGTTTTCTATAGCCAGACTTTAGGATATTATCTAGAACATACTTCCGCAGGTTGGCAGACTCGAAACTATCAATAGGCCGTGGAGGATTTTCACCGCTGACCTTAATGTAAAAAAATTATAATTAAGTAAGTTAGTACCAATACCTTTATATTAAAGATGTTTTACGAAGTGCAAAAAGAATAACGCAAGATTTTGTGTGTGAGTTGACTTGTAAATTTTTTTATAAGTTGTCAATTATTATTAAAAATCTCGATTCAATTTCGATGTCTTATGCAACATTTTAAGCAAATTGATCATCTACTGGGTGTTTATGTAACTTGATTGCAACCAATAGAAACACTTAAATGTATGGATTTGACAGTTTCTACAGGGAGTAACAAAAACCCTGTTAAATAAATGAAGTATGTGTACAGATCATTACAAGTAGTCATATAAAAATGTCTAACAATACCTAAGTTATACGTATCTGAAGTTACACGCAGTATCTAAACACAAAAAAATAATACCATTTCCCAAAAATGTTTATGACACAAGCCGTGCCTATTTTTAAATAGCTAAGTAACTAAGGGAAGAGCAAACGCGGAACCGACAAACGGGGGCCGCCTTTGTCGGCTCTTTTGTAGGATGCCGCTCCTGCACCTGTGTGCCTACGGGGAAATGGGGTGCGCGGGCGGCGCGGCATCACTCGGCATAGGCGCGGCGCGGCCCGCGGCTTACACTCAGTCGCACGTGCTCTCTCATGCAATTTAGTCGTTTCCAGTTTGATCGTCGCGAATTTAGTGTCGAGTGTGATGTCGTATTCTAACGACGAATACTACAATATGTTAATGTGCCTTGGTAGAAGCATTTGTGTGATGTGTTTTTGAAAGCTCTTTTAAGAGCTAAAAATGATGTACCTATCTTGTTTCTTAACAATACAAAATCACACGTGAATTCGATTGTTTAGCCTTTGCTTGACGTAAAATGATTAGAATATGTCAGTGCGGCAGAACGGCACGCAGCACTTGTGTGCTTACCACTATTGGTCAAAGAGACCTTTTACGTCATTAAGTTACGGTCTCGCAATCCTACAACGTTGTGGTATGTGGTATAGGGCACATAAACGTATGGAAAACGCATAAGAAGTAATCTGTGGAATGGCCTCTAGTTCCGTCGCAGTAGGTATGCGCGGTGACTTAGCGTAGCATGGCGGGTGGTGCGGGGTGCGGGCAACAGGCAGCAGGCTGCGTCGGTGGTGCAAGTACCTATGTTGTCAATATCTGAGGTCGTAAACATTTTTAGTAACGGCATAAAAGGTATTAATAAAAAGCACACGTAAGTTTTGTATGTCTCGTATTTAAATAGAACTAGTATTACTACAACCTTGAGTTGACACTGGATACGCAGCTCGCGGATATAACAGGGTTTTTGTTACACCCTGTATATGCAGTTTATGGACACAGTTGCAGTGGAAATTTTCAAATTTGGAATGAAATTTTTCTTGTTGCGTTACAATCTAAGTTCCGTGATCACACCCTGATGTAACCAATGTGATGGACTCAAGATATTGTTGCGAGTAGAACACCCAGAAAATTTATAACATTTAATTCTGTGTTGCTACAGTAAAATAATAACAGCTCACCTTAACAGCAATGTGATCAAACTTGTCAAAGTTGATTCCCGAGCTGATAGAGCTGCTAAATATCTCATTCACATCATTGGTTGGCTCTGGAGGGACATAAGTGACTGGTGGTTTCTTGGGCTCGCCGTTCTCGTCCAACTCTGGTTCCTGGCCTTCAGTGTCGCCACCGCCGCGGTCGCGGTCGCCACCGCCACCTCGGCCTCCGCCCCTGCCCCCGCGGCCACGACCGCGACCTCTCTCACCACGTTCCCTGTCTCTGTCACCCCCTTCATCGTCATCGCCCCCTGTGGAGGAGAATTTAAGTTCTAAGCTCGTGAAAGTGTGAATGATTTACCTACGATGAATAAAAACTTTATTAGTTTATCATTTAATAAAGTCTTAAAGTTTAAAAGTACCCCACATAAAGTTTTAGTAGACTGTGTGAAAAATATAAAAAATAGGTAGTGTAAATAGGGATGGAAGAGATCTCTCTGAGCGATAAGACCGCCCATTGTTACACTTTGGTTATGTTTGTTCACTTTTTTTTAATTATTCAAGATGTGGTGTTTCAATGAAGAGTTTATCTATCTATCTATCTAATTTCACTTATTGTGGTAAGAGTAGGCTAAATAATTTACTATAATTTAATATTTAAGATTCAGATAGATTTTCTAGACTAGGGTAGCTTAAGATTTAAATGGTCTGTGCTGATTCTTATTGGTTTATTTCCAGTAGCTGTTTCTATTGGTTCGTTTTCTTAAGGAATATAACACTTTTCATAATCAGCTGTAATCACTTACCGCCGTAGCCGCCACCGCCGTTAGTATCATAATCCCGGGAGCCTCCACGGCCGCCCCTGCCACCTCGCCCACCTCTTCCGCCGCGGCCACCTCGCCCGCGCCTTTCTCCGAAGCCATTGCTTCTCTCAGAGTCATCTAAAAGTTACTCTCCGATTTTAATATAACATTACAATTGTCATATATATTTTCGCAATAGCGTTCTGTGTCATGCCTTGATAGAGGCCTATGTCCACTGACTAGCAGTGTAACGTGACACTAACGGTACGACTAACGCACAAATTTAGTCACTCAACGAGCTCGAAAATCATATGTTTGGTTGTCTCTGAGGGATCAAATCAGGAACGAAGTTATTCGCTAGAAAACTAAACTTTAGCTGACCGACCAACCTTTAGACTTTATTTAACCATTTTGTGTTATTTTGACAAAATAACACAAAATGGGTAAATAGGTACTATACAAGTATACACACTAGAGTGTAGGTACTTATTACATAACTATGGGATTAAAATATATATTATAGTTGCAAAGGACTTGGTGTCAAGTGGTTAAAAACTTTTCAAGTGGAATGAAGGTGGCACTTAACTACACACATTTTTATTTCTGCTTGTCAAATAGAAATATTAGGTCTTTACCTATGAAATTGCCGTTTTGTTTGAAAAAAGTTAAAGTATTTTTTTTTCGAACTTATTTATTTCTTTTATTCAAAGTAATTACCCCTGCAATCAATGCATCTTTGCCAACGCTGTGGCAGTTTATGGATGCCCTTCTTGAAAAAATCAGCAGGACGGGAGACAACAAACTCTTCAAAGGCGTTTTGTACTGCCTCTCGGGAATTGAATTTTTTTCCCGCTAAAAAGTTGTCCAAATTTTGGAAAAAGTAATAATCCGTAGGCGCAAGATCTGGTGAGTATGGCGGATGAGGGAGAGCTTCCAAACCCAGCTCATGCAGCTTAGAGACGGTCTGTTGTGCAGTATGGGGTCGCGCGTTGTCGTGAAGTAGCAGTGGAGACGACCGATTGACCAAAGCTGGTTGCAGACGTGCGAGTTTCGCCATCATTGTGGTCAGTTCTTCAATGTACACATTTGCAGTAATGCTCTCGCCGTTTTGTAAAAAGCTATGATGAATCACACCAGCACTAGACCACCAAACTGTGACCATCACCTTTCTAGGGGTCATTTTTCGTTTTGCACATTGCTTTGGTACCGAACCAGGATCTAACCAACTTGCTGAGCGCTTTCGATTGTCAAAAAGAATCCATTTTTCGTCGCACGTAACAATTCGGTTCAAAATCCCTTCATTTCTGTGCCTGTTAAGCAGCGCAAGGCAAGTCTCGACGCGTACGTTGCGCTGGCGATCGTTAAGTTCGTGGGGCACCCATCTATCAAGCTTTTTTATCTTGCCAATCTGTCGCAAATGGACCAATATTGTTTTGATGCTAACATCAAAAGCTGCTGCCAGCTCAGCTGTAGATTGAGATTCATCAGCTTCCACAATCGCCTTTAATTCATCATTGTTGACCAAAGTTTCCGGACGACCACGAGGTTCATTTTTCAAGTCAAAATTCCCAGAACGGAACCGAGCAAACCAATAACGGGTTGTACGTTCGTTTGTACAGTTCTCTCCGTAAACGTCGTTGATGTTACGTGTCGTTTGTGCCGCGTTGGTGCCACGACGGAACTCATATTCCATAATTACACGAAATTTCAAAGTATCCATTATGAGGAAAAATGAAAATACAACGCTAATCAATAAACAAAAGACTTATATTGTAAATAGAATGTCATATTTTTAAAACAAAATAATTTGAATTTAGAATTCATAGCCAATCAAAACTTTTTTTTGTTTGAAAAAGTCTGTACTGCAATACGGCAATTTCATAGGTAAAGACCTATTATTAGAGAGCAAATGTATTGAGCCCTGGCAATAAACCACATAACCTGCGTAATATTAAAATAACGAATAAATCACGCAATAAAAAATTTGAAACAACTAGAATTCACTTACATCTCCCATACAACATTATTCAACGTTTATTGGAATTGCTTTTTTATGGGTCAAGTTTGTGGTAAATGTCATAAATTATTTATTTGCCTATATGTGCAATTATTATTAGAAGAGAGTTCTGCTTAGCAAGTTATTAGTGAGGTTTAAAAATTATTCCCATAACAGAGCAGTTGCGATTTGATAAGCATGTAGTGCTGTAGACTTTGGTAATGAAAAACCAAGTTAGGTAGAAATAAGTTTTTGCTTAATCACCAAATACAGAAAGTTGTGATTAATTGTGAAATTAAATAGCTTCCATAAATTATTTAACCAAATCAGAAAATTTTATTGCAGCAGGAGTATATCATACATACATCATCTGTGGTATATTCATAATGGTATAAGCACCTTTATGAACACTTGAAAAGTCTGATATCAAGCAACATGATCATTGTTCTTGCCACTTGACACAAGTTTTGTAAACAAATCCATCACAACAAAAAATTATTGTATATACATGCCTGTAAAATATGAATGTATTACTTGTAAAAAAAAAATAACATGAATGTAGTTTCATACATCTATCTGCATATCTTCTCTATTTAGAACAGTTCTTGTATTTTACGAACAAAAACCACTCATTATTGATATTGTTGTATGTTGAAAATGTTTAGAGAGCAAGGTCATCAACATTTCAGCAGTTATTGAGTCATATTTATATTTAAATAGTTACTAATTTGAGGTTTGTTAAATGAATGAAATCTTATCAATTGGAAAACTAAGTATGTTATTTACATAATTCAAATTTGGCTATTATTTGGTACAGAATCCATTTATTGAACTCTCCTCCATCCATCCTATTAGCTGGGATGGGATTAGGTGTGTAACAAGTGATATCAACTATCCAATTTCTTTTACATTAAATTAATTATTGATCTTTATCACAGTTTGTTATTATCGCTGATATAATTAATCAAAGATTGTTACTGTAGCACCACATAAGGAGTGTCACAGCCTAAGCTGTGTGTACCAAGCCTGACTACAAACAACTAATGGAACCATATGAATTTACTTATTATTGCTACATACCTTCTGTTTCAAATGAAGGGAATCCTCGTCCTCTGGACAAACTGTGACCTTCATCTACAGAACCATATTTGTTGTTGTTGAATGGTTGTGTAACTGGTGGGGGTAGTACCTGTCATAAAAGTAATAAAGTGCATAAAGTTTTAGCCGTACTATCACCTCTTGACACAATTCAATTGAAGACCTAAAGAAAATATCTCCTATACAATTTGCACTGTAGTGATCTTCTATAGTTCATCATTTAATCAACTTAATGATGGTATCTGCAGAAAGGCCTCAGGTTAAAATTTCTTTTAGTGAAATAATTACAATACTACCACAAACGCAAGGGACAAAATTGTTAGCCTGGTAGTACTACTTGTATTATTTACATCCCATACTTATGGCAAAAAAATGGATTGCAATAGCAATAATGCACCTACACACCGTGATGCAAATGCCACTCAGCCTTGCTAGGTGATCACGCAACTTGATTGCAACCGATAGAACCAACAATTTGTACAGATTAAACAGTTTCATAGGTACACAGTTTATGTGCATAGTTACTACGGATTTATGGGTTACTTTACTAAAGATACTGAAGGTAACTACTACCAATTTTCATTTTAATTGATTTCGATGTTTCTGTTCTGGGTAGTAACAAAAATAATATCTTTAGAGATAATAAAAATAAACTAATTTTTCATGCAGGCACTCTTTCCTTTAGTTTTCATTATATCTAACATTGTGACACAATTTTTTAGCAGAGCAGTTAGTGATTGATGATGAATATCTTTCTGCAAATTGAATAGTTACGTTTTTATCAAATTATCTTACCACTTCACAATTGTCATCCCAGTCATCATCCATTTTGTTGTCTTCTAAATTCCAATGGAATCTACCTGGTAACAAAAAATTATTATTTATAATGGAGGTAGGTGCATTTTAGTCTAGGTACTTACATCGGTATGTAGGTCCATCAACTTTTTACCATGTTTAGCAAAAGAAAACTTTGTACCTACTTGCAAAAGTTCCTTTTGGCAGCTTTTAAATTTGTAACCGTTTTTATGATAGAAAAATTATTTATATTTCACTAAATATATGATGGACGCGTTGGAAACTTCGTATATCAATACATGTATATCAAATGTGAATCTGCAGCTTTATACAAAGATAAGAGAGAAATGCTACCCGGTACCGGCTTTTGGCAACCATTGCTATTTGCTGCTGCACGTGTAGAAAAATATTATGTACCAACGTATATAAAAAGCAATTTCGTAAAGTACAATTAGCATTAACTTACCAAAAGCTTCTATAAAAAATCGCTAAAGCGATTTTTTTTCTTAATTTTTTCTCACAATCCTAATTTTACAAATTGAACAAAGAAAAGACAACAGCTATAAGTTACAACAATGGCTGCCTCACAGATTATCCGCGGTCCGCGGGTGGCGCAGTGGCGCTGCGCCGCATAAAAAAGGGAAGTGGCATGGTACGGTGGTATGAATTCATTGATAAATTAATCGACTAAACTAGCCTACAATCGATTTAATTAATCGGTATTTATATAAACAATTCGGTATATCGTTTTGAGATACATATTAATAAAGATGGTAACAGAAATTACCGCCTCCCATCAGTCACAGAGAATCCTAGTTAGGGTCTAGGATTTATGTATATGATCTTTGAGCGTTATTATTATTATTATTCATTTATTTATTTACAATCTTAAATTTAAGTCATCGGTGCTAAGTACCACCGGTTTACGCCAGTTCTCATTCGCCAAGGAGAGCGGCGTAAGGCCCTTGTCAACTGCCACCACATCGCGATGCATCCCACACTCGTTGCTGCGGAAATACTCCCGGAGACTATACATTTCCCAGTTATGGAGGTTTTTGGCTTTTAAAAAGCCTCGACCCCCCATTTCCGCGGAATGTATAGTCTCATAACAGACGAGCGTGGGTGAAGCATACGATGCGATGTAAGTATTTGACGGACCTTCCTATCCAGGGCGTCCAGCTCGGTCTGAGTCCACCGTAGTATGCTAAAAGAGTACATCAGTAAGGGAATCACCCAGCCGTTGAAGGCGCGCGCCTTGTTGCCACCCGACAAAAGACTATTGAGTACTTTTGTCAGACGGCAAAAAAAGTGCTCCTTCACCGATTGCTTAACGTCTACCGAAACACCCAACGACTCTGACATACCAAGATACTTGTAGGTTATTATTATTATTATTAATTTGCCTGCCATCATAACTATCCAAAAGTAACATTAAAAACCCATACGTTGGTGATGGACAATAATACACTTATTGGCCTCCTCACAAACACGAATAGAACGTATGCGTCATTCTACTTTTGTAGCTATTGTCATTATTATAGCGCGTCTATATCTATCCTTAACTATGGATAGAGTGAACCAGTATCAACCAGTGCAGAGGTAAAACCATAGAGACTTCCGGTATTCATCCAAACTTTTTGAATAAGAATGTCAATTTTGGAGTATCTTGTCACTGATATCATCAATGTTATTGTCATTGTCAATTTTGTTGGGAATCAACAAGGAAACGATTGAGAGAAAGAACGTCGAGTTGACGACCAAAAATATTACGAAAAAATACTATCGAATTTGTTTAAAAATAAACATAATTAGGTTCACGTGTTCAGTTAGCATGATACATTTTTAAATCGTGATCGAAAATGCATGTAGTAGGCAACGTTATATCATTGTTTTTATCGTTTTGGGGTTGAGTGAGTGTTATCTCTTGGCGTCCTCTTGTTTTTTTATATGGTTCAAGTTCACGATGGCATCAATCGAGGAGACAGTTAAAGTGTCGGTGGTTACTGATCGCACTCCAAATGTGATAAGGTGTTCTAGTACGTCGACTGCTGAAGAGATATGTATAATTTTATGCAAAAAGTATAACATACCTCCCCTCACACGTACATTGTTTGCGTTGCGAGTTAAAAGCACGGATTATTTCCTCAAAGACAACTGTAGGGTCCTCTCTAGCACTAAAGATTACGAATTGAGGATTCGCTTCAAGGTGAGTGTGACGCTCATACTCTTACTAAATTTTTAAATGTATATTACTACACATCCCTATGTTAACTTAATAAAATTTATGTAATAAACATGCTGTTTGTATAAACATTACACTATTAGATCAGATAACATAATTTTTGTAATCAGACTCATTCTAACATATAGATAATGCTTTTCATCTTTTTATAAAAATAAATAAATGTAAACTAAGTTTGGATAAGTTTGATTTTATCATCAAATATTGTTGGATTATGTTGCTAACACTTCTGTAATGTATTTTAGGTCCCAAGACTTGGACTACTTATAACCTTAGATGAAACAACATATGATTACTATTTCCAACAAGCAAGAAATGATGTCAATGAGAACAAAATACCTGAGATCAAATATCCTGAACACAAACAAGAATTACTTGGACTGGGGATCACTGACATGTAAGTTGAAGAATACATACATACCTACCTTGAATTAGAAATATCCATTGACATAGAATAATTGTCAATTTTAATATAGTCAACTCCATTTAATGCTTGAGTTTGACAGTCTGTTCCTCCACTCGCCTGAGAAAAGCCATCTAATGCAGGGTAATTTTTATAACTTAAACTACCAACCTCTGCGGTTAAGGTTTTTTGGAACATCATAGATTTTGGTTTAGAATATGAGTGTACATATCAATTGCTTATTCTATTATACTCTGTTTATTTTCCTCCTTTGTATTCTGAAATAAGAACCCAATGAATAGAATTAGAGACTTTACTACCTACCTATGTAGTGATAGTTGAAGAAGAGAAGAAAAATGGGTGATAGAGTGCTCAATAGACCGAAGTGTTAAAGTTTCTGATAGAACACAATATTAAGATAAAATATTATCGCATGTAAATACCACGAAAAAAGAATAAGTTAAGTATACAGTTAAGTAGAAGATAAAATATTTGTGGGTAAATAATAAAAGATCTGTAATTTTATATATTTAGAAAGTCATAATTGAATTATCTGCCCCAAGCTGATTTTAGTTGAGTAGATTTAACACTGCACCTTATTCTTTAGGCCTGATTTACACATATTACTTACATTCTACAATGTGCATGTGCTATATTATCAATAGATTAATTAATTAAAACTACTCTGTTTAGTGACCAATTAGGTTTATTGATCGAATCTTTAATGGAGTCAAAATACACAAAGCTATTAATTTTACTCCCTTAAAAAATATCAATCACATTATAATTAATGTAAACAAAAGTATTATAATGTAAATTTAATTGTACAGCTGGTTGTGAATAAATTCAGTGAGTGTTTTTTAAAACCCTGTCCTTTAATAAGTCAAAACACTGAGCAATAACCTATCAAACAGAAAAGTAATAATTTATAGTCTCATACTTGTCATGAATGAAAATGAGATAACCCAGACTGACACCAAAATGACCAATGTTAGATAATATGCAGGATGCTACGTTATATAGTAATCTCAGTCTGAGAAGAGATGTTAATAGACTTGGTACTCAGTAGAACCAGAAAGTGAAGTAAAAGAAAGGAATATGTTACCATAACAACTTTCTATCCTATATTATTATCCACCTATGAGCAGGAGTGTGTATCAAATTTTAGGATTAGACAGAAAACAGTTTAGGTTGAGTCATAGTTTTGATGTGATAATACTTTATATGTGACCCATGGCTGAAGCATCATATGATATGCACTGTAACAAATACTCATTTTATATGAAACATGTATAGGTACAAGTAAAGTGTATCAATAAGGCAGGCATAGCAGAGTAGCCATAAAAAATTCAAGTATCAAGAAGTATAATGTCATATACATAGCAAGTGCTTCTGTTAGTTTTCAATATGTATATAATACTACAGCTTCTGTGGTGTGGTGGTTGAGCAGGTCGGCTCATAACCCGGTGGCAGCGGGTTCGATTCCCGCGGCAGGACAAGTATTTGTGAAAATAAAGCGCAAATACTTGTTTTGAGTCTGGGTATAGTTACACAGAGTATTCAAGAAAAAACTTAATGTCTACATGATTTAAGTGTAAATAATAATTGTAGAATAATAAGGTAATAAATAAATTATTTTATTGAATTGTGATAAAATGTAACGCATTAGACTATTCTGTAATGTTATGTTTTATGGATAAATAAATAAATGATTTGCTGTGAGGCTCAAACTAGGCGATAGCCTGTGTCTTGAGTCTGAGATTTGAATTACTTATGTCGCAATATTTTTTTAGTGATATGACTACTATAATCATATCACTAAAAACGTGAATGAATGAGAGATGTTTGTCATGACAGTGGAAATTACAACAGTTATTTCATTACTGTAGTTAGTGTAGATAAGATATCTTCGAAAGATTGCTCAGTTTCATTATAATTATATCAAGATTTGTTTTGATATTGCGTAATTTTCATGAACCATTATAAATTAGTTTGGATCTAGAATTCAGAAACAACAATTTGTGTCTACCAAAGTAAGCTTATTAATTACGTTTTAAATAGGCTTATGACCGATTGTATTATTTATACAATCTTAAAATAAAATTTATATTGTATTAAAGTAAAGACAGCTCCTAAGTTCGCACTTATTCCTCTGTGACATACCCAAATGCATTGCAATAGGTATATAAATCTGTAACCAGGGCGTATTTATAAAAAAAAATCGAACACCTTGATATCGAATTTTTTATTTAAATTTACGATAATCATTCGCGATGGATGCCTTCAATACATTTATTTCGTGTTTATTTGGAGCAGGAAAAGAGAACTAAATAAGTCTCTTGTTCTGATCTTCGATAATCTTTGTATCTGGGTGTCATATTGTATTCTATGTATGTATTTACAAACAAAAAAGTATCTAAGTATTGTATCAGTTATCTGGTTCCCATAGCACAAGCTTTGCTTAGTTTGGGGCTAGATAGCGTTGTGTGAGATGTCCACACATATTATTATTATTATTATCTAATTACGTCGAAATCATGAAATTTTCGAATGAGTATAGAAAATTGCACGAATTCCATGTCAATGTTCCCTGTACTATTATTTATTGTGTGCCGATACAAAGTTAAAGATCACCATAACCTCTAAATCCTTGCGTTTTTGAAGTAAAACTGCTTTACGCACCCTTGTCTTGCGGAGTAAGCTGGTGAATGCGAGGCAAAAGGAAATTGAAGTTGGTTCACGTAGATCTCCATTGTCAACATAACAAAGTTAAAAATTTGTATTATTATGTTGGTATGTCCGGTAACTATTTACAATTATCAAAACGGCAACATTAACATTTCGCGAGGCGAACGGAAGTTGAAAGTTGCGAAGGTAGATCTCCATTGCGAACATAACAAAGTTAAACATTTGTATTATTATGTTGGTATGTCCGGTAAAATGACAATTTGTAATTATCAAGATGGTGACATTAACATTAAAAAAAGGGAAAACTAAATTTTACCGGCCGATAGATGAAGCTAAATTAAAGAAGTTTTACTTTAGTCGTGTGGTCTAAAGCTCGTTTTTTTGATCATCGGGATCGAATACGCACCTGCATCTCTGAATTATTTTCCCAAAGCCTTACGGTATTTACCCGCTATGTATGCAGTGTGAATGAGCAAGACTGTCGTTATAGCTCGTTACAACAACCGATGTAGATCGACTTCGAGAAACTGCAGCGGATGAGTACTTGCCTGACCTCGGGCGATCTTCACCAAATTTTTTTGCGTGTCGAAAATTGGCAGGCGGCGTCTTTTATTTTTTGCATAAATAAACAATAATAAGCGTATGTAGCGTTTGGCTTGAGATTTTCGTTCGAAAATGTCCAATTTTTATTCTCGAAACCTTGTACAGTTAGTAGAATATTATGAGAGAACCAGCGTCTTTTATCACACCGATAAATTTAACATAATGTGGTATGATCAGCATAAATAATGATGATAATACAGAAGGGATATAATCAGTCAACGATTCTAATTAAAATATTAGCAAACCAGAAGTCGAAAACGAAATATAGGTTGGTGTTAATTTAGCCAATTTTGAATGCCCCTGACCACAGAATAAATAATAGTTATGATAAATATCTGATTACGCTCATGTTTTATGCATACTGTTCGTGATCATAAATAAATTGTATGATCGCTTAATGCTCAGGCCCCGCAACAATGGACTATTGTCCACCTCGACAGGGAAATAATAGCGCTTTAACTGCTCAATTATCGAATGATCCGGTCGTGATATCAATGACATTATTTGTTTTAATAAATGCAGGAGAAAATGATTTGCTTATCTGCCACTTTGATTGAACTTTAATCAGGTTTTCGAATAAAAATTCAAAATCGAGTGCTATTTAAACAATTGAAGGGGTGAGAACAAAAAGGGCTTAATTGATTTTTTTTACAAAATGACTTATGGGTTTCGTTGGATTTAGCGTGAAATTATCTACAATAATACATTCTCTAAATACCGAAACGAGGCTTAAATCTCGAGATTTTGAGTCTAAAAACGGTTTATCTGTCACAGGAATACAGTTCGCTTAGCATAAATACATTATTATATTTTTTTTATTATATTATATTTTTACAGTAATTGTATGAATGAGTACTATATTTAGTAGTTTAAACTAGAATTAATACATTTTCAAGCAACTGAAACTTACATAAACCTTTTCTATTACCTTATAAGCACTCTACATTGAAATGAAGCCGTTGAAGTTTAAAGTAAATTTTCTCGAAACTATCTATTTGACAGTTAAACCCTTTTTATTTTTAACCCTTAAATTGGATTGATACCATATTTTTATTGTGATAGACTGATAGATCTTCAATATTTTATTTATATATTCTTTTGTGTGTCACAAATAAATGTTTAACTTTCTTTCTTATTTATGTTTTAGGAAAATGCTTTTTTATTTCCACTATACGGCACACATATCGCAAGCGGTATCTGATAAAAAAATTGTTAGAGGGAACTTTACTTTTATTTTAAATGACCTATTTAATGAGAACGAAAGGGTTAAACGAAAAAAGCATTTATTATCCCTTTACAATAGCGACCCCTCATTAATTATAATAATAATATAATATATGTGTGGACATCTCACACAACGCCATCTAGCCCCAAACTAAGCAAAGCTTGTACTATGGGAACCAGATAACTGATACAATACTTAGATACTTTTTGTTTGTAAATATATATTGTATTCATACATAGAATACAATATAACACCCAGACACAGTACAAACATCGATGTTCATCACACAAATGTTTGTCCTGGGTGGGAATCGAACCCACAACCCGCAGTTCAGAAGGCAGGGTCACTACCAACTGAGCTATCGGGCCAGTCAATTAAAACCTACGCTATGTGTACCCAATTGACTGTGATTGACAAGTGATATACATTTGAGTATTATGTTATTATTAACACAATACTCAAACGTATATCACTTACCGACAATTTGATCGACAAGTGTTTTTACAGCATGTAAGAGTTTTTAAATTTTAAGTAGGTAATAAGTTATAACAGTGATAATTTTAATTAAGATAATTGACATGTAATAATAAGAATAATAGCAATTTAAATTTCAATTAATTTATCAACTTCAACTCTTGTTTCGTGGCTTTTGTGGAGGTGCCACCACAATTTCGCCAATGTCACGTTTTTCCTGATAGACCATCAAACCAAGGAGGCTGTTCGGTGTAGATTAGGTATTGGCCAGTGTAATGGAGATTAATCACCAATTAATTTATATTAATATTTGCACGCCTGCTTGCGGGCCGGGTACAGTGACTGTGAAATCTGAAATGTGTTTGATGTGTGTATCCTAGCAAATAAATGATTGATTATGATTATGATGTACAATAAGCTTAGCCCACCAATAACACCAGGTAAAGTTTGGTGTGCCATTTTCAGTAATTTGACTTTAAAATAGAAACAACATTAAAATTAAAAACAACGTAGTAACAAATCTTAATCTAAGAAGCTGCTACCAGTAAGCAACATGCCCAAAATGCTGGCGGCATTGCCCCGTTGAATGGCAATGCTTAACCTTTGGGCTAAATGGAGACCAAAATTTTGGATCAGTAGTTCTAAACAGACGAAACGATAATTTGATGTAGCATAATAATAACGCATGATCATATATAGATAGTTCTTTAATGTCTCATCAATGAACTTTGCAAGAAAAAAAATCTTACGTACTAATATCATCATTGAAGTCGTTCCAGGAAAACTTAATAAATCTTCAGTTACAATCAATTAATTATGCCAAAACATTTTTCTTTCAAAGGACCCGAGCAATATCAGAAGAGAAACTGCCACTCAATGATGTCGTGAGGAACTACAAGAAATATGTACCGAAAGTGATTGTGCGGCGGCACGGGCCCTTTCCCAGAAAATATGCTCACGATTACCTACCGCAACTCTGCTCTGTAGGACACAATGTCAAGTAAGTATATTCATATTTTTATTATACAATACTACTAGAAGTAATTTCTAGTCACATTCTATTTATGATACAGTTTAAAATGATTAACGATATTCTATTCTAATATTATATTTCGGACACTACTGCAGATGTGAAATGGGCTTATGCTATCACCGAAGATGATTAATTACTTGTTATTGTGACTGGATTTTGAGATTAACAAAGAAATTACTGACTAAAAACCTAGACTTAGGCCTGTTGACTTAGATTAGGATACTAATGCCCGTTTGGGCTTAAGCGTGACAGCTCCAAAGTCTGCAGTTCTCTATGACGTAGTTACTGCAACGCAAATGCCGGATACGTCCTAGAGAGATAATTGCGAACTTAAAACCTGTAAAACTTTAGTGCAAGGCATAAGCTTAGCCGGTATTCGTATTCAAATATTCATTGACTCGTTTGTTTACGAACCTAAAAAGTACTTTGGTCCATACTTATGACCCACAGAACGTGAAGTACCACTCAGGTCGTTGTGGACTTAAGTATATTTCTCTTTTTATTTTGCAAATATTCAATTCAGCGAGCGTTTGCCACCACTTTATTGTACTTTAATCAATCACAATAAAAACCCGCGGCGAGTGGACGTCTTCTTATTCGTAATCCGTACATCCTACACACGGACATACTTATTTATAAACACTTAATAACAGTGGAATAGTTCACAGTGTTTTCTCTTGTTTTATCTTTGCATATTTCAAACTTGATAAAGAGAAACAAAACACAAAATAACTATTCTTTCGTTACACTATGTTTATTATCAATGAAAAGAATGTAGCGGATAACTTATAAAAATATATGGCATATATTACATAGTATATGTAAATAAAGATTTGATTTTTTTACTTTGTAGATGAGGCGAAGGATTAGGCGATATAAATGAGTGATAATATTATATATGCTTACCCTAGGAAACGTTTTTACGCCTATAATATACCCCCTGTGTCCCTCCGAGATAAGGTTCGAAATGCGGGACTATAGGAATGGTCTCTCATGCCGAAACATATTTTTTATTATATTTAACCTTTCAACGTAGTGGAAAAGTATTTCATCTTATCTTAATCATGACATTTTCATAAGTATGTATTTTTCCGTTACAGTTACGTAAAAAACTTATACCTCCAGCAATTATACGCGCTCGCACCTAATTACCTAGCAGAGGAATACGAGAACGTGCTTTGGCAGAACGGCAGTGACGTCACACCCGTCAAGGTGGTCGTCGCCCCATTCCACCCGCATCAACCGGGGATACGCCTTTACAATACGTTGAAAAGAGAGGTGAGATACATATTCGTGGTTTATATCTTCTAACGGCCACAGTAAGTTCCTATTTAAAGATGGGTATTGTCACATATGATGTTGATTTCTACCCTACAGTCAGACACCTAGCTTCCAATGTGAAACAGTCGAGTTTTAATAAATGTGGTAGAATCATCGGCTCGTAATTTAGAATGCAGCTCTCAGTAGCGAATCGGGGCTAATCTTGATATTTATACTTATGACATTTTTAAAATGTGGACCAGTCTATTGAGTCAAAATATAATAATAATAATGCCCAACGATCACATACATAGATCCAGGACCCTAACTAGGCATCCCTGTGTCTAGGGGCCCAGGAACTACGAGGACCATGGTCCCACAACACTCGGACTAAGAATAAGTATTTGCGCTTTTTTTCTGTGCACAAATACTTGTCCTGCCGCGGGAATCGAACCCGCCACCTCTTGGCTATGAGCCGACCTGCTCAACCACCACACCACAGAGGTTGTCAAAAAATTATTATATTATTAATATATTGTAAATAGTATTAATAAATTTAAAATGTAACTTTCGTTTCAGTGGTTCCACGTTTGCGCTATAGAAGAACTGATATATTTGACAAGGAACGGCGACCACTCGCTAGAGGTGTCGAGACGGGGAACCCCGTTGTTTTTTAAATTCAAGTCCGAGGAACAGCTGTCGTCATTTATATCAGTTTGCGATGGATATTACAGGTTTGTTTATGTTTTTTAAAGAAAAATACGAAGTTGTGGTTCCGGCGTAAGAATAGGACAACCCTATATCTTTATGTGGGTTTTTTTTAACGGGCTAATGCTGTTGGTCTCTACCAACCTTTACGACAGCTTCACCGGGCGGGAGGGCAAGCGTTTAATGAGGCCAGCTGTCAAAAGTGGTAGCCAAGGGCACCCCTGGGGAGCCTCGGCTTGGGCTGTTGCCGGGATAAGAGGATCGAGAAGACTACGTCCACTGGAAGAGTGGACCCTATTGAAAGTCGCGACCGTTTTAGCTAACCTACGGGGGTACGTTTAAGAGCTGGTTAGGGGATTATGTACATCGGAATGATGTGTATCGAATTACAATATAATTTTTTTTTAAATTAAAATTTGTATTATATTTTTTTGTCATTATTATCATTCATTATAATAAAGGCATAGTATATCTTATGAATAACACTTCTAAATTAATGACTACATTGACATTGTTATTCATAATTTTTTGTAAATAATATTATATTCTATAAAAAAAAGTTGCCAATAAATTATGATTATGACATGGACATCAGAATTTTTCTTGGTTTACATTATAATGTACTGCGATCACTCAACTCTCCTCCCCTTTTACGGCGGAGGTCCTATGTTCAGCAGTGGAATATATATCGGAAAATACTCCTTTTCCTAAATATTATTTTATAAGGTTATCTGTCTTTATTGGTGTGTATTTTTAGTATGAACATCGTCGTGATATTTGTTCGGAAACCGTTTAGAATCTAAATATATATAACTCAAAGGCGACTGACTGATTGACTGACTCATAGTGATCAACGCACAGCCCAAACCACTGGACGGATCGGGCTGAAATTTTGCATGCAGGTAGATGTTATGACGTAGGCATCCGCTAAGAAAGGACTTTCGAAATTAAGAGGGTGAAATGGGTGGTTAAATTATTTTCCCATAGGCCACGCCGCGGGCGAAGCTGCGGGCAGAAGCTCGTCTATCATATGTGCTTAAATACTTTTATTGTAACAGGTTAATGGTGAAATGGACATTCAATCTCTCAAAAGACGACGAGACGCCTTCGTTGAAAGAATTACATAGGATAAAATGTCACGGACCGGTGGGGTAAGCGATCACTTAAAATTTTTATATCAAGCTACAACTACATTTGTGTTTGAATGTGTTGTAAATTGAATTTTATAAGATTTTTAAAATCAAATTTTTAGCGGTGTAAGCCCAAAAACAAACATATTGCACCTTCTTGATAATGTGACGTGTCAAAATAATAAAAAAACATGCGTAAATAGAAAATAAAACAAAAACCAGAATGACCGAATAGAACGAAGTAATTTCGTTTCTATAAATTAAGTCGTTCGTTCTAATGACCCCAAATATACTTTATGAACGTTGTTCTCTAAGTTTTAAGCGATAACACCACATTTTTTTACAAATGCAAATAGCCAGATAGGGGTTCTAAAGGAATGACGCGATAAAATATTTCTTTGATATCCATAATGTTAAGTAATTCACAAAAATCCTTTTTCATGCGCAGACCCGGTTTATCAAAAAATCTAAAATAAACTCATTCATTGCAAGGATAGTTTTTTTTCAATTACATATATATATAAGTATTCTATCAAAAATATTGTATTCTAACAAAACTGGGCTAAGCAAAACTATATTGTTTCAGAGGAGCATTCTCATATAGAAAGTTGGAAGAGAAACGCGCAAAAAAGCACGGCTGTTACATACTAAGACAATGTCAGGATGACTACAATGTATATTACTTGGACGCTTGCACAAAAAATAGGTAAGTAATTGGTTTTTCTGTACATTACTGTAATATTTGACTCGTACACTATATTTGCATTTTCGTAACTAACGTCATACTTTTCGTGCGGTGAATTGGATGTCTCATCGTGTCTGAATTTGGGTTTAAGAGTTGGGCATAATTTACATTAAAAAAAATAAATAGAAGTGATGATATTTTTTGTTAAGTGAGTGTAATTAATTATTATAAATATTTCAAATTTCACGGTGAAAAAATTATAAAACCACGGAGAATTGCGATAATGACTAAACTTGATGTCAACTGTAAAGTTTTTATTCTCAAGGGGTTCAAGAGTAACATCGAGTATCTGTGAACCCACCAGGGTGTTTAAAGAGGGTTCCAGTGGAAAGAACGGACACTTGGAGCGGCTGTTTCTCCTGCATCCATTGGTTCCCCGTGGTTTTTACCACTTAGTGGAGGGCTAGCCTAAAACCCAATTAATAACCACCATCCAGTTTTAGTTTATAACTTCATATTTATTTCACTTCCAGTACAACAGAGACTTATAGGATAGAATTCAAAGGTCACTGCTACATATTCAACAAGGAGGAATACTTCAGCATTGAGAGACTAGTCAGCTGCCATCAGAACCCTGAAGGAAGGATATTGCTCAGCGAGTGCATCCCACCTTCAGAATATGGTAAGATCACCTGAGAGATGTCCATTCCTTTTTATCTTTAGACAGGCTTTCAACGACAAATCAGCTCACTGTTTAGCATTTGAATAGCAAGTCAGCGCGTTTTTTTTTCTGGTTATATCTTTGCGCATTTTATGTGTGTAGTGAGTGAGTGTGTGCGCGCGCGTGTTTGTGTGTATGTGAGAGAGAGTGAGCACGCGTGCGTGTATGTGTGTGACAAAGTATGCGTTTAAGATTAAATTTAAAAGAAATATTGAATTTATACAATGGCAATTAAAATATGCTCGAAGTTGCCGCTCAACTGAAGCCGCCGATACACACCGTCAAGCACTTAGCAACAGATTCTTGGTTGCTTGTAAAGCGAGCATTAGAGCACTAGACCTTTGTGAAATAAGTTGTTGCGCCCCGCGGTTTCATCCGCGGATAAAAAGTATTTTAATTATTTACTCGTACCACGGGAAAATTTCACTTTTCCGGGATAAAATGTAGCCTATATGTTAATCTAGTGTGTTAGCTATCTTGGTGCTGAATTTCATCTAAATTCATTCAGCCGTTTGAGCGTGAAGGAGTAACAAACATACACACATACAAACTTTCGCCTTTATAATTGAAGGGTTGAGAATAAAAAGGGTCACTGTCAAATTGGTAGTTTAAACTTCAACAGTGTCATTTTAATGGAGAGTGCTTATCAAGTAATAGAAAAGGTTTATGTAAGTTTCAGTTGTTTGAAAATTTTTTAATTCTATTTTAAATACTAAATATAGTACTAATTCATACAATTACTGTAAAAAATATAATATAAAAAAATAAATATAATATAAAATAAATATAATATTTTTTTATAGACAAACCGTTTTTAGACTCTAAATCTTGAGATTTAAGCTTCATTTCGGTATTTTGAGAATGTATTATTGTAGATAATTTCACACTGAGTCCAACGATAGCCATAAGTTATTTTGTGAAAAAAATCAGTTAAACCCTTTTTGTTCTTCAATTATGAAATGATGAAATAATGAAATAATAATATGATATGGTTTTATCGCTCCGTTTTTCCGTCATCGAAATCTAAAGGTCATTCGAAGAAAGTATATCAATTTAGTTTTTTGTTTATTGTTGATTGCAGATAAATCACAATTACTGTTATGTGGAGAGCCGGTGAAGAAAGGAGTGCGTATAGATCAAGCAGAACTGCAAGAAATTTTGAAAGACAACAAGAGTCCCCGTTGTCTGCCTAACAAAGACATACTTCTGTACACAGGTAAGGCGTTTATGATTGAAAAAATTGATTATGACGAGACCATAATTGAATGTTTTTATTAATCAAAATATATTTCTAGGATCTGAAAAGACTGGCTCAGAAAACATTACAGCGACATACAAAGCTTTATGGAGGCTTGATGAAACGAAAAAGTTGGTTGTTGCTTTTAAAACGCTGCAGAGGGAGAAAGCCAATGACCATTTGAAGGTAAAAGATTACATTAGTAATACCACAAATAGTATAAAATGTACATACTTACATATCATATAACACTTAATTTTTATGGTCAGGTGAAGTTAAAAGAAGAATACTAGAAAGTTAATTTTTGTAACTTTTAAATATATATAATAATGCCTTTAAATTTACATTATTATCGCATTTTCCGACAGCTTCTGTTGTGTGGCGGTTGTGTAGGTCGGTTCGTAGCCCGGAGGCAGCAGGTTCGATTCCCCGGGCCAAGTATCTGTGCACAGAAAAAAAGCATAAATACATACTCTTTGTCTGGGTGTTGTGGGACCATGGTCCTCGTAATTCCTGGGTCTCTAGACTCTGGATCTCTGTATGCGATCGTTGAGCTTTATGATTATGATTTTCTTCTAGGATTTCGTAGAGTTAGCGAGCAAATGGGCGTGCGTGCAATCCAGTTCTATAGTGCGGCTATACGGCGTCACACTGAGCTCCCCCACGGCGATGGTGCTGGAATATCTGCCGTACGGACCTTTTGACGACTACCTTAGGTAATTAAAATTTAATTCATTAATTGTAAATGTTTGTGAACATTTAAAACAGCGCCATCTAGCCCCAAACTAAGCAAAGCTTGTACTAAGGGAACCAGATAACTGATACTTTTTGTTGGTAAATACATACACAGAATAAAACATAACATCCAAACACAGAACAAACATCGATGTTATCACACAAATGTTAATCCAGGGTGGGAATCGAATCCACAACCTACAGCTCAGAAGGCAGTGTTACTAACAACTGAACTATCGGGCTACCGTGACTCCATGTCACACGGGATCGTGATCGGAGTTGTTGCTTAGCTTAGTTGTATTTAAATAGACTTTAATGTAGACGGCATAAGTGTTATAAGTCACAACCTTATTACACTCCGTAGAGAGAACGAAGACAAAATAAAGCCGCTACACCTAAAGAAAGTAGCCGCTGGATTGGCGCGTGCATTGTGGGACTTGTCGGAAGCGGGCGTGGTACACGGGTACATCCGTTGCGGACGTCTTCAGCTAGCGGCCTTGGAAGCCGACCGGATCGTCGTCAAGCTATCCGGACCAACGCTACGGGCGTACACGCATCTCGAGTAAGTAAAAAAATATTAGAAATGCACTATCAAATGTAGATCTTTACTGTATACAGCGTAACTTTTAGTAGGACTTTTCTGCAAAGTTCGTCTAGGTAGGTACCACCGCTTTGCCAGCTATTCTACCGCCAAGCAGTAGTGTGCAAGCACTAATGTGTTCCGGTTTGAAGGGCACGTTGTGTAGCTAGTAAAACTACTGGGTAATTGAGACTTTATATACATTTATTGCGTGACTTGACGCTTCCAGCCGTCATTGCAATAGAATTTCGCCAGTTGCGATGGAAGGATGACTCTTAAACTCTTAATATGCTACGGGTTGCGGTAAAAGAGTTTCTAGTCTTTGTATTAGTTGCGGAAAAATAATTATGTTCTAGGTTTATATGTAGTAAATATTTATATTTTTTCAAAATATTACATGAATGAAAATTACAATAAAAATCTTAGGAAACTAAAGTATTACAAAATTATTAAAATGTAAAGGAAAAGTCCTTTTCTTGATTCAAATTATTCCCTTACATTACTAATTAACCTGTATACTTACCATAACTTTTTGCAGTGTCCATTGGATGCCGGTCGAGTTCTTCTCAGAAATGAACCTAGCCAAGAGGTCGGTAGTGGGCGACATCTGGGCGTTTGCGACCACGCTGTGGGAAGTATTCTCGTACGGACAGTCGCCCACTGACACCAACCCGGTGCTGACTGCTAGAGTGAGTTCATTTGTCAATATATTTATCATCGTGAAGACGTACACTGCTGAACCCGGGCCTTATGTTACTGAACGCCTTAATGAAAATGCCCGCCTATAGTGTTATTTTTAATTAGACGAAGTCAACTGACAGTAGCTAATGTCACTTTGTAAAATAATGTTGCCATATTTAAAGTAATAGTGATGCGTTTAGTTCTCGTTCAATCAGACGAATCAACAATGAATGTGAATAGTTAATCATTTAAAACTATAAAAGCATATTATTTCTATTTTACAATAAAATTGTATAAAAGTAGTCTGATATAAGTTACTAGTAGTATGTAACTACAATCAGTTTTTTGACGGCTTATTACAAAGCGTGGCGCGGCGACTAGTGCCAACACCGATCAACGCAGCGCGCGTCGGTCGCCATTTTGTTTGTAATTCGATTTCTAACCTCTGGTCTGATAGCACGAATGCTTTTTTGCGCTCACGCTGTTTAGTTATTGTTATTGTTAAGTTTTTCTATTAAAATTGTTATAAAATAGGACAGTCTTACAAGTTTCCTAGCAAGGTTTTCCTTAATGTTTAAAACACTCGGTATTTAGTATAGGTAAATACTATAGGAACATAGTCGTCGAAAACTCGTTGGTATATACAAAGCACGACCAAAATTCGAACCCCGTCCCCGATATTGGCAGTTCGGCACACTAACTATTCACTAGACAATCGAAGCAATTTCATTCATGAGTTTTTTTAATCATTCTCGTTGTGACAACACTATTTTTATTTCATCAAAAACTGACAACACAGTAAATGTCAGTTGACTTCGTCTAATTAAAAATAACACTATACACTAAAGTTTGACAGCTTTTAATAGGACGTGCCCAATGCCAACTACGTACCTACTTCATAGAGTTCATTTTAAATAGTACTTTAATAGCCTATCATCACACGGTGAATCATCAGTACTCCTAGTATTAGTACTATTAGTATTCGAATGTACATTATTGTACTCGATATCATAATCAAAAATCGATTGCACTGCCAAGAGATTTGAATAGTAGAGGAGGAGCCAGTGAATAAACAGTCTCAACATTGCAGAGCTACGAGATGGGTGACCGGCTGCTTCGTCCGGCTCGCTGCCCGGGCGAAGTGTGGGCATTGATGCGGCAATGTTGGCAGCCCGACCCGCTACGTCCACAGGAGATCATGCGAGATATGAACCATATGCTGCATCGGGGTATGCAACTGTACACCTTATTCTATTTTCATTTAAGGCGAAGAGTATGGCAAAATAAGTTAGTCGAAATCTGTTCAAAGAAACATCGATCTTAACGTCGTAAACTTAAATATGATTTTGGTCTGAATTTCCGCGCGCTTCGGGCAAAGTCAATGCTTGCGAGAAATCATTTTGATGATTTCTAATACTCATGTTTATACTACATATATTTTACACAAATTCCACAGTATGTGAGTGTTTGTTTGGATTACGCATATTTTAAAAAATATGATAGATATTGAATAAAGTTATTACATAATTTGTTTTTACGATTTTTTCTATTTAACCAAAATCTTGTATCGGCGAACTTCACAGATAATTTCATAGTATGTGATTTACATGTTATAAATGTGTGAACGAGACAGCTAACAAAGGGAAACAAAGTGGGTATATTTTTAACTCGACACGAATTGTAATACTTAAGTAGCTTTTAGCCGGTTTATTACGACGAACGCCTAATATTAACTCAAAAACCTACCTGCTACGTACCTTCACTCCACTCGACAAAACTCAATTTTACGTGGTACCTACTAAATAAATAAAAAAGGGATCCAGTTGAGATTTTGAGAAGATGAATCCTTTTTTGAATATGTAAAGAGTTATTGAGTATTATGGAGTATTTGAATATGTATAGAGTATGTTTCATTAGATCTGTGTATTTACAGAATACGTCCCGATCCATGATTATGAAGAACCAAAGATAGCATTGGATCACATGGAACATGCAGATACCGTTTCAAGTAAGTGCCTACAATATCAATAATCACTATAGACTCTTTACTACACTCGTACATTTATTTATTCATTTATTCAAAATCCTCAGTCTGTCAGATTTTTTGTTTCATAACCCTATATTACTATAAATTTTTACTTTTTACCCTCTTATTTATTTGACTGGCCCGATAGCTCGGTTGGTAGCTCAGTAGCGCTGCCTTCTGAACTGTGGGTTGTGGGTTCGATTCCCACCCAGGACAAATATTTGTGTGACGAACATAGGTGTTTGTTCTGTGTCTGGATGTTATATTATATTCTATGTATGTATTTACAAACAAAAAGTATCTAAGTATTGTATCAGTTATCTGGTTCACATACTGGCGCTGTGTGAGATGTCCACACATATTATTATTATTATTATTATTCATAAACATTAGATTGGGGGTGAATAGTTAATTGGTTTTTACCGTTATACATCTATTTCTTATCTGTAGAAATAGTTTGTATCTCCACTTTCAATTATTGTGTTACTACCCTGGTGAAGTGTCAATAGATTTTTTTTTACACAACGCCATCTAGCCCCAAACTAAGCAAAGCTTGTACAATGGAAACCAGATAACTGATACAATACTTAGATACTTTTTGTTTGTAAATACGTACTTAGAATACAATATAACACCAAGACACAGAACAAATATCGATGTTCATCACACAAATGTTTGTCCTGGGTGGGAATCGAACCCACAACCCGCAGTTCAGAAGGCAGGGTCAGGCAATATGAATGAGCCGTTCGGGATGAAACTCCTTGCTTGCTTGCTTATAATATTACCAGGATCAACATAGGATTCTTTTGATCCCGGGAAATTTAGAATCCCAGCGGGAAAACTTGTAAGTTGAGTATGAAATCGCGGGGGTTCCTTGAGTGTCAAATATTTTTCAGGTGACAGATTTATACCAAGTGAGCTGAGCGATGCTGGGAGCAACAAGTCTCTTATATCGGACAATAGCGTCCTATCAACTAATGGAACTATGTCGGATCAGTATGATAACCCGGTGAGCTTGGCTTTAAACCATTTTGAAGCATTTTTACTAATTGAGATAACAGATTTCAGAATAAATATTTTCGAAACTTTTGTTATTTTAAAGACTATTCATTTAACCGGCATATTAATACCCGTCAACATTCAAGTTTGACAGTTGCTAAGTTCGGACTGATGCCTCCATAACGTATCTACTGCAACGCATTTGGATACGTCCTAGAGAGAGAGTGCGAACTTAAGAGCTGTCAACGAGCATAAGGTCAATTAGAAATATGTTCAAATAATAATAACGCACAACGATCACATACATAAATACTGGACCCTAACTAGGGTTCCCTGTGTCTAGGGACCCAGGAACTACGAGGACCTTGGTCCTACAACACAACTCAGAACAAGTATTTGCGCTTTTTCTTTTCTGTACACAATTACTTGTCCTGAAGCGGGATTCGAACACGCCGCCTCTTCCAGCCGCAAATCTAGAATCTTCTAAGATTTCACGATATAAATAACATTCATTTATCGGGACGCGTTTCTACTTATTTTAACATATAGAGAATAATGAAAGATAGGTGAGACAATAAAATTTTATTGGTTGCCGTCACGAGTATACATTCTGGAGATCTTACATAATTAAAGGTAGTAATTATTTTAGTGGCCTAGAATAAGATAACATTAATTATGACGCCTTCAGTGCCTCTTGCGTTGTTGTGGTACAATTTGTGTGATAAATGAATAACATTTATATTCTGTGTATGTTATGAAGTATTCTATATAATTACAAAAATCTAACAGCTATTAGGGTATTGATCACGAAACTGATTGCAATGTAACAGGAGAAATTTCCATACTAACTATGCACGTAAACTGCGTATTCAAACTGTCAAATCCATACAAATTTGTGTTTCTTTCTGTTGCAATCGAGTTACGTGGTCGCCCAGCTAGTACCAACAGTACAAGTTGTGCTTAGTTTGAGGCTAGATGGCGTGTGAGAAGCCTGCAAATGTTGATGAAAACTTCGGTTTCAGTTCGCGGACAACAAAAGCTCCAACTCGCTAGAAAGTATGAACGCCCTCGCTTACGCACTTCGCAACGAAGTGTCGGGGCGAAGCGCTAGCAGCCTCGGGGGCTCTGGCCTCGCGCTCGGGTCTCTAGCGGAGCCCGACGACTCTGCCTGGGCGGCTCCTCGCCTTATGGAGTCTATTGTCTCGCAGGGGAAGACTTACCTCGTCACTATCACTAAGAAGATTGGCAGTGTGAGTGATTTAGCATGTTTCAAAGTCAAAATTCTTTATGTTTATGAATGCCGTGACGAGCTAGTCGTTCGCCTGACGTTAAGCGACACGGCCGCCCGTAACAGTAGTAGTAATTGCAAATAAGTCATTTTAGTCTAAAAAGTGAAAATCCGAATACATAAAATACTTGATTCAAGTTATTGTTCTTAGCATATAACATAACATGCTTCGGTTTGTGACAGAACTATGAACTCGACGTTCTTAGGCAATTTTCATGTATTTTTCTATGTTTTTGTTCTGTTACAAAATAAATTTGCTTTCTTTCTTTCTTAATATCAAGCATAGCAAACTTATTATCATAAATGAGTTGGCAAAAAAGTTATCTTTGCCACTTTTGTTTTAAATTTCCTAATCATAATTAAATCTGGCTTTGAACAGGTGTAAAAACTTATCCTACTACCCTACCCTACTGTTTGAGAAAATACATTACGTGAAATGTAGGTACCTAACACAAAAAAAGAAACCTAAATCGAATTGGGTTATAGTCCAACGTGCAATGCAAGTCAGTATATTGTTTTATGCAACACAAACGCTAATTTTTAAAATAGTTCTTAGTCACCAAGGATAAAAATGAAATGCAAGAAAAATGTCCATAATATAATATATCTATAACTTTACATACTTCTATGTATCTACAGATACAGGTTCTTAAAATATAGGTAATAGTTGATATTATTTTGATAGGGCAACTACGGACACGTGTTCAAAGGATGGATGGAGCGTGATAATCAAGAATCTCAAAGGAAGGAAGTGGCGGTGAAAAAACTCACGCGACAAGCGTCAGAGCGAAACGGGACTCTGTATGAGGATTTCAAAAATGAATTAGAAATTATGAAGGTAAGCTATAATTAACCCGTATTTTCCATTACATTTGTCAATGAGCAGGCATTTCATCGGCCATTTCTCATCAAACTCGACAAATAAGCCGGGAGAGATTAAAGATAAATTTTCTCTGGTGGGCTTGAGATACATCTGTCAGCACTGAATCGTACTTTTTCGTGTTCTATCCTTTTCTATTATATACTTATATTATGAATATGCATGAAATATTATGGTCTTTGATATTTCACTTTATACTATTACTTGTATAATACAATATGCAAAATTACCGTAAACAGCGATATAAAAACATCCAGGAGAAAAAAATATACTGAGTTCTATTCTCACTTTGTCCAATGATCAACTAAAAACTAAAGTGCCTTAGCCATAATTATGCAATGAAAGTTTTTCCCGTCCAAATATTATATAACTAGCTGCGCCCCATGGTGTCACCCGTAGATAGATAGATATTGTCTCACCAACGAAATTCATACAATACAGGAATGATTAAATCTTACGTACTAGTGCTACAATGGGCGGTCTTATCGCTAATAGCGATCTCTTCCAGACAACCTTTGGATGGAAAGTATCAAAAGATAATACACGGTGGTCTAAAACAATTTAGAATAAAAAGAAATACACATAAAAATAAACTATTACCTATAACTTGGTAAATATAAATAAAAATACATCCTAATATTTACATATTTTATAATAAAATAAACTAATACATGTTTATTACAAAAGCAAGAAAAAGTTATAAAATAATACTAGATAGCAGCAGTTAACATGACAGATAATATTTGTACACCAGTAGCTTATTGTTAATCCACTATATGAGTTATCTATATCGCAAATTTCATACAAATCCGTCCGTCCATTTGATCGTGAAAGTGTAACAAACATACACACATACAAACTTTCGCCTTTGTAATATTAGTGTGATATATTATGTTACAGTCGCTTCAACACATCAACATAGTAGAAATCCTCGGCTACTCGTGGGACCACGGATCGGATGTGCTAATCGTGATGGAGTATTTGGAAGAAGGCTCGCTGAACTACTACCTCAAGTTTCAAGGGGATAAGCTACGCATCTCGCATCTACTCAAATATGCTAAAGATATCGCTACGGTAAGGACTGATCATTACCAAATTAGATATCTTTTAGACTTAGGTTAGGATATTGTATTCTATGTATGTATTTACAAACAAAAGGTGTATCTATGTATTTGTAGGAGGAACGGGTTGTGCGTAGGTTGCAACCTATATAACTAGGCTTTCTGCATGCGCACCGGGCGGCGTCCGGAGCAAGAATGATCCGTAGTACACCGAGCGCTCCCTTTATATAGCCAGATGGGTGGGGAAGCGATGACAGTTGCCGGTGTTGCCACTGTAATAAATTTATATGCCACCACAGGGTAAATTACGGTACTGCCCGCTGCGCATAGAGTTTATAACTGGATGGTTGAGGCCGTCATATTCTATCAGCTACCTGGGGGGTAATCACGAAACTTTGATAGCAATGCAACAGGAGAAATTTCCATACTAACTATGCACATAAAGTGCGTATTAAAAATGTCAAATCCATACAACTCTATTAGTTGCAATCGAGTTATGTGATCGCCCAGCTGGTTTCTATAGTACAACCTTTGCTTAGTTTCGGGCTAGATGGCGTTGTGTGAAATGGCCACAAATATTTATTATTATTTTAAGTGAAGCAAGGTGGAACCAGTAGGTAAGGTCGAAATACTACATTGTTTTCGTTTGTTCAATTTTATTTATTATTATTCACTCACTTGCATTAAAACGAAAGTTTAATTATACCAAATTAAGCATTTTGTGTATTTCAAATAATTATGTCAATGTAATGCAAACTGTGGGAATACTGTCCATTTTGTATATTCCCTTGGCTGGCTAAGGCATCCACGGGAAGGGGTGGGGTGGTCCTATTCTCATGCCAGAATCACACAAACTGTGAAATACATCACTAAACAGTTAACTGGCTCTTATAAAATTTGCTTTAAAAATAGACCCCGCATAATGGGTAGTTTTGGGGTCTGTAAGATTCTTGTAGCGTGTGAAGCCGTGGGCAGCAGCTAGTAAAACGATAACAACTATTGACTGGCCCGATAGCTCAGTAAGTAGTAACCCTGCCTTCTGAACTGTGGGTTGTGGGTTCGATTTCATTTGTGTGATGAACATAGGTGTTTGTTCTGTGTCTGGATGTTATATTGTATTCTATGTATGTATTTACATACAAAAAGTATTTAAGTATTGTATCAGTTATCTGGTTCCCATAGCACAAGCTTTGCTTAGCTTGGAGCTAGGTGGCGTTGTGTGAGATGTCCACACATGTTATTATTATTATTTTAGGGTATGGATCATGTGTCAGCGAAAAACGTGGTCCACCGAGATCTCGCCACGCGGAACATTCTCGTCGTCAACAAGTACCACGTCAAGATATCGGACTTCGGACTCGCGCGGATCATACCGAAAGAGGAAAGCGCGTACCGACTCAAGACTGAACGGCTGCTGCCTATCAATTGGTACGTAATCTTTTTCCCTTCCTCTGTTTTTCCCTCCCTTTCTTTTCTCTCCCATAATAGAACTTAACTGAACTTTGGTCCCATTACGCTTAAGCCAAACGTTTGGCCAAGTCCTTGTACATATTATGTTTCCATGGCAAGTTTGTTTCCCTATTTCCCTCATAATTTCGAAAGTGTAGTGGGAATGCTACATCAATAGGTTCTCATTAGGTTGTATTTTATGTATGTGCCTTTATATCTCCGTTATTTATCAACCAATTTGGAAGTCTTTTTATTTGAAAGGATGTATTTTCGCATTGGTCGCTATATAAATCATATCAAAATCGGTCCAATAGTTTGGTTTTTAAAAGTGATAAATGATCGAAGTATTTCTCAGTATGGAATTAAGGCAATTGTAGTCGGTTTTGCCCCTTTTTAAAAGGAAATTACACATATTGTGATGGTTTGTGATATCAATATATCTTGCCAGGTATGCGCCGGAGTCTGCGGTGGAACCGTGGCATTTCTCTACGAAGAGTGATGTATGGTCGTACGGTGTGACGGCGTGGGAGATATTCACGCGCGCCCGTCAAGAGGTGCCCAAGTTTGACGTCGAGCGGCCCAGGGAACGGGCCTCTTGGTGAGGAACTAACACGCTTGCTTTAACCACAGATGTTAAAAACGAGGGCTTATAATCTAAATATATATAACTCAAAGGTGACTGACTGATTGATTGACTGACATAGTGATCTATCAACGCACAGCCCAAACCACTGGACGGATCGGGCTGAAATTTGGCATGCAGGTAGATGTTATGACGTAGGCACCCGCTAAGAAAGGATTTTCGAAATTCCACCCTTAAGAAGGTGAAATGAGTGGTTGAATTATTTTCCCATAGGCCACGCCGCGGGCGCAGCTGCGGTCAGAAGCTTGTTTTACATAATAGTTTGGTCAAACAATACATTCAATGTTAAAATAATTTGCAATATCTCGGAAATAGAAATTCTTGGAGAAAAGTGAAATCACTTTTTTTGTGGATATTGCATGATCTACAATTTTGTCTGAAATTTTTGACTTTTGTCGGACGTGCTGGTAACATTATAATACAATTTTTTAACTTTGTTATGTTAACAATGGCGATCTACGTGAACCAACTGCAACTTTTGTTCGCCTCGCATTCACCAGCTTACTCCTCAAGTCAAGCATTCGTAAAGAAGTTTTACTTGAAAAACTATGATCACCATTTTGTTCCAGCTTCCAAATACCAGAAGGGTGTCCGTCGGAGATATTCAGGCACCTCATGAAAGACTGCTGGAACCTCGACCCAAACCTCCGGCCCAAGTTCATAGATCTAGTACACATGTGCAAGCGGTTCATCGACGAATACAAGTAACTGGCAACATTTATCTACGCTATTTAAGAGCGGAACGGTACACGGTCGAGGGGAATGAGAGGAGTTTGAATGGTTTTGTTCATCGTGAAACTGCTCCAAAAGGGAATTACAGGACTAGATAGTTAAAGTAACTGTTAATTCTACTTTGTATGAAAATCCCATTTTTACTATCTATAAATTTTATTGAACTTGTCGCGACATTGTTAGACGAGTGACGAATTGACTTTTATGATCCGAGATTATTAATGTATCTTTTGCAAGCGTTTGTCAATCAATCAATTTTATGAAATCCTGTGAAATCATGATGTATATTTAGATGTTGATATCGTATTTCGTAATGCATTTTGCACAATACTGCCAATCGGGGTGTAGTCGCGTTTTTGTGGTTCCTCGAAGCATTTGCCTTATTTAATTCATTATATACATATACTTAATAATTTTCTGTAAGTTTATTTGTAAATATTTCGCAATCGAAGTGAGAAGCAATTAAATCATATCTCAATTGTGTTGAATCTAAGTATACGTTTATATTTGTGCAATTTGTGTGTAGGTGTTACGTAAAAGAGATTTTGCAACTTTTTACTTTGGTTTCTACATAGACTGAAGACGAGGAGATTCTGGAAATATTTTAAGGCTATTTTACGTTTACGTGTGAACACACTTTAAGCTCATTTTAAGATGTATCAATGACATGGTACTTGCCGCGATAAATAATGACTAAAACAAAGTCAATTTTAGAGTAAGCGTTGTTTGTAATTTTTTTATTCGAGGCACTTTGTCGTATTTAATATTTGCTAGTCTGATCGTCGTCAGATATTTTTATGTGTTTTGAATTGGGATATAAGAATTGTATGGACACAGTCTATTAAAGGCTGTATTGTAAATGGGGGTAGTTTGCGCATTTTACAATAAATATGTGTTTTTCCGGCAGCTTTTAAAGCCGGCGCGCATATTGCATTTTGATAAAGTCGTTAGATTTAAGAACAAACACCCGTAGACTAAGCTTGCTGTATTTCGGCGCTTAAAATTCACGTCTTCAAAAATACTTAATCAAGCTGATAATAGCATTTTTTTGTCTCACTTCCGCTACCGTTTCGGCACAAGTAGTAAAAGTGATAAATTTACTTTACGTTTTCAGATGTTTTGTTTATTTTTGTGTAATTGATCAATAAACTGCAATACTAAATTGGCATGTGTGATGGCAGCTGATATTTGCGGTAATAGACTCCGAAACTGGAAAATATTCCATCTTTCATTGTTTCATTGTTTCGTGATTTATGATCCCGAACAATATAGAAATGTCTGCCCACATCAACATGTCATCAGTAAAAAAAGAAATTGCGCTAGCGTTTTGTAATTGCTATTATTTATTTGTGTGAACAATTGTGATCGTAAATCAATGAACAAATATAATTATGAACGGGTTTACAAAGAGATATATATGTTTATTAAAGATTTTTATTGCCATGATTTAACACTTGTGTAGCGGTAATATATTGACGAATCGGGCAGTGGACGTGCGCTCTGCTCGACTATAAAACCAAAGATGATATTATGTATTATATTATCCTGATACCTAGAGAACAAATAATTTTAAGAATTTATAAAACATAGGTATATTTTATGATTTTATGTACTAAGTTTGCAATGTTATATTGCTGTTTGTAAATTAGTTTAAAACATTATTTAGTTATTGACATTTACACTGTTTTTTTTTTAAATTTGATATGTAATGTTTTAGATTATGGTAGATATTTTATGAAGTTGTTTTTTGCATTTATGAATGGCAACATCTGAATTAAATGAATGTGGGTGTTAGCCGGAGTGCACCTGTTACATCAAGACAAGGGACACAGTCAACTGCAATGGGAGGTATAACAATGATTCAATTCAATTTTTTTTTTGCTTGATCATGTGTACATATATAGATGATAACAATAATAATGGCATATAAAAAAAATTACACCTATTACACAGAGAAATCTAAAATAAAAATTATCTAAATTAAACATTAATTACATTTCTATCTTAAACACTACAGTACTTATGAGTATCCCCAGAATTGTATAAATTGAATGATAGATTATAGTTGCCTTTTGCCGTTCTTGTAGAACAAAAATAAACCAATTCAACCAATTTTTTACTTATCACAGTCCGAATTGGATTGTAATTTGATAGGAAAAATTAGAAAAAAAAAAACTTACAAAGAATGGGGGAACAAAAGGCGTCATTATCGTATTAAGCGATTTCTACCAGGCCCAAAGGATGGACAGGAATTAAAGAATCAAAAAAATAATTACTTTACTAACATAGTGGACTATAATAATAAAAATAATAACGCCCAACGATCACATACATAGATCCTGGACCCTAACTAGGATTCCCCGTGTGTAGGAACCCAGAAACTACGAGGACCATGGTCCCACAACAACCAGACACAGATTATTTGCGCTTTTTGTTTGTAGCACAAATACTTGTCCTGCCGCGGGAATCGAACCCGCCGCCTCCGGGTTATGAGCCGACCTGCTCAACCACCGCACCACAGAGGCTGTCAACCTCCCCCGTATCAATGTATCGAAAGAATAGTTATTATCTATTGTGAATTTGAATAGGCAAAGGCAAAACAAACCAAGAGAAAATACTGAGTAGCCATTCTATTATTAGCAGTGTTTATTAGTGAGGGGCAAGCCACCGCATAGCGCGGGCCAATGTAATTAATGGTGGTCATCGACGTTCCGAAAAGTAATGAAATACGCGGTTTCTTATTAATTGTTTCGCACATTAATGGAATTTGTTTAATGTCCTAGAGTATGCTATAAGCATATTGTTTTCGTACGGGGGATAGTATACGCTTGTTCAACACTCTCCCATCACCCTCGTAAGTCATGCTGAAGTATTTTTTATTTGTTTTGTTCACTGTTGGTTTCATCTTTTATAAATATAGTTTTTGTATGTATAGTTAGGATACAATGGGGCTGGCATAAACTTTGTTTAAAAGCTCCTTTAAAAATAGATTTTTAAAAAAAACTTGAGAGGTGTCAAAGGACACCCGAATGGAAAGAAGTTAAAAAAAAAATCTAAAAACTTGTTTTTAAAACAGTTTCAATTAGAAATTATCGAATCAAGAAAAAAATAAGTAAAAAAAAATCTTATTATATTTTATAAAATAACTGGCTTGCTTTCTAAGAGAAAGAGAGAGAGACAGACAGAGAAACATGCGCACGCCGCACGGCTTATAACTATAGCAAAAAGTGTCGTTACAACTTTTGGTCTTAATTTTTCCGTCTAGCCCCTTTTCGCAACGCGCGATAAGGAACTTCGTTCCAAAAACCCTCTCCCATGTTGAAGAGTTCTATTGCAGTTGATTGAACACTTGTTGAACTAGTGTAGTGAATGCTGTTAGCAGCGTGTGCTCTTGGCTTCAGTGGATTGTAATTAAGACTGAGAATCGCGACCTAACGGTGCTATGAGGATCGAATATGGGCCTTATATTTTCATGTTGAATGTTTGAAATAGTTGAACAAAAATTAGGCTTTATTATTGCGAAAAGAACCAAACGTTTTGACTGTTACACATTTTTATATAAAGGTTTTTGATGTTACGATTGAGAAATTGTAAACGTTTAAAAAATTGTTATCGCAGTGCTCCGAAAGAATTGTGGCACGTAAGTATGGAAAAGCGAAATTGACTTGATATATTTGTTTCTATTAATCGTAAGATCGCCCATATTTTTGTGTCACATTTCTTGCTGGACACTGTTTTATAGCCCTTTTTATTAGAATCCTTCCCGGTAGGTACGTTAGTTACGTCATCTAGATTTTGAAGGTATACGAGTGTGATAAACGAAGTATAAGGGGCAAACGACTGCCGTAGGTCACGCGGAGCCTTGGCTCAACTTGCTTGCCCCGTACTATGATAGAACTTAGAAACAATTTGTAGCATCTGGCATTTTAGAAATAAACAAAAGCCGCGTAACATAAAAACTTATTGCAGTTCTTATATTTTATTGTTCTTATGACATATTCGTGAGATTGATATTATTGATTAATGTTTTTAGTGTTAACGATTGAAATGTATGTCATACAACGTCATTTTTATAAATGTAATAAATCATCAATTCGGTCAATTATATGTGTACTTCAAACGCACATTTTATACGCAACTTTCATTATAACAAACATTTATTGTTACACAATACAAAACACGTGACACAGAACGGGGTTTTAGCTATAAAAACGATCTATTATTATTATGCTAAAAAAACAACAAATTGTATTTTTTTATTTGTATCTACTATGCTGTTTTCTAGTTGGAAAATACAGGGTGTTAAATTATACATTTCATTTAAAGGTATATTTCTTTACTTATAATACCAGAAACTAATTTATAAACGCTGTTGCACAGAACAATATTACTCTTCCGAGTAATATTGTTCTCATTGAACTTGAACAATGTTAACTGTTACTACTATTATATACCGTCCGTACTAAAGTCTAATAAAATATAACTTAACTAAGCAACACTTTCCCCCGGGTTCTCGTATACGTTTATTGAATCGCGTCATTTTGGCAGACCAAATATTGAACGCTCATTGCCTTTTTTTTAATGGATCCACAAGTGTTTTTAGCCAGTGTCAAGTAATTGATAATTTTTCAAGTTCATTAATATTATATAATGTCAAAGTCACAGTCCAAGTCATCAAGTTAAGTCATAGTCTAGTCAAGTCATACTCCTAGTAAAGTGGTGGCAACTTTACCAGAAGCTTCTATGGAGTTCTGGAAACAACACGAAAGAAACGTTTCACTGCAACTAACACAAGTTTTGGAAAATAATACAATGCGGCGACGTGAACTTTTTCGTTTTCCCGCCAAAACTCTATTGCCAGTTGATTATCAGCTGTCTCAACCAATGAGCGTACAGTATTTGGCATGTTGACTTTACACGAGCTTGGCAAACGTACGATAAACCGGGACTAGGGTTATAAGTGCGAACTTAGGAGGTGTCAAGCTTTAGTATAGACGGGCATTGTATTTTTTGCGTTAGTACTAACCTCATTTTGATGATAACCCCGTTCCGTTACGATGCATCTAGTCTCTGTAGCTGTTATTTAATATCAAATCTAAGCTGATATGCAAAAGACTTATAATTAGGTCGATTGATATTGAAACTCACCAATTAACCTCTTTTCTATAATATAGGTTATAAATCAGTAAATCGCATATGTCCATTTTAGAATATTTGCACCGAATTTGTGTATTATACACGACTGTTGTTCACTTTTATATTAATATATTTGTAGTTGGAAATGTACTGTATAGTCAATATTTGAATCTAAACCATTGTTTTTACATTGTCACCGCTTTAAGATGTTGCTGTAAATATTAGTTACATTACGTAGTTTAGTTATATAAGGATCGTTTTATTGTAATATTAAGACTGGGGATGTCGTTGTTTCGATCAGTGTAAAACATCAATTTTGTTAATGAATAAACAAGAAACTTTTAACTGACTCGTCAATTACTTAGTTGATTAAATAATTCAACTCAATGTGGATACATACAACAGCCAAATTACCAATATTGCGAACAATCGGAAAAACAAAAGCTGGTAACGGTTATTCAAACAATAGCTTACTATAAGTTAGTAATAGTAAGTTAAGACCTGTCCAAACTAATATAAAAATCCCATGGAAAAAAGATCGTTCTGTTTTCCCGAATTCGATGATCAGGGAACCTTTTCTAATTTTACTTTGCACGTAAACTTAATTCAATTTATGATTTTTTTTTTTAAATAGCAACATTGGTCCTACCTTTCTTAAGTGAAGAGCTTACTGACCACTACATTGTCATTCTTATTATTATTCTGCTACCAAATGAATGGTTGAAAGTATGATAAACCATTCACTTGTATTTCTACCGCTACCTAATCGGTGACCTAAACACTCGATCTTAGTAGGTACATTTTCCAAAACTTTATAATACATACATTTACAATATATTTACAATACAATATATAGCATAGAGGCTTAACTAGATAGAAGCGTAGAGGATTCATATCCTACCCTAATATGCGTCTATTTTAGGGCATTCTGTTTATCTGAAACCTAAAATGAATACATTTTTGTTAGCAGGTACTGTTTCTAATTAAGCTATCATGATTTATTGAATGCAGACGACGGTTCTATGGACGTTGTAAATTACGCCATATTAATACCGAATATTTAACTTTACCATCAGTGTGCGATAAAAAAAGTAACGTCAACAGACACTTAATGGTTTTTTCCGATATTTATTTTCATGTTTTTTTACGGATAAATTACCGGTATTTTCTTAATGCAATAATTATACAATTACCGCTAAATGGAAGTCAGCTATATTATCGGCGCCTTTTTATGTCATAGCAATTAATGGGCTGATTATATTGACAAATTTAGATTATCTGAAAATTGTATTAATTAAATACAAAAAATTCTTTAATGCATTTTCTATGATGGGCATCTACTCAAACTATCTTTTAAAACGTTAAACATTTATAGCGTTATTCCATATCTTAAGTTGAAAGGTCAATGACCTATTTAAGCTTTCATAAAAAAGTAGCGCTGTAAACGTCCTCAATTTGGAACGGATTCAAAACATTCAATTCATTTTGTATGTAATTTAATGCAAATATTTTTCGATCGTCTTATTCTATGCAAATTATGAATTGCTTTGCTACTCTATGTATTTTGTATTTGTTTGATTTCCGATTTAACTTACAGAGTTTGGTTTGTTGAATATTCTTAGTTGTTTGATAGCCGTCTTAACTTTTAATGAATATACAAATCTAATATTTACATAAATGAATTATGCGACGATGGAAAAAATTTAGATTTTGGGCTCTAAATGCTTTTATTGTAAAGATAAAACGGGTCTATTCGCGCACAAGAATTATCAAAACATTATTTTGACTAACCTCGACGTCCAGTCCCCTCGTGACCACGGCCAATGTAACTTGGTCGAAACGTCGAGGTTAGTCAAAATAATGTTTTGATAATTCTTGTGCGCGAATAGACCCGTTTTATCTTTACAATATAAGTTCAAGTCGCGAAAGTTTAAAAAGTGTCTAAATACTTGTGTTTGCCATTAGTTTTAAAAATAATAATTGCTACATTTTAACTCTAAATATCTAAGCTAAACATTTACATTGATCGAAACAAAGCATCTGTGTTATTTGCCATGAGTTTAAAAGTAAATTATTGTCGGTAGTTGAAGTTTTTAATTTAATCTCTACCACAGAGTGAATAGAATAATCAGTAGAAGTACTTCAGAGTAATTCCTCCTTGGAGAATGCTAGAAAAGTTTCATTCAATTAGACAAGATCAGGTAGGGCTGCCACTTACAATAGCAAGCTTAGAATAGTAGTGAACTTTCACATACTTTTTTAATTAATTTTTTATCGGTTGTTCAGTTACCTAAGAGCAAACCACAGCTGGACAGTAATTGATAATAACAGTAAATTAGTACATTTACCTATATGATTCTATGTAGATGCATAGACTCGATAAGAGTAGATTAGGTGCCTATATATATTTAGATTGCCCGCTATTTAGATTTTACCGTGAAAAAGCACCTTGCCTGCATCTTTAAGCATGATTCATATCATCCGCAAACTTCTATTCAAATCGGTTCTATTAGTTTGACATGAACAAACAAGTAGGTAAACGTTTCATTGGAATGTAATAAATCTAGAGATTTCCAAAATAAAATAGTGTGTTTTGATATGTCATGGTATACATGTCTATTATTATTCAAACGATGAGTATAATATTAAAAATTGTAACTTACAATAAACGACAAATTCATGCGAGACATCCCTTAAAAGTTCTAAATTCCACAGCTATACTTATTGCACGTTCTGAAGTAGGTGCTTACTTGGATATTAAGTAAAGAAGTAGGTATACGTACTTAAGACTATTTCTGAAGGTACGAAGTTCATAGTAATTAAAGCTGCAACTTTAATATGAACTTTGTGATTTAAAACTCTAAGCAAAACGTTATTTTTTAAAGTTAATATTAGCAAACTTACTGAATGAAGTGAAAATTATATATACTTATTCATCATACTTAAGAACTCAGTCAATTAGAATTTGAAACTAAATCAATGGCACGTTAGGAAGGGTCTATTTTTAAATGTTTTTTAACGGATTAATGCTGTTGGTCTCTACCGACCTTCGCAGCGTCACCGGTACCGGCACCCATAGCCGCTTAAAGTGGGAGGCAACTAGCTCAAGGGCCCCCTGGGGTGCAAACCTCGGTTTGGACCGTTGCCGGTATAAGATCGAGAAGACTACGTCCACACTACGGACACTATTGAAAGTCGCGACCGTTCTAGCTAACTTACGCGGGGTACGTCGATCTCGCCGGCGGGGTCGGTGTCTGATTGTGATACGCTGGTATCCTATTACGGTGCCGAAAGCCCGGTGACACTGTAGATCCGGTGACGCTGTTTCCGGTGACGCTGTAAAGGTCGATAGAGACAAACAGCATTAGCTCGTTCAAAAAACAAAACAAATAAAAAAAAAACGGTGCCGAAAGCGGTATCTGAGCCAGAAGGGGCTAGACTGGTCGGGTGATCCTAGCGCATACTACGGTCCTATAGGATCGTCCGGATCGCTCAAGACGTGTCTCGCGCGGCGGCGACGGGGTAGGTCTAAATAAGTGTGTATAAAAAAACAATCACTTATTAATAGCACTTATTATTATTTGGACCTAAGAATTAAATTTATAAAAATTAAAAACTCCGGGTCATTCTAATTATCCATTTAGACATGGTAGCTCTAATAGCTAACAATTTTTACAATAATAGCTAACAATTTGTGCCCGACATGACAACGTAGGTACGCACGATGGTAGCTCTTTAAATGGCGTCTATTTATCTCGAAGCGCTGAAGCGAGGGTTGTGACATGACACATTTGCGCAGCGACAGACAACCGCGCTGCCTCGTTGCATCGTCATCAACCGAACCATTCACGCTCGCAACAGGCAGATTCCTGGCAGATATTGATGGATGGGGTCCGTCAAGACTTCGTATGTACGTGATATGTAGGTACCTATATCTACGCATGGGATATGTCTATATAGGTACAAAACATTAGGTTTTATCACAAACCCATGTATTACCTGTGGCGAATATGTGGGAGATACTTTTTTTTTTGTGTTTATGTTATGTTATATTTTGCCTCCACACTTTTGTGTATTTAGCCAGTGTCAAGTAATTGATAATTTATGAAGTTAATGATATTTACGCAAATATGTGTCACAGTCACAGTCGAAGTCATCAAGTCAAGTCATAATCTAGTCAAAGTCATACTCCTAGTAAAGTAGTGGCAACTTTACTTGAAGCTTCTATGGAGTTTTGGAAACAACACGAAAAAAAAACGTTCACCATCATTATACCACTTTCCCACACTCATGCCTGTAATCCAGCACTTAACGAATAAAATGCCACCAATTTTATGCACTAACACTGAAAATAACACAAGTTTTGGAAAATAATACAATGCGGCGACGCGATCTTTTTCGTTTTCCCGCCAAAACTCAGGCAGATACTTATAGATATATACAGATAGACCGCAGTATTTCATACAAGATGGGACTTATGGCTGATATAAATAAACATTTTATTTTTCATAGTTACAAAATATATTGTCCAATATTATGTCCTGTCATATCCAAATCATATCCCCTTATTATATATATTCTATTATCTTGATACCTATTTTAATTACTAATAATTATATAAATTTTCATTGTTCGGTACGTACACATAATTAAATTTTATAAGTAACAACGTGAAGGTTTGTTATATAAGGTTTGCCTAGTTACAGGCGCTTTTAATTATAAAGGGCTCCGAGGGCAGTAGACGAAACATTATCCGATTTTGGAGTGTGGCAGAAATTATACTCAATGAGACGAAATTAAATAAATACCACGAATCGTATTATGAAATGTATTTAATTTAATTTATTTACTTAGTACTAGGTGCGTGGGCAGTTAAATTGTGTGGGTTCATAGATGTTCCGTTGCTTTTAAATCTTATTTAGAGGTAGTAGGCAACCCGTAGAGTTTTCACTCGCGTTTTTCATACATCTTGAATACCATGTTATTATGCCTTAGGGGATGAGTTTTGATAAACTTTTCATTTTAAGCAACATCATCAAAGGAAGACACCTTTAATAAAAGTACTTATTAATTATCTACGTGTAATGGATTGTGCAGTATGTTGTCTGATGAATAACAACGCTGACGCTCACTTTGGCTGATTATTCCCTTAAATCAAAGCCTTATTACATATCAACATCGGGACACAAAAAAATCGAGAGGTATCACAGTATTGTAGACCCTGAAATTATAAGAGATACAAAAATATTTTAAGTTTAGAGATAAGAACATGAAAAAAATACAAGTGAATTGTGAACCTACTCCTTTTTTAAAAGTCGGTTCAAAAACCAATATTTGATTTTCTGAAAACTATCCACAGCCTGTAGGTATATTACCTAACTAAGACTATGAACGAACAGAAGCAGTTTTTGAACGGTCTAACGTTGTTAGTCTATAACCGGAATGAAACCGTTGAAAATTATAAACATTAATCAATGTCACGACATACCTACCCACATTATTAAGAAAAGTTACCGAATTACACTAACATCTGGTTCTTGTGTAACTTCACGCTCATAATCCAAGGATAAATAATCCAAGGGCAAGGACAAGCCCAAAGAATAATTGTTGGAACATAAAGCACGTGTTTAATGCTATTTGTAAGACAGGTACTATCCAAATAAAACATTACAGTACATCAGTAAACACGTCTGAGTGAAACCACCATACAAATGTTTTTTTTTTTTAATTTGACCACTATCTCACGTGATGGTAAGTGACGATGTAGGTAGATGTAGTCTAGGATTGTAATACACTTGTCTAGAAGATACCTGTTGACTCTCGGTTTGAAGACTAATACAAGGTTGTAGATTTCGGGAAATATAGCTAAAGCGCTCCGCTCTTGGCTGTTCACATGATAAACGTAGAGCCAAATCGCTTTGTTCGCACATGTGGGATATTAACCATGTAACGGTGGCGTTTTTTCGTACATCTGGTTGTACGATGGTGGAAAGGTGATGGCGAAATCAGGTTATGCAACTCCAATGCACACTCTCCAAAATGCACTCGATAGAAGACCGTGGCAAATTTGCGTCTATGGTCGAGGCTTTGCATTCGGGCCTCAAACAAGTCGCCACCTATGAGCCTCTTCTTGCCACGCAGCATTGGTAGGTTTTTTTTTGTATTTTGGCTCCACACTTTTGTGTATTTAGCCAGTGTCAAGTAATTCATAATTTATCAAGTTAATGATATTTCACGTAAATAATGTGTCAGGTCACAGTCGAAGTCATCAAGTCAAGTCAGAGTCAAGTCATAGTCTAGTCTAGTCAAGTCATACTCCTAGTAAAGTGGTGGGTACTTTACCAGAAGCTTCTATGGAGTTTTGGAAACAACACGAAAAAAAACCGAGTCAGCGCCGAGCCGCCACCGCCGCCGCGCGTACTCCTTGAGGATGGGTATCTATATTGCCCGAACACCGGTCGAGTTATTCGACTGTATCTTGTGAGTTTTAGCCGTGTAATAGTTGTAGTTACGAAAAAAAAGTTTCACCATCATGATACCACTTTCCCACACTCATAATCTGTGCCTGTAATCCAGCACTTAACGAATAATGCAGCAATTTTATGCACTAACACTGAAAATAACACAAGTTTCGGAAAATAATGTAGTGCGGTAACGTGATCTTTTTCGTTTTCCCGCCAAAACTCCATTGGTAGGTTTAATTACCCGACTCGCTAATAGAGGGCTGCCTGCTTGACCATAACAAAAAAAAAAACTCGAGAATTCTCAACACTGTCATGGACAAAAAGGTTAGAGAAATAAAACAATTGGCTAGACCAATCAAAACTCAAGTTTCCTAAAATACCTACATAGACATACTTATCTCTATAGATTCTGAAATTAAAAGAGAAATTAAATGAAATGTGAAATTAAAATTACAAATCTACTCGAGCTTATTACAAGTTTTTAAGTCCGGATCGCTCTTACCATTTGATAATTTAATATTATTTCATAGAAGTTTTGGGTCAACGTTTCTAAAAATAAGTTATCTACCTATGCTGATGTCAATTTTAGCCGGTAATAGGTAAGATATCTTATGATTTGATTGATCGAGATTTCAGGCTAGAAATATACATAGTAAAATAAATGTAATTTTATATTCATAAAGCTATTTTGATAAGCCGACAGCCTCATTACAGTCTTCACTTGGAGGGAGAAAATGAGTTCTACCTACATAGGTACTACCCGGCAAATAAATTCTGACGAGGTGTGCGAAATCAAAAAATGAAGTATGTTAGGTTAGACAAACATTTTCATTCACATACCTAGGTACCGAAAGCTTTATTTTGAATTGAAATTTTTTAATGAGACAGTTTCGCAGAAATATATATTACAAAAAATTTCAATGAAATCTTGCAGTTTCACATTACATAAATATTCCACACTACCTACTATGAACAACTATAATGACAATTGAAGGGGTGAGAACAAAAAGGGTTTGAATGATTTTTTTCACAAAATGACTTATGGGTATCGTTGGATTCAGCGTGAAATTACAATAATACATTCTCAAAATTCCGAAATAAGGTTTAAATCTCGAGATTTCGAGTCTAAAAACGGTTTATCTCTCACAGGAATACAGTTCGCTTGGTATAAAAACATACAGTACTATATTTAGTATTATAAAATAGAATTAAATCATGTTTAAGCAACTGAAACTTATATAAACCTTTTCTATTACCTTATAAGCACTCTACATTAAAATGACGCCATTGAAGCTTAAAGTAAATTTTCTCGAAACTATCAATTTGACAGTTAAACCCTTTTTATTCTCAACTCTTCAATTCATCTCCAGCCGTTGGTGATGTCTAATAGGGTGCCCAATCTGCAGTCACATTACAATTAACACATTGTATACCTAAGCAATTTATCGCAATAAGGAAATTTCTACGCAAACTACCTAAAAAATAACGCTACTCCCACTCTGGTTGGAAACCTCAAAGCTCTTTAATCTCGGGTTTCGAAAAGCTTCACATTTAACACGATTATGGCAAGCAATATAGGTAGGGTACCTACGCTTAATGCAACCTACATGATCATAAAAGCTATTTTAGTTGCTATTTTAATTTACGTCAGCGAAAGAGATAATTCCAAAGATATTTACACGAAATTGAAAGAACGTAAGGATTGGGCAAGTGACTGCAAGTCAATACCCAGCTCTTGCCATAAAACTTTTGAGGTGAGATGGCGAGAATATTCGAAAATTCTTTTTGTCTGTACCCTTGTTAAATTAACAGCTAACTCGCAGAGAAATTTTGGATACACCTCTATTCTATCGAAACATATACACCTATCGAAACAAACTTTTAGTTTTAAGTACCTTCATATAGTCTGAAAATTCTATTGTAAGGTATAGAACACTAGTTTCTGCCTGCGGCTTCGCACGCGTAGCCTATAGGAAACGAAGAAGAATTTTTTTCATATATAATACAACCACCCATTTCACCATCTTAGTTGTGGAATTTCGAAAAACCCTTTCTTAGTGGATACCTACACCTGTACAAAGAACACACTCTCACTAAGATATCCACGCATATTATTATATTAGGTCTTTACCTATGAAATTGCCGTTTTGTTTGAAAAAAGTTAAAGTATTTTTTTTTCGAACTTATTTATTTCTTTTATTCAAAGTAAGCACCCCTGCAATCAATGCATCTTTGCCAACGCTGTGACAGTTTATGGATGCCCTTCTTGAAAAAATCAGCAGGACGGGAGACAACAAACTCTTCAAAGGCGTTTTGTACTGCCTCTCGGGAATTGAATTTTTTACCCGCTAAGAAGTTGTCCAAATTTTGGAGAAAGTAATAGTCGGTAGGCGCAAGATCTGGTGAGTATGGCGGATGAGGGAGAGCTTCCAAACCCAACTCATGCAGCTTAGAGACGGTCTGTTGTGCAGTATGGGGTCGCGCGTTGTCGTGAAGTAGCAGTGGAGACGACCGATTGACCAAAGCTGGTTGCAGACGTGCGAGTTTCGCCATCATTGTGGTCAGTTCTTCAATGTACACATCTGCAGTAATGCTCTCGCCGTTTTGTAAAAAGCTATGATGAATCACACCAGCACTAGACCACCAAACTGTGACCATCACCTTTCTAGGGGTAATTTTTCGTTTTGCACATTGCTTTGGTACCGAACCAGGATCTAACCAACTTGCTGAGCGCTTTCGATTGTCAAAAAGAATCCATTTTTCGTCGCACGTTACAATTCGGTTCAAAATTCCTTCATTTCTGTGCCTGTTAAGCAGCGCAAGGCAAGTCTCGTCGCGTACGTTGCGCTGGCGATCGTTAAGTTCGTGGGGCACCCATCTATCAAGCTTTTTTATCTTGCCAATCTGTCGCAAATGGACCAATATTGTTTTGATGCTAACATCAAAAGCTGCTGCCAGCTCAGCTGTAGATTGAGATTCATCAGCTTCCACAATCGCCTTTAATTCATCATTGTTGACCAAAGTTTCCGGACGACCACGAGGTTCATTTTTCAAGTCAAAATTCCCAGAACGGAACCGAGCAAACCAATAACGGGTTGTACGTTCGTTTGTACAGTTCTCTCCGTAAACGTCGTTGATGTTACGTGTCGTTTGTGCCACGTTGGTGCCACGACGGAACTCATATTCCATAATTACACGAAATTTCAAAGTATCCATTATGAGGAAAAATGTTGAAATGTAATGAAAATACAACGCTAATCAATAAATAAAAGACTCATATTGTAAATAAAATGTCATATTTTTAAAACAAAATTAATTTGAATTTAGAATTCATAGCCAATCAAAACTTTTTTTTGTTTGAAAAAGTCTGTACTGCGATACGGCAATTTCATAGGTAAAGACCTATTATTAATCTCCAAATTTCAAATCTCTAGGACCAGCGGTTTAGACTGTGCGTTGATATATAAGTCAGTCAGTCAGGACTTTGAATTTTACATTATAGAACACTAACAGGAATATTTCTTGAAACTTTCTGTATATCAGAGAAAATATGTATCTGGTTGGTTACAGCAGATGTTAAATTGTTATGATGAAAAAGACTTCTAGATTACTATGTTAGGTAAATTCGTAGAGAAGAGATACTGACCCCTACTCTCCTATTACACTGTCAGCGGAGCAGAGCAATGAAGCAAATATCATCATCAACAACCTGAAGACGTCCATACTACTGAACGTAGGCCTCTTCCAATAGAGCGTCACTTTGAGCGGCTTCTTGAATCTGGCATCCATCGGCTCCGCGCGGTTTCCAGGCCATCAGCCTACCTAAAGGGGGCCCGGCCTAATCACGTTGCGTCTTCCTGTTCGTGGTCACCACTCGAGAACCTTTCTTTCTCATCGGTTGACGGATCTGCCAGTGATATGGTCTGCCTATTTTAACTTGCAATACAATCTTATAAATTTACGAGCTTCTGCCCGCAGCTTCGCCCGCGGCGTGGCCTATGGGAAAATAATTCAACCACCGTCTTAAGGATGAAATTTCGAAAAATCCTTTCTTAGCGGATGCTTACGTCATAACATCTACCTGCATGCCAAATTTCAGCCCGATCCGTCCAGTGGTTTGGGCTGTGCGTTGTTAGATCACTATGTCAGTCAGTCAGTCAGTCACCTTTGAGTTATATATATTTAGATTATTAATCTTCAGTTTTCATGTCAGAATTGCTTTACGCATGAGGCGAGTATTATTACTTCTACAAGGATCGATGCTCTAAGCCTAAGCCGTAAAGGCTTTATCTTAACAGACTGATGGAGTTATTTTGATCTTACGATCCTCGCTTATATAAGCTTGATAACATCCAACGGTTCATCGGATCGGATCCCTCGCCTTATTAGCATGCGCAAAGCGGTGCCGGCCGGTATCGGCAGCTCAATCGCTCGCCCGACGAGCGACAAACGTCTTAATTCCATCTGTTTCACTTTAACATGTTATTGCTTTTAAGGAACGGGATTGGCAGAATTTTTAAACGTCTTCGAATGTCCTGGGTTTATTCCGTAATGCGCAAGCAGGGATTACACCTTAAGCTGTAATGGTTCAGTGGCGTGTTCGTGTAGAGTGGCGCTGCATTTTTAAACGCAGGCGGTACGCTCACTCCCCCATCAGGTGGATGAGTACAATAGCAGTGCTCTTCTTGTTAATTCATAGGTATATATTATTGACGTTGCAAGCTTGTTGACCCCGTAAATATCGATAGAGATTGGCAGAATTAGCCTTTTAATAAAATATATCCCATAAATACGGCTTTTATCACTCAGATATAGGGACTTAGGCTAAACTAATCACAGGTTAGTACAAACATTCTATCACCTTTTATGTTACAGAGTCTATAGAATGGAATAAAACCTGAACAATCAATGGAGACCTGACAAACTTATTTGTGTAATAATAGTTAATTTGTTACTCATGGTTTTATAATTTTGCTTTAGCTTCATTCATACCAAACAAGGCTAGGTCAACTGGACCTTTAAATATGACAACACAGTGGCAACACCGGCAACTGTCGTCGCTGCCCCACCCATCTGGCTATAGGTTGCAACGTACGCACAAACCGTTCTGTCTACAAATACGTACTTGTTTATTATGTAAATAAGTATACAGGCTTAGGAATAAAAACTTTATTGCTCTATGAAAGCTCATGCTGGTGGCTTTACTTATGTGCTGAAAACAGAAGAAGAGATAATCTGGACTGGACTATGGATGCTGAGGCACGTTAGCTAACTTTATGATTGATAGAGGCTAAAGTTATGTAAAGCAGACAGAATTTGATAGATGTATTTAAGTACTACATCTTATTGAATCTACCTAATATATATACCTAAATTCAAATAAAAACAAATAGAATAATACAAAAATGTCTTAAAAGTCAATGTTCTTTCTCCTAGGGAAAGAACGTTGATTATTTCTTTCTTTAACATTGATTTGCGATCTCTAATTAGATTATATCAGTATTAGATACTTTAGACAAAGTAGCTGCATAAGCTATCCTACTAACCGGTACAGATTTCGAATAACAAGTAGTATACGAGTATAGATCCCTGTTTTATTACTCTACGAAGAAAAATAGAGGTGGAAGGTTGGAAGTAAACACGCGTCGCGCTGTGTTATAAAACGAACTTAGAACAAGCGAAGAGAAGGCGTATATAATAAAGTATACAATATACAGCATTACGATACAGGAAATGTTCTAACTTTGCCAATTCCGTGTGCATTTGGCCGTGAAAAAGTCCTGTTAGGTATGTCTGTATTCAAAACAGTGGCTAAATTCTCTAAGGGGCTGTACTTATAAATAAATATCTATGTATCAGACGTCTCGTATGCGATGTAATAACATGCGACGTGTATAAAATGCTTGATAGGTATTGCTATATACAAAAGTCACACAGTTTACATAATGTACCCATGTTATTTTGAAAACTCTTGACAGTGCAGATTTTCATTGCTTTTATATTGCATTGCGTCGGGTCGTCGTCATAAATTGTTCAGAGAGTAACTTTTCACAAATTGCTTGCCACGTTCTATTGTTTTGGGGAGACAAAGCTACAGTACTTGTACTATTATTTATTCTGTGGCTACAGACCAATACTTGCCCAAAATTTTACCATCGTAACTCTTATTGGGATGAAATAAACTTGGTGTTATAATCTCGATTTGAGTGAGCAAAACTTTGTTCAAATCAGTTCAGCCGTTTCTGTAAGCCTCAAATATAAACATCGAAATATTTTTATTTATTTTTACAGTCGTACATGATTTACTTTTGTATTATACCTAGTACACATTAGTAGAGATACCTAGACCTATATAGCAAAAGCAGTTTACGCACGAGAAATACCTTACCAAATAATAATAAATACTATATAATTATGACCATCAGAAAACAATTATTATATATTCAATACGTGACCAAAATGCTGGCCTTTACGTCGGCCAAAGATTGAACATTGCCAATTTGCCATTCAACGTAGCAATGCTGCCAGCATATTGGGCACGTTGCCTACTGGTAGTGGTTTGTTATATTAAGTTTTGTTTCGTTTTATTTATCTATTAAAACAATAAAATAATTCTTTATATATTTTTGTTGCTGTATTCTGCTAACTTTAAGCGGGTGAAGTTTCGCTGAAGTTATTAAAACATCCAATTCAAGTCTTCGTGAAACTCACACACCACATTCGCGACCACATTCTTCGATGTCGCACTTAAAAGTTTTTGGTACCTACTATTAGGTAGCTAGCTAAACTAACTAACTAGCTGTAGTAATAAAATTGTACTTACAATCTAAAGTTCGCACCAAACTATCATTCAAAGCTGCGAGAACCTACGAGGGCTGCACTCGGTAAAAACTAATTAAACTTAGTTGATGTTCTCCTAAAGAACTTTATTGCTTCCCTACCGTTGTACTAAATTATACAAATGGATTAAGTTATTACAGCCGGTGATATTCTCAAGTTTATTGGCCATTGTTTACGTAGCATTTCATGGTACCTACGGTTGTACTAAAAAAAACAAGTGGGCTTCCACACGACTGAAATAAAACTTCTTTAGTTTAGCTCAATCTATCGACCGGTAATAACTTTGTTTTGCTTTGTTTAATATTAATGTCGGTTCGGTAAATTTAAATTTATTATTTTATTTACTTATTTAAATTGTCATTTTACCGGACATACCAACATAATAATACAAATTTTTAACTTTGTTATGTTTACAATGGAGATCTACGTGAACCAACTTTCAACTTCCTTTCGCCTCGTTACGTACTCACCAGCTTACTCCCCAAGTCAAGCATGCGTAAAGAAGTTTTACTTAAAAAATTTTGTACCTACGTATAAGTGTGGATCCGTCTTAATATTATCGTAGCTACCTACTATAATATTAAGATGGATCCACACCACCCAATCTGCCATGCCATCTGCCACGTGTTCTGCTGGAATCGCGGTCATTTGAACTGCAACACGCCTCCATTCGATACGATTTGACTGATATGTGGTACACGGATATGCGTAATGTAGTCAGGATGAAAAGTGATATCATGATATATGATTATTATGAGGATTTTTTATCTGGTTTCAGTGATGAAAGCAAGTATGGCTGTGCTTATGAAGGACGCAGCTATTATTAAACAAATATTTTATGGAGGACCCTATATTTTGCACAAAGACTGGCAGGATCCAAATTTAGAAACATTCCATTATGTCCAAGCCTTTGTCCTGAAATTGTTGAGAGAAGTTATTCAGTTTCTTGGAAAATTATGATAGTCCATGTCCCATAGCTTGAGAATTTCATAATATTAGTCGTGATTATGATATGTATCTTATTATAAGGAAACAATGCAGTACTTGTATTTTTTAAATGCAACTTCTTATATACTACTTGACTCTTTTTAGCAGACTTCAAAAATAGGAAGCAATTCCCGTATTTTTTCTACATTTGTTATCTTAGATTTTCTTATTGTTTGTTATCATCATTGACCAGCTTGGAAAATTCGTTTTTATTTGTAATAGGAATGATAATGTGATGAATGTGAAAATAAAATGATGAATGAGCGTGAATGTGAAAAAAATCAAAAAATGAAAAAAAAAAAAACAAAAAAAAAAAAAACAAATAACATCATGAATAACATTAATAATATTGAAAAATAGGATAAAAATATACAAATAGCTGGGGCGGACTTTGGTGTGGGACGCTATGTGTAGACACCCTTGCGCCGTCACATCTTCCCGGAACACAAAATAGGGATGACGCGGCGGCGGATTCTGCTGAACATCTAAAAAGGCGCAAATATAGTAACCCTGATAGCGGTTTTATATTTGCGTCTTTTGTAGTTGAGACGATCGTCCTTGATTAATTTTTGTATTTTTTGTTTTTTGTTTTCGTATTATTTAACTTTTTTCTAGTAGTTTAGTTTTAGTATAATAATTATCTTGTAAAATGACGATATTACCTTTCTATTTCTTTTAATAAGTGCTTTTAATAAATGATGTGATGAACTAGTCGTTCACCTGATGTTAAACGACGCGGCCGCTCATAACAGAACAGTGTCACTCGGAACTCTAAAATATAAAATTTCGGGCGACATCCTGAGACATCAGCACAGTCTGGTAATAAGTTTACTCGACGTGAGATCAGATCAAAAAGTCTCAATTGCCCAGTTATTTCACCAGATGCAATATCCTTCTAACCAGAAACTTGCGCACTACTGCTCGGTGGAAGAATAACTGGCAAAGCCACGCTCGTACCTACCCAGACGAACTTTGTAGAAATGTCTTTCTTGAGCAAAAATGGGATAATGATAATTATGAAAATTATGAGAAAACTACTTACCTACTACAGAATGATCGTGCAGCCATCGATGGCGATAAAAGAGCCTAAAAAAAGTTATAGATCATCGATCTTAGACTGTTTTGGTGTGCCGAGCGCTACGTTTTCTGATGTATTTGATAAGAAATCTAATTTTTAGCACAAAAATAAGTTTAGACAATCCCTTCAACGGGTGATTGAGTGAGAGTCTCTTCTGATATTTTTGGATGAGGACGACATGATGTAATTGGTTATGAAAATGTAGACTTTTGGCGCATAAGATAGGTTAAATTATTGGGTAACAAAGATAAAGTGAAATCAGTTCCAATTGGTTCCGCAAGAGGAAAATGAAGTTTGGGTGGGTACCTACGAATTCAATTATGAGACGCTACATTATGAAAAATTCTCTGCTAGATATATAACTAAGTGTTATGAAAGCACCACGAGCTTTATACATACTACACATATAATTAGGTGTAAGTAGTTATATGTTCAGGTAAATTGTACAGTCCTATTGTGTAGTAGTCAGTTGCGTAGGTTAATTGTATTTTTGTAATGTATAGTTGTAGGATTTTTAATGTGTTAATTTTAAGTAATAATAAGCTTCTATCATTATTAAACTTCTCGTCCCCATCAAGGTTACCAAGAGCATCCAGATTTAAATTACTCAAAGATATTCAATTCAAATATAATCTTGGTCAAAACGCACCTATAAACAGTTTGGTACGAGAATTCAACAGGGTCCCAAATAATGTCACTATTGACCAATTTCAAGAATCACAAGTTTAAAAAGACTGTAAAGATCTGTGATATTGTATTGTACTTATTAATCCAATTATCAATTTTTAAATATTTATCTTTACATTTTTATACCATTTTTACATTATTAATATTTTTTAATCCATTTAATCATTAGATATCAATGGTTTTTATTATTGTTGAAATCAATATTACTATTTTGACTATGTATTTCTAGTGTTTTATCGATTCGATCGATAGGTACGTAAATTACAAACATAAGATATCTAAGCAATTTAGCACTGTACTAGGTGTTACGTTTGTTAAGCTTCCGAAAAACAATGAGTAACTGTTATAATGTTATAATGAGAAGTAATGAAAATAAACAAACATTAAAATTATTTATCGAACCAAATTATTCATAGATGTAGGGGGTAACCACGGAACTTTGATTGCAATGCAACAAAAGAAAATTAATTCAAGTAAGTTTCTCTTTGTATACTTTGTGTATCTATACATAAACCTTTGAATCTTTTTTGGAAATAAACATTATTATTATTATTCCTATCTATCTAAATATATATAAATCAAAAGTGACTGACTGACATAGTGATCTATCAACGAACAGCCTAAACCACTGGACGGATTGGGCTCAAATTTGGCATGCGGGTAGATGTTATGACGTAGGCATCCGCTAAGAAAAGATTTTTCGGAATTCCATCCTTAAGAGGGTGAAATGGTTGGTTGAATTATTATCCCATAGGCCACGCTGCGGGCGAAGCTGCGGGCAGAAGCTCGTTTTCAATAATTTCTTTAGTAAAATAAGAAGATAGTTTCCGATAAACAAGCTCTTCGAGATACGAACTGCGTCTAATTAGTAGGCTCATCTAAAGATATGCGGCTCTAATTAACAGCAAAACTTAGAGGACATGGAAGTTTGTGATACAATTGTCATAATGAAAACCATTTCCTGCTCTGTCGCCTAACGATGGCTGCTATTGTGGCGAGGGGCTATCTATGTAATCTATGTCACTCTTTGTGCAAACTTATGATTAGTTAGGATACGGCATAGTTCGGTAAGTGAATAAGTTTGGCTTTATGACCATTTTATGGCTAGTCTAACTTTTTATTGTTGACTTTCTGAAATTTATTTTTATAAAGAAGACTTTATTAGTTTCAGAGACTTGAAATTTCTATTTCTTAATTATTAGAAAAGGGGTATAGTTTGCATGTGTTTTTAAAATCTATTAGTTTATAACTTACCAGCGTCTTTGTTTCTGAAAAATATAATCTGGGAGTTTTCAAGGCAAGAGTGAACCAGTATATTCTAGGCAAGCATGTACCATCGTCGACCGCGACGTCACTTACCATCAGGGAGACGGTGGTCAAATGCGAGCCTATCAAATTTATAAAAATATAATAAGACTTTCAAATATTATTTTATACTCATATCTTTGTCATCAAGTGCAGGAAAGTGGTTTCATTCGGTATGGATTTTCAATGGTCCCCAACTATTCTCATAAAAATGTACAAACTAACTTATCTTTCGATTGCTGTATCACCAGAAACATCAAGTTGAACAACAAACTAATTAGCAAAATTCACTTGAGTGGTAAATTAATTTCTTCCTAGACTATGAATTTAGTTCTCTGACCCTGCAAAATAAAATTAATGGCCCAGTTTCATTACCATCGCAAAATTTTCCCCCTTTATTACGTACATAGTGTTTTATTTAGAAAAAGGATCCTTTATAGTAGAACTACATTGTCTTATGGTCTGTCTACTACAGATAAAGTTTTTTTTTATGTTATTGAATGACGTGACGAGCTAGTCATTCACTTGATGTTAAGCGACACGGCCGCCCATAACGGATTGTCATTGATGTCATTTGGTTTTGGAACTCCAAAATATAAAGTTTCGCATGACATTGCATTGACAGTGCGCAGTGGCGCACATAATTCTGAGATCTGGTCATAAGATTACTCGCCTGTGAGATCAGATCATAAAGTCTCATTTGCCCAGTAATTTCACTAGCTACAGTATCCTTCAAACCGGAACACAGTAGTGCTTGCACACTGCTGCTTGGCGGCAGAATAACTGGCAAAGCGGTGGTACCTATCTAGACGAACTTGGCAGATAAGTTCAGGATAATATATTCTGTGCTGAGATTTTACTTGTTAAGTACTTACATACATATAATTTACCTTTTAATTCTCAATCTCCATCTATGTTACTTACACAATAGGCTTAAGATCCAAAACAAGATTCTAAGTGAAAGGGTATTTGGAGATGGAGAACAATCCGCATTTCTTACGGGTAAGAACACAGGTCAAGGGTATCAGAACTTTGCAGTTACAAAAAGACAACACCTTAGAGCAATCGAAATAGGGCACAAAATCTGTCGCAGTTCCCACTTTCTTCCTGTTGGTACATTCAACACGAGTCAGTAATTGTGCGGTGCGGTGGTGGTGTTAACAGGATTATTAGATAAGTGTCACGGGAGCGATTCCAATCTTCCGGGGCCCAGCGGCGTTTCATTTGTAACACAACATGAAGCGTACCTAATACCTACCGAACAATGTGTTCATTGATTATTTAGGGTGGAGGTAGATACTTCCAACCTAAATATATAAATACCCTACTACAATGTGTAATATATACTTTTAGTACGAGGTTTATTTATGGCAATACGTCGCATTCGTGGAAGAACGATATTACGCTGGTATATTGGGACGATACATAAAAGCTTTGGAGTCCGGTGAATAATTTTAGTTTGAAAACTATCGTTACGTGCTGACGCTCGCGAAAGCTTGCTTTAGTAACTGGCTCCCAGAATAAGGACATCGAATATGTCCGAAACCTGGTCGGAGTAATTTCGACTTTTAATTGACGTAAGTTTTAGCCGTTATTTATCTTACAAAACGGTTAATATTTGCCGTTAATTTTACTACTCTTAAAGTGATAATAATAATAACGCCCAACGATCACATACATACACCCTAATTAGGATTCCCTGTGTCTAGGGACCCAGGAACTACGAAGACCGTGGTTTCACAACACCCAAACTCAGAACAGGTATGCGCTTTTCTGTGCACAAATACTTGTCCGGCCGCGGGAATCGAACCCGCCGCCTTCGGGTTATGAGCGGACCTGCTCAACCACCACACCACAGAGTTAATCACTAATTAATAGAATCATAGCTTACAGTTTTTTTTTCTAGTTCTGGTTATTAGTATCTTTTTACTAGTTCTAGGGAGAACTAGGAAAAAGTGTACCTATTCTATATTTTTGTGCGTTTTATTACCTATGTAAAAAATGCAAAGACTGATTGGCCGTTTATTTCAAACCATAGACACAGGCACACACACCAGACGTACAACACATGTGTTGTAGTACGTACAGGTACAGAATATTCACTCAGTAAAGATAAATAAGCAGCAACTTTTGTTACAATGCAATAAATAGGTAAATGTTCAGTCTAAGGCAGAATCTGTTTAGGGCAGATTCTAGATATTTCAAATTCGTTTTATGGCAGATTCTAGATATTTCAAATTCGTTTTATGGCAGATTCGGTTCAAGGCAGTAACTGTACAGTCAAGTACTTAAATCATTAAAACAATGGACGTGTGCCAAGCTTGCCATAGACTAGTATTTAATAAACTGAAACGGATTCATAATTCCACAATCGAAATAATACCTACATAATATGAAATGCTACTTCCCTATCTAATATTTGAAAATAAATTTGTGTTTTTCTTGCCATGGCTGAGCCATTTTGGATGAAATTTTGGGCACAGATTGCTAATACTACAGAGAGCTCTTACTTTTTCACCCGGAAGTATAAGAATGCCCGTGAGAAACAGATCGTCTTGCTCAGTACGACGGGTTTTCTTGGAAGATAATTAAACTGACCTACTTATTTTACAATTTCAAAAGTAAAAGCTTGAAATTGGCTTTGACTTATCGTATCGACTTTCCATCAATAAATGACTTTATGAAGTTAAAAGTAAGTTGATGCAACCTTCGAAGATAATTCGGCGTTTTTGTTAAAAAAAAACACCTAGTATATATATAGTACATATAGTATGCTTGTTTGTTGTTTTTTATTTTTTTTTTGATAATATACAACGTAATATTATTTAATAAACATAAAATAATAAAACGGGAACTTAATCAAACAAACCACTACCAGTAGGCAACGTGCCCAATATGCTGGCAGCATTGCCACGTTGAATGGCAAATGGCAATCTTTGGCCGAAGTAGAGGCCAGCATTTTGGTCACGTGTGGCTTTCACCAACTTCAACCAGACGTTTCGATATGTCTCTAAAAATTTGGTGAGCACTCGGTCCCCAAGGCCCCAATTGTTTGTTGTTGGATATAATAAATTACATATGTATAATGTTTCCATATATAAACTCAATCAAGTGAGAAAACTCTACCTACGCCACATAAGTAGGCGTTGGTAAGGTTTTGCGTCAAGTCTAAACACACTTACACCCATGGTCCCTGATATTTATTAGGTACTAGCTGCGCCCGCGGCTTTACCCACGTGGTGAAATTTTTATAAATTTCCGCTTCAATTTCTTAATTTTTCTTTTATAAGAACATTCTCCTGACAATAATAAACACAACAAAAAAAGAATTAGGGAAAATATTCCGTTCACGCGTGATGCGATGACCAAAGGAAATAGAGATTCATTTACATATACAAGGTGGAATTTAATTCGTTCTTATCCTTTAACGCATGTATTCAGTCCATGCTATAGAACGGTCAAATATAACTAAATAAATAAAGTACTTATTAAATAAAAATTAAATCTAGGTATTATCAAATTACCGTAAATTTAAATTCTAACGAAAAGCCTTGTGACATTGAACAAAGCAAGTGTTTTATTGCCTACGAAACATTTACAAGCCACTCATCTAGTGCCCGCGCTGTGTGTACCGTTAAATAGATATTTCGGCTGTCATTCAGTTATTTTAAGAGGTACTAAATACTAAAACAAAACCTAATTTTTTAACTATTTAAGATGTGGTGTTTCAATAAAGAGTTTATCTATCTATCTATTTTTTTTTATTGTCTTTTACTAATATTCTATAGCATGGTCTGAGTAAATACATTTAAGGAAAAGAGTGAATTAAATTCCACCGTGTATATATACCTAGTGTACCCGTACATTACAGGTTTTCCCGTGGAAACAATAATTTTTTTATGCTACCCACGGAACTACTTAGCACACGGTAGCATGCCTGATATCAAAAGGTCACCGTAGACATCTGTAACACTTCGTGATTTCCACGACTCAATAAAATGTGTAATTTTCTGGTATTAAAAGAAATTAGTCCATTCATGTAAATACTTATAAACCTTCATCTGAATAGTTTAGCTATGACAAGTTTTGTAAACCAACAAATATTGATTCAATTTTATACATTATGTTACAATAATTATACATAATTATATATAAATATGTAGGGATAGGTGCGTGGTAAAAACTGGTCAAGTTATTCACAGGCCAAAAATTGTCGTTTAATGCTTTTTATATTTTATTATTCTGTACAAAAGAAATAAATATTTATTATTAGAATACGTTTGAATAATACCGAGTAATAACTCAGTATACAGTAATACATTAACATATTAACATTAACATAATATTGAAAACAATTGTTATGCCAACGTTGTAAGGCATATTTTGGGGTGTTTTCTCGTGGATCCACTATTTAATCTTAGTAAGAGAAAGCCCAGGGCTAATGCGTATCATTATTTACTTACGTCTGTATGTCGTATCTGGGATTCTGTAGCTACTACGGAAGGTTAGCATTGAAATATCCCGTTTCAAAGAGTCATCATTACAAATGGTCTGATTATTGCGGACTCCGCATTGTGCTGCCATTTTCGCCAATCTATTTTAGTGAATGTAGCGTCTTTAAAACGCGTCTAGACGTGGTCTAGACAAGGAAGGTATAAGGTAGGCTACCGATCTATTACCTCAAATGTGTTTTACACAGGTTTTAGATTTATTTATGAGGATTTATCTGTTTTGAACAAGTTTCAAGGAAAACTGAATGTATGTTTGGCCGGGGTCATTTGTTTGGCACTTGCACCAAATGTCATCATATATATTAAGCAATGCAGCTATCGAATTTAATTATATTTCTTTTTACTAAAAATTTAGCTTCTGCCCGCGGTTTCGCCCACGTGGCCTATAGGAAACGAAGAAGAAAATTTTTCATAGATAATACAACCATCCAATTCACCCTCTTAAGGGTGGAATTTTGAAAAACCCTTTCATAATGGACACCTACACTTTAAAAAGAACAAACCCTCCAAAGTTCAAGTTTCTAGGAGCAGCGTTTTAGGCTGTGCGTTGATATATAAGTCAGTCAGGCAGGACTTTGAATTTTATATGTATAGATAGATAACCTTACAATGCTCTTTTATAAACAAAAATGGTGTTTCATTTTACTTAGGTACGTATTTAGACTTATTGCGAATTGCGGAAAGAGGCTGCTGTTATAGTGACTTTATGCAGAAGCTGAAGTTCGAGCTTAGTGGCGTGATATTGGAAACGCCTGCACCCAACAGTGGATAAGAATAGGTTGATAATGATCTATAAATTACGTACCTATGGTTAGTATTACTAAATTTTCCTATTGAAACGTATAATTATATAGTAGTAAGTATGTTTAATTATAATTAGCTTTGGGTAATTATTCGTTTTGATCAAATAACGTAATATAGAATGAATTCTCTAAAATTATGTTACCTTTTTCTTGGTTAAGCACTGAATTTCGGTGTATTAATTATCATGCAAAAGTCCAGCCGTATTGCACAACAAAGTCACACAAACAAACAAAGTTTCTTTTTTATGCCTATACTATTAGGGAAGTATAGGGATAAACCTGTTTCAAAAATTACCTACTTACCTGAAGAGCAAGAGTACACAAGTAAGGGCGTAGTCTAAATATACTGAAATTAATATACATTGATGAATTTTTAAGATTTTATCGTTCTATTACTTTTTAAATGAATGTTCATCAGTAGTTCTAAATTTGAATAAACACAGTATCCACAATCCAACTTTACGGCACTCATGACTTCCGGTCCATTTCTGATGCTAATTAACTCTCCATCTACCCGAATAAGCCGCAGGATCAACAGACTACCGCAGGATATGCGATGTTCATTTGTTCTGATTCCCAGGAACAAGACGGAGATTCGGTTATCCGGCCCTTTGACCGTTGTTTGTGTAAGTGTGCTGGTTGGTGGTAGTGCCTGTTATCGCAGACAAGTTGATGATAGTAGTTCCTAACGTTTCTTTCCAGAAGTTCCATGTAAGAACTCCGTTACGGAACTACTGAGACTTTTCTTACATAATAGTGCATCCAATAAGCCTGTTTTCGTTTCTCGTTTTATCACAGCGCTACACTGTGTAATATAAAATATCGTAGATACCTGATATTAGTATTAAAATTCTCATGAGTGTGATTCATTTTAAATTAATATATCCCCGACTGTTACTCACGAATAGTATGTCGATTTCTCGACCAGGTTTCAAGCATATCCGATGCTCTTCCTCAGGAGGTGAGTAACAGTCGGGGATATATTAATTTAAAATAGATACCTGATATCTAGATATACTGTTCGATACATAAGATGGTAAGCAAAGTGGAGTTTTACCATTGACCCAAGAGGTTAACTAGCTGTTACCTCGAAGTACATTTTCACATCCAAAAAGACATTTGACATTTTTCACATTGCCCGACTTGATAAGGGGCCATCCATAAATTACGTCACACGTTAAGGGGGAGGGAAGGGGCCAACGGAGAGGGGGGTCTTACAAATGTGACAAGGACGGGGAGGGGTCAAAAAGTCATGAAAATCATGTGACGTAATTTATGGGTGGTCCCCTAACTGCCATGTTGTATGGAAATTACTTATTAAGTCTTAACAATCCTTTTGACTTTACCTGGCACAAAAGCTAAAAAACCTCCAAAAATTGTGAATTTTCCGCTTCAGAGTGGATCACCCACATTAAACAGAGTTAATAAGTAACGAAGGCTGCTAGTCAGCATTATTTACATATATCAATATTAAAATCTGAATCGTTTTTTTAGTCTTAAATAAATACTTTGCTTATTTGTGCCGTTACTTCTTTTGCGCAGTGTGCAAATATCATCAACGACCTGAAGACGTTGATATTACTCAGCATAGGTCTCCCCCATAGAGCATTTCTTTTAACGCCTTCTTGCCTCTTGCATCCATCATTTCTCGGTGGTTTTGACCTGTGGGAGCTTTGATTGCAATGCAATAATAATGCTTGTGGTCGTCGATCCACCGTGGGCCAGCCTACGCTGCATATTCCGGTTTGCGATAATACAATACAAACTCCTTATTGTATACCAAGTACTTAATTAATGTTACATAATTACTTGTTGTAGGTATAAGTGCGGCCTTATCACTAAAAGCGGTCTCTTCCAGGCAACCTTTGGATACCACAGTATTAGGTGATAATATGTATGAGTATGATGGTGGTATACAATTTAGTTACATTAAATACACATGTAATAGGTTGAATTCACGCTAGCCAATACAAAATCCAAAGACTACAAAAGAAGAAGATACAATAATATTATGAATAAGTATATTGTTTAGTTTTTTGTTGCAATAGTAAATTTTGTTTTTATCTCAGTTCTGCGCTTTGTATCATGTTTTAACGGTTGTGTAATACATGACTTGGCGGCGAGCCCATGCTATCTATGGTGCATTGATAGTGGTGCGGTACCTATACTTATATTCAAAGGTAGTTTTCTCCAAATTATTTTTTTTTTTTGATGATAATATGGTCATGCGTTTGACAACAACTCACCTGATGGTAAGTGACGAAGTTGTCTAAGGTGGAGCACGCTTGCCCATGAGATGCCCATTCACTCTTGACTTAAAAAGACCTAGGTTATACCTTGAAGGAAACACTGTTTTTGGGAGAGCATTCCATTCCTTGGCCGTTCGGACTATAAATGAGTCAGCAAAACGCTTAGTGCGGACTTGGGGTACACTAACAACGTACGGGTGTGACGAATCACCAAGTCTTGTAGTTCTATGATGGAAAGGAGATGAAGGAATGAGTTGATGAAGGGCATGCGCACACTCTCCAAAATGTAGCCGATAGAAGACTGACAGACCGGCGACCTTGTGTCGTGTTCAAGGCTTTGCCTCTAATACAATAAAATGCTATCAATATAAGCATCTAGATAAAACATCACGACAATCGTACGCTTTTAATTGTTCATTAGGTATTGTTATGTAAATTCATGGCATCCGACGGGCATCAGGTGCGAGCCTGCGACTGGGCACGAACTCTGTCTACCTTTTAATTTTAATTTATTGCGATACTTACAAATTATTACAAATTATTGATAAAACTGTTCATAATGTAATTGTTAAACTATAGGTAGGGTATGTAATGATTTCTATAGAAACCTTCATATGTGCTCCAAACCAAACTCTATTGGTACGTAAGGTTTATATTGTCTGTGGACAACTGCTTTTGAATATTTCGCGTGTGCGTGTTGCCACGATGTAGAATTTTTAATGTTTTTGTGTGCCTAAATAGATATGTTCACATGGTTTAATAATGTCTATTTTCTTCACGAATAGATCCAAGGAATATTATAGATTGAGGATCTACCTCAATTGAAGGGGTGAGAACAAAAAGGGTTTAACTGATTTTTTTCACAAAATGACTTATGGGTATCTTTGGATTCAGCATGAAATTACCTACAATAATACATTCTCAAAATACCGAAATGAGGCTTATCTGGAGATTTTGAGCCTAAAAACGGTTTATCTGTCACAGGAATACAGTTCGCTTAGCATAAGAACATTATTATATTATATTTTACAGTAATTTTAAAAATGAGGTCCATATTTTACATTTTAAAATAGAAATCATACATTTTCAAGCAACTGAAACTTGCATAAACTTTTTCTATTATCTTATAAGCACTCTACATTAAAATGAAGCCGTTGACGTTTAAAGTCAATTTGCTCGAAACTGTCAATTTGACAGTTAAATCCTTTTTGTTCTCACCCCTTCAATTAAGAGTAATGTTTTAATAAAACTCTGTAGTAAAATGGTGATGAGTAAATGAAGTGTAGGTAAATATTATTCAAGAAATTTCGAATGACATTCATAAAAATATTCCTGTTTGTAAGTCACTTAATCTGTAGGAAAGGCCTGAATTACGAAGAAAATATGGTTTAGGTATTCCCTATGCGTAGGCATAACCTATACCCAGCACTATATTAATGTAATATTAAAATCGTAAATTTTGTCTAAGATTTATTATATTTATTTACATGTCAGTAAGTTTTGGAAATTATTGAATGCATTTGGTTGCAATCTTCTATAGGTATAAATAAACTAGTATTACATTTAAAATTTAGAGCTTTACGTTACAAAAATTATTGCTTAAAATTTAATCAATGTTTAAAATGCTCTATCTTGTTTTCGCTCGTGGCGTTCATTTTACGTCAGAGAGAAATTGACAGGACATTTTAAACATTTATTAAATTTAATTACATTTATTATCCCGCTATAACATAAGAGTTTTAAAATAGTTGGCTAATATAAGTTCAAGCTGATAATCCTACTGTGACCGTAGTTCACGAGCAGAGCTGCGGTCGTACGCTAGCACGCCTTTGTTTTGACAAACAATATCCAATGTAGGTGTTTGAATTTTTGTTATTTATTAGAACTTTCCTGCTTATATTATTCCCTCTTACTTCCTTATAAGAATCCATGACGTAAACAAAACAAGCAAAACATAATTATTATGTATTTTATGGAGAAAATAATGTAAGTATAACTAGTACATATTATCTTACTAGCAGCCCGCTCCGGCTTCGCACGGGTATAAAATATATGCCTTAACAAATTGCAACACTCTTGTCAGAGTATATATTTTAGGTTACTTTAAGTGTATACTTAAGCACCAAATATATTTAAGCAATAAATAAATATACCCTATGTCATTCACTAAACCGACGCGCTATTTATAGGCACGCTCCCGCCGCCCCGGCCGGCCGGATCCGCCGCAAACGCTACGTCCCGCAATTTTTAAATCTGTAATATCTTCGAAAATATTCATTTCAATCATATGCTGTAAAAGGCCATATATATTTATATTAAATTAACAATGTATTTAATTAGATGAGGATTAATGCTGTATTGGTTAAAATCGTTTCGAAAATTAGCCATTATTTGTCGTAAAAAGTAAATGACAAAAAAAATGTTATTGTGGGATATCCATAAGAGATAGACATATACCATGGGGGAGTTTTCTGTAGACCTCTTCAATGTGTACAATACTTAGTACATTATTTTGATAAATCTCGTAGGGTTCAGCCTGCGTTTGCAATGCAAGCGGAAAAAAATATATTTACGACATCACATTAGAAAAATAACAATATTTCTCCACTATTTAATGGATGTTATTATACATATAAACCTTCCTCGTCAATCACTCTATCTATAAAAAAAAACCGCATCAAAATCCGTTGCGCAGTTTTAATATATAAGATTTAAGCATACACAGGGACAGAGAAAGCGACTTTGTCTATGACTATGTAGTGATAGTGATTACGACAAATGGAGTAGAAAGGAACATCACATATCTTTTTTCTTCTTTCTTTTACTGTGTGGACTCGGCTTAATGGGGGAAATATAAAGGATATTTACTTGGCTAGCATGCTACATCTTCGATCGCATCGTCACTTCCCATCAGGTGATAGCGCGGTCAAATGCTAGACAAGTTTGAAGTAAAAAAAAAATATTTTGAAACTAAATCTTGCAATGATAGTACAATATAAAAAAAAATTTAGACAAATTTCTACGAGATTATTCCTAGTAAGTACACTTCGCTCAGAAGACTAGTCTTCTGATTTAGCGAGGTAATGCTGCCAGTGTTCTGGGAACCACGCGGTTGTGAGTTGGATAGCATATTTATTTTGTTAATAATGTTTTTTTTAACTGTACATAACTTTTTATCTAGAGACAAGAGAAAACAATATTATTTTATTGTTACAATATTATCTACTGTAAAGTATTATGGTACATTTGGTAATAAGTATATTATTATATTATATTAGTAGTAGTTGGTTGGTTTGACAAACTTAAAACCGAGTATACTCGGTACTCGCTCGGTTACTCGTTAAAAGTTGTACTCGGCCCATCTCTAATAAAGATGGTCTATTTTTAATTTTTCAAATAGGTAGCGGTCGCTTAGTTACTGCTACCCAATTGACGGTTAAGGTGGGAGCTGGTTGCCAAGCTACCAGTACAGCCAATCATTAATAGGCTCTCTTCCTTAAATATATTAATTTACTATCTCTATTTCCTATACTATATTAAATTAATTACATACAATTTAACACATTAGTACATTTACAACCTTTTAAAAATACAAACACAATTAAAATCAATTTGCTGCGTCCGGCAAAATGGTACCTACAAATATTTTGACAACGCGCCGTCTATAAAATTCGTGCAGACGCAATTATGTAAATCGACGAGTGACCACCAATGTCATGTCAGTGTGAATGGGTGTTCACCTGCGCTGTCCATTTCATGAGACCATTTTTCAGGCAATTTTTGACATCCGCCGAAAGTATGTGTATGTAGGCTTTGTATTATTTTTATCACAATTAATACAGTTTTTAAAGAGTTCGTTAACACACAAGTAGCGCTCTTAGTGAAGCTTGAGTATCCGTTCGATCGATAGTTAAACAATGTTTGTTGCGATCACTACTTGGATGGGTGACCAACACAAAAACTGGTATCTACAACTCAGCGCAACCGTGCTTAAACGTCATAAGCCGTCGTGTACAGTGTAACAGTCATGTTATTAATCCTTCAGGTGCCCAAAAATTGTGACTTCAGGGTTAGGTAAAGAGTGGAGAGGTGTCTTCTAGGCAAGCATGCACCAGCATATACTGCATCATCACTTCTCATCAGACACAATGGTCAAATGCTTTTGCATTTTAAACAAGTAGCTACTTGATAAAAAGATTAGTTTTTGTGTCTTCAACACACTCGCAAATTAACCATTTTTCGTAATTTTCCGGAATAAAAGTATTCTATGTACATTCTGATAATATAAACGATTTGCTTATATTATCAAATGCAACATTAAGATCCGTATTACAGAACGATGGTCAGTCGATCTGTGCTCAAGCAAAGATTTCATTCACTAATTGATCACTTTATGAATGAAATCTCTGCTTGAGCACCGATTGGTGCCTAAGCATCGTTCTGTAATACGAACCTTAATCCCAATCGCTTCAGCCAGTTTTGGAATAACACCTATACATACAAACCTTACTTTTGTATATACAATATACCAGTAGGGAGAGAGGTGCCTATCTAGATAGGTTAGACGATTTAATACCTTAGGGTGTTAAATACTAAATTTATCATAAACGGCACAAGTTGTCACAAAACAGTAAAATTTCTCTTCAAAGCCAAATTGTAGAGCCTAAAAAAGTTTCCACCCGTTTTCTTATCATTATGAAGCAAAGCGTGTCCCGCCCGCGTTTCAATTTTCAGTCGACAACGTGAGAGCGGTCGAGTCGCACACTTCCCAACTCTTGCGAATCGCACGCGAAATATCTACGAACTTTTCAATACCTTTTCAATAAACAACAAGTTTTCATTCAAATGTGTTGTTGATAAACTGTGGTTCTTTGGTTGGATACATTTATGATTTGTTTGCGGGTTTGGAGAGTTAAAGAAGTTTGTTTATCACATCGGGATGCTCGATTGCTTATGGGTAAGTTTTGGTCGTTATTTTTTTTAATGGGTTTTAGAAAGACTTGTACCTACCTCCGGTTAAAATTCGAACATAGAATCTTAAAAATACATTAAGTAAATGTAAAAGATGTAATACAAACAAAATAAAAATAAAAATAAAAGCAATGTAGTAGGAAAACTTAATCTAAGAAGCCACTACAAGTGGGCAGCGTGCCCAAAATGCTGGCGGCATTGCCCCGTTGAATGGTAATGCTTAGTCTTTGGGCTAAATAGAGATCAGTATTTTAGTCACGTGTCGACTCGATCAGACGTCCAGATTTTTGAAAAGATTCTTTTTTTTGTAAGGCTTGGGTCTTAATTGGTTTGCTACGAAAATAATTGGTACGTAAGTCATTTATATTAGTTAAAACTCGTAAACTTAAACTCGTAAAATGAACAAGGCAAGTGTTGAATTGAGAACCATTCTTTTATTTGAAGTTGGTTTATTCAATTTATATTGGCTAAAAGCAATATAATATGAATGTTGTCAGACTGTTCATATTTTTATATTTATATCTATATAGTACATATTAAGGAAGTTGCATGGTTTCAGAGATATATCATATCCATAGTAAGTATGAAACGAACAAGTGATGACCCAGTTACTTGAGTAATTTTTATGAAAAATGTGACTTTAAATTTTTTAACCAATATGCTAGCAGCATTGCCGCGTTGAATTGCAATGCTGATTCGTTCTGCCAAATAGGTGCCAGAATTTTGGTCATGCGTCACATCGACCAGGCGCTCTGATAAACTTAGGAAAACGCGATGAGCTCACGGCCCCAGAGTCTCAACACCAAATGGCTCAAATACGTAACCGCTAGCGAGATTACTATACAAGGTGGAATTTAAATCGCTCTTTTCCTTTAATGTATGTATTCAGTCCATGTTATAGAATACTCCCATATAACTAATTAAAAAAAGTACTTATGAAATAAAACTTAAATCTAGGTATTATCAAATTTAAATTCAAAAGAAAAGCCTTGCGACATTGAACAAAGCAGGTGTTTCATTGCCTACGAAACATTTACAAAGCACTCAGCTGGTGCCCGCGCTGTGTGTACCGTTAAAACCGTTAAATAGACATTTCAGCTGTCATGCAGTTATTTTAGGAGGCACTAAATACTAAAACAAAACTTTTTTTTAAATTAGACCTTCTACGAATGTTGTATAGCATGGTCTGAGTACATACATTTAAGGAAAAGAGTGAATTACATTCCACCGTGTATATTGAGACCTGTCGGTAGTGGGCTGGAGCATTTGGACTGTGTATAATATAGGTCATAGTGGCTGGCACATAGTCCAAATGTTTATGTTTTGTAGTTGGTAGTGTAATTAGGAGAGTTTAGTAGTAATCGTAAACCACACGACTGAAGTAAAACTTCTTTTGTTTTGCTCCATCTATCGGCCGGTATAACTTTGTTTTTGCTTTGATTAATGTCGCCATCTTGACAATTTTAAATTGTCATTTTACCGGGCTTAACAACATAATAATACAAATTTTTAACTTTGTTATATTGAAAATGGAGATCTACGTTAACTAACAACTTTCAACCTCCGTTCGCCTCGCTATCTTAATCCCCAAGTCAAGTGTGCGCAAAGAAGTTTTAAGTACTTCAAAAAATTGATTTTACTTCTACATGCATCGATAAAGAAGTAAAACTCATTTAAAACTATCACAATCTTCCATCTTCTTCTTCTCTTCTCAATATATATAACTCAAAGGTGACTGACTGACATAGTGATCTATCAACGCACTGCCCAAACCACTAGACGGATCGGGCTGAAATTTGGCATGCAGGTAGATGTTATGACGTAGGCATCCGCTAAGAAAGGGTTTTTTGAAATTCCACCCTTAAGAGGGTTAAATAGGTGGTTGAATTATTTTCCCATAGACCACGCCGCGGGCGAAGCTGCGGGCAGAAGCTCGTTTTATTAAACTTATGTATAGAAGATGAAGACATCCTTTATAAAACAAATTTCCCTAACATTATAAAAAATACAGTTTTAGTCAAGTACTATTCAGACTTTAGACATCAATTTTTTTAATAACGTTGCTAGATGTTTGTCTTTTCTTTTACGAGGAAAATATTTTTGCATAGAAGTAGACGAGATGAAGCCATAATGAGACCGTAAACCAAGAAACAGCAATTTCTGCACTCTTTGTGTCAGTATAAGTAAGTTGGTAATAAGTTTCCAGGAAAGTTCCTGCTATAAGCTTAAATTACATATTTAGTCATTTATTTTCAATTATAAAGGTGCCCCGCGGCTTAGCCCGCAACATTACATGATTTCAAAGAAAATTCATAATTTTTCCCCGGGTTCTTGTACATTTCTGTTAAATTCCTAGCACTCCATATGGCAACCAAAGGCTGTAGATCATCGGTTGTCTTCTACCAATAAGCGTACAGTATTTGGATATATTTGCGCTTTTTTTTCTGTGCAAACATACTTATCCTGTCACGGGAATCAAACCTGCCGCCTCCGGTTTATGAGCCGACCTGCTCAATCACTGCACCACAAAAGCTGTGAAATGGGTTAAAACACTTAATTTCATACTGAGAAATAAATTGGATAGTATTATCATCTAGTTGTTTTTGCCAGTTATTTTGATTTAAAAATCAAACTACTAAATCGATGACAATAAAATAAAATGCTGCCAGCATTCTGGGAACTTTCCCCTCGACCAACGGTTTATTTTAAATATTTTAGTTTCCGTTTAAGTTCTTAGGTATAGTTTAGTTTCTTAGGTTTAGTTTTGTATTAACGATTATTGAAATATAATAATAAAATAAAATCACTTTTTAAAATGAAAATAAATTATTCCACAAATCTGTTCATCAATGACTAAGATCTGTGTTAACAAACTTTAAAGAAAAGAACATGCAATCGAATTGTAAACCCACTCGTTTTTTGCAGTCGGTTGAAAATAAAAACTAGCGACAGAGTTATCGAGTTCTTGATTCAATTAAACCGTTAATATTTTCCTGTAAACACATCATCGCTATCAGCTAATGTTTTACCAAACTGTAGATCAAGTTGATTGACTATAGACCACGATTGATGGGTATTGCGAGTAAAAATATTTATTCGTTTTCATTACGCTTCAGCGAGTGTGATTTTCACGGCGCCGCCTTTATAAATATACGTCTATGGATGAGTCTATGGATTCATTTTAACTTAAATAAATTTGTATTTGTGTTTGTATTAGTATACACTACGACTGGCCGGACAGCTGAGTTGGTAGTAACCCTGCCTTCTGAGCTGTAGGATATGGGTTCGATTCCCACCCCACAAACATTTGTGTGATGAACATCGATGTTTTTTCTGTGTCTGAGTATTATATTGAATTCTATGTATGTATTTACAAAGAAAAAGTATCTAAGTATTTTATCAGTCATCTCGTCCCCATAGTACAAGCTTTGCTTAGTTTGGGCCTTGGCGTAGAAATGTCCATAAAGATCTATATTTATTTATATAATAATAGTTACAAAAAATATCAGAAAAAATATCGAAAAATCACGGATCGCTGACAAATGATGGGTTTGGTTTCCGATTGTCACACATCTGTCAGTACGATTGATCGTTATCGTTTATTCTATACTCTTCTATACATATACTTCAGAGATACTTCTCAATATAGTCACTTACCATATCATATCAGATCATATCATATAATCTGTGGTTTAGGTATTTACTTCATTCAAGGCAAATTCATTATTTTTCCATAGTCCTGGAAACTTGGGAAATAGTGATCACGATCTCGGAACTTTGGTTGCAAACATAAGAAATTTTATTCCTAGTTTGAAAATTTCTATAGTAACGATGTACATAAGCTGCGTATTGAAGCTGTCAAATCCATACAAATTTGTGTTTCTATTAGTTGCAATCAAGTTAAGTCATCACCTAGCTCGATTGAGTGTAGTGAAAATATTGAGTCATGCAACGTAATTTGAATTTTGAATGTAGCAAATAGTCATTTCTCGTATCGGATATCATAGTTTCATGCGAATATCTGACTACAATACGCAAACTATATGAACTTCATTTTACTTTGTCTCTTTTAATTTGCTAAAAAGAAAGCGAGTGATAAAAACATTGTCAATTTGGAAATTAAAATTATTCTACAAACAAAAAAGTACTATTTAAGGCGCGGTATACGCTCAAAATCAACAAAGCCACTAATATGACGTGACGTATAAAAATAATCAAATCGTTAATAGAAAATAAAATGAAAAACTGGAATGAGCGATTACATTGTGTCTGAAAGGCATTATCTACATTACGTCTATTAGTAATGTATAAGTAATATTTGAGCATGTATAGGTATATGCGTATGGCCGGAAAAATCTAATATACATGGTTTTATTCAAATAGTGGGTTTATTTGCATTCCGTCAGCTGACACGTGTACCAATAAAGTTACGGGCAATAAGTCTACTGATTCGCTTTCAGGGCACGTGTCTTGAATGAGATTAGAGGCCGACTCTAGAAGAAATGTCCAGCACGGGATAAGCGTCAACAAAACGAACAATATTGTAAATAAGCCAGCATAAGTTGGCTCACTTATTATTTTGCTCAAATCTCATTTTCATCTCCTAAAAAATGCAAAATTCTCAGTTTTTCTATGTATTATTACGTTTAAGTCCCATTTTCCTTTCTTATCGTCTAGGCCAATGCTTGGCCCTGGTGTCGGATATTTAGGCCTCTCGAAACTTTCTAATAGTCTCATTTTGAGTTGGTACCTAAGGTTTAAAAAAAGAGGTTAAGTTTGACTTGCATTTTATTCAAGTTTTACTTGTCCAGCCTTAGTGTATCCAAGTATTGAGTTTATTATAAAAATAAACATAAAGCCATTTTTGGCAGTAGATAAGACCTAGGCGGCATGGTATGACTTGTAAGGAGTGCCAGTATGCTGGACTGTGCTCAGGCGATCGTCTTCTGCGTTGTGGGCGCTGCGCTTGCTCAATGCGGTTGTGCGCCAATACTACTACTATATTACTTAGCTTATATTTATTTTTTGAGGGGGAAATGCTCTCGCTCTTCTCTGCCACCACTCCTGTGGGGGCTGTCTGTGGGACTTGAACCCACTAAAAACCCCTGTAAGCCATCTTCCGCCGTACCGGGGCGAAAAGGGGTTGCGTTTGCAGTCCAGCCATCTCGCCCCCGGACCAGTACTTAACCTATTTCAAAATACGCCGATGGAGTTACATAGAATGGCATTAGAGCTGGAGACTTATACTAAGTTGTGACGTAAAAAACTCGTAGAATTTATTATAATTGTAATGCTACACCACTTATTTTTCAACTTGTGGAGCAAAACCTCGCGAGGAAAACGGAATTTTCTAGAATCACAAGAATTCGAGTACACCTACCCGCACTTGGCCAGCGTGATTATGGCTTACGATCTTCTTGTGAGAAAAGACCCTTAGAGTAATAGAACTATATTGGCTACACAAAAATTGCCTGAATGCTCTCGGTAGAGAGTAACTATCTTTGCCCTAATGATTTGTCTTTATGGCTTTTTCGCAGATAAGAATAACCTAATAATAATGAAAGATCATAAGTAGCTATGAAGGTAGGTTTTATTATTACTGTTTCCTATGTTATTGAGTGAAAATTGAAGACCAATATTGTATTGGTGATATCTGACATATTGTGACGTCATCACGAACGATATTTTTCCGACGAAAGGGTTTCTAGGAGAAAGTCCTAAAATTGACGTAGACTGCGTAGACCCTTGTTTTTGTTTTTGACTTTTACAGAGTACTGATAATAATTTTAAATTATTACCCTCATATATTACACCCCTATATTGGCCGTGTTAAGAAATCTCTCGTCCCTTTTCCTTGAAAATAAAATTTGAGAGTTATATTATTATTGGTGCTAAGAAAGTTTGGAATTTCGTTCGCTTTTTACGAAATGAGGACGTCATTTCATTTCTACTATTAAAATTAACTCGGTATCTACTCACTTCCAGAATAATTTTGTTATTCAGATAAAGTTCAACTGGATATAAAAAATCAAATTGGATCCAAGTTGCAGAAACTTTTCAAGCGAATAAATTAGTCTTGATTGATATTATAAGACATACATTTATCATGGCGTCTCATGCTAAATATTTTTTACAAAAGTGATATTAATACTTTTTCAATGGATGCGACAGTTAATTCTTCCTTTGAGTATTTTTCATTTAACCCCGATGATATTACCCATTGGTACATTTGCTAAACTCAAGGCTTTTATGTATTTTACTTGCAGATAGGTACACTGGTATTATTAAGCTAATAAGTACTTAGAATTTAAATGCAAATGCCTACTTCATACCCAAACAGACAATGGTAATGTAACTTAATAGCTTTCAGATTGTTTTATTTCAATAACTGAGCTATAAAAGTAAAAGACTATACTTGAAAAATTCCTAGAAAACGTTTGTGGAATTTCATTTGTTTGCCGGCGTCCTTGTATCCTGTTAACTAGAACCTGGGATTTTTCAAGCCAAGAGTGAACAGGTATCTTTTAGGCAAGCATGCCCCATCTTAGACATGTCATTGCTTAACATCTGCCTACGCTGCATCGTGGTCGCCACTCGAGAACCTTTCTTCCACGTCGGTTGTTAGTTCCACGAGCGATGTGGCCTGCCCATTGTCACTTCGTATATTCGTGACTTTAGTTCTCCTGCGGATCTCCCACATTTCCGATCTTATCTACATAACCTAATAATACTCATTACTAATGAATAGCATAATGTTCATATTTCCGCCCCAATGATACAGTCACAATAAAACGGATTTAAGATTAGCCCGCAGTGAAAGTGAGCTGAAGTGAGAAATCGACTAAATCGTATTACGCTCCTTCATTCGTAGCTCTACCCAATCTTTACTGTGCCTATATTTGGGTACTCTTGGCAGTACGAATTTTATTTACCGAGCGATTCTGGGAAGTATTCCAACAGTTGGAGTCCCAGACTTTTGGAAGTGATAACAGGATTAGAGTACGTATACACATAATGTACTTTCACATTGTTAGAACTGAGTTTTAATTTGTCGCTAATAACTTGCAGCTTTTGAACTAATTTTCAAAAGAATCCAAAGGAGTTCCCTAGAAGGTTGTATTTTTATAATTTTGCGTTTGCTCGTATCAAGATTGAAAGTTATTTTTAGGTAAGTGTGTTACATCCTAGACTGCATCGTCACTTACCATCAGGTGAGATAGAGGTCAAACGCAAGGCTTACAAACAAAAAAGTACTGATATCAAAATCGCTACTTTTTTTCCTTAAACAGAATGGAATATATATTTATGGATGATGTTATCCTTTCTAAACGTCTGGTTGAAGCAACACGTGACCAAAATGCTGGCCTTAGGCCAAAGATTTAGCGTTGCCATTCAACGTGGAAATGCTACCAGCATATCGGGCACGTTGTTTACAGGTAGTGGTTTGTTATATTAAGCTTTCTTTTTATTGTTTTTTTGTTTTATTTTATTATTATATTGTATCTGTCAAGGAATAAATAATGATATCATTGCGATCCAATTTTCAGTATGAAATTATGGCGATAGAAGTCCACTTAAACCCTTTTTTAAAAGTATATCATTATTAGGCCTTTAGTTATAAATATTGATAATGACTGTGTAGTGCAACGACAATTTACCGCTATACTACGCAACGCAGTTTCTATTAAATGTGTAAAAGTAAAAATCACAAGGCTTATAATGCGCAATTTGTTGGAACTCCAATCTTCAGAGCGGCGAAGTTTCGTTAAAGAGTTATGTGACTAGGATAAAGAGAAATTATTTTTCTATTTGATATTTTGCAAACGGAACCTTCCTCCTTTTTCTATGATCTGTGGATTTTTACGCCTGATTGTAACGTACGATAGTATATAAGAATATGCTATAGAAATTCCTTGCACAGTGAAAATTCAAAATGCGAAGTTGATAGCTTCTTTATTAAGGAATAAAATGCCGGAGAGCTCCACGTGGGTATAATGTATACTTAATAAATTGTAAATTATGTGACTTTTTAGTCATTTAAAAAAGAATGCATTCGGTGAATTTATTTAAATCTTTACTATTTTACAGATACGTTTAAAACACCAGCCTAGAATATTTTCGCTCTAAACAAAATTAAAAATTAAGTTTCTCTTTGGTGTTCTATATTCTATTCTTCTATTATCAATAAAAGTTCTAGTGGTTATCATCAAGTACATATTATTTGCGAAGTTATGAGATAATAATATTTTTATTATTAACCTTGAAACCCGAGGATTCAATTAAAATTTTTAATGTGCCAACAACCAACAACGATGAACATAAAATTAAAATTAAAAATATCAAGCGTCGCAAAAGATAACAGAAAGAACGATATCCATAACTTATAAAAATGTCTTGTTTACTACTTTCTACACTCATTTTACACAAAATATACAAACAGCTCATTTCATCCTATAATTAATTCATCAAAAACGAAACAAAGGAACAAGATAAAATTCTCCAAACGACAATTTGTCTCTGAATTTTCACAGCAACTTTGAAAAGTTTGGCTATTGCAATTAATTAAAGAGGCTGTCGTCACAAAGTAAATGATAGTACTACGCCGGTATCCCTTGTTTGCGTTGTTATTTAATATTTATGGTGCTACTCTGCACTATAAAGAAACTTGAAGCGTTACAAACGAATTGGTTAATTAGCCGAAACTGGCGAGCCAGGATTTGGTGTCCAAGGTGTGTGTTATTAGTCGATAATCATTAGCCGAAACTGGCGAGCCAGGATTTGGTGTCCAAGGTGTGTGTTATTAGTCGATAATCATTAGCCAAAACTGGCGAGCCAGGATTTGGTGTCCAAGGTGTGTGTTATTAGTCGATAATCATTAGCCGAAACTGGCGAGCCAGGATTTGGTGTCCAAGGTGTGTGTTATTAGTCGATAATCATTAGCCGAAACTGGCGAGCCAGGATTTGGTGTCCAAGGTGTGTGTTATTAGTCGATAATCATTAGCCGAAACTGGCGAGCCAGGTTTTGGTGTCCAAGGTGTGTGTTATTAGTCGATAATCACACCTAACTATGTGGTTAGGTTGACTGAACTGTTAACTATCGGTATCGGTATAATTACAATGTTTTAATTATAACCAGAAATGTAATATATCTAATTTTAACTCAATCTAGATCAGTACAATAGCATCGTAATTTTATGCTAATCATTCATCATCATTATCAGTCTGAAGAAGTCAATAATCAATAGTCACTAGTCACTAGTCACTAGTCACTAGTCACTAGTCACTCGTCACTCGTCACTAGTTACTAGTTACTAGTCACTAATCACTAGTCAATAGTCAATAGTCAATAGCCGATAGTCAACAGTCATAAGGCAATTAGTCCATAGTCAATAGTCAATAGTGATCCACTGACTGAGATCTCTGCTTGAACATCGATCGATGACTGAGCATCGTTCTGTAAAACGGACCTTAACTGTAAGTTATGATAAACTTCCAATATGGGCATCATTACATATTATCATTGTAAAACCAACCTCGAAACCTATATACACCGTTCTCTCTGTAACACAATACAAGAACTCGACCGTCCTATTACTTCTTTTGTTTGGCTTAAAAGCTTTCGAGGCATTTCCCCAACAACATATTAAACGACATTGGTTAGGTAAGAGGCATGCGTGGGAGTACTATCTAATTACAGTTTATTTATGTCCAGGATCTAAGTGAAAGGAATTACCCACTACTTTCAATTAGCGAAAGATGTAAAAAAGCTGAAGTATTTTAACTTTGAAAGTATGGCCTTGAACAAAAGTAACGTAAGTATAGGTAGGTAGAATGTAGCGAAAGAAAATGAAATGGAAAATTTGGCGATTGAAAGCTCACTCAAGTGAACAAGTGATAACAAAAAGCCAATACGTTACAAAAAGTCAATGGCCGTTAGCTTTGCGGCTTGCGATCCACCATTTCAAGAATACTCTTGAGGTGGTTAAAGAAGTTAGCGTTTTTTCAAGTTATTTCAATTAATTTAGGATTATGTATTAAGCATCATTTTGAGAGGGAATGATGAAGAATAAGCATTTTATTTAACACAAACGATGACAACTTCAATGTATTACATTAGTATTTTATATAGATAGCAGTTTTATATTTGCGCCTTTTGGGCCACTGGACTGAGGCGGGGCCCACTCACCGGAATTGAAAAAAGTCTTCGAAATCAAAGCAAGACATGGGAAAAACGGTGGCATCTACATGGCATTGACCATGGCGATATTGCCAGAATTTTGAGAAAATCTTGTGCCTGATTTTGTTTATTAGAATAATTTTGTATTATAAATACGGTATAGTTTAGATTTTCTTTGATTTAGTGTTTTTTTTGATTATGTGCCAACTTTTGACAGAGATTTGGCGGGAAAACGAAAAAGATCGCGTCGCCGCATTGTATTATTTTCCAAAACTTGTGTAATGTTCAGTGTTAGTGCATAAAATTGGTGGCATTTTATTCGTTAATTGCTGATTTACAGGCATGAGTGTGGGAAAGTGGTATAATGATGGTGAAACGTTTCTTTTCGTGTTGTTTCCAAAACTCCATAGAAGCTTCTGGTAAAGTTGCCACCACTTTACTAGGAGTATGAGTTGACTAGACTAGACTATGACTTAACTTGATGACTTGGACTGTGACTTGACTTGACACATCATATAATATTAATTAACTTGAGAAATTATCAATTACTTGACACTGGCTAAATATACAAAAGTGTGGAGCCAAAACTAAACACAAAAAAAAGCTTTTGACAGTTATTCCTCACACTCATATAAAAGTTCACACTTATTTCTCTTTTACATACCCAAATATATTGCAGTAGGTATGTCATAAAGGAATAAGTGTGAACTAAGGAGCTGTCAATGTTTAGTACACACAGTTCTTACTTTTTTTGATATGGAACTTAGCTACGACATTTTCTATCCGCAGAAAATTTCGAAATTAGAGACTGCACTGTTTGATCTCAAATGTGGTTTGATTACAAACTGGCCTTCTGCATCGACAGTGCGCAAATACCAACAGCTGAGGTTAGATATGTGTCTGGTACTATTCCTTACTCAAATGACACTAATTGATCGTACATGGCTGTGCATGTGCAATTCAAGCATGTCACGTTTTGAATATCTAAATTCCTCTCAATATTAAACAGGCTCAATCACTCACTGCTTTTAAGGCTCAAATAAATCACTTCTATCTCTCTAGCTTGACTTTGAAATAAACTTTGTTTCCTTAGTACTTACATATTATTTATTATTTGTGTATGTTTATGCATAGTAAGTATTGTATAACATACTACTTATAGTATGTTAGTTATTTTATATTTATCTTAATATGTATGTACATAGTAACTTTTGTAGCACCACCGTCCTGGCTCTATCTATATATATCTCTGTCCATCCAAAGGTTGTCTGGAAGAGACCGCTTTTTAGCTATAAGATCACTCATTGTAACCTACTCATAAGTTTTTTTTTCACGCTCTCACCGGATGGGAAGTGACGATGCGGTCGAAGGTGTAGCCATGCTAGCCATGTAAATTTCCTGTTGTTGTATTTGTTACCTTGGTGTCAAAAAGAGTTTATCTATCTATCTATCTATGTTTGGAACCTTATGGTTTAGCTCCGCAGATGATATAAAACGTATCCAGTCTTGTCATTAGTGTAAGCACTACTGTGATACTTTCGCCTCTATCAGGGTGCGTGGAGAGTATTTGTTTTCACTGGATAATATATAATATTTTCACTGGATATTGGATTGTAAATGACTATGTGCAAGGAATGAAGTCACACGCATACCTATAAGCTATGTGCTGCGTGACCTTACGACTGTGGCTGGAGAATTAGGTAAATTTCCCGGGTATTTCCTTGTGGCATACTTGTTAATTATTTACCTTAAATTTATGACTTCAATTTTTTATTGAATCAACTTGTCTACTTAGGGTTACTCATTCTGACACATTCTAGTCGTGTCTACAACCTACCTACCTAACCTACCTGTACATCGACCCCTAGAGGAATGAAATAAGACACAAACTCAATAATTTTCTTGGAAATAGAATCAATCAATCAATCCAGTTTATATTTCAGAAAAATATTACAGTCAGTAAGGACAAAGCCTTTTATATAATAGATTATAATATATATACCCCTTATATAAGTACCAACTAACTTTAAAAAAATTAAAATATACTTCTAAATTTGCTGATTATTTCAGCAAAGGGTATTTCGGTTTCACGGAAATCCAATTTGAAATGTACATGTCTTTTTTCGATCTTTTCCTAGACAAAAATTAACAACATTTGAAGCTTTGAATTTTTATGGAAAGTGCTTTGAGTGCTGTGTAGATAAACACGTTCCAACGTTTTAAGAGATGTTTTTATAGCGGTAGATGTTGGTTTATTATAAACTAGATTTGCCCGTGGTTTCCCTTTACCTGTTTTCTCGCAGGAACTTTCAATCCATACATCCTCATCGTTTTAGTCATTTTGACATAAATCCACACGAAAAAATAATAGACAACGTTTCAATTAAAGATGTATGGTTTTAAGCAGTATCGCATGCTTGAAATAAAGAACAAATCAATTTTAATGGAAGGGGAAAAAATATATTCACGAAGGGTAATTGAAGCCGCAACCATACGTCCCCAAACCCAGGAGATGCTTATCTTAAGCTACCGTGACAAGTGATGTCATGTCCTAATTTATTAATCAATTTATGGCGCTATTAGCGACATCTATTAACAGATTCTTGAGAATCACCTAACCGGCATGGTGTAGTCTAGTTGCGTTTCACTTTTATATAATTAGTGGCATATGAACATCAATGGAGGAATAGATAATTGTTAGGTTAATATCTATAATTGTTAGGGGCTATCTTGGTTAATTTAACTATGTCATACTAATTTGTTATTAATTTAATGTATATTCTTGTAAACGATTGAACGAAAGGGATAATTTACTTTTATTAGATATTAATTTGACTTCCAACTTTTAAAGCAAGTGACTACATTTCTCGTTAAAACCGCGCCCACTGGCTATGGGAAGGGGAACGGAAGATAGGCCACCTCGTTCGAACGAACGCTCACTTGGTAGTTAGCACTCAAAGGGTGATCAAATGGAAAGAGTAGCTTATGCAAATTGTGTCACGTAAATATATGATAATTGCTTATATAAATGACTGTGCAAAGTTGCTGAATAAATAGTGATTCGTGCTGTGTAATACTGAAGTGTTGTTTTTCACCGGATCCCTTTATAATGTACAAAACTATATATTTTTCGGATGAATAGTAATTTTATCATCCTAAGTCATTATTACTAGAAGATCTAAAGCTTAAAGTGTCATCAAAATCAGTTCTACCATTTTAGCGCAAGCATAGATAGATACTTACTCGAATACCTACTTATAGATGAATTATACATATTGTATTAGATTCTATACGACTTTCGGTCACCTTCATCTATAAGTTGTCACATTTAGTATTAGTGTTAGTGTGCGTACTCATAGCAAAGCTCGATTAATAATTCCTAATGTAGGGATAAAAAATTATACATAATGTAGTATTCACAATTGTGTTATCACCCTTCAGATGGCACGATAAGTCGTCACTCCTTGCGGTTGTTGTAGGCCTTTGGGAAGGCATATAACTCGACTGTACTTTCCTTAGATATCACGAGGAAATGGCGGCTGAAAACGATAAGGAATAAGTGTGTTGGATCCTATATAAATATCAATGCTATATTATTAGAATGAGATAAGATTTAAGATTTTATTTTAATATAGAAACGATCATACCTGTTAAGAATTTTCTCGATCTTGATGGGGCTATAAGCAATCGTGATCTGTCATTGTCAGTAGAATTTTTATTGGACCATTATTTTCCCATTGTCCTATTATGGACCATCGGGGACACTTACTGTCGAGTCACAATCAAATATAATACTGTTGTATTGTATATGTGTTGAGTTTAATATAGGTGGATTTTGGAACTGTTACTACCACATTTTTACCTGTATGATTCGATACTTTCTAGACAAAAAATGGTTCGAGGCGAAGAAAAAGTGCGAAGTTCACGAACTCTAAATCGGCTGTGTTTAGGTAAATACTAACAAAAAATATTGGAACAATTCTGACCAACATCCTTTAAATTCATGAAATTTTTTAGTAAGCTAATTTAAAAAAAAATGATGACTAATTAAATAAATAAAAGTAAACCTTTCCCCAAATAAAAACTTGTGCCTAGGGCGTTGAAAACATTTCATAATTGAAGGGGTGAGAACAATAACGGTTTAACTGATTTTTTTTCACAAAGTGACTTATTGGTATCGTTGGATTCAGCGTGAAATTATCTACAATAACACATTCTCAAAATACCGAAATGATGCTTAAATCTCTAGATTGTAAGTCTAAAAACGGTTTATCTGACACAGGAATACAGTTCGCTTAGCATAAAAACATTATTATATTTATTATATTATATTTTTACAGTTATTGTACGAATCAGTACTATATTTTGTATTTTAAAATAGGATTAATACATTTTCAAGCAACTGAAACTTACATAAACCTTTTCTATTACCTTATAAGCACTCTACATTAAAATGAAGTCGTTGAAGTTTAAAGTTAATTTTCTCGAAACTATCAATTTGACAGTTAAACCCTTTTTATTCTCAACCCTTCAATTGGGTTTATCGATGTAGTGGACATTGTAGAGTTGTATCAGTCCAATACTTGAAAAATCACGAGATAAATAAGCTCAACAACCAGGTCAACTTTAAATCAAATACTAAGAGCACAAGTAACGAACATTAAACGACACATCCGCACCGTACAAGAGACAGATAAGACTGAAATTTGATCGCAGCGTGCACGTAACCTTATGTACGTTATCTGCGACCAATTACGTGTAGTCCCTGATTTATCTATTACTAGTTGCGCCCCGCGGTTTCACCCGCGGATAAAAAGTATTTTAATTATTTGCTCTTCCCACGGGAGGTATTCACATTTCCGGGATAAAATGTAGCCTATATCTTAATCCAGTGTATGAGCTATTTTGGTACCGAAATTCATCTAAATCCATTCAGCCGTTTGAGCGTGAAGGAGTAACAAACATACACACATACAAACTTTCGCCTTTATAATATTAGTGTGATAAACATCCTCAGCGAACAGAGTATAGATCTAAAACTACAATATTCTCCTTTGCTATTCCGTTATAGGTTAATCTCTTCACAGCCACTCACATAAGCTCAAAGCTTAATCGAACTCCATTTGGTTCTGTAAATAAAGACTTATGAGATTATAAGCCCACACATTTGCACATTGTTGCTTTTTCGATGTTACCTTTATTTTTGGACCATATATATTAATATGAAGTAAGCTTGTAAGGGTCCGTAAAGTTATTACGGGCACAACCCAGATTGCAATAGAGCGATAATAATTACTCTATACGGTTAGATATTTTCCTTTATACAGTTAGTTAGCAGTGTGAAAACGCACGTCCTTTATGGAAAAGTTTAAATTGATTCCCTAAAGTTTCAAATGAATGACTAAAGTTTGAGTAATAAAATTGGTTACCTATATGCGTGTATTTATGTAGTCTACTTTAGTATTTACTACAGCTATGCTGCGTAGTTTGACCCTTGTCCCAAATGTACCTATGCCCTTATAGACATGTCTTTATGGATCTATCCTACAGGAGCGGCACAAGTTTCCGGTATAAAAAGTACATTACGTTTTATATATTACAGTAAATAAAATAACCCATACATTGAAATTTATTGACAGCCTCTGTGGTGTGGTGGTAGAGCAGGTTGGTTCATAGCCTGGAGGAGGCGGGTTCTGTTCGTTTACTTCAAAAATAGCCTATATTCAATTAAATCCGTAGAAAACGAACCCTTTTATTTACAACCCAATTATTGTGTAAAGAAAAGTATGTATATACAAGTAAAGAACATTTCTGACGTCGAATAAAAACTATTTTCTAGACAAAAAACGTGGCAATCCGGAACTCGATGCTTTAGGATTGTCCTTCTATCTTATACGTTATTTATTTAAATTGAAGTGTGTTTTTCCTATAGGATTTATTTGCAGAACATTTTATGAAACTTTATGGAGTAAGCGAAACATCCAGATCTCATGCAAGGTAGATAGTTCGAAATCCTCAAACAATTTGAGGGAGTTGTGTAGGATTTTTCCGCGTTGGGGTCAGTAATAAACAATGATTTCGCAGCACAACTTGGGATATATTTTAATAAATCCTTTAACACAAAACTACCCGTTCATAATTTTTTCTCACAATACGTTCCAAAACACCTACAATTCCTACATACATATTATACATTAAGGGTAATCAGATGAAAAAAAAAACAGTGTAAATAGGAAAGAAAACGTAGAATAACGGTGACCAAATACAGTTTAAGTAAATTGTTGGTTAAATTAATAAAATCGTAGAATGACCAATAAAAATAGTTTGTCAACGTAGTGCATTAAGTTTTCAACAATAACAGCCGTAAATTTTTACGAATGAAATAGGCAAACGCGTGTAAACGTATCCACTAGTTAATTCTTATATTTCACTTAATGCGAAAAAAACCCGCAAAATTAACATTTTTAGCGCAGACCCAGTTTGACGTCAAATGTGATCTGCAATTTTCAACTTTAAACAAAGCTAGGGTTGAGATACCTCTCATAAACATTGCTGCCTTAACTTCTCAAAGCTATTAGTTACTAATGCTACTAATAATAATAATAATAACGCCCAACGATCACATACATAAATCCTGGACCCTAAATAGGATTCCCTGTGTCTAGGGACCCAGGAACTACGAGTACCATGGTCTCACAACACCCAGATTCAGAACAAGTATTTGCGCTTTTTTTGTGCACAAATACTTGTCATGCCGCGGGAATCGAACCCGAACATCGAGCAGGTCGGTTCATAACCCGGAGGGCCACCTCTGGGTTATGAACCGACCTGCTCAACCACTACACTACGGAGGCCGCATCACTAATGAAAAGATCACCTTCATATTATATTTTCAAAAGATCATTGATCTAAGTCAATGCTTGTATTAATAATTACTGTCACATACACATTTACATTTATAGTCTGAAGGGCCAAGGAATGGAATGCTCTTGAAACAGTGTTTCCTCCTAGGTATAACCTGGGCCTTTTTCAGTCAAGAGTGAATGGGCATCTCATGGGCAAGCGTGCTCCACCTTAGACTACTTCGTCATTTACCATCAGGTGAGTTGTTGTCAAACGCTTGCCCATTTTACCATTTAAAAAAAATATTAATAATAGAATTTAATAATAATATAAAATACGAAAAGGTTCATCAGCTTGTCAATATATATGTCAATATAAGCTGTATACACTTACCATAAAATGTCAATCAAGATTATCGTCACCCATTCAACCCGCGGCTGGAATAAGTTTCCTTTTCTGCAATTTTCTCCAGTCATCGCAATAAAGCCACTACCTAAATTTAGGAATGATAAGTTATATGCCCTTTCAAGGATAAAATAAGTGGAAAATGGTCTTGCTACGTTGATAGAACATATTTATTACAGACGCGGCTTGGCTCATAAAATAGGTACCTATGTCTGTGTATGAAAGAAAATTTATCCTCCAAACTTTATGGACTCGTGAAAGTTCTTAAGTGCTAAAAATCTTGGTACATGGTAATGAAAAATAAAAGCCTGGAGAGAAAAATGAAAAAGACGCACTTTATCGATATAGATAAATAAAGAAGAATGAAAAGATGTATCGAGAAGAAATCTTTGAAACTGTTTCCAAAATAGCTGTTTTAAGAGAACCGATGAAAATTATACCGAAATTTCCAAAAAAACTTTAAAACCACCGCCGCGATCTCGCTGCGTGAACTCACCTCCTGAGGAAGAGCATCGGATATACTCGAAACCTGGTCGAGAAAATGACATACTATTCGTGAGTAACAGTCGGGAATATATTAATTTAAAATGAATCACACTCATGAGAATTTTAATACTAAAACTTTAAAACTAAAAATGATTCGGTGCTAGATAGATAGATCAACACTTTATTGTACATCGTAAAAAATAATTTTACAAAAAGAAAAAATTACATAATTAGCTTATATTTACCAGTACAATAAGTGGTCTAATTGCTTAAAGCGATCTCTTCCAGACAACCTTTGTATTGGAGGAATCTGTAGCTTATAGTTTTGGGCTTCGGTGGACAGATAAATCAAAATGATTAAAACTATTACAAAAAGTTGTCCTACAATAGTTAGTAAATTAATAAAATAAATGCTATTTCAGGAATAAAAAAGAACATTCTGCCACACTAGCTCATTTCTGGCAAGTTTGCGTAGATTAAAATGTAAATAAAACTTTATGTAACTCAGTAAATATAATAATGTGGCATATAGTTTAATTTTAGTAAGATGTTGCGAAACGTGTTTGAGATGTCTAACAGTTGCAAAATTTTAGTTGAAAACTTATGCATCGCGCTTTTCTGAAAATTAATATTCTATGCAGTCTCAGCCCAGCAATTTCTGTAGAAAATGTTTATGAATAGTAAACGAGGTGGGTACAAACGCTTTCATAATATCCATCACAGATGATGAAATGTTGCTTTGATATTAGAGATTATTGGAATTGTTTACTATTTATTATGCATTATAACATAATTGACTTTCTCATTCTAAGTCACACGTTAAACTTATTAAAGTAGTGTAAATTACTGCAATAAAAATAATAAGATGATTAAGTTTTCATGGACATTCTCGTTTTAAATGAATATGCTCGATGGTAGGATCGGACTTATAGCTCAGTTAGTAGTAGCTCTGCCTTTCGAACTGTAGTCTGTGGGTTCGATTCCCCCCAGGACAAAAATTTGTGTGATGAACATAGGTGTTTGTTCTGTGTCTAGGTGTTATATTGTATTCTATGTAAGTATTCTATCAGTTATGTTCCCATAGTACGAGCTTAGCTTAGTTTTGGTTTAGATGGCGCTGTGTGAAATGTCCAAAAATATTTCCTTATTTATAGGCTCGACTGCATTTTTTTTGTATTATACACTTAAGTTATACAGATTTTTAAAGTCCCAATGCTATCTCATTATATAAAGGACGCGAGCATCATTGGCTGAAAAAATCAACAAGCCTGTTACATGCTCTAATGCCCAAAGCTATAAAAATCGTATTTCGGCAATTTGTAACTAAGAAATAACTTTATTACACATTTTAACGACGCCATAAAAGAGTAATCGTAACAATATCGATGTATTTATTAATCTACTGATTTATTTTATGGAGTAGAGGTCTTTGTAAAGACATAATTAGGAGAGCTATATAAAGCCAATAAGTTATTTATATATATTATCCAATAAGTTATTTTTTATGCGGAAGTAAGCTGTGAAGTGTCCGGAGGTGGCGGGTTCGATTCCCGCGGTAGGATAGTATCTTCTTCGCTAATTCATTAGTATCGCGTTAATTTAAAGCCATATAAATAAATCTAAAGTACTAGGCTATACTCTGTGATTCAACCCTGGCAGCCCTAATTTGACACTCTTTAGAGACAGGAGTAAGCAGCCTTTGGATTAAGCTGGGCTTTTCTTTCTAGTCCAGCTTAAACCGAAGTGTTGATTTGTCCACCTGCCTATTATGAGCGGATGAAGAGAAACGGCACACAGGGATGGGTGAGTAATTATATTTCAGATCATCGTACATAAAATTAAAATTGGACTTCACTTAAGGAAAGTTCGTCTAATTTTACAATTTTATTTCACGATGATCTGAAATATAATTGTTTACAGTGTAGATGTTTAGAGTAAAAAAACAAAAACCGCAAATACTTGTTCTGCGTCTGGGTGTTGTGGGACCATGGATCTCGTAGTTCTTGGGCCCCCTAGATACAGGAGTCCTAGTTATGATCCAGGATATATGTATGTGTTCTTTGGGCGTTATTATTATTTACATAATAACGTCTTATAAATCGATGAAAGCCGGCTGCACGCACAAAAAAATTAACATGTTCCGCCTAAGCCGAGCGTGCAAGCGAGAGCGCGGAGCAAGCGATAGAGAGGCACGATCGGCCTAAGTGTTTTCTTACGACGTCATCACGTAAAATTATCGTCCATAAACCGAATTTACAGACAAAAAATTTTTATTATTAAGTAAGGGTAAGAAGCACACATTTTTCAGAAAAGTAATTAATGGAATAAAAAAAATAGGTTTCTTACTATTTATTTTTATATAAGTATATCTATACTTTAGAGTTCCGAGTGACAAAGCAACTGATATGGGCAGTTTTGTCGCTTAACATCAGGAAAATGACTAGCTCGTCATGTTTATTCCTTAAGATAAAAAATAGACAAGAGTGTAGAGTTTTATTTACAGAAATGTTAAGAAATTTAGCACTTTGACTCTTATTGGCTTTGAGCTAACATACATGGAAATGCAAAACACGTTCAAAAGATTATTTTAATAAAACGTTAGCACTCAGCTACTTGTGCCTACGTGTGCTTGTGATGAGCGATGTACACAATGGAAGGCAACGCGAAATACGAAAGTTACATATAGGTGTCGTGGGACCGATCTTGAACTTTATTGCCAGTCAATACGAAGTCAAGATGTAATTTATCCATAAAATGTAATAGGATGATAGGCTGGTTTGCGTACGTAACTCAAACATTCAAGCAGGAATTTAACTGCTATATTTTTATTGCATCAATCAATAATATACCTCAAAAAATAGACAGTCGTGAAAACAAAAATTAAACAAAAGACGAGAGATAGCTTAAAAACGCAGTGACGTGTTACCAGTTTACCATAGCTCATTACTAAGCTGTAGTATTTCTATGATAGCTCTTTATACAATCTCTTTGGCATGTGACGTCACAAGCAATGCCGTCATAGTAACTGTGAAGAAGCTCCACGCGATATCTGGTTTGCGATGAAATGCATGCAGGCGATGAAACTTCAATAGCGTCCTCACATCCTCCTCCGTGATTTATTTACAAGTTTTAATTATTTTTTTCAATTGTTTCATTCATTTTTGTGTTATTTTATGAATTATTTATACTTGTTCATTTTTAATAATAGTCAAATAGCTTAATATTTAATGTACTCGTATGTCAAGTTTCGAGCATCATTTTACCACTACCGTTGTTTTGACTGGCTTTCTGTTGAACTTTCATTTGATAGTGGCTCTGCCTTCTGAACTATGTGTTGTGGGTTCGATTCCCACCCAAGAAAGCATTTGCGTGATGAACATAGGTGTTTGTTTTTTTTCCCTCCTTTGAGGAGAAATGGCGTCGCATGTCTTGTGCATTTGCCAGAGTCTGTTTTAGGTGTTTATTCTGTGTCTGGGTGTTATATTGTATCCTATGTGTGTAATTATAAACAAAAAATATGTAAGTATTCTATCAGTTATCTGGTTCCCATAGTATGCTTAGTTTTGGGCTAGATGGCGCTAAATTCCAATCAAATGTATTTACTAATTATGAATGTCTATTCGTATAATTGCTTATTAGGAAGCTGCAGAGTTTGGTAGAGTGGAAACTTTGGAATGACATAACATTAATAACGTCCAACAAATTAATTACGTCCTATTTTATTCTATTGAATTTGGTAAAATATTTCTTAAACTTAAAATAATTCATTTATAATATTGGCCTAGCTCTTTTATAGCTGTATAGAGTAGGTATCAAAAACTACAAAACTGGCAACCCGGCTTTTCTATAAAGCATTGGAATATTGCCAGTTATTGCGATCTCGGAATTAATATTTACTTTAGCGAGAAGTTTCCATTACATGGCATGACATAAGATTGGAAAAAATATATCAAACTACTGCTTACATACACGATAAGAACTTAATTTATTGAAATGGGAGCAATATCTAGGAAAAAATATTATAAGTATACAAACTCTTTTTGAACAGATTCAATAACAGTATACTTTTAACTAGTGACATTTCCTTACCCATAGTATAAAATGTAAGGTAAACAGAGGCCTCTAAGTTCTACCTAGAGTTTTGGCGGGAAAACGAAAAAGATCGCGTCGCCGCATTGTATTATTTTCCAAAACTTGTGTTATTTTCAGTGTTAATGCATAAAATTGGTGGCATTTTATTCGTTAAGTGCTGGATTACAGGCATGAAACTTGAAAAATTATCAATTACTTGACACTGGCACACTGGCACAAATACACATAAGCGTGGAGCCAAAATATTAAAAAAAAAGTTCTACCTAAAGTTTCACGAGCGTGTGAGCGAGATAGCCGCGCATATGCTCACGACGTTTTTACGTACCTACTTTCGAAAGAAGGGTACTCGGTTATAGTGTGTAGTTATTTTAAGTTATGGCTCTGAATTTTCAATGGATATAAAAAGTCGTAACGTTTTTTAACCAAAAATCACACAATTCAAGCATCTTTTTCGTACTTTTTGGAATATGTACTAGTGAATAGGAAAAAATAATTGTCGTATTTTGTACCAAAGAAATTTTATTTCAAATTCGCATGAATTTATAAAAAAAAATTGGTTACTTGTTGGTTGTTGGTGTGGACTTACGGCATACAGCTCTGGGGCTGTACCAAACAGAGCAACACACTCATGATTCAACGCATCCAGAAAAAGGTACTGAGCGAAATAGTTAACGCACATTGGAACATACGCAATGACGACCTCCATCGGAACCTTATGTAATGTACCAAAAGTATGCAGAAAGTCACCAACATAGACTTCATCATCACGTGAACGTCGAGGCAATCTAGCTCCTCGATTACACGAATATAGTTAGAAGACTTAAAAGAACAAAACAAACATTTGAGTTAGTGTAGTGTATAATAGTGTAACGGAATAGATATTAGTGCAGTGCAACTTGTGCTTCATGGAAAGATCACACGAACAATGTGTCTTCGCCATAATAGAGACAATAAGATTAGTGTTAATGGACACAGTCTTAGATTTTAGGTTTTTAGAAGTTTAAGCTAAATTAAAATTGCTTATTAGCCAAATATGTATGGCTAGATTGTAATTCAATTAGAGTGCCTACCTTGTCGGTACTCTAGGAATAAGAAAAAAAAAAATTGTTGTTACTTTTTATACCTGACTTTTTGGTATGGATATCATTAGAAGATAATTTAGTGCAATACAATATTATTAAATATTATAAAATACTTTCCTTACTAATTTGTCATACTCTGATTAATTCCGTCTTTAAAAATGAGTAAAACCTCTAAATAAATCAGTATTAAGGTTTCCTTTTTCAAAAAAAAAAAAAACTAAATTGTGATTGTGATGCAAAAATATGTGTTCCATTATTTAGCGATATTCAAACAAAGGTTAAGTTTGCTAAATCAAAGCTAAGGTTCTGATTAATTTTATTGTAAACTTACACCTATAGGAGTCGAGTTAAGATATCTAGTATAGATAAAAATGGATAAGGAAGATCAACAGTTACCAAAAATAAAGTGAAATGATGTTCAAATTACAAGTTTACTTGTATATGACCAGCCCCGACCTCGTACCTCTTGAATTCCTCCCGAAGAATGAGTCGAATACTCCCTCCTACCTGTTCAAGGCCACTCGAGTACCTCTCTTACTTGAAGGAATGTAAAAAGAAATATTTTGAGATTTTTTACAACGTTCAAGTAGGTACGACTCTTGAGATGATTTCAAGTTCCTTGAGTTGAGTTTCGAGCTTACTTGCAATGTTTTTTCTGTTGAAACGCGCGTGCCCTGCTGACTTAGAAGTACATACACACAGTCATATTTTTTGAAAATAAGTGTGAAATAAGATTTCTTCAATTTGTCACACTATCATACAATAAGTGGATTTTAGTCTACGTTTCCATTACGTCGTTACTTCCAGGTCATGTATAAGTAAGTCTTCAATGATTTTTTCCGGTCACAGCAGATCGATTCTGACCACTGGTATCGTTACTTATAACTATGCTAATGGATCTAAAACAGACAAGACCATACATACATAGCATTAAAACAGACAAGACCATACATACATAGCATTAAAACAGACAAGACCATACATACATAGCATTAAAACAGACAAGACCAAACATACATAGCATTAAAACAGACAAGACCATACATACATAGCATTAAAACAGACAAGACCATACATACATAGCATTAAAACAGACAAGACCATACATACATAGCATTAAAACAGACAAGACCATACATACATAGCATTAAAAATTCATAGCAAGTTTTGATGGCAATTTTATTAAAAGCTTTGACGAAACCTGAGTTTAAAGAGTGTAAAACTCAATTACGTTTACGTAATACCTAGTTAGACATGATAGATAAGTACCTACGTATTAAACAAAGTACCAATTCTATCCCTGTTTATATAATACACTATACTATAGCATGAGCTTCAAATGTTCAATATGTTACACAAAATAGAGCTGTCAGCGTCGTCTATAATACAAGTCGTTACAGAAAGAAATTAATTTAATTTTCATTTTTCAGGTACACTATCTACCAGACGCAGCAAGAATAATCTTTTCATCCGCTGAGTAATCCCTCATAAAATAAAATAAAAGAACACTAAAACAAGTAAAGATGTCGAACCAATCGCAGACTATATATAACGTGTTCCAAGAGATCCTGGCTGCATCTGGAAATTCGTCAGAAAATGAGCTAAATGAAACTCAAATCATATCGGTTCTTAGAGAGCAGGCATCGGGAGTACACGGAAGCGAAGACTTCGAGTCCATATTGGTGAAGGTGATGAGGGACGCCCGGAATAAGTTGAACCCTAGCGATGCACCCGACCCTTGCTGGGATTACTGCGCAGGGGATTTTAGGAACGTCATCGAGTCCTATAACAGCGTGCATGGATACGCTACTTTACTGGTAAGTTGTTTTATTATTATTTAACGTATCATATGCTGTAGGTACCTACTTAGATATTCATAAATGTAGTCTCATATCGCAGAATAAATTACCCGTGGGTAATACTTAGGTAACAAAAACTAACAAAACTGGTTTAGTTAAACAAAGGCTGTGGTGAAAAATTACGTTGTATGCTAGGTGGTAGGACTTTACTGCAAAGTTCATCTAGGTAGGTACCACCGCTTTGCCAGTTATTCTACCGCCAAGCAGTATTGCGCAAGCACTGCTGTGTTCCGGTTTGAAGGGCACTGTAGCTAGTGAAATTACTGGGCAAATGAGACTTTATGATCTGATCTCACAGTTTAGTAATCTTATTACTAGATTGTGCTGATGTCTCTGGATGACGTGCGCAGTGCAGTGACACGCGAACCTCTATACTTTAGAGTTCCGAGTGACACTGCAGCTGATATGGGCAGCCGTGTCGTTTAACATCAGGCGAACGGCTAGCTCGTCACGTCATTCCTTAACATAAAAAAAAAAAATGCTATGGCAAAAATGCGTAAGAATAATCAGAGTACAATAACTGATATCATAAAAAGAAAACGAATATTAGTGAAAGGCCCCAAAGCACCAAAGAACAATAATGGGACACAAAATCTAATTAGAGAAACAGTAAATCAACTTTATGTGTTGCTTTATTAAAGCTTTATTTACTTCTTATTACTTTCAGCTTCCTTTATGCCATTATGACTAGACTAGGCGTTTTCGTCGCTCGCACCCTGAAACCCAACCCTCCCCACCCCGTTATTAAACTTTTCATTAAAGTTCCGTGTACATTAAAAGCAATTAAGTAACTGATATGGTGAGAATATTAGCTTGATAGTAAACTGTTTTATCACGAATAGAACCTCAATTATTTAGAGTTATTTACAAAACTGCTGAATTTTTAATATAATACGTAACAATAAAACAAGGTCTTGTTATGAAACGTTTACAATTTCAGTACAATTCTTTCAAGATAGTATTAAACTAAATTGAAATTTCTAAATAAAATCGACGACACAACTGTAACTATTTGCCTTTTCAGTGTTACACAAAAGAATAGCAAAATTAAAGTCCTCGTATAAAGATGTTACAAAAGAATCCAAGAAAGAATATATACAAAAAGGTTATTCCCGAATTGTTTTCTAATTTTCTGCGGCACTGCCTCTAGCATTGTCAAATTGGATCGTCGTTGAAAGCGACAAAATGAAAGATATATCCACAAGTAGATTCCACATTGAATTCTTATGTGTCGACACTAAAACGTAATGTTCTCATACCTACTTAGTGTAGTCAACAGCTATGTATCTCGTGCTAGGTACCAAGTTTGGATTATTACTATTGTCGTGAAATGTTCGTAGTAATAATTGGGTTAATTGGGTGAGTTAGGATATAGAGTGAGCTTTTAACTGGGCGTCGATGGCCATATCAGAAAGAATGGGAAATAATGAGAAATGCTTAAAAGAGTCCTGTCAATTTTATAAAAGCTAAAACTGTATCAGATTTAATTAGTTTTTTAGGTAAATCAAAACACACGTTGTGTTATTTATTACCTAGTAATGAATGCTTCTCAGCAGCGCATCATTCATTACACTCAGGAATTTTTCCAATGACATACTAATAAATAGAACCTTCAATCATTTTTCACTGGTGGGAGAATGTTCTAAGTTTTTTTATGTTCAGTAGATCACGTAAATCATCTAATAAAAAGCTCAGATTGGCGCACTTTGGGAAAACTTATCGCGCTTATGAAATCTTAACAACCATGTGTAAAAAAATTACTTCAAAAATACAGATGTGAACAAAATTATTAAACTTTCTGTTACATTTTATTTATTAGACAATAGCTGTTCACCATTTTTCACACACACAAAATCAAAAGCACATCAAAAGTCCCATGATTTAATACCTGCCGTGGAAGACAGGTGATTTATTTCCGCGGAGGCTATAACTTTGCGAAGCGCACTAAATTTCCGAAGTTTATTTATGTATGTGTGCATCTTAAATGATCCTGCGGTATAGTGCTGTTTACACGTTACAATAAACAATAGTATGTACCTACTAGCTACTGCCCGCGGCTTAACCCGCGTGGCCTATAGGAAAATAATTCAACCACCCATTTCACCCTCTTAGGAGTGGAATTTCGAAAAACCCTTTCTTAGTGGATGTCTACACTTTACAAAAAACACACCTTTCAAATTTCAAGTCTCTGAGACTAGTGGTTTTTAGGATGCGCGTTGATATATAAGTCACTCAGGACTTTGAATTTTATATATCAAATGTATAAGCACGCTTGACTTGGGGAGTAAGCTGATGAATGCGTAGCGAGGTGAACGGAAGTTGATTCACGTAGATTTCCATTGTTGATATAACAAAGTTAAGAAATTATATTATTATGTTAGTACTTCCGGTAAAATGACAATTTACAATTTTCAATATGATGACATTAACATTAAACAAAGCAAAAACAAAGTTATACCGGCCGTCATGTTGTCTAAAACACACTCGTTTTTTTTGTTAGCTCCACTAAAATGCTATCACTAACCGTGGTGGATCTAATCGGAACAGAAAATGATTAGGGGATCTGCCAGAAATTTCATTTGAAAAATTTATAGCAGTGGATCGTCGCGGTCTTGTAGCATGTCTAAGTATATACATGATAATCACCAAAATGAAAAATATTACATCATTCGTTTATTTTCACTATTAACAGGCAACATGTACTGATTACTAAATATCCTAAAAATAGCTTCTTTACAGTACGTAAGTACTAATGCTAAGGTGGAAAAGCGTGGGTTTAACATAAACACCATATATTATTAAAACATAAATAGTTTTCACCATCTTCCATCTCTTTCTATACCCAGCAAAATATGTACTTACTTCTAAGGAAGTAAGTACATATTTTGCTGGGTATGGGTATGTACTTGCATACAGAATCAGCAGGTATTAAGATACCTGCTGATTCTGTATGCAAGTACATATTGTCTCCAGGGTACAAGTTTACCCTGTATCCGCCTCCGCAATGATCGATGAACTCTTTATCAGCGGGACAGTTTAGTGACCCGACGCTAACGCCTATCAGATCCGCCGGCACCAGATGCTCACTCAAGCAACACAAGCATCAAGGCTGCCTTCCTCACGATTCACCAAATAGGTGTTAAATTTATTACAAACGACAGATCAAGCACAATCAACCGTAACTTTACCTATATAAAGTGTGATTTTCATTGTCAGTAAACCGAATCCAATTAGAATTTTGAACGAATTGTCAACCATAATAAGTACCTATTCGAATATGGGTGTTAAATGTTTTGTTGTGGGTTGTTGTAGATCCTTTTCAAAGAGGTGGTTCTTAATACAGTTGTATCCTTTTCGTTTCTTTATGTTCAAATTTCTGTCATTTATAAACCGATATGGAACTTTTTTAAATATAAAGTACGAGTATATAGGTACTTTCAAATTGTACCGATACAAATTATATTATTAATTATTATTTTATATATAGTTTTCTTTTAAAATAAATCTATGAAATTATCCCTATAACCATTGTCCGTCAAACCCTTTTTTTAAGATGTCATGTCTACTTAATAGCTTTAGCGTTAAACTATGCAATCATTATTGACAGCCTATTTGATGTGGTGGTTGAGCTGGTCGGCTCATAACCCGGAGGTGGCGGGTTGGATTCCCGCGGCCGCATAAGTATTTCTGCACAGAAAAAAGGCACAAATACTTGTTCTGTGTCTGGATATTGTAGGATCATGGTCCTTATAGTTCGTGGGTCCCTAGACACAGGGAATCCTGGTCTAGGAGCTATGTTTGTGATCGTTGGGCGTTATTATTATTATTGCAGTTATTCATATATATTAGTAGGATCGCTTTAAAAGTGGAATAAATAATTTAATAAAACTGTTGAATAAATAAATATTTTTAATATGAGAATAAGCCATTACGTACACACGACCACTCGAAATACCTCAGTATAAGTATCTAAACAATAATTACAGAATTCGCTCTATCATTGTCCTATGACAAAGATAGTATTAGTCTATACTAATACTATGTGTTACATAGTGTTAGTCTATGACAATAATTAAATTTAAATACAACGACATTTAGCCCCAAAAAAAGGACCATACCATAATTATCCTAGTTTCCTGAGAACAGATGTAACCTGGGTAAGCGGCCTTGTCTCCAAGGTTTGCCTACTGCATTTTTGGCCACACCATCGCTTACCATCAAACACATTGATGGTTTTTTTTTTTATGTTAAGGAATGACGTGACGAGCTAGCCGTTCGAATGATGTTAAACGACACGGCTGCCCATATTAGCTGCAGTGTCACTCGGAAATCTAAAGTATAGAGGTTCGCGTGACACTGCACTGCGCACGTCATCCAGAGACATCAGCACAATCTAGTAATAAGATTACTAAACTGTGAGCTCAGATCATAAAGTCTCATTTGCCCAGTAATTTCACTAGCTACAGTGCCTTTCAAACCGGAACACAGCAGTGCTTGCGCACTACTGCTTGGCGGCAGAATAACTGGCAAAGCGGTGGTACCTACCTAGACGAACTTTGCAGTAAAGTCCTACCACCTAAGTAAAACGTAGATCTAAATTATCTTACATAAACTACTATCACAGAAATTAATATTAGCTAAAATTCTTTAAGATACAGCAATTAGGCTTAAAACTGTACAAAACAGAAGCACAAGTTGTGTACAGTTGTTCGTGACCTCATTACAGCTGAAGGAATTAGCCCCCACAGATAAACTGTCCGCAAAATTGTTATGGTACCGGAAAAAGGCAGTTTTATTCAATTTCTAAAATGGCTAATTGTTGGCAAAAAATACGACGCTGATTCTATCTTCACTTAAATGAACTCCATTTCGTATACGCATAAATAACAGATTTGGAAGCCAAATAGGAACGGCTAAGACGGGATAAGATTTAACAGAATAGCATGTGGCGATTCGCCAAGTGCACTATAGCAAGCTAAGAAGGATCCCTCTACACAGTTACTGCATACAAAACTGAAAATTACGATGTAGAAGCGTTGACACATTACTGTTTATAGGTTACCCATGGTAGATGAATAGGCAGCCGCAGTTATAACATATTATAAGGCCGTCTCCGCCACCCTGCAGTGAAAATCTAGATCACGTTGACTACTTGAAAATTTGTTACTGTTAGTAGCAAAAAGTTTTCAAAATTTAAAAGCTGAAATCATTCGTTCATTATTATTGGATGATTTGATTTGACAGCCTATGTGGAGTGGTGGTTGAGCAGGTCGGCTCATAACCTGGAGGCGGCAGGTTTCGATTCCCGCGGTAGGACAAGTATTTGTGCAGAAAAAAAGCGCAAATACTTGTTCTGAGTCTGAGTATTAGGTTAGGGTAGTTAGGGTCCAGGATCTATGTATGTGATCGTTGGGCGTTATTATTATTATTTGATGTTTAAAAAAAGTCCCATGTTGTCGAGTGTCAACTACGAACCGGAACACGCAGCGTCCCCAATAGGTGGATCAACGATCTGGAAAGCCACTGGGAGCCAATGGATGCAAAGAGGTAAACAGCCGCTTAAGATGGTACTCTGTGGAGGAGGCCTATGTTTAGCAGTGGACGTCTTCAGGCTGTTGATGATTGATGATGATTATTTTAAAAATGCTATCATGCGTCCATTTGAAAGTCACACGGAGTGGAGTCACGCGTAGCCATAATCGCTCAAGTAAAAGAAAATGTATATCAGTTTGCCAAAATAGTTTGATCACTTATCAAGCGCCTTGCAGCCCTTCATTATTTGCATTATGGTTTAGAATAGGCTTAGATTTAAATTGTCAGCTGTGATATACGTATGTACCTGCTACGAAGGCTTACCTATATCTGTAAACAAACACTCGAGTCTGGCCACAGTTACTATCAATTACTCCAAAACTCAATTAATCATTTGAGCCTCCATTTAACAGGGACATGATGTTCCCTTGATATATAAGAAAGGCTTTAAAATCGTTTGCCGTTTCAGAGCTTTCCGATTACGAAGTACCTAACTTGTATTTTCTTTTTTCTTGGGTATCTTAAGTATTGTATAGTTATCTAAAATTAGTTGGTGATACTTGTAAATGTGATTTCATAAAATTATTTCTTTTTTACGCAATCTTTTCTAAATCTTTCAGTTATCTACTTTACTTAAAATTTGCAAATTTCATTTTACCGTGTCAATATAAGATGCTTTTTATAGGTACCGGAAAATACCTGCGAAAAAACTGGAATGTAGCGGGTGTCCACGGAGCGTTACAAAATCTACACAATAACATTACATACATCTAAATAATAATTTTACTTAATTTTTATAATTATTTTTACTAGGTGGTAAGACTTTTCTGCAAAGTTCGCCTAGGTACCACCGCATTGCCAGTTATTCTGCCACCAAACAGTAGTGTGCAAGCACTACTGTGGTCCAGTTCCAAGAGCAAGAGTCCAAGAGCACTGTAGGTAGTGAAATTACTGGGCAAATAAGACTTTATGACCTAATCTTAAAATGGCGTGCGCAATGCAGTGTCACGCGAAACTATACTTTAGAGTTTCAAGTGTCACTGCAACTGATATGGGCAGTTGTGTCGCTTAACATCAGGCGAGCGACTAGCTCGTTATGTCATTTCATAACTTAAAAAAATATTATAAGGTCTTTTATTTGTGTTTTCTTAATATCTAATGTTTAAATGTAGGTACCTACATACTCAATAACAACAATAACTCATCAACTAAAATATTCCAAAATCTTTTTCAAATATAGTTCCTGGTTCGGAACCCTTGGTTCACGGGATTCAGGGCTACGTTACAATAATATTATTTCCGCTAAACGCTTTCAGATTGAAAGTAACTTCATCGTTTTTTTCCGTATCGCTTACGTAAAAAAAATCAGTCCAAATGTTTACGTTGGCTGAGGAAAACGTCAACCGTTTTACTTTTCCACTCGAACAGCCCGTGATAGGTTGATGATTGATTGATAACTGCCGTACCTTCTACGTTTACAGATAAATAATCGTTCTACATACTGTAAAACATACTATTTAGTATACATACTTACTACTAACGATATTACACATCAGCATCTATTTTAAGATTTTTTTATGGTTTAAAAATAGGTACCTACCTATATTTGAAGTTCTCATTATAACTATTAGGCATATAGAAATTATTATAGCTCAACTCGTGAGTTACAAACGTATATATATACGTAACTAGTTAGAGTTCATTCGCTTACATCATACCAAGGGCTTTTGAGAAAATGCGAGAAATGCTGTACTGAGAATATTACGTTTGAATGTCAATTCAAAAAATATTTCAACTAAGCAAAGTTGATCGCGTGGCTGCACATCAAATAATCCTTAACCTACTTACAGGAAAATATCGTTGAAATAAAGTCCGTAAAACTTTTCAATGGGCCGTTAGCGCAGAGTTTTGCTGTTTTTGGCACTTTTCTGGCATTTCCGGGTACGCTACATAATATCGGAAATCAATCAGCACTGTGAATAGCAGCTATGGATATGGAACTCGATATATCACAGAATTTAAATAAGCTCGCGTTTCACCACCGCATTATTGTCAAACCATTAATGTCGATAAGCTTATGAATGATAGCTCGTTAATCGAATGAAGATCTAAAGCGGATCGCTAGGGTACAAATAGAAATTGTAGCGATTCACATATAGGTCTTCAAATAAATCGATGAAATGATAGTAAAGCCCCAGTTTTTATTATCAACTAGCTGCGCCCTGCGGTTTCACCCGTGGATACAAAGTCTTTAATTTATTTTCCCATCCCACGGGAACATTTCACTTTTCCGGGATAAAATGTAACCTAATGTTAATCCAGTGTATAAGCTACTTGGCACTGAATTTCATCCAAATCCATTCAGCCGTTTGAGCGCGTGAGCGTGACACACATAATTATGTGGAGTGTGATAGTGTGAAGTGTGATAGTGTGATGTGATAGTGTGATACCAACTGGGGCTTTACCATCATTTTCCCACGAACTGCATTTGTAAAGTTTTATAAAAAAGACTCGCCTAAGAGCCTAGTAAAGTCATCATCATCAATCCACTCCCGGACATAATATTCGTACCTTTCGTCAGTGAATGAGAGGGCTTAATAACATTTCGGCGGGTGTTGGTTTAGGAACAATTAATAACCGCTTCCATCAGACTATTAACTTGTTGTTTTTGGACCTTATTAATATTTAAGAGCTCTTTTCCTGGTCCCGTCCTTGAATCCTTCTGTCATTGCGATCATGGTTATTCTTTACGGTTGTTAGCTCCATTCGTTCGAGAGTGAAACGTTTGATAAACGTCAACTCTTAATTAATTTGCCATTCTGATAGCAAAGACGACACGGCTTTCTGCTTTCATTGTTATAATAGCAATGCGGAAAATATATGTAGATTTTTTTAGGTATATGTAGTAACTTTGCCCCTCTTAAGTGGGTTAGTATGGCAGCGCAGTACCATTTTTGCATACGCTTGCTAATTATAAATCATAAACGGGGGTCTGCTGCTAATAAGGCTTACTCTGACGTCCCGTATGGGGTGTTACGTATATTACCCCTGCTAAACTACCCTAACCAAACAGCTAGGTTTTTAACTCCTTAAAATACAGGGTACAGTGATGGTATTGATGGTAACGATAGTAATGTTGACGGTAATGATGCTAAGGCAGACGTTATGCCGAACGTGTGTTGTCTACTGGGTCTTTTTCGAATTAATATACACTGCCTTACAAAGTACAAGAGAGTTTATTATTATTTTATTAGCCAAAAAAGGGATCACTGGTCAATTGCTCGATCGCTAACTCTGCGGGTTTTTTCCACTCCCGCATAAATGGCCTCCGCCCAGCCCCAATCAGTCAAAAATGTCAACGTCATCTTGACGTTTTTATACCAACATTTAAGATTCACAATTTTTTGGCGGGAAAACGAAAAAGATCGCGTCACCGCGCCGCATTGTATTATTTTCCAAAACATGTGTTATTTTCAGTGTTAGCGCATGAAATTGGTGGCATTCTATTCGTTAAGTGCTGGATTACAGGCGTGAGTGTGGGAAAATGGTATAATGATGGTGAAACGTTTCTTTTCGTGTTGTTTCCAAAACTCCATAGAAGCTTCAAGTAAAGTTGCCACCGCTTTACTAGGAGTATGACTTTGACTAGACTTTGACTAGACTATGACTTGACTATGACTTGACTTGATGACTTCGACTGTGACTTGACACATATTTGAGTAAAATATCATTAACTTGATAAATTATCAATTACTTAACACTGGCTAAATACACGGAGATGTGGGAGCCAAAACATCAAAAAAATAAATATAATGGCAAATTGAATCGTATTCGATACAGCTGCGGAGCCGGAGCATTTTTAACCGTTTTATTCGCCCTGGATAAGTTGCCAAATGTGTAAGAAATATTGCTATTGCTTACCATAGCTAGTTTCCGACTATTTTCAGAATTTATATACTTGATTTTGAAGCTAAATTTGTGGTTAGTATTTATTGAGAACTTATATTTCTTAACATAATATTGTGCTAAAAATAAAAGTGATATTAATGTTTTGAGCTGTTATTAATGTTTTGCACACTTGTACCACTGTACGGGATGGGTACGGGTACGAGGTGTACCGTACACCACTGTGTACGGTACACCTTGTACCCATCCCCAAGGATCTGGCCAATATACGAGCATCAGGCTTGTCAAATATAATCTGATTGCCTACGTGACTTATATCTTATACCATATCTAATTCACTAAGGTTAGGGTTGCCACCAAAAAGCAATAATGCAAAAAGTTAATATTTACGTCCTTACAAAGACACTAGTTAAATACACGCGTACATATTTTCTGCTCGTAGCACCTTTAACCTCACCTTCAAAATGAGAACTAATTAATCTGCTGGCAGCCCTAGTAATTATCTACGTGATACTTAATATGGAATCACGGAACTAATAATTACCAAAATTATTGTTATAAGGCGTTTTAGCCCTCCTTTTCCCTACAGCGCTGTTCTACTACTCCATAATATTTGATGAGTTATTAACTACCTACTTAATTAACTGCTACAAGGCAAAGCGTATCAGATACCTTCAGACTTAATTATAGATACTTATTTATATGATACTCATTTATATTTTGATCTATAGGAAAATAATAATCCAAATGTTGTTGAGGTTATTCACTCTCATCACAAAATCAACAAAAAGTACACAATATTTGAAAGCCTAAGTAGTATTTAAAACTAGTTGCGCCCCGCAGTTTCACCCGCGGATAAATGGTACTTTAATTATTTGCTCATCCCACGGAAACGTTTCACTTTTCCGGGATAAAATGTAGCCTATATGTTAATCCAGTGTATCTTGGTACTAAATTTCATCCAAATCCATTCAGCCGTTTGAGCGTGGAGGAGTAACAAACATACACACATATACACATACAAACGTTCGCCTTTATTTTATTAGTGTGATTCACTCTCATCAACAAATCCACAAAATGTATACAATATTTGAAAGCCTAGTACAATTTATCTAAGTAGTATCGTTTTACCAAAATAAAATCATAACCCACAAAAAAATTGTAAACGTAGTGCTCAAAATTTTCAACGACAACAACTTTTTTTACTAATTAAACAGCCAGTTTGAATATATCACCAGTAATTTTTGTATATTTGATACGCTTGATTCATTTAATTCGCAAAACTAGATTCAAAATCTAAACTATTCCTGAAAACTTAAAATAGATAAAACCAAAAAACTTGAGATAACCCGTTGGTGAAGAGAATAGTTCCCAGAACGCTGGAAAGCTTTACCACGTTGAATGGCATTTTTTTTTGTAGATATAATAATAATAAATATGTGTGGACATTTCACACAGCGCCATCTAGCCCCAAACTAAGAAAAGCTTGTATTATGGGAACCAGATAACTGATACAATACTTTTGGTTTGTAAATACATAGAATACAATACAATAAGACCCAGATACAGAACAACAGAACAAACATCGATGTTCATCACACAAATGTTTGTCCTGAATTTAATCCACAACCTATACAATTCAGAAGGCAGGGACTACCAACTGAGCTGAGGCCAGTCAAATATATATAGATGTATGTTAATATACTCAGTATTTCTCAGCGTGACATTAAGGCGTGTTACTGACGACTAGGCGTTTCCCGAAAATAATAAATAATAATGTGCGAAATATAAAGGAGCGGCCGACGTGGCGAAAAATATATTAAACATTAAAAAATTTACATAACAAACTAAACAGACATTTTTTTGTTTTGGCTCCACACTTTAGAGTATTTAGCCAGTGTCAACTAATTGATAATTTATCAAGTTAATATGATATATATGTGTCAAGTCAAATCACAGTCCAAGTTATCAAGTCAAGTCATAGTCTAATCTAGTCAAGTCATAGTCTAGTCTAGTCAATTCATACCCCTAGTAAAGTGGTGGCAACTTTACCAGAAGCTTCTATGTAGTTTTGGAAACAACACGAAAAGATAGGTTTCACCATCATTATACCACTTTCCTACACTCATACCTATAATCCAGCACTTAATGAATAAAATGCCACCAATTTTATGAACTAACACTGAAAATAACACAAGTTTTGGAAAATAATACAATGCGGTGACGCGATCTTTTTTTTTCCCGCCAAAACTCCGACATTTTCTTTCTGTGAAAACTAACGTTCTTTTTCTTTTTTTTTTAAATGTTTTCGCTCCACACTTTTGTGTATTTAGGCAGTGTCAAGTAATTGATAGTTTATCAAGTTAATGATATTTTACGCAAATATGTGTCAAGTCACAGTCGAAGTCATCAAATCAAGTCATAGTCTAGTCAAAGTCATGCAACTTTACTTGAAGCTTCGATGGAGTTTTGGAAACAACATGAAAAAAGAATAGAATGCCACCAATTTTATGCACTAACACTGAAAATAACACAAGTTATGGAAATAATACAATGCGGTCACGCAATCTTTTTCGCGTTGCCGCCAAAAAACCAAACTAACGTTCTTAAAAACTAAATCTAAAAAGCAATCAAAAGAGGCCTTACGCTACAACCTCCGTGTCGCTTACAAAGCGATTGAAGTCGATTTAATCACAGACCTAAAATATTTTCGCTAGGGTTTAATTTTTTTAAAGATATTGTAGTTATTATTATTATTATATTATTATTCATGATACTTTTTTACCTCCAGGTGTGCACAATCGGCATGTTATCGAATACGTTGAACATCGCCGTGCTGACAAGAAGAGACATGGCGGCCGCGCCCATCAACCGGCTGCTGAAGTGGCTGGCTGTAGCTGACGTCTTCGTTATGATCGAGTACATCCCCTTCGCTATTTATAGATACTTGGTAAGGCTCTTATTATTAGCTGCAGGTTATGAACGGTTAAATAGCTTTTCTTAAAACTTGACTAGCAGAATAATAAATAAATAACACACAATTTGACAGCCTCTGTGGTATGGTGGTTGAACATGTCGGCTCATATAGCCCGGAGCTGGTTCAATTACCGTGGCAGGACAAGTATTTATTTAAGACATTATACAACATCAAATTACAATAAAAAATTTATTGTGACAAGTATTTGTGCAAAAAATGTCAAATATTATTCTAAGTCTGAGGGTGTTTTTGAGGGTGGAGCCATCGGCCATCGGCCCTCGTAGTTCCTGGGTCCCTGGGAGACAAGGGATCCTAGTCAGGGTCGAGGATATATGTATGTGATCGTTGAGTGTTATCTATTTAATTTAATTATTTATTGAATAAGCTTATATGTACCTACGTCTAACTGTTAGAGTCGACAGAAACAACACCTATACCAGAAACAAGACGGTTTTCGTCCTATTGGACGTTTCTTCTTATTTCTTCTCTAGAATAATACATGTGGAGTGGTATGACTTTGGGAGTTGGTATTCTGTTTTTGGTGTTACTTTGTAGCTTGTACACAAAACATTACACTCATTAGATTACTACATTAGATATACATTAGATTAAAAGTAGTTAGGTTGGCAGTGCAATTAATAAGCAGCATTGCCCAAAAAAACTGCCACGTTTGCCAAACAGTAGAGCTCTTTGTTTTATTTAGTAGTTTATTTATTTATCAATATCAACCGATTTCAAAAAACGAAAAGGTTCTAAATTCGTTTTTTTAACCTTGTTATCTCAGAACTTACGACTGGGTGAATCGATTTTTATGATTCTTTTTTTAATTTAAAAGCTGGTGCTTCCCGTGTGGTTCCATTTGATCAAGATCTGACAAGTCGTTTTGAGTTATCCTTATAATGCGTATTTCGATTTAGACAACATTAATGATGTTCTCTTTGGGATTGAAGTCAGTTAAAGCCCCTTTTTAAAGGAATTATGCATAACATGTTTATAATATAAGTATGTTATGCATAACATTTTTCTAAGTATGCACTGTACCTGAAACCTTCTTCGAGACTAAAGTGGATATAAAATATGGTAAACAACTCGCTGGCGATAGACGGAAACATTTGATAGTGTTCACTGCTCCGTGAGAGTGGGCTGCATGCAATCTGAAACAATATTCATTTCATCTCGTTTGAGTGTTTCTCTAGATATATAATTTACTCTAGATGTTTTGCTGGCTGCTGTAGGAGTATCTTTTGGACCTTTTAAAGATATTTGTCTACGAATTGGGGTGCTTGCAACAATATTTACAAATTTGTAAAACAGGATAATACGCCCTTTCGGGGCTGCGCCGGAGAATGATACGGTGGAGCATGTGATATTTTATTGCCACAGAAAATAATTATAAAACAAGAATGTGTAAGTCAACCATGCAAAGACTTACTAGCATCTGCAACTGTGACAGCGTTTTTCCCCTGCTCTGTGTGTCCGTCCACCAACCCGTAACTATTACCGTTATTAAGCCCCACTTTTTCTCCTGTTTTGCATTCATAAAATTAAAATTAAATATTTATATAGTATGTCTATATAAAAGGTATTTTAAATACAAATATAAATATACCAACCTAATATGTAACTTCATTCACCGGCGACGCGGCCGGCAGTTTCTGTGCTAGCTACCCACCGGCTGATCGTGAACTGGCTCCTCTGATGCAAGTACCTACATGAAAAAAATATCAGAAAATTGATGTGCGATGCTTGCATCTTGTTAAACTTTCAAGGCTACGCGCAACGGCACCTTAATTGTATAATATTATTGTATTTTCTCTATAAGCGATTTATTATTTAAGAAAATAAATTCGAAAACCGCAAACTTTATATCTCGGCGTAGATCTTAGATTATTTAAAACATAGTGTTGGGCTTCTTATCATAGCAAAGTTTAGTCGTGCAGAGATATTCAACCGTGATTAAAACTAATAATGCAAGAACATCTAAAAATTTTACTGCTAAAGCTTAATCACGAGTAATTTCATAGATGGTACATCTATAATAAGGTATAAGTACCATTTTATCGGAAGTTATCGATCCTAGAGTAGTGTAGTAAGGTGTGATAGATAAAAATGTTAATGTCCACAGATAAGTTGTAATTATTTACGAAGCTATACATATTATAATGTACGCTGTGGCAGCCTATCTCTCACCTTCTATTACGTAATCAACATAATCAAAATAAACCCCAAATAACAGAAATTCCACTGTTATGGTGACGTATTTATTACATACGCCAAGTAAATAATAATATGTGTGGACATATCACACAACGCCATCTAGCCCCAAACTAAGCAAAGCTTGTATTATGGGAACCAGATAACTGATACAATACTTAGATACCTTTCGTTTGTAAATACATACATAGAATACAATATAACACCCAGACACAAAACAAACACCAATGTTCATCACACAAATGTTTGTCCTGGGTGGGAATCGAACCCATAGCCCACAGTTCAGCAGGCAGTGTTATTACCAACTGAGCTATCGGGCCATCGAAAAATAGATTTTAGCATGCGTATTTCTGTACTCTAATAATTTTAAAAGCTTTATTAAATAATATATCTCTTATTCTTATTATAAATGAATAAATTAAATGTAATGATTTTTTTTATTATTATTTAATTGTTAATTTGCTTCTAAATTCTCAGCACTTTTTACATCTTCTTCTTTTATTTATAAGTTAAACTCTTGTCTGTCGAGTTTCTTCTATTGTTCACGATTTTCAGTCAGCGTTTTCAGTTCTTGTAATGAACATTACCTTTTATTTCAATTGATTCATGTATATTCTTCTAGGTTGTCTCCTTCCTCTCTTTCGTTCTACACTAACTATCTATATTAATAAAAGGTTTTGTCCAGAGGGATTGACTAACTGACAAATAGCGTAGGTACATCCCAAACCACTGGATCTAAAGACTTTATATATACAGAAGTTCTTCCTTTTAACGTTTTAAACATTGAAAACGTTGAAAGAACTTCTGTAAATATCAAGAAAGATGTAGTGACAAGAGATTTGTGATAATTGTACCACTAAAGGGCGTAAAAAATCGTAAAGTGCGGGATGCCTTTAGGTATGGTATATTATTTACTTTTCTACACTTACCTAGCTGTACATTTTCATAAAATTTAAAAAAGTAAAAGAATAAAATGAAATATTTCTATGAAAATGAAAATGAAAATGAAAAATGATTTATTTGCTGCATAAAAACTTATAAATTAAACATGCTTATACACTTTATTTCACTGTTTCCTAGAAATTTATGCAGAAGGATTATTTATCAGATACCCAAAGTTATCTAATGACCCCCACACTAGGCTCAGCCTGTATCGTGGGGGCCTGGGTATGAGTTGACAAGGAGATATAACCTCAGCTGACAAACAATACCGTATAAATATATAGATGAGAAATATATATAGACACTATACATTAATTTAGTGTCTTCTTGTAAGGATAATATAAACTATTTTAAATAACCATAGTATTTAAACTAAAAGGAAAGAAAAAACAAAAAACTACCAATTATAAACAATCAAAAATTACAGACAGCTATTTAAATTTAAGAGCTACTTATTGAGTGACTTTAATAATCCTTTCGGTTTCATCATAACTTAGTGACAATAGCCACTTTCGCACCAAAATTTTCACTTGACGGACATTTAGGTTTTTAAGATTTATGAAAATCAAAAGACATTTTTATCATTACAATTCCATTGGCATTTACTACAAAATCGTGTTCCATTTATCAAAATAAAATTAGATATGCGAGAAATGATGGATTTAGTTTTAAACTAAGTGCACAGTGTACTAAGTGCAATACACTTGATTCTTAAAATATTATAGATAGAGCATAATTAATAATAATGATAAAATAAATTAATATTTGTGGACATTTCACACGCCATATAGTTCCAAACTAAGCAAAGCTTGTAATATGGGAACGAGGTAACTGATAGAATACTTAGATACTTTTGGGTCATAAATACACACGCACATAACACAATTGCATTCATTCTTGTTGTAGGTCACTGCGAGAATTGGATAATCCAGTGTATGATGTCTGACATTGTGAAGCATCCGAGTATACATAGTAATAACTAGTCTGTGACCCGAGATATTGTCCTTTTGTGTCTCTATTAAGCGTCGTTAGTGTCTTATATCTAAACCATTCTCTAGGCCTCGATATTTGATGTACTCGTAAGCCTTACATCAGAAATCAGTGCTTATAGAAGCTAGAAAGCGTTTATAAATCCTATCGCCCAAGGAATTAGTAGGAATTACCTTATACAATTCCTAGAACCAACAACGTATGAACATCAAATAGGTTTTCTTTTTCTCCTAAACTCCATGAGTAAAGCTTAAAGATAATGAAATTCTTGCTGCCCCAGGAATGACTGCTATGCCAATACGTAGACGATTCTAAGTCAATTACATGAAGGAAAAAATACGCTTCGAGTAGATAACTTCTTTAATAAGAGCTTTTTCAAAAACAATAAAAGACTGGATAATTTTGGGTAAGCGTGCTCCACCTTCGATCTCATCGTCACTTACCATCAGGTGAGATGTAGTCAAATGCAAACCCATCGACAGTAAAAATAAAAAAATATAAGTATTTTTTCTAAATGGAATCGATCGAACATATTTATTGTTAATTTATTTGGGACTAATTTCTGAAATAAATAATTATACCAAATATGAAGGAATTTAAAATTAGCTTATGAAAATTTATGGGGTAGGTGCAGTAGGTGCAAAAAAATTTTCACTGATCAACTGACCTTGGTAACGGTAACTGCCCAAACCAACAATAAACTGTCGAGAGTCATGCCTGATTTCAGTTGTTTAAAGAGACGGAAGGGGTTTTGGCGGGAAAGCGAAAAAGATTGCGTCACCGCATTGTATTATTTTCCTAAACTTGTGTTATTTTCAGAGTTAGTGCATGAAATTGGTGGCATTCTATTCGTTAAGTGCTGGATTACAGGCGTGAGTGTGGGAAAATGGTACAATGATGGTGAAACGTTTCTTTTCGTGTTGTTTCCAAAACTCCATAGAAGCTTCAAGTAAAGTTGCCACCACTTTACTAGGAGTATGACTTTGACTAGACTATGACTTTGACTGTGACTTGACACATATTTACGTGAAATATTATTAACTTGGTGAATTATCAATTACTTGACACTGGCTAAATACACAAAAGTGTGGAGCCAAAACATTAAAAAAAAAAGAGACGGAACATTATTCACGAATGTTGGTAGCAATGCGAAAACTCTCTGAAAGTTCATTTTTTACTACACAAAGCTTTTAACACCTGACAGAGATTTAAGCAACAGAGAGTATTGTATTTTTTTGTGGCATCAAAGCTCTCAAACAAATGGACAAACGGATTTTGTTTTTACAAGCTTTTTATTAACTTGCAATGTATTTACTTATATGTATGTTCGAGTCAGATATAGACTGAATTTTAAAGCAGTTATTGACTTCAAAATTTTCAATTGATTGTGATAAAATTTTGCATACAACTTTTAGTTTGGATGACTAATTGACGTCATTCTTAATCCAATATGGCGGACGGTACAAGATGGTGGACTAGTTATTTTTTGTGCACACACATGATAAGGTATCAGACGAAAGAGAGAAGAATACGAAAATCTTGTTTATGAAAATGTTTCTTTTACTATTAATTTATTCTTTTAATTAGCAATTAGAGATTATTGTGCTATTAGCAGTTTGAGTTTATAAATGTATGGTTTGAGTTACCATGTTGATCAAATAAGTACATAGTTAAGCTAATAACAGTTTTTTTATTTATTGGCTCCACACTTTTGTGTACTTAGCCAGTGTCAAGTAATTGATATTTTTTCAAGTTAATGATATTTACGCAAATATGTGTCAGGTCACAGTCGAAGTCATCATGTTAAGTCATAGTCAAGTCAAAGTCATACTCCTAGTAAAGTGGTGGCAACTTTACTTGAAGATTCTATGGAGTTTTGGAAACAACACGAAAAGAAACGTTTCACCATCATTATATCATTTTCCCACACTCACGCCTGTAATCCAGCACTTAAAGAATAGAAAGCCACCAATTTTATGCACTAACACTGAAAATAATACAAGTTTTGGAAAATAATACGATGCGGTGACGCAATCTTTTTCGCTTTCCCGCCAAAACCCCCCCCTAATAACAGTTGTGTATACTTCTTTATAATTGCAGATACTTCCGGAGCTGGATTTCCGTTACTCGAAAGCAACCTACATTCTGTTCCACATGCATTTCGCACAAATCCTGCACACTGCATCTATTTTCTTGACTCTATCGCTGGCCATATGGAGATACGTAGCCATAAAGTAAGTTTTTTATTCAGATTTTATTTTTATTTTAATGTAACAGGTTCGTTAACAGACAATAGGCCATTACATATTATTTACATTACATATTATACATTAGTACAAAATCCTTGACACTATATAAATAAACAATTTTTTTTAAATAAACGTAAATTTGTACAATATTAGTTACTTAATTAAATTATTGATAGCAAGTTTGAAGGATGCAAAACTATATGAAAACATGTCACTGGAAACAATTCATCGTATGTGCGGCACATCCTAATTAAATGACTGTTCCGTGAAACTTTATTGTATGTAGGTGGCATGCTTAATAGCTGAAAACTACGCACAGATGTTGAGAAAATATCAGTAATAGCGTAGGTACTTTTTGTTTTTGTTTAGATTTAAACTAAAACAATGGCAAAAAGTGGTTCTAATCAGATATTGAGTATGTAACTATAGCTGTTTTATTTTGGCATTGGTTTAAGTATTAAGGTCAAATTACTAAAACTGTCTTTATTAGCGAAAAATCTTTTAAAAGGCTAAGGTCGGCACTTTCCATGTTAATTAATTGAGGCGGCGAATCTTTAATAAATTCAAGGGCCCCTCATAATTACCTTCTGCTAAGTAAGTATGCACTCTGACAAGGAAAATAAATGTCTAACTTCCGGTTTCCATCCCGAAGTAGGTTAAATATTAAACTCTACCCAATTTAACTTATGACGGATTCTATATTTAATATGTAGCACGATATCTTTTAGGATTGGTTTGAAATGATTTTTTACATATTAAATATGATATTATACAATAATAGCGTTATTGTATAACATAACATAAATATCTTCAATACACCACAAATATATACACGTACATCTTCGTAAAAAATTTCGTGTCATAGTGTTTGTTACCATACCCCACCGAAACGGCTGAAACGATTTTGATGAAATTTTGTATTCACACTTGGTAGGTCTGAGAATAGGTTTTTATTTACTTTTCATCATCATCATCACCGTTTTTCTTCACCACGCGGGTGAAACCACGGGGTACAGCTGGTAGTATTATAAAATAGCTGGGACAATATTATTGATTTTTTTGTTTGCATGTGTAAAGCAGGAATGGGTTAGTTAGTTTAATATATAAGTAAATAAAAGTACACCGGTTAACTTCAACCAGAATTAAAAGCAACCAAGTCAAAGTAGTCGGTAGCCAAAGTAGGCTTATGTAGGTTATAATAATTTACAATGATTTTATTATTGTAATGGTCTGTTGACCCAAAGTCATTTCTAATCTTAATCGGTTTTTTTATGAACGGGCTAATGCTGTTGATCTCTACCGGCCTTTACAGCGTCACCGGGCAGCCAATTGATTTAATAGGTTAGTTACTGTTCAGTCTCAGCGAAAATTTAGAGACAAACCAATTAAACCTACTTGCGGTAAATAATGCACATCGAGACGATTAGGTTGGTATAGCGTCGTCTTTATCACTCACAGGGAGATAAGTCAGCTTCGTAGAGCAGTGACTTTTTAGGGCGATGTGCATAGCCTACCTGTAGATGTAATTTTTTTTGCAGGTACTCTGATAAAAGCCACGTACTGTGCACCGAGAGGCGGTGTAGCATCGCAATACTGACCAGTTTCTTATTGCCACCTGTACTTTGCATACCAACTTTTATGGTGAGTATCCTTTCACGCTGATAGTATTACGCACTTCACGGCATGCCAAACGATATATGGATAGGGTGCTCAAAATAAGTTTCGTAGGAACAAAAATGGCAAAATCGCAAAATTATTATCTCTTTTGCTCTTAAATGTAGTTATATGTGTTCTGTTACTGGACCGATAGCTCAGTTGGTAGTAACCCTGCCTTCTGAACTGTGGGTTGTGGGTTCGATTCCCACCCAGGACAAACGTTTGTGTGATGAACATCGATGTTTGTTCTGTGTCTGGGTGTTGTATTGTATTCTATGTATGTATTTAAAAAAAAAGTATTTAAGTATTGTTTCAGTTTCTGGTTCCTATAGTACAAGCTTTGCTTAGTTTGGGGCTAGATGGCGCTGTGTGAAATGTCCACATATATATCCACATATATTGTTATAGAGCAGTGGTGTTTCTAGCATAAAAAGTTACATTCCATGTAAATAAATAAAAATAATAAATAAATATTTGTGGACATTTCACACAGCGCCATCTAGCCCCAAACTAAACAAAGCTTGTACTATGGGAACCAGATAACTGATACAAAAATTATATATTTTTTGTTTTTAAATACATACATAGGATACTATATAACACCCAGACACAGAATAAACATCGATGTTCATCACACAAATGTTTGTCCTGGGTGGGAATCGAACCCGCAACCTACAGTTCAGAAGGCAGGACTACTACCAACTGAGCTATCGGGCCTGTCAGAAATATGAAGATATGTTGTAAGTTGTGTCTATATTTTCATTTAATCCCGTTAATTAGACACGGCACTGTCAATCTAAACTACACAACCACTACACAGGTGTCACAGGGAATATTTATTCCCTTCTGCACTATAGCAGGGCTATAATAATTTATGTAAATGAAGTCTGTCACTTAAATCACAGAAGTGATCACAGAAGTGAAGTTTAGTCTAGTCTAGAAAAACATACTTCAGAGAGGATTGAACTTATCACACTTAACACTAATATCATAAAAGCGGAAGTTTGTATGTGTGTATGTGCGTATGTGTGCATGTTTGTTACTCCTTCACGCTGAAACGGCTGAATGGATTTGGATGAAATTCGGTACCAAGATAGCTTATACACTGGATTAACACATAGGCTACATTTATTCCGGAAAAGTGAAATTTTCCCATGAGATGAGCAAATAATTAAAATACTTTCTATCCGCGGGTGAAACCGCGGAGCGCAACTAGTTTAATATAATTATGAAAATAATATCGTGGTTGACAGCCCTAGACAATGCTAATTACATTAATTTGTGTACAACTTTCCATACAATGTCAATTTAAAATTCAATAATGCAATCTACATAAAACTCTGCAATCAATGGCATTGTTCACAGGTATTTAATATTCACGAGAAACCGTCAACAGATACTTATGGCAACCCTATCACCGTGTACCACGTCGACTCCGACCACCACGGAATGCTGTACCAGGTCAACTTCTGGGTTCACGCTGTGGTCGTCAAACTACTACCTTGCTTCATCCTAACCGTCATTAGTGTATGGCTAATCCGAGCATTATACAGCGCAAACCAGCACCAAAAGAACCTTAGGAACTATAACGGCTGTTCCGCCGCTGAGAAGATGGTAAAGAGACAGCACAAAGCTGATAGAAGAACTGATAGAACGACGAAGATGTTGTTAGCTGTTTTACTTCTGTTTCTGGTGACAGAACTTCCGCAAGGGATTCTCGGGTTGCTCAGCGGCTTGATGGGATGGTGCTTCTTCACAAAATGCTATAATCTGTTTGGGGAGATGATGGATTTCTTAGCGCTTTTAAATGGATCGATAAATTTTGTGCTGTATTGCTCGATGTCGAGACAGTTCCGGCAGACCTTCCGGCAGATGCTGCTGCGGCCGCCTTTGATGAGGTTCCTGCCGCCCACAGCCTCGCACTCTGACTCGCACAATATGAACACGTAAGTTATTTGTTATTTTGTGGTTTGGGTTTTTTACTGTTGTTTTAAGCAAATAACCTTGAGTCTCATATTCAAGTTATTCCTCCAAAATTATATTTAATCTGCAGGCGACACTTCTAAATATCAAATCCATTATAGTTACTAATATCTGGGGCCGACCATAATCTGCTTAGTTTACTTGAAAGCTTATGGTCCTAAACAATATTGATATACAAGGTGGAATTTAATTCGTTCTTTTCCTTTAATGTATGTATTCAGTCCATGCTATATAACGCTCCCATATAGCTCCCATATATTCCATAAAGAAAAGCCTTGTGACAAAAGCAGGTGTTTTATTGCCTACGAAACATTTACAAAGCACTCAACTGGTGTCCGCACTGTGTGTACCGTTAAATAGACATTTCGGCTGTCATGCAGTTATTTTAAGAGGCATTAAACACTAAAACAAAATCAATTTTTTTAAATTGAATCTTGTACGTATATTCTATAGCATGGTCTGAGCACATAAATTTAGGAAAAGATTGAATTAAATACCATCGTGTATAATGTAATTTTGCAAATCAATGTCCGCAGTCGATTTTGAAGAAATCCTAAGCTAATTATTCCATCTTCTTTTCGTGTGGTGAGTGGTTATACATAACTCTGGAAATTTGAAGCCACCTGAAGACAATAGAAGTTAATTCAAGTAAGCAAAGGCTTCTGACTTAACTTCTTTTGTCTGACGACAACAATCTTCATAGATTAGTTAGCATTAACTATAACGAAAACTTTTTAAAAAGTACATGGTCGTACTTATTGCTTATTGTAGCGGTCGTACATACAAGTCTGTGTGCAGTGTTCGTTGCTTAATTCTATCGGTTCAAATGGATAGTTGGAGCTTAGCTATGAGGCCTAATATTCTAAAATACTTTTTTATGCTTGATAGCTCAGAAGGTACGTCATCACACTAATATTATAAAGGCAAAACTTTGTATGTATGTATGTGTGTATGTTTGCTACTCCTTCACGCTCAAACGGCTGAATGGATTTAGATGACATTCGGTACCAAGATAGCTTATACACTGGAATAACATATAGGATACATTTTATCCCGGAAAAGTGAAATGTTCCCGTGGGATGAGTAAATGATTAAAATACTTTTTATCTGCGGGAGAAACCGCGGGGCGCAACTAGTAAAGTATATGTGCAAACTTAAGAGCTGCCAAACTTTAACGCAGACAGGCATTAGACTTTTAGCGAGTGTTATTCACAATAACACAAGCACTATTGCTATAAAGCACTTGTCTACACACAAACATTTCCAAGTCTACCTGTAAACAATGGTCGACACTGTTGGTTTGCGTAGGGGCTTGGGCGTTTGATTTCTCAGGTGAAATTAGGCGTGTGCTTGTAGCTATTTGTCTTTGGACTTGCCTTGTTTTGGCGTGACATAAACACTCGAGTCTGACGAAATTACGTGGAACACGAAGTATTCGTGTTGAAAGACTGGGCAGCTACAGTTCATATACATTAACAAAATTTTTGCAACAGTATGATTTGGTGTGAGGTGCAATGCATTTTTATTTACATTAGTTATGTTCATCATGCTTAAAATTTAAACTTCATCACTTACCATCAGGTGAATTGTTGTCAAACGCATGCCAATTTCAACATAAAAAAAAATTTAGCAGTGTCTTACTACATTTCACATGTGCGCTTCGTTTATCGGTCCCTTTGGTAATCAAAAATCATTGGTATGAATGAATTTTAACCCCGAAGGAGCTTATGCCATACGATTTATCACGATAATCTAAAATCCACGCGCAGATAAAGAAATCTTTTAAAAGTTACTAAGGACAATAAAGCCTTTTTGTATTTTAGGTAATATTCGCATGCTTTTTTACATTTTTTTGTTTTGTTTTGGCTCCATACTTTTGTATATTTAGCCAGTGTCAAGTAATTGATAATTTCTCAAGTTAAATAATATTAAGTATATATATGAGTCAAGTCAAGTCACAGTCAAGTTAAGTTATGAACTTAACTTGACTGTGACTTGACTTGACATGTTACTTGACATAGTCTAGTCTAGTCAAGTCATACTCCTAGTATGTGGTGGCAACTTTACTAGAAGCTACTATGTAGTTTGGAAGCAACACGAAAAGAAACGTTTCACCATCGTTATACCATTTTCCCACACTCATGCATGCAATCCAGCACTTAACGAATAAAATGTCACCAATTTTATCCACTAACACTGAAAATAACACAAGTTTTGTAAAATAATACAATACGGTGACGCGATCTTTTTTGTTTTCCCGCCAAAACTCAATTCGCATGCTTTTTGTGCTTATCAAGGCTTTCGATTCGCGCTTTTAGTCTGTGTCCGTCATCAATATTCATGTATTTCGCGCCCCTGCCATGGCTGCCTAAAATGCTTGAAATTATTTTCCAACTTGCCTTTGATGTTGAGCCCTGAAATTGTTTCCTTCCTGCAGGTGCACGGAAAAAATAAAAAGGTAACTTCAGCTGAGCTTCAGTAAATAATGGAAATGTGAGTAGATACATTACTAATGCTGTAATGCATGATCCTTTATTTCATTACATAAGACTAAAATGCTGCTAAAAAGCACCCGTCCTTTACCACTTCGTCAAATTGTCTCCATCCAAAGGTTGCCTGGAAGAGATCGCTTTTAGCGATAAGGTCGCCCATTGTTACACTTTATATAATTGATTGATTTTTTTTTCTTTGTATTTTTTATTATTTGGTGTGTACAATAAAGAGTTCATCTATCATCTATCTATCTATCTGTCTCATATACTGCCTCTAAAAAACATTCCATATATTTTATTTGCCATTTTTAGAGGCATTTGTTGTTTCATTCACATTTTACCCGCTTACCCGCAGTAAATATTGCATGCTTGTGAATAAAAAATAGAAAAACTGTTGACACGGGCGAACAATTTTGTCATCGAAAATATCTTCTACCTCAAAAAATAACTTTCTGTTCTCTGGCCATGGAACGTTTGGCAGCGTTTATCATTTATTTTGTATACGAGCTACATTTTGAATTTTATCAGATGCCCATTATAAATAATGATTTGTGGTATCAGTTCAGGGGATGTTCAGGCACTTTATCAAACCAAGCTTATGTGAAATTGTAATAGTATATATAATTTACACATAAACATAATACTAAACTAAAATAGACATAAAAAACTAAAATATACCAAAAAAATACATAATACTAAACTAAAATAGACCTAAAAAACTAAAATATACCTAAAAAATTTCAGTATTAAAATATCATGTGGATAAAAGTTACTAAGTATTTTCTGTTGCCCCAATGAACTTTACTGGTATTTACAAGGAAAGACATCTTTATTCCATTAGCAAATCTGGTCACGTATTCTTCATACGTCGTATTTGGCAGTTGAGGTAAAAGAAACAGGATGCTTAGACCTTTTGTGGCAAATGGGGTGGATTATATATCTTGGCAGGTTTTGTCAGGAATATAGATACGTTAGTGGTAGGTTTATTAAGATTATGATGAAAAAATTGAGGTCGAAAACTACCGAATTATTTTGTTTTTATGTTAAGAAATGACGTGAAGAACCGTTCGCATGATGTTAAGCGATACGGTTGCCCATATCGGTTGCAGTGTCACCCGGAGTTCTAAAGTATAGAGTTTTGCGTGACACTGCACTGCGCGCGTCATCATGAGGCATCAAGATTACTAGACTGCGAGATCATAGTCTCATTTGCCCAGTAATTTCACTAGCTAGCTACAATGCCCTTCAAACCGGAACACAGCAATAATAACTGGCAAAGTTTTAAAAGAGAAGATGAACTTTGATGAACTTTGCAGAAAAGTCCTACCTCCTAGTAGTAATAATGAAAACATGGCTAATTCAGGTCATATTTTCGTTCGAATCAGTCCATACGTTATTTTATTTGATATCCTTTGTCTGAGAGCCAGTTTGTACAACGCAAACGGACGTCACGAGCATCAGTGCGTTTTTTCTATCTTGGTTTTAATAAAGGTTAAAAGTCAAACCACTCTATTCATAAACACTCCCTAAAATACATGTAACAAGTATTTTATGTTGGCATTATATTTATTTTATTACGCTCCGGGGCTCTCCTGCGTTTTCTTATTTTAATATTATCTAAGACTGCCTCAAAACCCGAAACAAAACTTAAAAAAAATATATAATCCTGTTTTCATTTAAACTTGAATCGAATTTTTCAAATACTCCTTTGTATAGATTTTTAGAATTACTTTTACAAGTTTCTAAAGCTTGTCGAAAACAAATATAGTTATCTGAAACGGAATGGAAAATTCTTAATATTAAGTTTGTGTTTTTCAACACAATGTGGCCTGTTTTTTCAGAATAAACAACATTACACTAGACTACAAGATTATTATAAACAACAACAGGATAAAACTCTACTTATGTAACCTTATACAGAAAGAAATTCCAAGCAAAAATCTAAAGTGCACTTTAAATTTTTAGGGGTTCGATTCCCGCGGCAGGATAAATATTTGTGCACAGAAAAAAAGCGCAAATTCTTATTCGAGTCTGGGTGTTGTAGGACCATAGTCCTCGTAGTTACTGCGTCCCGAGACACAGGCAATCCTAGTTAGGGCCCAGGATTGTATGTGATCGTTGGGCGTTATTATTATTCATTTATTTATTTTACAATCTTAAATTTAAGTTTTTTACAATATTTCTATAAAAGTAACATTACAAAAATACAATAAAAAACCTAAACCTAGTGTGCCGCCAGCAGCGGGGCAAGGCCCAAGCTACCGGTGGTTAGGGCTCCAGAGTGAGGAACCTCCTGACAATACGTGCCGTGTCAAGAAGTACTGCCTTCTGAATCTGACCCTTGATCCAACCGTCTAACGAGAGCCTCTCGAGGTGTTGGTCGAGGCTCTTCGCTATAAGTCCGTTCGCCGAAACAACTATCGGAACAATGCTCGTTGAGTCAACACTCCACATGGCGGTTACCTCGTGAGCTAAGTCAAGGTACTTGCTGAGTTTGTCCTTCTCAGCTTTCACGAGGTTTTCGTCATGTGGAATAGCGATGTCAACGAGCACTGCACGGCGTTGGGACCGGTCTATCAGCACGATATCAGGCTTATTAGCTACAATAGTCCTGTCCGTGATGATAGAGCGATCCCAATACAGCAATGCACGGCCATTTTCGAGAACCGGCCCCGATGTGTACTTGTAGTACGGCACCTCGGACTCGACAAGGCCGTATTGAAGGGCAAGCTGCTGATGGATGATCCTGGCTACTAGGTTATGTCTGTGTAAGTACTCTCCGTTAGCAAGATGAGAACAACCGGAAATGATATGTCGGAGAGATTCTCCGGGACGGCGGCATGCCCGACATATGTCGACCGTACCGTCCTTCATGATATATTTCCGGTAGTTGTTCGTCTTGATAACTTCGTCTGCAATTGCACAGACAAAACCCTCGGTTTCCCCGAATAGGTCGCCGAAACGCAGCCAGTTCACCGATGCATGAAGGTCCACATCGGGCCCTGTCAAGGCCCGATAGAACCGCCCATGCAGCTCCTTACCCTTCCATACGTCCCTACGGTCATCGGTGCTAAGTACCACCGGTTTACGCCAGTTCTCATTCGCCAAGGAGAGCGGCGTAAGGCCCTTGTCAACTGCCACCACATCGCGATGCATCCCACACTCGTTGCTGAGGAAATACTCCCGGAGACTATACATTTCCCGGTTATGGAGGTTTTTAGCGTTTAAAAAGCCTCGACCCCCCCATTTCCGCGGAATGTATAGTCTCATAACAGACGAGCGCGGGTGAAGCATGCGATGTGATGTAAGTACTTGACGGACCTTCCTATCCAGGGCGTCCAGCTCGGTCTGAGTCCACCTTAGTATGCCAAAGGAGTACATCAGTAAGGGCATCACCCAGGCGTTGAAGGCGCGCGCCTTGTTGCCACCTGACAAAAGACTGTTGAGTACTTTTGTCAGGCGGCAAAAGAAGCGCTCTTTCACCGATTGCTTAACGTCCCCTACCGAAATACCTAACGACTCTGACATACCAAGATACTTGTAGGTTTCGGACTCGGAGAGAGACCTGAGAGTCATTGTCTCGGAAAGTTGCAAATTCGTGGAATTAACAACTTTCCCTCCATGTACATGCATAACCGCACACTTATCAACACCGAACTCCATCTTGATAGAGTTGCTAAAATTCTCAGTGATTTTTAACAACTTCATCAATTGTGGGCGTTGCGGTGCGAACAGCTTGAGGTCATCCATGTACAGTAGATGAGATATGATCTCACCCCCTCTCCGAAGCCGATAGCCTAGCCCTGAATCCCCCAGCAAAGTGCTGAGAGGATTCAACGCTAGACAAAACCACAATGGGCTCAGACTGTCACCCTGGAATATGCCTCGCTCTATCCTTATGAAGTTCTGCGGGTCAGAAACGCTGTCTCCCCCACCTGGTGGACGAAGGACTGTGGTCCACTGCCCCATGCATGCACTTAAAAAGGATCTTAGAGTTGCATTTATTTTATACAACTCTAATACCCTCTTCAGCCACGAATGAGGCACCGAATCATAGGCCTTTTTATAGTCAATCCAGGCAGTAGAGAGAGCCCCTCTGTTCCGCCGGACTTGCTGGCAGATGGCCGTGTCGATGAGGAGGAGCTCCTTAGTACCACGGGACCCAACCCTACATCCATTCTGAGCAGAGGCCAAAATATTGTTCGCTGTAATATGCGAGTTAATTTTTGTTCTCAGAATGGATGTAAGGAGCTTGTACAGCGTAGGCAAGCACGTAATGGGTCTGTAATTTTTCGCTTCCATGGTACTACCGGACTTATGGAGCAAGAAGGTGATACCGGTTGTCATGAATTTTGGGAGCGAACCAGCTTCGAGGGCTTCTTGGAATTGTATTGCCAAACACGGGTATGAGCACCGAATCCATTTTATCCAGAAGTTGTGCAATCCATCAGGTCCAGGACTTTTCCAGTTCTGGGCTGTACGGATCGCACAACTTATGTCTTCAGGGTCTATAGTAATAGACCCCATGGACTCGATCGGCTCACACACATGTTTGACAACACGTATCCAATCACCCTCCGAGTGGTCGACGGGCACCGACCAGATGCTTCGCCAAAATTCGTTCATGACGTTTGCATCTGGTAGCTGGCCGTCGACCACACGTTGGCCGGTTCCCTCCCAGTCCCGGTACACCTTCCTTTGGTCACTTTGGAAAAGGCGATTCATCTGGTACCTATCCACGCGTTCTCTGTAACGGCGAATACGACTTGCCCACGCATAGACTTTCTGCTTCAGGAAGTCGATGCGCTCCGTGACGCAAGCCATATAATCCTGGGGCCTGATACCGGTCCCAGCGAAGGCCTGGGTCACAAAACGCATGACGCGGGGACGATGATTGCCCCGACTGAAGCAGACCAGCTTCGCTATGAGAGTCCTGAATGTAGTGATACGCTTCTCGATCCGCACCTGCCATGCAGGAGCACCGTCAGCGGGTCGCGGTGCTCGGTCAGTGTCCGGAAACTTGACACGAGCCACGCGACATACCGCGATGGCCCCGCAGTACAATATCGAGTGCGTATCAACTAAGTCTTCGCTAGTCCGTAAGTACGGACCTAGCAAAGTGTTCAGGGCTCCCATTAGCACTAGGTTTCGTCTATTTGTCGGCAAACGTGGTAGCCGCGGCCTAGAGGTAGGCGTGGACCGATACCGCAAAATCGCGTCCTCCAAAGCGCTCCTCAATTGCTCATTCACCTGGGTACTTACGCTGTCACTCACACTTTCCTCCCCATCAATCACGGGACCTCCCAGCGGCGTCACCAGTGGTGGGCCCACAATTGGTCCCGGATCCGGCAGCGCAGCAGACAGGACCCGCGGCGACGGAGAAGTAGCGGGAATAGGCAGCGTCTCCAGGCGCAACCGATCAAGCGCAGACTGGTCCAACAGCTTACACCGATGAATAGCCCGCACTTGATCCGACAGTCGTTGGGCGGATACGGAGATGGATGGCTCAAGCTCCTGAAACAGAGACAACATCCTATCTCGGTACGCAGTCAGGCTGCTTCCCCCCTCTGTAGCCCCATAATATGCCCGCATGCAGTTCTCGTTCATTGTTTGAGTCCATCGCATGCGGCGCACTACACCACCGGTAGCGGGGGCCGGGCGCGGAGCAGGTTGCCCCACAGGCCCCAAGCGTGCCGGCAGCGGTGGTCGCCCACGTCGCGCAGGTGGTGGCGGCGGCGGAGGAGACGGCAGCCCATCATCGTCGCTCGACGCAGTGGTGTCGGGCGGAGTAGCGTACTCATCGCCCGACGAAGAACTCGGAGATGACGAGACAGGCAGAGGTGGAAGTCGTGCGCATTTGTTATCCGCTGTTTTCGTCTTTGATCGTAATATCATCACTGTTGTGGTGGAATTTAATGTTGTTGACACTTCTTGTTGACAATGTCACTACGAGAAAATTTGCCATTTCTACGAAACAATAAATGTAAAAATCCTTTTGGTCGTTAAAATCGTTAATAAAACTGTAGAAAGTATATTTGCGTTTCATTCATGTGCAATAAAATGTTGTAAAGTATTTAAAATAAATATATAAAATTTGATAAAACAACAAGACGTTTGAAGTTGTCAGCGGTTTTTTTTTTTTTTTTTTTTTTTTTTTTTTTTTAACTTTGCAGAAATGTCCTACCTCCTAGTAGTAATAATGAAAACATGGCTAATTCAGGTCATATTTTCGTTCGAATCAGTCCATACGTTATTTTATTTGATATCCTTTGTCTGAGAGCCAGTTTGTACAACGCAAACGGACGTCACGAGCATCAGTGCGTTTTTTCTATCTTGGTTTTAATAAAGGTTAAAAGTCAAACCACTCTATTCATAAACACTCCCTAAAATACATGTAACAAGTATTTTATGTTGGCATTATATTTATTTTATTACGCTCCGGGGCTCTCCTGCGTTTTCTTATTTTAATATTATCTAAGACTGCCTCAAAACCCGAAACAAAACTTAAAAAAAATATATAATCCTGTTTTCATTTAAACTTGAATCGAATTTTTCAAATACTCCTTTGTATAGATTTTTAGAATTACTTTTACAAGTTTCTAAAGCTTGTCGAAAACAAATATAGTTATCTGAAACGGAATGGAAAATTCTTAATATTAAGTTTGTGTTTTTCAACACAATGTGGCCTGTTTTTTCAGAATAAACAACATTACACTAGACTACAAGATTATTATAAACAACAACAGGATAAAACTCTACTTATGTAACCTTATACAGAAAGAAATTCCAAGCAAAAATCTAAAGTGCACTTTAAATTTTTAGGGGTTCGATTCCCGCGGCAGGATAAATATTTGTGCACAGAAAAAAAGCGCAAATTCTTATTCGAGTCTGGGTGTTGTAGGACCATAGTCCTCGTAGTTACTGCGTCCCGAGACACAGGCAATCCTAGTTAGGGCCCAGGATTGTATGTGATCGTTGGGCGTTATTATTATTATTATTATTATTATTATATTGATTTGTTATGCTTTCCTTGGAAATTGATCCAGAGAAGAAAATTTTTCATAGTTAATTCAAACACCCATTTCACTCTCTTAGGAATAGATTTTCGAAAACCTTTAAGACTAATGACTTTTACGTTTATGTTTCAGAGCAAAAACGTCGATCCCGTGAGGTCGGTCTAAACACGGGAACGCTCCAGTGATGTGTGAACACTTCTTATAAAGGAAAGTGTCAAGTGCGTCCCGAATAGGACATAAATGGTGACTCGGTGGTACAAAAAAATCATAGATTTTAAAAATATAGAGAAGATAAAGGACATGGCTTCTCGAAAATGATCCGCTTAAATTAGGTGCATAACACTCAATTTACCTTTGAAAGAGACAGTAATAAGCGTATTAAGTGAGCAATACGCACGGCCAGTTTTTAACTTAGCGTTCTGAAGACGTGCCTCATCTTCACCTTGTAATCTATGTAAAAGCAAACTGCTGACAAATCAGTGTACATTAGTGAGTGATCCTAGTTTAGAAGTAAAATATCACAACGAAATTATTAATTAAGTACCTATTTTAATCTTAGGTTATCATGTGTCTGCTGGCTATATTTAGTTAGACTCTGTCCGGGAAAATTCTAGTATAAATCAAACTATTTCAATAATTACAATTAAAAATTTCCATACAAATATTCATCCAACCTTCACTGCTATTGTAACACTCAGGCGAGTGGTGGCGTGAAATCAGATAGGCGATCACGTAACTTAATTGCAGCCGATTGTAACTAGTGTCGGTGTATTAATGGAAACTACATTTAGTTCCTTAAATTGTTATAACATAATATCTATTGTACGTCCAAAATTTACTAAACTGTTGGAACATAGTATTTAGCACCATACGATCATCTTGTACCCAGTTTAACAATAAAAAATATTCTATTCTATTCTATGGATTTAAGTTTCAATATACATCAGTCTATGTGCATAGTTACTATAGATTTTTGAAAGTTAGGATTTCGTTTTTGGCTGCTGCAATGCTCTCTAAGTTACCTAATTGCTTTTAGTTGGAAATCCGGAAGAGATATTGAATGTAACTTCATGAACAAAATGTCTGGCCTTAAAATCTTTCTAAGCTATTCATCTATTTTGCTATAATTACTGCTAACCGTATCATTAATCGAGTAAATAATTAATAGTAATTGGATAATAGTAAATATATATAATTAAGCTGTTGATGTTTAATTATGACGGTGTGTTCGCCAAATTAGGTAACGCAAACAGAGTGTTAATTCTACACGACACGCTGTTCAATTTCGTCATTAATTTATGGCGTAGAAAATGTTATTTATGTAAATATTGAAGTGTATATTTCCAATATTTTCCATATAATCTAAGCTTTTTTATTAACGGAGAATGCCGTTGGCCTCTACCAACCTTTACAGCATTACCGGGTGGGAGGGCAGGCGCCCAGCCATAAAAGTGGTAAGCAACTAGCTCAAGCGCACCCCTGGGGTGCCTTAGCTTGGACCGTTGCCGGGATTAGAGAATTGAGAAGACTACGTCCAGTGAAAAATTGAACCCTATCAAAAGTTCCAAGCTTTTGTTGCCATGTTTATTATATACTAGCAGACCGTTAGATCAATTTATGTGAGAATTATTGACAGTTTTGACCAATTTTCCTAAAAAATTGCCATATGAAATAAAATCAGTTTTTTCCGAATTTGATCATTATACCGGAGTATTTTTCAATATTTTTTTTTTAATTTAAAACCCAATTCGTCTAATTACGAAAATATAAAATAGTAATTAGTTATGCGCTTATAAATGAACAACATTAAATGTTTATGTAAATATAGAGAAAACGATTTTCTAAGTAAGCTTCCTTTAATGTAAATGACTTTTAATGACGTTCAAAAGGGGTAAATGAAATAATTATGTTTTTGATGTTTCGAAGTCAAAGTAAAGTAATTAATGTACCAATAGGTTTAAATATTGATTCAGTAAATATTTGTAGATAACAAAAATTGCACTCGCCTCAAAATTCAACGTTTTCAACAGTCATTACTTTCAAAGTCCTATTTGTTTATTTTAGAAATAGATTATAGACAAATAAATATTTCACCCAACGCCATCTAGTCCTTTAAAGGTTCACATTTTTATGTTTTAATGTAAAGATTATCATAGACTGGTAAGTGTTCGTTTGACATATAATAATAACATATAATAACATTTATCACAGAATAACATGTTCAAATACTTACAGATTAGTTGAAACAATCAAACTTATGTTCTAATACAGTTTCCTTTAAATATTTGTGCACTCACATGTCTAGAGGATAAAGTATTTTATGAGCTAAAAATAATGTAAATAAATTAAACAAAATACCTTGAAAAATCTAGCCCGTCCGTCCAGAACTGGATTATTAGCATTAGAGAATTTAGCTATTGTTTTAAACAATTACCAAATAATTCTAAGAAACTTAGCTATGATATATTAATTAAATAATTATTTTAAGTTGTACCAATGATATTTAATATTTTGTAGCTCTAGTCATAACTATTAAGTTTATAAATTATTTATACTTTATTAATCAGAAAATTGTCTTTTTGAAAGTATCATAAATGTCAGGACAGTTATTTAGTTCACCGTATGTTTGTATAATCTAAAACTAAAACAATATTTCTTCATAGACTACGTATCATGTATTTCTAATCTTGTTTGTTAATTAATCTTAAGTAATAGTAAATTATAAAAGACTTTTTTGTTAAGAGGTTTATGTTTAGATTAATCATTCCAATAATTGAAGCCTTAAAATTATTTTATTCTTCTCGTGTAAGTAATGGTTAGTTAGTTCTGCGGGGTGATTACGGAACTTTGATTTCATTGCAACAGGTGATATTTCATTCCTAATTTTCAAATTTCCATAGTAACTATTCACATAAACTACGCATTGACACTGTCAAATCTATACAAATTTATGTTTCTAATGGTTGCAATAAAGTTGCGTGATCAACCGAGACCTCGTGTCATAATTTTTAGGCACTTTAGCTTTACTTTTCTTTTACCTTTGTTTAATGATTATTACCTATAACAGTCCAGACCGTTGGCTTAATTAATCCTCCAAACCACGGTAATGTTCACTTGTAAATAGTATTTTTTGTAGCCGTTATCCATCCAAGGAGGTCTATATATAGTGACTGCGAACGGCTAGTCGAGCTTCGCTATGAGCGCTACAATTATTTATTAAAATATTTTTAATAAAATAATATATAAATGTTTAAGCTATTCAATTGTTAAATTTGTAGTTATTAGGTTCTGTTTATGTACATATAATAATTACTGACTTTTTAAGTTTTTTAGTTTAATCGTTTTATTTAAAAATCTAGCTATCGCAACCTTGTTGTAACTCCTGAATTTATAATGTAAAAAATGTTACTACCTAACTACCATATACTTTGTAACCTTCTGAGGATTGACAATAGTGATTAATGATTATTGTTCTAGGTACCAACCCTAATTTTTAAGTCAACACTCAACATAAAAAATAACGAATAAGTTTTTTCAATTCATAATATGTAATATTATTTTGATGGTAAATTGAAGAATAGAATATAGCATCCGATGTATTGAAACATAATACAAAAAATAAAGATTTTTTACTCAACGCGCTTGTTCGTTTTATTTACTGGCAAATAGTTTTATTTGATGTTTCTCCAGAGGTCCGAAATGTATAAACTGAATTAGATTTTTTAATTGCAAAGACACTCTTTTAGATTGGTCCCATATAAATTGTCTCTCACTCATGCCTAAAATTAGCGCCCACATTTTTGTGTGTAATCAATAATACCACAAATCTGGTTAAAAATACTAATTATTATTAATATCCTGCCTATTTTCTTAAATTATTTTTTGTGATCTTTACCAATTTTTAAAAAACCCGATAAGCTTTCATAATGGGCCTATTACATTGTGACCTATCTCTTTACTTTAGGGCCTGTATATATACGCTTCCTATAAAAGGGGAAATATAATGGGGCACAGAATAAATAATAGTACTATTAGGGTACCTCAGTATAATATATATTAATGAAAAGCTTTCTAGCCAGGCTTGGATAACTTTCTAACACGACTTGTTTAGCTGTGAATAATTACAATTACCTTCAGAACAATTATGAAGAATCAATGGAAAAATTATTGTTTTTCTTGTTGGTGATTTGTTATATAACATATCACTAACAAGAAAAACAATGATTTTTCCTTAGGCCACTGTTTTTTTTTTATTTTTAAACACATGTGAGATCTATATAAGCTGTATTTATGACATTATTGTTTAAAAGCTTAAAACTTTTACGATAAATAACATAAAATGTCTTTTATTTTAATTTTTTTATTTTGTCAACTACAAATGTTGTAGCACACTTAGTTCATGCATATGAACATATTTACAACATTCACTATATCGATCTACAACTGCACGTGTGCAGAAAATCGTCTGTAATACTTGGAATTGGCTCTCGATCACGAGTTGTCTCTAAAGAGGGAGGTCTGGTTATTCATCTGCGAGCTATGGATCCCTGCTGTATACGTACTCAGGGGAAGGTAACGAGCTTATAACTAGCCTAGCTGTTGATCTAAATATGAATCTCAACTGATAATAAAAATATTAGCCCAACTCATTTTTGATTAGAACATTTTCCTGGGTATATTTCCTATGTATTTTCTTATGTAAATAAGTGACAAAAATAAAAACGAAATCAGATGTCACCAGCCAGCACTACTGTAACTTTATTAAGGCAAATTTAATTATGTCAGCGCCTGACTGACCTGGTTTTAAATGGCTACAGATATTCAAGAGCGAATTCACTCACTGGAATTAGGCTTACCTCGTATATCTAACCAGGCAGGCTTGCTTCTTTATAGCTGCCTATAATTTGGATCAGTTTATGATTGACGTAGACCAAGAGCTGGCATAAATTTTATTCATATGCTTTATACTAATGCTATTTATAGTAGAAAAAGATATGTATGTATACGACTGGCCCGATAGCTGAGTTGGTAGTAACCCTGCCTTCTGAACTGTGGGTTGTGGGTTCGATTCCCACCCAGGACAAACATTTGTGTGATCAACATAGATGTTTGTAATTACAAACAAAAGGTATCTAAATATTGTATCAGTTATCTGGTTTTCCCATAGTACAAGATTTACTTAGTTTGGGGCTAGATGGCGTTGTGTGAGATGTCCACACATATTATTATTATTATATGTATAATAAATCGAGGTCCATACGTATGTGTATATGTGATTCAATTTAATTTCAAATTTAAATCTAGTACTAGTTGCACCCCGCGGTTTCACCTGCGGATAAAAAGTATCGTATTTGTTAATCCAGTGTCTATCTGTATTCCAATTTCCATTAAAATCCATTCAGTAGTGTTTGCGTGAAAGAGTGACAAATACTTACATACAAACTTTTGCGTTTATCATACGGATGAATCTAAAAGTTGAATTAACGACGAGATATTAAGGATTGTCTCTATCTCGTAAGTTTTATTGGTGACTTTGTTTAGTATTTTAGAAACTAATTCGGATACGGCTAAAATTGTGATTGCAAAACAAATTACGCGTAAATTTTAGATGCAAATAGCTTTAGGTGGATTTAACGGTAGCTCTTCAACTATTAGCGCAAAACAACTTCTATTTTAAGGCACAAATACGGGCCTATGCGTCACGCTATGCAAATTTTATGGCGCAATATTTTTCTTTTGTAATTTTAACCCTTCGTAGTAAAACAGCTTCGTAAATATTCATATGATGAAATCCGTTAAAATCAAGTCTGTTCAAATCTGAACAACCTGTATAATCATTATTTACGGCATTGTGTGCCTGCCTGCATGTGGCTTATGATTTATTACTCTGCGGAATCCTTTATAATGAATAAATTTGGAACTACAAGCTTCCCTCAATTCCACTCATAATTTTTTGAGATGGCAGCATATAAAGCCGACTTACCATTTTGAACAACTCTAATACAACTGCTACTTAAGTAATACTCAAATATACTTAAGAGAGTTTTGGCGGGAAAACGAAATAAATTTTGCATAAAAAAATATTGCGTCACCGCATTGTATTATTTTCGAAAACTTGTGCTATTTTCAGTGTTAGTGCATAAAATTGGTGGCATTTTATTCGTTAAGTGCTACAGGCATGAGTTTGGGAAAGTTACAACAGTAATTAACTTGAGAAATTATCAAATACTTGACACTGGCTAAATATACAAAAGTGTGGAGCCAATAAAAAAAAATATATATACGTAAATGTAGTTGAAATAATATAAAGAACGACAGTAATCAAACGGGAATATTCAGCGAATATCTTTCAACCATAGCAATATTTTCCACTATATTTTGACGTGAAAGAAATTATGTAACTCATGTTGATATAGTACTTCCATTATATGATGCCCAACACACAACTTCAAACTTTGGAGTTACGTCCCCGAAAAGCAGCTTCTGTAGTTGAAACTTTTATAGATATTCCCAATTTACTAATACAAGTTCTTAATATCGAGGAGTTTGCATCTTGGTCCAGATATTAGAATATGTAATTGATCTACCTATCAGTTTTGTTTAGATAGCAAAAAAAAAAATATATTAAGAATAGTGCCACGCAGATTAGATAGTGGTGTTCGAGTAGGTGTGCGTTAACTTTACACAGAGCAGAGAAAAATGGTGGCAATCCAGTTTCCAGTGTATGCCAAGTAAGCTGGAATAAAATTGGCGGTGAGCCAATACAATCCTACAGTGGTGACACTGCATAACTTTAAAATGTGCTTTTGAGAATTTAATTTTGTGTTTTCAACGTTGAAATGTATATAGTTAGGGTAAGGCATGGCTTTTAGTAAAATATTAATTTCAATCAAAATCACTTTTTATTTGCTGAATTTTTTACTACAGTGCTCGATCACTGCCCGCTGCGCATAGTTTATAACTGAACGTTGCCGCCACCCTGTACATTAACAATTTACGTATTTGGATGCTTATTACTTACTTATTATATATTGTTATGGTACATTGTTACCCTAGGTATAAAAGTAATTTATTCAGTTCCAAGACGAAGTTTGGCTGCTTTTCATTACGAATACAAGAAAAGTAAAAAAAATAAAAACCAGAATTAGCTAAAGAAAAATTGAGTGTATACAAATCTCTGCTACATGGAAGTGGAGTAAGTATAAACAAACCTCTACAAGTCGATAAAATAAATGAAGATCGGATTACCGTTTTCTCGCTTATTTTATTTTATTTTGACCGGGCAGCTTTTATTAAAAATGAAATATATATATCATTTTCATCATTGAAAAAATTTGCCCAAATCTATGTTATTTTTAAGATATAGATGAAATTAATTTATAATTAAGTCATTAAAAAAATCTTAACTTATAATTCTTAACTTTATGTTATTTCAATTTTACATCGCGTTGTAATTGAGTGGCTGTAGAGAAATTTGAAACATGGTTCAATAGAAATGTGAAATTATAAATAGTTTTTTTAGAAAGAGGATCACCTCAGGCAACTTCAGATGAAAAAAAAATCGTCTACTATACTACAGCAAATGTAGTAAAAGTAAAAGTAACGCACTTACTGACAATTACTAAAGTGCCAATTGCATGCTTAGAACGTATACTCTACGACGTAGACAGGCAAGAGTCAAGACCCAAGAGACAGGGGTGTGATTGGGTATAATCTTGGTGAATTGTCGTTGTCCAGTTGATGAAGTTACTTGGTGAAATGTCAGTCATACACAATTATATATCACATCATCATCATAATCAGCCAGAAAATGTCCACTGCTTATCACAGGTACATAAAACGCCACTTTGGAATATTATTATAGGGGAGGCTTTACCATAATCACCACGCTTCGGGCTTGGTGATCTCAGAAGATTTTAATGTACCAAGGAGAATGCTGTGCCTATTCCGTATACGTAATATATAGTATATCGAGCGATTATCCAGGGAATGGGTATAAAAATACATACAGATTGTTTATAACTTTTAATTTTTTTTTATTGATTGATACGTTTGCGTTTGTGTCTTTATTTATTAAGTAGTTCTTCTGTACGTCTCAGTACTATTACTTAACAATACCGATACTATACTACAAAATTTAATCACTGTTAGATATAAAATTTATTTGGTTTGGTAAGCATAAATTTACTTAAATGTACTTTAAAAATTCTTAATAATTTCATTTTATTAAAAAGTAAAAAAATTATCTATTTTTTACGATTTACTTCTGATCTCTTGATCACAATAACCATCCCTTCTTCAAAAGGTCTTCAAAGAAAACTTATTTCCTACTGATTGCAAGCAAGGGCAAAAGGTAGAAAAAGGTAAAGCATGATAAGATGGATTGATATGAGCACAATAAAACGAAATAGCTTTTCGTTTCTAAGTAAAATAAGAGGGTAAAGTGATTATGTGAATTCTAAGGAAAATAAAATATATATCGCACTTAGACCCAAATTTCCGAAATATTTTACCGTAATATAAGACATGTGTTTCCGTCATAATTTAATGTTTGTATGTTTAAAATACATCTTTTTGGGTATCGAATCCACTTCGAGAAAGAAGTCAAAACAGCTCTAGCATTGGTGACATTTCACTAGCTTACAATATTTTAAACAGAAGCAGTAATCATCTAATTACCTTTCCGAACCTTCAAAATCAGGTCGAAGCTTAATTAAAACGTGATGGTCAGCTAGTTTAGGAAGTTTCTAAAGTAGGGAATCAAAAAACATTCAGCCTCTACTTTATATATAAGCCTAGTTAGCGACCACTAACGAACCCTCCTTCAATATAAATGGTAATCCTGTAATCCTATTCGACTGCCCTAAGCCAGTGTTGGGACCAACATGCCTGTCTATATTGTACAGTATTGTATAAAAATATATAAATAAATTAATAATATCCAAATAAAAAAACTTGAGAAGTGTCAAGGGACACCCGGATAGAATGAAGTTCCTTTCGATTAATTAGTGAAGGAATTGTAATTTTTTTTATTATACTGTTTTTTTATTATTAAAAAATATAATGTAAATAAAAATAATATTAATATAATATGAATGCGAAATAGAAAGACGAAACGACGACGAAACGCGCGCCGCACGGCTTCAAAAAGTGTCATTACAACTTTTGGTCTTAAGTTTTTCCGTCTAGCCCCCTTTCGCAACGCGCGATAAGGCACTTTGTTCCAATAAAATATACAAATGTTATTACATATTATTAATTTAAAAAAAACTTGTTCTGAGTCTGGGTGTTTTGGGGAATCCTAGTTAGGGTCCAGGATCTATGTATGTGATCGTCACGTGTTATGATTATTTATTACATAATAATGTACATGTCTCTGAAACCTGTGTCTGACATATACAGCCTTATTAATAAACACGAACTAGCTTTAGACCAGTTACACCATCTTTTGTCTCTTTCGATCCAGCTAAATATTCCAGTAGCAAAAAAAGGACAAAAGCTGAAGTAACTAATCCGAGACTAATACCCGTTTATTAATAAGGCTGTTACAGTATAAACAGTAACCACACATAACACAAAATTCACAGATATAAGAGTGGCGTTGTTAGAAATACCATCTCAAAATTCACGCACGGCACTAGGCCCCAGTTTGACCCAGTTGCATAATATATTCGTCAAGAATTGAAACAGCTCCATTGTTCTGCCGATCCAGCTCTATATCCGCATAATATTTATCCCTTATTAAAGCGTAGGTGGTGACAAAATGGTTACAAGCTTGAATTGGGTGCTAGACCACTTTATCTCGTTTTACCAGTCACAGCTAACGTAAACCTAAGAATAATTAGAAAACTGTATCTATTTTCTTTAAGATAAATAGAATACAATATGCAACCTTTTATTACTATCAGTAATTGAATACGTACAGTAATTAATAATAGGTCTTTACCTATGAAATTGCCGTATTGCAGTACAGACTTTTTCAAACAAAAAAAAGTTTTGATTGGCTATGAATTCTAAATTCAAATTAATTTTGTTTTAAAAATATGACATTCTATTTACAATGTAAGTCTTTTGTTTATTGATTAGCGTTGTATTTTCATTACATTTCAACATTTTTCCTCATAATGGATACATTGAAATTTCGTGTAATTATGGAATATGAGTTCCGTCGTGGCACCAACGCGGCACAAACGACACGTAACATCAACGACGTTTACGGAGAGAACTGTACAAACGAACGTACAACCCGTTATTGGTTTGCTCGGTTCCGTTCTGGGAATTTTGACTTGAAAAATGAACCTCGTGGTCGTCCGGAAACTTTGGTCAACAATGATGAATTAAAGGCGATTGTGGAAGCTGATGAATCTCAATCTACAGCTGAGCTGGCAGCAGCTTTTGATGTTAGCATCAAAACAATATTGGTCCATTTGCGACAGATTGGCAAGATAAAAAAGCTTGATAGATGGGTGCCCCACGAACTTAACGATCGCCAGCGCAACGTACGCGTCGAGACTTGCCTTGCGCTGCTTAACAGAAGCTTAAATGAAGGAATTTTGAACCGAATTGTTACGTGCGACGAAAAATGGATTCTTTTTGACAATCGAAAGCGCTCAGCAAGTTGGTTAGATCCTGGTTCGGTACCAAAGCAATGTGCAAAACGAAAAATTACCCCTAGAAAGGTGATGGTCACAGTTTGGTGGTCTAGTGCTGGTGTGATTCATCATAGCTTTTTACAAAACGGCGAGAGCATTACTGCAGATGTGTACATTGAAGAACTGACCACAATGATGGCGAAACTCGCACGTCTGCAACCAGCTTTGGTCAATCGGTCGTCTCCACTGCTACTTCACGACAACGCGCGACCCCATACTGCACAACAGACCGTCTCTAAGCTGCATGAGTTGGGTTTGGAAGCTTTCCCTCATCCGCCATACTCACCAGATCTTGCGCCTACCGATTATTACTTTTTCCAAAATTTGGACAACTTTTTAGCGGGAAAAAAATTCAATTCCCGAGAGGCAGTACAAAACGCCTTTGAAGAGTTTGTTGTATCCCGTCCTGCTGATTTTTTCAAGAAGGGCATCCATAAACTGCCACAGCGTTGGCAAAGATGCACTGATTGCAGGGGTGATTACTTTGAATAAAAGAAATAAATAAGTTCGAAAAAAAATACTTTAACTTTTTTCAAACAAAACGGCAATTTCATAGGTAAAGACCAATATAAAAACGTACTTACATTACCCAGCGTCAAATTACATTCACTAAAATTACTTTACATTAATGAATAACATTTTCATTGTGGATATCAGAATATTTCTTAATGAAATTTTGTCTTAAGAACTATTTATAATAAATATCAAAATTATACCTAACCATAAAAATGGCGTTTTAGTAATGATTGTAAGCTAACTATTATAAATTGAACAATAAAATAATTTCTAGAACCAATCTCAGCTAGGTTCACTACCGATGTTCATAAAATGGATTATCATAATATTGATTCAATTTTTTTACATATGAATATCTTTTCTTATTATTTTACTGTAAAAAATTCTGTACAATAAATTTATGTAGGTTGATTATAATTTGTGAAACCCATGAGATATCAAACATATAATTAAAAAAATATTATTCAAAAAATTTCCTTAACATTATCAATTGTGTCATAAAGTATTATGAATTCTAACCCTTATTTTAATAAGTAATATAAGAAAATACAAATATTACAAATAACTTTTATGAACAATATTTTTTATAAATCACCGCATTATAAATTCAATCATTATTAAAAATGAGTTATTTAAAAGGAATATGTAAACAATTCAGTACCCCGCTCAATTGATTTGTATGATTCACATTTTTAACACTCACTTTTTGAAGTATTTATGTTTTCTTCAATTATTTATAAGGTAAGTAACCAAATAAAGTTCACACGAGTAAAAAGCATTTAAAGCAACCCTTAAAATTTGATTATACCGCGTATAGCTTTATAAGAGCAAAAGCAATTCCGCAGAACATTATTGTTTAAGCTTTCCACAATCAACGCTCATAGATATAATAAAGCTTTTGGAATGGATGCTGGGACGCTTGCCTTTATCTTTATGGACGACCAGATGGGCCGATTGTCGTTCCATGGGAAAACCTGCGGATTTTATCGTGTTTTGTTGGCAGTTCTTTTTCATGTGTAATGGGATGACTGAACTCAGCACACATTTTTCAAATTACACGAACCATTATACTTGGCTTTTTTGATGAACAAAATTATCTCTATTATTATATACTAGCTTCTGCCCGCAGCTTCGCTCGCGCGGCCTATAGGAAAATAATTCAACCACCCATTTCACCCTCTTAAGAGCTAAATTTAAAAAAACCCTTTTTAGTAGATTTACTTTACTTTACAAAGAACACACCCTCCAAATTTCAAGTCTCTAGGACCAGTGGTTTCGGCTGTACGTTGATATATAAGTCAGTCATTCAGTCGGTCAGTCAGTCAGGACTTTGAATTTTATATGTATAAAATTATTATCTCGTCTTGTATTACTAAATATTATTGAAGTTACTAAGGCGCTTATCACACGGCACCGCGCACCGCCGCGGCAGGCGGTGAGGCGGATTTCACGATGCATTAATTGGTCTCTTAGTAATTCGTTGATGCTTTGTTGATGCGCCTTAATACTTGTGAACAGTAGACGATTTTTACAACAACTGTGTTCTCGAACTTAGCTCCCACGATTTTATAATATGACAATCTATAGATTATATTAGAAATACTTGTTTAAAATAGAGTATTGAATGTTTCTGCCAAATACTATCAAAATCGCCCGGAAAATGTTGCCGTAGACCAAAAATGTAATTTTGTATTTGTACTTCCACTTCATCAAAAATTACTTTTAGATTAATGGCAATAAATAAATAACGCCCAACGATCACATACATAGATCCTGGACCCTAACTAAGATTCTCTGTATCAAACAACCCAGGAACTACGAGGATCATGGTCCTACAACGTACAACACTCAGACTCAGAACAACAATTAGTGCTTTTTTTCTGCGCATAATTACTTGCCCTGTCGCGGGAATCGAACCCGCCGCCTCTAGGCTATAAGCCGACCTGCTCAAACACCACACCCCAGAGGCTGTCAAAGGCGATGTTTTAAGTTAAAGCCCTAAATAAATTACGTAGGTGAGCTTGTTTAAATAAACAAAACCAACCGGAAGCCGCGGCGTGTGGTTACGTCAGATAAGCAAGTTTCCTGGAGTAGGTAAGTATAAGTAAAGGGATTGTTGGCAAGAACCTTTGTCTGGCACGATGTTTGACACTATCGCAGCGTCTTGAATAAATTGTACTTGAATTTAAAAGGATACTAGGGCGTAGGACTTTTCTGCAAAGTTCGTCTAGGTAAGCAGTTTTGCCAGTTATTTTGCCGCCAAGCAGTAGTGCGCAAGTATTCCGGTTTAAAAAGCACTGTAGCTAGTGAAATTACTGAGCAAATGAGACTTCATGACCTACGATGTAATACGATTGCTGGACTGTCCTAAAGTCTCAGGATGACGTGCGCAGTGCAGTGTCACGCGAAACTCTATACTTTAGTTACAAGTGACACTGCAACTAAAATGGGCAGCCGTGTCGCTTAACATCAGGTGAACGGTTAGTACGACAAGTCATTTATTAACATAAAAAATACATAATAGAAATCAGATGGGACATTTATATTTAGGCAAACATGCTCCATAGTTGTTACCATCGTACAAAATTCCCACTACAGTCAATGGAATGGTCATTTTCATTAGTTAAACTGATGGCGGATGATTGTAGCCATTGATTAAGAAAGTGGTCAGATGATACCTGTCCAAGATAAATAGGTAAATACAAAAAGTATATCCCTACTTAGGTATGGCACAACCACAATATATATTCACATTTTTATACTAGAGTTTACTAATGTCGTATTTTTCAGCGTATCTTCACTAAACCTGGTATACAGGTTCTAAAGCTTCATGGAATATTTTTGTCGTTAGCGTTTATTGATTTGAAGTTTATTTCCTCCAAAAACGGTGTAAGTTTGCTGCAGCGTCATTTTTTGGCCGATTTTGATATAATTTGGCAGAAACATTAGATACTTAATTTAAAAAAAAAATTTCAAACATAAGCAAAATCTGTTAAATAATTTAAATACTTGGGATGCAAGTAATGAAACAGGAAGCTACGACATGACTGATTTTATTTAACCTACCTTCACAATTATCTTTAAATATTATTTATTTACTAAATACCCACAATCCCCTTATTAAAAACAATAATTCGGAAGTGGTAGAATGAATTAATAATAATTGTGTCCTATCAATTAGGTTATGATTTAATTTACAAACATTAAATATTTACTTATATTAAAACATTAATCAATAACATGTATTCCAAATGAATAAATGTTTGATTTTGATAATTATTAGTTGGGATGGGTCAAGAGGTTGTCGAGATATAAGGCCGTGTGGTCAGAGTTCAGGACGTACTAAGTACTATAAATATAACATCATGCTGTGTAGTCCCGGACATACTAAGGGGCATACCCCTTAGTAGGCTTAGTAGGCATACATTAATATCTTCATAGTACATTAAAATTTTCTACAACCATCAAGTGTTGTATTGCCGCGCGCCGACCAGAAACGTGCGGTATTCTTACGATATACGCTACTAAGCTACTAGCTAAATTATATTTATAACGGATTAAAAGTCAAATAATACAGCAGACCATTTTTCTTTTCAAATGTCAAGTTGTCAATTAAATGACTGACGTCATTTATCCTTTTTAAAACCTGAACACCAAGCCGCCCACCAATCGTGGTGATTATGGCAAATTAGATATACATAATAAAAATATAAACCAACCCTTATGATAAGCATCCAAAATGGTGTTTTATGGTGTAAGTTTGTATTAAGCAGTGAACATCTTTTCTGTTGATGTGATTATGTATAGACTGAACACTATTATTGCAAAAACGTTTGTATTGCATATAAATTGAGAAACGTTGTATGTTTTTTATTTTGTTTACCTTCACATCAAGACACTAAACCGCCTTTTTAAATTAGGCACACAGATTGCTGACACTACCATGATCAACATGGAGTACCTTAATTCGGAAAATCAAGATTTTAAAACGAGTTCATTACGAGTGAAACTATGGAGCGCGTCTTGTATATCTAATTAAAATAGTAAACAATACGCTTGAGCGACAAGCGGAACGAGATGCAATTAGGCGATTTTTTACCTTACGACTCATAGATTAGAGAAAAAAACATTATACGACTGTAAGCCGTGATAGGGATGTACTCCATCTTTTTGAAATGTTCTATAGATTTAATTTAAATTGAATTTTCATGTCATATAAATATGGTACAGTATTACGATCACATACCACAGCATAAAACAATAGTCTATATAAATAGTAAACATTTAAACAGAGGCGATATAAAGACAAATTTTTGTCTATGAATTGAGTTGTACGACTTTCGCTTGACTTTTACCACTCAAAAGAATAACAGGCGCTTAATTTGCTCTTAGGAATTAACCACTCAAAGACCGAACGATTAAACATATCGTTCAATCAATCTTTCACTGCGCAGAACTTACACCTATATAGTTCTAATTGCCACTCATGGTGATCTTGAGACCTTCCATGGATTCCATTTGGAACCAAAAATAGACTGCAATTTTTCGCCCTTTAGTTCTGTAATGTATACATAAGGGTTCTTTCCACCTTTATAGAACTTGATGATGGCTATATATTTCACCCAAGTATACAAATAGATACGGTATACGAGCTATTTGCCACCACTTGTGCTACTCGGGTATTATTGCATACTTAATTTTTTCCGTTTACAATCTTCAAAATCCAATAGGAAAAATATAAGTCAAAGTCAAAGTCAAAATATATATTGCAAATAGGCTATTTTTAGCACTTTTACAAGTCAACATTATATTAGGCACTTAAAGTTATTTTACTAAGCATATAAAATTACAAAGTGCTTATTGTCAAATAATATTCGTACTCGTTGCCATTCGACGTCTTATAACATTCATTGAGGCTGTCGACTTCAATAGAATCATTAATGATAAGGTATGGGTTGGGTATGATTGCTTTTGATCCAATACGCAAAATATTTTATTATTGGCAATAAACGTAAAAAGGCCTAAACTAATATTTAATTTTTAGATTAATAAATTTTACTGCATGGAATATGCAGACGTGGCACATTTTTTTAAATGATCAGGAATTTGATGAGCTAGTCATTTGCCTGATGTTAAGCGACACGACTGCCCATATCAGTTGTAGTGTCACTCGGAACTCCAAAATTTAGAGTTTCGCGTGACACTGGACTACGCATGTCATCCTGAGACATCAAACAGTCGAGTAATATGATTATTAGATTGTGAGAACAGGTCGAAAATTCTCGTTTGCCCAGTAATTTCACTAGCTACAGTGTCCTACTAATCGAAGCACAGTAGTGGTGGCAGAATAACTGGCAAAGTGGTAGTACCTATGACGAACTTTTCAGAAAAGTCCTACCACCTAGCAGGGTAGAAGGTGGATTGTAGTCATTATAAACTTTTAAATAAAGGGCTTCAACCGACTTTAGTCGCCTTCATTTCATAAGAGGGGAAGACAGAGTGTGTGAGAAAGAGAAAGAGAGAAATACTTTACTTTAAAAACCAAATCGATTTTTATAAAACTTCTATGGGACTAAACAAAAAGTAAAAAAAAAAGGATTTTCCAAATCGGTTTATAAATGACAACAGAGTTACGATACAATACAATACAAAACCCTTTATTGACTCCAATAAAAAACATGTAGAAATGAAAATTACATAATAAGAGGTACAATGACCGGTTTTATCGCTAAGAGCGAACTCTTCTAGACATCTAAGGTAAAAAAAATACCACCGAATAGAGAATCTGATATTTTTTTGAAGTTTTTTGAAGATACGTATATACTTTTTTTTATTATTTTTGGCTCCACATTTATCATGCAAACAGCCAAAGAGTGGAACGCTTTACCGGCGTCCGTATTGCCCGATAACTACAACCTTGGAGTCTTCAATTCGAGCGTGAACAGGTATCTTCTAGGCAAGCGTGCTACATCCTAGACCGCATCGTTACTTACCATCAGGTGCGATAGTGGTCAAACGCAAGCCTATCTAACAATAAAAAAAAAAACTAAAATCCAACTGTGTATCATTGTCTTTGTTTTGGTTTACTCTCAAATAATTAAATACTACAATAATATAACAACTACCACTAAACACCACCTATTACAAAAAAAAAACTATATACTAGCCGCGATGACCTATCCGTCCAGTCCACAGTCCAAATGCTTATTACCAGTGGGCAGCGTACCTATCTCTCCTCTATTTATACTCGCGCGTCACCGGAAATCTCACAGGTAATTTTATTATTGAGAATGTCAAACAAGATGTGAATTATAATAAATTATGCTGCTAATGATTTTAATTTGAGGCATCGTTATTTCTTTGTTTAGGATGTTATTATATAAATTAAAGGTAATTACAAAAATTATCATATCATTTTAATTTTGGTCAGGGACTTCTTATTGTACGAAGTAAAATGAACTGTATGTATGTAGTACACGGTGGAATTTAATTCGTTCTTTTCCTTAAGTGTATGTACTTGGTCCACGCTAGAGAACGCTCCTATATAACTAAATACTTATGTAGATAGATAGATAGATAGAAATTCTTTATTGCACAAACAACGAATGTAGGTACATAGGCGAACTTAATGCTAGGGAGCATTATCTACCAGTTAACCTGGGTTACAGCTATGTAAAATAAAACTTAAATCTAGTTATTATAAAATTACTACGAATTCTAATTCTAAAGAAAAGCCATGTGACAATGAACAAAGCAGGTGTGTTATTACCCACGAAATATTTACAAAGCGCTCAGCCGGTGCTCGGGCTGTGTGTATCATTAAATAGACATTTCGACTGTTATCCAGTTATTTAAGGAGGCATTTTTTAATTATTATCTTTAATTTCATCCTGTATAATTATTCTACAGCATGGTTTGAGTACATACATTTAAGGAAAGGAACGAATTAAATTCCACCGTGTATACACTGGCTATTTTATGACATTATTGTTATTTGTTTATTTAATTTTTTTGTTTTGGTTTGGCTCCACACTTTTGTGTATTTAGCCAGTGTCAAGTAATTGGTAATTTCTCGAGTTAATAAATAATAGGTCTTTACCTATGAAATTGCCGTTTTGAAGTACAGACTTTTTCAAACAAAAAAAAGTTTTGATTGGCTATGAATTCTAAATTCAAATTAATTTTGTTTTAAAAATATGACATTCTATTTACAATATAAGTCTTTTGTTTATTGATTAGCGTTGTATTTTCATTACATTTCAACATTTTTCCTCATAATGGATACTTTGAAATTTCGTGTAATTATGGAATATGAGTTCCGTCGTGGCATCAACGCGGCACAAACGACACGTAACATCAACGACGTTTACGGAGAGAACTGTACAAACGAACGTACAACTCGTTATTGGTTTGCTCGGTTCCGTTCTGGGAATTTTGACTTGAAAAATGAACCTCGTGGTCGTCCGGAAACTTTGGTCAACAATGATGAATTAAAGGCGATTGTGGATGCTGATGAATCTCAATCTACGGCTGAGCTGGCAGCAGCTTTTGATGTTAGCATCAAAACAATATTGGTCCATTTGCGACAGATTGGCAAGATAAAAAAGCTTGATAGATGGGTGCCCCACGAATTTAACAATCGCCAGCGCAACGTACGCGTCGAGACTTGCCTTGCGCTGCTTAACAGGCACAGAAATGAAGGAATTTTGAACCGAATTGTTACGTGCGACGAAAAATGGATTCTTTTTGACAATCGAAAGCGCTCAGCAAGTTGGTTAGATCCTGGTTCGGTACCAAAGCAATGTGCAAAACGAAAAATGACCCCTAGAAAGGTGATGGTCACAGTTTGGTGGTCTAGTGCTGGTGTGATTCATCATAGCTTTTTACAAAACGGCGAGAGCATTACTGCAGATGTGTACATTGAAGAACTGACCACAATGATGGCGAAACTCGCACGTCTGCAACCAGCTTTGGTCAATCGGTCGTCTCCACTGCTACTTCACGACAACGCGCGACCCCATACTGCACAACAGACCGTCTCTAAGCTGCATGAGTTGGGTTTGGAAGCTCTCCCTCATCCGCCATACTCACCAGATCTTGCGCCTACCGACTATTACTTTTTCCAAAATTTGGACAACTTTTTAGCGGGAAAAAAATTCAATTCCCGAGAGGCAGTACAAAACGCCTTTGAAGAGTTTGTTGTCTCCCGTCCTGCTGATTTTTTCAAGAAGGGCATCCATAAACTGCCACAGCGTTGGCAAAGATGCATTGATTGCAGGGGTGATTACTTTGAATAAAAGAAATAAATAAGTTCGAAAAAAAAATACTTTAACTTTTTTCAAACAAAACGGCAATTTCATAGGTAAAGACCTAATATATATTAATATAAGGCAAGCCAAGTCAAGTCAAGTCACAGTCCAAGTCATCAAGTCATACTCCTAGTAAAGTGGTGGCAACTTTACCAGAAGTTTCTATGGAGTTTTTTTTTTTCTTCAAACTTGTCTAGCATTTGATCGCGCTCTCACCTGATGGGAAGTGACAATGCGATCGAAGGTGTAGCATGCTAGCCAAGTAAAAGGAGTTTTGGAAACAACACGAAAAGAAACGTTTCACAATCATTATACCACTTTCCCACACTCATGCCTGTTGTCCAGCACTTAACGAATAAAATGCCACCAATTTTATGCACTAACACTGAAAATAACACAAGTTTTGGAAAATAATACAATGCGGTGACCCTATCTTTTTTGTTTTCCCGCCAAAACTCATTTGTTTATAATACAAAATGTCCGCTTCTATGGATGGTACACTTCAAATGTTGGCATTAAAGATTAAGCGAATTTTACTTTAAAATTACCAGGAAAATAATTCTTTGTAACCAACAACCATTTTAACAGTAGGATTGTGGGTTGCCAAGTATTATGTTTCATTATCGACGAATGCTGAAAACAAAAGTACGTACTTTATTGCAGTAAAAAAATACCCTGAATTCTTAATTTGAATCTCCAGATCTATCTGGTTCAATTATTTATTATTGGTTACTTCAGTCAGTTAATTTAGTACGAGAAAAGGGTCTTTTGATTGGATTAATAGGACAGGATCATATTTTAATGAAGGATTGGGTAACCTTTTCTGATTGGTAATGTTTTAGATATAATTGAAAGAATAACTTATTTAACTATATTTCTAAACTAATACGAACTTTAAATAAAGAAATTAATTAATATGTGTAGACATTTCACACAGCGCTATACAGCCCCAAACTAAACAAAGCTTGTAGTACTATGGGAACCAGATAACTGATAGAATACCTGGTTACTATTTGTTTGTAAATATATAGATATAACACCCAGACATAGGACAAACATCGATTTTCCTTCCTGTATTATATATAAGTTCATGTTAATAATAGGCTTAATTCATAAATATAAAAAAATATCTAACAAAAAGCACGGACCCAGGTGTCTGCGGAAATGCAGATTAATAAAAAAAAACATCGATTTTCATCGCACAAATGTTTGTCCTGGGTGAGAATTGAACCCAGTCTACAGCTCAGAAGGCAGGGTTAGGTACGACCAACTGAGCTATCGAGCCGGTCATAATCTTCACCTTTATATCTACTACCGCTACTAACAAAGACTTTTCCCTGTATATAAACTAATTCGAATGTATATTGTGTATCGCATAATACTTATCAAATAGCGGTGCACAATTTGGGAATGAGTACTTTAGGGTCTTGTGCGCTTTTCGTTGGCGCTCTAAAATAGTAAGCTCTTGGGGATATCTCGGACTAGCTGGTTTTGCATGTGTGACGGTCGCGCGTGTGTTGAATTAATCCTCTACATTCAGAACGTTAGAAGGAGCCGGTTAAGGGAATGTACATGGAATGGGCAGCAATGTTCTCCCTGGTCTGCATAATAATCTCCTACAATCACCGAGACAGCAAACGTGGTGATAAAGGCAACCCCTCCCCCCTCCTTTAATGGGTAGGGTATTGTACAACAGTAGGTTGATAATGATTCAGAATGTTTCGTTTTTGAGTGTTTAGCCTATAGAATAATAATAATAATAACACCCAAAGATCACTATTAGATATCTATCTAGATGTATTAGATAGGATCTCCTGGACCCTAACTGGGATTCTCTGTCTAGGGACCCAGCAACTACTAGGACCATGGTCCCACAACACCCAGACTCTGAACAAGTATTTGCTTTTTTGTGCACAAATATTTGTCCTGCCGCGGGAGTCAAACCCACCGCCTTCGGGTCATGAGCCGACTTGCTCAACCACAGAGGCTGATTCTGATTTTGATTCTATCTGGGAGCGATAAGGCCTGCACTGACGTCCCGCATGGGGTGTATTGTGCATTTCCCCCTGCCAGCATCTACCCAAGCCTGCCCAGCTCCTTCATGTAGCGGAGCACTGCCTTGGGTCGCTGGCACAACTGTTCCAGTATTTTTGCACCTGATGGTATGGGTGGTTTGGAGATTGACACACACAGGGGCTGTCAAATATCTGAATCTTTCGACAGTGCAATTCACCGACGCAATTTTCCCTCTGTGCATTGTATACAAAGTATCTATTGAATTAAACAAGTTATATTTTTTTTGTTGAACCTAGTTTATTATAACAAAGATGATTATTAGCTATAATAATATGGATTAAACAAGCATAATAAAAGGACGAACCAATGGAATAGACATAATAACTGCGGCACTGTTATGTGTTCTCTACCAGAACCATGAGCACGTACGGTCCCGGTTGCTAAGACAACCATCGTCAAGCAACTTATAAGCTTTCAATTTGGGATAACCATTTGTCTACATACTTACACGAGATGGAAGGAAAGATGCTCATTACTCACCCGCCCATTAAAATAATGTTTACCGAGCTCGCCGGTGATAATGGCGAAGATATGGAGACATGACTACAAAAATAGTTTTATATAGTCTTAAATTATAAATACATTAATAATAATAAATAATTAAGAATAAATAATAGTACCTGCTATTGCTGTGGCTATGGCTAGAGCTGTCCAAATTTCATGAAAGGTTTACTTAATTTCAAGTGATCAGGTGGTGTACAAAAAAATCACTTTTAATTTGCTCATTTTATTTATATTAATCAATCACAGAGAATACATATTCGGTAAACATTTACACAGCCATTTAAATACAATAAAGTCAGTTTTATACATATTAAATTATTCAAACGTCACATTTAATATAAAAAACGTTTTAATTTTATGTAGGTCATTTTAAACAAACAATAATAAAAATACAATATTTTCGATTGTTAGGAAACGAAAATACCTACAATTTTTTTTACCGAAATGAAACGAATTAATTGATGAACTTTTCAATCAAAGCTGGGAAGACAAACTATCCAAGAATGTGAATTACGAAGATTTTCTACGGAAGTTAAAAAACAGTTTTTACGGTAGCAGAGTGTTAACAAAAGAAACGACGACTTATTACCGTAGGACTACTTGATCCCTATGTATATCTGTAATAAATTTTTCACAGCTTGGGATAGAGTCTCCTCAGGGGCGAGGTGGCTGAACTGCAAACGCGACCCCTTCTCGCCCCGGTACGGCGGAAGACAGCTCACGGAGGGGTTTTAGTGGGTTCGAGTCTCCCGTGGTGGCAGGGAAGTGCGAGGGTATTTCCCCCCCCTCAAAAGTGTCAGCTGCCGTTTGGATTTCATAGAGTAAAGCGGCGAAAAGTCGCTTGCTGCTGCCAGCAGTTGGCTATGGAATTGTACCTTAATATTTTATATATTACGTGTGTGACGATAAAAAGGAAACGGTATCACTTTATTAAGCAAAGTCTGCTACAAACTTTTTCATGGTTTCTGTGTATTTTCCTTCAGGGTCGATTTTCGCTTGAAGTGTCTGCCATTCGTCAGGGTGCTTCTCTTGCATTATCTTCATGAACTTCGCGACCATATTCTTCTGTTTAGGGGTACACTTGGCGCAGCTCGTCGTAGTGCCCTCAGGGATCAACTCTGCGATAAAAGGAGGTTATTAGGACATCATTATTTTTGAAACTAAATAAAAAGGTAAGCAGAAGAACCTGAAAATCTAACACGCGTCGGTTAACTAACACAAAAAATATTATTGACGCTTATTATAGCATCTAGTCATTTTAAAAACTAGTTAAATGCGTAGTGTGGTCTATATAAAATCTATTAGAGATATCTATAGAAGAAACAATTTAACAAAAAGAAACTCTTACATAACTAACTAAAACTAGTACAATAAGCGGTCTTATCGCTTAAATAGGTAAATCAGAATGACATAAAACCATTACAATAAGTTGTTCTACAATAATAAGTAAAACATATATACAAATAATATCTAAACATACATAAAAATAAACATACTATATAATTTATACATATAAAAATGAATCTATTCTCCTTGGTCATCGCATCACGCGTGGATGGAACATTTTCACTAATTCTATTTTTTTTGTGTTTATTATTGTCAGGAAAAGTTTCTTACCATAGAAAAATTAAGAAAATTGAGCGGAAAATTGAAAAACTTTCACCACGCGGGTGGAACCGCGGGCCGCAGCTAGTATAAATATACACACATCAACAAAGTCTAGGGATATTGAACATTTCGTTGATTATCTCAAAATCTATAAAAAATATGCTATACACTCATACGATACGATATGTGTATTATATACCAATTGATAAATAATTTTGAGATAAACATGAACTTTTTTAAAAGTTGCGTTATTCTACTTACTACTGATATCTTTCCCTTCTGGCGTGCACTTTCCTTCTCCAATGAAGCATTTCATATACGAATTCCTTAGCCGATCATTGTTAAGTACTTCGTCAACGTCGAAGTTGTCAAACTTGCTGTCATAATGGTTGTCATCGGGACGGGCCGCCGCCAGCGCAACAAACGCAAACAAGATTAGCAGTTTCATGGCTAAAAAATTCAAACTATTAAACAACAAAATAAAAAACGCATGTGCTTTAGACCACACGACTGAAGTTAAACTTCTTTAGTTTAGCTCCAGTAAAGTGGTAGCAACTTTACTTGAAGCTTCTATGGAGTTTTGGAAACAACACGAAAAGAAACGTTTCACCATCATTATACCATTTTTCCACACTCACGCCTGTAATCCAGCACTTAACGAATAGAATGCCACCAATTTTATGCACTAACACTGAAAATAACACAAGTTTTGGAAAATATTAAAATGCGGAGACGCAATCTTTTTCGCGTTCCCGCCAAAACTCCTGGTATAACTTTGTTTTTGCTTTCTTTAATGTTAATGTCGCCATCTTTACAATTGTAAGTTGTCATTTTACCGGACATACCAACATTATAATACAAATTTTTGACTTTGTTACGTTGCCAATGGAGCTCTAAGTAAACCAACTTCAACTGCCGTTCCCCTCGGATTCACCAGCTTACTCCCCAAGTCAAGCGTGCTTAAAGAAGTTTTACTTCAAAAAAACAAACGTAGTATTCGACCTTAAAATCACTTTAAACTCTTCACTCTCACTATCACTATTTTTCATTATTTACTATTGCTATATATATCTATCGAAGTATATCCCATTAAATAATGGGATAGAGTTCCCGCGGGAACGGTTAATAGTGGGTGAAAACTTTGACTGTTTATAAAACCGAGCACATAACTATAAAATCATATTTGCAAGAAATCTCTCGTTGCAGCCAACGAACCATAAAAGTACGTAATATTAGCCACAAATAATAGAAAACCCAAAGCTTAAGAAACAACACGTTTTTTTATAAGTCTCGTTAATAATTATGTAAAGAATAAAATATAATCAATTATAATATTTATATTATGTGTACTCACTTCAATCTTCACTGAGACTAATGTGCATCAATGATATTATTATGGCTTTATATAGGTACTGAGAATACAAAATAAAAATCTCAGCCTTGACGTCAGAACACGGTCATGTAGGTATTATGCGCAAAAAAGGCTATTCAGAATTTTTGGTAATTACATTAAGTAGGTATATACAGGGTGTCAAAGCTAGTGTGGCTCAGTGATAGCCCGTGCTACTTTCAAATCGATGCACCATGGTTCTAATCCCACTTATTCCTGGACCAAGTGTCATCTTTGTTTGAATCTTTATCATATTTGTTACATTGTTTTTATTTCGAACTTTACTGTTCCATTTACGGAAGAGGGCTTTGACTTTTGCGACACAGTCTCGTACTTCTGCCAGGTGTCGTAGATTCTCATTTGCTTTTAAGTGAAACTGCAGGAAAATGAAAAAGATTGCGTCACCGCATTGTATTATTTTCCAAAACTTGTGTTATTTTCAGTGTTAGTGCATAAAATTGGTGGCATTTTATTCGTTAAGTGCTGGATTACAGGCACGAGTGTAGGAAAGTGGTATAATGATGGCGGAACGTTTCTTTTCGTGTGGTTTTCAAAACTCGATAGAAGCTTCTGGTAAAGTGGCCACCACTTTACTAGGAGCATGACTTGACTAGACTAAACGCTGACTTGACTTGATGACTTGGACTGTGACTCGACTTAATTAACATATATACAATATATATTAATTAACTTGACAAATTATCAATTAATTGATACTGGTATACACAAGTATGGAGCCAAAACAAAAACAGAAAAAGTGAAATGGTTTTTTGTTTGTAATAAATACTTTTAATAAATACATAAGAATAAGGCCGTATACTTTGTAAATATAACACAAACCAATGACTATTCGATTTAAATGTGAAATTTGCACTAGCTCTTGGGTCTGTATTACAGAATGATGCTCAGTCATCGATCGGTGCTCAAGCAGAGATTTCATTCACTAATTGATCACTTTATAAATGAAATCTCTGCTCAAGCACCGATCAATGACTGAGCGTCGTTTTGTAATACGGAAATTTTGTATCCATCAACACGCACATACCCAGCGTAATGGGTTATGGCCACTAGTAAAGTATTATATAATCTGTGGTTATAGGCACACTCTCTCCTTGCGAAAGAAGGTCCGTATCCTGACAGTGTGTGGCTGATGATACAGAATGTAACATGAATCACCCGCATAAATTTTCCGTGATATTTTGTGCTTAGCTACGGACATTTTTAGTATGCCCCCGATTTTTCCCTATCCCTCATCTCTATGGGTGAACAAATATCAATCAATCGACTAAGTTTTTATTTTCAGACAAATATTACGAAGTTATAGTAGGGCCAGCGCACTAAACCCCGTTTCCTAATTAGACGGATCAAAAAGATGGGGTAAAAAAGATAGCGAACTCTGCGTGGTTAGAAGAAAGAATAATTCCGTTGCTGTCACTGAAGCTGTCGAAAACGCCTAATAATTATAAATAATAATAATTAACGATTAATAATAATGAACGAAATACTATAGCCTATTTATGACACCTAAAAATAAGAAATAATAAGTAGGTAAGTACCTAAGTAACAAGTGACAATTTTTTATCCTGTTTTACCTACCCATGATAAAGATGTAATAGTTAAGTTAGGAGCCGTGGTTTAAAAGTAAGTTTTAAAAAACCCATTGAGTAAAGGTTGGAACAGACGGACGCGGTAGGAAAATAGATGTTCTGACATTGTTTTTAAATTTCAGAAATCTTTTTATCATGAAGAAATCCTGTACATAGTGTTCATTAATTTCTAGATATGACTACAATTTATATTTGATACTTTTTAAAGCATTGCATTTAAGATGATTTGACTAAACATTACTAAAAGTCCGTAGATTTTAAGCTGCAAAAAAAAATCATAGAACATGCAGGGATCTATTTTAGGTGTCCTTGCTCTGTCCGTGTTCCACTTGACACTCTTATTCCTAGGACAGCCTGTATATTGTATCGTATTTTCCACCGAACAGTGTTCAAATAATAAAAAACCCGGGTCTCTAATTTTTGCAATTAAGCTTAATTAACATTATTTTATTTAATGTTTCCATTGGTCATTCAGTTGATTTAATAACAATAATAATATACATTTATATGCAGCACTTTCTTACAGCAAAGCCGAAAACAGATCAACGAAATCGCATAATAATTTTGATAAACATATATAAAGAAGGCTGAATTTTTCAGGAGCTTTTATCGGGAATAAGGCACCATATGTGCATTTTGCAACGAATCAGCATTTTAATTCAACGGGACAATATTTTCATGGGCTGGAGCATTTTGACTAGCCCGATAGCTCAGTTGGTAGTAGCCCTACCTTCTGAACTGTGGGTTGTGGGTTCGATTCCCACTCAGGACAAACATTTGTGTGATGAACATAGGTGTTTGTTCTGTGTCTGGGTGTCATATTGTATTCTATGTATGTATTTACAAACAAAAAAGTATCTAAGTATTGTATCAGTTATCTGGTTCCCATAGCACAAGCTTTGCTTAGTTTGGGGCTAGATGGCGTTGTGTGAGATGTCCACACATATTATTATTATTATTATTAGTCAACGAGGCCAGTAATAAAGTCCAAATGTTTTTTTTAGTAAGTACTGTAGTTAAGTTATAGTACTGTTTTAGCTGTATGTAGCATCAGTAGTTGTTATAGTGTTTACTCGTGGATAAAAAATATTTTAATTATTTACTCATCCCACAGGAAAATTTCACTTATCCGGGATAAAATGTAGCCTATATGTTAATCTAGTGTATAAGCTATCTTGGTACCCAATTTCATCCAAATCCATTCACCGTTTGAGCGTGAAGAAGTTACAAACATACACACATATACACAAACACACATACAAACTTTCGCCTTTATAATATTAGTGTGAAGTGTGATAAGCACTTTTCCTATTTAAAAAAGTAAAGGTATTCATTAACGCATATTTAAAGTCTTATAAAAGTCCATAAAGGCATGCAGTGCAGTGCAGCGCCATCCCTCCATGGTCGAAATACCACCCATTCGTACCAAGCGATTTGATTTCACGTTCATAATAAATTAGAACGGCTATAGAATGGAATGCCCTGCTAGCGTCTGTGTTTCCGGCAAAATATGATCAGGGCGTGTTCAAGAGAAGAGTGAATAGGTATTTACTTATAATATTATAAAAATTGACGTGAGTAGTATTCATGACTACAACTAGTACATGGCTAACACTCATGAGATATAGCTCGATCGGTGTGCGGACAATATAGATGCCCATCCTTATGGAGTACGCGTGGTTGTGGTTAGGTATTTACGTGGCTAGCATGCTACATCTTCGATCGCATCGTCACTTCCCATCAGGCGAGAGCGTAGCCAAATTTTCAAGTTTGGAGTAAAAAAAAATTAAAAAATTCACACATTTTCTTGAGAATTTTAAATTTGTCAAAATAGTCACACTCAAAAGCCCTTTTTCACTTTTTTTCTGCGAGAAGTGTGTGCAAAATCGCATTTTGCTCAAAGCGTGAGGAATAGTCGTTTTTAAATTTTGTGACGAGCGTATTATAAACTCATTATCATTGAGAAAAATGTAGGCAGGTAAACCAACCACCTACCTGGCTTCGCTTATGCTATTTTTTATTTGGTTTTACTTGCTACCTGCGTTGCATGGACAGGTTGACTACATCACGGTACAAACATAACATCGTTATTATATACTCGTACCTAGATCTTGATTACTGTACAACTCACGCGCATATACTCTCACACATTCACCCTACTGACACACTTCATATGGACTTGTATTCTGTCACATATTTATTCCCTTTTTGTGCTTCTTTTTTATGTTTTGGCTCCACACTATTGCGTATTTAGCCAGTGTCAAGTAATTAATAATTTATCAAGTTAATGATATTTCACGCAAATATGTGTCAAGTCACAGTCGAAGTCATCAAGTCAAGTCATAGTCTAGTCAAAGTCTAGTCAAAGTCATACTCCTAGTACTAGTGGCAACTTTACTGGAAGCTTCTATGGAGTTTTGGAAACAACACGAAAAGAAACGTTTCAGCATCATTATACCATTTTCCCACACTCACGCCTGTAATCCAGCACTTAACGAATAGAATGCCACCAATTTTATGCACTAACACTGAAAATAACACAAGTTTTGGAAAGTAATGAAATTTTCGTGTTGTTTCCAAAATTACATAGAAACTTCTAGTAAAGTTGCCACCACTTTACTAGGAGTATGACTTGACTATGGCTTGACTATGGCTTGACTATGGCTTGACTATGGCTTGACTATGGCTTGACTATGACTTGACTATGACTTGACTATGACTTGACTATGGCTTGACTATGGCTTGACTATGGCTTGACTATGGCTTGACTAAGACTTGACTATGCCTTGACTATGCCTTGACTATGGCTCGACTATGACTCGACTATGACTCGACTATGACTCGACTATGACTCGACTATGACTCAACTATGACTCGACTATGACTCGACTATGACTGGACTATGACTCGACTATGACTCGACTGTGACTCGACTGTGACTCGACTGTGACTCGACTGTGACTCGACTGTGACTCGACTGTGACTCGACTGTGACTCAACTGTGACTCGACTGTGACTCGACTGTGACTCGACTGTGACTCGACTGTGACTCGACTGTGACTCGACTGTGACTCGACTGTGACTCGACTGTGACTCGACTGTGACTCGACTGTGACTCGACTGTGACTCGACTGTGACTCGACTGTGACTCGACTGTGACTCGACTGTGACTCGACTGTGACTCGACTGTGACTCGACTGTGACTCGACTGTGACTCGACTGTGACTCGACTGTGACTCGACTGTGACTCGACTGTGACTCGACTGTGACTCGACTGTGACTCGACTGTGACTCGACTGTGACTCGACTGTGACTCGACTGTGACTCGACTGTGACTCGACTGTGACTCGACTGTGACTCGACTGTGACTCGACTGTGACTCGACTGTGACTCGACTGTGACTCGACTGTGACTCGACTGTGACTCGACTGTGACTCGACTGTGACTCGACTGTGACTCGACTGTGACTCGACTGTGACTCGACTGTGACTCGACTGTGACTCGACTGTGACTCGACTGTGACTCGACTGTGACTCGACTGTGACTCGACTGTGACTCGACTGTGACTCGACTGTGACTCGACTGTGACTCGACTGTGACTCGACTGTGACTCGACTGTGACTCGACTGTGACTCGACTGTGACTCGACTGTGACTCGACTGTGACTTGACTGTGACTTGACTGTGACTTGACTGTGACTTGACTGTGACTTGACTGTGACTTGACTGTGACTTGACTGTGACTTGACTGTGACTTGACTGTGACTTGACTGTGACTTGACTGTGACTTGACTGTGACTTGACTGTGACTTGACTATGACTTGACTATGATTTGCCACATATTTGCGTGAAATATCATTAACTTGATAAATTATCAATTACTTGAAATTTGCTAAATACACAAAAGAGTTGAGCCAAAACATAAAAAAAACGTAATACTTATTTGACCTTCATTTTTCTCGGTTTCTTTCTAGTTTAGACACGTTTAAAATCGTTTTTTTTTTTTTTTATTGTACCTTTGGGTATTTTTTACTAATTCTCGTGCACTTTCAATACTAAAATCTTTCGTTTGCTCGGATTTCAACATCAACACATGAAGCAAAAAATCAATTTTGCTTTCTTGTTGCACAAATAACGCTCATAATGCTCCAGAGAAATATTCCAAAGATATTCAATAAAATAAAATCGTGTTGTTTTACTCAATCGTCTCACCAAGAATATTACTGCTTTGATATTTGATACAAGTTGTATTTTACAGCGAGTTCATTTTAAGTATTCTATTTTTAGTGCGCGATCTGTGATCAAATATGTCTAGTATATCCCAACCAATGGAATATTCCAGATCAAAAATTATTGTTTCTTTTGATTTTGACTAATGACTATGGATTTCACCTGATAATCATTCATTTAGGGCCTCGCATTGACCTTAATCTCATGCTGAGTCGGGACTTGCTCATGAGATCACACAACGTAACTTTTTTTTCGTCTCTAAATTAATTACAGTAGTATGTCTTCTGTATTATAATGTAAGGTTGTATGACGTCCTGAACAAATGTAATTTATTTCTTTCTTTATTTCTATTCAGTTTCTTCAATTTAAACTATCTTTTATAAATTTATATAATCATTATACTAAACTAGACCGAAAAAACTAAAGCATATCTAAAAACTTAAATTTCTATGGCCAGCTGCCATGGAAACATAGGGACTTTGCCAAACGTTGAAAGCATCAGGTGACCAGAATGCTGGCTTTTGTTTTGCACAAAAGCAACGTAATATTGCTGCCGGCATTCTGGGCACTTTTAGCTCCACCAACCGGTTATTATTTTTTTTAAGTTTTATGAGCTAGCTCAAAGATTGTATATCTAAAAGTTCTGATATCGAAGACATCGGGATTGTTTTTTATAGACAACTTATCTCACTCATCTAAGGATGCAGTTCCAGGTCAACAAAACTGCAAGCAGAATTTAAAGTTTGCAGCTCAAAATAATTGTAGAATCAAGATTCAGGTCCAAAGTTCTTCAAAAAGCTATCTTCTAATTATAAGTAATAATAATAATAATAACGCCCAACCTAATTAATTATGTATATATAATATGTATATGTTATATATAATATAATTAGGATTCCCTGTCTAGGAACCCAGAAACTACGAGGACCATGGTCCCAAAACATCCAACTAAGAACAAGTGTTTGCGCTTTTTTTTTCTGTGCACAAATAAAACCAGAAAAAATCTGCTGCGGGAATCGATCCCGCCGCCTCCTGGTTATAAGCCGACCTACTCAACCACCACACTACAGATGCTGTCAATCATCATTATTATTATTCTAATTATAAGTGACAATATGGTCGACGATATAGCAGTAGCACGTTCGCCTATATGAAACCTGTCTACCCTCCTCTTAAAAACTTCCAGATTATAGCTATTCAGAAACACAGACACGTAAAGAGTTCCATTTCTTTGCCGAGACTGCTCAAACCATAACCCTTCCTTACTTTTGGCTTTACCGTAGTCGTAGCCGGTATTTTGCACACTTAATTAAGTTTAATCCCGTCAAGGTCTACCCGTAGTGTTCTTCCATGACATCAAGGACTTAAGGGTAAGTGCTGATCACCGAAACATTGAATAGAGCCTACGGACCGCTTAATTAAGGTCGTCACGATAAGGTTTTAAGGCACTAAATAGACTGAAAGATGCTGTGTTACATACTTACTAGTTTAAATCGGTGTAATATATGATCAAAGGAACTTCTCAAGCGAAGTTCGATCATTATTATATGAATAGATTTATTATATTATTTATTTATTCCATTCGAAGATGTAGGATCTATTTGTATAATCAAAGTACTACTTAGTAAAATACATAATCATAATATTATCTATGTATATCTGAAGAATGGAGCTAGGAATATATAATCTTTGTGTTTATTCCAGAGGTGAGTAAGTCCGTTCAAAAAAATTCACTAATTTTTCGCGCGATCATCGTAGCGTAACAGGCAATTTTCGTATCTACATATATATATATTGTTAGCAGTTGCTAACTTATTAAAATAAAAAAAACAAACTCGATGACAATTATAAGAATTTACTTTTACATTAATTTATACGAATCAATTCAAGAAAATAAAAGCTACACAATTCAAAATAATAGGAAAATAATGACGGTAGGTAGGTATAGTTGCGGCGATGTTCACCCTTCTACGGCTGGAGCAAAAGTGGGCGCAGCGCTGGTCTTGCCGCGTTTATATAGAAGGCGGCCGGAGGTGTTGTCAAAATGGCGGCTTTATACTAATACGGCCTCTCCTGACGCGTGGTCGTCCTCGGCCACATCAGCTGTAGGTGTAGTATCCACCAAAATTCTCTCTGTTCATCGCGATTTTCTACAGGCAAGTATGTTCTGAACTCGGGGTTAATGGTCTTCTGGTAGGCTGAGGTTTCTTGAGTGGACCCTTCTGGCAGGCTTCTTGGCTGGCGTTTACCCCAGTCTCACTGCTTGTAGCACTACACGTAGGTGTATCAGCATGGGCCTCATCTTCAACTGAAATGAGTGAGAGAAAAGAAAGTATTTATCCAAAAAAAAATTCTTAGGAGACAGAGGCACCTAGTTTGCAATGTCTGAGCAGAGCCGTCGCTCAATGCTATTACAATATAACCATATAGACAGAGGCACCCAGTTTGCTATGTCTGAGCAGAGCCGTAGCTCAATGCTACCACAATAACCATGTAAGACAGAGGCACCCAGTTTGCAATGTCTAAGCAGAGCAGACGGTCAATGCTACCACAACAACCAAGACAGAGGCACCCAGTTAGCAATGTCTAAGCAGAGCCGTCGCTCAATGCTACCACAACAGACAGAGGCACCCAGTTTGCAATGTCTAAGCAGAGCCATCGCTCAATGCTACCACAACAGACAGAGGCACCCAGTTAGCAATGTCTAAGCAGAGCCGTCGCTCAATGCTACCACAACAGACAGAGGCACCCAGTTTGCAATGTCTAAGCAGAGCAGACGCTCAATGCCACCACAATGTAATCACATAAGACAGAGGCACCCAGTTTGCAATGTCTAAGCAGAGTAGCCCACGTGCATTTATTTTTCACCAAGAAATTGTTCATAAAGCAATGTAAACTTACTCTTGAAAAACATTGCACACGATTCAGGAGTCCACTCTCCTCGCCAAACGACCATATGTTCGGCGGCGGCCTGCGTAGTTTTGCCATACGCACCAGCTAGAAGCTGTAGTTCATATCGGCTATAAGGCAGCACGCGCGTCACACGATAGGGTCCTCGTATGCAGTTCAGTTGGTAAAGACGGGTCAAAGATGGCAAGCACGGGCTCACTCGTAAGACGCTCGATTATGCACTTACGGGCTTCCTCTTGTTCCTTACCCCAGATAAACGGAACGCCCTTTCGTGTTAACCCAGCTATGCATGCAGTTTTGGATGCGTAATTAGGAATGTACCGACGAAAGTACCGGGCTAATCCAGTAGTTGACGAACTTGTTTTATATTTGTGGGTACTGGCGAGTCAATTGAAGCCTTGATTTTACCTTCGCTCGGTCTTATCTGACCTTCAGAGATTATACGGCCCAAGTAATCTACCTCAGTAGCCACAAAAGTACTTTTCTTAACGTTAATTGAAAACCCTGTGGAAGTTAACCCTTGTAATACTTCTTGAAGGCTCTCAAAAGCTTCGTCAATGGCAAGTACTAACACGTCATCTACATACACTAGGGTTTTGCCCGATTCAATCAGTGGCTTAATCGTGTTAGTAATAATTCGCTGAAACACTACCGGGGCATTAACTAGTCCGAAAGGCATTTTTAGATATTCAAAATGCCCTTCGGGTGTAACAAACGCCGTTTTAGCAACTGAATCGTTATCCAATTGAATTTTATGGAAGCCAGTTGCCATATCTAAGCAGCTAAAAATGTACTTTTTCCAAGGCGGTCAATATGGTCCTCAATCAAAGGCAATGGATAACGATCCTTTACAGTAATAGCGTTCAACGCACGGTAATCGACGCACATACGATCGTTGCCGTCTCGCTTTTTGACGAGAATAATTGGGCTGGCGTATGGTGAATTAGACTCGCGAATTATCCCTTTATCAAGTAAGTCTTGCGTGATTTCACGTACCTTTAACTTTTCATTAATCGATAACCTATATGGTCTATAACACACAGGCACATCACTTGTCAACTCAATGTGCATGTTGCCGGTAGTTACTGTACTCGATGCGGTACCTATGATGAAGTTAGTTTTAAACTCATTCACGATGTCTTGTAGCTTTTGTAAATCACTACCCATTAAAGGGGTATTAACAGGCAACTGAACGCTTGAGTCAACAAGTAATACGTCTTTAACGCTGTTTGCAATAGGGATTCGCACCAATTTTTGTGTTTTGTTTGCACGAGTATAGCCTACAACTTCGCGGTTTAATACGTCGGTTCCTATAAGCACAGGGACGTTCATGCATTTCTGTGGTACTACCAAAAAATCAACTTCCAGGGAAATATCACTAAATTCCACAACTAAAGTGACACGGCTATTACACTCGACAGTCTGATTGCCTATACCACGAAGAAGTTGAAATGTGGGTAATCGCGCACAGTTAAAATGTTTTAAGACGGTTTCGGACATGAGAGATACACACGAACCACTATCTATTAGTACGTCTGTAGGCACACCTTGAATGACAGCGGTGGTGACGTCATTGTCTGTTGAGGCACCTTTTAATTCCGCACAAAAATTTACATTTTTGCTATTACGTTGTTCTGATCTTTGCTTAGCAAAACAAACCGTGACGTCATGACCAGTCTTTTTACAAAACGAGCAGATAGTAGTTTTTCGCGTATCTTGCGATGTTTTAGCCTTAGCTCGTTTTGAACAAAGACGTTGTGGGTGGCCAGTAGCCCCACATAAAAAGCATTTAATATCACGATCAGGCAATTTAGTATGAACACGTTTTCGTGGATTACGATCGATGTGTCTGCTTTGAAATGGCCCCGCAGAACTAGCCAAAGATCTTGAAATTGGTTTCGTATAAATAGACAGAAATTCGACCAGGTCCTTGGTAGTTAAACGAGCATTGGTCGCAGTGGCACATATCTGCGTATCATTTATTCCACGTATGATGATAGCCACTGTTAGTTCATCACTTAATCCTTTTACAATATTAAGGCGCAACAAGGAGCGTCTGGCGTATTCAGCGTACGTGGGATAACCGTCAGAATTTGAGCACATAACTTCGTATAGGATATTAGCGACATCAATTCTTCGCGAGCATAGTGGTTTAATATCGTTTTTAAAATTTGTCCAAGTACGGTCATTGGTTACCTAGTCGTTTAGCCAACTGCGAGCGTCCCCTTTTAAACAGTTAGCTATTCTAGATAAACATTCATTGTCATCCCAATCGTTTATGACACGCGCCTTCTCAACTTCTTCGCACCAAGAATCGGTGTCGTGCAAGCAAGGATCAAAACTCGAAATATAGTACTGGGTGGATCTTACCTTAGTTAAAGCACTTAACGCCCCAATGAGGCGGTCTGTGACGTCCAGTGATGTTGAAGTACTTGCAACCGATTCTCGTGTGCTGATGTTGGATGCCGGTGTTGTCGATGGTTGCGGTGTAGTAGGTGTGATTACTTCACCAGCTACCACAACGGCATGGGCCTCTGGCACAGGCGACACGGCGGGAGCTGGCAGGTTATTTTCTAGCTCGTTAAGACGCGCTAGGATAGCTCCCAGCTGCCCTTGCACATCTCCAATGTCTGCAACAGGAGCCCGTCTATTCCTTCCCCTACTACGAGAAGTGGGTGGATCAGCCATAATTCACTCACTAACCTCACTACTCAAACAACTCTTTAGCTTACGATCAGAGTAAAGATAAGCTATGGAGCCTATCCCACTTCTGATGTTAGCAGTTGCTAACTTATTAAAATAAAAAAAACAAACTCGATGACAATTATAAGAATTTACTTTTACATTAATTTATACGAATCAATTCAAGAAAATAAAAGCTACACAATTCAAAATAATAGGAAAATAATGACGGTAGGTAGGTATAGTTGCGGCGATGTTCACCCTTCGACGGCTGGAGCAAAAGTGGGCGCAGCGCTGGTCTTGCCGCGTTTATATAGAAGGCGGCCGGAGGTGTTGTCAAAATGGCGGCTTTATACTAATAATATATTATTGTGTTATTAGTGTTATATGGGAGTATTCCATAGCATGGACTGAATACATATATTAAAGGAAAAGTACGAATTAAATTCCACCTTGTTATACTTAATTTATCACACACATATATATACGTATATATATATATATATATATATTTATATATATATATATTATGTATATATATATATATATACATTATACACACATTAAAGGAACTATTTACATTAAAGGAAATAGGAATATATTATGTGTATATATATATTATATATATATTATATATATTATATATATTATATATATACACATAATATATTCCTATTTCCTTTAATGTAAATAGTTCCTTTAATGTGTGTATAATGTAATTATGGTAAATCCAAATTACGTCATCAATATGCAAAAACAATTGAAGATAGAAACAGCTGAAAGTAGACAAAATATTTCGGAAACTTATGAATTCTCAAACAATGTTTACAAATTGCAGATGACACCATCGGGCACCTTTAGCATAATAATAAAGAGAAGCTATCTCACTTAATTAGCTATGATAAACAGAGTCGAAAATATTTTTGTTGAACATCGAGGTATGTTTATAAAAAGTTTGTTATTTCCTCTAAGTCTGTAGGCACGTTGTATAATGCGAAGAACAAAACCTTGTACAAAATGTCGGCTATAAATCATACAAATTTATTTATTATCTCCATTTTTAATCTATGTAAATAATAACGTTAATGTTTTAATTTTAAAAATATTCGGCAATTAGGTTCATTTTTAACAAAATTTTGACTACCCCGTAAGTTTTATTGTACCTAGTATATAGATATAATTTGTGGGTCAACTTAATAAGCTAACCTTAAGATAAGACGTGTCTTAATTGCATTGCAGGTATTTAAGGTTTTTGTTTTGTTAGCTTGCTGTTTTGTTTCATTAACGATTTATATCCCAAAATTTGTTGTCTTATATATCATAGAAGGGGAGCAGTTACCTTACTACAGAAGTAAGTACCTAGTTAAATTACTTAAATTAAAAAAATATGGGGTACATAAACGCCGCGAATGTTTGTTGATATAGAATATAGAAGATGTTTAAAGAGTTTTTATTGACATAGGTATATTAGGTCTTTACCTATGAAATTGCCGTTTTGTTTGAAAAAAGTTAAAGTATTTTTTTTTTCGAACTAATTTATTTCTTTTATTCAAAGTAATCACCCCTGCAATCAATGCATCTTTGCCAACGCTGTGGCAGTTTATGGATGCCCTTCTTGAAAAAATCAGCAGGACGGGAGACAACAAACTCTTCAAAGGCGTTTTGTACTGCCTCTCGGGAATTGAATTTTTTTCCCGCTAAAAAGTTGTCCAAATTTTGGAAAAAGTAATAGTCGGTAGGCGCAAGATCTAGTGAGTATGGCGGATGAGGGAGAGCTTCCAAACCCAACTCATGCAGCTTAGAGACGGTCTGTTGTGCAGTATGGGGTCGCGCGTTGTCGTGAAGTAGCAGTGGAGACGACCGATTGACCAAAGCTGGTTGCAGACGTGCGAGTTTCGCCATCATTGTGGTCAGTTCTTCAATGTACACATCTGCAGTAATGCTCTCGCCATTTTGTAAAAAGCTATGATGAATCACACCAGCACTAGACCTCCAAACGGTGACCATCACCTTTCTAGGGGTCATTTTTTGTTTTGCACATTGCTTTGGTACCGAACCAGGATCTAACCAACTTGCTGAGCGCTTTCGATTGTCAAAAATAATCCATTTTTCGTCGCACGTAACAATTCGGTTCAAAATTCCTTCATTTTTGTGCCTGTTAAGCAGCGCAAGGCAAGTCTCGACGCGCACGTTGCGCTGACGATCGTTGAGTTCGTGGGGCACCCATCTATCAAGCTTTTTTATCTTGCCAATCTGTCGCAAATGGACCAATATTGTTTCGATGCTAACATCAAAAGCTGCTGCCAGCTCAGCTGTAGATTGAGATTCATCAGCTTCCACAATCGCCTTTAATTCATCATTGTTGACCAAAGTTTCCAGACTTCCACGAGGTTCATTTTTCAAGTCAAAATTCCCAGAACGGAACCGAGCAAACCAATAACGGGTTGTACGTTCGTATGTACAGTTCTCTCCGTAAACGTCGTTGATGTTACGTGTCGTTTGTGCCGCGTTGGTGCCACGACGGAACTCATATTCCATAATTACACGAAATTTCAAAATATCCACTATGAGGAAAAATGTTGAAATGTAATGAAAGTACAACGCTAATCAATAAACAAAAGACTTATATTGTAAATAAAATGTCATATTTTTAAAACAAAATTAATTTGAATTTAGAATTCATAGCCAATCAAAACTTTTTTTTGTTTGAAAAAGTCTGTACTGCAATACGGCAATTTCATAGGTAAAGACCTATTATTAAATATAATTATGATATTAGGTGGACGATGAATTTTTTATATTGGTATATAAAAAACGGCAAAACTCACGTCCTTTTAAAGTCGTAAAGTTTTAGTAAGAAGACGTGAGTTTTGCCGTTTTTTATTTACCAATATAAAAAATTCATTGTCCACCCATTATCATAAAAAAGAGAATCATGTTGATTTCTACAGCTCAACTATCCCCGTGGATTCAGAATTATTCGATTGTCCAATATGAATCATACTCACGATAGTACGCAAACTAAAATGGGTTTTTCGTTTAATTTTTTTTTAACTGGCTAATGCTGTTGTTCTCTGCCGACCTTTACAGCGTCACCAGGCGGGAGGGCAGGAGCTTAAGGCGCCCAGCTGTGAAAAGTGGGAGGCAACTGGGGTGCGAGCCTCGTTTAAACTGTGTGCTATCACTAGATGAAATAATAGTAAACTACCATTATCTGCATTCACGAATTAATTAACAAATAAGTTTTTATAATCCCAATCCAGTAGGATTCCTATCACGCAGAGCATCTGCAGGCTGGTCACGGATCCATTAACATTTCCTTCAATTTAGTGCACGCGTCTTGAATCCTTCGCAAACTGTCGAGAAGGTAAAAGTCGAGAATGTTCTCGAAGGAGCGAGTTAAAGTTAGCTGTGAAACGTACTTTTCATCACCCAACTGTAACATGTTATTGGCTAAACACTGTTCTAAACTTTTACGGCTGTTTATAACACAGTCTGCAGTAAATTTAATAGGCTATATTAAAATTTTTGGCTCTAGCCCGAATATTTGAATGCCATTTGTGAGGCTTTGAGAGGCATTCCTGGGGCTTTGAGGGGCATTGGGATGCATTGGTGGGGCATATATATGTATATCACATAAATATCTAAATGCACAGTGTAATGGCTGCAACGCGCGATTTGTCTCGCGTGGACAATTTTCCAGTACATAAAGTATATAATCACAATAGGTATGTTATTCAAAAATCTAAATCGGAGTGGTAGAAAACATACATTTACGTATCTTGAAATATACTTAAACCATTAATCAATCGATCTATCAATCAATATATAAATAAAAGGCTTTGTCCTGACCATGAAAGTTCTATAATATATTCGTGAAAAATACTATCGTAGTTCCTTGGTCCTGAGTGATTGATGGTCTGATTGACAGACAACGTAAACCGCTGGACAAAAGAACTTGATATTGAGGGATGGTAGACCATGTATGACGTAAACGAGTATTAAGAAAGGATTTTTGGAAGTTCGACCTCTAAAATAGTGTCACAGTGAATTGAGGTGTTACAGATTGTATAAAGTTATTAACTAACACGCAAAATACAAACTTTTGCATTCGTACCTAATAGGTGTATAGCAATAATGGAATATTGGTCAGCTCGTTTCAATAATAATAACTTATTTCATAAATAAATCTCTTATACAAATTATAAAATGATTGCCGTTTTATTTACGAACAAAACAGTCAAGTACATAATGTAATTGCCAAAGTTTCCCAAACCTTCCTGAAGGATAAAAGAGCTGATGAAAAGTTTGATACTGTGATTAATTACATTTGGGAACCCCTGTTTCCTACGAGTTGAATTTGGAGAATCAATAATCACGAAGAAACAAACAAAGAGATGACGATATCAGAGATTGATATTATAATTATTACTGTGACAAAGTTAAAAGGTTTATAAATTTAATCAATGTCTAAGAAGTCCTGTTAACTTCTCGCTGACGTCAAATCTTGCTAATGAAAACACAACAAGGCAATTTAAGCATTGATAAAATATACACTTTTATTATTCAACGCACATTAAAGTTAAATGATGTATGTTAAATTTTGCGCTTAATTTCCGTGTATCATAAATTTTTGTTGACTATGTTAATTTAAACCTAGAACTTGTAGTTACGTTCTAGTATTTAACAATCTTTGCTAATAGTGCCTAGTGGTAGTTTTAAACAAATACAAATACAAATCATTTATTGACATAAATATTTTTCAACAGTTTATGTAGTGAATCCATAGACTCCTGAACTAGTGTTCACTGTGTTTCAGGAGTCAGTGGCTTCTCCTATTTAATATCTAGTTACATTTGATTTATGTCAGAGCGTATGTATGTGTATGATGTGTTGGTGTATGTGTGTGTATGTGTATATATGTGTGTATTTGCATGTATATTTATACAAAATAATCATTTGTTTAATATATAAATAAACGAGATATTTGAGTGGGCCGCTTTTTTAGTTTAATATTTTAGTAAAAGTTAGAAATGTCACCTAGTTTTTATATATTATTTATATATTTAGTATTAACCTATTTAATATATAAATGAATCTCTATTTCCCGTGGTCATCATCACACGTGAATGGTTGGAACATTTTCGCTTATTCTTTTTTTTATTGTGTTAATAAAGTGATAATAAGTTAAGAAAGTATGGAAAATTATCACCACGCGGGTGAAACCGCGGGGCACAGCTAGTACGAAATAAATTCAAGGGAGCCGTTGAATGCAAGAGATAAGTATTGGGGAGACCTATTAGGTACTCTTTATAAATAATAGGCTTTTTTCCTATTTCACGAAGATCACATTCAATGTGCTATGAATAAACCTTAGTAGAGCAAATATAGATAGGTAAAAGCAGTATCTAATTCATTTAAATTCCTTAGGTTACTTACATTCAATGCAATATTAATTTCGCAACACTTATTTACAGGTATATGTAACACAGAAAAATTGCCTATAAATAGGGCCAAATTGCGTATTTACTCGCCAAAAGTTATGAACCATGATAAAACTCTCTTTTATTGCTGAGTCAATACCCTGTGAAGGTTTGATTAGTGGGTTGGTATCATTAGTCAGTCATTTTTTGGAGTTTTATGATGGCAGCAAACGCTAAAATTTATGATCTTTTAGGTAGTCAATTTTTTTAAGTTTATAGTAACCACAGAGCATGAAAAATATTTTGCACGCGCCCAGATAAATGTGCCTTACAACGCCTTTTCAACGTTTTAGAATAAAACCTCTATTATTTACTTGTATTATAATAATGCCTTGATAATGGTGTAAGCACCAAGCCCAGTGCCTATAAAAGTTAAATGGTTTTTTTTGGCAGCGCCATTATTTCCGGCGCGAAGTTCGTTACATATTTTTCCTGCACTGTTAACGGAGTATCGGAGTAAAAACGACAGAATTCGCCCTATTTGCATACGTAAAAACCTATAGATGTAATTCAAAAAACTTTTATACCATAGAAAAAAATCCATAGAACTTCCTTGATGTAATTAGTATTGTTTCTTTTTCTTCACAATCTGTTCTGGTATGGTTCAGCTTGAAGCCAATTTGAAGTTTCTAGAGTAATACAATGAAAACCAAAGACACTCGGTACTGATCAAAATCGATAACGTTGTCGGATAATTATATTAATGGATAGTGGAGGAGGAGGTGGACCTAGACGAAGCTAATGTACATAGTTTACCAACTTTAACGACTTACCTTACCTATGTAGATAGAGTGTACATTTGTCCGGGAAGACATGAGCGCGCGTCTATATTACCCCAAATTTTATGCATTAAAGTTTGCTTGCTTGCATGTGTCAGTATGATAAGTGGAAGATTGGTAAGGGTGTCTTAAACAAGGAAAAATAAGCTGTCTTACATTCTTTCCTTACAAATATTATAAACGCGAATGTTTGTATATATGGATGTTTGGATGTTTGGTACTCTTTCACGCAAAAATTACTGAATGGATTTAAATAAAACTTTACAATAATACAGATAATAATAATAAACAATAATAACATGTGTGGACATCTCACACAGCGCCATCTAGCCCCAAACTAAGCAAAGCTTGTATTATGGGAACCAGATAACTGATACAGTACTTAGATACTTTTTGTTTGTAAATACATACATAGAATACAATATAACACCCAGACACAGAACAAACATCGATGTTCATCACACAAATATTTGTCCTGAGTGGGAATCGAACCCACAACCCACAGTTCAGGAGGCAGGGTTACTACCAACTGAGCTATCGAGCCAGTCAACAGATATACCAACAATATAAAATTCAAAGTCCTGACTTACCGACTGACTTATATATCAACAAAGAGCCTAACCTGCTGGTTCTAGAGATTGGAAATTTGTAAAGTGTAAGTAAAGAAGAAACCTAAGAAAGGGTTTTTCGAAATTCCACCCCTAAGAGGGTGAAATGAGTGGTAATTATCTATAAAAAATCTTCTTCATTTCCTATAAGGCCGCGCGGGCGTGGCCGTGGGCAAAAGCTAGTCTTAAATAATTGTGGTGTAAGAGAAAGTGATAAAAGTTTTTTAAACTTTAAATAGTTTATTTTAAACTTTAACCAGTGTATTTTAAACTTCTACTAGGTTATGTTTGAACCCGTGACGGGATTGCATGATGGATATTTGTTATGACTGGCGTTGATCGGTTGGCTGCCTGCCAGCCGTCAGATGTATCACTCTCATCCTCGAAACAGACGTGTGCTATAGAAGGTAAAAAACACCACCTTTTCATATATTCAACACAAGTCGTAGGGTCAAAATGTCAAAACTTCTATCCCAATCCGCTAGTTCAATTAGTAAGATGTGAGTAATGTAAGGGCACACCCTCACAAGGAAGGAGTAAAAATTTGAAGCATCAGCGGTCATGCGAGACGATCAAATAAACAGTTCCTTCTAGTATTGAGTGTAATGTTTGTTTTGGTGGATTTTACCGTAATACAAAATCAGTCATGTACACAAATCGCTGCATGTAAACAATACTTTGTCAAGTTATGGCTACACCCCGGACTCTATAAGATGCTTAAAGAGGCTGTCATCCTGACAATCAGACCAGAGTGCATGCTATATCTACATTCTCTGCCAGGAGGAGAAGAGTTGGTGACATGAGAGAAGAAGGTAAAATGGTGAACTGAAAAAATGTAATGAATACGTAAGTAAAAATAAATAATAAAAATAAAACTGACGATAATCAGGAATCGTATTTCTCGTTTTCAACTCACTTCATTAAAGGATGAGGTTCTCAATTTAATTACTTTCATTTGCGGTTCATCTACGTCATTTATAAACTGATTTGGAAAATTGGTTTATGTTCGAATGGTACAGAATATAAATTTCAATCAAAAATTTTCAGTAATTTGGTTTATCAAAGAAAAACTGGGGAAAATTAATAGATAATATCATCCAAGTATTTCTCAGTATGAAATTAAGACGGTCGTGGTCGGTTTACCATTTTCATTACTGGAGAAATAATAATTTTCATTGTATATTTCGACACTATCAATATATTCTCAATGTTCTCGGCAAACACAATTAAGGCGTGTGTTCTAGTGATTTTGGCAATCTGATTGTGGAAGCATGTATTTCGTCTCCTGCTATTATATTATACTAGTTGCGCCCCGCGGTTTCACCCGCGGATAAAAAGTATTTGACCCACGGGAAAATTTCACTTTTCCGGAATATAATGGAGCCTATATGTTAATCTGGTGTATAAGCTGTCTTGGTACCAAACTTCATCCAAATCCATTCTGCAGTTTGAGCGTGAAGGAGTAACAAACATATACACATACTTTCGCCTTTATAATATTAGTGTGAAGTGTGATTTTCCAGTCAACGCCCAGCAATAATAATAGAGAACATAACATACATTCAATTATTTTAACTACATATTTCACATCATTATAATCACAGTAATCGGAGCTTGAAGCCTAGGTACCTGATTAATTTAATGAGATAGGTATAAACTCGATATATTTCAGTACAAAATAATTATAATTATTTGCAAAGAGTCACATGCAAAATTACAACTAAAAACATAAAAAAAATTAAAGAGAAAATACTTGTTACTGCTTGAGATTGAAACTCTCGAATTTCTGTTTGTTCTGTATTTTAATGATGGTTAGTACTTTTGTCTCAGACGCTCACTCTAGAGTAGTACGAACGTTGGACTAAGAAAATAGTATGTAGTCTTTGACTGGGTTCTAGTGTTTCTAGCTCGTAGTTCTAAACCACCTTAGCTTGGAACCTGGCTATAGTAATATTGTAGTTTCCCGTTGTGAGATTGCTTATTGAAATTTCAGTAGTAGGTAAAATTCAACGGGGCAATGTTGGCATTTTTTTTTTTTTACTTCAAACTTGTCTAACCATTTCTCACCTGATGGGAAGTGACGATGTGATCGAAGGTGTAGCATGCTAGCCAAGTAAATACCTATTCACTCTTCTCTTGAACACGCCCGGGTCATATTTCGCCGGAAACACAGACGCTGGCAAGGCATTCCATTCCTATTCCATTCCATTGGCATCCATGCTAGGCATGCTACAAGTACTTACTGGTTGATGTGCCGGAGTGTTAATACAATCATCATACAGTCCAAATGTTTCCCTATAGGCATAAAGTATAAATAGTTGCATTAATGTCAGTTAGTAAGGTTATGGTAGATAAAACTTCACTATAAAAAACGAGTGTGCTTTAGATCACAAGACAGAAGTAAAACTTTTTTAGTTTAGCTCCATCTATCGGCCGGTACCACTTTGTTTTTGCTTTGCTTAATGTTAATGTCGCCATCTTGATAATAATTGTGAATTGTCATTTTACCGGACGTACCAACATAACAATACAAATTTTTAACTTTGCTTTACTTAAATGGAGATCTGCGTTAACACATTTCAACTTCCATTCGCCTCGCATTCACCAGGTTACTTCCCAAATCGAGCGTGCGTAAAGAAGTTTTACTTAAAAAAACATGGTTCTTCAGAGTAATCAGGATCTTGCCGCACTAGGTCCCGTTCCATAAAGGATCACATTGGGTAGTAATATCCTAATGACATTCTCTATCAACAATAAAAAAATATTTGATGCAATATGTAGTTTTTTTATGTTATGGAATGATGTGACGAGCTAGTCGTTCAACTGATGTTAAGTGACACAGCCGCCCATAGCAAAACAGTGTCACTCAGAACTCTAAAATATAAAGTTTCGGGCGACACTGCACTGCGCAGTGTAGTGCTCCTAGTTAAGGAATTTTAAATAAATGACAAATCATGTTTGATTCACAGTAACGTTTTTATTTTAACAACGATATGTACATTACGACATATAAAAATCGGAGCACTACATTTTCTGTACATCGCGTTTTAAATATAACTTAATTCGTTAATATAAACTATCATTATTCTTCATACGTTATTTAAGACGTACAAGAGAAACTTTAAGTGGCTTATTATAATCATTTTATACAATAATTTAACTGTAAGTATATATTTAGTTATATTTATTATTATAATTCGATTGCAGTTATGACTACAGGCACCTTCATCCTAATTCATGTAATTCAATCTCATTTGTAATATTAAAAATAACCCAAACAGTATTACTGCAACCCAAGACACTTAAAAATCGAGTCTTAAAATAGTCAAAATATCCATGTTTTTAAATTAGTAAAAAAACGTGTTAAAATTACGTGAATGAGTCCAGTAGGCCGATTCACATTCGATCTTAAATGTACTGATTCAAAAACTTTTTCATCCTCTCTCACTTATTTACATTTAGGATGAAGGAGATAGTAAGGGTAGGTTTAGAATGTGAACCTTTCCGGTCATGGTTCCTATGACTAGGAGTCCCTGTATATAGACGAGCTGGACACTATCAGCGTTATTAATAAACACGAACTAGCTTTAGACTAGTTACACCATCTTTTGTCTCTTTCGATCCAGCTAAATATTCCAGTAGCAAAAAAGGACAAAGGCTGAAGTAACTAATCCGAGACTAATACCCGTTTATTAATAAGGCTGTATATGAGCAGGACCACAGTACCTAGACAAGGAATATTTTCTTAGCCTGCTTTGTCATTTAACTGTTACATCGTTATTATATAACTGTCGATATATATTTTCAGAGATAACTTTTTAATTTGTAGGGATTTATTCATTGTCCCCAAACTGATTTACGTGGTAGGCATACATATCATTTTACTAATAAAAGTACAAATTTTATGCTGGACTGGAAATTGGAGGACGCATTCAGTATCAGTTTTTAAAAAGTTACATCATAAAGGAAGTCTCTGGTAATTAAGCAAAACAAATGGTAATTATATTTTAATGAGAATCTTTAAAAATAACGTGATAATCTTTATTAATTTTAATGATGTTAAAACAAACGGAATGGAGTTTTTGTTCATATTTTTTCGAGGGCTGAATACTGAGAAATGCCGCTAATTGATTGTTGTACACTGACGCCACATTCAAAGCGAAATTTGCCCATCTACATGTCTGTTCCCTATACCCTCTAAACCTAAACCCTAAATGCGATCCCATCAGACTTGTTTGGAGTATAAAAAAAATACTGTTGTATTTAAATTGCAATTTTCTTGTGTGTAGTGGAAATATTAGGATTTTGATATATTTATTTATTTACTTTCGATGAGTTTGCGTTTGACTATATCTCACCTGGTGGAATATATTCCGTTACAATTACGCTTTCCTTATTTGAAGGATCAGAGCACCATTATTGGCTCATGTCAACGGGAATAATGTTTTTGCATTATATTGTTTAACCTGTGTTTGGCATGCTTAGTGATTAAAAATACTTTGTTGCAAATATTAAAAATATATAGAAATTCGTTAATTTGGAAAATAATTAATTTGAAAAGAGGCATTCCTCTTTTCTCATAATCTTAACCTTATACATACTAATGACATAAATTGAATTTACAGGTCTTTACCTATGAAATTGCCGTTTTGTTTGAAAAAAGTTAAAGTATTTTTTTTTCGAACTTATTTATTTCTTTTATTCAAAGTAATCACCCCTGCAATCAATGCATCTTTGCCAACGCTGTGGCAGTTTATGGATGCCCTTCTTGAAAAAATCAGCAGGACGGGAGACAACAAACTCTTCAAAGGCGTTTTGTACTGCCTCTCGGGAATTGAATTTTTTTCCCGCTAAAAAGTTGTCCAAATTTTGGAAAAAGTAATAGTCGGTCGGCGCAAGATCTGGTGAGTATGGCGGATGAGGGAGAGCTTCCAAACCCAACTCATGCAGCTTAGAGACGGTCTGTTGTGCAGTATGGGGTCGCGCGTTGTCGTGAAGTAGCAGTGGACACGACCGATTGACCAAAGCTGGTTGCAGACGTGCGAGTTTCGCCATCATTGTGGTCAGTTCTTCAATGTACACATCTGCAGTAATGCTCTCGCCGTTTTGTAAAAAGCTATGATGAATCACACCAGCACTAGACCACCAAACTGTGACCATCACCTTTCTAGGGGTCATTTTTCGTTTTGCACATTGCTTTGGTACCGAACCAGGATCTAACCAACTTGCTGAGCGCTTTCGATTGTCAAAAAGAATCCATTTTTCGTCGCACGTAACAATTCGGTTCAAAATTCCTTCATTTCTGTGCCTGTTAAGCAGCGCAAGGCAAGTCTCGACGCGTACGTTGCGCTAGCGATCGTTAAGTTCGTGGAGCACCCATCTATCAAGCTTTTTTATCTTGCCAATCTGTCGCAAATGGACCAATATTGTTTTGATGCTAACATCAAAAGCTGCTGCCAGCTCAGCTGTAGATTGAGATTCATCAGCTTCCACAATCGCCTTTAATTCATCATTGTTGACCAAAGTTTCCGGACGACCACGAGGTTCATTTTTCAAGTCAAAATTCCCAGAACGGAACCGAGCAAACCAATAACGGGTTGTACGTTCGTTTGTACAGTTCTCTCCGTAAACGTCGTTGATGTTACGTGTCGTTTGTGCCGCGTTGGTGCCACGACGGAACTCATATTCCATAATTACACGAAATTTCAAAGTATCCATTATGAGGAAAAATGTTGAAATGTAATGAAAATACAACGCTAATCAATAAACAAAAGACTTATATTGTAAATAGAATGTCATATTTTTAAAACAAAATTAATTTGAATTTAGAATTCATAGCCAATCAAAAATTTTTTTTGTTTGTAAAAGTCTGTACTGCAATACGGCAATTTCATAGGTAAAGACCATTATAATATAAGCTTTACAAACAGATATGTAGCACAGTAATAATTTTAAAAATTAAGTCAACTTTTCATTTACTACAAAAACCTATGCATCATAAAGTAATTCACAGTTTTTTCAACGTTTGACAGTCTCTGTGGTGTGGTGTTTGAGCAGGCTCACAAGCCGGAAAAGCGGGTTCGATTTCCGCAGCAGGCCAAGTGTTTGTGAACAGAAAAAAAGCGCAAACACTTGTTCTGTGTCTGGGTGTTGTGGGTCCATGGCCCTCGTGATTCTTTGGTGTCTAGACACAGGGAATCCTAGTTAGGGTCCAGGATCTATGTATGTGATCGTTGGGCGTTATTATTATTATATTTATTATTATTCACCACATACATAATAATAATAGTTCAGTTACACATCATTTCTTAGATTTTTACGTACCTTTTTATGTTAGGTAGATAATAATTAAATTAATATACATTAAGTAACTTATTTTTACCTAAACAATTCGGGGCAGTAATTAAGTTAAAATATATCCTAAACCAAAATACATTCATACAAAAAAGATATATATATCTAATGTTTTTGTCTTATAATATAGTTACATAGAACTTAAATAACTTAACGTTTCTACTCATGACCTCGGTGTCACCATTTTTAAGCCATCCGAAGGCTTTTAATATGACTTTACGGCTGTTCTCTTACGATAACAACCGGGATGGACGGCTTAATTTTAACGCGCTTTCCAAAGAAAATTTGTAAATAGCTCCTAGTGGTCACCAGATTCATTATTAAAGAGCGCTGTAAGCCCAAAATCAACTAAAAGCACTTTTTGACAAAAAATATGAAATACAAAAATAGCCAAACAAACTAAATTAAGATTTTAATCTTTCGAAATTATAATCGTTGTAATAACTTCAAAAAATATTTTATTAACACAGTTCTTTTAATTTTCAGCGATGACAACATATTTTTTTACAAATTAAATAGCAAACCTAAAAAATCCACAAAATTAACACATTTTCATGCGCCAGTTTGACATCAAATAATATATGCGATTATTAATTTTACAGCAAAACACTATATAGAGACCTCTAAACATGCTATAACGCAGCTTAAAAAAATAAGAAATGTCAATTTTTTAAGAACATTTTCAGAAATATTTGTAGTTGATAATTTTTCAAATTGACCAGTTAAGAAATGGCCCAAATCGACCGGAAAGAAATTTTTGTATCGTATAATTGTTTTGAAGGACAACAACGTGTTTTTTTTTTTTTAATTTACCGTTGTGCCCGGATTTTGCTACGACGTAGAGCCTCTGCGAACTTTTTTTACGCCTGTGTTTTTCGGTTAATTACTTATGACTACGTTATGAGACGGCAGTGCGAGAGACAGGATTAATTAAAATACTGTTGGGCTACGTGGAACATCATTAATTTTGATTAACAGTTATTATTGGCTGTGACGTAGGCCATGTGAGTTGCCAGTAAATAAATAATTAATTATATAGTGAGTAGCACTAGTAATGGAATTCTGCTGGTACAGCTAATTTTATTGCATTTGCACTTACAAGTAGCGTCTTAAATTTTTGGATTTTTTCAATTGTGTAAGTAGAAAACAAGTATACTGCCTTCCCGATGGAAAGAAGTTACCATAGCATATGGATATCTGTGAATTCAGACGTGCCGCTTATGCATTGTTTACCCTGTGATTTATGTTGGTTCATATAATTCCAGTGTTAACTTTTTTCTACTTTTATTACAAAAAATACATCATTTTTAGGCGAATCAAATTGTAAAACAATTAACTTATTTTCGTTATCAATGTTTTTTATTTATTTAGTAAACAAGCATTAAATAAGAACAAATCGAAAAATGTTATGAGGCGATGCAACTAAAAAACGTTAATCTGTTTATGCTATGGCGTGACTCATGGACTCACTGTTCTCCTAACTCTACTGATACGTAAACTGCGGGCATTACTTAAATAATGATAATTATCATTATAATATCCAACGATTACATACATAGATCCGGGACGGGACCTATCGCGGGAATCAAACCCGCCGCCTCCAGGTCATGAGCTGACCTGCTCAACTCTCACACCACAGCCATGACAATGAGATGGGTGACAACTGATCACTGTATAGTAATTTTAACCGAACGCTACCAAACAAGCCTATGACTCGGATTGTTGTCAGTGGTTAAAAATTCTGACACTAAGGTTACACACCAAACGAAAAAGAAGGTAATTTTTCACTTCTCATCTGTACATTCTTATGGAAAATTTTGTAAAAAAATGAATGTAAAGTTTTTTAAATGTAAACCTAATGACGTGTCGATGTAGTCGTTTTCCTGACGTTAAGTGTAATGACTGCCTATAACAGCTGCAGTGCCACTCGGAAGTCTAGATTACAAAATTTCCAGTGACACTACGCAGCGCAAGTCATCCAGAAACATTGGCACAGCCCAATTATAAGGTTTCTAGATTGTCAGTTCAGATTAAGTATATTTTGTTCTTCTGGTAATTATTTTTACTAAGTGGTAGGACTTTTTTGCAAAGTTCGTTTAGGAAGGTACCAACCGCTATGCCATTTTTTCTGGGCCAGCACCACTGTGTTACAGTTTAAAGGGCCACAGTAGCTAGTGTTCTAATATGTGTAGTGTACTAATTGTTGGGAAAATTAGATTTTATGACGTAATCTCACAGTCTAGTAATCTAGTTATCTTATTAATAGACGATGCTAATGTCTGAGGATGACATGCGCAGTACAGTGTCACGCGAAACTCTATACTTTAGAATTCCGAGTGACACGGCTACTGATATGAGCAGCCATGTCTCTTAACATCAGGGGAACGACTAGCTTGTCATGTTTTTCTTTTACATAAAAACAACCAAATATTACACTTTCCCTGCTATCAAATAGCAGAGGGTCTTTTTTCATTCTCTCTTCGGCTTTTTTAAAGTTTATATAAGTAACATAAAAATCTTATTTCACTAATGGCAAAATTGTTCACAAAACATACATTAGGTACTTATAATGATCCGATGCACTCACGTATTCTTAAAATAATTTTGGTATCAGTGAACAAATCTTCGTGTTTTTATTTCTACACAAACACAATAAGATGTCTCAAAAACTATTCCACTCATTATGTTATATTCATCTTAGCAAATATTTACACATAAATTTGTTTTACATTGAAGAGAAAATGCACGTTCTTTTTCTAATTATAAACACTTATTAAGTAAATCGAACTTTTCACAGGAAATGCTGTAGAACAGTTGCATGTTTCTCTTGTACGTACCTTCCTCAAGGTACCGATGACTTTGCACTGAAAAATAAATAAAAATATATTTAAGAAATCGAAAAAAATACCACTAGTAATAAATTTGAGTAGGTTAGGTTACCTATACGCAAACACAAAAATGGTTTTTAACAGATTTTCACTAAAGAGGAAGTTACCGATTACAAAGTTATTTTCTACACATAATAATTATATACAAATTTGGACAGGCTTTCAAAATAATTACTAATTTTGACTAAGGAAACATGGAGGATAAATTGTGGTTTTGACTAAGGATACTATAAGGTAACTACGCAAAATTGGTCGGTTTATGTTAATATTATGGTTAAAATGAGATCACTTGTCACGGTGGCTTAAGTAAAGCATGTCCCGGCTTTAGGGACGGATGAATGAGGGTTCAAATCCCGTTGGTGTTGAAATTTTTCCCTTTACAATATATTAACATGTTGGTTTAATTCATAGTAAAGGTTGAGGTTATTTTAATTATAGCAATAACTTTATAATGGTGGGATAATGGTGAAGCTTTATTTTGTACTGCGACTCACTGTATTTGTGGTATAATTACGGAGAGATCAAACATTGCTTGGATTGGAGACCGCCATGTCTCGGATTATACGAAAGCAAAAATATTTATTTTACTCTCACGTTTGTTTAACTATGAACAGAAATAGCGTCAGAATGATCCAACGTCTGGCCACATACTTGGAAATATAAGCAATGTGGTTCTGATGTATATTTCAATAAAAGACATTCCGTGTCCTTGGACTTTTCACAGAAACCTTAATTTCGCTTATTTCCATTAGTGGTCTTTTAGCGCAATATGTTTACACTTCGGCTTTTGTCATAGGTTTTAAGTTACAAGAAAGTATTTCATATGACTTTCAAAACGAAAACTTTTCACTATATCTAAAACGGCTCGATTCAATTGGATAGCTGACTTGGTCAGATGCACGACGATAGCTTAATTAATGACATAAGGTTCGAGACATAAATAATGAAAAAACCAGAAGGAAATCACCTAAACAGCTGGCGGAAAAATATAGATGATACAATAATAATATCTAGTGTATTCCGCTAAAACTAATAAGCAGTTTATCTATATTTGGCTAATAGTAAGCACCATTCGCCAACGATTGTAATCACCTACATATTTGGACACTGTACTCTCGACTATTGTGCGAAAATTAAATTAAATTTGCGTGAAATAAACGATTTTAATTCCCAGTAACATAAAAGAAACCTAAAAATGTACTTACCTAAGAAAAAAAACAATACCCATGTTAAAAATAAAAGTAATAATAATAATAATAACGCCCAACGGTCACATACTTAGATCCTGGACCCTAACTAGAATTCTCTGTGTCTAGGGGACCCAGGAACTACGAGGACCATGGTCACACAATACCCAGACTCAGAACAAGTGTTTGCGCTTTTTTCTGTGTACAAATACTTGTCCTGCCGCGGGAATCGAACCCGCCGCATTCAGGTTATGAGCCGACCTGCTCAACCACCACACCACAAAGGCTGTAATTGAAAGAGTGGGTAAATAAATACTAACGTGTTCTGCCCGTCGGAGTGCGACGCGAGTGGTGGCGGCCAGCGGTGGAGGTGCGCGCGCCACATCATCTGTCCAAACGTCATCCGAAACTGCCTTGACATCGAGCAATACAACACAAAGTTGATAGCCCCATTCAGCAAGGCCAAAGCATCCATCAGCTCCCCAAACAAATCGTAGCAACGCTTGAAGAAACATCTACCGAGCAATCCGCTCAACAAACCGAGAATTCCTTGAGGAAGTTCTGTGACTAGAAACAAAAGAAGAACTGCCACTAGCATCTTTGTTGTTCTGTTCGTCCTTCTGTCTGCCTTACACTGGCGCTTCATAGCTTTGTTATTCGTTGGGCAAGCGTTGTAAACTCGTATCTTTCTCTGATGCTGGTTAGCGCTGTACACTTCGCGTATCAGCCACAGGCTGATAACTGTGAGAATGCAGCATGGTAGGAGTTTGATGACCACTGCGTGCACCCAGAAGTTGATTTGATAGAGTTGTCCTTCTTCATCTGAGTCGACATGGTAAAGTATCATGGGGCCGGTGGACTCCAGCACTACAGCTGTGTGAATGTCGAAAACCTGGTAGAAGAATTAAATGTACGTTAGTTAACCAATATAAGAATTGGTCCATCTATTTTAGATCTACTTGGGATCTAGGCAGTGTCTTAGAAATATAGACATACTAGCTGCGCCCCGTAGTTTCACCCGTGGATAAAAAGTATTTTAATTGCTTATCCTATGGGAACGTTTCACTTTTCCGGGATAAAATGTAGCCTATTTATTAATCCAGTGTATAAGCTATCTTGGTACCGAATTTCATCCAAATCCATTCGGCCATTTGAGCGTGAAGAAGTAACAAACATACACACATACAAATTTTCGCCTTTATAATATTAGTGTGATATACATTGATAATTTTTTAAGGTCCAGGGGGTAGAAAAACAATAATTAATGATCATATACTTTAATTCTAAGTGAATAGCTACTATTTTATCTTCTAACAATCTGTGCAAAGTTTCCCGTTAGGCGTAGATAAGCTTTCGAACCGACCTAAAACTTTTACTCATTAAGGTCACCTTTCCTAACATACTGTACTGAATTACAAGTACAATAATTATCATTTCCACTTTGTTGAGTCTAGGTTTCTGATACACGATAAAACCGCAGAATAAATAATACCTAAGTGTATTAACTACGTATAGAATTATTACTTTGCTAAGACATTTGTATAAATAACTACTCTCGCTACCACGCAATAAAGTTCTATCCAGCTTGCACAGCGCTATCTGATGGCGCTGTATGAAATGTCTATAATTATATTTATTGCAATTATTATCTACTGGCATATTTTTTGAAATTATTTTTTTTGTGTAATGCAAATAATTTATCTGCATATTAAGACCCTTATAAACTACTTAACGACTTATAAATTCTTCTCAAAATTAAAATTGCGCACAATTTACGTATTACGTATAACTATATTAACACAGTAAATTTAAGCAATGTTTATAATAAAGCCTTAAATGCTTGAGACCGCCTTTTGTTTTTCTTGTCTTTCTTATTCACGCTTCGTTAACGCTCAGCAAATAAAAAAAAGGAATAAAAGATTTTGACTCTTGATTTTGATGAAAGCAATCCTTGGCGCGGAATCTTCAAACTTCAAAAAGAAATAAAACAATACTTAATATTTCTACCCGTTGAAACTGAAAGGTAGGTAGAGATCAAAAGCTTCAGCCTTTTAAAAAAAAGAGTGTGCTTTAGACCACACGGCTGAAGTAAAACTTCCAAGCTCTATCTATTGGCCCGTATAATTTTGTTTTTGCTTTGTTTAATGTCACTGCCTCCATCTTGACAATTGAAGGGGTGAGAAAAAAAAGAGTGTAACTGATTTTTTTTACAAAATGACTTATGGGTATCCTTGGGTTCAGCGTGAAATTATCTACAATAATACATTCTCAAAATACCGAATTGAGGCTTAAATCTCGAGATTTTGAGTCTAAAAACGGTTTATCTGCTGTCACAGGAATACAGTTCGCTTAGCATAAAAACATTATTATATTTATTTTATTATATTATATTTTTACAGTAATTGTATGAATTAGTACTATGTTTAGTTTTTTAAAATAGAATTAAAACCTTTTTAAGCAACTGAAACTTACATCACAACCTTTTCTATTACCTTATAAGCACTCTACATTAAAATGACGCTGTTGAAGTTTAAAGTCAATTTTTTCGAAACTATCAATTTGACAGTTAAACCCTTTTTATTCTCAACTCTTCAATTGTAAGTTGTCATCTTACCGGACACACCACCATAATAATACAAACTTTTAACTTTGTTATGTTAACAATGGAGATCTACGTGAACCAACTTCAACTTCCATTTGCCTTGCATTGACCAGATTACTCCCCAAGTCAAGCGTGCGTAAAGAAGTTTTACTTCAAAAACAAAAAGCTAAATATTCATACGTCTTTAAACATGGCTTATGGCTGAAACCCAAAGTTCGCAATCCGCGATTCACGTCCAATCAACCAGAAAGCTTTTCTTCGTTTCTTGGCCACGATGCCTAATGATGTGTAAAAGTCGGAGAAAAAATGTATGCTTAATATCATTTAATATCCAAATTTAGCTTACCATGTACGTAGGGATGCAGAGTATCGGCGGTAGAATGAAACTGCTAAGTATGGCAGTACTACATCGCCTTTCCGTGCATAGAATATGGTTTTTGTCCGAGTACCTGCAAAATAATTACATTCTATACAAATTGACTCATGCTAATGCGAAGCAATGGGCGCGGACGTTTTCATCGGCAGACATCAATACGCTAAATTAGACAAAAGGTGACCGCCAGTAACCAAAATTCTACAGATGGCAAAACCAAAGTCTTTTCAATATATTTGCAGTTCTTTATGCTTTGCTTAGTACAATGATGCCCGTATGTGCTAATGAAATACTTAATACTTAGTTAACCAACACTTTCCCCCAATTTCTCAACGTTTGTTACATTCATGTCAACTTGGCAAACCTGAACGTTCATTGGTTGCCTGTTGATCATTGGCTGTCTCAACCAATGAGCATGTATTTGGCATGTTGATTTGACACTAGTTCGACAAACATACAAGAAGCCGAGGGAGTTTTGGCGGGAAAATGAAAAAGATCGCGTCACCGCATTGTATTATTTTCCAAACCTTTTTTTTTATTGTTCGATAGGCTTGCGTTTGACCACTATCGCACCTGATGGTAAGTAGCAATGCGGTCTAGGATGAAACACGCTTGCCTAGAAGATACCTGTTCACTCTCGATTTGAAGACTCCAAGGTTGTAGTTATCGGGAAATACGGACAACGGTAAAGCGTTCCACTCTTTGGCTGTCCGCATGATAAATGTCGAACCAAATCGCTTTGTTATTTTCAGTGTTAGTGCATAAAATTGGTGGCATTTTATTCGTTAAGTGGAAAGTGGTCTAATGATGGTGAAGCGTTTCTTTTTGTGTTGTTTCCAAAACACCATAGAAGCTTCTAGTAAAGTTGCCACCACTTCACTAGAAGTATGACTTGACTTGATGACTTGGACTGTGATTTGATACTAAATTGCATGAAATATCATTAACTTGATAATTTATCAATTATTTGACACTGGCTAAATACACAAAAATATGAAGCCAAAAAATACAAAAAAAAAGAAAATGTGAACTTAGGAGCTGTCAAACATTAGTACAGATGGGATTTAGGTGCGTATTACAGAATGATGCTCAGTCAGATCGGTGCTCAAGCAGAGATTTCATTAATTAATTCATCACTTTATGAATGAAATCTCCGCTTGAGCACCGATTGATGACTGAGCATCGTTCTATAATACAGACCTTAGACTCGTAAGATAGAGACAGTTTGGAATATGAATGGTGTTGATTCTGTGTCGCATTCTCTAAAGCTAAACAAAATTAACATATTTCCGTCTTTTTCATTTCTCCTTTATCAGAAGAGTACCGCCACACTTTAAGTTTACTTTAGTTTTAGAGAATGCGACAGAGAATCGACACCAATACTTGTTTAAATACCTCATTAAATACCTAAGTTAGTAGCTTAATATAATAATGTTATATAAATACTGATAGTAAATCTTTTGATGCCTGCTGGCACTTTCAAATGCAAGAGAAGAGAATTCAATTTTTACCAGCAGTGGAAAAATCTAGAAGAGTAATCCAATTTCCTATTTTACTTTTTCAACGTTCCATTTGCATTTGGTGTGTGTCACAGTGTGTGAGAATGGTAATTGTAAAGAAAATGTGAGTTGAAAATGAATGCCGCTAAGTTGGTTTCTTCCGTATCATTCTTGATATTTTTTCACAAGTATAATTGTTAGAATTTCCGAAGCAGTTATCTGAATTATCTCACTTTGGCTTATCCAGCGCGTTAAAGCGCTGCGCGAATATTACCATTCGAACTTTTCGCTAAACTCTTAAAAGTTAGTGGGCACTTGGCTCATACATACTACGTAGCAACTTTGAAATGTGAATTTGTGAATATTTCCATTTAAATTGTAAAAAAATCGAGCGTAAAGGTTAACGTGTGTGTTTGTGTATGTATCTAATTTCTGTAGCAAAGTTCCCAAATGGAAACAAGATTTTGATTTTCTTCATCGAGAGGTTTCCTAGCTATGATTTAAGAAATCTATTCAGCCGTTTGTAGATCATCAGCTCTTTTTTAGCTGATGAAGAGAATGTCGTGGCACCGCGTACCGTATTATGGTATTACTTATACTTATACTTTACTTCCTCGCTCTACGCACGTTGTCTATTAGTCTGAGGCTTACGAAATTGGAAGCTGTCACGATCCATTTCACACTGTACGGTAAAATTAAAAGTTTTTTTTCAACCAAAACGTGACGTGAATTCTTGTTTTCATTCATAAATCCGTTGTAAGTATACTCTAATTACGTGAAACTATTATTTGCGACAACTGATCAAAAATTGGTGAATAATCACACTTCACGCTAATATAAATACGAGTTTGTGTGTGTGAGTGTTTGTTCCCTCTTCGTACCACCACAACTGGACGGATTTGAATGAAATTCGTAATGGAGATAAATAAATAAAATGAATATTTGTGGACATTTCACACAGTGCCATCTAGCCCTAAACTAGACAAAGCTTGTACTATGGAATCCAGGATACTGATAGAATGCATAGATACTTTTTGTTTGTAAACACATAATTAGAATACAATATAACACCCAAACACAGAACAAACACCTACGTTCATCACACAAATGTTTGTTCTGGATGGGAATCGAACCCGCAACCTACAGTTTAGAAGGCAGAGCTACTACTACCAACTGAGCTATAAGGTTAGCCTAATATGGAGTGGGATAAAGGAGCTGGAATAACGCATCAAAGGACGCTTTTTCTCCTCTCAAACCACGGGGCACAGCTATCTAAAACAAATTTCACCCTACAATATAAACATCACAATAATTATAAAGCTAGATGCGGGTTTCTTTCATAGAGCAAAAATGAAAATACGCGGGTCGTGAGCGTTATTTTTTCCCGCTTTATGGTGTGTTTGCTTTTGGCGGTTTGAGTTTGTTTAGCAACTTCTGTTGCTGACTGTGCATACTGCTGTTTACTGTGATATGTACTGTAATATAGACCTAGATAGAACGATTTGAGTTAATCATACAATGATGAATAAATATCTATTAAAAGCTCAAATTTTCTTGTGACGAAAACGTAATCAATTACATTCTTACTTATGGATATTTAGCAGACCAACGCCCATGCATAATTAATAGTGAGAATAACGCCCAACGATCACATAGATCCTGGACCTTAACTAGGTTTCCCTGTAGGCCCTAGGAACTACGATGACCATGGTTCAACCACACCCGGACTTAGAACAAGTATTTGGGCTTTTTCATAGACAAATACTTGTCCTGCAGCGGGAATTGAACCTGCTGCCTCCGGGCTAGTCAATTTATTCAATCACCACACCACGGAAGTTGTCTTTTGATTATTTTTTTAGTTGGACAGGTTTAGGTTAAAGAAGAAATTTGTAGATAGGAACAAAAAATCAGAACGAACCAGTCAGGCAATTAATTGATGGACAGCTATTGGATAAATGATTGTAAAATTCCTTCGTCAATTTCGATTAACATTGTTCAAACTGTGACATGAAACACACACTCTGGCACACAACTCAAATTGGAATTTCATTGTACCTACTCCACAAAAGTTAATGTATCTAAAAAAATATTGCGTAAAAGTTGGTTATAGAATAAACATATTTTCTCCTTGATTCCTTTCTAATATTTATCCATATCCTTACATTATAAAATCGGAGCTTTGTCTGTATTTGTGTGGCTTTCATATTAAACGGGACATGAACTATGCACCTACTGGTTGGTTCCAAATTTTAAAACTATGTCTCTGCGTTTTCTCTTAAAGGCTTCCTAGAGCCTTCAGTTAAATATTCTACATTTTACTGTGGCATTTTGAATTTGGCAAAATAAGCCTTTGACATGAAATAACTGTACAAACATTTCTTATATTTCTTACTTGACATTGACAGAATTATCGCTAAAAAAGAATAATAGAAAGCCATTAAACGAAAAAGAAGAGAAGCCGGGCAAAGTGTTGCTTGGCTAAATTGTATTTTAATAGACTTCCATACAGACGGGGCATAATTCTATGGCTGAGATACAATGTAATGATACAAAAAAGCATTTTGGCTGCGATCTGCGATAACAATCTTTATGAATGTATGCACTAGATGACTAGGCTAAACCCAGTTGCTATCAGTTGATACAAGCTTATAAACTCACTTTATTGCCACATATCTCCAGACAGCCAGCGATAACGTTAGACAAATCGATGCGCTATGGAACACTTGCGCGAAGTGCATGTGGAATAGCAGGTAGGCAGCCCATTTGTACGGCATCTCGCGTTGGCCGGGGAGTATCTGTAACAAACGAATAGTCAACTTTAGCATCATCATCATCATCAGACGGAAGACAGACAATTACTGCTGACTACAAGCCTCTCCCATAGAGTGCCACTTTGACTCTACTTGTCGCTACTTGGCTCTTCCATCCAACCTGACTGTAAGCAAATTTTAAATACTTTTCTAGATAACCTTTAAGTTAAGAATATATCATAGATCTATCACAGAAGGATTTTAAAAAGCGTTTTAGGATTGCTGTTTAAAAATGTTGTTCTATCATGCACTAAAGTATGCGACCATAGCTTAGTTGACAAAGCGTCTTTCTAACCTACGCAATCATGGTTAAAATCCCGCTTGACGTACGCACTTTCCAAGCTTGGAAAGTGCACTCATGCACTCTTACATTAATAATGAAAGTATAATAAATTCATAAGTGAACTATGCAGTGTTTATAAATCAAAAATATTTGAGGAAATGATCAACCAACCCGCATTTGGCCCAGTGTGGCTCTATCCCTGTAGAGAAGACCATTATTCAACAGTGGGAACGTAAAAGCTGATGATATTACTTTTGCTTAAATGCCTAAGACATTTCGTAACTTTATGAGACTGATTTTCCATGTCTTAACACTAAGTAAGCACTTAACGAGCGATCGTGGCAAATAAAACTTTCATGTTAATTAAATTTAAAAAGAGATTTTAAATTCCTTGGAAACGACCTCGGTAGCTATACTATTCCAAGGAAAGAAATCTCAAAAATGAATGTAATTAATATCGCCAATTATTATTTATAGTGTTTCTTGAAAACCCACGTTCTAGAAGAACAATGGGGTTTTTAATGAAACATGCGCCTGACACCTCTCTAATTAAAAATGATATTGCATTTTTTTTGTAAAAAGTGAATAAATCACCTTTCCTCATTACATAAATTCGCTGATCTTCCTCTTTTATAGCAACTACTGCATTTTATTTTAAATACTGAACATACTATCCCTACTTAACTACTTTCTAATTTATTGTAATGAATGTTGTGACGAGCTTGTCGTTCATCTGATGTTAAGCGATACGGCCGCCCATGACAAAACAGTGTCACCCGGATCTCTAAAATATATAAATTCTGTGTGACACTGCACTGTGCACATCATCCTGAGACATAATGAGATAGATAATCATATGAGAATAAGACTACTCGATTGCGAGATCAGATCATAAAGTCTCAATTGCCCAGTAATTTTACTAGCTACAGTGCCCTTCAAACCGGAACACAGTAGTGCTTGCAATTACTGCTTGGCGGCAAATAACTAGCAAAGCGGTGGTACCTACCTAGACGAACTTTGCAGAGAAGTCCTACCATCTAGTAAACTACGTCTAACCAATGTTTCACCACCATTTCATTTATTACTGTCCGTCAAGCCATACGAATGTTCCTAGTAGGCACTGTTGATATCATAAAAAGGTCTCGTGTTATCTAATCAGTCAGTAATGCTTGCACCAAGCTTGCACACTACTACTTGGCAGCAGCTGAGGCAGCATACCTATCGGGAAAAGCCGATGGTATCTACTTCCACGAACTTTTTCAGAAAAGTTCTACTATATTACGTAGTGTGTACGTTGATATATACTCTTTGGTAAAAATACTTTTTTATCACAACATATATAGACAATCATAGAAATTTATTGTTCTTTCATTCACTTAATTACCAACCGTCAGCTTTATGAGTAATTTAACGTTAACTGGTTGTTTAACAGAAAAAGTTAGTGCGTAAGTTTGACTTATTTTAGGTGTTGCTAAGCTAAGATATATTTTAATAGACTAAGTCTATTGTATATTTAGACGGGTTTTTTATGGTACAAATGAACAAACTCGTCATAGTGTAACCAATCATGACGTGTGGTATAAGTTTTCAGCGCCATGATTGTACTGTCATGAAGAATTGGTACAGTTTGCAATTTGTTTTCTTCAGTGGTTACATAAAATCTTTATAAACATAACAAATATCTGGTACAATTTCCGATTTGATATTCCCGTATTGCTATTGTATTTTCTTCAGTGTTTATAAACATTGCAAATAAGTATCTGGTACAATTCGCAATTTGTTATTCTTAACCTGATCTGCTATTGTTTTTTGTTCAGTGGCTATATAAACGTTTGTAAACATTGGATTTAAGTATTTTAAAGACTAGTAATAAATACCTACTCAGTAATTTAAAAAAATCCTCCCATAATTTTTTTCTTGTTTGGATGTGTTTAACAAAAGTAAGTTTACGCATGACCACCAACAATGTTTGTTTGTGTAGCTATAAGATAGCTATAAGCTGTAAGATGGCAGCAATTTTGCAAAGTTTGCTTACACTTTAATTACAGGAAAATTAAGAGTTCCTTGGGGAAACAGGTATATTGCGAGTAAAAACGTAAGGCACCTAAGTATATCCTACTAATATTATAAATACGAAAGTTTGTGAGTATGGATGAATGTTTGTTACTCTTTCACGCAAAAACTACTGAACGGATTTGGATGACATTTAGAACACAGATAGTTAATAATATGGATTATAACATAGGATACTTTTTATCCCGATAGTATGTTCCCATGAGACAATTATCGAACATTGAACTAATAATACAACAATATGAAGTTTTCTGCGAATTCCGCAAATGGTTTGAACATTCATTTGTTTAGGGCCAAACGGGATTCAAAACAACGCATGTGTTTGAAAGCCGCACGAGCTACCGCAGAGCCACGTTCGCTTCAGAATATAACAAAAATGTATATTCTCTGTAGTAAAAATTATATTAAAAACCTATACATCTATTAAAACGTGTGATATAAAAAAGTTTCATCCACGTTGTATAAGTGGGTTCCCGAAAAACAGTCCATTGTTTGAGTTTCGCGAATGATACAAAAATGAAAAGCATAATGGAAGTGCCGCTTTCAAGAGCGCCTTTGCCAAGAAGAAAAAAGGTTGACGCACTCAATGTAAGAGGAACATAAAAATAAGGGTTTATTTGGTGCAGAGTTCGGAGTAATGGGACCGAACAGTAGCCCGAGGCTGTGTTTTACCTTATTTAAAAAATATGTAGTAGAAAACTTTAAGGAAAACTTTTGTTGTGATTTGTCTTAGAATAAAAATATGTAATGAATTAATGTAATTTTAATTTGTAATGAAGTTAATATTATTATGGAGTAGTTATTACGTTTAGCTATATTGATTTTACCTTTTAAGTTATTTATTTATTTATTATGTATTATGTATTTCTGAAGAATATAGTGCATTGAAACTTCATAGAAAGACCTATAAACGAACGTCTAAACTTGTGGTATAATTTATTTATGTTTTTTTTTTATTCCTAGAACTTGTTTAGTTCAAAGCAATAAAACGTCAGTCATTAATTACCGTAAATTCAAAGTTCTGAAAATATTCATTAATTCTTTTATGTAAAGAATGACATGACGAGCTATTCGTTTGCCAGATGTATACACGGCTGCCCATATCAGTTGCAGTGTCACTCGGAACTTTAAAGTATAGAGTTTCGCGTGACACTGCACTGCGCAAGTCATCCCGAGACTAAGATTATGAAACTGTAAGATTAGGTCTAAAATTTCTTTTGTCCATTAATTTTACTAAGTACACTGCCCCTTAAACCAGAAGAAGGCGGCAGAATAATTGACAAAGCGGTGGTACCTACCTAGACGAAATTTGCAAAAAGTCCTACCACCTAGTAACAGATATTGCACAGATACACGATTTGCCACTGAATAGAAATTGCCTCTTCATTGTTTCAGCTCTCCTTTCAAGGTTTTCCTTTTTTTTTACGTAATTACTTTTAGAATCAATATCAATTTCTTATTTCTTCAAAAAATAAAAAACTTAAACGTTCCTTCATTTATATTGTAAAGCTCAGAAAAATTTCGCTATTCAGCGAAACTGATTGATAATTTGGAGTACGAAATTCTTTCTAATGATTCCTTTAAATCTAAACGAAAAGGCGGATGTTGACTGAACTGCCTAAATTTTTTCATTTCACTCTGAGATTTTGAACATTTAATTTGATTCTTGAACAATTTAAATTTGATTCGATGAAATAATTCTTTAAAATGATTTGAAAGATGATATAAGATTTTGCTTTTTTATCAGAGTTTTTGTATAATTACAGTATTATGGAATCTCAAACAAATGCCTAGCTATTTGTTTGAGAGTTTAACTTTGGCAATATCTTATATCTTCTTTAAACATTAATAGTTCTGCAAACTGTAGGCCTCACAAACACCAACTTTTTGGAATGTTTCGATGTGAATAATTATTCAATATGTCATGGCAAGCTATAATTAAAATAAAACAGCTTTATACCACCTTTAGATTTATTTTCACATCACCGCGTAAATGTGTACATGATCGAAATTCTCAAAACTTATATCTTGACAAACACTTAAATAATTTTGCTCATATTAAAAATTATTCTTCAGAGTTGAGCACCCAATGTTTCTGGCATATATTATCAAAATCGGCCGGTAAATGGCTTCGCAGAAAACTGTCCCCCTTTTTGGGGGAAACACCACCACCAATAAAAATACACTGTCGACCAAAAATCCATGAACTTGTACAACCCCAAGTTTCATTCAATAATACGAACTCACCACAAAACAACAAACCACAACACAAAAAACAACAGAAAAATAAGCAATAAACGGTACAGTATAATACATATAATAATAAAACTATATAATACGTGCTGTCTGATATGTATGCCATGATTGCCCCTGATATTTATCGTTTATTACAAAACATATATTTTTATCTTATGACTTATATAAAGAGATACGGTATATGCCTACTCACTGATTAATTTTTACCACAAGCACCTGTCGAAGATAACTTTATTGACAAGTGTTTTAGGAATACTCGGAATACGTTATATGAAAACGTTTGACTCCACTTTTGGTCAAGGCATCTGACATAAAAAGTTTCATTAAAAATTATATTAATTTATTAATGACTAGCTTCTGCCCGTGGCTTCACACGCGTGGCCTATAGGAAAATAAGAAGATTTTTTCATAGATAATTCAAACACCCATTTCACCCTTTTAGGAGTGGAATTTTGAAAAACCCTTTCTCAGTGGACCTACACTTTACAAAGAACACGCCCTCCAAAATTCAAATCTCTAGAACCAGTGATTTAGGCTGTGCGTGGATATATATATAAGTCAAACGTTCAGTCAGTCAGTCAGGACTTTGAATTTTATATGTATAGATTAAAATTATTAATATCATAAAAATATGTAAAATAACTCAAAGAAAATGTCACTAAAAATCAATGTGGCATCAAAGTAAGGAGACAGTACAACGATTTGTGCATATAAAAAGGCTCAAATACTTGTTCTGAGCCTGAGTATTGTGGAACCATGGTTCTCGTAGTTACTGGGTCCCTAGACACAGGGAATCCTAGTTAAGGTCCGGGATGTGTAATGTGTTTGTTGGGTGTTATTATTATCTATACATATAAAATTCGAAGTCTTGCCTGACTGACTGAATTACATATAAACGCGCAGCCTAAACAGCTGGTCCTAGAGACTTAAAATTTGCACGGTGTGTTCTTTGTAAAAGGTAGGTATCCACTAAGATAGGGTTTTTTCAAAATTCCGCCCCTAAGAGGGTGAAATAGGTCGTTGAATTATCTTTGAAAAAAAATCTTCTTCGTTTTCTATATATATAGCTAGATATTTATATAATTCATGGCGCCTCTAGTTTTTTTTAATGAACTAATGCTTTTGGTCTCTACCGACCCTTACAGTGTCACCGGGCGGATGGCGCCTCTCGTGAGTGTAGAGCATAAAAAGTGTTCTTGTATCGTTTTGCATGTGTAATAGTGTTGACTGCTCATTCCGAGTGAAGAATATATATTTTCACGCTACAACAAAGACCAAGTAATAAATTACCGTTGTCTGAAAATGTCGATTCTGTTAAAATACAGTACAGCAAGTTTTATGTTCGACGGGCGGCGCGACGTTATATTTATGTGATCCTAAATGATTAATGACTCAATTTGTCACATGAAAATACTTCCCAAAGTGCAGTCAGATAAGTATTAAGAAATGATAAATCGAATATTAAATCTTACATTTGTGATGAGGTTAAAATTCAATACTAAAAATTAAAAGTTTAACTCTAGTTTTGGTTTAAAACTACACAATCGTGTTCCAATGACAGCCTCTGTGGTGTGGTGGTTGAGCAGGTCGGTTTTTAACCCGGAGGCGGCGGGTTCGATTCCTGCACCAGGACAAGTACTTGTGCACAGAAGAAAAACTGCAAGCACTTGTTCTGAGTCTGGGTCATGTGGGACCATGGTCCTCGTAGTTCCTGGGTCCCTAGACACAGGGAATCCCAGTTAGAGTCCAGGATCTATGTGTGTGATCGTTGGGCGTTATGATTATTATTATTATAATGAAGCAAATAGCAATAAGCAAGTGCTTTTAAAGGTTTTTTTTAAACTGTTAACATTTTCATTTTGAAAGCGTAAACGAGTGATATGCATGAACATATCACTCGTCATTCCATCATTATTTTATCTCTATCTCAAAACGCTCTCCGAGTTCATTCTACGTACTTAAAACGCAACCCTATTCACGGTCACTCAGTCTTTCATTCCACAGCAACATATTCTTAAAGTTGAATTCCGTGTTCGCTATTTGTAAAGAAGAAGGCATTTTCTAAAAGTATGAATATCAACGACGAGTACATCAAACTGATTTTAGACATCTATGCATTCGCCAAGTGGGTTATGGTGGGTTAATGGTGCTACCACCAAGTATAGGAAAGCATGCCCTATTTTAGCCCGCAAATGCTATGTGCACAAGCCATAAGAAAAGGTTTAATTACAAAACTTCGTATAATGCGTCTTAACATAGGACCTTGTGCATTCTGACTGGCCCGATAGCTCAGTTGGTAATAACGCTGCCTTCTGAACTGTGAGTTGTGGGTTCGATTCCCACCCAGGACAAACATTTTGTGTGATGAACATAGGGGTTTGTTCTGTGTCTGAGTATTGTTTTCTATGTATGTATTTACAAACAAAAAGTATTTAAGTATTGTATCAGTTATCTAGTTCCCATAATACAAGCTTTGCTTAGTTTAGGGCTAGATAGCGTTCTGTGAGATGTCCACACATTTTATTTTTATTATAATTATTCTATACATAATTTTCTAGTTTGGAAGTTTTTTGGATAGGTACTCACCAGATATCGGTAGATGGCAAACGGCACGTACTCCATCATAACGAAGATGTCTGCAACTGCGAGCCACTTCAACAACCTATTGATGGGGGCCGCGGCCAGGTCTCGTCGCGTCAATACAGCCACATTCAACGCATTCGCTAGACTGCCGAAAAAGCAAACCTACAACAAAATTGTGTGTTTAACATGATTGAGTTATTAGTTTTAATGTAATACTAAAAGTTGTTTGTTTTCTGTTTGTGCTCTCTAGGGACCTTAAACTGGTTATCTACGGCAAATAAAAGTTCTTAATTAAAATACATGCTTGGAGAATAGACGTAGTTAACCCATATTAGGTACACATATCGATCTTGCAAAACCAGCATACTCAGAGACGCATTTTGCAACACTCCTTGTCATTGGAGTTTGCGCTCGGCGCCTATTGTCTGGCACAAATATTGTTGTTACTAAAAACTGTTGCTGTAATTAAAAAAATGTTTTATGGCAATAAATGATTATTATTATTATTACTTTCGCCTCTACCAGAGTGCGAGCGTAATTTGTTTTCCTACTCTGTGGTTTCCTTACGAGGGGTATAATAAATTAGGTTCCTATAAAAATGATGCCAAGCCGATTCGTGACGGACTATAAAAATACTAGACACACAGACGAAATAATGTTTATTAGAATTTATACTGTTTACGAATTCTGCGAAAATATATTTGTGTAACGTATTTACGGTACCTACACATTGGGATTCAATATGAAACATCTATTGTCAGGTTCGAATCCTTTATATATAGGTTTATTTACAGCCTACATCATATATTTTCCAAAGGTGTTGGTAAATTCTCGATTCACAGAATCATAGCTTAGTTGATGTTTGTTTTGAAATCTTTTTAACAGACAATTTTTAACAAACAATGTCTACATTTGGAAGAGCTTGTCCTTTTTGATGTAATATACATCCATTCCAGTTGGTATAGTACTAAGCCGGCTTACAGATATAATTGTTGTTCAGACATTTAAGAAAATTTACAGTTAGGTACTAAAATATAGTTTTTGAGGATTCTGTTCTTTGAAAGTTATACATTTATTCGACATTTCAAAGCACATATTTTCTTTCAGTATCGCGTTAAAAATATCGTTATATGAGATCACTTGTCATGGTAGCTCAAGTAAAGCATGTTTCAGCTCTAAGTACGGTTCTACGGTACTAGAGGTTCGAATCCCGTTCATGATTCAATTCATGTTTTTCCTATACAAATTAATCTATTATATTACACTAAATATCGGTATCATTTTGTATATAACTAAATGAACGCTTAAAAAATTTGTAACGTTATCACGTACCAAAGGGTACAGGGTTGTAACTCGCCAACGCAATACTTGTCCTTGTAAATTTGGCCAGTCCCAAACAACCAAAATTGAATACCAACAAAATTTAAGCTTACAGCTGTCTACGATCCTTATTCCAAAGTCTCAGATAAGTTTGTTATAACTATGAAAAGTTAGTGGATTGCAAGCGTTTGTAGCTCTTAAAAAATAATCTACATCACGACAGCCTCTGTGGTGTAGTGATTGAGCAGGTCGGTTTATAAACCGGAGGTGGCATGTTCGATCCCGTGGCAGGACAAGTATTATTGTACAGAAAAAAAAAATGCGCCAATACGTGTTCTGTGTCTAGGTGTAGTGGGACTATGGTCCTCATATTCCTGAGTCCTTAGATATAGGGAAGCCTACTTATAAGGCGCGCCGATGTATTATAATAACATATAACGGATCAGAAGAGCAGATCTATATCAATAGAAAGAGATAGCTGTCTTGAAACGCTGTGCAAGCTGGACTGCACCTAATTTATAAGCTACTAGTTGACCCGCCTAGGCTTCGCACGAGTGAATTAGTAAATCGCGGTCGGATGGGATAAAAAGTATCCTATGTCTGTCTCCTGGTTCTAAGCTATCTCTCCATCAACTTTCAGCCAAATCAGTTCAGCCGAGGTACCTTTAAGTCTTCTGTGGCGTATTATAGTTGGAAGCTAAAGCATTTTTCCAATACACGCCCATTATTTTGACATTACTATATTTGTATATAGTTTAATGTATGTTGACTCTTATCACTACGAAATTACTGTTTATTTTTTACCCCATCATGCGGTAGTAAACGAAAACAGCAAAACATCGCGTACTCGCGTAGTTTTCGATGCATCAATGAAAACAAATAAGAAAATTTCTGTCAATGATATCCTTCTAAATGTACCAAAGGTCCAGAAGGATCTCTTTGATATTATGTTGTTGTATCCATAGGTCGCTGGTTCATATCCGGCTCGAAGGACCAAACTGTAGGGAGCCTCAGCTGGTGGAGCGTGGACTGTATTTCTTCTTCCGAGAGCAGTGGTTGGAGGAACAAAACACTTGGAACGGTTTTACTGGTTTATTGGTAGGAAATTTAAGTTATAAAAGGACCGAATCAAAAAACCTACACGTTGTGGTCCGGAAGCCAACTTGTCTACAATATTGCCCGTATCTCTTAACAATTTCTGCTTATTTATGTTGTGTTGCCAACAATTACATCCAAACAAACGTGTCTCTTGAACGTGGACCAGTGATCCCCTAATTACGAGACATGATTGTCTAACTCATGACTAATTATGGTGATGCTAACGGTTCACACTTTTAAACTTCCAACGAGTTCGGATTAAATTATTATGACCGCACGAAGTACGAAAACAGTTCTAAAATGAACTTTCCACAGCATGAACGGCTTTGTTCATCAAAAATCCATTATGGTAAACAACTGTCTATTATGACGCATAGAGTGACAATCCACTCCCTCTTTTTTAACTGGATGTGCCTCGCGGTTTTGTCCGCTATTTGCGTAATATCCCATGAAGCTTTAAACTTTTTATGACAATAAGTATACATTTGTGCAAAACTGGTTCTGCAATTTTTGAGTACATAAAACAAACAAATAAATGAATAAAAAGACAATGTTCCACTTTGATAATTAGTGGGGGTTCATTGTCCCGAGTGTCAGTGTTTTTACAATTTATTACGGTATGCGATTAGGACGGGGCATATCCGAATTATGTAAAAGCTCTCTTGGGTCATTGTTCTAAAACGAATTTTAATTTTCAGGGATGTTTTTTTTGCAAATAAAGGTAAATTTACAAATCTGGAATATTTAATACAAACTTGTATTCGATGCAACACGTGGCCAAAATGCTGGTTTCTGATTTGGCCAAAGATTGAGTTTTGACATTATTCGTTGCAATGCTGCACGTTTACTGGTAGAGGTTGTTTTTTCAGGTTGTAGTTTTAGCTTTTTAGTCATTTAGTTTTAGCATTACAACTATATTGATAAATAAATAAAGTAATCCTTTTTATTTTTAGTATTGAATATTTTCACTGTTCCGAATAGACGCATTTACTAGGTAAAATGTATACCACTGCACTACTACCATTGTTTCTTGTACATCTATATTGACTGGTACGAGTAGGTTCTCAATTCGTCCTTTTTTAAATAGACTCATCATTAATTAGTATGGTTTTTAAATAAATACAAAATAACTATAAGTTATCGCGATCTAGCCCGAAACTAAGTAAAAAATGTACTATGGGAACTAGATAACTAAGAATACTTACATGAAATTACATACATTTATCATTTGGACTGTCTATAGGTCACCGCGGCTAGTATATAGTCCAAATGTTTTTTGTTGTAGGTAGTATTTAGTAAATTGAAAGAAAATTACCTACATAGAATGAAATATAACACAACGTAAGCTTCAGTATAATTTTGTTGCTTTGAGAGCATTTGCTTAGATTTCAATATATCAGTACATTTGTATGATGTAGGCTAATAATATTATCAAGAAAGAATAGCTCTGTAAATGTCACTCATTTCTTTACAAAAATCTTGGAACAGAATGCTCAATCTTTTTCAACATGATCCGCATTTCCTTATAAACGGCACGCACCGCAAACTCAATAGTGTGCATAAAGCCATCAAACTGTCAATTTTGCACAAGAAGCATTATTCGGGCAACATTGGGCAATATGTGCTCTTTTATATTTTATCTTATTGAATTTTCAGTTATTTCCTTATTCCGTATAGAGTTCAGACAAGTTAACCATGATTAGTTCAAGCCAGAACTTTGGAATTTTTACCGTAACAACCCATATTCATATCAGAAATAAATAAATAAACATTGGTGGACATTTCACACAGCGTCATCTAGTCCCAAACTAAGCAAAGCTTGTACTATGGAAACCAGATAACTGATAACATAGGTACTATTTGTTTGTAAATATATACGTAGAATACAATATAACACCTGGGCCCACCCAGGACAAACAAAATTGTCAAACAACACATAAATTGTGACAAATTGTCGAACAAACAACCTGCAGTTCAAAAGGCAGGGTTACTACCAACTGAGGTATATGGCCAGTCAAATATTAGTCATAGGTATCACTTTAAATGACCCGCAGTTATTTTAGATACTTGGTATCAACCTTGATTTACCTAATAAGTACTACCTATATATCTAGTAGTTGGTTAATGGTCGCCTATGGAGATTGGAAGCAAGACTGGCATACACATGTGCGATTTTACGTTCATGAGCTGGTGTATCCTCCCTAGTACTTACTACCTATAACAGTATTTCATCGGTGTCAGTAGTTGATAACGTACCTGCTACATGAATACTTAAATGAATACTTACAATGAGACTAAGATATCCATGAATGCTGTTGTAAGCGAGGATGACATCACGAAAGTTACCGTCGCAGTATGTGCAAGCCGGCTCTGAAGACTTGCTCAAATTCAATCTGCTTCTTAGTCCGTCTACCAACTTTACCAATGTTCCGAAGTCAAGTTCATGGCTGTTGTTCTTAGAAGACTGTTCCTTCAACGCTGATAAGAACTGGGTAAAGTCAACAGTCTGGTTTTCTTTACCAATTTCTGTTTCAAGTAGCATCTCTTCGAACAAGTTGGTCAGCGCCCGCGTGATGTTTCCCGGATTATCTTCAATCATTTTGGTATCTTCATGTCAGAAATCTTCGGTTTTGGAGTAGAGTTGGTCTGCAACAAAATCGGTAATAAATGAAGTTTACTAGGTGGTTGGACTTTTTTGCAAAGTTCGTCTAGGTAGGTACCACCGCTTTGCCAGTTATTCTGCCGCCAAACAGAAGTGCGCAAGCGCTAATGTGTCCCGGTTTAAAAGGCATTATAGCTAGTGAGATTACTGGGTAATTGGGACTTTATGATCTGATCTCACTGTCGAGTAATCTTATTACCAGACTGTGCTGATGTCTCAGGAGAATCTGTGCAGTGCAGTGTCGCGCGAAACTTTATACTACAACCCAAGACCAAACAGTTTTTTCAATTTTTATTTTATCTCGAGCTAAGAGGGGTATATGGGAAAGCAATGGAAGGGATGCAGGCGTCGCCACTCCCCACTTCCCACTTTCCTTTGACAGGGTTACGTCAAACTATTAACCCGAGTGAAACCGGGGCGAGCCAGTTAGTACTTAACATACTTAGTGTAAGTAACGGTCGAATTTTAATTTAAAATAAATCACACTCAAGAAATATTTAATACAATAAAATTAGGCTAAAATGTTTCATTGTGCTGATATTAATATTACAAAAACCAACAAGCACGACTCGACTCGAAGTTGCTGCATGTTTGTTTATCACAACTGTTACATAACTGTGTCACAACTGTTACATAACTGTACCACAACTATTACAAAATTAAAGACATGTATTTATTAAAACCCGAGATTATATTCCCCCATTTTGGTATAATATAAGGATTAAAATTCAGCCAACAATGGCAACCATTCAGAAATAAGTGTGATTAAACTGTTAACGTTAATTGACATTACATTGTGTAAAACCCGCGTATTATCTATGGCACGTGGTTATCACCCTACCTGAAATGCGGCGACGAAGATAAATATTATATTTATTTTAAACTGAAAAGGCAATCTACTGGACGATTTCTCAATAAATAAATAAATTAATATATGTGGCCATTTCACACAACGTACATAGATACTTTTTGTTTGTAAATACATACATAGAATACAATATACCTCCCAGACACAGAATAAACATCGAAGTTTATCACACAAATGTTTGTTCTGGGTAGGAATCGAACCCACAACCTACAGTTTAGGAGGCAGAGCCACTATCAACTGAGCTATCAAGCCAGTCTACGAAACCTTATACATTGTTGACTCCTAGATCCGTGGAAACTCGCCCAAATAAAGGTGTGTTTACAGTAATGCCTCCCTAAAAATAGTTGTGAGACTTGTGAGTATCAGTTTTCTCTGTAGAGATAGCAGTCCAAAAAGATTTGAATTAATTCACGGACATGCAGTTGCTACTATTATTTTAGCTTTACTCTGATTATTGATAAATCACTTAAATAAAATATAGTATTATTTTTAATTTTTTATCAATTACTAGTTGCGCCCCGCAGTTCCGCTCGCGGATAAAAGTATTTTAATTATTTTCTCATCCCACGGGAAAACTTCAAGTCTATTGTTAATCCAGGGTATAAGCTTGGTACCGAATTTCATCCAAATCTATTCAGCCATTTGAGCGTGAAACAGTAACAAACATACACACGTACACACATACACACATACAAACTTTCGCTTTTATAATATTAGTGTGACTGGCTGCGCCCCGTGGTTACACCCGCGTGGTGATATTTTCTAACTTTCTTATTTATTTTTTTCATAAGATCCTTCTCCTGACAATAATAAACCCCACAAAAAAATATTTACGAAAATATTCCATCCATTCATGCGTGATGCGATGACCAAGGGAAATAGAGTAGTATCATTTTATATAAAAAGAAGATGAAAAATCTGAGTACGAATGAAGTAGGAAGTTCGGGTGAAAAGGAATAATTTTTGAGTCCCTCCTCCCACAGGTCCAACTATATATAAACCTTGGGCCTTGAGTAAATTATCCGTGGGTGTATTATAATTTAACGGACTTGGTTCATAATAATACAGCCCACACCATTGATAAACTAAAACGAACCTTAATTATTATATTCCTTTCCATAGACTTAGCATCATATAAATAAGGCGAATTCTGTATTCCTTTCACGTACTTATAACCTTATCAAAGAGAGAAGCTTATAATAACTTCCTTGTAATAATTAAACTAGAATAAGACTCCATAAGGGATACAGTCAAGTTTTCTGTTATTTACACGTCATCATTATACGCATGCCCTTCGGGAAAAAATAGTTATAGCTTATTTCCTCAAATAATATCTATGAATAGCATACACACGACTAATCAATTGCCATAATTTCAAAGGCTATAAGGCTATTATGACTTTTATAGAAATATCACCTGCTTAGCGTAATTAACATACTAATCTAAAAAGGAAAAAATTGAAATATGACGGGATTTGAACCCGCATCAATCCGTCCATAAAACCAGGACATGCTTTACTTAACCTGCTGTGTTAAGTGATCTCATGTCCAAATTACTAGGTGGCGGTAGGATGACGTGCGTAATGCAGTGCCATGTGAAACTATACTGAGTTCCGAGTGACACTGCAACTGATATGGGCAGCCGTGTCGCTTAATAAAACATTTAAAAAATGTACATATGAAGGATACTTAATATCTATTAAGTTTTATTTTCTTTATTTAAAGAGATTTTTCGCTTATGAGAATATGCCTTCGTAGGGTACAGTTTATAAGTACTTATATGTATAAAAATATAATTCACTGTCGGTTCGTTACTTGAGATTCACTTGTCAGGGTGGATACAGGTTCAAATCCCTTTCGTGGTTCAAATTTTTCCTTTACAAATTAATCTTTATACGTATATGAGGTATTCTGAACCAGCAATAAAATTTGTAGGTTTTCCTTTTTTTTCAACATTTTCATTATTGTTTCCTAAAATGTACTGACGCGAAAAATATCTTGTTAGAAAAATTTGCTATTTTCACTACCATCATTAAGGATTTTTTTTTTGGATTTTCCTCAAATGTTTGCATATATAATTCACAAGAATTAATGAATCCTGTTTGACCGTACAACAACGATGTACTACAGTTATTTAAATAAAAGAGTTGCTACAGTATCAGAATTTGCGAGTATTGTCGCAACTGCAATTTATGTCAATTGCTATTGTACCTATATATAGTAGCCAAGATGCCTGTAGCCTATAGGCTACATTTTATCCCGGAAAAGTGAAATGTTCCCGTGGCATGAGCAAATAATTAAAATACTCTTTATTCGCGGGTGAAACCGCGGGGCGCAACTAGTTAAATATGTTTAGTTTTTATAGGAATGAAAGTGTCAATATTACTTAAATAAAGTTTGTATTTAGGATAAGATAAATAAAAGCATACAAGCATATTGAACATGAAAACTATATATACATTTGTTTTATGAAATTTCATCAAGACATTGAATGACAGATCCATGCGTATGACAGATTATTAGACCTATGAATTTGTAGCACAAAAACAAATGTTTCCTTAGAACAAAACACTAGGCGTATAAAGGTTGATAGCCTTTATTTATGAGGTATTGGAATCGGTTTCCAGTCAATCCTAATTGAATATTCAGTGCTCGTGTATCGATAAACAAGATTGGATCGAGAGTACACTTGTCTTGCAAATGTCATTCGTATCAAAAAGCTAGTTTATTATGAAAACGTCACATCAGTGCATCTTTAAAAATATTCTTCTAACCCGTTTGATTAATTTTATTGACGTTTATGATCGGTATTTATCTCTAACTATAGTAAAATCTCTAAGGTCTTCGCAGAGTTGGTCCTGGAATGCTGATATTCCTTTTTATTGTGTTCTCCAGTAAAACACCACTTATTGGGATTCCTTGCCTACATACCCTTTGCCAGCACTCCAGTGGTGGCACGGAAACAGGAGGGCATTTCCCCGCCTCAAAAAAAAAAGATGGGATAAAAACGGGACACAATACTAACCTCCGATTTTCGTATGTCTATCTGTCTGACTTTTTTTTATGTTAGTGAATGATGTGACGAGCTAGTCGTTCACCTGATGTTAAACAACACGGCTGCCTATAACAGAACACTGTCACTCGGAACTTTAAATAAAAAGTTTCGCGTGACACTGCACTGCGCACATCATCCTGAGACATCAGCACAGTCTGGTAAAGATTACTCGAATGTGAGATCAGATCATAAAGTCTCATTTGCCCAGTAATTTACTAGCTACAGTGCCTTTCAAACCGGAACACAGTAGTGCTTGCACACTACTGCTTGGTGGCAGAATAACTGGCAAAGCGGTGGTACCTACCTAGACGAACTTTGCAGAAAAATCTTACCACCTAGTAAATACATAAATACCTAATAAATACCTACGGCGATATATCTTGGACCGTATAATAGGTAACCGATTAAATTTTTTTCTGAATATGATTTATTACGGCAAATTATCTATCAAATAATAGAAATTCAAAAATTAAAATTTCATGGTTACATATGTACGGAACATTCAGAGCATGAGTCTCGCCCTCACTTGATCAATTTTTATTAATGCCGCTCTTTTTTCTTTATGGTGACAGAATGATTTCCTTTGAGGCGTGGTGAATATATATGAAGCATAATATTTGGTCGGAAATTCTTTTTTTTTTATTGTTTGATAGGCTTGCGTTCGAATACTATCGCACCTGATGGCAAGTAACGATGCGGTCTAGGATGTAACACGCTTGCCTAGAAGATACCTGTTCACTCTCGATTTGAGACATTTATCTATGCACATGATTAATATTTGGAAGGTGTCTTCCTGTTATAGAGGAGTTTTAATTCAACTCTAAGGGGTCAAATGAGGTCATAAAGAAGAAGGAACACGGAGAAAGTGCAAAAGTAATTATTTATTACTTTGAGAATTACATTACTACAACGTTGTAACTTGTGTGTTTACAGTTCCGCCACAAAGTCGAACTCACAATTCCATTGTTAATTTATCACAATTGTACTTGAACCTTTTGCAAGCAATACTCGTGGACATTCGAAAGCTTGTCATATAATTATCTTATGTGTAAGTCACATTTCTATGCCTTTCCTTACTAATAAATAAAGTGAAACGTTGTTAGTTTGTTTGTGTGGCTTTTGCGTGAAAACGACCAAACTCTATCGTTTATACACCTAAAGGCGTCTAGGTGAAATTACTGGGCAATTGAGACTTTATGATCTGATCTCTCAGTCGAGTAATCTTATTACCAGACTGTGCTGATGTCTGAGGATGATGTGCGCAGTGCAGTGTTGCTCGAAACTCTATTTTGGGGTTCCGATTGACACTATTCTGTTATGGGCAGCCGTGGCGCTTAACATCTGTGAACGGCTAGCTCGTCAAATCATTCAGTAACATAAAAAAGGTGTTGGCAACAATATACCCATTTACTTTCTTTAACTATTTTATTTTGTTGATCTCGGTAGTAGAAGCAATTTTTGCAGGAAATTTAGTCCATATTTGTAGCTTTGGTGTGAATGCCGCGCAATAAACAAACAAACATACAAGGTTTCATTTTGATTAGTCCCTACTTATATGTTAAAGTGAGTCCCTAAGGACACAAACTCTTAGAAATGCATCATAGAACTCAGTCATAAATCGCTGTACTCTAGTAGATTTTCATTCAAATATTCATTTTGTAAATTGAATATCTACTTAGTTAAGTAGAGATTCAAGCACAGGTCTATAAGACCGGCCTTAGTTTGTTATATATTTACAAGAGTACCAAATATAAGTATTCCACATGACTACCCCGTAGCACAAGCTACGAGATAATAGAACATTATATTAGTGAAAAAATGCAATTATTTGAGCGTAGTTCTAATCATGTAGCATATATACAAAATACGGGCCTTATATTAAAAATATTTTCAAATATATGCTACGAGATGACTACGCCGTAGCACATGCTACGACATAATGGAATAAACTACTCAATCCATCATGCGTTGACGTATTATCCAAGAGTAAGTAAGTAACATATGCAATTATCACAAAAATATGTTCGTAATTAATGAAATCACTTAGAAATAGTTAGGTAACTAAACGCAAAAATAAACTTGCTTTCTTAATACCATTTATTTATATATACAATAAAGATGAGTCATCATCATCATCATCAATGACCTGAAGACGTCCACTGCTAAACATAGAATATCATTTCATTATCATTTTCATCATCGTCATCTCTTAGTTGAATGGCCTGCTATCGCTTTTTAGCGATAATTTTGCTAATGTCAATTGAGGAATTTTGTACGGTTATGTCATGTCAAAGTCTTATTTAGTCAGTCAAAATGCCACAGTAAAATGGTATCCACCATTTTACTGAAGGCTCTAGGAAGCACTAGGAAGCCTTGAAGAGAAAACGAAAAGGCATGGTTTTGAAACTTGGAACCATTTGGCAACACTCGTGCACGTTCACGAACACTTAACGGATAATAATCCAATAATTGGTAATTAATAATTGTAATGTGAAATAAGGGTGGACCCTTATTTCACATTACAATTCAAACATAAACGGGTAATGGGAAAATGTTCAAAATTCACAACCGCCATTTTCGGGTTCTTTTCAACGACAATTATCATTTTCATAGAATTTGAACGGATAATGTGATACTAATGACATTGTCACATTGAGCTACTTTTTTATTATGTAGAGGCTACGGCCTCAAATTATAAGAAGCCAAGCATGATGTTACCAGCCACGGAAAGTATTCAATATTCAGTCATTATTTATAAACATAAGAACAGCGAATATAACAAAAAAGAAATAAAATATATTTCTTAGATTGCTCTATATTTTATAACGTAGACTTATAAAGGAGTTCTAGAAAATAAATCTGGACATTCCCCATTTCATAAATACTTTTCAATTAAAAAAATCTTTACCTTTATTTCATACTGAGAAGTGCTTAAAAAGAACTTACTTAAGTTCTTCTTTTTGTATTTTCTAACTACCTTATCTTTCCTGTCTTGTCTAGACACGAAAAATGTTTACAATATTTTAACCCATTCCATAACTTTTCCCAGAACATAAATTCTTGTTTCCCGTTAACACGGAATATTGCTTTGCGTCACACCTTTTTCCTACCATATCCCCGAACAATTTCTAACGTCAACAAAAATAAATACTTGGAAAAATAATATCTACCAGCTAGGATATACCGATTCAGTTGGATTTTTTCCGATTCCTTCTTATAATAGAGGGGAGTGGCAAAATTAAAAACAGACAGCGAGGTTTCTTTACGTAGCTCTAAGGTAGGACGTGCTGAGCGTTTTAAAACACGAGTGACTGACCTCTGGTAATATGAAGAGAATTATGATATAAGTAGCTATAAAAATAGCGTGTTTAGTATATTTTTATCAACAGTATATCAACGAACATAATTTATCTATTAAAATATTTAAAAAAAACAATACAAAAGAAAACCAAATATGCATCTCGTTTCTCTCCAAACACGGTATAGAATAATATAGACTTTATTAAAGTAACAACAATATCAGCTCATTCCAGTAAGTATAAAATCTACTATAGAATTAGCTTGTCTGTGCTCATACTACCACAGATAATACTGAAAATGTATCTTCCAAAAACAAAAGAAAATCTACCTTATTATCCAGCAAAAGTAATGCCTATTAAGATACCTTATCTAAACATTCTACAATATGCCTACCTAGCTTCCTCTGCGGTAATTTGCAAAAGTTAGTAAATTAGGTAAATTTCAAGTTAAATTTTCATGATAAGAACCAGCTAAGCAATATTTAAAGTTACTTCTATTTATTAAGTTCACCATCACAAATTCTAAGAAAACTTTCCGGGAAATCGTATAAAAACATAAGTAGGTACTTAAATTGTTAGCAACCTACTTATATAATCATATTAAGTCAAAAAGGTTTTTTCACGTTAAAGAATTACATGTCGAACTAGTCGTTCGCCTGATGTTAAGCGCCACGGCTGCCCTTTTCAGTTTCAGTGTCATTCAGAACTTTGTAGTGTTTACCACTCTATACCCTGGGGTATAAAGTGGTAAATAATTCAACCTTCGCATGTTGTAGGTTAGTGTTGGAAGTATAATGTCGTTTGTGGCTTAAAAGTGCAGTAATATAAAGGAAGAAAGTTAGACCGTATAGTGTAGTGGATTGAGGTAAATGTCGTTTAACTTTAGTATATATTAATATTGGCAATTTCCACTGTAAAAGTGAGGTTAGAATATAAAAATCGCTCATCACGCTATGTGTATACACAAATGGACGCTAATTTTCATACCGTTATACAGACACACAACGGAACACGAGACACAGCTTAGGCCATCGCAGTATCTTACGGTGATCCTCGTCTCCGAACTAAGCAAAACTTGTATTTCAGAGTACGGTGATCACTTTCAAAACCTGATAACCAAACCCGCATCCCAATTGTTCTGCATCCATGTGTGTCTGCATGTGATGTAGTCAGTTCAGCGTTCAGGTTATATTAAGCTAATAATACATTAAAAGATATTATAATACTGTACAGCTCCTACTAACAATGCCCTTGTAAGGTTATTAGCACCTGTATCTAGGGCATCAGATGATGTAATGCTTACAAAAAATTGTCGCGCTTTTTAGGAATAAGTACAGTAAAATTAACAATTATACAGTACCGTAACTATATGTAGGTTAGTGAATTGTTGTGTGATTTTGTGTGTGTGTGTGTGAGTGTGTGTTAATAGAAAGTCATTTTACCCCTTAAAAACCCCGTGAAAATGTAAAAAAAACTCTAACATATGCTCATAGTGCATCGCTGGTATATAATATTACGCTCATAATTATAGGATCAGTAGGCAACTAAGCACTGAATGTACCCATGGCTCTGGTAAATTATAACGCACGGACGAGAACTGACTAAAAGATTCTCAAACTTAAAGAAGATATAAATAAGTTACGCTAGAATATTTGACAGAAGTCCATAGACAGGACTACTAGGTGATCCAACGACCAGCACACCGCTCAACTGTTCTAGAAATCGGCTTCGCCTGCCATCCTGCACGCGCCAATTAAAATGTTCACGAGTGCGAGCAAGAGAGAACACGATTACGATCTCCATCAGACTTACGCGGTAAGGCCTCTGGTCAAAATCGATGGATGCAAGCAGCCGCTCAAAGTGACATTCAATGGGCTTATTATTCAACAGTGACCGTATTCAGGCTGACAATAACCCAACGAATTTCCGCGATTTTGTACTGTGGCATATCCTTATATTATAACAAAAAACAATCTCAACAATAAACGAGAATAGATTTAGGGATACTGTTTCGGACTCAGAAATATAGCATATCATATTGGTCGCCAAGTAAATGAGAAACGTAACTGAGAGCAACTCTGGAAATATCTTACAATATCATTTTACGCGAGCAAATAGCTATACTTTTGGCACAATAATATGGCAGTGGTTTATTTAGATGTTTCATAATATCTAAAATATCTTCTTAGGTTATAGTATTATTGGCTTTATGTAACTGTTGGAATGTCTCATGATGTCGAAAAAGGCAAAAATCTAAGGATTTATTGCAAATATAATTATTAGCACTTTTAAATGTCAAAATTATATTACATTAAATTATGATGTTAATATTTATGTTGTACGTTGTAACAACTTGTTAATTCATAATGACAGTTACATTTGAGATATTAGATCAATAGATTTCAGAGCATGTCTGTTATAAGTTAATTTGAATGGTTTCTAATTACCCATAATATTTTTTTTATGTTACTAAATGACATTACGAGCTAGTCGCTCGCCTGATGTTAAGTTACACGACTGCCCATAAAGTTGCAGTGACACTTAAAACTCAATAGTATAGTTTCGTGTGACACTGCACTGCGCACGTCATTCTGAGACATCAGCACAGTATAGCAATAAGATTACTAGGCTGTGAGATTAGGTCATAAAGTCTCATTTACCCAGTAATTTTGCTAGCTACAGTGCCCTTCAAACCGGAACACAGCAGTGCTTGCGCACAACTGCTTGGCGGCAGAATAACTGGCAAAGCGGTGGTACCTACCTGGACGAACTTTGCAGAAAAGTCCTACCACCTAGTAAAGTAAAATTTCTGGATTTTTTTTTAATGTGTGGTCTGTGCAGTAAGTGGTAAAGTTCATCAATGAGAACAAAACTGCGAGTAAATTAGTTTTATTTTCTATTTTTAGCTCATTATATTTTCTACATTGCCATATTATTACATAGTGCATTGCGATATAAACTTTTTTTTTGGGGGCACGTTGCCTACTGATACTGATAGCGGCTTCTTAGATTAAGTTTTGCTAATGCATAGTTTTTAATTTTTCATTTAATCTATGTTAGTATTTGTTAATTTCTGATTAATATATGACCATATCAAAGTAAATTAGTTATTTCTAAAGTGCCTGGTACTATATGATGATGAATGGGTGCTTGAGCACGTAGTTAGAATGAACTCATGTTTATTCTAGTTATTTTGAAATATCAAAGCAAATTAGTGATTTCATTAGAAATATCTTGTCATATTCACATTCTATAGCATTCTGGATACAAACTGTGAACATTTTTTTTATGTGAGTTGTTGCTTTTTACCCCTCGCTAACACAACTGGGTAAAAACACAGGTCTCGTGCTCACTGTTTATTAGGAGACTGAGATCAACGTCGACCTTTGCATTCTATCTTCATAAAGCTTTGAAGGAATACATCACGTCAACAGCAAATTCCTTAGAACTGTGCCTGTGTCAGAGATTACGAGGGTCATGCCTCAACGGCTGTGATACAAAACAAATAGTTGCAAATATTTTACTGTATGTAGGCCGGTGTTTATCGTATCTCTCTATTTCAAAAATCTTCACATATTGTGTGCATAAACTACAGTGTACCTCTCTTTAGTGTTACTAAATAAACCCAAACCTCCGGTGAACTAAACGTCAATGGCTTTATAATAATTCTCTAAAGTCCAAACGCGAGAGGTCACCAAAGACGATATCTTTAAGATCGCTGGCGTGACCTGGACCGGAACAACACGAGATCGGCATATATGGCGTTGCATGGAGGAGGCCTACTCGTATATAAATGTACCGGTACGGCGCTGTTTCGTTTCATGAAGGATTGGAATACACCAAAAAATCAACGTATCGTTTTGTTAAATACTCGAGACGCCACCATTTCGTCGCGTAAAGCCACTGTTCCGTTTACTAATGTGTAAAACATTTTTTCGTTTAATCCCAAATGCCAGGCCTTTAAACGCTTAATTACCTCACTTTACCTACCACTTACATAATCATTATGAATAGGGCTTTATTAAATTTATGTATAAATATTCTGAAAATTTTGCGCTTGGCCCGCTCGCACCTTTGTAACATGCTTTTTTATCGTGTGTTTTTTTTCTATATAGGAGTGTTAACAAAACTTCTGAGTTATTTACTTATATGAGTATAAGTAGAGTTATCGCTTATTTCTATGTGAATATTTAAGTACCATTCGTATACCAACAAATTGTTATATACCTAGTAACAATTTATAAATCGGTTCCATGGCCTATTCCCAGATAAGCAACCATTTTGTTAGACAATACCATTTTGTTTGGCTAACTCCTAAAGGTAACCATTATTTACACATTAGTCACTAACGATAAGATTATAAGTTATCTAGTTATCTAAAAACATTATTGAAACAAACACAGCCATTGAACGCTCAACCACGTTCAGCGGTAGAGTAATAAATCAACTCATTTATCTATATATCATAATATATATTAGACCTATTTTAGTACTGTAATGCCTAGTTTTTATTTCATGTTGGTATACGCAATAAAGAGTTTTCTACTCTATTCTATTCTATTCTCTATATATTTAGACATGCGATTGTACTTAACATTTTTTATTTGACATGTTATTCGCGGCAGAAAATATGTAAAAGTAAAAGTATTGGATGAAAACATAGATGTAAATATATGTATAAAGAGAGGAAAGTGACGTACGTACTCAGTTCGCTTGGTAAAAAATGGTTCTCTGGCGCAAGAAGCTACCTTTCACGCCAATTGTTCAAGCAATTTATGTATATATCATATATATACATAAATTGCTTACATTTCCAAGGTCAGGATAGGTTACATAGGCTAATCTTAGATTTTTTATGTTAATGAATGATGTGACGTGTGACATTCTTAAGTGACACGGCCGCCCATTACAATTGCAGTGTCACTCGGAACTCTAACGTAAAGTTTCGTGTGACACTACTGCGCACGTTATCTTGAGACATCAGCACAGTAATTGTATTACTAGACTAAGATCAAAACTGGCAAAGCGGTGGTACCCACCTAGACAAACTTTGCGGGAAAGCCCTACGACCTAGTAAAGTAGTCTTAGTTCCGGAAAATTAAAAGTTCCACAGGTATAGAATCAAAGACTATATTCGGACTTTTTTTTGGTCCAAATACTCCAGCTATATAGCTTAACAAGCTGGCAACATTTCTCGTTGAATCACAATGCTGTAATTCGTTGCATTTTGCTCATGTGCCACATAGTTCAGGCATTCTTATAAACTTCTCTCTCCTCTACGTCCTCTCTCTCTCTCTCGCCTGTAAGTCGCTGACTACTATCTAAATTAGAAGTGCTCGAGTTAATCCATTACTCTTCATCGTCATCAATCAGTCTTTTTCTCTCGAGAGTCCTCTTTATTGTATGAATATTGTAGACCGCCTTTAGTTCTCTTCTTCTAAATTATGTCCCTGTATTGCGTTGCTGGCTAGTCTATCGTCGCGTAAATAGGACAAACCGTTATCTAAAACTTTCACAATGGTATGACAAATTATCAAATTTTATAAGCTATCCAGAGTATTGTAATCACAGACCAAGTAGAGGATACTATGTAATACACTTTATAGTCAGTTCTTAAAAAGAACTAGCTTTTTATTATTACATGATTACTTAGAGTATTTTAGATTAGTTAGTTGTTACTAACTGACTTGTATTGATTGACTAAATACGCATGTTGTAAAAAAAAACCAGCAGCTATTAATATTTTTGGTGAACTACAAAATAGATGGGTACCAATTATGGATACTAAAGTCTTATGTTAAAGTTACAGATAATTTTTACTACGATTTCTACGTTTTTTATAATTTAATGTTAAATGTAACCATTATGACAGTGTTCATGCCCAAAATTATCAAATTTGGATGATGGCATTTTAATATGTCGGCCATCTAATTAAGCCTATTGGCAGATGAGTGAAGTAAGTCTCAAAAATAGTTTATTATCATGCTAGTTATCTTCAATTAGTTACTCAAAACAAAAAAATGTGCTTTTCGTTAAACACGTCTACATTTTTTTTCCGTGGAAATAATAATTTGTCTTTACCATAAATATATTAAAACAACAGTTCTAAGCAAGGATAAAAATATTGTACACAAAAGTTTATGAAGTAACTAAAAAAGCTCAAAAACTTACCGTATCAATCACATTGTCCATACGATTAAACGATGCATATAAGAACAGACAAGATACTTCGACAAATTATTACGATTTTACTCCAACTCGATGAGCTAATCATTGTTTTTAACACATCAGAACGTTTTTAAACGGTGATACAATAGCATCGTGTTAGGAGCGGACCAGCGGGATTTCCTCGCGGCGTGTGACGCGGCTCGCAAGCTCACGTACAACTGAGACCGGCCCAAACATTTTCATCACGGAAAGGAATTCTAGAGAAATTTATAACACTCAATCTCGATCATGATTTTCTATCAGTAAAGGTATACAAAACATAGATTAATAAAGTTTTATTTGCCGATTTGAAAGATACGTTTTAACAAACCGCGACGTGACAGGTTTTCATAAAATAAATTACAGGAAACATTTTCACGTGTTCTTTTTGTGTTGCTACATAAATTGAGGAAAATATTTACGAAAACGTTTCATAGTGCTCTCTTACATTGAATTGTTGACAAGAAATAAATTCAAAATGTAATCCTGTGTCAGTATTTGCTTAGTTGCTAAACTAAATTAACAACTGCTGAACTGCCTTTGTGTAGTTATAGGCAGTCGTAAATTATACATAAACAATGAGTACAAATGATTTTATAACTTTTTTTAAATCTATTTTTTAAGGAGCTTTTAAACAAAGCTTATGCCAGCCCCATTGTACCCTAACTATACATACAAATTTTTAAAAGATGAACCAACAAAGAACAAAACATAAGAGTTAAAAGAAAAATAAAAAAATTGTTAAGCGTTACGTATGAGCTGGAGACAGGGTGTCGCCAGCTCATAAATCATTTGGGCCTCGCTTGATGCAGGACTTGATAAAAGACAATTACAGATCGAGATGTCATGACCCATGTTTTCTTCACAATCATTGAGTCAGATAATCAATACTAAATCAATTGAACTCACATGACGTGTGTACATCTGAAGCTGTCGTCTATAATTCGAGACAAGGGTTGTAAACAAAGTTTGCACGAGATACTTGGGGTGGTGAAGGAGGATATACGATAATTTGACACCGTACCAGTAACACGAAGAAAAACTTAGAATATATGATATTTACAGCTTCGCCCGCGTCTTGGCCTATGGGAAATTATTCAACCACCCATTTCACCCTCTTAAGGGTGGAATTTCGGAAAATCCTTTCTTAGCGGATGCCTACGTTATAACATCTGCCTGCAAATTTCAGCCCGATCTGTCCAGTGGTTTGAGCTGTGCGTTGATAGATTACTATGTCAATCAGTCAGTCAGTCACCTTTGAGTTATATATATATTTAGAAGATTTAGACGTAATATTAATAATTGTCACCGCCAGCTAACTGGGTATTAATGCCAGATTGTAATTGATCTAAAATGTTTTTAGATCAATTACAAGCTTAGAGAAAAGTAGAGACTTTTCTCTAAGCTTACGGAAGCGGTGTCTGGCATTAATTATATTGGCTGCTCATAAATAGAACTTCAATATAGTTTAATAATTATTAGTTTTGGATAATATACCCACTTAATATTTGCTAATATTTCGGCCCAACCTTAGCCCAGTGTAGCTTAACTTTGTATGAGCAAAAATCCAACAGAGATTAAAACACATTTTTCAAATAAAAATAGCCAAAATTAAACATGAGAAAGAAGATTTTAAATAAGCTCTACCTTTAGAGTGGGTTATGGTTCATAATTTATTAACAGCTTTTTTTTAATTATTATATATATAAAAATATATATATATATATAATATTCATGGCACTAAACTAGGCTTCGCAGAATATATAAATACATACATACAGAGATACATAATAATCTATACTAACTTAAATATTAAAATATCACATCTCAAATGACACTAATATTATAAATGCAAATGTTCGTGTTTATGTGTGTTTGGCCCCCTCTTTACGGGTTTCAATTAAATTTAAAATGGAAATAGGTCATGCACTGGATTGATCCGGGGATAAAATCATGAGACGCAGATAGCATTAATTTTTTTAATTATATTAGTACTCTTAATTAAAGGGATATAAAAAAAATGGAAACTTTAATTGTTGATGTAGTCTCAAAAATTACCAACAATCTGCCAAATCAAACAACACTATAAAAATTTTTTTAGTAGTAGTAGCGTAAGTTCAGAAACAATTTATGATACATTGTCTGCCAATACACGCAAAAAGTTTGTGCAGCGTTGAATTACAATCTCCAGCACTTTATAATTTGTGAACTTGTCATACAAACTAATGAAGACAAAGGAAAACCCGAATTCGAGTAGCTACAAATAATACAACACTCCATTGGCAATAGACGTGGTACCTGTGGTTACGCCGTTTTATGATTCGTTTGGCATAAAGCTTTCTCTGGTCATAAAATCTGAATGCCTGTAATGATGCCGATAAGCTAGGCAACGCTTTGTAAGCTTAGGAGCTCGAAGCAGACTGTTCGTAACCAACAATATTGATCATGGTTTTAATGGTGAAGTCATACCTTGAGCCAGCTGAACTTATCATTGAGCAGTCAATGATAAGTTCAGCTCAAACTAATAAGATACCAGTTTTATAGGTTGTTATTATTACGTAGTTCTATAGTGGTGACAAGTCGAATTTGATGCGAATTATGACCGTTTGAACTAAAGTTTGGAGGCTACGTTCGCGTTTATATTCCCGGTTTCTCGCATTTGTTAAACTGGTGTCAAATCAACATAGGGACCGTTCAAGTGTTACGTAAGCACTATGGGGGGGCGGGGGGGTTTTGCTTTGCTTATTTTGGATGACATGGGGGGTAGGGGAGTTTAGATGATGATTACGTCATCGGTAGTTACCTTTTTACACGAATAGCAACCCTCACATTGTCTTTGCTTGAAACACTAAACATTATAATTATAATATTTAAAAAAACAATTCATTGATTGAAAAATGTTTACGTAAGCATGGGGGGAGGGGGTTTTTGTCAGTCAGTCTCAGTGTCAGTGGATGGGGGGGTAAATAATTGTAATAAATCTGCTTACGTAATACTTGAACGGCCCCATGCCAAATACTGTACGCTCATTGGTTGAGACAGCCAAGACAACCAATGAGTGATCAGTATTTAGTCTGCCAAGTTGACACAAAATTAACGTATACGAGAACCTGGGGGAAAGTGTATTTGACTATATGTGACTTTAGTACTGACGGGCAGTAAAGAATAAAGAAGCAGATAGATAAGAAAAGATATCACGCAATATCTCCTTAAAGATATCTTGCATATATTTTAGCTTATTACACCTAATATTTATAGTTCTGGACAATCGATGCCTCTGCAAACCCAGCTCTTGGTGACATAAGCTGAAACATGCGAAGCAACGATAAACTGATGCGTGGGCGAAATTCCAGTCTGTGAAATATGTGAGTTGTAACCAACATATGGAGGTATACAGAAACGATATAATGAAATATTTATGTCAAAACCCATATCCGGATCCTTTACGGATAAAACGCCGTTTTCGTAAATAAGATCATATAATAATATGCAAAAAACAACTTATAGGAAAAAATGCTCGTACGTATTAAAGTCAAAGTCAAAAGATTTATTGCAAATAGGCTAATTTTAACCCTTTTACAATTTCATACGTATCAAAGTCATTCTATTATTGGATCGCCCTCTAGGCCTTAAGATAATCAAAGCCACCCAGTGATGCTGTAACAGTCGGTAGAGACCAACAGTTTTATACTGAATTTAAAAAAAATGCTGCGTCTTTCAGTTCTTGATCCCCTCTCAAAATTCTTCCTGGTGTGTATCAATATTAATATCATTCTAATATTTTTGATGTCACTTATAAACTTTAGCATCAAAGAAACAAAACAAAATCTAAATTAATGACTGAAACCAAACCCTAATAAAATATATACGAAGATTTGTTATTGGTTATTTTCATTCGACTGTTGCCAACCATATTTCCGTTTTGCGTTAATATCACTTTACCAAATTTATCTCGAATAAGTTGGAATTCTTTCAAAGAGCCCTAAGATTTCCCATGAACTTCATAATAGCACCTCAACCTGGTAACAACAAATAATAATCTCTATCGGAGACTGATGAAACGATCGATAGCTTTCAAGTCTGTGTGCTTTGTGTTTTTTTGTTATTGTATGTGTGTTTTCATGTTTTATATATCTTTAGACGATGAATAGCAGATTTTCCTTTTATCTAGAAGTTTGAGTACTCAGATGTTTATGTAAAAGATATTACTTGGAAAAAAGCTATAGTGCCTCAACGAGCTATGGAGTACTTATTGCGATAAAATGATATTACCCAGCTTTGCCCCGCGGTTTAACCCGCGCAAATAATAATCACACAGTCCCATATGAAAAAAATTGAAAAAATCAACCACTTTAAATCATTAAGATACATTTCGAGCTAGTCTTTCACCTGATGTTAAGCGACACGGCTGCCCATATCAGTTGCAGTGTCACTCGGAACTCCAAAGTAGAGTTTTGCGTCATACATCAACACAGTCTAGAAATAATAATAAAATAACTAGACTGTGAAATTACGTCATAAAGTCTCATTTTTCTATTGAAGTCACTAGCTACAGTGTCCTTCAAACCGGAACACAGTACTGCTTGCGCACTACTATTTGCGGTGCTTACAAAGCGGTGGTACATACCTAGACGAAATTTGCAGAAAAATCCTTCCATCTAATAAATAATATAATACTTATAATATTAGTAGAACTTACGCTAATTATAAACTGTTAGGGATGCAATATTTTGACATTGATCAGTTATTTTGTGTAAAAAAGGTCTCTTTGTCACTACTGGTGCCAGCAATCCGGCACAATGCAGAACAGAAAACTCAGATCCGAAGCTTCGATTACAACTGTAAAGAAGAAGCTACAAGAAACTTTACAGTGACGTATTTTTTTCTACTGTGTTTTACAATATTTATAATTTATTATAGTTACAACAAGGTACAATAACGGTTCAAAATCGAAAATAAAGATTTTTGCGTTTCGTAATTTTCGTAATAAATCTTAACATTTTATTATTCCGCCAATGAAACAAACCAATTTGCTCATCACGTGACTTGACTCAAATTAGCATGAATAAGTGCTTACGCTAAAATAGGCAATTTAGGGGATAATGTCTGTGAAACCTAAAAAAGCAAAAACATTTATATTGAATTTTATCCAACCATACTAAATTTATACCTATCAGTATAATAACGATTGGCAGAATGATTGGTTCACGTTTCAAAATCCAAACGGTTCATTAATTGATCATACATTAAGTATTTAAACGCCCATGGATACGAAGTTTTAGGCCCGCATTATAGAATTACAATCAGTCTTTGATCGGTGCTCAAGTTGAGATTTTTGTTTGACTCGCCCGAGCTCAGTTGAAGGGTTGAGAATAAAAAATTGACAGTTTCAAGAAAATTGACTTTAAACGTCAACGGCTTCATTTTAATGAGTGCTTATAAGGTAATAGGAAATGTTTATGTAAGTTTCAGTTGCTTGAAAATCTTTTAATTCTATTTTAAATACTAAATATAGTATTAATTCATACAATTACTGTAAAAATATAATATAATAAAATAAATATGATCATATTTTTATGCTAAGCGAACTGTATTCCTGTGTCAGATAAACCGTTTTTAGACTCAAAATCTCGAGATTTAAGCCTCATTTCGGTATTTTGAGAATGTATTATTGAAGCTAATTTCACGCTGAATCCAACGATACACATAAGTCATTTTGTAAAAAACATCAGTTAAACCATTTTTGTTCTCACCCCTTCAGTTGTAAGTAGCTCTGCCTTATAAACTGCAGGTTGCGGGTTCGATTCCCACCCTGAACAAACATTTGCGTGATGAACATACGTGTTTGTTCTGTATCTGGATGGTATATTGTATTCTATGTGTATAATTACAAACAAAAAGGATATAAGTATTCTATATATCAGTTATCTGGTTTCCATAGTACTAGCATTGGTTAATTTGGGACTAGATGGTGTTGTTTGTAATATTTATTATAATATTATGCGGCGTGATTATCGTCACTGCGCACGATACATTACGTGCAGCACATATCAACAAGGAAATCTTGTTACACGCACTACGCATCAGTGCCGCACAAAATTAACACATAGATAGTTTACGTTTCTACCTTCAATATCTTGGTTGTGTAATAAATCTTCTATTTCATTCTATATAACTAAAAAATATTAATTACTTACTAAAACTAAGGAACTTATTACTGGGCTCCTGTACCATGATGATGATGATGATGGTGATGATGATGATGATGGTGGTGATAGTGGTGATGGTGGTGGTGGTGATGATGATGGTGATGGTGGTGGTGGTGGTGGCGGTCATGATGATGATGATGATTTCTTGCCTACAAAGCAAATGTTGAATAAATATTATTCCATCCAAAGATAGCCTTGAACAAATCGCTTGTGATAAGGCCACCCAGCTGTTCTTCATTTTTTGTTGTTCTGTAGTATGTGCTTTACCCATTATTGGTTTTCAATAAATTGTTATTGTATATTGTATTTGAGTACAGAAACTACGGTATCGATTTTTAATAAGCCTTTGTTTACCAGTTCGGTCAATTAAGTTCTATATTTTATCCATCGTTTACGTTTGTTTTCTTTAGTTTATACTCCGTCTCATTAAGAGTGATTGTTTACACCTAAAATAGTTCTGGCATATAACTGTCCATCATAAAGCCAAGGTTTCTGTGATCCATCGCTCATTTCGCACTTTTAATTTTTACGCCTGGATGATTTATTTGCACACGAATTTATATATTTTGTGAAGCTTATTTAACTATCTAGATAATATTTTACATCTGAGGATTATATAAATAACCGAAGGCTTAAGAATTATCTATTGAGTTGGACGTTACTCGCCTTAAAAAATCCATTCAATACACTCATAATATCCAAACATTTTTCCAAATACTAACATCAATTAACCAACGATTTAGATACATAAAAAGGAAGAAGAAAGCGATTGAATTACATGATCTAATTCCTTCACATTCCTTCTTTTATCGAACATCAAGGCGTACAAAAAGATAGCACCCATAATATATTATACGATTCATTAAATTCCATTAAACTCTATTTCAAACACACTGAACGATTTGCTAAGTATTTTATAGAGCAAACAGCCAATGAGTATGAACAACCTACCAGCGTCCTTATTTCCTGTTAACTGTAATCTGGGAGCGTTCAAATCAAAAATAATATTATAATAATAATAATAATAACGCCCAACGATCACATACATAGATTCCCTGACCTAACTAGGATTTCGTGTCTAGGGAACCAGGAACTACGAGGACCATGATCCCATAACACCCAAACTTAGAATAAGTATTTGCGCTTATTTCTGTGCACAAATACTTGTCCTGCTGCGGGAATCGAACCCACCACCTCCGGGTTATGAGCCGACCCGTTCAACCACCACACCACAGAGGCTGTAAATAATGAACAGATATCTATTAAGCAAGCATGCCCCAACGCAGACTGTGTCATCACTTTTCATGCGAAATGCTTTGTCTATAAACAATAATACAAAATATTATTATAAAATCTATAATTTATTTTTAGTTAAAATAAGTATAATAACAATTTAGCAGTAGTCGCAACTTAGCAAGTAGAGACGCAAGAACAGTTTTTGTTTATTGATATTAAATCACAGACATAATCATTACAGCTATATGCATTATGCAAGACTGTTTAAAAATCCTAAGCTCTATCCTTTATTTTCCCCTAAAGCATTTGAATGTCTTTGCGGTATTATCTGGTCCGTGATACTGGGACGACGCATACATATAAAGACTACATACATTATTATTCAGCTTAGCGAGGTGAATTGTAGAAATAAATGTACGCATAAAATGTAACTAATAGTTTTTTATAATATTGGTCTTTACCTATGAAATTGCCGTTTTGTTTGAAAAAAGTTAAAGTTTTTTTTTTCGAACTTATTTATTTCTTTTATTCAAAGTAATCACCCCTGCAATCAATGCATCTTTGCCAACGCTGTGGCAGTTTATGGATGCCCTTCTTGAAAAAATCAGCAGGACGGGAGACAACAAACTCTTCAAAGGCGTTTTGTACTGCCTCTCGGGAATTGAATTTTTTTCCCGCTAAAAAGTTGTCCAAATTTTGGAAAAAGTAATAGTTGGCAGGCGCAAGATCTGGTGAGTATGGCAGATGAGGGAGAGCTTCCAAACCCAACTCATGCAGCTTAGAGACGGTCTGTTGTGCGGTATGGGGTCGCGCGTTGTCGTGAAGTAGCCGTGGAGACGACCGATTGACCAAAGCTGGTTGCAGACGTGCGAGTTTCGCCATCATTGTGGTCAGTTTTTCAATGTACACATCTGCAGTAATGCTCTCGCCGTTTTGTAAAAAGCTGTGATGAATCACACCAGCACTAGACCACCAAACTGTGACCATCACCTTTCTAGGGGTCATTTTTCGTTTTGCACATTGCTTTGGTACCGAACCAGGATCTAACCAACTTGCTGAGCGCTTTCGATTGTCAAAAAGAATCCATTTTTCGTCGCACGTAACAATTCGGTTCAAAATTCCTTCATTTCTGTGCCTGTTAAGCAGCGCAAGGCAAGTCTCGACGCGTACGTTGCGCTGGCGATCGTTAAGTTCGTGGGGCACCCATCTATCAAGCTTTTTTATCTTGCCAATCTGTCACAAATGGACCAATATTGTTTTGATGCTAACATCAAAAGCTGCTGCCAGCTCAGCTGTAGATTGAGATTCATCAGCTTCCACAATCGCCTTTAATTCATCATTGTTGACCAAAGTTTCCGGACGACCACGAGGTTCATTTTTCAAGTCAAAATTCCCAGAACGGAACCGAGCAAACCAATAACGGGTTGTACGTTCGTTTGTACAGTTCTCTCCGTAAACGTCGTTGATGTTACGTGTCGTTTGTGCCGCGTTTGTGCCACGACGGAACTCATATTCCATAATTACACGAAATTTCAAAGTATCCATTATGAGGAAAAATGTTGAAATGTAATGAAAATACAACGCTAATCAATAAACAAAAGACTTATATTGTAAATAGAATGTCATATTTTTAAAACAAAATTAATTTGAATTTAGAATTCATAGCCAATCAAAACTTTTTTTTGTTTGAAAAAGTCTGTACTGCAATACGGCAATTTCATAGGTAAAGACCTATTATAAATAGGCTCTTTTCAAGAAAACACCGTCAGCAAAATTTTATAGTCCAGTGTCTACACTTGACACTAATTAAAGAGTTTTAGGTTTTTATCTCGTATTATAAATGCGAAAGTTTATGTGTGTTTTTTTTTTTTTCATGCCAAAACGGCTGAGCAAATTTGAATAAAATTTGGAATAGAGACAGCTTATATGCTGATTTGACATGTAGAATACTTTTATCTGCGGCGAAAACGCAAGGCAAAAGTATAATAAATGTGCATGTATAACACTAATCAAAGTAATTTTATTAGGTACTAATTCACCTAATTGCTACAAGGATAAATGCAAAGACAACAAGCGAAAATTCATGTGGGCGCAGGTATGAGGCGGCAAACGATTATGTAGAACCGTTTATTTGATCGTCTACGTTATAAGGGTTACGAGATCGTGGGTTGAGATTTTTTCATTATCAATGTCCGTGGAAAGTTTATATTTTGTTTATTTTGCTTACAAAATTTCGTTTTAGGTGTTAACGTGAAAGCTGAGTTATGTAAATATAAAATAACGTCCCTAAACAAACCATATTGTTTGAAAAATCGCCGTGAATCATTATTCCAGAACCTCCTTTTGGTCACTTTGTTTTTTTAAAGCCTTCGGTTTGTGGCTTTCGGTGAAATTGAAGCAGATAATATAATATCTAGTATTTGAAGTATAAATATTGTGGCGTTCGTTATAATTTTATTTCAGTATTGGAAAACTCCATTAGCCATTTATTTCTGAGCAAGTTAGGAATTCCATAGTATTTCACAAAGTTATATATTAGGTAATGCAAATCAAATAGGTAAGCATATAGGTATAATCTAGGTATATCAAAATAAGACCGTGTATGTTGGCTTTCATATGCAGAGATATATCGAAAATTACTACTCTTTGCTATCCATAAAAACACCGCTGTTATTAGATAAAATATTTTATAAACACAACCAATGGGATATAAAATAGGTTGTACATTGGCTTAAAGTCAAAGCTAATTAATTGAATGGAAGATTACAACGTGATCCTTCAAATTGCTTGCTTATTAAATGAAACCAATTAATTATTACCAAGCTATTAAGAGAAACCAACAGAATTAACAAACTTAGGGTTAGAATCTAAGGATAATTACGAAGAAATATAAACGTAAATTCGAGCCCAAATAAAGTTAAAAGGCGGTACTTGTATCGACCGTTTTGTGATTGCTAAGCAATGGCACTTTTGGGACTTAAAGGGTTCCTTATTGTGGTGTAAGCATTTTGCTTTGTTTCTTTTATGTCTGGCGTTATTTTCACAATGGGACGCCCACTTGAAGATTAATATTCCATGGACGCTGGTAAACCCTGAATAGGGGATTTTATGTAAAGTAAACGTGTGATGACGTGAGCGGGCGGTAAGTAAGTCGTTGTTACTTCACGTAAACATAATAGTGATTGAAATCCATTGAAACTCAATGTTATTTATTACTTTATTATTCTACATTATTTAAGCAAAATCATCGTCAGCCTTTGTCTCAACAGACTGAATATACTCTTAGCCTGTGTCTATGCACCAGCTAGGTGATCACGTAACTTGGTTACAACGAATATGAAAATGGATTTGACAGTTCAAATGTGCAATTTATGTGTATAGTAACTATGGATTTTGTAAAATTAGGAATGAAGTTGTTCTTTGGTATTGCAATTTAAGTTCCGTAATCCTTCCTGCTGTCATATTAATATCTATGCCGTGTCAATCCAGCTAGTCAGATCAAAGCAGTCTCTGTGGAGCAGTGTATTAGGCAATTAGGCTGTTAGAGTGGTTGCACTTTTGTGAGAAAAATAAAAATATAAAAAGATTATAATTAATATATTATAATTCAACAGATAGACGGGCAAAGTGAAACATATGGGTACCGTTTCTTTAAATGGGTATTGTGAACCCTTAAGGTTTAGGTACTAAGCACCTATTCCCATATTATACACTAGGTGGTAGGACTTTTCTGCAAAGTTCGTCTAGGTAGGTACCACCGCTTTGCCAGGTATTCTGCCGCCAAGCAGTAGTGTGCAAGTACTGCTGTGTTACGGATTGAAGGGCATTGTAGCTAGTGAAATTACTGGGTAAATGAGGCTTTACGATCTGATCTCACAGTCAAGTAATCTTATTACCAGACTGTGCTGATGTCTCAGGATGATGTGCGCAGTGCAGTGTCACGTGAAACTTTATATTTTGTAGTTCCGAGTGACACTGTTCTGCTATGGGCAGCCGTGTCACTTAACATCAGGTGAACGACTAGATCGTCACATCATTCACTTAAATAAAAAAAATATTATATTACCCTTATTTCCTATTAGCCTTTCATCTCCTAGGACGATTTAATTGCAGACCCAAATCACTGCAATACAAATTGTGTAACAAACAAGTATATTGTGTAACAATTCAGTTTAGGTCAATTGAAACCAGGTGACAGCATGGCCAGGTGTAAAGGTCGATAGAGAATAAAGTTCAACAAAACGAAAATACGAACAACTTGTTCAACACAGGTGCAGCGATGTTGAGTTAATAGCGCGCCATAAAACTTATTTTATTGCACGAAACCAAATATAGTCCACGCCGTTCCATTCCACTTTCGGTGTTGCAAATCGTTAAACCAATAGGCGATAAATTGTTCAGCTTAGTAAGTCACTGGTGTATCAATAAAACAGCCTGAATTAGAAAGCACGAAGGAGTTTAGAAGGTCCCGTACAAAATGACTAATTTTTATGTTATTGACATTGACATGACGTGGTAATCGTTTGCCTGATGTTAAACGACACGGCTGAGTTTTGGCGGGAACGCGAAAAAGATTGCGTCACTGCATTGTATTATTTTCCAAAACTTGTGTTATTTTCAGTGCGAGTGCATAAAATTGGTGGAAAATGGTATAGTGATGGTGAAACGTTGCTTTTCGTGTTGTTTCCAAAACTCCATAGAAGCTTCAAGTAAAGTTGCCACCATTTTACTAGGAGTATGACTTTGACTAGACTGTGACTTGACTATGACTTGACTTTATGACTTCGACTGTGACTTGACACATATTTGCGTGAAATATCATTAACTTGATAAATTATTAATTACTTGACACTAGCTATATTATACACAATAGTGTGGAGCCAAAACATAAAAAAAGACATGGCTGCCTATATCAGTAGGAGTGTCATTCGGAACTCGTAAAGTATAGGGTTTTGTGTGACACTGCACTGCGCACGTCATCTCAAGACATCAGCTCAGTCCAGTAATAAAATTACTAGTCAGATTAATAATAATAACGCCCAACGATCACATACATAGATTCTGGACCCTAACTAGGATTCTCTGTGTCTAAGGACCCAGGAACTACGAGGGCCATGGTCCCACAACACCCAGATACAGAACAAGAATTTGCGTTTTTTTTTCACAAATACTGGGTATTGTCTTGGGAATCGAAACCGCCATCTGCAGGTTATGAGCAAACCTGTTCAAACACCACACCTCAGAGGCTGTCAATTGATGATTGATGAGATTGAAAAGAGAAATCGAAAAATGAATACTTCAGGTATCTAAACTTCATCAGTAATTCGGATTCTTGGACATCTTGTTGAGAAATTGCAAATTCCACACATAAATTGAAATCATTACTTATATAGCCCGGAGGTGGCGGGTTTGATCACCGCGGAAAACCAAGTATTTGTGCATAAAAAAAAGTGCAAATACTTGTTCTGAGTCTGGGTGCTGTGGGACCATGGTCCTCATAGTTCCTGCGTCCCTAGACACAAGGAATCTTAGTTAGTAAAGTGTAAAAAAAGTGCAAATACTTGTTCTGAGTCTTGGTGCTGTGGGACCATGGCCCTCGTAGTTCCTGGGTCCCTAGACACAGGGAATCTTAGTTAGGGTCCAGGATCTATGTATGTGATCGCTTGGCGTTATTTATTTATTTGTTGATAAAAATTAAAATTTGTAAAAAATTAAAATGATTATCTATTTGAATTTCTTCAAGTCCTAAATCTATATGTTTTTTAAACTACACCCAATCTTCCTATTTTGGAAGAAGTAGGTATTCTTGTAACGCAGTAGGTCTTCTGCGAAGATGTTCTCGCCAGTTGAATGTTGTCTTGAACACTAGCAATGCTTTATGATAGTGATTACTGTCTTCGTTATGGGCCATGAATCGTTAGTAACAATGTGGCTCCTCTTACACTAGAGAACTTGGATTAAAATCGAGTGAACTAAAAAATATATAAATTACAAGCTGAACTTTCGTAGGTAACAAAAGTAGAACTCTAAAATTTGAAACTTTTAGGTAGAAGAAAATACCTATTTTGTAAACGTTACTAAATGAACACCCAAAAGCGGTAACAACCCATAACTTTGCGGCTTTAAATTTTATAATGGTGCCTATTAAGTACCTACGTATCACAAGTGACTAAGAACCTAACGTTTTACATAAGTACAATCAACATTTCGCTATACAATATTCATTTTACAATCGCCTTATTCCACAAATGTATAAATAATCAATCATCAAGTTTTCTCAAACTTTTCTCTTTAAATGTATTTTTCATTCAATTTTTTTTAACCAGTGACGTAGCGCTACTCCCACTTGGTCTACGCACAGCCCACGATTACATTGTCACATTTCAACAAATCGTGGGCGGTAAGATCTGACTGGGGCCGTTTCGACTGGAAGCGACAAGACGAAGCGAGAACAAGAATAGACATATCTGGTGCAAGAGAGACAGATTTGTTAACAGCTGATTTTTATATACCTATATATATTTTATATACCGTGTCTTTTTTTGTGTATTGGCTCCACACTTTTGAATATTTAGCCGGTGTCAGTTGATAATGTATCAAGTTGAAAGTGAAATGATATTCCACGTAGATATGTGTCAAATAACAGACCAGGTCATTAAGTCAAGTCATAGTCTAGTCATACTCCAAGTAAAGTGGTGGCAACTTTACTAGAAGTTTCTATGGAGTTTTGGAAACAACACGAAAAGAAACGTTTCACCATCATTATACCACTTTCCCACACTCATGCCTATAATTCAGCACTTAACGAATAAAATGCCACCACCTTTATGCACTAACACTGAAAATAACACAAGTTTTGGAAAATAATACAATGCAATGACGCGATCTCTTTCCATAAACTCCATACCGTATCGTTCACGCCTGAAATAAACAGTCAATGTCAATCTTGCTCTATCGAAATGTATAAAACATGTAAAATAAATAAAAAATTGTGGTAACCCCTTGACAAAGGCAATTAACCAAGAATTAACGTTGAAGCTGATGGAAATAAATTCGTAGAAGCCACTAACTAAGATTCAATGTAAATAATATAATGCAACTTTATTTATTTATTATGGCAACTTTTCAAAATAACTAAAGCTTTTTATCGTAATTAGAAGTGGAGACTGTTTCCGTGTAATCTTGTTTTTTACTTTTTTATTTTTTCTATTTTTTATGTTACTAAATAACATGACGAGCTAGTCGCTCGCCTGATGTTAAGCTACACGACTGCTCATATCAGTTGCAGTGACACTTGAAACTCAAAAGTATAGTTTCGCGTGACACTGCACTGCGCACGTCATTCTGAGACATCAGCACAGTCTAATAAGATTACTAGACTGTGAGATTAGGTCATAAAGTCTCATTTGCCCAGTAATTTCACTAGCTACAGTGCCCTTCAAACCGAAACACAGTAGTGCGCAAGCAGCGGCAGAATAACTGGCAAAGCGGTGGTACCTACCTAGACGAACTTTGCAGAAAAGTCCTACCACTTAGTAAAACTTGATGATTAAAACACTTTTCGAATGCACAGACGGTGTGATTACATTTTATGAAGACATTCATGCTCTCCACTTTCCACGATAGTGCACCGAATATGACTGATTTTTAATGTGACCGAATGTGAAGTGGTTCTAGCGGAGGCAGAACTGAATGAATGAAGGACAATTAACGGTATCTGCCCCTTGATTTATCAAAGTTATAAATCCATTCTTTTACATAATGTAATTTTTTACAGAAGAACAAGTGGTGATAATCTCGTTAATCGCTGCGATGGCCGACAAGAAAGTAGATAACTGTCATTCAGTCTAGACGTTAGTGATTAATAATCTAGTACTTAATTATAATTACTGATATTGTAGATACTGATTATCATTAAGTACTAAGTTAGCGCCGGGGGACATCCGCGTTTTTCATAAAATCTTTAACAACATTTTTTTTATCAAATATCCTTTCTTAGTACACTGCTGTACCATAAAAGGAAGACACTTCAAATTTGAAGTCCCTTTTTTCAGGAAGGGGGATGCCCTCGCACTGCCCTGCCACCACGGGTATATTATTATTATAGGGGGTATGTGGGACTCGAACCCACTAAAACACCCCCGTGTTCCGTCCACTGCCGGGATGGAGCGAGATAGAGTCTCGATCGCATTATAACCACTCGCCCCGGTCCCTAGACCAAGCTTTGGCTGTAGGTACGTTTTCCATTTTTTCAATCAGTCAATCAGGGCAAAACTTTTTATTGAAATAGATCTTCTAGGCAACCATGCACTATCGTATACACTGCATTATTCATCCATTCATTCCATTCCATCAGGTGAGATGGTCAAATGCTTTGTCAATATCCAATTAAAAGACTGGCCCGATAGCTCAGTTGGTAGTAGACTCAGGTAGATTCCCACCCAGGATAAACATTTGTGTGATGAACATCGATGTTTGTTCTGTGTCTGGGTGTTTATATAGTATTCTATGTATGTGGGTGTTTATATAGTATTCTATGTATGTATTTACAAACAAAAAAGTATCTAAGTATTGTATCAGTTATGTGGTTCCCATAGTACAAGCTTTGCTTAGTTTGGGGCTAGATGGCGCTGTGTGAAATGTCCACACATATTTACATATTTATTTATTTAATTTAAAAAAAATACCTATACCTGTTTTTTATGGCAGTGAATGATGTGACTAGCTTAAACGTTCACCTGATGTTAAACGACACGGCCGGCCATAGAAGAATATAATACCTACCGTAGCCGTACCAAAGATCTAAACGATGTTTTGAAATCTCTGATAGGTACAGTTCCTACTTATGCAGGATACCGAAATAAAGCTATATTGGGTTTACCTACGGCGAGAAGGAAGCAATATTCGAGAAGCGAAATATTTTATTAAAATCTCCGCGCCACAACACATCAAATGAAATCATTTCGTTACAGATTGAAAATGCCGTTGCCCTTCGTAAACTTCAACTGGCAATATTAATACATAAAAGAAACGAGTTATGGCGTAGCTACGGAAAACATATTTTCATCTCTTGTATGATTATGTAGTTCTTGCATAGAGTATAATAATCTAAATATATATAACTCAAAGGTGATTGACTGATTGACTGACTAATATAATGATCTATCAACGCACAGCCCAAACCACTGGACGGATCGGGCTGAAATTTGGCACGCAGGTAGATGTTATGACGTAGGCATCCGCTAAGAAAAGATTTTTCGAAATTTCTCCCTTAAGAGGGTGAAATGGGTGGTTGAATTATTTTCCCATAGGTCACACCGCGGGCGAAGCTGCGGGCTGAAGCTCGTAATATATATAAGGAACCTTGTCGGATACCTAGACGTGGATTGATCGGTAACCTTTTCTGTGAAGGCAAAAAAAATTTGAAACGAGTATTTGTGTTATTTTCCTCCACAAATATGTTTACTCATTTCAGATGGATCTACTTCCACTTCTTCTCCGCTGCTATACCGCCACTCCAAACCGCTCTTCTTTTCGCCGTTCCCTCTCCCTTTATACCATTCCTCCCACGCTTTTGTCTTAATACGGCTCTTATCCTTAAATTAATTATAACGTTGCTATGACTCTTATTAAAAGTATTCCCTCCTTTTCGCTGTTTACTCTTTACAGACTACTTTCACAGAATAAATAATAGCACTTCGACTGTCCATCTCGATGCCAGCCTTTTATTTCCGTCGTTTCCATCCTCACTTACACCGCTACCGCTCCCACCCTAATTGGCCACCGAGCTTTAAAATAATAACAAAAGTACAATTTATTACAGTCATAGACAGTAAATTATATGACTTTCTTTCGTACGATGTCACCAAATAATCAAATTTATTGCAATGCGTCAGCCCCAAGCCCTAATAGGATAACAGAGCCATGCCCTCTGCCAAGTGTAGTGACGTCATTGATGTGGCAAAAAAGGTAATTAATGACGGTGCTGTACTGTCGGCCGTAGCTGGTACACAGCTGAATTTATGCCATCGTAATGCGAGCTCTTTACATATTAGGTAAAGCTGTTGGTGATTGTCATATCATGACGTCAGCCTAATGTATCATTATATATGGAAATTCCTTTCCACTCCTTTATATATATTATTTCCTAATAATTTTTGACTAGCCCAATAGCTCAGTTGGTAGTAGCCCTGCCTTCTAAACTGTGGGTTGTGGGTTCAATTCCCACCCAGGACAAACATTTGCGTGATGAACATAGGTGTTTGTTCTGTGTCTGGGTGTTATATTGTATTCTATGTATGTATTTACAAACAAAAAGTATCTAATCATTGTATCAGTTATCTGGTTTCCATAGCACAAGCTTTGCTTAGTTTGGGGCTAGATGGCGTTGTGTGAGATGTCCACACGTATTATTTTTATTATTACAATTTTTACATATTTTAAATATTTTTTAACTCATGCTTTATAGCACTAGATAATTGTCAACTTCTGCACCAATACCCAATAGTCTGCTGTAGGTATCGCACGCATCAGTAAAGCCTATGTAAAGGGAGTATTCTTCCCATTGTGACTATTTCATTCTCTCATAAGGAACCTGTAATTCAATTAATTATTTATATTGGCCATATGATCGTCTTCCGCTACGTTGATATGTAAGTAACCCGGATCTTTTAGAGTCAATGAGACATATTCACAGGATGATCGAAGAAAAACTTTTGAGATTGAGAATTAAGCTTCAGTAAGGAAAGAATAAGAGGTTTTTTTTTCTTTTTGGAAGCGTTGCGGCTCCAACCATCGCCCACAACAGTGAATGCCATTCCACTATATGCACTCCCCTAGGAGAGGAAGGAAGTAGAACCGGAATTAGCTGTACAATAGCCATATTTTATAGCAAGCCAAAACCCTTCAGTCCAACATGATTGTTCGAGTTCAATAAAACCAAGCTAAGTTAGCTGGTATACGGTCTTGCCGTAGTATGTTTGTAGTTTATATAACGGTCAATGCCGCAGGTCGTTGTTGCTGTAGTTTATATAACGGCCAATGCCGCAGGGTGTAGTTTGTTCGTAGAATTAGAGCAAGCTCTAATAACGTATGTTTCCATACTAGTTTTGTAATGTTGTTTTTATTTATAAACCAGCTAGTTAGCTGTAATAGGAACAAGTCCCAGTAAAGGTCTCCAAGGCTTCTTATGAGCTATGCTTATGCCCCCAATCAGTCCCTGTGACTAGGCAGAGCAAGTTTTACACGAAGGGGTCTCGTACAGTGCTGGTTACCCAGACCACAGGGAGGTCAGAGATCATATTAATAACTCACCATCTTAGAAGTCAAGGAGATAATTTTGTTTTATAAATATTCAGCCAAACCGAATTGACTCAGGAGAGGATAAACTGGTCGGTTGCTACCACCACGATCATCACTGCCTTCCCTATCCAGAGATTTCTCGGCCAAGTAGTGATTAATACCCCGAACTGTCCCCTATGCGCTTAGATCAGATGTACACGGGGGGGCCCCGAACGATTACCTCCAAAAGGTCGAAGAATAATTGGTAATCATCCGATATTCCTGCCGTACTGGTAGATCGATGGCAGGGGAGGTCGGGTGTAATAAACATGCATATACAATGCCTGAGAAACCCAAGGATATTAAATTTAATTTAATTCAAACAACAATTGTTAATTCATAGTTAGTGATGACCTTTAATAAATTTGAGTTATTTGTCATCGCATAATTCCAACATGCATAGACTGAATGGTATTATTATTATTAATTTACTTTTATCCCGGTTCCACATAGGATTACGGAAGGGGTATGATAGGCACCGAATGGTTAGATGAGACAGGTATTCGGTACTCTAAGTATTTCTGGCTTTAACTCAACTAGTTTAATTTTCAGTATATAATGAAGGAGGAAATGGAACACTGGCCTCGTAACATTTCAATTAACGCAGTGTATATAAAACTCCTCTGATTTTAGTATTACTTTATCAAGAATAGGTTAGCTTCTTTTCTCAAATGTTATATTAAAATATAGCCAATATCATATATTTCCAGCATACGTATTATACGATGTATGTATTGTTAAGAACGAAGTTCAGTGTTGTTAAAATTTAAGCACAAATTCGTGCGTAAAAAAAAACGTCGTGATATGGTTAAATTAATAAATGAGCTTATTTATAATGAGAATAAAGAATGCTAATTATATATATATTTTTTTTTTATGATAATCAGTTTTTATGAAGAAATTAGTATGTACTTCAACATATACCTCTGCTCGCCTTACCCCATAACAAAATAAATCGCCTTAAATACTACTTTGTAACATATCTCAGTGATAAGCTCGTCTTACCAAGGGATTTGAAATAGAATTAAGTCATTTCCGAGGTCCGTTACTTTCTTATCAATGAGAAGGGTCGCCTTAAGATCTAGTATCAACATAAGACATTCTCCTAGTGATAGATTCATCTCACCAAAGGAAATGATACTGGAAGATCTTTTCCGAGGTGCGTTACTCACCTACCACCACAAGAATGAATTCGCACGTTATATGTCAAGAGGTATAGTATGGCACAGAAATTCAAACAGTAAGTTAAATGACCATTTCTCCAGTATTATAACGATATACTCTAATTAAAAGATTGTATAAATATAAAAATGATCATTTTACTTGGTATAATGATATAATTGCACATTATAATATACAAGTAAAGTAGTATACAATAAAAGCACAAACCTTCGTCGTCTTCTTTTTACCTAGGGTTACCATGCTTTTCTCCTGGAATAAAATTATGTGCGAAGCAGCATCGTCACTAACACCTTCTGTCATCATCTTAACATCGTATCATCATCTTAACATCTTGTCGTCATCTTCGTCATCTTAACATCTTATCATCATCATCTCAACATCTTATCATCATCTTAACATCTTATCATCATCTTAACATCTTATCGTCATCTTAACATCTTATCATCATCATCTTAACATCTATCATCATCTTAACATCTTATCGTCATCTTCGTCATCTTAACATCTTATCATCATCATCTTAACATCTATCATCATCTTAACATCTTATCGCCATTTTCGTCATCTTAACATCATATCATCATCATCTTAACATCTTATCGCCATCTTCGTCATCTTAACATCATATCATCATCATCTTCATGACCCATTTAACAGTCGTACACAGTGCCTATATATCCGGAATAAGTTGAGGATTGGTTACAGATGAACACTCCCATTAACATTAGAAACCAGTCGAAGGTTTCTCTGCCACCATATACTCCAGCTGTACGATACATTAACCTTCCCTGAAATATTCCTGTATACGGCCTGGAGAGCATGATAACCCATAGGAACTGCATTCAGCCGAAATCTTAGGAACATCCAGGTTCTGTAATGATTATGGTTAATGCCCGCCCCATTTCGAAATGCGAAACGAATCTTTACAATCAAATACCTAATCTAGGTTTCTAGATAGGATTTATTTTTAAATAAAATAGGTATAAACGCGTAGGGAGCAGAAGCGTTCAATGATTGACCATCACTTAGTGGTTAAATATCAACTAACTACTCTTAATGTTATATTAAACACTACACGTAGAGCTGAAACAAGGAATTAGCTTAATCTACTGACATTTAACCTCCGGCTCACGTTATCACTGAACGCATATAATTGATTATTTTTTTGTCGCTGCTCCCTATAAACATCATCTTAAAGGATACCAAATCCACTTTTGGGATATATCTTGATGCCCTTATAGACGACGTTATTGTTTAATCGAGCAAAAATTTAATACACATTTTCTTTTTCTTACAACTCAACCGCGGTCTGCGCTCATATAGGCAAACAAAAATAAAAATATTACAAGTGAAGTTAAATAGGACTTCCAATCACATACATATCTCGGCACATAGAAATACGTACTTGCAATGAATGTGTTTCTCATTATGTAAGAGACCCAGTCATTGTTAGTCCAGATTATTTTTTTTTTGCTGTCGATATCATCACAACTATTAGTCTTTAACGTAGGTAATTAAATATGTAGCGCAGTCCTAGACTTAAGCATACCTAAACTTCCCCTTATAATCTAGCTGAAAATTCCGTTGTATCACTTACTTGTTGACGGCAAAAATACACAGAAGGTGTATTTACTAAACAGAAATTAATGAGACTTTTGTCTCCAGACTGGCCAAAATCTTGCTAACACTTAAACTAAATTCGGGAGAATCTACAATTTTCTCCATAACTAAAAACTTTAGCCATGTCTTTTCTAAGTTGTAAGTGTTATGAAATGTATGTAATGTATTTTAATTGTTTTTTATTATTAAGTGTAATTAAGTGCAGCTGCATCCGCTTACCAATTTTTATTACTACGTGTTGTGTAATTTCAATGCTAGTGAACCATTTACTTATCCATAAAGACTCTACTTATGAAACACTAAGCTGTTCCTATACATCAGTAGTTCTTATGATATATTGTCCTAGAACAATAGATCATTATCTAATATTGTCGAAGCGTCCCTATGATTCTTACAAATGAACCACCTCACAGTGATTTTGGAAGAACCACTTAATTTAATTTTGTATGTGTAGAGTAAGTGATACTTAGAAACATAAGAAAACAAGTTATAATAAAAATGATTCATAACAATTCAAAATAGGAAGTACTACTGCCATCACCGATCTAATAAACCTTTTCTAAATTACTCACGCACTCTGCTTGTAGTTATACTTAAATTTATTGCTAGAAATATACAAAACGATAATTTAGCAAAATAATTAAGCAATAATAAGGAAAACCAACAAATTCACATATCCACTATTCAATCTTTATCACTCACTTCCACTATTATTTTAAATTCGTATTTATTCATTTTTTTTTATCTTAAAATTTTAACAACTTTATTTGCGCGGAAGTATTTTAGAATAGAAGTTACAAGCCCCCAAGCGTCCAGACGGTTTCGTCGCTTGTCCTTCACTGTCTTTCCAACCACCCCCTCACCCTATCCAGTATTTTTCCTCAGTTGCGCACGAGTTCGAAAAAATATTCCTGTTTCACTCTCTCCACAGTCTAATCCTCCTGTCATCCTTGTCTTAATCTAATTTTGAACACATACCCTTCATCCGTGTGTGCGTTTCTATTTACCAAAGATTTTGCATCTTTTGAAACGACCGTAACGACTATTGTACTAAGATTAATTTTACAATGGCGGCCTTTTGCTTTGCACTTTTATGGTTGCAATTCTTTGAATGTGTGCCGCAGCGGAGTGTGAGAAGTATTGTCAAAGTTTTAAAAATAATTTCGTCTATATGGTAGAGCAATCTTCCGTCTAGGGCAGGTTATGTACATTCACCCCCCAAAATTTTAAAAGGTCTATCCGGTTAAAATTTTCGAAACTGACTAAAATACACCAAGCCTAATATTCATCTGGACATATTTTATTTGGAAGAACATGTGTTACATAGATGCTGTTATTTTGGCGTTACAGAGTCAACCAAAATTTGCCGACTTCAAAACTATGCGTGGTACGAAATAATGATAATTACTAAAATCATAGTCTGTATGATGTTGCAAGAAAAAAGATTTTGTTTCCTTTCCCAAAGGTTTCAGCTTTTCCTGATATTGTACTATCTAGCGATGCGCTCGGCGCTGCGATGTGACTTATTCTCGAGCACGCATGCTTGATCGAGGAGTGCCAGAGGATGTTTGAATCAAGCACCAAAAGGTCAAGTGTAAATATTTGATTATCCCTTGTTAATTTATGAAGTTTTGGTTATCATCTCAAGTATAAATTTTACAATTTTCGATTTTATTATTACAATGATTCAATAAATATAATTATTTTATTTGGATATTAGTACGAAATTTATAATAATCTAGTTTTGCACTTACATAATAATATTTTTCATAACAAAATGGCACTGATAATTGTTTTGACTATTGGTTTAATAATGCGTATAAAGAAACTATAATATTGCAAATATGAATAAGTGAAATGAATCTGAATCTGAAATGAATATACTATAATACATTAGGTTTTTAATATATAATTGTCATAACACGTTCCTTTTTTTTTTGTAAAATGATCTATTAAGGATCAGATATTTCTTTATCTAATATGAGTTTAAATGTATCGTCTTTAGTTTAGATTTTAGATCGTTATTCCACTACCATATTTTGCACAAATATTATATATACATATTGTACCCCCTCTACCTTACATCGTTTTTTTTTTTTGAGTATTTTTTTTTTTTTTATCAACAAACATCAAATTTGCTTTCATGTTCAGACACTACACACACATGACAAACACTATAGTACAGAGTAATACTTATTACAGTTTTTTTTTGTTATGTCTGTTTTTCTATTCCTATAGTGATGGTGATATAATAAATAAATGCAAATTTAGCTCCTAAATAATTATTAACCCGTATTGTTACTTAATTGCTATTCACACTGAAGACATCTTTCGACCTACCGTTACCTTAACTTGAATAATTTCACGGGTGATAAAGTTAGCAATTGCATGTTACTTATCTTAAGAATGTCACTTTCCGTTGGGAACGCATATATGTCACATATACACCTACGAGAATACCTACGTAAACCCCCCTTTTTTTTTCACACAGCGTTATCCATCCTCAATCCAAGCAAAGCCAGCACCTTGGGAACCAAACAGCCGAAACAACTTATACATACCCTTCGTTTTGTAAATATATACATAGCATACAAAACAATACCCAGACACAGAACAAATACTTACGTTCATCACACAGATCCCGGGCGGGAATCGAACCCACAACTCACAGCTCAGAAGGCAGGATCACGACCAACCGAGCTATCAGGCCAGTCAAAGTACATATTATAGTTACAAACTTGTACAAAGTACAACATAGTTACTCTCCCGTTTAGAAATAATTCATAACAATGCGAGATATTCAAAAACCAGTCACACAAATTAAGGACTTATTCAATGGTTCTAACTTTTAGTCTCAGTCAAGGGTATCAAATCAATAGATTCAAGGAGTTAAACCTTACCCGTTCTGAATACTCAATTTAATGTCAACCTATTATAACAAATATACAACATAAGGACAAGGGAACCTACTGTCATTTCTTAACCAATTATGCATAAAATTTTAATTTGATGCGATGGCTCAGAGTAAACAAGCATAACGCAGTGCGTGGTTTAGAAGAGAGCAAGTCCTTTAGGCATATACATTCCTAATCTTTTATGACATTTTGGTTTGGTGAAGGTTACTGTCTTTATAAAATCTATTTGAGACTCACCATGTTTACAAATTTTCATTTGATGATTTAAATTATTTAGTTGTTTCATTATATATTTTTTTTTTATCTCTATACATTCCTCATCCACTAATTTACTACCATACCGTTCTCTGCCAACCCGCGAATCAAATATCAAGTTAATAATCTCCTTGGCAGATAACGAGTATGACTACAATTCAACGCTACCCGATTTACCGAACCCTCCTTAAATGTAAAAAATTACTTAACCCTAGTTAGTTTGCTCTACTGTCTCAATAAGATACACTGTAACAACCTAGCATGTACTCTAAATAATAAAAATACCCTATTATAAACAAAACTTCTAAGTTGCCAAAATGAATAAAGCTCTAGCTGTGTAACGTTATTATGGTTATGACTTTAGGTTTTTTTTTTTTGTTCTACTGCCGGCTTATTTCTACCAAATATTCTAAGAAATTGATTCTTTTGTTTATTGTAATTACCTTGCACGTGTTTGTCTGAGGAGCAGACCAGCCGGCTTGACTAGTACAGCAAAAATCAGACATAGAGGCTATGTGCAATAACATAGTTGTTTGTATAACTATAAATGTTTTTGTCTGTGTATTCTATACTTTATTAGTAGACGATAGTAAGTAACTCATCGTTTGCGTAGCAGTATATTCTGTATAGCACCTATAATTTTTAATAAGATTCCTTCAAGGTTACGTATTGATAATGACTCGATTTTCAAAAATAAACTTAATGAGCTCTTTTTTTTTGTAAGAGCTCTTGATGGACAAAGCATATTATAATAATGACAAATTTCTGAGGGATTAAAATTTAGTTTAATGTACAATTCCAACAACTAATATGTTTAATTTATTATTGATTTTTAATGACATGTATGATTGGGCATTATTTATTTTATTATATTAACAGATACTTAATGAATTAATAAAATGAATTGGAATTTTGACAAATCTAAATGCTTGCCTTATTGCGTACTACTTACCTACTAATAGAACCCTAAACATTTTGAAAAATTCATATTATAACTAATGTATGAAAAGATAACCTAAATCAGATTCTTGTTATTTGTCCAGTTTAATAACCTTTCCTTTGACATGACTAGTTGCGCCCCTCGGTTCCACCCGCGACACAAGGTATCCCAGGCCACAAATCACGTGCTCAAAATTCCATCCAAATCCATTCAGCAGTCCATGCGCAAAAGAGCAACAAATATACACCCATACATCCACACATCTATACCCACAACCCCCCGCATCTACAATATTAGTAGGATTGTCCTAATATTCAACTACTTTTGTAAATACGACCAGTGGTCCAAAAATCTTAATTGCAATTAACTACTTAATCCATATTTTATTTCGACAAGTGTCCTTACACCCCCCCAAGTCTAAAACTAATAAACACCCCCTAGTTCCTAAATGCCTTCTATAATCAATTAATGTTAACAATTTAGTACTTAACAAAATATATATATATATATAATTTTTAGTAAAATATTAAATTTTGCTAAGCATATATATTTTTTTTAATTCTATCTGTTAAACGATTGTATGATTTTTAACATTATTACATATCATTATTATAAATTTATATCACAAAAGTATAGGTATAGGTAATATAGGTTTTCATTTTATTTTATTTGAGGAAAGTGATCTTGTTTGTCAAGATAAAATATATATATATTTTTTTTTTTTTTTACAAAACTATATACTTTATTATTATTTACTGACAAATCATTAAATATTGAGTGTAATATTTAGAGCAGATTAGATAAATTGGTTGGTTTAGACCTATTTAAATATAAAAAGTATGAAATTTGCAACACCTTTCGAAGTATACGATTCACACGGTCTCTGAAATAATGTCATTAACTCTTTCCATTTCACGAACACCAAATTGTGGGCTTAAGCCCACTTTATTTAAATGAATTATTCTGGGAACTGGCACCAAATTGTGACTATTTCATTCTCTCATAAGGAACCTGTAATTCAATTAATTATTTATATTGGCCATATGATCGTCTTCCGCTACGTTGATATGTAAGTAACCCGGATCTTTTAGAGTCAATGAGACATATTCACAGGATGATCGAAGAAAAACTTTTGAGATTGAGAATTAAGCTTCAGTAAGGAAAGAATAAGAGGTTTTTTTTTTCTTTTTGGAAGCGTTGCGGCTCCAACCATCGCCCACAACAGTGAATGCCATTCCACTATATGCACTCCCCTAGGAGAGGAAGGAAGTAGAACCGGAATTAGCTGTACAATAGCCATATTTTATAGCAAGCCAAAACCCTTCAGTCCAACATGATTGTTCGAGTTCAATAAAACCAAGCTAAGTTAGCTGGTATACGGTCTTGCCGTAGTATGTTTGTAGTTTATATAACGGTCAATGCCGCAGGTCGTTGTTGCTGTAGTTTATATAACGGCCAATGCCGCAGGGTGTAGTTTGTTCGTAGAATTAGAGCAAGCTCTAATAACGTATGTTTCCATACTAGTTTTGTAATGTTGTTTTTATTTATAAACCAGCTAGTTAGCTGTAATAGGAACAAGTCCCAGTAAAGGTCTCCAAGGCTTCTTATGAGCTATGCTTATGCCCCCAATCAGTCCCTGTGACTAGGCAGAGCAAGTTTTACACGAAGGGGTCTCGTACAGTGCTGGTTACCCAGACCACAGGGAGGTCAGAGATCATATTAATAACTCACCATCTTAGAAGTCAAGGAGATAATTTTGTTTTATAAATATTCAGCCAAACCGAATTGACTCAGGAGAGGATAAACTGGTCGGTTGCTACCACCACGATCATCACTGCCTTCCCTATCCAGAGATTTCTCGGCCAAGTAGTGATTAATACCCCGAACTGTCCCCTATGCGCTTAGATCAGATGTACACGGGGGGGCCCCGAACGATTACCTCCAAAAGGTCGAAGAATAATTGGTAATCATCCGATATTCCTGCCGTACTGGTAGATCGATGGCAGGGGAGGTCGGGTGTAATAAACATGCATATACAATGCCTGAGAAACCCAAGGATATTAAATTTAATTTAATTCAAACAACAATTGTTAATTCATAGTTAGTGATGACCTTTAATAAATTTGAGTTATTTGTCATCGCATAATTCCAACATGCATAGACTGAATGGTATTATTATTATTAATTTACTTTTATCCCGGTTCCACATAGGATTACGGAAGGGGTATGATAGGCACCGAATGGTTAGATGAGACAGGTATTCGGTACTCTAAGTATTTCTGGCTTTAACTCAACTAGTTTAATTTTCAGTATATAATGAAGGAGGAAATGGAACACTGGCCTCGTAACATTTCAATTAACGCAGTGTATATAAAACTCCTCTGATTTTAGTATTACTTTATCAAGAATAGGTTAGCTTCTTTTCTCAAATGTTATATTAAAATATAGCCAATATCATATATTTCCAGCATACGTATTATACGATGTATGTATTGTTAAGAACGAAGTTCAGTGTTGTTAAAATTTAAGCACAAATTCGTGCGTAAAAAAAAACGTCGTGATATGGTTAAATTAATAAATGAGCTTATTTATAATGAGAATAAAGAATGCTAATTATATATATATTTTTTTTTTATGATAATCAGTTTTTATGAAGAAATTAGTATGTACTTCAACATATACCTCTGCTCGCCTTACCCCATAACAAAATAAATCGCCTTAAATACTACTTTGTAACATATCTCAGTGATAAGCTCGTCTTACCAAGGGATTTGAAATAGAATTAAGTCATTTCCGAGGTCCGTTACTTTCTTATCAATGAGAAGGGTCGCCTTAAGATCTAGTATCAACATAAGACATTCTCCTAGTGATAGATTCATCTCACCAAAGGAAATGATACTGGAAGATCTTTTCCGAGGTGCGTTACTCACCTACCACCACAAGAATGAATTCGCACGTTATATGTCAAGAGGTATAGTATGGCACAGAAATTCAAACAGTAAGTTAAATGACCATTTCTCCAGTATTATAACGATATACTCTAATTAAAAGATTGTATAAATATAAAAATGATCATTTTACTTGGTATAATGATATAATTGCACATTATAATATACAAGTAAAGTAGTATACAATAAAAGCACAAACCTTCGTCGTCTTCTTTTTACCTAGGGTTACCATGCTTTTCTCCTGGAATAAAATTATGTGCGAAGCAGCATCGTCACTAACACCTTCTGTCATCATCTTAACATCGTATCATCATCTTAACATCTTGTCGTCATCTTCGTCATCTTAACATCTTATCATCATCATCTCAACATCTTATCATCATCTTAACATCTTATCATCATCTTAACATCTTATCGTCATCTTAACATCTTATCATCATCATCTTAACATCTATCATCATCTTAACATCTTATCGTCATCTTAACATCTTATCATCATCATCTTAACATCTATCATCATCTTAACATCTTATCGTCATCTTCGTCATCTTAACATCTTATCATCATCATCTTAACATCTATCATCATCTTAACATCTTATCGCCATTTTCGTCATCTTAACATCATATCATCATCATCTTAACATCTTATCGCCATCTTCGTCATCTTAACATCATATCATCATCATCTTCATGACCCATTTAACAGTCGTACACAGTGCCTATATATCCGGAATAAGTTGAGGATTGGTTACAGATGAACACTCCCATTAACATTAGAAACCAGTCGAAGGTTTCTCTGCCACCATATACTCCAGCTGTACGATACATTAACCTTCCCTGAAATATTCCTGTATACGGCCTGGAGAGCATGATAACCCATAGGAACTGCATTCAGCCGAAATCTTAGGAACATCCAGGTTCTGTAATGATTATGGTTAATGCCCGCCCCATTTCGAAATGCGAAACGAATCTTTACAATCAAATACCTAATCTAGGTTTCTAGATAGGATTTATTTTTAAATAAAATAGGTATAAACGCGTAGGGAGCAGAAGCGTTCAATGATTGACCATCACTTAGTGGTTAAATATCAACTAACTACTCTTAATGTTATATTAAACACTACACGTAGAGCTGAAACAAGGAATTAGCTTAATCTACTGACATTTAACCTCCGGCTCACGTTATCACTGAACGCATATAATTGATTATTTTTTTGTCGCTGCTCCCTATAAACATCATCTTAAAGGATACCAAATCCACTTTTGGGATATATCTTGATGCCCTTATAGACGACGTTATTGTTTAATCGAGCAAAAATTTAATACACATTTTCTTTTTCTTACAACTCAACCGCGGTCTGCGCTCATATAGGCAAACAAAAATAAAAATATTACAAGTGAAGTTAAATAGGACTTCCAATCACATACATATCTCGGCACATAGAAATACGTACTTGCAATGAATGTGTTTCTCATTATGTAAGAGACCCAGTCATTGTTAGTCCAGATTATTTTTTTTTTGCTGTCGATATCATCACAACTATTAGTCTTTAACGTAGGTAATTAAATATGTAGCGCAGTCCTAGACTTAAGCATACCTAAACTTCCCCTTATAATCTAGCTGAAAATTCCGTTGTATCACTTACTTGTTGACGGCAAAAATACACAGAAGGTGTTTTTTTTTTTTTTTTTTTTTTTTTTTTTTTTTTTTTTTTTTATAACATAGACAGACAAACAAGCATACGGCCCGCCTGATGGTAAGCAGTTACCGTCGCCTATAGACACCTGCAACACCGGGGGCGCTGCCAGTGCGTTGCCTACCTTTCAAGACTCTATTAACCCGACGTTTGAAGTGCCCCAAGTTGTAGCTCAGCGGGAATACCTCAGATGGTAGCTCATTCCACAACTTGCAGGTGTGTGGTAGAAACGATCTCGAAAAACGGACTGTGCGAGATTTCCACGGGTCTACAAGGTGTGGATGAGCTTTCTCACGGTGACGAGCTGTGCGATTATAAAACCGCGACGCAGGTACTAAGTTAAACAGTTCTTCAGAACATTCCCCGTTAAAGATTTTGTAGAACACACAGAGGGAGCCGATATCTCGGCGTAAACTCAGTGGTTCTAAATCTTTGGTGAGCTCAGGATCGTCGGTGAGTCTAACGGCTCGTCGCTGTAAGGAGTCAAGGGGCTGAAGCTGGTACTTTGGCGCACCGTTCCAGAGATGAGAGCAGTACTCCATATGGGGCCTGACTTGCGCTTTGTAAAGCAGAAGCCGTTGGCCCGGCGTGAAGTACCGCTTGGCTCTGTTGAGTACACCCAGCTTCTTAGAAGCAAGACCAGCTTTACTTTCGAGGTGACTCCTAAACTGGACTTCGCTAGAAATGTCGACACCTAAGATCCCGAGTTTCACCGAGGTGGTAAGAGGAACGCCCTGGAACTGCGGAGCTACAGAAAAGGGTTTCTTTTTGGCAGTAAATGCGCAGACTTGTGTCTTTGTAGGGTTAAACTCAACTAGGTTAAGTCGACCCCACTCCGAGACTTGCTCTAAGGAGCTCTCGATTATGGACACAAGTCCTTTTCTGCTGTCCTCTACTTCGTGATGAGGGGCATTTATGCGGCCTGTGTATTGTGCATCACCGGTACTGTCATCAGCATAGCAATGAATATTGTCGACAAGCAACAAATCATTGATATGCAGAATGAACAATGTCGGCGATAGAACAGAGCCTTGTGGTACGCCAGCGTTAATTGTCATAGTCTCGGAGCTAGAGCCGTCAACGACGGCTTTGATGCTCCGACCAGACAAAAAATCGGCAATCCATGTGCACAGCCCCTCGGGAAGCCCGTAAGATGGTAGCTTCGAAAGAAGTGCCCTATGCCAAACCCGGTCGAACGCCTTTGCGATGTCAAGGCTGACAGCTAAAGCCTCCCCCTTGCTTTCGATGGCTTCTGCCCAGCGGTGAGTGAGGTATACAAGAAGATCACCAGCTGATCGGCCGCGACGGAACCCGTACTGGCGGTCATTGATCAGCTGGTGACCCTCAAGATATCCCAAAAGCTGAGTGTTAATCACTCGCTCCATCACCTTAGAAAGCAAGGAAGTGATGGCAATAGGCCTGTAATTCGCAGGGTCAGTTCGGTCACCCTTCTTGGGAACTGGGTGAATAAATGCTAACTTCCACGAAGACGGGACTTTACCGGAAGCGTAGGACAGCGAGAAAAGTTTCGCAAGTACAGGAGACAGCTCTGGAGCACAGGTTTTTAGTACGATTGCCGGAATCCCATCCGGCCCACTCGACTTTCGCACATCAAGAGACTGTAGCTCCTTCCGTACGAATCTCTGGGAGAAACGTATATCTGGCATGGAGCTTCCACAGGGCGGAAGCACAGGTGGTGTAGAGTCCCTATCGTCGAGAGTCGAGTTAGAGGCAAATAGAGTACCAAGAAGATCGGCTTTCTCTTTTGCACTAAGGGCTAGGGTGTTATCCGGCTTTCGAAGAGCAGGAAGATTGGACTGGCAGAAGTTTCCTTCAGCAGCCTTGGCTAACGACCAAAATGCGCGGCTCCCAGAAGGGTAACTCGCGAGTCGATTACCAATCTTGCTGATGTGGTCACTTCTTGCCTTGTTAATTACCCTCTTGGCGGATCTGGAGGCAGCGTTTAGCTTTTTCTTCAGTATGGAAGCCTTTGGATCCTTATTCGCACAGGCATCCGACCAAACTCTATAAGCGGCCAATTTGAGATTGGCAGCATCAGCACAAGGGCGGTAAGTGTATTTACTAAACAGAAATTAATGAGACTTTTGTCTCCAGACTGGCCAAAATCTTGCTAACACTTAAACTAAATTCGGGAGAATCTACAATTTTCTCCATAACTAAAAACTTTAGCCATGTCTTTTCTAAGTTGTAAGTGTTATGAAATGTATGTAATGTATTTTAATTGTTTTTTATTATTAAGTGTAATTAAGTGCAGCTGCATCCGCTTACCAATTTTTATTACTACGTGTTGTGTAATTTCAATGCTAGTGAACCATTTACTTATCCATAAAGACTCTACTTATGAAACACTAAGCTGTTCCTATACATCAGTAGTTCTTATGATATATTGTCCTAGAACAATAGATCATTATCTAATATTGTCGAAGCGTCCCTATGATTCTTACAAATGAACCACCTCACAGTGATTTTGGAAGAACCACTTAATTTAATTTTGTATGTGTAGAGTAAGTGATACTTAGAAACATAAGAAAACAAGTTATAATAAAAATGATTCATAACAATTCAAAATAGGAAGTACTACTGCCATCACCGATCTAATAAACCTTTTCTAAATTACTCACGCACTCTGCTTGTAGTTATACTTAAATTTATTGCTAGAAATATACAAAACGATAATTTAGCAAAATAATTAAGCAATAATAAGGAAAACCAACAAATTCACATATCCACTATTCAATCTTTATCACTCACTTCCACTATTATTTTAAATTCGTATTTATTCATTTTTTTTTTATCTTAAAATTTTAACAACTTTATTTGCGCGGAAGTATTTTAGAATAGAAGTTACAAGCCCCCAAGCGTCCAGACGGTTTCGTCGCTTGTCCTTCACTGTCTTTCCAACCACCCCCTCACCCTATCCAGTATTTTTCCTCAGTTGCGCACGAGTTCGAAAAAATATTCCTGTTTCACTCTCTCCACAGTCTAATCCTCCTGTCATCCTTGTCTTAATCTAATTTTGAACACATACCCTTCATCCGTGTGTGCGTTTCTATTTACCAAAGATTTTGCATCTTTTGAAACGACCGTAACGACTATTGTACTAAGATTAATTTTACAATGGCGGCCTTTTGCTTTGCACTTTTATGGTTGCAATTCTTTGAATGTGTGCCGCAGCGGAGTGTGAGAAGTATTGTCAAAGTTTTAAAAATAATTTCGTCTATATGGTAGAGCAATCTTCCGTCTAGGGCAGGTTATGTACACCATATACTTGAAATCTAATCTAACTCAAAGGTGACTGACTGACATAGTGATCTATCAACGCACAGCCCAAACCACTGAACGGATCGGGCTAAAATTTGGCATGCAGGTAGATGTTATGACGTAGGCATCCGCTAAGAAAGGATTTTTCGAAATTCCACCCTTAAGAGGGTGAAATGGGTGGTTAAATTATTTTCTCATAGGCCACGCCGCGGGCGAAGCTGCGGGCAGAAGCTCGTTGAATATAAATAAAGGGCATAAATAAAAGTTAGCAAAAAGAAAATAAATAAAAAATATCAAAGAACAATTATTCCAATACGAAAAACTTCACTTGGAAGTCATTTTCATTACTGAATATATAATTTTTTTCAGTTTGTTTTTTAGTTCCCTTGTGACCACGGCGAATTTAACTTGGTCGAAACGTCGAGGTTAGTGAAAATTATGATTTAATAATAAATTTTGTACGCGAATAGGCCCGTTTTATCTTTACAATATGTATACCGTTTGTCCAAATTTTTCTTTCTTTAATATTTCACAACAACAGCTTCAAACTGACACATATTAATAATAATAGCCTTTATTCGCTGATCTTGTTAACTTACATGCTATTCTTATAAAACAGTAGTATTCTTAAATCTAATTTACATAGCAAAAAATAATAAATTATATTAGCAACTATTAGGGTTACGTTTCTCGTGAGAGAATGTGGAAGTGGCGAGAATAATATAATATGTAAATATTAGAGAATAAAAGATAAAATATATTATAAAACAGCCTGGTGTATGCTGTAAAGTTTTATATATTCAAGTGACGCATAAAAGGCAGGTATCAAAAGGACATGGAACATACATTATTTGAATTTAAATACTATACGAAAAAGGCTTTACTAACAGCAACCACTTTGGTCAGATTGTCTGTCGACATAGGCCTCCCCCAATTGTTTCCACGTCTCTCTATCCTTGGCATACCTTCTTCATCTCTTTGGTAAATCATTCTCCCATCTTTTAACTTGACCTCCTCGTTGTCTTTTCCCGTTCTTCGGATACCATTCTATTACATCCTACCGACCAACCGACACATAGAAAAGTATGAATGTCAGACATCCGTTGGAAGTTTATCGTGTGCATCCGCGCAAGTGTTGTAGTAAACTTTGACGCAAATCGCTAGAATTTGTAGTACTTGCGATCGTATCGCGTTTCCGTGGGTAGAATTATTTCGTATTTACGTAGCCACGGAATAGCTTTAGCGAAAAAACAGTTGTTAGAAGATATAACATATTGGTGTCGATTCTGTGTCGCATTCTCTAAAGATAAACGAAATTAACATATTTCCGTCTTTTTCATTTCTCCTTTATCAGAAGAGTACCGCCATACTTTAAGTTTACTTTAGTTTTAGAAAATACGACACATAATCGACACCATTGTATAGTTTATCTGTATTGATAATTTTGTACGAGTTATTTCTTAAGTCGACTGGCCCGATAGCTCAGTCGGTAGGAACCCTGCCCAGGACAAACACTTGTGTGATTTACATTGATGTTTGTTCTGTGTCTAGGTGTTATATTGTACTCTAATATCTAAAAACTAATTAAGTATCTAAGTATTGTATCAGTTATCTGGTACAAGCTTTGCTTAGTTTGGGGCCTGATGGCGCTGTGTGAAATGCCTACACATATTTATTTTATTTTAGCTCAGAGATCCTATCTCTCATTCTGCAGCATTTACAAATATTATTTTATCTTTTGTTACTCTATCTATTCAATAGATGCTCATGTTTCAAACTACAAGTTTATATTTGTTATACAATGCTATGTAGTTTCAATGCGGTTGGTAGGTACAGTCTGTGAAATATCCACTTATATTTATATATATTTGTTTGATGCTTGTAATCATTTTTTTCCAATGTAATACTTCCGTATATTGTATAGGTACGAGTATATATATGACGGCGGCAACGTCCAGTTATAAACTCTATGCGCAGCGGGCAGTACCGTAATTTACTCTATTGTAGCATTTAAATTTATTACAGTAGCAACACCGGCAACTGTCATCGCTGCCCCACTCATCTGGCTATATAAAGGGAGCGCTCGGTGCACTACGATGATTCTTGCTCCGAACACGGCCCGGTGCACATGCTGAAGGCCTATAGTTATATAGGCTGCAACCAACGCACAACCCGTCACCCTATATATACATAGTAAAACGTAAATTACTAACACTCGAAATAAGATGCATATACTAGCCAATTGATTTATTTGCCTGTAGATAAATAATTTTGATTTGATTTGATCTGACAAGTTTACGATTATACATGTGCTAACATTTGTAGCCTATAGTATAATAAACAATAGGTTTAGAACCGCAAAGGCCTATTTCCCATCGACCCCGGTGCATCTGCCCCGGTACCGGGTCAATGGGGGGAAAGTACCATCCAACCCGGTAGCTTCAAAAATGGCTCTCACCAAGGCCGATGGCACAGAAAAAATTTCATCCGATCCGTTTCACTCGTAACCAAAAGTTGTAAAAAACCCAAGTAGAAAACTGTCTACTTAAAAAGTATACCTAAACCAGTAATGAGTTGGTAAGTAATAAAACGCTTTCATAAATCAACCCTGTAGAGCATCCTTGATTTAAGGGTGTACCACAAATCCACCGAGTCCGTTCTGTGAGGCTTAGCTATTGCCAGACCACGTTTCTGTATAATCATTATTTACGGCGACGCAACTTTGGTGTTGTTTCCGCTGTAACGTTGACGCAAGTACCTTATTTATTGCACATTTTAATTAATTACTGCACATTAAACTTTTTTTTATAGTACGAAGTTGTGCCAGTTTAATTGTGAAGTAGGTATACAAATAGGTACTACTTACATTATTTGCTTGCTTGGCACGCGTGGGTTCGGATCCCATCCTCATCGCCATATTTATATATATATAAAAGAAAGTCGTGTTATTCACACTATTTATAACTCCAGAACGGCTGAACCGATTTGGCTGAAAATTTAAAATTGATTTTTTAGAATTTTAGTGTCCGTCTCCTGTTTTGAGCTACCTTTAAAACAGGAGACGGACACTTAAATGCTAAAAAAGGCCCACATTAAATAGGTTTAATAATAAAATTAATAAAGTTTAATAATACTAGCTGCGCCCTGTAGTTTCACCCGCGTGGTGATGAAAAACGGTGATGATGATGATGATGATGAAAAGTAGATAACAACCAATTCTCAGACCTACCAAGTGTGAATATAAAATTTCAACAAAATCGGTTCAGCCGTTTCGGAAGAGTATGGTAACAAATTTTTATAACGATATAGATAGATAGATAGATATCTGTCTACAATTCAACTAAACCGGGTAACAAGTTTGGGCACGCTACCCATAATTATACTGGTGGTAGGAAATTTAGAGTTTTCGGACTGTTAAAATTTTAAATGTAGTCCACTTTCTTTTTTGTTAATGCTGACTGTGCTCTGTGAATTACCCATTAAAATGTAAAGTGGGTACTATTTACGCACATGACCTAAATTAAACCCCGAATGAAATTATAATTAAGAGGGTACCGGAGGAGAACAGCATGTTTTCTTTAAAAACGGTGTAAAAGCTTTTTTCTGCTATAGTGTCCACGTGTTGCCAAAATCTCAATTAGCCTCGATTATTTCCACTCCATCTCATTTCCGGCGTATGTTTAGGTATATGAAGGCCCTTATAGAGGCGATTAATCATCTGTGAGTATACAAATCGATATCATGTAAGGTCGGATTAATTGGGACGCTGGTCATTCTAATACCTACATGAATCATTATTGTCATTGGTACCCTTTTGGAAAAGACAAGTACTTTGTGCCATCTGCTCTTCTCTTCTGTTATCCGTTTATTGATTGTTACAAGAAGATTACAACCTCAATTTTTTACATGTTTTAGAGATGATTTTTCAATAACTGGACAAAGATTATCCGACTAATAAATTATAAACCGCCTAAAACCAAAAACAATAGCTTTTTAAGTGTTCGGTTAATAAAAACCACATTATATTTTCTGTGTTTTGTTTTATCCGATGAACAACTTTATTATTGAAAAATCGCACCTTAGCGTGAACCGTTAGTGATTAACTGTTAATATGTATCTCTTTTACTCACATGAGACCTACATCTATCTGTTTCTAGCGCGAGAAAATAGTCGATAACTAGTCGCTATCTCGCTAGCGGTGCGACAACTACTGGGATAATATATACCTTAGAACATATGCCGTTGCACTTATAATGTTCTCTGAATTTTCTATTTTCAAAACAAAATAAGAGGTAATATGCGGTATTTTCACTATCTTGTTCCTGTTTCCTTGTACTGTTACTGGCACTGACTTAACAGTACAAGGTTGAGGTTGAATTTTGTGTATGTTGCTAGGTCTGACTGCCGAATCATTGATAAATATTTTTATCTAACGCGTCGTTAATACGCCATTAGGGAAATCCTGTATCATAGCGATAATACAGTTAGGAGTATTTCATAAGTAAATAATACTATAAGAGATTGGATAAAGGAATACCTATCTGTTAATCTTTTTATCTCTACTAATATACTAGTATTTCAGAGGTTTTTATCATTTTTGAGCAGTTTATCAAAATATAATTTTTTGTTAGCGTGTGTATTATCTATACTGGGGTTTTTCATATTCTTACAATCTGGTCAAAATGAAGTAGTAGTGCCTACATAGCAAAAAAATACCCAGTTAATTGTAATCATTACATCCAGGATTAAATGATAAAATTTTAGTATAAAAGCAAAAATTAATCGAATTTTCCATTGTTGTGGTCAGCTGTGAAACCATGATATTCACTTGGATCTTTTTAGTAGCGGGTAAGTTAATTTGGTTGAATTCATTATCATTGTATAGAAAATTAATAGAGAAGAGAACAAACAGTACAAGAAAAAATAGAGTGTAAAAATAGGCAGGGGAAATATACAGGGCTATTTTTAATTCAGCTAAAATCTTTTAGGTCATGACTCAATACAATATACATACAACTTTTGTTCTACAAGTTTCAAAAATGAAAGTAATTAAAAAAAATTAACAAAAATTTGACAAATATTTTTTATTAATTTTTTATTTTGGTTTTATTACATACTAAAAAAATTGATAATCATAATACGGGTGAATACTCAGTGAAACAAGATAATAAGCCCTACCACGCAAAAAACGAGGAAATCACAGTTTTTGAAGCAAAGTTTAAACCCATTGTAAAAAATATAAAGATTAAAAAAACTAAAAACAAAAGTTACTGATTTAAATTATATGAGTTATACCCTTAAAAGTTGTTAAATTAAAAATATCCCTGTATAAAGTGCTTATTTCATCGCTAAAACCATCGCTCTTTCGGGAATACGTACTTCAAATTGACTTTAAAAGCTCTCTGCGCTGAATCATAAACAGTACTGCTATACTCGTAAAAAAAAATTCACATGTAAAAACCTTGACATTTTTGTATTATTTCTAGCCGTGGCCAGTGGTGCCAACGCAGCCCGCATAGTTGGCGGTGAACCTACCACCATAGAGCAGTACCCCAGCATTGTGCAGCTGGAACGATACTTGGTGTTCTTCTGGTTCCAGAGCTGTGCCGCTAACGTTGTCAACAACAGATACCTCGTATCAGCTGCTCACTGTACTGATGAAACGTGAGTACAAATCAGTTTAGAATAGAATGAAAAAACGTCCTATACTACTTGAAATAAGGCCACAAAAAACAAAAAGTAAGTTATATGTAAACACTTATAAACCTAAGGTTTTCTTGTTACTTTTATATTTCTTTGGTGGAACAATAAAGAATTATCTATCCCAGTGAATTTTTGTAAAATTTATAACGTCTAAACTGACGTTTGTTACGTGCTGACGTTCGTGAAAGCCGCCGCGGCTGTAACGTAAGTAAAGTAAAGTAGTAACTGGCTCCCAGAAGAAGGACGTCGTATATCTCTGAAACCTGGTCGGAATAATTTTGTAAATAATTGATGTGTGGTTAGTCTTTATTATTTTTCAAACTAAAAAAAAACACTCATGAACTACGAATGAACAACACAAATCCTAGACTTAGATATTCTAGATGTTCTCTTCGGTTTTACTCGTTCCGTCGACAGTCATGAGTTAAGTACCAGATTGAACTCAGTGATGAAACGGGCTTACGTAAATGTTAATGTTACTTTAAAACAATGAAACAGTGGAACGCATTTAATATAAATAGCATTCCACTGTTTCATTGTTGCATAAGATTATACCAACGAATAAAACTCCTCCTACAGATCCATTAAATATGGTGCTCCAGCCAAAACCATCCAAATGTCGCATGGTACCTCGTTTTGCCTAAATGGGGCTCCGAACTGAAGCCACCGGAATACTTCGATGTTTTAGTAACAAATTCCTGAAGGTGGTAGCTGTTAATGATGGAAACGACTTATTATTTCTTGAAGGTTTAACTAATACTAGTGTTAAACTAATACTAGGAAATACTTTAGGTACCAACACGTTACAATAGAGATCTTTTCTTTCTCGAAAGCTCAAACTCAATCAAATATTACTTTTGCCATTTGAATCACTCACTCACTAAACCATGCATAGATAGATAACTCTTTATTGTTGATGAAATATGCAATATGAACAAATAAAACAAATCTTGCGTCCTCCAGATGACCTTTAGATGGAAAGTGTCAGTAGAAATAAAAACGAGTTTGCTTTATACCACACGACTGACGTAAAACTTCTTTAGCTCTATCTCTCTTGGCCCTACAGTAATATACGAAATGTAACTTTTCTTTCCATCTTCACGTAGAGAGGGAGATTAGTATATCTCTCTTCCTAAACTTCCGTTCCCCTCACCAGTTTACCGTCAAGCGTGCGTAAAGTTTTACTTGAAAAGAATATGCGGTAGTGTACATGCGATTTTAAAGTTAAAAAAAAACGAATAAATGGAAAATATTCCTTGGACATTAAATATAGACGATCAATCCTAAGATCATGACCTAGGGATTAAAATATCATTTGGTGCTTTTGTTACAGAAATGCCGCCAATCTTCGTCGTGCCAGAGTGGGAACCAGCTACCGTAACACTGGAGGAACCATCGTCACTGTCTCTCGAATCATCAACCATCCTTTATATCGCCGCTATCCCAATAGAGGAATGGACGCAGATATTAGTATAATTGAGCTATCCTCATCGTTGACATTCAGTGAAGTGGTCGCACCGGTGCCGATCCCGCCGCAGAGCTTCGAGCTTCCCAATGACCTACCCGTCGTACACGCTGGCTGGGGTGACACTACTGTGAGTATTCTGATTCAAACTAAACTCAACTCTAAAAGGCTAAACACACGTCGGTTAATAAGTCGAGTATATATAATAAGTAAGGTTTCTGACGTATTCGTTGTCCTTCTTCTGGGATGTAGATTAACATGAACTGCCCCGCGGTTCAACCCACAAATCTCTTCATAACGCGCGATCTCTTAATTGCCCGGGATACAAAGTAACCCGTATTTGTCTCGGTAGTGTAAGCAATTCATCCCAATCGATTAACGGTTTTATGTGAAAGCCACACAAAGAATCAAACAGACTACGTTTAATTTTTGATTTTAGGGATAATGTTCTAACAATTTACGTATCCGTTTTCACAGAAATATTTTTGAAGTAAAACTTATTTAGGCACGCTTGACTTGGAGAGTACGCTGAATGCGAGGCGAACGGAAGTTGAAGTTGGTTCACGTAGATCTCCATTGTCATCATAACAAAGTTAAAAATTTGTATTATTGTGGTTGTATGTCCGGTAAAATGTCAATTTACAATTGTCAAGATGGCGACATTAACAAAGCAGAAACAAAATTATACCAGCCGATAGATGGAGCTAAACTAAATAAGTTTTATTTCAGCCGTGTGGTCTAAAGCACACTCGTTTTTCAACAATTTCTGACCCTTGGTTCAGTGCTACTCATATCCAAATGCATGCCACGCTACTCGTCGTTGTGTCGACTCGTCACATTTATTTAATATTTTTGCGATGGCTTCGTGGACTACTTCGGGTGCTTCCAGGAACCACCAGTAGTCCGTGGACCACCGGTTAAGAACCACTGGTGCGAGCCTGCAAAATGACATAGGCCACTTTTAAATGCGAAAAAAGGCTTGAAAGGGGGTTGAAACCGCGGGGTACAGCTAGTAACTAAAATAAAAAATAGGTGCGTGTCACAAGCGGAACTACGAATTACGAATTTTAAAGTTACTTTATCGTAATCATTTCCCTGAATTAAATTACAATCCAACTTACAGCAAGGTGGCGTTCCTTCTACGATTCTCCAAGACGTGACCATCTACACCATCGACCGAGAACTCTGTACCGAGCGCTACGCAAACCATGTGGCCAGGCCTGGTATTGTCACCGAAAACATGATCTGCGCGGGCATCCTCGATATAGGAGGCAAAGACGCTTGCCAGGGTGACTCCGGAGGACCTCTATACTATGACAACATCCTGGTTGGCGTCGTGTCTTGGGGAGAAGGTTGTGCCAACGATACCTTCCCTGGAATCAGCACCAGGGTGTCTTCTTACACTGATTGGATTTTAGAAAATGCTAACAATTAACAAAAGAATTGAAAATATTTTCACTTGTTTTAATTTGCCGAAATCCGACGTGTATGCATCATACTATCACACTAATATTATAAAGGCGAAAGTTTGTATGTGTGTCTGTTCGTTACTCCTTCACGCTCAAACGGCTGAATGGATTTGGATGAAATTCGGTACCAATATAGGTTATACACTGGATTAACATATAGGCTACATTTTATCCTGGAAAACTGAAATTTTCCCGTGGGATGAGCAAATAATTAAAATACTTTTTATTCGCGGGTGAATTAGCGGGGCGCAACTAGTTGTTCATATAATTGACGAGTTTCTGCGTCTATAGACACAAAATAAGTATTACCTAGATACCTACCACAATTAACTTTCGTATTCGAGTTATGGATTCAACATTTTTTACATCAGTCATCTCTGGAAGGAAATATCAATTAAAGAAATAGGTATCCTTAAGACAATACAGGGTACTTAAATTAATGTATATTTAATAGAATGTGCGTATTAGGTATTTAGATAATAGTATTCTTTTTATTATTTTTCTCGTGTAAGCCAAAAGGATCAGACTTGATTTAACGATTAATGTCTTACAAAAACAGCCATTAACGACGGTTTAACGTGTCTTCCGAAGCATGATGATATTGAGTGGCCCGATAGCTTAGTTGGCAGTAACTCTGTGGTTGTGGGTTCGATTCCCACCTAGGTCAAACATTTGTGTAATGAACATCGGTGTCTGTTCTGTGTCTGGGTGTTATATTGTATTCTGTGTATGTATTTACAAACCAAAAATATCTAAGTATCAGCTATCTGGTTCCCATAGTACAAGCTTTGCTTAGTTTAGGGTTAGATTAAAATGTTCACAAATATTTATTATTATGATGTGATATAATATAATAATAATAATACTAGGTGGTAGGACTTTGTTGCAAAGTTCGTCTAGGTAGGTACCAACGCTTTACCAGTTATTCTGCCGCCAAGCAGTAGTGTGCAAGCGCTACTGTGTTCTGGTTTGAAAGGCACTGTAGCTAGCGAAATTACTGGGCAAATGAGACTTTATGATCTTTTTATTTATTTTTATTTTATTTTATTTTATAGGTGCACATAACAGATCATAGAAAATATATTATAAAGCAACATGATTTAAAAATTACATTGTGAACAATTCTATAATCCAATTACACATGCACTCAGCCTGATTTAAAACAGTGATAATTACATACTTATCACAAAAACGAAAAGAAATAATGAGAAAGTAAGCAAACGAGTGTACCTTAAATAATCAAACTTAAACAGAACTTAATAAAAAATAATAATACAATAATACAAATAACTTTGTGTGAATTAAATAATTATATACACAATATACATAGAATAAATGATATAGATAAAACGAATACTTCTAAAGATACATTATACACATTTAATGCACTTGAAAAAGGGAAAGGTGACGAAAATAAAAATAAAATACATTTCATTGTGACCCGGTAATTAGATAAGAAGATATATTCTAGTGTCGCCATCCTAACCCTTCTCAAGTGCACTTAAAACCATAAGAACACAGATGGCCCCGAGATACAAAACCTCAGTAGTGTGTCCCAGTACCATCCGTCTACAGCAAATACTTATAAACATTGTTCCTGAATTGGTTGAGACCAAGTCTGAATATATCTAGTACATCATCTTCATCATCAATGTCAAAACGGTGACGAACGCTACCAATTAGGTCATCATAGGAACGGCACATGCGAGGTATAGGACCGTTGTAAGATACGTTATTTTTATAAGTTGTTACCCTAAAAACTCGAGGGATTCTGCTGCGAATATTTACATTAAAGTTTATTAGACTTAATAGATGAGGACTGTCCACCACAGAGTTGATGATCCTATGCAAGCATAACAGCTCGCTTACATGTCTTCTTTTGGAGAGAGAACTTAAATGAAAATGCTTATTCCTGGATATGTAGCTAGGATACCTACGTAGGAGACCAAAACGGCGGCAAACGGCCCTCGTGTAACGACGTTGGATACGCTCTATATTATCAGAGTGAGTTGAGTAAAAAGGTGACCATACCATGGAGCCATATTCAATGACGGGTCTAATTAGACTTTGGTAAAGGTATAAAAGACTCTTTGACTTAGTAAAAGATTTTGTTATTCTAAGAATAAATCCAAGCAGTTGATTGCCTTTTTTAACTAAGTAGTCGTAATGCGGGCGAAAAGAAAGCTTAGAGTCAAAATATACGCCCAAGTCTCTAGCCACATCCTTGCGCTCCAACACAATGTTGCCAATTTTGTAATTAAATAGAAATTTAGGCTGCTTCAACGAGAATGTCATCACAAAACATTTTTTAATGTTTAAATACATTTTGTTTGACCTACACCAATCGTCGACTGCTTCGATATCACTCCGAAGTATTAGACAATCATTTATGGATTTAATAGTACGGAAAATCTTTAAGTCATCCGCATACAAAAGACAATTACTATGCAACGTCCGTTCAAGGTCGTTAATAAATACTGCAAAAAGTAATGGGCCGAGATGTGATCCTTGAGGGATGCCTGAAGAAGTTGGATAAGGCATGGAGAAGTATCCTTTTATTGCAACCATTTGACTGCGGTTTGTGACATAAGACTTTACCCAGCGTAGAAGGTCCCCATGAATGCCATATACTGAAAGTTTTTTGACCAGAATAACATGATTCACCTTGTCAAAGGCTTTAGAGAAGTCCGTATATATTGCATCTACCTGATGTCTTCCATCAAAAGCAGTGCAAATGTGTTGTTTATACACCAACAAGTTACTTATAGTCGAGCGCCCAGTAACAAACCCGTGTTGGTTGGGCGAGATAATATGCTTGACATGATTGTAAATGTGAGGGTATACGAGAGCTTCAAGAAGTTTGGCCATACAGGACAAAATACTGATTGGGCGATAATTTTCACACTTCGATTTATCGCCTGCTTTGTGAATTGGAATTATAAAAGCCAATTTCCACATTTCTGGGAAAACTCCAGAAGCAAGTGACTTATTAAATATTATATGCAGGGGTACACTAATCTCTCTGGCACACTTTTTAATAAAATAAGCAGGTACACCATCAGGCCCAGCCCCCTTATTTTGGTCAAGCTTATTGATGGCGTTAACTATACTCTCTCTAGGAATGTGTATACTAGATAAAGTTAAATAATTTGAGCTAGTGTCCAGACAGCAGTCAGGACCTGAAGTGTCTTCATAGACTGAACCAAAGTAATTAGCAAATAGTTCACATATCATTTGCGTACTATTGGCAATACTAGTATTGTATGACATGGTTTGAGGGATTGAATTACTAGACCTTTTGCTATTAACATAATTCCAAAACATCTTCAGATTCTTTTGTAAGCCTTCCTCAACCGAGTTCGTGTAGAATCGATAGCATTCATCAATAAGACGTTTGCTCCTCTGGCGCAACAAATCAAAAGTGTCGTAATCTCTAGGATTACCATATTTTTTGTATCGTTTGTGATATTTGAGTTTCTCTTCCAGGCATTTAATTAAGTGAAATCCAAACCAAACAGGGTAATTAGAGGGTTTTGATTTTAATGTTGGTGTATATAGCTTTATGGTCTCATTAATTTTATTATAGAATTGCTCTAACGCGGAGTTGACATCTAAAGCATTAAGCAGTTGCGCCCAATCAGTATTGCTCAGAGCCACTTTAATGCTACTATAATCAGCTTTTCGGAAATTAAATCTACGTGCGAAGGGATTTTTGTCAGCGACAACAGATCGCTTAGGCGTCTCGATATCAATGATAATTGCCGGATGATGCTGGTCTACCTTACTAAGTGGTTCGCAACTGTCAACCCTTATGTTAGTGTGGTCATATAAAATAAGATCGAGTAAACGGCCATTAGAATTAAAGATATGATTAAATTGAGACATATTACAAAGAGACATGGTTTCTAGTAAACACAAAGATTTACCTCCAGCGCTGCTACCAGCGGATAAGCTGAATAACTTCTCATCCCTGATCCAATTTATGTTCGGAATATTAAAGTCACCCACAACTAAAAAGGGACCCATAGAAGAATTGTTTAAAATAATATTCTGAGCGTGCTCAAAAAATAGGTTCAAGCTATGTACAGTAATATCTGGAGGCAAATAGCACAGGCAGATATTTAGTAAGATTCTATTATCAGGTGTATTAATCGTCAGCCATATAGCCTCATAAGCACTGTCCCATGAACTTTGTTGCATAATGTTTAAGTGCTTTTTTGCAGCTATCAGTACTCCACCTCCTTCAGATTTCAGTGATGCAGTAGACTGACAGCGATCCTTGCGGAAAACATTGTAACGTTCGTCAAACAACTCTTCATTATGAACACTAGAATTCAGATTAGTCTCAACCAAACAAACTAAATCGTAATCATTATTTAATAAATTCAAATAAAATTCAATTGTCTTAGATCTAAAACGGTTTACATTTTGGTAGTAAATAAACATTAAAACTTATACGGGAAAATAAAACTTTTGCACAAAATATATTATAATAAATTAATAATAACAATAAAGAAAAGAAAAATGAGAAACTAATTACACTAATTTATTTAAGCAGTCTTTTTCTCTAATTAAAATAGCACCTGATTTATCATTCTTACGAACAAACACCTGACCGAATTTAATCCAAACATATTTGTATGATTTATCTTTCGCAATTCTTCTGGCCATGGCATGCAGCTCTTTACACTCCGGAGATAAGTGCTCGGCGACATACACAGTCTTCTTCTCGCCGGGTATACTCAGGTGCGCGGTGTTTAGGGGCTCCGCGGTGTTGGCTTTGTTGAACCTTCTAACGGCAGAGATGATGTTGTCGCGTTGACGTGAAGAAGGCAAAGTGACTAAGATATTGCGAGGTCGGTCTGATGAAGAGTTGATTTTCGCCACACGCCGGCACCCCAGGATGTCAGTGCTTGAAACTGGGCATTTTACTACATCACACAAGTTCTTAAATATGCTGATAACATTTTCGTTTCGCCGCTCAGTGACCGCCTGTATTTCTAAGTTCATGCTGCGTGAAATCTTCTCAGTAGTATTCAGACGGCGTTCTAAAGAGCGGAAGTCTGACTGCAGTTTTTCTTTCTCGGCAGTGAGATCAGATATTATTTTGTTGGTCGTGATTATTTTTGAATCCAGTGTGTCCTGGCGTTCATTTAGGAAGTCTGTAGTGGTGGTAAATTCGCTTCTTAAAGTTGTCACCGCTCCATTTACTTCATACCTAATAGTCGCCTTAATATCATTGAAAAATTCACTGCGAAATTTATCAAACTTAGCATCCAGTAAAGCACTGAACTGAGCCAGTGAGAAGGTCCCCTGGGAATGGGTAAAAGGTGACGTCAGGTCGGCCGCACTATGGTTTAACGGTTCATCGCAAGACATCACGGAATCATTCAGAGTCTCGTGTTGTTTACGTACGGGTGTGTCCGAATTGTTGCCTCTGCGCCTGTTAGTGATGTTATTACAGCTTGGACAGTTCCAATTTTTAAAGTTCTTTATTATATTTGTGTACATCGTTATGTCCATATTCAGGCACTTATAATGATAAGCACCTTGGCATGGAAAACATCTTATCAGTTCGCTAGTCATTATTTCATTTTTGCAAGCAAGGCACTTCTCCATTGTTTATAAGTGCCGACGTAAACAAACTAAATGCAAATTCTCAGTGATTGTAATCAACCGGCTGTGATAATAACAATACAATGTACCTGTGCGTTCTAACTTCCGAGCAACAGCTGATAACGCGCGTGAGTCCAATTCTTATTTTGATAGATTCCGTGCACTGTGGCGTGAACTTATTACGGACTTGAGTAAAATGCTGCTCAAAAATCACCAGATTGATGTGTTTGAACTACAATATTATCGTTTAATAGTATTAAACATTAATTTAAATAAGCAAATAATCAAAACACTGTTTATATTCAAAGGTGAGGGTAGGAAGTGTCTGATCTCTGATCTGATCTCACAGTCGAGTAATTTTATTACCAGTCTGTGCTGATGTCTCAGGATGATGTGCGCAGTGCAGTGTCGCATGAAACTCTATCTTTTGGGGTTCCGAGTGACACTGTTCTGTTATGGGCGGCCGTGTTGCTTAACATCAGGTAAACGACTAGCTCGTCACATCATTCACTAATATAAAAAAAAATAATAATAATAACGGCCAACGATGACATAGATAGATCCTTGATCCTAACTAGGATTCCTTGCGTCTAGGGACCCAGCAACTACGAGGACTATGGTCCCACAACACCCAGACTCAGAGCAAGTTGAGTCTAGAGCCAAGATAGCTGCAAAGAAGCTTGGTGTGTTATCTAAGGTTAAGCAGTTTTTTTCGTCGAATCAGCTGCTTGACCTTTACCAAGCTCAGGTCAGGGCCTGCATGGAGTACTGTAGCCATCTGTGGGATGGCTCGGCCCGATACCAGCTTGCGACTTTGGACACAATTGAGCGGCGTGCTAAGAGGCTTATCAATGATGAGACACTAATTAAAGGGCAAATTCAAAGCCTTGAACACAGACGCAAGGTCGTCGGTCTGTCAGTCTTCTATAGGCTAAATTTTGGAGAGTGTGCGCATGCCCTTCATCAACTCATTCCTTCATCTCCTTTCCATCATAGAACTACAAGACTTGGTGATTCGTCACACCCTTACGTTGTTAGTGTACCCCAAGTCCGCACTAAGCGTTTTGCTGACTCATTTATAGTCCGAACGGCCAAGGAATGGAATGCTCTCCCAAAAACAGTGTTTCCTTCAAGGTATAACCTGGGTCTTTTTAAGTCAAGAGTGAATGGGCATCTCATGGGCAAGCGTGCTCCACCTTAGACAACTTCGTCACTTACCATCAGGTGAGTTGTTGTCAAACGCATGCCCATTTTATCATAAAAAAAAAAAGTATTTGGGCTTTTTTTTCTGTTCACAAATACTTGTCCTGCCGCGGGAGTCGAACTGGCCGCCTCCAGGTTAAACAACCTGCTCAACTACCACACCACAGAGCCTTCAATAAATAAGTCTTATACATTCTACTTTACGTCACATATATTTGTGACCGAATTATCCTGATGTTTATAAGCTTTCTCTCTTGAATGTTGTTGGCGCTGAATACAAGCTTAAAACTCATTAGGAGAGCATGAAGCTACATACTTAAAATTACTTAAACGCAGAGAATATCCAAGTCTCTTGGTATTTTCTCCGGAGCCTCAACCTTTAACTCGGTAAAATAGCGATAAGTTTGGAATATTACGCGTTCTGGAGTCATTTGTTTCAACTAACTGGAACAAATCGCAGGATCATTTGCCTTTTGTGTGCATTTACTTCCCCTTTCCATAAGAAACTGTCGCTTAATCATATGGTGTCACTTAATTTAACGCTTACGCAGTGACAAAGTTTTTTGGCTAGTGTAGGTAATCCAATAAACGTGATTGGATTATTCCGAACGAGTCTCACTCAAACTAGCCATAAAGTTGGAGGTAGCAACTCTTAACAGCCTCTGCTATTATTATTATTATTATTATTTATTATTTATTTATTTACATACACAAAAAGCTTACAGTAACAACCAAACGCTTTAGGGTCATAATACCGGGACATATAATATATATATAGGTACTTATATAAATTTTAAATTCGTGATTTTAAATGCCTAACAAATAAAAACATTAGTTACTTAACATTACTGCTTAAATATTTGATACAAATATTAATGAACAATTGCCTATTAGTAAAAGAAATGTCCAACTCTGGCTGGTGTGCAACCAAGTCGTTGAGCATAGTGAGTGCGTGCGACGTGGGGGCGTTGTGAGCGGTGTCGGTGCGCGCGGCCGCCGGCGCCAGCAGGCGGTGCGCGCGCGGCCGGAGGTAGTTGTCGGGAACGAATAGGGAGCACAGGGACAATGCAGTGGGGTTATCAATTTTATTATTTAATAGTAGGTAATAGTGTAACATGAGCGCATGCTATGTGGTGGTTGAGCAGATCGGCTCATAGCACGGAGGCGGCGGGCTCGACTCCCGCGACAGGACGCGTATTTGTGCACAGAAAATAAGCGCAAATACTTGTTCTGAGTCTGAGTGTTGTGGGACCATGGTCCTCGTAGTTCCTGGGTGCCTAGACACAGGGAGTTCTATTTAGGGTCCAGTATCTATTTATGTGAACGTTGGGCTTTACAATTATTGTTATTACTAATTCTTAATATGCTAACTTGAGCACCAGTTGGACTTGCTAGTTCAACTGGTGCAAAGAAAAATATAACTATTTACTCGAATATATTCCTAGTTGTTCCTGAATATCTGCCCCACTGGGGCTGGTTGGTAATGAAAAGTTTAAGTATTTACTCGAATGTATTCCTAATTGATATTGAATATCAGCAAACTTATTATTACCGTTCTACACAATTACTTCTCATCTTAACCCGCAGCACATCAAATGCAAAATATCTTTGGAAACCAAGTTCAGTATCAAGAGTGACATTAAAAGATATTTCTCTAATTAACTTGTTCGAGCAAACGTGTATGTTACTGGAATTTAATTAGGACGTTAGACCAAATACCCGTCCAGAGCTAATTTATAGCCTGGATCAAACCGAGAGAGCTGCAGCATAGCACGTAGCAGTGGCGTAGACTATTGCTACGAGATGCGCTTTTTCAATTCTCGCTTCAGCAGCTTAAATAAAATACTAATATCGAACTGCTACGCCGTAAAAGCGTAGAGGGCCGTTTTTAAGTTTTGATTTCCCTGACCGCAAAATAAACGCAAACATAGTGAATATTCACTCACTATGTTTGCGATATCTCTCTGGTTTATAGTTTTCGCAGTAGGTGTTGTACTTTACGTCCATCTATTTGATGAATAGTACCGTACCGTAATTTCAAATTCCAATATTTGAGGTTCGTGCATACTCTCACACGTTCCTCTTTGTTTCCATTATTTGAATAGCTAATATAACTGTGCCTAAAGCAAAATTAACTGTCTATATGTGTATTGTGAATGAATTTTATTGGAGAACGATCCAATTTGCTGAATACATAATGATTTATTGCAAATTATTACTCGCACTAGTCTGATTATTCTATACTAGCTGCGCCTCACGGTTTTACCCGTGGATCAAAAGTAGCCTATATGTTAATCCACTATATTATCTATCTATATTCTAAATTTCACCCCAACACGTTTGAGCCGTTTGAGCGTGAAAGAGTAACAAACATCCATACATACACTCTTTCGCGTTCATAATATTAATGGGATCATTTTAGTCAGTAATTTGTACTCGCAAACTAAAATGTTAATTATGTAGTTTTATCAGTAGCTACTATTAGGTATATATTATTAGGTGGTAGGACTTTGTTGCAAAGTTCGTCTAGGTAGGTACCACCGCTTTGCCAGTTATTCTGCCGCCAAGCAGAAGTGTGCAAGCACTACTGTGTTCCGGTTTGAAGGGCACTGTAGCTAGTGAAATTACTGGGCAAATGAGACTTTATGATCTGATCTCACAGTTTAGTAATCTTATTACTAGATTGTGCTGATGTCTCTAGATGACGTGCGCAGTGCAGTGTCACGCGAACCTCTATACTTTAGAGTTCCGAGTGACACTGCAGCTGATATGGGCAGCCGTGTCGTTTAACATCAGGCAAACGGCTAGCTCGTCACGTCATTCCTTAACATAAAAAAAGTCTATGTGTTAATCCACTATATAATCTATCTATATTCTAAATTTCACCCATTGAGCCGTTTGAGCGTGAAAGAGTAACAAACATCCACACATACAGTCTTTCGCGTTCATAATGTCAATTAATATAAAATAGGATCATTTTAGTCAATAATTTGTACTCGCAAACTAAAATGTTAATTACTTAGTTTTATCAGTACCTACTATTAGGTATATATTATGTGGTTTTAGCAAAAGTATATACCACCAGAATAAATAAAGAGCAAATGTGGCTCAGCAGTAGCAACGCACCTACTTCGAATCCCACACGGCTCTGAACCAATGACATTTCAAGCTATGTGCGGAATTTGCACTCGCTGTTATAACGTTAAAGATAAACATCGTGAGAAAACAACATGTCCACGAATCAACCACCATCCCACGTTTGGGCAGTGCGGTGTATAACATATTGTCTGACCTCTCCTGCGAGAGAAAGCCCGTGTCGCAGCAGTGGGAAAGTATTGAGTTCATGACGACCAACGTGGTTGTTGAAATGGAACCTGTAAACAGCAAAACTTTCATCATCATTTTTTTTTATGTTAGGTATGACGTGACGAGCTAACCGTTCGCCTGATGTTAAGCGACACGGCTGCTCATAACAGTTGCAGTGTCACTCGGAACTCAAAATTATACAGTTTCGCGTGACACTGCACTGCGCACGTCATCCTGAGACATCAGAACACAATCTAATAATAAGATTACTAGATTGTGAGATCAGGTCATAAAGTCTCATTTGCCCAGTAATTTCACTAGCTACAGTGGCCTTCAAACCGAAACACAGTAGTGCTTGCACACTACTGCTTGGCGGCAGAATAACTGGCAAAGCGGTGGTACCTACCTAGACGAACTTTGCAGAAAAGTCCTACCACCTAGTATATATATACCTAGTATAGTATATATTTAACTTTCGACATCGCTATAGAGTTAAAGAGGTAACATAGAGCGTAGCGTAGCGTAGCGTAGCGTAACGTGGAGTAACGTGGCGTAACGTGGCACTGCAGCGCGATATCTGAGTTATGCATTCAGCATTTAAATTGGAACGTATTAAATTGAAGTCGTGGCCACTTTACACGTGTAATTTGAATCTTTTATTAATCAAAAGTAAAGCCAGTTGTGGACTAAAAATGCTTTCGATCTTTGATCCCTCTAGTTTTTTCGTTTTATAAACGACTTAATGATATTGCGAACAAAGAAAATCTACTTTTTTAATGAGTACAGGAATTCTAATTTATAGGTAGAGACAATGTAAACATTTTTTTGGTTAATTATGCTTGACTATCGTTATTTAGAGCAGAAATTTTATTGTTTGGTATTTTTAATAAAAAATTCTCTAGTATTTATTATTCTTTGTAGACAGACCCAGTTTATTATAAAAACAACAAGTAAGATTTTTGTTTTTGTTTGTGACTGCCCTGAAAGGTTAGTTGGTAGTAGCCCTGCCTTCTATACTGTGGGTTGTAGGTTTGAATCCCACCTAGGACAAACATTTGTGTAATGTTTGTTCTGTATCTGGGTTTATTTTATGTATCTATTTACGAACAAAAAAGTATCTAAGTATTCTATCAATCGCTGCATGAAACGTCAAAAATATTCGTCGAAAATATTCTTTATTTTGAAATAATACCTTACTAATACGTACAGTACCATTAATTTTACAAAAGCACGTACAAATTGCATACAATCCTACCACACTACTTGATTAAGTATTTTTGACACAAAAGTACAGATCATAAAAGCGAACAATACCAACAGATATTTAACTGGTTTTATTATTACTAGATTACATTAGCGCGTTATACTCTAGTCATCTTCTAATATATGGATTCTAGAGATTCCGTCTATGGCAATGATTGGTAACATATTGAGCGATTAGATAGCGTCCTATTGTTGTTAATAATAGATATTGCGCAGAGTAATTGAGTCCACAATCATTCATATCCCTTGTATGTTATTCTTAGCCTAATTCACCCAGTCGAACGCGTTTACCTAATTATGTGTGACAATATAAACAAGGTCAAAATAAATAATTTACACATATAAAATTCAAAATCCTGACTAACTGACTTATATATTAAAGCATAGCTTAAACCGCTGGTACTAGAGACTTGAAATTTGGGGAGTGTGTTCTTTGTAAAAGACAGGTATCCAATAAGAAAGGGTTTTTTTAAGATTCTAGCCCTAAGAGGGCAAAATGGGTGTTTGAATTATCTATGAAAAAAATTCTTCTTTGTTTCCTATAGGCCACGCGGGCGAAGCCGCGAGCAGAAGTTAGTTTGGTATAATCTAAATTAGGTATAGTTTAAATTATATATCGATACGTGGACTGTGGCTTGTCGTGACAACTTCTATTCTAGCAATTGCCAAAAGTACACGAAAAAAAGGCTATGAGAACGTGTTCATGCAAAAATAATGTTATTTTTGAATATACTGCTGAATTTCAAGAAAATGTTACTTTTTTTAGTTGAAGGATATCTAGCACTTGACCACGCTCTCACCTGATGGGAAGTGACGATGCGCTAGAAGGTGTAGCATGCTTACCATTTGGTTAAGGCATGTTTAAGAGAAAAGTGAATAGGTATTTATACCTATAACTAAATACCTATTCACTTTTCTCTTAAACATACCCGGGTCATATTTCGCCGGAAGCCTGTGCTTCAAAGGAACGGAATGCCCTGCATCTGCATGCTGGCAGGGCATTCCATTCCTTAGCCGTTCTAATTATGAACGTGGAATCGACTCGCTTGGTACGAATGGGTGGTATTTCGACCACTAAGGGATGACGCTTAGCGGAGCGTCTAGTAGTCCGGTAGTGGAATGGTGATAGGGGAATGAAATCATGCAGTTCTTGTGCACATTCACAATGGTGTAATCTGTAAAAGACCGATAGACTTTTTTATATTAAGATATGACGTGACGAGCTAACTGTTTACCTGATGTTAAGCGACACGGCTGCCCATATAAATTCCAGTGTCACTCGGAACTCTAAAGTGTACAGTTTCGCGAGACATTGCACTGCGCACGTCATCCTGAGACATCACCACAATCTAGTTATAAGATTACTAGACTGTGAGATCAGGTCATAAAGTCTCGATTGCCCAGTAATTTCACAAGCTATAGTGCCCTTCAAACCGGAACACAGTAGTGCTTGCACATGACTGCTTGACGGCAGAATAATTGGCAAAGCGGTGGTACCTACCTAGACGAACTTTGCAGAAAAGTCTTACCACCTAGCCACTTTACGTCGATGTGCTAGGCTCTGGAGCCTTTATCAACCAAAGTGTCGTCTTCAATAAGCTTTTTGGCACGCTGAGTTAATAAATAAAAAATAATATAGTTAACAAATAATAAAAACTCAATAAAGTCAATGAATGCTTAGGTATAAAGCTAAGCGTATAAATGTTTTATGTTGAGAATATGAAAGCCTGAAATTAAAATATATTTTAATTTATTGGTCAAAAATTTGCGTGACTTGACAGACAATATATATTTTGTATCAAAATAATAATATTTTTTATTTTTATTATGCGTCATGATGCTATTTTTTCTTCTAGTATATATTTACTTGAATTATTAGTTAATAATTATTTAGTTTGAAAACTATCGTTAGCCATTGTTTATCTTACATTTTGTAAGATAAATAATAGTCGTTACTTATCTTTCAAAATATTTACTTGAAGTTAAACAATATACTCAAGAACAACATTATTCTTAGATAAACACTGTCAGGGCCCTTTTTTCTGTGTAGAACCCAAAGCGGGCTTATTCTTGTGTTCTGCCTATTAATCAACCCCATATACGGATCAACTCTAAGCCTACAACATTTACAGTACCATGCCAACAGCGCCGTTTTTACCCTACTTCGCCTTGATTTGTAGACTATGTTTGCAAAATGTACCTAACATTTCGCAAACACATTTTGGAGTAAAAATACGGTGAAACTGATTATCATAGGTACTTTTTCCCGTCTTTTTGTTAAAGGGCGCCTTGCTCTGAATTTTGTGGTTGAACATAAAATCAAGCTTAATACAATTTTTCTAACCTACTCGTTCTCTAAATAATGCTAAATACTATTTAATTTATTGTGTTATTAATATGAAAGTTTGTGTAAGTATGTAAGAACGTTAAGCATTTTGTAATTTTATTTTTAATTGCTCTTATTTTTAAATAATTTTGACTAAAAATAGCCATTTAGCCAATGCATTTTTTACTAAATTTGTGATTGTTTGTCACAACTCAGCGCTAAAGCGGCTGAATGGGCGGTTATAATATTCGACATAGATACTAATAATTTCGATAAAATGTGTCCACGCATTATAACCGCAGAGAACTGCCAATAAGAAAATAATTTATATAAAAAATCATTCCTACTGTTTGTGGGTTCCATCAGAAACGCCTAATCAGAATCAGTGAATGATTATAAAAACCTAATAACATACTGTGGGCAAAAAAAAGGCAGCTGTTTATATAAAGGTTGTCTGAACGAGATCGCTATCAGCGATAAGAACACCTATTGTAACACTGGTTTAATACAATTTCTTTTATACTTGTATTTTTCATTGGTGAGCCAATAGTCTATCTATCTATTCATATTAAGTGCTATTATTTTTATTCTATGCTATTACGTCATGGTATCCTTTTTCCATAAAACTTGAAGTAACCCAAATGGTGACCCACTCAAAGAACGATACAAATGACCACCATAAGCATAGGAGGAAGGACAAATTACTGACGTTTGTATGGATTGTACAGTCGTCGATAACACTCGACTTGGTCATTTATTGGCAAGGGACTACACATATCTGATGTATCGGTCAGTGTCGCAAAATAAATCGAATTATTTCTACTTATTTGCTATTTCTTTATTTATTCAGCAAACGTGTTTTATTCGAATGTTTTTGTAGCCTTTAGATTTGGTTACGAAAACACTTACAAAAATTCAAGTAGACAAAAATAAAACAGATGACACAATATTTAATTTTATTTCATTACACATATATATTTAGATATATATTTATTTCCTTCAAATAATCTCTATTGTAATTACAAATTTTATTAGAAAAACATTTTCGTTTGTTATTTCCTCTATAGCGTTTTTCTTAATTAGGTAATTCCCAGAAAAGTCGACGCTAATTCGGACGGTATACACAATCTATAATATGCAAATTAAAGTGCCTACATAGGGTAGGTACAAAGGTTACAATAAAACCGTTATTAAAAATGGTTCTTGGCCTACTTACTTATTCTAATTAATATTTACACTCTGCCTTTATTGGTTGGTTTAAAAACTTGACAGGAAGTATAATTCTACTAGATACTTACTTAATAATTTCACATCAAGGTTAATATATCTTAGTACCGTTATAGATAGCGATATTTTGGTAACTAGTATTCTTAAGACTAGTACTCAGTAGTGTGGGTCATTTGTTGTCTTAGGGCAGTATTGAAAATTTTTATATTTCAAACTCAAACTGGTACAATAGACTAAAGATTCTCGCAGTCATTAGAGAATATGACCATAACACAGTTGGAAGAGCTTCTAATACGGTGAGATGAAAGACGCGGGTTTGAGTCCTGCTGGATGCTAAACATTTTAAAGTTTTAATCTATTCCGTGACAGCCACTTGATTTCAGATTGTGTCAAGATCGAGATATCGAGATACAATATATGGCTATAAAAAGGAATGCTGCCTTTGACTATTACTATGGCAACCATACTTTATACAAATATTAATTTATTTATTACTTTATACAACCCTATTTTATATATACTTTATCGACTTTTTAATACATTGACTGTGTTTCTCAAAGTGAATTATAACTTTATTATATTTATTATAGTTATACCTGTGTACATATTAACTCCTAGTTGTCAGTAATAGAAACCCGAATTAAATGTAACCTTTAATATTATTTACAAATATTCAAACATAAGTAGTCTGCAACTCAGTGTGCGAGCCAGCTCTCGGCGCCTGCGCACATTTTGTTCGCATCATCTGTCCAAAAGTGGTTCTAAATTGACGAGACATGGAGCAGTAGAGGATAAAGTTGATGGCCCCGTTAAGAAGAGCTAGAGCGTCCATTATTTCTCCGAACAAGTCGTAACAACGCTTGAAGAAACAACGGCCTAGGAGACCGCTGAGAAGACCTGGAATAGAAACAATTCTTCGAATTAATCAAGCTGTTCAACTCTCAAAATAACATTTTCAACTCTCATCCCTACGTAATGTTCATAAAGAGAAAATCGCCATACTTTTGATCATCACAATGTGTAACTCTACTAAATTAAAATTATTATTATTTATTTATTTTATTGAATTCTGGTGAATTGTGAAATCACTGTTACCGTGGCAAACAAGCAGGCGGTCCACCTTTTTATGTTAATGAATGATGTGAGGCTAGTCATTCACCTGATGTTCAGTGACACAGCCACTCATAACAGAACAATGTCACCCGGGACTCTAAAATATAAAGTTTTGCGTCACACTAAACTGCGCACATCATCCTAAGATATCACAGTCTGGCAATAAGATTACTCGGCGATTGTGAGATCAGATCATAAACTCTCAATTTCCCAGTAATTTCACTGGCTACAGAGCCCTTCCCACCGGAACACAGTGGTACCTACCTAGATGAACCTTGCAGAAAAACCGTACCACCTAGTAAAGTTACTTGATGGTAAGTGATCACCGCCACCATATACATCAGTTTCTGCACCTCCTGCACTGTTTTTTTATAACTTAAACCAAAATCCTATGCCTGCGTGGTCCGAATTAAGATTATATACATACATTTTTGCAGTTATTGCAAAACGAGTGCTCATAACATATGTTCCATAAATTGCGTTCAATAATACTACAAACCTAAGATTCCTTGAGGAAACTCTGTAATCAGAAACAAAAGTAGAACAGCGACCAGCATTTTCGTCGTCCTATCAGTCCTTCGTTCTGCTTTCGACTTTTTCGTTGACTTTCTCGTAAAAACGTTTCCATTCCCATTGCCAACTGCTTCCGCGTGACATGCGCTGTAACCTTTGATAGCCTTCTTCTTAGTATTCACTTTATACAAGGTCCTAATCAGCCAAGCACTTATTGCAGTCAATATAACACAGGGCAAGAGCTTTATCAACACTGCATGAACCCAGAAATTTATCTGATACAATGTACCGTCAAAATCCGAGTCAACGAAGTAAACTCTTGAAGGCAGATAGTTCATATCCAGTGCGAAATCTTTATGTATCGTGAACACCTGGAAAGAAAACAAAGGCTCTAATTTCATTACTTCACCACGTTATAATGATAAAGTATATAGCGTGACCCGATTAATTGGCACACAGCCATAGAAATCAATTAATTGAAGGTGTGTACCGAAATAGCCTTAGCTAAGCCTTAGCGATGATTGTATTGCTTTACGGAACCCAACCGCACAATATGAACAGCTAGTATAATCTTTACTATATCTACGTAATAAACTTGCAACGCCCACTCCTGTGAGTTGCTAATTACGACAGGTATTGGGTATTGGTATTCACATCCACGTGTACGACTAAAATAGACTAAATATGGACTAGTTGTCCTGTATTAGCTTGACAGCCTCTGTGGTGTAGTGGTTGAGCATATCGGTTTATAACCCAGAGGAGGCGGGTTTGATTCCCGAGGTAGGACAAGTATTTGTGCTCAGTACAATTGTTCTTAGTCTGGGTGTCGGCGGCAATATTCCTCGTAGTTCCTGGGACTCATAGAAATCCTAATTAGGTTCCGGGATCTATTTATGTGATCATTGAGCATTATTATGAATATTATTGGCTCTTTTAAAGTATATAGACTTGTTTCCTAACAAATATAATTTAGGTCTTTTAAAGAATAGTATCCTCATAGGTCCATATGCTACACCTTCGACTGCATCGTCGCTTAACATCAGGTGAGTTTGCAGTCAAAGGTAGCGTAAGTAAGGTAGGTAAGGTCTACTCGTACCGTAAAAATAGTACAAATTCTATTTTCAAACACTGCTAACTTTACAATTAAAATATTTGTTATGAATACACACTTTCTTATATAACTTATTATTGAGTCTTCGATAGAAACTCAATTGATCCATCAAATTTATATATTAAATTTACCATTTTCCTATCGACTCAGTTTTATTTGCCTTGTATCGACCTACGTCACAAATAAGTTCCAGATATTATTTACATGTTCGTACTAAATTCAAAACTCTACATTCTCTATTTTTGCCGAGATTACGTACATATGCTTTGTTGTTTACCTTGTTTGCTATACCCTGAGTTAGTTACGGTAGCTGTGGGAGCTGTGGATGTTACGAAATAAATATAGGAGCAGCGCTATCGTAGCTCCCTATTTAGGAGGTGAGTGAGGTATGTGAGATTTATGGGACATCGATATTGAAATTAGAATATCTCTAAACATAAATATTCAAACACAAAAAATTTATTGCAAATAGGCTATTTTTAGCACTTTTACAAGTCAAAATTATATTAGGTACTTAAAATTAAGTTATTGTACTACGCATATAGAATTAAAAATCGATTAATTATAATACATGAGTTTGAAAAAAAAAAGGTCTCTTTCTCACTACTGGTGCTAGCAATCCGGCACAATGCAGAACAGAGAACTCCGATCCGAAGCTTTGATAACAACTGTAAAGAAGAAGCTACAAGAAACTTTACAGTGATGTATTTTTTTTTCTACCGTGTTTTACTAGTGTTACTATGTTTTAAATTTAAAATCCTAGAATGGGTATAGTATCGAAGCTTCGTATAGACGAAGCACATCTTCAGAGCGTACTAGTAACAAAGATGTGCTACTGAATCAATCTGTACTACCATCGTGACCCGAACCTTTATCAATCAATAGAGAGAAAGAAGAGTGGCTCAAATCAATTCAGTTCGACAATTTATCATTCAGTCGCCGCTGAGGTGTGTCGTGTACGGGTAGTATATCTAATTATACTGAAGCCTACCAAAGTAGCTTTATCTGACTGAATTACTATCGCAAACACTCCATACTGCGTAAAGTCGAAGCGGTTCTTATTAATACTCATACCTATATATTAGGTCTCTGAACGATCAAGCACGTCAACACACATCAGCAATCAGGGGTCGGCTGGTTAATGGTGTGAAACTACGAGCAATTAGTTCGCATTTATACGAATAACCTTTCTGCTTAGTTTCGAGAGTAAAAATGATAAGAACAGGAGAATACGAAATCGCAAAATGCTTATAGCTTCACGTAGAATAACTCATAAGATACTCTTTTTTATTTCAACGTTATTTTCTGATGTGTACAAGCAAAAAAATCAATCTATGGTTGGCGAATAATCGCGTGTTTATGTTGCTATCGAAAACATATCGAACCTACATGAATAATATCCAAAGCAATCGATAAGCGATACAGCTGGTCAACGTAAGCTTCTATGACGTAAATTATGTAATTATGATTGTATGGAAATAATGAGAGAGATCAATTAAAATAAAAACGTACCTATATAAATTTAAGATAGGTACTAAAGTAGCCCGGAAGAAATTCATGGAATAAGGCGGCCATCTACTAATCTTTGTTTTGTGTTTTGTTCATTATTGTACTTTGGTGTTCAATAAAGTATTTTTGTTCAGTATTGTATTGTTTTTAATTGAATATATACTCTGCAATCCTTTTTTGTATTATTATTCTGGTAAAGGTAAAACTATGACATCCAATATCCACACTTTTTCTCACTACTTTATAAAATTGAAACATTACAATTTGACTTGCTCTAAACCTTACCTATTGTTTTCTAAATAATCACCCGAAACAAAATATTTTGCTAAAATTAGGTATCTAAAGAAATGTTATTATTACAAACTTGTGTGTTTGTAAACGAACTGCAGTAGCCCGACAAAGATTTCATAGAATTTAGAAATGCGGTGAACGAATCCTATATTGCGCTTATCGTTTGCTCTCCCTCATAAAGTAATCGTAAAGGGATGAGATAACGCTCGTGTTACCAAGGATATTGTACAAGATTTTATACCCTTTTCTAATGAAAGTTCGAGTTATAAAAATATAAAGTAAAAGTTTCAGAAAACGTCTAACGAACTTTTAGAACGAAAGATTTTAATATGAAAGATTGATTGAAAGCCAGGGAGAAAGATAACTTTAAAGCCCCCATACTGATCTTCTAAGGAAAAATCACAACTTATGAGGGCTAGTATTTATCTAATTTTTTTCTCTTTTCTACGTAGAAATAGTAGAAACTTCGCAGAAAATAAAAAGTTTGGCTAAAAACTAAAAGTTAAAGTATGATTTTAGGTACCTATCAAATAATGATGTACTATGGAGGTAACGGTGTAGGTGAATGCTAGCCATGATACTGATAACAGTGAAAATCAAAGCATCGTTGATGGTAACGATGAATTTGACTGCAAAGGTGACAGGTACGGTGAATATGATGATCATGATGATGATAGCAGTAAAACATAAAGCACCGTTGATGGTAATGGTAAATTGGATTACAAAGACGGTGGTTGCGGTGAATATGATAGCAGTCAAAATGATAGCACCGTTGATGGTAACTTTGAATGTGGTAATGCTTATTGTGAAAATAGTTGCAATGTTGATTTGGTGTCGGTGAAAATGGTAGATGTGATTACAAAGGTGCAAGTAACTATGAAAATGATAGCAGTAGGGATGGTAGCGAGCGATGAATATGATAACAATTGTGTTTTGCTGATTGCACCATACTTACAAAATAAGACGGTATGCAAAGTATCGGCGGCAGGATAAAACTGAGTAAGATGGCGACCGAGCACCGTCGATCCGTACACAAAGCCGGACTGTAGGCGGGGTACCTGCAAATAATTACACACTCGTTAACGGAGATTTACTTGTCTCATCTGCTTCACTCTAAGCGCTGGGATCACAAGAGTCGATTATTTCCTATACCCGAATTACCAAAAACAAATACGTCATGTGATAAAAGAAAAATTGTAAGAATCAATGTCTTCTCAAGTATCTCAAAAGTCACTTGTTTCGCCAGTTGTGATATTTCTTTAGTAGTGGATGTTTGAATATGATGATGAAGATGAAAGAAAAACAAATGACGCACTTTGTTTCTACAGCATTGAGCAAAACAAATCATTAATACCTACAAACTACAAAGACAAAAGCTAATATACTTACTTGATAGCAATATATCGCCAAACCGCTAGAGATAGTGTGAGCAGTATGGACGCAGTGTGTAGAATCTGTGTGAAGTGGCTGTGAAACAGAAGATAGACCGCCCACGAGTATGGACGGTCCTGTTGCCCTGGGAATAGCTGGAATTAAGAACATTATGTCTGAGAAATAATTATAAGGTACTATTTTGCGAAATGTGCTATTAGCCACCCTGTATTTTTTGGGATTCTTCTAAGTATGTATAAAACGTCTGAATCTGATATGATATCATTTTATTTACCCAATTCGAATTTAAGAATACTAAGATAGAGTTGATTTCCTAGCAAATCTATACGAATCGTTCACCTAAGAAAAATAATTAAAGTATTCGCTGAAGTCTCAAAGCGCTATCAAAGTTTGCTAACAAAAATTGATGATCAAGAATGTGTATTGAGTATCCTTCTGGGAAATGCCATTGTTCATCAATTTTAAATTAGACGCGTTTTACGTTCTTTTGTTGGGACAGTTACCACATAGTTTACAACGCTATAAAGCTATGATATGTGATATTTTTAGTGCCAGTGACTCGGCTGGTCCATAAAATTTATATCTATATCGATGCAGACTTTAGTCTCAATTGCTTCAGCAGGCGTTGATGAGAGTGCTACACGCGGGTGTTTATTTTGTGTGATCAGAAGTGGGATATAAAGTTGCCAGAAGTATGGAAGGTGCTAACAGCACTGCGTTCACCCAGGATCCACCCTGGATCGAGAAAAAAATCACACAGTAACGAACTTTATAAAATTGTAATGTTATCTTCAATAATGATATTTTAAAATTGAGCTTGTATGTTTTTTTTAATGCTGCTTTACCAGATACTCCTGGCTTCATGCTCTTTTTTAATACATTAATCACATTTGTTTGTTGTATTTTTTTTAACAAAATCAATCGATTCTACATTTAATGCACAGATTTTTGTTCTCTCATTTATCATACTATCTAAATTCTTAAAGATATATTTTCTGTACCTGTATTATACTGGCATTAAATTGAAATGCTTTTACGTCTTTTCCTTAATATTAAATGGCTTTTTAATGTTCTAAGCTGCCGTTACTATGTGATAAAAGCAGGTCGGTAAAACATTAGAAAGGTCACGTGGCAAAATTCCAGCGCACGACTATCCCACGTCAAGTATTCTTCAAATGAATTTAAACTAACTTGAATGTATAAGGAGTTTCAAGGAGTCCCTTGTAACCTAAAACATTGAGGTTAAGTGCATCTACCTTACACATTCCTAGAAGAGTACTAAGAACTTAATTAGGTGGTTTACTTCCAATAGCAAAGATATCTCCTTACTTTTCTCTGTTTACACAACTAATTAAGTCTTAGCACGTACTGTAATTTGTAGATGTCTCAGTAGAAAACTTAAATAAGCCCAAAATTAAAGACCAGTGTTATTTATACGTCGCTATAGGTCAGAGGTGCGAGACGTTTATTTAGAGTGTATACACAGGTTCAAACAAATAGCTAAAAACCACAATTAGGTCACCGTTCCTTCACGTCATTTATTGTCCTTTCTTATAGCAGAAGCAAGGTGAGCTTCTAATTACATGTTCAATTTAAAAATCATTAGCATTTGAAACTGAAGGCTTTCTGACACGCCTTTATCAAGTGCCCACCAGAAGCACGATTGTGACCATTCAAGAAGTGAGGTTATTTATTGTAAGTTGAACTCACCAGGTATCTATAAATAGCAAAGGGCACGTACTCCATCATGACAAAGACGTCAGCAACGGCGAGCCACTTCAGTAGCCTGTTGATGGGGGCCGAGGCCAGGTCTCGGCGTGTCAGAACAGCTACATTAAGTGCGTTTGCCAGACTACCAAATATGCAGATCTAATAACAATATTACGAAAACATATTAGGGAAATTAGTATACGTAGCAATATATAGATGTCTACGAAAGCAATCCTTACCAATAAACTGACATATCCATGAATACTATTGTATGCAAGAATCAGATCCCGAAATTCCCCGGAGCAATATTCCGATCGATCGCATTCCTTCACTACGGAAATATTATTAAATTTGCTCCTCCAATCTTCAAGCACTCGAAGGACTTCCTCAATATTGGCGCTGTAGTTAGAACCTCGGTGCTTCAGAACTGATATAAAACTTGGTTCTTCAATAAAGAAATCGTACGTTCCATTCGAACTCTCGTTGTGTGGAGTGTCATTGTCCGCTAACATTATGATCGCAAAGGCACACTCCTTTATTCATCACTTAGAGCAATCTATGCGACGTATTCATTGAATTTGGATAGTGACTTTTAAGAATTGAAGGAATCTGGATAGCGGACACTTCACACAGTCGCGTTTTCATCGTCGCTATTTACACCCAAACCTGAAAGTATAATAATCTTGTGAGCAACGGATATTTGTTGCAATTGGCAGTTAGTTTCAGTTTTCTCTGACACCTTAATTGCTTTGGTGATGGGTAGCAAAAGCTGTTATAAGGTAATTGTTTCACGCGAGCTTGAAATAAACTGCGCAATTAATGTCTACCTTTCTTTGTTTGTAATTTCCACTACTGATTGATTTAGGGCATGCACAAAGTATGTTTTAACTTTTGAAACGTTAATCTTTTTCTACAAAAGCCTTTTTTTTTAAGATTTTTGCCTCTGTGGTGTGGTGGTTGAGCAGGTTGGCTCATAACCCAGAGATGGTGGGTTCGATTCCCGCGGAGGACAAGTATTTGTGCACATAAAAAAGCGCATATACTTGTTCTGAGTCTGGGTGTTGTGGAACCATGGTCCTGGTAGTGCCTGGGTCCCTAGACACAGGGAATCTTAGTTAGGATCCAGGATCTAAGCATGTGATCGTTGCGCATTATTATTATTCTTATTACATTATACCAAAGATTATACATCTACATTATACAACCTGGTCTACATTTATGTCAGGATTATTTATGGAAAAATATTGGATTAAAATATTTTTACAAAATAACACCTACCGAATCTAGTAAGTGTCTACCAGTATATGTATACCTATAAATAATATTTCCATCAATCAACAAATCATCAGCTAGTGAGCACGGTACACCGGTTCCTACTGTACGCGAGTTGACTAATCGGCTTGCGCCTACATATTTCAAACAGCGTAGCCATTCGGAACAATTTAATATTTATCAGTGCAACATGGCGCCAGTTTCGTTTTATATCAAAAAACAGGGCGTTTATTGAGCGTGATTTAATTCTGTTCTATTCAAAATCTAAAAACATTATATTATGATTAAAAATTCCACTAAAATTGGTTCACAAAACATCGACGATCTACAGTATATTGCCATTTTAGGACATTAGGTACCCGCTTGAGTTCGTCTTAGATTGTATAAGATATGGAACAATTAAATTATGAAAATTCAAAATAAATACTTACACACTTACCCCTATAACATTATAATAGACGTAAGTAATTTTTATTTTTAAGTTTGTTGCATAACGATATTGATTTGGACCTACGGTGAATGTTAGGCAGCTAAATAAATAACTTTATACTGTTGAAAACAGCACCTACAAAGCTATAGAAGTAGGTGCCTATTAAATTAAACTAAATAAATACATATACGTACTACCAATACACATTTGCGCGTTTATATAACTCAGACGATTCTTTGATATTTCTCGTATACGAAAATAACTTTAATAAAATCATTCATTCAAAGTTCCTCTAAAAGTTGTTTATTTATGTTAAGGAATGACGTGATGAGCTAACCGTTTACCTGATGTTAAGCGACACGGCTGCCCATATCAGTTGCAGTGTCACTCGGAACTCTATTTCGTGTGACACTGCACTGCGCACGTCATCCTGAAACATCAGCACAATCTAGTAATAAAATTACTAGACTGTGAGATCAGCTCATAAAGTCCCATTTGCCCAGTAATTTCACTAGCTACAGTACCTTTCAAACCGGAACACAGCAGCAGTAGTGCGCAAGCACGCACTGCTGCTTGGCGGCAAAATAACTGGCAAAGCGGTGGTACCTACCTAGACGAACTTTGCAGAAAAGCTCTACCACTTAGTAAGTAGTTAAAGTTTATCTGCGAATAAGATTGTCCATCTTAAGTAAAATATTGTAAACAGTTACGTATTATGTATATGTAATGACTGATTGATAAAAGTAACGACGTACTTTTGGTTCGGCTGGTCGGCGCCAGAGGTTTGAATATTCATAAACATTTCACGGGCTTCTGGCCGCTGATGTTTATGTCGTAGTCTAACAATATTTCGGATAATAGTATAGAATTCAATTACATAATAATATGTAAACCAAAACCTTGATTAAAGCTTTGACAAAATTGATTTCGTCGCTTCAGGCAACTTTAGCGAATTATTTAAAGGCGTTTGCTCGATATTTTTTGCTTTAGCTGTTAGTACTTATTTTTTCTATAGGTACCTATAAGTAGGTATGAAATGTTTTGTCATAGCGTATGATTGACTTTAGGTAAATATTTAAAACATCTATGAATCTAAAAAAGTTTTATTCAAAAATAGTGTTCCCGAACTCAGACCCTATAAAAAGGAGAGATCGCTTTATTGTGTGAAAAACAATAAAAAATATATTGAATCTGTAATATGTTTCAAGATTCGTTGAAAAATATGACCTGTAATCCTGTGCGTGGGTACCAACATCCGGACAGTTGAATACAATTTCATAAGTTAAAGCAGACTCTCCAGCCATTTGACTTAAGATTTCGAAAATTTAATTTAACATGTAGCAGGTAAGCAAATTTATAGAAACTTAATTTAAGAAGCCTCTAACCAGTACACAACGTTTACATGGCGCTGGCAGCATTTCCAGGCAAAGAGTATAATAACCATATGTCCGGTTTTATGACAATGCTTAGTATTTAGGCCAAATATACCAGCATTTTGGTCACGTGTTGTCATGTACCGATTCATTTTGATGATTTACATAATATAAATATTAACGAATCCGAAAAAAACAAACATTGTCAACTTTTTCTGCTACAGAATATAACGCACGCGGGTTGAATACAAAGAGATTTAATTTAAAACATTTTAAGTTTTAAAATTAAAAAGATTGTTGCAAATCACATAAATTTGAAAGAGTAGAAGAGCTTTGAATATTACAATAACTTATGTACCTGCGTCACTAGTGAATCTACAATCCTAGCTTAATAATGATAAATGGGAAATGGGAACCTTATCCTCTTGAGTTATTGCTTACGGTTGTAGTTCGTTTTCAGGTGTGAGGGATTAAACTATAAATACCAGCTAATATCAAGATGCAGATTAATTAGTTAACTACTGTACAACCAAAAGGAATAATACACCTGGAATGCCCGGACAGCTCAAAGGATTAAATATTCCTGAAAACATTGCGAAATTTGTGGTCAAAGTTAAAATAGGTGATGGGTAATTTGAAATGGGTATACTAATACTAAATTGGATTAGAAGAAACGTAGCACTTGACGTTTATGTAGGTACACTGTGGTATTAGAAGTTACCTATTATTTGTTCCTGTGCTTCTTCTTATATATATTCTATGGCCTATGTTCAGATTTTCTATCAGGGATAATGTAGGATTCTAATGGCGAAAGAATTTTTCAAATTGTTCTTATAGTTTCAGAGCCTGTTCAAACAAACGCAAATGCAAACAAACAATGAAATCTTTTCTCTTTCTAACATTAATTTAGATTAGAAGGGAAATCGACGTACGTCCATATCGCATCTTTTATCTAAAATTGTCTCTCTGTCGTGCACCTCACTGATTTATTCACGACCCAATAAAAATAAGGAATCCTTAATTATTATCTACGTCATTATTATAATGAGTAGATAATTAAGCTATCTTATCGTTTTTATTTGATGTGAATCAATTTATCACAATTAATTATGTAAGTAGACATACATTGTGTAATAAATTGGATTCAAGATAAGAACGGTCGTGTTTTAGACGAGAGATGACTTTTATGTGAAATCTGCTTTGAAATGTAATGAATAGGTAATTAATTGAGTCTTGTAAAACTATTGGAGTAACGAAGAGGAGTTTGGTTAAGGAAATTTGATTTCAAACGAAACGGAAGGGTCTTTAAATCTTTTGAGAGAGTTTATGAGAGATTGATAAGTGAATATAGCGTAAATTAGGACCGATGGCCGATTTTTGTAAACGATTATTGGCTTTTTGCATAAAATTGGTGGCATTTTATTCGTTAAGTGCTGGATTACAGGCATGAGTGTGGGAAAATGGTATGATGATGGTGAAACGTTTCTTTTCGTGTTGTTTCCAAAACTCGATAGAAGCTTCTGGTAAAGTTGCCACCACTTTACTAGGAGTATGACTTGACTAGACTAGACTAGATTATGACTTGACTTGATGACTTCGACTGTGACCTGACACATTATTTACGTGAAATATCATTAACTTGATAAATTATCAATTACTTGACACTGGCTAAATACACGAAAGTGTGGAACCAAAATACAAAAAATATTGTTTCCTTTTTGCACCGTATGGTCATTAGTTATAAACGCTTTTGAAGGGAAAGTAGTTTTTTATATACTTATACTAGGTGCGCCCCGTGGTTTCACCCGCGTGGTGATGACAGACCTACCAAGTGTGAATATAAAATTTGGAATATAGTTTACGTCCTATTCTCAGACCTAATGAATATATACATAAAGTTTCATGAGAATCAGTCAAGCCGTTTCGGAGTAGTTTTGTTACAAACACTGTGACATGAGAACTTTATTTATTTTATATACATTACTTAATACTCTTTCTATTTTAATAAATACCTAAAACACCAATTAAATATAAGATGGTTTTCCTTTGGTCGAATTAAGTAACTTATTAGTCGTGTTTATGTTAATTCACAAGTCACGTCGAAAGAACAGATGTTCGCAGCAAACATCATAAAACTTTTCCTCCACAAAATGTTTTCGGCATACCCTAAGTAGAAACTTATTTGTATGGTCCACTGATTATTTCCAGTAGATTCCGTTATTTATGCTTCAGACTTTAGTAAAGAACTTAAATTGTAGATATAAGCCAGGGTTATTGGAAAATGGCTGACAACCTTTAGGACATTAAATAATTACAAATCTACTACAAATTTAATTAAAATCTAATAGGTATATCCACCAGAACCAAAAAACTTCAGCATCCTCATTTAAAGGATATACCCCATTTCGGCCATAGTATAACGCAATTTTCAAGGTCACTTAAAGTCATGGGACCGATGGTCAAATTTTACCGTAAAATTGTAATGTAAAAATATAATGACTAAAACCAAATTTAATCTTAACTAAAATAAACCAAGGTCTATATTACAGAATGATGCTCAGTCATCGATCGGTGCTCAAGCAGAGATTTCGTTCATAAAGTGATCGATTAGTGAATGAAATCTCTGCTTGAGCACCGAACGATGAGCATCGTTCTGTAATACGGACCTTAGTTTAAGTGACATGGAGGTTGTAGCGTATGGGCTCTTTTTGGTTGCTCTTTAGTTTTAGTTTAAAAACGCTAGTTTTAACGGGAAGAATATGTCGCTTTAATTTATATCAATAAGTTTTTTTTTCATTTTTATTATATTTTTCGCCTTGTTTCCCGCTTATTTCATATCTCGCACTTTATTATTTACCATTTTACAGAAACACCTAGTCGTCGTCAGCAATACTAAGGTCCATCTTACTGAACGATGCTCAGTCATCGATCGGTGCTCAAGCAGAGATTTCATTCATAAACTCATCAATTAGTGAATGAAATCTCTTCTTGAGCACCGATCGATGACTGAGCATCGTTCTGTAATACGGACCTTAGTGTTTGGCCGATGTAAGAGCCAACTACTTGCCCCCACGCTTTTCTTTTATATTGCAAGCATAAATGTTTTTTTAAACAAAAATATGACAGTCGTGCAAATATACATCGTGTAGAGATGGGGTTGTTCACTTTGACCTTTGGTCAAAAGACTCCTTCAAGTCATGACCATTCTTATATTTTGGAGGAACAATAACTAATCTGAGGATTTTTTGGAATGTTAAACATACCTAAAGATTAACTTTCGCCACCATAATCATGTAGACATAACCCGTAATTTTCCACCTCTACTTTGAACCCTCTTTAAGTATTCTTTCACCGTACAGGAGGATAAATATAAGTCGGGATATGAAAATCGTGATCACTCCGCGACACCGGCGGCGGGCGTCGTGACTAAGAACGTAATATTAATCATATTGGTTTTTACATTAAACATTACAATATCCAACCCGTGTGAAGTTTAACATACCTACTTTAAAAAAAGGAAAACGTTCTCAATTCGGTTGTACGATTTTTTTATTTACTTATGTTTTTTAGCTGCGTCAATTATAAGCATTTCCAAAAAGATTTTTTATGTGATGATATATTTTTAGATTGGTCCCACCTGAGTTTTATCAAAATAAAATAAATAGATAAATTTATTGACGCCAAGATACATAACAGGAAAGCTTATGAGTAGGTTAAAATGGACGGTCTTATCGCTAAAACGAGGTCTCTTTCAGACAACCTCTGTTCATACAGGGATATTATAGATTAATGAGCATGTACGGTGGCTATAAATAGAACTTTTTATACAAGATAAACATACTATATAATATAAATATAAATGAACAGACTACTTAATCAAGAATACTTATGCTCGCAGAAGATTTTTTTATTTATTGGTTTTATTATTTCTAAAAAAATATTATTAATATTTTATTGGTCCATTCAGGTTCCAATTTCTGCATTAAGACATTAAGGTCTACATCTATCGCTTTCAAAATATATTAATTAAAAAGGAAGCCTTTTGTTAAATTATCGGTTATTTCAAATCATGTTGCTATCAAACTCATGCAAACTAATTATTTTGCGTCTGAAACTCTCTGCCTAATTATCCTACGAGTCGAAACGATCTTTGAAAAGCTTTTTTAACTTGCCAATATCACGAAAAGACTTGATTTCTCTCGGAAAATAATCAGCTTACTTTGAAAAGTTTGAACTTATTCAACTTCTTTCTTTGAAATCTTTGCCACCAGTTTCGGAGATAAAAAGCAAGCAAAGTTTCGAGTTAAAAGCCTTAGGTTTTAATAAAAATTACCTACAAGTTTAATTTAAAATGCATGATTTGTGTGAACACGTGTTTAAGCATATCGTATTTCTAATCACAGTCTGGTTTCAGCACGTCCAGTTAAAGTTCCGGTTAAGCTAATAGGAACTAATCTATACATATAAAATTCAAAGTCCTGATTGACTGACTTATATATCAACGCACAACCTCAACGGCTGGTCCTAGAGAACACTGTTCTTGCGTTTCACAATCAATGGAAAGGGCTAACCAACACATTTAGTATCTATTAACTCAAATGGCAGAACGAGTGGCAACTAAAGCGTTATTTGATGTATAAGAAGTTTGTTTAACAGTATGAAGTATGCTTTGAGCAATTTACCAAAAATTCGAGATTATTTAATAAAATATTTTATTAAAAACTGCCATCGTACGTTGTAAATAATAATAATAATAATTCTTTATTTCGGACACAAGATCCATATTGCTGATTGAAAAAAAAAATACATCTAAATATGTAATGTAAATAATACATAAAAATAAAAACAACTAAATTAAAAATAGTTACGTGGCATTAGCCACCCAACGTCGATATGTTGCAGTCAGATGCAGTCTATCTGCCAAACTTTTTATAACAGTATTTTTACACGTGTCGACTCTGGACATAAATGACGCTATTCGTTTGCGCTGTATTGCGTTAAATGAGTCTACTCGCGCTTCCGTGTACATTTCATACAATGCATAATAGTAATAAGTATTCATTATAAAATAATTAATAGAAATGAAAACCTTGTAAAAGTGCTTGTATTATAACATTGATTTACGATAAGGTAGCCAGATGATAAACAAGGAATGTGAAACGCGATGTAAGCTAACCGAAAGTTTTATATTCCGCATAACTTACGTGATGGTTAACTACTTGCAACTTTAGTAGCACATTCTGAAACAAGCCCTTAGTTTTATTGTATTGTACTATTTTGTTTGTGGCTCCATGAATTTCGAGTGTATGCTAACGATTGGCGCCGCAACCGGCTCTCGGAAAAAAACTAGTTTCTGTCCGAACACCTGTGTTTATTTATACCAACTATTATTTTAAATTATACCTAATAACATAATGGAAATAGTTTTTTTTTTAAATAAACTATGATCAGTCTCTAACATTATTTTTGATATTAAATATATAAATAAATAACGTACAACGATCACCTACATAATATATATAGATCCTGGACCCTAAAAAGGATTCTCTGTATCCATCTTGTGGTACCACAGCCCTCGTAGTTCCTGGTTACCACTTTGTATCTGGTGATAAAGAACAAGTATTCGTGCTTTTTTTTCTTGTGCACAAATACTTCCGCGACTAAATTCTGTCGCGGGAATCGAATTCGCCGTCTTCAGATTATGAACCGACCTGTTCAACCACCACGCCACAGACTGTCAAACAGTAATATTATAGTAATAGTTATTGATGATGGAAAGATTTTGCTATAATATCTATATCTACATATATATACATAAAATTCGTGTCACAGTAGTGTTACCATACTTACTCCTTCGAAACTGAACCGATTTTGATGAAATTTTATAATCACACTATTTTTCATTCAGTGATAAGTGATGGGTACCAACCCCAATATTATTTATTTTATTTTTCGGACAGGTTTTATTTTGATGTGGCAAAAAAAGAATACAACCCTAAATTTTTTACCATCTTCCATCATCCCCTATTTTTTAATCTATATAGCAAAACCAGTTAGCAAGTACATATATATATACTAACAACAATCTAGAATTTTTTATCTTTATGCCATATATCTTTTCTATTGGGTGGAATTATATGCTTATTCAAGTCACACATATGTCAGTAAAACCTTTTATTTTATCTGTGCCTTAGCTTAGCTTACCTAACCCACAGATAAATACTCTACTGGTTATCACCTATTTTAATTTAATTATATATATTACCTTACCTTTATGTTTGCGTCAAACAATATTATGTAGGTTGGCTTTTTTTTGGCTCCACACTTTTGTGCATTTAGCCAGTGTCAAGTATTTGATAATTTCCCAAATGTTATAAATATTACATGTGTCAAGTCAAGTCACAGTCCAAGTCATTGTCTAGTCAAGTCAGGGAAAGGTCAAAAAGGGTCAAGGGAGTTTTGGCGGGAAAACGAAAAAGATCGCGTAACCGCATTATATTATTTTCCAAAACTTGTGTTAGTGCACAAAATTGGTGGCATTTTATTCGTTAGCACTTAACGAATAAAATGCCACCAATTTTATGGATTACAGGCATGAGTGTGGGAAAATGGTATAATGATGGTGAAACGTTTCTTTTCGTTTTGTTTCCAAAACTCGATGGAAGCTTCTAAAGTTGCCACCACTTTACTAGGAGTATGACTTGACTAGACTAGACTAGATTATGACTTCGACTGTGACCTGACATATTATTTACGTGAAATATCACTAACTTGACTCACTATCATTACTTGACACTGGCTAAATACACAAAAAAAAACCAACTTCATGTCGGCCTAATGTCTTAGAAGAAAAATGATTTTATTTATTTAATTTGGTTTACTTAAATACAGTGATGATAATAGATTCAAAGGTGGTTTAAATAAAGGAATAGACATCCGTTAGGTCTTCAACATTACCATGAATGAAAAATTACATTGCTCATTACAATAAGATGATAGACAAGAAATTTGGCGTAGGTTGGTGATGACAACTCTATTTAAAAAAAGATCAATGGACAATAAAGCCGTACCCATATTCTATTGTATTATTCGAGTTTTGGTTGAAAATATTCCGGACTACATTTATGTATGAATACATTTTTAGAAGGCATTTTATAAAACTCGTTTTTTATTAAACACTAGGTCTGTCTGCAGAAAATAGATTGACATTCTTAGATAAATATGTAAGGTCTAGCTTCTGCTCGCGGCTTTGCCCGCGTAGCGTATAGGAAACGAAGAAGAATATTTTTCATAGATAATTCAACTACCCTTTTCACCGTCTTAGGGGTGGACCAAAAATCCCTTTTTAGAGGATACCTACACTGACCAAAGATCATACCCTCCAAATTTCAAGTCTCTAGGACCAGCTGTTTAAGTTGTTTGTAGATATATGTCAGTCAGTCAGGACTTTGAATTTTATATTGTATACTAGTTGCGCCCCGCGGTTTCACCCGTGGATAAAAAGTATTTTAATTACTATCCCACGGAAAAACTTCACTTTTCCGGGATAAAGGGTAGCCTATATGTTAATCCAGTGTATAAGATATTGGTACCGACTTTCATACAAATCCATTCAGCCGATTGAGCGTGAAGGAGTAACAAACATACACACATACACAAACACACATACAAACTTTCGCCTTTATAGTATTAGTGTGATGTGTGATTCGTTATTAAGAATACAAAATTTCATTGCGGAAATAGTAAAGAGATTACGTATTACCCGCAAAACATTGAATCCAGAGTAACGCAATAACTAATGCCTGTTGTACTAAAGTTTGACAGCTCCTAGACGTTCGGAACTTCGCACTTATTCCCATGACATACCTACTTAAATCATTTGTAAGATATGTCACAGAAGAATAAGTGCCAACTTAGGAGTGGTCATACTTAGTACACACGGGCATTAGACCTTTGGATTAGGGGCCGTTCCAGTATTACGTAAGCACTATGGGGGGGGGGTTTTTGCTTTGCTCATTTCGGATGACATGGCAGGTAGGGGAGTCTAGATGATGATTACGTCATCGGTAGTTATTTACCTTTTTATACGAATAGCGACCCTCGCATTGTCTTTGCTTGAAAAACAAAAACATTATAATTAGAATATTAAAAAACAATACGTTAATTGAAAAATGTTTACGTAAGCATGGGGGGAAGGGGTAAGAGCTTTGCTTACTTTTGCTGACAGGGGGGATGGGGGGGGTAAATAATTGTAATAAATCTGCTTACGTAATACTTGAACCCTTTACTACAGTTTGCCTTCACGCACGTCCATGTGCTAATGCTACGTCCACATCCATCTTCTATAATAGTTATGGTCATAATTCATACTACACTACTTTTTTTTTAACGGGCCTGTGCTGTTGTTGTCTACTGACCCTTTCAACGTCACCGAGCGGGAGGGTAGGCGCTTAAGGCAGCCGTCAAAAAGTGGGACGCAACTAGCTCAAGGGCACCCCTGGGGTGCGAGCCTCAGCTTGGGCCGTTGCCGGGATAAGAGGATCGAGAAGACTACGTCCACTGGAAGAGTGGACTCTATTGAAAGTAAGACTGTATAAATCAGGGTATGTGTTTTCGACAATTTCAAACACATTTGAAGGAGCCTTTAAATTACTCACCCTTTCACTAATAAACACTGCATAACAGGTGAATAGCACCTCAGTATTTTCTTTTATCTTTGCCTATTTCAAATTTGATAAAGATGAACCAAAACGCAATATAACTATTCTTCCTTGGAGTTTTGGCGGGAAGACGAAAAAAATCGTGTCGCCGCATTGTATTATTTTCCAAAACTTGTGTTATTTTCAGTGTTAGTGCATAAAATTTGTGGCATTTTATTCGTTAAGTGCTGGATTACAGGCATGAGCATAAGAAAGTGGTATAATGATGGTGAAACGTTTCTTTTCGTGTTGTTTCCAAAACTCCATAGAAGCTTCTGGCCACAGTTGCCACCACTTTACTAGGAGTATGACTTGACTAGACTAGACCATGACTTAACTTGATGACTTGGACTGTGACTTGACTTGACACATTATATGATATTAATTAACTTGAGAAATTATCAATTACTTGACATTGGCTAAATACACAAAAGTGTGGAGCCAAAACAAAACAAAAAAAAACTATTCTTCCGCTACACAATGATTATTTGTAGGGGCCAGTATTTTGCTACAATGATACCTACAATGTTTTTAAAAGGAGATCGTATATTGTATTCTTGGTTCAAATAATTTTATATAATATCCATATAATGCTTACTATATATATCGTAATAGTACACCTAAAAATAAATATTACATAATTCTATTACATTCTACAACCTTAATGAGGAATGCCCAAAAAGAGCCCTCGTTGTTTTGAATTCTGAATCCTATACAACAAAACAAAGAGAGTTTCTACACCTATGATAAATTTCACCAACTTTGTTACGGTTCATTATTATTAGTCAACAGCTGAATAATTAAAATCAATGTTCGAAATTGAGTGATGGTTTCTGTAAACCGTGCTGCCATTTTTTAAGTTCTGGTTTAAGATTTTTTCTCATAAGAATCAGATTCACTTAGAGAAAGAATGCAAGATGAAAATTTAATAGGTCGAGTCTTTAGGTACATATATGTAGGTATATCAAAAGCAAAAGTCATTGTTGGGTTGGAAACAATGAAATTTACTATTTACCGTGGTGGCTACTCATCCTCATTTCTAACGGAATAATAACTAAACTAAGTCATTCCTACAATAGTATCGATTCTCTAAAACTAAAGTCAACTTAAAGTATGGCGGTACTCTTCTGATAAAGGGGAAATGAAAAAGACGGAAATATGTTAATTTCGTTTAGCTTTAGAGTATGCGACACAGAATCGACACCAGTGTCTTACTGATTTGAATAGTAGGTACTTGTGAAGAGTTGCAGTCTGATGATGCACACTTTTGAGACATCCTGTCAGGAATAAAAAAATGAATGTGACGTTTCGTCAGGAAGTTCCTGTGAATCATATTTTCACGTTGTTTTTTTATTCTATACTCGTTGCGCCCCACTGTTTCACCCGCGGATAAAAAGTATTTTAATTTGCTCATCCTATGGGAAAATTTCACTTTTCCGGGATAAAATGTAGCTTATATGTTAATCCAGTGTATAAGCTAATACGTTATCTTGTTTTCAGTGCTATAAGCTATCATGGTACCGAATTTCATCCAAATCCATTCAGCCGTTTGCGCATGAAGGAGTAACAAACATACACACAAACACACAAAATTTCGCCTTTATAATATTATATATATATATATAGTGTGATAGCGTTGATACAATTATAATTAACGTCCGCTAGATCTGAGTGATGAATATTAAATCTTACTCACTTCATATTTTCATCACGTAGTCCAGGAGCTTATTTATTCAACGTAACCACAAGCGAGGGCTCATTCGCGCCAATATTATTTTTCTGCCAGAAATGTTTGTTTACAAAGCGAACACGTTCGAACCGCCAAATTTAAACGTTTACACCCAGCGGTTTCGCGAGATAAAAGATTATTTAATTAATACTTACAAACGGTAGTAGCATTTCTTATCAGAACAAACTTTAATTTTATTTGCTAATGGATTGGGGTCGCGCGGGAAACGGATTTTTTTATGGGTGGCCTGTGTCGGCGTTCGTACGGCCGGCGTTTGAGAGTGTACTGAGTAGGTACTGGATTGGCACGCCTGTTGCTTACTCAGTGAAGCAGCTTGAAACTATTGCCTAGTCGTAACACGTAGATTAATTACAGGTTGTTTTAGTTAGCATACGTTCGGGATTATAGGTTCACGATCCTTTGGTAAGGGACGTGATCCCCATTATCAAATAGCACATTAACACTAGAGCCGAAAATCACGATTTTATAAGACTAATTGCGCCCCTGGTTTCACCCGCGGATAAAAATTATTTTAATTATTTGCTCATCCTACGAGAAAATTTTCACATTTCCGGGATAAAATGTAGCCTATATGTTAATCCAGTGTATCAGCTATCTTTGTGACGAATTTCATCCAAATCCATTCATCCGTTTGCGCGTGAAGGAGTAACAAACATACACACAAACACACATACAAACTTTTTTTTTTTTTATAATATTAGTGTGATAGTGTGATGATTCATGACTTTTTGAAATTGAACAGCGTTTCTATTCGCTTTGAGTGAACCGTTTTCGAGATAACTTTTGCTTTAATGTTGTTTTCGTAATTGCATCTTTACAAATCATACTAATCTGTGTATATAAAAATGAATCTCTATTTCTCTTGGTCATCGCATCACGCGTGAACGGACAAAACAATTTCGCAATTTTTTTGTTTTGTTTATTATTATTAGGAGAAGATTCTTATGAAAAAAAAATTAGGAAGTTTAGCGAAAACTTGGAAAATTTTCACCAAGCGGGTGGAACCGCATGGCGCAGCTAATATTATAAATGCAAAAGTTTTTATGAGGGGAAAAGGTAACCAATACACCCTTTTCGCGTCGCAACAGCTAAACAGATTTGAATGAAATTTGGTACGTAAATAGCTTAAACGTTGGTTTAACTTATGGGATACTTTTAATGCACGAGTGAAACCGCGGGGCGCAGCGGGTTTCACTTTTCCGGGATAAAATGTAGCCTATATGTTAATCCAGTGTATAAGCTATCTTGGTACCAAATTTCATCCAAATCCATTCAGCCGTTTGCGCGTGAAGGAGTAACAGCATACACACATACACACAAACACACATACAAACTTTCGCCTTTATAATATTAGTGTGATAGACCGCGGAAGGGAACTTATTTCTTTTTTATGTATAGATAAGGCAAAAACCATGGCATATATGTATATTATGTATAAGTAGTTTCCAATTTATAAGCTTTACCAAATGGCAATGTTACGACACAAACGTCTAATGTACTTATATAAGTTATTATAATACGAGAACTTCTAAATACTATAGGTAGGTAGTTGTTACTACATGCGACAAAACGCGTATCTTTGATTACTGAGTTTGACGAACAAGCTCGGATAAAAGCCTTTCCCTGTCGGAGAGGGTACCTTCATGAGTGTTCACGTTATGATTCTAGGGCATATAAAGGCAGCTGTGCTGCTGGCGTGTAGTAACACACTTATAGTATCTAAATATATAAAACAAAGTCGAGTTTGTTCGAACACTTCAACACTTTCAACTCGAGAACGGCTGGACCGATAGATAGACAGGCTCTTTATTGTGTAATAGGTCGAGTACATCTGGGGTTGATTGATGCACCATGTCGGTAATGAAAGATGGTGTTGCGGTTCACAAGTGTTACATGATGACTACTTTACTTTTTTTTGTTTGGTTTTGGCTCCACACTTTTGTGTATTTAGCCAGTGTCCAGTAATTGATAATATCTCAAGATAATTAATATCATATAATGTGTCAAGTCAAATCACAGTCCAAGTCATCAAGTTAAGTCATAGTCTAGTCTAGTCAAGTCATATTCCTAAAGTGGTGGCAACTTTACCAGAAACTTCTATGGAGTTTTGGAAACAACACGAAAAGAAACGTTTCACCATCATTATACCACTTTCCCACACTCATGCCTGTAATTCAGCACTTAACGAATAAAATGCTACCAATTTTATGCACTAACACAAGTTTTGGAAAATAATACAATGCGGCGACGCGATCTTTTTCGTATTCCCGCCAAAACTCTACTACTTTACTTAGTATTAACTTATTATGCTATGTCGGGAGTGTTCATACACTACAATTGAAACACCATATATCATTAAAAAAGTGAACAAACTTAACCTAATTGTAACAATGGGTGGTCATATCGAGAGCAATCTCTTCTAAACAACCTTGCACGGAAAAGAATAACGCAGTAATATATGTATGGTGGTTTTGTTAATTACATACATAATATACAGTACATACATATCATAAAGAATCCTATATACACAAATATTTTCATGGTTTTTAATTTATCGTGTTTGTCTCTATCCCGAATAGCAGAATAACTATTAAAAACATTGGGAATAGAGTAAAAAATACAATAAAAGAAAAATATTTTTCCATACAAAATGTTCATAAGTTTCTTAAATGTCAAATATTCATCGATATACTTAACTTTTGTACTTTTTATTTCTTTTTGTGTAATTTTAATAAAGTACTGAACCTAATATTTATTTTTTATAATTGTATTACTTTCATAAAATCATAAATTAAGTTCAGCTAATCTGTACCACTTTGCTAGTTATTATGCCACCATGCAGTAGTGCGCAAGTACTGCTGTGTTCCGGTTTTAAGGGCACTGTAGCTAGTGAAATTACTGGGTAAAAGAGACTATGATCTGATCTCATAGTCTGGTAATCTTATTAATAGATTGTTCTGATGTCTCAGGGGACGTACGCACTGTCACGCGTAACTCTATACTTTAGAGCTCCGAGTGACACTGAAACTGATATAAGCATCCGTGTCGCTTAACATCAGTCCATAACATAAAAAAAGAAAAAAAAACACGACATTCATTGAATGTTAGGCGGTACGAAGTTCGAAATTCAAGAATATGTTCATGTTTGTCAATGTTTCGCCAATTTCATCTGCAATGTTCTCCCGTTGGTGCCGTAAGAGCCAGCTATCCAGGGAATGGCAGTATTCTTGACTGGCCCGATAGCTCAGTTGGTAGTAGCCCTCCCTTCTGAACTGTGGGTTGTGGGTTCGATTCCCACTCAGGACAAACATTTGTGTGATGAACATAGGTGTTTGTTCTGTGTCTGGGTGTCATATTGTATTCTATGTATGTATTTACAAACAAAAAAGTATCTAAGTATTGTATCAGTTATCTGGTTCCCATAGCACAAGCTTTGCTTAGTTTGGGGCTAGATGGCGTTGTGTGAGATGTCCACACATATTATTATTATATTATTATTCTCCTGGGTACATTAAAGTCTTCAGCGATCACCTTGACACCTGACATGCGTGGTGATTAAAGCATACCCCCCTCCCCTATGATAAGCACTTAAACTGGGGTTTTGATTGAGCCCTGCTGGGCGATCACGTAACTCGATTGCATCAAATAGAAATACCAATTTGTATGGATTTGACATTTTCAATACGCAGTTTATGTACATAGTTAGTATGGACATTTCAACTGTTGCATTGCAACCAAAGTTTCGTGATCACCCCCTGATGTGTTCAGCAGTGGACGTCTTCCAGCTGAAGTGACGTAGAAAGTGACTTCACTGTTAAAATTTCGATATTTATAATAAAATTTTAACGTCACATCGCGGTTTATAAACAATAAATTCTGGAAACAGCATTTTCTTACAAGTCGTAAATCATAAGAGTAAGCAAGACTCGTTAAACACAATCCCGTCTGTTTAGTATGAATATTAAAATAACATAAAGTTTATTAATAGAACTAATTGGAAACTGTTTTTACATAAAACAATAAAAAGGGAACTTAATCAAACAAACCACTACCAGTAGGCAACGTGCCCAATCTGCTGGCAGCATTGCCACGATGAATGGCAATGCTCAATCTTTGTTAAATTTTACGTACCAAAAATACTCATTAAATACCTTATGAATGCGTTTCATTCTGTCGTGGTAGCAGAAAACTGCAAGGGCATTTACTCTACTAAAAAACGAGCGTGCTTCAAACCACACGAATGAAGTAAACTTATTTAGTGTAGCTACATCTATCGGCCGGTATAATTTTTTTTTAACTTTGTTTCATGATAATGTCGCCATATTGACAATTGTAAGTTTTCATTTTATCGGACAAACCAACATAATAACACAAATTTTTAATTTTGTTATGTTGGCAATGGAAATCTACGTGAACCAAATTAAGCTTCCATTCGCCTCGCATTCAACAGCTTAATCCCCAAGTCAAGCGTAGGTAAAGAAGTTTTTCTTCAAATATGTGAAAATTAGGTTGAATTAGATTTGTAGGTGCCTATTTTCTTAATATCGGAAATCCGGGTTAAAACTGCCGCTATCGCAGTCTGTTTTTATAGCTCAATCTCCTAGTAGCGTGAATAGGTCTCAATTCCAATATCGGAAGAGATAGCACTAAGAATAGAAGTGCTTGAAAAGAGGTCTTGGCCAGTCAGGGAAGAAAACCGCCGCACAGTGCTGAGTTGGCGCAAATGTACTAAAAGTGCAGGAAGCACCCGGACACTTTGTAATTTGTATTATTTTTTTTTGCTTGAACGCCAATGAGTTTATACCTTTTTAGTATTCTAAATTTTACTACAAATTGCCAATTAGCCACCAATTCCCACCTCAAACCAATTAGCAGTTAATTATTTGACGATTGAATTTCTAATTTCCCAGTGGCTGTTGTTTGCACTTTGAAACTAAACGCTTATATAATTTATCTTCGAATAACATAATTTAAAATGCATACTTGTTATCAAAATTCTCTTTGACAGTCTCTGTGGTATGGTAGTTGAACAGGTCGGCTCATTACCCAGAAGCAACGGGTTTGATTCCCGCGACTGGACAAGTATTTGTGCACAGAAAAACGCGCCAATCCTGATTCTGTGTACGGATGTTGTATGGCCGTAGTCTTTGTAGTCCTTGGGTCCCTAAATATAAGGAATCCTACTTAATCCAGTTAGGGTCCAGGATCTATGTATGTGATCGTTGGGTGTTATTTAGTATTATATTAATGTCGATTCTGTGTCGCATTTTCTAAAACTAAAGTGAACTCAAAGTATGGCGGTACTCTTCTGACAAAGGGGAAATGAAAAAGACGGAAATATGTTAATTTCGTTTAGCTTTAGAGTATGCGACACAGAATTTATTCTCACGAACCATGATGCACTTCAGTAACGAGTCCATTATTAAATAGTAATTATTATTTAATAGCCCATTAGTAATAATACTTAAACCTATTTTTCTCTCTCGAAACAGAAATTAGATTTTAACTAAAAACACTTGTACCCATTATTATATGAGCATGATTTTCCGATCCGGCGTATTTGTAAGTGTTACACACAATTCAATGTTATTGGGGTCATCCGACCAAAATAATGTTTCAACAACACTAGATAGATAAAATTCAGATAAAAATTACCTTAGAATCGCCAACACCACTGACAATTTTAAATTACCAGCGCCAATTTTGAAGCTAAGCTTCTAAAAAGAAATTTATAGTATAAAAAAATAAGTGCTACCTTCATTACTAAAAATGTACAGGTACCATTACCCATACTTCGTTTAAAAATGATGCTGTGCCAAGTTCCTAGATATTAATAAATTTTATTCTGTGGTAGAACTACAGCTTTATCCGTATAACTAGCTTCTGCCCGCGGTATTGCCGGCGTGTCCTATAGAAAACGAAGAAATTTTTTCATGGGTAATTCAACCACCGATTTCACTCTCTTAGGGGTGGAATTTCGAAAAACCCTTTCTTAATGGATACCTACACTTTACAAAGAACACACCCACCAAACAAGTCTCTAGGACCAGCGGTTTAGGCTGTGCATTGATATATAAGTCAGTCAGTCAGGACTTTGAATTTTATATGCCTAGATAGAGTATACCTACCTATATTTTCTAGTAATTATTAATTACTGTCTGTTAATGTGTAACGAGGTAGACAATCCCTCAGTGCTGGGCAGATTATTCTACTTGTGCCAGAACTACATCCATATGGCGTCATTAGTCGGCTTTATAAATATATATTGTTTAGTCCATATAAAAACTTAGTGTAATAATGTGAATGTTTTGGCGTAGCTGTAAGCTCATTAATATAAGCTCATAGCATTTAACAAATAAATAAATGGCATTTTCGTAATAGTCACTAGGTGGCAGGACTTTTCTGTTCGCCTAGGTAGGTACCACCGCTTTGCCAGTCATTCTGCCGCCAAGCAGTAGTGCGCAAGCACTGCTGTGTTCTGGTTTGAAGGGCACTGTAGCTAGTGAAATTACTGGGCAAATGAGACTTTATGAGCTGATCTCACAGTCTAGTAATCTTATTACTAGATTGTGCTGATGTCTCAGGATGACGTGCGCAGTGCAGTGTCACGCGAAACTCTATACTATAGAGTTTCGCGTGACACTGCAATGTATCGCTTAACATCAGGCGAACGGTAAGCTCGTCACGTCATTCGTTACCATAAAAAAAAACTCCTACGGCCGCGGCACGGCTGTACCGGTTATCAACGGCTTCTTAGCGAAGTCCAAGATACTGACATGCACAGGTAATGGTGTCGATTCGGTGTTGCATTCGCTAAAACTAAAGTGAACTTAAAGTATGGCGGTACTCTTCTGATAAAGAGGAAATGAAAAAGACGGAAACATGTTAATTTCGTTTAGCTTTAGAGAATGCGACACAGAATCGACACCACTGACGCCATTGTTGACGCTTCATCAATACTAGTGGTGGTTAATATAGCATATAGCAACATAAAGCAACGTGCTTATTATACATATCATATAGCAAATGCTATCGTGGTTCTTACTTGTTGCTATTTGCTATTTGCTTTATTTCGCACTCTGTATAATCTGTTCATCGCGCATCGCAAATCGCAACGCAAAGCATGTAGCAAAGCAATAGCAAGTAGCACCGCAAAGCAAGTAGCACGCCGGGGCGGCGCGCGGCGTCCAGTCGTCGCATGCCAGCGATTGCTATCGGTCGCATGCGTCATCGTATAACGCACCGCGTGCGAATTTGCGATCTCAGGCGGCTCACGTACCCAATAATACTTGTGAACGAATATTTTCTAAGTCGGGGTATCTCATCAGTGATCGAAGAACACGATTGTCTAGTGCAAAGTAGCACAGATAACGTTTCTAAATGTAAATTATGTGTACAAAAGTGTATATATAATGTAAATAGTGTATAAAAATGTTTAAAAAAATAATATGTACATAGTTGATTGTTTGTACATACATGATACTTCAATAAACTTTTAAATACGCCTATAATTGCTTTACATACTAACATACTTTATTTAATAATCAATTATAGACAGTCCTAAGCCTGGAAAGTATCATATAAAGTTCATTGTTCTTTTTACTGCTCCATTTTATCGCAATAAATTCATAAACGTGATGTACTTAATATTAATAAGCATGCTGTCGGTCCGACGAGTCCAACGATAAGGTAGGAGCTGCGAGTTAACAGTCACCTCGCATGCTTTTTTCGCGCCCACCCGTTTTGGCGTAACAAAATATTATATGCTTATAAAAAAGCATGCTATAAAAATAGCACGTACAATAGCATGCTTTTTAAATAAAGCAAATAGCATTTAGCAAGATATTGCCATAAAGCAACATTGAACACTACTAATCAATACATATAGCTTTTTTTTTGGTTTGGCTCTACACTTTTGTGTATTAAGCCAGTGTCAAGCAATTGATATTTTTTCAAGTTGTAAGGTATCAGATATATGTGTCAAGTCAAGTCACAATCCAAGTCATCAAGTGAAGTCATAATCTAGTCTAGTGTAGTCAAGTCATACTCCTAGTAAAGTGGTGGCAACTTTACCAGAAGCTTCTATGGAGTTTTGAAAACAACACTAAAAGAAACGTTCCACCATAATTATTACCACTTTCCCACACTCATGCCTGTAATCCAGCACTTAACGAATAAAATACCACCAGTTTTATGCACTAACACTGAAAATAACACAAGCTTTGGAAAATAATACAATGCAGCGGCGGCGGCGCGTCGACGCGCGACGCAATCTGTTTAGTTTTCCCGCCAAATCTCCTTTAGTGGGATTTATCAGTCATATTGTTGAAGTAAAACTCTTTTAGCTTTTCATATTATACCTACCACTTTATATGTACTTATTATCCGTAAATATAAATTTCCTATCCTACTTTCCTGATCCAATTAATAATTATTACAAATTTCCCATCCTAAAGTTTTCAATTTTAACCGCGTTGAGTTTCCCCACTTTAAGAACAGTCGCCAATCCTAAAAATGTAATACACCGAGTAAAACTCAAATTTAAACGAAAATGAAGAAAGGAAAAATGAGATACTCGACACTGGCAGAACGCATGAATAATGCGATGCCAAAACCGGAAAAAAAACTTCTAAGGCATGCTTTTAAGTTTTAACAAAGGAGGCTTAATTAGTAGCAGTGGTATTAATGAAAATGATAATACTTATGGTTTTTTTTATGTTTTGCTTCACACTTTTGTGTATTTAGCCAGTGTCAAGTAATTGATAATTTATCAAGTTAATGATATTTCACGCAAATATGTGTCAAGTCACAGTCGAAGTCACCAAGTCAAGTCATAGTCTAGTCAAAGTCATACTCCTAGTAAAGTGATGGCAACTTTACTTAAAGCTTCTATGGAGTTTTGGAAACAACACGAAAAGAAACGTTTCATCATCATTATACCATTTTCCCACACTCACGCCTGTAATCCAGCACTTAACGAATAGAATGCCACCAAGTTTATGCACTAACACTGAAAATAACACAAGTTTTGGAAAATAATACAATGCGGTGACGCAATCTTTTTCGCTTTCCCGCTAAAACTCTCATAATATGGTTTTGATTCTTATGTTGACTAAATTAATAATAATAATAAAGACAATACAAAATATGAATTTAGCTGAACATAAAAAGAATTTAAAATAGAGACCTCTAGTAAAAGTAATGTGAACTTCGTGCACGCATGTACGTATAACAACCTAGCAGAAAAAATGTAAACAGTATTTTACAGGATGTGTTACTAGTTTCTGTCAGTCAATAATAATAGTCACCTTTACAAAAGTAAAGATAGTTTCGGATCGTGTCACTAGATGCCACTATAATAAAAATATTATAAATGTATTCCTGTTTGTTGTTGTAAAATATTAGAGAATAAAACTGTTTGATCACTTTATATGTCAAGGTTTTCAAAATAAATGAATTATGTTTTTGTTTCATGAAATTCGTTTATTTGTCTTTGACGAAAGTTGTTGTCAAAATATTTATTTTGCGTTGTCTATGGCGCATCAAAATGGCCGCCTGCAGTGATGTCCGTACGGGAATTTTCAATCTTTGTTTACGTTAAAAACACAAAATTTTGTTCAAACATCAGACTTTAACGTGAAAAATACAATGAATATATATGATAAGCCTTTAGACAAAAGTTCAAGTTCTAATAGTGTGTGATTTGCAAGAAAACTAGTGGTACCAGTCTCACCTTGTAAAGAGAAAATGGGGAACTGCTTCAGTAGTACAGGGGAGAAAGAATCTTCTAAAATCAACAAAACTGATAGAGCCAATAACCCTCATGAGGAGGATCCCAGACAGTTTCAATCGCCGGTACCAACCCCTCCCCCGGATCCGCTCAGATCGACAGAAAATCAAGGCAATGAAACAAGTGAGATCGTTCCCACCCGAATATTTGTAGCGTTGTACGATTACGATGCGAGGACAGACGAGGACCTTAGTTTTAGAAAGGGGGAGCATTTAGAGATCCTTAATGACACGCAAGGCGACTGGTGGCTGGCGAAGAGCAAGAAAACGAAACAAGAAGGTTACATTCCATCGAATTATGTCGCACGCCTGCAGTCCATTGAAGCTGAGCCGTGAGTAATCACAAGTTTTATTTATGCAATAGTTCCAGTGGCGATCGGTTCCTGCGATTTCTTTTCATTTTCTTAATTTAACCAGTCGAACAGGATGTATATTCATACATTCTGTACTATTGTTTATTGGCTGCATGAGCATAGCATTGTACTTGACCAATACATAAAAAAGGTATTCATTTCAACTAAGGGCTGATATGGGAAACCTAATCATGAAAGATTCTGTTGATATATTTTTAATTTTTTTCTAAATTTTCAAGATATGGAGTATTAATTTAAATACAAAGTATTAGATTTAGGTAAATAATTTTTGGTATGAAATATAATAGTAATTATTCATAGTATAAGGTTTCAAACAGTACTTACCAACATCATTTAAAAATAGACTGTTGATCAAAAAAACAAAAAAAAAACATTAAGCTAAGCAGCTTACAACATAGTATATCAAATTTAGATCTACTTATACTATTGTGAAAAAGCAATACTAGGATTTTTTGCCTGGTACACCTGTCCCTACCAAGGCAAGCACTGGTATGGATTAGTGGGAGGCAAAAATCCACTTAGATCTACCGATTGTGATAGGTGGAAATCTATCGACTTATCTCTACTATAAAACTAAATTAAATTAATTTGCAAGTACCTCATGCTGGTGAAGTACCAGGGTAGCATCATGTTCAATTACATGAGAGCTAGCCTACGGCTAGCACTTGTCTTGGATATGAACTCTACATCAACCACTCTGAAGAGGTCAATGCCCCTAGAAACAAGAGTTATTTTATCCTGTCTTGAATGTTTTAAAAACGAACTGTCTATAACAATGAAAATGAGTAAGTTTTAAAATAAAACAATACATAATTTCTTGGTTGAAAAATGTGGTATCCTTTGCTGGTATTTTGTTCAAATTGCAGTAAATTATTACCAATTTTCTAATAGCACATAATTACTATTCATTACAAGCATAAATGCCACTTAACTAATAGAAAGAATTCAACAAAATTGCATAGTATGTTATGTATAGACTAATATAGACAGCTGACATGTTTTCATAAAGTGCATTACCACTACTTACCTATTATTAGACTAAAATAATAAGCATAAAAAGTACTTTAAGTATAGGTGAAGGGTGTCTTTTGAAGGTAAACAGTATTGATGCAAGTAATTTAAACTGGTTTTATTTTCTTTGTATGTGGTATGTTGTGTTTTTTCAATGAACATGAAGGAGACCAGATTCGTTGCTTTGTCTTGCCAAAAATAAAATATGGAAGTAGGTGGGCAAGATATACTCCAGCAGCTTAAATTTCATTTAATAAATTAATATCTGTTTACATATAAGTAACCGCTACTTCCAATACCCTTATTACCACACTCATTAAAGTTCCTAATATAACTTTATTTACCAGCAAGATTTAAGAAATAAATGTGTGTTGAATTTACACTATTTTACATAAATTTGGTGATATTATCGGATCGCAATCGGTATACATAACTTGTTTGACTAACCTGCATGTATATCAAGACTACAAATAAATGTATCCTATGCCCACAGAATTCTCCCTATTTATATGATGCTAAGTCTATGGCTAAATGGTTGAAGTTCTAATAAGTGTAGATCTGCAACTGCATTGATCTTATTGTGTGCCATTACTGTTAGTTAGTGATTGAGACAGTAGATGGCGTTACACTGCCTTCTCTTCTTCATCTGTATTGTAGAATACACCGACTATTTTTTCAATCTTGACTTATGAGAATGAATTATATTATTATGAAATTTTTCTTGTAATTTATTACCTTATTTTACTTATTATTAATCTTAATGCAAAAGTAGAAGTTTATGTCAAGGATCTTAACATTTTAATGAGTTTGCAGTTGACCACTGCTATATTGTGGGGTGCTGTGATCACGGGAGTAATGAAAGAGGTCGGTTTGAAGATTAAGATCTGACACTTCAGATCTTAACCAGATAATCCATTGATTATCATCAGCCTGAAGACAGCCACTGCCAAACATAGGCCTCCCCCGTTAACCTTGCCTCTTCTATCCATCGGCTTTCCACAGACTTGACCAGGTCGTCCATCTAGTAAAATCGATCAATTTGACCAAACTACGCAAAACATTTAAAAATTCGTCTTCTTTAATAAAAAATGTAGACCCTACGAAATGATGGACGACCACGATTTTAAAAATAACTTTTAATAATTAACTGAAAGACCTCGTTTCAATATTACCTAGAACTAGAATTTGTCGCGATGTACAAGTGCCATTAGCTTACGAATAAATAATTGCGCCTATAGTGTGAACAGAACCCGCATCTTCCACTATACTAGGAACTCAACCAAGGCCTTCTTTTGTTTATGACCATTATGTCTATGCTTCTACGTTCTGATACGTTTTACCGATAGAATACCCTACTCTCGTCTTCATTCTGGAGTTACTCCGACCATTTCACTTATCTTATTTCTTTGCGTTCATATTTCAAAAACGATTTATTTAGGGCCGGTTTTTCAACTATATCATATTTACTGAAATCTGGTACGACAACGTATGCATACAGAACCGGCTCCTTGAATGACAAGGACTTAAAAATAGTCGAATTGTCAGGATTCACGTACTTAGAACCTTTAAGCAGGTTGATCGCCTGACCGTTGGCATTATTTGTAGCCGTGTTCGCTTTCACACCACGCCCCACCGTTTGCCCATCGTTTATATTAGAACGCTATTACAATAATAATTACAAGTGTTTACCACGCTCCTATTGCGCAACTTGACTGTACAGTATACACTCGACTTTGTACTAGAAAATTGGCAAGCGAAAGTAGTTACCCTATTCATTGACACAGCAAGCGATGGATCATACTAGGTTGAAATCAACTAGCCGTACTTCATCACCAACTTATTGATCTGCCCTGTCTTCGCATGGTGTAAATTTCATACTTTCTTGATTAATTACGTAACTCAAAAACCTTACACTTTTAAATATAAGAAACAGCCTTATTTTTTCTAGACAGTGTCAATAATAGTACTACAGTATCAATAAATTTTCAATCATAAATAACCAACCTATCCATAATGGTACTTAATAAAAACTATCAAAATTCATTAGTTGCTTTTCAAGGTTGCTCAGAACTAACAGAGAAACTAATACGAAGATTTATCACTAGAATTGATGTACTTCTATTTTATAGAATAATGACGCCCAACGATCACATATATACTGGACCCTAACTAGGATTCCCTGTATCTAAGGATACAGGAACTAGGACCATGGTCCCACAACACCCAGACATAGAATAAGTAGTTGCGCTTTTTTTCTGTGCACAAATACTCGTCCTGCCGTGGGAATCGAATTCGCCGCCTCCGGGCTATGAGCCGACCTGCTCAATCACCACAACACAGAAACTGGAAGTTTTTCAATACACTTCCGACTTTGTATAACGTTTAATCAAAACGATTGGCGCCCGCCGCGCTGCCTTATTCTCTTTAGAGATTTACATCGCAGTAAATCACCTTATCTTACATAACTATATTCATCAAAAATATTTACGGTTACATAGATTGAATAAGCTGCTTCTAATTTATTCATGAGGCAATAATTATTTGACCCCTAGAGGAACATAAAACCAACCGTAAACATGCGCGGTCTACTTCGAACGTAGGTAATATAGGCTTTTATATGGAGTTTTAATGCGTTTTTAATGGTATTAATTCCGAATTCTGCACTAAGGAAGCTATTTACAAACATCTAAAAGTGCACCCTGTAAGTCTGTTTTTAAAACATTGTTCATGGCAAACCACAGCCAACGATATTGATGTCACTAGAGACTAGCCTTTGTGTATCGCTTGTGTTCCACTCCACTCCATCCGGTACCCCTTTAGAGGCACTCACTCGTGAAGGGCGAAAATCGATCACCGTAGGACACGCTCAACACGTCTGTGCAGAGGTTAGATGCAATTGGACAACACCTCAACAATAAACACGCCAGTCATGTTCTCAATAAATAGGTCTTTGGAAAAGAAAAAAATAAGGACTTTCTTTTCAAATTTGGTCAGTAAAATAATTAAACGATGCGTTTTGTTAGTGAACTTAAAAGTTTAAAGGTAAAACATGATCATGTTTTATAATATTAGAAATAGTTTTACTGATTTTATCTATCTTCGATAGCTGAAAATTATTGATCTAAGCATATATACGAATCAATCAGTAAATATTAGTTAGAAATATAGGTATATGAATGTATCAAATATTTTTTTATGATAATGAATGATGTGACGAGCTAGTCGTTTACCTGATGTTAAGCGTCACGGCCGCCCATAACAGAACAGTGTCGCTCGGAACTCCATAGATGTAAAGTTTTGCAAGATACTGCACTGCACATCACCCTGAGACATCAGCATAGTCTGGCAATGACTATCTTGACTATGAGATCAGATCATAAAGTCTCAATTGCCCAGTAATTTCACTAGCTACAGTGCCCTTCAAACCGGAACACAACAGTGCTTGCGCACTACTGCTTGGCGGCAGAATAACGGGTAAAGCGGTAGTACCTAGATTCACTTTGCAGAAAAGTCCTACCAACTAGTAAAAATGTTAGTAGTAGTTTTGTATAGTAGTAGTTAAATGTTTTTATATTAATGTTACTACCCAAAACAATGAACACGACTCTACTGTCAACGTCAGAATTGTATAATTAATAACTAGCTTAAATACTAGAAAAATACAATTTATATTTGAACCCTTAAAATAAAATTGTAAATAAATGAACAAAGCACCATTTGATGATAAAAAATGTTTTCTATAACGTTAAACCACCTTAGCAGAAAAATAATAATTTAAGTTAATAATAAATTGAATGATATTTTTCCTGTCATACAATAAAATTATACTTCTTCTCGTGATCTGTCATATTCTGCATTTAATGAAAGTGCTACAATGGTTGCGTTGTCACCAAGGCTTAACTTAATATGACTTAGGTATTGATCGCGTATTTAAAATGACAATTAAGAGGTAGCTAAATGCGGTCTCTGTAATTAAAACTGCATCGAGATCTGCACGAAATCTTGAACGTCGCGTCGTCCGTCGCTTGAACAGAAACGAGGTCAACTGCAGCGAACACCACTGTTTAAATACTGCTCAATTTAAACAGTGCTCACTTCATGCAACTGGGAGACATAATGAGGGGATACATTACCTCTTCATACAATCGTTTTCAATCGCTGCAGCATCTTGTGCAAATAGTACTTAATGAAGAGCGAGTAAAAACGGCGAGCTTACAGGAAAACGATTCCTAGACAAATAAGCAAATTGTATGGCAAATATTAAAACTGCAAGGCTTTCTGTGTGTGGACGTCACGGCGATACCGCATCGCCAGTAGACTAATAGCCATTCCTTAGCTGCAGCTTGCTTAACGGTATGCTTGATGACTTGAATAAAACTAACGAGGCTGGCAACGCAAATATTTTGTCGGCTTTAAGTACCGTCAGTGAACACCTGGCACTTCCGATACGCTGCTAACAGATTGTTTGTCATGAATCGTCTAACTACTACCATTTTTTTTTTTTTTAATTCTATATTTAAAGAGCTTTATCGCTTATGCGAATATGTCGCTCTGTAGGGTACGGTTTTAAATTTCTTAAACTTCTTCTTTAAACTTCACTGTCGTTTCTCTAACCCAAACTTAACTAAAGACAAAATTTCGGTGATTTTTTCAGACAATGGATAGGCCAAATAGGTATTACACAATCCAATGGAACTGTCATCATCGTCGAAAATAAGCCGTCTAGGTCCTTCATTTCGGACACATTCCATCAAAATATGATGTGCGTCTTCGTAACTGCTACCATGAGAACTATTTCAATGTTAATGTTACTACTGAACTAGTTATTTATTTATTTATGGTGGTAACGGTGAGAATGGAAGATGGTGTTTATTCATGGCGCATGCATAAGCTACAGGAAGTTAGCCGCTTCGGTGAATTGACCGGTTGCGACGTCAATCGATATACGACACTGCGCATTCTGATCGTGTAGCTATTTTATCAATAATCATATACATTTACACAATCAGTAACGGAGGGCTGCACCAGTGAACAATATAATTTAGCGTTATCTCTAGTGCTATGATGCAGAGGTATCATTACACATACCTGATTTGCATATAACGCATTTAGGTCTTGTTTAAAAATAGAAAATTATAGCGTAAGTAGCCTCGTAAAGCAGTGCTAAATGTCATGTGGGTATACATTCTGTCAAAAAAGTATCGGGAGTGGATGATTTGTATATATTTCCAGATTTTTTTTTATTGGATTGGCACTGAGCTGTTTACCATTTTGGCGCGGAATTTGAGTTGCATTCGTTATTTAGATTAAATACTGTGCTGTTTTAGTGTGTATTGCGAATTTCATAATGGACGAAAACATCGAACAAAGAGAAACTTTGCATCGCCACAAATTTCGTGTTCGGAGTCACTGAAAATTTTACAGAAAAGGCTTACGGTGAATCGACTTTACGGTTATCGGTGAATCAAAAACACGTGATTTTGAGTGGTACAAAGCGTTCAAAAGCGGTCGAGATGTGATGGAAGATTTGCATCGCTCTGGTAAGACATCAACGTCTTCAACTGAAGTTAACATCGAAAAGTGATGGAAAATCCTCATTCAAGTTTTATAGAGATAGCCGCTGAACCATTTGTGTTTCACGAGTCGATCCGTACCAAATTAAATAATCACTTGGGTATGAAACATGTTGAGGCTCGGCTAGTCCCAATACACCTGAATTTTCTCAAAAAGTCAATCGCATAATTGTGCATTTGGAATTCTTGCCGGAAGGTCAAACGGTAAATAAAAAATATTACTTGAGCGTTATGCGGCGTTTAAGAGAGCACCCGTTTTCATTCGGTAGAAGATATAAAAGGGAATTTGTGGCGAGAACTTAAAACAATTCAAAGCGGAAAAAGCGTTTAAAAAATATTAGCAGCATACTTTGAAGGCGATAAAATAAATATGGACGAATAACTAACATTTTGTTTATTATTTATATTTTCCCGGTACTTTCTTGACAGAGTAGTATATGTAAGGTTTATAACCCGTATGCTATGTTAATTCAATGCATATTTACAGCGTGTACTTAAAGTAGACAAATGCGAAATTTCGAAATATAATAACCATGCAAGATATGGTCCGCTCGTACAGAACGAGGATAACTCGTAAAAGAACAAGACTTTGCCTTAGCCGTCGCCGGTATTTAGGATCCATTGCCGGCACGGAAGACAGCCTGACCGGGGCGTGATGATGTGTGAGCCGGGGTGTGCCACTAATGGCTTCTAAAAACCCACATTTCCTAGTAAAGAGATGGTCGGCCGACATCGGAGACAGGATGCGTTTGAGTTCACCGGCCCGTCACCGGCCCTGCTCCCGTCCCCCACACGACGCTGTAAACCTACACTCACTCACATAAATTGTGGTTTTAAATGGATACATTCGCTCAGATACAGACGTGTCTGTCTGGGACGTTCTTTACCGTAATCGCATCAAACGTGTGCATACCACCGATTAAACAGAAGATGTTACCAAATAGATTTTCAGTTCAAGAGAGCGAGCGTCAAAAATTACGGACGAGCATCTTACATCATTCAAGTAATACGAAATCAAAACAACTAAGCTTTTAGAAAACGTGTGATGGTTAAGAAGTAACAGTACAGTAAATTAACAAGTCCCTCTTCAAATGATCCTATCAAATGAACACAACACAAACAAGTAGAGTTCGTTGACTGTATTGCATAAGGCACGCGACTGATGCCCGCGTCACGTGTAGGCCCAGATCATCCAAATGTTTGTATATAAAAGTAGGGTTCTAGGGCTTTCTAGTTTGATTTAAGAGAGAGCAGTGGCCTAGATTGAAAGTGCAATTAGGGTCATTGCAGACGATGTGTCTTGTCATCTGGTCATCGCTCCTTATCTGCATGTCCAACTAAAACACTTAACCGCGGTTTTCGTTCACACATTTTCTGCAAGTAACGACAACATTAACCAGTCGCGTATGGCATTTGAAACATGTGCGTGTTAGTAACATTCGTATTATGTGAAAATTCAATTCTAATTTACACTTTAGTATTAGAATGTGTAGTCTGAAGTCGGTTGCAGCAAATCAGCCTACTGTCGCCACGTTAATGATAGCTTCCCTAATGGTCGGAGCTGTAGGGAAAATTCGCATCGCACGCGCAGACCGACGTTTAACCAGTGTCTGGCGCCAATGATGTATTAGTTCACGTCACGGATATACTGCATTGCGGCTAAACTAAACATTATCGTTAGTGAGCTGTAATTTTACTCCTGCCTCTATGTTTTTTGTTTATTGTGCAATATTTACCATGTTTTCCGATTTTCGTAGGTGTCATCAGAAAACCCAAAGACCTAAATTGCATTTAAGTGAGAATATATTATTTACTATTTATCTGGCTAGGCATGCAGTTCGAATTGTGACCTGTAAAGCCTTCTAGGCAAAATTCAAAGTAAAGGTAGTGTAAACGATCTAAAATTTAATACAAATTCGCTCAGCCGCGTTTTCTTAAAAATAAACACTCGGACTTTTTATAGTTCTAAGAGTATAAATAATGATAGGGATAATGTAATTTTAATGAGAACAAAGGTAACGGAGAATAATATGAGAGGAACACATTGTGGCTTTGTTAAATTCCTTCTACCAGTTCAAAGAATTTATGTAAGCAGTAAGCAGCATTTTACCCAGAGTAGAATTATGTTACAAGGAAAAATAATTGTCTTTACTTTCTCGTACGATCCCAGTGGCGCCGATGTCTGCAAAGCCTACGATTATTTTTAGATTAGAAATGGCTCAACTACTTTACGTAATTGCACTAGTCGCATGCGGGGCTAGTTCCAGAGTGTTTGCGGCTAAATATAGGCACAGAGGTGGTGAGCAATTATACCTTATTATTGTATGTTTCCAGTGGAAGCCAAACAGCGTCTTGCCTGACGTTTACTACTTACATGTTGCTGGGCTGTTTCTTTAGAAAGTGTCCAGATGTGACGAAACTGAAATGGTAGTGTCGAGCGGATTACAGAACTGTAGGAAAATTGTTTCCCTTGCATTAGGTACTGCGTAATGTCGCGTGCGTGCCAACTCCTTGTACAGCAGAGTAGTGCTGCACTCTCATACAAATATTACTCCAAATTGGAGCAAACATTTATTGGGTGTTTCAACGCCTTCTGTTCTGGTATAATTACATCTGCAATACGGTTTGCGTGCAGACTAATTAATATGTTCCGAGAACATATTATGAGGAAACGTCCACCGGCGCCTCAATCATATAATTCAGTGCAAAGTAAGCGTTGCGCCTTCTTGTAGAGCGCGTTGATTACAGGTGGTGCTTCATGCGCCCAAGCAGTCGCAGCTCACACGGCACACGCACTCATGTCACGGTCGATTCCGTATAGACCAGCGGCGAGACCGTGAAAACGTCTTGACATACATTCTATTTGGTACAGAGTGCTGCATGTGATGGCACTTTCAATTATCACTGCACTGTGCCAGTCGCCCACGCTGATTACTGCTGATCATTTTCGAATGCAGTGTTCTCGCCGTGTGTGATTTAACATAGACTTTCTCTTGTTCCCAGTTTCAAAGAACCACACATTTCAAACCCGCCTGTCATTGCAAATATTCTTTATATGTATCTGTCTCCTTTATGTCATGCGTGATGTCGTTACAGATAACCCTAATTACATATTAAATTAAAATGCAATGTGATATCGCATTGCAAATTAGATTTCAAAAGTGAACAAAACAACAACTGCCAGTTTAATAAGTGATTATTTGAAATAAATCCCGCCAATTAGCAAACGTGATACGAGCCATGCAAATTGGATCCTGGTAGTACCAGGTGCCGACCGATGAGATGATGTAAAAGGCTTTCAGTAAATCGCTCTCGTCGTAAATTTCCGCTGACCCAGATATTGATGTGATTAGAAACGTATACGTACGTCAATGTGTAGCGAAAATAATATTTTTTGTCGGTGCTAATTTATCGGTTATACAGCGCTGTGCATACGAGACGAGATGCGACATCCGCTAGTGAGAGTTCCGCCACTTGTCACCAAAACTGGTACAACTTACCGCGAAAGGATAGCTCAAACGTAATTGCATATTAACTTACTGCTAATTAGACGATCGTGATAAACAAGATGTGGCATGTCAAAAAAGTTAGATAATGCTAATCCCCGCGTGACTAATATACTGTATGAATGGTTCTTGCCTTGACAGATCATTTAGAATAATTTTGCTAGTTATGGTTTTCGAGTGTTTATTATGTAATGCTTGATTCATGCTGATTAATGACGGCTGGTAAATTATCTGATCAAACATTACATTATTGATAACTCATTGATAATATTTTCTTGATCTAACATCTTGTTCTTGTGCAAATGCGCTTAAGTCTTGTCTAACAAGATTCCATCTGTTGCCTTTTGACAAATGCCTCGCGGACAGGTGAACCAACGACCTGTTTGTGATCATTATAGAATTATCTTGCATATCTAGTTGCTTACAGGATACGTGCGGCTCAATGATGACCCAATAGTAGGCTTTGAATGATGATACATATTTTGCAATGCTTAAAAATGTAGTATGACGTAAGGCAAAACGTACAGTGAACTGCAATCAAATTTATACACTGCCTACTATTCAAATCTCGTTTTTCTATATATATTTTTTAAAGCTGTTAAATATGCCTTAAGTTAAATTCTAAATTATGGTTATGGATCTCTATCTTTTATATTTTTCATTTTATTTAAATAGTAGGCAGCACTTTCTGTGCAACTGACTGTACATATCATCTCATAGTATATTAATATTAAAGAAATAATACATTTAAAAGTATTTCTGCTGATTATTTATTGTGTGTATCGAATTGTAAACTGGTTTTGAACTGAGCTTCTTAACAAATTTTTGGAATATGTATCTTGTTTATTTTTTTTACCACGGTGGATAAGTACATACAGCTGACATTGTGCCTATGTAGAATGATTAGCCCAATAGCTTAGTTGCTAGCCCTGCCTTCTGAACTGTAGGTTGTGGATTCGATTCCCACCTAGTACAAACGTTTGTGTTATGAACATCAATGTTTTTCCTGTATTTACAAAGTTTTGAGTATGTATTTACAAACAAAAAGTACACAAGTATTGTATCAGTTATCTGGTTCCCATAGTACAAGCTTTGCTTAGTGTGTGGCTAGATGGCGCCGTGTGAAATGTCCAAAAATAAAATATTTACTTATTAATAAAATACAAAATCATACAAAGATACAAGAAACATGCCTACTTATTGCAGGAGTAATACATAAGAATAATTGAAAGGAAATATATTAAAGTAAAGGTACTGTTTAATAAATTACTTCATGCATGATGTTCTTATGTCTTTTCATTTCGACGTTATTAATATTGCGAATCCCGACAGCAATAGATTAAAAGCTCAAAGAAATTTAGAATTTTAAAATAAATCTTAAATTTTCGAAACAACATCAAATTGCAAAAGATTATAGTCATGTCTGAGTAATATTTAAGGTCCTTTAACTAATATTGCATTGAAACAAAAAGATTTTAATAGAATGATAAAAAAATGACGGATGGGACAAACGGAACGAGGGTGGTTCCGGACTTGCAGCCGAGGAAACTGCCTCGCGACGAGCTAGGTCGTTCGTCGACCCGAGGCGGGCCTCGGCAACAACTTGAACACAGTGATAAACCTCCATTCTGCGCACTTGCACAACTGTTGTAGCCATGCCTGCCATGCGCATCATTTCCTTTGCTCCATCAAAACATTTCATGGGCAACTGTGCTTCATCATAGAAAACATCGTCACTTCCATCAGTCGAGATGCTGTCAAACGTATATTATGCCGATAAACATGACCTTATCTTCCGACTAGAGGTTTCCGATTGAAAGCCAAAACTAGGTAAGTCGTTATTCTACTTAGGCAAGGCCGTGATTGATGTCAGTGAATTAATTCTCCTTTTGGTTAGGAGACTTAAGAGTGGCCATATTCTACTATCGCGCACAATAATCGCGTTTAGATTAATGGCATCTTTCCGTTGCAAGCGTCACGTTCAGCGCCCGCGCCGGCGGCTACAATAAGCTATGACGTATTTTCTTTGAGATTGATTTATAATGAACAATTGAACTATTGGTGAACAACAAAGACAAAGAACATCCTTAAAACCTTGCGGGTCCACTTGTAACCGTGTCCCTGTTCTCATAGTATAAATAATTTGTTGTTCGTATATATTTTAATTTAAGCTTTACGTACATACATCGTGCTCTGTCTAATACTACAATGTAAATTTGGATTTAATTTTTTTGAAATTTTTGGTATACTGCCATTATATTGAATCTATATGCAGTGTTATCCCAAGAACTACCATCACCTGCAAGCTTTGATACTGTCTACAGAGATCTTTCTGGCTTTAGACCGCAAAACCGATTGTTTATACACCGCCATTATCTAAACAACTTGTGCAGCTTCGTGTCGTGACATTCCGCTGTAATCATTCGCCTATATTTAGGTTAAGGCTTCTGTGCGCTTCTTGATAACTCAGTTTTTCTTGGGAAATCTATTAACTTCAGCTTAATAGTTTTCTGGTTTAGTGCAAAAAAATTTGATATTATTCAATTATTATTATCTACCTGACTATTGGTTCCAATGTATTTGGAATGTACGGTATACCGAACTAATACAATTTCAAAAACGTGAGCGGATAAAATAGATACTCCTTCTAAATAGATTCTTATTGATCAGTAATATATTTCCTCTACGATCCAAAGAACACCTTTGTGTCTAATAGGCAGCCTTTAGTGCATTCAGCAAATAAAATAAAAGTTTCTAGTGATGTGTCCATGCCTGCGCTGGACCGGTTGCATTTTAATTGCACACAGATTGTTTAAATAATGAAATCTGCATCGCTGAATAAAGTCTGGTGGTTTCCAAATCATTGTCGTTTCCTTGCGTCACATCATTGTTTCGCATTTTTTGTAGCTAATTATTTCCAGTTCGCGGATTTTCCACAGTTCCATTTGTTTACGTTCCGACAATATCTTCATCGCCACTTTCAGTCACCTTCAATTCGCCCCACACTAATTGATGATAATATTACCATTTAAAATGTAATCTTTGATGATCGTCTCTATTCTCCATATAATTTTCTAAAGTCGTTGCTCCACGATACACTGTATTTTACGATGCTCGGTTTTATTTTTTTATTTTTGTTTTATTTTAAATCATGGAAGGGAGAATGCGGATCGCAGGACATATGCGGGCGCCGCTCAGTCGCGCCGCAAGCAACTTTCTACGCCCGCGTCTAGAACGCTGTTAAACCGTAATCTGCAGATTGACGTACCTTCGAGATGATTACGACAGGCAAATTAAATTGCACATTAGTGCTAATTACTCTTTAATTATTATCGAAATACCCCCTTTATTTGAGCATGAATTTCTCATGTTTTTTTGATGGATCATAACGACGCTTTTAATTCAAAATTTATAAAGTAATATGTTTATGATTTAGTGGTTTTACGATTGTAAAAATCTAGATGTGAGTCGTTATCAATATGTTGGTTAAAATGAGTGACCAATCCTGTTATCCTTTATCTTTCATACCTAATTAATTATCATTCGTATCAACTGAAGAATACGTCCCCAATATTACTTTTCTCATTAACACACTTGACGTCACGTTTCTAAGCCGCTCGTGTCCATAGGCTTGAGAGAATGCAAGATGCTTTGCGTCACTGAATCCGTTCGCGTGAATTAGACAAGGCTGAACAAAGCCGCGTCATTTCATGCTTGCATTACACGTTTAGGGAAAATAACAGACAAATATTACCGTACGTAAAGATTTTGTATAATTTTATTCAATCGTGTTCTTACAACCCATAAGAAATTAGTGTTTAATGATTTACATAACTATTTGCATCTTTAGAAACATCCCATCGAATTGTCCCATTGTTGTTGACCCAGTCTCTGTTTTGAACATATGATTTTTAATTTTCATAAAAGTTACCGCATACAGTAGAAATCAATATTTGTTTCTAGGTTTCTTTCATGTGGTTAAACTATAAGGCAACGCATTAAATATCAATATAACTACTTATTTAGAGACACCACCTTCAATAATTCCAGACCGTTAGTAATAAAGCCAGCTTATGTTAATAAGTGCTGTATTCACAGCACCTATTAACATAATTCAATACGCTTTATTAACTACTATGTTTTATTTTCCCGTTTATTTATTTAATTGTTTAAACAAAGAAATTCACTTAGATTATTTAAGTATATGAATGAAAGTACTTTTGTTATTAACAGTATGATGATTTGTTCTTTCAATTCTATCTTCAAGCATGGCTACCTGCTACGGGCGTAGATAATTATTTTGCTTATCATCATCAACCTATTTCTGTCCTGTAATCGCCCCTAGCTCGAAGCTCCCATTTATGGCATTGAGTTTGATGTTATTCAATGTATTTTGTTTTAAAATAAATACACAATGTTGTAATCAAACAGTAGCGTTATTATAGCTTCGTCTTATTTACGTGATGGAGGCTGGTACGGTTAGTAATTTTATGATGTCGAGAGAGAAAAAAATTGTGTCTCGAATTGAGCGGAGAGGCGCCGCGAGTTGGCGCCGGTTGCCGTTGGCGTCGTCTGCGACCGCTGGCTTCCTCGAACTGCTATCGCTGGCCGACATTGCTGTGAACACACTCATTTGATGCATCGCGACATGATATCTGTTCTGCCTGATGAAGACATATTGTCATGTCACCCAATTGTTGAACAGTAAATCCAACTACCCAATGTGACTTGATTATCTTAGAGTTGCATTCGTGCTTTTGAGAACAATGGGAGCCTTTTTAATGTCATCCATCCATTTAACCATCAGTGGTTGCCTGTTTTATACTATTGGGCATTATATTGCGCGGTCTTCAGTTTCCTTTTGTACCTATGATTAGTTTTTGACGTCAGTCGTCAACTTGTCAGTCACACACATTTTGCACAAAAGATATGTCCTGTATTTAAAGTTACGATGTATTTGGTTTCAACTAATTTAGGAGGAAACATTGAATTTTTTGAAGAATTGACGAATGTTGACATTTTGCATAGGTAACAATTCATTAACAATAATAATTTTCTGGCGTTCGTTTGTCCGACTTTCCTTGGATTATATAAGTGAGTAAAATTACCAACACATTTTCATTCTTGGATATAATATAATCATGATGATAATAATAATAACAATAATAATAATAATAACGCCCAACGATCACATACCATAGATCCTGGAAGGGTTCAGGATCCGTAGACACAGGGAGTCCTAGTTAGGGAACTAGGATTCCCTGTGTCTCCTGTGTGTTTTCTTTTCTGTGCACAAATACTTGTCCTGCCGTGGTAATCGAACCCGCCGCTATATAGATATAAATCTTCTGTATTGTAAGATGATAGCAATGAAGAGATCTAAAGATGGCTTTGGAATTTTAAGTAGACATAGCCTTAACGCCCGTTTGACTTCTTAACGTGCACAGAACAAAACCAATCAACCGCGCATGTACCAGGAAGTTTTCCGGAAAAACTAAATTTCATACATATTTCTACAACACTATAAGGATTGAATGAATTAAAATAAATTACCATAGGCGACGTTTTTACTAAAAGTGTGCCCATTATTAATTAAATATTAGACTGAGTGCTCAGTTTTTTATAACATTGACAGACAAACAAGCTGACGGCTCGCCTGATGGTAAGTAAGATCTGACATATCAATTCCAATACTCATAAGCAATCTTTGATGGAATTTGATGTTTATTTGAAAATTCTAGAGTAACACACGAAGGTACTTAGATTTAGGGTAGTTTTAGTCGTGAAAAATGATAGTCACGCGAGTGAACTCCGCGATTACATGCAGGTAAGTAAAGCAAATGATAGTGGCATCGTCGTCACTGCTATTTATTCAATTTTGCATTAGATGCTACATTCAGCGAACTTAGTGCAGTGAAGCTCTACGTGAGTCCTAGATTTCATATGTAAACATTTGAACTAGCACGCTAGTTGAGAGTGAGTGGCCAATTGATTACATTTTTTCCCTCGTATCTTTTGTGTCCGATTTAAATTAGAAACGGATATGTTCTAGTTTTTGAGTTGGCCGAAAAACCTATTCCTAAGTATTATTTGACAAGTTTCGATGCTTAAATAGTCCTTTGTTATTATCTGGTAATCGTTAAATGTATAAACGCATCTTTTTCCTGCATTGCTTGTTGGAATTCCACAAAGTTATACAACTGAAAGCGATTCTTCGAATCTGATTGAGAATGTTTGGTTATCAATACCAGAGGTCGTGTACGTCATTGATGCTTAACCCACCCGCCTACACTTTTATCCAACCAAACCTGTCATGCTAAACTACAAATGACAAATTGTGCAATCTATTTGCATTACTTATACGCAATGTTGAAAATTTCTTTTTGCAACATCGTGTGAAACGCTGTCTAATATCCACTTATAATGATTAGATATCACGTCGTTTCTTTAGCTTTACATTGTATTTTTATGTTAACATCTATTTTTACATTTTCTATTTACAACTCGTCTAGCAGTTGTTAGTGCCACATTTTAGCTTTAATATTATACAGTACTTATTTGTAATTGATCAATTCAGAGCGATCATCACATAAAGGGCTCATTAACCGTCGTATGGGTAATTAATACTTGATTTGCCCGTCCCAGATACTTGTGGTGCATCGCAAAATGCGACGGCGCCGTACCTAACTGTCCAGTGGCATTTGCGGTGTTACAAGTTCACTAATATGTTAATAGAATACTAGCGCCTTATTACTAACCACCTTTGGATGGTTTTTTTTTATTTGTTTGAGTGTGACGCACTGGTTCTTTGAATCATTATTTTTACAGTGCAGTTCATGATCGTGCACGAAATCACGCGCGTTTCCTTGCGTCATATTTGGTGTAATAGAATGCGTAGAATTATAAACCCTTTTTTATTATAAGCTAAGTTCAAAGCTAAATGTTTTGGAAACCTTAGTAAAATAATTCTGCAGTAATGCTCTACAATTGTAAAACGTATGCGTTTACCTAAGTATTCAGACTATTTAGTATTCAATTCAATGAAGAAACGATTGCAATAAATGCAGTTACACTTACTACCCAAAAGTGTATACGGAACAGACTGTAACGTATGTAACTTCACGTGATTATAAACATTTCCATACAACCAAAACACGGTGATTGGTTGCTGTGCCGTTGGATATTGCGGAAAATGTTAACCCAGTACCTACGTACAGTACTCGCTTGGACAAAGGTGTTCACAAAGCATGCGGTATTGCATCGACCATCGACCGAGCGACGCTGACGGTCCGGTGATGGACAGTCCTGCCTGACACGAATAGGGCCAACACAAAGCCAAGTAACTGTACTCGACAGGATGACCCCACATCACAAAGGGTAACATACGATTCGTAATTCACTACTACGATCGCTCCTCGACTCGAGTTGCACCGATGAACTGGCGCACCACTTTTGGACTGCAGTAATAAGTTATTAATCACTGAGAATCTAAATCGCTGATAATGACTATTAACGACGTCCGCGATCGACGAATGTTTTACTAATTTTCTTTCGTATCGGTTACGTCACTGCAACGAACCTACTTGAATTCCAGTGCTCGCATATTTTATGTAAATAAAATGAAGATTGCAAGACAAGAAACAATTGGCATCAGTCTCGGTCTAGACGGGCAAAGTTATTTAATAAGATATTTACGTGTTTGAGGATAAACCACCAACTGCAATTCATTATTTGACAAAAGATTATCAAAAAATCAAGATTGCGTTTTATTGAAACAGATTACGATTCAATGATTATGACGATTGGATTTTATTTTATTTGAGAATTTGTGTTCGATGAAAAATAGGTCAGCCATACCGTTACATAATAATTCGCCCGAGGAGTGCATCGGATGAAAATTGATGTATAATCGAAGGTGAGTGTAGTGCGGTGGCGTGGCGGGGCGGGCGGTGGTGGCGCGGGCGGCGATGGTGCGCGTGCGACTCTCACCGTCTTATCTCTCGCGACCTCCGCCGGACGCGCACGCACGCCGCGCTCCGCACCGCCCGCAACCGCCCGTGCCGTTTGCGCTATGCCTTCGACTCTACAACAAACTTATGTGTTCGTTTACTTAAACTTTTTTTGTTATCAAAGTGTAGGACGTAGCCCGGAAATGCATCAATGATCTGAAGCTTGGTCGTGTTGTGACTGTTTCTTGAACTGTAATGAAAGTTAATTTCGAATTTGAACTAATTAAACAAATTCTAATAAAAAGAACATTGATAAGACCCGATGATGGTGTCAGAGGGGGCTTTGCCCGTAGTTTGGTGTATTCGCGATAATCAGTTAGTGCCTCATCAAGTATCCGGCGTAAAATTACAAGGCGCGGTCACAGGAGCGCATATTGCCGCCGTTACAGACTTTTTGCGTATCGTAGCCGGGACTCCTTTGGTCCTGCCACACACTGCTGTTCCAGAAGACGTGGACAATGACATTAATCAAGAAAAGGAAAACTGTACTAGAAGGCGAAAAATGTCCATGCAGGTCGAGGTACCATGCGTATTTCTTACTGAAAGTGCGTTACAAAAGGCGAAGAGCCGAAGTAATTCACGAGAAGAAAAAATTACGTTAGACGACTGCAACATACCTTCAATAACCAAAAGATATTTAAAAGAATTAGATTGTAAGTCATCATTCCTAAGTTCTACGGATATTTTAGAAATTAAAGAATCAGAAGACGCATACAATGAAAACGATAGTTTGAAAATAACTGATAGTTATCCACAAAGGATTACGAGGATAATAGACTTAGATGACCTAGACTCACAAACTGCAAATACTGATTTTGACAAAGAACCGCTTCAAAGGATAACTAGAATTATTGAATTTGAAAATGAATTGTCACCGCCATCTACTCCCGTCTCTGTAGAGACTGATAATGATATGCCCCAGAAGATTACGAGAATCATTGAATTAAATGAGGACAATTCAGTTTCAACTGTTATAAATAATGAAATTGACAAAGAAAGTCCTCAAAGGTTAACTAGAATAATCGAACGAGAAAAGGACTGTAATTTTTTTAGCATGGCTAAAATAATAGAAATGGAAAATGACATATCGAATGAACGAAGAATTTCGCTTACTAACGAACGTGAAACTGGGGGCGGAAACCAGGAAAATCATAACGAAGAAATAACGATTAGATCTAGAACTTCTCACAGAAGTACTCCTCGGTTTAGTCTTGACTCTTCATGCTCCGAAAACTCTTATGTTAATATAGACTGTATAAAGAGTTTGCAGGAAGTTAGAAAAGAGGAAACCGTGGAAGGTGGTACGAGTCCTGAATGTTCACCTACTGGCAGGTCTATACGTTCTCGTTTTCCCAGAAAAAAGACATCTGTTTGTTCATTAGCTTCTTCGGACTGTGATGATGAGGTCGATGTGATTTTTAAATCAAAACCCAAATCTAGTCAGTGGGTAAGTCTGGATTGGATACCACCTCCACCCAAAGAAGAACCAGTGATTACGCAAGACTGTGATAAAAATGATTTTATATCAAAATGGATAGCCGAACAAAACTCTCAAGATTTAATTATTGCCGATGAAAGAAGAAAAAGTCTTCCGCCAAAATCGAACGAATTATATCTACAAAATATGAGAAGATTCAGTGATAGTTTGCAAATATGTAAAGAAGATTCTGCGAGCGATTCTCCTGCTACTGTTAAATGGAAGTGGCACGATATTGTTAAACGTCATATTCAGTTATTAAGAAGTGATAAAGGTTTTAGAAGACAAAGAGGAAGTTGGATGAGAACTGCCCGAAGATTATCAGGAACAAACATAAACAATAAGTTTGAACCTTTACCTCTTGACAACTACATGAAGCTGAATACCATGCCGTAAGTTCTTTTTTCCTTAAATATAAAATAACTGGTTTAAAAATATTGGACTGTGCACTTTAAGTGTAGGTGCGATGTTTTTGAATCATATTTAAACTTGAATTCTAATAATATATTTGAATGCGATGATGCATCTCTATGCAACATGATCGGTCTACTTAGCGTAGCCAACCCGTCCAGCAAGTGGAACTAGTTGCTACGGCCCGCGGCGAACCACAGCTTTGTGCTAATCATTTCCAATGGCTTGTGTTAACTTACACTGTAACTCTTTCATTGCATACCCACGCCATGGTTGTGTCGTTTGCTACCAGAAACGGTTGTCTTGATTGTATGTTGGAAGTAAAATTTTACTATCTCGCCCCCATTTCATTGCATATTTTAGTGGATACTTTTGCCATTACAAGTAGAGCATGTAAGGGTAATACTGCGCACATATAGATCACTAGACATTATTGGGATAGTGTTGATAAGAAGCCGTGTTACGAGAGCGGGTCCGAAGCACGCGCTTCCGCAAGGCCGTCCGATTAGAATGCAGGGAGCTCGCGTCCAAGGCTACGGTTGCGCGGTCGGTCGGTGCACCGGGCGGTCGCTGTCTTCCTCTCCATACTTCGGCGATTGGAAGCCGCCTCAGGAAGTGAGCTGTGAAGGTGATACTCACGAAACAGCCGATTGATCGGAAGCGACTGTGATTTGAATTTTTGACGTACCTTTGTTTGCGAATTTTATGCGCTTCCTGACTCCTCCTCATGAATAAATAGATCGTTTTTCGATACCTTAATGGCATACTTGCCTACTTTTGTCTTAATTAGTAATGTTTGGACAATAAACTGCAAATATTTAGTTTTAGCTTTCTATCATTGGTGTTTCGTAGAAGTGTGTGTTTAACACGCGTCATTATCGGCCCGGCGATTAGCAACGTGCTAAAACTGTATACCTAAATGCATTTATTTCGGATGGCTCTTAGATTAAAAATGTAAACTTGGCCAGGTTACTTATTACTTTATATTTTTTCTAATTGCTTGAAACTTATAATTCGTGAGTCTCTATTTTGTCTCCGGAATATCTTTATTTTTTCCCCGCAACGACATCCGATCGAGGGTCACGTAGCTTAGGCATATGATTTACAATTTAAATTCTTCGAATGAATTACGAATCCCGGACAGTGCTGTCTGAGGGAACTAGATGCGTGCACATAGCTCAGGAATCTTATATTCTTTTTAAATCCATCGGGTTTTAATTCAAGTGTGTTTTATTTATTTATATCGTACAGGATCTTGGTAATATATTTTTTTTTACTGTGTCAGGTTTATGATATTTATATAGAAATCCAATTATCGAGTATAATCATGACCTATTAATACGAATTCCTTTAATAACATAAGAAATTCGTATCAAAATGAATTATATAGTGTATATTTAATGGCTGATTTGAAATTGAACAAATGCCAATATCCACTCTTGTGTATAGCCGCAGTTCTGAAAACACCAATGTTGTATTCGATATTCATCAACATTACTATTGTACCAAATGAGCGAGCACACATGTACATTCTTAGGAAGAAACAAACGCATTCGCGGCTAAATATTTGCATGTTTTGTAATTCCCTACATTATCACACAGTGTCACGGTGTTTATTTTTTCAAAATTCGGAATCTCATGTTAAATAAGCTGAAGTCACTTTATCGTGATTTTCCACCAGTGACGTTATATTACATTTCATTCTCCATAACATTATATTATTAATCTGATGTAGATAATATATTTTATAGGTCTGATTTGTACATAATCTATATCAAATCATATAATGAGGATTAATCTTATTTACACTGATTAAAGACCGGTGATAGTTCTGATAAGTAAATTGCTGAGATAGGTAATATTACTTGATTTTTATTATCTAGAGTAATATTTGTAGTTTCGTTCTAACTTACAAACGATATAATTGTACTCGATATCGGTAGTGTGCCTTACTATTTTAATATTAAATATGGTTGTATTAAATACATCCAGGTCTAATAGTGCTTTTTAATGGTCTATATATCTAGAAGTGTGTGTTGATTTATTACAATACAATATAAATATTATTTGTGATTATTTATTTCACAATTCAAATAAATGATCTTTAATATGACATCTTTGGTTATTGTGATATGCCCGGCCACCCTAGCACCAGCTATGGTCATTTTTGTGGCAAAACATGCATGCAGATTTGGCCTTCGAATCTGAAAGAAGACGAATCTGGAATAACAAGTAACTGCATTTATCCTTATTTATTTATTGGCCCATCAGTGCCACTATCGCGTCGCAGTCCTTTGAAGCCGTTGCATGTTAATTTTGATTATCACTCATCAATTTACATTGACAAATAACGAACAGTGGTTACCAAACATTATTTCCTACTTAATACACTCAGAAATAACTAAAATATATGAAATTATTCAAATAACATCAATTACTTCGTGTTCACTTTCACTGATGAACGGCTTAGGTTCCGTTTCGTGACGTCTCAGCTTCGTAGCGTTAAAATTAGGTTCTTCGTTTTTTTGTCCATAACTTGCAACTTCACTTTCTAGTCAAATGATGTATTATAATAAATTGGCAACAGATATTAGATGAAGTTCGTATTGCAAATTGCAACGGTCTGGGACTACGTCGCTGCATAATATAAATGCTCTCTTCATCGAACAATTACCTTTGCAATTCAAATGATTCTTTGTTGTACACCGATGTTAGACACGTGTTAGAATATCGATGAAAATGACTCCTTATCACACAGCTTCTAAGACTTCTCTCGCGAAAGAACAATACAACAGGTTTTTATGATTTATTTTACTTTTTTACACTGCTGCTGCGGTTGACGCGCGCCAGCCTCCGACTGTAGTTATTACTTTTGCGGATGTTTTTTATCAACATATTTCGAATAACTACTCTACGAAATTGCTAATCTAGCATTTGTAACCCCCATTGTGCAAGAAAAATACTGCAGTTACCTACTCTATAATAATAATTTAGTTGAGTAGGTACTATTAACTATCGGATTACCTTAATCAAAATTTGTTTCTAATAAAAACAATTAATTCTGCTATCGTACCAATTCGCAGTACTATACCATCATTGATTTTATGTTTCGCATCATGATGCCCTTTCCGGAATAACAGGCGTCTATTATATTTAACGATTCATTGTCGACTTCTTCCACACTACGGCATGAGATTGCCAAACGTTATCTTAAACATGTTTCCTATGCTTGTATAGATTGGACATACATATTTATAATTTTATAAATAAAACGGGAGTGTCTGTAATGTAACGTCAATTTATTACATGTTCTCGAAAATACTGCATAAACCACTTTCTCAGTTCTAATAATTTATTATTATTGTTATTGTAGTTACATATTAAATACCTACATATTATTAGGGAAAAGATTCATCAAGAATATTCAACTAAGTATGTATCTGACTTTACGCCTATTGCATACGTATCTGGGAAGTTTTGATTTTTAATTCAATCGGTGTCGCGATTGTATGACTGTTATCCTTATCTGTCACCTGTCTGAATAACGGACAATCCTATTTTGCGGATATACCGTTCAGAAAAACAAATCGTAAAACGAGGTTTCTAGTTCGTCCCCAAATATAACTGAAAAATTGACAATTACGTTAACTCAGTGCTCCGTCGCTTCTTGGAATTATGTAGATTTCCAAGAATTCTGTTCTGTTATTGGCCCAATTGGTTCGCCGTCCGAATTTTTAATATTGCAATTTTATGCCAGTATAAAGAGCTTGATTTCTGTGCGGACATCAGAAGCTGTTAACAACAAATCAATTATATCAATAATAATCGCTTATTATTGAAAATTATCCCACGCTATTATCTGATAATATATTACAAGATGAGTCAGCTATTGCAGGACTAAATCCAATTTAATCGCTACTTAAGACTTATATAATGACACGCACAAACCATTAAGGGACTACTTTGTTAAACGCTCGATGTCTACAGGCACAAGTGCATATAATTTATCCCTTTGGTTTATAATGTACGTAGCAATTTTCTAGCAGCCCTTTATAATTGAATGAGGGTACAAAGAACCACTTGCAACTTCAGTAACCGGTGCTATTCAATCCATAGTTAGACATTGTGCTTGTTAAGCCTGACGCCTGGCTTCTTGTAGTGGATCTATTCAGGATATTGTATTAGCACAACCCGACTATAAATGTCCTATTATCAAACGGTATCGTCGCTGAAAAACTAGTCTGGAGGCTTATGGTGGAGTACTGGTCCATCGCGAGTGGAGACCCTATAATTAGATTACCCATCTAGCTAGCAACGTGGAGCCAGCCTCAACTGGCTTAGCAAAAAAATAGTGGTTGGATCGGCACGCGAAGGTCGTTGACCGACGCCTCTGCTTAACTCGTTATTATAAAACTCTATTATCGAAAGTCTCGTACCTAATTAATTCTCCTTAATTACTCCGTTATTACCTTCGGGATGTCAAAACAACGCCTGTTCGAAGTGTAGTTACAATTTTCACCCATCTTTATATATATTGGCTTTAATGATTATGATGATTTTCAGTGCACTGTTTTGAAATCAGATACGAGGTATTATCAGCCGACATGGTTTTGGAATGAATTTTAATGGAATATGGATATAGTGTAAATGCATTAATTATCCTTTGTTTATTTAATTGTTGTAATGTTCGAAATCGTTCCATATTGATACGGCTTTTACGATAAGTCATGGCATTTCCGGTTCATGCCATCTTCATCTCACCTTGTTTTACTTACACAAATGCTAATAACACCGTATATTATTTAATCTTACATATTATTTTAGTAACATATTTAGAATCACGTCAAATCCTTCAAAATATTACAAAACCTGTTTCTACTGCAACGTCGGATGTTACACCTATCACTTCACAATTTAACACTCTTCTCAGTCTAGTCTAGACAATGAAATTACTAACATTTACTCGATGTATTTGCACTTTCTGATATGTACGATCATAACATACAAAGAGAAATATAGCAGAAAATTAATTTACGTGAACAGATATACATTTTTTTATCTATTCATGTTCTTGTGATGTACACAGTACTTAAGGCCCTGTAACAGCACGTTTTATTTTCATGGCGCTGTTTAAAAGTTGTATATTGCAGATCTTAATCGATGGTTTTGAAGAACTGGGTTTACGCATCAACATTACGCAGGGATTACGTCAAATAGGGATATCAAATAAATATTTTATCTAGCTATTCATTTGTAAAAAAATGTGTTGTTATCGCTGAAAATTTGGAGAACTACGTTCATAAAGTATTGACCTCATTAGAACGATTTTATTTTATAAAAACCTAATCTTTAGCTAAGTTTTGTTCGGTCATTCCTATTTTCGTTTTATTTTCTATCAAGACTTTTTTTTTTCATATGATTATTTTTGCATGTCACATCACATCAATGACGCCGATAAAGTGCTTTTTGTTGATTTTGGGATCGCAACAAAAATAAATAATTTAAGGTGCTTAAATGTATTTTTTGCACCACTATCTAACTTACCGTTTCCACTTTCTTACCAGATTTGACCATAAGATTGTTTCATAAAAATGGAGGCCTGCATTTATGAGGCATGAAATGCGATAATTAACATTGTTTTGATCTTTAAACGGACCTACTATCCTCTGTTTGTTCAACCACCAGTAGCGAGTGATCTACATTGTTTGCTGTGCCTGCTAATATTTGATACTAATGCATATGTATCAGTGATTCAGATGACGATTTCTCCTCGAGTGGAACTCGGTCAAGGTCGATCGATCTGTCTTCCACTGTCAGCTTGCTTACTACTTGTACAAGTTCGTACCAGTAGTAGTTAGCAATAAATCTAATCATTAGATTTAATATTGTAGAGGCTTATTATTATGTCCTGATCTAAGAAATTGACACCATCTATTTATATATGGTTAAAAACAATAACATCACCTGTCATAGCCTTTTAAAACCATTGATGATACGTTGGCGGGTTTTGTCTTTATTTTCATCCCATTTTACATTACCATGTCTTAAAAATGCAAGCCTTAAAATCAATTCCGTATGCGTTTTCCACGTCCGGACCTTCATCATTATCTGCTAGCTAACGATCTGTGACCCTAAAGATGCCCTCAGCACGTGACGAGGTCTCTCCGAAGGTATAACTAACACTTATTCTAAGCGCCCTTTTAATGTGTTACTTTTACGGCCCTTGCAACATTGCCCATATTTTCCTCCATAATCTAGGATGGATATTTAATAGTTAGAAGTACACGTTGGAATATTGATTAAACGTCGCCTTTTCATTTTTTTAATAACCGTTATAGATTTAGGTTTGACCACCAACTGCCATGGTGATAAACGACCGTGTGGCGGAAGATGGAGCACGTAAATCTAGAAAATGTTAATTCGTAGATGACCACGTAGATAACCAGTAAAGTTTTATAAAAAAATCACTTTTAATCTTAAAAAAAACTATAATAAGACCCGCGGATAAAAGGTATTATAATTATTTGCTCATACCACGGGAAAATTTCACTTTTCCGGAATAAAATGTATTCTATATGTTAATCCAGTAAATAAGCTATCTTGGCACTGAATTTCATCCAAATATATTCAGCCGTTTGAGCGTGAAGGAGTAACAAACATACACACATACACACAAACACATACAAACTTTCGCCTTTATAATATTAGTGTGACTTAAAGATTATATTTTCAAAACAACTACACCCCTACGCCATAAAAGGAAAATACCTTATACATATATATAAACAAATTTCAGTCCCTATGTGCAAAGGTTGTCTTGCAGCCAGTTACTCATGACAAAGTCTTTTATTAATATATAGATTCCGATTTGAATATATATTTCAGTTGTTGCAAGATTATAACTAGGTCGTGTCGAGATTCGGCCTTTTAGTTGCACAATTTTTCGTTGTTTCTAAACGCTTTCAAAATTATGTTTCAACTGTTTGTAATACACGTTAATATAGAAAGACCTAATGCACGTGAATGTTGCACTGCCCTATGGTTAATATTCTTCGCCTGAGCGTTACTGTTGGAAAAGAGAGATAAGGATTATGTTTACAATATGATTGATTTTATAGAGTATATAATTTTTTAATCACAGCTTTGAGTCACGCCGAGAAGCAACCTTGTTCAACTGCAGTGTCGTTAGTACAATATGCTTAGCAAATACATTTTATAACTGTCATAAAACTACAAATAATAAACGTCAGCTAAAATATTATTTCAAATTTTAAAAATAAATCGTTACTGAATACCTATTTGATTTCGTTACGCTCGTGTTGTCAATATCATGAGACGTCCTTGCCCCGAAAAAATTATTCATTGTCCCTTTATAAGCACACAAGTATGTTTTTAAAGTAAGCAATCTGAAAATGTAGAAGTATATTAGTTAAAAGACAAGTACATAAATAGAAATATATATATCTAGATCAGATAAAATCTTTTGTTCAGTTTTTGTAATTACATGCTGTGGCATTCGTGCTTCTGACGAGGAATAATCCATTGAACAATAGTAATCAAAGACTGATCACAGTTTTATCATCACGAACTCGATGAAATTACTGTTATATTGTTAGTCAATCTTGTCTCAGATGATATTTATCAGTAAAACAAAATAATAGCTCACTGTTAAAAATCATGATAATAGAATGTATGAAACTTTATGTTTTGAAGAAGAAAAAATTGCATACCGTATGATTAATTTTACAACTATGAAATAAAATTGATGATGATTATTATTTGAAAAGTTTGTGTTTTGTTTCTTTCGTCCTGTATTGATGTCTCTTTGTACTTCTACCATCTCTATATTAATTATTATTTATTGTTATTGGCTACTGTCACGGCAATAAAATATCTGAATAATCAAAAGCGCTATGACCTCGCCAAACTGTCGCTCAGTATTTTATATATTCAAAGTTAGGACTATTGTTTTTTGAACAATAGAGAATAAAACGTGGATCCAAATCGTACATTTAAGCCAGTCCAGCACATAGTGTCTAAAAACTTTCTATTTGACTAAAAATCTGTCGGAAGAAGATATAAACTGAAGTCGTGTGAAACAATGATTCATAGTTCACACCGGGTCTTTAGGCTGTTTCTAGTAGGCTAGCTGTTTTAAGACAATGAAGCCGACAAGACGGAGCATACGACAATTGAATGCAGAATACTACTTACTCGTTCGTTGAGTCACCGACACGACTGGCCGCTTTCTGTGCACCCAATGTATGAACGAGAGTGACACCAGTCCTTCATAGTGTCGTTTTGTTTTGTCTCGGTCATTGCATATCGCTATTCAATACCGAATGTTGTAATTAGTTGTGTAATTGGTATTATGAAAATAACCCACAAATAATATAAGTAAATATTTGTAGGCATTTCATATTGAATTAAATGATAAAAAGATGTCCATGTTCATTGCAGTGTTCATGAAATAATAACCCAAATGACGGGCGGCTTTAACAAAACGAATCAAATACCGCTATGTGATTTACAACCGGTCTCACGCTTTTCCTTATAATTTCTTCGTTTCAATGATGATATATGATATAATAACTGGTTTCGTGTTGTTACAGATGGTATTTCCGCAAAATAAAACGAATTGAAGCGGAGAAGAAACTGCTCCTCCCAGAGAACGAGCACGGCGCTTTCCTTATCCGCGACTCGGAGAGCCGTCACAACGACTTCTCCTTATCAGGTGAGCATCAACCTAACGGACCCTTGTCAAAAACATAAATTATATTTTCATTTCAAACTCAGACGCGATAAACTTCTAAGAATAAGCTAAAAAATGGGCTCTTGCTTTTAATTTATGTATGATGTTTTGAATAGGCCCTAGATTACTGCCTTGTGGCATTGCTTTTATTAACATCCACCTTCTCGAGAAATTCTCCGTATAAAAGTTTATTGACGCAGGAGAACCGATAAAACAAAACAACTTGTAATTACAAGGCACCACCTTACATGTAGGTGCAAAAGCATACTGTCTATTACAAACGCATACGAACATTGTTGTTTGGAAGATTCGATCTCTGGTAAACCGGTTCAAGTTTTTCTAAGACCACTAGAGAAGGCTAGTCGTGGGAACAAATGCTGGGCAAACGTGGCTTAATGTCTACTAATTAGTATTGTTTGAATTATTTCTATAGTCAATGAAGACCAACTGAATAATGCTAATTGATGAATGCATTAGCAACTGATTTAAAGAGTTAGAAATATTATAAAAGAATAATCAAATGATGGTTTTTTTTTTGCTGCTGACTAATCATTATTAAACAAACAAGAACAAATATTAAAAACAACAAACTTGTATAATCTAGAGTAGCGAGATGTAAATTCTCATGGCTGCACTAAATCAAAGTTAACTGCTTTGTGTCTACTAACTCATGGCAATACGAAATAAGTGCTTTTATTTATTTAGAAAGATTTACTGGCATTCAAATTAGACTAATAATAGAACCATTATGTCAAAGTAAAAGTCAAAAAGTTTATTGCAAATAGGATATTATAATAATAATAACGCCCAACGATAGGGCCCCAGGAACTACGAGGACCATGGTCCATAACACCCAGACTCAGAACAAGTATTTGCGCTTTTTTTTTCTGTGCACAAATACTTGTCCTGCCGCGGAAATCGAACCCGCCGCCTCCGGGTTATGAGCCGACTTGCTGCCACCGAGGTTGTCAAATATTTTTAGCACCATTTTTTTTAATTTTTTGGCTCCACACTTTTGTGTATTTAGCCAGTGTCAAGTAATTAATAATTTATCAAGTTAATGATATTTCACGCAAATATGTGTCAAGTCACAGTCGAAGTCACCAAGTCAAGTCATAGTCTAGTCAAAGTCATACTCCTAGTAAAGTGGTGGCAACTTTACTTGAAGCTTCTATGGAGTTTTGGAAACAACACGAAAAGAAACGTTTCACCATCATTATACCACTTTCCCACACTCACGCCTGTAATCCAGCACTTAACGAATAGAATGCCACCAATTTTATGCACTAACACTGAAAATAACACAAGTTTTGGAAAATAATACAATGGGGTGACGCATTTTGTATTTACCTTTATTATTAGTGTGAAACGATCAATTGAATTTTATAAAGAAGTTAAACGCAAGTTTATCGGAAATCATGGCATGAATCTTATATGTGCGTCATTGATATTATGTCTATTCCATCACTGTATATAACAAGGACAATTAATTCAATAAATCATTTAAAATACAGTCCTTGTGAAATATTGTAGTGCTTTCATTCTCGGAAACTAAGTAATACATAACAATTGCGGAATATTACCCATGACATAGGTGCTCATAACGGGTGAAAAACTCCACGCAATTGTATTTTCAATTAAGTTTATTGCATCTTTCAATTAATTCAGTGCGCGAGCGTTTCTTGGGAGTTCTCGAGATCTCTAATAGTTCAATGTGCTGTTCTTGCCCCCGCTGTTCTATCTTTAAAATAGTTCTACTCGTAGAAGGCAATCTTCGTATGCGCCTGTGTGTATTATGGAGATTTTACAGTAACTATTACTACCTCTACAAGTAACAAACGCAAAACGTAATAAAACGCCTTCAGACATATGGTTTTCTCATGGATTCTATTGTCAGAACTGGACCAAATTGAAATGGGACCACACGGGAAGCATCTTGAAAGCTTTCAAATAAAAAAGAATCATCAAAATCGCTACACCCATAGAAAAATTCTCAGGTAACAAACTTTTTAAAAACATAAAGTCGAATTGAAAGCCTCCTCCTTTTTTTTAAGTCCCTGTTACCCTGAAGTTCCTATTCACCTAGTTAAATTTGAATGGTTTAGACATCATATATGCCTACAAGATACATTTCTGGGATTGCATAGGCAAATCAGAAACTAAGAGAAAATATTGAGAAAAGTGGTGTAAGGAGTCGAGAGCTCGATGATTTATTGTTTTGAGTGGAAAACAATATGTTGATGATGATACAGGGTGTCAATAGATCTGATTCCCCGTTGACAGAGAGAAGCCTATCTGTACCGATACACCAGCATAAGGTACGGCGCCGACCGCACGGCTGAATACGCTCTCTTTGTTTTTAAGTAACCTATGACATACCAGCTGAAAGTTACGTCGCGTAATTTCTATACACACTACGATAGTTCAGCCGCTGAACGTTCGGCGCGTTATCTTTGGCACAGAATAAATAATAGTAGGTTAATAGTATGTAGTTATGTACCTTCGGGTGCCGTACACGTCTGAGTTCGAAAGGTGTGTCGCTACACTGATAAAAAAAACATTGAAGTAAAAAAACTAATTGATTTATCTTTAACATGATTATTCAATTTGTTATAAAAAGGTTTTAATAAAACGATTCTCAGAATAGCCGTTTATCATTTCTATTTTATGATATCGTAGTTCCTTTCAAATGTGAAAACGGTGCGTTAATGAAATGTTTCATACATGACAAATAATTTGGAGGTATCTACTTCAACTTTGTTATTCTAATAATCGAGATCTAAAAAATAAAAATACTATTTAGTTTTAGTTAGTGACTAACCAGTAAAAATGTAACTACTATTCATGTAAAAAGAAAAAAAAAAGACCAAATTCCAAACATTCCGAAATGCATATTTATTTTATCGATAGCATTCATTAAAATATTTTAGGCTTAGGCTATTACCATAACTTTTAAATAAAAACGAGACCTAGTTTTCTTATATATTTAAATCTTCAACAGATTGTTTATGTGCTGTTATCATAAATCGTTGTTAAATGAACACTGGATGAATTGTTGAGACATAAAAATACAACGGCATACTTTGTTGCTGAAACACACTCTTTACGTCAATATTTTCATGTACGTCACGTACATATCAATAGAGTACACTTATCTTAACACAACAAACTAGTGATAACGTCTAAGGGAACGGTATTCCATCTCAGTAAATTGTAAATGTTACTGACCCTAACAATCTTCAATGTAACGTCACATGAATGAATCACAAGTAGATACTTGCTTTACATGCTAAACGGTTACATAAAAGTATAAAACATACGGCGGGATCGAAATAGCCTAACATACGCCACATGCTATGACTGACTTGACCTAATAAATGAATGCACGGTAATTATGAGTGTCAGTTCCATTTACCTCCATCAGCACAAAATCTAACAACTGTCAAAATCTGACGTTGACGGTTCTCGGAACAGCGCCGTCATTAATTATATGCAGCGATTTGCATTTGTAAGGACTTGAAGATTGGTGATGTTTATCAAAACGACCCAGACTTTAAAAAGAGTTTTTTTATTATTTTATATAGTTGATTCTCGTTCTATGTCCTTGATAAAAATGTTCGGTATTTTAAAGATCGATGCTTCCGCGAATATATAACTTTCATTTTTGGCATTTAATTTCGTACTCTACATTTAAAAAATAATGAATTGCACGATGCTGGTTCTACTCAACTATGCAAATCTGGTTGCAGACAAACTAATGAGAATCCATTTATTATATGACTATCACATTTATTATCTAGCTAGGTCTTATTTGCTGGCGGATTTGCCCCTATTTCGACTAGTTCTTTTAGTAGAAAATAATGTCACAATCCAAGATTTAATCAGATTTTCGAAAGTTAGATTTTATGGTTAGTATGTACTCATTCATTTTGATAGTTGACTTAAAATAACCTATGTTGATAAACCATAAGTTACTTCCCGCGTAAAACGATTTTATTACACAAGGAGAAAAATTAGTGGTGATTAAGAAAGTATTTGTCCTCAGTGAGAGACGGTGACACAGTGAAGCATTACCGCATCAGACAACTTGACGAAGGTGGATTCTTCATTGCCCGCCGCACCACCTTCCGCACCTTGCAGGAGCTCGTCGAGCACTACAGCAAGGACGCCGACGGCCTCTGTGTATCCCTAAACAAGCCCTGCGTGCAGGTCAGTGACTCCTCAAGGCAGCTTATTGTCCCTAATCATTGATCATAGCAAACTTACAACGTTAATTGCCATCGCGCTCGCCGTTTATCAAAGTCTATTCATTCTCAACTGGTCGTATCGAAACAATATGAGTCATTTCAACCTTAGTTATGAAACGTCAATATCCAATCTTAACCCGACCTTCCGCTATCAACAATGATTGATAATAAAATTATGATTGAACGTAACATTTAACAGTTATGTGCCACAAACGCAGCGTCACAATAAACTTGAACCAAGGTCGTCTGCTTAAAAAATGTGGATGTTATACGTTATTATTACGTTGGCGCATAAATTGCAAAATTCAATATCGAACGGCTATAAAATTTATGGTATTCGACGGTGAACCTTTGTGCGCCGCGTGAGACATATTGCGAGGCGTTGAACCAGCCGGAGGATACTTTAAATTCAGCGAAGGACTCCTTTCCTGGACAAAGGGCGTTATCGCAACTAACTCGAGATGTTTCATTCGAAGGCCGTTCATTACACGCCTTGATTTATTGTATTTTAACCCTCACGGAAGTAAACTTTTAAGATGTTATCTTTACGAATCGAGTAACTGTAGATATTTGATACTTGCGTGTTGTATATATTTGCGTCACTTACATATTTTAGATCAGTTATGCTATTCTCGTTTGTTATTATGGCACGTGTAAATTCTATTACCAATAAATTGTGACATATAAACACCGCATCACATTGTGATTGAACACAATCTTGTAAATTCCTAACTGATGACTTTGGGTACTTACGTGATTATTTAACTAAATGCTCTAGAATTATTGATATTGCTCATTCATTAATTTCTCGACGGTCTGTTTGTTTATTTTGTTATACATCCCTAATGACGTAGTTATATATAATTGAACGCCTCTATATAGAAAATTAGCTGTGCCCCATGGGTTTCTTTGTGTTAAACCAATTTTCAGAGATAAAAGTACATAGCTATGTGCTATTTTAGTATGTTTATTTATGTGGATAATTCTACTAAAGCAGTCAAATATAGTCATTTTATTCCTCTAATAAAAGTGGTCTCTGGCCTGTTCATGTACCACACTTTCCTGTTTTCACCCAGCCAGTTATCGCAAACTCCTGACTCACGATGAAAATCCTTCGTTCATTAGAAATAAAGAGATATATATATATATATCAAATATGTATACGATACACCGTTCCAGTTTGGCGCCTGCGATCTCGCGCCAAGGCCGAGATGGCCCCCGCTTTCGTTACGGCCTGCCTCCACGTTCTTAACTCATGTTCATTAATTGTTGTTATTTTAAATATACTACCATGGAAACAACGTGAAATTGACGAAATATTAGCGAAAATAAGTTAATCACCGTGGCTTAAAAGCATACCTTTATAATTCAAAGACTTGTTTTAAGACTCTGTTTTCTTATAAAAAGTTACGAAGAGAAAACCAATACTATCATGATTGCTTGTTATTTGTAATATTAATTAATTTTTATTTATTATTAAATCAAAGATAAAACTGCCTTTTCAAAATATAGCTGTATAAGTAAAAGTTGTATAAACCATACCAAACTTGGAAACAGTAAATTTCTTATCTATTAAATAATAGCTAACCAGACAAACATTGTCCTGACAGAATTTCCCATACGAAAATCCCGTTTAAAATAGGGTTTTGGGATCGGATTTTTCCTGAATCTAAAACATTTCCGGTTTAGATCCAATATTTCTTTGTATAAAAAATTTAAATACGACCATTACAAACATTTTAAAACAAAGTCACATCGATGAAGCTGTTATCAAGTGATGCAGTTACCAACGAACCGCGTTTCATTTTTATTTATGTATATAGATTACCATAATTTTGTAAGAACATTTTAACTACCTATATATACCCAATAAATAACGATATTCATATACTATACTGTATATATAGTATGTACATTGTACAGGTATTTAAAATCATTATCAAAAATATGAGTGATAATAGCGGTTGAGGCAAATGCAACGCAAGGAGGAAACAATCATGTATGACACGTATCAGTTTTGTCATTTTGTGTGGGTGTGGTAAATACAATAATTGTGAGCCCACACTCACAATTTGTGATCACGGCATACAGTTTATTATCAGTGTCGATTGATCCAATCACTGGATTGAGAACAGAACTTACGTATGGTCGTAATACTCGTGGCTTGGAAACGAAACGTTTATTTCTTTATTTTTAACCACATTTCAACAAAAGCAGCAGTTGGTACTTATGAATATGCTAAAATCTCCTTCACAACATTCTTTGTCTTCACAGATTTTTGAACCATTATTACATCCAAAACAATCTTTAAAATACTGATTGGCATTGACGTCATTCAAATAGTGTACCGTCTTTTAATATGGCTAAAATATTTTAGTTATTTTCGTCATTCGATTGAGTAGGATTTCAATGAGTTATTTGCTAATTCAGTCTCTAAATTTAATTACACAAAACGATATGATGCTTAATTTATAATAATCAAAGCAGGACCTACCAGCAGATTGTATCAATTCCATTTTTTTAAACTATTAGATTTCTATCTTCAGAAAGACTGTAAAGTTCTAAGGATACAAAAAGGGAAATATGAATATGGACCCATCTATTTTCAATGAAAACGAATACTGTTATCTGTACCAATAAAACTAATTCATAAGTACATTAATTAACAGTGCAATTAAGATTAAAATATTGTATAATATCGAAGTTAAGTGAACAGTTTTGTTAATTTTAAAAGTGATTATTAAAGTGCTATAAGCAAAAACCTATTAGTTTCCGGTGATAATCAAATTATATTACTAATTAATCGATAGTATGCCCTTCATTCAAAAAGATGATTATTCTGCATACCTGTCTTTAGGTACAACTTTAGCTTTAAACAGATTTATTTATATTATATAGGTACACAAAACAAATTGCAATCATTGGCTTATTCCACAAATATATATTAAAATAGGTTTTAAAAATAGTTGATTTGACAATTGCCCAAAAGTTCAGCAGTTCCGTTTAATTCAAACTGAAATGGCATGGCGCTAGCTGGGAGAATTCAGCCTCTGTTTTAAATAAGTTAGTGATACGTCGTCACTAGGTACTTACCGGATATTTGTTGTGATATAATATAGTAGGGAATTTAATGTCCCTTCATCTGTCTGTCCATCAAGATCTTTTTTCTCGAGATCGGCTAAAAGTTTTACTTAGTTGAAATTTATATTAAGTCTACGTCACGTTCTAACAACCTAAAACTGCGGGGAGCATCTAATAAAAAGATATGACTTTAAATCCAGATTTTCGGACCAATTTATTAGTATTTCACGATACATTAAATCGTGTTCCCCGTTCTCGTATCAAGGAACATTATTTGTTATAAATTGGAGTTATATAGCAAACGTAAAAGGATAAATTAAAAACTACGAATTTATATTCCAATTAACGTGTCTTGTATAAAGTTTTGCAAGGGCATGGAGTGAGGCGGGAAAGCTTTATGACAGTAGATAAAATATTTTTTATCCTCTACTCCCATCTCAGCGTGAATTAAGCCTAACGTTTTATATTATTAATATAATTATGTATAGATGCAAGGTTTACGAGGCATAATACAGTTTTGACACGAGTCATTACCAGTCTAAAAGGGATTACCACAAAAACGTGGACCTTTGTCTGTAAATGTAACCTTCTAAATATATATATTGGTAAAGTACCTAAAATTGTCGTGTGATGGCCATTACAAATATTATATTCAACCTTCGGAATTTTGTCTTGTGTCTATTGTTCACCTGATGGTCGAATAAAACATTATTTTTAAATACTTATCGTAAACTAATTAACTCAAATATAAACTTTTGTAATGTAAGTAAAACCTGAATCTATGTTAATCTGAGAGTGTATTGCTGACGTAAATCTTTTTTTATTTTTATAGGATAGAAACTGCCTTTGTTTTGCTCTAGGCAGACGTTTTGTAATATATATATTTATTATTTCGTGAAAAGGCTCATGACGTGTCGTTATAACGAGTACTATTGTTCGTATATAATTAAATACCATAGTGTTTTAATGATTGTTCATGATTATTTGTTCCGCGATATTGTCACTAAGGTTGATAACTTTCGTCCTTTATAATATGAAAGTTTAATAACTAACAACAACATAGTAAAGAATATATTAGACAAAGAGCTTGTTTTTAATATCCACAGTTTTTGGTCTACGTATTTGTTTGGGCTTATCACGAAAAGTGGGTTGACGAACTCTGATACAGTTTCCAGTTCACCAATTAGGCAACATGCAACATTAGGCGGAAGGCTTATAAACAAACAATATAATTAGTATATTGTATAATGTAATTATTATAACTTTGAAATTGAATTTTATTAATTTTAAATTAATAGACATACGTAAGGAAGTTATGAAAATAAAGCTTATAGTTCCTGTGCGTAGCCGTAAAAATTAAATACTGGAAAGCGAACGTTACTGAAGATTTGACGTCTTATTAATTTTATATTAATTTTTATCGTTTATGCTCCAATTTGTGATATGAGTATACATATTGATGTTCGATTATTCTACGAAGTATATACATAGATATTGCTATTTAAAAATTATTATTTATTTGCCAATACTAAGTTACTAACAGACGAAAAATTAACATAACAGTTGTGTTGCAGTAGTGCATAACAGTCTGTCAATATTTCTATTACGCAGATTAATTTTAAGGAAAAAATTGGATTACGGATGGGATTTAAACGCACATCCCATCCGTCCCCAAAGCCGGCGAATGTCTGTAATTAATCTGTATTAGGTTTAAAATAATAGCGATAAAATAACTAGATTATATGGTTTTATACATTATACACTCGTTCTTTTGTCCTAACGCTACACGGTTAGCAAAACTGCAATAATGTAGAAAGTTATGAAAATAGCGTAGTCGGGTTTCATATTTTAATGTAATTTATATAAAGGAATTACCATATTACTTTGCGTTGTAATATCATAAAGTTATGAAGATTGTGTATTCAGGTTTATAGAAAGCTATTTTGAAGTAAATTACATTCACGTGTTGAATCGTGAATACAACAATTTGCCTTAAAATGAATTATTGTATCAGTACAGTTTTGTTACTAGAAAGGGAAAGAGATGATGTGACCACTATATTATTTTATAAATAGATTTATGATGGTGATATTGTTTTATAAATACAATGTAGACAAGTAAAACGAAGTTCAGGGCCACAATCATGAACTTTATAGCCATGCAGGCGTGACAACCAACAGTTGAGTGGTCTTATACAATGCCCCACAGCCTGTGATCACTTACATACAAATATTCTAAATGTCAATATACAAGTGACGTTAATAATTGATGTATTTAACTGTTACATAGATAACGACCTTATTTATAGATTGAATAACAGAATCCGTTTTGTATTAACATTTTTTATTGAATGCATAATGGTTGATAATGATATATCTCCCATGATTTGACGTATACAAAACTCGCGCCAAGACCAATATTGTGGACTTCCCAGTTAAGTAACCGAATGACATCATTTTTGAAAGCAGTTACGAAATTCATTCATTCTCCTAATTAGGTTTTTTAAGACGGTTCTTGAACGTGTCATTGATCATCATGCTGTTACGCGTATCGCGTCACTTGTCTAACTGTTATTACGTTTCATTGCAAAAAAGTATGTGTTTATTTTGCCTACGTCTGGCCCGAGTCGTGTGACATAACTCTTTACATGACTTATGATCATCGAACGAGACGCTGCCCCTTCACTCAATGTTAACAGATGGCTCACTCAGGCACCCAAACAAAAGTTGCAACTAGTTTTAATTATAAGCAATAAATCTCTAAGGTGTAATGTAATGTCGTTCTCATTGTAACCTTAATGCTCAATCATTAAATTGTACAGTAACAACTATGTATTATTTTATGTTGATAAATAAACAACGGGTCATAAAATGTAGTTACCCCATCTTTCTCTTAATTAATAAAGAAAAAAAATACCAATGTTCTAAATCTCTGTTAAGACATGGTATTTAAGATATACATTAAAAAGGCAATGTTTTGAAAATACACTTTTTCTGAAAGTCCCTCAAATGGTGGACAAAAACCTGTAATGATACCTTTTTAACCATAAACGACAAATCTGAAGAGAGATTCACAATGCCATCGTTTTGGAGAATCACACCAGCGCAGCTTGCCAACCTATCCTCACCCGACTCTATCAGAATACAGTTACATAGCATTTTGCTGGATTTCAACGTTTCTTTACGTTTATTTACACTCACTATTTCTCAACGAGAATGCGGTTACAGAGGCGGTTACGATTGCATCGCCAATGCTCCGTCTACTCATGAACTATACGCATCTTTCAAAACCAACCTTTGATGCAATGCTGTAAGGTTTTATTAACCACCTCGATTATGTTTTAGGTTAGTGGCCGAAACTTTGACATTCAAACGTTTCTTGTTATTTACAACCTTAACATTTTTGTTTGCTCATTGTGGGATAAAATATGGCCATGCCAGATTTCCAACAATGATCGGCCTTTTAGATAAGTAAAGTGATAATTTTTGCATCGTTAATTTACACTAGTGCTACCATCTACGACTTGTAAAGTACTAAAAACGTTGCGTATTTTATGTCGTTCAATAGGTACGAGCGCATGGCGGTTATCTTAACAGTGCTATAAAGTAACTTGTATATAAATGTGCTATAAAGTACCAAGAAACTCTTTCAAACAGCAAGTCTGACACGTTAGACTTGTTTATTTTCGCTCGATGTGTAATGGAACTCGAGTTGTGATAGAGTCCTTCAAAATGTAGGTAAGTCTCGAGATGGGATTTCACTTCTCTATCTACCTACAGACGAACGTTTCGGCGTGCGTGATCGATTGTCTAACAATTGACACTGATGTCACCGCACAAACTGTTAATCTTTGAATGACCAATGACCCTAATTTTGGAAGATTCGATGGATGCTATCAAAGCATCATTGGACAAAAAGGTTTTATTTGTTCGAAGAAGCCAATGCTTTTAGTGTAGTAATAACGGCGGCAGTCAATGCAGCCATTATTCTTTATACGGTGTGCCAAAATATACCAATATCGATTCGGTCTGTGTAAACAGAGCACCCCACATACACCTGGTCCCATTCTGACCTATTTTTCTAGCCGACTTAGTGATTTCACCGCGCATGATAGCATTATGCGTAACTTATTAATTGTGCTTAGTGTTTTATTCAGCGATATGACTCTATATAATGGTATTTCTGTGTAAAAAATCCACCAATAAGAATCTTATCAAACGAAAGGTTTTTGCTCCCAAAGTTCTGTAAAAAAATCTATGCGAGATCATATTGACTGCAACAAGCCTAGCCTTGTTATTTTATCCCCGAATGTATACCATTAAAATTACAAATACTCTGCTGAAAACCTATGCAAATTGTACAAAGCAATAAAATGTATTTTACCTTGGCTCTCACAATGCTTCATGTTTGCAGTTTGTTTTTCAAATAAATAATTTTGAGGTGATTCTTGAATGTTTCGCATATTATCACGTTTACGCATTATAGTCATTTAAGTATTTAGAATTAGTATTATCGAAGATATAATAGAAGGCTAAAATGGTTTGTAATTAATATATAAGGAACATTTCATTATTGGTGTGTAGATAATATACGTCATGGAAAAACATATATGTGGGGCACTTTTTATCCCGTACCCTAAATAAATTACTACACAAATTGTACAACGTGGTTCCTGTGGGATAGTGTAAGCATTATCCACACCAGTAAAAGCGCGAGGCGCAACAAGTTCTATAACATGCAGTTCCATCCAAAAACGTTAACTGAAAAACATAAATATAATGAACAAATTGATAAGGAGTTAATTTATTGAGTGGGCAATGTATAAGCGTGGAACTGCGAAGCGTGACAGGCTCACCAGACGGACGGTCGTGGTCGCTGCCCACCATCCGTGTCAAGTTACATCTCGCAACGCGGCGTGAATTAAAAACTAAATGGTGATCATGTTGCAGACCAGTGACCACCTCTGACCGGTGACTGTGACGCCCCACAGTCTGCCTGATCATTGTCACCTGCACCTATTATAACATTTAATAATTGGCAACACGTATGTCAACATCTATTTGAACAGTTTACATAACATGAAACAATACAGCCGTTACCTTTGTCATCTGTCATAGTAATATTTAGGTACCATGGACGTATACGTATAACGTGTATTAGTTAGGTAGTATTTAGGACTGTAACTGTGACTGCATTGGAGATTTCATAAGGCACATCCCAGATCTAGAGGTTACGCGCGGCATTTGCAAACTACTTCTAATTTCCCTTTTCATTAAACGAAACTTCATTTATTTATAATCGCATAGTTAGATCAATGAAAATGAAACTCACCTCGATGCACACTTGGATAATAGTTTTTGTCGAATGTCGGTGTTACTTCATGCGCTAATTATTTCGCCGAGGTTAGTTGCACAAACATTATGCACCGACAACGATAATAACACCACTGACCGAAAAGAAAATCTTGGTCATAACACCCATGAAAACACAATAAATAGCAGCAGTAGTATAAAATATGTGAGGCATAGGCCCAATGGTAAATGTAATGTAAAGAATGAATAACCAATCTAACTTTGCTTACAGTACGAATTCGTACGTTTTAGTTCAACGGTTTGTAGCGGAGTTAAAAGAGGAATTTAAAACACTGGAATTACCAAGAAAATTATTTCTGATCTATCGACAACTTAACGATCCATTGTTTCATTGAGAATACAAAATTAGCCTCAATTACCATAACTGTGAAATAGCGTCGTAACGTGTTCCCCGTTCTATTCGCAGATCGAAAAGCCTGTCACTGAAGGCTTGTCGCACCGGACGCGTGACCAGTGGGAGATCGATCGCAAGTCCTTGAAGTTTGTCAGGAAACTGGGCCACGGACAGTTCGGAGAAGTATGGGAGGGACTATGGAACAACACCACGCCGGTCGCGGTGAAAACGCTCAAATCGGGGACCATGGACCCCCAAGACTTCTTAGCCGAAGCTCAGATCATGAAGAAACTGAGGCACACGAAGCTGATCCAACTTTACGCTGTGTGCACTGTAGACGGACCAATTTATATCATCACGGAACTTATGAAACACGGTTCTTTGCTGGACTTCTTACAGGGTACGTTTATGAATTATTCTGATACAATACTTACAAATTTTACTTCCTCCGCTTTTGTTTTTCCATTGGGAAATTTGTGCGCTGTTCGGCATAGAATAGGTTTTATAAGCTATTTGCAGGATGCCATTTGATTAGCTGCTAAACCTTTTGCTCGGTGTTCAAGAGACCCCTATATTCTATTTGTTCCACGACTATCACTCACAGGCCGGTAGTGAAACCTAATCAAATCTTTATGATAGGCCCGTGTAGATTAGGACCCTTTCCAAACCCATAAACTTTACATAAAGCTTAAAATAATACCTTGAAGTCTATATCTATCTTCATATCTAATTGCTGAACCTATAGGTTTTCCTCGTTTAAAAAGACTCGGTTTTTTCCATTCAATTTTGCACCAGTCTCTGAATACATTGTAATTATACCTCCGCTGCCCGTACATTAGCCGTTCTCCTAAGAGCGGTACAAGCAATAATCCACAACACATAATCATCTCTAATAACGCCTCAAATGTTATCAAACATCCAATCCAGTATTGCAAAGCCTTCTCTTTTAAAAATTTTACATTGAAGATAATATGCTCAATGTATTTATTTATTCGGACATAGACGAAATCGTCTGGGACGCCTATTACAATAGTTATAGTTAATCCATTAACTCCAAGACACGACTTTATAAAAAAATCAGTTTAAATAAAACACTTAAAATAATAATTTTAGTTTAGTTCCGTGAAAGAACTTGTTTTTGATCATCATGGATATCCGCAAAGTAACGCTCGATTCTATCATCGATAATTGCTTGAAATATTTGCCTTATAAAATAATGACTTATAGATTCAACATGAAATGGCACATGCGCTTTGTGCAAAGTATAGGTAAAGGGGAATAGTGGTTAATCAAACTATGGCTGTTACGGAATAAATTCCCATAAACGGACCGGACTAGGACTTCTTTCTTTTCTTTAATTTTTTTTCGTGGTGCTGATAATATATCAATGACTATCGATTTATGTTAATTATTAGGCGTTAATTCTTATTGTTATTCTTTATTTCTTACCAAGATCTCACCTAATAGGACACTACGATGCGTTGGAAGCTATCAATAATAAACTTTTACCTATTCGCTTTCCATTAGAACACGAGGGCGTTGTGGATATTCCTCTTTTGCAAAAGTTTGGGTCTAACCGTACTATGCGTATTGGTGGTATTGCTACCATAAAATAATGTAAATTTAGCCAATCTCATATTGAATCTCTCTTCCAGGCAAAGGCCGTGGTCTCAAGCTGCAGCAACTAATAGACATGGCGGCACAGATCGCCGCTGGAATGGCGTATCTTGAGTCTCAGAACTACATCCATCGAGACTTGGCCGCTAGGAACGTGCTCGTCGCTGAGGCTAACATTGTCAAAATCGCTGACTTTGGACTTGCTAGGCTTATCAAGGTAAAGTTTTAAATTTCCTAAGCTTACTTCTGATATTCCACCAAATTCCAATTTTGTATCTTCAGATTAATTGGTAAAGAAAAATATGAAAACTGATTCTCGGAACAATATCGAGTTCAAAATAATGCCACAGAATAAATAATCGTGATGACGTCAAATATCGAATCACGATTATTCGTTTAACATTTGGATAAATCTCGAGTCGGACATGTTTGCTACAATTGGTATCCTTGGAGCTAATTCATTAAAAGAACGGCACAAAAATATTAAATTTTTTATTCCACATTTTTACTTATATCGTGTTCTACATTTACTCAAGAATGTACCCTCAGGTTATCAATGACTACATTATAAATAACGCCGAACTATATTATTTTTATTTTTAACACATACATAGATCCAACTAGGATGGCCTGTGTCAGGGATCTAGGATTCCTTGTATTTAGGGAAGTTCGAGGACCATGGTCCAACACCAACAAGTATTTGCAGTTGTCAATGCACGTAAAAAATATCTGGTATCGACATGAAATCTGTTCTCGGACAATATCCGTATTTGGTATGACTCCTCGATTATAATTTTTGTTGATATGTGACGGGATCGCGCATAACATTTTTACGTGAAAAATTTCCCGAAGGCTGCAACAGACGCGTTGGTAGCCAAGGCTGATATCAGAAAGATCGTTGACTTTTTGACTTTGGCCTTGCTTTGCTTATCAAGGTAAAACTGGGTTTTTTTAAGAATTCGTCACTAAAGCATTTCACAGAAATATATATAACCTCAACTTGGTCGCGCAAGACTTGCTCTTTACCGAGGCTAAAGTAATATTTTTGACTTTAGCCTTACTATGCTTAGCAAGGTTTTAGTAGAAATCGTATGGCGCCACAGAACATCGTTATTAGTTGGTTATAAAACAAATCACTGCATCATTATTTTTTGCCTAGCCGCAGTAATCCTGCACGTCGTTAAGGGTCTATCAAGGCTAACATTATGAACACCCACTAGCTTTGTCTTAAATTTATACTTAACGGTGGCTTACGGCCGCATGAATCAAATTATGAGCGTAAGAAAAGTGCATTTTGTATTTATAAATATAAATAAAACAGCTCACTAAATTGTCTTATCATTTTGCAGGAATTTATCATATTATATTATTGTCCCCCCGAGATCAAATATTACTAAATAATAGTTTAAAGTTTTACTAAGAGAATAACTAACTGTTAATTATCCTGCAATTGTAAGATCAGGCGTAAACAATAAACAATACCAATCTGCATGCATTAAAAAAATTCAAATGTTGTACGTTAATACGTCGATTGTGAATTCGATAAACTAAAGACAAATTTAAAATGAAAAATTGTTTAATCAATCATAAACAGTACAATTCTAAATATCTCAATTAGTTCCTTCGTCTATAATAATCTCTAACTTATATAGATACTGTTATAAATTAATTAAAAACGATACAGCCGTTTTACTTATTTCATAAAATATATGTTTTCCACGCGACTTGTGCTGATCGACTATGTTGATCAGGGTATAGTATAAGCTATCTCCTTCCATCAGCTCTTCCCACTTCTTCAATGGGTGGCAGAATTCTCCTCGGTACCTTAAAATCTGCGTTCATCATGACGCCTGCCGAGCGTGGCAATGATGGCGAATCAACGATAAGCGTCCAAAGTAGCGTTATATGGGAGAATCCTATGTTCAGCAGTGGACGTCTTCTGGATGATGTAAAGTTATGCAAAATGTTATCAATGATTCAGCTTTTTTGGTGAAAAGCCAATCAGTCAATTTATTTTAACTTTGTAGCAGACGGGATACATAGGATAACACATACGGACACATTCAATAACTTCGTACAATCTTAGGAACAAAAGCGCCATGGTCAAAAAGAATATTGTTGATAACTGGCTTTCTTTTATATTGACACTTTTAGTTGTTTTGTCACAGAGATAAATTACCTATATTTTATCACAATTCAATACAAAGCTCAATAAATCAGTTTTTATGTTTATAAGATATTTGCGGGATTTTAATGCAAGCCTGATGTAATGCTACGTGCCATTGTTTGATTAATTGTACTTATATAATTGTTCTATGTTGTGAAACTCGTATTAAATAATACTAGAATTCCCAAGTATAAAATATATCATTAGCATTGAGAAGGAAAATTGTTAATAGTTACGTAAGAACAATTCATAGAACTATTACGAACATAGTAAAATTAAAAATCTACATTATTTTTAATGTAAATGAAAAATGTTAACGCTATATGAACCCGCGTCCACCTGTCCAAAAAACCGGGACATGTTTTACTTTATAATAAAACGAAAGCAGAAACATTTTGTTTTCACTTGAAGTTTTTTACTTTACAATAGCTCGTAAGCCTATTTGATAAAAAATAAAACTCCGGTACGTACTTATGCATAACTTTCAATTACTAATTACATGGCCAAAAAATTTCAATCTATGGAACGTTTTAAGCGGTTTTGACCGTGTACCTAAACTATCTAGTTATTTCTTTCGCAAAAAATATATGGTAAAAATGTTTGAATCATCGTTTTCAGTCATCCGAAACGAAACAAAATCAAAAGAAAGAAAGCTACGCTCTTTTACGTAATACCTGTTTTGGACTTTTCAATGACACGGTTAATTTTGCAACAGCAAACATAACGGGAGTAAGATATTAATTTTATTTAAACTGGAAGAAATAAGATTGTGTAGAATTACAGATATCGATGTTTCGGATGACCTTTTGATGAATAAGTTATCGGAAATATTTATATCGATAGCCGATATCGATATCGATATTTCGAATAATTTATTGAGTATACTAAGCTGTCATTATGACGAGCCTATACAATATTTATAGTAACATATAATATACTAACTTAAGTATATTATATGTATAATAATAATAATACTATAAATATTGTAGCTTAGTATACTCGAAATATCGATATCGGCTATCGATATTAATATTATAGCTATATATAGCTATATAGGTATATTAGGCACTGTCGAAAACATTTTCGTCACACATTAACCAATTGGTTCTACATATTGTGTTTTCTTTTTTTTTAGTCTACAAATAATTACAAAAATGTAGTGCGATGTAAAATAACTTATCCGTGTGACAAAAACAACAATTTTATTGAAATTCATGTAACCTTTAAAACTGCAATTAAAATTCGAACAACTAAAATCACATGTTGAAAACACATACAAAAGTAAGAGTAGAAAGTATATTCAGCGGTCCATAACCTCCGATAGCAAATCAGGGGTTACAGACCGCGCATGTCTCGCAGACCAGACAATTAAATTCGTGTCTGGAATCGTAACCGTCGACGTAAAATAAATCAATATTTTTTAACAAATGCCGGTACCGTAACTGCGTAATCGATTTACAGTAATATTGATAACTAAAGCCATATTTCTCTCAACAGGAAGACGAGTATGAGGCGAGGGTCGGCGCTCGGTTCCCGATTAAGTGGACCGCCCCCGAGGCAGCGAATTACAGCAAGTTCTCCATTAAATCTGACGTTTGGTCCTTCGGCATACTCCTTACTGAGCTCGTCACATACGGCCGAATACCTTATCCAGGTGAGAACTGTGGTTATAATGAAGCTTGTAAATTCAGACGATCAATTTTCGCGTTATTTCGAAAGGGACCGTTTTAATGCAACGCAAAGACTTATCTACCAGTTTAACTCGTGAGGAAGGTCGCTGTGTAAACATTTAGAATGTATCTTAATTAATTAATTAATTAATTAATATGTGTGTCAAATAAAAGGGAATATTTACAACTTAAACAGCATTGAAGACTAGATAACAGGAAGCCGTGAATCAGTCCTGCTTACGAAGTTAAAGTTAACTGTGGGATTGTGAAAGGTCTCGTTGGATTATTCAAACATTTTCCAGGGAACTTCGCTAATTTGTATGGCTATCTGATACAACAGCTTTGACTGAGGTCAGTTCTCCGAGCAGTGACTCATCCGTCGCTAATATTGACTTTAGCTTCGTACTTTATTTTACTTATTCCTTTCTCAACGCTTCTGTGTTTGTGGTGCGCATTATTAACACGTGGTTTCATTTCCTAAAGATAAATATCGTTGAACTCTTTAATTAATTCATTGATACACGTTGACTATTTCGAGGTCATTATTTGCACTTTCGTTTCTTTAATGTTTGCGGGTACTGCCCTCGCACCGTGTTTAATTATTTGTATAGACAGATAGATATTGCAGTTTTGTTCTAATCGTGATATCAATAAATAAATGGTCTACTTATCACCAATAAATAAATAAATTAAATAATTATGATGTGCATTTTTTCGCAGTTATTTCGTAGATCACCTCTTAACATTGTACAAATTAGTTTGTCAACTTGAAACTTGATATGACAACAGCCTATTTCAGTTTTTATTTTACTTATAGTTTAAGAAACTTGCACTAACTTGCTATACGTTAATTGTACTTTCTTCCCGTTGCGGTATAATTCTTTCGGCTTTCAGTCAATGTTTTTCCCAAGGAAGTTTCCAACTTCTATCGAATGTGTAGTCAGTTATGCCTAGACGGGTCGCTAGTTAATAACAGGCCACTGTGATATAACATACTGCAGGCCGAGTTTCTGTTCACATATCACACCTGTCTGGCCGACCGTCATACATTTTCGATAGCTTCACGCCCCAGTTCAGTTACCCGTGTATTTAAGTGAATTTTAAATTTCAAGTCGACTTGTTAGTACATTTTGTACATTAAGCTTTTGAACGTAAGTAATCTTAAATTCCAATCAAAAAATCTATAATTCGATTCGGTGAGACTCATTGGGAAACTTTATAAAATCTCTTTGTTTGTCCACCACTAGTATTATCTGAGAAACGTTAAGAGCTATCAAGTATAATTCAGAATAATTGTTAGAAAAAAAAAACGATTCAGCGTACACATCACACTTTTCATCTGTCCCTAGTCCTATTTTGATAGGCAGTGTTTGCATTCCTTGTCGAAGTTTGACGTGAAACTTTGTCCGTGGCTTCACGCGGCTGACCCAATTTGCATGAAATTTTGGATACAAATTTGCTAATACTACCTATAGATAAACATAGGTCTTTTTATCCGAGAAAATTAGGGAGTTCAAAGCACCTCTGCTTTATAATATTAGTCTTATTCTTCTCGTGTAGCCAAATAGCCAGCTCTGGTATCAGAATTATTAGGTCTTTACCTATGAAATTGCCGTTTTGTTTGAAAAAAGTTAAAGTATTTTTTTTTCGAACTTATTTATTTCTTTTATTCAAAGTAATCACCCCTGCAATCAATGCATCTTTGCCAACGCTGTGGCAGTTTATGGATGCCCTTCTTGAAAAAATCAGCAAGACGGGAGACAACGAACTCTTCAAAGGCGTTTTGTACTGCCTCTCGGGAATTGAATTTTTTTCCCGCTAAAAAGTTGTCCAAATTTTGGAAAAAGTAATAGTCGGTAGGCGCAAGATCTGGTGAGCATGGCGGATGAGGGAGAGCTTCCAAACCCAACTCATGCAGCTTAGAGACGGTCTGTTGTGCAGTATGGGGTCGCGCGTTGTCGTGAAGTAGCAGTGGAGACGACCGATTGACCAAAGCTGGTTGCAGACGTGCGAGTTTCGCCATCATTGTGGTCAGTTCTTCAATGTACACATCTGCAGTAATGCTCTCGCCGTTTTGTAAAAAGCTATGATGAATCACACCAGCACTAGACCACCAAACTGTGACCATCACCTTTCTAGGGGTCATTTTTCGTTTTGCACATTGCTTTGGTACCGAACCAGGATCTAACCAACTTGCTGAGCGCTTTCGATTGTCAAAAAGAATCCATTTTTCGTCGCACGTAACAATTCAGTTCAAAATTCCTTCATTTCTGTGCCTGTTAAGCAGCGCAAGGCAAGTCTCGACGCGTACGTTGCGCTGGCGATCGTTAAGTTCGTGGGGCACCCATCTATCAAGCTTTTTTATCTTGCCAATCTGTCGCAAATGGACCAATATTGTTTTGATGCTAACATCAAAAGCTGCTGCCAGCTCAGCTGTAGATTGAGATTCATCAGCTTCCACAATCGCCTTTAATTCATCATTGTTGACCAAAGTTTCCGGACGACCACGAGGTTCATTTTTCAAGTCAAAATTCCCAGAACGGAACCGAGCAAACCAATAACGGGTTGTACGTTCGTTTGTACAGTTCTCTCCGTAAACGTCGTTGATGTTACGTGTCGTTTGTGCCGCGTTGGTGCCACGACGGAACTCATATTCCATAATTACACGAAATTTCAAAGTATCCATTATGAGGAAAAATGTTGAAATGTAATGAAAATACAACGCTAATCAATAAACAAAAGACTTATATTGTAAATAGAATGTCATATTTTTCAAACAAAATTAATTTGAATTTAGAATTCATAGCCAAACAAAACTTTTTTTTGTTTGAAAAAGTCTGTACTGCAATACGGCAATTTCATAGGTAAAGACCTATTATTAGCCTGCCCAAAGACTCGTCTTTGTTTAACGACAACAACGGCTTTCATAGTTGTAAATAACACTTTGTAGCGGTCTCCCATTAAAGTAGTGACCGCAGCAAACATTGCTTAACTTTACCGGTTAGGAACGGATAGTCGTGCTTCGCTATAAGCATTGCAATATTACTTTGACTACAGTAATATAATGATTGCATGTCACAATATGTTCTAAACTCCTAACGAACTCTGCAGGCATGACGAACGCCGAAGTGCTGCATCAAGTAGAGCACGGATACCGCATGCCGTGCCCCCAGAACTGCCCGGCGCCTCTATACGAGATCATGCTGGAGTGCTGGCACAAGGATCCCCTCAAACGGCCCACTTTCGAGACCCTGCAGTGGAAGCTCGAGGACTTCTTCACGATGGACAACTCCGAGTATAAGGAGGCGTCCGCCTACTGAGCCCGGCCCGCCCTGCCGCCCCACCGACACGCGCACCAGCACCATAACAACTTCGTAAGTATTATATTTACATGGCTACGCTTTTTGGCAGTTATTTCTATATTATTGTGAAATAACAAATAAATAATAAAATGTAGTAAAATGAACTGCATGTAGGTATCGGTATATTTACACATCTACTTTTTTCCAAGGCAAAAGGTCAAGGTCATCCTTCTCTTGGCAGATTTATTCAATATTTTAAAGACAATTTTTTTATTCGGTTTATTTGCGCAAGTTACACTTGAACAAATATTGCATAAAAATGTATTATAGCAGACAATTTTCTTGCTCTGCGTCAAGTCCATTATCAATAAAAGACTTCGCCCAGACTGCCATACAGATAACGTACAGACGAAACCGTTAGACCTAGGGACTTAAAATTTAGAGGCTTCTTTTATGGTTCTATTTCAGGCTGTACTTATAAAATATATAAGCAATGTTGTCTGTCACGTGCCGATGACCCGTGTTCAAAAGCTATATTCGAGCGCGTTTTTGCTTATCGATTAAATAGTCGAATGAAATCATCACTCCAACAAAAATCATCGTTATGATTATAACAACCCAATTACATAATCTGCAACCGGGTTTTTCTTAGTTTGTGGTATGAACTAGAAAATTTTCAGCTTTTAGAAATAGCATGTTTCATAGATATTTTAATTTCCGTGTCTACACATTGCGTGGGCCAGTTACTTTCAATGAAAACACAATGTTTGCCGTTATTGTCGCTTTCCACCTAGTGACATGAGACTCGGGTCCATTGTAGCAAAAAAAAATACATAACGCTTTGTTGATTTTGCAATGAGCTAGTTTTGAGCACTCACTGAAGCATCAAATTAGTGATTCATGCTCGCCAGTGACTTTCACTTCATGAACGGTTATTCAAAATGTCATATGCTGCGATTTCATCAATGTGCTAAACTGTTAAATTGATGGCGGACTGTAGTCTACAGACTGTCCGACATAAGGATAAACATTGTATAATATTAGTTACAATGTTTTACTATCAGTTTACAGTCAAAATGTCATTTTATAGGACGCTGTAATGCCTAAGAATCGGATATATGAGATTTCTATATTTCTCATATTCTCACTTACATGAGAACTATTATATGTAACATATTGTAAAAAATTGTCACTGTTGTCGTACGAAACAGATATTCTTTAATACTAATTACACTATTTTTTTTCGTCGTAGGATAGTTAAACAAGCTTTGATCACGTATATTGTTCGATACGGGCTACCAGCTAGCACGATAAGCAAGTTGCTTACATAGATCAAGCGTATCTGGTTAAGTAAATGGCTTGAGCGCACTTTACTAATTGCATACTATCTTTTCGGTGTAGGAAGTAAGTACCTATTGAGACTTCAGCAGTTATGTCAATATTAGTAACATTACTAATATGAACATAACTGCAAATAATTTTTGTTTAGTTTCTGTAAATAATGTATCAATTTTCGGCAACGGCGCAAGCCGAAGCTCGCACCCCAGGGGTGTCCTTCAGCTAGTTGCCTCTCATTTTTACTGCTGGGCGCCTTAAGCGCCTTAAGCTGCCCTCCCGCCCGGTAACGCTGTTAGGTAGAGACTAGAAGCAATAGCCCATTAAAAAAATGTTTTCAGGTTCCATCATCAACATTCAGGTGCATAATGTCGCGCATTTCGCATAATTTCGTTCTATCATCATGATTATTGTTGAGGTTGTTTGTACAAAAATCCAAACATTATCATTTTTGTATTCCAGACACCAGGCCTGTACCACATGCCGCCAGAACTGATGCTTCACAACAGCACATCGATGCAATACCTTCAGATGCATCCGCACCCGATGTCTCACTCGACGACCATCGGGCAGATGCAAGCAGCCCATCAGGCCAGCATCCAGGTGCATCAGAACCATCAGACGCATCAAGTGCATCAGGTAAACTTGCATCAGGGTAATATTGCGTGTTTGCCGCCGCGGCCGTGTCAACATCACGCGCCGCGATTGGCTTACCGCGCGCCCTAACTGCGCTGTAGCATTGCCACTGTTCCACACGACATCAAACGGACAATTGACACAATTACAATTACAATACTTTGAAATCACCCATACAGGCAGTCATCAGATCCAGTCCACGCTTAAAGAATTTCCACTGAATCTGAATATCAAATGTAAAAAAAAAAAAACACAAAACGAGATGACCGATTCTCCAAATTTGTGCCACATAAGTAATAGATACTTTTTACATGAGATATTTATGCCCTTTTTATTTTTGAACTATTTGAAGTTCTAACATTTGAACTCATATTTTAAAGATGAAACGGGTCTATTCGCGCATAATTATGTTTAGATAATTTTTGTGCGCGAATAGACCCGTTTTATTTTTATAATATTTCAAGTTGTATTAAAATAAAATATTCTTGTTTAATCTCTGCGATTTTTTCGTCAGTTAAACATGAAACTACATTGGCACAGGAATCGGCCATGTCTTTTTGAGAGTTCTATTCAAGCCACACCAGTGAATGGTAGCGACCTACTGATACAATATTTACGTAAACCATGTGAAAACCTGAAGCACATGAATGCTTCGACTGGGGCCCATTTGCACCAAACGGGACATGAGGATTTGAAATTATTTGTCCGTCTTATACATGTTACATGGGTGTATACTTAACTTAATATTTCACCCAGAGTTTATTTATATTAAAGAAGTTAAACCTGATTGGCGCAAGTGGGAATGAAATATGTGAAAGCCAACTCAGTCCGTTGGTACAATTTACGCATCTGTCAATATTGAATCGGTTGTAAAAGAATGTGTTGTACGTCTAAAATTTACCATTTGTGTATCTTTACAAGCGTTAATATTTGAGACACATTTTTTTTACACTCTTACAATATATATCTGACGCTACATACGAAATACTTGCTCGTTTCAAATAGTGAAGTTTACTGTAATTTTCGTGAGCATTTTTGTAGTTGTACCAAGGATTGATAACCGATATGATTAAAGCGTACAAACGATACAATAATGGCCCTGGCCTCCACCATTCCCAGATATCCCGTCTGTAACTGTCCTATAAGACACGGCAAGCAGGCCCAAAATAGTAATAGGTACCTTACACTTAAGGTGTTCAATATAGACTAGGTATCTGTTCCAATAGTTATCGATTGCTATACCTAAACAATTTTACAGATACCCGATCATTTTTCAACATTAGCTCCCCGAACGTACATTCCCATTTTAGCGGAGTTTTACTCCGATAAAACATAAGTAGATATCGGGGTATGTATCTCTGCCATCACAAGACGTTGCTCATGATCACACTTAATTATATTTTTGCTAGGCGAGGATAGTACGAAAGATTTGCGACTTTTGACAGCGACGTAGATGTAATGAAGTTACTCTTCGATCGGTATAAGTTTAGTTAGACTGTTCTACAAGTTTTCTAAATATATTTAGCGTAACTAAGGTTAACATTTACAGTTTTTCCGATTTAACAATAAGCCCCATTTAGTATGACCGTTGTATGTGATCGTAAAATCGATGTGAGAGTATTTGCGAGTGTATAGCGCCTTTAGTTTATATTTTATATTTGGCAATGTGGGTGACATGACATTATGATTTCAACATCGCGCTTAATTCTGCAATCAGTTGGCACCGCCCAACGATCGCTTTCTGTGAGATATATTTCCTTGCAATCAAATAATATATGTATGCTGCTTTTGCTGGTTGCGAATAGGATACACCGAAATTAGTTTTCAGTAACAAGTCCATACTTTAAGACTATTTCGGGTATAAACTGTATGAAATTGGTTTTGTCTCCACTTTGTGTCGGAACGTAAGTGGCGCTATGGTGTAGTAGTGTGTCAGCTCTGAAGTTGCAGCGAACGCTCGCGTCAGTGCATGTGTGTGCGTGGAAAGGAGGAAATTTAGGCTCGGCAGGGATTTAAATTAGCATGCGCTAAAGCATGAATCTACTTAAGGATTTAAGTTTTAATAAGGCGCATTAACCGATTAGGTATTTTCACCTTCGTATACCATGTTAAACGTAGATTAACGATATTGGTAATAGATGCCAAATAATCCTAATAAAGAACTGAATTTATATACATTATTAACTGTTCTGAGGGTATTTAGAACTTAGAATTTTATTTAACTACCGCGATAGGCTTCTTATGAAAAGTTAATTAAAGCGAGTCGTTTTATTTGTATTCTACACACAATTTATCGACTAGATTTAGTTTCTCGCGTATTTGTTGTCTTCTAGTATTACTAACTATTCTCGTGCTCAATATTAACTTCGTACTTTTCAACTGGGCTCGAAATCATTACTAAATATTTTAGTGCCAATACTTTTTAATTTTAGTAAAAGTTTGATGCCGCTATATAATGGAAATGTATCTAAGACACAAAGTATTTAACCTTTTACTTTATAAGATACGGTTGGCCTAAGTAAATAAGTATTTTTGAACTTGTAACTTTTGTATCCTTAAATTATAGAAATAAGTTAGTATACAGTAGAAGCTATAATGGATACTTCGTACGGCCAATTATCACATTATTGTGCAATATCTATTGTTTACAAAACCCGGTGCTTTATTATTAACGAATTACAAAAGGTTATTATTATTATTACCATCCTCAGAACATTTAACAAAACTAGTAGAAATCGATGTAAGCTTGGAAATGTTGAACGTTATATACTGAATATTGAAAACAGTGCAACAGCTATTGTGGTTATTGTAAATTGCTTTGCCTATTTTTTTAAAGTTGTAAATAGAACCGAATGTAGATTGACGGATACCGAGTGATATTAGTGTTGGTATTGATGATTTTTAGTACGCTGCAGGTTCGCTTCCTGTATCATTCCACTTGGAACACTGCATACGAAAATGATCCCTCGGATAAATTATTAAATCGCACAAAGTAATAAATAAATAATTCGAAATTAACTACATATATAAGATGCCTGAAAATATTGCATTTTGTACGTCACAACGTGCGATCTGATAACGAGTAATTGGCCTCCGTTATAAGGAGACAGGAAGAGATAAACCGAGTTGGGTGTGTCGACTATCAGATGTTCCATTTTTCATTCCCTCTCCGCCCACGCGGCTTTTCGGGTACAATTACTCGTTGTTTCATTGCACTCTCAGCGCACTGTGGATATTGCACTAAAGTTACCGTACATTTGGGACTTGTTTTGTAAATTATAAATCAGGTGTTCAAGGCTTAGGTATGTTGTCTAGTATTATACGAGATGTTGTTTGATCTTATTCTCAGTAAGATAATTCCAACATAATTATTTACTATCCCGTATTTTACCTTCTATGTTAATTTATTTTATATTAATTATTGATTAAGTCTTAGCTGTATAATAATGCTTTATAGGCCTTTTGCTTATCGTATTCGCTAAGTTGCAGTGTTTATTCTTTATTAATTAATTATATTATTTGTATTCATTTATTGTAATAGTTAGCCAATTTTAAACTTGATTAAGGCGCCATCACAATTATGACGAGAGAAGATCAATAGGACGCTTGTGCCCGTCTGTACTTAGTTCGACAGCTCTTGAGTGGCACTTCTCTTTAGGTTCCTCGTACGTTTGTCAAACTTGCGTCTATTCAAAACGCCAAATACTGTACGCTCGTTGGTTGAAAACAGCCGATAATCAACAAGCAACCAATGAGCGTTCAGTGTTTGGTCCGCTAAGTTTACACGAATTTAACAAATGCATACGAGAACCCGAGGAAAGTGCTTAGCTATGTATTATTTAGTACAGGCTGGAATAAGAGTTAAAAGTGAGAGGGATGAGTGTTAGGTATACATTTAACTAGAATTTATTTAGTAATTGTCGCTGTGTTACATTACTAAATAGTTTGCAGTATGTAAAAGTTTAAGTGTTTGTCAAAACGATGTGAAGTAAAAATCTAGAGCGACTGATGTTAGTTGATACTATGTGACAAGTGTACTAAGGTCTTATTACCTCCGAGTATCAATTTAATCTATCATTAATTTGTACCTTCGGCTGCTGTTACACTGCCGTCATTGTAAAAGCGTACTCGCACTCGATCGATCTCTTTGTCTATCTTTCACTTTTTTAGATCTCCGCAAAACTTGATTTTTCTATGTTTATGATACGGCAGTGTAAATTAGCCTATAAGTATGGTTATGATTATAATATTATTATACTTCACTTATTTGTATAGATTTTTTTAACACAACAATAAAATAAATGTGAAATATCTTTTGTTTTATTTCTATCAACCAAAATATTCGAGTTAACTTAGATTATCATTTAGACAATCCTACTGTTTTTACCTAATTTTTCTAAAAATATGTGGTGGTAAGTGATAAAACATTTTAAATCAATCAATTATATTTCTCAACTTATCGCACACATTCTGAATCCTATCTCGATATTCAGATATAAACACATTCTCTTTCACGTTAAACAGCAACGAGGCGTCTGTTTCTAGCCTTTTAATAATAACGTCCGCTTCGGAGGCGTCTAATTTAACTTTTTTATTCATAGGTTCTGAATCACTATCATTATCGAACAAATTGTTTATGTCAGCGAAATCGAAGTGACTACTCGCAGCTTTCTTTAATTCCGTCACAGCTCTAGAATTACTCAATTCAATTCTACTCGTATAGCATTTGTGACTATAATTCAGGTTTACATTTTTTAGATTATTTGAGACAGCATATTCTCTCTCTTCCAACGCGCAACCGTCGATGTTAGAAAGTACTCTCTCCACGTTTTTGTCACGTCGGTATGTTCTCAAAGTGATGTACAACAAATTCCGTACAATATCTTCTGAATGTTGAAATAAACATGTGAATGCGTCCGTGAAATTGGCATCGACGAGTTTGCTCTCAGGGATGTCACAAGTAGCTAGTTTGCAAAGAGTGCTCAATACTACCTGTTTAAACTCAGTGCTACAATGTTGTATCAAGTTGGAAATCATGTGGAGGAGCACCTGAAAGTATGGAATTCGCATTACAATAACAATGGCGAATTTTCTAAATTTATTCACTACGGCCGTTGTATCGCATGGTAGCCCACGTGATGGGCCGGTGTATGTCTTATTTAAATCTGTAGTCGTGTGTCAAAACGAAAATATGAACGATACAATGTAAACTCGACATGGTTTATTTACCTACTATTGGCCTATTTAGTCTTACTATAGAGATAGGCCACTAAGTCCAGTTTTCAACCCGATGTTCACCCAGAAATACAGCGTGAGATGGTCAATAATAATAACGCCCAACGATCACATACATAGATCCTGGACCCTAACTACGATCCCTGTGACTAGGGACCCAGGAACTAATAGGACCATGGTGTCACAACACTCAGAACTCAGCGCTTTTTTTCTGTGCACTAATACTTGTCCTGCCGCGGGAATCGAACCCGCCACCACCGGGTTATGAGCCGACCTGCTCAACCACCACACCACAGAGCCTGTCACTCTGAGATAAACGGGACCGGCAGTAAATAATGCACATCGATGTAAAGGAGATAATTAACTCCACTAATATATAAAAGTGAAACATTCTAGATTGTTCGTGTGGTATCCACACCAGAACGACCTCACCAAATTATGTGACAATAACACGGATAAAATCGCTTGGTGAAAATATTCAAATTCCCCGCTCAATTTTTTTTTCATATGAACCTTCTGACAATAATAAACACAACAAAAATAAGATTGGCGAAAATGTTCCATCCATTCACGCGTGATGCGGAAGGAAAATGGAGGTTCATTTTTATAATTAAAAAACATGTACGCTCCACTGCTTTTTTTTTATGTTAAGGAATATCGTGACGAGCTAGCCGTTCGCCTGATGTTACACGACACGGCTGCCCATATCAGCTGCAGTGTCACTCGGAACTCTAAAGTATAAAGGTTCGCGTGACACTGCACTGCGCACGTCATCCAGAGACATCAGCACAATCTAGTAATAAGATTACTAAACTGTGAGATCAGATCATAAAGTCTCATTTGCCCAGTAATTTCACTAGCTACAGTGCCCTTCAAACCGGAACACAGCAGTGCTTGCGCACTACTGCTTGGCGGCAGAATAACTGGCAAAGCGGTGGTACCTACCTAGACGAACTTTGCAATAAAGTCCTACCACCTAGTTCGCACAATGGTGCGCTTTTTATTTATCTACTTGTTATGAAAATAAGTGGCATACAAAAGTATGCTGATGTACAAGTTACCTTCATTACGTTTGCACTTTTTACACAAGTTGTATTCCATACTGAATGTGTGAGGGAGACGAGCGCTTGTACATAATCGTAAAACCAAACTGTACTGATGTCAACCTCTTGTACTATAAAGTGTTGGTTCAAGCAAGTTTTCGACCACGCTTTGAGTATGCAGTCTTCTATTCCTCTTGTGTTGGTAAAAGTGCATGTAGCGGCCAAATTTATGATTTTAGTCTGCAATCAAATCATAACATATTTTATATAACATAATTTGACCGGCCCGGTAGCTCAGTTGGTAGTACCCTACGTTCTGAGCTGTAGGTTTTGGGTTCTATTCCCACCTAGGACAAACATCGATGTTTGTTCTGTGTCTAGGTTTTATATTTTACTCTATGTACTCGTATGTATTTGTATTTCCAACAAAAAGTATCTAAGTATTGTATCAGTTATCTTCTTCCCATAGTACAAACTTTGCTTAGTTTGAGGCTAGATGGCGCTGTGTGAAATGTCCACATATAAACAAAGTTTATGCGAGCTCCATTGTATCCTATCTATACACTAACTACTACTATACATACGGATACTCCGAAATTAGCTGTTTACAAAATACAAAAACAATTAAGCATCACTTATGGGCTGAAGACAAGGTGTTGCCAGGTCATAAATCATTTAGGCATTTAATGAAATTACTATGGTTTTATTATTTGTATGGCTCCACATTGCCAGTACTATGCTGTTGCGTGTGTGGGAAAACTTACCAATTGTATGACTGCTTCAGAGCTTGTGTTGCTATTAATACAATGCAACTGAGTCTTCAGCTTTTCAAACACCGCGTCTTCGGCAGATTGAACCATTTCCTCCGGCAAATTACTCACTCCCAAAGCGGCCCACAGAGAAACATTATCATCATCGTGTATACGAAACTGTTTGCAAATCTTCATCTTATCTTCATTCTCCATGAGTCCAAACAGTCTATTTATCGTTTCGCTCAAGTGCACCTTCTGAGGCGATCTACAGAACATACTGTGGCTTTCCAATTTCTTGTACATAGTACAAAGCCAGATTATTTGGTTGAACAGAAGTTGAGAGCTGGCCTGACTGCAATAACCACAGAGCATATTAATGTCTGATACATAAAACATATTTTAATTTTAATAAATTCATTTAAATGTAGTTACACATTTAAAAACTTAAAATTACAAACCATGCAGCAGCAAAACTAAATCTAAGAAGCCACTTCCAGTAGGCACCGTGTGCAAAATGTTGGCGGCATTACCCCGTTGAATGACAAATTTATTAAATCATTTATATTTAGAATGAATTTGAATTTATTAATTTGTTTATTTTTTTCTAAATGGAAGTTGTTTTTTTCTGGTTGGCAACTCTGACTGAAGCATGGTTGGATGGGCGCGTTAGACGAATGGTTGAGCAAAAATAAACGATTAGTCTCTTATGCCCGTCTGGAGTCTGGACTAAAGTTTTACAGAGTTCAAGTTCCCACTTATCTTTTTAGGACGTACTTAACATTACAAATGCATTGCATTAGGAACCTCCTAGAGAGATAAATGCGAACTTTTAGTAAAGACGGTATTAGGTTTACTAGTGAAAAACTACGATGTGTAATGAAGAATGAAGAACAAAAAGGTTTAAGAGGCGGCTCCTGGTTTTATTGCCAATAGTTTTAAAGTTACAATTAATTAAATGAGTTTGAGATGATATGGATTCAGCACACGTCGCCAACATCCATTTGGTATGCGACACTTGCTTGCGCATACATTGCTGGTAGAGTGTGCACATATAGAGAATATTATTTGCAAACTCGCGATGTATCGAGTCGTCCGCGTGACTAGCGGCCGACAGTGGTTCTCGTAAAGATGAGCTATCGTGCCATTTCCAATTCTATTCATTGGTAACAACGCCAATTTACAACAATAGAACATAATAATGGGTAAAAGTGGAAAAATTCAAGTGACAAGTGCAAAACAATGGCTTGTTGTGTAATTCGCCGTCCAGCAAATTGTTAGTAATAATACAAAATTGTCCAATAATTAGCTAAACGCACGTTAAATGGGCGCTGGGCGATGATAGAATTTATTTAATTGTCAACACGTGTAAGTAAACATATTAAATGCATTAAATTAATTCATGATGTTTTTATAACTTTCTTTCCATTTCAACCGATTTCAAAAAGGAGGAGGTTCTCTATTAGGATTTGTTATGCCAGAAATCCGTAATTTTTAAGCCGTATTTCTTAAAATGGTTTATAGGCATTTTACTAGGTTGTAGGACCTTTCTGCAAAGTTCGTCTAGGTAGGTACCACCGCTTTGCCAATTATTCTGCCGCCGAGCTGTAGCAAGCACTGCCGTGCCGGTTTGCAGGGCAGTGTAGCTAGTGAAATTACTGGGCAAATGAGACTTTATGACCTGATCTCAGTCGAGTAATATTATCAGACTGTGCTGATGTCTCAGGATGATGTGCGCAGTGCATTGTCACGCGAAACTTTATATTTTGGGGTTCCAAATGATACTGTTCTGTTCACATCAGGTGAACAACTAGCTCGTCACATCATTAATTAACAAAAAAAATTGTGGACACTGTATAAATATCGGGAATATCAATTACTTTATTTCTATTTGCGTATACACCACGAGCAGACCAGCTTCCGCAAGCAACACCCTTTACGAGCTTGACGCATGTGCCAGCCGTCGCCCTCCTCGACCATTTTTGAGGGAAGAGGACGACCCGACACACAATTCAATTATTTGTTAACATAACTTTACCTGGCAATTATCACCCAAAGGTTAGCCGAGAACAAAGCACTCCAACAATCCGTGCTCAATATCGCTTCGGCCATGCATCTTTCTAAAGTATTGAACTCGCCACAGTTGAGGGTAAATGCCAAAGACGCTGTGTGGATCAGGAAGTACTCGAACAAACCGTGGATCCCGTCTTGGTTTGTTTCAGAACTCAATGTTAGATCTTGGCAAAATAGAAGGTAGCCTGAAAATGACACCATCATCTCTAAACTAATATTACGGGTTTTGGCGGGATAGGGAAAAAGATTGCGTCACCGCATTGTATTATTTTCCTAAACTTGTGTTATTTTCAGTGTTAGTGCATAAAATTGGTGGCATTCTATTCATTAAGTGCTGGATTACAGGCGTGAGTGTGGGAAAATGGTATAGTGATGGTGAAACGTTTCTTTTCGTGTTGTTTTCAAAACTCCATAGAAGCTTCAAGTAAAGTTGCCACCACTTTACTAGAAGTATGACTTTGACTAGACTATGACTTGACTGACTTGACTTGATGACTTCGACTGTGACTTGACACATATTTGCGTGAAATATCATTAACTTGATAAATTATCAAATACTTGACACTGGCTAAATACACAAAAGTGTGGAGCCAAAACATAAAAAAAAACTAATATTACAAAGAGGAAAGATTTGATTATTTGTTTGCATTGGATAGGCTCTGAAACTACTGGACCGATATGAAAAATTCTTTCACCATTAGAATCTTACATATAACAAGGGCGATAGGATATTTTAAAAAGTTAGGGGTTCCGTATGAAAACTTCGATATTGCAACCAAACTTCTGAAAAAAATACCAAAAAAATAGCTTAATTTGCGATATTACTACAATTTTATAGAGGACATCAATATCTACACAAAAATCCGCGATACCATAACTATGTATAACTACATGTCTAACTATTACAGTTAAGTCACAATAACTGCTATTTTTAAATTAAAATATGCAATAGTTGACAGCCTCTGTGGTGTGGTGGTTGAGCAGGTCGGCTCATAATCCGGAGACGGCTGGTTCGATTCCCGCGGCAGGACAAGTATTTGTGCACAGAAAAAAAGCGCAAATACTTGTTTTGACTCTGGGTGTTGTGGGACCATGGTGCTCGTAGTTCCTGGGTCCCTAGACACGGAATCCTAGTTAGGGTCCAGGATCTATGTATGTCATCGTTGGGCGTTATTATTATTTATTTATTTCTATATAAGTAAAAGTTGTCTGTTTTTGTGAGACTTTCATATCAATATGACTGAACCGTTAGGATGAAATTTTGCAAAAGGATTTCAATATCCCACACTATCAAGATTTCCCAATCTTTTTTTTTTTTTTTACTTCAAACTTGTCTAGCATTTGACGCTCTCACCTGATGGGAAGTGACGATGCGATCGAAGGTGTAGCATGCTAGCCAAGTAAGTAATCTATCAATAAAAACTAACTATTTTCTGGAATTCATGTTAATAATAATAATAATAATAATAATAATAAGTGCGGACATCTCACACAACACCATCTAGCCCCAAACTAAGCAAAGCTCGTATTATGGGAACCAGATAACTGATACAATACTTAGATACTTTTTGTTTGTAAATATATACATATAATACAATATAACACCCAGACACAGAACAAACACCTATGTTCATCACACAAATGTTTGTCCTGGGTGGGAATCGAACCCACAACCCACAGTTCAGAAGGCAGGGTTACTACTAACTGAGCTATCGGGCCAGTCAAATAAATACTCACAATGTGGTAAGATTTCAAATACACAGTTTATCAGCGTAGATTTTGTCACAAATTTACTCTTATGCCCCTGCGTTGTACATTTCATAACCGACATTAGGGTGAGAACAAATCCAAGCAAAGAGTCTTCATTTAAATACTTTTCTATATTACTCGGTATTAAACTCTGCAACAACAAAAATAGTTTCAATAATAGTCAGAAGAGATATGACGCATGCGATAGAAAGAGGCGAATAATACGTTTAATACAATTTTACCATGCAGTGCTATGCAAGCTGATATGTATTTTATAGTGTTGTATTAAAAGTCGCTATTTATTTGAATATCTTTGCAGAATGAATCTTTTCCTGTAATATTATGAAGTGTTCCGTGATAGTTCACGAAATGTCGAAACGTACGGTATTTTTTCAAAGGCTTTATTTATTTTGAGTGCATAATTAACTTGTTCAATTCTGCAAGGCTACAAAATTGTAGCTTTACGCTTTCAGGGGATTTTGTAGTCAGAAAACGGTTAAGTCTCGGAGGTTCTTTCAACCAAGTACAACCTTTGGTGTAGTACAGCCTTCAGTCCTACTCTGTGAGAGAAGGCCCTTGTAAATAAATATACTTACTAAATTAAACAATACTAGCTGCAGGCCACGGCCTCAGATGCATAGACTTATTTATCGCAATAAATATCTTATGGCCAGGAATCAAACTATCCACTTACCAAAGTATAACAAGATTGTTCAGCCAGGAGACAGAGACAGAAGTTCTACTTTCGAATGTACAATTTGTGTATGGATTGACCCAATGATAACTATTGTACATAAATATTTACGACAGCCTCTGTAGTGCGGTGGTTGAGCGGGTCGGCTCATATCCCGGAGGCGGCGGGTTCGATTCCCGCAGCAGGACAAGTATTTGTGCAAGAAAAAAAAAGCGCAAATACTTGTTCTGAGGATGAGTGTTATGGGACCATGGCCCTCGTAGTTCCTGGGTCCCTAGATACGGGGAATCCTATTTAGGGTCTAGGATCTATGTATGTGATCGTTGGGCGTTATTATTATAATTATTACTAACTAAACATCGACATGGCTGTAACAAAGTTAGTACACGGTATTCGCGATTTAATTGAGGACATACATAAAGAACCATTATCATGTAAATAGAAAAGTTCACTCACGTTTACGAACGTTTCGTTCGACAATAGCTCTTTGAGCAGGCATTCGGAAGGAATCACCGCGAGGTTCGTGAACTGGGATGACATTCCAAGGTGAGAGACACGGCTTCTGGAATAAATTTTAATGAAGGTCAAAAATAATATTAGGTCTTTACCTATGAAATTGCCGTTTTGTTTGAAAAAAGTTAAAGTTTTTTTTTTTCGAACTTATTTATTTCTTTTATTCAAAGTAATCACCCCTGCAATCAATGCATCTTTGCCAACGCTGTGGCAGTTTATGGATGCCCTTCTTGAAAAAATCAGCAGGACGGGAGACAACAAACTCTTCAAAGTCGTTTTGTACTGCCTCTCGGGAATTGAATTTTTTTCCCGCTAAAAAGTTGTCCAAATTTTGGAAAAAGTAATAGTCGGTAGACGCAAGATCTGGTGAGTATGGCGGATGAGGGAGAGCTTCCAAACCCAACTCATGCAGCTTAGAGACGGTCTGTTGTGCAGTATGGGGTCGCGCGTTGTCGTGAAGTAGCAGTGGAGACGACCGATTGACCAAAGCTGGTTGCAGACGTGCGAGTTTCGCCATCATTGTGGTCAGTTCTTCAATGTACACATCTGCAGTAATGCTCTCGCCGTTTTGTAAAAAGCTATGATGAATCACACCAGCACTAGACCACCAAACTGTGACCATAACCTTTCTAGGGGTCATTTTTCGTTTTGCACATTGCTTTGGTACCGAACCAGGATCTAACCAACTTGCTGAGCGCTTTCGATTGTCAAAAAGAATCAATTTTTCGTCGCACGTAACAATTCGGTTCAAAATTCCTTCATTTCTGTGCCTGTTAAGCAGCGCAAGGCAAGTCTCGACGCGTACGTTGCGCTGGCGATCGTTAAGTTCGTGGGGCACCCATCTATCAAGCTTTTTTATCTTGCCAATCTGTCGCAAATGGACCAATATTGTTTTGATGCTAACATCAAAAGCAGCTGCCAGCTCAGCTGTAGATTGAGATTCATCAGATTCCACAATCGCCTTTAATTCATCATTGTTGACCAAAGTTTCCGGACGACCACGAGGTTCATTTTTCAAGTCAAAATTCCCAGAACGGAACCGAGCAAACCAATAACGGGTTGTACGTTCGTTTGTACAGTTCTCTCCGTAAACGTCGTTGATGTTACGTGTCGTTTGTGCCGCGTTGGTGCCACGACGGAACTCATATTCCATAATTACACGAAATTTCAAAGTATCCATTATGAGGAAAAATGTTGAAATGTAATGAAAATACAACGCTAATCAATAAACAAAAGACTTATATTGTAAATAGAATGTCATATTTTTAAAACAAAATTAATTTGAATTTAGAATTCATAGCCAATCAAAAATTTTTTTTGTTTGTAAAAGTCTGTACTGCAATACGGCAATTTCATAGGTAAAGACCTATTATAATGCTTTGTTCTGAGTGACTGACAGACAAACAAGTAAAGGCTGAAATGCTAAACTTACAAACTTGATATTTGGAAGGTGTTTTCTGGTGTCTTCCGGATGGTTTATCGCACTTTAGGATATAAACATATGAAGCAACTTATTAGTACTTAAAAACAAAAATTATATTATACTAGTTGACATGCCCCGGCTTCGCACGGGTGAGTTAGTAAAACGCGGTCGAACGGGATAAATAGTAGATATCCCATATCCGTTTCCTGGTTCCAAGCTACCTCTCTGCCAATCATCAGCCAAATCGCTTCAGCCGTTTTGAGTTATAAATAGTGTAACTAACACGACTTTCTTTTATATATATAGATTTATTATTATATTAAAATTAAGTAATGTAAGTATTCGCAAAGCTCAATGCTTGATGAACCTAATGAGAAATTTAGAATTTTTAACCTTTTTACTAAAACTTTTAAAAGGCCTTCTTTAGCCTGTAAAACGTATTAAGTTGAATATATGAGATATGTATACCTGAGATTCTATGGCTGAATTGTACGCAATATGTTATATTTATTTGAATAAACGTCACATGTGAGTGACAGAGAGAGACGCTCTACACAAAGCCGACTATCTCCCTTTAAGTGAAAGAGAGACGCTCTAACAAGCCGATTATTTCTATTTGCATTAGGGTCTATGATCTATGTATGTGATCGTTGGGCGTTATTATTATATTATTATTTACTCGGAAGCTGTATGTATTTGAAACGTCGAACCTAAACTAATTTTTTTTTTTTAAGTTTCAATAAGTTTTACGACTTTTACGGCGTCACCAGGCGGATGTTCCAGCAGTTAAGGCAAGTGATAATTGATTTGTACTGCTGTTTGTTAGCTAGAAGACAATAGATGCTTACATAATGTATATCTGTATTCTAGGCTATCGTGTTTCGTTACGGTCATTTTAATACAATACTTAGGTACTCGTGGTGCTCGTGCCACCGCTTCGAGGCGAAATGTTCAATAATATCATAAGTAAGTAATAGTAAAGTAAATCATATGAGTACTTGTTCTGAGTCTGGTGTTGTGAGACCATGGTCCTTATAGTTCCTGGGTCCCTAGACACAGGGAATCCTAGTTACTGTCCAGGATCTATGACGTGACGTTTGAAATCGTCTATTTTGTCGATTTACACGATTTTTTATCCAGTTTGAAAATAGTGTTTGTCAAGGTCGGTGTACGAGTTTGTGCATTAAAATTAAGTTAAAATTTTTATTTGGTTTTTAATTAAGCTGGATTACGAAAAATCTGGAGTACAAACGATTTAAACAGTTTAGTTTGGGTTTTACTTTTTTTTCAGGGAATCTTAGTTAGGGTCCAGGATCTATGTATGTGATCGTTGGGCGTTATTATTATTAAGCCGGGACCACATGCGCGAAATAAGATGTGTATTCTTTAAACTTACTTATGCATAAAGAATAATAAATCCATCACATCTGCGTAATCTTTTCTCTTTGCTTCCCTGAATATGTTAAAAGTCTTCACTAATATTTTAATAGTAAAACTGGCCACCTTCAGTGACCTCAATATAAATTTATAATCTTGGTTTGTCTGAAAAATTAAAACTGTTAGAATAATTGAAGGGTTGAGAATAAAAAGAGTTTAACTGTCAAATTGATAGTTTCGATAAAATTGACTTTAAACTTCAACGGCGTCATTTTAATGTAGAGTGCTTATAAGGTAATAGAAAAGGTTTATGTAAGTTTCAGTTGCTTGAAAATGTTTTAATTCTATTTAAAAATACTAAATATAGTACTCATTCATACAATTGCTGTAAATATATAATATAATAAAATTTATTTTATTATATTTTAATTTAATAATAATATATTATTTTATATAATAATGTTTTTATGCTAAGCGAACTGTATTCCTGTGACAGATAAACCGTTTTTAGATTCAAAATCTCGAGATTTAAGCCTCATTTTGGTATTTTGAGAATGTATTATTGTAGATAATTTCACGCTGAATACCCATAAGTCATTTTGTGAAAAAAATCAGTTAAACCCTTTTTGTTCTCACCCCTTCAATTAAGTCAGGAGAAAGATAAAAATGGTTAGCATTTGTGAATGTAGCTTTCCAAATGGTGTGGAAATCGCAAAAAGGTCAAACGTAGCCTAATCACAAAAATCGGCCAATCGCAAGTTGGACTTGTGTGTCTTTCGTACGAATCTACCTACGTACATTTGTGATAAGACCAAATAACGTATCTCCTTAATTGAATAGTGCTTAAATGGCTTTATAGTGATTCCAATTTGCACTTAGCCATTTTTTAATATTATATATACTTAACATACTTTTATAGTTAGTTACCTAGTTTATACATGTAAAGTTAATAGTAATTAATTAATTATGTATGTGAATAGGGATACAAGAAAATTAAATGTATATTAGTGTTTTAATATGTTTATTTAGACAATGTATATTAAGCTGCTTTGCACTACCCCACAAAAATTTCCACATTACACCCAGGTTAACTGGAAGATAATGCTCTCTAGCATTAAGTTCGCCTATGTATCTACATTTAATGTTTGTGCAATAAAGCATTTTCTATCTATCTATCTATCTACTTTTAAGTTATAGTTTTAATATTAGTACTTACTAATGGACCAAATTGATTAAATAAACTCACCTCTTCTGCAGTCTGTATATTTTTTTTGATCAACATACAAAGAACCTGAGAGCAGTTTTGGAAAATGTTCGAATCTGATAATACGGCAGCATATTTTTCGCATATCATTGTATATGCCTTCCATTGTTCAGCCATAGTTTTCACATCTAGAGACTGCACTATCTCACCAGTCTTTAAGTTTATATCTAGAGCTGAAATGGAAATTTCGGTACACAAATAAATTACACGAGATTATTTTTTAAGTAAAACTTTTTCTTGACTTGGTGAGTAAACTGGCGAGGCAAACGGAAGATGAAAGTTGTTGGTTAACGTAGAAGTTAAAAATTTGCATTATGTTGGTATTTTCGGTAAAATGGCAATTTACAATTGTCAAGATGGCTACATTAAACAAAGCAAAAACAAAGTTATACCAGCCGATAGATGGAGCTAAACTAAAGAGGTCTAAATAGACCACACGACTGAAGTAAAACTTCACACTCGTTTTTTCTACCGCTATCGCCGGCTCAGTCGCAGATTGATTTTTATTGTAAACGAAAAATACCGCTCGTGATTCAATCGTTTCCTTTACAATAAGATTAAATTGCAGGCTAAGATATTAGAAATAATATTTTTTAAGTTAGCGTCCAAGCACATCTTTTGTTTTTATGGAGTCTTCTAAAGGGCTTTATTTAAAGTTGAAAATTGCAGATCATATTTGATATCAAACTGGGTCTGCGTTGGAAACAGTGTCGCGAAGATAGAAATAATTCAGCCATTCTGCATTCTGGGTTCTACGTCACTTAAGTTTAGAGGCGATCGGCAGTTTCACCCGCGATTTACGCGGTTCCCTTTTTTCGATAAAAGTCCCTATATGTTGATCCTGGTAGTGTAAAATTCCATCAGCAAAATTTTATACTATTAAGCGATTATAGTGTGAAAGAGACAAAAACAGACAATAAATAAGGATATAAGATACTACCCAAGTTACTTGCTAGGAACTATGTATGTAGAATACACACCTTGAATTAGTATGTCTCTCTCATCATTGTGGGTCAGGTCAAATATGTAGTGTTTCTCCAAAATCATAAGGTATGTCAGCTGCAACTCATGGCAATTTCTGAATAGATCTTTCAGCTGCTTCTCTACATTGCCCAAATTGTTCCCATAGAGAATTTCGCTGAAAATATGGTAAAGTGCAACGGTTACAGACATTTTATTCAAAATAAATTAAGAATACTGAATGGGGCTCATTGCATAAATCCTCTTCGTTAATCCCCTTCGAATTGGATTTTAGGATGTTTCGTCCATGAATCCCATTTGCATCTTCTTAGATTAATTCCATTAAAAATTATTATTTTGAAAACCCTCTAAATTGTAGGTAACAATAATTGTAAAATAATTAATTATATAAAAATATATGAAGTAGTAGAAAATCCAGCATTAACAGGTAAACCTACCTAAAGGTAAGCCATGCAAAGCCAGGGTAAGTTAAATGATTCATATAATCATATAGGTCTTTACCTATGAAATTGCCGTTTTGTTTGAAAAAAGTTAAAGTATTTTTTTTTGGAACTTATTTATTTCTTTTATTCAAAGTAATCACTCCTGCAATCAATGCATCTTTGCCAACGCTGTGGCAGTTTATGGATGCCCTTCTTGAAAAAATCAGCAGGACGAGAGACAACAAACTCTTCAAAGGCGTTTTGTACTGCCTCTCGGAAATTGAATTTTTTCCCGCTAAAAAGTTGTCCAAATTTTGGAAAAAGTAATAGTCGGTAGGCGCAAGATCTGGTGAGTATGGCAGATGAGGGAGAGCTTCCAAACCCAACTCATGCAGCTTAGAGATGGTCTGTTGTGCAGTATGGGGTCGCGCGTTGTCGTGAAGTAGCAGTGGAGACGACCGATTGACCAAAGCTGGTTGCAGACGTGCGAGTATCGCCATCATTGTGGTCAGTTCTTCAATGTACACATCTGCAGTAATGCTCTCGCCGTTTTGTAAAAAGCTATGATGAATCACACCAGCACTAGACCACCAAACTGTGACCGTCACCTTTCTAGGGGTCATTTTTCGTTTTGCACATTGCTTTGGTACCGAACCAGGATCTAACCAACTTACTGAGCGCTTTCGATTGTCAAAAAGAATCCATTTTTCGTCGCACGTAACAATTCGGTTCAAAATTCCTTCATTTCTGTGCCTGTTAAGCAGCGCAAGGCAAGTCTCGACGCGTACGTTGCGCTGGCGATCGTTAAGTTCGTGGGGCACCCATCTATCAAGCTTTTTTATCTTGCCAATCAGTCGCAAATGGACCAATATTGTTTTAATGCTAACATCAAAAGTTGCTGCCAGCTCAGCTGTTGATTGAGATTCATCAGCTTCCACAATCGCCTTTAATTCATCATTGTTGACCAAAGTTTCCGGACGACCACGAGGTTCATTTTTCAAGTCAAAATTCCCAGAACGGAACCGAGCAAACCAATAACGGGTTGTACGTTCGTTTGTACAGTTCTCTCCGTAAACGTCGTTGATTTTACGTGTCGTTTGTGCCGCGTTGGTGCCACGACGGAACTCATATTCCATAATTACACGAAATTTCAAAGTATCCATTATGAGGAAAAATGTTGAAATGTAATGAAAATACAACGCTAATCAATAAACAAAAGACTTATATTGTAAATAGAATGTCATATTTTCAAAACAAAATTAATTTGAATTTAGAATTCATAGCCAATCAAAACTTTTTTTTGTTTGAAAAAGTCTGTACTGCAATACGGCAATTTCATAGGTAAAGACCTATTATATAAAATTGAAATAATTAAGATACAAACCTATCTTTACAGTGTGAGAAAACTGCATAAATAATCTGACCGGTTGTGATAGGAAATGTTTTCATTGTGCAACAAGTCATGGCCGCAGACTCAATAACTGTCTTTATAAAGTTAGATAGCATATGCAGCAAACACACTGCATCATTCAGATATTCTGACAGTTTGTAAATGCAAACATCTGCATTAGATAATATCTCTGTGATCAAGTCCAGACTCTGAAAATAAATGAATAACTATAAATAATTATAAATAAATTATTACAGAGCTTTATTATTATTTAGAATTATTTTGTGCTACAAGAAAAACAACAGTCTATTTAGTTATAGGGTTAGCCAGATAGTTTTGGTTTGATTCAGACATTTGAATAAATCTTTCACTTTCTCGGCTTTAAAAACTGTGCATTATTATCATAATGCACATTTTGAAGTTAACTAGGAAATGGCAGTATTTTTCGCTGACTTTGGTAAGTAACTAACTTTTTGGTGCATAAGTAGCGAGAATAGATGTAAGTTGTTTCAGGAGCACTGATAAAACTACCTATATTTAATTTGTATTCTAAGTGACTTTCTAATGAAGAGAAGAAGTACCTACACCGAAGTCGAAGTATGAAGTCATCCAATGTACAAGTTTATTTCAGCTGCAAAGGTGCCAGTGTTGAGCATGTATATGCAACTAACCTGATTTATACAAGTGGAACAGTCCTCCAATAGTGTAGCAAAGTATGTCGAAAAGGTAGCATTTTCTGCTTCTGTCATAGCGACAGCAGATAAAGCTTGCTTTGTATTAGTTACAAGAGTTTCGTAAGTGTGAGTATCCATCTAAGAAGGTAATAGGTTATGGAAATGCAACACAACTTAGAAGAATTAAGCTAGCGTTATATTTCTATGCAACACAATGTTTCGTTTACTGGGTACAGTTAATTTTAAAAGGATACTGTTACTTGACTCATAAATGATGTGTCGGCGCTATCGGGAAAACAATCAGAACTCTGTGAATTATCCATTAAGAATTTGTTACGACAAATTCTATCTGTACAAATAGGATATCAAGTTTAAGTTGTATTATGTGAGACAAATTACAGAAATAGGATCCTGGATAATATATTTATAATTTTATACTCCTTTAAATATGTCACCGTATCGGAAACACAGTCCAAGAATAGGAAAGTAGAAGAAATATGATCAAAGAATATGTAAAGCTATGCTATATAACAAATATGATCAAATATCTGTAGTGGTGTGTGTTTTATTTTGATTTGATTTTCATTTCCCTCCTTAAGTCCTTAGCCTTACAATCCCACACAATTTGCCGCACAATCATGAAATATCTCCATTTGTCACTGTTACTCACTCAGTTATCTTTGTTACCTTTGACATTGACAGTAACAGTTAGACACAGAAAGAAATTATGAGTTTTGGCGGGAAAACGAAAAAGATCGCATAAGCGCATTCTATTATTTTCCAAAACTTGTTATTTTCAGTGTTAGTGCATAAAATTGGTGGCATTCTATTGTTGAAGTGCTGGATTACAGGCGTGAGTGTAGGAAAATGGTAAAATGATGGTGAAACTTTTATTTTCGTGTTGTTTCCAAAACTCCATAGAAGCTTCAAGTAAAGTTGCCACCACTTTACTAGGAGTATGACTTTGACTAGACTATGACTTGACTTGATGACTTCGACTGTGAATTGACACATATTTGCGTAAATATCAACTTCAACTCTTTGTAAATGGCCTTTGTGGAAAGCGTAAATATCATTAACTTGATATATTATCAATTACTTGACACTAAATACACAAAACTGCGGAGCTCAAACGAAAAAAAAAAAGAATATACTAGTACTGTTGTCAATGTCATCTGTCATTATTACTTTAATATATGAATGTCATTGTCATTCATATCAACATGGCCATTTAAAACAGAATTCTGCCACCTAAGCAAATTTAATGCTTAAGTATGCACTTGTAAAATGGTGTAAATGATGCCGGTTTTACCAAATTGTAGACAGTATTTAATTATTTCAGTAGAAATGAGTAATATTATCGTGAAATATTAATTCGTTGATACAATGTTTACAATGTTTGTTTTAAGAACCGTTTTTACTAAACTGACAACTCTTCTGCCTTAAGTCAGCGAAGTATAATCTATGCATCTAACGTATAAAGAGTATAGTAATCTGTGCACAAGATTCAAATTATATTCACGCCTAGGAATAGGGCATTTATCCGGCAGATTTTATAATGTCCTATTTAGGGAAAGACCTACAGCTTACATATGGTCACACTGGTACACACGTGTTTTTTTATTTCCAAAACACGCGGCCGGTGAATTTTATACATATTTTCACTAAATCTCTTTTTGAAGCAGAATATAAATTCTGCTTGTCTCATGGAATTATAAAATGTCTCTGCAAGACATTTATGAAGCCCTTCAGCGCTTAACTGAAGAGACAAAAACCTTAGACCTGCAGAAAATCTGCCAGGAATTGTCGGTAAGCTATCTAGTCCAATGTAAACATTACTGAAATAAACTCATTTCGTAATCGATTCCCTTACAAAATCAAAGCAGTCTTGTAGAGTTTGTTTGAGTTGCTGTTGACATTCATAATAATGACTCGGAGTTACGAATTTTGAGTAACCTTTATACATATATATTAAGTGTCGATCGATTGTGCAATGCCTCTTCCAACACTCATTTACTCAATGCAAATAACAAAAATTTTAATGTGGTGTACCTACCTACCTGCAAACCTGTACAATATACCTGCTTTATTCAGTACAAACAAGCTGATTAAACATTGCACTGAAATATAATGTGTGATGCCGCTGAATATATTTTACTTCTAAAAATGAAGATACTTGCACAATGACAAAGTTTTAGGTATATGCATAATTTTGAGTGTTGTAAAACTATGAGGGACGAGGGAGCGAATTGAGACCACCGAGTGCCATGCATAAACTGATTTATTTTCTCCTACCTTCACATTATGTACATTATTCTTACACTTGACCTACATCTACCTACATCCTCCTTCTTAAAAAGAAAACATTAATATCTAGTAATTCTATTTCAATAATAAACCTACTCATACTATACCTAGTCATGTTAATTTTATGATTCTATTTTTATCTAAGCATTTATATTTATATTTGTTATTAAACAAGAATCCATTTATTATTTTTATATTCCTACACGTATCTACATGCACGTAACAACTATAAAAATACATAAGTAATAATGCATTTTACAAAGAATACTAACAAAATAACTAACGCAAAAAAAAACACCACTACAATCCTACTGCACAAGCTCGACATTCTCTTTTTTAAAAAAAAAAACATGTTAACAAGCTTAACATTATATTGAATCTTCTTCTCATAACTTAAATTAATGTTATTACATGATTGAAATGATTATTACATTGATTATTCAAAGATACAAATTCGAGCTGTTTACAAAATTTTGAATATTAATATTTTAACTATGTCATCAATTACACTAAACAATCAAATAATAGTATTTATTAATCATAGTATATGTTTTCACTGTAGGTAAGTACATCATTACACAGCCATAGTAAATTGCAATAATAAATCATAGGTAAGAACTAAACACATTAATTACACCAACCTAATCAATTATTATTTGGCATATTACATTATACATTTTCCTGATCATTGGTTAATTCCGTATATAAAATTAAAAAAAATTAGCTTATTTAAAATGAATACAATCGTTAGTAATGTCCGATCCTGTTACAAATAAATATGAAAATATTTAACAAAACTCATATATAAATGTATATAATAGACTAGGCATTATCGTCTAATATTGAAGTATCAATTGACATCATACCGCTTCACCGAGGGCCGTCAGGAGAATCCCCACCGATCAGGAGCTCTCACTGTCCTGCCAGACCGAGTAACATATGGATTAGAAATTATTCCCGTTGATTGTTGTTGTTGTTGTCCACTGGAGCTGCGGAGCGACGGCGATCCGTTCCCTACCGAACCTGCCGTTATTATGTCATCGTAGGCATCTGGGGGCATTGACCCGTACCTATCGCGGCGCAAACAGCTGTCGAGAATGATCTGTTTTAGATTGCGTCGGATTAAAGTACCTGTACACAACTTAATTAAATACGACCTATTCACTATCACGGCATCAACCCAATTCTTGCCCATGCGAACTTTAACCTTATTTCCTATATCTAAAGGTTTGAGATTCTTACTGCCCCTATCAAAATATTTTTTTTGAATAATTTGTCGTTGTTGTAACTCATCATGCACTCGATTTGTATCATATGTTTTTGGTTCAAGCAACTGCGGGGAACGGGGAAGAATACTTCGCAGTTTTCTGCTATTTAGTAATTCAGACGGAGATGGTAGGTTATCACTAATGGGAGTATTCAAAAATTCTAGCAATGCCAACCTAACATCTGACCTATCAAAAAGCGTTTTTCGTAACATTGATTTTATTGTCTGGATCGCCCGTTCTACTTGACCATTTGACTGCGGGTATCTAGGCGAGGATGTGTTATGTACAAACCGCCATTCTCTGCTAAACTTTTTAAATAATATGGATGCAAATTCAGGGCCATTGTCAGAAAAAATCACTTCCGTTATGCCCTGGTGACTAAATATATTCTTTAGCTTATCAATTACACACATTGAAGTGAGGTTAATTAATTCTTCAACTTCCACGTACTTACTGAAATAATCAATCACTAAAAGATAGCTATTACTGTTAAAGTGAAAAATATCAACCCCAACCTTCGCCCATGGCCTTCTAGGTATTTCATGCGGGATGAGTGGTTGTTTACAATTTTCTTTTCTATGTGTTAAACACGCCTGACAATGTGAAATCATATCCTGTATTTGAACATTCATATTCGGCCAAAACATCATTTCTCGCGCCCTCATTTTAGTTTTAGCCACACCTAGATGACCTATGTGTACTTTCTTCAACATATCCTTCCGCATACATTTCGGAATCACAATCCTAGATCCTTTCCAAACTAAATCGTATGCCACCGTCAATTCATCCCGACTGTCCCAATAAGGAGTAACAAGATCCTTTACGCCACACTTATGCACCGGCCATCCATCTTTTATCACTCGCTTTGGCTCTTGCATTTCCTCATCTAGGCTCGTCAACTTCTGTAACTCTATAAAATGCGTATCGGTCAAACTATTACTCGCCGCGATCGCACATACCTGTGCTTTCTCTTCCAAGTTATCCCGCGGCTCACTATCACTATCAGCACTCGGTGCGACCGCGCGGGACAGCGTGTCAGCGATGTAAAGATAACGGCCTGGTTTATACACCAATCTAAATGTATACGGCTGTAACCTGATCAACATTCGCTGTAGCCTGGCCGGAGCTCCTGCTATCGGTTTGTTAATTATACTTATTAGGGGTTTATGGTCTGTTTCCATTGTTATATCACTCCGCCCATAAATATAAGCGTAAAATTTTTCACAGGCAAACACGCAAGCATACAATTCCTTTTCAATTTGAGCATAATTTTGTTCTGTTTTAGTGAGCGATCTTGATGCAAAACAAACTGGCATTCCATCTTGCATCAAACAAGCCCTTAGGCCGTTCTTACTTGCGTCAACTGATATTGTAACCGGTTTATCCAAACTATAAAATCTCAACACTGGCGGGTGCGTTATACATCGCTGCAGCTCTCTAAAACACTTATCATGTATATCATCCCAATGCCATTCAATATCCTTTTTCAGTAATTCTCTCAGTTTATGCGTTCTTTCAGATAAGTTCGGTATAAAGTTACCGACATACGTAACAAGCCCTAGAAAACGTTCTAAATCTTTAACATTTTCTGGTTTTGGCATATTTCTTATAGGCAAAACATGTGAATCATCCGGGCGGATGCCGCTCTGTGTAATTATGTGGCCTAAGTATTTTATTTCCGTCAACCCAATCTTGCATTTCTCTCTGTTTAATTTCACGCCAATTTCCTTGCACCTTTCCAACACCTGGCGAAGACGAATATCATGCAGTTCTTTGGTCTCAGCATAACACAATAAATCGTCTACAAATAATATGACGCCTTCTATGTCATCAAAGTATTCATACAGTCTTTTATGAAAAACCTCGGATGCCGATGAAATTCCGAAAGGCATACGCATAAATTTATATCTGCCAAACGCTGTATTGAAAGTGCAAAGGTCAGTAGACTCAGAGTGCAATTTAAGCTGCCAAAATGAGTGCTTACAATCAAGTGAACTAAAAAATTTGGCCCCTGATAGCTTAGCAGTAATCTCATCTAACGTAGGTAACTTAAAATGCTCCCGTTTAATATACTTATTTAAATCCCGCGGATCAAGGCAAATCCGAATATCTCCATTTGGTTTCCGCACGACAGTCATACTATTCACCCAGTCCGTGGGCCCCTCCACTTTTGCTATCACTCCCTGATCCAACATTTCGTCTAATTTACGCTTCACATCATCTCTTAACGCAATAGGCAATTTACGCGGCGCATGCACGACGGGTCGCGCATCTGTAGCTAGCCTTATCTTGTACTCGCACGGCAAACATCCGACACCCTCAAACACTTCCGGGTATTCATCAAGCACATTCTTCGATTTTACTCCGCTATTCACATTCACAGACAAAACTCGTTTTACTAAATTCATTTCATTGCATGATTTTTTCCTAGAACTGGCGGAGAGGTTACGTCCGCAACAACAAATTTAACAATATATTGCCTATCTTTATATTTACACTTCATCCTGCATTTTCCCAGAACCTTTATGTCCCCGCCGGAGTAGCTAACTAATTTAACGCTTGTCGACATCAGATCACTCTCCAAAACCCCTGTCTGCGATAAAAACCTACGCGGCAACACATTCACGTCAGCTCCAGTGTCCAATTTAAATTTTATTACATTACTATTTATAATTAAATCTACACACCAATCATTACTCAAGCTCGAACTATTATCCTCACGAACCTGATCTATGGAGTTCTCCTGGACGGAATAAACGCGGCACACTCGCGCAAAGTGATTCATACGCCTACACCTTGCACATTTCTGACCGTACGCCGGACACTTGAATTTTTCATGTACTCCTCCACAATATTCACACGTATTGTTCGCACTCTGCCGCTGTGGTCCCCTCGATGTCGCAATCTGTGATGGTTCCTGCCGCTGCCCCGCTCTTGGAAAATGCGGCTGATGTGCCCGCGCTGGTGGGCGCACGGCCGACATGTTGTTGCTGCCGCCAGTGCACATTCGCTGCTCATACCGTAGTTGCGGCTGTCCACCCGCAGCGGGGGTGGGACGGGATCCGCTGGGTGCTCGCGCGCGGCTCTGACAAGTGCCGCACGCGCCATGTTGTCGCTGCACCCAATGCATGGCTACCTCGGTGTCTCTGTCTCGCTCCCTCACCTCGTCAATATATCCTCTATCCTGCTCGGTTGCCATTGTACTGGCCTGCACTCGAGACATTTCAGCTATATTGCATATATCTAACGCTTTCGTAAGAGTCAAATCATATTCTCTTAATAGTCTTTCTCTTAAGGCGTCATTCTTCAGGCCACAAATAAGCCTATCTTTGACGAGGTCCTCCTTCAGGTCTTTGAACTCGCACGACACCGCCAACTTATTTAATTCGAACACATATTGCTCCACAGTCTCGTATTCCTGTTGACTCCGCGTAAAAAATTTATGTCGTTCAACGGTCAAATTCTTTTTCGGAGTAAAAAACACATCAAACTTCTTGAGTAAATTTTCCACCGTTAAATTCGTTTCCGGCGTAAACTGCTCGTACACCTCACGACATTTTTCTCCAATTATGTGTAGCAAAATGCTCACTTGCACATCTTTGTCTTTTGTTTGCAGCTGACAGGCCTTAAAGTATACCAGAAACGAGTTTTTCCACTTGGCCCACTGATTACTTAAATTACCAGACGTGATGTTAGACAAATCCTTTTCAAAGCAAAATGGCGGTGGCGGTTGCAACACCAATTCCATTTTTCCAGCGATTACCACACCACTTAGTATATGATCCACACTAAATGCACTTTTCCGCGTACTATTAAATCTTTTGAGACAGGTTTTTTCCGGAATTACACCGGCTGCGCCATGTAAAACTATGAGGGACGAGGGAGCGAATTGAGACCACCGAGTGCCATGCATAAACTGATTTATTTTCTCCTACCTTCACATTATGTACATTATTCTTACACTTGACCTACATCTACCTACAAGTGTTGCATACTAGCATTATTATATCATCAGTACTTGGTACACATAAATAAATATAAAAAATCTTGCTCCACCTTTAGATAATTTCTTCAATTTTTAAATACTCAGGTCCATGTTACAAAACGATGCTCAGTCATCGATCGATCTGCTTAAGCAGAGATTTCATTCACAAATTGATCACTTTATGAATAAAATCTCTGCTTGTGTACCAATCGGTAGCTGAGCGTTATTCTGTAATACGAACCTCAGTGTCATTGAGACTCAATGACACACAAGCTGTATACTTTATATTCAAAATTAATCTACACACACATTTTTTACAATATCATTCATAGAAATCACAAAAGTCCACACAAGATGTTGTCAAGAAGTTATCAGATTTCATCCTCAACATTGAAGATGCAAAGCTGTTCAAGCAGTACTTATCAAACATCCTACTGGCACTGGTATCAGCAAAGATTCCATTAAAACCAGTATTTTCAAACACAAACTATGATACTTGTAGTGATGAAGAAAAGAAATGTCATTTGGACTATTCGGTAGTTCTTGCGGTGCTGAGTGATCACCCAGATGTTTTACAGTAAGTAATTAGTACATGTTTATTAGATGTCTGCTACTGTCTTTAATAATAATCACACTATCACACTTATATTATAAAGGTGAAAGTTCGTATGTGTGTTTGTATGTATGTGTGTATGTGTGTTTGTGTGTATGTGTGTATATTTGTTACTCCTTCACGCTCAAACGGCTGAATGGATTTGGATAAAATTCGGTACCCGGATAGCTTATACACTGGTTTAACATATAGGCTACATTTTATCCTTTATTTTATTATATATTTGAAATTTTCCTGTGGGATAATTTGCTTATGATAATTAACTAGTAATCAATATTTGTAGATGTTTCTCACAGCCCTATCTAGTCCCAAACTAAGCAGTGCTTGTACTATGGGAACCAGATAACTGATACAATACTTTGATAATTTTTGTTTTGTAAATATATACAATAACACCCAGACACAGAACAAACATCAATGTTCATCACACAAATGCTTATCCTGGGTGAAAATTGAACCCACAACCTACAGCTCAAAAAGCCAACTGAGCTATCGAGCCAGTCATAAGAATTAAAGTGATAGAGAAGAGATTATTGATAGGTAAATATGGAAGTGTCTGGGCTGTAAATCCACAGTGACATCAACATCGGTTTCATAGAACTTAGAATCCATAAATTGCACATGAATTTATGTATTATATATTTGATTTATTTATTATTTTTACTGTTTCTTTGTTTGTTTGTGTACCTTTTACATCAAAATGACTTAATATAATAAAAAAAGTTTTTCACTTTAAACACAACTGAGACAAACTTATGATAAGAAGTATATCTTAGAATATTAAATTTCTCTTTAGGCACACCTGAAAATGGCTGGTGGAACTTTAGGGTGCCTCTAACATAAAACAAATTAAACTTACAGATATGCCCTCAAATATTTCGACATCAATGAAGTACCACCATTCGAGGTGTTTATTCACCATGAAGACTCATACAATGTGGCACCAAAGAAGCGGAGACTGATAGACTACCGACACAAAATTACAGACCAGCAGATAGTTGAGTGCTGTTATAAGCTACTGAGCAAGCTGCCTAATGAGTTATCTACAAAATGGGACTGGACAAAGTTTGTAAACAACTTCAGTTGTAATGAAAATGCTGAAATAAGATGGTAAGTGCTAAATAGTTGAGACATTCCAATCAGAGCAGTCTTCATACTTTACCTTTTAGTTTTATGAAAGCAAGTGTATTTGTAGTGAGAAGTGATACTTATATATTATGCAGAAATGCTTATTATCTTTCTGATTCGCAGCAAAGGTGTTGTTCAGATCTGTGAGTCACTTCAGGTGACCTCCTATTCTGTAAGCTTGTTGCGAATATGATGGGACTGACATGTAAATTAATTATAAAGGTCCATAATAATAAACCTGATTTAAAAAAAAAATCTTTCTGATTTATTAATGACATTATTTACTTCACAGGATGGTAAAAGAATGCATGGTTATACTAACCAACATGACAGAAGCACAATCCAAAGTCCTGTCTCAGAATCTGAATATCACTGGACTAGAGCCTTTAAAAAATAAAGCTGGTAATAAAAAAGAGGCTGTAGTTACAATGACAACTATCATAAAAGATGAAGACCTTAACAGGGGTAGTGTGGTGAACATTGATGGTATATTGTTGCCATTGTATGATAAAAGCAATATTCAAGATGGTCAGTTGGTGGGTGTGAAAAGCACTGTCAATAATTTGAGAAGTATAGCTTTGGCTGTTGCTTCAGGTATTTAAAGACACATTACTTATGGTGGAGTTCATCAACTTTTAAAAACTGAGAATGCAGATAAAATAATGAGTGTGCTTTAGACCACACAACCGAAGTAAAACTTCTTCAGCCTTATTAATAAACACCAACTAACTTTAGACTAGTTACACCATCTTTTGTTTCTTTCGATGCAGCTAAATATTCCAGTAGCAAAAAAAGGACAAAAGCTGAAGTAACTAGTCCGAGACTAATACCCGTTTATTAATAAGGCTGCTTTAGTTTAGCTCTCATCTATCAGCCGGTATAAGTATATATTAAGCCAAAGCAGAAGCTATCAGGTGGTTTAAAAATTCTAATCCATGAGCGAAATAACCACTAACCAATAGAAGAACAATAAAAAAATATTAGTTGTAATCTAACAATTTGCCTTTTGCAAGTTGGTGAACTCTACCCTGAATTCTGTATAAGACAAACATACACATTTAATAATCAGCTACTTACAATAAATATTTTACTCTATCCAGGACACGCCCTTTCCCTAATGGGTCCAGTAGGTTCTGGCAAGACTTCCCTAGTGGAACATTTGGCTGCTATCACTGGTCGAAAAGGCATAGCATTCAAGAAAATACAACTTGGCGACCAGACAGATTCCCGCATGTTGCTGGGGGGTCATCAATGCACCGATGTACCGGGAGAGTTTATTTGGCAACCTGGAGTTCTTACAGAAGTATGATAAAATAGTTTTTTATTCCTCAACATTGATTCATAAAATTCATTGCTATGTAGTTCTCTGATACTCCTCGTTAGCTTTATAGTATAAGGTGGTGGTGATGTCTTTAATGACCAATCGGGCCGATTGCTGTTTTATGCCAATCCATAGGGTGCTTGTCCATCGCACTGTCACTGGAACGCCACCCGAGAGCTGGAACACTGACGGCACCGAAGTAGCGGTACATACATTGAGTGTGCCCCGGTGACGGTGCAATAGACGAACGCCTTTATTATGGCCGCCTTCCGTGACGGGCATGCAGTAAACAGGTGGCCATAGTTATTAATAAATAATAATAATAATAAATATATGTGGACATTTCACACAGCGCCATCTAGCCCCAAACTAAGCAAAGCTTCTACTATGGGAACCAGATAACTGATACAATACTTAGATACGTTTTTTTTATAAATTTATTGCGGACAAAGCTGTACCTTGTTTATACAATGAAATAGTCATTTGCTAATTTGTAGAAAAAATGAGCCAGTATGAGTGCGTTGCTGCACATTCAGCTGATATTTACTCAATTTAGCAAATATAGTGAATTAATTAGTGGCGACTTACTTGAAAAGAAATTATAAGACTGCATTAAATAATTTTATTTTTCTGTAACAGTATGTAATAGATCTTATTTATTTAAAATAAGGATTCATTTAAAATTGTTTCAGGCAGTGCAAAATGGTCACTGGCTTCTTCTAGAAGACATAGATTGCGCGGCGCTAGATGTGGCATCGACTCTGAGCTCGCTTCTTGAAAGGAACACGCTATGCGTCCCAGGATATAGAGATTCACTTCCAGTAACACCTGGTTTTCAACTATTTGTTACGCAAAGGTTTGTAAGTCATTTGATTTTTTCCATGCTGTGATTTGACCTTGTCTTTGACTTTACCCCTAACATCATAGACATGTAGCAAATAAAAATGACAGTCAATATTAATTTTAGGACTCTCACGACAAACTACGGCTTCCAAAAGAAGATGTCTAACTCGAGTACATTACTCCAAAAAGACTTGACGCAGATAAATGTAGAGCCTCTCTCCCGATCTGAGCTCTCCGAAATCATACAAACGCTATACCCTAGTCTCGCTACAATCTGTCCTAGAATGCTAGAAGTCTTCATGATGTTCTCTGTAGGAAGCCATGACACTTCCATGCAATCTACTGACACAAGCACTGATAAAAGTGTTAACATTATTAGAGGATCAAGATTGATATCAACAAGAGACTTAATGAAATGGTGCTCAAGATCTGTGATAGGATTTAATGTATCTAGTCCTGAATCTGCAATGAAAGTTCTTCAAGACGCGCTAGACATTTTCACCTGTTCGGTAGCTTCACCTGAGCATAGATTAGAACTGGCAAAGAAAGTAGGAACATGCTTGGGTATTGTTGAAACTAAATCAGAATTTTACTGCAAACATTACAAGCCAAATGTGTCGCTGAATACGACGTCTTTAGAAGTTGGAAGAGCGAAAGTACCTAGAGTGGAAAAGACCTTAGAGTCTATAGACTTTGATAACAAGCAAGTCGTGTTTTCTTTTACAAGACAGTCCGCTTGCTTGCTTGAAAGAATAGCGTGCTGTGTCACTTCGAATGAACCAGTACTTTTAGTTGGAGAGACAGGTACCGGCAAGACGTCTTCTGTCCAATACTTAGCAAGGCAAACTGGTCATAAGTTGGTGGTAATCAATATGAATCAGCAATCTGACTCTGCTGATCTTCTAGGTGGATACAAGCCCGTAGACTTGAAATATGTTATTAAACCTATCAGATACGAATTCGAAAACATTTTCAAAAGATTTTACAATGTAGAAAAAAATACGAAGTTTTTAGGCCATATTGAGACTTGTTACGAAACTGAAAATTGGACCGCGCTCTTAGCGCTTATGAAACAGAGTCATAAAGCTGCTTTGAACCGATTGACTGTAGAAAAAAAAGAGAAGAAACTACGCCAATGGCTAGCTTTTGGTCATAAGCTAGCAAAATTAGACCAGCAAGTTAAAGCAGCGTCAAGATTAACTTTCGCGTTTATAGAAGGATCTCTAGTCAAAGCCATGCAAGAAGGTCACTGGGTACTATTGGACGAAATCAATTTGGCCTCGGCTGAAATACTGGAATGTCTTGCTGGGCTATTGGAAGACAAAAACGAGAGTATTGATTTATTGGAGAAAGGTGATAAAGTCCCTATAAAAAGACATCCAAATTTCACCCTTTTTGCTTGCATGAATCCAGCAACTGATGTGGGAAAGAAAGATTTACCTGTCGGCTTGAGAAATCGCTTTACAGAGTTCTTTATCGACGAATTGACAGAAAGACACGACTTGATGCTACTCATTGGTGACTACTTGTATCACATGAACCTGGATGGAGCCACTTTAGAAGCCATATTTTCTTTTTACTCTCATATACGAAAACAAGCGAAGCTGAGTCTAGTGGACGGTGCAGGTAATTTTTGTCACTATGGCGGTGCAATATAATATGGTCGATTTTTGATAATATTCACTGGCTTATATTTATGACAAGATACATACTGTTATTTTTAGGTAACGCGCCTCACTACTCCCTAAGGACTCTATGCAGGGCCTTGACAGCAGCAGCTAAAGCAAAGTGTGGAACTGTTGCCAGATCGCTTTATGAAGCGTTTTGCTTGTCTTTCCTTACCCAGTTGGACAGTTCTTCACATCCGGTTGTGGAAGCCATGATTGCCAAGTAAGTGATGTACAAGTTCAATGTTTTTTCTCGTTCTTATACTTTATACCTTCATTATTTAGGTAGAAGTTTATTCGTAGCTTTATTAATATATTATGTTTTAGGGCTGTTATTGGAAAGAAGAATTTAAAATCCGTATTGAACCAATTGATTCCTGAGCCTCATGTACTGGGGCAAAATTACCTACTCTTTGAAGGCCACTGGATTCCCCAAGGGAAATTAGACATAAATATTCCAGAAGGGTACATTCTTACACCAACAGTGAGAAAAAATCTTCGAGATATAGCTAGGATCATATCAATAGGGCGTTTACCGGTATTGCTACAAGGCGACACTTCTGTAGGCAAAACCTCTCTCATCACTTACATAGCAAAAGCATCGGGTAATTATTGTGTGAGGATAAACAATCATGAACACACAGACCTACAAGAGTATATTGGTTCCTATGCCACAGACGCTAACGGTAAATTGGTTTTCAAAGAGGGTGTACTTGTTGAAGCGATGAGAAAAGGCTACTGGATCATTCTGGACGAGCTCAACTTGGCTCCAAGTGACGTTTTAGAAGCATTAAACAGAGTCCTGGATGATAATAGGGAGTTGTTTATTCCCGAAACGCAACAAGTCGTGAAAGCAGATCCAAATTTTATGCTTTTTGCCACTCAAAATCCCCCAGGATTGTATGGAGGCCGCAAAATGCTATCACGGGCTTTTCGTAACAGATTCGTCGAGCTACATTTCGATGAGATACCAAAGAATGAGTTGGAAACCATTTTGCATCAAAGATGTCATGTTCCACCTGCATACAGCAAGAAGATGATAAATATTATGTCAGATTTACAAATCAGGAGACGCGGTTCGGCAGCAGTTCAAGGCAAAGACGGCTTCATAACTTTACGAGACTTATTCAGGTGGGGTCAGAGATACAAGCACGCGTCTAAGGAAACCCTAACAGATGATAAGTTCTACGACTGGGATCAACACATTGCTGATGAAGGTTATCTTATATTGGCAGGAAAAGTAAGACAGCCAGATGAAAGACGCATCATCGAAGAAGTCATAGAGAAACATATTAAGAGAAAAGTCAGCCCGGAAAACTTATTCACACTACACCAAGCAACATCACCAGTGACAAAAAACATTCTGGAAATCATTCTATGCAACCAATTGGAAGAATTTTCTCATGTTGTTTGGACATACAATATGAGAAGGCTTGCAGTATTAATAGCAAAAGCGTTTACTTTTGATGAACCCGTTTTACTGGTGGGAGAAACGGGTTGTGGTAAAACGACAATATGCCAAGTCCTAGCAGCTTTAAAGCAAAGACAATTGTTGTCTGTCAATTGCCATATGCACACCGAAAGCTCAGACTTCCTGGGAGGTCTCAGACCTGTTCGCCAGTACAAAAATGATGGAAGACTTTTCGAATGGGTAGACGGGCCTTTGATCAAAGCCATGGAAACCGGAAATATGTTCTTGGCTGATGAGATTTCTTTGGCAGATGATAGTGTTTTGGAGCGGCTTAATTCTTTGCTGGAGCCGGAGAGACAGCTGGTTTTAGCGGAGAGAGGTATGGAAGATAACTCCGATATAGTTGTCATAACAGCCAAAAAGAATTTCCATTTCATCGGCACAATGAACCCTGGAGGGGACTTTGGTAAGAAAGAGCTTTCACCAGCTTTGCGAAACAGGTTCACTGAGATATGGTGTGACAGTGTCACTTCGCGAGAAGATCTATTGAAAGTTCTAGAAAAGAGTGTAAGTAAAGGAATTTCTTTAGGAAAGCAGGAAGATGGCAGCTCAGGCATCGGCGCCTCTATTTTAGATTTCACTGATTGGTTGAAGAATTCCGAAGTTACAAATAAATTCCCGTTCAGTATACGTGATTTGCTGTCATGGGTGCAATTCATAAATATTTCAGTCGCGAAAGGCCTTCTAAACATTCCTGAAGCTTATGTGCATGGTGCATGTATGACTTTCCTGGACTGCTTTGGGACAGCACTTACCGGTCACATCGACCCCGAAACACTTATCGCACTTCGAAGTACAGCCATCAACTTCTTACTGGCCCAAATAAAGACTATCGGGAACGAATACACTGAAAATCTGAGAGAAATGTTGAGCCACAAACAAACAACATTTACAGCTGAATGCGATGACACAAAGTTTGGCATCAAACCTTTCTACATTGAAGTAGGACAACATGTGGATGTGTCAGAAGAATTTGAGCAAAGGTTCACATTTACTGCGCCGACAACTGGTTCGAACACTTTGAGGTTGCTTCGTGGTATGCAGTTGAACAAAGCGATACTTTTAGAAGGAAACCCTGGTGTTGGAAAGACTAGTTTGGTGACTGCGTTAGCCAAATCTTCTGGACATAAAGTAGTTCGCATCAATTTAAGCGACCAAACTGTAAGTTGTTATACATTCTGTATTAATTTATTATTATTAATTAATTATATTCTGTAATGGGCGGCCGTGGCGCTTAACATCAGGTGAACGACTAGCTCGTCACATCATTCAGTAACATAAAAAAAAAAAAAAAAACATAGTTTACAAATATCATTCAAATTTGGATTGTCATTTAATCAAAGACAAGTTATGTTTGTATGTGTTTCTAATTAATTTGTGTAATTTCAGGATATCACTGATCTTTTTGGCATAGATTTACCTGCTGAAGACGGATCATTCACATTCAAGGAAGGTGCATTCTTAAGCGCTCTACAAAACGGAGACTGGATACTTTTAGATGAATTGAATTTGGCTCCTCAGCCTGTACTCGAAGGTCTGAATGCGTGTTTAGATCACAGGGGAGAAATATTTATTCCTGAGTTAGGAAAAACGTTCAAAGTCAAGCAGCAAACAAAATTATTTGCCTGCCAAAATCCACTGAAACAAGGAGGCGCACGTAGAGGTCTTCCTTTGTCTTTCTTGAACAGATTTACACAAGTTTATATTGACGTATTAACTAAAGAAGATCTGATCTACATTGTGGAATCTCAATACCCGAGCATACCGAAAGACATTTTACACAAAATTGTAAAATTCAACTGCAAAGTTGCGCATGAGATCACAGAGGTCCAATCTTGGGCACACAAAGGAGCTCCTTGGGAAATGAATTTGAGAGACATACAGAGATGGAGTGAAGCAATAATCCAAGATCAAAATGAAGGAAAAGATCCCGCGCCAGGGAAGTTCGTGGACATGTTATACGTGAATCGTATGAGAACAGCTGCAGATAAAGAGAGAATGATCAAAACATATGAAGATATCTTTCACCCGGATTACCCGAGAAGCGACAGTAATCCACAATTCCAAATAAACGAAAATGGAATCATTGTTGGTGACGTAATGTTACAAAGAAATTTAGAAAAACGTTTTAAAAACCGTCGGGCAGCTGATACGAAATTACTGGTATTAAGAAATCAACTCTCGACATTGAAAGCACTGGCTCAGAGCATAAAAATGAATTGGCTTTCTATACTAGTTGGTCCGACTGCTACCGGTAAAAGCAGCATAGTCCAAGCACTTGCCGACTTGACTGGTAACGAACTTCAGGTTGTACCAGTTACATCTGCCATGGACGTCTCTGATCTTTTGGGCGGATTTGAACAAGTCGATTATAATAGAAACTTAGAGAACTTGTACGACAAAATCGAAACTTTGACCATACAGACTGTTAGGAGTATGTGGGTGTCAAAAAAACAAAAAGAATGGAAAAATAATGAACTGCTGAGTAACTTGTACAAGTACAAGAATTTATTAATAGCTGGAGATTCAAACAGTTTAAAAACGTTTAAAGAGAAGATACGATTTTTAAGCAACCACTGTGAAAACTTAGTCAAAAGTAATGAACCATTCAGCTCAACTTCTGTCAAAGTACATGAAGCTTCAACTAGTCTAAAAAAATTGGAGTTAAAAGTGTCAAAGGCAATATCTGTAAACGCTGGCGGTAAATTCGAATGGGTAGACTCATTACTCGTGAAGACCATGATCGAAGGATCTTGGCTGCTCTTAGACAATGTCAATCTTACATCAGCAGCAGTTTTAGACAGATTGAATGGTTTGTTAGAACCCAATGGAGTACTGAGTATACCAGAAAGAGGAGACATGAGTGAAATTGAACCACATCCAAACTTTAGAGTGTTCTTTACAATGGATCCTAAATATGGAGAAATTTCTAGGGCTATGAGAAATAGAGGTGTCGAGATATTTTTGCTCAGGTCAGATGACTGGAATTCGCAATTGTCCGATACAATATCCAGTATGGATTTAAAGGCCTTACTATCTTCTTGCGAGTTGCCAAGCCAATATCATGAACTTTGCATAAAATTACACGAGGCGATGACGTCCTACGTTCAAGGTATGTAAAATCTCAAAATATTTTATTACCAAAACATATTTTATGTAACCTTATGCAGTAATTTTTCTCCAGGTTTAGAGCGACCGTCGATATCTCACCTGCTCCAAGCTTCACATTTGACGTCGCAACAGCTTGTACGAGGAATTTCTGAAGACACTGCGCTAGTCAATAGTTTTGCCGATGTCTACATAAAGCCAAGATGTGGCGCCGATTTCGCTAACCCAAATATGTCCCTGGCTGAAATTAAAAATGCTATGTTAAAGGTGTTACAAAAAGAACTGATTGATTGGAGGAACAATTGTGAACAGATTGTCATTGATTCACATGATACAACGCACACATTGACAGTTCGAGGCTTGTGTACGAATTCAGAATTTGAAATTGCTAGGCAAATAGCTTTCATTGCGACGCAGGGTTCTATAAATACAAGTGATAAATCCAACCTTTTCCAAGCGATGTTTTGTGTTTTCAACGCGTATGTTAAATGCCCCAAACATTTACAGCGGTCATGTTTCAGTGTTATCAAGGATAAATTGATACAATTCAAACACTCTCATGCTACAAAATTAAACGAAATAGCATTTGATCACGTTCAAAAAATTGATTCAGAAATGGACTGTTACAAAAGATTTTACCCAGAATCTTACAAACTGGACGATGACTCCATAAAAATAGCCAACGTAGAAACCGTATTACTTTTTAATGTCTTATTAAAAATGGTTACTAAACAAACTCTGACTAAAGACAGTTTCTCAGTACTGGATTATTCAAATGCTGTCATGACTGGAAGTCTAACGGACGATTTCGTCGAATACCCGATATTGAAGCACTGCCAGGGATATTTAAAAACAATCGACGATTACATAACACGTGCTATCAAAGAGTCTCGGGGATCATTCGACGATACAACCACATGTAGGATCCTCCAGCTCTTGAATTGGCGATGTCGGTTTTCGAAGTTAGCGTCTGAAGCTATTTTCACAACTACTGGTTCACGGAAGAGACAACGACTTAGAGAAAAGATTGTGCCGTTGCTGTATGTACATAGCAAATGGCTACAGAAGCATTTGGTCGGAGAACTATTCAAACTCTTACCAGAAAACCACGCACTAGTAAAAGAGTTTGAATCCGTCGTTAAAGCTGCTACTGAACAAAATGAAGAAGGCAATTCTGAACTGGCTAAAATTAGCAAGAAAGTGAAAAAGTTTTATGTACAGCCGAAGTTATACGAAAGTGAAGAGGAGTACTCCAAATGCGTTAAAAGGTCTGAAGTTTACGCAAAAGTGACCCTCAACATGAATGGCCCAGTTTCGAAACAGTTGGACAAACTTTCTGTAGATGTCGCCTCGGTTACCGATTTAAGTTTAGCACTTGATGTACCAGAAAACAATAAACTAGCGATCATTGATGAGAACATTGCAAAAATTGATCAAAGCTCTAACGTACATGCCAGTGTTCTTTCCGAATTGAAACTACTGCCACTGAGTTCGTATGTAATACAAAGAGTGTTGAATTTGTTGCAAACCAATTTCGTAGATATAGTTTCCAAGTTAACGACAGATGGCGACTCTAGCAAGATATTTGAGATGCATTCGACAGAAGTTTTGAGCAACTTAGTAGCTCTGTGTAAAATCAGCAAAGGCTTCCCACTAGCTCTGTTAAATCTTCTAGAACTGATAAAAAACATTATGGAAGGAGGACGTGACTTGCAAAGGTAATGTATATTTCTATTAACTAATTGTATTCTTTGATCGTTTAATTTTTTTTAAATTTTGGCTTATATTTCATCAGAATTTCATCAGTCCCTGCCAAATTCTGGGATGAATTCTACAAGGCTCTCGTCAATTCGCCTGCTTTTAATCCGCTACCGTTTTTACTGTTGGAAGAAAATTTGGCGTCGGAACAACCGGCCTCTGATGTTCCTGCTAGCAGCAAGAGATTTTCGAAAAATCTGCCTTTGATGCCTTACTATGTACAAAAACTAACAGTTTCTACTAATTCCCAAGGCTAGTATAATTTGATTTTGTTCTATAATAATGTACATGGGTACTACTTTTCAATGGTCTGATTTCAAAGTTTCAATTGTTGTGCTTTTAGATTCTCGTATGCTACTGGCGTACGAAACAGTATCATTGGAAAATAGAGAGAGCTACTCTATACAGTTGGCAACAGTTTTGAATATTCTCTGGAAGAATATTGCCACATTGGACTCTTCAGCAATGTTGAAAATGTAAGTACATTCATATCTCCCGGCTTTGTTATATTATTTTCGATGTGTTCTTCTAACACTATAAATATGGTTTACAGAAAATCAGATGCAACATTTGAAGTAAAGAAATTCGAGCAACTCGTTTCTTGCTTACGCTCAATCATAACCACATCAAAATCAATGGTTAGTAACGGAATAGCTAACAACAATGGTGATGAAATGGTTAACTTACTACGGGCATATTTCAAAGATAAAGCATTTGTAGTTATGCTTGAAGAAACAAATACAATTTACAAAGAATTGAAGACTGTTTTGTCTTTGGAACACCATGACTTTGATAGACTTAAAGCGAAAATATTGACTGTGGAATTGTCCATACTAACCAGCACACTCCTCGTTAAAGTGATGTCAGAGATAAATCCAGTAGATCATGTAGAGAGATACCGCCTTAAAGTTCAATATATTGAAGAAGACATTCAAATGTTTGAAGCATTGTTGAGCTCATATTACTTTCAAGGTTTAATCACTGGAACTATAACCGATACGAGAACTATCGAGAGACCATCAGAAATCACAAATGAATACTATAGCGCTGAAGATGTTAGAGAAAGATTGAAGAAAGTGCATCCGTATTGTAGTATAATAATGGATTTGAAAGAGCAGACAGCGGATAGAATACGTAAATATGCGTTGGGAAACACGTACAGACCAGAGGAGCCGTCTTACAATAGTTTTGTCAGGGTAAGGAAACACGCATATGCGTTGAATTCATTTGTTCGTTTAGCAAACATTTTATCTAGCAAGCTGTAACTTTTGGCGGAAAACGAGATTAGTAGTTTATGAAAACAAAATTAGTAAATAGTATAATATTGTATTTATTTTGTTTTACTGTTGCAGGATTGCAACCATTTCACTAAATCTGTTCTCTCAACAAAAACTACCAGCGAAATAACTAGAAATATAGTGACAGTTTGCACAAAACTGTACGAATTATCCCAAGAAGACAAGCCAACGTTGTTAGCCAACGCTGATACTGTTGTCAAAGAGACGTCATCTTGGCTGTATTCCGTCAATGCTTTCTATAAGAAAATTGAAAGCACATACTCCGAAGCATTCCCCGACTTAGCAAAGCCTCTGCAAAGCTCATTATCGCAAATCATCCATTCATTCACTTCAGTGAACGATTTGATAAAAGAAGAGATTCTGGCAAAAGGCGACAATCCGCGGCATTTGACGCACGTCGTTAAGTATTTAATGATGTTTCCGAATTGGAATATTCATGAGGACGAGACAATTGATAAGAACTTGCATATGAGCACTGAGAGTATGGTGAAATCATTCTTGAACTCTTCTTGCGACGATAAAGTTACTGCTGAACTGGATGTAATTGAGTAAGTGTCTCTAACAAAATCTTTATAACATCTTTTGCACTAGAAATTTTTAGTTTGAGTAGTTAAATTTCTCTGAAATTTTAGTGAGGACAGCATTTGAAATTTTAACTCATAACTTTGCTAAACCTATTTTCCAGAGTTCTTAAAACACAGCTAGTAAAGATGAAAATGCACTGCACAGCGAAAGACAGTGTTGACAAAAAAACTGTCGACACAATGTTGTCGACACTAAACGAATTAGTCCAGTACTGGGAACAACAGCAGCGTGAAATCGAGCGCAAGAAACAGGATGACGAAGCATTATACGTTACGAAGTAAGTCTTTTAGAGCTTTATATTTTACCTTTCCTAATGGGTACACAAACACAATGCAGATCAATCAGTATATCACAGGTACTTCAAGGCAATGTTTAATATTTTAGGTCCAAATGTGAAGACGAGGATGAAGAAGCTATGGCTATCGAAGAAATACAAGAAATGTTCCCATCTTACTCGGAACACGATTTTGCCGATTTCAAACCTCCCACCCTGGAACAAAAGCCTGTCAAAAAACAAAACACTGACAAGAACAAAACGAAACTACTAATCACATCTGAAGATGTATCATTAGTGTACAAATGGCATTCCAGCTTTGTTCGAAACATGACATCAGCTGAATGGTTACCTGCCCGTAAGAAGTTGGTCGGTAACGATGTAGTTAGCGTGTTCTTGCAGAGCTATCCTATGTTTAGTAGGATTATAGAGAAGAGATGGGAAGCGTTGGACGCTGAACTGGAGGGTACTTTAACGCCTAGTCTTTTGGTGCTCGTTTCGCAGATTAAAGCCAAAGTTGACGGAAATGGTTAGTATGTTTGAAATACTACTAGGTGGTAGGACTTTTCTGCAAAGTTCTTCTAGGTAGGTACCACCGCTTTGCCAGTTATTCTGCAAGCAGTAGTGTACAAGCACTACTGTGTTCCAGTTTGAAGGGCACTGTAGCTAGTGAAATTACTGGGCAAATGAGACTTTATGATCTGATCTCACAGTCGAATAATCTTATTGCTAGACCGTGGTGATCTCTCAGGATGATGTGCGCAGTGCAGTGTCATGCGAAATTTTATATGTTGGAGTTTCGAATGACACTGTTCTGCTATGGGCAGCCGTGTCGCTAAACATCAGGTGAACGACTTGCTCGTCACATCATACACTACCATAAAAAAAGTACGCTTCTTAGCTATCAAATTGGGTCAAATACAATTACCACTTAGTTACGCAGAAATATTGCCATATCTTATTCATATTTGGTTTTCCAGAGGCATCCACTAGCAAGGTAGACTTTTATAGATCAGCGTGGGTTTCCGAGACAAGACAATGTGTGCCGTTACTACAAAAAGTGAAGGAAGCCACAAACGAGTTGTTGGATCAATGGCCCGATTTCCCTACATTAAAAGAGGTTGGTTATGTACCTTCGCGCTGATAATAATAATAATAACGCCCAACGATCACATACATAGATCTTGGACCCTAACTAGGATTCCCTGTGTCTAAGGACCCAGGAACTACGAGGACCATGGTCCCACAACACCCAGACTTAGAACAAGTATTTGCGCTTTTTTTTCATGCTTAAATACTTGTCCTGCAGAAATCGAACCCGCCGCCTCCGGGTTATGAGCCGACCTGCTCAACCACCACACCACAGATCTGTTAATGCGATAGCATTTTCCGTTCTCAAATTAACTTCCTATCTTCTTCTTACAACTATTTACACATATTTTCAGATAATAGTGATAATAAACAGAATTCTCAGTTTCCCCGTAACAAGTCCCATATCGCGGTTCTTGACTGGCTTGGAACTGCTTCGTGATAAGATCGAGGAGTGGAATAAGAACTCTCATAAAGGGAACAACATGATCGATGTGTCTCTGGCTGTTGGACAGCAGATTATTAACTGGAGGAAGTTAGAGATGGCGCATTGGAAGGAATGCTTGAATAACGTATATGAGAGGTATCGTTGCAAATGCGTTCATATTATAAATAAATAATAATAAATAATCGTTGATTTTTAACTAAACATTACTTGTAACCGATGCTGATGATCATGTAACTTTGATTGCAATGCAACAGGAATAATTACATTCCTAATTTGAAATGTTTCCTAATGACTGCACATAAAATACGTATGAAAACTATTAAGATGGAACGGCCTCGGTCTGGGATGCCACATGTGTTGACACTATGGCTCTGTCCCATCTTTCTTTAACTACAGTTCAAGCCGGTATTCAACGTGGTAATGCTGCCAGCATTCTGGGCACTATCCTCTCCACCAGTCATCATCCATCCAATCCACCGGGTTATTTTAAATTTTTAGTTGTTATTTAAGTTCTTAGGTATAGTTTAGTTTCTTATTAACGATTATAAAATATTTAAGAAGGTAAAAAACAAATGAAAACTGTCAAATCCAAAATCAAAGTCAATATTTGTTTCTATTGGTTGCCATCAAGTTACGTAATCGCCTACCGGGTCAAAATTACAAGGAGCCGAGGGATGCAAGATGCATGCAACCACTGTCTGTGGGAGGCTTATGTTCGGCAGTGGATGTTTTCACACTATACATCATTATATCAACGGATCAAGCTCTGACCTCATAAAATAATATATTGCATGCTATTAATCATTTATACAAAACCGTTTACAGGCAACAGTCGGAAGCTCACAAATACTGGTTTTTCCTATACGCGGTCATCAACTCTTATCTAGATGCGGATAAAGAAGGCGAGAATTCGGTTCCTCCAGAAAGAGTCATAGGTGTCCTCAAGGACTTTATGGAGAAATCCAACCTGGCTGAGTATGAAGTCAGGTTGGACATCATATATTCCTACCATTGTCATTTATTGCATATGGAGCAGAGTTACAGACGAGGTAAGTTGGCTATGTGTTTACTTAGTAAGTTTTAGGGAATAAACCGTTTTCACCCTTATAATAATTTACCATCAGTCCCAAAAAAAACTGTGTCCTATGTAAATTATAAAAATTTGAATACTGTGTTGAAAACATGTACGCACGGAATAAATAATTTGAGCAGTTAATATTTACCATCTGTACGTAAGTTGAACAACCATGTTTTGAAGCAAATAAACGTTTGAATTTGGTATATTAACACAATTTTTTGAGGTGATTGCAACCTTCCCCTTTATTGAAGTCGATTAAATTAACTACCCTCACTGAATTCATCACACATTTCATCTGTAAAAATCTTCAATAAGGTCTAATTAATCAATCCAATCCATTCACAGATGAACTGCTTTCCATTCTTTGGAACACATACAACTATTACTCCCAGTTCAGCGCTCAAGTGATGTCACACATAAAAGAGAAACGGGCTCCCATTGAAAAGAAACTCAAAGACTTCGTCAAGATCTGTACTTGGGACCGTGACTTGAGCTACTGGAGCGTGAAAGATACTGTAGAAAAAGCGCACAAAGCCCTGCATAAGCATACTAAGGAGTTTGAGGTGAGAAATGGTTTACCTTTTGTTTATTTCTTAAATGTATGGCTATTTTATGCCGCAGCTTTAGACATTTCTAGTATTGTAAGCGTTTAAGTACTTTCGCAAACACTGCAACTGATATGGGTGGCCGTGTCGCTTAACATTAGGTGAACGACTAGCTCGTCATATCATTTATTAATATTAAAAAAATACATCTAGGGGCGTGTTATGCTGGATTTCATATAGATTTACTATACTCTGTATCAAGTACAGTACATTCGAATAAACTCGTGGTACGTACCTAGAGTTCATAATTTTGGTGTGCGTATGACTTGCGACCATTCGTTGTTGGAGACATTCATTTTCAGTAGTAGTCGTTTCTCAGGCGGTCGATGATATATTTTATCCTTTTCTCCTTCCAGAAAGTTCTAAAAGAGAGCGTAACAAGCTGCCTGGTAGATAACAGTACGGATGTCAGCGGCGATGTGCACGTCGGTATATGGGACCGTCCTAAACGCGCCACCACGGCCACTGCGCCATCTGGTGGCGCGTATATGATCGATCTTACAAACCATATCGTGCCAGCTAGAAATGTGAAGGTATCACTATTTATATAGCAATAAAGTCTGTTCTGTTACTGTTGTGGGTTTGCTTGAAATGTCCACGAGCTGTATAATCGCCAATTCAACTTATCTTCCGTCGTTGTCGTTCATATTTCAAACTACAAAGGTTGAAAATTTGAATTGACGAGAATAGGGTCTCTGTAGATTGCACAGCACTAAAAATTTTGCTAATATTTTTTTTTCTAATGTTCAGTTAATCGCTAACTATTGTTTATCATAGATCATGGATATTACTAATACTAAAACTGATTTTATTTATTTTTATTAAGTAGGCAATTGTATAAAACTGATAATAACATAAAATAACTGATAATTCATTTGATGTTATTTTTGTAAAATATCACATCTGAAAATTAAACGAACACATTTAAGCTTATTATTTTCTGTGTTAATATGAAATCATTTCATTTGTTTTCTATTAATAATTTAAATTGGCAAACAGCCTAAAGGTTGAAAACACTAATTACTAACTCTAAATACGCTTTGTCAACAGTCTCACTTACGTGAAACGACGATGTGTGAAAACGAGACAAAAAATATGGTTTACGCAAATAAATAGTTGTACTGTGAAGTGAATTGGTTTTCTAACATCACCTGTCTTTTCCACGGGTACGATAAGTGGTGACGGGTAGTTATAAACTTTTTCCCCACGTTCATCTATTAATATTATTTTTCTTTTTTAATTCACAGCCACTGCAGGTAGTATTACTTTAATTAATAACTAACTAAAAATAGTGTATTGTGCATGCTAACTGTTTATTTGTTTGTAGAGCTTTATGTGTTAATAATAGCATGTAGATTGGTTTGATAAACGTACGCCATTTACCGCAGTCACATTGATAATGCTTAAATTTTTGTCTATTTTAGACCTTGTGTAATTCATACAGTAGCGTAAAATAATGCGAATAATTATCAAAGTGGACGCGCTTTTTTTTATTCGTACCAATTTGCACATGATCCGCATTGGATTGGGCAAGGTATTGTATTATTTCTCCCTGTGGGATAACGGCAGTATCTTAGCGATGGGAAAGTGTCATCAACCCGATGATTCGTAATTTAGTATCCGAAAGCTATATTCTTCATATTTTGGTAATTTGAGGGTAGTTAATGAAATAGTATCTCGACATTTCTAGCCTTGAACCAGCTTTGTTCTAACAGTACCTACCTGTACCTAAATAACGTAGTTTCCGTTCTCTATGAACCAGAACGAATAAATAGATCGTCTTTTTACATTGCCACAGAAAATATGTTAGTACTACACATTGCCCAGACAACATTTGAGAATATGTAGAAAATGTGCAATTCGTATCAGGCATTAATAATATATTATGGATTCTTTGTAGAAGGTGAAAGGTAGACCTGAAATAGTTTTCTGAAATATAAATAACTTTGCCACAAAATATAATGAGCTAAAACATCCCAAAATGTATCAAGTTATCGAATATAAAAAAAATTAATTCTACAATGAAATATTGCTTTTAAGTGCGTCTTCATAGATAATATAATAAATACTATATCTTGTCAACTTTCAATTATCTCATATGTATGGAACCGAAATAGCAAGTTATAATTATTATATATTATTAAACTGTCTTTTGTGGCATAGTTATTCAACCGAAAATGTACACACAATTGATAAAACACATCTTCTAAACAGAAATATTTGGATGAAGCAGAACAACCTTCCAAAATTATACCTGAAAGCGGTCTCTTGGCCAAAGTCACCAATCTTCTAAACAAGGCGAAGACTTTGTGCAAGGATACCATCACAAATACTGGGTACCCATCGTTGGTGCAAGCGCTGGATGACTTCGTCACCTTGGTCATTGAGACCAGCAACCATCTTGGGTCTTTAGAGGTGAGAGACTTATTTAAGACGTTATAACGATAGACGAATTATAGTTAGTTTGACTGGCCTGATAGCTCAGTTGGTAGTAACTCTGCCTTCTGAACTGTAGGTTTCGGGTTCGATTCCCACACAGGATGTTATATTGTATTCTATGTATTTACAAACGAAAAGTATATAAGTATTGCATTAGTTATGTGCTTACCATAGTACAAGCTTTGTTTAGTTTGGGACTAGATATGGCGTGGTGTGAAATATCCACACATATTTATTATTATTATTATTTATTATAGAATATGAAATAAAAATTAAATGATGGCAGATAAAAGGTAGAATAAGACACGCTGTTACGATCAATTCGTAAGTTTATGATGATGATGACTATAACTACTTATAAATTTAAACCAACAAATCTACAAGACATTATTAAAAAATTAAACACGTTTTATGATGGTGTGGTAATTATTAAATCAAATTGTATCGTAATTCGTTTAGGAACTCTATTTGCGTAAATGAATGAACATTTGAAACATTTACTTCATTACTACTTTATTACTACTTTACTTAAATTTAGTTTTAATTTGTATAAAAGTTACAAGTTGATTATATTTTACATATGAAGTAGAACAGTTTTCTTAAGTTGAGGATAATTCTGGAATATCTTAATACATTTTTACAGGTTGACGCGTCATCACCAAAAGAAAAACAAACATCACAAGCAAAGAATATAATCCAGCAAAAGCGAAAAGCTCTGGCGGATCTTTTCAAGTACTTGTCCAAAATGGGTCTCAACTACCGCACTGGACTTGTCATATTGTCAGCTTCGGATCATGAGTTACATGACTTTACTATACCGCCGGTCGATTTGGACGCGGCTATGAGCTATTTGAAAAGCAGGTTGGTCTTAAACCAAAGTACTTATACTTTGTTTCCTTTTTACTCAATATAAGAACTTAAGGGGATCTTAAGACTAGAGTGAAATGAGTGAGTGAGTGAATAAAGTGTCGTCGTGGATGACGATGCAGATGAGTTGCGGTTTAACCTTGGCCTAATTGTACATTTAAAAAGAAGAGGACTAAGTATACTAGTTTCTCAAAATGTTTGTTTTTTAAAAGTAAATCATTGAATTAGACTGAACTATTAACTGAAACTATTACTGAAGTATACTGATAAGTGAAGTTAGAAATTATAGATTTCTCAGGCGTTAGTTTGTTTACATAAAATTTAGAAATGCAAAAGCTGTTAGCTTCCTAGCACTACTGCTAGCTAACTTCCTACTTGCATTATATGGATATAAAAACATTAAATTTTAATTAATTACAGACGATGCGACGCCTCCTTAGCCCTCTTATGGTCCGGGTGCGAGAAATATTTCCAAAAAAACATAGCTAGGCACAGGCTGCTTTCTACCGCATTGCTGACTCCCCACCAAGATTTGGGCATTCCTAACATTGAACGGTGCAAAGGATTTGCTGCTCAGTTGGTGGTAAGATTCTTTTGTAATTACTACTATGAATTTACGCATACTAAAATTGACCATTGTGTATTGTGTCAATTCTTAATAAACAACACCTTAACGAACAAACAATTAAACTTACTTCTATAATGATAGGTGGAGGACACCTAGGATTCCAATAGTTATATTATTATTGCTTAAGTTATTTTTATTACGAGCAAAACATATCGGTCAAAAAGATAGTGAACAATATAGGTAATATAAACATTTTACAGTATACAAGTTTGAATTTATTAAAGAAATTAGTTAGGTTTCTAATTACTCCTTATAAAGTGTTTAAAGTTGCTGTTGTAGTTTGCTTCATAATACACGTTCAAGTATTCTTGTCACCATATGTATTCTATTCCAGCAAGTAACAAACACGCAAAAGAAATCAATCTCGAAATACTCTCGTCGTCTCTGTGATTTGCGAATGCTTTCAACAAACCTCATCAACGCGCTGGAAATTGATTCAACCGATACAAACATAGCGACCATTAGCCAAAAACTCGATTTACTGAACGAGTGTTACGCCAACACTAGTATTATATTACAACAATTCAGCGTTCTACTCAAATCTTGCCCCGAGAAAGAAATAAGCGCTGATTACGAGCCCGATTTTGATGCCCTTTTATCATATTCAAAAATAGTGCGCTGCTACAAAAACAGCGACGAATGGAAAGACCTGAACAAACAAGTCAACGCATTGATGACAAGCGTCAATAAACAAAAGAACGCGTTACACAAACTTGCAAATACAACTCCTAATAAACTTGGGCTACATAAAAAAGTTCCAGTCGTATCGCAAAGTCACATAGACGTTGCTGATGATGCGAAATCGAATATTGAAGACATGGTCGTAAACTTAGATAAAGTTCTAAAAGAATATCAAATCAAGTTCAAAACTCTGATACACGATTTTGAACCTAAACATCCAATTTTGAGAAGCATTATTGATTTGCGCAAATACTTGAAGGATACTCTGAACCAAATCGAAAAACTAGATGAAATCAATGACTTCACAATGGAAGATTCAAGCAACAATTTGGTTGATCAATCGGAGGATCTCATCGCAACCATGCTACTGATTATTCAATCAGTTTACAAGAAGCATTTGCCCCAAGAGAATGAAAACATTGAAGTGATCAATGCTATTGATGAGATCATACACAACGGAGAAAAACCGCCCGAAGAGCCAAAAGATATTCTCGAAGATAAACATTTGAAAGAGCTTTTACAGGAAAAACTGACGAGCGACACTAAAATGCTACAATTAGATGCACTTATAAACAAAGTAAGTAGTTTACTAACAAACTACGTTCAATACTTAGCGACGAAAGACAAGGTTGTAGAAGAAGTTAGAAGCGTGGCTATGAGGGTAGTTCCAGTCTTAGAGCAAACTGTGCTATTCGTCCAATACTTCATCACGCAGAAGGTCGCCGTGCACAGAGTTTCGTGCAAGATGCTCTCAGTTCTGTTGAAGATATTCTCCGATTTGGCTTCCAAAGGGTAAGAAAAGTTATACAAACTAGCATTGCCCTAACTATGCTCTTCTGTATGCAGGAATTTATCGTTTTGCTGTAAATTAAAAGTACTTACTTAAATCTCTATCCAATCACACTAAAGAAAAAATCTACAGTACAAAATTTTATGGTACTACGAAATAATAAATAATAACGCCCAAATCACATACATAGATCCTGGACTTTAACTAGGGTTCCATATGTCTAGGGACCCAGGAACTACGACGACCATGGTCCCACAACACCCAGACACAGAACAAGTTTTTGTGCTTTTTTTTTCTGTGCACATTTGTGTACAAGTAAATTTGTGCACAAGTAAATACTTATCCTGCCACGGGAATCGAACACGCAGCCTGTTGTTGAATGTTTTTTAAATGTTTAAGTAGTTCTCCAGGACTTACCAAATTAGCTAACAAACAAGCTCCAAGCCACTGGAAAGTGTTCACCAGCCCATTTAATATTAGTAGATTTTCTACTAATATAATATGGGCTGAGCTATATAATCTGAAAACTATGCACTTGCATGCTTGGTGTACTACTATTGTTGAGTTTTGTTTATATTGTTTTCTATAGTTTCTGCAAACCATCAGACTTGGATATGGATGAGGGTGAGGGTGAAGGTGGTCCCGGGAAACTTTCAAGTGGAACCGGTTTGGGCGACGGAGAGGCACAAAAAGACGTCTCTGACAAGATTGAGAATCAGGTACCTGCAATAGGCTATTTGACTGCTATCTTTTTATTGCATAAATAAATAACGTTTCTCAATAAATAAATGGGCGTAAAAACAAAAATATATTATGTTTTAAAAAGTTTAAGATATGTCAAATTAATTTTTTTTTACGACCAATGGACACCAATATAATCATATTTTTTTTAATGTATAAAGCTTATTGATTAGCTCTTTTTACACATTTCATTCTGTATAATCATATAGTAAAATGTTACAGGATCAATTAGATGACGCACAACGTCCAGGCGAGGAAAAGAAAGAAGAGGATAGAGATTGCAAAGAAGAAGAGAAGGGTGTCAACATGACTGATGATTTTGATTCGCATTTACAAGATGTGGAAAAGAAAGGTTCGATTACAAATGTTATGATGTTTTGACATTTACATGACAATTGTTTAATAAGCCTATTTATAGAGCAGTGTATAAATTAAAGGTTTGGAAATATTGAACAACTATATAACTATATTGAGTTTTGTATTTCAGAAGGTGAAAATTCTGACCAGGAAGATGATGAAGATAATGCAGATAAACAGATGGGTGACACGGACAATGCTGCTGAGAAGTAAGTTGATTTAGTTGAATATTGTCAGAAGTAAATTTCTCTTATGATCATTTATTCACACTACTTCAAAGGAATGAAGCTGGAAGATTGATGGGAATATATACAGTTATTTTAACGGATCTTGGTCATGGTCGAAATACAATCACGATATTCATTTATTAATCGATTTGCATGGAATAATGTACCACACAATATTTTCAGATTAGACCAACAAATCTGGGGTTCAGAAGACGAGGAAGAACCAGAACAAAGTGATAAAAAAGAAAAAGAAGATAAAGGAACGGGTGAGAGTACGGGAGAGAAAGAGATGGCAGCTAAGGAAAAGGAGCAAGGCATGGATGATGGAGCAGATGGGAAAGATAAAAAAGAAAAGAAAGACATCAACGAAATGGAAGAACTGGATATTGACGATGATCATGTAAGTTTAAATGTGCCTAATGTTGTGTATTGTTGTGTAAACAACACTAATATTTTGGGCTTTATTGTCATCTGCCCGGTGACGCTGTAAAGGTCGGTAGAGATCATCAGCATTAGCCGGTTCAAAAAAAAAGGGGCTTATTGTCGATGTCTGAGTCTCGGTGAGAATGTATCTGGTTGTGTGCTGACGCTCATTGTGTTAAATCATCCTGTACACAAAATATACCTAAAAAGAGATAATATTAATGTGAAAATATAAACTTAAATGACTAGGAACTTAACATTAATGAACTACTATTATTTCTATAAAAACCAATGATGTTTTTCGCAGGTGGATCCTTACCATGGAAACCACCCGCAGTATCCAGAACCAGAAGACTTCGAAATGCCGGATAACACGGACGCTGGCAGCGAACAGGACGATGAAAAAGTAAGCTTTTTTAATTGATGAAATGTTAATGCAAATTAAGTCTTATTGTTTGGTCATCTATGATTGATTTGGTTGTGCCGTAAAATTTTACTGTGGTAATTTGATTACAAGTATTTGTTGTATAAGAAATTCATTTAATTTAATGTGTTAATAGTGAATTTCACTAACACTATTTCATTGAGGGATAAACCGCGCGTTAAAATTTTTCGTTCAAAACTTTGGTTATCAGTCTAGTCCCGTAAAATTACTCGTGTGAAATAGAGATAAATCACTGCTTTTGGAAATTGCCTTGACGAGTATAATTCTACCTCAGGAACAAGAGGGCGAAACAGAAACTGAGAATCCCTTTGAAATCGACGTCATAAAAGATATACCAGAAGAAGTCGAGACGGAGAAGAAACAAGAAAACAGAGATGGTCTTGACGTTTCTAGTGATGAAGAAGATGAAAAAGAAAATCAAGATGGTAATAAAGAAGATGGTGGTGAAGAGGTAAATAGTTTTTTTAAATTTATATGTAGAGAATATATCTTTTGGTTGGGTTAAAAGAACAGTACTCTGATTAGATAATACAAAAAAGCACATACCAAAAAATGCCTTGTGTCCGAAAATTGATTGGCTCAGTTGGTAGTAGTCCTACCATCTGAACTGTATATGTTGTGGGTTCGATTCCCACCTAGGACAAATATGATGATGAAAATAGGTGTTTATTCTTTGTTTGGGTGTTATATTGTATTTTATGTATGTATTTAATAACAAAAAGTATCTAAATATTGTATCAGTTATCTGGTTCCAATAGTACAAGATTTCTTAGTTTGGGACTAGATGGCGCTGTGTGAAATGTCCACGAAATATTTAGATATTTAATTTATATCAACAGCATGTCACTTTCACTTATAACAGGTATCTAACCTGTGACCAAGCGGATGGGTGCTATAAGGTGTCTATGTATCTGTGGCATCTTAGCTGTCAAACAGATGATCCGAATTTGTATTTTTTTTTACTACGAAGATCTTAGCTATCATTTAAAAAAATCTATTCAGCTGTTTGTAGATCATCAGCTCTTTTCTAGTAAAAATAGAGAAAACCGGGGATTTTAAAAATTTTGATCTAAAATACTTCTCTATAAAAAGTCTAAAGGTGTATGTTGCTATTCATCATAGGATAATGAAGAATCTGAGCAATTAGAAAACAATACCGGTGAAGACGATGACAAATCGGGCCAGGATGAGACTGAAAACCCTGACGCACCAGAAGACAGTAAACCCGAAGACGAAGTCACTGCTGATAATGCTGAGGAGAAATCTAATGAGAATAAAGAAGATCTACCTAAAAATGATGAAGATATCAACAAAGGTAAAGAAGATAGTAAAAAAACTATCGAGGGTCGTATTTATAAACGTTGTTTTTCCGGTCAATAGTGATTATTGTTCCTGTTTCACTTTTTTCAAGTACAAATTTTCAGGCTTTTATTTTAGCTAAAAACATACCGTAATATAGATTTAATATAAAATCCGTGACGCTTACCATCGAGCGATCGACTAGCTATTCACGTCATTAATTAACATAAAAAATTGCCTCCGCGTTTATCATGCGAACAGCCTAAAACTCAAACGCTTTACCGGCATCCGTGTTTCGCGAAAATTATAACCTTGGCGTCTTCAAATCGAGAGTCAACATCGTCACTAACCATCAGTTGAATTAGTGATCCAACGCAAACCTACCAAACAATAAAAAATACTTTATAAGTTAAATTTTAAGTTTAATATAAGTTACAGGTTGCAGACAGCTTGTTGGGTAGGTTTTTGTGTAATATTTAATATGGAAATTCTGTTAATATTTCTGTTTATAATACACAGAAGATGAAGTGGAAGAAAAAAGTCACGAAGCTAATCCGCAAGCAAATCCGTCCAGCGAAGATTCATCGGCGCAAGATCGCGCTGAAAACGCTGAAATGGAGCGTGGAACAAATGACAATGTAGACACTAATAATGAACAAGCAAAGGACGAAGAAGCTGTGCCTAATGTAAGTAGACTTTGAAGCTATATTGGTGCAGTAACATGATTTACTACTAACAGCATGAGAGACGGCCTAAAACTGGACATTTCTATTGCTGTTCCATTCCGACTACAAAATTGACGAAATGGTGGAGCAGAGAAAACTATACATTCATTTATTTCAGAGTTCTTCAAACCGTTTATTTTTAACCAAAATGCCAGCAAGTAGGGGAGGATGTTGCGCATTCCGCAACGTTCTAGAGCTTGCGTTACTTTGTATGTGTTTATTTAAAGTAAAAATAATGTTCGGATTGATGTGTGTTAAGTCCTAAAACAAAAAAAAAACGTACAGAACGTAGTACAGAAGCTTCACTCCGCGAAGTCACTTAAATAAATAGTGACTCTTGCTACCACGAAATAAAGCGCAGTTCAACTCGGACAGCGTTTACCGTATTTCTGAATCTCTTTCTATCTCTGCTTTTCTGACGGGTTACGCGCAATGGAGTGACGGAGGTTGGTTCTAGGTCTTGTAGCTTCCTATACCAGCCAGGCCTGCTTTAACTAAAAATCTATATTTTCACTTAACTTCTGCAATATTATAGGAGCAAGATCAAGAGCAAGTGGGCGAAGACATACAATCCATGGGAAGAGCTGAACTTGACAAGACTGATAAGGGACATAGAGGGGAAAAACAATCTGCGAACCGCGCTGATACATCACAGGAGAAACAGAAACGACACGAAAACAAACCGGGGAAGACCGATCAGCAACGGACATTAGGTAACATTAACAATATTGCTTGCCGGGGTACTACTAGGCGATCATGTAATTTGATTGCAACAAATACAAACACAAATTTATTATGTTTAGTTAGTTAGTTATATGTATGGATTTGAAAGATCTAAAACGCAGATTATATGCTTAGTAACTATGGAAGGTTTCAAATTAGGAATGACATTTCTCTTCTTGCATTGCAGTTAATGATTCGGAGTTTTGGCGGGAAAACGAAAAAGATCGCGTAACCGCATTGTATTATTTTCCAAAACTTCTCTTATTTTCAGTGTTAGTGCATAAAATTGGTGGCATTTTATTCGTTAAGTGCTGGATTACAGGCATAAGTGTGGGAAAGTGGTATAATGATGGTGAAACGTTTCTTCCCGTGTTGTTTTCAAAACTCAATATAAGCTTCTGGTAAAGTTGCCACCACTTTACTAGGAGTATGACTTGACTAGACTAGACTATGACTTGAGTTGATGACTTGGACTGTCAACTTGACTTGACACAATATATATTAATTAACTTGAGAAATTATCAATTCATTGACACTGGCTAAGTACACAAAAGTGTGAAGCCAAAAGAAAAACAAAAAAAATGTTCCATTATCCCCTGATCTCACAGTCGAAACCTATTACTAGACTGTCATGTGCAACTTTATATTTTAGAGTTCCGAGTGACACTGCAACAGTCATGGGTTGCCGTGACGCTTAAATATGATCATGTCTTGTTTCCTAGGTGACATAAATGAAGAGAAGCACAAGCAATCGCAAACGTTAAACGTGGAGAGAGATGAGGAAACAGCGGAAGATGGAGGGGATGGAGATCACGAGGAAAAAGAGGCGGATGCTTTCCAACATGTGAAGCAGGCCAACAAGGATGATTTGCAGGTACAATTTTGACGTGCTTCTTTCTGAGTTTAGTTTTGGTTTTGAATAGAAAATTATAGAGTAATGGTCTTATTCATAAAAAAATGCTTATCGAAGGTTTATAGTGTTCACTAGTTAAAACGTCTTTTAAGACTATCGAACGGATTTTAAACTTTTTTATTCATAATCACCCGATAGCGGCCCGATAACTAATATGTCGTTATATGAACGAAATGTTGCCACTAGAATTAAAAACTTCATCTTCAACCTGCCTGCTCTGTAAAAAATTGGCTGATTGGTGCAAATTGGCTGATTTGACATTTATTTATTGTCAAATGTTCTTTTTCTGTTTCTTTTTAACGAGTTAATCCTTTTGATTCTCTCCTCTACTCTCCTCTACCGAGCTTGAAAGCGTCACCTAGCGGGTGGTTTATTAACATCATCCCAACATATAACATGGTCAAATCATTCATTGATAATTCTATCTTTACCTTCTTGGTATCTTGGTGACTAATATTATAAATGCGAGTTTGTGTTTAAATGTATTATTTCTCTAAATAATAGGTCTTTACCTATGAAATTGCCGTATTGCAGTACAGACTTTTTCAAACAAAAAAAAGTTTTGATTGGCTATGAATTCTAAATTCAAATTAATTTTGTTTTAAAAATATGACATTCTATTTACAATATAAGTCTTTTGTTTATTGATTAGCGTTGTATTTTCATTACATTTCAACATTTTTCCTCATAATGGATACTTTGAAATTTCGTGTAATTATGGAATATGAGTTCCGTCGTGGCAACAACGCGGCACAAACGACACGTAACATCAACGACGTTTACGGAGAGAACTGTACAAACGAACGTACAACCCGTTATTGGTTTGCTCGGTTCCGTTCTGGGAATTTTGACTTGAAAAATGAACCTCGTGGTCGTCCGGAAACTTTGGTCAACAATGATGAATTAAAGGCGATTGTGGAAGCTGATGAATCTCAATCTACAGCTGAGCTGGCAGCAGCTTTTGATGTTAGCATCAAAACAATATTGGTCCATTTGCGACAGATTGGCAAGATAAAAAAGCTTGATAGATGGGTGCCCCACGAACTTAACGATCGCCAGCGCAACGTACGCGTCGAGACTTGCCTTGCGCTGCTTAACAGGCACAGAAATGAAGGAATTTTGAACCGAATTGTTACGTGCGACGAAAAATGGATTCTTTTTGACAATCGAAAGCGCTCAGCAAGTTGGTTAGATCCTGGTTCGGTACCAAAGCAATGTGCAAAACGAAAAATGACCCCTAGAAAGGTGATGGTCACAGTTTGGTGGTCTAGTGCTGGTGTGATTCATCATAGCTTTTTACAAAACGGCGAGAGCATTACTGCAGATGTGTACATTGAAGAACTGACCACAATGATGGCGAAACTCGCACGTCTGCAACCAGCTTTGGTCAATCGGTCGTCTCCACTGCTACTTCACGACAACGCGCGACCCCATACTGCACAACAGACCGTCTCTAAGCTGCATGAGTTGGGTTTGGAAGCTCTCCCTCATCCGCCATACTCACCAGATCTTGCGCCTACCGACTATTACTTTTTCCATAATTTGGACAACTTTTTAGCGGGGAAAAAATTCAATTCCCGAGAAGCAGTACAAAACGCCTTTGAAGAGTTTGTTGTCTCCCGTCCTGCTGATTTTTTCAAGAAGGGCATGCATAAACTGCCACAGCGTTGGCAAAGATGCATTGATTGCAGGGGTGATTACTTTGAATAAAAGAAATAAATAAGTTCGAAAAAAAATACTTTAACTTTTTTCAAACAAAACGGCAATTTCATAGGTAAAGACCTAATACAAAAGCATAAGAAAAGGTGAAGAAGAATATTTGATCAGCTCACCACTTGCCTCAAAGTGCTGAGGGGTTCTGTTGACTGTTTGCTCTTGCACAATCTACTGTGTGTGCTGTACGTCCCAGACGAAATTGAGGTCCCGTCAAGTAGGCGTGGTGACAGAAGACAACATAAACTCTTCTCAGTTGATAGCGGTCATACAAGGGCACGAGCGATGTCTCCGCTGGTTCGCCCTCTACGCCACCTCAACGCACTCCGCGACGCCAACGCTGATTTTGATTTTTCCTTTGACAAGTGGTCTAACATTGTTGCTGCAGTATTAACATATTGTGAAAGCGTGAGTGACCAATGGAGCAATACGGGTAATCCCGACTGTAGCGATAGTGAATAATTTTTCTTTTGATCTAATTAACTCAGACATTATTTTATTTTATTTTATTTGACATTATTGTAATAGCCCATTGGATTATTTTATTATTTTATAACCCTGATTTGTTTTTTTGTTAATGTATGAAATACTTTGTGTGATAATTGTAATTGATTTTGTCGTTTTTATCACAATAAATAAATAAGACTGTTCAAGAAAAGATAAATGTTCCAGGCTATTGATGCAGCAACAAAAGAACAAGCTGAACAACAGCCGGTACTCCAAAAAGACGAAGAAGAAGGAGATAGTCTGAAGGAAGACGAACAGGTTCCTATGGAGGTTGACGACGAGGATATTCAGGTATATGTTATACTAGAAGCAACCAGCTGTTATAGGTTTTTTGTTATACTAAAAGCAACCAGCTGTTATAGGTTTTTTGTTATACTAGAAGCAACCAGCTGTTATAGGTTTTTTGTTATACTAAAAGCAAACAGCTGTTAAAGATTTTTTTTTATATTAGAAGCAACCAGCTGTTAAAGGTTTTTTTGTTATAGTAGAAGCAACCAGATGTTAAAGGTTTTTTTTGTTAGAAGCAACCAGCTGTTATAGGTTTTTTGTTATACTAGAAGCAACCAGCTGTTATAGGTATTTTCATACAATCTTTAACACCCCGATAAATTTAAATTTACCCCCTTGAATTTTCAAAACCTTGTCTTAATAAACATTTCTATTGCTGCTTAATTAGACAATGTTAGAAGTGGGATGAAATCATATTCTGCTTTCGTCCGCATCGTTTCTTCAATGTGACACGTCTATATTCCAGGTTGAAAAATCGGAAGAACTAAAACCAGAAAAAATGAAAGATGGTGTTGAAAAAGATAAAGACAAGACAGGGAATAAAAAGGACGGCGGCGAAGAACCGACGGGAGAAACGGGCGTCGAAGTGGAAGGCGACATTGTGACAACAGAGATTGTACCGAGAGGAACTGAAACTACCTACCATACTAAGTAAATATAGTACCTAAATAAATAATAGGATAAATAATCTTATAGAAAGAACACTGAACTGAGCTATCATCGCTACAAAAATACTTTTATCGACCGTTTTGACTGGCCCGATAGCTCAGTTGGTAGTAACCCTGCCTTCTGAACTGTGGGTTGTGGGTTCGATTCCCACCCAGGACAAACATTTGTGTGATGAAAATATGTGTTTGTTCCGTGCCTGGGTGTCACATTGTATTCTATGTATTTACAAACAAAAAGTATCTGGTTCCCATAGTACAAGCTTTGCTTAGTTTGGGGCTAGATGGCGTTGTGTGAGATGTCCACACATATTAATATTATTATACTAATTGCGCCCCGCGGTTAAAAGGTATTTTAATTATTTGCTCACACACAAGAAAATTAAATTTTTACAGGATAAAAAGTAGTCTATATGTTAATCCAGTTATATATATATAGGTGTTTGTTCTGTGTCTGGGTGTCATATTGTATTCTATGTATGTATTTACAAACAAAAAAGTATTTAAGTATTGTATCAGTTATCTGGTTCCCATAGCACAAGCTTTGCTTAGTTTGGGGCTAGATGGCGTTTTATGAGATGTCCACACATATTATTATTATTATCCAGTAAATAAGCTATCTTGGTACTGAAACTCATCAAATATATTCAGCCGTTTGAGCGTGATAAACATACACAAAAACACACATACACTTCAAACGTTTACAGCCTAGATAAATCCGGCACGCAAACGGAGCAGATGTCAGTGGAAGAGTATATGGGCATACGGGAGTGGTTGTCGCGCGGGCAGTCGCAGGTGGGGGGGGGGGGGGGGGGCGTGGCGGGCGCTGTGGCTGGCGGCGGCCGGCGCCGCGCGCGCGCTCGCCGAGCGCCTGCGGCTCGTGCTGGAGCCCACCCTGAGCTCCAGGAGGGCTGGTGAGGACATGCATCACCATTACACTCTCCTACACACCATCATTACATTTTTATTATGAAAAGGGGGCGTCCATAAATTACGTGAGGTGTTTAAGGGGGGGAGGGGGTCGAGTCAAATCTCATCTAATCTTACGTTGGGGAGAGGGGGGGGTCTCGGCAAATATCACGCAATTTTTTTTTTGATTGAAACAAAAAAAAATTATACTATTTTGGTCTATTTAATCCAGATTGTACATGCTTAAGATTTAATCTTAAGCGTAATCGTAGTACGATTAAGATCATTTACTAATTCGTTCGAAAGAAAATAATTTTCTCACATTTTGAAAAATCTCACGTGAGATTCGGGGATGGGGGAGGGGGTTGAATAAAATCTCACGACATCTCACCAGGGGGGGAGGGAGGGGCAGAAAATTTAAAAAAACACCTCACGTAATTTATGGACGCCCCCAAACTAGCGTGGTTTTCACACATTTTGTATTGATTGTATTGATTGTCATCCCGTGCGCTGCGCGCGGCGGTCCGCAGTGCTAAGCAAGTCGCCGTCGCGCGCGCGCACTCACCTTGAGGAAGGCTGCCAAACGCAGTCGAAACTATAGTCGGATAGTCCGGCCAATTATATCATTACATTTCTTTTATGTTATTGAATAATGTGACGAGCTAGTCGTTCACCTGATGTTAAGCGCCACGGCCGCCCATAACAGAACAGTGTCACCCTTAAACATAGAATTACAAGCGACACTGCACTGCGCACATCATCCTGAGACAGCACAGTCTGGTAATAAGATTACTCGACTGTGAGATCAGATCATAAAGTCTCAATTGCCCAGTAATTTCAATAGCTGCAGTGCCCTTTAAACCGGAACACAGTAGTGCTTGCACACTACTGCTTGGCGGCAGAATAAATGGCAAAGCGGTGGTCCCTACCTAGACGAACTTTGCAACAAAGTCCTACCACCTAGTGAAACATTACTATTGTCACTACACTACCACTGACAGCCTCTGTGGCGTGGTCGTTGAACAGGTTGGTTCATAATCCGGAGGGGGCGGGTTCGATTCCCGCGGCAAGTATTTGTGCACAGAAATGAAAAACAGCAAATTTTTTTTTATTGACACCACATTAGCACTGTCACCACAGATTACTAAATATAATAATAGTAATGCCCAACGATAACATACACAAATCCTGGACCCTAATTAGTCTAGGGACCCAGGAACAACGAAGACCATGGTCTTACAACATCCAGACTCGGAACAAGTATTTGCGCTTTTTTTTCTGTGCACAAATACTTGTCCTGCCGCGGGTGGTGTTGGTGGTTGCTCAGGCCGGCTCATAGCCTGGAGGAGGCGGGTTCGATTCCCGCGACAGGTTAAGTATTTGTACACAAAAACAAAATTGTGCTAATACTTATTGTGTGATCATGGTCCTCGTAGTCCTTGGGTCCCTAGATACAGGGAATCCTAGTTATCACTTAACCACTCACTTTCACTTAATCACGATCTTCCACAAAGAAATCAACTCGTAACCCTAAAATGATGTTGGTAATTATAATCTCAGGTGATTTCCGCACTGGTCGCGCGATCAACATGCGTCGTGTTATCCCGTACATCGCGTCACACTTCCGCAAGGATCGCATCTGGCTCCGGCGCACTAAACCTGCCAAGCGAGAGTATAAGATAGCCATCGCAGTAGACGACTCCAGTTCCATGGCCGACAATAGGAGCAAGGAGCTGGCTTTTGAGAGCCTTGCGCTGGTTTCACAGGTATGCTACTGATAGAAAGAGCAAAGAATATAATTAATTATAGTATTATTATTGTTTATTAAAAAAAATTTTTTTACTTCTATATGTATCCTGTATCGATTCTAATTGTTTTTATTTCTATTCTTCTGCCCGCGGCTTCGCCCGTCTGGCGAAGTGGAAACGAAAATTTATTTAATAGGTAATTCAACCACCCATTTCACCCTCTTAGGGATGGAATTTCGAAAAACTCTTACCGTCTTATTACAAAACGCAGACTAAGCGTGGACTAAAGTTAGTACTAGTTCTAAACCTAGACTATTTAAAAACCTTATTACAAAAACCAGTTTATCGCTGATAAGGGGATCGTCCACGGTCTAAAGTTAGTCCTCCGATGACCCTAGTTTAACTATGGTACTAACTCGCTAAACGAAAGAAACTAGCGCCACGGTGGTGGAAAAATGAAACTTTTTAGATTAAAAACTATTTACGCGCTAAACGCCAATGTTGGGTTATCAACCTTCTTTGTTACACGATTTTGAGGTTGTTTTGGTCTTAGATAAGAAAATATATCTACTCTGTTCAGTTTTTATATTTTGTTGCTCCATTTTTACGATATTTATTATAGTTACAGTTAGTTATAGCCACAAAAAACATAAATATCAATTTTCGCGCGTTAAACAATGCCATATTTACGTTCTGATTCTCGTAAGCTTTGTTGGTAACTATTTAAACTTAACAGTTTTATTAGTTGAAAATCATTGTAGCAAAGCTGACTTTTATGAATCTGATTATTTATTCCTTAAAAAATATGCAAACAATAAGCTTTCCAAGGCCAATGCACGTATATTATAGACGAAAACAAAAAATCTAAATATATGAAACGTGAAAAAAGGATTGTGTGAATAAATGTGGTCCAAAGAACAAACTTTTTTCGTATTTAGTCTATGGTCAATATTTAAGCCATGGACTATCTCTGGTATCAGCTGATCTTCGATTAGTCGCCGTTTTGTAATAAAGTCAAGGTCTAACTACTTAGTACCGTAACAAACTAGGACTAGTTGGTCCAGGCTTAGACCTCTACTTAGTCCACGTTTTGTAATAAGACTGTTGTGGATGAGTGGATACCACACCCTCCAAATTTCAAGTCTCTAGGACCAGCGGTGTAGGCTGTGCATTGATATATAAGTCAGTCAGGACTTTAAATTTTATATGTATAGATAAAACAATTCAATTCAAATTTATTTTTAATTAATTATCTTTATTTATCATCAAATTACAATACTAATTGAACATTTCTAGTGTACGTATAAATCCTAGAAACGACAAACGTTAAAAGTTAGTATATTTATTTTGCAAGCTCGGGTGCTTATATAAAACTATTAGCTGGTGACTAATCACATATTTTTAAAACTTGTTTATTAATTTAACTTCTGTCATTTATTGATAAACCATTTACGAAAGCTTTAGTGCAAGCATTACGTTTTTAGAAACATATAACAGAAGTGTAATCAAAATTTTCAAAAAACATTCAATGTACTTCTTTCGTTGCAGTTATATGATATATTGAGAAGGATCAACTCTCTTTATTAAGTAGTAGTTGGGATCAATGAGACCTTGCGTTTCCCTATTCCACCTACATTTGTGACTTGCTCAAAAACTATGAAGTCTAAAATAAGTAAATTTATAATGAAAATTTTTAAACTGTTTTGCTCACAAAAAAATTAAACGAAACGACCCTTCTGCCAAATTTCATAGTTTCCACCAATCCCCCGTAAGTAATAAATCGTAGAACAAATCTACAAATGCCGCGCCGATCCATTCGCACAAGTTGCAACCAAGACCTCGTTTCTTCGTCAAATACATATTGTGATATCTAAATATGTATAACTCAAAGGTGACTGAGTGACTGACATAGTGATCTATCAACGCACAGCCCAAATCACAGGACGGATCGGGCTGAAATTTGGCAGGCAGGTAGATGTTATGACGTAGGCTAAGAAAGGATTTATCGAAATTCCACCCTTAAGAGGGTGAAATGGGTGTTTCAATTATTTTCCCATAGGCCACGCCGCGGGCGAAGCTTCGGGCAGAAGCTCGTTAAAACATATTTTTATTTCATCTACAGGCTCTAAACCTGCTCGAATCAGGCGACCTATCCGTGCTAAGTTTCGGCGAGAAGCCCATTCTCCTACACCCCTTCACCGAACAATTCTCTGAACATTCCGGCTCGAAGCTTCTCGAGCAACTATTGTTCAACCAGACCAAGACCAAAATAGCACAGTTATTGGATTTCTGCTGCGTCATGTTTGAGGAGCAGACGATTAGAAGTGATGCTCCAAATGCGAAACTGCTGGTCATAGTGGGCGATGGGAGGAATATATTTGCTGAGGGAGAGCAGAGAGTAATTCAAGCGGTGAGGCGAGCAAGGCAACACGGAATATTCTTGGTGTATGTCATTATTGACAATCCGGAGAATAGGGTATGTATCTCTATTTGATTTGACTACTTTTGACGCTTGAGTTACTTCATCTATCCATTTTGCCAAAATGTACTGTCGCAAATATTTTCTAACCCATTTTTATCTTGAACCTTATACACACATAATGAGTATCTTGACTTATACAGCCTTATTAATAAACACGAACTAGCTTTAGACTAGTTACACCATCTTTTGTCTCTTTCGATCCAGCTAAATATTCCAGTAGCAAAAAAAGGACAAAAGCTGAAGTAACTAATCCGAGACTAATACCCGTTTATTAATAAGGCTGATAGAGTATTAAATTAACGAAAATTATCAATTTGTTTGGTTTTACGTAGCATATAGATTCACTGAAACAGTTTTTACTTGCTACATAGTGCATTAATTTTTTTTTGTCCCTAGGACTCGATAATGGATATTAGAAAGCCAGTAATGGATTCAGTGACCAACAAGTTGAGCTTCATATCGTATTTGGACGCGTTCCCATTCCCGTTTTACCTTATTCTACGCGATATGACGGCGCTGCCCAATGTCTTGGGTGACGCACTGAGACAATGGTTTGAACTGGCTGCTAACACTAGTTAATACAAACATTCTAGATTTAGTTATAAGTTAATTGTAATAAATGCTAAAATCTATCATTTGGATTATGTTTCATAATGAGTTATATAAATATTTGAACTGTGATTCCATATTGGATATGAATGTAAGATTTTTGGAATAAGTAGGTAGGCAATTTATTGTGCAGAGTATATTAAGACAATAAATTCTATTTTAATACACAATGATATCGTTATTATTTTAATTTCAAGCTAATTATTATATAAGGGAAAATAAATAAACACAGATTTTAAAAAATATTGTATATTTGTCAACTGGAAATTAAACAATATCTTAACATACCTACTTCGCCTTAGTAATATTTGGGAAGTTAACAAAAACAGCACTTGTAGTTTACACTTTAGGCCTATTTTTCAACTTTAATTATTAAAATAAAATAAATAAAACTTCCGCTTTTTTCGATTTGATTTACCCGCAGTTTTATATTTATAAGATGCGCGTAAGAATAATAGCTCGAAATAAATCACGGCTTACGAAGTAATATTCGCTCAGGAAATTATGTCTAATTTTTACTTGAACGTTTAACCAAAGACGTAGAATACCTTTAAAATTTATCAAAACATAATTACAACTTAACTATTGTGTTTCTAAAAGAAACAATTCCTTTAAATTAATGCACCACTAACTACAAAATCTAATATACAAATAAAGAGGGCTTACAAAGGTCGCGGATTGTTACAAATGTGATGCTACGTATAATGCAACATATTTCACAGGTTTATCTGAATAATATAACTTTAAACAAAATAGAGATGTATGTTAAACAGTACCTTTGTAAACCGTTCTATAACTCCAATAGCAAACTTAAACTAAAGTTATAAATATATGCTAACTCATATAAAATATTAAATAATGCTTTGACATAACATTAAACCTAAGCCTAAATAAACGTTAGAACATCTGTTAGAACCATGATAATTTCTTATTATCGAGTAATAAATACAAATTTATAAACTAAAACAATAACTACCCTCTCTTCGTTTGAGCGAGTTAAAGCTGTTCTGTTCTGAGCCCTTTGTGAGTTTTGCTATATTATGTTACGCGTCTACCGCGTCCGCGGTTTACGCGCAATAAAGTAAAGAACGCCCTTAACGGCGCGGTTATTTTTTTTTTTTTATTGATACTACTTTGAGTTTCACTTAAATTAAAAGTATTTAGCCAAATAAATGGCTTGATTGTAACAAATAGAGTGCGTAATCATAATTAGGCGCTTTAGGAATAGGAAACGTTTGGAGTTTACTCAACGAAGGCGGTCCTCTCGTTAACGCGCGTCTGCGAAACACTAGGCTTTGCAAACCTAGAACTGGAATTCAAACTAAACATAATTTGTATAAACGTCTATTAACGTTATATTTCGTTAAAAAATATTGTTAAAAATTGGACTTGTCTTTAACGATTTCACCTAGCTTGTTCTATCTAAATAAGAAAAGTTTTGAAGGCCATTTCGGTGATTTTTTTTGGAGACCATGGATAGGTATTTTTTAATTCCGATTAGGGAGTTGTCTGCTTATCGACGCAGTAATGTATCGTACGAAAAAAAAAACAAGAACCGACGTTCATGTAATTCACCACAATGCATGGATTTCGACTTTTCTACACTTGCAATTACAATAAAACTACTCCCAACGCGAAGAAAAAGAACGTTAAAATATACAATACCAACATGATTTCCATAGAAATAAAACTGTTCCGACGCCTTTGAATCCATATTGGAGCGTCTTCGACCGAATTGTGATCCTTAAAATGACAGATTTTATGAGGCAACATACATTTCCGCGTCGATAAGCACAATTAGCGTTCCCCTACTTGCCAATAAGACAACAGAATGAATACAGAACTTCGTGTACAATGGTCTCGCAAATAAGGGCTTCACTTAGTGGAATCCTTGGACGAATGATTGTTGGTCTCTTCAGTCTTATCGGTGTCACTGTAGAATTTTGGCGGCTGGAAATAATAATTAAAATTAGTCAACGATATTTGCCCTATTTAAACAAATTAACGTTGTATTGATAAAATCATAAGATATGAATTACGAAACGGGTCAAATGGAAACAACAACTAAATTCATACTATTGTGATTTTTGCTAATTTTGATAGATTAATTACAGACTATTGTTATGTAATAAATCATATTGCTAACCGTAAATGCTATTTTAAAAAATAACACGTTTATAAAAATATATCTAGAGCATTACTATTGCTGTCTCACACTACAATTTAGATATAATGGTGGAAGGGGGAAAACAATATACTTGAGAGAAATGGAGTGGTATTTCTAGCTTAGCTTCTAGCTTTCTAGCTATACTTGCTTTCATAAAACAGCGCCGTGGATGGGCGTTGTTATATAAAATTAATACTAAAAGTTATTAAAAATGTTATACAGGTAACTATATAAAAATGTATAATGGATAAGTAAAAAAACAACACAGCAAACGAATTAGTGAAATAAACCAATGAACAAACGGGAAACGTCAAACTCTTCTCAACAAAACATTTCAGACGATGGGCACTTTACCAAATGCTAGCTGAACTTCTAAAACCATGGATAGATGGCGCTAACGAGTCATGTTCTATTCTTACAGTATCCGCCGCTTTACTGGAGCTTGAATGCCTCTAATGAGTAGAAATAATATCTATTGTAAACTGACAGTCTTAATACGCTATTCGTGTTATGCGAAAATGTAAAAAACTACAACAAAAAACATGACAGTTACGAAAAAATTGATATGTGAGATACCAAGTTTTTGTAACCTTGCTTCGTGTGCACTTTCAATATATTCAGAACCATGTCTCGTCAAAGCCACCAAAGTTTTAGAAACCATTTTTTAATTGTCTTTCTGAAAACCTCACCACTGGCAAATATTTTGTTAGATAAACAAAAATCGCAACAGACTCGTGAGCTAACCTGCTAGACAATAATACTAATGCCCTTTATTGAAAATTTGAATGAATATAATTAACATTGAAATAAATTTTAGAGTATAAAGTTCTATCAACATTCAATAAAAGGGCAGAGTAAGCTAAAATGGACATGAATATTAGAAAACAACACAAAATTCCAAAACGTTTGATATGTCTGAAGCATGATCACGCGACTAGCGCAGTACTAGACTTACACAATCTCATTTTGTACTATACAGTCGTGACTTTATTCCCCAATCCATTTTTGACACCATTATAACTTGTAAACCCCTAGAAATAAACAAGTTATCATTTATCTTAGTAAATAGTGATACAATAAATATCAGTGAAGTTATAAACTCTTTTACTTTAGATAAGATAGATGCCTAAATAGGGAAAATACTAAACACTTACAGCCTTATTAATAAACACGAACTAGCTTTAGACTAGTTACACCAACTTTTGTCTCTTTCGATACAGCTAAATATTCCACTAGCAAAAAAAGGACAAAAGCTGAAGTAACTAACCCGAGACTAATACCCGTTTATTAATAAGGGGCTGTAAGTGTATATTATGTTGCGTTAAAATTTCTGTGAAATTGGTTTCGAGCCTGTAGGTAGTAATAATGTAGTAGCAATGTGCAAATATATGAAGTCTGTTAATCTTTCAGGAAACATTTTATTGACTAGAAATGTATATATTGGCAAGTCTTTATGTAGGCACATCTAAGCTTCCAGCCTTCTACCTAACGACAATCCATCCATTCCATCAGATTATCATATCCATAAAAATAATTAAGTGAAGGCACACAGGTCCATAAAATAGAAAACAATTGCTGCTGACAACAATACAATAGGCAAACATGGATATTTAAAAATTTGTCAACTACCTGTAATATTGTTAGTGATTTTCAAAAATCCCGCGATCTTTTATCTTTGATATCTGTCACATATATGGACATTGGGATCAGAACCTAAAAAAGAACATCTTTGAATTTCAAACTGAACGAATTCTGAACGCACTTGGTTTGTTTGGCAATTATATTTTATCAAAATATTAAATTTCCCTCATTTGTTATTGTTATAAAAGTCTACTTTTATTATTTGAATTATTTGAACCACTTACTATATTATTTTTGCAAATAAACTAATATGAATGATATTTGAGACAACTAAGTCTATACTAACTTTCCCGAAATCAGAAAATTTGTTTGCATTTTTGGAATAGAATAGCGCATGGCGATGAACGGTAATTTTACAATTTCGAAATCCTTGTTTTTGTTTCACATCCTTTTCATTAATTTTATTAAATTTGGGTATATTTTTTCTTTTTCTTTTTCAACCAGCATTATCCTATCCTATTACTATCCACTTGTCCTACACTACACAAAGGTTAACTCGAAGAAAATACCACTTAGCATTTAGTTCACCATGTACTTGTTTTATTGTTGTGCAATTAAGTATCTATATATCCTAGTCCTGAGAACTCAGTCTATTTTGTTTTAGACGGAGGAGCGAGATTGCAATATACGAAACTTCCTATGACTATTGAATAGTAAGTAGATTAAAATATTTCAAAGGAAAATATTGAAATATTTCGCCCAAAATTGTATGCTACAATAAAAAGAAAGATACAGTAAATAAACGTTAAAAGTTTACCTCGTCGTGTTTCTCGTCGGCATTGCCGCGTTCGTCGTCATCATCGCTGTCTTCGTCGGCGGACGACTCGCCACCCGAACCGGGCGTGTCTGATTTCACTGTAAGTATTCGATAAAATTATAGTAAAGAAAAACATTTTTTTAACACAAGAAAAGTTTGTGTTAAATGTTTTGTGTGTTTGTCTTATTATTTATTTATTATTATTATTTATTATGTTTTCGCATTTTTTTCAGCAAACCCTTTCATTTAATACCCATATCCAAAAATTATTTGTCCGCCATTTTGGGCCATCCGCCATATTGGAATTAGAATGACGTTAGCTAACTATGCATTGTCATTCAATATAAGCGTTTAAGCAAATTTTCATCTCCATTGAGGATAACTGATTAAAAAGTCAGTTGCAAGATTTGACCCGAATATACATACGAACATCGCAAGTTAACTAAAAGCTTGTAAAATCATTGTAGCTCTTTTTTTTTTCAAAACATGATATGTTACATATCAATGAATTAATTAAATTCCATTCAATTCCAATACATGTTGACGATGACTGACCTGGCACGGCAGGCGCGGGTAGGTTGGGGCGCGCACGCTCGCGGTTGAGCTCGTCGAAGCACTGCAGGCACACACGCAGCGGCTTCTCGCTCTGACCGCGCAGGATGTATCGCTTCGACGAACACGGCCCGCAAACTACCGACCCGCACTTGCGGCAATGGTGCTGGGGATATAATATAAACACTTGAGTTTTGGCGGGAAAACGAAAAAGATCGCGTCGCCGCATTATATTATATTTCAAAACTTGTGTTATTTTCAGTGTTAGTGCATAAAATTGGTGACATTTTATTCGTTAAGTGCTGAATTACAGGCATGAGTGTAGGAAAGTGGTATAATGATGGTGAAACGTTTCTTTTCGTGTTGTTTCCAAAACTCCATAGAAGCTTCTGGTAAAGTTGCCACCACTTTACTAGGAGTATGAGTTGATTAGACTAGACTATGACTTAACTTGACACACTATATGATATTAATTAACTTGAGATATATCAATTACTTGACACTGGCTAAATACACAAAAAAGTGTGGAGCCAAAACCAAACAAACAAAACTATATAAACACTTGTTGGATGATAGCTCCATACCTATGAATCCTTTATCTCGCTCGCGCATTGCAACATTTTCACACTAATATTATAAAGGCGAAAGTTTGTATGTGTGTATGTATGTATGTTTGTTATTCCTTCACGCGCAAACGGCTGAATGTATTTGGATGAAATTCGGTACCAAGATAGCTTATACCCTGGACTAACATATAGGCTACATTTTATCCAGGAAAAGTGAAATTTTCCCATAGGATGAGCAAATAATTAACATACTTTTTATCCGCGGGTGAAAACGCGGGGCGCAACTAGTAAAAGATAAATGACGGAATATATTCACTAAAAAACTGTGTGTGTTTACAAATGTTCAACAAAAATATCATGTCACTTAAAGTCAAAGTCAAAGCATTTTATTGGAAACTAGCTGCGCTCCGCGGTTTTACCTGCGTGGTAATTTTATTCTAAAGTATCCTAATTTTTATCTTTCTTAATAACCTTCTCCTGACAATAATAAACACAACAAAAAAATTATTAGTGATAAAGTTCCATCCGTTCACGCGTAATGCGATGACCAAGGGAAATAGATTCATTTTTATATATTACTAGTTGTGCTCCGCAGTTTCACCCACGGATAAAAAGTATTTTAATTATTTGCTCATCCCACGGGAATATTTCACTATTACGGGATATAATGTAGCCTATATTTTAATACAGTATATAAGCTATCTTGGTACTGAATTTCATCCAAAATCATCAGCCATTTGAGCGTGAAGTGGTAACAAACATACACACATACAAACTTTCGCTTTTATAATAATAGTGTGAAGATAGCCTATTTTTAGAACTTTTACAAGTCAAAATGATAAAAGTTACTTAAAATTATGTTACTGTACTAAGCATATAAAATTACAAAGTGCTTAATACAAATAGTCTTATAATTTGATTAAACTTTGGCTACGTTTTTCCGCTTGAAGTTTTAAAATGTAGGGTAGGTAGGTAGACAATGATTGTAAGGTGAAAAGATTTATAAATATAACACATACCCTCCTATTGAGCACGGTGAACTGTGTCTTCTTGCAGTGCATACATATCGACGCCTCGTTGTCGGGAACCCAAACAGCTGCATGCTCGGACGGGGGCTGTTTACCGCCTGAATATACAAACAATATGAAAGACACAGCCGACAGGTTCTGGCAGTAGAAGGACTGTTCTTTGGGGTATAATTTTTAAAAAAGGGGTAGACAGAGTTCAGGCACCAATACATATTAATATATGTTCGGGATAGCCGTAGCCATATGCCACCTATCTTAATATCATATTACAAAATACTAGCGGCCCGTCCCGGCTTCGCTCGGGTGGACGTTTATTTATCAAACATTTTATAATATACGAAAAACAATGTATCACGCACCGGCGCCATCTACTTAAAATGTTGGTTTATCCTGAATTTTTCCTGTTTTTTGAATTTTGCTATAAACCTCACGGAGCCCGTGACCTTTCCAACGAATGCAAAACCGTGGAAATTGGTTCGTGCGTTCTGGAGTTATAGCGTCAGGAAGGAAAACCCGACTTATTTTTATATAGTAAAAAAAAAATATATAAAATCGTGTAAAGACACGCGTTACGTTTTAATTAGCTTTAGATAATACTAATAAAAGCTGGAATTCAAAAAAATTAAATATTATCTATTTCAGGTACGAATACTTTCTTATTTTTTTAATTTTCAGAGCGTGATTTTTCGGTCACGTCGTGTTTTATTGTCTTTATTTTTTAAACTTACATTTATTTTGTTTACGGCGTATGACCGAATTTACATGAGGCTGTCGACGATGCGCACTTAACCATCTTTAACTAAATTTTTAATTACAACTCTTTCAATTAGCTCTGTGGCTAAGACCTATTTTGATGTTACACAAACAGAGTTATAAATTCAAATTTACCGCGATGAAGACCATTGCAGTTTTTTATGTGTGTACGAATATTCACTGTAAGTCACCCAATTCTAAGCGACGATGCAGTCGAAGGTGTAGCATGTTGGCCTATGATATGGTTGGAAAATTGTGTTCTAGAACATACATATTAGGTCTTTACCTATGAAATTGCCGTTTTGTTTGAAAAAAGTTAAAGTATTTTTTTTTCGAACTTATTTATTTCTTTTATTCAAAGTAATCACCCCTGCAATCAATGCATCTTTGCCAACGCTGTGGCAGTTTATGGATGCCCTTATTGAAAAAATCAGCAGGACGGGAGACAACAAACTCTTCAAAGGCGTTTTGTACTGCCTCTCGGGAATTGAATTTTTTTCCCGCTAAAAAGTTGTCCAAAATTTAGTAAAAAGTAATAGTCGGTAGGCGCAAGATCTGGTGAGTATGGCGGATGAGGGAGAGCTTCCAAACCCAACTCATGCAGCTTAGAGACGGTCTGTTGTGCAGTATGGGGTCGCGCGTTGTCGTGAAGTAGCAGTGGAGACGACCGATTGACCAAAGCTGGTTGCAGACGTGCGAGTTTCGCCATCATTGTGGTCAGTTCTTCAATGTACACATCTGCAGTAATGCTCTCGCCGTTTTGTAAAAAGCTATGATGAATCACACCAGCACTAGACCACCAAACTGTGACCATCACCTTTCTAGGGGTCATTTTTCGTTTTGCACATTGCTTTGGTACCGAACCAGGATCTAACCAACTTGCTGAGCGCTTTCGATTGTCAAAAAGAATCCATTTTTCGTCGCACGTAACAATTCGGTTCAAAATTCCTTCATTTCTGTGCCTGTTAAGCAGCGCAAGGCAAGTCTCGACGCGTACGTTGCGCTGGCGATCGTTAAGTTCGTGGGGCACCCATCTATCAAGCTTTTTTATCTTGCCAATCTGTCGCAAATGGACCAATATTGTTTTGATGACATCAAAAGCTGCTGCCAGCTCAGCTGTAGATTGAGATTCATCAGCTTCCACAATCGCCTTTAATTCATCATTGTTGACCAAAGTTTCCGGACGACCACGAGGTTCATTTTTCAAGTCAAAATTCCCAGAACGGAACCGAGCAAACCAATAACGGGTTGTACGTTCGTTTGTACAGTTCTCTCCGTAGACGTCGTTGATGTTACGTGTCGTTTGTGCCGCGTTGGTGCCACGACGGAACTCATATTCCAAAATTACACGAAATTTCAAAGTATTCATTATGAGGAAAAATGTTGAAATGTAATGAAAATACAACGCTAATCAATAAACAAAAGACTTATATTGTAAATAGAATGTCATATTTTTAAAACAAAATTAATTTGAATTTAGAATTCATAGCCAATCAAAACTTTTTTTTGTTTGAAAAAGTCTGTACTGCAAAACGGCAATTTCATAGGTAAAGACCTATTATTTGATTTGATTATAAACTAATGAATCGTCATCACGTTCCCACTGCTGGGACACAGGCCTGGAGAGTGTAGACCGCAGGCACAATCTACGACGACGGCTAGTTGCTAGTTTTAGTGCAGATTTATGGATGATATATGTACTCGAGTTTTGTGATTCTTGGACATGCCGATTTCATTGTATTTCAGTGAGTTCCAATGTAAGGCATTCATACGGGATACGTCATTTTTGACTACTTGTGTACATGGCTATTCGTCAAAAAACACGATATGTCATGATGGATGGACATGATTGCATACGGAATCATGTTTTTTTCACGATTCGTCAAAATATCCAAATTGATGTTCTCATTTTGTGATTGAGTTCAGTCTTGGATGAACTACCGTAATATGAGCGAGCGCAAACGCAACAGCGGATCCGTCACAAAATATTTACGATTCGAGTTTTTTAACGAACGTGATTTTTAAAGAGGCTCCTTGGTTTAAGACGTGTCCGGCAATTTTCACGATACGTGAAGAGTGTGAATTTAAATATAAATAAAAAATCGAATCATGAAAAAAGACGATTCGTCAAAAACGGGAATCGTCCTCGTGTGAACGCGCACTAAGTGCGTGTGCAAATTCCGCACATAACTTGGAAAAGTCATTATATAGGGTCGATTTAAATTTGAACCTGGGGGCGACAGTTTGAAAGTCGCACTGTTTATCGCTGAGTCACACTCGCTCACGTTCAGTCGTTTTATACACAATCAAACTTACTCTTCCTTAGTAGATCCTCTATACATTTTTCTATATGCGCCATCCATTCCTCTTTTTCAGTCGCTGTCGCCGCATAAACTGCGAACGATTTTGAAGCGGTGCGGATCAGCCAACCATTGCGATACTCTGTAACGTAAATATAGGAGTTTTTTTTAACGGGCTTACCGACCTTTACAGCGTCACCAGGCGGGTAAACATGGTATTTATGCCGTATGAGCTAGTGGTATCATAAGGATTTTTTTATTCTACAAAGGGTTTAATGATGGGTGAAAAAGTTTCCATGAAAGTCCTTTGTTTTAAAATTATAGTTGTAAAAGAACAAAAAGATTTTTTAAATGTGTTTGTCAGTGATGATTTAAACGAGTGAAATGGAAGACGAAGCTTTATATGGAAATGCTTTGCTTTTGAAGTTATAGTCATGAAAATTGCTATATGTATCAACTTTATAAAACAAAAACATACTATAATAATATTTTTGCAACCTCTTAGTGGTTTGGGATATTGGAATGTATAGAGAAACGTGGGCGCAACCGCGGGGTGAATCTAGTCAACACTAGATATGGTTGAATAATGGATATGGTAGATAACTGTTGGTTGACTATGCGGTCCATATACTTCTATTCTAAGCACGCGTGCAAGACGCAGTGCATAAAAAAAAATACAAAGCCCGAACGCTGTACGCGTGATCTCTTTCTGAAGACCATTTAAAAATACCTTAAACATGTGAGATAACTATTTACATATTTATATTCATTTATTGTTCCACGTGTGTATATTGATTTTCTAAACAAAGTCATGACTGACTGACTGACTTATATATATATCAACGCACAGCCTAAGCCGCTGGTCCTAGAGACTCGAAATTTAGAGGGTGTGTTCTTTGTAAAGTGTAGGTATCCACTAAGGAAGGGTTTTTCGAAATTCCACCCCTAAGAGGCTGAAATGAGTGGTTGAATTATCTATGAATATTTTTCTTCTTCGTTTTCTATAGGCCATACGGGCGAAGCCGCGGGCAGAAGGTAGTACATTATATAAATATATATGTCATAATATTGAATAAAACAAAACACTGAGAATAAAATATGTTTTTTGTAATCCGAACTCTTAAAAAGCTATTGGTTTTTGTTTTAGTCGGTTTATAATGTATTCGTCGGATAAACTTTATCTAGCCATTGAAAAACGGCCCTTAGACGATCAATAGAAATTTGTTATTGCAAATCCATTTCTGGTAATAAATGTCCACTATATGATTAGTAGATTAATTTCAACTAAGATTAGTGCTAGTTCTTAAACCAATTCAGTTCTTAACAAATAATAGACATCGAGTAAACTGATCCGGTCTAAATATAGCTTCCCAGACGTTATGCCACTATGCAGTCACTTCACATAATAGTCGACGCATTAGGATTTATGATACTACTGCGGAATTATAAATGTGTCATCTTTTCTATGATCATGGCCACAGCACAGGTAACTACGAAAATATAGGTACACATAGATGCAGTGGCGTAGTTAGGCGTGGGAGAAGTGGGCCCCCGCCCACGACCTCGCACTTAAAGGGGCCACGCGAGGCCTCTTTAAATGCGATGCCATCAGACTTAAAATCCCCGTTTATTTTTAGTAGTTTTTATCTTAAGAAGATTTTCTAAGTTAAAAGTTATAAAAAACTACTTAAGAAACAGTAGAAGGACCAACTGTCTTTAGCAATACTCTCAATCGAAGCATATTTAGCTGCCAAAATCAATTAGAAATCCTTACTAGAGGACTTCTGTAAAGCAAAAAGCCGAAGAACAGTACTGACTGTACAGACTTGACTGGCCCGATAGCTCAGTTGGTAGTGACCCTGCCTTCTGAACTGCGGGTTGTGGGTTCGATTCCGACCCAGGACAAACATTTGTGTGATGAACATCGATGTTTGTTCTGTGTCTGGGTGTTATATTGTATTCTATGTATGTATTTACAAACAAAAAGTATCTAAGTATTGTATCAGTTATCTGGTTCCCATAGTACAAGCTTTGCTTAGTTTGGGGCTAGATGGCGTTGTGTGAGATGTCCACACATATTATTATTATTATTTTATAAAAAAAATATACACTTTAGTTAAAAATTCTATATGCTTTTCAAAATTCTCCCACCTCGCATTTATATTTTTTTACTATCATTAGTAGGTATGTCGTGTTAGTAAGATAGATTTACTGGGTAGATCTTGGGAACGAAAGAAAAGGGGCCTCGCTGATGCGATGCTTTGCCCACGTCTATATTTCGCTACTCCACTGCATAGATGGTAGGTATGCTGGTAAAACGCGTGCAAGTACTCGCACACCGATGGTTTAGTACCAAGTACTAACTAACATAAATTTTTGTTGTTGGATTCAGGATAATTTTTCAGATATATGTAACTTAAATTGGGACAGACAGCACCATACAATGAGCAGCTACGTTTAGAAAGGTACCCGACCCCTCTAGGTATTTATTACACATATTCTTATCTTTGTTTTTGCCTCTTTCTTTATATACACTGATTTTCAATGATTTTGTGTGCGTTAGAATGGGTCCCTGGATGGATAATTCGCCTCGGCCGAGGCGAGTCAGCCAGTACACACACATTTTTTTATAGATTAAACTTAATTTAACATAATATTGCACACAAAATTATGTATTTCTTATTCATGAATTTTACTATGTAAGTATTTATTAAATTGCATTTCGTTTTTCCCTATCAACTTGAGGTACTCACACTATTATTAATTATTCTGTGATTGAGGTATTAATAAAATGGTCAACCACAAAAAGTATTCACTGCTGAATCATTTGCAGATTCTCAAGCAAATGTCAGTGCTACTACAGATGATGATAATATTGGTGATTCATATATACTGGACGTCCACATGACTCATGTAAGCCTACATAACTTAATTATTTAATTTATGTATAATTTTTTTCATGTATTATCAGTTATAAATTCAATGCTAGTTGGAGAAAGTAAGCCTGTGTACTGTAAATTGAATGCATATCATACTAATATTATAAAGGCGAAAGTTTGTATGTGTGTTTGTTTGTTACTCCTTCACGCTCAAACGGATGAATGAATTTGGATGAAATTCGGTACCAAGATAGCTTATACACTACATTAACATATAGGCTTCATGTTATCCTGGAAAAGTGAAATTTTCCTGTTGGATGAGCAAATATTTAAAATACTTTTTACCCGCGGGTGAAACCGCGGGGCGCCACTAGTGTTTCATAACACTATCTCGTAAAACCCCTATTTTCAATCTACATTAAACAAAAAAATTGGCTTTTTAGGAAATGCATTTTTTAAATTTTGGGGATGTTTTTAATATTACCACCAACTAAATGAGACAAGCACTTTCATACAAATCAGCCATGGGTCAAATTGAATAAACCAACTTTAAGTTATTTTATTGGTGATGTGATGAACTAATTGTTCACCTGAACTTAAGCATCACAGCTGCCCTTAGCAGTAGCAGTGTCACACGGAACTTTTATTATAGTTTCTCAAGACACGGCACTGCGCAAGTCATTCTGAGACATCAGCACAGTGTAGTAATAAGATTTCTAGATGGTAAAATAAGCTCTAAACCTTCAAACCAGAACACTAGTGCATGAATATCTGGCAAACCAAAGCACCACTTTGCCAGATATTTCTACAGTAGGCTTTTCTGTTTTGTTTTTTTACTATATAGGCTTGCAATTAACTCCATTCGTCCTGATGTTAAGTGACAATGTGTTTAATGATGTAGCATGCTCTCTTATAAGAATATAACTCTGTCAAAAAAGATCTATCAGCTCGTTATTGATGGTTTTGATGGTAAAAATGTAAATTAAACCCCTAATAGAGACTAATGGGACACTTCATTAGACTCGCTTAGGGTTTTAATTTAGTAGGTTGTATGGAAAAATGATAATGAAACTGCAGGGTGCCTATACTAATAAATAATATGGAGCACTTAAAATAAACTGATACTTACTTTCATACCACACCATACTAGCTTGAGAAATGCAGGCTATCAATCAAAGCAAGTAATTAGACTTGTAAACTTAAGTGGCCAACATCTAAGCTTGAAAGTAATCTTATGGCTATTTTTATCTGTTGATGTCTACTGCTATGTAGTATATTATTATTAGGTTGCACTTAAGGAAACATATTGGCTATGCAGAGCATTTTCAGTGGGAAAGTTCAGTCACAAACAACACTCATAGAAAATCACTTGGTTTTGAAGCAAACTTGTATTCCATAGGTACTGGATTTGAATTGCACACTAACCAGTCCAAAAAAATTTCTATGATACTGCTATAAATGTTTGTGGAAAAAAATAGATATTTCTTGTAATGACCAAATGAGAGCAGATTCTGATGACTATGAAAAAAAAACTACTTACGGCCCTCATCTTTCAATGATTCCAATTTGACCTCCTCCAGTGGAATGACATGCTGTTTGTTGTATTTTTTCTTGTTTATTACAATGTTGCCATATACGAGGATGTCATTGAATAGGAAGAACTGGCGGGCTTTTGGTTTTTTGCGGCACATCTTTGTTAAAACACCCTCTCCCACAAGCACCCTGCCTTGCTCCGCCAGGGGCTGAAATATTGTGCATTTTGTAAATTAAATGATGAGAGTCTACACATAATAAGAAACAATTTTTCAATGCCTCATTAAAGATTATCTAACTAGTCTATATTTTAAACAAAATAACTAAATTTCATATCATTTTCTCATTTCTTCAATCATTTCCACACAAATAGAAATATTATTTGTGCATTTCATTTATATACAACATGCATTTATAAATAATAGCACTAACCAAACAACTGACAATTTCTAGTTCTTGTGGTACTAGTTATGCTGTCTTAATTTGAATATTATGAGAGTTTAATTAGAGTTAGTGACAACAGTTTACAGCATGCTTTGTAGTGTGTAGATACAATAGATAGTGCTAATATGTCCAAATAATCAAAAATGTTGCAAGCCGGAAGGCAACCCACAACACATTTTCCGAGACAATTTAATAATAATATTAATTTATATAGGAAATATGTGATGAGTAAACACTGGCTAAACACAAATTTATCGAAAGTGCTTGCTGATAAAGCCCATGATATCTTGCTTCAGGCAATCCCAACCGTCGTATATAAAATATTATCTTTCCGAGTTGTAGGCTGATAAAGGAACATTGATCAACTAACTTTTAAAGTTAGCGAGAGAAACCTTACAAAACTATGCTTACCTGCCCCGAACTGCCGAAGCAACTCTCTACCATAGCAATCCGCCTTGCATTGGCTTCACTATTTACTGGAAAGGTGAAATAATTACATAAATTGCAGTGTAAATCTAAGTTTGACGTCAAAGGAAAGTGAGCGACCAAGCAAACAATGACAGCGATCACCCACAACTACATACAACTGTATTTTACTGCAGAAAGATATATTTTACACAACTGATTCTACGAAAATACTATTGAATTATTATTTGTGCAATAACCTACCTAAACGGTCCACCATTATCAAAACTTAACTTTATTTTAACGAATACAATGCGACACGAAAAAGAAAAATGTGTCATTCACATTCACTTCGCTTTTATAGAATCCACAGACTAAAGAGCATATAACCATTACGTTTTACCACAGACTACTTATATGCTACTTAGTCTGTGCAGTGTTGGAATAGGATAGATAAAAAATATTTTACGTTTCGTTCAAAAAGATAGTATTTAAAAAAAGGTCGTACATTATATAATGCTTTCCGCTTTCCGCTGTCAGGCGCGACGCTCGCGTCATGGCTACGATGCATTCTCCTCCCGGCGCGCGAGCTACTAATGTCGCGTCAACACAGTGTTTGCAATGTAGTAAAATAGTTATCAACGAGTTACTAGCATTCATATGCAACAAGGTCGATACGTTGCCTGAACCGGGCATCATAAAAATATGTTTAAGTGCCTATAAGTCGGAAGAAATCGAAAACTCGAGAGCAATAGTGTATGCACAGCTCGCGCCTACGAAGAAGTTAATCCGGAGAAAAGAAGGTTCTGAACAGAAGAGCATACAAGAAATCATAAAGATTATTAAGGAATCCGAACCCGACTGCCTACCGACGTTTGTAGCAAAGGATATTAATAAACTTCCGCCTGTATCATTTGACTATATTGACATAACGACATTCCTTAAGGAATTGACCACACTTAAAAATGACGTCGAATGCATTAAGTCTAAGCCAACTTTGAGTAGTGACAATTCGGCTTCGAATACGGATGTAAGTCAATTAAAAAAAGAGATTTCCGATATTAAGCAATTAATAAAGGAGCTAGGGAAGCCTCGCAGTACCAGCGACAGACAATCAAACGACCTATTTCTTAGGCCTTATCGTGGCGATAAGGATACGAGAAATACGATAAATGAATTACAAAGCATCATAAAACCTGTCGCGGTTGCAAGTCAGCCTTGTATCCAAGAGGCTGGAACAAGTTTGGAGGCAAATACGGCGAGGGGGCCTGTGCGGCGGGGAGGGTCGCATGCGCACTCCCAGCTATTGAGTGCAAGCGCACCGCCTCCTGCCATCCCCGCGCGCGCTCCCTCACCGCGCGGCCCTGCAATGATTAAACAACAGCTGACGGCGGACACCGACACCGTTACCAACTCCACATACGTACCCACGTATAGAGATATCGCTAACACGGCTCGTAGCGAATCTCACATAAACAAAGATGACGAAGGGTTCTCATTAGTTACCCGGAAGAAACCGATGCCGTATAGATATAGGAATACGAGAGGAACCCTGCAGAATAATACTAAGCTGCAAGCTGCCGAGTCATGTGCTTATATTTACCTATCACGTACACAGAAGAGCATTAAGGAGGAAGATATAAAAGAGTATATACAGGAAATGAATGAACAATGCCTAGAAGTAGAAAAATTGCTGCAAACAAGAGAAACAAATTTTATATCTTTTAAAATAAAAGTATTATCTACTAAATTATCTACTTATTAAAAAACGACTTTTGGCCGGAAGGTTTAGTTTTTAGAAGATTTAGACAACAGCGTTCCCTCGGGAACGACACTGCCATCCTTAACAAATAAATATGGATACACAACCAAAACATAAGAATAACTTAAGATTGGTTTCTTTTAATTGTCATGCAATTAAAAGCTGTATTCCTGCAGTACGTGATATGTGCAGATACGCTGATGTGATATGCATACAGGAGCACTGGCTAATGCCACATGACCTAGGCATGATTAATAATATTGACAGTGAGTTCAGTTGCTACAGTAAATCTTCGATGGATCCGACGGTGGTTCAGCGCGGGAGGCCCTACGGCGGGACGGCGCTCATGTGGCGAACCAACCTGTTCACACGAGCTGACGTCATACCGTGTGAGAGTGATCGCGTTATTGCCGTTCGTCTATCGCAGGATGATCGTAGCCTGTTAGTATTTTGCATATACATGCCGACCAATGACATGGACCACCTACTGGAGTTTACAGACTGCCTGGCGCAAGTGAGTGCGGTGATTGAGTGTGCGGATGTCGAGTGCGTCCTTGTATTGGGTGATTTTAATGCACATCCGGATACTCTTTTTGGCAAAGAGTTGACTGATTACTGCTGCGAGCAATCGCTAGTTTGCGTAGACCTAGACAGACTCGATGCGGACACCTTCACATATGTGAGCGGTGCGCATGGTACGTGCAGCTGGCTCGACCACTGTCTCGCGACGGAGGCCGCGGCCCGTCTTGTGACGTCGGTGTGTGTTGACCACGCTATTACAGGTTCCGATCACTTCCCTCTAGTCGTAGATTGTAATTTTAGTTTTATTAGTCGTAAGATTTACAACTGTGATGATAATGTAAGTAGCTATAACAAAAAAGAACATCTTTGGGGTAATAGGGACCGGGAACAAACGTTGCTTTATTCGGAATTATGTGATAAAAAATTATTTGATTTGATGGACAATTATGATAATATTTTGAATGAAATGGAATGTTCTACGACTAACTTATTATGTAATAATGACTCTCACTATAGATACATTGATAGTTTATATACAAATATTGTCGGTACGTTGCAGTCGGCTGCAGAGAAAACTTATAATATGGATGACCGTGGTGTTCAACATAAGTCTAAGAAAGTAATTGGCTGGAATTTTCACGTCAGACGCCACCATGCCAAAGCGAGGCAAATGTTTTCCTTGTGGGTGTTACATGGCAGGCCACGCTCGGGGTATCATTACAACAACATGACTGCCTCACGCAGAGAATTTAAAGCCGCTCATAAATATGTACTTAAAAACCAGAATAAAATAAAAATGGATATTTTGGCCAGACAACGGGCAAACTGTAATTTTGCGGAATTTTGGAAAGAGACAAAAAAATTAGATCACAAAAGTAGTAAATCAGTAAGTGTAGAGGGGGAGAATAATCAGAAGGACATTGCCAATATATTTAGGAACCATTTTAATATTAACAATAATAATAGTAATAATAACAATAACGTGAATGCTAAATCATACAGCGCTAAGGTCAGTCGAGGCTCGGAGCCTCACCGCGTCATCATAACGCCGAAAAATATTGAAGACATTTTAAGGAGTATGAAGCGCGGGAAGTCTCCGGGTCACGACGGCCTTAGCATAGAACATTTACTATTTTCAGGGCAACACATTTGTCATATTCTAGCGCGGCTTTTTAATCTCTGCGTGAGGCATTGCTACTTACCTGATGAGCTTATGCGTACCTTAGTTGTACCTATACCGAAGAATAAAACGGGTGATAGTTCGAGCGTGTCCAATTATAGACCCATCTCTCTGGCGACGATTGTGGCCAAGGTACTTGAACGGGTTGTTCATTCTCACGTTACATCATTGGACATAGACGACGGCCAGTTCGGCTTTCGTCCGCAACTTTCAACGGACATGGCTGTTTTCTCACTTAAGGAGATAGTCAAATATTATAACAAGAATGCTACAACAGTATACGCCTGTTTTTTGGATCTGAGTCGTGCTTTTGATACGATTAATCATGACCTTTTGTGGACAAAAATGCACGGCTCAGCGGTCCCCTCTGAAGTGGTGGGTCTTCTAGGGTACTGGTATGCCAATCAGACCAATAATGTTAAGTGGAACTCTGAAGTCTCAGACAGTTACAGACTATCCTGCGGGGTCCGACAGGGTGGGGTTACCTCTCCCGACCTCTTCAATTATTATGTCAATGACCTGATTGTGGAGCTGAGCAGCACCCCTGTCGGTCTCAGGTTGGATGGCAGATATGTCAACAACCTGAGCTATGCTGACGATATGGTGCTGCTCAGCCCCTCGATCAAGGGGTTACGAAAACTACTCAGTATTTGTGAGCGATATGCGAGACAGCATGAGTTAACCTACAACAGCAAAAAGACTGAAATGGTGGTTTTCAGGTCGGGCAAGGGTCCTCAATGTGTGCCGGAGCTACGTCTGAATGGACAACTAATAAAGACGGTTGAGAGTTTCAGGTACCTTGGGCACATCGTGACGTCAAAGCTTACCGACGATGAAGACATAGAAAGACAGAGGCGTGCCTTGTGTGTCGTGGGTAATATGATCGCGAGGAGATTTTACAATGCAGCGCCTGACGTGAAAATTACGCTATTTCGATCATTTTGTCAGACTTTTTACACTTGTCAACTCTGGACTGAATATACGATAAAGGCGCATAACTCCATCAGAGTGGCGTACAATAACATCTTCAGGCAGCTGATGGGGTTATCGCGGAGCTGCAGTGCATCCGGAATGTTCTTTGACGCACGCGTTGATACGTTCAATGCCATTCAGCGAAAACGGATCGCTTCATTCATGTCCAGGGTTGACATGAGTAAAAACACCGTTATCAAGAGCCTGGCAGATCGCCTGCTGCGATCTGCAACGTACCGACAATGGTTGGCTATTGCCACTTAAGGTTTTTTTATTCTTTTATTTAATTTTAAGGTTTTTTATTCTTTTATTTAATTTTTATTTTTGTATGTGTATTTTTTTTATTTTTTTATCATGGATCTTGAATCTGATATAATAAATATATTATTATTATTATTATTATTATCAGGTGATGCTTCCATCAATCATATTACGCAGTGACGTCAACACAACGCAATTTATAAAAGCATTTTAAATTATTTTTTGATTGTAATGCTGGGAGCCGCTTTTGTCCATTATTAGGTTCTAAATTATCACAATGTTCACTAAGGTAAATGATGGATGATAATATATCATTTTATTAATAAAAATCCAATAGTGTTAGACATATCAAAGTATAACATAAATATATTTTCCAATATTTTAAAGGCATGACAGATCGATTATAACAGATTTATGTAAGTCCTAGACCTTTACTTAGTCAAAATTATTATATTCAGAGACGTTATTAATATTGGTTAACCTTTTTAAATCTTTTTATCTTCATGACAATCATAAATAAGATTGATTTGGCTAAAATGTGTCATAGATTTACTTAATACATACAATTTTCAATTTTTGCGTAAATATATTTTCAAATATAAAATGAAAATGGAAAATAAATACAATAATACGATAATCTCTCGCAGTATTACACTGTAAAGGAATAATAATTAAAGGAATTAAGAAAATATGGAAGGCATAATTTAATCATCAGTTAAACAACTTTAAATTATCAATTAAAAACAACAAATTATAACTTATAATTAATGTTTATCTTACTAAATATTCTTTCACAATCTGCATTTGCATGTGGAAGTACGAGCCGATTCAATACTTTTCTTCTTGGGAATCTCGATATCAATATTATCTAGAGGTATTAAAATGAAAACTATTATTTGATTCCCCAGTCATTTCATTAAGGTTAATTTTTTAAATAGTTGAAATTAGTGTGTTTTATATAGGTTTAACTAGTAGGTTTAATAAATTTAATTAATTATAAGCATAACAATAAAAACTTTGGTGAAATTTTTGGACTGTGCTTTTCGTTTAACCGGATTCCTACTTTTAATTTATGAACTACTGATGAAATATTTGTTCGCTTCCTTCACTTTTTAATAACTAATAATGTCGCAGAATAAATATTCGATCCATAAAAAGAATATTTTAGCGTTTATTCGATATATACGACTAGAGAGTCGTCCCGTATTTTTTGTGTCACCGTGACTCGCGAAGTCGTGCGTGAGTAGTCGTGAGCGTGACTCACAAAGTCACAAGTCACAACTAACCTCTACTTATACCATAGTACCTACGATGGACTGGCAAAAAGTGCACCTAGTGTGAAATAGTTAGTGAATTGTAATTCTACGTAGAGACTCCATATTCCATTATTTTAAATAAATCACTTTTCTCTTCACTTGTATCTCCATAATTGCTTAAGTTTAAAGTAAACGTTTTCAATGTAACGATAGATACACAAATACATGATTATACATACTACAATAAACCAATAAACATATAAACTACATATTGTAAACTCTTCGAAAATTATTATAATAATAATTATGAAATGTTAATGAGACCCTCCCTCAGTTTTACTGGCTCATTATTTTGTCCTATTTATCCCGTATCTTCTTGGGCTTGCACTATAATAAAGGATCGCTTTTTACGTATAGAAACACTTAGGTTACGTTCCGTTCCATTTCATTTTTACAGTGTTTAGTAATGTAACTTAATTAAACAACATAAATATTAGCCATTTTACAGTTAATTAAGCATGCGCAAAATAACAATTACTTTAAACATGCATACATTTTATAATTGTTATAAAATAATAATTATAATAATATAAGCCCATAGACAAGAACAGATCATCTGATCATGTGAGTGGTATCCATTTTTTTTGACACCAGCTGACAGTTAGTGGTCGATATATTTTATTTTTGCAATTCGCAATTGTGATAAAATAGCTACAAAATGGGCTTCAAATTGTGTGGACCCAAGCTATCGCTATGCGGGCTTGTATTGAGCGTTTGGGGAATCATACAACTGGTAAGTTAGAACTTTCGTAAGATTGGTGTCCAGCTCAGGATCTTGGGAACATTGAGTACATTTTCAATTCATACCTTGTATTATTTTCAGACCTTGATGGGCGTCTTCTATTATTTTAAGGCTGTAGCTTTATTGGAAGACTTACCACTTGGAGAAGGCCCTCACACCATTTCCCAGTTTATTAATGAAGTTGATGTAGGCTACACTCAGGTGAGTCACATTATTAATTTATTACTAATTTGTCCAGTTAGCATTAAACCATAAGTGCTAAGTACGAAACGTCTAAGAACTACTAGCTTGAAAATTAAAAAAAAAACTGCAGTTCTAGATGTGTATAGGTACTGCAAATAACTGAATGATGACCACCAGAAACAAATTTGTGTAGACAAAGTATTGTGTTGTATTTATGTTGTATTTTATAACAATAAAACTATTACAGCTTGTAGGTACCTAAAAAATCATATCATTATCTGATATTCCTTTGATTTGTATGAAGCGGTTCCATTCAACTTTTATAATGATGAACTCTAAAGTGCTTTCATAAGTAACAAGCTAATATTTTTTTGGTGTGAGAGAATACATCAGAATTATTGTATATTTCAGAATGCATACAACTGCTGGATTGCTGCGTTGCTATATGTTGTTACCCTCGTAATTTCTGGCCATCAGTTCTGGGCGAACAACCAATCTTCAGTTAGTATGTAAAATGGGAATAATGTCGTAATAATAGCCTATTTTCAGTACATTTTGTCACTGGATGTTCCATTCCATTTTTAAGTTTTTTCTGATAATCAGATTGGATCAAGCTCAAAGCAAAAATCACCAAATAATATATGAAGCGGTCTTCAAGTCTCAAGGTTTGAATATTTAGTAATTAGCTTTCATTGGAAAGCAAATTTTAAAAAGCCTCTTGCTGACTTTCATCAAGAATGTTATGAATTTTTAATTAAACATCAATATTTATTAAAACATTAACATCTGATTCTCACATGTTTGTTAAAGTCATGTCAACTTAACACACTAAATACTGAATGGACATTGTCTGTTGGGCATTAAACATATTCAACCAATGAACATACAGTACAGATAAAACATGAGAAACTGGGTGAGCTTCCTTACACCAATAATGTATTAAAAAACCAATGTTGTTAACAGCAGAGTTCCAATGTTTTTAATTATAACTTTCTGTGAATAGCCAGTATCAGTTTGAATAATAAATGTTAAAATGTGTATAAGACAGTATTCTATGAATGATTTCTATTAATAATTGTACATAAAATATCCTTTATGTAGGTACCATTAGAGGAGAAATTTGCTAACCAATATTAACTATATTATCTTTAGTAGGTACTTATTTCAAGTAATGTTCAAGTATGATTGGTTAGTTCTTCTTTGACAGTATAATAAAATGCTTAAGATTTTCTTGAAGTAAATATATTAATGTTAACTAGTTTGTTTTTCTTTAAAGCCAAATTATTTATGTGTTAAGTACTTTTTAATGTTATGGAGTGACATGATGAGCTAGTCATTTGCCTGATGCCAAGGGACATGGCTGCCCATATCAGTTGCAATAGCACTTGGAACTTTGAAGTATAGAGTTTTGCGTGATACTACACTGCAACATCATCCTGAGATATCATCAGCACAGTCTAGTATAAGATCACTAGACCGTGAGATATGCCACCTAGTAAAGTCAACTGTGTTCTGGCATCATTGGAGATATGCATTAAATGTATCGCTATGCTATATATTGATTATGTATAGTATTCTTTTAAGTGAAAAAATATGATGTATATGAATTTAAATAACAGAAGTTTCATTGAAAGAAGGTCCTTGGTCTAGATTTAATTCTGAAATATTTGTAATTTCATGCAGAACTCAGAAATGTAAGGTGCAGAATTTCCAATTGTTTATTCATGTTTTTTTTTATGAGAACCGCTATCCAAAGATACTTGATCAAGCGTAAATTGTGAAGAATGACAGAGAGATGAGAAGTTCTGTAGTATACCTAGTTAGCTATGATTACCTACATGAAGTAATCATGTAGGTAATCATAGCTAGTTAGTATAGTATATAAGTTTAGAACTTCTTTGTATTACAGATACCCAGATGTAAACTTCTCTTGCCTACTTGACAGTGCTTGACACACCAGTTAGCCAAAGAGTATTTAATGGAGCGCTTTGATTGGCGTTATGGTTTAGTGTTTATGTTCATGTTTGAACACAAAGGCCATTAACAAAGAAGTTCATGTATGATACTGATAGAAAGTGCCATCTTTAATCTCTTTAATTCATCAAAGCATCGTAAATCGTTTTTTTTCGTTTTGATGACCTAAATACTTTGAAGACTACAAACAGTCATAAAATATATTTAAATATAAGCTAACAAAGAATACGTAATCAAACGAACAATGGGTAAATGTTATACGTGTTCTGTAGCCGGCATATGTCTTAGCATATGGGCTATAATCCAATTGGTAAGAAGCATTTATATCATCGACATTTAATTATATATCTACCAATAATGACTATTACCGTCACAAAGATCTATAGGGGAACGATGCTTCGGGTTAAAAACAATCGCGAGACGCAGTTGAGCCTTCGAGATGAGGTGCGATATAGGTTTTGAAGCATCGATGTGGTAAGCGGTTGAGGTCCCAAGGATACCTACTATAGGGTACTGTACTTGCGTCATTTTATTGGGTAATGTGATAGCAAGCGAGATCATTTTCATACAAAAGTTACTTGTATGTATTACCGCTAAAATATAGCTATAAATATGGTGGTACCGGTACACTCAGAACATCAGTTTCACTCTCTTCTGGTGGTCCTCTTATACTTTAATTGTGGCTGGTTGAGCAAATAATAATTTAAGTCTGGCCCCTGTGATATCGTATACTACGTATTTGCCGTGCTAAAAAAACAGATTTTGATATCAACAATTATAGTTCAGTCTGTCGTGGGATTGCGAGTTGTGATCCGTGGATTTGAATCCTGCAATTATCTTAAGATTTCCGTTTTTGGACCCTACGTTCTACTGCGAGTGTGAGGCGAACCACGATTAATTGAGTACATTTTACCCGTTGTCGCAACTATAGCTTGAAGACCCACAAAGACCCTAGGCTTCAAAAGATTGATCACACGATTTTAGCCCTTTTAATCATTTTAACATAAAATATTTTTGCTGTAGAATTCATACCTATTAATTTTACGTAGGTACCTAATGATAAAGGGCAAATAATTTAAACAACATTTGATACGTAATAAATAAGTACATAATATTCAGTAGGTAAAAGTTTTACGTCAACACCACTGGGTGTAGGTATTATTTTCATTATAACATTGTTTTATAAGTGAGACAATAATGATTTCTCTATATTACCTTATTATGTTTAACTGTCTACATGTAGACAGTCATGGGGCACTGCTACCACAAAGAGGCCACAAATTTGATCGAAGATGTCGAACCTGAGGAATTTAAGAATTTTGATGATTTTCTGTTACAATGTGAACATAATTATCAGGTCGTGGGTAATGTATCTAATTGACTACCTTACTTACGTATTACTTTAGTTACTTAGATGTAAAGGTGTACCCGTAGTAGAGATAGTAGAAAAATATTAATGGGTGGACACATAGAAATACCTGTTCTAACTTAGCAATGTAAATTATCAGATTCTAATCACTTACTAATCATATAAAGGGTAGTATTTGGTGAAGCATTTTAATGGTACTTTACACTACAAAAACAAACTTAAGTTGGGGTTGGACCCTAACCTTATGTCTACCTTTTCAAGGGTTTCTGAAAAGGGTAGGTATGTACAATTATGTATATGTATTTAAGGAAACTGAGTTTTCATTTTAGAATTAGCAGAGTTCTCTCTTTATGTCCTTGTCTGTGTACACAGAAAAGTGTAGTGTCTATATTGTAGTGTAATTTATGTGTAGGTAAAATTTATGAGCCAAATTCACGATAAGTGAATAGCTTTATGGGATTGTCTCCACTACACTCTACAACGTCACGCACAGTATTTCCACCCAGCCTTCAAAACTTGGAAGCCACTAGTTCAAAGGCACCCCAGCACAGGTAGCATGAATTGTAGAAATAATCGACATTGATCTTCTAGAAAGCCTTTGACAATGAAAATGCAACAAAAACTTGGCGTGATCCACGTGATCGTTTATTGGTCAAAAGCTTTCGCGAGAGAAGAGATATGTCGATTTCTATAGCTCATGTTATCAGTGCCCAGGCGAGCTTTTCCCATTCAGAATCCTTCCAGACCAGTCCTTTATAGGAGTGTTGCCGTTACTCTTCACTTCTTTGCCCAACAATGTTTTCTTCTCCATCTACCGTCGGGGCGAGATGGTTAGTGCAATCGCGACTCCTCGCTCCGTCCCGGCGGCGGACGTATCACGGGGGGGCTTTAGTGGGTTCGAGTCCCACATACCCCCTGCAATCACCCCCTTGGTGGTGCAGAAGTGCGAGGGTATTTCTAGCGTTCATTTGTTAGTAGGTATTATCAGATTGTCAGACGTCAAAGTATATACCGCGATCCCAGTGAATAAGGTAGGTACCTACCGATCGGCTCGATTAACACGAGACATTGGCAATATATTGGCGTTATTATGTATGACGAGAGTTTAAATTAGTATTACTTAATATACCTACCTACCTAATATTTATTTTCTTAGGGTATAACTGCTTTGCTGCATCGTACATCTATGTTGGTTTACTATTAATTTCGATTCTCGGTATGCTGTGGGGACGCCGTATTGATGAAAGAGACCAACTGAAGAAAGAGGACGATGAATACTTCTGCCACAAGCCTGAACCCGGGAAGAAATCGGGGTTGTTCAAAAAGAAAGAGAAATGAAACCAAAGTACTTAGTCTATTGCATATCTATGTAATTTAAATAATAAGTCATGCATCGTTAATTTTCGTTTTTCATTTTAAGTTAGTAATATCTACATTAAGTAAGATATAAAAATATATTCAGGTAGATAATGGTGTCGATTCGGTGTCGCATACTCTAAAGCTAAACTAAATTAACATATTTCCGTCTTTTTCATTTCCCCTTTATCAGAAGAGTACCTACCGCCATACTTTAAGTTTATTTTAGTTTTAGAGAATGCGACACAGAATCGACACCAATGTACTTAGTTCATTCGGCATCAGTCCAATACGTTTCCATTGCTTACTTTCACAAGGGCAAATGTTGGCCATAATCCAAAAAGCTGGCCAAGTGCGGGATGGTGACACGTCCTCGAAATTTTTGTGATTCGTGTACATGCTGGTTCCCTTACGATGGTTTTCTTCTGCACCGTGTTTTCCTTCATTCGCTGCTATCAGCGAGTGCAAATTTCCTGCAGAACTTGAAAAGCCAGGTGTAGAGTCGAGCGGGATTCGAATCCAGAGTGTGTCGGTTTGAAAACAGAAGGGGCTACGAGTGAGGTACACTGTGGGTCGTGTGGTGAGGTCATGTGTAAGTCCTACTTACCTATTATTTATTCTGTGATGATAATATGCTTGCTTAGCAATTCTGATTAGGTAGGTACTCTGTAGCTGTACCAATACAAATTATGTGGCCTGAGTGAGATTCTATCTGGTGAGGGAGATCGGGGCTAGTTGATTATAGAGGTGAGTAAACTGTAATAGTATAACGGTCAAAAGTTAGAAACTGTCATGCGTTTTCCAAACAAGGCTGAAAATTGCGCCTTTAATCAACAATAATAACGCCCAACGATCACATACATATTAGATCCCTCGGTAGGATCCCGGTTTGAAGGGCACTGCAGCTAGTGAAATTACTGGGCTATTGAGACTATCTGATCTCACAGTCGCGTAATGTTATTTATTACCAGACTGCTGTTGATGTGCGCAGTGCAGCGTCACGCGAAACTATATTTTGGAGTTCCGAGTGACATTATTCTGTTATGGGCGGCCGTGTCGCTTAACATCAGGTGAACGACGAGCTCGTCACATCATTCACTAACATAAAAAAACCACTCTCTCCAACTTTCACAACAATAGGGATTCGCAAAATCTACCAAGTACATAGTAAAACAGCAACGTAATATTTATTTTTGTGATGCAGTTTTTATTTCAATCATTTAATTAGCTTTTATTGCTATTTCCTATGTTTTAACTTCTTCCAAATTTCTATCGAATGTGACGGTGCCGATGTTTACGCTTTTTGTTTCTTCTTTGCTTGCTTCTTTATTTTCCTGAAAAACAATTTCTACTTAAATTATCAGGTGGTTTAGATATTCTACAAAAAATTGACTCGATTTATTTGGAACCGTTACAGGTAGGTATTTTTAATAAACATGAACTAGTGCAACCTGTACCGGGACAGAGCCACCGGGGCTGATGGGACTAAGTCTACGTGAGTATGAGTTTTTCCTCCCATTCAGTTTAATGGTCATAAGAAAGCGTACCTACACAATATAACTTCCACCTCAGGATTTATTTTATAGCAAGCGGTTCAAGCAACCACCCTGTAGGATTTGGATCTTGAGGCTCTTTGCAACTTGGTCACACTATCCGTCTTTATTGGCCCGGCTCTGCCGTAGCTTGTTTATAGAAGAATAACTTGTCAACGAGCATGTCGGATCATGCTTAGTGGAGTTTCGTAGATGCACAGGTATGTATCTTTAAACACAAACGAAAAAAGATCATGATCTTTGAAGTAGGACGCTAGATTTTAATAAGGATATCCAACAAAGGAGGTAAAGCAAAAAAAACTCACATGTATGAAATCTCAATCATAAAATTCAAAACTGTTAATTTTAAAATATATATTTAACATCTCACTTGATGGATTCAAGCAGAAATTAATTATAATTATAGACGTTTATAAATTTGGAAATCGTAAAGCTATGTAGAATTCCATCTGCCGTCTGGCCATGAAGAACTTACCTATAAGTGATTTTTTTACTTCAAACTTGTCTAGCGTTGACCAAGTTCTCACCTGATGGGAAGTAACGATGCGATCGAAGATCGTTCCTTATTATACGGTGGAACCCTTACAAGAATCTGACCTGATGGGCAAGGTATTTTGTAAACTCCTTACGAGGGAAGCGAGCGTGATACTAACATATTTTGAAAGGATATTAAAACATTTCCAGATTAGAGTTCTAATCTACCCTACCCTAGGGAGTACTCTATACTCTTATGTACGGTATCAATGTTTTACAAACAAAAAGTATCTAAGTATTGTATCAGTTATCTGGTTCCCATAGTACAAGCTTTGCTTAGTTTGGGGCTAGATGGCGCTGTGTGAAATGTCCACAAATATTTATTTAATTTTTGAAAGTAATTGAACTTCGCTGGCGTCAAGTTAAATGACAAGCAATAGCTTGAGAGAACAGGAACACCTCGCTATAACATTCAGCGTTCTCTCTACCCCCATTGTCTCACCAATGGAGAGAAAGTGAAAATTAAAAAATGTAGCCTTTCGCTTCTGCGGCTAAAATTTAATACCTAGATTGACTCATTGGGTCACTGAAAACTGTGGGGTTTTAACCTACCAAATTTAATCACAGAACAGGTCTCATACGTCTTTAGTAAAGCTTTGCAGATGACATTGTTACAAAGTTCGAAATAAAGATAATTATATAGGTAATAGGTACCTACCTCATCGTCTTTAGGAATTGGCTGAGAGTTAAGCTAACTTTCTGGTAGAATTTGAGGGATCTTCACATGAATCTTGATCGGCGCTAGAAACTTGTTTATATCTTCTTCCTTTAGAGATAATAAAATTACTTGTAAAAAAATTACAATAAAAAAGCAATACCTACCTCAATGCTTGAGCTAAGGATCGGGGAGAATCTGTGGGATCTTCACACGGATCTTGATAGGCGTTAAAATCTTGGTCACAGCTCTCGCCTTAAGGAATATAAAAACAATTTGTAAACGACTTATAATAAGGTTGTATACCTCATCGTATTTGAGCAAGGGTTCTAGAAGAATCCGCGGTACCTTCACACGGAGCTTGAGGTTCTAGGATCTTGGTAACAGCTTCTTCCTTTAGAAATAAAATAACTTGTAAAAGAGTAGGTAAATCAGTACCTGATAGGATAGCTGGTTGGATTTAAGCCAGTGCTTGTGTGCTTGCGTGGCTCTGCAGAAATTTGAAAAGAAGCTACTGTACCTAGTAAATAATGTTTAAGAGTGCTAAGATATCCATATATAATACCTCGTCGTCTTTCGGAGCTGGCTGGTTAGGGTTCAGCCAGGGGTCGGCGAGGATTTGTGGGATCTTGACGCGTATCTTGAGGGGCGCTAGTACCTTGGTGATCAGCTTCCGACATTCTGCTGTCACTTTTGGTTCGCGGGGAAAGGACACTTTGTTTTGGACTTGCTGCAATAGAATTTTTTTATAATCCTTTTGTTTCTTTGATGCTTGATATGACAATTTTTTGGATTAAATGGGTTATAAGCATGATATCTATCTGTAGAAAAGTTAATTGCAGCAGAATTAATATTTTTCTTGTCAGCTTAATTGGTCAGCTCATCTATTATAATAGTAAGATTTCATATTTACCTATCTGACAGCTTTAGGTACTAAAAAATCACATTACCAAAAATTTACTTTGAAAACTGTACGCTTTCTGTATGTTTTATTTATTTATTTTTGTAATTTCTATATAGGTCTGGCTTTGGCGCATTTACTAATAACAAAATGCAAATAATGTAGCCATGATTCACCATGCATTAGATGTGCAGGTGTGTGAATGAATGTTTTGTACGAGGCCATTGTATTTTGTCCTCGTCTCCTATGGAAGTAGAAACCAACAAACAGTAGAATTGCATGATCTCATTCCCCCATCGCCATTCCAGTACTGGACTACTAGACGCTCAGCCTTTAGTGGTCGAAATACCACCCATTCGTACCAAGCGATTTGATACCAAGTTCTTAGGTAAAAAAAAAAATGCCCTGCTAGCGTCTGTGTTTCCGGCGAAATATGACCCGGGCGTGTTCAAGAGAAGAGTGAATAGGTATTTACTTGGCTAGCACGTATATACACTTCGATCGCATCGTCACTTCCCATCTGGTGAGAGCGTGGTCAAATGCCAGACAAGTTTGAAGTGAAAAAAAAGGTATTATGTACTTATCAACTAAAAAAACTAAAATTTCAATGTCCCTAATGGCCATCTATACTAAAGTTTGACAGATACTAAGTTCACATTTATCACACTAACCACCGGTTTCTCGTATGTTTGTCAAAGTCGTGTCAAGTCAATATACCAAATACTCTTCGCTGATTGGTTGAAACAGCCGATGATCATCAGGCTACCAATGAGTTTTCAGTATTTGGTCAAGTTCACACGAATTTAACAAACATATACGAGAACCCGGGAAAAGTGGTGCTTAAGACCATACCAGACCGCCCGCTGCTGACACGAAATGTAATAATAATACCCAGAACCAGATAAAGATGCTCCAACAAGCCTACTCACAGTCCAACCGTAAGGATTCTAGCCCATCCGACCAGTATTTAATAATAATTATGTATGTATACAACACTTAGACTGAGTACAGGCTGACATTAGAATATCTTATATGGAATAAAAACAAATTAAATAGTTGAAGTAGTTACCTTTAGCAGCTGAGTATAGTTCGTGTCGTCAAAAGGCAGGCGCCCGTATACTATGGCGTATAGAACCACTCCCATACTCCATATATCCGAGTCCTGTGGTCTGTACGGCACTCCTTTCAGAATTTCAGGGGAAGCATAAGCGTAGCTTCCGCAAAACGTCTCACTCAGTGCGAAAATGCCGTTTTTTGGCTTCATATGGCCGCGCGCGAAACCAAAGTCGGATAGCTTTATGTTAAGGCCGTGATCCATGAGCAGGTTTTCGCATTTTATGTCCCTGAAATTTAGTTGAATCGTATCATTAGCTAATTTTGTTCCCACTGTTGAGATACGAGGCTTCTCTCTCAAGGAAAGAGTATAGGCCACCACGTTATTACTCAAGTGTGGGCTAGTCGAATGAATGGTCTTTTCCACCGACTTAAAAAAGGGGGAGCGTCTCAATTCGACTGTATTTTGTTTTGTTACCGCAGAAATTTTGACTGGGTGAACCGATTTTGATTCGATTATTTTAGTATGTGAAAGCTGATGGTTCCCGTGAATGGTGGTGTGGTAAGTAGGTATTACAAACAACGATCTATAAATCCAACCACTACATGAGAAAAATGTTCTCTTCTTTCGTGGGGGAAAAATGGAACGTACGTCATTATCCATTACAATTTATTATTGTATTATTTTCATTCAAGATATAAATAATAAATAAATATTTGTGTACTTACACGCTGACTTAAGTGTAAGCCATTATTTATCACGCTGACTTAAGTGTAAGCCATTATCTATCACGCTGGCTAGAGTGTAAGCCATTATCTATCACGCTGGCTAGAGTATAAGCCATTATCTATCACGCTGGCTAGAGTGTAAGCCATTATCTATCACGCTGGCTACAGTGTAAGCCATTATCTATCACGCTGGCTAGAGTATAAGCCATTATCTATCACGCTGGCTAGAGTATAAGCCATTATCTATCACGCTGGCTACAGTGTAAGCCATTATCTATCACGCTGGCTAGAGTGTAAGCCATTATCTATCCCGCTGGCTAGAGTGTAAGACGTTATCCACCGCACTGGTGAAGTGCGTGTTGGTGGAAGACACATGCTTTCGAATTTTGAGATCCCTGAACATGCTAGCTTCCTTTGTAGGTAAAGTAGGTAAGCGATAAAGTTCTTTACTGGTGCGAGTCATAAATTGTAATCACCTATGGACAACTCCCCGCTCATGGCAGTAGTCTACAGCCTCAACCAGCTGTCGGAACCACCGTCGTCCACGAACCTCATCTATGTGCTGGTCTTTACGTATTATATCCAGGAGGCTGCCATTCTCTGCGTACTCCATTACAATGTAGACCCTGAATTTAAAGAAACAACGTCCATTTTGCATTTAAGCTTAAAATAAGTCGAGGCGAGTCTCAAGATCTCTCAATGGTGACGCGGTAATTGGGTTGTGATTAATAAGTTACAACAAAGGTTATCCAGTTATATTTTATCCCAGAAAATCAGAGTTCAAATAGGTAAGCTACATTCATGTATACTTTCATATTTAAATATAAAATAACCACAGTATTAACCCGCAATATTTTAAAAAACATTGCTAACAATGGCTTGAAAAACAGCGCAGCGTGTACGTGAATACGTACATGCTGCACAACGCTGAAGTCATCCCTTTTGCTTCCAATAATGATAATTGTGATCTTTATGTTGTTATTTTATGTTTAAAAAAAACAATAAAGTACATTTTTATTTTATTTTATTTAAAAAGCTGATTATTAATTTAAATAAATTACATTAATGTAAGTATAGGTCAAGGTCTAATGTTAACTGTAATTTAGTTTTTATCATGTTAGTGAATTTATTCTTAATGAGAAATAAATATCTTTAACCAGATATTGTTGTTTTGCATAACTTATGTGTTTCGATCCAATAACTGTGTCTAGCTCACCTGTGTGTTGTTTCAATAGCCTGTAAGAATCTTATTAAATTTTCATGTTTCAACCCCTTTACAACTTCAATTTCTCGTGGCAGAAACTTTTTCAAGTAGTCTCCAGGCGCTTGAAACTTGCTTATTATTTTTATTGCGACTTGGCAGTTGTGTCTATCACTGGTGGCAACCTGAAATATCCGTATTTTGAAGTGAGCTAAAGTCATGGAAAGTTACTTAAGTTAGTCCCGAGTGGTGTAACCACAAAAGATTTAAACAAGCCTTAGACAAATGTTAAACTACCTTTTTGTATTGTTAAATACACGTTTAAGCCTTGTTTATGTATTTGTGGTAACAGGGGAGAAGTTTATTTTAATTAGAAAGTTTTAGCACCTTAACAGTAGCGTAAGAGCCAGACCCGATGGATCTACCGAGAACATAGCCGTGGGTCTCGAGTACGGTTAGCTTTCTCTCAGTTTTTGCTTCTACACCACTATGCACAGTCGCCGTAGGCTCAGTCGACATCTCGCCGAATACATTGTCATTGGCTCTCACATCCGGCCCCGGCATATCACAGAAATATTTAATTAAAAAGAATTTACTTCAGGAAAATAACATCTTATAATTTAGCCACATATTTATTTTTCTTTATATTTTCTGGGGTTTTGTTCATGCTGTCATTTTGTCAAAATGTGATATGTTTTTCAGTGACGCATTAATTTAAATTTTCCGCTTTGAGGCATAGACAATTTTAAGTAGCCAGTATCGTACATTCTTTACCGAAGCCACAGATTTTAAAATACCGAAGCCAAGGAACTTCAATACTACATAATTATAGGACTATAGTATGAACTCTATACGTATGCAGCGAAACGTAATATAATGTTAAATGTTGTTTTTTTTGGCGGGAATGCGAAAAAGATTGCGTCACCGCATTGTATTATTTTCCTAAACATGTGTTATTTTCAGTGTTAGTGCATAAAATTGGTGGCATTCTATTCGTTAAGTGCTGGATTACAGGCGTAAGTGTGGGAAAATGGTATAATGATGGTGAAACGTTTCTTTTCGTGTTGTTTCCAAAACTCTATAGAAGCTTCGAGTAAAGTTGCCACCACTTTGCTAGGAGTATGACTTTGACTAGACTATGACTTGACTTGATGACTTCGACTGTGACTTGACACACATATTTGCGTGAAATACTTGATAAATTATCAATTACTTGACACTGGCTAAATACACAAAAGTGTGGAGCCAAAACATAAAAAAAATATGTTAATCAGTGTCAAACTATACAGTCCAAAGAGGCTGAGGACCGGAAATGATCTAATGAGATTCTATTCAAATAGCAAATATAGTGGAAAAATATAATGAATCTATGAAAACTTTAAATGCATAGTTTTAATCAAATAATAGGAATATAATACATTTAACATAACTACTACGTATAGAGTAGTTTTAATGGGAAGAACCATAAATAAAACTATGGATTATTCATGTATCTTTCAAACAATTTTAATAATAATAATAATAAAAATAATGCCCAACGATCACATACATAGATCCTGGAACCTAACTAGGATTCCCTGTGTCTAGGCACTCAAGAACTACAAGGACCATGGTCCCACAACACCCAACGCCTTTTATAATAACAGTTTACGATTAAAATAGAGAAAAATACTAAAAAAAAATCTTTTGAGGGTCAAGCGAAATAATCTGAAATTAAAAATTTAAAAAGGTTTTTTGTTTTATATTATAGACTGAAGAATAAGCATGTGTACGTCACAATGTCGTCATATTAACGTCATGTAAGTTTGTCGTCAAAAATTCTAGTTTTATAATTATAACTAGATGGCGTCGGCAAGCAAATTAGTACACGCCACCGTTTCATCGCAGACGACTATTGTTGTAGTCTCGATATCAATACCACCAGGCAGGAAGTCTGCAGGAACATTACATTCTTTGTAAAAATAAAGTAAATCCATACCAACACAAAATTAAATGTTATTTACTTACGTTTACAGGGTAAGTTAAATTCCTGCCAACTGCAACCCTCCCTAAAATGAGGTCCACAGAACGTCTTTTTGGAATGTCACAATAACGGCATATGTAGACGTCATTAGTCCATCCTCAATAGTCCCCATAATCAACCTCCCGAGGTGAAATCTTGGGGCTATGACAAATAATAATTCACGTACTTTTTTGGTCCCAGACGTCCTACTTTGGTAGGACGTTTTTATGTCGCAAAATGACTTAATAAAGACGTCAATATGACCAAGATTTTCTACCTGGGATTACCTACCTTCTAACTAATATACGTATTTTTTGACTTAGAATAGACTTCAAACTTCTAATATCGTCGTTCCACTGACCTACTTATTATATACGTACAATTGATATTAAATAAACCTTTATAAATTTGGCTCTTGTGACCTGATTAGTCGAACAACTTTCTGATCTGCTTATTTATCCTAAACAAAAAGCCAATAAGCGAATTGTATTAAACTTCGTCGTAAATACCTTAAAAAGTTGAAATTTGTTGGCAAACAAGGTAAGGAGCTAACTAGATGTCGGGCTTGGGCGTCACATCAAACAATTAGGAGTTCGATAGGTACAGAGTTAGGTGCGCAGAACGATACATCGAGGCTTGATTACTTTTTCTACTTGAGCAAGTAATAAAAGTTGTCCAGCAAACCGAGAACTGCCCCTGTGCTGGGTTTTAATTGAAACACGATGGAGTTTCCATTGAATGATGAGGATTACTTTTTTTTATTACTGTCTAGGCTTGCGTTTAACCACATTTCTCAACGTTGTGTCAATGTGGTCGACGATATAACACGATCGCCTAAGATTATCAATATATCAACGTGTTCTGTTGTTTTCAACACGTTGTTTTTGTCTCATATTTTCAATTCTATGCCAGCAAAATAAACGTCCCGTTTTCGTGCCCGTAAATATGTTTATTTGTGTTGATTTATCTTTTCGTACATAGAAAATTACACAGAACAACCTTTGTTTCGGTCGGAAAACAATCAGATAATGTTACTTTAAAAGATTCTACTAGCATTGCTTAGAGACTAAACTATATTAACTAGTTGTTAGATTAAGTACCTATCCGAAGCATGAAAGCTTAAGTCCTGCCTTCTCCGGAGAAGATCCTTCGTCAATAATGGAGTAGAAAGCAAAAAGTTAGTGCTCCAAGCGAGTTATCAATTGTATCTGGGAGCTCCAAGTTTTTCATCCATTTATTGCACGCAGAGTCGCAGACCGAACGGAAATGGTTAATGGTTATTCCTTCGTCGCATTTGTTATAAAAGCTGAACTTTGTCGCCATCAAGGAGACACTTTGTGGCTTTTTATCCGTTCTATAAAGTGCAATTTTTGCGAAGTTACCAAAGTCTGGATTGTTGTAAATCGACTTGCGGAGTAATTCGAATGGAAATTGCCTCTTTGTTTCTTATCAATAGGCAACCTTTGTTACGAGTGAAATTTTATTGCGCCGTCTTTTCTTTTGTACGAATCAGAGTAATGAAATGAGAGAGTCGAGTTTTTGTTCGGATAAACTGGAACAACATATGCTTCGTTTAATGAATAGGTTAGTCTAATTAACGGACAGCAGGAGCTTGTTCTGAAAGTTTGTCTACAACAAGCTGGGCAGGTGCGTTCTGAATAGAGCATAAGCATAAGCACGGCGCAGTTCCAGCATTGTTTCCCTAAACGGCGCGTCTGTCGAGGAGACATGCAGGAGTTAATTTTACGAGCTCCCAACCTGCTGCGGTCTGCGCCGTTTGCATAGGTTATGTGCAAACACCTAAATGAGCAGGACGTCGGGCTTCTCAGTAATTTCACTGGCTCAGTGGTAAAGTGGTTCAGAGGATAGATTATAACTTTGTGGTTGTTGGTTCGATTCGATAAAATTTAATACCGAAAAATATATATAAAATAAATATGGCCATCCTTAATCATTACTGATCATCGTTATCATCAACATCACCGTCATTATCATCGTCAACCGAAAGGCATCCATTCTGCTGAATCCTCTCCCAAAGAGCGCCACTTTGATCGACTGTTCGCCTCTTCAATGTAAAGGCTTCGCGAGGTGGCGTAATCATCTATCAATCGATCGATGAATCAGTGGCGGCGGGTTCGATTCCCGCGGCAGGACAAGTACTTGTGCTCAGAAAAAAGCGCAAATATTTGTTCTGAGTCTGAGTGTTGTGGGACCATGGTCCTCGTAGTTCCTAGATCCCTACACACAGGGGTCTAGGATCTATGTATGTGACCGTTTTGCGCTATTATTGCTATTAAACTACATTTTATATTTTATAGTTTCGATTCGTTGCAATTAAGTTACCTAACAAGTGGTCAGCGTTTCCGTCGGTCCGGTTAGTCATTATTATTAATTATTTTAATTTATTATTTTATTAAATAAAGTATTTACAATTGAACCAGGCTATAACCAACTTCAATTTGCTTGAACAACAAAATCTGGAGCAAACTTCAACAGATGATTCCAACCAACGTTACAATGAACCGACGGCGGCACAGTCCAATGGATTCTGTTGAAAATAACATGAAAACAACCACACAACCTCAGGCTAAAAAAAATATACTATTATTTTTTATAACAAATGACGGTCTATTTGTTGGTCTGATGTGAAGCATTACTAAATAAAAAGAATTAAAATAAATACTAAATAGAAAAATCTTACCATTTCGCTTGCATTATATTAGATATTAGAAACCAAATGCGACGTAATTTATAAATAAATGCAAGCTGCAAAAACTCTAATTCAAATTAATTGTAATATCATAGAAACTAACTTGGGTAATAATAGTTTTTCGACTGAATCCCGTGATCGCTAGACGTCATCTGTCTGTGAGATCCGTCACTTGTCTATGAAATCACTGGGCAATTGAGACTTTATGATCTGATCTCACATTAGAGTAGAATCTTATTACCAGACTGTGCTCATGTCTCAGGATAATGTGCGCAGTCGTGATGATATGTCGAACGAAAATTATATTTTAGAGTTTCGAATGAAGAGTTTCTGTTATGGGCCGCCGTGTTGCTTAACATCAGGTGAACTATTAGCTCGTCACATCATCATTAAAAAAAAAATGAGTCAAACATAAAATTAATCTATTAATCGTACCCTGGCAATTGCTCTAGAATCTAGAACAACGCTCGATTAAGGTTGCTTTTAATTTTGGTTTCACTTTAAATAGCTCAGAACGTATGATCGTAATGATCTTTATTCTTCTTCTCGTCTAAGGCCACCACGGAGGTACATGACGTGGACCTTTCTATTAAAATTCTGCAAATAAAGGGACTCGCCTGCCCCTGTCTGTTTACCTGGCCCGTGTTTAAGAGGGAATGTAATACAATCCCAGTTATTTTCATTATTCAGCTGTGCATTAGCGACTTTAGTTTACAGTCGAGATGGAACGTCAGGGATTTACTCTCTATTATTCTAGTACTTACGCCGTAACTTTTTTAAATACTAAATTGGCTTGTGTATGTCCACATTTTTCCTCATGTTGAGTGACAATATGGTTGACGATATAGTACTTTCGCCTATTCAATTATATTTAAAAAAACGATACCATAACAATATATTTTACTACTAGGACTACTACACTGGTTATTATATAATTTTGTAAAATAATCATTACTAATAAAGATATTTTGAAATTGGACTCTCGTCTATGTCCGTGATCACCTCACTGTTCACTCTCCGCTTGAAAACATCCAGATTATAGGTATTATACACTTGGTGGTAGGACTTTTCTGCAAAGTTCATCTAGGTAGGTACCACCGCTTTGTCAGTTGTTCTGCCGGTTTGAAGGGTACTGTAGCTATTGTAATATATATAGTTGGGCAATAAGACTTTACGAAGTCATTGTCCAATAATTTCACTAGTTTCGGTCTAGTGTGTATATTTCAGGACGAAGTTCGCAGTATAGAGTCATGCGAAATGAACGACGTCAACGTCACACATTTCAACTGTTATGGGCGGCCGTATCACTTAAAATCAGATGAATGAAAAGCTCGTCACGCCATTCAGTAACAAAAAACTGTGCTACTTGGCTTTAGTGTGGTCCTAGTATAGCAACAATAGGACCATTCCTTCTCCTCCTGTGGGTATAAACCGGCTAAGGGAATCTAGGAGATCTGCATTAAAATCTACAGGGATCACCAAGACGCCTGCCACGCGTGTAGATTATGACAATCCCTCCCCCACTCTCCCGATGACTAAGCAATAAATTTATTGTAGTTCAAAACAAAATAGACCAAAAGGCTTTACGTTATCTGTGCTCTAAGTATGACTTTATATGAATGTATATTAATATGAGTGAAAATTTATATTAGTTTGAGAAATCCTTAGTAACGTATAGTTGCCACTATTACGCTGTACTGGATGTCATATGACGACGTCGCTTCATTATTATCGACGTCCATTTAACAGTATTAACATTTCAACCTGAAGTGCTGATGCTCCACTAAACGTGAGTTTAAAATTGCTCTACCCAGGATGCAGATTCCCGGCAACGTTTCGAGTATGAGTACGTCAGATATGGAAAAGTACAGTTTTGTATAAGCGTCCTTCGACATTAACGTCATGTCGTACGCGACATTTTAACGAGAATTGCCCACAAATAGCGGGCATTTAGTTCACATTCGATTCTTATCTAAACTGTGAATGTGCAATTTTGTAGCGCGATAATGTGGCTCTCATCCCGTAGCCGTTACGCTACGTGAGTGCTACGGTAACGCTACTCTGACTACGTTGTAGCATACTCTACGAGCGTAGACAATATCGTTTACGGTGGGTACTGGACAGTTACGTCAGGTTTTAAGTATTTCTGATTTTAGAAGCTTTTATCTTGTTAAAAGGTTTTGCTTTTATATTTTTCGGTCACTTTAAACTTAGATAAGTTTAACTAGGGAAGTCGCACCGTTTTATCTGAAATTTATTCGCTTTCCAGAAGGAATCTTAATTTTCTAAGTTCGTAAGTATATTTTTGTGGTTTCAGTAGTCTAAGCAGTATATAAGCCACAAACAATCAGAGCGTGGTTACAGTTACAGCCACGTTTCTTCATGCACACCATTCCAAGAGGCTTAATTTTACTGGCCTCATAGCGCAGTTGGTGGTAGCTCTGCCTTTTAAACTGTAGGTTATGGGTTCATTTCCTTTTCATAAAACATTTTTGTAATGAACATAGGTATTTGTTTTGTGTCTAGGTCATAGGTGAAATCGACATACTATTCGTGAGTAACAGTCGGGAATATATTAATTTAAACTGTGTCTAGGTGTTGGATTAAATATCTATTAACAAAAAAGTACACAAGTATTTCTGTTATCTGGTTCCCATAGTACATTGCTTAGTTTGAGGCTAGATAGCAGTGTGTAATATATCCACACATATGTATTCATTTTCTAAAATCCTTTCTTAGTACGGTGTGATTTTGAGGATAAAACCTAATATCACATTACTAGCAAAAAAAAAGACTCATGAACAAGTTTCTTCCCGTTAATACAGACATTAAGAAAAGTGTTAATGGACACAACCTTATTATTACTTTAACAGTTAAGGCCAAATTTAAATTATTTATTAGCCGTAGTAATGGCAAGATTGTAATTTTAATGACGTACTATTTAAGGTACCTCATTACAAAAAAAACTAACAATCTAAAAATAAACATTTAAAATATTATACATACCTATTTTTTGGTACACCCCTACACCATAAAAAGGCACCCTAAAAACATCAAGCCAACTTCCAAATAAGTATTTAGGTCTAGTGGTTTAATTGGGCTGTACTTGGTCAATTTATCGATACCATGATATAGGTTTACAATAGTAACATCGCATTAGTAATGAGTACAAATATCGAGCACAATTATATCGCAATGCGGAACGTTGTCCGGCTAACACTTATGTACACTGCGCGTTAGCGATGATCGATGTTAGCGGATGTTTGCTGAATGTCAAGCGATATCGTTAACAAAATTAAAATAACCCATTTTATCGACAAAATAATGCTAAATTTGAAGTTAAATGAAAAATGAACTAAATTAAACATTTTCTGGCCTGATAGTTAGCAGTAGCTCTGCCTTCTGAACGGTTGTAGGTTCAATTCCCACCCACCCAATTCGACATGGAACAAACACATTCACAGGTGTTTCGTGTCTAGGTGTTATATATGTATTATATGTGTTAATAAACAAAAAAAGTATAGAAGTATACTATCAGTCATCTGGAGGGTGATCACGAAACATTGATTGCAATGCAACAGATGAAATTTCCATACAAACTATTCACATAAGCTGTGTATTCAAACTGTCAAATCCATACAAATATCTGTTTCTTTCGGTTGCAATCGAGATTACGTGATCGCCCAGCTGGTCCCCATTGTACAATCTTTTCTTAGTTTGGGGCTAGATGGAGCTGTGTGAAATGTCCTCAAATTTTTATTTATTTATTTTATTTTCATCAAAATGTTAGTTTTGTTAAAAACTCGTCTTCTACTCACAGTAAAGAATTTGAATAAATCTTAATATTTGAACTTATAGTTTAGATTTCCTTCAACGTAAACACAAATGTGATCATATTTAACCCAAATGCATGATTAAACATAGTTTTAACAAATAGGTTGTATTTGGTGCTTTAATTAATTGGCTCATCAATTAAGAGTAACAGTTTGTGGGTAAGCCCCTGTGTCCGACGTTTGGATTGCATTAGTTGCCGTTTGTATGTATCAAACAGATGCTAATTATTGTCTGTAATATTATACGCTATATCGTCGCGTCCGCGGAATACTATCCTCATGGCGGTTGGGATGTTTTATTTTTATTGTATTTTTGCATTTTCACAGAAAGTAGAAAAACACAATTTTCATTACAAAAAAATCAATTTTAAAATTCGTGCAAAACATCTCTTTGCTATAAACTCCGTTGAAAACTATCCTGAGCGCCACTACGTCTGATTTGTTCCGCGGAATACTATCTCGCTCGCCAGTGCGATAGTATTTCACGTAAAATTTTAGGCAGCGAGCGCGGGGCATACTATCGTAGGCGTAACGCTGCCATTATTAACATTCGTACACATCATTTATGTCATAACTTAACCATAATACGTAGGATCTGAAAATTACAATTTTAATAATGACCTATATAATAAAAACAATAAATGTATGTATGTACACAATACGTTCTGTGTTATATTGTATTCTATGTATGTATCTACAAACAAAACAGTAAATAGCTATCAGTTATCCGGTTCCTATAGTACAAGCTTTGCTTAGCTTGGGACTAGATGGCGCTGTCTGAAATGTCCAAAAATATTCATCATTTATTTACTTATTGTAGATCACGCCGTCATCACCGTCAGGTGAAACAGTGCACCAATGTCTAAAAAAGTTTGTCGTGTGTTCTATTTAAGAAGAAGCAGTGCGTAACGCAGTATTAAGTACCTTATATACAATTAATGCTAAAACATAGTTAATGTATGTAAATGTAAATAAACAAAATATTCTTTATCCAATTAAAAATGTAAGCTGGATATTTAATAAAATTATACAGGTGTTAATTGGAATCATTTATAAAAATGAAAACGCCATTAACAACTATTAAAAGCGCTTAACGCTCGGACGCACCTATAAAATGAAATAGTATCTCGAAAACATTAGCAACTCGAGGCAGTGGTCGTTAGCATCAAAAAGGTACAAACAAGAGTAGGTAATTTTATTATTAAAATTCTCATGAGTGTGATTAATTTTAAATTAATATAACCCCGACTGTAACTTACGAATATTGTGTCGATTCTAGGTTTTGAGCATATCCGAGTCACCACCGCGATCTTGCTGTGTGATCTCGCCTCCTGAGGAAGACCATCCGATATGCTCGAAGCCTGGTCGAGGAATCGACACAATATTCGTGAGTAACAGTCGGGAATATATTACTTTAAAAAGAGTAGGTAAGTTTTTGAAAGCAGCTTTTTGATAAGTTATCCATACTGGATGCTAGGAAATGGCGTCTTTTTTAAGGTATTTATTTATACATTTTGCAGTAACATAGTAAATTAATGCATTATTAGATGTACTTCGTGGTTTGACAGAAACGCAAAAAGAAATTAGTAGGTAAGTTCAACATAGCTATGTTAAGCTCTAGATGCGTGCAAAGTTGATAATTCTTGTGTGTTGTTTTTATAATAATATATCTATTTCACAAGAACTGTACAAAACTTTCCGAAAAAGAGAAGGCAATAAATTCTCTGCGCTGCAATATTATAATGGTGTTGATTAATAATCCGATTGTTTCTAAATTTTTGGTTACAGAGTTATGTAAGCAGCCCCATGCCGTATAATTTGTAATTTCTAAAACAACGCATGGGCGGACACCGCGGTAAAACGAATTTTCTAAATCGCGGGTAGTTCCTGACGCGTTCACATGGAAACTAATTTTATGCTTTGTGAACATAACAATAATTTAAATTAAACGATAGATATGGCGGTGCAACACACTATTCATTTTAATTTTAAAAAGAACTATAGTAATTGTATTAATTGGAGTATAATTAGCTTTAGCAATTCAATTAAAAGAAGGGATTTACTAGCTTTTGGTTTTCTAAGAAAAGGCCAAACGAACCGTTTTTCTTTCGAAACCGGTTTTTCTTCGTTTGGCCTAAATCTAACTGATGAGATTGTATCTACGAATCCAGGAATTGACAGCCTCTGTGGCGTGGTGGTTGAGCAAGTCAGCTCATAATCCTGAGGCGACGCGTTTGATTCCCGTGACAGGACTAGTATTTGTGCACAGTAAAAGCACAAATACTTGTTCTGTGTCTGGTTGTTGCGGGATCATGGTCTTTGTACTGGGTCCCTAGATACAGGGAATCCTTCAGATTCTTTTAGGCTTCAGAATCTATGTATGTAATGGTAGGGCGGTATTATTAATTTATAATTATTTATTTAATTTTACATAATTATTACGAACTAAAAATAATAATGTTGATTGGTGCAATCCAATTCACTTTGTTCCAAACATATAGAAAAGTTTTCATTGTAACTCTTGACACGAATCTCAGCAATCTATAAAGTATAGAACACACTATCTTTACTGTCCAACCGTTAATTTTTAAAGGCATTGTGTCCACAGTATTTTAGTTATGATGATTGTAGTGGTTTTTTACGACAGCTACTTTATTAGGGAAAGTGGGAGTGACATCTCGGCGTTATGTGGCGGGGTACCAGTTGATCAGCTTTGCACAAAATAAAACGCACACTTGCATAATTGTGCTATATTTATTATGCAATTTATATTAACGTAAATGTGTAGAATAGCCTTCTAGTAAGTACAATGTTATCCTCATTATTATTTCGTTCTTATACTACCGAAGACTATGGTGAGAGAAGGCTCGTGTGTGAGAGAAAGCTCAATAATGGGACATGATTGACCGGTGTTTTTAAAGATTTCATCTATACATATAAAATTCAAAGTCCTGACTGACTGACTTATATATCAACGCACAGCCTAAACCACTGGTCCTAGTGACTTGAAATTTGGAGAGTGTGTTCTTTGTAAAGTGTAGGTTAGTATATATTTTTTTTTTGCATTTGACCACGCTCTCACCTGATGGGAAGTGACGATGCGATCGAAGGTGTAGCATGATAGCCAAGTAAATATCTATTCACTCTTCTCTTGAACACGCCCGGGTCATATTTCGCCGGAAACACAGACGCTGGCAGGGCATTCCATCCCTTAGCCGTTCTAATTAAGAACGTTGAGTCAAATCGCTTGGTACGAATGGGTGGTATTTCGACCACGAAAGGATGGCGCATAGCCGAGCGTCTAGTAGTCCGGTAGTGGAATATCCACTAAGAAAGGGTTTTTCAAAATTCTACCCCTAAGAGAATATGAAAAAAAATCTTTTTCGTTTTCTATAGGCCACGTGGGCGAAGCCGCGGGCAGAAGCTAGTTCTATATAACGAAATCCTTAAAAAAAGCGGTTGAACCGTCTTAATTTCATATTGAGAAATACATACTTGGATGATATTATTATACGAGGCTTTTTATGTATAGTGCAACGTTGAAACACCACAAAAAAGATCACAATTCCCAGAAAATTTTAAGCTCACAATTATTGGGTCTAAAATAAATTTCTATTGCACGGTTTTTTTAAATAATTTTGGGACAAAATGTAACACTGTGTAAAAAATATACCTAACGATTCTCCTAGTGATTTTGAACAGAACATTTTCAGCCTTATTAATAAACACGAACTAGCTTTAGACTAGTTACTCCATCTTTTGTCTCTTTCGATCTAGCTAAATATTCCAGTAGCAAAAAAAAGGACAAACGCTGAAGTAACTAATCTGAGACTGATACCCGTTTATCAATAAGGCTGTTTAAGTTTTGTACGATACTAAAATTAGCGTTTCGTTATAATTATATATATTTTAATTATATATATATACTTTTAATTTTAATATCCAAACTACTAAACCAATTTTAATGACATTTCAAAACAAACAGAATTTTCCAAATCAGTTTATAAATGACACTGATGTAGTAAACATTAAAAAAAATGACAAACGTATTGAGAACTTCCTCTTTTGACAAGTCGGTTAAAGAAACAATGCGTCACGAAATTTTGAAAAGAGAACGTTAAGCTCTTTTAGCACCGCTTTTCTTATGCAGTTACTATTATTTATTCTACACAGACCTAGATTATTTTCGCTATTAAATCAGTGTCTATGCCATTACAGTGATTCAGGACATCGCGAGACATTAAGCACTGTCCAGTTACATGTCTTTCGGTACAGTCGTGATGCGAACTGTATCTTTTATAAGCGAACTCGGACGTTGCGGACAGGTTTATAACTCGTCCTTTTGTAGACGAGGGTTATGTCCACTGTTTGTGTTAAACAAAACTTTTTGCTGCCGCTTTGTTATGAGGTTGGATATTGCGGTTCCTTATTTCGGGGACAACTATTTACACGGCAGCGTTGAGATATACCTCCATTGTTGAATTGGATTGGTCACGGTGTGGCGTCCATTTTAAGTGAAGTTTTAACCTCTTTTTGTTCTACGTAAAAGCATCAACTTATCTTTTCCCGATGAGAGTTCATTAATGTAAAATCAAACGCCCGATAAAATATCAACAGAGAGTTTTGGCGGGAAAGCGAAAAAGATTGCGTCACCACATTGTATTATTTTCCAAAACCTGTGTTATTTTCAGTGTTAGTGCATAAAATTGGTGGCATTATATTCGTTAAGTGCTGTATTACAGGCGTGAGTGTGGGAAAATGGTATAATGATGGTCAGACGTTTCTTTTCGTGTTGTTTCCAAAACTCCATAGAAGCTTCAAGTAAAGTTGCCACCACTTTACTAGGAGTATGACTTTGACTAGACTATGACTCGACTATGACTTGACGCATATTTGCGTGAAATATCATTAACTTGATAAATTATCAATTACTTGCTAAACGCACTGGCTAAACACACAAAAGTGTGGAGCCAAAACATAATAATAAAAAAAATATCAACACGTAGACTATTAGTTTGGTTTTGTCAAACGTCGATAACAGAATCAATCAGAGTCCGCAAATCGAACGTACAAGTGAAAGGGTTGTTTGAACGGTATTATAATAGAGTTCAAGGGCGGAGGCGGGCGCCAATTTCAATATAAATATTATTGCAGTGGCACGCTAAACGCAGGATAACATTTGCATATTTATAAGAGAGCAGCCCTCAGCAAACATGGAGGGAATTGGTTGCGGGACAGTACGCTTAGGAAACAGTAAGGAATCACACTATAATATTATAAAGGCAAAAGTTTGTATGTGTGTATGTTTGTCACTTTTTGACTCTCAAACGGCTGAATGGATTTGGATGAAATTTGGTACCAAGATAGCTTATACACTGGATTAACATATAGGTTACATTATATCCCGGAAAAGTGAAATTTTCCCGTGGGATGAGCAAATAATTAAAATACTTTTTATCCGCGGGTGAAACCGCGGGGCGCAACTAGTTTACTATAAACTACGAAAAACTGTCCAAATCATACGCTCTATGTCTAAACCGTTCCCAGCTAATGGGGAGTGTTTGGCGATGGTAATATTGGTGACACTAATAGGTAGGTCCAAGACTCATATACGTACTTTAGGTAATCGATCATGCTTGGTGAACTTTGGGAGAGGCCTATGTCTAGCAATTGCCTACTCAACACAGATGATGAATGGGTCTCTTCTCAAGAATTTTCAGTTCATTTATAATAAAAACGTGAAACTGAGAACCTCATGTCATAATTTGCTTTAGTATATATAATCCAGGATATACTAATAATAATAACGTCCAATGATCACATACATAGATCCCGGACCCTAACTAGGATTCCCTGTGTTAGCCTAGGAGCTAAGGATCATGGTTGCACAACACCCAGACTCAAAAAAAGTGTTTACACTTTTTTCTTCTCTGTGCAAAAATACTTGTTCTGCCGCAGAAATCGAACCCGCCGCCTCCGGGATATGAGCCTAGCTGCTCAACCACCACACCACAAGGCTGTCATGCATGCATATGCAGTGTCATGCAGTGTCACGCGGACCTCTATACTTTAGAGTTGCGAGTGACACTGCAGCTGGTATGGGCAGCCGTGTCGTTTAACATCAGGCGAACGGCTAGCTCGTCACGTCATTCCTTAACATAAAAAAAAAAAACTTGTTGTGAGATTGTTTACTATTCTTACATTATGTATGATAGCCACAGCCTGGGTTTGTTTTTGACATAATAGGCCCTTTGTCGAAGGAGGCTGTTCCTTATAGTCATTACTCAGTGGCTGCTACGTGTGAGTTAGCATATTGCGGTAACAGAGGCGTGGTCTCTTCGTATAAAGTATCCATAAATTCTATTTTCTCAATTCAGATGAAATAGCGCTCATTTGGACGGAAGATGTATATCAATTCGGAGCTTTTCAAGTCTTCAGTCTATAACCATAAACTATGCTCAATCTTTTTGTCCATAATATACGAAAATTACAATACGTGCCAATAGGTAGTATGTAGGCTGGAAGTCAACACGGCCAAATGCACAGTTCAAATGTTTTATAGTAGGCAATGTAGCTAATCATATTGTTATTAACAAACATAGGTAGTTTTTTAGTACGATTTAGTAGTTAGTTTAGAGAATAAAGTTACTTTGCTTGTATAAAAAATACTTACCTATTATATAACAAATAAAAAAATCTACAATCTATTTAAATTGTAACCTGAAAGTACGAGTAACTAAAGTTCTCATTGGCTTTTGGTCAGTAAAAGTAAACAGTAGGTACGATTGATAAACAATTCACAAGAAACTTGTTCAAGTCTTACCCTTCGTCTACCCACAGAACATGTGCCACATGACTAACTAAAATGTGGATGTGTCACATTAACATTCATATTTGCTCCGAATAAACTATTTTTCGATACCAAAAGTTCAGGCATGGCGCGATAAAATAGGCTTTATCGACATGCGAAGGTCGTATGCCTGCATATTAAACCTATATGCTATTGGTGTCAGGGGTCGTCCTTTACAAGAGCACTTTGAAAAACGTGAAGGTATATTTAGATACCGAAACGAACTCTCTAAGTTCATTAACCGTAACCAATTCATCCTTTTTATTCAAAAGTCCGAAAACAAATGAGCGAGGGCCTATGCGATGTCCGACGTTGTGTCACTAAGGTCGTTTATCTTACTGCTTTTATTAAATGAATTATTCAAGTAGACTTTGCGTTGCGGCAAATTTATTATTCTATGACGCTTTGTTGTTCACGGGTTATAACTGTATCTAATTTTAGAGGCTTTGCGGCAAAGCGAGTGATGGAATTAAAGTATATTGAAGTACACAGTTATCGTTTTGAAAGTCTAAACAGAGCGACAATGTCACCCACGTTGTAGATACATAACAATTAAGTGGACGTAGACTGGGTTGTATTATTTACTGGTGAGTTTAAATTACAACCAAATCTACAGTTAAAATCTAGTTAACTGTAAATGTGTTGTACCAACGTCTTACGAATAAATAAAATATATAAATAGTCATAATTAATCGGTAATTTTAACGACGCAAGATTTACTGGACTGGTGAAAGATAAGGTTATGTTTAAAAAGCTATCAAACAATATGAATTAATGTTATTTACTTATGTTCTTAGGTACATAGTTAAATAAATAATGTACAAAAGGCACGTTTCCAGAATTTTAGTTCAGTAAGGGATAAAGTCTAATAAATATATTGTAAACAGTAAAGAAAGCATGAGTGTTAAGCAAGGAAGTTCCTTTTTCCATAAAGCCACTTATACGAGACTAGAAACCAAAAATATCCTGCTTTTTTGGTGTTTGATGAGTAATTGCCTTTTGATGATAATAAGCAAAGTATCAAAAAATGCACAATCGAGTAGCGAAAACGAAAAAACCCCTAGTTAGCGATTGACAAAATATTTACTGGTAATGTAGCCTTTAAATTAGATCTATAGAGCTTATATTGTCGCTAGGAAAATAACAGGATGGGACAAACATAGGGAACAGTGCGTGTCCCACGACGTAATGCTCAAAATTTCGGGTGGGATAGATCCGACTATACTTCTGGACTCTATAATTTTAATGATACACCCACGCACAGCCCAAACCACTGGATGGATCGGGCTGAAATTTGGCATGCAGGTAGATGTTATGACGTAGGCATCCGCTAAGAAAGGATTTTTCGAAATTCCATCCTTGAGATGGTGAAATGGGTGGTTGAATTATTTTCCCATAGGCCACGCCGCGGGCGAAGCTGCGGGCAGAAGCTCGTTATAATATCAGTGAGTTTGATGATTATTCATTGTTTTCTTCTTGTGTTTTGTTATATGAACTTGAATGTTTATCCCGATATAAGCTATTATTTCAACAACCCTGTATATTGTAACCGACGTAACAACCAATTTCACAACCATACCTATGCTTGACATAAAATGTATAATGTTTATGCATTCGCGAATAAATTCTCCCATTTGGCGAAATGGTAGCGAAGTGGTGCCAGGAGTGGAATTATTCGTGAAATTCAACACTACATTTACACCTGGCTTTACCATATTACTTGGTCCGTGACCCCTCCCGGTGGATGGTTCAGCAGGTTTGAAACAGGAGCTAGGATATGTGATATGAGGGGTCTAGCTTGACTGGTCTATTTTGATGGTTGTTAAGGACAGGACGACGCTTGCTGTCTGGGTCCTTACGTAGCAAAGCTAGAATTCCATTGACGTTTGTGCTTTAGTATACCCAATACGTGGTCAGCGCATGAATTCCCTTAGAACTTGAGCATGTTTAACATGTTCCATTGTTTTATTGTTCTTCGTTCAATTATTACTTGGTAAATTAATTTTGTGGTCTATTTCAAAAGCTGAATTGAGTTATATGTGTATAATACTTACATGTTAAATTGAAACTTATATAATTTATAGTAGGTGGTAGGACTTTGTTGCAAAGTTCGTCTAGGTAGGTACCACCGCATTGCCAGTTATTCTGCTGCCAAGCAGTAGTGTGCAAACACTACTGTGTTCCGGTTTGAAGGGCACTGTAGCTAGTGAAATTACTGGGCAATTGAGACTTTATGATCTGATCTCACAGTTGAGTTATCTTATTACCAGACTTTGCTGATGTCTCAGGATGATGTGCGCAGTGCAGTGTCACTTGAAACTCTGTTTTAGGGTTCCGAGTGACACTGTTCTGTTATGGGCGGCCGTAGCGCTTAACATCAGGTGAACGAATAGCTCGTTACATCATTGAATAACATAAAAAAAAAATGTTAAATTCAAATTTATATAGTAATATATTAATATTACTATATAATAATAATAATAATAACGTCCAGCGATCTCATACATAGATCCTGGACCCTAACTAAGATTCCCTATATATAGGGTAGTTTCTGGGTACTAAGAGGACCATTGTCCTACAACACCTAGACACATAATAAGTATTGCGATTTTTCTGTGCACAAATCGTTGTCCTGCAGCGGGAATCGAACCCGTCGCTTCCAGGTTGTGAGCCGACTTACTCACCCACCACACCACAAAGGCTGTCAATTGATATCTATTGTAGTTTTCAATATCTGGCGACATCTACGAGTACATATTTGTATTACTTTTAGTGGTACTATTTGCTTATAATATTCACTTGCATTTTTTTAAATTTCATCTTATTTTAAAGCTATCCTGTCTGATATACTTATAATATATTTTTTGTATATCATCCTACTGAAATAAAGAGGTGTGATTAATAGTTTTGGCAAATGTAACAGTTTGAAATTGGTTCGATGATCACGAAGAGTAGTAAGATGGTGCAGTAGCGACATGTAGGTAGTTTTCAAGATCTTGGGAAATTTCAATATCCGGACAATATTTGCTAATAAATTATACCATATTAGCATTCACATCACCGTTAATAAAAAGCAACGGCACACCGGAACAAATCGAGGAATCCCTTGCGATTAGGGTGTGCAAAATTTAACATTGTAATTAATTTTTATGGACATGATACGATCCCTTAGTTGCATCTCGTCCCGGGAATTGGGGATTAAATAATCACATCAGTGGCTTTTACTGTTTATCTCTGTTGGTACAGTTACTGTTATAACCGGTGTTTCTGTTTGGAGCAACGTTAAGAGTTTTATGTTGCGCCGCGTGACGGATAGATGGCGTGAGGTGTATCGTTCTCTGAACTTTACTGTCCACAAAAAAGCAACTATAAAGGTAAAATTAAATGTTCAAATTAAAAAAAAAAAGAATGAGCTTTAGCCCACGTGACTGAAGTAAAACTTCTTCCTTTGTTTTTGCTTAGTTTAATGTTAATGTCGCCATCTTGACAATTTACAATTGTAATTTTACCGGACATATAATAATAATTAGCATAATAATAACACCCAAGGATCATATACATCCTGGACCCTAAGTAGGATTCCCTGTGCCTAGGAACCCAGGAACTACGAGGACCATGGTCCCAGAACACCCAGACACAGAACAAGTATTTGTGCTTTTTTTTTCGATGCACAAATACTTGTCCTGCCGCGGAAATCGAACCCGGCACCTCCAAGCTATGAGCCAACCTGCTCAATCGCCACACCACAGAGGCTGTGGTGTCAACATAATAATTAAAAATTTAAGCTTTGTTATGTTGACAATGGAGATATACTTGAATCAACTTCAACTTCCGTTCTCCTCGCATTTACCAGCTTACTCCCCAAGACAAGCGTGCGTACCTAAAGAAGTTTTACTTAAAAAATGATTTAAAATTCCGATAAATAACACGTAATTGTGTTCCAACACCTGTTTCGTATAGATAAGACATTATTTTATGTGCGGTCAGCCCTTTAAGCATACCCGTGCCAGGGCCGAGCCAGTTTGAGATAAATTTTCATAATCTTGATAAAATTTAATCTTATTAATATCTTTATTCAAAAGTTAATAATTGATTTTAAAAAGTGCATTAGCCGCTAGAGTACGTGTACCTAATGAATTCGCTTCTTATTTTTGATATAGGTTTTGACTCTACGCATGCAATAATAAAATTTTGTTTTAGTCGGGAAAAGGGTTAAATTGTGACTGTTGCAAGTGAAACCAAGGTGCATGCGTAGTATTGAATATTTTGAAGATTATACTACTGACGCAGCGTTTAAATAAATTAATTTTTTTTTTTTTTTTTTTTTTTTTTTTTACTTCAAACTTGTCTAGCATTTGACCACGCTCTCACCTGATGGGAAGTGACGATGCGATCGAAGGTGTAGCATGCTAGCCAAGTAAATACCTATTCACTCTTCTCTTGAACACGCCCGGGTCATATTTCGCCGGAAACACAGACGCTGGCAGGGCATTCCATTCCTTAGCCGTTCTAATTAAGAACGTTGAGTCAAATCGTTTGGTACGAATGGGTGGTATTTCGACCACAAAAGGATGGCGCTTAGCCGAGCGTCTAGTAGTCCGGTAGTGGAATGGTGATGGGAGAATTAGATCATGCAGTTCTTGAGCGCATTCACCGTGGTGTAATCTGTAAAAAACCGACAGACTTGCCACCTTACGTCGATGTGCAAGGCTCTGGAGCCTTTCACCAACCAAAGTGTCGTCGTCAATGAGCCTTTTGGCACGCCGTTCAATCGAGTCCAGAGCCTCAAGCTGGTACTTGGCAGACCCGTCCCACAGGTGGCAGCAGTACTCCATACACGATCGGACTTGTGCTTGATACAGATTTAGAAGCTGTCCAGGTGTGAAGTACCGCCTTACCTTGGACAATATGCCGAGTTTTTTTGAAGCTACTTTGGCTTTGGACTCGATGTAGGATCCAAAGTTTAGGTTTGACGTGAGATCAACACCCAAAAGCTCAAGATGGTTTCCTAAACTTACAGATACACCACGGAATGAAGGAGCCAGATGGAGTGGGCTCTTTTTAGCAGTGAATAAACACGCCTGTGTTTTTGCAGCATTGAACCTAACCAAGTTAGCATCGCCCCAATCGGACACGGCTTTCAAAGCCAGGTTCATGCGCTCAACCATAGCCTCTCTCTCAATCCGGACGTCGTCACCACTGGCTCGGGCACTGGATGTGTATCTTTCAACAACAGTACTATCATCTGCATACCCAAAGGTACCGGGCTTTAGCAAATCATTGATGTGGAGTAAGAATAGTGTTGCTGAAAGAACTGACCCCTGAGGTACACCAGCATTAATAGCTAATTGATCGGAAGAGCAGCCATCAAGAACTACTCTAAGCGATCGTTCCCTCAAAAAGTCTGATATCCAAGTGCACAAACCAGCAGGTAGTCCGTAAGATGGAAGCTTATTCAGAAGACCGTCGTGCCAGACCCGATCAAATGCCTTAGAGACGTCTAGAGATACAGCAAGTGCCTCTCCATGCATCTCTAAGGCTTCGCTCAATATGTGAGTGGCATACGCGAGAAGATCCCCAGTGGACCGGTTTCGGCGAAATCCGTATTGCCGGTCACTGAGGAGATCATTGTCTTCAAGGTATGCCAAGAGCTTGTTGTTAATTATACGCTCCATACTCTTACAGAGAATGGAGGTAATTGAGATGGGTCGATAGTTGGCAGGATCAGCACGACTGCCCTTCTTAGGTACAGGTTGTACGTTGGCTAGCTTCCAACTCATAGGGACTATTCCGGTGTCTAGAGAGAGGCGAAATAGGCGTGTTAGAATGGGAGACAACTCGGGTGCACAGCTCTTAAGTACAATTGCAGGTATACCATCGGGACCACTGGCTTTGTTCACGTCTAGACTGCGTAATGTTTTTAGTACTTCCTTCTGACGTATGCGTATTTCCGGCATGAAAACACCGCATTGTGGAAGGCAGGGAGGTACCTCATTAGCAGTAACTAAACGCGAAGCTTCTGCAAAGAGAGTGGCAAACAAGTTTGCTTTTTCTTTTGCAGTGTGAGCCAGCGATCCGTCTGGTTTCAATAATGGAGGCAGTGAGGATCGACAGAAGTTCGCTTCAACCGATTTGGCTAGGGACCAAAAAGCCTTACTACCCGCTGGGTAGGAAGCAAGTTTAGTCCCTATTCGACCAATATGATTGAAACGAGCCTTCCTTAATTCCTTCTTACAGGCCTTGGCGGCAACGTTAAAGGCTTTCTTCTTAGCTCGAGTGTCCGAGGCCTTGCGTTTTCGAGCGTCAGCCCATGCCAGATATGCCGCATGCTTCTGCGCTTCAGCACGTGCACATTCGGCTCCAAACCATGGGCTGGCTTTGCTGGTCACGGGTTTATCGGAAAATGGAATAAAATATTCCATAGCCCGACATACTACCTCAGTAACCGCATTCGCGCAGACCGTCGGATCTCCAGAAGAAAAACACGTTTGCCGCCAAGGATATGAAGCGAAGAAATGTCGCATCTCGTCCCAGTCTGCTAAGTTGTATCTCCAGACACGCCGATTGCTCTTAGGGCTTGGGTCAGGCGGGGAGTATACTGAAACGGACTTGACCAGACAGTGATCGGAACTACCAATGGGTGAGGATACCGCCACAGAGTATCGGTCTGGTTCAGTCGTGAGCAGAAGGTCGAGGCAGTTAGCAGTGTGGCAATCAATGTCAGGCACTCGCGTTGGCTCTTTAACAATCTGCGTTAAATTGAGCGCCAAAGCGAGCTTACGCGTCTCTCTCCCAGCGTGGTCCGTGATCCGGTGTGGGACTAACCACTCCTGGTGGTGAGCATTAAAGTCCCCCAGAACAACAAGCTGAGCCGAAGGATAGCGTTGCTGAGCCACATCTGCCGTTTCACTGAGATACTCCATTAGAAGAGTTGTCTCCCGGTCACCGCTATGTGATCTGTACACACCAGCATAGAGAATTTTCTCAATGCCGGTGTCCACAAGCACCCAAATCACCGAAAAGTGGGGATGTTCAAGGTTTCGGAGACGCAAACAGCAAATATCATCACGGACGTAAACGCAGATACCAGCGCGTGGAAGGAAGCGGTTTTCCAAGATGAATCCTGGATAGTCCAGATATGCCGTGTCTGATGGACATCCTATTTGCGTCTCAGTCAAGAAGAGCAAGTGCGGTTTGTTGATCTCCAGATGATGATGGACCGCTTGCAGATTTGAGTGCAGCCCACGAATATTTGTGAGGTGCACTTTAAGAGTGAGGACGTGCATCTGCCGTTTAAACTTGCTCAATTTTTTCGACTTTTTCATAGTTGGGTGAGTTAGGTAGACAAGTAGGAAGTGGACGAGATATTGGGATGCTAACCCTCAGTAATAGAGAAGCTCCTACGCCAATGGAGAACTTGCGCGGAGACTGCGGGGACGCCCGAACCCCCCTGAAATTGCCCACAAGTTCCTCACTTCCAGTCGCCAACTGGCCCTGTGGACAACCTCAGGATTTTACACAAGCGGTGGGGCAGCCTTTCGTAGTTGGCTAGACTACTACTTGGGCCCCCTACAACTTGCGGTCGGCCAGCAGAGAGCACCGTGCTTCGGATCCCGCTACCCTCCGAAGCAAGGTCTCCGACGCGAAAGCATCTCCATCACCAATACCGGTCTGCATACCCAACACAACTGTCCACATCTACTCGTCAGAACGGCTTCATTAGACATCACGATGGAACACGACGAGTCGCTTGGCATCGTGGTTTTGTCTAATGGGTGGTAACTAAGCCGGCGGCTAAGGCCTTCCACCAGTTATTTGGTTGCTCTTTTGGCACCACCCAGGGGTCACGTGTAGGGAAACTAGGGTTAAAGCCTACGGACGCGAGCAAACATAAACCCCCAATTAATTACTATTATATAGCCTTATTTGATGCTTTGCAAACATTTGGACGAATTTGGAATTCAAAATGCAGAGTGTAACGTCAAACAATCATGTTATTTTTAATTGAAACTCTGTATGGCAGATGAAATGTTTGCAAAGGGGTCGGTGCATTAATATTCAAAAACGAGCTATTCAAAAGGGCCTAATATTAGGATGAAATAAAATTGTTTTGAAATGAACTTGTTTATTTCGAAAAAGCATAACTTTAGAAGTCAAAGATTTTATTGCAAATAGTTTATTTTTTAGCACCAATACTAGTCAAAAAGAGATTACTTTAAATAATGTAAGCTATTGTTAGATAGATAAAACTCTTTATTGAAACACCACATTACAGGAACAATTTACAAGCACAAACTCAAAATTAAAATTTAATAATTAATTAAAAATTAATTGTCAAAATGGGCGGTCTTATCGCTTAAAGAGATCTCTTCCAGACAACCAAATTTTTGCACCCCAAAATCCAAAATTGTTTTAAGCATATAAAATTACAACGTGCTTAATGTCAAAGTATTATATTATACGATTACTTGTACACACAAAATAATTTTGAAAATAGACGTCTTAACACATTAGGAAGTAAAGTACCTTCGATCGAGATAAATGTTACTATGCTAATAGAATACTGTTTTCTCGCTCTCACCATTACGTAATGTAATGGGAGTGACAGCATTAGAAATAACCGCTTTTCTCAGAACTTATCTCGAACACCCAATTAATAAAGTGAGGCGTATTGATCCCACATATTGTTCTCACTCACAATAAACTTGACCATAATTTCCCAAAGATTTCGTACATAAATTATTCTATAGTATTGCGATAAAACGTTAACGGGCCCCATTTATTATTTATTGCCGAATTTTATTGTCAAGCGCACGGCCTCGCGTGTCGTGATATCGACGCCTTCTATATGTTTGAATGCGAGCGCTCGGGGTTAGGTAAGGATAAGGTTTGATTACAAATATAGATAAAGCGAGATGTTTAGATAACGTAGTCCAGTCCTCCAATGGGTGGACTGATAACCTGGTCAAAACCGCGGGTAGTCGTTGGATGCAAGACGCAAGCAGCAGCACAAATGCGCTCTACGGAGAAGGCTTGTTCAGCTAATCTGCCCTAATATTTCAAGTTTAATAGTCAACACGGATTTACTTATATGCACTGTCTCGTTTTCACACAGCGCGGGCACCAGCTGAGTGCTTTGTAAATGTTTCGTAGGCAATAAAACACCTGCTTTGTTCAATGTCACATGGCTTTTCTTTAGAATTTAAATTTGATAATACCTAAATTTAAGTTTTATTTCATAAGGCCTTTTTTTATTTTGTTATATGGGAGTATTTTATACCGTGGACTGAATACATACATTAAAGGAAAAGAACGAATTAAATTCCACCTTGTATATACAATATATACCACAATATGATACTTATTATGCACCTGGATTATTTCACATAGGTACATTTATGTATCTATAAGTACCTAAAATAGTATAATATTATTGTAATTTTCTAGAATGTTCTTGTTAAATATATTTTCTGTGGTTATCCAATTAATACCTAAAAATAGAAATTGTAATATTAGGTCTTTACCTATGAAATTGCCGTTTTGTTTGAAAAAAGTTAAAGTATTTTTTTTTCGAACTTATTTATTTCTTTTATTCAAAGTAATCACCCCTGCAATCAATGCATCTTTGCCAACGCTGTGGCAGTTTATGGATGCCCTTCTTGAAAAAATCAGCAGGACAGGAGACAACAAACTCTTCAAAGGCGTTTTGTACTGCCTCTCGGGAATTGAATTTTTTTCCCGCTAAAAAGTTTGGAAAAAGTAATAGTCGGTAGGCGCAAGATCTGGTGAGTATGGCGGATGAGGGAGAGCTGCCAAACCCAACTCATGCAGCTTAGAGACGGTCTGTTGTGCAGTATGGGGTCGCGCGTTGTCGTGAAGTAGCAGTGGAGACGATTGATTGACCAAAGCTGGTTGCAGACGTGCGAGTTTCGCCATCATTGTGGTCAGTTTTTCAATGTACACATCTGCAGTAATGCTCTCGCCGTTTTGTAAAAATCTATGATGAATCAGACCAGCACTAGACCACCAAACTGTGACCATCACCTTTCTAGGGGTCATTTTTCGTTTTGCACATTGCTTTGTTACCGAACCAGGATCTAACCAACTTGCTGAGCGCTTTCGATTGTCAAAAAGAATCCATTTTTCGTCGCACGTAACAATTCGGTTCAGAATTCCTTCATTTCTGTGCCTGTTAAGCAACGCAAGGCAAGTCTCGACGCGTACGTTGCGCTGGCGATCGTTAAGTTCGTGGGGCACCCATCTATCAAGCTTTTTATATTGCCAATCTGTCGCAAATGGACCAATATTGTTTTGATGCTACATCAAAAGCTGCAACATCAAAAGCTGCTGCCAGCTCAGCTGTAGATTGAGAGTCATCAGCTTCTACAATCGCCTTTAATTCATCATTGTTGACCAAAGTTTCCGGACGACCACGAGGTTCATTTTTCAAGTCAAAATTCCCAGAACGGAACCGAGCAAACCAATAACGGGTTGTACGTTCGTTTGTACAGTTCTCTCCGTAAACGTCGTTATTGTTACGTGTCGTTTGTGCCGCGTTGGTGCCACGACGGAACTCATATTCCATAATTACACGAAATTTCAAAGTATCCATTATGAGGAATAATGTTGAAATGTAATGAAAATACAACGCTAATCAATAAACAAAAGACTTATATTGTAAATAGAATGTCATATTTTTAAAACAAAATGAATTTGAATTTAGAATTCATAGCCAATCAAAACTTTTTTTGTTTGAAAAAGTCTGTACTGCAATACGGCAATTTCATAGGTACCTATTATAAGGCTAACCTTATATCACAATTTCTATTTTTAGGTGATAGCCATCAAAGCTGGAGTTTATCTCATCTACGCATAATGCGTTATCGCTCCACTTTGAAGTGTATCCGAACTTAACTCGGCTTATAGTTAGGGCTGTCCATTAGCCTTATGTAGTTCGCAAACGACCTAGTTTGCATGAGCGCTTTCATAGGCGAACTACGAGGGCTAGATCCTAGTTGCATCAGGTCTTCGTTCGTTCTTTCGTCGAGACAGACTTGCGGCGAGAGCGACCTAAGAGGCGGGCTCACGAGCGCGAGTGGAGTAAAACACAGCGAATGCTGCTAACGAACTGTCTCCTCCGCTATCAGTCGAGCTGATGTGAATCAATGAATTCAAAGAGCGAACTAGTTCGCCAACGCTATTCGAACTGAAGTTATCGTTCTCATGCGCAAGCCTATTGTTCATTGACCTGTGGTTTCGTATTCGCTGACTTTCTTGGTTGAAGGATCTTTGTGATCCTCGCCTGGATTTGATTAAGATTGTGGTAGCTTAATTACTTGTAGGGGTTTAAGTGGTAGGATTCTTCGTGACCAAATAAGTGACCTCTTACAGAACAACCTGTTGATTTTTTTAAGTCAGTGCCTACTATGCTGGCACTATATCATATTTACGAAATTGCTGCAGAAATCGTAATGTAACCAGTTGTAATTGAAGAAAATTATTCTTCATCAAAGAAAATTAATAGCAGCAGATTTTTTAGGGTATAATACCTGAATAGACTTAAATCAAACTTATTGTAAACACCTCAAGATAAAACTTGCTGTCAACTTTTTTTTAATTTAATTTTATTTAACTTCTGTTTTTCCCTAGCTTAACGTGACGGAAAGTTCTTTGTAATATTGATTTTCTTAAACTTTTAGCCTTCCTTTGACCTTTAAGAATCTGGTAGCTAATCAAAAAGCTTCAGCAGTTGTTTATCCAAATTGGCGAAAAAAACCCTATTCGCCCTTCGCTTAGATTTTTCCTGTTAATTAGGTTAAGTAGTTTACGCTTTTGTTTGCCACTGGGTATTAAGATATAGGACATAGCATAAGTGGAAGCGTAAGAGGAAACGGGACGAGAAATCAACTCGAACCGTATAACATAGAAAAAAAATTGTACAAGTTGCTTAGACTACTGAAACCGCTCAAAAATACTTTAAATCCCCGAAAATTAAGAGGGCCATGGGAAGCTGTCTAAATTGTAGGGTAATTTTAGTTAAAAATATCAACAGGTAAATTTAAAAAAAGAAGTTGGCTCGGCATTTATGTTAATAAATATGGTTAAGCATGTTTGCATCCCACAATACGCTTCCGATATTATACCCGCTTAGTCTCCCACAATGCCACCAACTTCAGCAATGCGAAACCCGACGCGATTCCGTGAAGGTGTGTAGTATAGTCTTAGACTGAAATTAAAGTCACCCCTCTTATTAACCCTTTCTAAACGAGCTCTCTATTCGGTGCCTAACTATTCGCCTCGGAGAAACTTCTCCACCGTTTATCTGATTAATCTTCATTTTCCATTAGCCGTTTTTGAGGATAATTGAGACGCAATTGATGAATTTGTTATCACATTAAATAATTAAATTAGGCGCTAAAATCCTTAGTATATTGACAGAAAGTATGAATAAACCATTTAAATATCGCTGATACTGATATTATAAGCAACTTGGTAGTACATATTTTTTATATTAGTTGACCAAATAAAATCATTACTGATTTAGGTAGATTAGATATTGATACGTTACTAAAATTGCTAATTAAAATCATACAATTTTAAAACAGATTTTATTATATTCTTATAGAATTTACTTTGCCAATGCAAAGTTTGAAAAATTTCAACTCATTGTATTTTTAATCCAATGCGGTTCATGAGAAAGTATAAATTCCGCTCAGGTGTACTACGAGTGGCTCCTTGGCGATGCAGAAGAAAAAAAATGCAAAATTTAATTAATAAAGTTACCTATCTTCTACCATCGAGTACATAACTGGAAGAGGCGTAACCGGAAGTAAAATTGGATTCTGACAAATTTTTACTATAGCACTCAATCTAAGTCTGAATACAACTTACTACTAGCTGTAATAAATTTTTTAATGTGAACATTTTGATGATTAAAAAAGAAAAGATTTGTTATTTCATATGATCAGTGAAAATGCGTGAAAATTCTTACACATATCGAAGTTTGGAATGATTCTGTGCTTTTAGTGAAAAAGAAAATATGCCGTAATGTTTTTATTACACAATTTGATTCTACGCAATTTAGTATAAACATCAGAAATAAATGATAACCTAAAAGTTTGGAATATTTTTTCAATCAAAAATAAATTCAAATTTTAAAGTTCAATCGAAGTATTAGTAGCTAATCTAGAAATTTGGAACCAACCGCCATTAGTGCCTTGTCGAAGTTCACGTTCTATGGAAATTCTCCTTTGAAGTTAAACTTTCCGTTGCAGATAGAACTGCACACAGCTGTAAAAAACTAACACTTCAGAAGCATTTTGTTGCAACCGTTCTATTTATATGTCTCCTCTGTTGAAATAGTGGATATGTGCTCGCTAAAACACAAGTTTCCGAAGAAAAACGGGAGAGATGCGGCACGTTAATTTGATCTTGTTGAATTACATCTGGTTTCCAGATGATTTTGATCCTTGAGAGCTTATTTGTTACGTGATCGCCCAGCTGGTCAAAAACCGACGGATGCATAAAGTTAACAGTCACTCAAAGTGGCGATCTATACGAGAGACCTTTGTTCAGCAGTGGAAGTCTTCAAACATGAAAGACCAATTCACGCTATTCCTAAAGAACGTTTTACCTGATAACTTTAGTCTGAACTGTAATCATAGTCATCGCATAGTATTTTATTTGATGATGGACGAAACAGCACGGTGAGTAAACTGAGTTTATCTTTATAAACAAAATCAACCTTAAGTTTATACAAAGAAGATTGCGAAGCTAGAGACGGACTGGTACGTAAAAACGTCGAGTTTTTTAATAATTTAATTTTTCCGCATATAAGTGCCTATATCTAAAATAGCACCATATAAGCACTCAGTTTATGTTTCCTCTGAAGTAGGACGATCGATTTCCAGTACTCGGAATGTAGCAGCCACTAGACACCACTTAATCTGCGATGTTGCACTTACCTAGATAATTTCACGCCAGCTGGCCCGTCCCGATAGACTGTGACGAAAATACATCTCCGATTTATCATTTAATTACATTACTAGCTAACCCGACTTCGGCTTCACACGGGTTAATTAATTTTATTTATTTATTTATTAAGTTTTAGAAGATATCAACTATTATATGCTAAAATTTACAATAAAATTAAGTAACAATAAAGCTATTAAAAAGTCTTCACACGTAGAAATAATCATTTTAACGCCCCCTCCTCTCCTCCTCTCTACCATCCACTTCATTTGCCCTTTCTCAATCTCCTTTATTTTTCACTATCTCCTTTTTCCGTCTTTTCATCCTTATTTATTCCTTTTCTTTTTATAGGTAATGTTTGTGAAACATGTTCTAAATTCAACTTCCGGTCATCAAAAACACCTATAACGCCTTTTCGGATAAACAAATTTTGATGACAATACAAATTTATTAATTATAAGTACATAGATAGATATACGTTATCTTTATCGTCTACATCAAATAAAAAAAAATCACAAAAAGTGTGACAAAACTTATCGCTAAAAGCGATCTCTTCAAGGTAAATTTAGGATGCATTGCCGACATCGCTTACAGTACTATATATTTAGTAGCCTACATAGTATTTCATAAAATAATGCCATGGTAATCAAAATAATAAAATACCCAATAAATTAATAAGTTCGACAGGTATTTAAGTAACAGTTATAAGGTTACGTTTTTTATTTGATTATAAGATTGAAATCTTGGTGCCTATTTGACGTCAATTACAGTTCAATATCTACCATCAGCCGTCGCTGAGAAAAAAGATATCTTTACAGACAGAAAGACGGAATAATATAAAGTGATCCTAAACGGATTTTTCTTATTCGCAAAATAACGTAAACAAGAAAGGTGACGCCATATCTAATTAGTTTTTATTAATGAGAGTAAAAACAAAACGTGATAACGAGGTGATATAAATTGGTATGTAATTATAACTGATGGACATTGGACACATTTATTATTTAATTGCATTGATTTTGCTTTTGTTATTTATTATGTTAAAATATATTATTGGTTCACGTTAGTGCAATCAGTAAATGTCATTGTATAATTAATGTTTCGGATAACAATATGAGATACAAATTTATTTATATCAATATTGGAATGTCCCTTTGAGAGTTGTATCGAAAATTACTGTAAATTACCAATTAGTTAACTACTATATCGCAATAAGAAGTTTGTATATTTAAATATATATAACTCAAAGGTGACTGACTGATTGACTGACATATAAAGTGATCTATCAACGCATAGCCCAAACCACTGGACGGATCGGGCTGAAATTTGGCATGCAGGTAGATGTTATGACGTAGGCATCCGCTAAGAAAGGATTTTTCGAAATGCCACCCTTAAGAGGGTGAAATGGGTGGTTGAATTATTTTCCCATAGGCCACGCCGCGGGCGAAGCTGCGGGCTGAAGGTCGTCTTCTATGAGTTGCGTTGATGAAATTAAAGCATTGTACACAGATATGGTACGAGTGTCTGTGACCATCCTAAATTTAAAAAATTAAGAATCCTAGTCCTAACCAATTTTAGGAACCTTCTGCACATATCAAATGAAGTCTTTTCTAAACTATTCGTCAGAGCAACGATTCGATTGCCGAGCTTTCTAGCGTGATCCACTGGTTTTGATACTTTACATTTTATATTGACTGGCCCGATAGCTCAGTTGGTAGTAACCCTGCCTTCTGAACTGTGGGTTGTGGGTTCGATTCCCACCCAGGACAAACATTGGTGTGATGAACATAAGTGATTGTTCTGTGTCTGGGTGTTATATTGTATTATATGTATGTATTTACAAACAAAAAAGTATTTATCTATTGTATCAGTTATCTGGTTCCCATAATACGAGCTTTGCTCAGTTTGGGGCTAGATGACGTTGTGTGAGATGTCCAAGACATATTATTATTATATTATTATTATTATTATTATTATCATATTTATCTAATTACTAGCCGACCAGCCCCAGCTTCACATATTTTACACCCTAACGCTGTTCAAAGAAACAGGTAAGCGAGACGGATAAATGTATTGGAAAAGGATAAATGGATAGAGTAGAATGAAGGAAAAAAAGGGAGGTGTCACCTGCCTCCCTTCCACCACCATTCATCTTTTCCCCTATCTTTTCCACTAATTCATCCTTTTAAATTACATCGTATGATCAGATGATGATGGTTCATAAAGTCCTAATTTAATCAAAGTGTTTCTAAAAATAAGCAAAGTTACAAAAAACTTCCAAATTTATAAAAGTGCCTTGCTTATAAAATGCAATTTGTGAATTAAATAAACTCAGACAAAAAAGCAAAACTAAACAAAATAGGTATAAGATGTTAAAAAGAATAATTGTAGGATAAACGATATTAATAAGGATATATTTCATTATACACAGAAAAATTCGTTTTATTTTTTAACAAATGTGGTCCTATTTTGTTTAAACAATTATTTTTGTGACGAACATTTTTTTAAATAAATCAGTCCCAAAGTATCAAACTTCTTCATTCGAAGTACCGTCGGGGTCGATACTCATATGATTGTAAATGTAGATTGATTGGGTGCATCCAGAGAGTTCTTTTCAAATCGAGTCGGTCCATTACGACACTATTCTAGTTGATTCTGGCTCAATCTGGAATATAGGCCTTATAGAGACCAATATTTCAGTTTCACGCCAGTAGACGTGGTATTTTAGATGTCTCCGCGATAAAAAAAAAACATTGGTGACGTAACATGGGAACACCTGATAGCATTTTTTCGCCAGAGCTACGACATGCAGTATTTTATAAGGAGGGTCAAAAGAGTACCTCAGGAAGTCACGTGTAGTGTTACCGATCCATAGGCTTCAGTAACCTCTTCCCAAAGAGATAAATTACTGGGCAAATGAGACTTTATGACCTGATCTCACAGTCTATTTATCTTATTACTAGATTATACTGATGTCTCACGATGACGTGCACAGAAGTGTCAGGCAAAACTCTGTACTACTGAGTTCCCAGTGACACTGCAACTGAAATCGGCAGCCGTGTCGCTTAACATCAGGCAAACGGTTAGCTCGTCACGTCATTCATGGGCCGTATGCTTGATTGCTACCTTTATCATAAAAAAATTATAAAGCCTCAAAATATTATTGTTACCCGATTGTACTCGTACTTATCTTTCACTTAACCTAATTACGTAATCACTTTCTGAAATATTGAAACGAGGATATTTGTGACACTATATTATGAAGCTATTTATCATATTAAATAGTTAATTTACCTTTTTTATTACTTTGCAACTAGCGCGTACGGTCGGCTGATCTTTGAGCTGAATTATGGATTTGTTGGCAGACGCAGTTATATGGGACATTTATTACGAAATGACTAGAAGAGGTTGAAACTTTTATTTTATTGCAAAGCTAATGAATTATCGCATCCTTATTTATTACGATAAAGTATTTATATGTGTATTTTCTTTCAGATTAAGGTCCAAATAGAGTGCTCCGCAGATTCCCCGTGTGTTTTTCGTACAATCTTTAGCACCTTATTTTAACTCCCTAGGTATTGAAAAAAACGAGTGTGCCACACGACTGAAGTAAAATTTCATGAGTTAGCTCCATCTATCGGCCGGTAAAACTTTGTTTTTTCTTTGTTTAATGTTAATGCTACGTACTATCTTGACAATTATAAATTATCGTTTTACCGGACATACCAACATAATGACACAAACTTTTAGCTTTGCTATATTGACAATGGAGATCTACGTGATCAGCTAAATTGAGTAAGCTGATGCATTCATCAGCTTACTCCTCAAGTTAAGGGCGCGTAAAGAAGTTTTACCTCAAAAACTTTCTTACTATATCTACTCCTACGCTACGTGAAAAGGAACACCTTCTAATTATCAAGTCTCTACGTCTAATGCGAGAAAGAATTTCATTACTTGCACAATTTTTCTGTAACCCTGTATTATGCAAGAAATTTTTTTTATGCCGAAATGTTTTCCACGACGATCTCCAAATCTATTTGCAGGCTCCACTTGACAGTCTAGTCGATGCCATCAATAAAACTAATGCTGATTTGGGTCGTATATCTGACTGGAGCAAGCGGTTTGGTTTAAGCGTAAATCCTTCTAAGTCCCAAGCTATCATCATTGGGAGTTCACGGATGATTGCAAGGATAGATTTCCCTGGACTTCCTAAAATCACATTCGACGGGGTTTTCATTCCGTACAGCTCCCAAGTGAAAAATCTAGGTATCACGCTAGACAGCTGTCTCTCTTGGGTTCCTCAATTAGCAGCTGTCAGCCGTAAGGTGTTTGCCTCGGGGGCCTCCCTTAGAAGGCTACGCAACTTCCTGCCGACTGCTACCAAAGTTATGCTTGCACAATCTCTCCTTCTTCCAATCCTCGATTATGCCGATGCCTGCTATCTCGATCTCACGGAGGACCAGCTGAATAAACTTGAGCGACTTCAAAATTACTGCATAAGGTTTATTTTCGGTTTACGCAAATATGACCATGTCTCACACTTTCGCGCTAAACTCAAGTGGCTGCCAATACGTCTTCGCCGGAATACTCATATCCTTTCTCTTTTATATAACATACTGTTTAATCCATTAACCCCTCTCTATTTAAAGGAACGATTTAACTTCTGGCACAACTCACATCAGCGTAACCTTAGATCAACAGAAAATCTTTCACTAAAAATGCCTATTCATACTTCTTCTTTTTATGACAAATCTTTTTCTGTACAGGCCGTACGCCTTTGGAACGCGCTTCCAATTCCAGCCAGACAGGCTCAGTCGTTGGCTATATTTAAATCCAGCGTTAAAAGTTTTTATCTTTCACAGTTGTAATACTATTGGTAGTTTCATCGATTTGTACTTATTTCGTTATTATGTAAGTATTTATAATTTATATGTTATTATTATTATGTATGTATTTATACTTATATATTATATAGTATATATGTATCAGTTATATTTCATTTATTGATTATTTATTATACTATATTATCTTCATTTATTTTTATTTTTTATAAATTTCATTGTTTTACAATTTCACTCACACGTTTACACCACCGACCTCTATCTCTCTAACAATTCTTTCCATCCAAAGGTTGACTGGAAGAGATCGCTTTTAGCGATAAGTCCGCCCATTGTACTATAGCTTTAAGTTTCTTCATCTGTAACTGTTTTTCTTCTGGTGTACAATAAAGAATTTTTGTATTGTATTGTATTGTATTGTTTTAAAAATTCATTTCTACCCGTGCGAAGCCGGGACGGGCCGCTAGTAGTTAATATTATGTACATATTATTTTAACCCAATTATTTTAGTAAAAATAGACCGTAAAGAATATGTTAAAAATTTAAAGAGACCTATAAAAGAAGATTCCATTAAAATTATAACTACGAAGGTATTTTCGGTGTTGGTGCCTCTGATTTTATTTTTGAACGTTTCCGTGTTCGTGGAAATACTAAAGGGGCGGTCTAAACATAAAACCAACAAAAAGCACTTTTTGAAAGCCCAGTGCGACGCAACGTTTAAATAATAATATCAAAAAACTGTATAAATAGAAAGTAAAACGAAAAACAGGGAAAACCATATATTAATCACTAATAATGTAGCATTCAAATAATGAAAGAATTTTTAAAATCGGTCCAGTAGTTTCTGAGATAATTTGTTACATACAAATCTTTATGATGTTAGTATATATCGATGTATTATTATTATTATTACTTATCGCAAATACTAAAGGCAACCGAAAAACTTATGTAGATTTTGCAAGTTGATGAAAAACGTCGTATGATAATTAGCTAATTATTATCAATGCACACGCGTTTCATACGACGTTTTACTTACACCCCTTTTGATTTCCTTTCGATTTTACTTACAGGTTTTACTCATTTATCTTGTTTGTCGTGCACGACTAATCTATCCCTAGACCTTTTTCCAATTTGTGCATATAAATTCACAGTGGGTAATCCTATTTATTCTACATACGGTTAATTTACTTGCACACATTGCAAAATGATATAATTATTAATAAGTGAAATAGTAAATAAACGAGCTTCTGCCCACAGCTTCGCGGCGTGGCCTATGGGAAAATAATTCAACCACCCATTTCACCCTCTTGAGGGGAAATTTCAAAAAATCCTTTCTTAGCGGATGTCTACGTCATAACATCTAACTGCATTCCAAATTTCAGCCCGATCCGTCCAGTGGTTTGGGCTGTGCTTTGATAGATCACTATATTAGTCAGTCAATCAGTCACTCACCTTTGAGTTATATATATTTAGAAGATATTATTGTATTAATTAATGACATGTTAGTATAATTTATTAATTATTGTTGTAATGATTTTGAGAGCCTGACATGTAAATTTTTTACCAATAAAATTTTATGATTTTATGATTTTTATGATTTTATGTACGGATCACATTAACAACATACATATTTTTTTAATTAAATTAAAGTTCAAATACCTTATTTAGCTGTAAAGATCATCATAAGTCGTCTAAGAAATGGAAATTTCGTTTTCAACTACAGTTTAATTAGCATAAACCAGAAAAGGTTATCATCCCCTCACAACACTTTACAAGTTCAAAAAGCTTGCTCAAATTAAAATTTGTAAGTATTCAGTGAGTATAATTTAAAAAGCTCTCCGATGCCTAAAAAGGTCATAAGTTAATTGCCCCGGCATCAATAAAAAGAATGAATTATGTGCTAGAAGGTAATAACTTCTCGTGAATAGGGGAGGACCCCAAAGATTTCGGGCCAGTTACGAAAGTCTTGTAGGGCACTTTCTATAGAAGATCTGACAACTTTGTTACGCACTCTGACTTTAAAACGCGACGATTCGTAAGTACGAGTAGGATCATATAAATGTTCAATCGAAGTAATTATTTTTCTTTAGTATTAAAATAGTTGTGTCGATTTCTCGACCAGGTTTCGAGCATATCCGATGCTCTGCCACACACTATTTGTTAGTAGCAGTCGGGAAAATATTAAATTCAAATAATTATTTTAAAAATGAAAATTTAAATAACGCATCTCTATATTCTGTAATAATTAGCAACATCCGAATTTTAGACTAATGATGCACGTATTCTACGTTCGTGATTATCACGTGTTTTCTCAATTACGTTTATCAACAGCTTACAGACGTCCACTGAATATAGGCTAATAGAACGCCACTTTGGGCGGCTCCTTACCTCTTGCATCCAACGGTTTCTTGTGGTCTTGACCAGTCGTTGCGTCGCATGATCGCCACTTAAGAACCTTTCTTCCTCATCGGTGGTCATCTTTTCCCATACTCTGCGAGCGATGTGACCTGTCCATTGCCATTTCAACTTGCTAATTTCATATTTAGAGCTACATCGATCGCCTCAATTTATACATAAAATTTAAAGTCCTGACTGACTGACTGACTTATATATCAACGCACAGCCTAAGCCGCGCGTCCTAGCGACTTTGAGGGTGTGTTCTTTGTAAAGTGTAGGTGTCCACTAAGAGAGAGTTTTTCGTAATTCCACCCCTAAGAGGGTGAAATGCGTAGTTGAATTATTTATGAAAAAAATTCTTAAATGGCGAAACCGCGGGCACAAGCTAGTTACATTATAAATCGGTAATTATTTATTCTCGTTATCCTTCATTTCAGCGTAGCGCGATTGTAGTGTCGGTCGAGAATGGGATGAGTTGATGAAATGAAACGTTGCATTTTTCCTCCGTGTGCGTGACTCAAAAGCCCTATACTATAATATTCTAAAGCAGTTTTCAATATTGCAGCAGACACTGTCGTTATTTATAATTTATTCGTTTAATTATCCTTTGAGCCGATTGTTCTGTCTGTCTTTTGTCTGAAAGTTGGTTGAGTTACGATCTGAAACAACATGTCTCAGACACTAACAGAACCTCATTGTCGTCAATATGTTCCCACTCTCTCACATGAAGAGGAGGTAGGCCATAATCCGCTACGTTGGCCAATAGCGGTTTGGTGGAGTTTATACATGTTCTCGAAGTTTTTGATTCTTGAAAGTGAAGTGCGAAATTTGCAATCGCTCTTGTAACGGTGAAAAAAAACATTGCGAGGAACCATGCAGGAGTTTGGAGCGATTGCAAATTTCGCACATAACTTGAAAGTCATTGGTAGAAAGGCAGTGCTGAGCGGGATTTGAACCTACCATTCAGTGCTGAAACTGCTGGATGGATTTCAATGAATTTTCGTTTGTTTGGTAGGCTGTAGGTAGGGCTTGGGTGACAACAATAACTGTGTATATTTTTTAATCCATAAAATGACATGGGATGATACCTAATCATTGTCTGGGTGAAACTGTAGGACACAGCTACTTCGGTATTATATTAGTTCATTATTTATAGTGTGGATTTATGGCACGTATGCTTAAAAGGTAAGGTATCATCACTGTTAGAGTAAATATAGAATATTTTAGTATAGTTATAGTCGTTTTTAAGTGCTAACCAATAAGAATCCAAATCAACCTACTACATTAATACAGAGTACGTACCGTACGCTATCATAATGCCGACCAATCCTATCACTACTTTAAAATTGGCTCAATAACTGCAGGAATATGTTTCTAAGGAAACTTAAAACCCTTTTTCTAATCTCGTTTCCATTGCAGTGTCTTCGAGCACGCCTTAAATTTCATACTAATTGGATTATTATACGGAAATGTGCGGATTCGAAACGGATACAATGCTCGAACGTGTGTCTATTCTTCTGGCTTTGTATCGACTTTAGTAGTCCCACGGAATTGCTAACTTCTCTCTACCTATTTCAAAAGTCTTACCTTAATGCAGTTTTGGATCCGAAGTTAGCGTTCTTAATTTCATCGAGTTTCTTGCGGATGTGAGAAGTTGTTTCTAGTGGGAAGCGTTTGATATGAAATAAAATTCTGCATAGTAATTTTGCGCTTACTGCTTTCAGAGATTGGCGCGTTTCGTTTTAATTTTGCGTTTAAAACATGGGTCATTTTTGCGCTTCAGAGCACCAAAAGCTCACGGATTTAAATTTAATTTAGATATTTTAATGATGATTTATTTAACTTGTGTGTGCAATGTGCTGCTTATTGTGTTATGGTATAATTATGACAATAATAGTCAGTTCTATAGCCAGTAACATTCACGTCAGTAACGATTGACGTTTGAAATCATGCACAAATAATGTTTATTCTATCGATTTTCACACGGGATTGCAAACAATACATCTATACTAGTTGAGCTCAAGTTACTATGACAAAGGTCTAAATGTTCCCATAAAAATACTAGGGAGCAACTTTACTCAATTAATAATAATGAATACGCTCCCAAAGCACCCCAATGTTTAACAGAAAACTTTCTATTTCGATAAAGTTCTATTTGAATATTTTGCGCAGAGGGGACATAGAACTTTGGTTCTTTAATTTTGTAAAAGTTTTGTTTTGTATAGCTTCCCGTTACGATTGCATTTGGCTTAGTAACAATCGATTAATTTTACGATGTGTGTAATTAAAACATAGAGTCATAGAACGTTATAGTTAATTAACTTATGACAGTATTTTTGTAATTTTCCTAAAAGATCCGTAATATTGTAATCGCTCACTAAGCCTTAGTACACTTCCGGGTTAATTAATGAAACACTCCTACAGTGTCCTTAGTGGGCAAAGGTAGAGCAGCAGTTGGCAACTTTAACAAGGCAAATAATGAATTTAAGTACAGGTAGTCGAGTCGGTCATTAGGAAACGTCTCTGCGTACCTCAATTAGTACGAAAAGCACGATCAGATTTTTTCCCGGAAGGGGAAGTAATGGGAGCTTTCGCGACGCACTCGGCCCCACATCCCCGTTGTTAACCATCAAAGTTGTAATTGCGATCTTACGATTCGCTGAACTGACACGCCCCCGACGTACTCCTAACGAATTTTTAATATACCTAAATGCGCTTATAAACAAAGGCGCAATGCCTCGGGCGGCGCCCTGTTGGGCTTAATTGCAGGTTTAGTGTCGGCGTTCATTAGGATATGCAGGCGCTTTTTTAACGCGATTATGACGTCGCAGGGTCTAGTTGAGGGTGCGCTGGGGCGAGGAGGGCTGCGTCACGTGCGAGGTCCGCACTCCGCAGCCCCACGCATGCGAGACCGCGGGGCGCCAGCAGCGCAGGCGCGGCCGACTGCCCCCGGCCTCCTCCGCCAGTCCGCCGCCGGCCGCCGCGCGCCCCGCCCGCCGCTAGTGATCGCGCCGACCGCGCGCCCGAGTGATCTTCAAGTGATGTCGACTTGTGACTAGTGCCATGTTCGTGCTCCGCTGTGCCCTCCTCGCGGCACTGCTCGCCGCAGCCGCCGCCGCCTGGCAGGAGAACGTCAGGCCCAAGGTCTTCGCACAATTAGGTGAGTTCACCACGAATGCCATGGAAACGTGACGGTGTTGGTGAACCCGATGCAACAATACGCTTAATAGCCCTCGGAGTCGATCATGTGGGTCCCCACAAAGCTCGAAGCCGCGTCGCTACGCCCCAAATACCCAATGTTTATGTTGTTTTGTTTGACGACAACGCGCGAACAAACACTCCATTCAAAAGTTCTCGTGTTTATGTCACAAGTGTCATGAATGTCTTCACAGCGGATGTTGTTGGTTTCAATGAAGATCATTACAAAACTTCAAGCTTCTGGTGGTAAATGTTATTGGATTCATAACAAGATTTGACGTTAGAGCGGAACTAAACAAAATATTTAGTGACGTTATGACGTCTATGTGAAGATAACCTAACTTCAGCTTCTGTCAAACTTATAGGAATCCAACATTATGATTCCAATTACGTATATCTGGTTTCTATTTGTTTAACGAGGTTAGAATTTTGAGGAAAACTACAAATGCAGCCCTTATTTTATTATTTATATTGTCAGAGGTTCTGACTCGATTCGTATTTATTGAACTTTTGTTGAGACATTTATAGTTGTGATCAATACTGTTGGTATCTAAGGCTCTAGCATTTTTCTATACTTCTAAGCTCGTTTTACTAATTTATTGCAAAATGGGTAATATATAGAAAGAAAAAGAAATCGGTGATACATATTTTAGCCATCGAGAGCTTTTGAAATGCTACCTAATCATGCACTCTTATCAGCTTCAATATTAGGTTAACATTATTATATTTATAGGAAGACTACGTAAGTATGTAGATATATAAAGTATGTAGGTATAGATAAATAAAAAAATCATAAACATGTACTTGTCATTGTCAGCTGTTTTCGGTGAGGCAGTCAGCAGCAAATAATTTGGTAGAGCACGCAAATCTTACGTCAGACAAAGTTGGTTATTTCGGTAACAACTTTCAACATTCACATAATAAATAGAATAAATAACAGTGACCCCAGCACTGCGCCTTGCGGTACGCCCGCAACTGTTCCGAGTCACGCGACAGTTAGTCCTGCAGGAATAAAGCTAGAGTGCACAGTTTGTGCAGCCGTCATTGTTTTATTGTGCAGTCTGCATTGCGGGGGACAGCCACGGGCCACGTGGCTCTCATTACACAAAGCATAGTTTGTCCAACGATTTTGCAATGTTCCACTTGGATTAGCGATCCACGCTATGCTTAACGTAGTGGATAGAACTTTGTCTGTGAAATGCTTTCAACTGCACGTCACGATTTAAAGGGTTCCGAGACGTTCATATCTGGGACTGTTTAAATAATGGATATTTTTTTGTGTTTTAATATGGTGAATGATGCTAATAGCATTTGTATGAAAATAGTGTATAATTATGAAAAAGTATACACAAAGTCACAAAAGTTGCGGAAATTACGTGATTGTTGGGTAGAGTCGAGCTACAAGCAATCTGTTTTTCCTAAACAATTGACTTGAAGAGGAACATAATAATAATAATTAGAAGCTATACCATTCAATAGTAATGCATATGAAAATATAATATTATATTACAATACCTAGTCAAGTTGATATTGCCATAAATGCCATGAAAGTGAATAGTGAAATAAACTTTTTTGACGTGTAATACTTTTCTAGTTTTAAGCTTCCGCTGGATACAAAAGTTCTCTTACGTTAATAAACAAAAGTCGGTCCCAGCGTGAGAATAAAAATGTGAACAAAATAACTTACCCACCAAATAAGGTTTTTGTGTATATCGATGAAATCGATACGATTTGGTTCAGTCCATAGTCGTAGGTATTAGCTTACGTAAGTTTTTGTCGAGAATTATCAGTGTGCCGAGAGTGTTTGTTTTTGTCTTGAACATTCCATAAGCTTTACTAGTTATTGGTTACTATATAATGTTTTTGTTGTGTTGTTTATGGCTTTTTGTCTGAATGATGCAAATCAGGCTTGGACGAATCAACTACAAATCAGATCAATGAAGATGTCATATAGGAAACTTGAGATAGCTATCTGGTTGATAACAAAAACGATATAACATCAGCTCTGTATTGATATGATCCAATTTTTGTTTTAATTTTATAAATTCAAATCACATGTCTCGATTCACACACCAAACGGCTTTTAGTCCCTGACATAACTGAGAGGTGTAATAAGCTTAACATGATCATGTGTTTGCATGTATATCTGTCTGTGGCGTTGTAGCTACTAAGCAGATGAACCAATTTTAATTTATCTTTTAGCTAATAAAAGCTAAATTGATGAAGATTGTTCAAAAAAGGTTGTCCAGCCATTTGAATATTATCAGCACTTTTATAGTTGACGACGGAAGACCAGCGCCGGTTCGTAAGAACTAGCACCATGCTGAGTTGGGGTCGGTTTGTGACAGAACTATGAACTCGACGTTCTTAGACAATTTTCATATTTTTTCTATGTTTTTGTTCTGTTACAAAATAAATTTTCTTTCTTTTTTAACGAAGAGACTGTTGGATTTTTTAAATTATGAGCTGAATTGCTATTGTTATTGATTTAAATATAACTGCATAGATGCATTACAACAATGCTTCCGAATCTGGATAAATTTGCAAACAGCGATTAATAAGCTAGAATGAATGGATGACGTCAGCGGAGATGCGAATATGTCGAGCACGTATCCTGCCATTCCTGCCGGTGGTGTACATCCGGCCATTGTTTTAGCCTTTTAGTTAACACGCTCACATGCTAATGGCTTTGGGTTAGTAAGGGAACGGAAGATACGCGTGCTTTATGCGCTATTAATTTTTATTTCGGTAACATGGTCAATGGTCTTGATATTGTTTTTCATGAAGCTATATAAGTAAAAGAAACAAAAACAAATCACTGGAAAGAATGAATAGCTGCTGGATCAAGTTGAAATCAGCATGACACTTCTGCCTTTACAAAAGTTGATAAAAGAATTCAAATATGCCACAAAACATTGTTCTCAACCAATCATTGTAGTTTTAGTTAAGTTTTACGCTAAATTACCCAAACTAAATGTAGCGAAGATCTTGTGCAGTATAAAGTAATAATGTATAAATATAATTGACAAATCATAGCAATATAATAAACTATTTACTTATAAATAATTTAAAAATGTTCCCAAGAAATAGAAAAAGTGCTCAGTAAACAGTAAATAAATGTGACTCAATAAGAATGAATCAAAGAAGGTTGAAAATTAATTAAACTCAATCATAGAATCAATAGTATCATAATAAAGTAAACAACTCATACTCTCATCAACGCAAGTTAATTAAACGTTAATATACTGTGTTTGATGTGCCGACACTCATAGCCAGAGTGTCAACACCTATGCAATACGATCCACCAATCGAAATTGGAGGGTCACACTGACCGCAGTTTGCGGTCCTGATGGCACTACGAACTTTGCACTAGATGGGGGATGGTGTTACATAGGTGCGTTTATGACCGTGCATGTTTTAGGTTGTGATATGATTATAAAGCTAGAGTGTATGTCCATGTACGAAATCCATTGCAATGGTTCGATTTTCACGGAAAATATATGCTGTGATAGATATTTTCGGCAAAATATGTTAGCGGACTTTGCAAATATCCGGAGCTTTAAAACTGTGATGACTGACTGAATGAAAACAACTACAGCTCAAAGCTAGATATTTAGAGAGGAGTCATCTTTTATCACGTAAAGGTAAAGGTAGGTAAAAGCGTGATCTCCATGTAGTATATTATAATAGACTGTACTTCCAAATCTGCAGCTTTTTATTTTATTCAGATTCTTACTTTCAACTTTCTTTCTGCCTTGTCCTATCTTAACTACAACTAGTTAATTGTTGGCATTTACGAGCTACAGTTGAACAACTCGACCGGTGTTCGAGCAATATAAATGCCCATCCTCATGGAGTATGCCCGGCGGCGGCTCTGTGCTGACCTATCTTGTACCACCTATATTGCATAAATGAATGATGAATTTTCATATAGGTATTAACCCCAAAGAGCTCATCAATTACTCCAACTTTGACACCCTTATCAAACTAACTTTGTATCGTGTCTGCACAAAGTTGCACATAATGTATGTACCGCTATGTGCCTTAGAAGATAATTGCACCAACCTAATTCCCGGGTAACGCTGCGTCCGCTTGATAACACATTCTCGAACTATGTCAGTAGTACGATAAATACGAAGTGGGTACAGAGAAATGCACTCTCGCCGGCATAATTGTCATTTATCTACTTGAATATGTGGTTTGATAACAACAAAAGTGATCAGAGATCTTTTAATTTCAATAAAATTTTCGAGTGTTGTTTTTTTAACCAATAAGTATTATTATCGAGAATCTTTTTGATATATTTTTTTGTTTTTCTTATACCTATCAATACGTAGTTTTTGTATACATATTGCACAGTTTCATTATGCTTTTTTAAGTGAAATGAGTGACTTTATTTTATGTTTTTAAGTTTTTTTTCCTTAAATATAGTATCATATATATAATATAACATACAGTGATATTTGTTTTTTGCCACAAAGCTACTATTATTATACTGATAATAATTGCCATAAAACTTGTTTTTTAACTTCTATTCTATTCTAAAACTATTGCGATAATCTATTGATAATCTTGGTTCTCTTTAGATAGTTCTAAAATATTTGTATAGCTCTGTACAGATTGATTTTGAAATGACATTTTTGAAAGTAATATATTTCTGTCCGTATGATAGCTTTATTAAAGGGCCACACAAATATGATAATAATACAAGACCGCCCAACTAGATCTCCAAGTAGCAAATATGTAGCAATAGCAAAGAAGAAGCTATACATTAACATTCGAATTTTATAAAAACGTCATCTTTGGTTGTAAAACAGATTTTGATACAAGAATCCATTTGTGATTGTGGTTCCGTACCGTGAATTAGAATACCACATTGCGCTGTCAAATGTAAACGAAGCCACGGGTGGTCGCTTAAAAGCGTCGTAGGATGCGACATATCTTAATCTTATACAGCTGAGCTTTAGAGGAATTTTTCATCAGGGACACGATCATACGTAGCTATATCGTCTAGAATAAATATGCTCAAATTCTTGATTAGGCTTCGCAAATAATTATTAGGGAAATACGGTTGAAATAAGTTTAGCCCTTCAAAGAAAGCAGTAGGTAAAGGATCCAGTTGATTTCATATTCTAGACCGGTTTATATGACGTGGGTTGGAGCAAGCTCGAGACGAGAGATCTGAGCGGGATGAAATTTCTCTGAGTCAGGGGCCGATGACTCACTACCTATAGCTTGGAATTAGGAACGGTTAATATATTAAGTACACACATTTCAGTTTATCTAATTGTGAATGAAAGTTGCTTTGTTTCAACCTTAATTTTTTTGAAGATGAGATTGTGTCTGTTTAGATAAGTTTTGGTACTCTATCATGTTTTGTTTCATTGTTTTGATTTGAATTGAACGTGTGATGAACGTTCCGGATATGAAAAAAGCTATGAATGTTTTCTTGTCTCTACTATCACTTTTAAAAGAAAATAAATCTATCTTTATTTTTTCGTAAACTGTGTTATTAGTTTGAATCACTGCAACGTAAGCACCCTTAAATCCCTAGATAAGGTTGAAACGCAAATCCTCTTTTAAAAAATAAGATTTATCGACTCAGGCCCAGGCAGGTGCCTGCGTCTGGAGTTCCATTCTTTAACGTTTATGGTGTTGCATTGTGGGTTCCAACGCCCTCTTTTGTGCTCTAACTGGTAGGATTATAGAGCGTTTAAGTGGTCCCATAAAATAACCGTTTACTTACAACCTGAAGAAGAAATAAATTACTTAACAGGATAATGCTTTTATATCCGGGGAATGTTTTGTACGTGTCGCGTTTTACCTTATGGGTATTTATTGGGTCATTCGTCAGGAGCCAATACTCTTGGGGGCAGTTATGTGGTTGGGGTGCATAATATGACGCGGTCTCCTTTATGATTTCAAGCCTCTGGCTTACAATTTATTAGTCTCACTGTGGGGTCTTGAGTAATATTGCCCATAGAATATTCTTTCTCTTGCTCTCCCTTCCCGTTCATTAGTTTAATTAAAGTAACAGTTGTCGCCTTCTTTTATTGGGCTATTATATCGTCCATTACGACGCGAGCTTTATATAGACAGTGATCGATCGATATTGAAATTAGTCTGTTGCTTTTGCTTCAAAAACCATTTCTTATTTAATAGAAACAGTTCAAGCCGCAATAACCGTTAAACAAAAAGGACAAAAGTTCAAACGTCGACACGAGGAATGCGGTCGCGAGCGAATCAAAATGTGTTTAATGGTAACGCGATATGGTGACTAATAGATTGCGTTGCATCTTGTTTACATTGCCACGGAAGTTCAGAACTTGTTATCAGGTGAAAGGGTCTTTTGTTGCTCGAATGGAAGTTTGTATACGCACGTGCGTGCGGAAGTGGGGGGTCGAGACTTGTGGCGCCGCCTGGCGGGAGAGGGACAGCTTGACGACGCGATGTATTGTCTTCGCTGGTGTGGGATTTACCGTTTCTTTTGTTTTATTTTTCGGACACGCCGATTAATTTCTTTTAGTGGGCTGTTTGGGGTCGCGGTTTGCTTGCACAATCAAATCCCTTTTTGTTGTGCCGTTTTATTCAAGAGCTTTTCGGATTCCAGGCGAAGACTGGCACAGACGTTGTGATTGCGATTACTCGAGCAGTAAATATTGTGGTTGGGGCATGTGCATGACGTTTGTTTCACATTCGTTTCCTTTGCGGGGTTCTGAGAAGCTCCAAATAACGTAACTCCAAATGCACTTTGCAAACTTTGAAACTTTGAAGTCGCATGTGAAAACGAAATATTTTCGCATAACACTTTATTGCCTTGAGTTTCGTTGTAAGTAAATAAGAGTGTACTTATAAATTTCATTGAACTTCTAAAAACTGCAAGAAAGCTAGATCTGGTGCTTCAGATGTGGTCTCTTGGATAAGGTTTTGCCGCATGTTTGTGAGTAAAAACAAAATCTATGATATGAATTCCATAAATCACGTTACATTTCGAATATTGCCAAAAAGGGAAAGGAACGCTTCTTGCAATCTATCGGACCAGCTGTTCTATTTATAGCCCCATGAAAAATGGTTCAGAAGCGTATCAAAGGCGGAGAGCTCATGAATGGGTGTTTTATCCAACCCTTGCTGACGAGGGCAAAGCAAACATTGGTTCAGTAATAAAAATATTTGTCCAAATCGACGGGTATAAGACGGTTTTTTGCAGAATATATCCCGGGGTCCATTGTCGTGCAGTTTTTAAACTGGGATTAAGGGAGCTAATCATGGGAAGGGGTTCATTTCTACCACGCTGAATTTGTAACGTTTTGGTTGCAATTTTTTGTGGAAATTCAAACATGATTAAAAGTTAATTTGTGCGGAGTGGCGACGACTTGAATTTTGATAAGGATTACGGATTTGTAATTTAGATTTAAAAGCTGTCTGACGATTTAAATTTCGTTTCGCGTTAGTTCGACGTCAGCTGAAAGAAAACTTTGCATTATTTTTAAATGTGAAGTTTCATATCTTAGACATAAGAAATGAAATGAGGTGTTTACTGATGGATACAGAACTTTTACTGAAAAAGTTCTATAGCTACATTACAGGACAATACAACCCAGCCTGAGGCATGTAAAACTTTTACAACCACGAGCACAGTAAAATTTGTTTATCTAATTTAGTGGCTTGTTGCTGCCGCATTCGTCTTAAAAACAGTAAAATATCAAATTAACCGTTTACAATGTTATTCGCACAACAATACCCCATCGGCGATAAATCTTCATATTCGTACTCATTCGCAGCGAGCATTTAAAACCCTTCTCATTTGAAAAGGCACCGATGAATGGCGCCGAGTCAATGGGACGTAAGAAATGGGCCAGTGACGTGAGGCACGGGCAAGTGAAACTGTGAAACCATTTTAAATTGAGCCCTCTGGGATTTGCTTTGAACCGCAAGCTCAGGTGCAACGCCGATGGTAGAATTAACTTTCTACTGTGCACGAAGACGAGTGGACGAGGGACAGGTTAGCTTAGATTATATCCAGTGGAGTTAGACCTGTCAATCTGCATGGGTAGCATGAACCATCGACGTAACTCTTGTCTCGAGAAAGCGTTTGACCAATGAACGCTTCACAGGGATCACGTCATGAAACTATAGTTGACTGCATTGGTCAAATACTTTCTCGAGAGAAGAGATAAATGTCGAGTTCTACAGCTCAAATTTATTGCGTTAAATTATCATGTGATTCAACATAATGGCGAGAAAGAATTGTTCCAGTGTAAAGAACCTACTTAAAAATAGAGTTCATAATTAATTATGTGTTTATCAGTCACGACTTTTTATTATTGGAACGAAGTTCCTTATCGCGCGTTGCGAAAGGAAGCTAGACGGAAAAAATTAAGACTAAAAGTTGTAACGACACTTTTTGCTATAGTTGTAAGCCGTGCGGCGTGCGCGTGTTTCTCTGTCTGTCTCTCTCTCTCTCATAGAAAGCAAGCCTGTTATTTTCGTTTCGTCTTTCTATTTCGCATTGAACCGTGTGGTGTTGCGACGATTTATATTTTTGTTGAGTGTATACAGGTTTTTTGTGCATAATTAATAATTAACAATAATAACAATAATGACAGTGTTTCTGCACAAGTTCCACAAGCCAATTATTACTAAAATTGAGTCTACTGTTTAAGTTTATATTAAATTATATTTGTTAATAATAAAAAGAAAATTATAATATAAATATAAATATAAAATAAATAAAATTTTATTACAATTCCTTCACTAATTAATCGAAAGGAACTTCGTTCCATCCGGGTGTCCCTTGACACCTCTCAAGTTTTTTTTGTATAATCAATAAGGCGCTGTTGAAAATAGTTACTTATAATAAATACAGTAAATATGTTATTTATTTAGAGCCAAGAATATTTTTTTACACTCCTTAAGATATTGCCTATACGCATACGGGAATACGCTGGTATATTATATTCATATTTTTACAACCACAGTGATAAAACTTTCAAATAGGAAAGACATTAAAATGTATTTCCACAACCCTTATTAAGATTGAGCAATGTGAATTTGTCTCAATCGGATGGAGTGAAATGAAGAAATATTTTTATTATTCTCATGTCGAGTTAGATTGTAGCCATAAAATATAAACTTTGTTTAAAAGCCCCTTAAAAAAATAGAATAAAAAAAATTATAATGTAGAATATTATAATAAACAATTGTACGGAGTAAGCCGATGGAACGTAAAAAATAGGTTACTTGGTTTTTAGGACGTACAATCCTCGTAATTAAAAACTATAGCACGTCCTGAGGAGACAACTTTAGAATCATAAATGAAAGTCTGCGCTGTGGCTTTCCAGAAAGATACATGATCACGACTAACTTCATCTATATCATCATTATCTGATCTATATACATACATGTTACTGGATAATTAATAGTACTGTACCCATTAAGCGAGTTAAAACTAGATTTGCACAAAAGGAATACGAAGTAATGGTTCCGCACCTTTACAATAGTTTGAATAAAAAATATAATGTTAAAAAATACAGTAATAATGAATTTAAGAAGATTATTTTGGAATGGTTAAAAGATTTTGATTATGAAGGTATTGAAACTATGTTAGCAAGTTATTATTTTTAAGTTTTAATTTAAAAATATTAGAATTATTATATTATTATATTTATATTTAATAAACACATATTATATTGTATCTACATAGTATTATTTATAATACTAAATGATTTATATTTATTTATAATATTAACATTTATAATATTCACACTCACGCACGCACACTCCAATACACACACACACACACACACACACACACGCACACTTTCACACACACACACACACACACACACACACACGCACCCACACACCCACACACACACACACACAATTTGCCTTATTCTTAGATATTGCTTATTTTTATGATGTTCTGTAAAACTAATTAGAGTGACATAGCTTAGATAAAATTAATAATGGGAGAAGCCACTGACTCCTGAAACACAGTTTCCACTAGTTCGGGAGTCTATGGATTCATTATAACTTTGTAACCAAATGTGTCAATAAATAAATTTGTATTTGTATTTGAGTACTACGTAAAAATGCACCGTAGTTTGCGTCAACTTTATAGCTCTTCTATGATATTATTTTGGTTGTTTTTTTTGTTTTGGCTCCACACTTTTGTGTATTTAGCCAGTGTCAAGTAATTGATAATATCTCAAGTTAATTAATATCACATAATGTGTCAAGTCACAGTCCAAGTCATCAAGTTAAGTCATAGTCTAGTCTAGTTAAGTCATACTCCTAGTAAAGTGGTGGCAACTTTACCAGAAGTTTCTATGGAGTTTTGGAAACAACACGAAAAAAAACGTTTCACCATCATTATACCACTTTCCCACACTCATGCCTGTAATTCAGCACTTAACGAATAAATTGCCACCAATTTTATGCACTAACACTGAAAGTAACACACGTTTTGGAAAATAATACAATGCGGCGACACGATCTTTTTCGTTTTCCCGCCAAAACTCATTTTGGTTGTTCTTACATTTCACAGTTTCCATCTTATTTAAAACGATGATAATACCCAATGCGAGCACGTTTATAACAGCAATCGAACATAGCACTTATACTGTATACTTAAATAGGGTCGTATTTTGCGTAGCAAGAATATGGCGATTACATTGAGTTGAGCGTCGATTTATATATTTTTTACTCATTGTTATAAAAAAAGTAAGTTTATAGTTGGTTCATCGAAACATAATTTATCACTATGATTTTTTTAAATGGGGTGTCTCATTAAAATGTAGCTTTTGACAGTGACAGAACCCAATGACATTGACAGAACCAAAATTTCCGCTTTCGATTTCATCATTTCTTCTGTGTTATCGCAAGGCAGACTATTCATTTTTAGATCATTTTAAACTTCAGGTACAATTACTAAGCCCAGTTACTACGATACCATAGCTTCATATCTCAGAGGTCTGGTTACACTGGCCTCGGTTCAAGCTCCACTAATGAGCCAGGTGGTTCTTGCACAATGTGTGCGCCGACAATGGCGAGGGTGCGCTATGAGGGCTTTGGATGTGGACCTTTATATATTTATTTAAATTGGTAGTCACGTGACTTGCACAGCTGGCTTTCTTGTGCAATCACAGCTAATTTTAATTAGTATTAATCAGTAATAATTTTATTTTGGCGAACTTCAATATAAATGAGAGAACCTGACAAATCTTCAATTCAGTTTTTAAATAATACGAATTACGGAGAGATTTACATACAAAAATCACAGTAAAGCAAAAAATAAATGTTCTTTAGATTCAATCAGACTAGGTTTTCTTATTTTTTATTTTTGGTTTTATTTTTAAATCATATTTTTTTAAAGCTAGTTTGTGTAGTAATCACTGTAATTAGAAACAATGTTTAAACTTGAATTATAATCATCTTCACAGTATATTTAACTCCTAGCAAAATTTTAACTTGCTAACCTTTTTGAGCTTCCTGTCTCACGGCTTTTTTCTATTTCCTCATCTTTTGTTTTCTCAAAGCCTGCAGATTGCAATATGCCGTTTGCATTCCATTCAACGTTCAAAAATATATCGTCTTCTGTTTCCACGATGGCGCCATTCGTTTTATAAACAGCCAGTCCTAATGCAACTTTACGAGCGGATTAGGCGACATCCCGAGAACCCCATTGATCTAAACAAGCAATCTTGAAATGTTATTACTTCCTTGTACAATTTCGCGAGTTTACCCAATAAAATGAGCGCAGGATTCCGCAGGAAGCATTACTTGGACGGTATATTTAGTAGGCTAAGAATAAACAGGATCGTGCTGCCCTTTCCACTTGAACTTGAGTTGAGTTCATTGACCGATGGCTTAGTGTGATAACTATGACTCTGTGCTATGACTACTGTCTCTAGCATTCTATTTTTAAGTTTATTGGGATTGGATTGTATGAAAGATTTATTAGTAATAAAAGTTGGATGTGGGTTAAGTCTTTAATTTTTTATGTTGTTGTTATTGATTTCTAATTTGATTGCATTACTTTTTTAATGACTACGTTTCTATGGTCAAATTTTTTATTAATTTCCCCTGTAGCATTTTAAATATTTCCTTCTTTTTATGCCTCTTTTTCATAACTGGTAATCCCTATTATAATAATCTTATTTAACTCAGTCGGTGGACGTTTGGAATTCTGTAGATTTCCAATTAATGGCCAACATCGGCCTCGTATCGTTCCACTAATAATAATGTCATGTTTTTATTTCCATAACGGAACATGTATATTGTATTCTAAGCGTAAATATAAATTCCATGTACGAGTTTTATTCTGATCTCAGAAATGCTTTTATGGTTGTGTGCGTATTACTAGAACTAAATCGTTTTAGCACTTTTGTCTCTGTGTGCGAGTTCTTCTCTTATTATATCTACTTGCGTGGTATGCTTGTGTGTGTGAAGTGAAACCTCCTGCAGTTTATTCGTCACCCACATCCTAGTATGCAAGTGCCGACTGGCCTCTTTGAAGGTTCAATTTCCTGTAAAATGTCAGCGACCTAGTTCCACTGATGCACATTAAGCATCACTGGAGTTTGGAAGCTTAGATTTTATCCCATCTCGCCTATTCTACAGAACTACCACTATTTTGTTGGAAGCTATACCTATGTCTAGGTTAATACTAACTTCCTAAAGAGGGTTATACTACATAGATCTATTAATTTTGCTATGTTATTGATACTTATGATTCCCAAAAATGACATATAATAATGTGTCATTATACAGGTAGGTCTTTGGTAATTATTTAGTTCATTAAACCACCCTAGCGATCGTAAAGTCTATGCAAGTCATTAAATATGTCTGTTTAACTAATCCCTCATTCTTAAGCGGCGGCTGGTTCGAATCCCGTGACAAGACAAGTATTGGAACACAAAATAATTGCGCATATACTTGTTCTGAGTCTAAGTGTAGTGAGACCATAGTTTTTGTAGTTCCTGGGTTGCTAGATACAGGGAATCCTAGTTTGGGTCCAGGATCTATGTATGTTATCGTTAAAAAATTAAGTAAAAAATGTGTACTATTATGTTGGTATGTACGGTAAAATGACAATTTGCAATTATCAAAATAGCGACATTAACATTAAACAAAGCAAAAACAAAGTTATACCGGCCGATAGATGGAGCTAAACTAAAGAATATTAACTTCAGTCGTGTGGTCTAAAGCACAGTAATTTTTTATTATTATTATTAAGTCATTGACTTCATTTTCTTCTTTATTTGTAGTATTTTGACCTTATTCATCTATTTATTGTGCATGCTGTGTTGATTCATTATTAGATACGTATAGATAGACAAAAAAATACCACTAGAAAAATAATACTAGAAATCTCGAACAATAAAATCGAAAACACTCTAGATTACTCTACATTTTCGTGACAACGTGTTACTGAAATGTACAGTTCTATATTTATTATGGCTTAAAATCATTATTCAACGAAATATTTAAATTAATATTGGCGTCTGTACATTTTTTATTATAACTAGCTTCTATCCGCGGTTTCACCAGTGGATAAAAAGTAAAAAAAAACGCTTTAAATATTATCCTATGTCTGTCTCCTGGTTCTAAGCTACCTCCCCATTAATTTTCAGCCAAATCGGTTCAGCCGTTCTTGAGTTATAAATAGTGTAACGAACACGACTTTATACATATAATAGATAAACGTCATTTTGAAATTGTATCTAACTAATCTACTATATTATTAGTTGTCTATATAGATGAACGTCATTTTGAAATTGTATCTAACTAATCTACTATATTATTAGTTGTCTATATAGATGAACGTCATTTTGAAATTGTATCTAACTAATCTACTATATTATTAGTTGTCTATATAGATGAACGTCATTTTGAAATTGTATCTAACTAATCTACTATATTATTAGTTGTCTATATAGATGAACGTCATTTTGAAATTGTATCTAACTAATCTACTATATTATTAGTTGTCTATATAGATGAACGTCATTTTGAAATTGTATCTAACTAATCTACTATATTATTAGTTGTCTATATAGATGAACGTCATTTTGAAATTGTATCTAACTAATCTACTATATTATTAGTTGTGTAATGTATCCAGTAGCCATTTTATTGGATTTGCAGACTGCGACAAGGATTATGCTAATGCAGTACAAGCGTGCTGTGTCCGAGTATGAACGATAGGGCTGAGCTTTAGTTTCGGTTTTATTTTCAGTATGCCTTACTACATTTTCGGATAGGTAATTTTAAGTTTTATATACGCAAAACGTTTCTAACACTTGATGCTGGCAGCTTGACGAACATTCACAATCAAGCATCTGGTGAAAAAGTTGATAGACAGATAGAGAACTATTTTTGTCTCAGCAATGAAATACATAAACAGGAATTTTATTTTTTATTTTATTTTATTAATGTTTGGAAGAAACAAACCGTACAATATTCAACTTAATAAACTAATATTACTAAGACTTAAACCAATAAAGTTTCTATATATTTATAAATCATTCATGAAAGAAAGAAAACACTTTATTGAAAATAAGTAGGTAGCTACCAACAATACATTACAATTTTAAATTAAGAGAAAAAGGGAAGTGATTTATGGGAAGGGAATAAATATAATATTTACGAACTAGTGTAACAATGGGCGGTTTTATCGCTGACAGCGATCTCTTGAAAGTATTTGTGTTTCATAAAGTTTGTAAGTGAAAAATAATAAACGGCACTACAGTTGGAGGTGGAAATTGTGTCTAAGTAAGTATACTTTTACAAATAGTTACTTAATCAAGACTGGCGAAGCTTTTAGAAATATAACAATAAATTAAATAATATATTAAGTAACGAGCTTCTGCCCGCAGCTTCACCCGCAGCGTGGCCTATGGGAAAAAAATTCAACCACCCATTTCACCCTCTTAAGGGTAGAATTTCGTAAAATCCTTTCTTAGCGGATGCCTACGTCATAACATCTACCTGCATGCCAAATTTCAGCCCGATCCGTCTAGTGGTTTGGGCTGTGCGTTGATAGATCACTATGTCAGTCAGTCAGTCAGTCAGTCACCTTTGAGTTATATATATTTAAATAGATATTCAGCCAGATTTGTCCAGTGGTTTGGGCTGTGCGTTGATAGATCACTATGTCAGTCAGTCACCTTTGAGTTATATATATTTAGATATTTTCGATTTCTGTCATACAAAATACAATAATTTCGGTTTCGGCTTAACTTTTCGGTCACACCACTGCACAGTACAGTAACTACTGTGTCGAGTATCGATTACTCTATATTGGGTATGTCTGCGATGTCTCGACGTCGGTAAAACGATGTCTTCCGCTGTGTTCAATCGTTATGGTTCATTGTACTTATGTACGCTTAATTTTGAATATAAATTAGCCTTTGAATACAAAGTATCTTCGTAATTATTGTAAAGATCAAGGGATCATAGAAGTTATTTTCTTACACATATTTTAGAGCTTTAAAACATCTCTCTATTTGTATACAATTTGTATGAAAAGAAACTGAGTAAATTATCACAGAGCAGCGCTCTCAGAAAAATGTGAAGCCAGAAAAGCCAGCGTCACACCTTTTTGTCATTTGCAAGTTTTACTCTGTTAGGTATATAAGTAATTTCACGCTGTTCACCGTTAATATTGTTTTCTTTACAGGTATAATATATTTTTACGGCTTTTTCTTTTTTTATATTCTCACGGTCGTAGGCAAAGCATTACCTTTTCAATTATTTATCAGGCTCGAAACAAAAGCTCCGTGTTTCTTCGTGTTACTTTTACAAACGTGTTGATAAATGATTCAATTGCACTTGGTATCGGCCTGTTCCGATCAATAGAATAGGAATAATTTAGAGGAGGTTTGGAAAAGGATCCAGTTTAAAGAACGTAGGCTGTAAAAGTCTAGGGAACTGACAGTAAACGGAAACGTTGACTTCTCGTTTATCATGCAAAGCAGGAATTGGTTTTCTAGATGGTTGTTCTGTTCACTTTCTTTTGACAACTTATAAATTTATAAACACCAAATATAGGTTGATTTTGGGTTCGTTTTTTTTAAATTCCAGTATATTTTATAGCCATAATGCATCAATCCGCAGTTGGCCACAGTTTAAGATTATGAATTTTTCTCACTGTCAATATTTAATAAACTTTTAGAATCACAAATCAACCATAGCTTCCATTATTAGTACATTACAAACATTATTAATACATTGCTTGCATTGTAATAATGTGTTTCTCCAACGATTTCTATTACATGTTCTAGATTTTTCTAGACCCTTAGCAAATAGTACCGAGTTCTTAAACGAGTGACAATGTTTGAAAAGGCTTTATTGGAACGTGGTACAGATATTGCAGTAGGGCTTAGCGCTGGATATCCGAAGGCTGAAGGTTTCTTGCTTCCAATGGTAACAAATAGTTTAGAAATATAATTAAACTAATAATGTAATGATAGAAGTATGACGTAGTCTTCGAATGCCGAGATTTTCAAATGACTAGAATTAAAAACGCAGAATGACAAGATTTCAGTGATAAGATCTCGGTATTATTTATACCAGATCTTAGACTCACAAGATTATAAAATTCCTATATAGGTTAAACGAAGTAATTTTATCTCTAAATATATATAACTCAAAGGTGACTGACTGACTGACTGACATAGTGATCTATCAACGCACAGCCCAAACCACTGGACGTATCGGGCTGAAATTTGGCATGCAGGTAGATGTTATGACTTAGGCATCCGCTAAGAAACGATTTTTGGAAATTCCACCCTCAAGAGGGTGAAATGGGTGGTTGTATTATTTTCCCATAGGCCACGCCGCGGGCGAAGCTACGGGCAGAAGCTCGTAGGTTATAAAACGAAGTGATTTTAGAATTACAATACCGCAGAGTACTACAATTTCAGAACGAGAGATCTCAGGATGACGATATGTAACTCTCACTGTAATAATCGCAAAAGCGTGAAGGTTCAACCTTATCCTAATCATTTTGCTTACATTTTTGTAGAAAAACGAGTAATAAAATAACGCAATGATAGGATTATAATTTTATCTAAGTTATGAAATAATTATGTATTACTGAATGTGACCGTAACGTAACAGAACTTGGAAACTTTCCGACCGACTCATTAATTATGACCAACATTAATATAGGCTGTAGCTCCGCGGGCGATAGGGATTTGTTGACTTGGCCATGTGTACTCATATTGTGTAATTTATATTGTTTTGCTGAATAAATATTGTATGTTACGCTACAAAACACGAAGTTTAATAATATGTAGTTAGAAATGAATGAGTGTCACAGAGCGTCGAGACTATACGTATTCGTTACTCGTGTTATGAGGTTATGGATATATTTTGTCGTGTGCGGATAGATATATGTATTTTGTATTCCTTTTACGACAGGCTTTTATGATGACGATAAAAAAGATTAAAACTTTTGCAACTTTACTTTGCTTTAATAAACTGATTTCATTGTTTTTTTTATGGTTACATGGGCATGCGTTTGACAACAACTCACCTGATGGTAAGCATGCAATGAAGAAACTGTTTTGGACTATTAATTCCTAAAATTTCGCGTTATACTTGTTTGTTTCATCGTTCTGAGATATATCTCGAAAGTTCGACCTATATTCTATGACCGAGTTGTATATTGACTGTGGTCACGAGTACACCTTGTAAATATATGTTTTAGCGCGATTAAGTCAGTCAAAGTAATTTGAATTTTGGGTCCTCGCTATGAGTATTATATTTGTCTACCACAAAATCAAACACAATAACGTGAATTTATTTGATATTGTCATTTTTCTTCTCCCTAGTAGTGCAGGCATCAAATGTGTTCAAATGTTTTCATGTCTGTTTTTGTAGAGGTATTTATATATTTAGAGGAAAAACACCGCAAAGACCGCTGACTTTTATTAAAGTTATTGTACTCGCCCGCCGTCATATCGTTACCAATGTGGTTTTTTTACGACACATGTCACTTAATTGCCAAGGAGCGGTGGCTCTCCCAAGGGTTGCTCGGAGACCTGCTGCGCCATTATGACTTCTATCATTATGAGGATAATAACGCTATTCCCACTGTTTTATATACTTGGAAGAAGTGGCGTGGAAAATGTAATAGGTCTTGTTAATTTCGTTTATTGTAGCACGTTCGTCAATATACCTACTCGTACTAAGAAGCCTTCGTAGGTTAGACGAGTCCTTTATTAACTTGATGAACTATGAACGTTTTTTTGTATATTATGTAGCAAAATCTTGGACGAATCACCGAATACGTATCTATAAAAATCTGTGCCTTGCATTCGGAGAGAACTGTTGGATAATTAAAGCAAGTGACTGTTCAAAGCGGTGGGAAGCCTAGTTCAGCATTGGACGTCTTTCTGTTGATGACGATGGGGATAAAATGGCCAGGGAAATAGATAAGTGGGTATTTCTACTATATTTTTTGTTAAAATAGCCTTGCAGTGTATGAATTATATAGTATACTTATATATACTTTTTATCTATCGATGGTTGCCGTGGTCGGCCAAGCAGAAGGCTAAATACCCAGAAATAGCTGAATGGTTTTTGGCCAACAAAGATCTAGGTTGACATCAGGCAGGCGTCTGGTCGGTTGGTCAGCGTGGTTCACTGCTTTCTTGTAGACTACGACTGCCGGTCTACAGATAATAAAGAAAAGTATTAACATAATAAATAAAAACAAAATATCATTATTAAAGCACTTTTGAAATAAAACTTCTTTACACACGTTTGACTTGGGGAGTAAACTGGCGAGAACGGAAGTTGAAAATTGTTAAACGTAGATCTTCATTGTCAACATAAAAAGATAAATATTTGTTTTTTATGTTAGTATGTCCGGTAAAATGACAATTTTCAATTATCTATTAAATTAAAGAAATTTTACTTCAGTCGTGTGGTCTAAAGCACACTCGTGTTTTTATCTCGAGGCTGGAGAGATTTTAACAGTTTCACGATTTCAAACCTCCTTTTTCCTCGTTAGGTTGACACTCAAATGTGTCACTCGCAAGTGGCGATCCGGACTAAAAACTAACGGATCGAAAAAAGAGTCTCCAGTTTTTATTAAACGCTCCAGAGTCGGTCGTCGATCCCTACCATGTGCCAAACAGCTGCGCTGACATTTTTTTAACACCAACTTTTGACCCCACTTCGCTACGATCATTCATGTGGGAATTGAACTCTACAGTTTTGTCGTCACAAGTTTTAACCTAATTTTAACGCGATAAAGCCGCGTATTGCGCGACACTACAAAATCTAATTTGACGCAAGCACTATTATTATTGGCGTAAATTAATTGCTTCATGTCATTTAAGAAATTACGAAGTATTGAGTCGTGTTTTCAGTAATTACTTTGTAAGTCTACTGGGGTTTATGTGTATCATATGTATCTCTGATAGTTTATTTATACATTAAAAAAATTACCCTAAGTAGTGTTATAAACATACACACACATACCCTTACAAATTACATACTTTTTACACTTTATATAACTAATAGTTTTTTGTAATTATTTCTAATTTGGTGTGTACAATATATATTCATCTATATACATAAATTTGTCACAGGTATCTAGTGATGTAGGGCTTTCATACTTGTGTTTCATATGGCAAAACAAGAATTTATGGGTAGTCTGGCTCAGATTCACTTAGATTTTTTGCTACACACAGTTCACATTGTCTTCTAGCTTTATTCGTGGCAGATGGTCATATTTCTTGTTGGCGTCATTTATTAGATTTTTTCTTTCCCAAAACAAGTCCACGAGGTTAGAACCTATATTTAGTAGGAAAGTTTCTTTCTTATCTATTTTGTTTTAGTTCTTGTTTGACAGACGTTCAGTCGAAAGGTTAAAAAAAATATTTTAGAATTTATAGCCGCCGTTGAGGCATTATTGCCGTGTCTCTGTTAAATATTTTGCGTGCTATTTCCAGCTTTTTATTTTTGCACTCTGGCACCGCACAGTAAACACATACATTTGATAAATGTATTATAGAAACAACCCGCGGTTTCATTCGCTATTTACTCGTTTCGCCGCGGAATCTCTTAATTTTCCAGGATAAAAAGCATTCTATGATTGTGTTACTATGATTGTGTTTGGTGTGAAAGACAATAAAAATACAATTAAAAAGAAATCATTTCACTTGAAAACGATGATTTAAAAAAACGTATGTGCTTTAGACCACACGACTGAAGTAAAACTTCTATACGAAACGTAACTTTCTCTCTTTCTATCTTCACTAACTTATATATCCCTCTCAACTTCCGTTCGCTTCGCCCGATCAATTTCCGTAACGCTCTCGTCACTCATTCATTAGCTTACTTCCCAAGACAAACGTGCGTAAAGTTCTACTTTAAAATTAACGGTTACCGGTTAAAAATCTACGTGCTTAGTAAAAAAGAACTTTTTGCATAGACTCTTAACAGCCAAGGTAGGTCATGAAATTTCTCAACTAACAACATTTCGGGCGTTATCTGAAGGATGAAAACACTTAAGGAATTTTTAGAAATATACAGCTTCAACTTTACATGTTTTTGCGAAACAAAAAATGTCTTCCTACTTGATAAATCGCGGTCTTTATGCGGGGGAAGGAAGCGATGAAAAACTTGGTGAATTGTTTTAAAACACCCTCTTTTATAATTTCGGTATCGTGTTCCCCCGTTTGCGGGCAACTCCCGAAAATATGGCCTAGATAAATTTAGAAAAGTTCGAGAAAAAGTTTTGTAAACCAGTTTGGGAACTCGCAAAAAGGTTTCGGAAACGAATCGGTAATTAGGTACACAAGTTCAGTTTAACTTTTGTTTGCTTTCAGCTTTTACATCTATTGAGTAGTTCGGTAACGTTATTAGTTGCCTGAGTAAATTTGTGATTTTTCTTTTGCCGATTTGTTCCAATAAAGTTTTTTATAGTTATTTTAACTACAAGTTACTACAAAAACAGTTATAAATACTTTGTTAGTAGAGATTTTCAAGTCTGTTTTAACTTGTAGGTATTACTGCAATAATGAACCATATTGGTATGTAATCAAGGGTTTTTTTCTTTTGCCAATTTGTTCCAATAAAGTTTTTTATAGTTATTTTAACTACAAGTTACTACAAAAACAGTTATAAATACTTTGTTAGTAGAGATTTTCAAGTCTGTTTTAACTTGTAGGTATTACTGCAATAATGAACCATATTGATATGTAATAAAGGGTTTTTTTATTTTGCCAATTTGTTCCAATAAATTTAATATAGTTACTTTAACTACACGTTACACAAAAACAGTTATAAACACTTTGTTAGTATAGATTTTCAAGTCTGTTTTAACTCGTAGGCAATAATTAACCTTATTGATGTGTGATAAAGGGGCTTTTTTAATCACAAACAGGATTTTTACCCGAATCTGTCTTTTGTAAACTATCATCACAAGTGATCTGACGATCTGATAATGAACAAGTGAATAAGCTCTAATTCTATTTTCTCTCTGTTAAATTTACCAATACCACCACAAATAAAATAAGTTTTTCTAAACTAAAAAAAGGTTATTCTGTGTATGTACCATAATTTTTTGTTTCTTTCTTTCGCCTATGTAGTAAGGTGTTTAAACATCTTCCGAAATTAGTCTTTACTGTTTTTATTAGTTTAATTTAAATTATCGCAATTTTATATGGCAATCACACTAATATTTTAAAGGCGAAAGTTTGTATGTGTGTATGTGTGTATGTTTGTTACTCCTTCACGCTCAAACGGCTTTGGATGAAATTTGGTACCAAGATAGCTTATACACTGGATTAAAATATAGGCTACATTTATCCCGGAAAAGTGAAACTATCCCGTGGGATGAGCAAATAATTAAAATAAACCGCGGGGCGCAACTAGTGGCAATATAATTACAATGGAGATCTATGTGAACTAACAACATTCAACTTCCGTTCGCCTCGTTACACATTCACCAGCTTACTCCCCAGTCGAGCGTGCGTAAAGAAGTTTTACTTCAAAAACATGGTCTCTACAAAAGCTCTATCAACTCGACAAGACGAAAGAGATAGCAATATCGTAAATTAATACGTTTCAGTACAAATGCGTAGTTGACGTCCTTACAACGTCAACTCTAAACTGAAGCTGTAAGTAACGCTTCAAACGGCTACAGCTATTTGTCGGAGTGTAATTACTTGAGAGGTCTTAATTACGGCCATCCGGGGTTTGATTGGGACTGCATTGTTTGCGTCCAGATAGAGCGAACGGGATGACTGCTAGTACAGTTAGTCACCCAGGAACAGATAATGTAATAGTTGAAGGGTTGAAAATAAAAAGGATTTAACTGACAAATTGACAGTTTCGAGAAAATTGACTTTAAACGTCAACGGCGTCATTTTAATGTAGAGTGCTTATAAGGTAATAGAAAAGGTTTATGTAAGTTTCAGTTGCTTGAAAATGTTTTAATTCTATTTTAAATACTTAATATAGTACTAATTCATACAATTACTGTAAAAATATAATATAATAAAATAAATATAATAATGTTTATATGCTAAGCGAGCTGTATTCCTGTGACATATAAACCGTTTTTAGACTCAAAATCTCGAGATTAAAGCCTCATTTCGGTATTTTGAGAATGTATTATTGAAGATAATTTCACGCTGAGTCCAACGATACCCATAAGTCATTTTGTGAAAAAAATCAGTTAAATCCTTTTTGTTCTCACCCCTTCAGTTATTACGTGGGCTTGGGGGTTGGGGTGGTTTAGTATTGTCACCATATGTAATGCCTATGATTGTCCCATACTCGTAGGGTATTCCAAAAATGTAATTTTCCGAAATGTGTTTTTAGTGAAATTACTGGGCAAATGAGACTTTATGACCTGGGATCTGGGAGGGGTCATCACGAAACTCTGACTGCAATGCAACAGGAGAAATTTCCATACAAACTATAATAATAATAATAATAACGCCCAACGATCACATACATAGATCTTGGACCCTAACTATGTTGTGGTGTGGTAGTTGAGCAGGTTTACTCATAGCCCGGAGGTGGCGGGTTCGATTCCCGCGACAGGACAAGTTTTTGTGCACAGAAAAAAGGGCAAATACATGTTCTGAGTCTGGGTGTTGTGGCACCGTGGTCCTCGTAGTTCGTGGGTCCCTAGGTACAGGGAATCCTAGTTAGTGTCCGGGATCGATGTGTGTGGGAGTTTTTATTATTATATATTGATTTTTTTTATTAAACAGTTTGTATGTTTGTATTTTTTATTGATTTTAATTTGTAGATTATGTTAAGCATATGTAACAAACAGTTTTGTAGACGATATTTAAAATATAATAAAGTCAAAGTCAAAAAATGTATTGCAAATAGGCTAATTTTAGCACTTTACAAGTCAAAATGATATTAGGTACTTAAAATTAAGTAAATAAACGAGCTACAAAAAAAAAAAAAAAACCGCTTTCAAACTAACCCTTGGTTTTTATCTCATATTTTTATAAAAATATTTACAATACATAAACATACTGTGTAAGCACACTATTTAAGAAAACTAATCTCCAAAAACATAATTATACAATGGAAAACGAAAATCTACAGATAAATATACTCTTTATAGTAAAAATATGTGAACTGACATTGTCACTTTGGGACAATCAGTAAACAACAATGCGGAATAAATAGAATAGAATTATACAGATGATTACAAGATCAAGGAAAAAACAAGCGGAACAAAGCGCACGCCTACCACCACTGCCCGCCTTGTCGCCTTCGTGTTCGTCGTCGGAGGATGAGTATGGTACTCCCCCCGAAATTACCGCGTCGAGTAACGAGGACGGGCCACCGTCGCCTTCGCCGCCGCCACCACCTGCGCGACGTGGTCGACCACCGCTGCCGGCACGCTTGGGGCCTGCGGGGCAACCTGCTCCGCGCCCGGCCCCCGCTACCGGTGGTGTAGTGCGCCGCATGCGATGGACTCAACGTATGAATGAGAACTGCATGTGGGCCTATTATGGAGCTGTAGAGGGGGGAAACAACCTGACTGCGTACCGGAATAGGATGCTGTCACTGTTTCAGAACCTTGAGCCAGCCGTCGCCGTATCCGCACAACGACTGTCGGATCAGGTGCGGGCTATTCAACGGTGTAAACTGTTGGATGAGCCTACACTTGATCGTCTGCGCCTGGAGATGCTGCCTGTTCGTGCAACTTCTTCATCGACGCGGGACCTATCTGTTACACAACCGGCGCCGGGACCGACTACAGGTCCGTCACCGGCGATGTCGCGGGTAGTCCCGGAAATCGAGGGGGAGGAATGTGCGAATAGCAGCGTAAGTACCCAGGTGAATGTGCAATTGAGGAGCGCTTTGGAGGACGCGATTTTGCGGTATCGATCCGCGCCAACCTCTAGGCCGCGACTACCACGTTTTCCCACAAATAGACGAAACCTAGTGCTAATGGGAGCCTTGAACACTTTGCTAGGTCCTTACTTACGGACTAGCGAAGACTTAGTTGATACGCACTCGATATTGTACTGCGGGGCCATCGCGGCGTGTCGCGTGGCTCGTGTCAAGTTTCCGGACACTGACCGAGCACCGCGTCCCGCCGATGGTGCTCCTGCGTGGCAGGTACGGATCGAGAGGCGTATCACTACATTCAGGACTCTCATAGCGAAGCTGGTCTGCTTCAGTCGGGGCAATCATCGCCCCCGCGTCATGCGTTGTGGCCCAGGCCTTCGCTGGGACCGGTATCAGGCCCCAGGATTACATGGCTTGTGTCACGGAGCGCATCGACTTTCTGAAGCAGAAAGTCTATGCGTGGGCAAGTCGTATTCGCCGCTACAGAGAGCGTGTGGATAGGTACCAAATAAATCGCCTTTTTCAAAGTGACCAAAGAAAGGTGTACCGAGACTGGGAGGGAACCAGCCAACGTGTGGTTGACGGCCAGCTGCCAGATGCAAACGCCATGAACGAATTTTGGCGCAGCATCTGGTCGGTACCCGTCAATCACTTGGAGGGTGATTGGATGCGTGTTGTCGAACGTGTGTGTGAGCCGATCGAGTCCATGGGGTCTATTACTATAGACCCTGAAGACATAAGTTGTGCAATCCGTACAGCCCAGAACTGGAAAAGTCCTGGACCTGATGGATTGCACAACTTCTGGATAAAATGGATTCGATGCTCATACCCACGTTTGGCGATACAATTCCAAGAAGCCATCGAAGCTGGTTCACTCCCAAGTTTCATGACAACTGGTGTCACCTTCTTGCTCCATAAGTCCGGTAGTACCATAGAAGCGAAAAACTATAGACCCATCACGTGCTTGCCTACGCTGTACAAGCTCCTTACATCCATTCTGAGAACAAAAATTAATTCGCGAACAATATTTTGGCCCCTGCTCAGAATGGATGTAGGGTTGGGTCCCGTGGTACTAAGGAGCTTCTCCTCATCGACATGGCCATCTGCCAACAAGTCCGGCGGAATAGAGGAGCTCTCTCTACTGCCTGGATTGACTATAAAAAGGCCTATGATTCGGTGCCTCATTCGTGGCTAAGGAGGGTATTAGATTTGTATAAAATAAATGCAACTCTAAGATCCTTTTTAAGTGCATGCATGGGGCAGTGGACCACAGTCCTTCGTCAACCAGGTGAGGGAGACAGCGTTTCTGACCCGCAGGACTACATAAGGATAGAGCGAGGCATATTCCAGGGTGACAGTCTGAGCCCCTTGTGGTTTTGTCTAGCGTTGAATCCTCTCAGCACTTTACTGGGGGATTCAGAGCTAGGCTATCGGCTTCGGAGAGGAGGTGAGATCATAAGTCATCTACTGTACATGGATGACCTCAAGCTGTTTGCACCGCAACGCCCTCAATTGATAGAGTTGTTAAAAATTACTGAGAATTTTAGCAACTCTATCAAGATGGAGTTCGGTGTCGATAAGTGTGCGGTTATGCATGTGCATGGAGGGAAAGTTGTAAATTCCACGAATTTGCAACTCTCCGAGACAATGACTCTCAGGTCTCTCTCTGAGTCCGAAACCTACAAGTATCTTGGTATGTCAGAGTCGCTGGGTGTTTCAGTAGGGGACGTTAGGCAATCGGTGAAGGAGCGCTTCTTTTGCCGCCTGACAAAAGTACTCAACAGTCTTTTGTCGGGTGGCAACAAGGTGCGCGCCTTCAACGGCTGGGTGATGCCCTTACTGATGTACTCCTTTGGCATACTAAGGTGGACTCAGACCGAGTTGGACACCCTGGATAAGAAGGTCCGCCAAATACTTACATCACATCGCATGCTTCACCCGCGTTCGTCTCTTATGAGACTATACATTCCGCGGAAATTGGGGGGTCGAGGATTTTTAAATGCCAAAAACCTCCATAACCGGGAAATGTATAGTCTCCGGGAGTATTTCCTCAACAACGAGTGTGGGATGCATCGCGATGTGGTGGCAGTTGACAAGGGCCTCACGCCGCTCTCCTTGGCAAATAAGAACTGGCGTAAACCGGTGGTACTTAGCACCGATGACCGCAGGGACGTATGGAAAGGCAAGGAGCTGCATGGGCGGTTCTATCGGGCCTTGACAGGGCCCGATGTGGATCTGCCTGCATCGGTGAACTGGCACTGAACTGCGAATCGGCGACCTCTTTGGGGAAACTGAGGGTTTTGTCTGTGCAATTGCAGACGAAGTTATCAAGACGAATAACTACCGGAAATACATCATGAAGGACGGTACGGTCGACATCTGTCGGGCATGCCGCCGTCCCGGAGAATCTCTCCGTCATATTATTTCTGGTTGTTCTCATCTTGCTAACGGAGAGTACTTACACAGACACAACCTAGTGGCCAGGATCATCCATCAGCAGCTTGCCCTTCAATACGGCCTTGTCGAGTCCGAGGTGCCGTACTACAAGTACACACCGGGGCCAGTTCTCGAAAATGGCCGTGCATTGCTGTATTGGGATCGTTCTATCATCACGGACAGGACTATTGTAGCCAATAAGCCTGATATCGTGCTGATAGACCGGTCCCAACGACGGGCAGTGCTCGTTGACATCGCCATTCCGCATGACGAGAACCTCGTGAAGGCTGAGAAGGACAAACTCAGTAAGTACCTTGACTTAGCTCACGAGGTAACCGCCATGTGGAATGTTGACTCAACAAGCATTGTTCCGATAGTCGTTTCGGCTAACGGCCTTATAGCGAAGAGCCTCGACCAACACCTCGAGAGGCTCTCGTTAGACGGTTGGATCAAGGGTCAGATTCAGAAGGCAGTACTCCTTGACACGGCACGTATTGTCAGGAGGTTCCTCAGTCTGCAACCCTAACCACCGGTAGCTTGGGCCTTGCCCCGCTGCTGGCGGCACACTAGGTTTAGGTTTTTTATTATATTTTTGTAATATTAATTTTATAAAAATATTGTAAAAAACTTAGATTTAAGATTGAAAATAAATAAAAAAATAATAATAACGCCCAACGATCACATACATAGATCTTGGACCCTAACTATGTTGTGGTGTGGTAGTTGAGCAGGTTTACTCATAGCCCGGAGGTGGCGGGTTCGATTCCCGCGACAGGACAAGTTTTTGTGCACAGAAAAAAGGGCAAATACATGTTCTGAGTCTGGGTGTTGTGGCACCGTAGTCCTCGTAGTTCGTGGGTCCCTAGGTACAGGGAATCCTAGTCAGTGTCCGGGATCGATGTGTGTGGGAGTTTTTATTATTATATATTGATTTTTTTTATTAAACGGTTTGTAAGTTTGTATTTTTTATTGATTTTAATTTGTAGATTATGTTAAGCATATGTAACAAACAGTTTTGTAGACGATATTTAAAATATAATAAAGTCAAAGTCAAAAAATGTATTGCAAATAGGCTAATTTTAGCACTTTACAAGTCAAAATGATATTAGGTACTTAAAATTAAGTAAATAAACGAGCTTCTGCCCGCAACTTCGCCCGCGGCGTGGCCTATGGGAAAATAATTTAACCACCCATTTCACCCTCTTTAGGGTGGAATTTTGAAAAATCCTTTCTTTGCTTACTTCATAACATCTACCTGCATTCCGAATTTCAGCCCGATCCGTCCAGTGGTTTGGGCTGTGCGTTGATAGATCACTATGTCAGTCAGTCAGTCAGTCAGTCACCTTTGAGTTATATATATTTAGATGTTTTGTATAAAATAAATACTTTATTTAGTTTAATGTAAAAGATAAAATCACTTGATGATTCACATTCACATTTTGAGATTGTGGAAAGTTCAACAGCCATTCAGACATTTTTCAGTGAAAGTCAGTAATTCCTCTATTTACGTGCAACTTGGAAAAGCATTCGCGGCTTCGAATGTTATGAGACTTTATGTCAATGGGGTAAGGATGAAAATGGTTGTTAGTAAGACTCGTGGTTTGTATAGTCGGATATGCCTGCAACTGATAGTTGGGTGCAATAAGCGATCATTAGGAGCCTATTACCTGTTATGAGCTTCTACAATTTTCTAATAGGTAATTTGTGGCTTATACCTATAGTGCAACCTATTCAACTAGTTGAAGAGTAAAAAGCCACAAATTGCCTATTAGCACTATAGGTAGGTATATACTTACCTATAGTGCTAATAGGCAATTTGTGGCTTTTTACTCTTGTATATATATAGTAGGGCGTTTAGAAAAAAAAAATTTTTTTTCTTTGAACCAGGCTCAAAAGTTTCGTTTAGATGCCAAAATAGGCCTCTGAAAATATGAGCCCTTAATATTAATATTAAGGTGTTCCGCATCGCACTTTTCGATTTCCCATAAGAATAACACAGAAAAAGTTTTTTTTTTCTGATTTTTGTAACTACTGAACCGTAATCTGCTGACATTTTCTGCAAATCCCATTGAATATTTTTGTAGAGAATTGAACGCTCTACAAAAAAGTACTGATATAATTTTTCGAAAAATCAACTCATTCAAAAGTTATTCGAGGTCGCGACACACACACGCGTTTTTCGTTTTCCGCCAAGACCTGGGTTGCAGTTATTCCTAATGAAATGATATATGAATATAAGACAATTTATTTTCAATATCGTTGGGGTCATTGACCGACTGAATTCTCATTGATAATATATCAACCATCGTGAACGTTCTGATAGAGCAACTACTTTTAAAGTGTCAACCAATATTAAAGCATATCTACAAACCATCACCACGGCTGCTTATAATTAGTCGGTACAAAATATATTCCCAAAGATTTTACAGCCATTGGGCGTAGAACCATAGCTCAGTTGGGAGAGCGTCTAATCCGTTGAGTTGAAAGGTCACAACCCGCTGGTTGCAAAATAATTAAGAATTGTAATATTTTTGTAAAACTAATTACGTTGCCATGGGATGCCCCATCAGTCCAAAAAAACATGAGTACTAAAGAACAATACGTTCCATTTTGGCATTAGCTCGGTTCATTTGTCACACGTTCCATCACGTATAGCTACCAGTCCCACGGGACTTGTGAGACTTTTATCTCATTAGTTCCACGGTCATAAAATCAAACGATGTAAGGGTGTAATAAAAGAGAGCGACCTATCACGCAGCTTATAATGCGATTTACAACAGCCTGCACCTCGCAACGTCTTCTGCCGCGACGTAGGCCGCGCCAGTTTGTAGCAAACTTTAGGCTAATCAACCCTAGCAGGCTTATATCAAGCAATTGATCAGGTAAGCTAAAGATGACCAGTTAAGCATAAAAAAATTGAATAAACACAGACAATAAATAAATAAATATTTGTGGACTATACTCACAGCGCCATCTGGCCCCAAACTAATCAAAACATATACTATGGAAACCAGATAACTGATACAATACTTAAATAATATTTACAATAATTTAATATAACACCCAGACAGATAAACACAAATATTTGTCCTGAGTGGGAATCGAACCCACAACCTACAGCTCAGAAGGCAGGATTACTACCGACTGAGCTATAGGGCCAGTCAATATAAATACACTTTAGTGAATTTATTAGTTTTTTCCTATTTTTCAAAATTTAGTTTTCGTGTTTTTTTTCTGGTCTTCGTCACTGATTGGACAAGGGTGGTAGGCTGGGTGGTGTGTAAAAAAACGAGTATACTTTAGACCACACGAATGAAGTGAAACTTCTTTAGTTTAGCTCCATCTATCGGCCGGTATAACTTTGTTTAATGTTAATGTCACCATCTTGAAAATTGTGAATATTCATTTTTGCGGACATACCAACATAGTAATAAATTTTTTTTCGTTCGCCTCGCATTCACCAGCTTACTCCCCAAGTCAAGCGTGCGTAAAGAAGTTTTACCTCAAAAAGCGATCAGTCTTCATAGCACGCCCATCACCGGACGTCCGAGACAGGCGTGCTGTTCGACATTAGCATTACTTCGGCGCCGTCTTCTCATTTTCGGTGATGTAACTCTTTGGCTTGCTAGTGAAAAGCTGCTATGTATATCGAAAAATAAATGAAAATGTATGACATGCTCCCGGTTTTATTTCAACACGTTAAACAAAAAACAATTCTAACACATATTGCGTAACATACATTTGGTTTTATCACACGTGGATCGAATGTGTCACACGATTTGGGAATCACTTCGATTTATCTCTCTAATCTTTCCATCTTACATCGCAGGTACAACTCAAAAAACATCTTACAAAATCGAATCTCTTAAGGAACGAAATCAAAGCCATCAAAAGGCACTAGCCTCACACAAATATATCTGTTTGCTATAAAGAGTGTTCATTTCATACCGTTTTCTATACCCCTGAGGGTATCAGTGCTATAAAACACCTTACAGTGATTAAACTTCGCACAAGAGGACAAAGTAGTAAGCCTGTGCAGAGAAGCTTGCTTTATGAAGGCTTTATGTCATATGCCTTTAGGCTAGGGTTGCAGATTAGATATTAGTGATAGTGTACGCAGACTATGCAGTTTTATGGTGATGAAAAGTACACTTCCTTTTACTGAGTAATGAGAAATTTCTTAGTTTTATTTTGAGTAACTAATATTTCACTAACTTGTTTTATAATGCTTTTGACCAATTCTTCGCTTGATGGTCTAAGTGCTTGCCTAGAAAACTTGAGTATAGTATCTTTGTCTGTTTATTACGATTTTGCGACTAAATGACTAAATTGACTAAAGCTAGCACAGCCTATATGTTTTGGGTCCGTGCGTTTTGTTAAATTATTTTTATATTTATAATTTTAGCCTATTATTAACATGAACATATATATATACAATACAGATAAGCCTATATCACACTTCACACTAATATTATGAAGGCGAAAGTTTGTATGTGTGTATGCATGTTTGTGTGTATGTATGTATGTTTGTTCACGCGCAAACGGATGAATGGATTTTGATGAAATTCGGTACCAAGATAGCTTATACACTGGATTAACATGTAGGCTACATTTTATCCCGAAAAAGTGAAATTTTTCCGTGGGATGAGCCAAAAATTAAAATATTTTTTAACCGCAGGTGAAACCGCAGTGAAAGTGGTATAATGATGATGAAACGTTTCTTTTCGTGTTGTTTCCAAAACCATAAAAGCTTCTAGTAAAGTTGCCACCACTTTACTAGGAGCATGATTTAGACTAGACTACTACTACCGACTTGACTTGGACTGTGACTTGACACATATCTGCGTGAAATATCATTAACTTAATAAATTATCAATTACTTTACACTGGCTAAACACACAAAAATGAGGAGCCAATTAAAAAAAAACTACTATACAAAGATTTTGAGAGCTCGTTATGTCAGAAGCCATATTCCAAACAGATCGGGTGCTTCTAGCGCCTACTAACCCTGACTTGGCGCAGTCCCCCACGTATGAATACCGCTCGTCAGTTTTTATAGCTCAGTAAAATCATGCAATCTTTGGCTCTGCCTCCATAGATACACTGGCACAAAAGATACATTTTCGAGGAAACTCGTGACGTCAGCTTAAAAAAACACAATGGCCTCGGGCAGACAATACGTCCCTAGCAGTAGGTATCTGATCACTCTCCGTCCTTCAAAAATAAAGTATCGGGAAATACGGTGATATAGCAGTATTATATTATCCTCGTTCTTAAGTAAAGATATTTTCCTTCTTCGAATGGTTTCAAATAAGACTCTAAGCATCTTTTATTTCTTTAACCATTTTGCCAGAAATGTCAATGCCAATCGCAGGTGTTAATGTATTATTAGAGATTGCTAGGGAACAGTCATTCAATGATCATATGACCTGATCATAAAAGTCCATGATAATAAATGTTGATTATATCCTATGTATGAAAACGCGATTGAAGTCGCTAGAATATCTTTTTTTTTCAAAAGTATATACGCGGTTTCGCCCGCGGATGAAAAATATCCTATGTGTTAATCCAGCATATAACCTGTCTGCATTCCAAATTTTGACAAGTTTAGTTCAGTAGTACAAAGATTAATGACAACAAACATTCCCAAACACACACAATCTTTCGCATTTATAATATTTGCAACATAGGATTTTGTTCAAACTATTCGACTCCTCTCGACTTCCGCACAATTGCCACGTTAAAGACAAGGTCAAATCCTTCAATAATGACGTAATAATCCTTCCCAACTTTCCAGTAAACTATGAATGAAGTTACTGTTGAATCTTCGAAAATTCCGTTTGGGGCGACACGGTCGTCTTCAAGAGCGCCACTTTTGCTTTCTCGATGAGGTGTTCAGAAAATTTAATTTCCGTAGATAGATCGAACAATTTCGCTCCAATGCGGTGCTCGCCTGTAATTGGGTCAGATCGTTGAACAATCGGCAATGACAACGTTATTTCTAGATAACTTATTACATTTTGTTCACCCTTTAACAATGTTGCCAGTGGTGTCAGCGTCTGTAGTGTTTAGTGTTTACAGATTATATGGCTGTGCTTTACATTTTTCATTTGATTGATCGTGAATATTCATGAAAGAAGAAGTCTAAGTCCGTTTGATTCAAAACTGACTTTCGAGGTTAAATTCCAAGGATGGAACGAAGATCTAACATTTAAAACATTCCTTTTCCTTTAAAGTTTGGTTACTTGCTTTTTATCTTCTCTTACGCAAGATAAAGTAAACTGTAACAAACTCGATTGAACTTCACCCACGAATCGTTTAACAACAATTTACAAATTGATAAATGTTAACAGACAAAACAAGACAATCAATCACGTCGCATGTCTCAGTATTGGCAAGTAATGTATCGAAAAGATTAAGAAGCTGAGCTTCGGGGAGGGAATCTAATCAACGCCTCAATTTACACAAATCGTTTCGACCACTCAAACGTGTGGAGTAAGAATGTCTGCGTTAATCTATCCAATAGATTATTCTGGCGGGTTAATAAAGGCTGACGAAGGACCCCGCTCGTAACCGAATATCCTCTCTATGCCAACAGGATTTCAAGAAAATGACACAGTGTTGATACGTTCTGATACAGACAGCTCTTTTATCGCCAATTGAAATACATCTGACGCAGCTATTTAAGAGTCTGTGGCAACTGATTTGATTATAGACGAAATGAACGTCAATTCTGGATTGTGCGGCGACTAACCAGGTTGACATTAATCACCGTTTCGTCTTTCAATTGGGTCAATAGAATATCTCCAACTATCTACATTCGATAATTACGTACTGTCAAGTCTATTGTTCTATTCGCATTATTCTCAGATAAACCTATTATAGGTCTTTGTTTTGGAAACAATGGAGCTTTCAAATTAGTTTTAAAGAAGTATACTAATATTTTTAAAGTTCTTGGTATGGCAAAGTAATTGTGAGGCCCGTTAGACGCCTTTGGTTACAATGAGAGGTTAAATGATTGTATCTTGCTGGGGTCGATGGCCGATTGTAGGGCAGACATAAGGCGCGCTGCATTGTGGTAACTACATTCAATAGCTACCATATGTAAACATTTGGTTATGTTTGCCTTAAATGGAATTGATCGTGTTTATTCTCAGACTCGGCTCTAGATAATTTAAATGGGTTGAATCGAGCGTGATTCATTGGACATATACAGGGAGTAACAAAAACCCTGTTAAATAAATGAAGTATGTGTACAGATCATTACAAGTAGTCATATAAAAATATCTAACAATACCTAAGTTATACGTATCTGAAGTTACACGCAGTATCTAAATACAAAAAAAATAATACCATTTCCCAAAAATGTTTGTGCCACAAGCCGTGCCTATTTTTAAATAGCTAAGTAACTAAGGTAAAAGTAAACGCGGAACCGACAAACGGGGGCCGCCTTTGTCGGCTCTTTTGTAGGATGCCGCTCCTGCACCTGTGTGCCTACGGGGAATTGGGGTGCGCGGGCGGCGCGGTATCACTCGGCATAGGCGCGGCGCGGCCCGCGGCTTACACTCAGTCGCACGTGCTCTCTCATGCAATTTAGTCGTTTCCAGTTTGACCGTCGCGAATTTAGTGTCGAGTGTGATGTCGTATTCTAACGACGAATACTACAATATGTTAATGTGCCTTGGTAGAAGTCACAATAATTATGCGGCAGCACGTAGAGAATACGAGCATAATTTTTCTATTCCGCGTGGAATTGAGTTACCGTCATTAATGGCATTCCAGCGATTGCACTTACGTGTTTACAACACCGGTAGTGTAACGGGCCGTGATCAGCAAAGATTTGATGCTGGAAGACCACGAGTATTACATGACGCTGAAGAACAGGTGCTCGATATGTTTGTGCAAGACCCAACACGTAGCACACGCAGCATGGCAAGAGAAATTGGAATTAATCACATGCGTGTATGGAGGACATTGAAGGAAGACGGTCAGCATCCGTTTCATTATCAACGAGTGCAATCATTGTTGCCCAGTGATTATGAGCCCAGAGTGGCATTTTGTCAGTGGCTTCTCGACCGAGTGACAGATGACGCAGAGTTTTTGAGTCGTATTTTATTTACCGACGAATGCTCGTTCGTCAGAACTGGCGTTTTTAACTGCCATAATGAGCACGTATGGGCTGTGGAAAATCCCCTGGCAATAAGAGAGAGCCATTTTCAGCATCGTTGGCGAATAAACGTTTGGGCTGGCATACTCGGTGATAGGATTATTGGGCCTCATTTCTTGAACAATACCATGAATGGAGCTAATTATCTGCAGTTTTTACGCAACGAACTTAGTGACGAACTCGACGACCTAAACTTGTCTCTTATGAGAACGATGTGGTTCCAGCACGACGGCGCTCCACCGCATTTCGCTCGCAATGTTAGGGATTACCTCACTCAAGAATACGGAGAAAGATGGATCGGACGAGGCTCCACTACACCGTGGCCAGCGCGTTCGCCAGATCTCACGCCTCTTGATTTTTATCTCTGGGGTCACGTGAAAGAGTCGGTCTTTAAAAAGACCTGCGACAACGAAGGCGAAATGCGCTCACGCATAGTTGCTGCATTTGAAAGCATAAAATCGGACGCGTTGATACTGCAACGTGTACGCGGAAGTATTGTGACACGTTGTCAAAAATGTATCGAAGTCCAAGGTCGGCACATTGAACAACATCTTCGGGGCCGCCAAATCAGCATTTTGATTGATTGACTGAACATGAAAATCGCCTACCGGCAGATGTGTTTTTGAAAGCTCTTTTAAGAGCTAAAAATTACGTACCTATCTTGTTTCTTGACAATACAAAATCACACGTGAATTCGATTGTTTAGAGTGTGGCAGAAAGGCGCGCAGCACTTGTGTGCCTACCACTATTGGTCAAAGAGATCTTTTACGTCATTAAGTTACGGTCTCGCAATCCTACAACGTTGTGGTATGTGGTATAGGGCACATAATCGTATGAAAAACGCATAAAAAGTAATCTGTGGAATAGCTTCTAGTTCCGTCGCAGTAGGTATGCGGTTGAATAGACTTAGCGTACCATGGCGGGCGGTGCGGGGTGCGGGCAACAGGCAGCAGGCTGCGTCGGTGGTGCAAGTACCTATGTTGTCAATATCTGAGGTCGTAAACATTTTTAGTAACGGCATAAAAGGTTTTAATAAAAAGCACACGTAAGTTTTGTATGTCTCGTATTGAAATAGAACTAGTATTACTACAACCTTGAGTTGACACTGGATACGCAGCTCGCGGATATAACAGGGTTTTTGTTACTCCCTGTAGTTACGTATTTTATTTCGTTTGCATTGATATATAAGCATAGGGATTTTGAGGTCGCACTATGATATAAATGAATGTAATGGCTAATCTCAGGCCATTATTTAAAACTAGCATTATCCTTACTAATATTATAAACGAAAGTATATATGTGTGGAACTTTGTAACGCTTTCACGCAAAAACTACTGAATGGATTTTAATGAAACTTGGAACGCAGACAGCTTATACGCTGGATGAATATATAAGATACATTTTATACGCAGTTGAAACCGTGGGGCGCAACTACATAGTATATAATATATTGTCTTATTCTTTTTTTTTTGTGAAAGCAAGTGCTCAGTCTTGGTGTCAGAATTTTTAGACCATCCAAATGCATCTTGGCTCGGCTTGGCTTAACGTCTTTATTGTCTATATTGTCTTAAGACAACAGCCGGGACCGACAGCTAATCATCCACTCCGAAGCACGGTAGCGCTCAGTAGTAGGTAAACACAACTTTTTTTAGTAGTGATCGCAGCGAACGTTGCTTATCTTTACAGCGGTAAGCTGTGAGAATTTCAAATCGGTGCATCCAGGTTTCAAATTCCACTCGGTCCTGCACCAATGACTTTTCAATTATGAGCAGAGTTTGCACTCGCTCTTAGAACGGTGAATCAATATTTAAATAAAAACAGTCATTCATTCGAATCTCGGGCCTCTATTCGGAAGAATCTCGTATCCAAACCAGCGTAAGCGACAAAACAAACAGTCACCGCTAAGAGTTTCTCAGTTTCCTAGCAATAACCCTTACAATGTGAAAAGTTAGTCATACAATGGAGTTATTGTGGAACTGGTAAACAGAGGGACGGCAGACGGGTGCCGGCCACGGTTGGATGGTTGCCCCCCGCGTTTGGCGACATACGTGCTGTTATTTCGAGCGCGCTCTGCGGTATCTATACCTTATTTGTTTTTTGTTTATGCGAACGAATGACGTCACAAGCTTGTCGTTTGCCTAATGTTTAGCACCACGACCGTCCATTACAGCTGCAGTGCTGTACGGAACTCTAAATTATAGTTTCGCTACGCACGTCATCCTGAGCACAGCCACAGCTTATAGTAAAGGCATAAAGACTCATTTGCCCAGTCATTACAAAACGAACTGGTAATAAATTCACTAGAAACTAGTACAGCTGATATTAAAAGGCTTAGAAATATTACCGTAATTACCTCTCTTTGACATTCAAATGTAAACCTACATAAGTATCTAAGTCTCTTAATTTTTTTAATGTAATGTATTATTCATTGGTGGTAATTTATGATCTCTAAAATATATAATAAATCTTTTCAAAATATATATCAAGCGTAACATTAAAATCAAACACACACTACTCCTACCAGTTCACTCCAGTTACTACTTAATACGTTGGTATTAAGCATTGCCTTTGAGACAAGTTAGTTTATGGACCATCATTTTGGCCACGAGCGTTGTCTGGATGGACGTCTCGACAATAAACTAGTAATCCAGCTTTTCAATGGAAATATCCACCATGACGGCATACGACCTTAAATGACGCCGTATATTTCATTCCCTTGTTTGGCATAAACGCCGCTTTCGCAAGTACCAAACACAGTCTGCCGGTTTTGCCTTTAAAAACTTGCGCTACACTTGCAGATAATCGGATCATGAGATTGTATGTAGAGAAATAAATGTATGATCTGCTTACGCAAACATCCCCCCCCTCAATCTCGTCTGAGATTATGATAGACTGACGTGTTTTGTGAAAAAATGTATGCATTTACACAAAGCAGTATCAGTTACGTCGCAGCTTTAAAAAAATTGTTACCTATACCTAGCTTGTAGTGTAGATATATCTAGAGATTAAGACAGTTTATGTGTAATTTCGGTCACTGAGAAATGCATATAACGGATGCAATAAAATTGTAAACCGTTTAAATATTTTATTATCGGTAGTATATTCAGCTACCATCTATAATCGTAAGCCCAAGAAACTAGCAACACTGATCAGAATTAACGATTTTATTCAGCTTTTGATAATGTTACTATAGCTGTCACACGCATCCATTCGCTGATAGATTTGGTCGTATTAGTGACGCCCGTAGTTCGTGCCAGATGATTTCTATGGCAAATTGATCGCCGACAAAGAGTTCTTAAATTGCACCCTTTTCCTCCTTCTTTCAAGTCCTGCTACAATACTTTTGCCCAACGTATCCTATCCCTTATGCCTGGGCCTAATGAAGCCCAGTAACCAATGGTACCGATCACCGATACCCACGATGCGAAAAGCAAAGATATAAAAAGAGTTTAGGCAAAGTTTAATTTCCGTTCAGATGCCGACTGCACGATATTTGGGGGAAGTATATATTTTTATCGTTGCGCAAACGGAAATTTTTAATTGAGTCTCATGAAATGAAGACTTATCGATACCTTATTGAATTGCATTCTTGCGGCATCTCGAATCGATACTGTTGTATAAACAATTATGTTGAAATTTTAATAATAATCTTCTCGTAAAGTTTCATACGGAGAAGCGAAGCGACTGAGGTTGACACTTAACAGTCAGCCAGATGGAGTTGCCATAAGAAACGATATGTTCGCTGGAAATTTTAAATCAAGCATATAGTTTATCCTAGAAGCCTTATTAGTAACGTTTGCCATGTGAACGTCAGTTGAATCAGGCTTACTATCCTTACTATTTTTTACAATATGGCGTATTTAAGTGATTCGTTCAGACAAAGAAGTGTCAATATGGGGGGTTGGGGGAGGAAGTCGGGAGGTCACGTCCGGCGGAGTTCGGGCTTCATGCCTCGATGCCTCCAGCTCTGGTGTAGGCAGCTCTCCCTCCAAGAATATTCACAGACGCTAATCCTATTTACATAATATATTCTTATATGTGTTTTTCTCAAAGTGGATTTGACCGCGCCACTTGTTATCGTTAAATGGCAAGATACATTTATAGTTTAGGGTCGCTTTTGACCTTTTGAAATCTATTCATTTGACATTAACCTATTATTATCTTGGTCTATTTAAGTTCATTGTTTGATTTTATTTAAGTTTTCGTAGATAATGTGGGTGGATAATGACACCTTCTTTTCCCATGATTGGCTTTAAAGAAGTTATTTTTATACAATTATTATGTTTGCTTAAATCTTTATCAATATTTTTTCAGCTTGAAGTGCCTATAAATATCAATGACTGTGTATAAAAAGTATCCTTTCATAATATATGTTCTAATTGCTTTATAAGTTGACAGCCTCACTAGTGTAGTGGTTGAGCAAGTCGGCTCATAACCCGGAGGCGGCGGGTTCGATTCCTTCGACAGGGCAAGTAATTGTGTACACAAAAATGATGCAAATAGTTTTTCCGTGTCTGGGTGTTGTGGTACCATGGTTCTCGTAGTCGTAGTCATGGTCCAGGATCTATGTATGTGATCGTTGGGCGTTACTTTTATTATTATTATAAGTGGTAATATGGTGTGTGGTTAGGTGTGTTGACAAGAGCTTGCTGTGTATTTAAACTCACTCGTTCTGGTTTCTAATTATGTCCGTTATATAGAACGCTATCATTGTATTCGGTTTCCTGATAACATAGCGGGTATATTGCTTTTGTTATCATCACATAATGAGACAGATCATTTGTCTAGATTTTCCTTCTTAGTATGCCTACATATAATGATGTTTGCTCTATGATTGTTGAATAAACATTACTATTAATATTTTTTTATAGATAGATAGATTAACACTTTATTGTACACCGTAAAAAGAAAACAATTTACAAAAAGAAAAACTTACATAATAAACTGGTACTAGTACAACAGGCGGTCTTATCGCTTAGAGTGATCTCTTCCAGACAACCTTTGAATCGGAGGAATCTGTAGCTTAGAATTTTGGGCTTTGGTGTACAGGTAAAAACAAAATGAACTAAAACTATTTCAATAAGTTGTCCTATAATATTAACTAATATATATATACAAATAATATCTAAACATACAAATAAATATCCATACTATATAATATAAATATATAAAATTAAATATATACGTATATACATATATATCCCGATTTTTTTATTTACATTTTACATTATTATTATTTTCCTTAATGAGCAGAAATTAAATGGTTTAGCTAATTTTTATATGGTAATGAATGACGTACAAAATAGTCGATTGCCCGATGTTAAATGTTATGGCCGCCCACAACAGTTCAGTGTTGCCACTCGAAACAGTAACCGTTCTACCACAAATACATAAACAAGGCTTAGACTGATGTCAAACGCGTGTTTAACAATACATAACAGAATAAAACACTTGTTTAAGGCTTGTTTAAATATTAAGTGTTTTTATTTTATTTCTAACAGTTATACCATTATCGCGCTTAAATGAACTTGTTGCTTTATTAATATTAATATTAGGTCTTTACCTATGAAATTGCCGTTTTGTTTGAAAAAAGTTAAAGTATTTTTTTTTCTAACTTATTTATTTCTTTTATTCAAAGTAATCACCCCTGCAATCAATGCATCTTTGCCAACGCTGTGGCAGTTTATGGATGCCCTTCTTGAAAAAATCAGCAGGACAGGAGACAACAAACTCTTCAAAGGCGTTTTGTACTGCCTCTCGGGAATTGAATTTTTTTCCCGTTAAAAAGTTGTCCAAATTTTGGAAAAAGTTATAGTCGGTAGGCGCAAGATCTGGTGAGTATGGCGGATGAGGGAGAGCTTCCAAACCCAACTCATGCAGCTTAGAGACGGTCTGTTGTGCAGTATGGGGTCGCGCGTTGTCGTGAAGTAGCAGTGGAGACGACCGATTGACCAAAGCTGGTTGCAGACGTGCGAGTTTCGCCATCATTGCGGTCAGTTCTTCAATGTACACATCTGCAGTAATGCTCTCGCCGTTTTGTAAAAAGCTATGATGAATCACACCAGCACTAGACCACCAAACCGTGACCATCACCTTTCTAGGGGCATTTTTCGTTTTGCACATTGCTTTGGTACCGAACCAGGATCTAACCAACTTGCTGAGCGCTTTCGATTGTCAAAAAGAATCCATTTTTCGTCGCACGTAACAATTCAGTTCAAAATTCCTTCATTTCTGTGCCTGTTAAGCAGCGCAAGGCAAGTCTCGACGCGTACGTTGCGCTGGCGATCGTTAAGTTCGTGGGGCACCCATCTATCAAGCTTTTTTATCTTGGCAATCTGTCGCAAATGGACCAATATTGTTTTGATGCTAACATCTAAAGCTGCTGCCAGCTCAGCTGTAGACTGAGATTCATCAGCTTCCACAATCGCCTTTAATTCATCATTGTTGACCAAAGTTTCCGGACGACCACGAGGTTCATTTTTCAAGTCAAAATTCCCAGAACGGAACCGAGCAAACCAATAACGGGTTGTACGTTCGTTCGTATAGTTCTCTCCGTAAACGTCGTTGATGTTACGTGTCGTTTGTGCCGCGTTGGTGCCACGACGGAACTCATATTCCATAATTACACGAAATTTCAAAGTATCCATTATGAGGAAAAATGTTGAAATGTAATGAAAATACAACGCTAATCAATAAACAAAAGACTTATATTGTAAATAGAATATCATATTTTTAAAACAAAATTAATTTGAATTTAGAATTCATGGCCAATCAAAACTTTTTTTTGTTTGAAAAAGTCTGTACTGCAATACGGCAATTTCATAGGTAAAGACCTATTATTTATAAGGAATATGATGTCAAAGTCAAAAGATTTATTGAAAATAGGTTAATTTTAGCACTTTTACAAGTCAAAATTATATTAAGTACTTAAAATTAAGTTATTTCACTAAGCATATAAAATTACAAAGTGCTTATTGTCAAATAATATATAGCAAGCCCATTACAATATATGAGTTTGAAAAAAAAAGCACTTCTCTTTCTCACTACTGGTGCAAGCAATCCGGTTTTGAGTTTTGGCGGGAAAACGAAAAAGATCACGTTTCCGAATTATATTATTTTCCAAACCTTGTGTTATTTTCAGTGTTAGTGCATAAAACTGGTGGCAGTTTATTCGTTAAGTGCTGGATTACAGCATGAGTGTGGGAAAGTGGTACAATGATGGTGAAACGTTTTTTTCGTGTTGTTTCCAAAACTCTATTGAAGCTTCTGGTAAAGTTGCCACCACTTTACTAGGAGTATGACTTGACTAGACTAGACTATGACTTGACTCTGACTTGACTTGAAGACTTCGACTGTGACCTGACACATTATTTACGTGAAATATTATTAACTTGCAAATTATCAATTACTTGACACTGGCTAAATACACAAAAGTGTGGAGCCAAAACACAAAAAAAGCAATCCGGCACAATGTCAAAATCGCTACTAGTTTTGCACTTGTAAAAAATAATGTACAATAATATGTTTATGATTTGTTATGTAGATAAAAAGGGTCCGGAAACCAAAAAGCTATTTCCGTACACACAAATCCGTTTCTTTTGTTTGAATACTGATTATACGCATAAGATAAAGTAGTTTTTATCCAGCGCGGACTGTCTTGAATACAGATTAGAAATGTTCTTTATTTAGCGCTTAATGATGACGTTTTACGATGCACAATAGCTCTATCACCAATTTTATTGTTATTTTAAAAGGTTTTGAATTGATTTTGAATGTTTATTGAGTTTTAAGACCACCCATTGTACACCTAAGTATACTATATACCTGTTTTAGAATTTCTTAATTCATATACTAGTATTATCATAACATTATCCCGAGAGCTCTGTTTGTAGTAATTCTACCTTCTGAACTGTGGGTTGTGGGTTCAATTCCCACCCAGGACAAATATTTGTGTGATGAACATATAGGTGTTTGTTCTGTATCTGGGTGTTATATTTATGTATTTACAAACAAAAAGTGTAAGTGTATGTGTGTGTTAGATGTCCACGTAGTTAATAGTTATTAGTTTTTCTAGCCTCAGTTAAATTGTGTAGGATCCACACGCCAGCATAGCTTTTTCGCCCCCAGATGTTTGTCTAGGCTTCATTATATTGGACTCATGCCTATGCCTAATGATGCCCGAAACTCATGGTAGGTCACGCTCATGCATGTCGGTTTCAGTCATATGACGCACAACATCGATGTTTTTGCGGCGGATGGACAGGCGTGATGATTGCCAAAAGCAGTTTGATGACGATAAGAGCTCTTCTGAGCTGTTAAATTACATTTGAAATCGTAGAAAATCATACTAAGAAAAAGCGAGTTAAATCCATGGTGATGTGACATGCAATTTCTAAAATGACGTCACAATGTAAAAACAAGTGACAGTCAGATGATACAAACTGTTCTGCAACGAGTAAGAGTTTAATTTTCATATGCTGCAATTATTTGTTTAGTTTTTTTTTTCAGTTGTTTGTTTAAGTGGATAGTTCCGGAAACATATAGCGCGTCCTATGTAATAGCTATGAGTATGACAGAGAACTATATAGCTATAACAGTATCATACTGTTATAGCTACATAATTGTAGTTGTAATTGAACTATGTAGCTATAAAAGTATGATACTGTTATAGCTACATAGTTCTATACAATTGCGAATAGCTATATAATACGCTACATTATCTACAAGACTGTCCAGATAGTTGGTAGTAGCTCTGCCAGAAGGCGTACTGTCGTTGTGGGTTCGATTCACACCCGGGAAAAAATTATATGATGCACATAAGTGTTTATTCTGTGTTTGGGTGTTATATTGTATTCTATGTACATGTATTTACAAAAAAAAGTATATAAGTATTCCATCAGTTATCTAGTTTCCATAGTACAAGCTTTGCTTAGTTTGGTACTAGATGGCGCTTTGTGAAACGTCCACAAATACTTATTTATTTTATTTCTATAATTTTTATAGCTCTCTGCATTAGATAGATTTGTTAAATTAGTGTGTTTTATGATAACGCTCGATGTCCGAAATAACACTAAAAAGCTCGTAAAAGCCCGTTTTATTTCTTACAAAAATGAAAGTTATTTATATGATGCTTACCCAGTGTCAAAGTATTTGAAAAGTAGTAGATTGCTTATGTTTTTATTAGCCTGTGGCATACTCACCGGTATTGCTTCATTTGCTTTACAAGAGACATACGGTTTTATCACCAACTGCAATAAGCCGGTCATTATAAAACCTTTTTTAGTTATTTATTTACGCTATAAACGTCTTAAATTTTTACGACGCGACGGTAACGCATCTCTACTAAATAAGTTGTAATAGTAGGCTTCCGTAGTATGTTTCTATTTAAAAAAAAGCGAGTGTGCTTGAGACCACACGGCTGAGTAAAACTTCTTTAGCTGCATCTATCAGCCGGTATAACGTTGTTATTGCTTAGTTTAATGTCGTCATCTTCACAATTGTAAATTATCGTTTTGCCGGACATACCAATACAATAATACAAATTTTAAGTAATATTTAATTTTGTTATGTTGACAATAGAGATCTACGTGAACCAACAACTTTCAACTTCCGTTCGCCTCGTCACGCATTCACCAGCTTACTCCCCAAGCCAAGCGTGCGTACAGAATATAAATATAATAAATATAAATATGTGTGGACATTTCACACAGCGCCATCAAGCCCTAGAAGTTTTACTTCAAAAAGTATTAAGCACACGATACTCAAACTATTGTTAAAGTACTTATAATAATTCACCCGTTAACATGGTGATTATAAAAAAGTACAAAATCACAGTAATTACAAATTATTTGGTTGCGGTAAAAATATAAACACTCCCTCGAAAAATAAAATAGCATGGCTTCAATAATTACTACTTAACGTATACAAGTAATTTGAGGACCAAATAAAAAAAAGGCAGCGACAAACAAGATGGAGTATCTACAGTCAGACAGACGCAACGAATCTTTTAAAAATATTTGTCTAAATGTTTGTTAGGTACAGAATACTATAAAGTTTGATTTGTCTAAAGTATCACCGCGCTATTCCAAACCGAGTGCACCTCATCTTTATTCAAAGACTATTATAGGGGAGACAGATCTGACTGCGGACGTGGGATAATAAACTCACGCTTTTGTAGTAAAAAGTTACGATGAAAATTCGGAGCCAAGCCCTCTACGTATACTTCTATATGAGAATTTCCCGTAACATGTACATTTTTTTTTTTTTAATAAATATTAGTGGACATTTCACACAGCGCCATCTAGCCCCAAACTAAGCAAAGCTTGTACTATGGGAACCAAATAACTGATACAATACTTAGATACTTTTTTGTTTGTAAATACATACATAGAATACAATATAAACACCCAGACACAGAACAAATATCGATGTTTATCACACAAATGTTTGTCCTGGGTGGGAATCGAACCCACAACCTGCAGTTCAGAAGGCAGGGATACTACCAACTGAGCTATCGGGCCAGTCAAAACAGTAGACACCTCGGGTACTTAAACCTATATCTACGGTAAAATCACTCTGACTGTCTTTAAGAGCTAAGAAATATTTTACGTTTTTCGAGAAAAAATAAAGTCAAACCATTCGAAATATAAATACTCGATATTATTTTCAGCAACGGTTGAAGGTATTAACTATGAAATTGTAAAAAAAAAAATACTAAAGTACCTAACCTATGTCTTACTTCCCGTATATGTAAAGAAAGAAGAAAGAAAGAATATTATATTTATTGAAGACATTACACAACATTACATTTTATAAACAGGCATTCATACAAGACAATTCATATAAAAAAGAGAGAATCTAAAAATAAAATGTTGCGTGACGTCATGGTACAGGACTCGGCTCATCATGCAATTAAGGTCGTAAGACCTTTAACTGATTTTTAGTCGGAACCGATATTTCGTAGAGGGTTAAATTATGAAGGATTTAAAGCGAATGTGAAGAAATATTCCCACATGGACGTTGACGTTATCTTACCTGTATTTAATCATTATAGGTTATAGGATCCTTATTATAAAGTTAAATAACGCTAGTTAAAATTACGCATTATATTTTTGTTATATTTATTTATTTATTTCCTTTTCGAAGACTAACAGCTGTTATAATGACATAGTTTTACAAAAAAGGAAGCCAATTAAAGGTCTTCACGGATAGACAAAAAAAGAGTATAATTTAAATGAAGTGAACACCTAAGAGCACTACCTACATACACACTGCATGGAATAACTAAGTTAAAATATAGCTATGCACAATAATAAATTATAAGTAAATAAATAATTAAGGTACTTAGCAACAGCTAGCAACTAAGAATATTACAGTTAATTATTGGTAATTAGTCAAAAAATTCACTACTCAACGCTGCCTGGCAGATGCTACGCTTGTACATAATAGCAGAACATCCTATTTAATTTAAGCAGTGTTTATATTTATGTACCCTACATTGACAATATCACTGCATCCAAATCGAAAAGTTGCAATTGGTTCGAACGAGTCTTTAGAAATAAAATCAATTGGGTTTGTCGTCAACATCTTTGTATTTTAAATTGTCCAAGTTATCTCTATCAGGGGTCACCGGTGTTAGGAACGAGTATTACGTGATTCCTGGACTCTTTGTAAGGGAATGCCTTATAAATCACGCTTCGTAGCATTCAAAGCAATTGAAAAAATCACTCAAGGAGTAAATCCTAAGGGCTTTGAAACGTCACTGTTGATAAGGATGCAGCGTTCGCGCGATCTTCAATGAAATTGTGAACGGGAATTACAATGTCTGTGCCGTCTTTTCCCAAAGCTTCATTAGTAACTGGTCCTATATTTGAGTTTGCTATTAGATTTTGATACTTCATGTACACTATTTCCTTAGTTTCGTATTATAAATATAAAAGACTCGCTCTTCATCCTAACGCAATAAGGAAAGCAATAACTCAGCGTGTCTACAGAAAATAATGTATTGTTCGTCAATTTTCCCGTCTGCGAGCCTATCAAGGGGAAAAGTTTCGATTAAAAATACGAATTGATATCGTTAGCGATAAAATTCTGTACGATTCTGAGACGTCGTGCGCTATCGGCAACTTGACAGTGACTGATCGCCGGCTGGCCTAGACACTCTCAGTCTCCCTCCCACTATCGCCCCCTACTTTCTCCCCGGCGCCACTTCGGCACTCACTTTGTTAAAAGAGCATAAGAATTCCGAGGAATATTTGTATTCTATATTATCGTGACATGTTCAAATCTGATTATTTGATAGGAATTCAAATGCCAATTCGTTTGGTACTTCTTTGATCTTTTTATCAATATTCTAACCGAATAGTTGCTTCGCAGGCGATGTTATACGTGAACATTATTTTGGACCTATAAATGATTACACAGGCCGTAGGACTAGCATAAGCTTCTAAGATTTCATTGTTAGTTACTTAGTTGATTCCATCATAAGATCCTGACTTGATGGTAATGGGACCACCATTTTTTTGAATCGGCTCACAGTGGACACAAAAAAAGCACACATACGAACACAGAACCTAAAATCGACATAATTATATCTTCTCTCAAGAAAGCGTTTGATCAATGAAAACACAACAAAAGGTTTATGGCGTGATCCACGTGATCGCTTATTGGTCAAACGCCTTCCTGAGAGAGAAGATATGTAACTATTTTGTGCGAAAACCATTGCCTGCCGATAGTGGCATGAAAGACGCGCGTTTACTCCATAAGTCTACACGCTTACAATTTAACAGCAATGTACGTCAGCAATTTAACAGCAGCGACGTTAAGTGTCGCAGCCAATTCTTTTTTTCTTATTTTTTGCTTTATAATATAATGTATGTATGTTAGTCTGTAAATATAAATCTAGAATAACATTTATGGGTTTTTCAAATTGCGTGAAAATTTATTTGATGGTATTCACACATATTTTTGACTGTTGAGTGATCTTGCCTTTTGCCTTTGGGGGAAAAATTGTGCAGTGACAATGCTCCTACTCTCCACTCGTGTTTATTGTATGATGTTTTGATTCAATATTAATTGCGATTTTTTGTTTCAGGTAAATATCCAACAATACAAACACACCAGTTATGCGAAGTTGGCAGACTTCACACCTATGAGGACTCGGTATGCGTCTGAAGTTCACAGACTAAACTTCCATGGGATATTCCTATTGGTTCTCAGTTCTTCGTCCTCATGGAGATTTTTCCCATTTGCCCCTTAAACAAAGGCCTTTGGGAATATACACAAATCAAATGGTAAATATGTATGGACACATCATATATTTACCTGGAAATTAATAAAGAAAAAATATGTTTATTCAGGGCATCACACAACATTACAATCTATCTGTCTAAATATAAATATATAGCTCAAAGGTGACTGACTGACTGACATAGTGTTCTATCAACGCACAGCCCAAACCACTGGACAGATCGGGCTGAAATTTGGTATGCAGGTAGATAAATAAATAAATAAATAAATAAATAAATAAATATGTGTGGACATTTCACACAGCGCCATCTAGCCCCAAACTAAGCAAAGCTTGTACTATGGAAACCAGATAACTGATACAATACTTAGATACTTTTTTTTTTTTTGTTTGTAAATACATACATAGAATACAGTATAAACACCCAGACACAGAACAAACATCGATGTTCATCACACAAATGTTTGTCCTGGGTGGGAATCGAACCCACGACCTGCAGTTCAGAAGGCAGGGATACTACCAACTGAGCTATCGGGCCAGTCAGTTCAGTAGATGTTATGATGTAGGCATCCGCTAAGAAAGGATTTTTCGAAATTCCATCTTTGAAATGGGTGGTTGAATTATTTTCCCATAGGCCACGTCGCGGGCGAAGCTGCGGGCAGAAGCTCGTTTTACATACGTACAAAACATCGACGTCACGTAAAATTAGGATTTTGTAATTTTGTGTGACGTCGATAATATAATAGTCATAATATGTCATAATACAAAGGTGTAAGTATCAAATAAAATGTAGAAATCCGTGGAAGTGACGATCAATTTTGTTTCATTACCATATCACCCGAACCTTTTCTAAGAATGAAGGCAAAAAAACAATGAATTTAGAAATAGTGACTCCTTACTGACACCAACATGCAACATGTAATTAAGGTCTTACAAGTCTTATAATTATAAGACCTTAATAATTAATTATTTGATATGTTAATCACGGTCAAAATTATGAATTAATCGATCATAAAATTCCAAGATCTATAAGTGTGATTGTTGGACGTTATTATTATTAACTCTGAAAAGACGAGTAACAAAGATATTCAGTAATTAATATTAAATTATTTACTGAATGTTAATATTAAATATACAGTAACAGTGAGTAAGCCGTGAGTGTAATGGTAAGTGTAGTGTATAGGTAGTTAAGCTCTATCAGTAATAAGTTGTAATATAAAAAAAGCACTCGGCGGTAGCGATACGGCAATGATAAATTATAATGCATTAGTGTATAATATAATATAAATATATGGATTGAACTAACAGCGAGTTATTCGTAGACGGAAACTCATTACCGTCACCCTTGACTTAATGGAGCTTCGAGTAGGACCTTGAGACCGAATTAATGAAGTCCCAAAAGTCTGACAAAAATGAGCATTTTGTTTCTTCACGTCGACCTCGAGGTTTGAGCCAGTAGCGTAACATAGCTATAGGGTTTTGCAATAAGTAATCCCTAAGTTTTTGGGCGATGATAATAGCGAGAAAACAATTGAATGTTGTCCTAATGTCACAAAGTTTAACGCTATCAGGTGAGTGCAAATATATCCTAAGTAATCCCAAATTGAACCTGGATTGTACACTCTCCAGTTAACTCGAGTAAGATCTGCAGCTAAAGTCCAAGTTTAAATGGAAATGTGTTGCGACGTTTAACCGTTGTAATAATGACGTCATAATTTAACGTTAACTTTAACCATACAAAATTTTTGCTTAATACTTAGGTACAATTAGAGTTAAAAGATAAAACGTTCTCGAAAATTGAATAGATGTTATTCGCCATTATATGAAACGAAGTAAACAACGGCGGAATACTTGCTGGTTCAGCGTTATTCTTAAGGTTATGGCCACGTCTTAGTACGTTTTTTTCGGGGTCCCTATATCTCTCAGTTTAAAGTTCAAGATCTTAGTTCATAATTTGATGTCAAATTGGGTCTGCACATGAAAATATATTAATTTAGCAGGGTTTTTGCCGATTACGTGAAATTTAAATATATATTACTCAAAGGTGACTGACTGACATAGTGATCAACGCACAGCCCAAACCACTGGACGGACCCTTAAGAGGATGAAATGGGTGGTTGAATTATTTTCGCATAGGCCACGCCGCGGGGGAAGCTGAGGGCAGAAGCTCGTATACAATAAAGTGTTAGGTCTATCTATATATATATTTATAATTTATTTCACAAAAGCAACAATTCAATTCACCTATCCTTCGTTCAGTGGAAAAAACGCAGACTGTGGCAAAAGTTGCCTTTAGACTCTGCCGGGCGAAAACCGCAGTATCTGTCAGACAAAGACGGCCCTTGAGGGCTTATTGTACTTACCTACAAGTCCAAGGCTTACAGACTCCTTGCATAATGTCAATAGTCTTGTGAAGTAGGGTTGTCAGTGACGTCGTCTCGCAGCCTTTGATCTAGTAATGGCCGCACATTCATTGCCTCAACGTTCACTAAGCGCCTACAGATTTTGTGCCGCAAATAAGTAAAGTTTGTGCTGTATTTTGCTCAAAGGGTTACAAAAGGCTATAGTTTTTTTAGATACATTCTATTTGCAATCACATAATCATCACCAATAGCCTTTCTATTGCTGGACATAAGCCTCCCCCACAAAACGCCACAAATGATAAACGCCTAACCATCACATATATAGATCTTGGACATTAACTAGGAATCCCTGTATCTCGGGACCCAGGAAATATATAGATCCTAGACACTAACTAGGATTCCCTGTTTCTAGGGACCCAGGAAATACGAAGGGCCACAGCACCCAGACACAGAACAAGTATTTGGGCTTTTTTCTGTGCCGAAATACTTGTCCTATCACAGGAATCTAACCCACCGCCTCCAGGCTATGAGCCGACCTGCTCAACTACTATACAGAGGCTGTGATTTCGAATGTAGAAGATAATTTCATCTAAAGTCTTTTATCAGAAATATCATATAAATACGAAGTAATAATCATTTCCATAGAATGCTCTGTGTAAGTACTAATATTACCATAATGATTTACCAATATTACTGGTTCACGAGGCAGATTTAAGCTTAAGCGACGTTCGATATGACAGCCCTACTCGCCGTGCCCTCTGAGACCAAAACTCTCTGTATAAGGCAGCTGGAGACGTCTTTCTGTCTATGTGGCGTTTAATTTGGCATCTAATGTGGCACTAGCTTTAGGCTTTAGTTAATTATTTAGATGTGTTTGCGAAAGTGAACGCTGGGATTTAGTGTTAAGATTCATATTGAGATAGGGTTTCAATGTAAATTATATTATTGAAAGGTCTTTGAACTATGAGAATTTATTTGTAGGTTTCCTGAACTTTTTTAATAAATGTATCGCCAAGTGAGATAAAGTGTCCTCATAAATTCACACAGTGAAACACAATCTAAATATATATAACTCGAAGGTGACTGACTGACATAGTGATCTATCAACGCACAGCCCAAACCACTGGACGGATCGAGCTGAAATTTGGCATGCAGGTAGATGTTATAACGTAGGCATCCGCTAAGAAAGGGTTTTTCGGAATTCCACCCTTAAGAGCGTGAAATGGGTGGTTGAATTATTTTCCCATGGGCCACGCCACGGGCGAAGCTGAGGGCAGAAGCTCGTAATAAATATGAATAAAAACTATTAATTCTTTAGTAATGCGATGATATCTTGATGCTGTATAGAGTTTTTAAATTACATATTACGTAAAAAAAAAGTTAGTTTTATATTTTATTTTTTATTACATAATAATTTAATCTTTAGTGAACTACTATAAAACAGCATTACAGTAGGTAACTGTAATTAATTCCCTGAATTTAGAAACAAAATCACACTGTCAAAGTCTGACAGCCTCTGTGGTACGGTGATTAAACAGGTCGGCCTTTAGCCCGGAGGCAGTGGGTTCAATTCCCACGACAGGGCAAATAATTGTGTACAAAAATAGATGACATTTCTGATAAAATATAATAGATGATCGAAATCACAGCCTCTGTGGTGTGGGGGTTGAGCAGGTCGGCTCGACCCGGCGGTGGTGGGTTCGATTTCTGCGAAAAGCTATTTCGGCACAGAAAAAAAAGCGCAAATACTTGTTCTATCTGGGTGTTAAAGGATCATGGTCCTCGTAGTTCCTAGATACAGAGAATCCTAGTTAGTGCCCAGGATCTATATATGTGATCGTTGTGTATTTTTTTTTAAACATCAAGTTTTAAATCATACATCGGTTAACGCTTACAAGGTAATATCTACCTACAGGCGTAATAATTTAGGTACAATCCAATATGATAATGGCACTTACAGTGAATTAAATGATTCATAATACCAATTTACGTAAATTGTACTTGAAATATAGTACAATATCTGCCTAGATTGTATCAGCTTTGAAATTACAGTTCACCAACAAAACTAATTAATATTACTATAATACTAACGCTTTAACTTTACTGCCTTTTCCGTTAAGTCACGCCAGGTACAAGATGGCGTGTTAAAAAAGTTTATGCTATTTCTAGAAACGACGCAAAAATAATGTTGGACACGAAAGACGTTGCCAAAGCGTGTTTTTATAGGCATTTAGTCTTTATGAACGCTAAAAAAGTTTAGCCTACCTAGCTAAAGAGCTAGGCAGTTCACACTGGTGGACCCTCACAAGTCTTCCTGATACGGATCTACAAAGAAAATATTTTCAAAAGAGCGCCAATTTGAAGAATACCTTGAAAAGAGTATAAAATTATTTATTAAAAAGCACCAAATAAAATGAATCTATGCTTTTTATTTCAATTCAATTCCAAAAGATTAACTACGATTTGATGTTTTCGTATTATTATTGAAAGAATAGACAAAGATGATAGGTTCAAAAACTTACAAAAAGAGAAAGCAGTACAACGTTTAGCTTGACTTAAAAGTTTATGACGATTTTTGTATTTAGATTGTTTGACTATCTAACATTACTTACATGCTCATAGTTTAGCGCATCGTTTGCAGTTTTAATTTTAGCTTAGTAATTAACTTTTGTGTATCAATATATTATTATCTAATGTTTTTAATTTTTATTCGTTGTGCCTACTAAGTGCCAGCATTTTGGTTAAGCGTAGCATCGACCAGGCGCTCTGATAAACTTTGGAAAACGCGATGAGCTCCCGGCCCCCACGGACCCGGGGTCTCAACACCAAACGGCTCAAATATGTAACCGCATTTGCACTGTGAATTTATCATTGCTGTGGAAGTTATTCATGACAAACCGGAAACGTATCGGAAACGATGAGGAAAAGTTGCAGCCAGGTGGAGGATTTCCTGCTCTATCAATTAGTTATGAGCTCTATTAATTAATCTTGAGCGAGTGTGGCCTATATAGTACTATATAGTACCTACACCGCACGGTTTTTAAGCCGACGCCGAATCCAAAAGCCTTGCACCAATGACTTTTCAAATGATCTACGAAATTTGCACTCGCCGTACAACGGTGAAGGAAAGATTGGAAACCAGCAATTTTAAGAATCATAAATTAATATTTGTGATTAGTTAGTGTGAAACCAGCAATTTTAAGAATTACAAATTAATATTTGTGATTAGTTAGTGTGAAACCAGCAATTTTAAGAATCACAAATTAATATTTGTGATTCTTAAAATTGCTGGTTTCTCTAATGAGAACATTTGAATTTTCATTGGCATGGCGTCATATCTTGGCCAGTGTGATACATTATGGCCTACACGCTCTCCCTGTGAGAGACGGCTCGTGTCTCAACAGTGGGAACGTATTGGAAATGAAGAAAGAAGAACGAATTTTATGAATTTGAAGCATTTTCACATTATTATTGAGATGGTGGACTCAGTGATACATATATTAGGTCTTTACCTATGAAATTGCCGTTTTGTTTGAAAAAAGTTAAAGTATTTTTTTTTTCGAACTTATTTATTTCTTTTATTCAAAGTAATCACCCCTGCAATCAATGCATCTTTGCCAACGCTGTGACAGTTTTTGGATGCCCTTCTTGAAAAAATCAGCAGGACGGGAGACAACAAACTCTTCAAAGGCGTTTTGTACTGCCTCTCGGGAATTGAATTTTTTTCCCGCTAAAAAGTTGTCCAAATTTTGGAAAAAGTAATAGTCGGTAGGCGCAAGATCTGGTGAGTATAGCGGATGAGGGAGAGCTTCCAAACCCAACTCATGCAGCTTAGAGACGGTCTGTTGTGCAGTATGGGGTCGCGCGTTGTCGTGAAGTAGCAGTGGAGACGACCGATTGACCAAAGCTGGTTGTAGACGTGCGAGTTTCGCCATCATTGTTGGTCAGTTCTTCAATGTACACATCTGCAGTAATGCTCTCGCCGTTTTGTAAAAAGCTATGATGAATCACACCAGCACTAGACCACCAAACTGTGACCATCACCTTTCTAGAGGTCATTTTTCGTTTTGCACATTGCTTTGGTACCGAACCAGGATCTAACCAACTTGCTGAGCGCTTTCGATTGTCAAAAAGAATCCATTTTTCGTCGCACGTAACAATTCGATTCAAAATTCCTTCATTTCTGTGCCTGTTAAGCAGCGCAAGGCAAGTCTCGACGCGTACGTTGCGCTGGCGATCGTTAAGTTCGTGGGGCACCCATCTATCAAGCTTTATTATCTTGCCAATCTGTCGCAAATGGACCAATATTGTTTTGATGCTAACATCAAAAGCTGCTGCCAGCTCAGCTGTAGATTGAGATTCATCAGCTTCCACAATCGCCTTTAATTCATCATTGTTGATAAAGTTTCCGGACGACCACGAGGTTCATTTTTCAAGTCAAAATTCCCAGAATGGAACCGAGCAAACCAATAACGGGTTGTACGTTCGTTTGTACAGTTCTCTCCGTAAACGTCGTTGATGTTACGTGTCGTTTGTGCCGCGTTGGTGCCACGACGGAACTCATATTCCATAATTACACGAAATTTCAAAGTATCCATTATGAGGAAAAATGTTGAAATGTAATGAAAATACAACGCTAATCAATAAACAAAAGACTTATATTGTAAATAGAATGTCATATTTTTAAAACAAAATTAATTTGAATTTAGAATTCATAGCCAATCAAAACTTTTTTTTGTTTGAAAAAGTCTGTACTGCAATACGGCAATTTCATAGGTAAAGACCTATTAGATGAGTGGCGTCTTTGTCTGATCCTATTTGTTAGAAAGAGGCGGAAACACTTCACCGCACATCGGAGGTGAAATACTGAGGAATACAATAACTGAACACGTTCTGTACTTAGGTACTTAGTTCAGTCTTCATAAAATCGTTTCTGGTTCTATGTCGTTAAAAGAAATGGCATAATAAAGTCCACAAAATTGAAGTACGGCTTTAAAATACAGTGAAACTTCTTTTGTTTAAAACTAACAGTGAAATTATTCATATTTTATGACTTCTACAAAGTCAGTGCAATAGTGAGTGGCGTTAAATCACAGACACTTTTGTCGTCCAGCTTAGAGACTAGACCTAATACTTTTATTTTAATAATTTAATGAGAGAGTAAAGTATGATGCAACTGAAAAAAAAAAACAAAACACAAATTTAATATACACTATTACACAATAAACACATAATACAGCATAATTACGTAGCTTTAGTTCCGATTCCGAAAAGATGGAACTTCTGATTGAGACACCTCCAACCTCGACTTCGGTTCCGATTCTTTCGAACCGGAGGTTATATCGGAGGTTGAAGCACGGCAATGGAAATGTTTTACTAAGAAATTAGACATCAAAGAGGCTGATTAATGTTGGTAATATTTATTTTATTAGACCTGTCGTTAACTAGCACGTTTTTCTTTCGAATTCGCCTCCGACTCTGACTGTCTCTGACTTCGGATCCAATTCCGACTCCGATTACTAAAATTCGAAATCTCTGAATCCAACTTCGGTTCTGATAAAACTACCTCCGTTGCATCCCTGTTATACACCATAAAAGAAGTCATCGTGGAGCTTATGGGCATCTCTATCATATGATATTATCCTACTTACAATTGAAGGGTTGAGAATAAAAAGGGTTCAACTAACAAATTGATATTGTTTCGAGAAAATTGACTTTAAAGTTCAACGACTTCATTTTAATGTAGAGTGCTTATAAGGTAATAGAAAAGGTTTATGTAAGTTTCAGTTGCTTGAAAATGTATTAATTCTATTTTAAAATACTGAATATAGTACTAGTTCATACAATTACTGTAAAAATATAATATAATAAATTAACGATGATAATGTTTTTATGCTAAGCGAACTGTATTCCTGTGACAGATAAACGGTTTTTAGACTCAAAATCTCGAGATTTAAGCCTCATTTCGGCATTTTGAGTATGTATTATTGTAGATAATTACACGCTGAATCCAACGATACCTATAAGTCATTTTGTGAAAAAAATCAGTTAAACCCTTTTTATTCTCACCCCTTCAATTGACATCAATGTATGACAATACTTCTACGGACTAATTTGGCTACACAGGTCTTTAACTAAATCTTTAAGCTAAATTTCTTTTCCAAAACGAAGCAATATATCCACGAGAAATAGCTGCAAGATGCTCATCCAATATAAATGTCCTGATTCTATCAATCTATCACCTTGATTCTCCGGCGTGGCTCCGACTAAATCCATTATAATATTCCCTTACGAGCAGGTATCGCGTTAATTAAGTTGGTTATTCAGGGCTCCGTACGTTAAACAGTGTTCATCAGTCAAGAATGTCAGATGGGGTTCGACACGATTAATGTACTGAATTATTGCAAGTTCGGTGTACGTTTAGTGAGTGGTAGATTTTGGCTTATAAAGTCCTTGATTACTTTACAAATGGCTTAATTTAATGACGAGAATGATACATTTTAACAACAGATAAACATTTTTGCTAGGTGGTAGGACTTTTCTGCAAAGTTCGTCTAGGTAGGTACCACCGCTTTGCCAGTTATTCTGCCGCCAAGCAGTAGTGTGCAAGCACTTGTGTTCCGGTTTGAAGGGCACTGTAGCTAGTGAAATTACTGGGTAACTGAGACTTTATGATCTGATCTCACAGTCGAGTAATCTTATTACCAGACTGTACGGATGTCGCAGGATGATGTGCGTAGTGCAGCAGTCATGCGTAACTTTACATGTTGGAATTCCGAGTGACACTGTACTGTTATGGGCGGCCGTGTCCCTTAACATCGAGTGAACGACTAGCTCGTCACATCATTCAATAAAATTAAAAAAAAACAGATTTTGAACAGTTTTCCTATTTAAAAATAAATGGCGTTACGCCATGGGCGGTTTTTGTTTCAGTAATGAAAGATATCCAAAAACCGAATAGGATCACTTCAATAAAATTAGACAAAGTAAAAACAAAAAACTACTACCAAGTATATAATATAATTATAAATATAATAATAAAGTCCAACTAGAAAACAATACAAATAGAAACAAATGAATACATTTACGACACTCCTGACTTTCCCTTCATCAACTAGAAATGAGCTATGTGTTGTCTGGATGATAATGAAAATGGAAACAAATACGCTTTAATTCTTAATAAATAATTAATTATATATTGTCAATTTCTTCTGAATAGTCTTTAAACACATGTAAAAATAATTAATACAAGTATCTAATTGCTCTTCAAAAAGGCACTCAGAACAAGGACAATTAAATGAATTCTTAAAGATTTCAGATCAAGTTATATCCAGTACCTAACGACAACGAGCAAGAAATTACTGTTCTATTTTAGAAAGCGTTTTAATTTTAGACTTGATCCTCATAGGTATGTCATTGATTATGTAAAAAGCCGTCTAGACTCTAGCCGTCTAGAGTCTTTAATAAGCGTTTAATCATTTGAAATATTGCAAGTATCAAACAGAAAAATGACAAATGACAGCCTCTGTGGTGTGGTGATTGAGTAGGTCGGATCATAACCCGTTGATTCCCGTAAGTATTTGTGCACAGAACATAAACCACAAATACTTGTTCTGAGTCTGGGTGTTGCGGAACCATGGTCCTCGTAGTTCCTGGGTCCCTAAAGACAGGAAATCCTATAATTAGGGTTCAGGATCTATGTATGTGATCGTTGGGCGTTATTATTATATATATTATTATACATAACACAAATTAAAACTTCTGAAGTACCTATTAAGCTCAAATATTTTTTTAATTTTTCTCTGGGAAATTAGTTGTTGGAAGTAAGAAGATATTAGAAAAATAAGCTGTCTCATTAAACTCTGTTTCTATCTATCTATAATTCGCGAGCAAAACAAACAACGTTACGACCTGTCACTGAACTCTGACATCATCGTTAATTACTAAGAAATCCTTCATCAATTAATTAATTATGTTTCTTTAAAGTAAAAAATAATTATTGGTCATTGACCCAAAGTTAAGCCCGCCTCACACTACGGCGCGGGCGGAGCGAAGCTAGGAAAAGCTGTGTTTAATTGTACCCGAAATAACAACACAAACGTATCTCGTTATTTATTTATAGCTGCTCCAATGCCGTTTTGAACTGCGATATGTTTCATCGTATTCTTCAGTTGAACCTAGAAATATGACATGCCACTATGTTTTACTAGTTGCGCCCCGCGGTTTTACCCGCGGATGAAAAGTATTTTAATTATTTTCTAATCCCACGGGAAAACTTCACTTTTCCGGGATAAAATGTAGCCTATATGTTAAATCAGTGCTTAAGCTATCTTGGCACCGAATTCCATCCAATTCCAGCCTTTTGAGCTTGAAGGAGTAACAAACATACACACATACAAACTTTCGCCTTTATAATATTAGTGTGATGTTGTGATGTGATAGTCATATAACGGCTTCCAGTAAGATATTAGTAAATAAATATCTCAAGGCGACCGTCCTATTACTTGTACCTAATTATTCATAATGTTGTGATCTTAATACGTTTTGTTTTCCAAAAAAACACAAAATCTTTGAAAATAATGATCACACTTTTAATATGAAGGTCTTTGACCGGAAGCCGTGTACTGTAAAATATACGCCCAACTGTCACCATTTTTTACACCACACCTATGTTGTTACATTTCCAATTTCGCCAACTATTTTCAACCTAATACGCTCGTGTTAAAGTTTATAAATGCTTTGTCGTTCAGCTTGCACGCCTCATGCATTTAAACACACCTATATTTGTTTTTCGGTAAAGCAATCCCATAGCTTAAGTGTATCAGCCTTTGTTTTTACTGTTTGCGTACCTTTTTACCATGTAAAATATACACGATAACTAGTTAATGCATGCGGCCCTATTTCAATACTATACGTAATTTAGGATAAGAAGACGTTTTTATCTTAATTTGCCTAGTTTTGACGACTTCAGACTATCAAAACCATCACAACTGTACTCGGCATAAAGCGCCATGAAGCTTCGTTTGGCTATACGAATCTTTTAAAGATTTTATTCATCTCATAAAGTTCTAGAGCTTTCTCGGAACTAAGCTCTTTCTAAAAGCCAATTTTAAACCTACTGCAGTTGATTTTAAAAACCAATTATATACGTACATATGTCGTAAACTTGTGAATTTATTCTTTAGTTTTTTTAAATATTAAAAGAGGGTAATTTGACTACGGTAGAATCATGGTAGATATTCAAAAATATTGCTTTAGTTAGCAGAACTGGCTGAAGGGTGACGAGACTTTATATCAACACGGTGGCCGCCAGACGGTTATGTCAGATTTTTTGTTGTTGTTTAATAGGCTTGTGTTTGGCCACTATCTCACCTGATGATAAGTGACGATTCGGTCTAGGATGAATCTAGGAATAATGTTGTGTTTTTGAGAAGGTCAAACAGTAGTAAGTTACTTACGGCGTATTTCTATTCTCTTTTTTTATTTTATTTTTTATGTTAAAGGGAGCAAACAAGCATACGGCCCACCTGATGGGAAGTGGTCACCGTAGTCTATGTACATCTGTAACACCGGAGGAGGCGTCACCAATGCATTGCTTACCCTGTAGGACTCTTTTAACCCTCCTTTTGAAGTACTCCATGTTGTAACTCTGTGGAAAGACCGCTGGGAGCTCATTCCACATTTTGCAGGCATTCTTTATTCAGTTCCCGATTGTCCACAGAGAGGTTAAGACATATTACAACTGTTAGTTTACTATATGGTGAAGGAAACAATAAAGTAAGGCACTAGAATGGTGATAGCTAATATTATGTGTTCTACCTTTAATTAAAACGATATGAAAATGACTTTTAAAATTGAATAAATATTTACATCTTAATAAATCGTACAATTTTATAGCGAGAAAAAATTAAATCATTGTACTCAAATTACTTGCTCTTAAAAACTTCTAATGGAAGAGCAGATTTTCGGCAACTTTCTGGAAACCTAATGATATGTTTTATTACATTCATTAGCTACGCTCAACTAAAAAAAAACCTTGCCAGATACTAGAGTCCTCGAGACGACCTTCTAACTCTCCATTCTTCAACAAATAAAAACCTCTTCCAGAATTTTCGCCAGAATTTCACTATAAATTATTTCAAAAGAAAAATCACGTGCAATTTTGTCTGACTAATAATTCTTGAGAGGCTCTATCTCGCCACTAGGTAGCAGTTAAATAAGCCAAATTGGACCATCCTTTCGGCAAAGCCTGCTTTTATGGAGCCTTATATCTTACGTTTTAAGGTTCTTTAGTGTTGTCAATACGTTCATGTAATGGCTGCTGGTAATACTTTACAAAAGTTATTTGTGTAATTAATGTAAGGTATTAAGGTAGAAAATTAAAATGGTTCAGGTGAATTAAAAATAATACTGTCTAATAGTAATAGTCAGTAGTAAGTAATAGTCTCCCATTTTGCGTAGTTCTTGTATTAAAATTACGCAAACTTCCGTTTTTTTTTCTAATGTTTTTTAAACCGTAAATAATATGTAAAATATTAAATAAGTCACTTCTTTAATAAACCTAACCTTCTAAATAAAAATACTGAATATTCTGATTATTGAGCAAACAAAAGACTACTTGGTTGTTACGTGGTTTTTCGGCGATCTAGTACCTATAATAACAATGTAACCCTAACGGGATATAGTCGTATCGAGATTTGGCCTTAAAGCGATCTAATCATACGTAATGTCTAGTCATATTGAGATGTAGTAAAGATAAACCTAAACAGACTTATTAATAAACACGAACTAGCTTTAGACTAGTTACACCATCTTTTGTCTCTTTCGACCCAGCTAAATATTCCAGTAGCAAAAAAGGGACAAAAGCTGAAGTTACTAATCCGAGACTAATACCCGTTTATTTATAAGGCTGAAAGATTTTAACGCAATAAAACTAGTGTGCTTTAGATCACGCGACTGAACTAAAACTTCTTTAATTTAGCTCCATCTATCGGCCGGTATAACTTTGTTTGTGCTTAATGCTAATGTCGCCATCTTGACAATTGTAAATTGTTGTTTTACCGGACATACCAACATAATAATATTTTTTTTACTTTTTAATGTTGTCGATGGAGATTTACGTTAACCAACAACTTTCAATTTCCGTTCGTCTCGCCACCTCACTCGCCAAGTCAAGCGTGCGTAAAGAAGTTTTACTTCAAATATTTTCATATAAAAACCATAACCCAATATACTAATTACAATGCGGCTAAAGCTCACCGCAGACTGTTTACCACTGCGGTAGTTACGATTGCTGTTGCACTATTGCGGTCTTTATTGTACTTAACAATACACCATAATACCTACCTATTTTAAGTGTAGGATTTCTTATTATTTGTAGTTGATTCTTTTTCTTCTTTTCTTTCACAAATACTTTGTTGTCTGAAAATAATAACCTTTTAAATTCGCTGCTTTAAAACGCTGTTTTAGGTGTTATAATACAAAAAAAAAAATACAAATTTATTTATTGACACATTTGGTTACAAAGTTATAATGAATCCATAGACTTCCGAACTAGTGAAAACTGTGTTTCAGGAGTCAATGGCTTCTCCCATTATTAATTTTTACTAAGCTATGTCATACTAATTAGTTTTACAGAACATCATAAAAATAAGGCAAATTGTGTGTGTTTGTGTGTGTGTCTGTGTGTGTGTGTGTGTGTGTGCGTGTGTGTGTGTTGGCGTGTGCGTGCGTGCGTGTGATTTAAGTAATATTATAAATAATACTATGTAGATACAATGTGTGTTCTATAATAATGTGTTTGTTAAATAATATATATTATGTGTGCTACGCATGTGTGTACTGGTGTTAATGTAATGATATTATTTTTACTTTTGCTTGCATTTGAACACTGTCTCACCTATTGGTACATGACGACGTGGTTGACAATGGAAAATGCTTGAAGATGCTGGTTCACTCTCGCCTTGAAAACTGCCAGATTATATTTTTCAAGAAACAGAGACGACGACGTCCGCGTGGTAAATGTTGAAGTGAACTGGAAGAATGCGCACCATATACGCATAATAAACATGCTCATTATTTTTAATTAATTAAAGATAAAGCTATCCTATACGAGTAAGCCATGCCTTTTAACAAACATTTTTATCAGAGTTTTGATTACGCTACCAACGATTTGCTAACGCTGTTATTTCTGTATAAGAAAATTCATTCCAAGAAAATGGTGTAACTTTAAGCATTTTTACTTCATTGTATATTCTTATTCGTAAGAATAAGCCTTGAAGCGTCTTGGTAACCGACTTTAAGCAAGAGACGGTAAGAGGCTTTGTTCGAGGCTGAATGTGCTTAAGTTGTGCGTGCCTATCCAAATTAGCAAAACGACTGAAGCATACGGTTACATAAACATCCGTACATGTAGACACCCGAAATCGTCTACAAAGTTAACAAGGCCCCTATCAGCCTCAGGCGAAAACCAAGAATGAAGATATTGTGCGTTTTCGTCACTTAATCCCCCCCCACGCCCCGAAACACCCTGCCGGGAGTCAACCTCCCACTGTCGTTTGCTAGCAATGACGTAATCTTTAAAGACGATAACTAATCTTCTTAATTGATCTTTTCCTTGATGAGTTAAACAAATGAGGGAAGTAGGCGGACTACGCGATAATGGGCATAAATTTCCCTGCGTGAGTTTTTGGGTATTAATAATAATAGAGATCCTTTAATATTGTGTACGACTGTTGATTTAAATAGACATACATTATTTCTACAACCTACGAAGCTCGTCCTACGTATTCAGTAATTTATAAGATAAAAAACGTATGAAGTCGTTTTATTATTTGCACGCTTACGTGAAGTGACTGAAAACCGTGCTAGGAGGGAAGTATCAGTAATTTTTGTAGAAAGAATCATTATTATTCTTAATATTCATGAACAGCAAAAGTATAAGGAAACTCTAACGTTTCAGTTTAATTAAATTAAAACTTGGCTTCCTAGCCAGATAATTGCCAAAGATAGCATTCTTTTAAGGTTAGGCATCATTAGCCTACAATCATAGATAACATATCCATGATCCGTTCGAATTCATTAATATTTTCAGAACCATGGCCTAAACTTTGTTGAATATAAATCGTAGCATTCCATTTGTAAACCAAAGGCTATATGCATACGACTGATGATTTTACCATCTAATTTTTCTTACTCAACCGTCTCACTCACACTCTCGTCCAATCACGCGAAAGTCAGTGTTGCCACCGAGAAAGTGCTAAAAATAGCCTATTTCCAATAAATCTTTTGACTTTGAGAAAGATCAATTAACCTTCTTAATTTCAAATAATAAGAACCAATTAATAAATTCACGATACGAGTAAAACCTTGACTCGTATACAAACTTGCTCAAAGCCACAACACCAATAGTTAGGCCAGTTGTTAAATAAACATATCGGCAACCAACATTAGATTATTGACGAAGAGGTCCAAATACAGACCCGAACTGGCCTGAGAGGCTTTCAAAAGCAATGGAACTTGGAAGTTAGGAACTTTGGAGACCTAAGAAACAGCCGGCCAACTGCGAAGTACCACCGAAGTTCATGTATAGGTACGTAAATTTCGTGAAGCCCGGCATTGGATAGATTCATTTCAGATTTTATAACCACGCGACGCCAGAGCGGGAACCTATGCATGAAATAAGCATATCTTTGATCAAATGTAGTACTCCACTCGCGATATAATGTTGAGGGGAATAGGGTAATATTTATTTTTGTTATGGTCGTGAGGTTGTGAAATTTTATTTTATGTTGTGTTTCCTTTAAAGAACGCAGAGATAGTTGCCATAGATTTTTATAGTGGTTGTAGTTAGAGCCGATTTTGGTAGAAAAAAATGGTAGTCTGTTTATCGTTATTTGCAAACGAAAGTGCTGTTGAGTTTTTTATTGCAAATGTTTCGAATGTTTCTTCGAAATCGAACGGCTTGGCTTACGCCTTTTCTACTCGTGTATTCTAATACGTAAAGATCATTTCAGGTACCGTCACATTGGTACTAAGCTTGGTAGAGATTGAAAAAATGATTGAAACTCACGGATGCTTTAGAAAATTAAATACCACAGATTAAGAATTAATTCTATTTTTTTGCAATTTTTGTTACTTATAGCACAATCAGTAGATTATTTATTATAGTAGGAGAAAAATTTGAACCACGAACGCGATTTGGACCTGCATCCATTCATTCCTAAAGCCACAATTAATCAGTTCAAATTTATTATTCACCACTGAATATAATTATGTAATATCATATCATATAATAAATATACATATTATTTAAGGAATAGTATGCCTTCACCTTTAACAACCAATTTACGAGGCTGACAGCGACATCTATTGAGAGATTTTTGAGAATCACCACAATCAACACGGTGAAGTTACATAAACACAAATTTTGTAAAGATAAAGCTTCCCAAATTTATTGAACTAATATTAACTACTTTACTAGGTGGTAGGACTTTTCTGCAAAGTTCGTCTAGGTAGGTACCACCACTTTGCCAGTTATTCTGCCGCCAAGCAGTAGTGCGCAAGCACTACTGTGTTCCGGTTTGAAGGGCACTGTAGCTAGTGAAATTACTGGGTAAATGAGACTTTATGACCTGATCTCACAGTCTAGTAATCCTATTACCAGACTGTGTTGATGTCCCAGGATGACGTGCGCAGTGCAGTGTCGCTTAACATCAGGCGAACGGTTAGCTCGTTGTCACGTTGTATCGCAACATAAAAAAATGCTCAATACTGCATGTTACTTACATACATGTCTGTGCCTACAACCATCTAGGCTTAGATACATAGCGATAATGCTTGTAGAAATATGACCACTTGCATAATTATTCTGTGTCACAAGTTTTCCAATTTTCCATCCCATGTGCTTAATGGAGAAACAACTGACCCGCATAATTGGTTATCGCGCAAGATAATTTTAAAATTTCATTGTGTTGCCATTATTCGGAAACAACGGTCTGCATGATTTCAGTTCATTAATAATGAAACTTTGCGCTTTAAGCTCACCGGCACGGTCACCAGTTCACCACAATCGGCATTATGAAACCACATTTTGCAATATTGAACGATCCGATATTATGTTTTGCATTAGTTATAAGTTTTCCCCAATCTGATTTGGATTGGATTACCGAAATCATGATAATTTTGGGAATGAATTTACCTAAATGTATATTTTTGATTTCTTTTACAGCACCAATCCGTTTCCTGAATAGGTATTATTTGAGAAAACTTTAGTGGCTATTTTTTCTGTGCTCTTAAAAATTATTGCTATTTTGGGAGTATCTGTAAAGCGATGGTGGCAATATTTAAACTTTAGGCTAAAACTTAAAATATCTAGTATATAATAAATATTAACATATATTATAATTCTAATATCTTTAGGCTAATATATTGACTGGCCTGATAGCTGAGTTGATAGTAGCCCTGCCTTCTGAACTGTGGTTTGTGGGTTCGATTCCCACCCAGGACAAACATTTGTGTGATGAACATAGGTGTTTTTTCCGTGTCTGGGGTGTATATTGTATTCTATGTTTGTATTTACAAACAAAAAAAGTATCTAAGTACTGTATCAGTTATCTGGTTCCCATAGTACAAGCTTTGCTTAGTTTGGGGCTAGATGGCGTTGTGTGAGATGTCCACACATATTACTATTATTATATTATTATTATTTAGGCTAATACTGTAATTAATGTTAAATATTCTGTCGTCAAATAATCATAGAATTATAAGTCCCGTGCGGGAAAATTAAATGGAGCATCAGAGACCTTAAAAATTCCCCATCGTTTCTATTTTCCCGCAAATCATCAGTAACATAAAACATTTATTTAAGTAATAGTCCCGCATTTCTTTTGCCTTTTTTTCTCATTTAATTGTTGCTGGGGGAGGTTAGAAGGTTTCGGAATCTTGGATCAAATGTCTCACGAAGCAGATTTTGTATCGGGTCCTCAAATTGGAATTAATTCTTTTTTACCTAAAGAAGATTTCTGTTTATCAAAAAGCCTATGAAATTTAGATGAAACGTGAGTACATTTTAATTGGTTCAGTGAAGTCTAAAGAAAAAATCTAATGAAGTTCTTGCCTTTTATAAACTAGACAATTTACAAAGCGTTTCCGGTGGAAACACTTTTTTTTAAATTTAAACAGTAGATTATTCAGCCCTGTGTCTCAACCAAGACAATTCGTTATACCTAGTCATATCACAAATCTGTCGTACTCGAAACGTCGTTATGCAAGTTGAGAATTTGTAAATTCACTTAAAATACATATCATGATGCCGTCATGCGTATTTAAAATGTGCTTTAATCACTCCAAATAAGACTCAATGGAGCACTTCCCAGACGTTATATTGGAAATATTCATTATTTTAAAAATAGCACAAAATATTTCCATGTTTTATTTGTTTTGTCCTATTTTGATTCAGCAATATTCTTTTTCTGTTCGTTTAATGGCTTTCTATCGCTTTATAGCGATAATTCTGCCAATATCAAGTAAGGAAATTTTGAAATCGCCATTTTCGGTTTTTATTTCGACGACCCTTGAGAGCAAGATTGACATCATCAATAATATGACATGCAATAATCAACTCTCAACAGCACTGTATTGCTAACGTCAGATATTTCTATCCTTGTCTTTCTATTGTCCTCGCTTCGTCTTGTCGCTTCCAGTCGAGACGGCCCGAGTCCCACTGAGTCGGACAGCGACCCACGTCACAGTATATATAATATGTAGTACTATATTTCATTTCAGTAAATATATTTCATTTCATTACTAAGCAAAGACTATGTAACGCTACTAAACACCAATGTTTGATAAGTGGCCAGTTGCGGTCTACTAGGTGGTAGGACTTTACTGCAAAGTTCGTCTAGGTAGGTACCACCGCTTTGCCAGTTATTCTGCCGCCAAGCAGTAGTGCGCAAGCACTGCTGTGTTCCGGTTTGAAGGGCACTGTAGCTAGTGAAATCACTGGGCAAACGAGACTTTATGATCTGATCTCACAGTTTAGTAATCTTATTACTAGATTGTGCTGATGTCTCTGGATGACGTGCGCAGTGCAGTGTCACGCGAACCTCTATACTTTAGAGTTCCGAGTGACACTGCAGCTGATATGGGCAGCCGTGTCGTTTAACATCAGGCGAACGGCTAGCTCGCCACGTCATTCCTTAACATAAAAAAAAAAAAACATATACTCTATGTATTTGTACCATATGTAGGAAATATTCAACTTCAACAACTCTGCTCGTTATGAGCAGAGTTGTTGAAGAACTAGGCACACTTTCATAAAAATATACAAGTTTATAAGTAACAAAACCGATTGGAAGGATTCACGGTTTTGCTTTCTGCTTCTGTTGGTTTTTGATTAGGATTGGATTGATTCGATCGGTTGTTTGGATGAAATCGATTAATTATAAAGTCAAAGTCAAAGTCAAAGTCAAAAGATTTATTGCAAATAGGCTAATTTTAGCACTTTTACAAGTCAAAATTATACTAGGTACTTAAAATTAAGTTATTTCACTAAGCATATAAAATTACAAAGTGCTTATTGTCAAATAATATAGCAAGCCCATTACAATATATGAGTTTGAAAAAAAAAGCAGTTCTCTTTCTCACTACTGGTGCAAGCAATCCGGCACAATGCAGAATTGAAAACTTTGATCCGAAGCTTCGATTACAACTGTAAAGAAGAAGCTACAAGAAACTTTACAGTGATGTTTTTGTCTTCTTTCTACTGTCTTTTACAATGTATATAATTCATTACAGTTGAGATAATGAATATGTTACAAAAATAACCACCACGTCACACCGGTGCAAGAAAAATACCGTGATTATCTTATTAGTGATCCATCCGGCAAATCTTTTATGCAGTTTTCTCATAACCTTTTTGACGGCTGACATAAAGTATATATTTTGTTATCAAAATCATAAATCAAAACGTTATTTTGTAAATGTAATTAAATGAAGTTTATTTGGTACAATTAGCCGACGTAAGCTCATTAGCATCATCAACCTCAGATGTTAATTAAATTATTTCATTTTGACATGGTTTTTATCAGATATTATTATCTATGTTCTTACATATTCAACACACATAACTAATAATAAAATAGTACGTAATCATTGAAATGGAATATAATTGGTTACGCTGTAATATGAAAAAAATGTAGAACAAGTTGTATTTACCGTACCTGAAATTTCAGATGTCAAGTTTTCAGTCTCCGCTCTACAAAAGAAGTAATTGGTTGATAATTGAAAGCGTTTTGGTAGAGAACGAACTATTTCACTGATTTCAATGGATTGGAAACATATATGAGTTTTTTTGTGTTTTGGCTCCACACTTTTGTGTATTTAGCAAGTGTCAAGTAATAGGCTATTTGACTACTATATTTTTATTACATACATAAATAATATACCTCAAAAAATAGATAACTGTGAAAACAAAACTTGAATATCTCAAAAAATGACTAAGTTACAGGCATTTTAAAATACAGGAATAGAAAGAGACAACTCAAACACGCAGTGACGTCAGTTACCAGTCCTCATAGTAACTCATTACTAAGCTGTGGTAACTCTACATACAATCTTTTTGGCATGTGACGTCACAAGCCATGCCTTCATAGTAGCTGTGAGGAAGCTCAACCGCGATCTCTGTTTTGCGAGAAAGGGACAGGCCATGAAACTTTAAAAGCGTACTACTGCGTGATTAATTTACCGATTTTACTTATTTTTACAATGATTGCATTCATTTTTAACCTACTTTATGAAAATAATATTTACTTGTTCATTTTTAATAGTAGTCAAATAGCATATTGATAATTTATCAAGGTAATGATATTTCACGTATATAATGTGTCAGGTCACAGTCGAAGTCATCAAATCAAGTCAGAGTCAAGTCATAGCTAGTCTAGTAAAGTCATACTCCTAGTAAAGTGGTGGCAACATTACCAGAAGCTTCTCTGGAGTTTTGGAAGCAACACGAAAAAAAGTTTCACCATCATTATAGCATTTTCCCACACTCACGCCTGCCATCCAGCACTTAACAAATAAAATACCACCAATTTTATGCACTAACACTGAAAATAACACAAGTTTTGGAAAATAATACAATGCGGTGACGCGATCTTTTTCGTTTTCCCGCCAAAACCCCACTAAGGTCTTATCTACTCTACATATTGGGTACGTCTAATTTATGTGCACAGACTCTGAATGTCAGTAGACCCGTGTCAAAGTCTAGCGTAACATTTTTGTATCGCCCAAAATTTATACGTTTTCATATCACGTACAAGAAAATATTTCATATATATCATGATAGACAGATCAAATTAGCCGAGCAATGAATAAATAAGTGGAAAGTCTAGTCTAGCCACACGTGTATGTGCCACAGGGTTGTATTGGCAAAATGAGCGAAAATATATTTTAATATAACTTTTAATAGAATTCGTGTTATGTATAGCTATTATTAAATTTGTTCGGCATGTCATAAATATTATTCGCTTTTTTCACGCAATATACGTGTTAATGTGTGTGAAAATAACTCTACAATGGCCACACTTGAGTTAATTATGTGTATATCTACGTCTTTTCCATGAGCGAGGGTCTAAATTCCAGTAGTGGGAACTAATTACGGTGATGACGAAAGAAGTAATATTTAATTCCTAGTATTTCGGTTATCTGGTTCCCATAGTACAAGCGTTGCTTAGTATTGGGCTAGATGGCGCTGTATTAGATGTCCATAAATATTAATTATTATCTACTAGCTTCTAAGCCCATATGACCGGTAGGTAGGTAGGGTTTATGTGGAAGCAAAGATTTTTTTTATTGATAATTGAACCACCTATTTCACCCTCTTAGACCCCTAAGAGGGTGAAATAGGTGGTCGTATTTCGAAAAACCTTTTCTTAGTGAATTGCCTACACTTTACAAAGAACATAACCTCCAAATTTCAAGTCAAGACCAGCGGTTTAGGCTGTGCGTTGATATATAAGATAGTCAGTGAGTCAGAACTTTGAATTTTATATGCATAGATTGTGCACTTATAAAATAAAATACACAATGTCACTCAAAACAGGAAACCATAAAGTTTCGCGTCGTGTGATATTATACATAGTCTAGTGATAACATTTCTAAACTGTGTCAGGTCATAAAGTCTCATTTTGTCCAGTAATTTCATGTCTTTGGTTATCCACCTAACGGTTACAATAATAAATAAACTAGTCAAAATCTGCTCATAGCAAAACATGTTTTATTATAAACTTACAAAAAGTGCTAAAGAAAGGAGAAGATGCGCTGCATTTTTAAGCAGTCTCTTGTCAATAAAGTCATTTTTCGACTTCCAAAAAGAAGGTTCTATGTTAGTCTGTATTTTTTTTACAAATATAATAAGAATGGTGTTGATTTTTCACTGAATGTTGTATTTTAGTCTTGCTAAATGCTGCTTTAAAACGCAGCACATCTTCTTAATTTAAACAATATTCAGTCATATTCCTCAATGCCAGGATGAATGTAAGGATATCGATTCTTTGTAAGGCACGGGGACATACACATGCTTCTCAATCGGCAGTGTTTTGACGATAGGCACGTGCACGGTTTGGACTAGCGGCACGTGTTTGATGACCGGCACTTCGTGTAGAACAGGCACGTGTTTGACTACAGGCACTTCGTGGAAAACAGGCACTTTTTCGATGTGGTGGTGGTGCAGTGTGTGCACTTCGTGGGGAACGTGGATTCTGATACTGAAATAAAAAAAGAAACATTGAATAAGTTAGTCTGTATAGAGTTGAAATTACCCTGACAAGGTTATGGATATATTCGATGTCCTTCACATGGGAGCCAGTTACTATCGCAAGCCGCGACGGGTATCGTGAGCGTCAACACGTAACTGACTGTAAATGACGTGAGATGAGCCGTGTTATGAATTTACCGTAATAAATCATACGCACGGTAGTATACAAACTAAATAACTTGTCGATATTGAAATATTATTATCTATAAAAAAAAGTAAAAGTAAAAGTGCTAAAATTAGCCTATTTGCAATAAATCTTTTGACTTTGACTTTGACTTTTATACAAAGAAAATTTTTCATGTATTTATTTTATTGTAATAAATGTGCTCTGACAAAAGGGACATTTAATAGAATGTATTAAGGCATCTTAATAGTTTTTAGTTGATATAACACTAATATTATAAAGGCGAAAGTTTGTATGTGTATATGCGTGTATGTGTTTGTTACTCCTTCACGCTCAAACGGCTGAATGGATTTAGATGAAATTCAGTACCAAGATAGCTTATACAGGCGTGTTTATTCACTGCTAAAAAGAGCCCACTCCATCGGGCTCCTTCATTCCGTGGTGTATCTGTAAGTTTAGGAAACCATCTTGGGCTTTTGGGTGTTGATCTCACGTCAAACCTAAACTTTGGTTCCTACATCGAGTCCAAAGCCAAAGTAGCTTCAAAAAAACTCGGCATATTGTCCAAGGTAAGGCGGTACTTCACACCTGGACAGCTTCTTAATCTGTATCAAGCACAGGTCCGATCGTGTATGGAGTACTGCTGCCACCTATGGGACGGGTCTGCCAAGTACCAGCTTGAGGCTCTGGACTCGATTGAACGGCGTGCCAAAAGGCTCATTGACGACGACACTTTGGTTGGTAAAAGGCTCCTGAGCCTTGCACATCGACGTAAGGTGGCAAGTCTGTCGGTCTTTTACAGAATACACCACGGTGAATACGCTCAAGAACTGCATGATCTCATTCTCCCATCACCATTCCACTACTGGACTACTAGCTCGGCTAAGCGCCATCCTTTCGTGGTCGAAATACCACCCATTCGTACCAAGCGATTTGACTCAACGTTCTTAATTAGAACGGCTAAGGAATGGAATGCCTTGCCAGCGTCTGTGTTTCCGTCGAAATATGACCCGGGCGTGTTCAAGAGAAGAGTGAATAGGTATTTACTTGGCTAGCATGCTACACCTTCGATCGCATCGTCACTTCCCATCAGGTGAGAGCGTGGTCAAATGCTAGACAACTTTGAAGTAAAAAAAAAAAAAAAAAAAAAAAAAAACACTGGATTAACTGGATATAGGCTATATTTTATCCCAGAAAAGTGTAATGTTCCCCGAGGATGAGCAAATAATTCAAATACTTTTTATCTAATTTTTAACTAGTACTTAATATAGGTGTTTTTAGTCTGTAAGTCACATCATTAAATCTTAAATAAATACTAGCTATCTGGCTTGGTATTGTAGTTATTACGTTATTACTATAAACATTGATTCAATAAAATGTATATATATATGTATATATATATATATATATATATCCTTTCAAAACGTCTGGTTGAAGCCACGCGTGACCAAAATGCTGGCCTCTACTTCGGCCAAAGATTGAGCATTGCCATTCAACGTGGCAATGCTGCCAGCATAATGGGCACGTTGCCTACTGGTAGTGGTTTGTTTGATTAAGTTCCCTTTTTTTTTGTTTTATGTTTATTAAATAATATTATGTTTTTTGTAAAATAAAATAATCTTTATTCAATAAAGATCTTTTAAAACAAAACTAAAACAATTTATCATGGCGGCGAAAAGTTGGACTAGCTCATTTTGTTGCGTAACTGACGGATACTTTTGTGTTAGATTTTGACGGTCCATTAGTACTCTCCGATATTTTTCTAAAGTATGTGCTAATTATTAAAAAATCGATAAAGTTTAAATACTTTTATGAAAATTCTATTAAAGAACATTTTGCGTTTGCATCGTTAACACAGCCTGAATTGATTAATTTACGGAAATGACATAACGTTTGTAATATCTATTAGTAAATGCGATTAGTATTGGAACATGTTCTAAGTAACACGGTTTGTTTATAAACAATACATTGTAAACCAGTGCATAGAGAATCATGTGTGAAACCGATGCATTATTCAGAACAAACGCCTTAAAATTCTAATGGCTTACAAGAATTACGTTCGCTTGGAACTCGATACGACTAGCAAGTGACTTTTTGATGACTGATATGTTCTACAAGAAAAGTTTATTATAAACGACTTTATAAATCCGTGTAGTTTTATATCTTCAATGTGTACAAAAATATGGCCTAAAATTGAAAAACACCTAGACAATTTTATTTCACGATTCTACCTACATAATAATGTTATAAATCTACTATTTATAAACTGTAATGCTATCCTAAAGCTTACATAAATTATTATTTAAAATACAAAACTTATTGGTGGTGGTTGGTGTTCTTTATAATTATAGTTTCCTGTCATTAGTTGCTTGTGTGCTTTCGTAATAATTTGTTATGGCATTATTTTATATCACTAGGATAAAATGTACACTAGTGCGTATAAGATGTATATTTGAAAGTATAATAAAGACCTTTAAAAATTAATTAATTAATTAAATATTGTAAATCGTTAAATCTTAGAAAATTAACTTTTCTTTACTTTTAGTTACTGTTGCTAGTCTAACGATAGGGTGGTTCCATTAGTTTCCCTTCTTAGCTCAAATAGGTTTTTATTCTACAACACTCGCAATTTACTAAGCTTTTCTGCAAAGTTGGTCTATCTAGGTAGGTACTATCGCTTTGCCAGTTATTCTGCCACCAGGCAGTAGTGTACAAGCACTGCAATCAAGTGCACTGTAGCAAGTGAAATTACTGGGCAAATGAGACTTTATGACTTGTCACAACAGTCTCTTATTCTTATTACTCTTAATCTTATGACCGGCCCGGTAGCTCAGTTGGTAGTAACCCTGCCTTCTGAACTGTAGGTTGTGGGTTCGATTCCCACCCAGGACAAACATTTGTGTGATGAACATCGATGTTTGTTCTGTGTCTGGGTGTTATATTGTATTCTATGTATGTATTAGAAACAAAAAGTATATAAGTATTGTATCAGTTATCTGGTTCCCATAATACAAGCTTTGCTTAGTTTGGGGCTAGATGGCGCTGTGTGAAATGTGTTCTAATTTTTATCTATTTATTATATTTATTTATTATTACTAGACCGTGCTGGTATCTCGGGATGACGTACGCAGTACATTTTCACGCTATATTTTATATTTTAGAGTTATCGAGTGGCACTGCAACTGTTTTGGGTGACTGTGACCCTTAATATCAGGCAACCGTCTAGCTCGTCACAGAAATCGTTCACATAAATAATTCCGTCATAATTAATTTTCTAAGGCACAATTAATTAAAAATTTATTTCTACAACTTCGTCACTGCTGATAAAAAAGTCAACATGCTATAATTGTACTTGCTATCATTGTATTAAAGCTTTCTTTATGAAAATGGCAAGTATATGTATCTATTAAAGCGGTAATACTATTATTTATTCTGTGAAATGAGTGGAAAAATTGTAAAAAGGTACGGTTTAAATGTCAGTAACCACTTAGCATCAGGTGGCTCAGAGCTAAGTGTATAAAGACACCGTCTGGACCCTTTAACTTTTTTAAATTAGAATAAAAACAGGACAGTATTTCTCATCTGAGGGACTGTTAGAATATCCTTTGTCCTGAATGAAAATAAAAAACACAACTACAGTAAATTGATACATAGAGGACAGGTGAAAAACCAAAAGCTTGTAATGAGCTTTTAAGTAGTGTTATTTTTGCAACTCATAATTTAAAAATTAACGAGTGGGAGTGAGATAGAAGTGTCTTTCTCCTAATAGAGACTTTATGAAAAGTATTAAACATTCTTAAGATTACTGCACCTTAGCAGTCTAAGTCAAATTTAATTACGCTAGTTTGTAATTATGATTTAGCACTATATTTACGGTATTTAATTTCACAAAAAAATAAGCTATTTGTTACATCACGAATAAATACATTTTTTTTACTTGTATGAGTGTTAGACAAACTTGGCCTCGCCTGAAGGCCCGAGGCACCGTTAATTATGAAAATTTGCAACACTAGAAGAATCACCGATGCATTTGCATAGCCATACATATTTGAAATCTACTTTCTGTCTCTTTCCTTTCAGGATAAAAGAAACAAAGAATGTGGATTTCAAATCGGGATTTTTCCGTTAAATCGAATAAGGCTTTTCTAAAGTAGATAGAGTATACTTACTGTGTTTTATGGTGATAGCCTGGGTCAGGCTCGGGGATAGGGTTGGCTACACACATGTAACTGTAAACCACGAGGGTCAGGATCAACTGGAAAACAAAAGTATTCAGACTGTAAGTACTCAGACTACCATAATAAGAGCTTAAATAACAGTATTTCTCATACCAGTTATTGGCACCTTATCTGATTAGTATGAGGATTTATAATCCTTTTTATATTGTAAAAGCTAAAATATGATCATGGTCAGCCCGTGTCCACTGCTGGATATAGACCTCTCCCAAAGCACGCTACTGAGCTTCTTCTTCAGTTCTTCCAATATACTAGCCACCTTACGTATATAGTAACTCCATTGAATCGCAGGGCGTTCTGCGCAACGCTTACCAATTCCTGGACGTCACGGAACTTTGGTTGCAATGCAACAAGAAAAAAATGAGTTCCTGATTTGAAAATTTCCAAGTAACTATGCACGTAAACTGCGTATTGAAACTGTCAAATCCATACAAATTTGTGTTTTTATTAGTTGCAATCAAGTTACGTGATTGCCTAGCTGGTCTCCTTTATTCTTTTTTTTTGCGTTTTCCATTATTAAATGCTTCTCACAATATTTTCAGTAACTTATGGTTATTTATTATTTAGAACTGAAGAAAATGGCTGTTGGTTTTTAGGAGTTTAGGGCCCGCATTACACAACGACGATCAGTGGTAAATCAGTTCTCTAGCCGAGATTCATTATCAAGATAACAAACGCAAAGCGTAAAAACCCGACTTTAGACTTATATGATTTTCTTTTGCCATTGTCAGAACTGGACCAAATTGAAATCAGACCACACGGGAAGTACCAGCTTTCAAATAAAAATGAATCACTAAAATCGGTTCACCCAGCCGAAAGGTCTGAGGTAACTAATATAAAAAATACAGTCGAATTGAGAACTTCCTCCTTTAAAGTCAATTGATAATCGTCTTTTAAACGAAATGCCGACTTGAACACAAATCGATGGCTTATCGTTATCCTGTAATTATCCTCGGTTTTGACTTAGTTTTATTATGAAAATGTTTTACCCAAAAATAAAAATAGGCACAGTATACTTACAGCGGTGGTTCGGAACATGTTGACGTGTTGCGTTCTGGCGTGTGGCGTGTCACTGTGTCGGATGCGCCCGCGCACCCTGTTAATATGTATTGCGGTTGTGCAAGCTCCTTGCCACCGTTACGGTCCTGCGATGTAACGTAATGTTCGCATGTTTGTGGAATCCATATGAGGACAGGAAAAGACCTTTCCATCTATAATGAGGAAAGTCTTTCTGTTGATTCAGTTCGTGGCACGCTGGCAGTGCAGTTGCGGTACGGTTGCGGTATTAGCGCGCTTTGATAGCTTTATATTTTTTTGGTTCTCTTAGTTTGCACCTAAGTAATAAGCTATGTATTGGTGCGAGTCCAAAAATGTGATAAAAAATACAAAAAATGTGTGATGCCATATCTAGGATTGCATAAATATATTTTCAATGGGGTATTTGGAATAATTGCGACTATTTTACGTGTGAAATGGGATCAAATCTAGAGGAACAGAGGAGTAAAGGAAAGATACTTTATTTTTATCTTTTCCCGCTTTATGACTTGGTGTACACTTGTCATGGTGTATTAAATTATACAAAGTGCCTAAGTAATACTTAAAGTTGTCAGTTATGATTATTTGTATAGTAACATCTTCAAAGCTACTATAAAAATAATCATAACTGACAACTTTAAACTTACAAGTAATCCGCCGTTAGAAATCAACAACTCTACATCGGCTGCGACTGAATTTGTTCATTGAATTTTGCATTTTCGCGAAATTTTTATTCTTTCCTAAAAATTAATATAAGTTACACACTTAACTTATGTTGAACAACACCAGAATATATAATATGGTTACCTTCATATCGTCAGGTACGTATAACATTCTACTTACGGGGACTGGCCCGATAGCTCAGTTGGTAGTAACCCTGCCTTCTGAACTGTAGGTTGTGGGTTCGATTCCCACCCAGGACAAACATTTGTGTGATGAACATAGGTGTTTATTCTGTGTCTGGGTGTTATATTGTATTATATGTATATATTTACAAACAAAAAGTATTTAAGTATTGTATCAGTTATCTGGTACCCATAATACAAGCTTTGCTTAGTTTGGGGCTAGATGGCGTTGTGTGAGATGTCCGCACATATTATTATTATTATTATTATTACTTATACGATACTAACATTTTTTATTATTTTCATATTTTATTCATAAAAGTTTTTTCTAAAACGTATTATAAATTTTATTCACATAGAAGCATGTAGCAGTAAAGCAAGCACTACTGTTTTCCGGTTTGAAGGGCACTGTAGCTAGTGAAATTACTGGGCAAATGAGACTTTATGATCAAATCTCGCAGTCTAGTAATCTTATTGCTAGACTGTGCTAACGTCTCAGAATGACGTGCGCAGTGCAGTGTCACGTGAAACTATACCTTAGTCTCAAGTGTCACTGCAACTAATATGGGCAGTCGTGTCGCTTAACATCAGGCGAGCGACTAGCTCGTAATGTCATTTCGATACATAAAAAAAATGATGGGAGAGGAGAAAAATTTAGGTACTGTATAAGTGCTAATGATTTCTGTTTGTATAGCTTTTTTAGGCCCAATCAGGCCATTAGGATATGACCCCACTGGGGTCAACCACTGCTTGAATTAGGTACTCGTGCTCTTCTGCTGTTTCTTTTATGAATCAGAGCATTGTAATTGTAAATAACATTACGAAGTAAATGTTCACGGCTGAGTGATGGCAGTTACTAATGTTTACTTATTGATGAGTTTCACTTGTCTGCTATTAATTGTCTGTGGTCAGGATGTCAAGGATGAAACACTATTATTAATTTTGAAGTAACCTAGTTACTTACTGTACTGTACAGTGATGTTACGGTGTAACATTATTTTGGATCTGTTGCAATTGAAGGGTTGAGAATAAAAAGAGTTTAACTGTCAAATTGATAGTTTCGAGAAAATTGACTTTATTGAAGTTTAAACGACGTCATTTTAATGTAGAGTGCTTATAAGGTAATAGAAAAGGTTTATGTAAGTTTCAGTTGCTTGAAAATGTTTTAATTCTATTTTAAAATACTAAATATAGTACTAATTCATACAATTACTGTAAAAACATAATATAATAAATTAAATATAATAATGTTTTTATGCTAAGCGAACTGTATTCCTGTGACAGATAAACCGTTTTTGGACTCAAAATCTCGAGATTTAAGCCTCATTTCGGTATTTTGAGAATGTATTATTGTAGATAATTTCACGCTGAATCCAACGATACCCATAAGTCATTTTGTGAAAAAAAATCAGATAAACCCTTTTTGTTCTCACCCCTTCAATTGTGGGACATTTTAAATGAGTGGATAGGTATATTTGGGTATACCATACGAGACCAGCACCCCGATTCAGGATCATTCGAGAAGTTTTCGATTCGGAATCAACCTACACCTTCCGTCTCATTAATTTAGATTCAGGATGAAAGAAATGGAGAGTGTAGATTTCGAAACGGAACCTTTTCGATATAATGTGAATCATATATACATATTATTGTTTTATTTCCCGCAGCACTTTAGATACAAAATGAATTAATAATATCTAGCGTAATTCGTTAAATTAAGAATTTAGCGGAATTACACAAGATATTATTTCATTTTGTATCTAAGATTAACTTCCGCGAAGTCACGCCTAATTCTGTCAATTATCTTACAGCACTTTTGCTTTTAATAATGCTTAATTAAGTAACAACCGTAAACAAAGATACATTTAGGTTTAAATAAATTATTCAGTGCCTGTCAAAATACATTCCGACAGTTAGCAAAATAAGAAAAATCGGAATGCACCGCTACGCGGGGCCGTTAGGATGGGGAATGGAGTGCAATCAGGTGAATTTCCCCTGATACCTGGCTGCCCGGTGCCGGACCGGCGCGGTGTTGGACGGCCTCGAAAGCTCCGTCGACTCGGTGTTTTGTTTTAAAACTTGATTTTTCTTTCTATACCGATAACGTCGCTCTTTTTATCAAACAAACAATCGTTGATGCCTAAAGTTCTACTATTCATAAGGTCTCTTTTTCAAATAATGTAATTAGGACCTACTTTTGTAGGGAAGTAAACCTTTTTATGGGCACGACCTTTGAGTTAACCTTAGCCTATTATTTATCTATTCACATAACTTTATATAAAAAATATTTATATATACACATATTATATAAATATTTCTTTATATATACATATATAAATGATCTTATTTTTTTTTTATTTTTTTTATTTTTTTTTTATGTTATTGAATGATGTGACGAGCTAGTCGTTCACCTGATGTTAAGCGCCACGGCCGCCCATAACAGAACAGTGTCACTCGGAACCTTAAAACATAGAGTTTCAAGCGACACTGCACGGCGCACATCATCCTGAGACATCAGCACAGTCTGGTAATAAGATTACTTGACTGTGAGATCAGATCATAAAGTCTCAATTGCCCAGTAATTTCACTAGCTACAGTGCCCTTCAAACCGGAACACAGTAGTGCTTGCACACTACTGCTTGGCGGCAGAATAACTGGCAAAGCGGTGGTACCTACCTAGACGAACTTTGCAACAAAGTCCTACCACCTAGTACCTCTTATAATGTATATAAGATCCCAGGATCTTATATACATGATAAGATCCTGGGAAATAATAGATTTTGATAAAGGCAATTTGCTTATTTCAGTCTAAAATATGATGTGACGAGCTAATCGTTCACCTGATGTTAAGTGACACGGCCGCCCATAACAGAACAGTGTCATTTGGAACTCCAAAATACAAAGTTTTTCGCGACACTGCACTGCGCACACCATTCTGAGACATCAGCACAGCCTGGTAATAAGATTAATCGACTGTGAGATCAGATCATAAAGTCTCATATGCCCAGTAATTTCACTAGCTACAATGCCTTTCAAACCAGACAACAGTAGTGCTTGCGAATTGCTGCTTGGCGGCAGAATAACTGGCAAATCGATGGTACCTACAAGTACCCAGACGAACTTTGCAGAAAAGTCCTACCGCCTAATAAATAAAACAACTTATGAGCTGAATTTATATACAACTTCCAACTCTACAAGTAACTATAACAAAATATAAAAACAGACAAAATCAAAATATCCCGGTCCATAAGTCGTCCCGGATTGCGTTCTGGAAGCGGATTACAGATGTAATCCGGGCCGGGTCACTCACGTGGTATCACCTGTGCACCCAGATTTGTGTATTTTTTGTCGCATATCATAATGTCTCTGTGAGGGGAGAGAGAGATGACTAGGTAGATTTGTGTTTTTTGTTGTGATACTTTTCCATTCCCACTGATATTTCTGGCTCTGGCTCTGGTTCTTATTCTTTGCAAATCTTTTGACTTAATTTTAATAGATATTTAGAAATATTGACACGAGTTAATTTTAACTTACAAAAGTTGAAAAGGCTATGCCACCAAAAATTTAAGTATCTCTTTTTTTTTTAAAGACCAGCTTATTACAGAAATACGGTAAAGTTTTTAGGATGTAAAATTCACTAAGTAGCGAAACCACAGAGCAGGAAAAAAATATGCTGAGCATCGTGTGAAACGTAATTTTTTCCTGCCTTGTGAGGGAAACTATTTACTTTTATAATATTTTTTGATAGTACTTATGATTGTATGCTCTGCAATAAATATGAAAATAATTCTATATTCAACGTAAACCGTGTCAAGTAGGATGCCACAAATCATTTTGGTCGCGCCGCGTATCGTTGGGCATTCATCTCGCGCGCTTTTTGACAGTCCGTTGCAGCCGCCATATTGTTATGACAGCGTTCGAATTTTAAAATTTTACGGCTATTCGATAGCTGGGCAGTTGTTGTAAAATGCTTTGCCTGACTGACTGACGGATCAACGCACAGCCTAAACCGCTGCTCGTAGAGCCTTAATACTTGGAGGGTGTGTTCTTAGTATGACGTAGGCATCCGATAAGAGAGGATTTTCCGAAATTCAACCCTATAAGGGGGTGAAAACGGGGGCAAATTTTGTATAGGACAAAATGATTCCTTGGTATAATTTACTTCAAATCTTCTTATAGAGCATTAAAAGCTTGTCATTTGTATATATCTACAGATTGGTCATATTTCGCCGGAAACAGACGCTGGCAGGGCATTCCATTTCTTAGCAGTTCTAATTAAGAACGTTGAGTAAAATCGCTTGGTGCGAATGGGTGGTATTTCTACCACGAAAGGATGGCGCTTAGCCGAGCCTCTAGTAGTCCGGTAGTGGAATGGTGATGAGAGAATGAGATCATGCAGTTCTTGAGCGCATTCACCGTGGTGTAATCTGTAAAAGACCGACAGACTTGCCACCTTACGTCGATGTGCAATGCTCTGGAGCCTTTCACCAACCAAAGTGTCGTCGTCAATGAGCCTTTTGGCACGCCGTTCAATCGAGTCCAGAGCCTCGAGCTGATATGACATGATATGTGAAAATTTCCTACAACATATGGTGCGTGAGAGGATGTAAGGGAAGGTTTAAATTAGGAGTGGAAATGGGGTGATGACGATACGCTTCTTGGAAATTCTAACACATTTTCAGTTTGCACCTCCGTTTACTTATATTATTTTAAGGACTTAAATATGCCTGTCTCTCTATCAGTTTGTTTAGTTTATTTGACTGAATCGATAGCTCAGTTGGTAGTAACCCTGCCTTCTGAACTGTAGGTTGTGGGTTCGATTCCCACCCAGGACAAACATTTGTGTGATGAACATAGGTGTTTGTTCTGTGTCTGGGTGTTATATTGTATTCTATGTATGTATTTACAAACAAAAAGTATCTAAGTATTGTATCAGTTGTCTAGTTCCCATAATACAAGCCTTTCTTAGTTTGGGGCTAGATGGCGTTGTGTGAGATGTACACACATATTATTATATATTATTATTATTTTCTTTACAACGTCATAATGAGTAATTTAGATGATTGGTTTAGTGCACACTGCACGGCCACATATGATAATACAATTTGAATGCGTTTTGGTTAACTTTTCATTATTAAACGGCTGAACTGGTTTTGATAAAATTTGGCGTGGAGATAGTTCAATCTGTAGAGATGAACATAGCTTACTTTTGGCTGCAAGCTTTTATAGACAGACTCAGAGTCCAGACGTGCATGTAAAGCCGTGTACAGCAGTTAATTCAGTTGATCTAGTTGGGACAAAACACATTTACACATTTTAGGCTGGTTCTGCCCTGTGCTCCTCAGAGACTTTCTTCGGTCTTCGTCTTACGCTTAAATATCATTATCATCGTTAATGAGCCCCCAGCATAAATTCCACCGTGTATACAAATACTACATCAAAACAAATTATCTAGAAAAAAAAATATTTTTGGCTTATGCCATATAGTGGGTTGAGCTACCTATGAAAGAATTATTGAATTAACATATTTTATTTTAATTCGGAACATCTTAAAATACTCGTGTATATAACGCCTATATTATCGTACATTGTACATCCAGTTGTACATAGAAACGGTCCATACAAAACCGATTTATTGTAATGGCGTGTTAACGGTAGGTCCTGCTTTATTTCTCAAACTAAACGAAAACATCGATTTTACAAACCGATTATAATTATACAATTAGTGTATTGCGCAGAACTGTAAATAAAACAAAAGACAATCAATAAATACTCCAGTTGGTTTACACAATCAAGTTCAGTGCATCGATGCATTCGATATAACACGACAAGATCGAGCAACATGCAATTACTCGCAAGTCAAAAGTGCACGCCAACCTTTCTTACATGATAGGGTTACCACTACACTGGATGGCTCTCAAAGTATCGAGTGTCCAGTAAATGGAATATTCTCTATAAGCCGGTCCAATGTGTGTTGGTATTCGATTACTTTCATCGCCATGTTTGTCAAAGGCGTGTGAGGAATAAATGTGGAAGCTTCTTGGAAGCTCCCTATTTGGTCATTCGACATTTTGCCTTTCTTGGTGTATTGGGAAGACGTCTAGACATTTGCATATGGGTTTATTTACAAACTGGAAACGAGTCAATTCAATATTATGTATATATCTACAGATTTCTTGATATTTGTAGTCTTGGATGTAAATAAAAGAGGTGAGTAAAGTAGAGTAATGTGCCAATTTCGCATTTAATTTGAGAATTAATTGGTGCAGCGGCAGGAATTGAATATATGTGCGCTGGTATGAAATTACACTCGCTCATCAATTCATTTAATATTTTTATTATGATTATGTTTTTTTTTTAAATGTTAGTTAATGGTATGACGAGCTAATCGTTCACCTGATGTTAAGCGACACGACCGCCCATAACAGTGTCTCTCGTAACTAAATATAAAGTTTTGCGTGATACTGCACTACGCACATCATCCTGAGACATCAGCACAGCCTGATAATAACATTACACGCCTGTGAGATCAGATAATAAAGTCTCAATTGCCCAGCAAATTCACTAGCTACAATGCCCTTCAAACCGGTATACAGTAGTACTTACGCACTACTGCTTGGCGGCAGAATAACTGGCAAAGTGGTTAAATTTTTAACTTTGGTATGTTGGTAATAGAGATCTACGTGAATCTACTTCAACTTTCGTTAGCCTCACATTCACCAGCTTACTCCCCAAATCGAGCGTGCGTAAAGAAGTTTTACTTCAAAAATTGACGTGAATTAAGTACTTCATTAAATATAGATTACAGACGAGATTACAACGTTAATTGTAATAAGGATTTGCTAGAACGGAAATTGGATTTCTACCTCTTGAATAATTTACAGCTGACCTCAGCTAAGCCGTTTGTCATAGTAGATTATTGAATACAATACAACACACGGATAATCCATCATTTTCATTATGTACATTAATATTTCATGCAGATACTAATATGTCTCTTTGAGTTACTTGTCAGTTCTGATTCTATGCTTGACAGGTGACACATAGATGATAGAGCAAACTAGATAGCGGTAAGAAGGTCGCGCACTGAAGTCACTTTTACAGCTATACCTTGTGACTGCTTTGTTTTTCACCCTCTGCTTTTAAATGCGTTCTCGCCCTGATAATTTTTAAGTCTAAAAGCATTTTTGGCCGTAAGACCATTATTATCTCACGCCTAAAAATTACTAACTCAACCAACTCTCAAAAACGTACGCTGTATAATTTTTGTTCCCGACTTTTGCCTAAATTCTACGCTTTTAGGCATAGCATTATCATATTATAATTTGGCGGGAAACCGTACCATACTGCAGTACTGTGCAGAGCGGCACATAATTTGATATTAAACACGCCTTGACAAGTGACGTGACTGCATTGCGCGCTCATTACCGTTATTAAAGCTGAACTACTCTACTTTAGAGCACTTGAGACACAGTGTCACATGTTGCATAGCTCGATTGTTGGTTGGGGGAATGTTGCAAATAAACACTGTAATTGATTAACTCGCCGGTGACGCTATAAAACCACTCGGTGACGCTGTAAGATACAATAGACAAACACTGATAACATTAGTTTGTAGCGGATATTTCATTTACCGCTAACGAACATTGTAATTCATACGTGCCGGTGACGCTGTAAGGTTGCTCAATGACGCTGTAAGATAGATTTTTTTTATTATTTTTTTTTTATGTTAAGGAATGACGTGACGAGCTAGCCGTTCGCCTGATGTTAAACGACATGGCTGCCCATATCAGCTGCAGTGTCACTCGGAACTCTAAAGTATAGAGTTTCGCGTGACACTGCACTGCGCACGTCAACCTGAGACATCAGCACAATCTAGTAATAAGATTACTAAACTGTGAGATCAGATCATAAAGTCTCATTTGCCCAGTAATTTCACTAGCTACAGTGCCCTTCAAACCGGAACACAACAGTGCTTGCGCACTACTGCTTGGCGGCAGAATAACTGGCAAAGCGGTGGTACCTACCTAGATGAACTTTGCAGTAAAGTCCTACCACCTAGAATAGAGAAAAACTGATAGATACCCGCTACTCATCTAAAGTAGCGGGCATTTAATGGGCTGCGAACAAAAATTGTGACGCTGTAAGATCACTCGATGACGTTGTCAGTAATTGGTATTACTACCAATGTGTCTAGCTGACGGGACGCATATTTATTTAAAGACATCTTATACGGTGTCTAATTTCTGCTAAATATAAGTTATACATTTTCATGCAACGACAGACCTTAGGTACTGCTGAAAATTACTCTAGACCACGGGGGTGTCACTACTTTTAATAAATCATAGAGTGACGTCACTGCAGTGGCGTGTCAATTTCTTTTGAAGTTAGGTCTTGTGTTATTTTGTACAGACTAAAGACGTTTTAAAAAGTTCTTCAATTTGTTAGTGACTTAGAAATTACAAAGCGCAATACACGACAAGATGAGTGACAATATATATTTTGGTCAGGGTCAACTTTTTGCAAGATTAATTTTGATGGTACTACTCAATTTATGTCGTGTCAAAGATTTGGCTAAGTATAATTAATTTTAGTCTACAATTTTAACGATTTCATTTACTACAAAAGTAATCTTCAACTATCAATCAATCTATTTGGAAGTTTTTACAATGTTACATCTATGACAAAATGCTTAGCACTGTTTTTTAAACATCTTGTGTTTTATTTGCCAATGTCAATGTCAAACTGATGTTAGTTTTGATGATGTTAAAGTTGCGCTATGACTGGATGGGGAAGGTTTATTCCCTTCGCTCTCGATAAGACCATCAATGGGGACGTTGGGTATATACCGATTCAGAATTGGCTACAGCCGAACTACACTGTTAAATGCCAGATTCTTAATTTGAGAGACTCATTAGCCCTTATGCCAGAAATTGTATGTGCCAATGCTACATCGCTTTTTTCTTCCGCGAAACATTTTCAAGAATAATGTACTTATGCCATCCGGTAAGTTTCAATAAAGGTATTTGGATAAAAATTGCGATAAATTAAGTTCTATTGTTTGTAATTATTGTTTCAGCCAATCAAGATTATTTATAATATTGGTTTATTAAAACCGTCTAATCGATTACGCTACTCAAGGGACTGTCATGTTACCGCAACATATGACATTGCACGTTACCTTTTCTCCAGAATTTCAATGTTCGATTCTTGACGTAATACCAAGTCCACCTCGCATGCATATAAATATACCTAAGTAGGTAAATTGCGTGATTCAATTGTGTGAATTGTGTTACTGGGTGCGGTAAAGGTACCTACGTATAACTTATTCATCGCATGATTGTGTAGCGGACCAGTATGAATTGTTAGGTCACCGTGTCGTGTATTAGAAGACTAGCAGGTCAATCCAGTTGCTGTGGAATTGGATTTATGAATGACTTCTTAACTGATATGTTATGTAATTATGTGATTTACAACAACATTTGGTTTGAGTGATTTACGTCGACCAATATCATAAAAAATTGGTAGGATCAACGATTTAAATATATAAGGTTGTTTAATTTTAGGTAATGAGCTTAAAACTGGCTGGGAATTATTGGGAAAGAAAGGATAAAGATAGTTTGTAAGTTGCTTCAGGAGACCAAAATCCAGCAGCGGACTGTGGGCTAATTATGAAATAATAAGTTTATTGGGTATTTCTTAGAGCTAATTACATAACAATATCGTTACAAAAACAAAAGCATGCAATTTAAAAGAAATTGAATAAACAAGCAAAATTAAACTAAAATTATAGATCATACACCAACATCCAGTCCAGAACATCTGTTTCCTGGATGCTAGTGTAGTACAATATTAAAGTTGGGTTTGTTTGTTTGTAGGTTTATATAGTTATATAATATAATTAAGTAGGTTTGTTGAACACCTGGACTAGAAAAGTCTGTATCCCAGGTGCCAACGTCTTCCTGCAAGTATACAATTGTTTTATTTATTTATTTATTTTTTTGGTTGACTCTCAGTGTACAAAATACAATGTAATATTGAGTAGGCACATTGCTATCCTGCCGACAACGGATGACTAAAGTCAGGATTGAAAAAGAAATGACATAATTATATTAATTATGCTCAGTATATTATGGTAAATGCGAGTTATATAGTGAATTGGAAGAAATTTATCGAAATAGTGTGTAGGATTTTAAATGTGTAAATGGATGAGTGTCATGTCTACAGAAAAAAAAAAAAAACTTGAGGAGCAATATACACTGCCTAGAACGACTTAAACAACCATATCTATAATTATTGTAGTGCCTCGATTGTCATTATAAATTTAATAAAAAATACGGTTCAAAGACATATGGTTACACAATACGGTTGTAAATAATCGAAGTAACCTATCCAACTATGAACTAAGTAGTAAGTAAATAAACTATCTAACAGATAACTTTTAATAGTGATTCTGTATGAGTGTAATCCAGTGTCAGCAGCCAAGATTTGATTGTCTTTTTACATTTATTTTTATTTTGCGGGTAAATATTAAGCTGTCTATTAAGTTGTTGGTATAAATGTGGAGCCAAAAAACAAAATTGAGTATGAATAAAACTAGTTCTGTACCTAATCTTCTTAAACCCAATATCACGTTTGCGTCTTTTGTCTTTCAAAGTAGCGTCATATGGTGTTCTAGAATGTTGTAGGAGTACAGTGGTCATAACATATAGCTGACGAACTGTCAGTACTTTACACTCGGCGTAAAGCTCAGAGGTTGGAAATTTGAAAGGTTTAAAGGTCATAACCTTTAGAAGTGATCTTTGAGCTCTTTCTAGGGATAGTAAATGAGTTTTGAAAGCACCACCCCAAACTGTAATACAATACGTAAGAATAGATTGGCATAGGGCGTAGTAAATTGAAAAGAGTAATTTTAGAGAGGTAATGTGCCTTAGTTTTTTAAAAATCCAAATTAGTTTTCTAACCCGAGAAGTGAGCATGCCAATGTGTGGGAGCCATGACATTTGCTGATCAATAATAATGCCGAGATACTTTATGTTAGTAACTTTATCTAAGGTAGGGCAGTCACAGTTTGCTTTACTACACTCATGTCTATGGATCTTAATAGTTAGAAATTGCGGAGGGGAACTTGGACTGCGTAGAGCGAATGCAATGTATTTAGTTTTACTAATATTTAGACTCAAGAGGTTACTGCTTAACCATGTACTGACTTTTTCGAGACCTTGCTCAGCGGATGCATGGACCATCGGCCAAGTCTCTCCTTGAAAAACGATGGCTGTATCATCTGCGTATGTAAAAATTTTGGCTTGATCTAGATTCATGGAGCACAGTTCGTTAATATAAATCAAGAAGAGGCTTGGCCCAAGGATGCTAATGATGCTAAATGTGTCGATAATGTCTGGTGTGGTGATTGAGCAGGACAGCTCATAACCTGGAGGCGGCTGGTTCATTTCCCATCACAGGACAAGTATTTGAGCACATATCGCAAATATTGTTCTGAGTCTGGATGTTGTGGGACCGTGGTCCTCATAGTTCCTAGGTAGGACCCTAGACATAGGGAATCCTGTGTTAGGGTCCAGGATCTGTGTTTGTGATTGTTGTTATTATTATTATATAAAAATATGTGGTGTGGTGATTGAGTAGGTCAGGTAAGTAATAAATCGGCGGAGGCGGTGGGTTTGATTCCAGCGACAGGACAAGTATTTCTGCACAGCATTAAAGCATAAATATATGTTCTGTGTCTGTATGTTGTGGGTTTCTAGATACAGGAAATCCTAGTTAGGGTCCAGGATTTATGTATGTGATTGTTGAGCGTTTATTATTATTAATATTAATACAATATAAAATTTCATTTATAATACATGAAATAAAAAGAAAATTTTCAACCAAGAATAATGATATATCTAGACTAAAACTTGATTAATTTTGAAACTCCTTGCTTAATACAGATTAATGGGATTAGAGATTTTTTTTCTGAGTTGTGGAATTTTTGCACCAATAGAAAATTTTTTTTTCCAAACTCATTATAGGTAAGTTTATTATTATATTCAGCTTACTTTGTAACTGTATTTGCTAAGAATATAAATCCAATTTTTACGTAAAATAAAGCATATGTATATAGTTGTATGACGTTGATTTTGGCATTAACTTTGATTTCGGCTTCCACTTCCGCTTCGGCTTTGACTTCGCTGCTGTTTTGACAATAACAGAAGACGTAATAGGAAATTATATTACGGCGGCAACGTCCAATTGTTAACTCCATGCGCAGCGGGCAGTGATCAAGCACCGTAATTTACCCCGTGGTAGCATTTAAATTTATCACAATGGCAACACCGATAACTGTCATCGCTCCCCCACCTATCTGACTATAAAAAAGAGCGCTCGGTGTACTACGGGATAATTTTTGTTGAGGACACGGCCCGGTGAGCATACTGTAGGCCTATAGCTTTATTGTTTGCAACGTGAAGAATTATTATCAGTGAATTTAAAAGTACAGCAAATAAAAAGTGATATTGATTGAAATTAAATTTTATTAAAAGCCATGCCTAATCTGTAAAAATATTAACAAGAAATCAGTTATAATAATTTTATATCAAACGAAACAGTTCGTCAAATCATTTCTTGATACATATACTTGGCTTGCCACTTGCAACTTTATGGTTCAAAACAGTTTAGTCAAAGGTGGCCATTACTCAGGCATCAATTCTAATTTTGAAAGGACAATGTCTCGTATCGTAAACTTGCTAAACTCAAATTACAACATAAGTAAATGGAACAAAGCAATTGTGGAGGCTAATTGACTAAATTGAATTATTTATCAACGTATTCTTGTATTTCGGTCAAAAAAGTTAATATGGAAATTAGGTTGCAGGTGTTAGACTCCTTATTAGTTTAGTTTTGGTATATCATTTACACTTACAAAACACGAAAAGAAATTACAAGTTACACAGTCAGTCGCTTCTACATTAGTTATTTTATTATTTGTTGAAAAATACGCTTTGTAAAGTAGTTAAATTAATAATTTCAATTTTACAAAATGTATGTCAACTAAAATTCTTGAATTATTTTTGAAGTAAAACTTCTTTACGCACGCTTGACTTGGGGTACAAGCTGGTGCATGCGAGGCGAAGGAAGTTTGAGTTGGTTCACGTAGATCTCCATTGCCAACGTAACAAAGTTTGTATATATGTTGGTGTGTCCGGTAAAATAACAATTTACAGTTTCCAATATGGTGACATTAACATTAAACAAAGAAAAAACAAAGTTATACCGTCCGATAGATGGAACTAAACTAAAGAAGTTTTACTTCAGTCAAGTGGTCTAAAACACAGTCGTTTTTATTAGAATCTCATTTAAAATTTTAGTTTGTAAACTACCGTTAGTGTCATTTTGGAAAATTAATAACGGCTAACGTCAATTAATTACTAAGCGTAATCTCAACTTTTGACATAATTAATTTAGGCCGTTATTAAATTTCTCATTTATAATATTTTTTACGGGCTATGTGCCTTTATTATTTCACTTCTACTACAAAAATACTAACTAGCAACACTACCTATCTTTTGCAAAAGTTATTTGGATTGTATACCGGCTGTACTTACATTTTTCATTACTTTTATTTATGTTTAACATTTTGTTCAAACTCACAGACACCTTCTATGTTGTGGTGGTTGAGCAGGTCGGCTCATAACCTGGAGGCGGCGGGTACGACTCCCGCGATAGGACAAGTATTTGTGCACAGAAAAAGCGCAGATACATGTTCTGTGTCTGGGTCTTGTGGGACTATGGTCCTCGTAGCTCCTGGGTCCCTAGATACAAGGATCCCTAGTTAGGGTCTAGGATCTGGTATTAAGTACTTTCTCTCACATAAAGTATGGACCATAATCTACCACTCTGGCCAAGTGCGTGCGGGTTGGTGTATGAAACATAAGACATGTTCAGTAATTCTGTGATTCTTGAACGTGAGAAAACCATTCTCATATGACATTTCCATCACCATTGTAAGATTCAAATCCCGCGTAGCTTGAAATGTCAGGTGCAGGGCTGAGTGAGAATTTAAATAAGGAAGCGTTGGTTTGAAAGTCGCACGTGCTACCACTGAGCTACATTCGCGCCTAAATACTAACTAACTACACCACAATGTAATAATGTTTTAACAACTTAATATAATTTAATAATGATACTGTGAATATCCACAAATATTTCATATATTTTATTAATTACTAGCGGCTCGTCCCGGCTCCAAACGGGTGGACATTTATTTTTTTCCCTTTTTTACACATTGGGTAATATTGTTGTAGTTTAAGTATATATCCTTATATTTTTTCTTGCAATTAAAGTAGCCTATATTAATCTGTGGTAATGTAGCATTGGGTTCGATTCCCACCCAGGACAAACATTTGCGTGGTGAACATAGGTGTTTGTTCTGTGTCTGGGTGTTATATTGTATTCTATATATGTATTTACAAACAAAAAAGTATCTAAGTATTGTATCAGTTATCTGGTTCCCATAGCACAAGCTTTGCTTAGTTTGGGGCTAGATGGCGTTGTGTGAGATGTCCACACATATTATATTATTATTATATTACTTACTTACTTACTTTCATAGTCTAGATTACCTTGTGACCTGGGTTTCTCAAACTTATGTACCCATGCACCCACTGATCTAGAATATTTTCGTAACACGTACCGTAATAAACGTTCTACAAACAACGCGAAAATATGTAAACTAATCAATGTTTTTTTAGCTAAATTAAATGTTTTTTATTTATCTCATAAAAAGGCAAAACGGAAAATGAGTTATTGTAGAAGTATAATCAGTGAAATATTAATTAAATGAATAACAAAAAAAACCTTGGCGGTTTATTAAGAGTTCTATTTATCCAAAAATGATGAAGTTTGAAACAACTCAAGATAATTTTGAACGCAACACTTCAATTGAGAGTTATTTTTACTAGCAATGAGCTTGATTATAGCGGTTAATAATTAAATGATATCGTTTGTTTAGATAAATAAATATTTGTGGACATTTAGCCCCAACCTAAGCAAAGCTTATATGGAAACCAGATAACTAATAGAATTCATAGATACTTTTTGGTAATGAATTTATACATAGAATACAATATAACACCCAGATACAGAACAAACATATATATTCACACACATGTTTGTCCTAGATGGGAATCAAACCCACAACCTACAGTTGAGAAGGCAGAACTACTACCAACTGAGCTATCAAGCCAGTCAAATACAGGTACCTATGCTTGATTGCACTTGCAAACCTTATAACCTTAACAATCGAATTGAAAACCTCCTTTTTGAAGTCAATTAAACGGAACGTCCTCCAAAGAAACTAATAGGTACTGGCATTAGGTGTTCTCAAGGATCTCAGTTTGAGACACCGTGATCTAGAATAACGTGTAAAGTTATGAAGTTAATGTAATAATGGATGAACAGCGTCAAGTAATTAAATACCAAACACACGGTTGACAAGTGATGGGAATGCAGCAAGGCATTGTCACGCGAGCAGTCTTTATTACACTTAGAGTTGCCAGTTCATTTTTCTTTGGAAATATCTTTTTGTTAGTATTTCTTACGAGTAAATAAAATACTATAATATAAAATAATAAATTAAGCAAGAAAACTGGAAATTATTTAGTTTATAAGAATTAAATTGAATGTACCTATTACTTAATTTGAATTCGTTTCTTATACTGCAATTTAGTTATTAATAACTCTTTAAAAAATAAATTTAATATTAATCTTAACTTTTTTTGATTAGGGGAAAATTTAACTGTAGCCCTTACGAGTATGATCACTAATACATTTTTATTTTTGTGCCTTTTGGAAATTATAAAAATATAAATCGTTAATCCATTATAACCACATTCCAGTGATCTTAATGAATAACACTTTACTGTACAGCTACTGCTTTTCCACTCCATAATATCTGCATCTACATTCCTGACTTCAATTACCGTTTGTTCTTTCATCCAGTCTAATTTTTCTTCACCATTTCCATTTGTACGTGACGCTCAGAGTTAATTAGTGCAATTACGAAGACCAGTTAGGGTGTCTAGGTGACGAAAAATGTTTTGTGGACAAAATGGTTAAGCAAGTGGACCTGTTTACAAAGTAACAATTTCCAAAATCAGATTATTACTTAAAATAACAAACAATCATTAATCTTTAAATTCCAAAATGCTTGGGAAAAACTTTTGTTGATATTTGGAGAACGCAACACAGGATTGCCATAGTTATCATATTAACTAAGCCTATATTATTATCGGTTGCAATTAAGTTAGCCTAGCAGCTAGGCGATCACGTAACTTTATTGCAACGACTAGGTACACAAATTTGCATGAATTTGACAGTTTCAAGTTTATGTGCAAAGTTAACCCCCTGATGAAGTGCAATCAATGTTCCGTGATCGCCTCCTGATTTCAATTGAAGACAAAACAGTAATGGAAAATCGTTTACCGCCGAAATCAAAAGTAAGATAGGTCTTAGGATGTTCTTTTATGACATGGCGCGCTGAAAAAATGTGTCGTCTTTTTTGGATAAGTGTTATTAACATATTTATGAGTTATATGGATATAGAATCTCCAACTCTATGAAGCGTGTATTTAAAGTTAAACTAATTTAATATTTTTTTAAAATAGATTACTACATAGATTACGAAAAAAGTAGATGTTTTACAAATATGGCATTACATGTCCTGTTCAAAGATCGTAAATTATCGTCATCCTGGTCCCTGGTTTTATACCACTGCTTACTCTAGTCAAGGATAGCCTTAACGGGAATGAGATTAGGTTTAAAATTATTTAATGTCTTGGCTAAAAATAATAGAATGTGGAAAGCAAGCTTTATTTATATCTTTATTTATAGCACGCCGACTGTTTAACTGTGGCGTGAGTGACTGCAGTTATTCAAGAGTTTATATAAAAAACATGCATAGAAGTATTCTATCGCCAATAGAAGTTGTTTCACTAAAATAATATGTTTACTAGAGCCTACTATCACTTCAAAGGCCCTTTTATGCTATGGAGTTATAGGTTTGTATCTTTGTTTTTACAGTTGTGAAATAAATTTCCTTTTAATAAAGTGTTAAAGTGACTTTATTTGCCTTCATTATATACTGAGAAATATTTGGATGATATCATCTACATATTTATCCACTTAGTTTGATTTATAACCCGAACTGAAGTGATTTTGATGAAATGTCTATGGAATATCTGAAAGTAAGTCCATAACAAACATAAAAAATAAAAATAATACACCCGAACTGAGAACATCTTCCTATTTTGAAGTCTGTTGAAAAAGAGTCACGTAGTCGCGTTTTTAAACATGAAAATATTTTATCTGATCTCAAACTAAAAAACTAAAACTATAAACAGAAAAAATAACAAAAGAGGAAACATTATAGAAAAACTTTCTTCTGCAGAAAAGGAAACATTAAAAGGAAAACTTTTCTGCTTACAGTTTTAGTTTTCTAGTATTTTAGTTTTAGTCAAATAAATGATCTTGTCTCAAACGTACTTTCAATTTCCTAGATATATCTTTGTAGCAAACTTTCTTGGAACAGGCTTTTCTATTTGTCATCCACATTCGTATGCAGCGGACACAAAAAAATATGAAATATTATGGTTTTAATCCATACGCTAAAATTTATCGTATGTTTTTTATGTGAAAAAATGGCATGTCATTTGCGTGATGTTAAGCGTACTGGCCACCCGTAACAATTACAGCACCATTTCGGAACTCTAAATTATAAAGTTTCGCGTGACGCTAAGCTGCACGTCATCCTGAGACATCAGCAGTTTTATACTGTGAGCTCATGCCATAAAGTCTAATTTTCCCAGTACATATATTTTTTAGCTATAGTTTCCTTCAATCCAAATCACAGTACATGCTTACGCGTTCAGATGCTACTAATTTGCATAATGATAGATAATAAAAACTAAACGCACCGTTGCTGTGCAAATAACAGTCGAGTGCATCAAACAAACTATTGCCTGGATAAACTCGAAGAGAAAATGCTTGCAGAAAATGCGCCAATTATTCATTTACACATGCGCTCCCATTTTTTAAATTTACTCTAAAAACCTATTCATGCTAGACTTCCCAGTACATTATTTTCTACTTGCGTTTTAAATCACAACATTATTTTCAGCAGGTGCTGAAAAAGCACAAAGTTTTTACCCTAGTTAGTTTTCCCGTGCTTACATTAATATAAGCCTGGCGTGGTGTTACATTTACATACTATTAATGCTTTACCTCGTAAGTGTGCAGCATTAAACCCAACTAAAGAAGCAATGCATGCAACCTAAAGCAACGATGAATGATTGGGTAGTGATTCTCGATTTATATTTATTATGATATTTATTTTTATTTGTATACAATATTTATCTTAATATTCTATTTTGTGAAATAATAAATGATAGTATTTTTTATTTCAGAAAAAAAACTTACTAGATGGTAGGACTTTTCTGCAAAGCTCGTCTAGGTAGGTACCACCGCCAAGCAGAAGTGCGCAAGCACTACTGTGTTCCAATTTGAAGGTTAGTGTAGCTAGTGAAATTACTGGACAAATGAGACTTTATGACCTAATCTCACAGCCTAGTATTGTGTTGATGTCTCAGGATGACGTGCGCAGCGCAGTGTCACTCCATCTCTATACTTTAGAGTTCCGAGTGATACTTCTACTGATATGAGCAGCCGTAACACTTTTTAAACTTTCGCGACTTGAACTCATATTGTAATGATAAAACGGGTCTATTCGCGTACAAAAATGATCAAAACATAATTTTGACTAACCTCGACGTTTCGACCAAGTTACATTGGCCGTGGTCACGAGGGGACTGAGGTTAGTCAAAATTTTTGTGCGCGAATAGACCCGTTTTGGAACGAAGTTCCTTATCGCGCGTTGTGAGAAGAGGCTAGACGGAAAAAATTAAGACCTTAAGTTGTAACGACACTTTTCGAAGCCGTGCGGCGTGCGCGTGTTGCTCTGTCTGTCTCTCTCTCGCTCTCTCATAGAAAGCAAGCCAGTCTTTCTATTTCGCATTCATATTATATTAATATTCTTTCTATTTACATTATATTTGTTAATAATAAAAAAATATTATATCTTTAAAAAATTATTACCATTCCTTCACTAATTAATCGAAAGGAACTTCATTCTATCCGGGTGTCCCTTAACAGCTCTCAAGTTTTTATCTTTAGAATATGAGCAGCCGTGTCGCTTAATATCAGGCAAACGACTAGTTCGTCATGTAATTCCATAACATAAAAACTTATTTGATGGCAAACCACCATGTAAGTAGCAGTTGTTATTGCAGCATTGCCTGTTTATTTACTCGAAACGCTGGCACTGCGAATTTGCATTTCATATTTTTAAATGCTAAGTGATTCAGTCAGTCTTTTGGTTCCTAAGATATAGCGTGTACAATGTACATGAGTAATTGGAATGCATCACTCGAGCCCACTTCCACTTATTTAGGTTAATTTTCTGCCTTTTGAAGACCTGACGCGATCTCGTTTCATAGTCTAGTGCACTTTATTAAATTTCCTCACACTAGGCGTACCTGAGTGACTACTTTTTTATAAGTGTCTTATGTTTGTTCAAGCTTTAAATCTTTTTTTATATTTTGTTACAGGTACGCATTGAACAAACATTAATCCTTTGGATGCACTTGGAGGGAATTTGCAGCAGGATTTTTTTGTAATTACCTATAATTAACCTACATAGAATAATGCCATAATCGACGGCATTTTATGATTACTTATTTTTGTTCTTTTGATTATTTAGACAAAAAATATTGTGTGGTAAAACCGATTTTGCTCCGTCCAAGACGTCAGTCCGTCGAAGTAAGCTAAAATCCACGGAGTGTGTACAAGAAGATGTGATTCCAATGGAAAAAGGAAATATGGTTATATCTAAGTAATAACAACTATATTAAAATGAAAATGAATATTATTTTTTTTATTTGACGGGCTTGATAGCTCATTTGGTAGTAGCCCTACAGTCTGAACTGTAGTTGTGGGTTCGATTCGACAAACATTTGTGTGATGAACATAAATGTTTGTTCTGTGTCTTGGTGTTCTATTGTATTCTATGTATTTATTTATAAACAATTGCATATAACCAGTTTTTTGGTTTCCACAGTACAAGCTTGCTTAGTTTGGGACTAGATGGCGTTGTGTGAAATGTCCACAAATATCATTAATATACATTCCGCAAATATTTATTTCATGTATTTATATTTGTTTCAAGTTTATTATTTCGCAGATATTATTTGTATCGTAAAGCGAAATAACAAGAGCAATCTTAATAAGACAGCTGTTAAACAAATCGCTTTAAATGATCTCTCATAAAAGATGACGAGACATTTTATGACACCGCCGCCATTATCAATCCACGATCTCCGCCATAATTTTAAATGTGAAGCTCATTTCATTTCAAGCACGTAATGAGCATCCAAAAACACACGCTAATGATCGTATTCATTGTCTCAAACTCGCAATTAACACAAACGTGTGCAAATTCGAAGAGAGAATTAGTATAAATTCAACCGTGAGACTTCAAGGGGACTTGTTAGAGTGCGACGAAATAGCCGACTAGTTTTAAGTGACTTTTCCATCACATCACACTTCACACTAATATTAAAAAGGCGGAAGTTTGTATGTGTGTATTTGCGTATGTGTGTATGTTTGTTACTCCTTCACGATCAAACGGCTGAATAGATTTAGATGAAATTAGGTACCAAGATAGCTTATACACTGGATTAACATATAGGCTACATTTTATCTCGGAAAAGTGAAATTCTCCCGTGGGATGAGCAAATAATTAAAATACTTTATATCCGCGGGTGAAACCGAGGGGCGCAACTAGTTTACTATAAAAATAACGCTCAGCGACCACATACATAGATGCTGGACTCTAACTAGGATTCCCTGTATCTAGGGACCCAGGAACTACGAGGACCATTGTCCCACAGTACCTGGACTCAAAATAAGTATTTGTGCACATAATGTACTTGTCCTGCCACGGGAATCGTACCCGCCGCCCCCGCGTTATAAGCCGATTTGCTAAACCACCAAACACCACAATGGCTGTATCTACAGCTATATCAAAAATGTACTGCACTTATATAAGTACCTACTGTTAGAGGAAGTGTGGCTCAGCGGTAGCCCTTGCGGCCTTCAAATCTACCACTTATCAGGTTCAAATCCCACTAGGCGCTGCACCATCAAGTATTATGTAGTTTGTTTGGAGTATTTTTTACAAAAGTGAAGGAAATAATCGCAAGGAAAGCATGTTCAGGAATCAAAACATTTGAGAACATTTTGTGTTCTTCTATCCCGCACTTGGCTAGCGTGGCGAATTATGTCCTTCACTCTTTTCATATTCCCAGAAATAGGAACGTATTAGGCTAATAAAGACTGTACATGAAATGTCCGTTAAATAATTGGATAGTTAAGCATCAATAATCACATGCGCGCGCACTACCGTCTGAACACACCAGAAGAAGAACTACTTCAGACGCGGCGCACACCCACCCGTAGAAAACTACCATAGAGTATATAGAAATATGATATTTATACTCTTTTGAACAGGCTAACGCTGTTGGTTTTTACTTGTTCATAGCATTAAATTTGACAGCCGCTGTGGTGTGGTGGTTGAGCAGGTTGGCTCCTAGCCTGGAGGCGGCGGGTTCGATTCCCGCGACAGGACAATTATTTGTGCACAGTAATAAAAGTGAAAATACTTGTTCTGTGTCTGGTTGTTGTGGGACCATGGTCCTTGTAGTTCCCGGTTCCCTAGACACAGGGAATCCTAGTTAGGGTCCAGGATCTATGTATGTGATCGTTGGGCGTTATTATTATTATTATTAAATGTGTCTAAACGTCGACACAATCATGGTTCAGGCTCTATATTGTACCAATTCAAAAGTTTATGTTATAGAATCAAACTATATACAATCAAACTGTTTGGGTTACTATAAAAACTGCAAGAAGCATGAATTTTGAAGGGCAAGGTTTAAGCCTTTTTGTTTAACCACAAGTTATCGGCAATCCGGCATAACCAGTATTTTCTTGATTCTATCGGGAAACGTAAAGTGCGCTACCACCGTTTTAGATAAAGGTTATAAACTTTATTAGCTTTATCACGCTTACGGCCAAAACCTTACTTCAGGTGCTATCCCTCGTTAAAACGATTTAAGTGCGCACTGGATGACGCAAAAATATATCCTACGCATTTTACTTACGGCATCAATTTGAACGTCTTGACATAAGTCTTATAGCGGTTGAAGTTTGAGTAGTGCCTAGCATAAACGCGAAGACATCTTTGATGCCACCCTTTTGCCTCAGGCTCAAAAGGCTCTCATAGATAAAGTGCATTTCTATATTAGAAGTTTCAAACATGGTTTTAAAGTGAAATTTACGGTATGAAATTGTTTTCCCTGTTCAAAGGCAGACGCAGACGCTTCATGTGACCCGTGAAAATAGATTTAAGAATGTAATAAAACTACTCGTCCCTGTGCGGGTTTTGGATATTTCCATTCAATTAATGATTCCACAAAACTACTACACTAATACGAATTATTACTAGATCCTATTAGCTACACTAATTACTACAAAAAACATTTGAAATGTATACTAGCCGCGATGAGTTATAGACAGTCCAAATGCTGCAGCCCACTACCGGCAGGTAGCGTAGCCAACATGTTTTTTCATGTTAATGAATGATGTGACAAGCTAGTCGTTCACCTGATGCTAAGCGACACAGCCTCTCATAACAGAACAGTGTCACTCCAAACTCCAAAATATAAAGTTTCGCGTGACACTGCACTGCGTACATCATCCTGAGACATCAGCACAGTCTGATAATAAGATAAATCGACTGTGAGATCAGATGATATAAAGACTCAATCGCCCAGTAATTTCACTAGCTACAGTGCCCTTCAAACCAGAACACACCACTTCTGTTGGCACACTACTTCTTGGCGGCAGAATAACTGTCAAAGCGGTGGTACCTATCTAGACGAACTTTGCATAAAAGTCTGGCAGCATTGCCCGGTTGAATTGCAATACTGATTTTTTGTGCCAAATAATTGCCAGCATTTAAATAATTTAACTAACGTCGTTTTATTATGGTTTTTGCAACAAATATATCTACTGAAATTGTGATGTTTCAGCTATAAAACGAAGACGGAAAAACGTTTTCTAAAACTTCTTAACCAAGTGTTAATATTTGAAAATACTTTGCCATAATGTTTAACCGCGCATTCACTCAAGTCAACATGTAAAATATTAGTCACAAATTACAATTTGGCAACAATGGCAACCCGATATTATTGTAGGAATGTTTAAACAAGAAAATTGACCTGTAAACTATGTTGCCAGAAGGGTTGCAGAACTAGTTTGCCAATCGTGATTACCCCTGAGGGCAGAACCGGGTAACTTTGGTATAGTACGTGGCCGATACTAGCTACTGTGTATGTTTGCTATAGATTTTACTTCTTTATTGTTAATATTTGTACAGCTCTCCGCTGTTTCATCTGCGTGGGTACAATTTTCTTAGCATCATCGTAATATATTATATTCTAGTTCACTGCTGCTGGACATAAGCCGCTCCCAATGAGGGTACGCCACTGAATCTGGTTTTTAAATTATTTTCCGGTTGCTGCCAGCTATATTGCTTATATGTGATGTCTTTACATCTCTCCATAAGATGTCCTATAGTACATCCTAAAAACTCACTTATGAAGTAAACTTCATTATGGCATTGACTTGGGAAGTAAGCTGGTGAATGCGAGGCGAACGGAAGCTGAAGTTGGTTCACGTAGATCTTCATACACATAATCCAACATAAAAATACTTTAAAATTTTTATTTTTATGTTGATATGTCCGGTAAAATGACAATTTACAAATTGTCAAGATGGTGACATTAACATTAAACAAAGCAAAAACAAAGTTATACTGGCCGATAGATAGAGCTAAACTAAAGAAGTTTTACTTCAGTCGTGTGGTCTAAACAACTTGTGTCCACCCGTTCGGCCTTACTTCGCAAATCCAACTTATTCATTTACATTATTGAGCAGGTACAGTCAGCAGGATTAATACGGACAATAATAATCCTCGTACCTGTGTAACTAACCACATTAATATATAGAAACATAGCAAGAATATAAAATTGACCGTTGACTTATTATGGCTCAGTTGGTAGAAACCTTGCCTTCTGACCAGCTCTCCTACCGCGTAACTGTTCTGGGAATCGGCTTCGCCTGCCATCCTGCACGCGCCAATTAACAAGTCCATGAGTGCGAGCAAGAGAGAACACGATTACGATCTCCACCAGACTTACGCGGTAAGGCCCCTGTAGGTTGCGGGTTCGATCCCACCAAGGACAAACAATTGTGTGATGGATATCGATATTTGTTCTGTGTCTGGGTGCTATATTGTAGTTTTTTTATATATTTACAAACAAAAATTACCTAAGTATTGTATCAGTTACGTGGTTCCCATAGCACAGCTTTGTTTAGTTGGGTGCTAGATGGCACTGTGAGAAATGTCCACAAATATTTGTTTTATTTATTATTATAATAACCAACTATCTAATGAATGGTTCAAATGTTTTGTTTTGGGCTTCTCCAGATGGCTGCTTATCTATAAAAAAAAACTCAATGACTTTAAATCCTTGAGAAACTGCGTTAGCTCATAGGCGTTTGACACAAAGAGTTGAGAAGGTTTGTATCCCGCTGGTTCAAATTGGACTCTTTATTTAAAAGTACTTAAGTACGTTTGCATACTCAAGTAAAGTATTCCCGCCTAATATCCTTCTGATTCTAAATAGGATTATCAGATTATTCGTAAACCCAAATTGAGAGAGCACAATACGTTTTCAGCGATATACTTGTTACCATGCCTTGTTAGGTTTTCTCTTTCTATCCTATTGATATAAACAGACAAGTTAATAACCATACAGAGTTTATGTACTGTTTATTTTGGTCTACTAGCTGTTACTCCTGGGTTCATATGTGTGGATACAGCTAATCTTTATAAGTACCTTAAGTTGGTAGTGAGAAATGATTAAACTATTGTACTCTAAGGTGAAAAGTTGAAAGTTAATGAAACGGACAGAGATAACTGTGCTATCTAAATTTTAGTGCGGTTTTATGTTTGTTTGCGAAGTCCACTGCTGAACTATCTTCAGCAGTGGACTTCGCAAACAAAAATATGCCATGGCCTATGCCAAGTAGTAGAGATTGCGAAGTATACTTATTTTCAATGTATCTTTATTGATTTTTTTTTTACTGTACACTTTAGATGGTATTGGGTAGATAGTCATACAGCAGCTTATCTTTAAAAGAGATTCTGGCATAACAAAAATTATAAATGGAATGGTAAAAAGGAAAAACTCACCAGGAAAAACTTTCAGTGTGAGTTTTTCCTTTTTGCCATCCACTTGGCCACATGCGACGTAACAATTACGGCACTATTTAGCATAATCAATTTATTTATTATATTATTACTTATCTGTTATCTAGTTCTACACCAAGACTAACAAATGAGTTTATCAATCCATCGTTTTGGCGGGAAAACAAAAGAGATCGCGTCACCGCATTGTATTATTTTCCAAAACTTGTGTTATTTTCAGTGTTAGTGCAAAAAAATTGGTGGCATTTTATTCGTTAAGTGCTGGACTACAGGCACGAGTGTGGAAAAGTGGTATAATGATAGTGAAACGTTTCTTTTCGTGTTGTTTCCATAACTCCATAGAAGCTTCTGGTAAATTTGCCACCACTTTACTAGGAATATGACTTGACTAGACTATGACTTGACTTGATGATAATATATATATTATATTAATTAACTCGAGAAATTATCAATTACTTGACACTGGCTAAATACACAAAAGTGTGGAGCCAAACCAAAATAAAAATCTATCGCTACTGGTTTTACTCATTTTACTGTGGTTTTAACATAAAATTTCAATTGCTGCTCAATAAAATTGAAAAAATGCAATATTTTTCGAAACTCTAACTCATTTATAACTTATATTATAACACAGAGTTGTAACGAGTTTCCATGTAAAACGAAATTGGTTTACACAATTCAATCTAGGAGTAGAACATTATACTTTGTTATTGGAGTATTTCTCTTTTGTTTATCAACTGTTTCATGTGGTATTGTAACGTTGCCTATTTTATTTTTAAAAAAAGAACTCGAATTACACAGACCCTTTTATGTATAAAGCACTGGTTTTTGCTTTCACGGTTTTTCAATATATTTTAACTTACGACTTTTATCTAGATTTCGCCGCAAATGAATTTCGGAAAATCAGAAAAATTACGGTAGATATAATTATGTACTTTATTCAAGAACAAATTATAAGATTATCTAAATATATATAATTCAAAGGTGACTGACTGATTAACTGACTGACATAGTGATCTATCAACGCACAGCCTAAACCACTGGACGGATCGGGCTAAAATTTGGCATGCAGGTAGATGTTTTGACGTAGGCATCCGCTAAGAAAAAAAAGATTGTTGTTGTTGACTTCACTTACTCTGTGATTCTAAGGTAAACTCTACTCGTTTCTTTTTCAGTAAATTCATAATTTTTTTTCAAACTAAATACTACAATTATATAATAACTAATACTAAACACTACCTACTAATACAAAAAAATAATTGGACTATATACTGGCCGCGATGACCTATAGACAGTCCAAATGCTCCAGCCCACTACCAGTAGGTAGCGTACCCATCAACTCTACTCTTGATATTTCTAGTCTATATCTAGATTCAAAATTATATTCCGCTTAGCTGCTCAGTGCTCAGTAAGTACCCTAATTTCTAGTCTGTCAGCCCGTGCCGTGACGTGTTAAGCTGAGCGGGCTGAGTACATCACAGCTGCATTATAGGATTTACGGAGACATCTGCGAATTGGTATTAAATTAGTTGCTACTTTGTACGGGAGATTGGTTTTGAGTGACGTTTTTTTTAATGTTTCGCTAAGAATATTGTTTTCCTACTTCCACTATTAAGTCGAAAGTGTAGTGGAATGAGACAGCAATATAAATATCAGCTTTTTTCACATCCTCTCTTTAATAGTGCGATTATTACAAATGTATATAATAATATACGGGGTTACAGGAAAAATCGTGCTAGATCCGTTAAAGGCGTGGAGTATCCATCATTTCTGACTTATTTCACTATGAAAGACCCTAGCCCAAACTTAACCCTTTTCGAGATATTCGACTTTTAATTTTTTTATTGAAAATTGCCGATTTTAAGGCTACAAAATGTAATTATGTTTATTTTGTTTGGGAGCGAGTAGGCCGGGAGGCGAGTTAGCTGGACTGCAGTCGCGACCCCTTCTCGCCCCCGGTCCGGAGGACGAGGGCTTACGGGGGTTTTTAGTGGGTTCGAGTCCTACATATCCCCTGTGTGCGAGGGCATTTCGCCCCTTCAAAAAAAAAAGATGTTTCATAGTGAAATAAGTCAGAAATGATGAGTACTCTACGCCCTTAACGGATCTATCAAAATTGTTCCTGTAACCCTGTATAATAGTCTAGTAATATGTATCTATGTAATAGTCTAGCAGCCGAATACACGAGAAAGGAAGTAGAGAAACTAAGTTACATAATCCTTCATATGCTACCCCTCGAAGCCCCGTGACACGGTCAATAACCTCAAATTCCCCCATACATAAAATACTGGAGAAAATCCAAAATAAATGCTTTCGTCTAGCCTCCTTGGCGTCACACATTCATAAATCACACAAAAATATACCCGAAAAGTGGCAGATTAAGTGATTCGTGCGAAAGTTGTTCGGCAAACAGGAAACCCATTAAAGTAAGCCCATCAAACGGGACTGGAGACTAATCTGTTTATCCGTTTGCATATAGTGAGCCGTTAAGTGCGTCTATGATTTTGTTCATTATAGATGTTATTTACTTACACCTACAAATCATAAAACTGTTAGATATATATATTTTTTACCAAGCTTACCTACCTACCAACATGTAAGCATAGTTGTGTGATTTTTTCAACTGTATCTGAATCCTTTAATGCTGCCAGAATTCTGGGTAATTACCCCCTTGGGCTTCTTTCTGTGCACGATTACTTTTCATGTCGCGGGGAATCAAATCCACTGCCTTCGACCGATGGGCTGACCTGTTCAACCACCATACCACAGAGGCTGTCAGTAGAAGTTAATAAAATGTAATAAAATTGAAATTTAATAGTATATGAAATTTTTTCCCACTATGGAACTATTATATGCAATGGGGAGAAAGGTAATAAACGAAAAAGTATTCTATTTCTTATATAAAAATATACTTAATACGTGTATTGACTACACACTTTCTATTTTTCTAATTCTCCCCATTTAGTGGGGTAAAAACTGGCCGGGAGAAAAGTAGTAACCCTTTAATTTTAGACCACAGTAGTAGGTAGGCCTTATGTATAGTCCCACCACTTAACCTAACACGTGTTAGCTGATTTGTTTTCGAGGAATTGTTAAATTTAGAGTATCAATAACAATTATTTACACACCTACGTCTTTCTGGTCTAATCCAGCAATTATTTTGGATGCTTCCAAGTTGCCCCTGTCTTGGTCAGAGCAGATACGGCTAATTTGCCCTAATGCCCGCTTACCCTTGTCTGCATTAACCATTAACTTGTGACATGCTTAATTCGCTAAGTGCTGTGGTCAGCCTTCGGAGACGAGTGGTCAGAGTTTAGGCGGAAGAGAACGAGGGCGCGGTCTAAAACCGCTAATAGCGTTTGCCACTGTAAATCTTTAGACACCGGTCTCACGGCTTTTGCCGAACCATGAAAAATTGAGTTTGACTTTTTGTGAAATAATGTGATCAATAATTTTAATACCCAATTTTATTCGATTTTTCACCAATATTTATATAAATACGTTGCGTAATGATTTTGCTCTAGAACATCGCTTAATTTTTTATAGATAAGCCATTTTATAATTGGAATGGTAAATTCTGTCAATTTCCAAGTATTTGAATTGTGTTATTATAGCGGACATCAATCGGCTCAACCTTATTTGGAAACAGTACCCCTACCGCGTAACTGTTCTGGGAATCGGCCTGTCATCCTGCACGCGCCAATTAGCAAGTCCACGAGTGCGAGCAAGAGAGAACTTGATTACCATCTCCACCAGACTTCGCGGTAAGGCCCCAGTTCTTTGTGCGTAGCGCGGGCATGACAGCGCTCTATTGAGAGCATTTTTAATCGAATTAATCTCGACCCGCTTTCATTGCGACCACGGCTTATAACGGATCGTAGAAATGACCAAAACGTATTGCCCTATTAACTGGACCACCTTTGTTTAAGTAAATCTGGGGCTTCGAGTCGAGTTTAAATTATTTATTCGACCGTTAAGGTTGGTAACAAATATCTTTAGAAGTCTGGGAGTTGCGTGAGTAACATTTAGTGGGTGGTTGCTTGGAATAATTCACTAGAATTTATACCTTTTAGCTACTTACTTGAATTATACCTTAAGGTATTTTAATGGGTGGTAATGTCACGTTAATTTTGATTTTCGTAGTTAAATAAGTTATTACTAAATTAGATCGGGCCGAAACGTTTGCGCTTTTCTTTTCTTTTGTTAGTTTATAGTCGTATAAATTGAACAATGAATCAAGTTATGTAGCATAAATAATAATAAAATTATATAATCAACCATTACACACAGCACAACACAGCGATTTATGAAAAAATATCCAAATTGAGGTACCAATACCATTAATGAAACATCCCCGAAAGAGCTGTGCGAGCAAAGGGCTTCCCCCAAAAGAACACGAATATGAATATCTGAAACAAACTAAAAGCATCTGCATTGATTTCATAAGCACTAATTTTATTTGATCTTTCTTTGTTAGTGGCGAAATGAACTTTTTAGGTTATATTAGTTATTAGGTTTATTATAGACGGTAAATTTTATTTTTATTTTATTGAATAAGTCAAGCTATTCGTTCGCCTGATGCTAAGCGTAACGGTCGCCCATAACATACTAAAAAATCTAATATAGACAGTTGTCTCTAACTAAAACATACAGCAGGAAAAGTATTGAACCTCTTTAAAACCACGGCTTGTATAGCAGCTATAAATGTATTAAATAATAGTAACGAAAATGTGGAAAATGAACGATGTTCCTCGTCTATTATTCACCTCAGCCGAGAAAAGTGGCGGAAACTAACAAACTAGATAAGTTTTAAAAGGAGAAAGTTAGATGAATCTTGACTGCATAATGACACAGATTAAAAGTTGTTGATTGTGAGATTCCGAGTTTGGGCTCGCTTTCGTAGTTTGGTAGAAATATGATAATGATGGATATACAAGCTGTCGTCAGAGGTAGAGTACTCCCTCCATCTTTCAATTTTATAGTTTAGAAATTTTAGTAATTTTCAGAAAATCCTGGATTTTGCCATAGGTTATATATTAATAGTAACTTATACTAGTACATGGCTAACACTCACGAGATACAGTCGAATAACTCGACCGGTGTTCGGGCAATATAGGTGCTCATCCTCATGGGGTACGCGGTATGGTGTACTAGTTGTAGTTATGAATACTATTTACGTCAGTTTCTATAATATCATAAATTAATAGTGACACAATTGTGATTTTTTGTTGGTACTATTGCCATTATGATATGACCGAGCAACGGTTACGGCTCCGAAAAAAATCAAACAAAATAACAATAAATAAATATTAAATGTTTTTTATTCGGTATATATGACGGCGGCAACGACCAGTTGTAAATGTAAACTCTATGCGCAGCGGGCAGCGATCGAGCACCGTAATTTACCCTGTGGTGGCATTAAATTTATTACAGTGGCAGCACCGGCAACTGTCATGGCGCCCCTATCCGTCTGGCTATAAATAAGGAGCGCTCGGTGTACTACGGGACATTCTTGTGGCGGACACGGCGCGGTGCGCATGCTGAAGGCCTATTGTTATATAGGTTGCAACCTACGCACAACCCGTTCCTCCTACATATACTCTTCAACCTAAACAACCTCTTGTGTTTTCCGTAACTATCACACTAATATTATAAAGACGAAAGTTTGTATGTGTGTATGTGTGTATGTTTGTTACTCTTTCACCCTCAAACGGCTGAATGGATTTGGATGGAATTCGGTACCAAGATAGCTTATACACTAGATTAACATATAGGCGACATTTTGTCCCGGAAAAGTGAAATTTTCCCGTGGGGTTAGTAAACAATTAAAATACTTTTTATCCGCGGGTGAAATCGCGGGGCGCAACTAGTCAAGCTATAAAAATCGCGTAACATACATTTAGGTGATTCGGGTGTCACACGTGTGTGCTCTACCTGTAGACTTCTGGTAGGTACTTATTATAGGGAGACTGTATATACCAAGTCTTCCAAGGTCACATCCCATTTGTTATTTCTATTCATATTTGGTAATACATTTCTTTGCAAAGATTTAAATTGTGAAATTACTGGGCAAATGAGACTTTATGATCTGATCTCACAGTTTAGTAATCTTATTACTAGATTGTGCTGATGTCTCTGGATGACGTGCTCAGTGCAGTGTCACGCGAACCTCTATACTTTAGAGTTCCGAGTGACACTGCAGCTGATATGGGCAGCTGTGTCGTTTAACATCAGGCGAACGGCGAGCTCGTCACGTCATTCCTTAGCATTAAAAAAAAAATTCAACAGAATCTATTTGTTCAATAATACTAGTTGTCTTTTTTTAACAAAACATTCGGATCGATTTCTGTCCAAAGTACAAGATTTAAAAAATGCAGTTTTTGTTTTCTTTTAAATCAAGGGCATACATACTTTTACGATATTTCTCAAGCTTTTGCGGTTTCGAACTTGGCCATCACCGCCCGTCTCAAAAAACAGTAGTCAGTCCAAATTATTAAGCTTGCAGTACTTTTACGTACTGGATGGTAGTGTACCCAGGCATGCATTTTAGGCGACTTTTTAATTCAGTCCAAACTTTTTTGTAGTATAGCTACTCGTAGCATTAAGTATTAGCTGGTATATTTTTAGGACAAATATATACGGTAAAACTCGCAAGGTAACCATCTATCTTTAGATCTATAATCGTACGAAATCGCAAAATTTAGTTATAAGCATAATCCGCTTGAACAAAGTGAGGTATACTTCATAAATAGGGATTATGTCAAAGTAAAGCCGTTCCAAGTGTTTTATATTGTACTCGATGGTATAATCCTATGTTATAGCGTTTGCTGATCGTTTGCGCTATTGTTAGAGCCTGACTTAGCGTAGGTTGGGATGGTAAATCTTCTAACTTGAAAATGTGGGCCTGGAGATGGGCTTTATTTATCTTGTTGTGTACGTGGATGCCGTAGGAGCCAGCTAAGGGAATATCCAGTGAATTGGTAGCAGCATTCTCTTCGGCACATTAAAATCTTTTGCGATAGCCAAGCCAGGCAAGCGTCAAGCGTGATGATTACTGCAAACCACCCCTTATGATAAGCGTCCAAGGTAGAATTTTAGATGGGAGGCCTGTGTCAGCAGTGGACATTTTCCTACTGTTTATATTGTGTACTTACGCCTTAAATACTAAACCACTATGCCTCACACACTCATATTAATGAGGCCACCTAAACCCCCTATTTTCTATGTGAAACACTTTTGACCCTTTAGTTTTCATTACAACTTCAAGGTATAAATATAGACTGAGGTCGATGAATAAATGTTAAAACTATTCTTATTTAAGCAACCTTTGCAAGTGTAGCTTAATAGTATGCTATTCCATACGTTTGAGCATTTACATTTGTGATATGTACTTTTAAGTTTTCACATAAATAAATAATAAACATGTGTGGACATTTCACACAGCGCCATCTAGCCCCAAATTAAGCAACGCTTGTACTATGGGAACCAGTTAACTGATACAATTACTTATATACTTTTTGTTTGTAAATGCATACATAGAATACAATATAAATACACAGACACTGAACAAACACCTATGTTCATCATGGAAATGTTTGTCCTGTGTGGGAATCGAACCCACAACCTGCAGTTCAGAAGGCAGGGATACTACCAACTGAGCTATCGCCAGCCAATGTTTGGGTTTTATCCAATAGAATAATTTATCTTTATTTACGATTATTAAAAACCGCACCTTAATAAACTGCTAAGTAAGCGTTTATTTCTGACCGCCTATTAACCTCGATGGTTACTATTGCAAAACAACTGCTATTGAAACTTTTTGTTTGATAGGTTTGCGTTTGACCAATATCTCGTGATGAAAAGTGACGAAGTGGTCTAGGATGTAACATGCTTGCCTAGAACATACCTGTTCACTCTTGATTTGAAGATTCCAAAGTTGTAGTTTCCGGGAAATAATAAATAACTCTCCAAAAACTGACAGGAATCACTGGCTTTAACAAAATACTAGGTGGTAGAACTTTTCTTCAAAGTCCGTCTAGGTAGGTACCACCACTTTGCTAGTTATTCTACCGCCAAGCAGTAGTGTGCAAGCACTACTATGTTCCGGTATGAAGGGCATTGTAGCTAGTGAAATTACTGGGCAATAGAGACTTTATGACCTGATCTCACAGTCTCGTAATGTTATTACTAGATTGTGCTGATGTCTCAGAATGACGTGCGCAGTGCAGTGTCACGCGAGACTTTAAATTTTGGAGTTCCGAATAACACTGTTCTGTTATGGGCGGCCGTATCGCTTAACATCAGGCGAATGACTTGCTCGTCACATCATTCACTAACATAAAAAAAGATTAATGCCATATATTATAGCATTACAAGTAGGCATTTGCTGAATACTCCATACAGCGCCGTTCTTATAGCTACAGGATCTGCGGGTGGCAAAGTGCTTGGTCTGTTTACAAACAACAATTTATCCAGATATCCAGCAAGCCGTAATTAACATGGGCTGACCTCTATCAATAACAGATTAGCATGTGCAAGCTAATGGCCTAATGGTGGTGTGTGCCAGTAATTGGACTATAAATTGTGTAGTGTTGGAAGGGTGTGCCGTTGGATTTCAAAAATGCGTTAGAAGAGCACTAGGAAAATTTGGGGTGTTATTAAATTTTAAATGTTTTGAAACATTGTTCGAGCAACATTGGAGCAGTTTCTTTTATTGTTTGATAGGCTTATGTTTGACTACTGATTTCACCTGATGTTTACTGATGATGCGGTCTAGGAGGTATAAAGCAATATAAATATAAGCAAGCGTTGCTTAGAAGTTATCTGTTCTCTTGATATGTAGAATATTAACGAAGTATTCCTGATTGCTATTTTATTTTATTTGCACCAAACGTTATTGGAGCATTATTTTTTAATGTATGTGCTTAATTTTCGAGTAAGGAAATAAAAATCGTTAATTTTGTTATGTGACATATATACAAAGAATGTAATATTATTTGTAATTTAATAAACGCAAATATTACAGGGCAGGTAGCAATTTCCTGCTGAAGTTATGCAGTAAAGTTATTCGTCAATAGGGCAAATTGCAAGCTACATTTGAGTTTGGAATACGTTCAAGAGACCTTAATAGAAAGTTACTCACGGAATCGCTAGGAATGGCTATTCTGACACATTGCCAATAGAAATTTAGCCATCGTAGACTTTTATATAAATAGACGGATAAAGATACTTTTTAAGTGTCTATTCTAGACCTTGTCTAATCAAAATGAATAAAAATTAATTTTTACCTATGTCTCTGTGGAGTGGTGGTTGAGCAGGTCGGCTCATGACACGGAGGCGACGTTTTCGATTCCCGTGACAGGACAAGTATTTTTGCACTGTGCACACACACAAAAAAACACTAAGTCCTGAGTCCTGTGTGTCTGAGTGTTGTGGGACCATGGTCCTCATAGCTCCTGGGTCCCTAGAGACAGATAATCCTAGTTAGTGTCCAGGATCAATGTACGTTATCATTGGGCGCTATTCTTTTTTTAAAGTGATTTATTTTAGATTGTTTAATTAATTTTTCAAAACAATTTCAAAATTTGGAATTAACTACTACTATTCGAATCGAAACGAATTCTAAGCAAGATGAACGAGACCAAGTGATGACGTTACATGTAGCTTTGTGGCACTTACATCGCTACATGTGACGTCATCACATGATACACACGGCTCATGCCTTCAAACTTCTTAGTTACAAATCCGACCATTCAAAGTTTCCAAACTTCACTCAACGTAGTCTGCGTAGTCTGTAGCGAAGTAATTAGCTTATTTCATTATGAGTTAGGACATTATAGCACATAAGCAAAAGCTCTATGATTAGTCTCAAAGCATCATTTGATATCTACTTTAAGTAAAGTAGATGCAATGCTTCGTTTTATTCCTGCAAATGTATTCGTTAGTCTGTATTCATTTTGCTAAGTTTCGTAAAGCTGAACTATTTTTTTTTCGACTGTGAAGACATGAGACGTTCATTATTCAATGCACTTTGTAGTTTTACATACTTCAGAGCTGTCAAGCTTTAATATAGACTGTGTGCGCAAAACTATATTTTAGAGTTCCGAGTGACTCTGCAACTGATATGGGTAGCCACGTCGCTTAACATCAGGCCAACGGTTAACTCGTCACGTCATTCATTAGCATAAAAAAATATGACAATATTTCCGAAAACTTCAACGTTTGATATATTTTACAATATAAGGTACCTATTCTAAAATTTTGACTGCATATTTACAATGCCTTGCCACTTCTGCACTGCCCTACTTTTTATTGGTAATTTAAGACAATTTTGAAATCAGAAGTTTTCGAACGGCTTACAAATTACACTGCTACATCCAATTGTCGATACAAAGGAAGGAGGACTTTTTACAGAGTGTGTTAATGCCAAATGACTCTAATAGGTAGGTACATAGGGAGCCTATCATATCAGATACTATATTCATGCACCTCTATTCACAAAGTTCATCATCATATTACCACAAAGGCCATTAATTCGCATGAGTCACTTGATATCATACATTATTATGCTTATAGAATCCAAGTTACTCTGCACCCGCATCAAAGGAGATGCTATATTAATACTCTCCATTGATATGTATATGGTAATAGTTACCACAACTCTGTGATCAGTAAACTAGTTTGTAGACAACGAAATATTAGCAAGTCATTGAAATACAGTATTTGATCTGATGTTTGTTTGTTATTTCGTGTTGTATTCTCGAAGTCGGTATTCTTTCTATATAGTCCAGTACCTAATGATGACTAGATATTGAAGTACTATTAAAGTATTGTAGGTTTTTTGGCGGGAAAGTGAAAAAGATCATTCACCGCATTATATTATTTTCCAAAACTTGTGTTACTTTCAGTGTTAGTGAATAAAATTGGTGGCATTTTAATTGTTAAGTGCTGTATTACAGAGTACATGAGTACATGAGTGTGGGAAAATGGTGTGACTGACTGTGTGTGTGACTGTGACTTGACTTGACTGTATATATATACTGTATAGTTAAGTAATATATATATATATATATACATATATATATATATATATATACACGTATATATTACTTAACTCGAAAAATTATCAATTACTTGACACTGGGTAATTACACAAAAGTGTGGACCAATAACAAAAAAAGTATTGTATTTTATCAATGTCGAAGGAAAAAAAATGCTATTATAATTTTGATATTATTTTCATTTTTTTTTTTGGTTGGGCTCCACACTTTTGTGTATCCAGTGTCAAGTAATTGATAATTTTTCAAATTAATTAATATATATATGTGTCAAGTCAAGTCACAGTCCAGGTCATCAAGTCAAGTCATAATCATAAGTCATAATAGTTTATTCTAATCAAGTCATACTCCTAGTAAAGTAGTGGCAACTTTACCAGAAGCTTCTATGTAACTCGAAAAGAAACGCCATCATTATACCACTTTCTCACACTCGTGCCTGCAATCCAGCACTTAAAGAATAAAATGCCACCAATTTTATGCACTAATACTGAAAATAACACAAGTTTTGGAGATTAATACAATGCGGTGACGCGATCTCTTTTGTTTTCCCACCAAAAACTCTACTATTTCCCTTGCTCAGTCTTGTCAGTCTTTTGTTTTTGTTTTGGTCCTTCGCTCTGGTGTAACCGTAGGTCTTTTAGATTTTTAAGCCACTCAAGGAGATAACTTAGTTTGACGATTATTGTCTTTAAAAAACCCGAGTACGACGGCCCAACGTGTTCTTCAAAATACAGGTAGCCCTCAGTTGTAAAAAATACCACTTTGTAGTGGTTACACCCATCTGAGGGATGACCGCAGCGAACAGTCAAGTTTTGCTATGAATGCCACTGTTTCTTTGGTAAGTTTCTCACTAAGGATTACAATCTTCTTAAAACCATTAGAACTTTTCAAGCTGTAACGGCTTGCTTTGCAACTATGGTCATTCGTTTTTCTTAAACTGTGGTTGGCTAAATGGTGCTCCGGCACAAGTCCGCTGTGAAAAATTACCCACAACCATAACTTTCCGACACGAATTGTCAATGTCACTTTTGGTTGTCATATCGATTTCGATTTAACGTCGTTAAGTCGTCGACGCTTAAATTTGTAGAACTGGTGTTTATTTTTACTTTACAACCCTTTCATTCCAAAAATGAGGATAAGAGCAGCGATACATCATTTTAACGAAAATAAAAACAAATAAGGAGCTCCTCAGTCGGCCATTTAATTCCGCAGTAGACTCGTATTCTAATAAGCTGGAAACATTACTCGGTTTTGTTGCGCGTTTTCACTTAACTTCGAGTCGGTATTTCTCTTTGAGAGTCATTTTAGTGTGCTATCGTCTGGCCAGCGTGAATTATTTAGAATACGGATCCAAAGATAGGCATTAAACATTCATCCGACCGACCTAAGGCTTTTGACTCCAACGCGATACATTTGCGCGTGGAATTGATGGCGCTACAAGATTTTGATTTGTTTTTCATTGTTCATTGTTGAAATATTAGTCGTTAAATCTCGATTATATAATATACCCGCAGCTTCGCCCGCGTGCCCTATAGGAAAATAATCCAACCACCCATTTCACCCTCTTAGAGGTGGAATTTCGAAAAACCCTTTCTTTGTAGATACCTACAATTTACAAAAAACACACCCTCCAAATTTCAAGTCTCTAGGACCAGCAGTTTAGACTGTGCGTTGATATATAAGTTAGTCATTCAGTCAGTCAGGACTTAGAATTTTATATGTATAGATAAGCCAAGGACAAAGATACAAATCAAATAATAACAATACAAAAAACCTATTCGAATAACTTACCCCTAACTGTACGCGGTGCAAAGGCCTGTTGGAGATGAAGATCACGGATGGGCCGAAATAAAAGATAAAGGTATGACTTGAACGTATATAAACCGAATTTTATGGTAAAAATATCAATTCAATTGTTTTAGTGTTTTTTTCGAATACGTACTAATATAGCTTCTATTACTACACAATAAAGACTAAAGGGTTTATTGTCAGCTTTACTGACACTGATGATTAGATCACCGAACAAGGTGACGTTCATAAACTCTAAATCCCTGATTTTAGGTAAACTGCTGATTATACAATTACGATTGGAACAAATTCCTTCAAATTCATGACATTTATTCGTTAACAAATCAGCTGTTGCAAAAATCAATGGAATCACATGACGCCAAGTTGTCAATGTTAATATTTATTGTTTTTTATTTTTAATGTCTGATAGCCAGCCAATCATCCTAACTCAAAAAAGTATTGAATGTATCTTCACACTGGGTAAGACCTCTTAATATGTATAAAAGAGAACATAATATTTTAAATTTCTAAATGTACATAAAGTAACAAAGCTATGAAAATAAAATGAATGAAAAACTAAATATAAATAAAAAAAAAACGCCATCTTACCCAAAATAAAACCTAAATTTTCGTAGTGTGATAATTTCACCTTTTTATCTCTTTTTTTCCCACCACAAGAAAATACAACATTTTACAATAAGTACATTAAAAAAATAAGGACCAAAACCGGACGCGTCAAAACTTTTATAATTCCACATAAAACGGAAGTTCAATTATGCGTCAAAATAACAAATAAAACACGTTTGTATTATTTTATTTTCAGCTAGGTTTCACCCATTGTAGCACACATCATAGCCGTCAATAGCTGGTGTACAATGGGTGGAAGCTGGAAGCTAGAAGCTAAGCCATCCAAGATCTGGCACGAATCTGACGCGACGTGGTATGCATCGACTGGCCCATTCATAGATACAACGGTACAATAGCTGAGCTTGTCCAATGCTGAGATAAGCTTACGGCGTGTGGAAATAGATTTCATGATATGGAAAAGGCCGTGTAGATACCATAGATGATCATACATCATAAGTTAACACCACATATTTATACGCTGTGGCTAAAAATCTGCAAGGACCATAGAGTTGCTATTTGTTTATGAAATCAATATGAGCCTGTGGATTGAGTGCGCTGCCCTACCATAGGTATAGTCATAACCCGAAGGCAGCGGGTTCGATTCCCGTGACAGGACAAGTGTTTTTGCTCAGAATAAAAGCGCAAATACTTGTTCTGAGTCAAGACTCAGACCAAACTCAGGACCATGGTCCCACAACACCAAGGTGGGTGTTGTGGGACCATGGTCCTCGTAGTTCCTGGGTTCCCTAGACCCAGGGAATCCTAATTAGGGTCCAGGACCTATGTATGTGATCGTTGGGTTTTTTGCACTTATAGAAAGACGTAACTAAACCTGAATATGATATAAGAATTTAAATTTTATTTCTTTGTAAAGCCCAGCTCAAAACAAATCGCGTTCTATCAGTAAAAGCACTCCACAGCCCTAGATTTTTTTCGTGCATGCGTTTAAGTGTAGTACATTACCCACACGCCGCGAGGCGTTAGGGGACGTAGCATGGAGTACTGTTTCACAACTTATTGATAAATTTTAATCCCAATTTAAAAATTATAATAAAAGTATACTGGTACTGCATTTGTTTGTATATTGCTTATATAAAATTCATTGCCAAAGTGGATAGAAGGAATAATGTGATAGTGAGGCAAGGAATTTAGTAAGCGTTTTTTTTTGTAAGGATATCTGCTATGCCATCTCTAATGTTGACATGCGAGAGATAGTAAGGGAGCAAGACTCACTGGTTTTGCTCCCACGACGCCATCGCTTTCGATCTCGGCTGGCGTTAGAATAAGTTCAGTGCAGGAATTTAGATTCAATTTGATAAGCAAAACTTATAAAATGATCGGTGAGTTGCCGTTACAAAAACACAGGTTATAGAATCGCTGATTGCTTTAAAGAACTAATACAGCGATTGTTTGGTCTTTAAACATTCATCTTCATCGTTAGCCTGAAGGCGCCCACTGCTAATCAATAGGCTTCCTCATGGAGTGCCACTTTGAGCGACTTCTTGCCTCCTGCATGCATCTATTCCCCGCGGTTCTAACCATGCTGTCAGTTTATCTAGTGAGAAGCTAGCCCACGCTGCAACTTCTGGTTTTCTTTAAGCACTAATTGGCCTTAACCTGGGCGCAAAAAGACTATTATATTAATTTAGATAATACGGTTGGGTTTGTGATTTTGTTGGATAATAACTAAGGTATTGACAATAATACCTACTTGTACCGGTTTTTCTTTTCGGCAATCATCAGTCCGAGCAAGGGGTGGCTCGAAAAACAGTGCAGCGAGCACGTGAATACGTACATGCTGCAAAATGCTGAAGTCTTTCCTTTTGCTTCCAAAATAATTGTGATTTTTGTGATGTTAATTTATGTTAAAAAAATAAGGTACATTTTTTTATTGTTTTTTATTTATATAAATTTATAGATTTTCATAAAATTGCTGCTCACTGAGTTAACTTGGTTACAAATTACCTCCAAACAAATCACCAGTTTGACTAGCCTTGTGTGCTAACATGCTAAAAAAATCTCGACACGCTTCAATGCCCCATAAATAACGCGGTTCAATACTAGGTACCGATAAATGGCCCTGCCTTAGGAACAGTATACCTTTAACCCAAAAACGTACACAGAAATGTTCGGGCGAAGCAATAGTGCTTAATGTATCGTTGTCCGTTCACCTGTCACTGATACGTGACAAAGGTGAAACAGCCTGACATTTCCTTTGCTTTGTCGATACTAGAAAATTGTGTATCTGCAGTATCTATACCTTTAAGGACGTGGATACGTCAATATCAATAACAGTACCTAAATCACCCTTATTTTTATAAAGGGCATGTAAAATGTCTAGCAGTACCTTCTTACGTTGTTAGTAAAATTTTGACGTAGACGAAGCTTGTATGTACTCGGTTACATCATATCATCAGCTCAAAGACTTCCACTGCTGAACCAAAGCCTCCTCCATAAAACGCCACTTTAGACACTTATTAGAGTGCCATAATCACCACGCTTGGCAGGCGTCTTGGTGATCGCAGAAGATTTTAATAAACGGAGGAAAATGCTTATTCTTCTATATCTTATTCTTCGCAAACCATAACCACACGGCTAATAGTCAGTGCATTATTTCACGGATACTTTTGTCTACTAAAATTTATTTACGTCATAGAACACCTTTTTTTTTTACTTCAAACTTGCATTTGATCGCGCTCTCACCTGATGGGAAGTGACGATGCGATCGAAGGTGTAGCATGCTAGCCAAGTAAATACCTATTCACTCTTCTCTTGAACACGCCTGGGTCATATTTCGCCGCAAACACAGACGCTGGCAGGGCATTCCATTCCTTAGCCGTTTTATTAAGAACGTTGAGTCAAATCGCTTGGTACGAATAGGTGGTATTTCGACCACGAAAGGATGGCGCTTAGCCGAGCGTCGAGTAGTCCGGTAGTGGAATGGTGATGGGAGAATGAGATCATGCAGTTCTTGAGCACATTTACCGTGGTGTAATCTGTAAAAGATCGGCAGACTTGCCACCTTACGTCGATGTGCAAGGCTCTGGAGCCTTTCACCAACCAAAGTGTCGTCGTCAATGAGCCTTTTAGCACGCCGTTCAATCGAGTCCAGAGCCTCAAGCTGGTACTTGGCAGACCCGTCCCACGGGTGGCAGCAGTACTCCATACACGATTGGACTTGTGCTTGATACAGATTTAGAAGCTGTCCAGGTGTGAAGTACCGCCTTACCTTGGACAATATGCCGAGTTTTTTTTGAAGCTCTTTTGGCTTTGGACTCGATGTAGGATCCAAAGTTTAGGTTTAACGTGAGACCAACACCCGACTCACGACCCAACCCGACCCGACAACACTATACGTACTCCTTGAGGATGGGCATATATTATTGCTCGAACACCGGTCGAGTTATTCGACTGTATCTCGTGAGTGTTAGCCGTGTACTAGTTGTATTACGAGTACTACTCACATCAGTTTCTATAATATTATATTATACTATATAAAACCAGAGAGATTGTTTTAAACATTACTTTGTATTTCTGGGCTGAAAACGAATGTTTCAAAGAAAAAGTAAAGTTTTGCAATATGGGTTACCGTGGCGTGGTGTTACATCATAGTAAGTTGAGAAAGAATGAACAAAAATCACCGCACAATCAGCTGTATTTCCTTCGCCATAACGACGATAAAAGAATTACTGTTTTCATCTTCTAAATCATACGCTTTAAAATTAAATACTTTAACCAAGGAAACCATTTAAAAGATTTAATTACAATGCCACTTATACGGCAGGTAGTATCCAATAAAAGTAAATTCATTACAAAGGTCCAAGCTTACGGAGCGCCGGCTTAAAATTATCTACATAATGAGTTCCAGGCTTAATCTCCTAAATAAAGTTACCTAAGTAAACAATTTATTCGGCTTTGTTTTACGTTCGGATACTGATAGTCTTCGTGGAATTTGAAGGCTTTTTGGGTTTCTGGGATCAAATTCCGTTAAATTGGTGACTAGATTACGTTGTATTGTTTATTATAACCTGTGCTCTAGGCCATTCGGACTATTTCGGACTAAAGTTTGAAGAGGCGGTTTTCTATTGTTATAAATTTTTTTATAATTTTGTTTTTATTCTCAAAGGAATACTTACAGCTAGTACATACACCACATAAATATAAATAGATGATAAGATCCATAAGATAACTGAATTCATCGATGTAGTTCTGAGAATTTGTAAGTTAAAAGATGGAGTGTAGTCCGGCTCCTTACTAGGTGGCTTATGTCCTGGGCAAAACCGCGGGGACCCGTTGGATGCAGAAAGCAGGCAGCCTTAAAGTGACGCTCTATATGGGGATGGCATATGTTTAGTTTTATTAAGATAGTATCATAAATTATCTTCTAAAATTTATAATTAAAAAGTATCGCTTTCAGAATTTAGTGAGCTATAGTTAGTATAACCGAGTACTCTAATGATACATCAAAACTTAGAAAACCAAGTAAAAAAACGAGTGTGTTTTATTAGACCATACGACTGAAGTAAAACTTCTGTTTAGCTCCATCTATCGGCCGGTATAATTTTGTTTTTGGTTTGTTTAATGTTAATGTCGCCATCTTGACTACTATAAGTGGTCATTTTACCGGACATACCAACAACATAAAAACACATTTTTTTTACTTTGTTATGTTGACAATGGAGATCTATGTGAACCAACTTCAACTTCCGTTCGCCTTGCATTCATCAGTTCACTCTCCAAGCCAAACGAGCGTAAAGTGAATTTTATGTTTTTTTTTTAAGTAGCATAACTTCGTAAAGTGTTTTGTTCAGTTTCCACGAACAAAAAAATAAAAATAACTCAACAATACATCCAAATATATTTGTAAATGAGTAATTAGATTCCTATAATTATTGGATAGTATTAAACACAGTAAAATAAACGAAATTAACAAGATCCGGAAGGTACCTATAAAAAGCAAAGGCTTTCAATGTTAGTACGAGTAAGGAGTAAGAATAGTAAGGATTTAACTTTTATAATTGGTAAATTATCAATATTCCAGAAATACTTTCTTTTAGTTTACTCGCAATAAATAAATTATGCTTCCTTTATTTTTATTTTTTTAATTTTTTACACACATACAAAAAACAGGGCTTTGTCGCTGTGCGACCACATCGCCCATTCGGTTTACAACAATCATTCCTATGTTCTACTGTGATTTTTAAGTAATTTATACAGACTATAGGCTTCTTTTGACAAAGGAGATGATAAAATACTGTTGCATAATCCTATATTAAACAAATTCTCGGTTCCTAGAATACTTGTCCTTCTGTCGCCGGCATTCCGGACACATTCCAACAGAACATGCTGTACATCTTCAATGGACTCGCACTCTTCACAATTTGGTGATGATACTTTCTTCATTAAAAAGGCAAACTTGTTTGATAGAATGTGTCCGGAGCGCATCTAAGAGCAGTAACTAGTATATAGTGTTGTTGTTGTGAAAACTTTTAATCCTAGTTGTGAAAACTTTTAATTAGCCATAAGTATATTACGTGTATATAATAGGTCTTTACCTATGAAATTGCCGTATTGCAGTACAGACTTTTTCAAACAAAAAAAAGTTTTGATTGGCTATGAATTCTAAATTCAAATTTTGTTTTAAAAATATGACATTCTATTTACAATATAAGTCTTTTGTTTATTGATTAGCGTTGTATTTTCATTAAATTTCAACATTTTTCCTCATAATGGATACTTTGAAATTTCGTGTACTTATGGAATATGAGTTCCGTCGTGGCACCAACGCGGCACAAACGACACGTAACATCAACGACGTTTACGGAGAGAACTGTACAAACGAACGTACAACCCGTTATTGGTTTGCTCGGTTCCGTTCTGGGAATTTTGACTTGAAAAATTAACCTCGTGGTCGTCCGGAAACTTTGGTCAACAATGATGAATTAAAGGCGATTGTGGAAGCTGATGAATCTCAATCTACAGCTGAGCTGGCAGCAGCTTTTGATGTTAGCATCAAAACAATATTGGTCCATTTGCGACAGATTGGCAAGATAAAAAAGCTTGATAGATGGGTGCCCCACGAACTTAACGATCGCCAGCGCAACGTACGCGTCGAGACTTGCCTTGCGCTGCTTAACAGGCACAGAAATGAAGGAATTTTGAACCGAATTGTTACGTGCGACGAAAAATGGATTCTTTTTGACAATTGAAAGCGCTCAGCAATTTGGTTAGATCCTGGTTCGGTACCAAAGCAATGTGCAAAACGAAAAATGACCCCTAGAAAGGTGATGGTCACAGTTTGGTGGTCTAGTGCTGGTGTGATTCATCATAGCTTTTTACAAAACGGCGAGAGCATTACTGCAGATGTGTACATTGAGGAACTGACCACAATGATGGCGAAACTCGCACGTCTGCAACCAGCTTTGGTCAATCGGTCGTCTCCACTGCTACTTCACGACAACGCGCGACCCCATACTGCACAACAGACCGTCTCTAAGCTGCATGGGTTGGGTTTGGAAGCTCTCCCTCATCCGCCATACTCAGCAGATCTTGCGCCTACCGCCCATTACTTTTTCCAAAATTTGGACAACTTTTTAGCGGGAAAAAAATTCAATTCCCGAGAGGCAGTACAAAACGCCTTTGAAGAGTTTGTTGTCTCCCGTCCTGCTGATTTTTTCAAGAAGGGCATCCATAAACTGCCACAGCGTTGGCAAAGATGCATTGATTGTAGGGGTGATTACTTTGAATAAAAGAAATAAATAAGTTCGAAAAAAAAAAATTTAACTTTTTTCAAACAAAACGGCAATTTCAGAAGTAAAGACCTAATATATTGTATTATATTTAGCTGTTCGTTATCCGAAGAAAAAAAAAAGAAATAAAAAATAAAAATATAAAATAAAAAAAAAAATTAAAAAAAAAAAAAAAAAAAAAAAAAAAAAAAAAAAAAAAATTCCGGTTAAGTGTATTTTGTTCAATCCACGAATGCGTCATAATTTCTGTTCCTTTATTTATTTGCCATGTTTTTCATACTTATACTTTTGTTTAAGTACGAGCCATTTCTGTAAAATAAGTTATCAGGATCACAGGAACTATATCAATAAGAACTCGGTACCTAGCCTATCGACGATGCAATATCAAGTCGTGGTATGAAATATTCAGTACGTACACACGTCTTATACCCATAAATATGTGTATATATACGCTAGTGTATTTTAGCATGTGCCTATGTTAGCCCATTTGCGTACCGTACCGTTGAGTTATGAGTGCGATAACATATTTATGTTAGTTATTACTTGGTTTATTGAATTTATTTGCGGTGGAAATATTTATATGAATTGTTATGACGATTTCCTCGGCTTGGTTATTTTGTAGCATTTATTTTAGAAATGGTAACGTTGATTTTTTTACTCTCTATGAGAAACTTCTAAGTTCCGTAATAACTATTAGAAGATTAAGTTTCTTTTAAGTTGGTTCAATGGATAGTTCATTTTATTTTGAATGTTAAGATAGTTGACGTATAGATTTACATATATATATATACTATATATACTATGTGGTAGCACTTTGTTGCAAAGTTCGTCTAGGTAAGTACCACCGCTTTGCCAGTTATTCTGCCGCCAAGCAGTAGTATGCAAGCACTACTGTGTTCCGGTTTGAAGGGCACTGTAGCTAGTAAAATTACTGGGCAATTGAGACTTTATGATTTGATCTCACAGTCAAGTAATCTGAGACATCAGCACAGTCTGGTAATAACCAGACTGTGCTGATGTCTCAGGATGATGTGCGCAGTGCAGTGTCGCTTGAAACTCTATGTTTTAGGGTTCCGAGTGACACTGTTCTGTTATGGGCGGCCGTGGTGCTTAACATCAAGTGAACGACTAGCTCGTCACATCATTAAATAACATTTAAAAAAAAGATATATGCCTATATGATATTTATATGACTATTTGATTATTTTTATCTTTGTGTATCAAAATAGAACATTATTAACTTTCTCGAAAATCTTTTTGTACCAGGTTTCGTTTTTTACTGGTCAATACTAGTCTAGAAAACAACTTGACGTATTTTTATTTTAATGAATTACATGACGAGCTAGTCATTCACTAAATGTCAAGCGATACGGCTGCCCATAACAGTTGCAGTGTCATTCGGAACTCTAAAATATAAAGCTTCACGCGACACTGCACTGCGCACGTCATCCTGAGCGTAGTCTGGTAATCAGATTAACTGAACTAATAATTAAAATATTAATTTTATAACCTAATCTAAAGATTAGGTTATAAAATCTCATGTGCCCAGTAATTTCACTAGTTACAATGCCCTTCAAACCAGAACATAATAGTCCTTGCACACTACTGCTCGACGGCAGAATAACTGGCAAAGCGGTGGTAACTTACCTAGACGAACTTAGCAGAAAAGTCGTACCAAATACTGAAGGTACCTAATAAAAGTCCTACCCCCAAGTAAATTTTAGCTGTATATCTAATTTGCTTCAATTCATATATTGCCAGTTATAGCTGGAAATATATATATATAGAAAAGTGATACAGCGCTCCATACAACAAACAGATCGGAAAGTCTTAATAAAAATGGTTTCCATTGTTCCTAGCAAGTTTCTTGGCAGGAGTTACGGCGCAGAGCAGATCGTAGGCTTTAATCCGGATTGTTGGCTCGCCCGAATAGTTTTACGAGCAAATCTTTATTGCGCCCGCTTAATTTCTCACAACTATGCACTGGGACGCGACTGAGTGGATTTATTATGTGCAGTGGAGGCGAGAAGTATTCTTGTACTTTGTACTTTGGCAGTGCTAGTAGTTGCTTGTTATTGTTAGTCAAGTCCAAAATATTGTGAAATTAGGTATAATCTGCCTTTAGGAAGGACATTATAAAGGCAAGTATTGCGTAAACGAGAAAAAAGGAAGAAACTAAAGCTTTTCTTCGGTATTGTGATTGAGATAACGTCCTCCATTTAATAATGATAATAACGCGCAACGATCACATCACATCATACATAGACCCTAATAGGACTCCCTGTATCTAGAGACCCAGAAACTGCGAGGACCATGGTCCCAGGTATTCCTAGGTAATGTGAGACCATGGTCCCACAATATCTAGGTAAAAAAGCGCAAATACTTGTCCGGGCAATCGAACCCGCCACCTCCAAGTTATGAGCCAACCTGCTCTACCGCCATACCATAGAGGCTGTCATTGTGTCTATGGTGATCGCATTATCTCTTAACGACAACTGAACATTAATTTACAAAGTGTTAAGAAAACCATGTTTCTTAAAATGATAATTTTGACACAGCGTGGAATAAACGCTTAGAATTGAACTTTAGGTTCGGTTTAGAGATACTTTTATGTGATACAGGCAGGAAAATTTATCAGTTATAATGTTCAAGCATCATCATCTGTGATCGAACGATACTATAATAGCAACGAAGAGATTAATATGACAGAATGACCTTTCAGAGAGCATAAGCATCTATACCATCTATACATACTGACTTATATATCAACGCGCAGCCTAAACCGCTGGTCCTAGAGACTTGAAATTTGTAGGCTGTGTTCTTTGTAAAGTGTAGGCATTCACTAAGAAAGGGTTTTTCGAAATTCCATCCCTAAGAGGGTGAAATGGGTGGTTGAATTATCTATGATAAATGTTCTTCTTTTCCTATAGGCCACGCGGACGGAGCCGTGGGCAGAAGCTAGTACTATATAATGCTACAGTTAGAGTATATAACCTTAGCTACAGTTTATACCCTCGTGGCAGAACACCAACGTGGCATGGTGCCAACCTGAAGGCCAAGCCGAGATCAGGGATGCCAACATACATAACAACCACTTCCGCCCATGTATTGCCGTGCATTACAGCAGAGACATTCTGTAAAGTAACGGCTGAGTAAATAAGGTTGAAACTTGTATGGTAGGTCATTATAGTTTGATATGGTGGTCACTGTGAGATAAAGGTTTGCATATCGATCATAACCAGATACTGGCATTTAAGTAACAAGTCTTTAAATATGTATTCATATTAACCTATTATTGTAAATACTTGTTCTAAGTGTTGGAGTTTGGTGTTGTGGGACCATGGTCCTCATAGTTCCTGGGTCCCTAGATGTGTCAAAGTAAGCCTAGATTCTCTGTGGGGAATCCTAGTTAGGGTCCAGGATCTATGTATGTGATCGTTGAGCGTTTTTCTATTGTTTGATAGGCTTGCATTTGACCACTATCGCACCTGATGGTAAGTAACGATGCGGTCTAGGATGTCACACGCTTGCGTAGAAGTTATTATTATTATGTACTAGCGGCCCGCCCCGGCTTCGCACGGGTATTTAATATATATCTATTATAGATTGAGATATAAACTATCCTATCTCTCAAGTTGGATCGAACTGCACATGGTGTGCGAATTTTATTATAATCGGTTAAGTGGTTTAGGAGTCCATTGAGGACAAACATTGTGACACGAGATTTATATATATTAAGATTAAGCCTTGAGCACAAACTTCCAAAAATTAAATTAAATTTACTTAGATGGCGTTGTCCTGAATTTGACAAACACATTCTTTTAGAATGTTCAAAATTAGTAATTTATAATACCCATGGGTAGGCTACATCGTTTGCAGAGCCGATAACTAATAAGGAAAGGTAATCGAGTAGCGATCATGAATAAGAAGACAGTGCAGGCCAGCTTCCACTTGGTGGATCAGCTTGGTTAAAATTGCACACATTCGTTGAATGTAAGAGGTCTTTTTATAGTGGCGTTTTATAGAAAGGTTCAGTTGATAAGCAGTGGACATTCTGCGGCTGGCGATGACGATGATAATGACTTGACTATATATATGACATTATGACAAAGAAGAAAAGGGGAAGCAATGTCTTTTTTTGTTTGTTTTGGCTCTACACTTTTGTGTATTTAGCCAGTGTCAAGTAATTGATAATTTCTCAAGTTAATTAATATTGTATAGTGTCAAGTCAAGTCAACATAGTCTAGTCAAGTCATAGTCTAGTCTAGTCTAGTCAAGTCATAGTCTAGTCTAGTTAAGTCATATTCCTAGTAAAACGGTGGCAACTATACCAGAAGCTTCTTTTTTTTTTTTTTCTATTTTTTAGTTTTGGAAACATCACGAAAAGAAACGTTTCACCATCATTATACCACTTTCTCACACTCATGCCTATAATCCACCACTTAACGAATAAAATGCCATAAATTTTATGCACTTACACTGAAAATAACACAAGTTTAGGAAAATAATACAATGCGGCGACGCGATCTTTTTCGTTTTCCCGCCAAAAACCAAGCAATGTCTTTCTAATCTTTTAAACAATCTAAACGGCACGTAGCGATAAACAAATAGAGTTCTCCCTTATCACGTAAAAAAAAATGTCGATTCAATCCAAACACAGAAATAATCGAATGTTGCTCCAAATCGGCAGGATATCGACACATTGCAGAACGTAATCGAGTGGAATTATTCAAGAATCGACGCTCCTGCGGTGAAAATTGATCTCGGTGGGGTGCGGTGATATATTGAATCTTTGCTTGTACAGAAATGCAATTTCGAAGTTTGCTGGTAGTTTTCGAGTACATTGGTTGTGTAATATGGCAGTCGCAATTAAGTTGCAGACCTCTGTATAAATATCCATGTTAAGATGCTGCGTGAAGGAGTTTAACTTCTATGTACAAAATATTTCTTTAAGTTAGTCTACTGCAATCAATATTATATCAATATCTTATTTTTTTCAATATCAATTTCTTATCTATCAATATCTTCTCGCAACGATCGTCATTGGCTTCAGTCATTTCGAAAAAGAAAATATTTATTTTATTATATTGTATTTTTAGAGTAATTGTATGAATTAGTACTATATTTAGTATTTTAAAATAGAATTAATACATTTTCAAGCAACTGAAACTTACATAAACCTTTTCTATTACCTTATAAGCACTCTACATTAAAATGACGCCGTTGAAGTTTAAAGTCAATTTTCTCGAATCTATCAATTTGACAGTTAAACCCTTTTTATTCTCAACCCTTCAATTAACATTGTCATATTGAAAATTACTTAAATGAAATCAACACTTACCTAATAACTATATTCTCGTGATGTATACCAATAGCTAATATATGACTATACTAAGTATATGACTATATTCTCTACGCTTTGCTATATTAGATGAATGTATATGGCTGTATGCCAGGCGCCGTAGCTTCAGCTTATCTTGGCTTTGTTCACTTTATGTTAGGTGCTTGCTTTAAGCTAACTTTACTTTTACTCCAAAACCGATTGCGATCTGGTACTAGTATAATAGCAATTGTCAATTGTCACGCTTTTATTTCATTTATGTAAATAGTTGTCAGAAAGTCTTCTTTAAGCAGCTTTTTGTATTCAGTAATAGTTATAGTACTTACTTTACGTAAATATAACAAATTGAAAGATATTTCTGAGAATGGAAATTAAAGTTCGAAATGATATCTCGTTTTCTTAATCATATTATCTATTATGAATTTTGTGAATTTTTTAGCTCTGTTCCAAGATTTTTCATCTTCATGATTAATAATAATTTTCCGGAATGAAAAGTGTCTAATGTGTTATCATACTTAATAATACACATACACACTAATATTATAAAGGCGAAAGTTTGTATGTGGGTTTGTGTGTATGTGTGTATGTTTGTTACTCCTTCACGCTCCAACGGAAAAGGGAAATTTTCCCGTGGGATGAGCAAATAATTAAAATTCTTTTTATCAGCGGGTGAAAACGCGGGGCGCAACTAGTATTTCAATAAAATTTGGGTTTGAATATATAATGCAAACTTTTGAATTAACTTAAAGTAGGATTAATGTATGACTGAAAACAAATCAATCAAATCAAAAAAAAATAAGTTTTGGATTATGCTAATTTTATAGTCAATATTATCAATACGTTTTATTTACAATAGGCATAATTAATATGAGCCCATATTTTATTTAGTCTCCTTTTCCCGTCGTTTGTAGCTAAGAATTAAAATAGAGCGCAATAGTGCGATTATAAAAACGCCTGGCAAGCGTGGTAATTATGGCAAATTCCCTCCCCATCCCCCCCTCCCTTACAGGACTTTAGCAGTGGACATCTTCCGTACGTATCTGTGATATACTTTTGATAAATGTATCTTAAAAATATATCCCGGAAAAATATAATAATAATAATAATATTTGTGGACATTTCACAATTTCACATTATGAACACCTGTTTGTCGAAAACTTCTATCACATGCATTAATTAAGATTCATTAGAAGTGTTTTCTAAAAGGGAGAGGATGTTCTTTCTCCGAGTCAAATTAAGTTTAACTGCTTATTAAAACGGACATTTCCCAAGCGGTTGTTTTTCTCGTAAAAGTGTGCATATTGAGTTAACTTGTATTTACGTTTTACTTATTAGAGACTAACTACCAAATTAGAAACATGATACTTTTCTTTTCCTGTTGGTTTTTTTATAGCTATATGCGATTGCGTTATCGTTTTGCAATTGCTTTAATAAGCTTATAACTTATCTACACTTAAGTTAGATATTAAGTACTTGATAAAAAAAACACTAGCGTTTTTGACGAATTTGTATTAAGTGGGGTTCAGAGTACATTGTACTTACGTTTTGTAAGCGATAGATTCTGTTAAATACAATAACTCACAGTTTCGTTACTAAGGCAATCATAGTTTGCTTAGGTGAATATATTTTGATTTAAGTAAGATATTTAGCATTTTGCAGCGTCATTACGTAGTTGTTGCCGTTGGATGCAAGAGGCAAGTAGCCGTTGAAAATGGTGGAATTTGGCGAGGCCTATGTCATTCATTGTCATTGTTCTTTAAACAGTTATCAAAATATTCAAAGATCAATTTAAACAAAGTCGCCACTTTTGCAGATTTTTTCGCACATTCCGATTTCCTCCAAAATATTTTTGCTCACAGTCAGTGTGGGCGACCACGTGGACCATTTGATAGAAGCCGTTGGTGAAATAGGATAGATCTGGTGACCATGATTAAAGAGAGATTTTCCGAAGTGAATTTAATCATTAAGCTTAACTTTCGCTATTCCTTTAAAACGTGTTGGTTTTTTCATCAGTCTAGTCTAGTATTTTATACAAATATATATCATAAGTATTTACATTATCAAGTCACATCACACTAAAATTATAAATTTTGTGTGTTTTGGTCCTGTTCACGCCGCAACACCTGAATGAATTTGAATGAAATTTGAAATTACATTATAATATTTTACGCTTGCTTAACACACTTTTCAACCGACTTTGAAAAGGAGGATGTTCTCAATTCGACTGTTTTTTTTAATGTTTGTTACCTCACAACTTTCGACTGGGTGAACCGATTTTGATGATTATTTTTTTATTTGAAAGCTGGTGCTTACCATGTGATTCTTTCTGGCAAGTAGTTTTTGAGTTATCTTTAATAATGTGTATTTCGATTCATTGGGATTGAAGTAGATTAAAACCCTTTTTTTAAAGGAATTGTTATCACTATTTTATAGCCGCGAGTGAAACCGCGGGGCACTTCTAGTATTTATATAAATTAAATACTATCTTAGATAGATAAACTCTTTATTGAAACACCACATCATAAATAATTTAAAAAAAAGTGAACAAACTTAACCAAAGTGTAACAATGGGCGGTCTTATCGCTCAGAGCGATCTCTTCCAGACAATCTTGCACGGAAAGGAATAACGCAGTAATATATGGACGGTGGTTTTCATATAAAAAAAAAACAAAAACACTGTGTATATACGTACATAATATACCTATAAATATACAGTACATACATATCATAAAGAAACCTACATAAACATAATACATATCTATAATAGATATACTACATACATTTGCTAATAAAATAAATATAATAAACATACATCATAATTATTGGAATAAAAGTAGGTATGTTAATAATATCTGATAGTTAGTGCGAAAGATACCTAATACTGTTTCACACGATCTTGGAAAACATTTATCGAAGGTGCTTGTTTAATTAGTCGTACTTTCAAAAGTCAATAGTTGATAGGAACTCCGTCGGAAATGTAGCTCCTTGGCTTGAACGGAAATGAACCGATGCTAATCTAACGGAGTGAACCATTTAGCGCCTACAGGTAATTTGGTATCGCAATCAACTGACGGGAGGTTATTTACCTCATATAAATCGATACATTTGTACTTAAGAGCGAGTGTGGCTCAGACCGACTGTGGCTCAGCGGCAGCCCGTGTGACTTTCAAACCAACGCACACAGGTTCAAATTTCACTCGGCCTTGCACCAGTGACTTATCAAGCTATGAGCAGAATTTTCACTCGCTCTTGTGTAGTAAGGAAACCAAAATTTACAATCATAAATAAATATATGTGGACATTTCACACAGCGTCATCTAGCCCCCAAACTAAGCAAAGCTTGTAGTATGGGAAACCAGATAACTGATATAATACTTATATCCTTTTTTTATAAATACATACATAGAAAACAATATAACACCCAGACACAGAACAAACATTGATGTCCATCACACAAAGCATTATATCCTGGGTGGGAGTCGAATCCACATCCTACAGTTCTGAGGGCAGGGTTACTACCAACTAAGCTATCCGGCCAGTCAATCATAAATATGAGAACATGTCATTCACCAAACCACGCTTGGCCAGCGTGGTGAATTATCACATACACTCACTCTCTGTGAGAGAAACCCGTGTCGCAGCAGTCGGAGTCGGACTGATGACCTATAAGGAATATAGTCCTGCAATACCCAGATACAGTACAAGTACCTACTCACACTTTCTGGATACGAATATTGTTTTATTGTAAGAATAGAACTAGCACCTTTTAGGAGGATAAAGGTCGATATGCCCTCACTAAACCATAGCGGACAGCGAGCTGCAGATAATGTGTTTGACAATCACTACACCATTAGTGTGCTAAATTATCTTCTACGAACAATTTTAGTCAATCTTTTTTCCTAACTCTAATATCTGTTTTATGTTTTCCAATTTTGTCTCCTTTTTGCCGCATACATATTTGTTATGTGCTACCATCAAGTACAAGACAATGGGACAACAGTGACTCATGCCTGCATTTCCTAATACCGGCGCTGCAGATTGCTGATACAGAGATTTCATCATGAATACCTGTGGACATCGGCTACAATTATGACTAAATGAATCACTTTCGTATCTTACATCGAGCGATTGACACTAATTAAGTTTTATTTTAATGTAACTTTAATATTTGAAATAAATCAATTATTTCTATTTCGGTTTTTTTTGCGCCCTCGCTCGCCGCGTGACTTAATTGGCGCAGTCGGTATCGGATCCTTGAGAGCCGTCTCTCGGATTGAAAAACTTGAAAAATCCAAGATTTATCCTGTGGAGCCGCTCCGGAGGTTTTCAAGCCCCGCGCAAGGATCAAGAATCTACGAGTCATCCGAACGAGGTGTATCCGAACATAGATACAGCAAGAGAGGCCGAAATGCACGTACTGTAAGTACATTAAAATCTTTTAGTGACTTGCTATCCTTTTATCCTAAGTTATTTTTAGTGTGTTAATTTAAACTTCCAAAATTTTTTATCCTAAAGAATCGCGGAACTTGAGTAGTGGTAGTAGTAGATCTAGATACCAGGACTTAAATAGAGAATTAGATTATAGCAATAGTTTTATTTCGGAACTGGATTTAATTCCGGAAGAACCGGAAGCGACTAGTTTTATCTCGGAGAAACCGGAAGTAGGCAGTATGGCTGATTTAGATAATATCTTTAAAGCACTTCCACTGTTACCTGATTTTGACGGGAACGTGAATGTTTTGACTAGGTTCATTAGTTTGTGTGATCAGTTGGTTGAAGAATTTGTAGTCCGAGAGCCACCGAACAAATTAAAAGAAATAGCACTGATTAACGGAATTTTAAATAAAATTACTGGGCCTGCAGCCCGCTTGATAAATTCAAACGGTATCCCTACTGATTGGCAAGGTATACGTGGAGCGCTTATAAATAATTTTTCTGACCAACGAGATGAGACCGCCCTTTATAACGATTTAGCGTTACTAACCCAGGGACAAGGAACTCCCCAGGAGTTCTATGAGCGCTGCCAAAATCTTTTTAGCACACTGATGACTTATATCGCACTACATGAAAATATCCCGACTACCCTAGAAGCAAAAAGGGAATTATATAGGAAGCTCACGTTGCAGGCGTACCTGCGTGGCTTAAAAGATCCCCTAGGTTCACGCATCCGGTGTATGCGCCCCGAAACTATTGAGAAGGCCCTTGAGTTTGTGCACGAAGAACAAAGTACTTTGTATCTGCAAAGCCGTTATGAACATCTTTTAGATAGGAGACCTCATCAGCCTCCTATGCTATTTAAAATGCCATCTCCGAATTTCTATGCACCTCCTCCTAGACATCAAGGTTTTAGCATGCCGGGACCTTCAAAGCCTCAATATGCGCAAGCATCCGCACCGCAGTGGAGACCTAGCTTCAACCAGCAGAACCAGGTAGGTCCAACGCGTACCATGCAGATTTTCCGTGCTACACCCCCGAACTACAACCCTAACAATGCATTCAGAATGCCCCAACGGAATCCAGTGACGCAGCCGCAGCAGCACCGCCCTATGAGTGGTGTAAGCCATTTTACTCCCCGTAATTTACCACCAACATCTTTTGTGAGGGGGCATGATTGGAGTAAGTCAGGCAATCCTCCCCCTAGCAATTACTTTAAGACTAGGGAAATGAACTTCAACGATTGCCTAGGATACGAAAACTACTATGAAGACTACTACACTGATTTCTACCCTAGCAGTGAGTATGATCAATACGCCGAATACTACTGTACTGATTCAGAGCCCTTGTTGTACCAGGAGCCAGCAGAAATTACACCTATCATCGAGGAGCCAACCTGTGCACCTACTGATCAGGATTTTCAGGATACCCCGAAATCAGAAAAACTAAAATAGAGGTAAATCTTCAAACTCAAAGACAGCTTCCATTTATTCAAATTAGTAATCCGCCACTTAAGTTTTTGATTGACACTGGAGCTAATCAATCCTTCATCAGTCCTGAAGCTGTACAAACTTATTTTAATAACGTGCCTTTAAATTACGATCCTTTTGAGGTCTGTAACGTACATGCTGTAACACGTAGTGATTATTCAATAACGCTACCCTGCTTCGCAGAATTCAAAGACTGCGACAACGACGTCACATTTTTCGTCTATAAATTTCACGAATATTTTGATGGGCTTATAGGATCAGATTTGTTAGATAAATGGGAAGCCACAATTGACTTTAAAACAAAAACCTTGAAAACACGAAACGCGACAAACCCTATTAAAGTATTCGATTCACGGAACGCCAACTTATTTGAAGACGTCATACCAGCCGGTACAACAAAATTACTTAGGCTGCCGATTAATGTTCACGATGGAGATGCTGTAGTCATAGAACAAGTCATCTCAAACTGTCATATAGCTGAATGTTTAACCACTGTCCGTAACAATAGAGGTATTATAGAAATTCATAACCCAAGTCGTAACGACGTCATTTTTTCTATGGACCGCCCCGTGTGTGCCGAAATTTATAACGAGCAATACACACACATAGACAAACAATCCGAACGTGTTAAAGAAGTTTTGTCACGCTTACGCACCGATCACTTGAACGACGAAGAACGTGCCAATTTAAGGTCACTATGTTCTCAGTACGCGGACGTATTCTATTTAGAAGGTGAAAATTTAACTTTCACTAACAAGATCAAACACTCTATTAAGACTACTGACGAGATACCCGTGTATACCAAAAGCTACCGTTACCCCTTCGTTCACAGACAGGAGGTTCAAGATCAAATTAGTAAAATGTTAGAGCAGGGAATAATTAGACCATCAGACTCCGCGTGGAGCTCACCAATTTGGGTGGTACCAAAGAAAGCAGACGCGTCCGGTAAAGTGAAGTGGCGTCTGGTTGTAGATTTCCGGAAATTAAATGAGAAAACTTTGGATGACAAATACCCTATACCGAACATCACCGATGTCTTAGACAAACTAGGAAACTGCCAATATTTCACAACACTAGATTTGGCTAGCGGCTTTTACCAGGTAGAAATGAACGCTGCTGACATCCCCAAGACCGCGTTCAATGTAGAACACGGCCATTTCGAGTTTTTGAGAATGCCCATGGGTCTCAAGAATAGTCCTTCAACTTTTCAGAGAGTCATGGACAACGTTCTCAGAGAGCTGCAGAATACTATATGCCTTGTCTATTTAGACGATATTATAGTGTTTAGCACATCTCTCCAGGAGCATATCATAAACCTCGAAAGGGTCTTCAAAAAACTGCGCGAGTCCAATTTCAAAATCCAAATGGACAAGTCCGAGTTCCTCAAACTCGAGACTGCTTATTTGGGACATGTCATCAGTAAAGAAGGCATCAAGCCTAATCCAGACAAGATATCTGCCATCCAAAGGTATCCTCTTCCAAAGACCCCAACAGAAATTAAGAGATTTCTAGGACTTCTCGGCTATTACCGAAAGTTCATTCCAGATTTTGCTAAAATTACCAAGCCCATGACTCAGTGTTTGAAAAAAGGTTCCAAAATTACCCTAGATCAAAATTATATCGAATGTTTCGAAAAGTGCAAAACCCTTCTCATGAACGACCCCATTCTTCAATATCCCGATTTTAACAAAGACTTTGTCCTCACAACTGATGCTTCTAATTTAGCCATTGGAGCTGTTCTCTCCCAAGGACCAGTAGGCTCAGACAAGCCAATCGCTTATGCGTCACGAACCCTTAACAGTAGCGAAATCAACTACAGCACTGTTGAGAAGGAACTGTTAGCCATAGTGTGGGCTACGAAATATTTTCGCCCCTATCTATTCGGTCGAAAGTTTAAGATCATCACGGATCATAGACCCCTTCAATGGGTCATGAATCTAAAAGACGCCAACTCTCGTCTCACTAGATGGAGACTGAAGCTTAGTGAGTATGACTTCACCGTGACCTATAAGCAGGGCAAACAGAACGTAAACGCTGACGCTTTATCCCGAATTGAATTGCACAACGAAGAAACCAGTTCTCTCATAGTAAACACATCTGAAAGACCACTCTCGGGAAGGAGAAACTCCCGGCAAGACAATTCAGATACTATTACTGTAAACTCTAATTCAGATACTATTACAGCTCATTCAGATTCTGAAACTCTTACTGCACACTCTGACTCTAATACTATGACTGTACACACTGACGCTGAAAATCCAATACTGGAAATTCCCATATCCGATTTTCCCTTAAATAAATTCAGTAGGCAGATAATACTTACAGTAGTTGACGATGTCAAAAGCAGACCAACCATTACGAAGCCTTTTGATAATCATACCAGAACTAATATCTATCTTTGCGAATCTAACCTAGAAGAAGACGTGGTGACCGCTATCAAAGCATACGTCAACCCTAAAGTAAAAACTGGTATTTTAATTAACCCTTCATCAGCTATGTACTCCATTATCCCGATAATACAAGAAAAGTTTAAAAGCTCTTCAATGGACTTAGTTTTGACAAAAGTAGAGCTAGAAAATGTTAAGGACTACCTAAAACAACAAGAAATACTTCGGAACTACCACGAAGGTAAAACGAATCATCGCGGCATAAACGAAACTCACCTAGCCCTGTCTAGAAAATACTTTTGGCCAAAGCTTAAGGAACATATAACTAAATATATAAATGAGTGCACGGTATGTGGCCAAGGCAAGTACGATAGAAAGCCGGTTCAGCAAAAGTTTTGCATAGTGCCACCCCCGACTAAACCATTTGAAATAGTTCACCTAGACCTTCTTAGCGTAGAAACTCAAAAATACCTAACAATCATAGACGCTTTCTCGAAATATGCTCAAGCGTATTATCTTAGAGATGCGACAGCTGTAAGCGTAGTCCAGGCCCTCCTAACGTTCAGTACTCATCACGGGTTACCCATGACGGTTGTAACTGATCGTGGACCTGAATTTACAAACCAAATTTTCCTAGAATTCACGAGATTACATAAAATAAATCACCACAAACTTTTAGCGTATGCTCCGAATGAAAATGGCATGATAGAGCGACTACACTCTACTTTACTAGAACACCTTCGCCTACTCAAATTGAAACACCACGGTGACTCTGTAATAAACCTAATGCCTTATGCCGTTCTAGCTTATAATAGTTCAATCCACAGTTTCACCAAATGTAGACCTATGGATATAATAACAGGACACCTAGACCCTCGTGATCCTTTAGACATAAACCTATCTGAAAACATGCTTCAACATTATAGTCAAGAACATTGTAAAAGAATGAAAAAAGTTTTTGAAATGATTCATGAGTCCTCCCTACATCGGCGCACTCAAATTACAGAGAACGCCAATAAGAACCGTGAGCCTGAGATTCAGTACTATCCAGATCAGCAGGTTTTTGTCCGGAATCCTTTGGCTAGCCGTCAGAAACTAGCTCCTAGATATACCCATGACACCGTACTTGCTGATTTACCTATACACATTTATACCCGTAGGAAACGTGGCCCCGTGGCCAAATCGAGATTAAAGAGAGTCCCTAACAGCGCCCCATTGTTACAGGGTCCTACTTCTGATCCTGGGCCTAGTACAAGCGGAAGAACCAACCCTGACTAGCTTGGATAATGGACCGGGTATATTGCCATTCAATCTTGGACCAGCTAAGATTATTTCGCATTACCACTCTTTTCTCCAGCCTATCGACCTAGAAAACTTACGAGAGAACATTAACCACGTCAAAGTGCAATTATCCACCCTTTCCCCACAATTTCATAACAAGACTCTTTCATTATACCAACCGCATATTGAGCATTTACGTAATAAAATAGATAAATTATCTAGCCAGCTAGAAACCTTTGAACCTAGTAATCGTGTAAAGAGAGGTCTCATTGACGGTTTAGGCTCAGTCGTTAAGAGCATTTCTGGAAACCTTGACTATACCGATGCCATCAAATATGATAACGCAATTAAGACTTTACAAGAAAATGAGGATAAAATGGTCACAGAAATTAATAACCACATAAGTTTGAGCAGGAATTGGACACTACAGAACTCTGACATATTATCTAGTTTAGTTCAAAATCAACTTAAAATAGAAAAAGCTGTACAAGACTTAATGCAAAGTGATTTAAACCACGAATATGACATGACTAAATATGCTCACCTGGCGCAGAATCTAATTATTTTAGCAGACAACGTGGAGGATTTATCTGAAGAGATACTTAGGTTAGGAAATCTATTAGGTTTTATTCGTGCTAAGAGTATGCACCACTTTATGTTTAATCTAGATACACTTAGGCATATGATAAGTCGGTTAAATGAACTCTATAGTAGAGAGCAAGTACCACAAGTTAGTTATAGAGAATATTTTGATCTTATAAAGGTAGGTTATTATTATAGCAGTAGAAATGTAGTACTAGTATTCAAGTTCCCGGTTGTCCGCCCCACTAGTTATGACCTGTTTAAGCTTTCCATAGTCCCTAATGTAGACAGTAATGTTTTAATCCCTTCTTATCCTTTCCTGGCAATTCACGACAAAGATTCTATGTACATGGAGGCTGAATGCCCGAAGTCCAGCCTCGGTTATCTATGTGAAGACAAACTGAACCATCGTGGAAGCCAAGCTGACTGTATTTTTCGGCTGATCACCATGCAGCAGATTGACAAGTCTTGTCACTTTACTTCAATCAGTTTAGGAACCGAAGCAGTAGAGCAACTAGACGACCGACACTACGTGCTAAGTTTTCCTACACCAAAGAAAATTCGCCTATCATGCACCCAGGACCAGTATGACATCATAAAAGGAAGTTTCCTAGCCATGATACCCAAGGGCTGTCTACTTCAGACTACAGAATTCACGATAACAAATAAAGAGGACCGCATTAAAGGACACATAATGAACATACTGAAGCTGCCACCTATTGATGAGTCAAAGTACAACCTTGAAGAAAGAAAAATCAAGTTCAATTCAATCGACCTTCAAAAGCTACACGCCAGTAACATTGACATCTCCATGGAAGCACCAATAGCTATCTCCAAAGCTGAAATAAAAAACGTGTACCACACCGTCATACCGCTATACATACTGCTATTGAGTGCAGTTGCACTGAGCACTTGGATCGCTATCCGCAATTACCTTAGAAAGCGAATGCGACAAGTTACAATCAACCCTGAAGAAGACAAGGAACATACCCTGGCCGTAGCAGATCCTCATCAATCATCACCTGGAATGTCAGCGATATTTTCGGACCTAGCCCGCCAATAGTCGCTGATCTTGGGGAGGGAGATGTTATGTGCTACCATCAAGTACAAGACAATGGGACAACAGTGACTCATGCCTGCATTTCCTAATACCGGCGCTGCAGATTGCTGATACAGAGATTTCATCATGAATACCTGTGGACATCGGCTACAATTATGACTAAATGAATCACTTTCGTATCTTACATCGAGCGATTGACACTAATTAAGTTTTATTTTAATGTAACTTTAATATTTGAAATAAATCAATTATTTCTATTTCGGTTTTTTTTGCGCCCTCGCTCGCCGCGTGACTTAATTTATTCAATAACAAACAATATAATAATAATAATAATACCCAACGTTCAAATACATAAGACCCTAGTCCCTTGGATCCTGATCCCTAAATTAAGATTCCTTGTGTCTAGGGACCCAGGAACTACGGGGACTATGATCCCACAACACCCAGACTCGGAACAAGTATTTGCGCTTTTTTTCTGTGCACAAATACTGCCGCGAAAATCGAACCCGCCGCCTCTGCAGTATGAGCTCACCTGCTCAACCACCTTACCACAGAGCCTGTCAAATGGCAGTAAATATGCCAAGTACAATGAACTGTAGTCCGGCACGAAGCGTCTTTCGCTATAAAAGCTGTAACTGCAATGTAAAAGGAGTGTCATAAGGTTTTTCATTATCGAATGATTCTGACGACCTAAGCGTATGGAACCTATCCATAAAAATCTACAGACTAACCAAAGAAATAAACAATTTTACATTGGGCTTATACTGAAATAGCATCAGAATCAGAGTAGAAATATTTTAAAATCCATTTACAAATCTGCTTGCATTTTTAGCTTTGTGGGGTGTGAATATAAAATAATATTCCATAAAATAAACTTTTGCGAAAAACGGTATTCGGGTACTGAAAAGCCAACACTGAGTGGCGTCAGCAAAAAAAAGAGTTGTGATGGACTGAACCATTCATATTGTTATTTTGCACGAAAACTATCGATCAGTCTGAATGTTAGGCGTCGCGCGTCGCTTGCTCACTTACCTCTTTCCTTTTTTGCTTTGTCTTTGTTTGTGTTTCATTCAAATATTTAATACCACAAGCGCTGTGCTTGTGGTGCGTTATCTTCATATTTTTTTGGTGTCACGGACGAACCCAGCATACATATTCTGACTCCCCGCCATCGTCTATTTCCATATCCCTCAAATATATCATAGTGTTCGGAATATTTTATGCTGTCGGTATCCAACAGGCGTTTTGTGGTAATGTCTTCGTTTGATGTATAGCAGTCAGAAGCACTCGTGTTCTAAATATCTTGCCATTATGTATATTGTGGCTACATTAAGATGTAACGTCGCAGAAGGGAGCCTCTTAGCGTTTTTTCGTTGCGTAATCACGGTCCAGATTGCTCTGTCGCGAAACATAATGCGGAATAGGGCAGGGAATTCGTAAAAGTTATAGGCGGGCATTTATTTCTCGAGTCGAAATATCGAAATGGGTGGACTCAAGCCCGACTCGCCTCCGACCGAAAGTCCAGTGAAATTACACAGCAAATGGCACCTCGTTTGCGTTTAATTTGTACATTTGTTTATGCAATCTTTTTTCGTCGAGATACTCTCGGAAAAATAAATAATTGAAAGAGCTATTTTGTTCGGTAAGGGAAATTAGCGCCGAGATTGTTCTTTGTTTGTTATATATAATTGGATCAGATTACGGACGCTGCGCCGACACGAAATGTACGCGCTCGTAACAAGTAAATGATAAGCGTTACAGCTGAAGTAAATATACCGAGTGAGCTGGAGTGCGGGAAGGTTTTTGCGTGAATCACAGATGAATTTTCCAGAGTAGAAAAAGTAACACAGCAAAATCGCCTTCTGTGGTTACTTCGTTAAATAATGTAAGGAACTGTAGAGGTACGTGAATTGCGGAGCCGACACGAACAAAACGTGCTGGAGCCGCCTGAATTTGCAATTTGAAGGCGTTTCGTTCTCTCACAATTTGCTTATACCGAGCCCCACGTTGGGCGCCATTCTACGTAATTCGGTCCGCGGCCGCACTAAAGTTAAGTAATCGCACACCGTCGCTGGCGCTCATACTAGTGCTTCGCAGACTTTCTTATTTTTGGCAGCGTTTCATATTAAAAACGATAAGAATGAGTCTGCTCTTTTTACAAAAGCCCACCAGCATGTTCAAAGTTGAAACAAAACTATCGCTTTCGCATGTAACACAATTTATCATCCTTTGTTGAGAGAACGTCAGAGATGACAGCTGCCAGTCATGTAGATAGTTACCTAGGCTAGACTCGAATTAACATAACGAAGTCTCGATCGATTTCTACTCTGTAATTTCAATTTGAATTAAGTTAGTGTTCCAAGCTAATGCGATGCGAGGACGAATGAAACTTAATTAATGTGCAAAATTGTACGAGCAATAATACTAACTAGGGAATCTCGGTGGAGGTCGGGCTCGTCATTCATTTTCTCTTCAATAATGAACGGACGCTGACCCGTCTCCACATGCTGCACAAAATTTAATTTTAATACGGGACTGGCCACTATCTGGACGACGTCGCCTAACAAAACATAGCCGCCTGCCGGCGCACAGATTAGAACTCGCTTACACCATGTTTGTTCACGGTAACGTTTTTGATGTCCAACGGCCTTTGCACAATATGGATGATTTCGTTATCGCCTTAATTGACTACGTGATTCTAATTTACGCGCGGCTTTCGCTGGCCCATTCGGTTTCGCCCGTTCTAAAGCTGAACCATTACCGACCGAAATCATAATGGAACATCCAAAATACTTGGGTATCTACAATTGGGGTAAAATTTGCTGCAATTTCATGAATTGTCGTCGGCAGCTATTACTCGGCGTGTAACCGGGAATTTGTCTCTTCAGGACATAGCTGGTTTTGTCCTGGAGTTTCCCGTAAATTCGCATGGTTCGCTGGTTCCTTTCAAAAGTCGCGGTTGGTTTTACGCTTTTGGCGGTATTGTTCGTGGCGTTTTGACTTTGAATTTTAACCGTTCTTGTTCAGGGTTGCGCCGGGATGAATAATGTTTTGCGTTGCAGTTTGCTCGCCGATGTAAATTGTACATTTTGGGCAGAGTAATTTAAAACGTATATTGTGTGTACCTATATGGTACGATGAAATTTTATTGGAATTAGAGTAGTTAAGTAAATAAAATAAATTTATTAAATATTTATTTGTTACAGAATCTCGAAAATCAAAATGCTGCGTATAGTTTTGTTTGAAGGAAGCATAAGCAAGTTTAAATTAACCGATCGAATTTATTTTAATATCAACTATTTTAAATTCTTCAAGTCCTGTAATATTTTAGGTAGGTACACTGCAAAAATTTTAATTCTGTCCGTTTTATATCAATTTTCCTTATCCCTCTTTTCATTATTCTTCGTTTTAAATTAATACTCGCTAATTTACTTCACATGCAGTCTGCGCCTGTAAATGTAATGACAATGATGTGGTTAGCCTATATAAAAAGAACATAAGAAAAACACTTGATTAATTACACATGAACTCATACGAACCTAAATGAACTTAAATCGTAACCGAATTTTGTGAAAAAACAACATAGTTACCAACTACCTTTTTTCAGAATCTCTTGACAAAAGAAATCTGCCGCTTCTTTTTGTTTGACTTTGTTCTTATATCATCGGACTCCTAAAAATAGGCAAGCGTCTTGCAAATCCGCTTTTTGCACTGTGCAAACCTTCCAAGCGGATGGAGTAGAGTAGATCTGGACACATCTACGCGAATAGTTTGACTGCAAAATGTGGATTAGTTGTGAAGAGCGGACGTAGAACCGCACGGAACGTGATGTAGTAACAAACACAAATAGCGTAACAGTTGTTCCCACTTTGCAGTCACATTGCTCGCTCAGGTGTGTTTGTTTCTAGACAAGTACAGGCGCGTACGACGTGCTTAATCTCTCAAATCCTCGGGAATCTTTTAGTCTATAACTGCGGATGTTAACGGGAATAATTCAACTAACTTTATGGAAGAGCATGAAGGATTGGTTAAATTATTAAGACTGGGTTGCGATCTATATATTATGACTTTAAACTACAAACAAATCTGCAGTTAAAACTCTAGACTACTATGCATATATCTATATACATATGTGGGGATGTGTGTATAGATGATGATCTATATACTTACACGTATATCTCTACACATACATGACACTTTTTAATATATAAATTTTTCCGCTTCAATATAAACGTTTCACATAAATCGATTTTGTCTACGAAAATGTATGTATGTATATCTTGAATAGATATTACAGGTTTTAGATAGCTTACTGATCAAACAGAATGGTTTGTTGTCAAAATTCAATTCTCTAAACTAATTTAGCCTTGCAACTTCGACTTTTGGAGTTTCTCTTAAAAAAGCACATTATTTCGTTTCGAACCTAGTTACATTTACATTAGTCTAAATGGACTAGGTTATCTAGATATACGTTATCTTTTTTGTCTACGTGACCTTGCCTCGAATTGGTTCTAATCAAAGAGCTTTCTACCCAATGTAGTTCTTACATGGTTACTTCAGTTAATTGTAATTGCTTGAGAATTTTATCAATGTCTCCCATCTGTAGGGCTGTTCTTTGAGAAACGGTTTTACAGAGACTTCTGATCCGGATTAACATATTAAGATCGGTTTTAATTAGGTTGTTCAGTGTTGATATAATACAATTCATTCTAAAATTTCAGAAAAGAAGAGAAGACAAAGACAATCATAAATTAAAAGCATTTGTTCATGAATGCATAAAACTTCTGGATGTATCAAGTAGAACTTACATTTGAAGCATTTCAATTACACCGATCTCTTTCTTTGGTCTTTTGAGTTCTTGTACAAGACTTCAAAAACAACGCACAAAATTAAAACAGAACTCAGAAAATCTATAATATATTAAAAATTGGATAGCTTTTCACTCACACATATTTACACCGCCGTCATTATGATGCTTTAGGCGTCTATGGTCATGCGTAATTTGTAAGTTTTACGCATTTTATTCGGGAGAAGTTAGTAGTGTAAGGTAATTCGGATTTAGCATTAAATTGATGGATAAAGTGGCAAAACTAAGAAAAAAGTAGAAAAATGTAAGATGGCGGCGAGGGCGGGCATTCGGGGCCAGGCAAAAGAATTGTAAGATACCTGAAACAAGCGGATGCAAAATAAACGTGTGTGCCCCTGAAACAAAGTTTTACTACAGTAGATTTTTTTTTTCATAATTATCTGTAACCGTAACTTTTGATAGTCATAGGAAACAAGTCCATCAGAACTCTATGAAAATCTATAGCGTCACTAAATCATTCGTCCTTCACCGAGTTCCATCCATCAATTGTGATAAAAACATATATCTTGCACAAACAGACAAACAACAAACAGCTATATTTTATGACGGGCGTCTTCATATCCTCTGGCCTTGGTTGAGATGGAAAATGTGCTCGTGTGACAATATTGGAATATATTCATCCTTTTTAGTGCCTACGAGATTTGTTTTTGCAACTAGTTTCTCTATATTATTAAATATATTACATAATATGCGTTGTTATGAATTTGCGCTAGGTCTTATATAGTTTTTTCTAATATTACGCGCATCCTAGAGTTGTTCATTTTTTAAAGTTTCGACAGTACGTCGTACCTACGAACAAGTTGTGTTGTTGAACAAATACAAAAAGTAGAATTAATAGTAGCATCCTATATTACAACATACCCTCATCCATGACAGCTAAATGACAAGTTTCTTATAGGTAAGCGTGACACACATCAGAAATGCGGCCGGTCGCAAGCCGATCTAGTATAATAAAATGACACGCCGTAGACAAAATTGTCTGCTTTCCTCAAGAACACATACTTTGTACGTTAAGACGGAGCTTCCTCAAGTACTCGTCTCAAATCCTTAATTTTGCTTCGTTGACGCAATTAATTTTATATTAACGTCAAGTGCCATCTGGTGCCTGTTCCTTGAATTACTTACCTTGTGATATTTTAAAACGAAAATGTTTCTAAAGTAATTGATGGTCCGTTTCTTTCTCATTTTTACCCAATTTAGTGAAATATAATCATCTAGCTCGGAATTTCTTATTTGATAAATCGAAAGTTTATGAAGTAGGTATCTAAGTTTTTAAATTTAAATAAGAGAAGAGAAAAACACATAGGTATATCAACATGTGGGTCAACGGCCGGCCGTTTGATGGTGACAGTATGAAGTTTACTTGAGTTCAGTTGATGACTTAAAAATAATTCTCATTCCTATTTGTCCAATTTATTGATGATTGATTTTTTTATTCATGATTTAAAAATAACACTACAATCAAACATATAAACTTTATTCAGAACGAGGACTCGCTGTGAAAAAAATCAGCTAAATTAAATTCAGTACTGGCGTTGTAGATAATTTGAACGCCAGTAAACATCACTATGATTAAAAGGAAAAACAAAAAAAATACAATCATAAAAGTACAAATAAACAAAATTTTGCTTTAAAATAAATAAAGTACACAAAATTAGAAATTTAATACAAATAATGCCTACAAAACTTATTTTTATTTTCTACTGTTACAAATAAATTAAAAACATCCTCAAAAGGTAACTACTTAAATATTAAAATCACTTAAAAAAAAATATATCAAATGTTTAAAACTATGGCAAATACCAATTTAAAAATTCTTAAATAGTAATTTCATTAAAAAACGTAAAAAAGACCATTGTATAACAGCACAGCTAAAAGGTACTAATATAAATATACCTACCTAATATGTAACTTCTTAAATAAAAACAATAAACCAGCATTATAAATATAAAAACACAATATTGTTGAATGGCCCTAACTATTCACCGGCGACGCGGCCGGCAGTTTCTGTGTTAGCTACCCACCGACCAATCGTGAACTGGCTCCTCTGATGCAAGTACCTACATGAAAAATATATCAGAAAATTGAAGTGCGATGCTTGCATCTTGTTAAACTTTCAAGGCTACGCCCAACGGCACCTTAATTGTATAATATTATTGTATTTTCTCTATAAGTGATTTATTCTTTGAGAAAATAAAATTCGTAAACCGTATAATCTATCAGTATTTTTATGTAAGGAAATGGAAGCTGCGGAGGCTTATATTTCATTTGGAATAAAGCAAATCTATATTCTACTACTATTAAGATTAGTCCTGAACGCCTGACTATCATATCATATCAGGTGACAATCAACTCTGACTTGGCTTAACGTTTTGTCTTCAGACAACGGCCGAGACCGACCCTCCAAAACACGGTAGCGCTCAGTTGTAAATACCTACTACTCTTTGTAGCGGTCACCCATTAAAGTAGTAACCGCAACAAACGTTGCTTAACTTTACCGATTGTTTAACTACGGTTAATCATGCTCCGCTATTATATATTACTAGCTTCTGTCCGCGGCTTTGCCCACGTGGCCTATAGGAAACGAAGAAGCAAATTTTTCATAGATAATACAACCACTCATTTCACCCTCTTAGAGGAATTTCAAAAACCTTTCCTTAGTGGATACCTATACTTTATAAAGAACACACCCAAGTTTCAAGTCTCTCTCTCTAAGTAGTCTAGGACCAGCGGTTTAGGATGTGCGTTTGATATATAAGCCAGCCAGTCAGGATTTTGAATTTTATATGTATAGGTATACTAATTGTATTGTAAAAATATAAAATTAACAAAATTAAATATGTATTTCTTTGTTACAGGTACGTAATAGAGATCAAAGAGAAAAATTCCTTTATGGAGTTGTGACAATATCATTATTTCAACCGTACGTAAATATTTACTTGTAATTATAATAAAATATACTTGCCTATCTTCGCTTTGAATAGGTAGGCTATATTTCTATACACCTGTCATTTCATACGAGGGTTCTAATAAATTGAATAGGACGACCATTCAATTTTACAACTTCACGATCGGCATGACCGATCTCTTATTTCCGTCTCTGTATAACTCGATTTCATTGCTGAAAAGGGGGTTTTTATTCGCTCTATATATGGACGTATTGATACGTCTTTATATAAATATGTGAAAATATATAAATGTTCTATTTAGCTTTTTTAATGTTACGGAATGACATGACGAGCTAGTCGCTCGCCTGATGTTAAGCGACACGACTGGCAATATCAGTTGCAGTGATACTTGAAACTCTAAAGTATAGTTTCGCGTGACACTGCACTGCGCACGTTATCCTGAGACATCAGCACAGTATAGCAATAAGATTACTAAACTGTGAGATCAGGTCATAAAGTCTCATATGCCTTATTATATTTACTAGCTGCAGTCCCCTTTAAACTTAAACACAGCGGTGCTTGCGCACTACTGTCTGGCGGCAGAATAACAGGCAAAGCGGTGAAACCTACCTAGACGAAATTTGCAGAAAAGTCCTATCACCTACACATATCACATAAAATATATATGTAAATAATAAATTAAATTATTTAATATACTTAAACTATTAATTTACATTTTATTTATATCACAAAAATCACTCGCTAATATTTACAGGCACTCTATAAATAATATGTAAATTGTTTAATTTATTCCTTATTCAAATCTTTCAATCAAATTGTTGCTAACCAGAGAGGTATTATTACTGTGTGTGTAAGTGCCACTTCTCTGTTACACCTCTCTCTCTAAAACTGTAATAATCACTTCTACCTAGATAGATCCATTCCATTCGATCCATCTAGTTTAACTAAAAACGTTATTCTCCCGTTATAATAATAATAATAATAACGCCCAACGATCACATACATAGATCCTGGACCCTAACTAGGATTCCCTGTGTCTAGGGACCCAGGAACTACGAGGACCATGGTCCCACAACACCCAGACTCAGAACAAGTATTTGCACTTTTTTTTTCTGTGCACAAATACTTGTCCTGCCGCGGGAATCGAACACGCTACCTCCGGGTTATGAGCCGACCTGCTCAACCACCACACCACAGAGGCTGTTATTCTTTACATGTTACGAATGCGTTCTAGAGGTATAGTCGCTTGACAAAATGTTCGGCACTATAGCGAACATGAGGTAATTTAGTTTGATTAATTAATGATTTATGGAGCATTTGGACTGTCTATAGGTCATCGCGGCCAGTATATAGTCCAAATATTTTTTTTTGTAGTAGTAGTAGTAGGTAGTTTTTCGTATTAGTTATTATATCATTGTGGTATTTAGAAAATAAAGGCAATTTGCTTTAGATTGATATATCTAATGTTACTTAAAAAACATTGAAAGCTTATTCACCCGAACGTTCGACGACGTACTTACACTGGGTCGTGGGTGTGTCGCTTTGACGATATAATGTCTTATACATAATATTTATTTACCTCGTGACACGTGTATTTAATTTGTGGGCACGTGTAATTATATTTGTTGCCACGTGTATTTATATCTGTCCTCAGTTGTCATTGGCAGACATGGCTGTTCCAGACGTTTTTCTCTCGGTTGACCTACTTACTAATCCAGCCTTTAAACAACCATTTGCAAACTGATTAAAACTGTTATAACTGCCTTTATATACCCTTTTCTCAGTCATGGCTGCAATTATTGCAAATTTTCAATGCTCAGGTGTAAGAATATAAATAATTATGCAATATGTTACGTCAATCTCTAATCAGTATAAAGCAGTTTTTTAACATCTTTCTAAGTTTTTTCTAATCGCCGTGTTTGGAATTGAGTAGGCAACCTACTTACATAATGTCCTACCAAATTAATAATAATAAAAATAATAACGCCCAACGATCACATATATAGATCCCGGACCCTAACTAGGATTCCCTGTGTCTAGGGACCCAAGAACTACGAGGGCCATGGTCCCACAACACCCAGACTCAGGACAAGTATTTGCGCTTTTATTTCTGTACACAAATACTTGAACTGCCGCGGGAATCGAACCCAAGGTAATCGAACCCGCCGACTCCGGGTTATGAGCCGACCTGCTAAACCACCGCACCCCAGAGGCTGACTAATTATATTAAAAACTATCTAAATTTGTTCATATTTGAAACACTTGTTATAATGGAGTGCCTAACTTTATATATATAGATTTGAATTGTCCCTAATTATTTTTTCTGTCAATAGGTCATCGCGGCCAGTATATAGTCCAAATGTTTCTTTTTTTTGTAGTAGGTAGTTTTTAGTATTATCATTGTAGTATTTATAAAATATTTTTTTTCAAAAAAATTAAATTGCCCTGAGTAAAGCTGTCGAAGAAAGTATTTATATAATGTCACGTAAAAGTCAATATAACGTTTCTAGATGTACTAAATTTTACATATTCTTTTTAGCAAAATAAGTTCTTGATTTAGGTACCACTAGGTTTACATTTCTTCTGTTATTCTGGCGACTTTTCAACAATCTTTCCCGTTTCGTGTCTCTAGCGGAACCCTTATCTAGCCTACAACGTAAAATAACTCCCTAAAACTCGTATGCTAACGACCGTGCATCGCGGGTCGGCTTACCAAACAACACAAAGTAATCTGGGGGCCCTCTCGGCCTCGTATATATCACCAACTTGTGACAGTTTCAGCTAATATTTCAGCGGGACGATGGTACTACGAAATAGTGTAATTAGCTAGCCCGCTGGTGGATTTAAACGTCATTTGGGATAGTTAAGTAGATAATGTTACTTTTCATAACAAATGATGAAAAAAATAAATAAATGAAAACCTCATGAAATTTTTTTTTTTTTCATGTTAAGGAATGACGTGACGAGCTAGCCGTTCACCTGGTGTTAATCGACACGGCTGCCCATATCAGCTGCAGTGTCACTCGAAACTCTAAAGTATAGAGGTTCGCGTGACACTGCACTGCGCACGTCATCCAGAGACATCAGCACAATCTAGTAATAAGATTACGAAACTGTGAGATCAGATCATAGTCTCATTTGCCCAGTAATTTCACTAGCTACAGTGCCCTTCAAACCGAAACACAGCAGTGCTTGCGCATTACTGCTTGGCGGCAGAATAACTGGCAAAGCGGTGGTACCTACCTAGACGAACTTTGCAGTAAAGTACTACCACCTAGTAAAAAAAACATACGCTAAATATACAATTCAGCATAGATACATGTTTTTTGAAGTAAAATTTCTTTACGCACGCTTGACTTGGGGAGTAAGCTGGCGAGGCCGAGGCGAAAGTTGAAAGTTGTTGATTAAGTAACGTATATCACACTAATATTATAAAGGCGAAAGTTTGTATATGTGTTTGTGTGTATGTGTGTATGTTTGTTACTTCTTCACGCTCAAACGGCTGAATGGATTTGGATGAAATTCGGTACCAAGATAGCTTATACACTGGATTAACACATAGGCTACATTTTATCCCGGAAAAGTTAAATTTTCCCGTGGGATGAGCAAATAATTAAAATACTTATTATTCGCGGGTGAAACCGCCGGGCGCAACTAGTAACGTATATGTCCATTATCAACTTACAAAGTTAAAACTTTGTATTATTATGTTGCTATGTCCGGTAAAATGACAATTTACAATTGTCGAGATCGGCAATAACATTAAACAAAGCAAAAACAAAGTTATACCGCCGATAAAGACGTCAACGAAAGAAGTTTTACTTCAGTCGTGTGGTCTAAAGCAGACTCGTTTTTAAATACCTAATTGTATATATTAATTGTAAATGTACATAATGGCTTGGCAAATCTTAGTAAAATATAGGTTGGAAGGTGATATCACAATGTTAAATTCGCATCATAAAACGTCCACTTCTGGACATAGGCCATAGGCTATTAGGGCCATAATCAACACGTTTGGCAAGCGTCTTGGTGGCAGTAGATTATAATGGAGACCGAAGAGAATGCTGCTGCCCATTCCCTGAATATTAACTTTAGTCAGCTCTTATGGCACCCACCCAAAGATATGGGGCTAGTTTACTTTTTTTTTTGTTTTGGTATGGCTCCACTCTTTTGTGTATTTAGCCAGTGTCAAGTAATTGATAATATCTCAAGTTAATTAATATCATATAATGTGTTAAGTCAAATCACAGTCCAAGTCATCAAGTTAAGTCATAGTCTAGTCTAGTCAAGTCATACTCCTAGTAAAGTGGTGGCAACTTTACCAGAAGCTTCTATGGAGTTTTGAAAACAACACGAAAAGAAACGTTTCACCATTATTATACCACTTTCCCACACTCATGCCTATAATTCAGCACTTAACGAATAAAACGCCACCAATTTTATACACTAACACTGAAAATAACACAAGTTTTGTAAAATAATACAATGTGGCATCGCGATCTTTTCGTTTTCCCGCCAAAACTAGTTTACTTTTTACGCTGAGACCAAATGTTGATAAACACTTTTATAATAAAACTGTAGATTTCACTCAGCATGTGGCGCCAACGTATGCGCCATTTTACCTGGTGCACAGCTACGTTTGAAGGTAGGCTTTATGGACGATGACTTGAATAGTTTTGTATGACGTCATTCGCCATTTCGATATTTTCCTAGAACAAGCCTACAAAATGAAATCCTATAAAACAAAAATATTTGTTCTTTGTTTTATTTCCGAACTAGTAAATAAAATGAATGTTGTGTTCTAGACTAAAGGGCTTCAATGGGTCAGGTAATATCTCGCCTCGGTTTTAATTGGTAGGATTAGAATAATTGGGATGAACTAGTGTATTTTGAATGAACTTTTGCTATTTGATCAGCAAACTTCTGGTTTAGGATTAAATCCGGGTCAGAGATAGAAATCATGATACTTATGTCATCATATTATTATTAAGGTTAACAAGTAATTCGAAGCTTTCTATGTGAAACATGCGAAATTGCTACTTAGTTATTTTTGTACTGTTTAGATATATTCACTTCTATATTCAGTTATGTAAGCTTCAGTGGAGATCTTAAAAGGAACTATTTTAACAAAGTAACAAAGACTTTGTCTTGTTTAGTTATCATTATTTTGTTCTACTGGATAACTATTAAATTGCGGCGTACGGGGTAGCTAGCCACCCCGACGTCCCGCAGGTAGGTACTCAGGGGTGAGAAATGATAGACCTTCTTGTTATACAGCCGCACTGCCTGCACTGGGTTTATTTAGGAAAAAAAATAGTCACTGGCCTTGCACCCGCGGCCTAGTAGTAGTAGATGTAAGGCCCTAATGTGGCATCCGCCTTCCCGATAAATTGAGTAGCTTCCAGGACACCTTCGCCTTCCCGTTAAATTGGGTAGCTTCAGGTTCGCTGCTCAATGTGTCTTCCGTAGGGTAGAATCCTGGAAGTGAGCCAGGTGTTAAGCTCTTTACATGGGCTAACCATTCTGCCAAGCCTTTATAAATAATAAATTAAAATATCTATGGGCATTTCACACAGCGCCATCTAGCCCCAATCTAAGCAAAGCTTGTACTATGGGAACCAGATAACTGATATAATACTTAAATACTTTTTGTTTGTAAATACATACATAGAATACAATATAACACCCAGACACGGGACAAACATCGATGTTCGTCACACAAATGTTTGTCCTGGGTGGGGATCGAACCCACAACCCACAGTTCAGAAGGCAGGGTTACTACCAACTGAGCTATCGGGCCAGTCTCAAGCTCGAACAGTACCGTTTGTACTTTAGGTACTGTGTTATACGACCACCTCTAGTTAACATTGTATTTGCCATCTGCACTTGAAAACACCGATACACTGATTTTGACAGATAAAGTGAACAATACTCACGGTGTCTTTATGCTATATAGATAAAAGAAAGCTTTAGATTATAAAACAATAGTTTACCTAACTAACCGATGATAAGCGGGCTTCAACCTAGACAATTATTGCCCTAATTATTCTGCAATTTTCGTTTAGTTTGGTACTAGTTATTATGCCACTACGTTGTGTGCAAGCATTATTGTGTTTCAATTTAAAGGGCACTGTAGCTAGTGAAGTGACCGGGCAAATGAGATTTTATGACCTAATCGCTTTGATGTTTTTTTTTTATAATGTAGTTAACATATAATATACCTACTGTTTAAAAACAATCATTCTATTACTGTGGAAATGTGAGATATTTTTCATTTAAATTATTAACTTTTTTAATAATGACATTTTTATATTTCCATATTGACATTTTTATTTTTGACACTATATTGTGAATATTGAATGTGTATTATATATACCTAATACTGTATAGTATAAATTTACCCTTTTTTTTTGAGGGGGGGAAATGCCCTCGCACTTCCCTGCCACCACGGGGGTGGTGGCAGGGGGTATGTGGGACTCGAACCCACTAAAACCCCCCGTGATCCGACCGCCGCCGGGATGGGGCGAGATGGAGACACACTGCATTAACCATCTCGCCCCGACCGGTATAAATTTACCCTATTTTATAGTATAAATATATCTTTAATTGACATGTAATTTAAAATATAATGAATAGATGATTATGATTATAATCGCACAGTAATCATATTACTAGACAGTACTGATGTGTCCAGTATCACGCAAAACTTTTAAAATAGAGTTTCGAGTGTCACGCCATCTGTTATGGGAGACTTAATATCAGGCGAACGAGAAGCTTGCCACGTCATTTATTACTATAAAAACATATCGAAACTTTGAATTACCTTTACTAATCCCGTTTCATATTTGCTTCGATAAAAGGATGGTCCGACCGCGGCCATGCCCGTTACACTAATGATATTAAGCACTCAATACCCTACTTGAGCTCCGTTGTTTGCTCCACTAGGCAGGTTACATATCCACTCTCATTTATCGTTTATGAAAATTACGTTTAATTTAAAACATGTCCCAAACCTTACACAGTTGTATTTTATATTTCATTCAAACACAACCCCATTCTTCTCCCTGTTTACATAGCATTTGAAAATGTAAAGAATCCAGAAATCTCCATAACAATAAAGAACGTTTGTATATCATGACAATTGTTAGGAAATACAAACATTAATCCGTGGACTGGCCGTACGAAATGGATCCAGAAGCATAGAATCTGCAGTACTGGAACTCACGCTTTTGAACTTAGTTATGGTATAGTTATGGTGTAGTTATGATATAGTTATGGTGTAGTTATGGCATAGGTATGGTGTAGTTATGATGTAGTTATTGTATAGGTATGGTATAGTTATGGTATAGTTATGGTGTAGTTATGGTATAGTTATGGTGTAGTTATGATATAGTTATGGTGCAGTTATGATATAGTTATGGTATAGTTATGGTATAGTTATGGTGTAGTTATGGTGTAGTTATGGCATAGGTATGGTATAGTTATGGTATAGTTATGGTATTGATGTCTGTGGCTAAGGCAAACTTTTCTCTGCTATTAGGTTTTTGGAGAGATTATCCCAAAAAATTCACTTTTACATTGATTTGAATTAAAATTGTATCGGATTGGAATTATCATAATATAGATATGCGTTTTCACCATTCACGTTATGAAGGATTGTTTTTTGCGTGTACCTAATAAACAAACAAAAAACATATAAGCAACGTACCTATAACATTGTATCCAATCGAGCTATGTTTAAAGTTTAAATTCATTTGTTCTATGGAAAGTTTATTTAAAATCTATCTAAACAAAATGTAAATCGAATAGACTGACAGGACTCCGAAGAAAGCTAGTTGATAAAACCGTTTTAGAATACGCATCTCTATGTGTGTATATAAAAAGCGCGTCCTTTTATACCAGCCATAAAGTATACTTTACTGGGTGCCGATTCCGTTGATCTGCATTCTTAACAAGCCTCGAAGGCGAATTAGATTTAATTTTTGATTCTGTTTGCTTGCTCACGACTGGAGTACCAACATAAAATATTCAGGGTCTTGCACGAGGTATGCACCATAACGGTGTGTACTCAGAAATTCCTTGAGCTACAGTTCCGTGCCGACTTGAAACCATATTTGGGTCGATGGCCTGTACTGGATTTAGGCTAGTTCATTTGTATTAAAATAGAGTCATCTGCAGTATTATTCCCCATTTTCCAGCGGACAGAATATCCTAATCAATCTTGGAAGACTAATGGTCGTATTACAGAACACTGCTCAGTCATCAATCGGTGCTTAGGCAGAGATTTCATTCATAAAGTGATATTAGTGAATGAAATCTCTGCTTGAGCACCGATCGATGACTGAGCATCGTTCTGTAATACGGACCTTAGTGTGCAAAGTTTTATTAAGATTTTGGCAGTAGTTTTAGCATGAATTGAAATTTAGAGTATGTAGTATCAAAACGACGCACCCAGGTTCAAATGCCGCTCGGCCCTGCACCAATGACGTTTCGATTTATGTGCGGAGTTTAGGTACAACGTCCCTCTTATAATGGTGAAGCAAAACATCTTGAGGAAATCGAAATGTGCAAAATTGAAGTCGAGTTCGAGAAAATGAGTCATTCTGCATTCGCCAACTCGTCCTTGGTGTCAACGTGGCGGTTAATTTACTCTCTTTCTCTCTGGGAGAAGGCCCGTATTCTAGAAATGGGAACGTGTTTATTATTACGAAGAAGAATTTAGATAAACTTAAAATGAGTACAAAACAGGTTTTGTTCTAAGTATACAAACTTATATAAACTTAACCTCTTTTGTTATTTAAAAAAATTAAAAGATTCATGTCAAAACATGTAATTTGATAATTAACTCTTCAAAAGAGTTTTGGCGGGAACACGAAAAAGATTGCGTCACCGCATCGTATTATTTTCCAAAACTTGTGTTATTTTCAGTGTTAGTGCATAAAATTGGTGGCATTCTATTCGTTAAGTGCTGGATTACAGGCGTGAGTGTGGGAAAATCGTATAATGATGGTGAAACGTTTCTTTTCGTGTTGTTTCCAAAACTCCTTAGAAGCTTCAAGTAAAGTTGCCACCACTTTACTAGGAGTATGACTTTGACTAGACCATGACTTGACTATGGCTTGACTTAATGACTTCGACTGTGACTTGACACATATTTGCGAAATATCATTAACTTGATAATTATCAATTACTTGACACTGGCTAAATACACGGAAGTGTGAAGTCAAAACATTAAAAAAAAAAAAAAAAAAAAAAAAGCTCTTCAAAAGAGTTTTGGCGGGAAAACGAAAAAGATCGTGTCACCGCATTGTATTATTTTTCAAAACTTGTGTTATTTTCAGTGTTAGTGCATAAAATTGGTGGCATTTTATTCGTTAAGTGCTGGATTACAGGCGTGAGTGTGGGAAAATGGTATAATGATGGCAAAACGTTTCTTTTCGTGTTGTTTCCAAAACTCCATAGAAACTTCAAGTAATGTTGCCACCACTTTACTAGGAGTATGACTTTGACTAGACTATGACTTAACTATGACTTGACTTGATGACTTCGACTATGACTTGATACATATTTGCGTGAAATATCATTAACTTGATAAGTTATCAATTACTTGACACTGGCTCAATACACGAAGGTGTGGAGCCAAAACATTTATAAAAAAAAACTCTTCAAAATATTCTACTCGAAAACTGGTATATAATTGCGTTTGCCAATTACAGTAAATGTACCAACGCAAAGTAGGTCAGATAGAGAATATTACCCGTGGTCTGTCGGATAATGCCACTTGTGTCTTTGCATTTGTTATTTTATAATAATGAAGGGTTGAGAAAAAAAGGGTTTAACTGTCAAATTGCTAGTTTCGAGAAAATTGACTTTAAACTTCAACAGCGTCATTTTATTGTAGAGTGCTTATAAGGTAATAGAAAAGGTTTATGTAAGTTTCGATTGCTTGAAAATGTATTAATTCTATGTTAAAACATTAAATATAGGACTAATTCATAAAATTACTCTAAAAATATAATAGGTCATTACCTATGAAATTGCCGTATTGCAGTACAGACTTTTTCAAACAAAAAAAAGTTTTGATTGGCTATGAATTCTAAATTCAAATTAATTTTGTTTTAAAAATATGAAATTCTATTTACAATATAAGTCTTTTGTTTATTGATTAGCGTTGTATTTTCATTACATTTCAACATTTTTCCTCATAATGGATACTTTGAAATTTCGTGTAATTATGGAATATGAGTTCCGTCGTGGCACCAACGCGGCACAAACGACACGTAACATCAACGACGTTTACGGAGAGAACTGTACAAACGAACGTACAACCCGTTATTGGTTTGCTCGGATCCGTTCTGGGAATTTTGACTTGAAAAATGAACCACAAGGTCGTCCGGAAACTTTGGTCAACAATGATGAATTAAAGGCGATTGTGGAAGCTGATGAATCTCAATCTACAGCTGAGCTGGCAGCAGCTTTTGATATTAGCATCAAAACAATATTGGTCCATTTGCGACAGATTGGCAAGATAAAAAAGCTTGATAGATGGGTGCCCCACGAACTTAACCGATCGCCAGCGCAACGTATGCGTCGAGACTTGCCTTGCGCTGCTTAACAGGCACAGAAATGAAGGAATTTTGAACCGAATTGTTACGTGCGACAAAAAATGGATTCTTTTTGACAATCGAAAGCGCTCAGTAAGTTGGTTAGATCCTGGTTCGGTACCAAAGCAATGTGCAAAACGAAAAATGACCCCTAGAAAGGTGATGGTCACAGTTTGGTGGTCTAGTGCTGGTGTGATTCATCATAGCTTTTTACAAAACGGCGAGAGCATTACTGCAGATGTGTGCATTGAAGAGCTGACCACAATGATGGCGAAACTCGCACGTCTGCAACCAGCTTTGGTCAATCGGTCGTCTCCACTGCTACTTCACGACAACGCGCGACCCCATACTGCACAACAGACCGTCTCTAAGCTGCATAAGTTGGGTTTGGAAGCTCTCCCTCATCCGATAATAAAATAAATACAATAATGTTTTTATGCTAAGAGAACTGTATTCCTGCGACAGATATACCGTTTTTAGACTCTCGTCTCGAGATTTAAGCCTCATTTCGGTATTTTGACAATGTATTACTATAGATAATTTCACGGAATCCAATGATACCCATAAGTCATTTGGTGAAAAAAATCAGTTAAACCCTTTTTGTTCTCACCCCTTCAATTATGGTCAGAGCTTGTATTGTTTGGACTGGCCTGATAGCTCAGTTAGTTTAGCTCTGCCCTCAGAACTGTAGATTGCGGATACGATTCCCACCCAGGGCAAACATTTGTTAGATGGATGTTTGTTTGTGTCTGGATGTTATATTGTATTCTATGTATGTATTTACAAACAAAAACTATATAGGTAATCTATCAGTTATCTGGTTCCTATACTGCAAGCTTTGCTTAGTTTGGTATGTGATGGCGCTGTGTGAAACTTCGACAAATATTTAATAATAATAATAATATGTGTGGTCATCTCACACAACACCATCTAGCCCCCAAACTAAGTCAAGCATGTACTATGGGAACCAGATAACTGATTCAATACTTAAATACTTTTTGTTTGTAAATACATACATAGAATACAATATAACACCCAGACACAGAACAAACACCTATGTTCATCACACAAATGTTTGTCTTGGGTGGGAATCGAACCCACAGCCCACAGTTCAGAAGGCAGGGTTACTACCAACTGAGCTATCGGGCCAGTCAAATTTGTAAATTCTATCTGTGGCTATCATGTAAAAACTACTGCAACATTTATCTAACTTTTCCAATTCTCGTTGGCCTTGCGGTTGATGAGTTTAGATAGGTACATCAAAGCTAAACGCAAGGCCATCGTGAAAAAAAAAGTAGGACAAAACTTACACCGTTTTATTATTCACAATGTTTTTACGGAACCCCGTTTTACGACACTCTGTATCTTGTTAGTGACCTTTTACGGACTGTTATGTTCAAGTTCCAGTCCTTTATGTTTAAGAGACATAAAAGTTATGTATCACGTTAGAAGAAAACAAACGAAATTCAGCAAATAAACCTATATATTTCACTATTCATTTATTAGGTCGTATAGCTGGTGGAAACGAGGTTGGACCTCGTTTTCTAAATACACTGATACATTATTAAATAGATGGGTAAGGGAGATTTTATTACGTCATGATGTCTTATTAACTTTAGCAATATATCGGCCCGATAGCTCAGTTGGTAGTAAACCTGCCTTTTGAACTGTAGATCGTGGGATCGATTCCCATCCAGGACAAACATTTCTGTGATGAACATCGATGTTTGTTCTGCGTCTGATGGGTGTGGGTAACACAGGCGCCAAGCTCGTTCGGGGGGCGAGTTGGCTGGACTGCAGTCGCGACCCGTTCTCGCCCCCGGTACGGCAGACGAGGGCTCACGGGGAGTTTTTAGTGGGTTCGAGTCCCACATACCCCCTGCCACCCACCCCACGGTGACAAGGAAGTGCGAGGGCATTTCCCCCTCTCATGAAAAAAAGGCGTCAAGCTCGTGAACCGGCTCTGCTTGCGGGAGTTGGTCTGCTCGTGGTGTATACGCAAACAGAAATAAAGTCGTTCATATTCCCAATATTTAAATGTTACATAGTGTCCAAAATTGTATGAAAAAGAAAGAAAAAACGGCCCTCCCTTGCATGTCATTCATTCAAAAGGGGGTAGGACTTTTCGGCAAAGTTCGTCTAGGTAGGTACCACCGCTTTGCCAGTTATTCCGCCACCAAACAGTAGAGTGTAAGCATTATTGTGTTCTAGTTTGAAAGGCACTGTAGCTAGTGAAATTACTGGGCAAATGAGACTTTATGATCTGATCTCACAGTCGAGTAATCCTATTACCAGACTGTGCTGATGTCTCAGGATGATGTGCGCAGTGCAGTGTCACGCGAAACTTTATATTTTGGAGTTCCGAGTGATACTGTTCTGTTATGGGCAGCCGTGTCGCTTAACATCAGGAGAACGATTAGCTCGTCACATCATTCTCTATCATAAAAAAATCATCTCATATATCATATATTTAATATACTACCTGCATATCTGTATGTTATATTTTTGTTTTAACAAAATGGGTATCCATTACAAATATGCAAGTAGTATATTAAAAAAGAGCACGAACCCAGGAGTCTGTAGTAAAGCAGAATTATAACGAAAAAAATAAACATAAATATAATGGCAATTCGGTGTCCAAACTTGAACTAACGTTAGATACTCAATTTATTATGTACGTAGCAATAATTCTACTAATCTTTTCTTCACCAGCTTAGTATGTTCGTAAAAACATCCATTCCAGCCATTTTCCTGCATATTTTCACCCGTCGACTTAACTGACGTAGATACTGTTTGTGAAATACGCCCCCCTTTCTTCAGCGAACTGTTTTCATTATGTCGGCACGCGATAGTTCATGAACTATACAGAATGATCCATTTAATTGGTTACTATTCCTTTGAAATTAAACAGGTAACTGATGTTTTGGACTAAAACTAAACATCAAAATATTATTGATATGTTACATTAATTCTTGTTTAGAATCAATTTAACTCAGTCAGCTTATTGCAGGCTATTTATAAATTTTAAAAAATCCCTAGCGGCATTTTATTGAATACTTAATATTACGTAGGTACTTATTTAATAAGTTAATACTTAGTAATAATAATAATAAACACCCAACGATCACATACATAGATATCCTGGACCCTAACTAGGATTCCCTGCACTACGAGGACCATGGTCCCACAATACCCAGATACAGAACAAAGTATATGAGCTTTTTTTTTCTGTCCACAAATACTTGTCTAGTCGCAGGAATCGAACCGACTGCCTCCGAGTTATGAGCTGACCTGCTCAACCACCACACATCAGAGGCTGTTTATATGGTTATTATTAACTCTTTTTTATTTTCTACTTTTTCCTTTTAAGTTTTTTCTTAATTTACAGCAGTACAAATTTTGAAACCACCATGTATAAGGCAGAAGCTACATAGGTATAATTTCCTTTAATTCAGTATCCATCATTGATTCACGTCTAACTATTTGACTGGCGTGGAAGGGAAATGACGGTTTAGGCTCGTTGGAAATTAATGAAGCACATTGTAAATTCTGAGCTTGCGATAGTTTAGAATGGTTTGATCGATGATGGAACGTGGTTCAGTCAGTATGGTATGGTTTTTGAGAATTTGAGCATTAAGGTACAGTGCTTGATCTAAGGTACTAGCTACTACAAATAGATGTAAAGCAGTAAGGTTTAATTTTAAGATAACTTTAGTATTGTTGTGATTTTTCCCAATTCAGCGATGTGGCGACATGGCTCATTAAATAAATTTAAAAAAATAATTGATACCCATAGAATGTTAACATCAACGCCTATTTGTACAAAAATAAACAATAAAATGATTTTTGATATCAAATAATTGTAGCTAGATGATGATAACCAAAAGCAGTTAAGAGACTTAACTAATTGGAACTCAAATAGAACATCATTTCAAAGCTTTTTTGGTGATCAAAGAAATAAAGGGAACAGTGTCCGAAAATTGGAGTATTGCAGGAGTAAAAATGTCAGACGAGGTAGCGTTTGACCATATTATTTTACCTGGATATTAAACGATAAAACGGACGAAGGTGGTATAACGCTGTGTCTAGTTTGGGATAAATAGATAGAAAACTCTATCATGGAGAAATAAACTGATAAAATAAGACTTTGACATGACATAACTGAATAAAAATTCATTCCTTGACTTTGGCAGAATGATCACTAAAAAGCGATAGAAAGCCATTAAACAAAGAGGAGTTCCGAGTGACACTGTAACTTATATAAGCAGCCGTGTCGCTTAACATCAGGCGAACGACTTGTTCGTCACGTCATTCTTACATAAAAAATATATTTTCGTTTATGGCTTAACGACTTAATGACCAACGGCTTAACGTGCCTACTAATGACACTAGTCTAGCCATAGGTCTTTTTTGCTTTTCATGATCTGCTACACAAAACCTAGGTCACCTTTTCAATTTACGTACATCAAATTTTTCGCCGGCACTGACATGAATGCGAAGCCATTCAATACAAAACCGATTTCACCTCTGCCAACAATGCCTTTCTACGTTTCATTAACCGCATATATTCTAACATTACGACCCAATTTAATAGTTATACGTGAAATATACGATAGGGCACCGGGGCCATTGTTGTAACATTGTTATTCATCGTAACCGTCTTTCCTTAGGCATTAATAGCAGTGAATGCCGGATATGCCGAAAATTATAACGCTTACCTTCCGGCGAGGGCCTGCGGAACGGCCTTTCGATATACGAATACATTGTTAACTCGAATGAAAAAGGATTTATTAGTGTTAGGAATTCGTAAGTGCCATTTATGGAAAGTGATTTAGTAGTATCTACTTAAAGGGATGTCATTTTGTGTGGTGTTTACACGATATTGGTAACTTTTTGGCAGGAGGCTCTTGTAGATTTGCATATTGTCTTCAATATAAATATTAAAATAAATATTAGGTCTTTACCTATGAAATTGCCGTTTTGTTTGAAAAAAGTTAAAGTATTTTTTTTTCGAACTTATTTATTTCTTTTATTCAAAGTAATCACCCCTGCAATCAATGCATCTTTGCCAACGCTGTGGCAGTTTATGGATGCCCTTCTTGAAAAAATCAGCAGGACGGGAGACAACAAACTCTTCAAAGGCGTTTTGTACTGCCTCTCGGGAATTGAATTTTTTTCCCGCTAAAAAGTTGTCCAAATTTTGGAAAAAGTAATAGTCGGTAGGCGCAAGATCTGGTGAGTATGGCGGATGAGGGAGAGCTTCCAAACCCAACTCATGCAGCTTAGAGACGGTCTGTTGTGCAGTATGGGGTCGCGCGTTGTCGTGAAGTAGCAGTGGAGACGACCGATTGACCAAAGCTGGTTGCAGACGTGCGAGTTTCGCCATCATTGTGGTCAGTTCTTCAATGTACACATCTGCAGTAATGCTCTCGCCGTTTTGTAAAAAGCTATGATGAATCACACCAGCACTAGACCACCAAACTGTGACCATCACCTTTCTAGGGGTCATTTTTCGTTTTGCACATTGCTTTGGTACTGAACCAGGATCTAACCAACTTGCTGAGCGCTTTCGATTGTCAAAAAGAATCCATTTTTCGTCGCACGTAACAATTCGGTTCAAAATTCCTTCATTTCTGTGCCTGTTAAGCAGCGCAAGGCAAGTCTCGACGCGTACGTTGTGCTGGCGATCGTTAAGTTCGTGGGGCACCCATCTATCAAGCTTTTTTATCTTGCCAATCTGTCGCAAATGGACCAATATTGTTTTGATGCTAACATCAAAAGCTGCTGCCAGCTCAGCTGTAGATTGAGATTCATCAGCTTCCACAATCGCCTTTAATTCATCATTGTTGACCAAAGTTTCCGGACGACCACGAGGTTCATTTTTCAAGTCAAAATTCCCAGAACGGAACCGAGCAAACCAATAACGGGTTGTACGTTCGTTTGTACAGTTCTCTCCGTAAACGTCGTTGATATTACGTGTCGTTTGTGCCGCGTTGGTGCCACGACGGAACTCATATTCCATAATTACACGAAATTTCAAAGTATTCATTATGAGGAAAAATGTTGAAATGTAATGAAAATACTACGCTAATCAATAAACAAAAGACTTATATTGTAAATAGAATGTCATATTTTTAAAACAAAATTAATTTGAATTTAGAATTCATAGCCAATCAAAACTTTTTTTGTTTGAAAAACTCTGTACTGCAATACGGCAATTTCATAGGTAAAGACCTATTAAATTAATATCTGTGGGCATTTCACACAGCGCCATCTAGTCCCAAACTAAGCAAAGCTTGTACTATGGGAACCAGATAACTTTTTGTTTGTAAATACATACATAGAATACAATATAACGCCCAGAAACGGAGCAGACATCGATATTCATCACACAAATGTTTGTCCTGGGTGGGATTCGAAACCACTACCCACAGTTCATCTATCGGGCCAGTCATATAGAGTAAACAAACTGAGTTTATAGTTTTTTTTTTATATATTATGGAATGATATTGTGACGAGCTAGTCGTTCACCTGATGTTAAGCGACACGGCCGCCCATAACAGAACAGTGTCACTCGGAACTCTATAATATAAAGTTTCTCGTGACACTGCACTGCGCACACATCATCATGAGACATCAACACAGTCTGGTAATAAGATTACTCGGCTGTGAAATCAGATCAACAAATCTCAATTGCCCAGTAATTTCACTAGCTACAGTGCCCTTCAAACCGGAACACAGTAGTGCTTGAACACTACTGCTTGGCGGCAGAATAACTGGCTAAGCGGTGGTACCTACCTAGGCGAACTTTGCAGAAAAGTCCTACCACCTAGTAAAGATTAAGTAATAATAATAATAAAGCCCAACGATCATAAACATAGATCCTGGACCCAAACTAGGATTCCCTGTGTCTAGGAACACAGGAGTTCCGTACGAGTCAGTCCATACGAGGGCCATGGTTCCACAACACCCAGACACAGAACAAGTATATGCGCTTTTTTTTCTGTGCACAAATACTTGTTCTGCCGCGGGAATCGAACCCGCCTCCTCCAGGTTATGAGCCGACCTACTCAACCACCACATCACAGAGGCTGTCAAATTGTGAAAGATAAAACAATAAAAGATTGAGAAAGATCACCTTTTCAGCCTTTAAAGGATAAGGCAACCATAGTGAGTAAAGCGGTGTCCAATTTTCGGCAACCAGAGAATTAAGTAGAAGAACAGGGTGGGAAAACAAGCCCGACGACCCGAGAAAAGCTGTGAGCAGAAAGCCAAGATTATAAATAAATTAGTTTCTAATTTAGGCAACTACATGCTTGAGGCTAATACATGCCTAACTTTGTTCTAATGCCTAACAATTTTCTCAGTATGAAACAAAAATATTTTAATAAAAATACCTTATATATAATACTAGCTTTTGCCCGTGGTTTCGCCCACGTGGCCTATAGGCCTATAGGAAACGAAGAAAAAAAATTCATAGATTATTCCACCACCCATTTCACCCCCATAGGGATGGAATTTCAAAACACCCTTTCTGAGTGGATGCCTTCACTTTACAAAGAACACACCCTCCAAATTTTAAGTATCTACCAGTGGTTTAGACTGTGCCTTGATATATAAGTCAGTCATTCAGTCAGTCATTCAGGACTTTGAATTTTATATGTATTATTATATTTGTTTTTATGATTTTACGTCAAAACGTCTGAATATTTTTTAAGAGACATTGTTGATTGTTGGAAACTAAGGGGCAAGTGGTTACTTGGTAAGACTTTTCCGCAAAGTTTGTCTTGTTAGGTACCGCCGCTTTACCAATTCCCCCACCAAGCATGTAGTGCGTAATTACTACAGCGTGTTCCGGTTTAAAGGGCATTTACTGGCTCTAGGAAGCCTCGAAGAGAAAACGAAAAGGCATAATTTTAAAACTTGGAACCATTTGCCAACACTCATGCACGTTCACGAACACTTAATGGATAATAATCCACTCTTATCACACATTAAAATTCAAAAATATAAAGGTTATGGAAAAAAATCAAATCTCACAACCGCCATTCTTTCAACGATCTAAAAATTACTTAAAATTTGTATTATCATTGTCCAGTAAAATGACAATTTATTATTAATATTAATAATTATCAAGATGGCGACATTAACATTGAATAAATCAAAAACAAAGTTATACCGGTCGATACATGGAGCTAAAAAAGTTTTGCTTCAGTTGTGTGGTCTAGAGCATACTCGTTTTAAATGCTTAAAATGTAAAATTCCCGTTGGGACGATTAGACTGCGGGTGGTATCGTAGGGCATGTCTAGCGAAAAGCACGTAAGTTATGTAAGGTTATATTCAGGTCAGCCTTATTAAACATTCATTTTGACTGGAGGTGTAACAGGATAAAACCAGCACGGATCGAAATGGACCGTACGTATACGTAAGTAAAATATTTATTAAAATGCGGAGCTGCTATGCAGAAATGCGTAAGGGATATGAAAAATATTGTTTTATAAATGGAAACATTACGTTACGAAGCCTACTTAATTTTTATCATGTTACACATTACATACTCAAACTCAAAGCACTTACAAAAACACAGAGTTCGGCGCAATAAACGCGTATGTCCGCAGCTACACTTTAGGCAGTATCGATGTGTTTCAAACTTTATTAATAACCAACTACCATACCTACCAACCAACCAAAAATATGCGTACATTTCGTTAAAGCTGTTAGTTACAATCAGTCATCACCATTCATAATACATAAGTATGTCAAATTATTCTAGCGTAGTAAATGAGTGCTCATAAAAAAACCATTGGGAGTAACTAGTCCCCAAAACACAGGGAATCCTAGTTTGAAGGACTAGTGAACGTAGCAAGATCAGAATCACGACTACCACCACAGACTATCTACATAATAGTACTACACAATAAACAATAAATGTAACGACTTTAATTTTTATTTTTTTATGTTTTTAACGGTACAATCATGAAGAATACTGTGTTACCACTATCTTATTACTATTAGTAGGTAGGTAATAGGTGCCTAATATTGTTCACTAAGAAACATATAATACTTGTCTGATTTTACTTGTTTTGATATAATTCATTTGAAACCGATACAACAGTCACTGTAATAATTAGTGTAACTCATATTTGGAACAATGGAATTTCCCTCAGCACCTACCTACTAGCTTACCTGTTGTTAATATCAGTAAAATCTGATTTGTTAATGTACCTACCTGTCGTATATTTAAGGTTCTGTTTGTCTTTTCTGAGCAATAAAAATTCTTATTCTTATTCTTAAAAGGGATGTGAATGGAAAGGCCTTAAGTTCGGGACTTTTTCAGACTAATTAGGAGACAATAATACTAAAAGTTCCCACACTCCTCGGAGGTAATCTTTAGGAAGGGGAGGGGCATAAAGTTTTTTGTTTGCTTCATAGGGAATTCGTTTATACTGCCTTATGAAAGCTGATAAATTCTCTACAAATTTAATTCTATTACACTTTTTAATTATTTCTTCAGCTTTCATAATATACTATGACATAATTTCCTATGAAGCATCGTTTTCGAAATGTAAATAAAAAATCAAAAAAGGACTTTTTGTGCCCCCCCTTTCACCTCCGAAGGGTGGGGACTTTTGTTATGTTAGTCTGTCATCAAAGTTCCGAAGTCAAACTTTCTGCTTTCAACCTTTCCATCCACAATAACGTTGCCCGGCTATTAGTAGAAAATCATATATTTTGCTGAAATTTTAACAGACATCAAATGAAAAACCTTTCGACCGTTTTTCCCAACCCCGCAAACCTCATCACTGTTCACATTGGCATATCAATCTCCCACCTCTAAACACGCAATATAATACCAACCGGTGCCAAAAAGCAATATCTTCGTCCAATATTTGCAGCTCATACGCTCGTCTATTCATCGGCCTGCAATACAGGCCTAGATAGGAATTGCAATTAGGCCTCAATTTACGCATAGTTCCTTCGGAATTTCATTCGAAGCAAGCCATATCTTCTACTGGGACTAAATTCCTATACCTCCGCTCCGAAAGTGCGGTGAAGTAGTTTTGTCCGGTATTCGAGGACAGCTCATGCGACAACCCTATAACTATTTGAATTGAAATACTTTTTTAATGTAATAAATATAATAATAATGGTCGAAGCAACACGTGATCAAAATGTTGGCCTCTACTTCGATCAATGATTGAGCATTGCCATTCAACGTGGCAATGCTGCCAGCGTATTGGGCACGTTGCCTACTGGTAGGGTTTGTTAAATTAAGTTTTATTTTTATTGTTTTCCGTTTTTTATTTATAATATGATAATAATAACGCCCAACGATCACATACATAGATCCTGGACCCTAACTAAGATTCCCTGTGTCTAGGAACCCAGGAATTACGAGGACCATGGTCCCACAACACCCAGACCCAGAACAAGTATTAGGGTTTTTTTGTGCACAAATACTTGTCTTGCTGCGGGAATTGAACCCGCTGACTCCAGGTTATGAGCCAACCTACTCAACCAGCACACCACAGAGGCTATCAATTTATTACTTAATAATGATTTATTTGTCTTTTACAAATCTTATGTTAGTTATTGTACCTTTGTAGTATGTTTATGTAATTTTAATCACTTGTGCTTATTCTTTATTACTCGGCATTGTCTTTGATCCCTAATGGAGGAGGCCTATGTTCAGCAATGGACGAAAAAAACTGATGTATGTGCGTGTGTGATGCTTATTCTTAGATTGGGGATAAAAAAACCTTTAGTTAAAACTCATAAAGTGACTCTATACAACTACAGGCATCGCAACCTTGCAGTTATAAATAACTGTATAATGCCCACACGCCGTAAGTCTTAATTTACTAGGATAATAGGTCAATATATCATGGTCAATCCTGAAAGTGTGAACAATTCGATTGTCTTAAATGTTTACCAAATCGGTGCAGTAGTCTTGAAAGCCATATAAAAACAAAAAGCAAACGAACGTCCAAAAAAGCAGGAAACATTTTCTCTCTTATTTCATAGGTACGTATAGACGAATAGATAATAAGAATAATATACATATAGTAGGGTTATATAGTGTTTTGTTTTCTTAAACCTACATCACATAGGTGGAGTTATTATTACATTAACATTTTAATCAATTTACCCAAAACAAGAAAACCGTTCATTATTTATGCAAGACAAAAGTCAGAAGCAAAACGGGGACGCATTACCTACACCACAGTACAAAATAGCAGTAGAAATACTCAAGCAAAGTATATCTTATAAATACTCATGTTATTTTATTCGTTGAACGTACAGATAAGATATAAAAATACAGCCTCTGTGGTGTGGTGGTTGAGCGACTTACTCATAGCCCGGAGGCGGCGGGTTTGATTCCCAAAACAGTATTTGTTCACAAAAAAGCGCGAATACTTGTTTTGTGTATGGATTATGAGGGACCATGGTCCTAGTCGTTCTGTAGATATATATACTAGTTGGGGTCCAGGACTTAAAGTTTTGACCTTTTTTATGGTAAAATGGGCAGGCGTTGGCAACAACTCACCTGATGGCAAGTGATGAAGTTGTCTAAGGTGGAGCACATTTGTCCATGAGATGCCCATTCACTCTTGACTTAAAAAGACCCAGGTTATACCCAGGAGGAAACACTGTTGTTGGAAGAGCATTACATTCCTTGGCCGTTTGGACTATAAATGACTGTATTGTTATACACACGTTTGACCTCAGTCTAAGCTTTGTATATGTATTTGTGGTGACACGGCTAGTGTTATAGCTTGTAGTGTTTTCATAAAAGAAAACTCAAAATACATATTTATATTATTGTTTTAAATGATCTTTATCATACACGAGCTTCTGCCCACAGCTTCGCCCGCGGCGTAGCTTATGGGAAAATAATTCAACAACCCATTCCACCCTTTTAAGGGTGAAATTACGAAAAATCCTGTAACACAGTTTATACTAGTACAGGATACACGGACTCAATACTTAAGTTGCATTAATTCATTATGAAAAATATTTTTAATTATAATTTATTCTTCTTCAGAAATCATGTAACCCAAAGAATAAATAATTTAAACTAAAAAAAGTGTCTCTACTGTATTTACTGTGTGCTATACACACTCTATACACAATACCCGTACAATATAACCTAAAAAAGTTTGAGTGTCTGACAGAACTCATAAATTTTAATAAAGAAGTCCGTATCTTGTTTGCGTCATGTCCCATGATATTTATGTAAAAGTTGTAACAGAAATACCGGGTAATAACGCACAATTTTTGTACCAACCTTTCAGAAATAACGTAATTCCTATGGACAGTCTGAGGAAAATTTTTAACCGACTTAAAAAGAGAAGGAGGTTCTCAATTAGCCTGTATTTTTTATGTTTGTTACCTCAGAACTTTCGACTGGGTGAACCGATTTTGATGATTCTTTTTTTATTTGAAAACTGGTGCTTCTCGTGTGGTTTATTAAATTTAAAACTATTTACTTAAATTTGCGTTAAGTATGTGCGCGACAAAGGGACGAATAATTATCACGCCAACCATTCGATGATACTTTTTTTTATCGGAATGGATGTACTTCGAGGGTAGTTTGATGAGAGTCTGGTTAATTATTGAAGTCAGTTTTAGCGCTTTTCGTTTGTTATTTTTTTTTTAACCATAAGCTTGTTTGTCCAGATTTTTCGACAACAATCAACTAAGTGCTAGATTTGAGTACAAATATTTGCGGCTTGTTTTCAACGAACGCGAACGTTGTCCTCTTAGTATATCAGTATTGAGTATCCTTTAGTTAATGAAGGTCAAGCAAGTTCTACAGGACTGAATGGTCGACAATCGCGGCGTCGTCCACAGATCATATTTCAAGACAGGAGATAACTCTGACAAAAGAATGGAATCCCCGCTTACCCAATTGGGTAATGGGCCAGCTCAGTCGTTATCTCTACCCATTATTTCTGTTTGAAGGAGGCAGCCGTGTTCTACTTAATACTAAGGGCGAAATCTTTGCAAAGATCTTTGATAAAGTTCCCCAGTACTTGATCTTGTTGAGGAGTAATGCTTGGATAAATTGCTTTTGCGGTCGCTCAATAGGTTTATGTTACATGCAGGCTTGTAACGGATTTAACTCCGTTATTATAAACAGGAATTAAAGTTTCCTTTTTAGCTGCTTCAATTTCTTCGTGTTATTTTAAACTGGAATTTATTTTTTCTTAAATTTTCTTTTAAGCGTGGGTTACAATTTATTTCAAGCAAAACGGTAATAGGTTCAGAAATTTTAAACAAGCTATATTATGTTTATGCCGTAGCTACTTCTGGCAGCTTCTTGTAAATTTAATATTGCCTGATTAAAACAAATTCTGTACAAATGAAACTTTTGTTTTAATGGTTAACAGATATTATTATATTCATATCTACACAAAAACGAATACGCTATATACTCAAAGCAGGCAACATAAATGAAATCATAGGAGTGAGTCAACCAGGAAAACCATCCAAAAACCTTAAAATGTAGGTGACCGATATAAATCTGAAAACAAAGTCATATAACCCAATATTGATCTCTCAAAGGCTCTGAATAGAAATATGGTTCGGATTACACTCTACTGGCTGTTCAGTGCGAAAAGCCTCTGTCAAAGGGAAGGAAACTTGGCAAACAACTTGAGCCCGATAACTGTTTGGCCTTTGGCTTGTTTCTGTTTTGAGGATAATTATTTTTTGGGCTTAAGGAGTGGCCGGAGTTTTGGGGTTAAAAAACTTTAATATGAATTTTTCGTAAATAAAAGCCGTGGAGTTTCCTTATCTATCTTAATGGTATAAAATAACGTCATACAGTCGTTTCAACAATATTAAGTGTTTACCTATCTCAATATTTTATAAACCTATTCACCTCCTCTGGAATTAATCCAGAGAAGTTGAGAAGGCTTATAAAACATTGAGTCATTCTGGTCGATTAAAAGGGTTGTTCCCTAAGAAATCCACCATCCATTGTTCTCAAAAAAAATAAACTTTAGATCTACGATAATTTCTATCCGCATTGAAGCGACTGTTAATGATAACTAAGGCTAAGGCTAGACTAAGGCTAAGTCTAGTTAGGTCGATTTGCCTGTTTGGTTGTGGACATCGTTCGAATCAGCAGAATGTTAAAATCATGTAAGTGCCTACATATTTACAGCTGCGATCTGTGAGGAGAGTGTCAGATTTTTATGATATATTTATATTTAATATTAAACATAAAGTGTTACTTTCTTCAACACGAGATCAATGCGAGAGGTTTAGAGATGGCCAGAAAAAAAGAAAAAAATGAATGTATAGAAAAAGTTATCGTAATTTAAAAAAATGTTTTATGGTATAATAAACAGCACTTAAGAATAAGTAATAGCCATAATTTTGCGTATATCTCGTATATTAATAGTAGGTTTCTGTGATAAAACCACAAATAAGTGCAAATAAAAAGTTTGGCTTTGAAAACACTTTAAAACTGCTATGAAGAGAAATGTTGAAACTTTTTCAGTGCTATATTTTTCAGATGACATTCTTATATTTTAAGTGACCAACTTATCTCAATTAGAGATGAGTATACTATCGATAAGCCCAGGAATATCGATACATTATCTTCTATCTAAATCCCAAAACATATACATGCCATAAATATTTATTTATAACTTAACACAAAATAATGCACAAGAGGAACCTAACGCTTAAATAATATTTAGGTTAGCAGAATACATTATAAGCAAGCCATTCTAATGGCCACATACATATTCCAATTTACTATCCAAAATGGTAATATGGAATATCAAAATTACTATAGCTTATATCGATAGTAAGTGTGATTTGTTAATTTTCATCCAAATATTTGTCGATACTTTTCGTAGCATCTCTATTGGTGGCCAGTATTTGTGCTCTTCGTTCGCTCTTGCATTCAGCCATAATTCACCAACGTTTTGCGGGATGAGTGCTGCGTGAAGACATTCTGATTTATCGCCTCGTTCAACGTATAAAAGTTGCTTTTGATAGGAAACTTTTCATTTTATAGTTTTTGTCTGCAGTGATAGCATTTTTTTTATTGATCAAGCAAGCAAAGCGAGCAAAGTCTTAGCTCCAACTCACAAAATTAACAGGTTTTAGAGTTTCACACATTTTTGTCGTCGGCGTTTTTTGATTAGGAATTAGGGAATAGGATTATTCCCCCAAAAAGGGGAAGATTGCTGCGGCGCCATTTACCGGGATAATAGTGTATAATACCGGGCAGAAACATTTAGTGCTCAATTCTAAACAAGTGTTTTAAATATAAGCAAAATCAGTAAAAAGGTTGTCATGATAATTATGAGGTCGTAAAACCTTAGTTTCTTTTTTACACATTTGCAGCGACATATATGCGTATTTCTATGTACATGAGTATGTCTATTACTATATCTTCAAACAAGCCAACTACCAAGCTTTGCATACGAAAACATAATTGTACCTACCTAAATAATAATTGCTTGAAGTAATTTCCTATTCGACCTGAAATTGAAAAGCTTCATTCAGTCATTCCATTCAAAACGATGAATACGTATTTAACTGCATGCGAGAACTCGAAACAGGCTCCTTCACAATCGACGTAAGCCACATTACTTTTTAATTTGAAACGTTGCCGGGAAAAGAGAGACTTTATTACACTCAGAGGTATCTAGCTTTTGACCCCAGCGCCCTTTGTGGGAGCTATTTTTTATTCATTCGTACGGATTCATGCGAGAGTTAATTCCCTTCTGTGTAAAGTAGAATCAGTAAGTCAATGAAGGTTACTTAAACAAGTAAGTAAACAATAGAAATAAATAATCAAAGTGACTTGAAATATGACGTCATTATTTTACGTTATAAACTTTCGGATAGTAAGAACTAGCGTGAAATCTTCGTACGATATTCTAGACTAAATACGGATTGAAACAAATGACTGTGAAATAAGGTGGCGACTGACATGAGCATTTGCTCGATGTGAATATTCGTTGTGAACATTTTGTTGCGTCCATTAACTGCTCGGTTCGTTGTGCTGTCGTACAGGTCGAATATTCGACTTGTATCGTATTCACGAGCGAATGTTCATATCAGTCGCTACCTTAATAGAAATGTTTAATGTGAGTAAATTTTTACGTAAATCCTGCAGATTAGTTTTTTGTTTTTATAATTTTCAGTTAACTTTGAACGTAGTATTATTGTATTATATTATCTGTAGCTCGGCTTCGTCTGGAGGTCATATTGCCGACAAGTACCGCTATTATTTTAAAGTGAGCCCATTTTAAGTCAATTTGTTTTGTTGTTTCAGGTAACCAGCTTCCATTACTAGGACGAAAAATTTGGATCGGTCTGAAAATAAATATATATATATACATAAATAGTCCTGGAAGATTTCAGGACTATTTTTCAGGTAACCAGCTTCCATTACTAGGATGAAAAATTTGGATCGGTCTGAAAAAATATATATATACATAAATAGTCCTGGAATGTAACTTAGGATTCCTGTATCTAGGGTCCCCGAATTTATGAGTACCATGGTCCCACAACACCCACACTCAGAACAAGTATTTTGCGCTTTTTTATGTGGGCAAATATTTGTCCTGTCGCGGGAATCGAACCGCCGCTTCCAGGCAATGAGCCGGCTTGTTCAACCCCCACACCACAGAGGCTATTATATAATTAGACGATTTTGTGTAGAAAGTAAGGTAAGCAGTAAATCACAAAGCATTGTGTCTATGTGTATGGGACTTGGAAGCGTTCCAGACTGTTCTAGAAAACCTCTCGTTATGATAAGATGTCTATTTATATAAGTCTCCTTAACAGCCTTTCTCTCTGCATAAATAAGGAAGACTCGTTCCCCATTAACTTTCATATGCATGTAAAACTTTTTGTTTGTCTGCGCTGTTCGATGGAGAGCTTTTGTGATCTTTTATTGGGAGGTTGCAAAGAGTTACGGCTTTGTTGCTTTATCAACTAGTGGATTGATTGTGGAAATATTTTGTTTTGGTATTAATAAAAAAAAGACATGGCTGATTTTAAACTGCTGCTAAGTTTGCTTCAAAAATTAATGCAGAAAAATTGCCTGAGTAGATTCAATAAAATCTTTAATTTTATAAGAAGAGTTTGGTGATTGTTTTTTCTATCTGGCTTTAAATTGAAGTAGGTACTTATTTACTTACTTAGTGCTAAGGCAAAGCAAGATAAATTAGGGCTTTTCTTCAACTATACATGAATTTTTTCTTAAAAAGTCTTAAATTTAAGAGTAGCATTGATTTAAAAAATTTCTATTAACAGTATGACTATTACAAATTTATCATCAGTATAACTTGCAGATAGCCATCAAAGATCGGAACGCGGCGGCTTGTGAACGGGCGTTACTTGCGGGAGCTGGTCTGCTCGTGGTGTATACGCAAACAGAAATAAAGTCATTCGTATTCCCGATATTTTGGATACTATATAACATATAGTAAGAAAAAAGAAAAAAAATTACCAAAATGATTACCTGCATTCGTCGTTATCTCTAAGCAACGGCTAAAACACCAAACTCTTCATTACATACCACAAAATTAATCAATGCTACATAATAACTTGTGGTACGTATAATTGTGGATGGTTTTATCACAAAAAGCGATCTCTTCCAGTCAACCGACAGATGTGATGTAAGAAGGTATTGCTTTGCACACGTCGCCCACTTTATTGTTTTAGTCTGAGCAAGGCAGCAAGGCAGTTAGTCAGTGACTTTCCTGTTATCTAAGTCGTAGATAAGACATGTTGCGGACAAAAACACGCTGGACCGCGGCTTGTGATACAGACTAATGTTTTCCTGCATGTTGGACGACTTACGTTCTGCTTTTTGTACAATAGAATTTAGCATATGGTGTGTTAGCTTTCAAGTTGGTATAGGTTCTAATTTCCACTAATATAATTTATTTTTTTATCTATCGTGCAAAGAAGCGTTTAAGTGTTATATTGCATTTTATTCTATTCTGCCGCCAAGCAGTAGTGCGCAAGCATTGCTGTGTTACGGTTTGAAGGGCATTGTAGCTGTGAAATTTATTTAGATGTTTTAAAATATTAAATTTTATTGGTGATGTTCATTAAATTAGTAGTTTTACTAGACGGTAGGACTTTTCTGCAAAGTCCGTCTAGGTAGGTTCACCGCATTGCCAGTTATTCTGTCGCCAAGCAGTACTGTTCAGTTCAGTTCTGAGTGACACTGCAACTGATATAGGCAGCCGTGTTGCTTAACATCAGGTGAACGGTTATCTGCACTGTGCACGTCGTTCAGAGATATCAGCACAGTCTAGCAATAAGATTAGACTGTGAGATTAGGTCATAAAGTCTAATTTGCCCAGTGATTTCACTAGCTACGGCCCTTCAAACCGGAACACAGTGTTTGCACTGCTTGGCGGCAGAATAACTGGCAAAGCCGTGGTACCTAACTAGACGAACTTTGTAGTGAAGTCCTACCACCTAGTGAACTACACTGTCCAATGACATTTTTCTTATTGTCTATGTTAGTTTATATTAATGTAATTTTCACCTTGTATAATATTTTTTACCTTCACTATAATCATGAAAATATCAGCACTTTATTTCCCAACTTAATACAACAAGTACATCGTAAATACATTGAGCTCGTATCCTCGGATATTAATACCGATAGAATGCATTATGCCGATACATTAACCGATGTCCATAACCATAAAGCGAACGCGTAAAATCGACCATTAAATTAGGTATCTATATGAGCTCTACCTAGGATTTACGATGAATCTAGATTACGGCCTTGAAGTCGTTAAAGTGGTTTAATTCGTCTAAAGGTTTACACACGTAATTAAGTATTGATTCTTTTATCTGAGCACAAAATAATGGGTGGTTTTATGCCATAAGCCATACTATAAAGATAATCTTATCACACTCATATTATAAAGGCGAAAGTTTGTATGTGTGTATGTTTGTTACTCCTTCACGCTTAAGCGGCTGAATGGATTTGGATGAAATTCGGTACCAAGATAGCTTATACATTGAATTAACAGATAGGCTACATTTTATCACGGAAAAGTGAAATTTTCTCGTGAGATGACCAAATAATTAAAATACTCTTTGTCCGCGGGTGAAACTGCGGGCCGCAACTAGTATAGATTAAATGTTTTAGATCGTAAACTTTTTATGATTTTTAAAATAAATTATTTTAATATTAATTAACTAAAGCACTGGCTTTGAAACTAAATCTCGATGTTTAATGGTCGATGATATTCATACTTCATAATCCAAAAAACTGCATCACAAATAAAACTATGAGAAAACATCAATTCATTTGGTTCGTCCATGCTTGATTAAGCCTAAAAAGCACCTAATTTCATACTGGAAAAAGAAGTGAGCAATGAAATTGTGAAGTAGGCCACATTAATCACAATGTAAATGTAGAAGCACACTCTCGAGACACTCAAGTCACTCTTCTCCCATATGATACTTTCAATTATTTCCTCAATGAGAGAGTATCACATTGCACTTAAGCAAGAAAACGTATGAATTTTCAGCATTATTTATTTAGTGGCCAAACGAGACAAATATACAGTTACAGTACGTGTGAAAGGGATGAGAATACGAATTTCTAATGAACGTAACATGAGCGTGAGTCGGGTGAGGGTCGACGACCTTTTCTTTAGGGTGGATCCCCTTTGGACGGACATGGTTCCGAAAGGCGGTTTATTTTGATGCATTTTCTAATTGAATCGTTCTTCTATATCCCAAGTTTGATGTTTTTGTTAATATTTCAACCCCATCTTTAGAATTCCGTTTGTTTATGTCAGCAAACAATATTTAATAGGACGCGAGTGGTTCTTCATTTAATGTCGCATCTTTGAACACAAGGATACCGTAATGGATGCAAATATTTGCCGATTATGCATGTCAAATTGAAAATGCTCGCTTGGTTCTTTGAACTAAGTGTAGCATAATATTTGTTGAGACATTATATTGAAACAAGAAAACACACTCGTGTATAGATGATGTTATGCTCATTATTTTACTTGTAGATGTTATAATGGAAGAAAAAGATAATGAGTGAGTTTCTCTCTTCTTGTTTATACAGATAATAAATAGTGGTCGTATTTTTTTAAATGAAAGTCAAATGGTGTTTTATTAGGTTAATAAAAAGAAAATCTTAACCACCTTCATTAAGATAACAAGTATCTACTTATTATCTTTATTTTTTTATCCTACATTAATACGCACTTACGAAGATATGTTCATCACTTTACTTTCTCGGGAAATCTGTCCAAATCTCTTCGAGACATTAAACTTTTATGCATTTCCATCCCATTGCCAACCCTTCGCTTTTTTTACGCATTTTTACTATACACGAGCGAGTTACAGCGGTAAACAAACTGCTTGTTTATCCAATTGGTCCGAATGCCGGTTTGTACCGGTGTTGACTAGTTCTGACCGGTTTGAAAACTGAGCGCCATTGGTGCGTGAAAAACGTGTGCAATCGTGGACAAGTACCGCATGCGGGCTGTCGCCGGCTGCCCTATGGACAATACCTTGTCTGTACTGATGTGCTCTATAAAACTTTGTTGAATTCTCTTTACCAACAATAAGTTTGACGTGTGTATATATGTGGCTGAACCGATTAAGAATTCTCTCTCTCTCTCTCTTTTTCGTTTGAAAAATAACTTTGTTCTTAGCAATTGTTCAACCGTTCAGTTGTTTGAAGACCATCAGGTTTTCTAGTCGGTGAAGAGAATGCTGAAAATTATTAAACAACAGAGGCTGTCAAATATAATAAGTTATAATGTATGGTAGCATGGAATACTCTGTGTCAATATTATGTACTCAAACTTTCTTTATATGGTATAACGTCTAAAATTATGAAACAAAAATTTATAAACTAATAGAAAAACAAACTGCTTGTCTATTCAATAGCGACGATGTTTCAGATAAACCAAATTGTTGAATTGTGTGAATTGGTAGCGTGCAGATTGCGTTGCCATTCACAGAGTTGGAGATGCGTTCACGGATAAAAAAGGTGGCTTTTTTCAAAATCCTCTCGACCGCTAAGCTATTTCTACGAGATACAAGTGCCAATCAAATATTTATCCAAAAGAGAAAAGTTATCACACCCACTAGCAGCCTATTCAACACCTCATCATGCCCTGTGAACAAAGTTGAAAGAGCAACATTAAATGGCTGACACTAAAAGCGTACCCGTGTACGTTAAATTGAATCAATTTGCAAATAATCCGGGAATATTGTTGCCTATCGCACTGCGGTGATGTGGCTTTGGGAATCAAGGTGAAATTGCTTTGTTTAAGCTTTGTTTGTTTAAATTAGTGTAACGTTTATCAGTCCCTATTTTGAACAGACTTATTTATAGTTATTTGTAAACAATCTGCCTACACCAGTCAGTTATAAGGTTTATTTTTAAGAAACTCGCTCTTTCTGAATCTATCTGACTATCCAAATCTTTTAGTCCAAAGCTATTCAAATTCTCAAACACAGATAAATAATTACCTACATGTTGCTAATTATGTGTTTCGGTGCTTTTAGATATATAAATAGTCCGGGTTCACTAATCATCAAGTCATCATCTCACTAATCATTTAGAGAAAATTGTGTTCTAGCAAATAAATATTTGATTTGATTTGATATTAAAATCATTGCTTTTTTGGGAATGCCGCCGGTCTAGATTTTTAATAGTTATGTTTCTTACTTGATTAATTCCTTTAATCAATAACAAGTGTTCATATTGCGAAAGTTAAGTAAATAGAAGATAATGTTTTAATTTCTTTTCAATTGCTTTATGTATTTTCAAAAAACTGGTAAGGAATAAGTTAGATTCAAATCAATACTCGCTCTTAAAATAAAATACATACTAAACAAATTACATCCGAACTTAGATGCATTCAAAAGAAGACAGGTATAAAATGAGCGTCAAGTCAAGTCACCGTATTGCTGACTGTCGACATCCAGCGCTGGTTTTCAGCCTAAACCCAGAGGTAAAGGAGACGTCAAAATAAATGCAGGATTAAAGTGGACTTAGGCTGCTCATTTAAATGAAACGACATTGCTAGACTATGTCTAGACACGAGTCCTTGAGTCAATATCAGACTCCGAGGTCATTCGCTAAGATCTTGGAATATGAGTGAAAAGCAGGATGGACAAAACAGAATTAAAAGAAGCAATCAACAAATACTTTATCATATTATGCTCTAAAGTTAGGTGGTAGAACTTTTCTGCAAAGTTCGTCTAGGTAGGTACCACCGCTTTGTCAGTTATTCTGCCGCCAAGCAGTAGTGCGCAAGCACTACTGTGTTCCGGTTTGAAGGGCACTGTAGCTAGTGAAATTACTGGGCAAATGAGACTTTATGAACTAATCTCACAGTCTAGTAGTCTTATTGCTAGACTGTGCTGATGTCTCAGAATGGCGTGCGCAGTGCAGTGTCACGCGAAACTATAATTTAGAGTTTCAAGTGTTACTGTAACTGATATGGGCAGTCGTGTTGCTTAACATCAGGCGAGCGACTAGCTCGTCACGTCATTTCGTAACATACAAAAAAAATAAAGCCTTAAATAACACAAACAGCATTTTAAGTAAAGAAGGTGAGGTGACAGTCTGATTTTGTCATAATGGTAGTATTGCCATGGAATCGATTATTTGATTTTTTGGTTTGATTTGATTTGGTTATTTGATTATTGGACATGATTATTAGTTCAAAGTATGACAATCCGAATTCAAAAATTATGCTTTATAACTGTGATTATAATATAAACAAACTGAATGTCATTTATTGTTTTGTTGAAATCAACAAACCAATAAGTATAATCGTACTCCGCAAGAAAGTCCACAATGCCGACATCATTGATGCGTTACGAAGCGTTTCTTGATTTGCTATATTAAGGGAGAATTCGCTCTCATTGGTCGTAATTTATTGTTGATTAAGCCAATGATTGACCACTTGTTTTTCTTTATTCTAAACCTTACGACTGGCGCTTAGAGTTGAATATCGTACCTCGTTCGTTATTTTATTATTTATTTTCTATTTACACAATAAAATTTTACGTACAGTGACTGTATTATTCTTTCACAGAATTTGAACCTATACTGTTTTACACAAACACTGAAATTAATTGTAAATATAATATAATATAATCTAAATATATATAACTCAAAGGTGACTGACTGATTGACTGACTGACATAGTGATCTATCAACGCACAGCCCAAACCACTGGATGGATCGGGCTGAAATTTGGCATGCAGGTAGATGTTATGACATAGGTATCCGCTAAGAAAGAATTTTTCGAAATTCCACCCTTCAGAGGGTGAAATGGGTGGTTACAAATAACTATAAATAAGAATTTCGAAAAATTATTAAAAATACCTGCATGCCAAATTTCATTTTTTCAATAAATAAATATACACACAAAAATATATATATACATATATATATGGTTAAAAGTTAACTATCATGAAGACACTGAATCTTATAAATGCTTATTACTGTCAGAAATTTGCACATTTATTTAATTACTGTTCTTTATGTAAAAAAAATGTGTAATAAACCTGACTTTTGTGCACATCGCTTCTGAAAAAGAATACATACAGACGAATATAGTACCTCCTTCTTTTTGGAAGTCGGTTAAAATGATGATTGGATTCGGATTTTTTTTTTGTTTTATTTTTACCTTTCAACTAATACTATTTAGCCGCTGTTGTTACATAAAATTGAACGTAAAATTAAATTTTCATTTCAGAAACAACTGGTTCAATAACTTTGTTTATTATGTCTAACCGTATTTTATTCAATTCTTATATATTATTATTCCTATATCTTACAAATTATAACTTAGTCTGTATACTGTTGGCTTAAACTTGTAAAGATTTTGCTTCTTTGTACTTATATAACTTTTTTTGATTGTTTTATTATTATTTTATTATAGTCCTTTATCTTTTGAACCAAAATAGGTAACCGGCTGAAATTGTCACAAAATATGCGTCATTACGGCGGATTACCAACAAATAAAAATATAGAAATTTTAATTATTTTCTTATTTTCCTTTATTACCTATTTATAAATTGACCCGTATTGTTGGAAATTGTCCAATTAGCGCAAAATCCTCGAGACCTTGTCTTGAATACGTATTAGATAGTAGTTATGCTTACGAAATTGATTTGGTTTTAAAGTGACAGTTTATTAAAACACTGTTGACTGTACGGTTTTCCAGATATAATAAAGCCCAAGAGGCTGCGGTCGACTTGTTTCACAAAGGACCTGTCAGTCTATTTCTCCCGTTTCCGGTGATATTTGCCTACCGTTGTTATGTACAAGCTAAGTCGGCGAGTCTCATGTTTAGTTCCAAATTGGAATTTGGGTATGCCTCAGTCCGCCTATTTTAAACATCCTCCTTGTCATGAACCTTTTTATGTGTCCTTTATTTATAAAACCTCATTTGTGTTGATGTGCATATTATGAGGCAAAATAATATTTCCGGAGTTTTGGCGGGAAAGCGAAAAAGCATTGTATTATTTTCCAAATCTTGTGTTATTTTCAGTGTTAGTGCATAAAATTGGTGGCATCCTATTCGTTAAGTGCTGGATTACAGGCGTGAGTGTGGGAAAATGGTATATTGATGGTGAAACGTTTCTTTTCGCGTTGTTTCCAAAACTTCATAGAAGCTTCAAGTAAAGTTGTCACCACTTTATTAGGAGTATGACTTTGACTACACTATGACTTGACTTGATGACTTCGACTATGACTTGACACATATTTGCGTGAAATATCCTTAACTTTATAAATTATCAATTACTTGACACTGGCTAAATACACAAAAGTGTGGAGCCAAAACATAAAAAAAAGAATATTTCCAAAAGCTGCTTTTGAGTTTTGGCGGGAAAACGAAAAAGATCGCATCACCGCATCGTATTATTTTCAAAAACTTGTGTTATTTTCATTGTTAGTGCATAAAATTGGTGGCATTTTATTCGTTAAGTGCTGGATGATAGGCATGAGTGTTGGGAACTGGTATAATGATGGTGAAACGTTTCTTTTCGTGTTGTTTCCAAAACTCCATAGAAGCTTCTGGTAAAGTTGCCACAACTTTACTAAGAGTATGGCTTGACTAGACTATGACTTGACTTGATGACTTGGACTGTGACTTGACAAATATATATGAAATATAATTTAACTTGATAAATTATCATTTGTTTCACACTGGCTAAATACACAAAAGTGTGGCGCCAAAACAAAAACAAAAAAGCTGCTTTTGGGAATACTTAATAGTATTTCGCAATGTATTTTATTTGCCATCATATGGAATACGGGTCTTCTGTCATTCGGAGAGGTCAATGTAGGCTACGCCTGGCTAACAGATTGGTGGATGACACGTGTTCTCAAATTTGAATTTGTTGAATGAATGGAAACACCCGTTTCCTCACGTTTTTCTTCATCATCACAGAGAATATTATAGCTGAGTTTTGGCGGGAAAGCGAAAAAGATTGCATCACCGCATTGTATTATTTTCCAAAACTTGTGTTATTTTCAGTGTTAGTGCATAAAATTGGTGGCATTCTATTCGTTAAGTGCTGAATTTCATGCGTGAGTGTGGGAAAATGGTATAATGATGGTGAAACGTTTATTTTCGTGTTGTTTCCAAAACTCCATAAAAGCTTCAAGTAAAGTCGCCACCACTTTACTAGGAGTATGACTTTGACTAGACTATGACTTGACTATGACTTGACTTGATGACTTCGACTGTGACTCGACACATATTTGCGTGAAATAATATATCATTAACTTGATAAATAATTATTAATTACTTGACACTGGCTAAATACACAATAGTGTGGAGCCAAAACATAAAAAAAAAAACATTATAGCTCTATGCGATTCCGTACTGCCGTGATGGCAAACCATGAAAGTGGCACCACAGTATGCCGCGCCAGGGCATGATATTTAGGTAGTTATTATCGAGGATCAAATTATTGGTTGAACAATTTCCCAACAAAATTACGTTACTTAATTATTTTTTTATTCATAATAGCAGTTATAAATTAAAACTGAATGAAAATACACACTGGTGACTATGACTTGTATCTAGCTATACATATTTATCATTGTGTGATATAACAGTAGCCTTGCTGCTTTATAGTTACCGCTTTATAAATTTTTTGAAAAAAAAATGTGCGGGTTTGTATTTGGGGACCACCGATAGAAGTGAAAACTAAGTAACTTATGACATATAGCTCATGGGAAGCGTGCGGTGACGATGACGCGAGTTTTATGATTTTAGTTCACAAAAAAGTGTTTAACACGCCTAAAGAAGTTTTCACTTCAATAATTGAATTGTTAAGTTTAATCTTACAGCGTCCCGTCCCCATGATGTCCGCAGCGGCGTCCATAAAAACAAATACCAACTGCAACAAAATGCAGGACGCTGTCACCCTCCCCTCTGTCCGAACTAAAGCCGATTATAATCGCGATAAAAACGCCAAGAACCCCCTCTCACCCTCCTGCCTCTGCACACCCTGCCTTATCCGATCTCCTGTCAAAAGTCTTTCCAATTTATGTATTGCAGCAGACACCCTGCGGTACTGTGGAAAAATGTATTAACAGTATGGACTTTAAAGACACGTTGGTTACAATCGAGTGTAACCGCAACTGTGTTTCATAAACATTAGCTATTAACAGAAAAAGCTAATTGATTATTAGTTTTATCCATTCTAATAATCGTCATATTAAGTTTGAGATTAATTCACACTAATGACTGCTAAGGGAACTAGCTACACTAATCATCATGATCATCATCAACAGCCTAAAGACTTAAACTCCTAAACATAGGCCTCTCCCATAGAGCGACACTTTGAGTGGCTGTTTATCTCCTCATAAACATAGATCCTGAACCCTAACTAGGATTCCCTGTATCTAGCAACCCAGACACTACGAGGACCATGGTCCTACAACACTGACTCATTGCTAATTAAATGACATCGTTGTTTCAGTGAAGAATTTGTCCAAATAACTTTGATCGTATTTTCATTTAACATCAGCTTTCATCAACATTTAACGAGCGATCACGTATCTCGATTGCAACAGATAGAAACACAAATTTGTATGGATTTGTCAGTTTCAATACGCAGCTTATGTGCATAGTTAGTATGGGAATCTCTTCTGTAGCATTGCAATCAAAGTTTCATTATCACCCTCCTGAGAAAATTTGGCGAAACGCCTTTTCTAATCATAATAAATTCAAATCGAATGAATGAAAGGATTTGCAATTTTTATTATATCTCGTAATGGATTGTATGTATCCATTGTAACTAACGAGTGACTTTACGAATTGCCCTTACTGTTAGCATTGTTGTGACTATGGTATTATTTATTGGTGGAAACGATCCCGATTTTCCTTTTTACTATCGGTACTTTCGAATAAAGATATATGGCGATCAGTTTCAAACGGCCGTGATCGTGTAAAACAAACTTTAGTCTCTGTGCCATAAATCACAATTTTAGGGATGCTGTTTTTAAAATTGCGTTTACTGTTTTATCTGTGAGATGTTAAAGCATTTTAATTAATATATTTCCGACTGTTACTCACCAAATCGGATATGCTCGAAACTTGGTGGAGAAATCGACTCACTATTCGTGAGTTACAATGGGAAATATATTATATTTAAAATAAATTACAATTATGACAATTTTAATACCATAAAGTAAATACAATTTTTTTATTGATTTATGTTAGTTGCGCCCCGCAGTTTCATCCGTAGATAAAAAGTATCCTATGTGTTAATCCAACGTATAAGCTACCTGCATCTGCAGTCCCAAATTATGTTATGAGTACCCCAGTTATGAGTACTACTCACGTCAGTTTCTATAATATTATAGTTGTAGTCCCAAATTCAACTAAATTGGTTCTGTATGGAGATTAATGGTAGCAAACATTCACACAAACAAACATTCGCATTTATAATATTAGTAAGATTATAGGTACCTAATTATAACGTAGTTGTAATAAAGTCAATATTTGCATGAACTAGGAATAAGTTTCATCAACATTTTACTGTGCTGGCTAAAGAAGACAATTCATATAATTAACTCAATTGAAGGGTTGAGAATAAAAAGGGTTTAACTGTCAAATTGACAGTTCCGAGAAAATTGACTTTAAACTTCAACGGCTTCATTTTAATATAGAGTGCTTATAAGGTAATAGAAAAGGTTTATGTAAGTTTCAGTTGCTTGAAAATGTATTAATTCTATTTGAAAATACTAAATGTAGTACTAATTCATACAATTACTGTAAAAATATAATATAATAAAATAATTATAATAATGTTTTTATGCTAAGCGAACTGTATTCCTGTGACAGATAAATAGTTTTTAGGCTCAAAATCTCGAGATGTAAGCCTCATTTCGGTATTTTGAGACTGTGTTATTGTAGATAGTTTCACGCTGAATCCAACGATACCCATAAGTCATTTTGTGAAAAAAGTTAGTTAAGCCCTTTTTGTTCTCACCCCTTCAATTCCTTGTTAAAGCTTACTAATACTAAACGCCAGTCTCAAATTTTCATCAGTAAAAAGTCGACAAGATGCTTTTAAACATGAATGCTCAATACTTTAGTCTTGCCACATCATTGCTTTAAAATGACCCACGCAGATGCGTAGACAAAAAAATACACCACTCAAAGTCGCCCTTACACAAAAAGCACTCGGAAATTGTGTTTCTGTTTCAAACTCGCCGGAAACCGCTAAGCTTTTAGCGTTAACTCTATGAAACAAAAAAAGCTGGTGTCATTTAAAAGCGACAGGTCGCAATCAAAAAATCTTTTATTTTTCGTTGAAACCAATTGTTTTTTCTCTAATATGTGGTTTAAACTAAAACTAACGTAGAAAACCAGTGAGTAGTCTAGGTTTATTCTGCACAATTGTGTCCGAAAATCGTTGTAATTGGTTTATTAAATCCTTCATATAAGTCCAATTACACTAACTGAAATTAAATTTAATTCTATGAATCCAATTATACCCGTCTACACTAAAGTTTGCACTTATCTATCGAGAAGGTACCCAAATACATTGCAATAGGTACATCGGCTATATTATGTGTCAAAGCAGTTTTCTCTACTTAGCATTGTTTTATTGTTTAGCATTTTCCGATACGATTACTTAGCATTTTCAAAAGAGGTTTATAACTTAATTTAAGTACCTTAAAGACAGCACTGTAAACAAAATAGTCGTAAATACATTATTTAACTTAGAAATGCTTAGAAGTTAAGCAGATTTCGTGAAATTCTTTGACTTAACTCCATTGGGACATAAGACGGCGTGACATCAGTTGAAAATAAATCTGATGAAATGGTACTTGTTAAACTTTGTAATTTGACAAATGATTGTTTATTGAAATGTTTTAAAGTATTAAATTTTATTGGTGATGTTCATCAAATTAGTAGTTTTACTAGACGGTAGGACTTTTCTGCAAAGTTCGTCTAGGTAGGTACCACCGCATTGCCAGTTATTCTACCGCTGCGCCGAGCAGTAGTGCGCATGCACTACTGTGTTCCGGTTTGAAGGGCACTGTAGCTAGTGAAATTACTAGGCAAATGAGACTTTATGACCTAATCTCACAGTCAAGTAATCTTATTGCTAGACTGTGCTGATGTCTCAGAATGGCGTGCGCAGTGCTGCAGTGTCACGCGAAACTATACTTTAGAGTTACAAGTGTCACTGCAACTGATTGAGCAGTCGTGTTGCTTAACATCAGGCAGGCGACTAGTTGTCATTTCGTAACGTCAAAAAAATCGCTTAATACAAAAAGTGGTATCGTACTAAATCACATCACACTTATTATAAAGGCGAAAATTTGTATGTGTATTTGTGTGTATTATTGTTACTCCTTCACGCTCAAACGGCTGAATGGATTTGGATGAAATTCGGTACCAAGATAGCTTATACACTGGATTAACATATAGATTACATTTTATCCCGGAAAAGTGAAATTTTCTAGTGAGATGAGCAAATAATTAAAATACTTTTTATCCGCGGGTGAAACCGTAGGGCGCAACTAGTCCTCAATAATAATAATCCTAAAGTATAGACCGTTTCCTAACATTGTTTAAAATAAAATGCTGCCACTTATTTGGTACAGCAAGTGAACATTGCAATTCAACGGGGCAGTGCTGCCAGTATATTATATATACTTTACTACTGGTAGTGGGCTGGAGCATTTGGACTAAGATCATCGCGGCTGGTATACCAGCTCATATAATTTTTGGAGTACGTAAAGTACTAGCATTTAGTAGTAGTAGTATTACAATACAATAATACCTATTATTGTAGTAGTAGTAATAGGATAGAAGAACACTCGACACGTGACAGTCTCTGTGGTGTGCTGGTTCAGCAGGTCGGCTCATAGCCCGGAGGCGGCGGGTTCGATTCTAGCGACAAAGTATTTGTACACAGAAAAAAGCGCAAATACTTGTTCCATGATCTTTGTAGTTCCTGAGTCCCTGCATACAGGGAATCCTCGTTAGGGTCCAGGATTTATGATGTGATCGTTGGGCATCATTATTACTTTACTAGCTGCGCCCCGCAGTTTCATCCGCAGATAAAAAGTATTTTAATTATTTGCTTATCCCACGGGAATGTTTCTTTTTTCTGGGATAAAATGTAGCCTATGTGTTAATCCAGCGTATAAGCTATCTTGGTACCAAATTTCATCCAAATCCATTCAGCCGTTTGAGCGTGAAGGAGTAACAAACATACACACATACAAACTTTCGCTTTTATAATATTAGTGTGATTAGTGTGATTGCAAACCAAATACACACAAACATATAAAACAACAGGTAGTAGTTACATTACAGTATAAAAGCATATTGACTAAAAAAATAATTATAAATTGTATCTTGATGCATGGGTGCGCTTACACTCACCATCAAACTCATCGCGGAATATTAAGTTTCCCCGAAAATTGGGCAAATTAAGTGCAAAGACACGGGATGTCTCTAGTTACTAATAATGCTCCGAAAGAAACCTTAGTTACAGTACGTGTTACAGCAAAACGATGTCATATATTCACACGTCGAGTGCCACAAAAGAAACCAATCACGCAGTCTCGCGTGTTTCTTCCATAAATCTGTTTATGTGTACGGTAAGACTTGTACATTTTATGGTCTAAACGCACTACGAATGCTCTTGATTTTGAGGAGAGCGTAATTGTCGGAAATGTTGCAAAAATTGAAAAAAAAAAAACTTGTTTTTGACAATAAAGATAAAGATCATTTATTGTAAACATGGGTAAGTGCATTATTTTTCAAATGCAGGTCGTAATTTTTTTTTACAATACAATACTTCTTGAGGTTTGTGGATGTCATGAATATGGATTCCAACTGAAAATCAATTTTTAAGATATGATTATGATCTTAATTTCACGCTGATTCGGACATAAAGCTCATGTAGGTGTCTCAGCTGGGTGATCACGTGACTCGATCGCAACCGATAGAAACACAAATTTGTATAGATTTGACAGTTTGAATACGCAGTTTATGTGCATAGTTACTGTAGAATATTTTTCTATTATTTTTTGTAATATATTTAAAACCTATGTTGTAAAAAGGTTGTGTGTTGTAATTCGGTACCATATTTTTTTTATGTAAAATCAATTTTTTATATAGCTCATAATGTAGCTGCCATAGACAAATACAGACGTACCATAAAAATAATGTTAATTGCATATCAATAGACCTGCTGAGAGTTTTGGCGGGAACGCGTAAAAGATTGCGTCACCGCATTATATTATTATCCAAAACTGGTGTTATTTTCAGTGTTAGTGCATAAAATTGGTGGCATTCTATTCGTTAAGTGCTGGATTACAGGCGTGAGTGTGGGAAAACGGTATAATGATGGTGAAACGTTTCTTTTCGTGTTGTTTCCAAAACTCCATAGAAGCTTCTGGTAAAGTTGCCACCACTTTAGTAGGAGTATGACTTGACTAGACTATGACTTGACTTGATGACTTGGACCGTGACTTGACACATATTTGGGTAAAATGTTATTAACTTGATAAATTATCAATTACTTGACACTGGCTAAATACACGGAGGTGTGAAGCCAAAACATAAAAAATAGACCTGCTGACGTATATCTACGTGGCAATACTCAAAAAATAGTAAACACATTTTGTTTGATAATCAACAATTTTCAGTTGCTAACCAACGATTTATTCATAGCCGGTTTCATACAACACATAATTTCACTTACTTGAAATGTCTTCTACGTGGCATTTTTACTCAGCTTTACCTGCCTTTGCCAAGTGCGGTTTAACCCTAACATAGTCTTGGTATATGAATGCGTACGTCATTAATCTTAGTAATAAATATCAGTTCCCCTTGTACTCCGCAGGCGGTGCTGTTATGATTCTTCTTGATGCCCGTCGTGCAGAGAGCACTTAATAAAATGCGTTTTTCCAATTTATTTTTATTTTTTGCTCTTACGCGTATGTATACAAGGGCGGTTAATGTCGCTCTCGTCCAAGAAAGTCGTTTAACATTTTACGGTAAATAATTTATGATATTGATGTTTTTGGCTAGCATGCTACACCTTCGATCACATCGTCACTTCCCATCAGGTGAGAGCGTGGTCAAATGCTAGACAAGTTTGAAAAAAAAATTAATTGAATTGAATTGATTCGCAACGTATATTGCGTACTTATGTGATTTTTGTTAGCTTTCTATACTATTTTCGTGTCATATCCTTAAGAGCATATCACTAGCCCCTTACATTTCTATAAGTGACTTTTATAGTTGTAGGTTGTTATTTATTTGGCACGTTGTAAACGGAAATATCGCTAAGTTATTTTATTTGATTATTTTTTGTTTCCTATTACTTCATAATTTTAGTAGTCATTGGACTAATAGTTTTCCGCATTGCTAAAGAACCTTTGGTTTGATTCTCAGGGTTTGTTTTATTGTATGACGATTTAAAATACAGTTTATTTATAGTTCCTCCATTATTACTTTGAAGTGCTACAAAGAGTACGACGCCTTTGCTTCTTTATTCTTAGCACCAGCAATTTTTAAGACCCACTCCAAGTTTATACCTCAGCAACGTTATAATTAAAATGTGTTTTACGACTTAATATGCTGCTAGAGTCGTAAAGCGTAGCATTTTTCTTAGCTCTAAAAATTGCAATCATTATTTTTTGAGTGTATTTACTTTTCGGCACATCTTACGAGTATATTAGTAATTTTGAGATTATTTAAAGATTATTTAAAATAGATTTTAACGTCTTTTGTTTTTTAATTATATATTGTGTATGATCCTTGCACAATCTAAACATGATTCTCTTTTTACACGAGCTGTGTTTACGAAAGGGTTTCCATCCAAAGACACGTGGAATAACCTAATCGAAGTCATATCTCGTTACGAAAATATGGTCCTGCCGTCTTTAGCCCAAGGGCAGGAAATCACAGATGCCTCGTAAACCACGGTCACAGAATAACAAACCACATATAGAGAAGTATTTTTTTCGCAAAAGATAATCTTGCATGTCATGCGATAGAAGTGCAATGTGCCAAAGAACAAACAGTTCGTAATCACAAATTTGAAGAGATTTTTATTTCAGTAGACGTATTTATAAATCACATCTGAAATTGTGAGGGAGTCAGTTTCATATTCACAAACAATGTTATCTTCACAAATGTTCTTGAAACTTTATGTATCTAGATGCATTTGATTTCCATCCTTTTACTTCCTTAACTGTTACGAGCACCCAATTTCGGTCTTCTGCGATTGTTTTTATTTATTACACTGTGGCAGAGAAATCAAATCAGAGAGGTCATAAATGCGTGAATGAGGTGAGCTGTAAAACACAAATATTCCCATGCGACGGGAAGTTTGCTAAGAATTTGTTGGGGATCGGATAATATGGCTATTTATGGGATTCTTCATTTGGCGCCTACTTCTTTTGGCAAAGTTTTGTGGAATGACCTATATTTATTTTTCTAAATATTATGTAAGTATCTTTGTTTACACAAAGAAACTTATTTAATGTTTCATTTCATAATATACATTGTTTTAGTAAACGTGTCTCAAACCTCACATTTGAATTTCAATTTCTGGTGGTTTTAAAACGAAGTTCCTTATCGCGCGTTGCGAAAGGGGGCTAGACGGAAAAAACTAACCAATAGTAGTAACGACACTTTTTGAATCCGTGCGGCGTGAGCGTGTTTCCCTGTCTGTCTCTCTCTCTCTCTCTCATAGAAAGCAAGCCAGTTATTATCGTTTTGTCTTTCTATTTCGCATTCATATTATATTAATATTCTTTCTATTTACATTATATTTGTTAATAATAAAAAAATATTATAACTAAAAAAAATAAAAATTTATTACAATTCCTTCACTAATTAATCGAAAGGAACTTCGTTCTATACGGGTGTCCCTTGACACCTCTCAAGTTTTTTCTAAAGCATCTAAACTTAAACTAAACCTTTGAAAATGATTACCAGAAGACAACAAGACGGGCTAAAAAGTATCAAGAATTCGCTTGGTAATAATATCATAAAAACCATTTGCTCTCTTCGCATAAACTGATGCTCCCAGCAGAATTTGTGTAAGGTATGAAAAGTTCAACTTTAAAACTATTCCTAGCAATTGTTATTGCAATCCTCTTGAGATAAACATGAGAGATAAGAAAGCGATATTGAAAATTCAACGCCAAAGCAACTTTGAAATGGTTTTAAAATATATATCTGAAATCTTTGTAAGCCATTTGATTTTCATCTATTTAGATTTCAACCATCGGGTAGATTGTTATGGTTGGGTGAAAGTTTTATAATATTGATATATACAAAACAGACCTTCTAGTTATTACCATTTTAGATATTTAAAACACCTGCCTTTGAGCTTTTTGAGACAATATAATATTTCGTTTGTATTAATGTTTTTTGGCCATAGCTTTAAACTGTTAAACATGTCGCTGATAATGACTTTTATATCATCAGGATTTCAACGATCTAATAATTTTGGTCTCTACCAACCTTTACAGCGTCACCAAGACCAACAAAAGAGTGTAATTAGTTGTATTTATTGCATAAAGCTGTGTTTAAATAATTCACAAACACATTAAAAATTACCCACATTTATATACCTACACGATTTTTTAGGTGTCCTATTTGCTATATGGTGCCAGCAAAGTCAAAGTCAAAAGATTTATTGCAAATAGGCTAATTTTAGCACTTTTACAAGTCAAAATTATAAGTCAGCAAAACTCTTTTCAGATTTCAAATTAAGATGATACGTTAGGTAAAGCCGCAAAATAAGCGAACGACCGTGAGCAATACCCAAACACAACGGCCCATGGCTCTATTAACTCCCTCATAAGCCATTTGAAGCCCACTAATTGTTGCGCAACTGTCGCCGTTCATAATTACATCGGCGCGGATAAATTGGTAGCAATAACGCATTGTATATAATGCAATCTGGTGTATACTCTTACAGCTGTACTAAACTTACAAGGTTACTATGTGCCTACCATTTAAGTATAGAATTATATGCTGGACAACATTTATCATCTGAAGTTCAATGATGATGATTTTGGTTAGTCTATGACCTTATTCTGCCATCTTAATGAATATCTTTTTTACTCTATAGGTAGCTAACAAGTACACAGCCTACATCATAGAAAGAGGTCACCGTACTTATATACACCTATGATTATACTCTTTTGACCATTCTTTGAAGTACTGAAGTTGTTGCTCTGGGGAAAGACCGCTGTTTGAATGAAATACTGTTTTCGAATTTTCAACTAGATAATTTTAATTTTAAAAAAAAGAGTGTTCTTTAGACCACACGACTGAAGTAAAACTTCTTAAGCTCCATCTATCGGCCGGTATAACTTTGTTTTTGTTTTGTTGAATGTTAATTGTCACCATCTAGACAATTGTAAATTATCATTTTACCGGACACACCAACATAATAATAAGATTTTAAGTATTTTTAACTTTGCTATGTTGAAAATGGAGATCTAAGTTAACCAACAACTTTCATCTTCCGTTCGCCTCGTCACGTATTTTCCAGCTTACTCCCCAAGTCAAGCTTGCGAAAAGAAGTTTTAATTCAAAATATCTTGAGTTAATTTAATAGCTCAATAAATGGAACCATAGTGAGGTCCTTCCTAAATACACTAAGAATTAATAAAATTTTCTTGAGCAAAATAGTAATAATAATATTAGTGTACATCTCACACAACGCCATCTAGCCCCAAACTAAGCAAAGCTTGTACTATGGGAACCAGATAACTGATACAATACTTAGATACTTTATGTTTGTAAATACTTACATAATACAATATGACATCCAGACACAGAACAAATATCGATGTTCATCACACAAATGTTTGTCCTGGGTTGGAATCGAACACACAACACACAGTTCAGAAGGCAGGGTTACTACCAACTGAGCTATCAGGCCAGTCAAAAGCATGATAGTAAACCTAAAACTGAAATTGCATTCCCACACCTGCCGTGTAAACAGAGCTCGCAGCGGTATGAGTGCTTGTAATGAATAGTCCAATTTTCCGCATTTTCGGCCATTACCGACATCCGGGCGGGTGACGTCCGCAAATAATGGGCCCGTATGTCCGTTTGTGGATTTTTGTGGCTTTTCTTTTTGTTGCCGTTTGTGGTTCACGTGGCAGGTAACAAGGTGATGCGGGTGGGAATAACCTGGTTTTTTTCAACTGTGAAATTAGAGTTATGATGGATTTATGGCGTTTGAGTTGTACATTTTCATTTTTCGACTCAAATCAATAGCATTAGATACGCAGTAATTTAAAAAGGTACTCCATATGAACATCAAGTGTTTAAATTCAAATTAAAAGAGAAAAACAGAAACAAAAAAAAAATTGTTGAAACAATTTTTTAAATTTGATAATAATGGCATTTATTTCCAACAATTAACACTAAAGATTCTATTTACATATAAATATAATCCTAAGCTATATTTAATTATTTGAAAAAGAGTAATATTGTAAGAAATGTTTGGTATTAAATTAAATCAAATCAATCATACAAATCGATTACAATACAGACCTAGAATATTTTCACTACCTAAGTGAGAGCCTAACAAATTGAGACCTGGCTATGAAGTTTCTTACATGGATAGCTAATTATTACTAGCATTAACAGAGGATATACGTTTTACAACCAAAAATTTAGAATTCAGTATAATGGCCAAAGGAAAGATATAATAATAATAAATGTATATACGTAGGTACTTAATATGATTGTATTGCATATAGCGAGATTCGCTTACTACCTAACAGCAGCCTATTAACTACGCATTAGTTACTCTAAGCCTTTTTAACGTAATAAGATGAGCAATTTCTACACAAGAAAGTATGCAAACTGCGCAATATTTAGTCGTGAATTCAGTTCCCTTTATTGTCGCTTAAGGCTCTCTTAATATCGCAATAAAAGCCGCCAACTTGAATGAAGTAGCACATTTTCAGCGCTATAAACTGTTTTTAAAGTAAAGGTTGGGGTGTAGCGTCAGGTTATCTCGTTTTCTCGGGTTAAAATCTCAAATTATAATGTGTGGCGTCAAAATCAGCCAATTTAAACGATTAAAACTATAAAACGAGATAAATGTGAGAAAGTAATGATGAGGAGATCCACAAAACTAAAGCCACCGTCAAAGTTAAAGTCAAAAAATATAGTCAAAGTCAAAAGGATTTTATTGCAAATGGGCTATTTTTAGCACTTTTGCAAGTCATAATTATATTAAGTACGTTATTGTATTAAGCATTTAGAATTACAAAGTGCTTATTGTCAAATATTACATAGCAAGAGCATTACAATATGTGAGTTTAAAAAAAAACAAGTTCTCATTCCCTCTAGTGGTGCATGCAATCCGCCAAAATGAATAACAGAAAATTGCGATCTGAAGTTTCGATTACTAAAGTTAGTTAAAATGGCAGTAGGCAGACCACATTGCTCACAGTACTGACGACCGACGGAGAAAAAAGGTTCTCAAGTGGCGACCACGAACCAGAAAATGTAGTGTATACACGATGGAATTTAATTCGTTCTTTTCTTTAAATGTATGTACTCAGTCCATGCTATACAACGCTCCTAGATAACTAAATACCAAAAGTACTAAAGAATAAATCTAGGTATTATCAATTACTACGAATTCAAATTCTAAATAAAAGCCTTGCGACACTGATAGCAGTTATTTTATTACCTACGAAACATTTACAAAGCGCTTAGCCGGTGCCTACGCTGTGTGTAGCGTTAAATAGACATTTTGGCTGTTATCCAATTATTTTAGGAGGCAACTTTAATACAAAACCATTTTACAACCATTTTGCACCATACACGATTAGTCTAAAAAATAGTTTAAGTACATACATTTGAGGAAAAGAACGTATTAAATTCCACCCTGTATAGGCCGTCCCCACTAGATGGACCGACGCACGACTCGGTCAAAACCGCAGCGAGTGACGATTTTCTTGCTCTCCTGCATCGGAGAGCTCATTAAGACGTTGTTTCCAGCTGTTGTAAGAAAATAGGCATTAAGCTAAATCAGAAGCTTTTTTTTAGGAGTTTTGGCGGGAAAGCGAAAAAGATGCGTCACCGCATTGTATTATTTTCCAAAACTTGTGTTATTTTCAGTGTTAGTGCATAAAATTGGTGGCATTCTATTCGTTAAGTGCTGGATTACAGGCGTGAGTGTGGGAAAATGGTATAATGATGGTGAAACGTTTCTTTTCGTGTTGTTTCCAAAACTCTATATAGAAACTTCAAGTAAAGTTACCACCACTTTACTAGGAGTATGACTTTGACTAGACTATTTATATAGACTATATAGACTTGACTTGATGACTTCGACTGTGACTTGACACATATTTGCGTGAAATATCATTAGATTTGAGAAATTATCAATTATTTGATACTGGCTAAATACACAAAAGTGTGGAGCAGAAACATAAAAAAAAAAAACATTTTTTAAGTTAAAATAAGCTAAATGTTGTACAGTAAGTCGTTATCTCTAATGTAGGTAGAATGTAGCGTAACCCTCGAGTGTTATCATCGCCCCTAATGTCGGCGCACCACCAATCATAGCGAGGCGAAGCTAACGATTTCCGATATCACAAGCGGCCGTTAACGGCAGCGGTTGCCGCCAACCGAGATACGAACAACGTCGGGTATCGAGCCAGTAATGAATTTCCTCTTTTCATTTGGTGTCCGGTGAGGCTTATTCTAGCCTTTACGGGGATATTTTGTGATTCAAAAGATTTTTTTTAATGTTATCGCTGTGTTTTTTATCTGGCGTTTAGGGACGGCTTTATTTGAATTTTTTTTTTTCGTTTTTCAGGTAAGTCAAGCTACCTAGCAGGGACGAGGACTGTTATGTTTTAACTTGCTGCCCATTTTGAGGTAAAGTCGTTTTTATAAAAATAATTTTGTTACAGAACTTTATTTTTATTGTGGTCTTACATATATTTATTAATTGGAGAATTTATTTAAATTTCCTATTAACGCATTCCAGTCTCGTCTCTCCTTTTCTTTTGTAAATCATGGCTGATAAATAATAAATATTTATGGACATTTCACACAACGCCATCTAGCCCCAAACTAAGCAAAGCTTGTATAGGAACCAGATAACTGATACAATACTTAGATACTTTTTTGTTGTATATATAAGTACGTAGAATATAATATAACACTCAGACACAGAACAAACATCGATGTTCACCATACAAATGTTTGTTCTGCGTGGGAATCGAACCTACAACCCACAGCTCAGGAGGCAGAGTTACTACCAACTAAGCTATCAGGCCAGCCAATAATAATTTCTTATATTATTCACAAATAATATTTCTATTTTCCTACCGGTAGAAATGAGCATGTGTAGGCTAAACGGGTTGTGCGTAGGTTGCAACCTATATAACTATAGGCCTTCAGCATGTCCACACCGCGCCGTGTCTGGAACAAGAATGATCCGTAGTACACCGAGCGGTCCCTTTTTATAGCCAGATGGTTTGGGGAGCAATGATAGTTGCCGATGTTGCCACTGTAATAAATTTAAATGCCACCATAGGGTAAATTACGGTACTGCCCGCTGCGCACATAGTTTATAACTAGACGTAGCCGCCGTCACATGTAACCAGTTATCTACCAACAATGTACGATGATAAAAACATAAATTAATGCGACGTAGTCATCATAATTAGACATTAAATTTGAAGTCAGCGTATACCGTAGGGCAGCTAGAACGGTCATGACTTTCCATAAAGTCTCTTCCAGTGGACGAAGACTTTTCAATATCGATACTCTTTCCCAGGCCAGCGAGTTACTTGTCCACTTTTGCACTCCAAAAGTGCCCTTGAGGTTTTTGCCTATATAATACATTATTTTTATATTGTACTAGTTGCGCCCCGCGGTTTTACCCACGGGAAAATTTCACTTTTCCGCGATAAAATGTAGCCTATATGTTAATCTAGTGTATAGGCTATTTTGGTACCGAATTTCATCCAAATCCATTCAGCCATTTGAGCGTGAAGGAGTAACAAACATACACACAAACACACATACAAACTTTCGCCTTTATAATATTAGTGTGAAGTGTGATTGTGCCGTTGCATGCGGTCCTACCGAATAAGACTTTTCCCTGTTGCTCTCTCTATGTAGAACTCGATGGAACTCCTGAGCGAAAATACCACGCGAATACCAAAAATAAAATCGATAAATTTTCACGTAGACATCGCCGGATGAAGATAGTGGTTTTAAGAAAGTAGTATGGTACAACCCTTATGCATTGTTTCCTAAATTGAGGAACTTATTAAAAGGCAATTAAAGGAGTTTGATTTCTTTCTTGGCTTCTGTGTAAGTGGTTATAACGTACTTCTGAGTTGGTAATAAGGATAAAAGTAAAAGTAAAGAGTAGTAAGTTTAGGTAGCTGTTGAAAGAATAGCATCTTGTTAAGCAAGGTGGTGTATTTGTTTGGCGTTTTTACTCTAACTTTAATCAAATCAAAATCAATTCGTTTCTTATTTACTGTACTTTCTGCCCATTTCCATTTCACTAGGTGGTAGGACTTTGTTGCAAAGTTCGTCTAGGTAGGTACCACCGCTTTGCCAGTTATTCTGCCGCCAAGCAGTAGTGTGCAAGCACTACTGTGTTCCGGTTTGAAGGGCACTGTAGCTAGTGAAATTACTGGGCAATTGAGACTTTATGATCTGATCTCACAGTCAAGTAATCTTATTACCAGACTGTGCTGATGTCTCAGGATGATGTGCGCAGTGCAGTGTCGCTTGAAACTCTATGTTTTAGGGTTCCGAGTGACACTGTTCTGTTATGGGCGGCCGTGGCGCTTAACATCAGGTGAACGACTAGCTCGTCACATCATTCAATAACATAAAAAAAAAAAAAAAAAAAAAAAAAAAAAAAAAAAAAAAAAAAAAAATATCAGGATAAAATAGTGGTGTTACTCGACATTTATTATTATTAATTCTTAATTCTTGCGAAATATTATGCTTTTCGCCAATCTAGATATCAATATTTTAATAATTTGTAATGATATAAAATATTTAAATATTGAAATAGTAAAATATTATTATTATTTAAATATTGGCCTATAAAGAATAACCAACACTACATGCCCATGTCAGTGAACATTAATATATTATATATATTATATAATTATATATATATTATACACAAATATTTGTATTAATTGTTTACAGAAGAAAAGATAATTTAAACATATATAAAAGATAAAATTGAGAAATTAAAAATTCTTTATAAAAGTAATGTGATAAAAATAAGTACCATAATCTGGTGCTAAAAAATATATATCCAAAAATAGTTATGGTCAATATGGAAAGGTGGATCTCTCGGTAAGCTTTAATACCCTCCTAAAGGACATCTTCATTGGTTATGTCAAAGGGGTTTAATAACAAAATATATTTAAATTTAACTGTTTGTGCATAAAATATAATATAATATAATAATATATATATAATATAATTCCGTGATCAGGTAACAAATACATGGGTAACCTATTTTTCGTTATCCTTATAGCTCTACAATTATTTTGAGTTTAGTACGACCATTATGTAATTTAGTTTTGTTTATATTCTTTTTATTTTTCATCGTACTGACTGGCCCGATAGCTCAGTTAGTAGTAACACTGCCTTCTTAGCTGTAGATTGTGGGCTAGTTTCCCACCCAGGACCAACATCTGTGTGACTGTGTCTGGGTGTTATATTGTATTCTATGTATATATCTTTTAATTCAAAACGTGAATCATGAGATTCACGTTTTGAATTACGAGTATGAACTTACATACGCTGTAAAAGCGTGTTGTCGCTTTGATTTTCCGCTACTATAAACACGGCTATTGATTTCCAAGGGGGAGAGCACTCTTTCCTATTTTAATCGCGAGGACAAGGATTTGTGGTTGGAAAGGGGACAGCTGGATAGTTCATATTTTGTAAAAAAGTGAGCCATCCAGAGTTCGGGCTGTTTTAGATATTAGTAACTACGTTTTTCTTTAATGGCATTCAGTGAAAAATTGGCTCAGTAATTAGGCTTTTTTATATAGTGATGAAAGTTTTGATGATAAATTAATAGCCCATATTTTTCTCCACGGGATCCGAGAGAAGACCCCTATTCCAGCAATGAGAGCATATTGGGCCTCCTATATTTTAAACGCTTTCCTCGAAAACGATCTACAAATACGAACGCCAAGTAAATATCAACACAAAGTAATAATCTTACAACTAACAGTAAATTAGATTCAAACATCAAAGACACACTAGCGCAAAATTGAGAAAACATTGAAAAACTAAATCAATTTACACTTCAATTGATGAAATTAATGTTAATCTTATTTATTTACGTTTAACTACAGTTTCAATTTTTCTTCAATTTTCATATAAATAGCTGGATTAAATAATTATACTCTCAAATAAGGTTCAATAACAACAACCAAGTCTTCAATTAAAGTTGTCAGTGGCGCCTAATCAATGTAATCGGGCTCCACCCTTTGTGATAACTTGCCGGCCGTTTCTTGGAATGGAATCGTCATTCCGAATCGAGAATGGTTTTTTGCTCGTCCTCAGAATACGGGATGAAGGATGGAATGGGGAGTATCATTCCGTTTCGTGGAACCCACCCGTAATTTAGATATAATTGTGGAACCGTATCTTTTAGTGCGTTTGAAGTATGATTATGTGTTTTGTTGAGAACGAGGGGAGAACTTGACTTTTTTTAAACCTTTTTTAGGCTTTTATTTGACACTAGTAGCGAAATAATAATGTGCATGTAACGCGCCTGTGTTTGTGTGACTAAATTATCTGTGAATGTGTATTGTGTAATGTATCTAATGTATTTGGTTTAATGTACTGTAGAATCGGTAAACCATTTGCTTGATGTTGAAACTTACTGGTCGCAAATAAAATATTACATATCTTAAGCTGATAAAGGATTGGGCTTTACTCAATATATTTTCTAATTAACGATATTCACTTTTGATTTTTTTTTATTAAATAGTTATAATTTATTTATACGTTACTTTACATTTTGTACCATTACTAAATGGTTTGGCTGCTTTGAAAGCTATTAAAAATTACTTTTATGTATTACTAGCTGCGCCTCGCGGCTTTGCCTGCAATAAAAAGTATCCTAAACTACGTTATAAACTATTTGTGTTCCTAATTTCATTCAAATCCGTTCAATAGTTTTTGCGTGAAAGAGTAACAAACATTCATCCATACATTCATACTCACAAACTTTCGCATTTATAACATTAGTAGAATTGGAGAGTATAGGGACCTAAGGATTTGGACATTTAAAAATCCACCCAGTTAAAAACTGAAAAAGTTCCTGTAATCCAGCAATTAGTCCTATAAATCGTTCACCAGCTCTACACCCATTGAAATAACTTTACCAGCAAACTTTTAACACTTTCGTCTGCTATTAAAAATTCAACGGCACCTCTGGAACTTGGACTATATTCGGAAAACGCTGTGACGGAAAGTGGACTAATTGGATCCATAAAAAGCAGTTCTTAGTGTTTTTAGTAAAACGGTATTAAATGTTTTGGAAACCTACTCCATTTCAAAAGCAAAGCATCCTAAAAACGGGGGCTTTTAGGAAGTTCCCAGACTACTTTGATTGCGGTGCGTTGTGAATTTCGTGTGATATTACATATGTTTTGTAAAAAAATTATGCTATGGAGGTCCAATTTTATCAAAACTATTTTATTTCTGGGATTGTGCTGACACTCGTAGAATATCCTTGATTGGTCTAATCCTATTCAATCCAAAAAGTTTAATTTGTCAAAACCTTCAATTATCAAATCATTTAATATGCTCAAATACTAGCTAATCAAATATGTGACTCGTCAAGTTATTGCACAATCAGACACTAAACATGTTCCATTTAAAAACTAATTAAGACTAGATTTATGTGTTGAGATCATAAAATCCATTTATCAAAATGTAGGTATTAGATAGTGTAGGTAGGTTAAAAAGGTATTTATTTGCTTAAACAATATAAATACAAACAATATCAAATATAATAATTATATCATTATTGTCATAAGGTTATTGTTGATTTGATCTAATCAGGTATAGCGCCCTGACAGATATATTTGTATTTATATTTGTAAATGACAATTTCTATTAATATCAATTAAAAAAGAAAGAAATTTTATTAGCAACAGAACAAAAATATTAATACAAAAGAACGTCCATTACTATATAGTAGGTACTAGTACTGTTTAGTAGATATATACTATTTAGTAGGTAATAATGAATGTTAGTTCTGGTTAGTCAGAACAAGTATTTAGGCTTTTTTAAATATTTGTCCTGTCGGGGAGTAGAGCCGACCTGCTCAACCACCACACCACAAAGGCTATCATACAGTAGATATCAGTTGTGTTCAGGCCATTTTATTACACGTGGTTTATTTTATATTATTAATAATAAATATATATAGGTATATTTGGAAAAAACACAATTCCTAATAAATGTAACGATTAACAGACTATTTGTAATTACTATAATACAATGTAATTAACCTTCGCCCGTAAATATTATTTCATAAAATACGTGAGTCTTATGCCTCAGTTTCTCATTTTCCTTTTGCGTCATTAAACAACGAAATCACGTCCCACTTTCCTTGTTTACCGATACACAAAAACAATACGCGTCTCAGCGAAATAGAGTCGACCCGCACCAACATCAATCTTAGTCCGAAGCCGCTCACTCATCGCCCGAAAAAAAATCAAAAAGCCAACGCAAAACCGACCGGAATACAGATGCCTTTTCAAGAATCCCGACGAAAAGACTGCTATTATCGACTTCTCGCACCCTCGCAAATAGTGCAAGTACTGACGTTATAGTTTGAACAGCAATCCAACGTTGAATTTGTAAATATTGGTACGTTTTTGAAGGATAGAATCGAAGAACGATTCTCTTAAATGGAGTCATTTGTATTGTACGAGGGGTAGGTTACATTGAATGTTGCATTTATTGACCACTTTCAGTCGAGTGCTTGCGGGTTGAGAATGGTTTTGTCAGCCGAGTGTGCGCCGAATATAAATTTATTTACGCTGCAAATACAAGTTGGACTCGAATCAAATTATTCGTAGGAATGCTGTAGACAGCGAGTTAACTGCAAGAAATGTACTATAACTTTTCCTCGTTCACGCCCAGTTGTCACATTACCGTTCCAAATCAGGAGATTTCCCGAAGTGCTTCCTTATCTTTGAAACTTCTTTTATATGTAGGTCAAAACGCAATTTATATCATTTTTTGTGGGTGTCGTTTGCATTAATTTTGGAGGGCGGCATCTGCGAATAATGGCGTCTCCAAGTTCGTATATTATTATCATTTTATTGAATTTATCAACCCGCCAAAAATTGCTTGTGGAAAATTTACACTTATAGGCGAGGTTGCGGGCGTGAAACAAGTTTAATATAATTTTGGTCAAGTCGTGTTAAGTTGGTTTTAAAAAAAGTTTTAATAACTAAATCACTTTTCTATATAAATAAGAATACATTTCTAAATAAATTTCTCGTCTATGGAATAATGAATTCATGTCATGCAATTAATAATACTGAAAATCTTTATACTTACATTTTGCTTTGATTTTGATGCAAGCTTACGTTTGGTGTACACAATATATTGTAAATTGGTTTGATTTCATACTGTAGTAGTAAGTATTCATACTTTTGTATTGGCTCTGTCAAAAACAAAACAGTCCTATTTCCATCATGTACTCGAATCTGCCTGTACAATGCAAATGACACACCCTCCTTCATTCAGAGGATGACAATAAACCATTTCATCTTCTGTCTTGCCCATTTCGTATCGCATTTAAATGGCTTAATCTGAATTTATGACGTTTTTTAGTGCGACTTAAGAGATTAGTATTTTTGAAAATATAGAGGAAAACGTGACTATTGTTTTCAGAATAGACTTACCTATTTAATAAATTTAATACGGAAATTGAAAAGAAAATGTAAAAGTCTCGTAAGAAAATGTAAATCTCTGTGATGTAGTGGATGAGCAGGTCGGCTCATAACTAGTAGGTGTCGGGTTCGATTCCCGCGGCAGGACACGTATTTGTGCACAGAAAAAAAAAGCGCAAATACTTGTCCTGAGTCTGGGTGTTGTGGGACCATGATCCTCGTAGTTCCTGGGTCCCTAGACACAGGGAATCCTAGTTAGGGTCCAGGATCTATGTATGTGATCGTTGGGCGTTATTATTATTATTATTATTATTATAACCATGCTCCTCGTAGTACACTGGGAATCCTAGTTAAGATGTAGAATATATGTATGTGATCGTTGAACATTATTATTATTATTATTATTTAGATATGAATATCGCTAAACAAATCATTAGATCATCATTTTACATTGACGGTTCGCTAAATTATAGATATGAGAAATCACATTTATTAGTACCTATATTCAGTACCGTCTAAATATATCAACACAGTCCACAAAACTTTACTCTGAATTATCATCTTCCTACAAAAGCGTTTAAAATTAATCAAACGCAAATTAAGCACGAAATTCAAATTTCTCATTTCAAGTCAATTGTAGCAACTTCAATGTTGAATGTTTTACACATAACGTGTAACATTCCGGGAATCGAACCTGTTGCTTAACTTGGTAAATGTCATTAACATTTTGAAGACTTCGTTTTGTAAGGCCTGCGTCGTGAAAACAGTTGTAGAGATAGCAGAAACCGACACAAAAATCAATAAAACATATTTGAAATACTTTTCATAACAATAGATACGAGTAAACTTTTTTAAGTTTTATGTGCGCATATAAGCAAAATGTTTAAAAAATGTTTTAGTTTTACAAGCACCCATTTATCTTAGTATATAAATATGAATTTCTATTTTCCTTGGGCATCGCATCACAGATGAATGGATAGAACATTTTCTTTGATTTTTTTGTGCTTATAATTTATAGGAGAAGGTTCTTATGAAAGAAATAGTTAAGAGAGTATAGAAAATATTCACCACGTGGATGAAACCGCGGGGCACAGCTTATCCATGCCAATTTGTTAGCTTCTACAACCGCTGTAGGTGCATTTATGTTTGCACCAGACACACGCCTAAATGTGCACATACAGCAAGTGTGCATGTTCCACCAAAATATATTGTAAACTTAATATTCCGCTGTGTTCAGAACTGGCGCTCGATTGTCTGCAGATGCTATCTCTAAATTAAATAATAGATGGACTTTTATATCGAAAACATGGCTGCTCAGACTTACACAGAATTTTAAATTTTGTTCTCGCATTAAGAAATTGCATTTCTTCAAAACGTATTGGTGTCTGCCTTTTATATTTTACCAAAAGGTAAACATAAGTTTATCAAAAAAATTATTATGATGTTTTGCTTATTAGGAAAGTGTGAGTGTATGTGTGTGCGTGCGTGCGTGCATGTGTGTGTGTGTGTGTGTGTGTGATTGTGAGAGATTTTATTGTGACGTTTTTTATTTTTTGTTGACGTTACAGAAAGCATAGTCCGCAGCGACCGCGCGCGGCCGTCTCGTCGGAAAAGATCATTTCGCAAACGTAATTAAACTTTAACTTCATTAATGAAAATGACTTATTTTCTTTTCAAATAATGGGGTCGGCATATTGTTCTCCGCGAAGCCATTCTTTTGTGCACAGAACAATAAAAGGCGTATTTCACTGTTCGGGCAATTGAAGAGGGGCCGTCACAGTTTTTCTTTTAATTGGTACACGTCACATAATATTAATACCTGCCGTAATGACGCTATTTATTTTGTACGGCAAAAGGTTGAAAATCAAACCGTCTTAGTTTTTCCATTAATTTTATTGCTTTTCATCGTGTTCCGGCAATCACTTGAACCGGTAATTAGAATCCGGGTTAACTGCTTTAACTAGTTAATACAGTTTAATGTTTAGTGGGCCGCATCGGAGTTGATATAGTTTGGTGGAAACGTCTATTTTATTTGAATTGGGAGGGTTTGGTAGAGCTTCCTTAGAAATAATGTATAACAGAACTGTGGGGTGATCATGGAACTGTAATTGCAATGCAACAGGAGAAATTTCATTTCTAATTTGAAAATTTTTATTCTAACTATGCATATAACCTGCGTTATGAAACTGTTAAATCCACAAAAATATTTGTTTGTAATGGTTGCAATCAAGTTACGCGATTGCCTAGCTTATCGCTATGAAATGTTATTAACAGACTTTACAAGATAATGAATCTTAAGCGAAGCTTTTTCACAACTGTGTTTGATTATTTTTGTCATGAAGTTAAACTACTACTAAACTGTAAGTCTTTTAGATATACTTACAACACAAAGTTTGACTTATTCAAAGTGGATCGACAAAGCATTCAATAATGATAATGATAATTATAAAAAATTACAAATCTGACATTATTAATTAAACATAAAAAATAAAATAATAAACTTAGTAACATAATTATTTTGCAAATATTGTTATTAAATAGACGAGCATATAAAATTAAATTGATCACACCAGTTTTGGTATGAATTCCTCAACGTCATATGGCGCCATATCTATTAGAAAACTTTTTGCTTTATTTTAAAATCTGAACAATTTCAACACATAGTATGGAATCTGAAAGAGCATTAAAAATTTTGAAACTAGCTACCCAGTACAATACATATTACATTTCCAAGTTCTGTTATTAGTGTTTCATTAAAGTTACAATCTAGTTAATAGTACGGCTGATAAGTAATTTAGTTTTTTCTAAACTGCTACAGCCTTATTAAAAAACACGAACTAGCTTTAGACTAGTTACACCATCTTTTGTCTCTTTCGATCCAGGTAAATATTCCAGTAGCAAAAAAAGGACAAAAGCTGAAGTAACTAGACTAATACCCGTTTATTAATAAGGCTGCTAAAGTTTAGTAATCCTAAGAATGTGTCTATTGACAGTTTTCTTAATGTCTCAATAAAAGGAAGGGTTCACCCAATAAAGATACTTTATTAGGTGAACAAAAAAAAAATTCCTAATTTGAAAATGTCTATTTTAACTATGCACATAAACTATGTATTGAAACTGTCAAATCAATACAAAATTGTGTTTTTATTTGTTGCAATCTACTTCCATGATCGCTTCACTTTAACATGAATTGATGATTATGTTAAAGTAAAATAAAAATGCGAGTTACTAACTTACTTAAGTTGTTATATCGCAACGAAGCGAGAATATAACCGTTGTACATGTACAGTGGTTGAAAAAGTTATTTTTCACGCGAGATAGCTCTCTCTGACAGGTGCAACAGTAAATGCGCTGTGTTTGCTCAAATAACACACATTGCGAATATGAAACCGAGGAAAACTCATAGTATGGAGACTATGAATTCAAATAAACCCACGTCTCTGGTCTTTCGTTATAGTGCATCTTCGGATATGACGATAGAATGAAATTGTATGTGATCACTATGTATGTGATCGTTGGGCGTTATTATTATTATTACTATCACATTGACGACGATACATGGATGTTAATTACGTTTCCTCAGTTTTATTGCAACATTCAAGATTTCCTTTTTTTTGTTTTGGTTTTGGTTCGACACTTTTGTGTATTTATCCAGTGTCAAGTAATAACTTTTTCAAGTTAATTTATATTATACATATGTATGTTGTATGTGTCAAGTCAAGTCACAGTCCAAGTCACCAAGTCAAGTCATAGTCCAGTCTAGTCAAGTCATACTGACTTCATACTGAGTCATACTGACTTGACTAGACTGGACTATGACTTGACTAGTAAAGTGGTGGCAACTTCCCAGAAGCTTCTATGGAGTTTTGGAAACAACACGAAAAGAAGCGTTTCACCATAATTATACCACTTTTATACACATTGTACTCCATGGTAAAGTTTTTAGGATGTGAAATTCACTAAGTAGCGAAATTCACTAACACAAGTTTTGGAAAATAATACAATGCGGTGACACGATCTGTTTCGTTTTCGCGCCAAAACTCAAAAAAGCAAAAGATTTCCTTATCATTCTTGGAATAATTAAGGATTAAATTAAATGATTACCGCTTTTGTTATAAGTAAATTAGGGCGAGCTTAAAATGATGCTTATTAATATTCATAAACTAGATATGATACTATTTAATTTTATACTTAAAAATAATTTATTAAAATTATAACATTTCCACATTTCTAAGATACAGGCGCTCATAAAATAACATCTCATCAGGAAGAAATATAGCTTTCGCAACTGAAACTACAACGAAGAGAGACCGAAATTCCGAGTGAAAGCACGTAGATTTATACCAGCGCTTTATCATGAAAGAAAATATTGGGAATATTTCCTGATTTCGTTTTTTCAGCAACGTAATTTATCTAAAAGCCGTAAAACTAGACGGCTGGAGGCAGACACGTCCGTCTCCGTATAAGTACCCTGGCGAAATGCCAAGGGTGAGGGTTATGGGCCTCGGGTCATCTGTGCAAGGATCTAGCAAATCGCCAATAGAATACCCACCCTGACAATAGCTAATAACGCCCAATTTCCTTTGACACCGTGTTCCGCTTAAACCTTTACGGAGTCACCTGAGCCCACCTCGTGCTATCACCACGTCATCTGGATTGAAAACCTTCGTGAGCTTTATTGGATTGGATAGAAGATTGAGATTTGCTTAAAGTTTTTGTCGATATTGCATCAACCTGCTAGTTCATCGGTGTCTTCGTTGTATTCCGTATTCTTGTTTCGGACAGAATTATGTCTATGTACGGTTATTGCTGAGACTTCGTCTTTCACGGTATTTTATTGTTATGAACTTGTAAAATATTGCTAACAGATTTTCTTCTAGAACTTTTTACTTTACAAGTTTTTTTTGTTGCAGTGCCTTGTGTCTCTGTTTTGTAAATTCAGCCGCTTTATCGCTTAATACTTTTTACTCGTTTAAATAGTCTAGTATCTAGTTAGAAGCGGTTACTTCAGCAATTTCGTGGTTTCTGTGTAACCCGGCACCTCTTTGTGAAGTTAACTCTTTGTGCCGCTGAGTCGTAATTAGAACCGAGGAAGCGAGGAACCGAGGAAGTCGCCTTACGATAGAAAACCTTTTTCTTTAAACCGGATACGGAACAATTTGGTACTCTGTCCGACTTTTTATTGCGGTTGATGACTGTTGGGGATTCCTTTTCTTTTTGTTTGATTGTGTTGAAACTAAACGGTTCTGTGATAACGGAATAAAAATAAAACTCAATGCATATAGAATTATGAGAACTGCCTTCTTTAAAGTTGCTAGGTTTTTTTAAATGTTAAAGAATGTCGTGACGAGCTAACCGTTCGCTTGATGTTAAGCGACACGGTTGCCCATAACAGTTGCAATGTCACTCGGAACTCTAAAGTATACAGTTTCGCGTGACACTGCACTGCGCACGTCATCCTGAGAAATCAGCACAATCTATATAAGATACCTAGACTGTGAGATTATGTCATAAATTCTCGTTTGCCCACTAATTTCACTAGTTACAGTGCCCTTCAAACCGGAACACAGCGGTGCTTGCGAACTACTGCGTGGCGGCAGAATAACTGGGAAAGCAGTGGTACCTACCTAAACGAACTATGCAGAAAAGTCCTACCACCTAGTAAAAATATTACAAATACTACTAAAATATTACTAATTACTATTAAATAATATACACTGTATATTATTTAATAGTAATTAGTAATATTTTATATTATAAGCCAGAATGCTGCTTGGCGGCATAATAACGGACAAAGCGGTGGTACCAACCTAGAAAAACTTTGCAAAAAAGTCCTATCACTCATTATTTTGCGTCATTAGCTTAAATTTTGATTAGGAGAATCAACATCAATGACTACCTTTCCTTGCTTTGCTACGCATTCTTGACAACCTAATAAAGGTCATACGTAACGCACTGGCGCACCTGGTCTTTACCTTGAAGAGAATTTCATCGTACATTGAGTACAAGTATACCGTATTTAATTAGCTTAAGGATAGAACGTAAAAACTAAACACCTAATCGCCAATTCAAATTTAGACCTATACTCTATTATAAGCAAATGAAGTTTCCCATCATAGTCAAATGTCGTAATTAAACCGACCTAAGGCTGGTAATTTTCCGGAAAATTGTTATTATCACAGTCTCCCAGTGGTTTTCATGTCCTCGTAAAATGAACCTTCAGCCCAGCGTATTTAGTCTAATAGGACTCATAGAATCTAAATTGTTATTTGAACGATTAGGGTTTATATAGTTTCGTTATTTATTTTTATTATTTACAAGTTAACCCTACAAAGGCTGTTCTGTCCAAATATCCCAGATTCTTTTATTTCAGTTTGTTCACCCATATTTAGTAAGTAAAATAAACAGGAATAAAGAGGGAAGACTTTTCCTCTATTTGAACATTTTCCGTTAAAATTCAAATTGTTAATTCCATATATGAAATTTTTAAAACAAAACCAGTGCCATTCTATCAGCCGTACTAAATTGATGCGCTTACCAAAAAATATTAAGTACGGTGTGGTGCTTGAGCAGGTCAGCTCATAACTCGTAGCCGACGGGTTCGATTCCCGCGACAAGACAAGGATATGTGCACATAAAAAAGCGCAAATACTTATTTTATGTCCAGGTCTTTAGGGACCATGGTCCTCGTAGTTCCTGGGTCCCTAGACACAGGTAATCCTAGTTAAGATCTATGATCTATATATGTGATCGTTGCGCGTTAACAAACAGAACTTGTTCCCATCTCATTCTAATACGATACAAGTAAATTTAATAAAACTTACACAAAAGAGGTATTCAAACCTCAACAAACCACACCTGGGCGGTCATCATACAACAATACTCCCAGAATAGGGCTTATTTCGAGCACAACCCATTTTACTTTATTGGTATAGAATATTGGAAATAAGGTAGCATCGGCAACAAATTTGAATTCAAAACGTTTAGCTAACTACCTACCTACTTTGAGTCTTAAACCTAATGTGTAGAGTCTTGTTTTGTTTGATTATGATTTGTTGCTTTGTACGTCACGGGACAAAAATACATGATGATAAATATACGCAGAGACTGCAGCCTTTACGATACACTTTCTTCAGCGGAATACATATGACACCGAGTTTTTTTTTTTTTCTCAATTAACGTAATGGTTCAGAATCTTGTGGAAGATAGAGTTTTCATCAACGATTCAAAAAGTAAAATACCTATACTGAAGGAATATGAATGAATGCCTAATATGAGTCCTATCCCCTTGAACACTAATTCACACCTAAGCGTCTTATTAGTTTAGGTGATTATGGTTTGGCCCCGTGAGTAAATTTAAAATAAGGGCACTTATAGCATTAATCATCATCACAAAATCACACTGCCAAATATTTTGCTACAAGCGCAAGATTTATCATTCAGATTCGAAACATTTGCCAGCTTAAAAGGTACCTTAAGGTGAAGAAATTAGCAGGGAAAATTGTAGCTGGAATACTGTCTAGACTGTTCTGACAGGGTACCGATAGCAGCCCATTTGTGAGTAGGTAGTGTACCTGGATGGTTGCCAAAGTACCGACGTGCTGCGCTGCCCTACAGGCTCAGAAGCTTCGCCACAACGTTTTATGTATTCAGAATTGAAAGCACTGATAATAAAATTGTCTGCCCACATTTGCTGCATCCGCAGACAGAACCTAATAAGTTAAATCGGACTCTGTATCATGAATCAGTTTATGCTTAAAGCATAGACTTAGTACACATAGGGCGAATTCTGTGGCTTACAGATTGAATTGTACTACTACTCTCATATATACAAATTCGTAATAATATAATATTATTATAAAATCCGCAGGATATGACAATCTAAGTCAAAATATAAAAAAAAACTATAATTCTGACTTAGATTCTGGGGGTTTTTTATCTGTCTCCTCTATTTAATATTTTATTTATAAAACTAACAAAAACTATCCATACACAAAACATTGTGGGCGTGACAATTGCCGCAATCCGCATATATTAGCTTGGAAGATAGATACCATGGCCCTCGTAGTTCCTGGGTCCCTAGACACAGGGAATCCTGGTTAGGGTCCAGGATGTATGTATGTGATCGTTGGGCGTTATTATTATTATTATTATTATTATATGTGGAAAAAATGAGGGAGATCTTTTTCCAATTGTGCGACATAAATTTTCTAAATATATATAACTCAAAAGTGACTGACTGACTGAATGACTGACATGATCTATCAACGCACAGCCTAAACCACTGGATGGATCGGGCTGAAATTTGGCATGCAGGTAGATGTTATAACGTAGGCATCCGCTAAGAAAGGATTTTTCGAAATTCCACCTTTAAGAGGGTGAAATGGGCAGTTGAATTATTTTCCCATTAGGCCACGCCGTGGGCGAAGCTGCGGGCAGAAGCTCGTAGCTAATAAAAATGTAGAAAACCAAAACACAAATTACCATGTATCACTTAAATCTTGTACAAGAACACGATGTGGTTTCGTGCCACCATACGATCAAATATCACAAAATTAAAGGGACCTCCAAATTCTCCTATTTATAAATGAACTCATTACCGTCGACCGCAAATTGCACCTCACATTATTCGGTGGTATGCACATTTACCATTATTAACGCAACCCCAGAGACTGGGGTGGTTTTAAGGCGTAAACACACGAGCGTTTTTATGTGACAAGTGCATGCCAAGCTATACTTGAGCCCAATGATCTCTTCAATTTCCTTAACAATTATGTAGCATACAATATTATATTTCTTTATTTTTCTACTCAAGCTCTTCGATCTTCGGTCGCGTAAGTACATAAAATGACACGGGTTAAAACGATAGGTGGGAGGTACGCTTTTGCCGCTGCCAAAATGCAAGGATTTGCCAAAGACCTAATAGTACGTTCTTGAAACCTTCTCTTGTGTCGTTACTCATATGAGATCCTGCTTACCTTAAGCTCCCGTAGAATTTCGTAAAAATGCAGCATTATTCATTCTCAGCAAACAGATGATGGTGGGTTCGATTCCCACCCAAGACAAACATTTGTGTGATGAACATACGTGTTTATTCTGCTTCTGGGTGTATATTGTATTCTATGTATGTATCACATTATGTAGTACAAACAAAAAGTATATAAGTATTATATCAGTTATCTCGTTCCCATAATACAAGCTTTGCTTAGTTTGGGGCTAGATGGCGCTGTGTGAAATGTCCACACATATTATTATTATTATTGTTAAGTTTGAACGTTCAAGAAACGCCAGCGTGTCACCGCCCCAACGCACCCCAGAGACACGGCGCTCTTATACGTGATACACATTTTAATTCCAACACAACATGCGAAACATACACTGGAATTTAATTTCCGTGGAATAATTTATTCGCTTTATTCCGCGGTCACTTCATTGGCGTTCGACGGAATCGTGTTTTTTGGTTTTCGTCCCGCGAGGTGACAGCCATTTTAATTACGCACATGTTATTACAAAAGTGTATAATTTGAATGAGAAATGGTTTGCAATGAAGGTTTTTAGCTCTTATTACCTATAATCATATTTATTATTGTGTGAATGATGTCAGGATAGTTAAAATCACCTAAACAGTGAAAAGCTTAAAATGTATAATTTTTGTCTTGTACCAAGATCGATCATTTCGGTTGGATATGTGCAACATTTTCAAACTTTGAATTCCGTATCACAGAACCCAGTCCTTAGTGTGTTTTATCGTTCAATTAAGCAAAAATCGACGACTGATTACCGTTCTATAATCAAGATATGAAACATGACACTCGTAACATTAAATTCACGCGTCAAAAACTTAATAAATGCTATAGACATAATGTTATGCTATTCTAAAAATGTAGATGAATACAGAATAATTTGGAATGAAACAAGTATAATGTAAGTAAGTTGTGTTGTACTGTATTTCGTCAAAAATCACTACAACTTGTATCATAAGCCGCAGTACATAAAAAAATATGAAAAGAAATCTAAAACCGTTGCGATTCTATCAATCTTTTCCTTTATCTCAGAAAACAATTAAATCTCAAAGAATACAATCAGTTTATATCGATTCAATTTGTGCCGGAGTAGGGTCCGCCTGGCAGGACCTCAAGATAAACGGATTATGTCAGCCTTGTCAAGCCACCGGGACCAGGCCAACACTAGTGGATTCAACAAATATTTAATAATGGAAAGTTTCTATTGCTCATAGAAGACTTATTACCTTATGATAGATAAGTTTCTGAAAATTCGAGTCATGGAATATGACTACCGTCGTGGCGGCACACAACATCAACGACGTTTACGGAGCAAACACTACAAACAAACGCACCACTTTTTATTGGTTTGCTTTCGTTCTGTAAATTTCAAACTGCATCCTCCTAGTCCTAGTCGTCTGAAAACTTTGAAAATAACGGATTAACGGCGATTGTGGAAGCTAAAAAAATACAATACCTGAGAGGCAATACAAAATGCCTTTTTAAAGATAAAGATAAAGATAAAAATTTATTATCCACAAAAAAATATATTGATGAGTTATACCTACAATAATAAATTTAAATAAATAATATTTCCATAGCTTACATACTAAATTTTAATACATTTGTCGCAGTATAATAACTCAATTACCTACGGGCCCCAAACTAGGCTTAGCCTGTATCTTGGGAGCCCCTAAGTACAAACGTTGCCAGAACGATTTGATTGCATGTAACTGGGTAGTTACACATGTTGACGGCTTGACTATATAAGCTCGAAATACATAAATTCACTATAGAAAAGAAATGGATACACAGAGACAAAATTAACAATTATTGAGAGAAGTGTTGATTAAAAAGTTTTTCTTAGTAAAGTTGACGCAATTATTCTTTAATTTAAATTGTAGTAGGCCCAGTACCGAAAATTCTACAGAAATGGATAATTTTGAAGAATTTGTTGCCTTCCAGCCAGCTGATTTCTTCAAGAAAGGCATTAATAAACTGCCACTGCGTTAGCAAAGATACATCGATTGAATGGGCGATTACTTTGATTAATAGAAAAAAAATACCGTACCTTGTTTCATAAAAACGACAATTTCATAGGTATCAATAATTAAATGTTCAACCACACTCCTACACAAATCTCACACTAGAATCAGTTAATGGAAGTGGTTAGCTTTCCATTAATTAACACTGAGAGCAGTTAGGTTTCCAGCATAATTATTTATGTAACTTACTGCCTATTAATATAAGCAATCGTGTCGTCTAAAGGAGCCGTATTTACAGGAAAATACTGTTGTAAATTAATCAACTCAGATTGATTGCTTGTAAAAACATTAATGCCCGTTAGTTTTTTTTTTATAATTTGGCCCCACACTTTTGTGTATTTAGCCAGTGTCATGTAATTGATAATTATCAAGTTAATGATATTTCACGCAAATATGTGTCAAGTCACAGTCGAAGTCATCAAGTCAAGTCGTAGTCAAGTCATAGTCTAGTCAAAGTCATACTCCTAGTAAAGTGGTGGCAACTTTACTTGAAGCTTCTATGGAGATTTGGAAACAACACGAAAAGAAACGTTTCACCATCATTATACCATTTCCCCACTCACGCCTGTATTCCAGCACTTAACGAATAGAATGCCACCAATTTATGCACTAACACTGAAAATAACACAAGTTTTGGAAAATAATACAATGCGGTGAAGCAATCTTTTTCGCGTTCCCGCCAAAACTCGCCCGTTAGTTTAAAGTTAGTTAAAAAAGTAAAGTTTGACAGCTCTTGGGTTCGCACTTGTCAAGTCAGCATGTCAAATGTACTTTACTGTACGCTCATTAATTGAGACAGGTGATGATCAACAGGCAGCCAATAAGCATTCAGTATTTAATATGCCAAGTTGACATGAACTTAACAAACGCTATCGAGAACCCGGGGGTGTTGCTTAGCTAAGTAGTATTTTAAATAGACTTTAGTACATACGGGCGTAAGTTTTTTTTTTTTGCTTATAGGAATACTTTTTCAATAAATACTAAAGTTATTAATAATAATAATAATAATAATAATATGTGTGGACATCTCACACAACGCCATCTAGCCCCAAACTAAGCAAAGCTTGTGCTATGGGAACCAGATAACTGATACAATACTTCGATACTTTTTTGTTTGTAAATACATACATAGAATACAATATGACACCCAGACACAGAACAAACACCTATGTTCATCACACAAATGTTTGTCCTAAGTGGGAATCGAACCCACAACCCACAGTTCAGAAGGCAGGGCTACTACCAACTGAGCTATCGGGCCAGTCATTCAGTATTCGTTGGAATAAACAAAACACAGTAATAATAGAAAAAGTATTGTTTTAACCAAGTTACTGAAAAAGTTAAGTTTTTCGTTTCATTCAGTTTATAACTTACTAGCTTCTGCCCGCGGCTTCGCCCACGTAGCTATCGGAAACAAAGAAGATTTTTTTTCATAAATTATTCAACCACCCATTTCACCCTCTTGGGGGTGGTATTTCAAAAAACCCTTTAAAAAAACACATCCTTCAAATTTCAAGCCTTTAGGACCAGCGACTTAGGCTGTGCGTTGATATATTAGTTAGTCAGGACTTTGAATTTTATATGTATAGATTAGCGGGATAACCATTAACAGATATGGAAACATATACCCTTAGAATAAAGTAAATAGGCGCAATTATAGCGTGCTTATTGAAAAATAAAAGGTTCAAATTTAATATCTCGTAGTAGTAGAACCACCAATTGTAAAGTAGCAGACCGTGCATTTTAGCTATATTACCGTATGAACTTCCAAGGTATAAAAACGCGTCGTTTAAATGCAATTTCATCCTATTTTATATGAACCCATGTAACGCAGAGTTTGCATAAAATTCACCTTTACTGAATTATGCTAAGTATCTTCCTTGAGGTGTTAAGCCGGATAAAATTCGGATCACTTTAAGCAAGAATAGCTGTCAAGGGAAAGCAGCGGGTGCATAGCATTCTATTAAATTTAATTTAAAAAAATAAAAGTAAGTGGTTTTCTAGTCTGTTAATGAATTCGCAAAAGTCATAGATTAGTTATTTTAATTTTAATTTATGTACTCGTGATGTACTTTCCAGTTGTAAAATATAAAATAAATAAATTAAATAAATTAAAAAAAGTGTAGATCCACTAAGAAAGGGGTTTTTCGAAATTCCATTCCTAAGAGGGTGAAATGGGTGGCTGAATTATTTATGAAAATTTTTCTTCTCCTTTTCCTATAGGCCACGCGGGTGAAGCCGCGGGTAAGAGCTAGTCTAGTAATAATATTACTAGACTGAGTTTAATGATTAAGTTTCATTTGCCCAGTAATTTTGCCCAGTTTTGGAAAAAAGCAACCAAACAAAGGAAAAACGCCAAAAATATTTTCAGTCCCGTTCGGAGTCCGGATCTTGTGGGACAGAATAAAACAAACCAAAATAATACATAGCCGCGCGATGGTCTTACGTTCCGTTCTACGTAGGCCGCAATAATGCAGACGCCATTTGTCAGGATAAACACGCTGCCACAAGAAAAACTGGTTGTGTAACGGACAAATATTTTTCAGACTTGTTTGTTTCAGCAGTTTTTGCTGGTTTTAATTTAGAGGAATTTGCTAGAGTACGTAAGTGGAAAATACGTTGACACGTACTCGTACATTCTTCGAAAATGATAAAGTAATAGTAGAAGATTATAATGTAAGATATTTGAAAGTAAGTAAAGTAGTAAAATAATATTTGCTTTGCTTAGTTTGGAGCTAGATACCGCTGTGTGAAATGTCCACAAATATTTATTATTCACTAGATGCGCCCCGCGGTTTCACCCGGGGATAAAAAGTATTTTAATTATTTACTCATCCCACGGAAAATTTTCACTTTTCCGGGATAAAATGTAGCCTATATGTTAATCTAGTGTATAAACTATCTTGGTACTGAATTTCATCTAAATCCATTCAGCCGTTTGAGCGTGAAGGAGTAACAAACATACACACATACACACAAACACACATACAAAACTTTCGCCTTTATAATATTAGTGTGACTAGTTGACCCGCCACGTCTTCACACGGGTGAATTAGTAAAACTCGGTAGAACGAAATAAAAAGTATTTTATGTCAGTCTCCTGGTTTTAAACTACCTCCCCACCAATTTTCAGCCAAATCGGTGCAGCCGTTCTTGAGATATAATTTAAAAGTTCGGCAAATGATCTAGTCGGAAAATAAACCTTATCACGCTATGATAAATTCTACCAGTATAGTATTCAAGTTAAGCTTAGGTTAGGTAGGTTATAAAAAAATATATATCTTGACGTAATGCTTTAAAAATTTATTTTTATTTTTATTTTATTTCATAGGTCTACCAACAATTATATCATTAAAACTAACGTAACGAACATGATCATAATAAAACTAAATGTATAATTAATTACAGGCAAACACCGCATGCTACAAAACTTTAAAAGAATAACACTTAATTTAAAATATGTAATAAAAATTATAAAGATTACTGTAATTTATAAAAAACACATTTAAGAGAAATATTTTATGTTTTTACCTCATATCTGTCATTTATGAAACGATTTAAAAAAACATTTTTATTATAAGGACATACTCACAGGTAATATTTAAAAGAAGTTTCATTAAAATTGGTCTAGTAGTTTGATCTTTCAATTGAAATAACTGGGATAAATATATAAATATTGCCCCACGATGACACATAGATCCTAGACCCTGAATATGATTACTTGTATCTAGGGACCCAGAAACGACAAAGAACATGGTCCCACAACACCCAGACGCAGAACAAGTATTTGAGCTTTTTTTTCATGCAGAAATACTTTTCCAGCCGCGGGATCCAACTTGCCCCCTCCGGGCCATGACCCGACCTGTTCAACCACTATACTACAGAAGTGTTCAAAATTTGTATGATCATATCATTAAAGTGATTCTCACATATTTCTCAGTATGAAATTATAACGTGACTGGCGTCAACCCCTTTTTGAAGGATGTTATTGATTTATCCAACCAGTGTTGCGTAAGAGCATCAAGAACATACTCTTTATAATATGACTTAATATAAGAATGGCTAGTTTTACCTTTGCTTGTTGTCTGTTGATATTAATTTTTAACTCCAAGCGTATTCTTAAAATAATTTAAATTTATCATAACTGCTAAATTCAAGCTTCATAATATGACTAAATTCAAGCTTCATAATATGACTAAATTCAAGCTTCATAATATGACTAAATTCAAGCTTCATAATATGACTAAATTCAAGCTTCATAATATGACTAAATTCAAGCTTCATAATATGACTAAATTCAAGCTTCATAATATGACTAAATTCAAGCTTCATAATATGACTAAATTCAAGCTTCATAATATGACTAAATTCAAGCTTCATAATATGACTAAATTCAAGCTTCATAATATGACTAAATTCAAGCTTCATAATATGACTAAATTCAAGCTTCATAATATGACTAAATTCAAGCTTCATAATATGACTAAATTCAAGCTTCATAATATGACTAAATTCAAGCTTCATAATATGACTAAATTCAAGCTTCATAATATGACTAAGCTAAACGAATAAAGTTGGTCATTCACTACTTATCGCCATAAAAGCAAAGCAGGGCTCAGTTTAACTAAAAACTGGCGCGGACGAGCATTCGTTTGAATTTAGTTCTGAAGTTGACCGCAGTGTAGAGTGGCGTTCACCAGTGAATGTTTTTTTTTGTTGAAAACTAGTACTGACTGAGTTCTTTAATTTAAAATGATTTTTAAATTGTTTCGTTCAGAATAAGTAAAAGCTGACGTCAAGGTTTTAGGACGCACGAGACATCACGAACATTACATGATTAATTCCTACTCTATTATCCCCCGCGGTTTCACCCGCGGATAAAATGTATTTTAATTATTGCCTCATCCCACAGAAAAACTTCACTTTCCCGGGATGAAATGTAGCCTATATGTTAATCTAATGTATAAGCTATCTTGGTATCGAATTTCATCCAAATCCATTCACCCGTTTGAGTGTGAAGAAGTAACAAACATACACACATACACACAAACACACATACAAACTTTTGCCTTTATAATATTAGTGTGATGTGATTAGTGTGATAACCACCGCAGAAACACTAGTCACTAATATAGTTTAGAATAGGCAAGTTGAAACGGCATTTACTGGAATGGCAGTCAATCTATGGAGCTTTGTTTTTAATAATGATATAGAGTTAGCCGGTGGGTAAGATATAGAACTATAGTTTTTTGAACAGGTAATGAGCAATAATCCTATATTAAAAAGAGCATATGAGCAAAGTGGCAGCGTAACTTCCAATGATTAAAACGGATTGTGTAAAAGGAAATTGGATGGCAATAAAAAACATTCTTCGACGCAATCTGTTTTTCCGTGCTTCATAATTTTTGCACGGGTAACACTGCGCTTTAATAAAGTAAAAAATGTATATTTATGTACAGTATGAAACAATATTCGAAATTCAATTTTGTAGTCCCCATTTATTTGTAAAATTCCAGGCAGTATTTATGAAGGTACGGCAACTATGTTACAGTAAAAGATAACGCTTTTAAATTTACAAGATTTTTTTGGTTATAAATTTTATTTTTATTATCATTTGACTGACCTGATAGCGCAGTTGGCAGTACATCTGCCTTCTTTACTGTGTACTTTTGTGTGTACTTTATTTCTTCAATTGTGGGTTCTAGTCCCACCATTCCCAACATTTGTGTGATAGCCATTTGTTCTTTGTCTGGATATTCTATTGTCATCAATTATCAATCAATTACCTGGTTTGTCTTAGTACAATTGTGCTTAGTTTGGAGCTAGATGAATTAATGTCCACAAATATTTATTTTAAAGCTAAAAAATAACAAATTTATTACAAGATTTTTGCTTATCCAGCTGATATGGCTTGGTCCAGGTTTTTTAAAATGTAATCGAATGAATTGACGAGCTTGTCGTTCGCCCAGTGCTAGTCACAATTATAGTTAGTAATAATTAATCGGTGTGAAAACAGCTTTATAATAAATGTAATATGTACATAGGTATAAATAAGTAAACATAGGTTTAAAGTGATTTACATCACTACTTCAATATAGCACTGGGGCTCGTTGCTGGTGTTTTATAATTGCTGAAATGTATAGAAAAATATATAAAAGTCAATGGTATTATTATTATTATTATTATTATGCTTGTGTTATAATTCTTGGCTCGTTATTTTTCCAACCGGAATTACGGATTGTCATCGCTTAGTAATCAACATAAGTATCCACCACACTTAAATACAATTTCAGGCGAAATGTGGTTAACCGTAAGCTTATTTAATGGAAAAAAAGTTCAATACATAATTTGACCCTTTTAGGAGTTGAATTATAAATACCGTTATCATTCAAACAAAAGTGACACCCTTAAAAATTTAAGTTCCCTAGGTCCAGCGATTTGGGATGTAGATACGTAGTCTTTTAGTCTAGTCTAGTGTCAATCGGTCAGCCAGTCACTGAGGATAGATCTGTGACAGTCATCTATACTGTTCTTGTGATGGCTATAACCTCTACCATAGACGCAAAGTTGCCAGTTTATCAGTCTTTAATCGAGTGCATTTTGGAGAGTGCACCTTGGAGTTGCATAACCTGATTTCACCATCAATGTTCCACTATCAGACAAGTACGTGTATGAAAAAACGCCACCGTTAAAAGGTTAATATCACATATGCGAACAAAGTGATTTGGCTCCACGTTTATCATACGGACAGCCAATGAGGGGAATGCTTTACCGGAGTCCGTATTTCCCGAAAACTATATACACCCTTGGATTCTTCAAATTGAGAGTGAACAGGTATCTTTTGGTCAAGCGTATTACATCCTAGACTGCATCGTCACTGGTAAGGTGATATGGTGGTCAAAAGCAAACTTAACAAAGAATAAAAAAAATGTTTGTATACCATTATATCCAACAAATAAGCCGTATCATTTAGTTATCGAGAGAGAGAGAGAGAGAGAGAGAGATAGATAGAGAGAGAGAGAGATAGATAGAGAGAGATAGATAGGGAGAGTAGTGGAAGAGAAGAACTACCTATCCACACATCGCGAATTGTCAAAACTACGTGTCTATTCATTTGTACTTCATTCATCACAGCACCCTAATAAATATTTTCGACCGATCAAAATAGTCTTTTTCCAAATTATGAAGATGATTAATCTTGATCTAATCCTTTAAGCCCAGTAATTGATTAGGTGAACGTAAATAGGATTTTCTTCTACATTTTTGGACTATGGTTTTCTTAATTGGTTAAAATATTATCTGTGCCGATTAAGTAGGCTTTTACTTCTCCGTAATATACTTAAAATAAAATACTTTCCTAGGAGCAGTGATTACAATATTATGTTTTAATTATAAAGGCAAAAAAAATGTTTTTGGGAGGAGATCTTTCATTAATTAATGTGAAAATATATGCTCTTTTTGTGAGCAACGATCACATACATAGATCCGGAACCCTAATTAGGATTCCCTGTGAGAGATCCAGGAACTACAAGGACCATGGTCCCACAACACTCGGATTCAGAACAAGTTTTGCGCTTTTTTTTTCTGTACACAAATACCTTGTACCTTTTCTCTCTCCTTTTTACTCTTACATTTCCCACTGTCACCAGGAAGTGTTCAGTAGTGGACGATGTTAGGCTGATGAAGAACAGTTATAATAATTATATTGTGGCATTGGGTACTAGTTGGCGCTGAATAAAAACCTATTCTAATGGATGCAGCCCTGGTACTCTGTAGCTAAATCTTTTATAATACTAAAAATCATTGTGGTGCTCTATAGAAATTAATTTTTACGCTTTGTATCACACACAAAACGAGTCTGTTTTAGGCCACACGACTGAAGTAAAATTTCTTTGGTTTAGCTCCATTTATCGGCCGGTATAACTTTGTTTGCTTTGTTTAATATGTCGCCATCTTGACAATTGTAAATTGTCATTTTATCGGACATACCAACATAGTAAAACAAATTTTTAACGTTCACAATGAAAATCTACATTAACCAACAACTTTCATCTGCCGTTCGAGTCCTCAGATTACTCCCCAAGTCAAGCGTGCGAAAAGAATTTTTACTTCGAAAACACCGACCCATTTTTGGTATCAGTGCTTTTTTAGGTACGCTTATCATCGGTAGGTACTGTTTCAGAAATCTCTCCTTACTTAAATGATATTAAGAATCATCATTAATATTTTACGTGTACATTATTACTTTTTCCAAAATAGAAACACAAGCCACCAATTAACGGGTGTGTGTGTGGTTTTAAGTGAATTTAGTTAAATTACACAAACGTTATTTACACCGAGGCGCGATAATTTTGTTTGATAACATTGAGACGTATGTACATTATTTATTCAAATCGAGTTTAACGTACGTGGCTGGAGCCGAGCTACCGCGTAGATTTTAGTTTTATAGATGAAAATTTTAGTTTTAGAAACCATTTTAGAAGATATATTTAACTAGTTGCGCCCCGCGGTTTCACCCGCAGATAAAAGGTATTTTAATTATTTACTCATCCCACGGGAAAATATCACTTTTCCGGGATAAAATGTAGCTTATATGTTAATCCAATGTATAAGCTATCTTGGTACCGAATTTAATCCAAATCCGCTCATCCATTTGAACGTGAAGGAACAAACATACACACATACACTCAAACTTTCGCCTTTATAATATTAGTGTGATTGCTTTCTTTTTCACCTTTTGTCGAAATTCTTTACGCCAAGAATTACTGTCGATATGATTTGGGAGACCAGACCCCACTCTTTCCTGTTCAGCCACTTATTTTCATAAAACCTTTTCGTTGAACTTTTAATGAACCCCCCTTTTTTAGGTTCCAATTCAGATACCACCTTATCATTATTTCCAGAGTAACCAAGCACACATACATGTACGCCTTATATATTTATTGTTGCCATACATACACATATCCATGTACACAACTCAAACATTAGGAACCTTTTCATGCAGAGAGATATATATATATGTATATACACACACACACACACACACACACACACACACACACACACACACACTTACACAAACACACACTCAAGCCTTAATAACATTCATTCATCTTTCATAACTGCATACATGTATAATATATGTAACTACCTTTCGTTTCGCAGTCACCCAACACACCCTTTCACACAAAACACACGAGAAAACTGTGATGTTTGCCTTTCTTTGTTTGTTTGATTTTTAGGTCTTGTTATTTCTATTTCACAGAATGTATTTAACTAGGTACTTACATAGCCATAATTTGTTAACTTCTTCTTATTTATTCTTTATTATGTAACTATTAACTGTGGAAGACGCTAAATCCCACGACACAGGTTGCCCTAGTGTGGGATTCAGAGTTTCATAGTTATCATACCCTCTTTTACTGTACCAACATTCTATGTACCTATTTTATCTAATGTATTGTTTTTTGTCAAATAAATTATCATTATCATTATCATTGCAAACCTTGAATTTTTTCTCTTCAAATATCAAGTGTAAGATAGTTTTTTTTCAATTAATGAATTTACTCAGATGACGAAATGTTATGAAAATAAGTTAAAATAGCTTAGAATACTGCAAAAAATTTTTGTAAGTAATATTTTTGATGATATTTTTTAATAAGTTTTATCAATCGCACCAGAACACATTTTTTTTTACTTAAACTTATATTAAAACCCCTGGAGAAGTATGATTTATTGTAATTTTTTGGACGCAACTACTAATTAGGTACTGTAGTTTGTCCGTTTGGTCTCAAATTTATACTAAAACTACAAAAATAATTATAAGGAAGCTTGGGAGTGACGGAGATTTTTTAAATCATTCCGTATTTTCATACAGTGAAGTATAAAGTACAAATGTGATAAGCCAAATCTAGTTAGTAATTTATAATACAATTTTCTTTCAGGTTTTACCTTGATTCAGATCTCTATAAAAATGTACTATAAATAAATAAATAATATGTGTGGACATCTCACACAACGTCATCTAGTCCCAAACTAAGCAAAGCTTGTACTATGGGAACCAGATAACTGATACAATACTTAGATATTTTTTTTTGTTTGTAAATACATACATACATAGAATACAATATAACACCCAGACACATAACAAACACCTATGTTCATCACACAAATGTTTGTCCTGGGTGGGCATCGAACCCACAACCCACAGTTCAGAAAGCAGGGTTACTACTAACTGAGCTATCGGGCCAGTCAAACTATAAGTTGGAAAGAGAACTATAGGTATGACATTTGAAACACAATGCCTAATTAAATCATAGACTCTAGTTATTCTACGACGAATAGATGACAAACCTAATGTCAGTTTGGTTTCAGGTAACCTATCAGTCATGAAAACATACATCTATGCTATCTTCCAAAAAGTCGTATGTACACCCCCACACAAAATTGATTACCCACATCGAAGGCGCGAATCCAACCTAATCCTTTGGCGTTGTCAAAGAATAAATTAGCACAGAAGTGTCAAACCGGTCAAACGCTTAATGCCGGCAAAGGGCGCCCGGGCAAGGCAAAATTAAATGAAACGGAAAAGTGAATAAAAAGGTGAAATAGGGACACAAAAGCGCTCCTTGACCCCTCGGGGGAACACTTAAGTTATTTTTCTTTAATTATCACGAGTGAAAGTATTGAATTTCGCCAATTACCTTTGCAGTCTTTAATTATAAACGCAGGGTAATTGCCAATGGCTTTGTTTTGGTCTTGCCTGAGCTTTGAACGCTGCATCAATTAACAAAATGATTGAAGTTTTAAGCTTGCCATAGTTTTTGTCAGTTGAATTGTGGCCATGCTAGTAACTTAATCTCTTTCTATATATCATATGTCTAAACTATATCAGTCAGTCACCATATATATGTATATAACTCAAAGGTGACTGACTGACATAGTGATCTATCAACGCTCAGCCCAAACCACTGGACGGATCGGGCTGAAATTTGGCATGCAGGTAGATGCTGTGACGTAGGCATCTGCTAAGAAAGGAATTTTCGAAATTCCACCCTTAAGAGGGTGAAATGGGTGGTTGAGTTATTTTCCCATAGGCCACGTCGCGGGCGAAGCTGCGGGCAGAAGCTCATCAGCAAATAAAACCAATTCTATTGTAAAGGAACATTTCTAATAACGAGCGAACATTTTTAGTTTACAATAAAGTTAATCTGCTGATTGTGCACGCGGTTATAAAACTTGCATATGAAAGAATCTTCAACCAGAATCCATAATTATTAATTACTTTTACAAGTCATATTTGGATTGAGCAAATAAAAACAATCTATTTCTCTGTGTTCCACAACACGTTGACTTCAATTCTGGAGGCCGGAGTTCGATTCCCACGACAGTCTCAGTATTTTTGCAAAGAGCAAAGCACAAACTAAGAAGCAGTCTTCTGTCTGGGTGTTGTGAGAATAGCCTCATGGTGTCATGGTTTTTGTTCCTGTGTCTCTAGATAGGTAATCCTAGTTAGAGTTGAAAGATTTTTATAATTAAAAAGATAGATAAAAGATAGTAATCTGTGGACATTTTATACAGCACCATCTAGTCCCAAACTAAGCAAAACTTGTACTATGAGAACCAGATAACTGATACAATACTTATATACTTTTAGAATACCATATAACACCCAGACACAGCACAAACATCGACGTTCATCCCACAAATGTTTGTCCTGGGGGATCGAACCCACAACCCACAGTCTAGAAGGCAGGGTTATTTATAACTGAGCTATCGGGTCAGTCAATTATGTGCTTATTTTTGTTTGAATTAGTATATTTGGTTCACGTCATTATGCCATTTTACTATTTAGCTACTCAGTACTGAATGACTTTACTTAATTACCTACCATTTCTTAGCCATTACAATTTCAAATCAAAAAAGTCCTTGAAATCGGTGTCCAAAGTCATAGGTGCAAATCTGTTTCCCACCATACTCCTATCGCATCTCTACCTGTGCCTGCTCGCTTATCTTGACAAGTGTTGTTCGCATTACGCATTGCCAGTGATACCAGGTTTTGTAGGAAAAAAACGGGACAGGTACAAATACAAATGGTAAGACTGGGGGAAATGGGACATCAGGCTTGTTAAAGTGGAATAAGATTGGGATATCAAATTACATTTAAATGTTAACGCCTTACTCATTATTTATCTTTTTACAATTTTGGCTGTATTTACGCGGCAGTTTTATCAGATTTGAAACAGAGCAGTGTTCGTTAATGACAAATAATTTAGTAACTCATTATATCATATATTTAGATGCTTTTAACTGTATATAAAGCGAACCAAAGACCTAAATTTCTCCTTGGTAATAACAATAGAATCAAATCAAAAAGGTTCATGTCAGCACTATAAGTTTAAGTTCATTTTTTCTTACTAACGTAAATAATTATAATTTAATTAGTTGCGCCCCGCGGTTTCACCCACGGATAAAAAGTATTTTAATTATTTGCTCTTCCCACAGAAACATTCAACTTTTCCGGGATAAAATGTAACCTATATGTTAATCCAGAGTATAAGCTATCTTGGTACCGAATTTCATCCAAATCCATTCAGCCGTTTGAGCGTGAAGGAGTAACAAACATACACACATACAAACTTTCGCCTTTATAATATTAGTGTGATGTGATAGTGTGATGATTATTATTCCAATTAAGCTAAAGATTAATTAGAATGTGTGGTATTAAATGAGTATGATTTAGTAAGAAAAAGTACTTTTTGAAATAACGGGACATTCGTACGCGAATATCAACCATAATGCACGCTTGGCTACACTACGCATAAACCCAAGTTCCGAAGAATAATAAGAGATTTGATAAGATTTGTTTGGCCTACGTATTGTGTTTCTCTATTTCCGTATCTTTTCCTCGAAATACTGCGATACTTTGCCAGCGGGTGGCGCTGTTCTTGACATTATTTTTATAGTTTTTTGTATGCCACTGTGCGATTATGGCACTTGTTATGATATTTTTGAAATATGTGCTTACATTATTCGGATATGTTATGATTATATAAAGTTATTTTCATTCGTTACTTATGATACTCCAGTGGTGACCACGAACTGGAAGGTCCAACGTAAGCCGGCTTCTACCAGGCACTGGCCATCTATGGGGTGATCACGGAACTGGAGGAGAAATTTCATTCATAATTTGAAATTTTCATTCATTCCAATTTTCATTTAAATTTTAAAACTATTGACATAGACTGCGCGTTAAATCAGTCAAATCCATAAAAATTACTACTATAGGGTAAATTATTACAATAGGGTAGCAAAAATAGATAAGAAATAAAATTATGTTTCTTTTTTTAATTTTATAATATCGTTTATTATATCATTGGCAAGTATAGAACCACAAGACACTATGATTAACCATAAAATACAAATTATACCGGAATAATGCAAGCCAAAAAAAAACTTAGTAATAGTTGTGAAAAACCTATTACAGTCCAGCCGCTAAAAAACTGCGTCATAGCTACAAAAACATTGTCAAAAGCTGAAATCAAAACCGTAATTTATGATCACTTTTGCTACGGTTATAGTAAAACATAAACAATGATGGCTACCCATAAAGTTCTAACTTATCCTAATGCAGTATAAGTTCTATACACCATTGTTGCCATGCCATTACAGAACCAAATAACATAACATGCCATTTATACAAACATTTAGTCCCATTTGTGCTCTAAGGGATTTAATTTATGTCCATACGTAATCCAAACTGCTTATAAAGTTGTACTAGCCGGGATTTATAATTTATGGGCCTATATTATAGCCGAGGGTTTGGGATCGATAGATCAGAAGTGGAGTTAGTAGGGATCGCAGTCGTACCAAAGGTGGCGCCACTAAAAATGTTGCCATGCTACTTAGTTGAAAAGTTACCATTTCATTAAAATTTCTAAGTATTCAAACAAACGTTGATGTTGACAGTGCTAATGCTAGACTAATATAAGTATACTATACTATACTATAATTAGTAACATGTTTTCGTAAGGCATCCAAAATAGTTGCGACTTAAATTTATTCCACCTAAGCAGGATTGGGTGCATGGAACACTTGGGCAATAGGAACCGCGTGTTCCATGACCATTTAATAATTCATTTAGTAAAAAAAACTCCAGACAAAATCTACCGCATGAAATGTCATAGTTTAGTTGAATAATTAATGATAATAACAATATAATAATAATAGTAGCTTTCTTTTACCATGAATCTTTTCTTTATTTTCTTTCTTTTCTTCTTTTCTTCTTTTCTTTCTTTTCTTTCTTTTCTTTCTTTTCTTTCTTTTCTTTCTTTTCTTTCTTTTCTTTTTTTCTTTCTTTTCTTTCTTTTCTTTCTTTTCTTTCTTTTCTTTCTTTTCTTTCTTTTCTTTCTTTTCTTTCTTTTCTTTCTTTTCTTTCTTTTCTTTCTTTTCTTTCTTTTCTTTCTTTTCTTTCTTTTCTTTCTTTTCTTTCTTTTCTTTCTTTTCTTTCTTTTCTTTCTTTTCTTTCTTTTCTTTCTTTTCTTTCTTTTCTTTCTTTTCTTTCTTTTCTTTCTTTTCTTTCTTTTCTTTCTTTTCTTTCTTTTCTTTCTTTTCTTTCTTTTCTTTCTTTTCTTTCTTTTCGTTCTTTTCTTTCTTTTCTTTCTTTTCTTTCTTTTCTTTCTTTTCTTTCTTTTCTTTCTTTCGAATAAAATAAAATGGTTTTAGTTAATATTATCTTTTTGTAAATAATTCTTAGCTTTGGCTTTGTTCTTAGTTTTTTTATAGTCATCCAACGTCTACGCGTTTATCGATCCATTCCAAATACTGTCACGGTACTTTAAGTACTAAAAACAATACTATAACATTATCTTTCATAACAATGTTATGTTTGTTGGTTCATAAAAATGATTATTTTTACATTATCCAAAGTAGCATATAAAATTGTTTATTTAGGTTATTATTTATATAGCATAATTATGCAGGCTGCTTATTTCATCTGTACAAAGGCTTTAAAATCTCTTCTACATCCTTTATAAGAGCAAACTGGACCCAAACTTAAAAAAAGAGACGTTAATATGAATTTTGCGTGAGTTTCCCCACAATTGAGTTTCCTATGCAAAACGATTTTTTGAAAACGCTATTTTTTTTTAGTTTTTATAATTTTATACTTTATTATATTACTTTTTATACTTCTTTCAATACAATTTTCTCCGCATTGTCCGCGTACGAAACAGGAGTTTTGGAACCAACTGCGATCAACGACTTTTTTGTCCTTGTCCGAACTAGTTGCGATCGAAGACTTCTTAATAAAAAAAATTTAACCAATCGAAATTACAATTGATAAATACCATTTATTGCTATTACTCACGCTGCGAATTGAAGCTCGTGGTTGCTGTCTTCTCATAATTACCACTAATTACAATCAAGTTAATTACCCGTGTCAATCGATGTGCAATAACTCAATGCTATCTGCATAAGCACAACGTCGATCATAAATTGTATACGTTATGTGTTAATGGGGAATGGTAATGAAGTCAATACTATCATAAACCTGGCATAGTAGGTACTACATACGTTCGTTGTAAATTAATAATAATAATATATGTGGACATCTCACACAACGCCATCTAGTCCCAAACTAAGCAAAGCTTGTATTATGGGAACCAGATAACTGATACAATTACTTAGATAATTTTTGTTTGTAAATACATACATAGAATACAATATGACACCCAGATACAGAACAAACACCTATGTTCATCACACAAATGTTTGTCCTGGGTGGGAATCAAACCCACAACCCACAGTTCAGAAGGCAGGGTTGCTGCCAACTGAGCTTTCGGGCCAGTATTTATTAATCAAGAATATACAGTAGTTTAACTATTAAGCAAATGACGGTAGCCCAATCATAGAGAAAACAAAAGTAAGATGCACCCTACGGTTTTACATGAAAAACAAACAGACTCTGCGTGAAAAATATATGCTCAATAGCAACAATGTATTTTTTACAGCTCTTTTTTATTGTGGTTCAGCGTACTACAAAAATGAACGAGGTTCGCAATTTAATTGTTTTTCTAGATTTTTTTTAACATCTTTTTTAAATTATAAATTATTAACTTTTTTAGATTAGTCCCATAGAAATTTCTAAATCGATAAATCTAGAAAATATATATAATTATATAAACAGATAATAATGTCATCCAAGTATTCACCAATATGATAAATTAAGGCCATTGTAGTTAGTTGAACCCATTTTTGGAAAGGAATTAGTACAAATGGAATTTTATCTAAACTAATATTATAAAGAGGAAAGATTTGATTGTTTATTTGCATTGAATAGGATCTGAAACTACTGGACCAATTTGAAAAAATCTTTCGCCATTAGAATTCTACATAATTCCTGATGAACATAGACGATAGTTTATATATATAAAATAACCTTGCGAAGCCGGGGCGGGCCGTTAGTCTGTAACAGTTATAATGTTTGTGAATAAGTTTTTTCACTTTCTGAGGGCAACATAACTCCTCAAAAACTTTTGTCCCAATTCCAACGAGTTTTGCTATCATGACATTAAATACCCCGAACATAACACATGTTCAACTACTCAGTACGTACAACTACGTAGTACTGGTAGGGTACATGTACCAATTGGCAGCAGGGCCGGCCATGAATAATTTCGGGTATGTTACCCTGTCACTCGTGCCATGCTCGTGCCAAGCTGCGACGCCCACCGCGCACGTATGGCCCTACAACTCAGCCACAAATAGGGCGGCCATATATCTCGGTGAAGGATTTGGATATTATGGCATAGTGCCGCAAACTTGTGTGACCCGGTGAGGGTGCCACCGTAAATCGCGTATCGTTGTTTGTATATAAACTATAACACTATAAACTTCATGGACGTATAATATCCAATTTCGACCACCGAATTGGATATTACGTTTGTGGCACTAAACATATGAACAGTTTAGCTAAGTTGTAATGACTTGAAATAGTTTCAAATACACACAAAGAGCTATTTTTTTATTGGTAACTAGGTGGTAGGACTTTTCTGCAAAGTTCGTCTAGGTAGGTACCACCGCTTTGCCAGTTATTCTGCCGCCAAGCAGTAGTGCACAAGCACTGATGTGTTCCGGTTTGAAGGGCACTGTAGCTCATGAAATTACTGGGCAAATGAGACTTTATGACCTGATCTCGCAGTCTAGTAATCTTATTCTAGATTGGGCTGATGTCTCAGGATGACGTGCGTAGTGCAGTGTCATGCGAAACTCTATACTTTAGAGTTCAGAGTGACACTGCAACTGATATGGGCAGCCGTATTGCTTAACATCGGGCGAACGGTTAGCTCGTCACGTCATTCCATAACATAAAAAAAAACGTGGGCATGCGTTTGACAACAACTCACCTGATGGTAAGTGACGAAGTTGTCTAAGGTGGAGAACGCTTGCCCATGAGATGCCCATTCACTCTTTACTTAAAAAGACCCAGGTTATACCTAGGAGGAAACACTGTTTTTGGAAGAGCATTTTATTCCTTGGCCGTTCGGACTATAAATGACTCAGCAAAACGCTTAGTGTGGACTTGGGGTACACCAACGACGTAAGGATGTGACGAATCACCAAGTCTTGTAGTTCTATGATGAAGGAATGAGTTGATGAAGGGCATGCGCACTCCGCATTCGCCAGACGGCTACGGGAGCCAGGATGCTACAGATCCCCGGCTCCCAAAGCGGGGAGAAAGCGGATCGCCTCGCGGAAAAGCTCCGTAGGGTCGTGATGGAGGTGGCCAGTATCACCAGGCCGGTTAAATCCACTGATCTGAGGATCAGTGGTTTGGATGATGCGGCCACCAAGGAAAAGGTGGTGGCAGCGGTCGCACGTGCGGGGGAGTGCGACCCGCAGCTGGTAAAGGCCGGGCAGATTCGCCCCGGTCCAAGAGGGGCTGGCTCCACTCTCGTCTCCCTCCCGGTTGCAGCAGCTAAGGTGCTGCTGCAGAAAGGGAGGCTGCTGATTGGGTGGAGCTCAGTACAGGTGGTAGCGCTGGGGGAACGCCCCATGCGCTGCTACCGGTGCCTGGGGCTGGGGCACACTCGCCCCCTGTGCCCCGCTGTGGCGGACAGGGGTGACCTGTGCTTCCGATGTGGAGAAGCAGGTCACCGGGCGGCCAGCTGTGGGAAGATAGTCCCACGCTGTGCCATCTGCGCAGAGTCGGGGCGGCCCTCTGGGCACGTAATGGGGAGACGCGGCTGCGTTCCCCCTAAGACGAAGGGGAAGGCCACCCGGACCCAGGCCACCCCAGCTGCCACAAGCCAGGCCGCCCCGGAGGTAGTACGCCCAGCGGCGTGCGAGGAGGTTGTGATGTCCGATTAATGGATCAGGTCGGACATCACAACTTCCTCCAGACGAATCTAAACCACTGCGCCAGGGCCCAAGATCTGCTTATGCAGTCCCTGGCGCAGTGGCAGATAGACGTGGCGGTCGCTGCGGAGCCGTACTATGTCCCCCCCCAACATACTTGTTGGGCTGGGGACCTGGACGACTCCGTGGCTATCATTAGGCGATCCGGCGGGTCCACCCCCCTCTCAGTTGAGGAGAGGGGGTCGGGGTACGTGGTGGCAAAGTGGGGGGAGTATGCGATTGTCGGCGCATACTTCTCCCCCAACAAAACCGCTGCGGAGCTGGAGGTCTTTGTGGACCTTCTGGCCGCGGCGGTGAGGAGACAGGCCCCACGTCAGGTCCTCTTCATGGGGGACCTGAATGCCAAGGCCCGGGATTGGGGCAACCCTTCTACTAACCCTCGCGGCGAGATCGTGAGGGAGTGGGCGGTTGCCACAGGACTGACCCTGCTTAATAGAGGGTCGGTCCACACGTGCGTGCGGCAGCGCGGGGGGTCCGTGGTGGACGTCTCGTTCGCCACCCCCGCTGTCGCAGCACGTGTCCGGGCCTGGAGGGTGTTGTCGGAGGTGGAGACTCTCTCGGACCACAAATACATAAGGTTCGAGATCTCCACCTCCAACAACCGAGGGGGGCCCCTGCGGGTGGCGCGTTCGGTCTTCCCGCGCTGGGCTATTAGTCGCCTCGACGCCGAACTGGCAAAAGAGGCGGCTATAGTCCAGGCTTGGCAGGCTGGCCCCGCGCACCCGGAAGTGGACGTTGCGGCGGGCCACTTCCGTGCGGCAGTGACGGCCGTGTGCGACACGGCCATGCCGAGGGCCCGCCGCCGCCCCGAACGCCGCCAGGTGTACTGGTGGAACCCGGAGATTGCCGATCTCTGGGCCACCAGTTCGGCGGCGAGGCGGGCCTACGTGCACCGCAGGAGGAGGCGCAGGGGCCGGACGGACGAGCAGCTGTCAGCTGAGGAGCTGGCAGCTGAGGGCCGGCTGTACGGTGCCTACCGCGACGCGCGGTGGGACCTGCAGCTGGCCATCGGCCGAGCAAAGGCGGAGGGCTGGAGCGAGACGCTGGAGGGCCTCAACAGGGACCCGTGGGGACGTCCATATAGGGCTGCCCGGAACAAGTTCCGGGGCCAGACGTCCCCAGTCGCGGAGTCCCTGGAGCCGGAGCTCCTGGGCAGGGTGTTGGAGGGGCTCTTCCCCGACAGAGATCCCCTCCACAACCCTCCGACGATGGCGCCGTCCTTCCCCTTCCCCGAGGCAGACTCGGCGGACTCCATCCCGCCTCTGACGGAGGCGGAGATGGAGGTCGCGGTCGCACGCCTACGGGGCAAGAGGACCGCCCCGGGTCCTGATGGGATCCCGGGGCGGGTCCTCAGGATCGCCCTGGAGGAGATGGGCGATCGGCTTCGGGAACTGTTCGACGCATGCCTCACGTCCGGACGATTCCCGAAGCCGTGGAAGGACGGCCGATTGTGCCTGTTGCGGAAGGAGGGTCGTCCTGCTGACTCCCCTTCCGCATACAGGCCCATCGTCTTGCTGGATGACACGGGTAAGCTGCTGGAGCGTGTGGTAGCTGCCCGTGTCATCCAGCACCTGGAGGGTACTGGGCCTGGGCTGTCGGAGGCCCAGTATGGGTTCAGAGCGGGGCGGTCTACTATAGACGCCCTGCTCTGGCTCAAGGAGTGGACGCAGGAAGCGGTCGGCGGGGGGGAAAAGGCGTTGGCTGTCTCGCTCGACATAGCCAACGCCTTCAACAGCCTCCCACATGGAACGATACAGGAGGCGCTGCGTTACCACGGAGTGCCCCTGTATCTGCGGAGGCTGTTGGCCGACTACCTCCAGGACCGCGAGGTCCTGGTGGAAGGGCGCGATGGTTTGAGGCACCGTCGCGTCTCCTGCGGGGTTCCACAGGGGTCGGTACTGGGACCGATCCTGTGGAACATTGGCTACGACTGGGTGCTGCGTGGCACGCTGCCTGCAAACATGCGGGTTGCGTGCTACGCAGACGACACCCTGGTCGTAGTCAAGGGGAGGGACCTCAGGGAAACGGTGCGGCTGGCCACGGTGGGAACAACCCTCGTGGTCGACCGCATCCGCTCTCTGGGACTGGAGGTTGCCCTCTCCAAGACCGAGGCCCTGTTGTTCCACGGGCCTCGGGGGGGACCCCCTCCAGGAACGCGGGTGCTTCTGGATGGGGTCCCGGTCCCGGTTGGGACCCAGATGAAATATCTGGGTCTCATCCTGGACGGGAGGTGGACTTTTGGGGCCCACTTCACTCAACTGGCCCCAAAAGTTCTAGGAGCGGCCGCCGCTCTAGGGAGGCTGCTGCCCAATGTGGGTGGCCCGAACGCCACGTGCCGCCGGCTGTACTCCGGATTAATCCGGAGTATGGCCATGTACGGGGCACCGGTCTGGGTGGACGCCCTCGGTCGCAATAACAAGGCCCTGCTGCGTCGTCCGCAGCGGGTCATTGCGACGAGGGCGATCCGCGGATACCGGACGGTGTCCTGGACGGCGGCATGTGTGCTGGCCAGTGATCCCCCCTGGGAGCTCGAAGCGGAGACCCTCGCCGAAGTTTACCACTTCGTGGCGGCGAGGAGGTCCCGTGGAGAGCCCCCAGCGTGGGGGGAGGTCAAGCGCCTGCGAAAGCAGGCGCGGGCCGCCCTGTTGCGGCGGTGGACGGAGGACCTGGCTCCACCGGTCCCTGGACAGAGGACGGTGGAGGCCATCCGCCCGGTCCTCCGGGAGTGGGTGCGGCGGCCCTTTGGGTCGCTGACGTTCCGTTTGGTGCAGGTGCTTTCCGGACATGGATGTTTCGGAAAGTACCTGCATCAAATTGCGAGACGGGAGGCGACCCCGGCCTGCCACGAATGTGGGGCGCCAGAGGACACGGCGCCCCACACGCTGGAGGTGTGCGCTGCTTGGGACTCCGAGCGGCGCACACTTTCAGCGGTCGTTGGCCGGGACCTCTCGTTGCCGAGCGTGGTGAAAGCCATGCTCGGCAGCGAGAGTGCGTGGCAGGCCACGGTCTCCTTCTGCGAGAGGGTGATGACGCAGAAGGAGGCCGCGGAGCGGGTCAGGGAGGATAATACCAACTCTGACCCCCTCCGGCGCAGACGGGTGGGGAGACGGAGGAGGCGCTTCATTGAGCGCTTTCTCCATCCCCCGTAGTGGGGCCAGTGGCGGAGAGTCGGGGGACTCTCCGCTGCACTTACATGGCCCCACACGTCTGGTGGGCAACTGAGGTGAAAGGTTGCCCACCCACTGGCGCAGAGGCCCGGAAGGGCCTACCGCCGGGGCGAGATGGTTAATGCAGTGCGTCTCCATCTCGCCCCATCCCGGCGGCGGTCGGATCACGGGGGGGTTTTAGTGGGTTCGAGTCCCACATACCCCCTGCCACCACCCCCGTGGTGGCAGGGAAGTGCGAGGGCATTTCCCCCCCTCAAAAAAAAAAAAAAAAAAAAAAAAAAGGGCATGCGCACACTCCAAAATGTAGCCGATAGAAGACTGACAGACCGGCGACCTTGCGTCTGTGTTCAAGACTTTAAATTTTCCCTTTAACTAGTGTCTCGTTGATAAGCCTCTTAGCACGCCGCAAAGTGAGTACGCATGAGTAGTATTCTTTTTTTATATTCACTTGTTGATAGGATTTTTCTGTAATGTTTGTTTAAGTGTGTACCACAGCTTTGGCAGTTATTTTTCCGCCAAGCAGAACAGTGTAAAGTTGTAGTGTGTAGTACTGTATTATGCTTTGAAGGGCACTGTATTTACACTGGAAAGTTAAATGATACTTTATGGCCTGCTCTCACGGTCTAGTATGGCCTTCCCATACAACGTCAATTTCCTACATCCAGCGGCTCCCGTGGTCTAGTTTCTCAGTCCATTCCCGGAATAATGATGATTTCACAATAAAAATATAATTAGAATTATTGACGTATGTACGGTTAGTCTGTAAACCAAACGGGTCTCAAGATTCTCAGACTAGAACCTTATCCATAAAAGGCCAGTTCCCATTCCTTCTAAGTCGCATGAGATACGTGCTAACTGTCTTAGAAAAGATGACACATGGCTACCCTATGCCGTACACAGCCTAAACTCTACGACCACAGAGTAATAAATCTGCTGCTATGTCGGCTAGTGTACCTGTTAGATTACCGGCTAGAGACATGCTGAGCGAATTAATGTTTTGTACGCTGTGGCAACAGAGGTACTTAGGCAGACATGACTGATAGCACCCCAAAGAAAACTATGCAAGAAGCTGAAACGTGCACTCTACCAAGCACTGATTTAGGGTAACTTTGGTAGTAACCCTGCCTTCTGAACTGCAGGTTGTGGGTTCGATTCCCACCCAGGACAAATATTTATGTATAGCGTCACTGGCTGGCTTGATTATCCTAACTTTATGTCCAATGTATCAAAATCGCATCGTCCATTAATATCACGACGTAAGGGCCGTCGGTCATTAAAGCGGGTCTGCAGTAAGGGTCGGCGCACACGGGAGATCGAGAATACAATTACACGGCTCGCCCGTTCGAATGGATTAAATTCTATGCCCGGCTGGACCTGGAATCCGATGGTTTTGAATAGTACGGATAAATGTGTACTGGCACTAATTGTACCATTTATCTTTAAAAAAGAAATGAAATCTGACGTATTTTTATGATTGTGCAATTGACGATGGCAATATTACGCTGGTGTAATAATCCTGATTGAGAATTATTACACCATTTGTAGCATGTTTTTTTTTATTTTAAGTTTTGGCTCCACACTTTTGTGTATTTAGCCAGTGTCAAGTAATTGATAATTTATCAAGTAATCGATATTTTACGCAAAAATGTGTCCAGTCACAGTTGAAGTCATAAGTTAAGTCATAGTCAAGTCAGTCTAGTCAAAGTCATACTCCTAGTAAAGTGGTGGCAACTTTACTTGAAGCTTCTATGGAGTTTTGGAAACAACACGAAAAGAAACGTTTCACCATCATTATACCACTTTCCCACACTCATGCCTGTAATCTAGCACTTAACGAATAAAATGCCACTAATTTTATGCACTAACACTGAAAATAACACAAGTTTTGGAAAATAATACAATGCGGCGACGCGATCTTTTTCGTTTTCCCGCCATAACTCTTGTAGCATGTTAAAAGTGACTTATTTTTATTAACATATGGTAGTGTAATTCGTACCGATAGCTCGGTTGGTAGTAATTCTGCCTTCTAAGCTGTATGTTGTGGGTTCGATTCTCACCCAGGACAAACATTTGTGTGATGAACATAGAAGTTTGTTCTGTGTCTGGGTATTATATTGTATTCTAAGTATGTATTTACAAACAAAAAACTGTCCACTCTTCCAGTAAACGTAGTCTTCTCGATCCTCTTATCCCGGCAACGGCCCAAGCCGAGGGTCGCACCCCAGAAGTACCATTGAGCTTGAGAAAGGTCGGTAGAGACCAACAGCATTAGCCCGTTCAAAAAAAAATATTTTATCAATATACCTATGTGTATATATATTTATTTTATCCCTTTAGGTTTTCTGAAATGAATTCCGACAGCATTTTACGTCTAACATAATCTTTGAACCTTACATAGGTATACATGGTATTTCTTTTATGTTAAGGAATGACGTGACGAGCTAGTCATTCGCTTGATGTTAAGCGACACTGCTACCCATAAACTTGCAGTATCTCTCGGAACTCTAGAATTTTGAGTGCACTGCAGCGCACGTCATTTTGAGACATCAACACAGTCTAGCAATCTTGTTACTAGGTCATAAAGTCTTAATTGCCCAGTAATTTCACTAGCTACAGTGCCCTTCAAACTTGCGAACTACTGCTTGGCGACAGAATAACTGGCAAAGCGGTGGTACCTACCTAGACGAAATTTGCAGAAAAGTTCTACCACCTAGTAATTTCATAAGTATGTATGAATAGTCAATATTTTCATTGTGTTTTGTTTTATCCAACATCTAAAATTTATCAGTACCCCTACTAGTTCATTCGAACGTACCGTAAAATATATTTTCATGAAATTATTAGTTAATTATAGTTTCCGCTAGGGGCGCTGTACTGGAGTTTATGCAAATAATAATAATAATAATAATAACGCCCAACGATCACATACATAGATCCTTGACCCTAACTAGGATTCCTTGTATCTAGAGACCCAGGAACTACGAGGACCATGGTCACACAACACCCAGACTCAGAACAAAAATTTTGTGCTGAAATACTTGTCCTGTCGCGGGAATCAAACCCGCTTCTGGGCTATTAGCCAACCTGCTCAACCACCACACCGCAGAGGCTGACAAAATAAATAAATAATAGTAAATATTCTACTATATTCGATAGTAAGTACAATAATGTATATTCCGTAAGAAGTTAGATTGGGCTTAAAAATAAATAAATAAATAAATATGTGTGGACATTTCACACAGCGCCATCTAGCCCCAAACTAAGCAAAGCTTGTATTATGGGAACCAGATAACTGATACAATACTTAGATACTTTTTTTTTGTAAATACATACATAGAATACAATATAACACCCAGACACAGAACAAACATCAATGTTCATCACACAAATGTTTGTCTTGGGTGGGAATCGAACCCACGACCTGCAGTTCAGAAGGCAGGGATACTACCAACTGAGCTATCGGGCCAGTCAATCTCTCTCTCTCTCTCTCTCTCAAAGTTTGTGTCAAAAAATATAAACTTACTAGTTGCGCCCCGCGGTTTCACCCGCGGGAAAAAGTATTTTAATTATTTACTCATCCCACGGGAAAATTTCACTTTATCGGCATAAAATGTAGCCTATATGTTAATCCAGTGTATAGGCTATTCTGGTACCGAATTTCATCCAAATTCAGTCAGCCGTTTAAGCGTGAAAGTGTAACAAACTTACACACAAACACACATACAAACTTTCGCCTTTATAATTTTTGTGTGATTCTTATTCTTATACTCGAATATACTCTGTACTATACTGAGGAGTACTGAGTATTGCAAACTGAGTAAAGTAAAAGAAAGTTAACGGGTACTTTCTAGTTCTTTAATTTCCAACAAGAATGTCTTAGCATCAAAAATCGCGCGTGACTACCACCCTTGGTCCATTGTTCCAGCCTAGTCCTACCCCTTTGTTCTTCACAAATCAAACATGGCGGACTCATTGTTATGTTACCAGCCCCTCGGTGGTTCTTTAAGGGTAACTTTAGCATTTCGACTATGCTCCCTTTGTGTTTTTCACGTACTAAGCTTGGAACAAAACTGCTTTGTAATTAAGATAAGAGTGTGGAATTTTGTGAATTTTAAGCTTTCTGGTGGCTGGTGTGTTATTTGTGGTTTACTTTTAAAACTGTACTGAGGTTTTTTGGCTTCAAATTGGAGGCTGTAATAGTCCGTGAAAAAATGTTCACCTCTAAGTAGATAACTCCATAAATTTTATTACTAGTAGATAGATAGATAGATAGATTGAGAATTCTTTATTATCTCAGCAATGAAATACAAAATCAGGAATAACTATAATATTTACGAACTAGTGTAACAATGGGCGGTCTTATCGCTGACAGCGATCTCTTCCAGACAACCTTTGGATGGACAGTAGCAGTAGAGAAGTTTGTAAGATATTATTGTTTTTTTTTTGTGGTTTAATGTACCTTTACTCATGCTTTTTTTTTTAAACTGTTGTTTTTATTTTATTTTGATAGACTAAACCGCAAGACTATTGTCATTGAGATCGGTATCTTAAAAAAATAATCCTTGAAAGAATTTTCCCATGTTAAATTTATTATCTTTTCTTTCCAGTTCTAGATCAAAAACGCTGTGACACAATTAGGTACAAGCTATCACAACTACTGTTTCTATTTACAAGATTAACCCACCGCTAATGTTCCAATCCAATTAACCAACCTACCACTCAACACTTACCACTCCACCTCTGACTATTATCTCTCGGAAGAAATGTCTGGAGTGTTGCAATCTCGACGGAATCGCAAACCTCCTCGTTCTCATTTACACCGGCTGTACTAATTCAGTAAGGATAGGTAGTACGCAATTTTTCGCCCGTTACCTCACACCCCGCACCCCTCTATTTACCGCTCCACGCCCCCTAGCGGACGTGATTCGAAAACAAATACGGACATCCGTAGAATACTGTATTTGTGGCAGTAGATACAGTGTTTTAGATAGATGAAACAGTGGATTTGACTCACGGAAACTTATCCTGTGTTTACCTGCATTTATGTGTAGGTCTACTTCATCTAAGAGCATGACTGTAATTTTTTTTTACGTTCTTATACATATAGGATGAACGGGTTGTGCGTAGGTTGCAACCTATATAACTATAGGCCTTCAGCATGTCCACTCCGTGCCGTGTCCGGAGCTAGAATGAATCCATAGTACACCGAGCGGTCCCTTTTTATAGCCAGATGGAGGAGCAATGACAGATGCCGGTGTTGCCACGGTAATAAATTTAAATGCTGCCACAGGGTAAATTACGGTACTGCCCTCTGCGCATAGAGTTTATAACTGGACGTGCCGCCGTCATACACATATCTCACTTTTTATATTATTTATACACATACACACACACATACACATACACACACATACACACACATACACGCACAAACACACACACACCCACACACACACGAACACCAGCGTCTTAGCGTCTTTGTTCCCTAAAAACTATAAATCGGTTTTCAAGGCAAGAGTAAGCCGTTATTTTATAGGCAAGCATGTCATCTTACCATCGTCATCTTTGGTTAATAAAACTATAATGTTAGAGCACGGTAACTTTATCTTGCAAAATAAGCTTTCGATTGATTCAAACTACAATTAGTCTAATATATTGGAGATGGGATACTGTTTTCTGTTACATTGTCATTTGAACCGACTAAGCAAGAGTTCTTCCGTCTCGAAATACGATGGACATTGTTCCAAAAGGAATCTTATTACAATATAATAAATGCTATATAACCCTTCGGGTGTATTAGTGAATATTTTATGGCGCACCAGCAGAGGAACGCTCTGAATCGTAATGTAGATATCAACTGGTAGTCGAAGACCTAATCATTTATTCAAACCGGCTTACAAGCAGTTACGACTTGCGAAGCTGATTTGATGCTGCCCTGTGGAAATTCTTGTCAACTTTCTCTTTACGGAAAATTTAGTTTTAATCTTCCAAAAGATCTGTAAGAAACGCGTTATTTGAGTAAACTGCGTACACAAAAATCGAATTTGCCAAAATATTAACAAAGGTGGCATATATATAGAGTTGTAGATACAAAGGTAAACCTAATAAAAAATTAAAGTCGACAAAGGTACGGCTCCAAATAACTTCTAACCCTCATGTGCCTACACTTTACGCTAACAGGGGATAGTTTACATCGTTTTCCTATACAATACACAAAACCTTCCCCCGTAATCCAATTACAGAACAAGTTATTGGGTAACATTTTCACCATTTTCCTACAATGGGAACCTATTTCATATCTGCGTGGTGTAATTATTATTGCTACCATTGTTTCGGTTAGTAACAGTAAACAAGGGAGAGTGAAATACGCGGTGCTATCATCTCTAGATAAGTCCATTGATGGTGCGATTTTAACTTTACTGTCTACTATATTAGATAGTTAATTGCTTGTTAATGTTTATATTATATAAGTACAGAGTAGATTGAACTCTAATTAGAAGGATGTAACATATTATGATCATGGATGCTTAGCACATTGTGTTTTAATGTTGGTAGAATTGGGATGTATCTAATAGCAAATATTGATAGATACCTACCTATATAATTAATAATCAGTACGATAATAGTCCTTAGAATTATTATTTTAGAGGACGATGGAATGTATGATAGATAGATAAAACTCTTTATTGAGACACTACTAGGTGGTAGGACTTTTCTGCAAAGTTCGTCTAGGTAGGTACCACCGCTTTATTCTGCCGCCAAGCAGTAGTAGCATTACTGCAACTACAAGCACAGCAAGCATTACTGTGTTCCGGTTTGAAGGGCAATGTAGCTAGTGAAATTACTGGGCAAATGAGACTTTATGATCTGATCTCACAGTCGAGTAATCTTATCACCAGACTGTGTTGATGTCTCAGGATGATGTGCGCAGTGCAGCAGTCATGCGAAACTTTATATGTTGGAGTTCCGAGTGACACTGTTCTATTATGGGCGGCCGTGTCACTTAACATCAGTTGAACGACTAGCTCTTCACATCATTCGATAACATTTAAAAAAAAACAGATTACAAGAACAATTTACAAGCTCAAACTTAAAAATTAAGTGTCACACTGGGTGGTCTTATCGCTTAAAGCGATCTATGTATGTATGATATATATGATGTATGCTACAAATAAAAAACATGCCTTCATGTAATTTTTCTCAATATTATTTTCATAACAACAAGTTTTTGAGAAGAGATGACGAGGCCTTCAATTTTCCAGATCCCCTACCAAGATACGCGTCAAACTTTCATCGGACTGTCACGTGCCTTGAAATTTTCAACTGCATCTTCGTAATTTATTAAGATCAGAGATAGCCTCGCCAATCACCCCACCTGGGGGTGGATAAAGGCTATTTCTCAGGGAAAGATAATGAAGTAGGTATAAGATATTTCTTGAGGAATCCAGTTGTTTTAGGGAAAAAGGAAAAGTATGTCAGTTTTTTTTTGTTTAATCAGGTTTAATTAAAGTGTGGAACCAACAATTTACGTTATATTATGACGCAGAATCTTAGCCTAAGATTATGCGTTGTAATAGTGATATAATCGAAGATTTAGTGCAATCACACTAATATTATAAAGGCGAAAGTTTCTGTGTGTGTATGTGTGTATGTATGTTACTTCTTCACTCTCAAACGGCTGAATGGATTTGGATGAAATTCGGTACCAAGATAGCTTATACACTGGATTAGCATATAGGCTACATTTTATCCCGGAAAAGTGAAATGTTTCCGCGGGATGAGCAAATAATTAAAATACTTTTTATCCGCGGGTGAAACCGCGGGGCACAACTAGTAACAAATAAATAACTTATACTACAATTAAGTAATTCATGGTTATCGACATCGGATTTTCGTGAAATTTGGTATGTAGAATAGGTCTTAAAAAATAATTCAATTTATTTTCAACCTTAAACCAGCATTGAATTTATGAAATTACTCAATGTCAATGTTAAATTCACTGCCATCTATTGTTTACTTCCAACAACACACCATTCCCAATTTTCCCTCTGAATTTGCTCGTAAATATAAAGACATACAGTTAAGGGTCAGCAAAATAACGAACTGGCAACCCAATACGCGCTCACTGAGATTTATAGGTCCAGATTCAAAGTGCAAAGGCAGTTTGTCTACTACATTCTAGTAGATACATTCATGTGCACGTACCTAATTGTACGTTGAGTGGAAAATAGGAAGCTGTTTTAGATTTATCTTAACTTGTTGTATAGCAATGCTATAAAGTACATATTATTGGATATGGAAGACATTGTCCTTCGTAGTGGCTTAAACTCTACGGTAAGTTTCATTAAAATTGCGTTAGCAGTTTAGTCTTGGTAAAATTGTGACTGAATTCTCTAAAAATACTAATTTTCGATTGACCCGTTTTCTAGGTGGTAGGACTTTCTGCAAAGTTCGTCTAGGTAGGTACCACCGCTTTCCCAGTTATTCTGTCGCCAAGCAGTAGTGTGCAAGCGCTACTGTGTTCCGATTTGAAGGGCAATGTAGTTTGTAAAACTACTGGGCAAATGCGACCGTATGACATAATCTCACACTGTAGTAATATTATTACTAGACTATAATAGAACTAAGATTTAAAATTGAAGTTATGAATAAATATTGAAGATGATGATCCCAGCTCCCTGCCCACTGTAAATAAAAGAAAAATCTTTAACCAAGTAGAGTACTATTTGCGGGTAACGTTTTAAAACCAAGACAAACAATTTATCCAAAACATCCTTACTGCTAGTAATCCGTTTGGCCCGCTTAACGAACACGGAATTAGAACTCTCCAAACTTCCCGATCTGGAAGTGCTATAAACTGTCTGCTAAGTTTGCTGACGGGGCAGGTAAGCAGACGTTAAGATTATATCAAAGGCATTTGTGGAAACAAACATGTTTGTTCAGACAAATAAGTTTCTGTTGCGAACTAATTGACTGGAAGCGGCGTGAGCGTGGTTTCTAAACAATCAGTTCGATATATATTTGATATTGAGAGTTTACTTAATAAAAGAAACAAGGTCACATAACTAATACTTGTCTTATCGCGCGTGTGTGTGTTATTAATAATTGTATTGTGAACTACCTGACCCAGAGAACTTCGTTTCGCCTAACAGTTAGGGATTTTGCATATTTAGGATTCTTTTATTGATTGACTTAATAACTTGACAATATTATTACTTAGAGTCTTAGATTGAATTAACTTTAATAATTTCCTTATTCAGCAGCCTCTCTGGAGTAGTGGTTAAGCAAGTCGGCTCATAACGCGAAAGTAGCGGGTTCGATTTCCACAGCAGGACAGATATTTGTGCACAGAAAAAAAAAAGCAAATTCTTTATGTGTGTGCGAGTGTTGTGGGACCATGGTCCTCGTAGTTCTTGGGTCCTTAGTGGTGATTTACTTTAAAAAAGATTTAGTATAGTAATGGTACTAAAAATAGCACATTAGTTCGAGTCACGCTGTTAAGAGTCAAGGTACCAGAGTCCGTTAAAAAATAAATAGCAAAGACGCATCCAGCGACTGTTTATCCACAAACAAAACGCCCTGGATGCAGCCACGTCTAATGAATGCGATTAACTTTCCAGCCGGCCGCTTTTGTTGCCGACTGTACTCAGTGCGCTTGGAAAACTCGTTTGTACCATCAAATGTTATCTTTGTGCTTATTGTTGTGAAAGACGCGACTAGATATTAACGGGACCCATCTATTTGGGTAGTTTGTTAATGTTTGCTTTCTTTTGTTACAGGTACAATTGCAAAATGCTCTCCATCAATGTCTTTCCTGCAATGAAGACCTTTGGTATCAATATAACTTTACCAACCTGCAACTACTTAAAGGCAACTGTTACTAAAATGCTGATTCACCAATCATCACAAAACGTAGATGACCCATCATCTACGTTTTCGACGCATATTTCATTAAAAACATAAAAATAATAGGTCTTTACCTATGAAATTGCCGTATTGCAGTACAGACTTTTTCAAACAAAAAAAAGTTTTGATTGGCTATGAATTCTAAATTCAAATTAATTTTGTTTTAAAAATATGACATTCTATTTACAATATAAGTCTTTTGTTTATTGATTAGCGTTGTATTTTCATTACATTTCAACATTTTTCCTCATAATGGATACTTTGAAATTTCGTGTAATTATGGAATATGAGTTCCGTCGTGGCACCAACGCGGCACAAACGACACGTAACATCAACGACGTTTACGGAGAGAACTGTACAAACGAACGTACAACCCGTTATTGGTTTGCTCGGTTCCGTTCTGGGAATTTTGACTTGAAAAATGAACCTCGCGGTCGTCCGGAAACTTTGGTCAACAATGATGAATTAAAGGCGATTGTGGAAGCTGATGAATCTCAATCTACAGCTGAGCTGGCAGCAGCTTTTGATGTTAGCATCAAAACAATATTGGTCCATTTGCGACAGATTGGCAAGATAAAAAAGCTTGATAGATGGGTGCCCCACGAACTTAACGATCGCCAGCGCAACGTACGTGTCGAGACTTGCCTTGCGCTGCTTAACAGGCACAGAAATGAAGGAATTTGGAACCGAATTGTTACGTGCGACGAAAAATGGATTCTTTTTGACAATCGAAAGCGCTCAGCAAGTTGGTTAGATCCTGGTTCGGTACCAAAGCAATGTGCAAAACGAAAAATGACCCCTAGAAAGGTGATGGTCACAGTTTGGTGGTCTAGTGCTGGTGTGATTCATCATAGCTTTTTACAAAACGGCGAGAGCATTACCGCAGATGTGTACATTGAAGAACTGACCACAATGATGGCGAAACTCGCACGTCTGCAACCAGCCATGTTCAATCGGTCGTCTCCACTGCTACTTCACGACAACGCGCGACCCCATACTGCACAACAGACCGTCTCTAAGCTGCATGAGTTGGGTTTGCAAGCTCTCCCTCATCCGCCATACTCACCAGATCTTGCGCCTACCGACCATTACTTTTTCCAAAATTTGGACAACTTTTTAGCGGGAAAAAAATTCAATTCCCGAGGGGCAGTACAAAACGCCTTTGAAGAGTTTGTTGTCTCCCGTCCTGCTGATTTTTTCAAGAAGGGCATCCATAAACTGCCACAGCGTTGGCAAAGATGCATTGATTGCAGGGGTGATTACTTTGAATAAAAGAAATAAATAAGTTAGAAAAAAAAATACTTTAACTTTTTTCAAACAAAACGGCAATTTCATAGGTAAAGACCTAATATTTACGGATATTTAACTCAGCGCCATCTAGTGTCAAACTAAGAAAAGTTACTATGGGAACCACATAACTGGCAGCCTGGCATAGCTGGAACTCAGAATGAACTTTTACCACTTTTCATGTATTTCTAATGCGTAACTTATGGATTTTATATGACTGTGTTAGATAATTATAAGACTAACTATTTATACATATATGTTTTGATGAAGTGAAGTACCTATATTTAAAAGATGGGTTCGATTCCCGCCGCAAGACAAGTATTTGTGCACAGGAAAAGCTTAAATACTTGTTCTGTGTCTGGGTTTTGTGGGACCATGTTCCTCGTAGTTTCTGGGTCTCTAGACATGGAATCCTAGTTAGGGTCCAGGATCTACGTATGTGATGTATGTGATCGTTGGGCGGTATTATTATTATTATAAGGAAAAACTGATGAAACCTTCAAGTAGCTACCTTAATTAAGTCTCCCACATTACAGCTTGTATATTTGCACAATACAAAGTGTAGACGAGAAATCCCCAAGAATGTCGACACGAAACCACCGAATTTCTCCCGATGTTCCACCAAAACGGAGCATCATATCCCGAAATTATCGCCAAACGGAAAAGTATATCCTGAAATTATGACATAACGGAATTCATAAAATACGCATCGTGCGTTTTCGAATAAATCGGGATGTGGATAGCAGTGACGATCCCGTGATTTATATTCAGTGGCAATTTGGTAGCTCTTTTTATGGTGGATTCGTTTCCATACAGCTGTGCCAAATACGCCGCGGCTGGATGTGCTTTGCAATCGATCGATGAGTGAATGGAGAACGAAAATGTATTTTGATTGATATCATAGATTGGTTATATCTTTTTTGTGAAGTTCAACTGATTGATGCCGGATTTGAAAGCGCATAGCGCATAAAACGAGAACGTCAAAGCAAATCGGTGATTGTTTTCTTATTCGAGATCGTTTTGAGTCGGATTAAAGTCTAATTTTGTAATTATGGAAAAATAAGACAGTATTTAAGATATCCTAGACCTTATAAAAGCCTTGAATATATTTTTATCAATACATTAAAGTAAGTAAAGCACGATCTGTAAAAAGCTCTTATACGAATCTTACTGACGTGTCCGCATTTTAATGAAAGGATTATATCAGAAATTTCTATTCTATCGCTTGGAGAATAGGTTTAAGGCACAAAGAACAGATATAGTGAGTTGAGGGAGTTAACAATGCAAAGAAAGAACTGTCAAGAAAACTCATATGGGTGTTACATCGATATCGTGGTATACTTACAGAGAAAATGACTGTGTGAGCTACAAATAAATTAGCGAGAGTTGATATCAATATTTCACGGAACACGGCTTCTGAAACGAAACCAAGATTAAGTTTTATGTGAATGGAAAATTTGCATCCCTGTGGAGTTTACCGTTTGATCCCAATGTATAAAAATAGGACCATCCTATCTCTTCCTGTGGCCATAAGCCGGATAAGGGAATATCTAAGAAATTGTCAGTAGCATTCTTCGAAGTATGCATTATAATTAACTGCGATCACTAAGATGCCTCAAAGCGTGCTGCTGAACCCCACCCCCCGGATGGCATGGCTGTTCAGCAGTGGACACAAAAAGGCTGATGATTTATGGAATTTGGACCTTCATTCATCCATCTCTTTTAGAAAATACTTTTCTTAAAACTAATCGGTAATAAAAAAACAATCGCAGCTAGTTAGTTCTCTCATAAAAACCAAAATAGAACAGTCTTAACCTAATTGATCAAATCTATCATTAAACGCCCAGCACGAACAATATAAAACCTCATTAAGCGACCTTAAATATTAAGACGCCGAAGCCACTGTCAAGTGTCGGCCTCTAATTGTCTGCGTTCGTTAATTAGAATCGCAAGAGTGCGAGAGATGTCTCGAGTGTCGTTAGAGTGTATTGCTTGCGCTACATTTACTGAGAATACTCCACAAAGTTACAGTTTATATTCATAAAAGGTGATAGTATTTCCGCGCTTTTTTGTTTTCGTTTTGTGTAGTAATTGAGTGTCAGGAACTTGCTATTTTGTTATCGATCTGCCGTGTCGCATAGTCTTACTTGAGAGCTCTGGTCCAAATCCACCTTGACCCATAGAATCATTTAACATTAATGAGTGATCAGACGCTATCATGCCCATAAAACACATAATAATCACAAACCTGTCTGACAAAAAAACTGACTGGAAGACTTTTAGCACTGTACATCTAATCTGCACAAGTGTAAAATGCACTGTTTGCCAATTTGCAACCCACGAATTCAATCAACATTGAATTATCACGGAACTTTGGTTGCATTGCAACAAGAGAAGCTTCAATCCAAATTTGAAAATTTTCATAGTCTGTATGCACATAAACGGCGAATAGAAACTGTCAAATTCATATAAATAAGTGTTTCATTTTGTTGCAATCAAGTTACGTAATCGCTTAGCTAGTTTCATGATATCATCAATGCTTTTCGCACCTGCTCACTGCCACAGAAGCTTAAAAAACGCGAAAAAAAACAAACATAATCTCCATAATAATCAACTTACAGTTTAAATTTAATCATCTTCCTTGTACAAACAAACTTTTCATTCCTCGGAGGATGATAGACGCCAAATTATTAAAATACTTTTTAAACCTCGTTTTTAATAGAAGCATCCGAACTAAGTTTTATCTCTGTAATTCTGGCCACAAGGCAAGTTTCACGAGTAAACGAGTTAACTTAAACGATTTCCTTGCGACTGAAAAAAGGCAAAAAAGGAGGAAAGTAGGGGAAAGAACTCAGATGTAATGGCATTTCCCTGAGAACTGCCATCTATATCTGGTGTTGGAAGAAATTGTAGGAAGAGATGGCTTGTTATGATTTGTCATTCTGTATTCGTTTATATTAAAGTTACGTGATGATAATACTAACAATACAATAATACTTAATTGTACACCCACTAATACATAATAATGCGACTTAAAAAACTTACAAAAAATAGTAGAACAAGGGGCGGCCTTATCGCATTAAGCAATTTCTTCCACTTATATAGCTACTTCTAGATTGAAGTTTTAAAGCACGATAATTGCTTTTAATACTCGTTGAACTATACTTTTCTAATGAATGATAATGAATGTGTATAGGGTACCTACATCAAAATAGAATTGAAGATTCTTTCATAATAATACTTGCTTTTGTCGAGTAGTAATTAAAATTTTACCGCTAAAACCACAATTGCAAATTGTCAAGTCCTATTCAAGAATGTAACACAAGGAAATAACATTAATAATTCACAAGATCCTAATTAAATTAAATAAAAAGCGCTAGGGAATGTCAAATGAATTATGCCGCAATTATTTTTCATGGCTAAGCACGGGAGAGACTTAATTAAATGAATTAACGATGTGAAAACAGTCCAGCAATCTATTTAGAAAGATGCTTAGTTGTATCTAAACTGAACTGCATAAGTTTAGAGAGACATTCATTAAAATAGGGGGTCCCTTTATTTTCCTATTTCTATAACTCCATTAAGGAACCTATATAATCTACATGTAACCTATATATCCGAATATAGATAAATGGATAAATAGATAGATAACTCTTTATTGTCACACCAATAAAATTTACAATATATACAGGAATAAAATAAATCTTACGTGCTAGTGCAACAATGGGCGCTAGTAGCGATTTCTTCCAGACAACTTCCAGAAGACTTTGAATGGAAAGTTTTAGCAATAAAAAATAATATACGGAAATTTTTTGCAGATTTACAGCTGTAAATCATAATTTTAATGGGTTTACAGCTGTAAAACCATTAAAATAAAAATAAAAAGAAATACAACTAAATAAAAACTATTACCTCTAACTAATATCATAGATGACTGCACGTGAAATGGCTTAAGCAAACGGAACTGCTATGGCCATCCAAATTCTTGCGATAGAAGCTTACATACATTGACAGGCATAGAAGAATTATTTGTGTGAGGGGATCCAGAAAACTCAATCATCAACAGCCTGAAGACGTCCACTATTGAACATAGGCCTCGCACCATGGAGTGTCATTTTCAGCTACTTTTCGCGGTTTTGACCAAGTCGTAATCCTAGTGAGGGGTCAACTTATGTGCGGAAATTGCTCTAATATGTCTTTAATTATTAAGATTCTTTTTAAATTAGATGGCAAACTAAAAGGCTATAAATTTTCGTACAACAATCTGTGGCATCCAGCTTTAAATCAGCTGATCGTATATACATATTTTAGGACTTGAACTACACATAAATATTCTTTTCTTGATTAACTGAGGCGTGACATTGCGGAAGTTCATCTTAAACACAAAATGAAATCGAAATGTCTCCGCTATTAAATTTGTAAACGGAGCTACACTGGAGTAAAACCGTGAGGCGCAGCTAGTAACATAATAGGTCTTTACCTATGAAATTGCCGTTTTGCAGTACAGACTTTTTCAAACAAAAAAATGTTTTGATTGGCTATGAATTCTAAATTCAAATTAATTTTGTATTAAAAATATGACATTCTATTTACAATATAAGTCTTTTGTTTATTGATTAGCGTTGTATTTTCATTACATTTCAACATTTTTCCTCATAATGGATACTTTGAAATTTCGTGTAATTATGGAATATGAGTTCCGTCGTGGCACCAACGCGGCACAAACGACACGTAACATCAACGACGTTTACGAAGAGAACTGTACAAACGAACGTACAACCCGTTATTGGTTTGAACGGTTCCGTTCTGGGAATTTTGACTTGAAAAATGAACCTCGTGGTCGTCCGGAAACTTTGGTCGACAATGATGAATTAAAGGCGATTGTGGAAGCTGATGAATCTCAATCTACAGCTGAGCTGGCAGCAGCTTTTGATGTTAGCATCAAAACAATATTGGTCCATTTACGACAGATTGGCAAGATAAAAAAGATTGATAGATGGGTGCCCCACGAACTTAACGATCGCCAGCGCAACGTACGCGTCGAGACTTGCGTTGCGCTGCTTAACAGGCACAGAAATGAAGGAATTTTGAACCGAATTGTTACGTGCGACGAAAAATGGATTCTTTTTGACAATCGAAAGCGCTCAGCAAGTTGGTTAGATCCTGGTTCGGTACCAAAGCAATGTGCAAAACGAAAAATGACCCCTAGAAAGGTGATGGTCACAGTTTGGTGGTCTAGTGCTGGTGTGATTCATCATAGCTTTTTGCAAAATGGCGAGAGCATTACTGCAGATGTGTACATTGAAGAACTGACCACAATGATGGCGAAACTCGCACGTCTGCAACCAGCTTTGGTCAATCGGTCGTCTCCACTGCTACTTCACGACAACGCGCGACCCCATACTGCACAACAGACCGTCTCTAAGCTGCATGAGTTGGGTTTGGAAGCTCTCCCTCATCCGCCATACTCACCAGATCTTGCGCCTACCGACTATTACTTTTTCCAAAATTTGGACCACATTTTAGCGGGAAAAAAATTCAATTCCCGAGAGGCAGTACAAAACGCCTTTGAAGAGTTTGTTGTCTCCCGTCCTGCTGATTTTTTCAAGAAGGGCATCCATAAACTGCCACAGCGTTGGCAAAGATGCATTGATTGCAGGGGTGATTACTTTGAATAAAAGAAATAAATAAGTTCGAAAAAAAAAATACTTTAACTTTTTTCAAACAAAACGGCAATTTCATAGTTAAAGACCTAATATAACTAACAGTCAAATAGTCTTATAGCAGCGCTAAAAAATAAACCACTAAAACGCCGCTTATCGCAGCAAAAACATGAAATTTCTCGCATTACTTTTGAAGGGTTAAAAGGCCATAAATATGCGCGTATCTTGCGATCTCACCTAATCATGCCGTTTATCTTATACCGCTACATTAAGTACGAGAGCTCCTAACATCTTGAAATATTCCCTTCACTGATATTAAGATTCATTAAACTTGCTTTTAGTTTGTGAAGATAGCCTCGTGGGAGCGTTGGGACAGTAACTTCTGGCTGATGAGACGGTATTTGGATTGCAACGTTGGAAGCTGGAACTTGGGTGTGAATGATTTAATTCTAAAATGCATCTGAAAATTAAGACTGGCTTAAGGCTGATAAAAAAGTTCTTTTTTAGAAAGAAAGAAGAAAGAAAGAAGAAAGTCTTTTTCTTCTTCTCTTCGTTTAATGGCCTGCTATAGCTTTTTAGCGATAATTCTGCCAATATCAAGTGAGAAATTTTGTACGTTTGTTTATGTCATGTTAAAGTCTCAGTTTGTCAGTCAAAATGCCATAATAAAATGGTGGTTATTTTATTGAAGGCTCTAGGAAGCCTTGAAGAGTAGACGAAAAGGCATGGTTTTAAAACTTCGAATCATTTGCCAACACTCGTGCACGTTCACGAACACTTAACGGATAATAATCCACCCTTATTACACATTAAAATTCAAAAATACACGGGTAATGGTAAAAAGTTCAAATTCACATCCGCCATTTTCGGATTCTTTTCAACGATAGAGGATATGTTTACAATGAAATGTGCACCACCATGATTGACATCAAGTAGTAAAATAAATAATAATAAAGACATATTGTAAAATAAACTACGTATCTGAAAAAATATAACTGAGAATTTATTGCGAAACGGAATCTATCCGATAAATTGTGAATTGGGGTTAGATTTTCAACTCGCTCCCCTCAGAATGCTATATTCTATCTGTTGATGAACAGGAAAAATGGAATAAATATATATTTGGTAGGGAAATACATCCTACTATTATACCTACCAGTTTAACATATGAATTTGTTATAAACTAGTTGCGCCTCACGGGTTTACCCGCGTGGTGAACATTTTCTGATTTTCCGCTCAACTTTCTTAAGTTTTTCTTTCATAAAAAACTTTTCCTTCCAATAATAAACACAACAAAAAAGAATTAGTGAAATGTTCCATTCGTTCAAGCGTCATGTCATGATCAAGGGAAATAGAGATTCATTTTTATATATAACTAGCTTCTGCTCGCGGGTTTACTCGCTTGGTAATTTTTTTCTAAACTTTACTAATTATTTCTTTCATAAGATCCTTCTACTGAAAATAATAAACAAAACAAAAAAAAAATTAGCGAACAAGTTCCATCCGTTCAAGCGTGATTCATTTTTATATATTACTAGCTGTGCCCCACGGTTTCACCCGCGTGGGGAAAATTTTCTAAACTTTCTTAATTTTTTATTTCATATAAACCTTCTCCTGACAATAATAGACACAACAAAAAAAGAATAAGCAAAAGTGTTCCATCCATTCACGCGTGATGCGACGACCAAGGGAAATAGAAGTTCATTTATATATGTAAAGAAGATTCATTTATTTTGGTATTTATAAAACAATATATATTTATAAACTTCGTTTAGTAGAAAGCAGCACAATTTCACCGTAAATCTGAATTTCAAACGGGTGTTTAGTCGAGTCGTTCTATCGAAACACGAAGCAGCTCACTTCATTAAATTTAGCCTAAAAGTTCATCGCGCTGATTTGATATTCAATTTTTCGCTTTCAGGTTTACATTTTTTATGCGGACATAAAGGGCGTCTGCTTGTGGATCTTTTTAGAATTGTATAGTGTACGTTGCAAACAACTGCAAACTAAGAAGTTTAAAAAGCAGCTAGTTTATAATGAAGAATACTCAATATACGTCTTTATAAGACCAATTAAGTATTTATTTGGCTGTTAAACACTTCTTTGGTCTCATATTGGTTAAACACACTTTTTTACATTTACTGTATATTTTATTTAATAAAAATACTGACACTCAATAGGGCAGATATGATCTGGGAGACTGAGACTTGGCAACCTTTTTTTTGTTTGTTAATGATGTGAGGAACGATTAGTCACCTGATGTTAAACGACACGGTCATCTATAACAGAACAGTGTTACTCGGACCTCCAAAATATAAAATTTCACGTGACACTGCACTGCGCACATCATCCTGAGACATCAGCACAGACTGGTAATAACATCACTCCACTATGAGATCAGATGATAAAGTCTCAATTTCCTATTAATTTCATTACTACAACGCCCTCCAACCGGAGCACAAGCACTACGTGTTCCGGTACGACTGCTTGGTGGCAGAATAACTGGCAAAGCGGTGGTATCTACCTAGACGAACTTTGCAGAAAAGTCCTACTACCTAGTCACGTAGGACGCCATCTGACTTGGGACGTATGGCTAGTGGCAGCTGAATGAGAAGACCCGAAGATGAGCTCGTGTATCTTGGGAGAGGCCCATGGCCAGTAGTAGCTTTAAATAACAGTCCGGGTCACTGTCTATAGTGTCTGCACACATATCAACAGCCGGAAGACTTCCACTGCTAAACACAGTCATCTCCCATAAAACTCCACTTTGGATGCTTATCATATCACTTTTTAAACTTTTGCGACTTGAACTCATATTGTAAAGATAACACGGGAGTCCACTCGTGACCACGGTCAATGAATTGGTCGAAACGTCAAGGTTAGTCAAAATAATATTTTGATAATTTTTGTACGCGGATAGACCCGTTTATCTTTACAATATGCTTATCATATTATAATTATAGAAGCAGGGGAAGTGTGCCATAATCCTCCTGCCTCTATGATTGCTATGCTTAGCAGGTGGCTTGATGGTCGCAGAAGATTTAAATGTACCGAGGAAAATGCTGCTGCCCATTCCCAGATACTCCCTTAGCCAGCTTTTATGGCACCCAAGGGGGAAGAGATGGGGTTGTCCTACTCGCTCACTACCAGGATCATGAAGCCACGGCCACAGTTTAAAGTGTATCTGCAATTAAAATAGAATTAAAAGCGAACTACTAACCACGCGCTTAAATGATATAATTTCTAGCGTTAATATAAGGGTGCACAATACATCCAGTAATCCGACCTCATTCCGACCGGAGTGAGGGTAGATGTAAAAAGTGCGCCCTCATTATCGTTTTCCGGAGTCGCGCCGGTTCCTCAAGTGTCGGGAAACAATACAATTCCGCATGAAACGCTTGAATTTACCAAGGAGTGTTAAAAAAACTTTTGTTTTATTAAATAGCAGTGGCGAGGTTAAAACTTTGGTGTATACTCTGAATGTATGTCTAAATTCGTATTTCAGTTGCTTAAATTTGACCAAACTTCGCAATAAGTCTTGTTTTATTATAAAGCCTCATATTTTTAAGGGAAATCCTAGCATGGTTGTACAATTTTTTTATACTTAAGTTAGGAATCGTTCATTAATTCTATTTTAACTTAAAATCACTACTATTGTCACTATAAAATGCCAAAGATAATACTAGATTACTAAGTAGCGAAATAAAATATGACACGTGTCAATACATACAATCTGTAGATATTTATTACTTATTACTTTACAAGAAGATTTTGTTTCAGGTATTATTATTATATTTGTGAATATTTCCAACAACATTTTATTATTTAGTTCTTTTGAAATTGAATTTTCAGGCAAATCTTGTGGCAACATTAAGGCTTAGGTTGTTTACGTAGCTCTCGCAAAGGCTATTGTTTAGCATTATGTATTGCAAGAACAAAGGTATATTATTCCTCCAAACATTTCAATAAATATCCCAGCTTCCAAGCAAAAACAGCCTAATAACAATGATAAACTTTGGTACAAGCATATTTTTTATAATAATTACATAACGTAGCACATCGACCACGCGCACGTTTCACTATTTAATGAAACCCTGAATTTTGGCAGCTTCTATTTTGTTCTGTGTAATACAATAGTAATACTCAATATTTTTTGCATTAATCAATACAGATGTATTGCCAGTCATCATTGGGGGAGAGAACCGGAAGTACCCGACCGGAAGCGAAGGGACTACGTTGCGTTTAATTGCGCGAAAGCGGAACCCTTCGAATATAGTACGGTTATTATATTTACGAAGTTTTGAATATCGAATTTACGAGTATTAATTTAAATTCGACTTGTTTAACGTCCATAAAAATATCTTAGCTTGTACCGATTTGCAAACTTCTAAATACAAACATAGAAGAAAGATTTTAAATTATTTTGGTATGTTGAAATTTTCATTTGACATAGTTTTTTAACAGCGGTATATGGTAATTTGAAAACAAAAAACATGAACATAACGAAAGAAGATCCCTGTATTTGCACGTAGTTAGTTTAATGATAATGCTATTTGTGGTCCTCGTAGTTCCCATTCCAGTAGTCCAGATTATGATATAGAAGGAATCCTAGTTAGGGTCCAGGATCTATGTAACGTTGGGTGATATTATCATATTAGAATAAACGATCTTGGCACTGATGACCGGGACAAACGTTTTAAACCTATTAATAAAAAAACTGTATGTGCGATTTTTACATTCATAACTTCTCATTATGTGGGTGACAGTCAACACTGAGTACACACTTTTAAAAAAAGTAAGAAATCGAATTCTTATTGATAAGCTGGTTGTTCCTCTGATGCTAAGCATCACCGCTACCCACAACAGTTGCAGGTTACATTTATAATGTAACGAGCTTCTGCCCGCAGCTTCGCCCGCGGCGTGGCCTATGGAAAAAAATTCATCCACAACACAATCCTTTCTTAGTGGATTTCTTCATAAAATCTACCTGCATGCCAAATTTCAGCCCGATCCGTCCAGTGGGCTGTGCGTTGATAGATCACTATGTCAGTCAGTCACCTTTGAGTTATATATATTTAGATTTACAATGAATTATATATTAAAAAAGTATAAATGCTAATAATAATTAAACATCAGATTTAGATACATTTGAGATCTCTTAGCGTCAATTCATAACTGCGCGTTAATTGTCGATTGATCATGGCGTTTTCAACTACTGCATTCAAATATTTCATGTTATAATGGACATCCATAAATCAGTATTTATCGAAAACCGAAAGTCCTTGTTTTCCTGTATATATAACACGATATCTTACCACACATCCCAATTTAATTGACCGTATTCGTTCGAGGTTTTGTTTCCCAGCTCCTCATTATCGTGTCGCGCTAACTCCGTCGTAGGTTAATTCTGCTCGGCGAATCCACTGAAATGCATGCAATAAACTGAGCTTACGGTTCCGCGCGCGGAGCAATTTCAAATAATATGAAGTTATTATGATTTCGTTCGCCGAAAATTCAGCTGTGTAGTAACAGTGGGTTCATGGAATCGTACATTAACTCAAAAGTTTTTTTTCCCACTTTTGGAAGTCTGTTGATAATGTTATTGTGCCCACATCTTTAGCAAGTTGAGCCCTCTTTGAGCTTATTTGTTTATCTTTATGAACGAAAGATTTACATTTGTTATCAGCTCGTGATAGATTTGTAAAGGTTTTTCTTAACTTGGATTTGTCTTGATCAAAACGTTTTTGTTTTACAAATATTGCATCTCTTATTAATTAGTTATTTTGCTTAACGAAAACCAATACAAGTAAAGATGCATGGCTAAAATTCGGTATATTCTTTTCCCCATTACCATGTTTCTGTTGGTAGATACAACAAAACAAAAAAGTAATGGGGACAACTAGATTAACCTTCCAGTTGTCCTCATTGTCCTAACCTGGCATTTAGGACAATGAGACAGTTCATCTAGCTTTACCCACTAAAAAAATTGCCAGGTTAGGGCTAGATGCTGCTAGCTGCTAGATAGCTATCCCCATTACATTTTTTGCCAGGTTAGGACAATGAGGACAATAAGACAGTTATTAGACATGCATAATATCCAAAGCTCACTCTAGACCTTTTGTTTCTAAACGTGTCTTCATTGGTAGACATGAATATGAATATCTAAAGATCGGCCTAATCCATTTGTCCCCAAACATGTCCCTATTGATGAGGATAATGGTACGAAGATCTTTATTCCTGTTATCAATGTCCTGATAACGAGATGCGAAGGTTTTTTACCCCATTCCAGCACTACTGATGAACGAAAACACAGCCAAATACAACGTGCCGAGTTGACACACTTATGTACAGAAATTCTCGCAAACACGTACGAAAAATACCGAGTCACATCTATTTTTGAGGTTCGCTCGACGAGAATACAAATGAAGTGTTGTTTGTGGCAGATTAATCATAATCACTGTGCTGATTTATGGCCTGAATTAGTATGAGCTCACTTGATTTAGGGTGGTATTTCATCGCACGTCTCGCTAAGGTCATAAGGTTTAATTTAATCATTAAATTCAAACATCAGTGGCGGGATTCGGATAATTGATTATCGGTGCGAATGTCTAGAGTTTTTGATAACTTTACATTGATTTAGCTTTTAGTATTCTATTAAGGATATTGTAAGTTTTACTTGTTTTTTAAATAAATATAATATTTATGTATATCAAAAATTATGACGTATATAATAGCTGCTGCCCGCGGTTTCACACGTGTGGACTAAAGTTTATCGCGATAAAATTTGTTCTACGGATTTCGCTCCTGGATACTTTTTATCTTTATCTATCTTTACCAAATGAAATCAAGACCTGTCCAGCCGTTTATCGTTAAAAGGTAACACACAGAAAAGTTCCGATTTATAATGTTAATATGAAATATGAAATATTCATATATACATTATATAATTATGCTAATGAATGCGTTTTATACAATACAACTATGCATATTAGTATGAAATGGTTTTGGTTAATGGAGAGTTTATATACATACTAGGTGCGCCCCGCGTATTTACCCGCTTATAAAAAGTATCTTATGTGTTAATTCACCATATAAACTATCTATATTCCAAATTTCATCCAAATCCGTTAAGCGTGAAACAGTAACAAACATCCATGCATACAAACTTTCGCGTTATAATATTAGCAGGATTTAATAAAATTCCTTTTAGTTAACCACACCAGATCCAATTCCAACAACAAATCAACATTGCAATTTGTAAAATCAACATCAAAATTACTTCCGTGCATCATACGATATGCAAATCAACATTATTTCCATCCGAGTGCAGTCAACACAGTCGGCGCGAACGAGCGCGTCGCAACATTCACACTTTTGTAGCCTTCCACTTGACCCACATCCTCTCTACGTGTCTCCTGTAACAGGAAGCGGTCACCCCTTTCTCCCCTAACCTACACCATCAAGCCAAATACTCTATACACACAAAAATACTCCATCACACCGCCGCATAAAGATCAAACTTCCTTGAACGATCGCCGACTCAAAGGCGACTCCCCACGCAATTTAACACTTTGTTTTTCCTTCAAACATGGCAGAATATTCAATGTCGGCGGAAAATGAGTTGGATGTTCCTATTTAGCGATTTTCCACTCATTCACTCACGTAATAAGTTTCATATTCAAATGGCAGCGCGCGGGCTTGTAGTGAATTTTTTATACTGTTTCGGCCTACACTACAGCAATAATACGTGTAATCTAAGCCTTATTCGCGGCAATATTGTATTCACAAACGAAATATATTAAATATGCATAAAAAGGGTTGATCATTATCATTGTTTATAATAATCCAGGGAAAACGTAAAGGAACATTTTATGTTTGATGAGATTTTTGTGGATTAGTTACTAACATCATTTTTTGTTGTTAACTAAGCATCAATTTTTAAATATCAAGGCATGAGGCAATTGAATCTAAAAGATGCATTAAGTTCATCTTTTATTTTATACTATTCCGGTAATGTTTACGTCTTAGTAAAATCTCCATAATTACCAGTGAGTTTTATTTTAACATAAAATGAACTAACTGTAAAATCGAACCCGCAACTGCACTTAAAACCTTGGAACAAAAACATTTTGACCAATACATACTTAAAATGTCTTATCAACTTCTTGCTGACGTGAAATATTAGGAGTGAAAACGATAGAGTATTTTAAGCATTGGTTTGATTTAACTATTATAACTGCTGGGAGCCGTTTGATGCGGGAAGCAAGCAGCAGCTAAAAGTGGGTTTCAAGGGGCAGGTTTTTACTCAGCAGTGGCTTCAGGGTGATGATGTCGAAGATGAAATATTTATAAGTAAGCTAAAACTCTACGTCTTAAAGTCTCTTTTAAGCTAATTTTGTTCCAAATAAGCCGTTTCTAAATCAAAGGCGTGTTCTTAAAACTTTTTACGCATTTATGAATTCAAAACGGAATGAGCCGTAATCTCGTATTTGTGTAACCCTTCGTTTGCGCAACTTCCAATGAAATTTGTTGTGCGTTGATTCATTTAATGTTGCAAACTTTTAATTGGTTTAATAAATTCGCGTTTTCTGATCGCTGTTTAGTTGTAAAATGTTAACTTTTTCAATTATAGTTTGTGAAGTTTCAAATCCTATGATTGACGGTTTCGTTTTACTTCGTCGATGTTTTTAATTAGAATTTGTGATTGATAGAAATTCGTCCGAGTTTGTGTATTATAACTGGACAATTAGTAAACTACATAAAAATTTTAAATAAGACTTCTTTACGCACGCTTATTTTGGGGAGTAAGCTGATGAATGCAGCAAGGTGAACGGAAGTTAAAATTGGGTCATGTCAAAAAAAATGTTATTTTTTTTATTATTTTATTGGTATTTCCGGTAAAATGACAATTTATAATTGTCAAAATGGCGACATTAACATTAAAAAAGGAAAAAACAAAGTTACACTGGCCGATAGATGGAGCTAAACTAAAGAAGTTTTACTTCAGTCTCGTGGTCTAAAGCACGCTCGTTATTTTAATATAATTAATAATTATAGAATGTAATGAAGTAACTAGCAATGAAGGCTTGAGAAAATCTTTACATAACAAACATACCTATGTTTGTTATGTAAAGATTTTCTCTCCTATATAATGTATCATAAATCAATCAATCGTATAATAATATCATAAATCATTACAACATTAATATGATTCTCTTAAAGAATAAAAAATAAATAATTAAATAGCCTCATAATAGGCCAACGTACACAACTTTGACTGTCGCATAAAGTCCGGTGGGCTGCAGACATACTTAAGCCTATTCATTTATATTATTATACATTAAAAAAGAATATTTACAACAGTTTAACATTTGTTTTAGCAACTGAGTTATTTATTACACAGCGCAAAGTTGTTCAGAGGCAAAAGTTAACCTAATTTATATCAAAAACAAAATCAACGGCGTAGCTTACCCTCACGACACACAAGCTCGAATTTATCAACTAACTTTTAGACCACTGTGGTTATTGTACGTACTTACACAGTGTAAGGGGAAACAGTAACTAAGATTCATAAGAAAGCTAGATGGTAAGTTTAATTGACTGGCCCGATAGCTCAGTTGGTAGTAGCCCTGCCTTCTGAACTGTGGGTTGTGGGTTCGATTCCCACTCAGGACAAACATTTGTGTGATGAACATAGGTGTTTGTTCTGTGTCTGGGTGTCATATTGTATTCTATGTATGTATTTACAAACAAAAAAGTATCTAAGTATTGTATCAGTTATCTGGTTCCCATAGCACAAGCTTTGCTTAGTTTGGGGCTAGATGGCGTTGTGTGAGATGTCCACACATATTATTATTATTAATATATTAATTACCGTTTTTTGAGTTTTATTACAGCATATTAAAAACAATTTTGATTATTTTTTTATGTATGAACAATTGAATATGATTAAGGTGCGGTTTTTCAATTTGGAAATTTGTAAGGTTTTACTTGAGGGCCGAATTAGCCAGGTTTTTTGTTCGGTCGTTATATTTTTTTATTAATGTACGAATAGGCCAACGTTTAACTAACTAATCAGTGATGTTAAGCCACGATGCAGTTGGAGGTGTTTCCGTTGGCATATGAGAAGTCTATTCACTCTAGTTTTAAAGCGACTCAAATTATATTTCATAAATATACAAATGCATGAGTGAGATTGAGAACTCAAATATCATAGACCCTTAAGTATATCAGTTTATTATCCATACGAAAAATGTCAACATTTTTCTACCTCTAATGTTATTTGATTTAATGTTTTTTATTTTATTTCTTCAGTGAAACACTACACACGTACAAAGTCTTTTTTAGAATACTTGCAATATCTTCATTGTTATAGCCATCTAAAGTAAGGAATTTTTAGTGTCAATATTATGACGAAAAAAGTAGTTTTAATTCATTATTATACAAACATTTTTTTTTCAGGTTTCATGTTAGCATCTGTGGTGTAGTGGTTGAGCAGGTCGGCTCATAACCTGGAGGTGGCGGGTTCGATTCCCGCGGCAGGACAAGTATTTGTGCACAGAAAAAAAAGCGCAAATACTTGTTCTGAGTCTGCGTGTTGTGGGACCATGATCCTCGTAGTTCCTGGGTCCCTAGAGACAGGGAATCCTAGTTAGGGTCCAAAATCTATGTATGTGATCGTTGGGCGTTATTGTTATTATTATTTTTTTCAAACATGTTACATTACACTTACACCATTTTGGCGACGCTTGCACTTGGGCAAGATAGTATGTTATTAATGACTCCAACATTATTATTGTTCTTATTATTACCTAAGTAAAAACAATGACAATGTTAGAATAGATAACATGAGAATAAATTTGGCATAGATTATACAAAAGATTTCCCTCAAAAATTAATGTTTTTGCTAAGATTTAGAGGATGACAATAATTTTCTCCCACAACGCTAAAATGTAGGTACATCATTCATGGACAGCAATTGTCTCTATCGCACGTGTAGAACGTCGGCTGGTAGAAGAGCAACGACAATAATATCTTGAGTTAGCTATTTTTCATGTACTCGGTCAGTCAACTCCAGCAACTGATTCAGACTACACTGTTGTACTTCTGAATTAAACCGTAATTAGTCAGGGCCAGTGCCCTTCTGATTTATTGCAGTTTTTACGGGAACTAGCCGCACTAATGTTATCACCCACGCGACTGGGTGCGGTAACTTGTGATACGCAGATTTGTTTTGATTTTGTTAATTGTGTTTTTGGGAATGTGAGAGGGAGAAACAAATGAGGTTGTTAATAAACATCTAAATAAAATAAATATCTGTGGACATTTCACACAGCGCCATCTAGCCCCAAACTAAGCAAAACTTGTACTATGGGAACCAGATAACTGATAGAATACTTTTATATAGTTTTTGTTTGTAAATACATACATAGAATAAAATATAACGCCCAAACACAGGACAAACATCGAACCCACAATCTGCAGTTCAGAAGGCAGGGATACTACCAACTGAGCTAACGGGCCAGACAATTAATGACAAAATATGTTTTTATTTTAATAAATCATCTACCTAAACTAAAACTATTACACGGCTAAAACTCACGAGATACAGTCGAATAACTCGCGTACTCCTTGAGGATGGGCATCTTTATTGCCCGAACACCGGTCGAGTTATTCGACTGTATCTCGTGAGTTTTAGCCGTGTAATAGTTGTAGTTATGAGTACTACTCACGTCAGTTTCTATAATATTAAATCATCTACCTGTGAATCATGTGCATGGATTACATGTGATATCCAAAAAAATATACTTGGAGACTTGTTGTGTTGTTGAAAGGTATGCCGTCATACTAAATTGAACTTCTTTTTCAGCTGTCGTGAAAAGTTCACATATTGTTTTTTCTCTACTAACCTGTGAAAAAGTTAACGAGACAAATAAAATAAGAGAAATACTTACGAATTATGAATTTTCAAGTTTATTTATAAAAGTAAATTTAAGAAACCATTTTCTTTTTCTCATATAGGTTGTATGCTCAAGGTACATTTATGTTAACTACATTAGGTACAAAAAAAAATCCTCCATAAAAAAATTTCAAAAGCACATAAAATATTCAAAAACATCTCTTTTAAAACGTTCATTATAACCCTCCGTTATCGTAAAAAAGCTTTACTCCGATCCCTCCCTCATACATAATTCGGATAAACGTCATCGGGTCATTAACCCCGCGTTGACCGATCGCCTGTGACATAACAATTCATTCGCAAAATTAAATTGTCAGCGAGGGCAATGTTTGTTTACTTGCTTGTTGCCAACTAATAGCCGTATTGATGAGCGATGCACTCACGCGAAATCCACTATGAGGCATTTGTAATTTTAGGTATGTATAGGTGCTGAAATTGCAGTAGACCAGTTATTTTAGCCGTAGAAAGGATAACCGTTGGCGTAGATGTGTTTTTGAGAGGAGATCGTGACTTGCAAGCATAATCCCATATTATAGAACAATATTCAGTCACAAATTGGTGATCAAAATTGTGGTTTTGTGATGAAACTTTGACTTGTATCCGTCCCTTTTCGGATGAATCCAGGGCCGGGCTTGAGTTGAGATTGTCAGTTCCATACACGTCAACACTTCTTTATTTTTTATTACAATTATTTTCTTCTCGGAAATAAAACTGTAGTACCTGTATAGCTAAAAAATAAAATTGTACCACCTGTATAACTTCAGTATAATTGAATCGATACAAATTTTCGTAAAAAAGTTTCTGTTCTCATTATAACACTGATGTTATTTTCATCGCGTATTTTATAACAAAATCTTATCTTTTGAAGACATCGTGTAGAACTCCATAATACATTGCATAGTAATCTTGTAGCACGTCGTAGCGCACTACGTCTCGTAGTCACGTAGAATCGTAGCGGCGTAGCTTCCGTACGTAGCACATGACTACGAATTGTAGATTATTTTGTTACCTGTCGGAATAGTTCCGCTGGAGATTTTGACTATTTTTATAATCTTAACAAGAGTTAGATAAAATAATAAAATCTATTATTTTCAAGATTTACAAATCAATAACTATCATTGTCATGTCAACGGCTCCCAGCAGTTTTGGCCTGGTAGTTGATCTACTTCGTGTTGAATCAGCCTACGCTGCGTCTTATAGTTTAAGGCCTTCATTTTAGAACCTTTTTTCCTCATCAGTTGTCACTTCTGTGACCTGCCCATTGCCATTTCAACTAGCCAATTTTAAAAACAATTTTTTACCTTATTTTTCATGCGGATGTCGTCATTTTGAATAATGTTATGCAAGGAAGTTCCACTATCGTTAATTATTAGTTACAATGATTACCTCATCAAAGAAAATTTTCAGGCTTTTAGGTTAAAACCCCCTTGAAGTTTAATTTGCGGTACCAAAGGAGAAGTCTTGAAGTCTCAATATTCACAACAAAACTTTTTTAAATTCTATGCAGCAAATAAGCAGACGGCCTTCCTAACGGGAAGAAGTTATCATAGCCTATGGGCATTTTTAATACTAGACGTGCCATTAATGCTTTGCTTACCTTCTGATAATACTCTTTTATCCCTCATTTCAAATCGCTTAATGTTGCCTTATAGAGAAGACTCAATGTGCGCCACAACGAATGGTTACAGTTTATTTAGTAGTTTTTCATTCGGATAAAACTATAAAATCACAGGTCAGACAATCAATCACAGAAAACAACAAAACCAAGTTACCTAAATTAAAATTCCTCTCATTAATATTGTCCAGGTCATTAGGTGCACGTGAGTGGACTAGTATACAGGGTGTTTATTAAGCGATACAATCTCCGGTGTGGCATGAATATTCAACGGGTGGCCACTAGGGCGGGCGGACGCCAACGAGGGCGGGAGTGCCAGTATGTGCTTTTTTAATGTAAAATAATTTGAATATATTCACGCATACACATACGCAGGTGATACGGAACAGCCTATATTTGACTATTGTCGTTATTTGATAGGAAATTATCACGGCGTTGGAGGAATCAGTTTTCTAAGTCTAGACCTTCCCTACTGTGAATACATGTGAAACCGTCGATGGTCAGGCCTACTTGAGCTTTGATGTCAAAAAGACAAAGCACTGTTTTGTTTTAAACGTTTCTACGTTTGTCATTATTAAAATAATTTTGGATTCATAATCACAATATTAAGATTAGTGTAATATTACTTAAAAACATCACTGACAGACAACATAAGTACATAATAAACGCTCTATCATAATGACTGGAGTCTGTGACAAAGAACAGACCCCTTAGTGTATCATCTAATTGCAACCATTTGCTGCGACGCAGACCTCAGACGACATTTATTATAGTCCTGATAAGAAACAGTGTTGCGTCTCGAAGATTATTAGTTTTTTTTATAGTATGAAACTACTTACATATTTTTAAATTAAAACTCTTTATGTGTAATATACGTATGGATTATTTTAAATATTATTCTATTTGATGTAATCAATCTAAACTAAACTCTTCTACAATTAACATGTATTTCTTCTAAGTAACTGTAAATAACAAGTTTAATAACTAATTTAAAAAATACTTTTAAATAAACTTTTATATATTAAAGCCACATCTCTCTGTTTAATTTAGAGGTATGTAATATAAATATTAGAAGCGATTGACCTTGTATTTTTTCAATTGACAAATCCTAGTGAGTTTCAGTTAAAAACATTATATAATTTACAAAACCAAGAATTTACTCGTACGTAAACCCAATTCAAGTGAATCTATACCTACCTCAAAACCGAAAATACTGTCACAGTATATCATGTTTAAATACGAACATGGCGTTTATCTTCGGTGGACATGAGGCGATCCCAGCGGCTATTCGAGGGTAATATTTTTAAGGGCATGTCCTGCTCGCGTCCGATAACGACTATCTGTTATTATTTACCATGAACTTTTTAACCTTTTTGTATTGAATGTGATATTGGAAGTTCAAAAACTATAAAATGTAACCTCAAAAACTAACAATCACGTGAAATTTTCGAGATTGAATTGATATTATTTCGAGATTTTACTTTGAATGCCAACATTATGAATGTCAAATGCAATTTTTTTGTATTGGCTCCACTTTTGTGTATTTAGCCAGTGTCAAGTTTTCACAATTTCAAGAAAAGTCACAGTCCAAGTCATAGTCTAGTATCGTCAAATTATACTTCTAGTAAAAGTGGCAACTTTACCAGAAGCTTCTATGTAGTTTTAGAAACAACACAATAATAAATGTTTCACCATCATTATACCACTTTCTCACACTCACGCCTGTAATCCAGCACTTAATGAATGAAATGCCACCAAATTTTTAGAAAATGATACAATCTTTTCAATCTTTTTCGTTGTCCCGCCAAAACTCTACCATTTATTGTCACTGCTGTAAATTGTATAATGAAGCTTATATAGACAACACGTAAATTAAAAAAAATAGTCAGTGTTCCAACGAGCTTCGAATAAAATTTCTTCTACAGACATACCCTTACATTTCCAATAGATAGTATATATAAATAGTAATTTCCGAATCTAGCGAGCGTCCCGATGCGGTAATTGAATCTACATCCACAAGTGCGAGCTACTTTAATTTGTGTAAGTGTAAAGTACAGGTTGCAAAATAAATCCCAGCTAGTAAAATCCTTTCTCATAAAGATATCTCAAATTATTTGGTATTTATAGCCTACAAAATTTTATACCGTGCGAATCACGGCAATCTTCAAGGAATTTAATTGCCTAGATATTTGTTTGCATTCTGATATTCCTGATTGTCGAAAATATAAGAAAAAAATTATACTGATGTCGATCAGAGGTCAAAGATCAGATAAAATAAACAAAATGGGTGAATATAAAAATCGTTAAGCAGTATAACCATTGCAGAGAGACCCTTCCAAACAAAATAATTGGTGAATGAAACTTAGCCTATTTGGTTACCCCAATTTTTAAGTCTACTATCCAATACTGTTTTGCAATGAACTGCGACGTACCTTAGAAATAGACCAAACGCCCATTAATCCCTTAAGATGTATTTTCCCGAATCCTTTACAGTTTTTCGTAACAAAAGGAAAAGCACATTTTACCGAACGATTCCTGCTCCAACGGTACATTTCCGAAGGCGCATCACGTCTCCCTTGGACCGTACTTCGGCAGATTATGTTCCCTTTGTCGTAAATTTTACGACTTCAAAAATTAGTCGCCTTCAGCCGAATAGTCGTACTATACACGTGGATGGTAAATTGTTTATCTCGACTTTGTACACCTTCAAGTTTTACAAACTATTAAAATGTTTTGCAAATATCTTTTGTAAATAGTGAAAATATTTATCTGTACTTTTAAGAGCGGAACTTTAAATTATTAAAATGCTTGCAAAACATAACTACATGTACCTAGGGCATGGACGTATCATGAGTCCATGACCTAGGTATATAAATGGCGCAAGTCACGTCTCTGTGCCTCGTCAAGACTTAACTTGTTTGCGTCTTACTATAAGCAATACAGTTTTTTTGTACCGGTCTTGAAATATTGTTATTATTCAATGTAGGATTTTTTCAATTTCAGTACAATTAAAAGCTAGGAGTTGATTTAAAAATTACCTACATCAGTATCTAATTACAATTAAGTAAAATATTCACTAGTTATAGTGTTTAGTAGTAGTTGTTATATCATTGTAGTTTTTAGTTGAAATATTAAAAAAAAAAGTTATGATTAAGTTATACGCTAATATTGTATATGGTGTCTTCTCAATAAACATATCAATTTTATGTACTGCATCGTTTTTGAAAATTCATTTACAGGCAATTTTTAACGTTTAATAATGCGGCAGTAAATTAAAGCTTTAATATAACGCGAAGCCAACGTAACAGAAGACTCGCTTAGCTTTAGTTCGGTTATGGAGTGTGGTGTTAGTTATAAGCGCAGCGGTTAGCGAAATAAACTACTTTTCTAGCATCACCGGGTGGAATATTTTTGGTGGTTTAATGAACTGTAACTACTGCTGTGATTATTTTGTATCATTGACCATCGGCGTTTGGATATCAAAGTGTATCAACCTTGTGACTATATAAAAATCGGCGCACTTGAAGTGCTTCCAATTCAAGTTTACATTAGATCATTGTAAAATTTAGGCAAATTTCTATTATTTTGCTGAGCGAATTATAACAAATTAGTTGCGCCCCGCGGTTTCACCCGCGGATAAAAAGTATTTTAATAATTTGCTCATCCCACGGGCAAATTTCATTTTTCCGGGATAAAGTGTAGCCTATAAATTAATCCAGTGTATAAGCTATCTTGGTACCGATTTTCATCCAAATTCATTCAGCCGTTTGAGCGTGAAGGAGTAACAAACATACACACATACAAACTTTCGCTTTTATAATATTAGTGTGATGAGGCCTTCAAAACGCTTTGAACGTTGATGAATGTCTACCATATACGGAAACCGTATTTCTGTGCGTGGTAAAATGAGGATGCTACGACTTATCGATATTTGCTCTCTTTAATCGTTTAGGTAAGTAGCTTATAATATGTAGTTATCTCGTACCGTAAATAACGGACTTTTTATGAAAAAAGAAATACAGTTGTACCTCTTGCCATCTCTCTCATCTTTGCCTTTCGAGCAGCAGCGTATGGATTACGCTCCCGCTTTTACCATACACCATTCCCGCAACATCACGTGATTTATCACTTGCTGTGCCATGGTGACTTATTACACCATTTATGTAAAGCACATATTGTTTATTATCGTTTTCATATCATGGCTGCAAAATACTTTTATTATTATATACATTTATATTGTATGTTCATGGATGAATGATGTAGATGACTGGTAGAAAATGCTTTAGAAAATGCTTTTTAAATGACCTCAGCCTGCACTGTTTTAGTGCAATAAAGAATTATAATAAAAATCATAAATTAATGTGTATTTTAATAAAAGACAAACGTTGTCTGTGTTTGTATATGTCGTTTGTTTATGTAGTTGTGTGTTTGTGATTTTTTGATACTTTCCATCCCAAGGTATTCTGGAAGAGATCGCTATTAGCGATAAGACCGCCTATTGTGGCACTAGTACGTAGAATTTATTCATTCCTGTGTTGTGTGAATTTCATTGGTGAGACAATAAAGAGTTATCTTTATTTTTTATTTTTTTTAATTACTTTTGTTATTGTTTTGGCTTCACACTTTTGTTGTATTTAGTAAGTTTTCTTATTTTATATTCATTGTACATATTATACTTTATTAGTTCTATTCTTCTTATTTATTTCGTTGTTATTGTTTTAGTATTTATAAATAAATAAATTAATAAATATGTGTGGACATTTCACACAGCGCCATCTAGCCCTAAACTAAGCAAAGCTTGTACTATGGGAACCAGATAACTGATACAATACTTAGATACTTTTTTGTTTGTAAATACATACATAGAATACAATATAACACCCAGAGACAGAACAAAAATCGATGTTCATCACACAAATGTTTGTCCTGGGTGGGAATCGAACCCACGACCTGCAGTTCAGAAGGCAGGGATACTACCAACTGACCTATAGGGCCAGTCAAAGTATTCTCAAAAATTATTGGACAAAAAATTATATAATATAATTATATAATTATATTAGTCAAAAAGTATTTATGTTATTTAGTTGAGTCCGTGGATCAGTGAATATTGGTTCCGACTGAAAATCAGTTATTAAGGTCTTGCAACCTTAATTGCATGGTGAGTCAGGACCTGCATCATGACATTACGCAACATCATATATTTTAGTTTCTCTTTTTTCCGTGTCATTTGTTATGTGTAAATGCCTATTTGTAAAAATTTAATGTTGTGTGATGTCTTGAATAAATGTATTTTCTTTCTTCTTTCTTATCTATCTATCTATCATCTATCTATTTAATTATCTATTTGACTGACCCGATAGCTCAATTGGTAGTGACACTGCCTTCTGAACTGCGGGTTGTGGGTTCGATTCCCACCCAGGACAAACATTTGTGTGATGAACATCGATGTTTGTTCTGTGTCTGGGTGTTATATTGTATGTATTTACAAACAAAAAGTATCTAAGTATTGTATCAGTTATCTGGTTCCCATAGTACAAGCTTTGCTTAGTTTGGGGCTAGATGGTGCTGTGTGAGATGTCCACACACATATTATATATATTATATTATATTATCTATGTTTGTATGTTTTTGAAAGACACACATTAGTGAAAATGGCTGACCGGATTTTGAGGAAACTTTTCACAGATATATAGCTTACACCACCGAAAACAATAGGATACTTAGAAAATAAGTTTCTTGGGAATACGAGTAAATATGAGTGAAACTACGAGCTGTAGTATTAGTCAACTTGTGTTATTAAAAGTAACATGTTATTTTGAATGTGAGTTACTTTCATCCGATTGATATCACATCACACTATCACACTAATATTATAAAGGTGAAAGTTTGTATGTGTGTATGTTTGTTACTCCTTCACGCTCAAACGGTTGAATGGATTTGGATGAAATTCGGTACCAAGATAGCTTATACACTAGATTAACATATAGGCTAAATTTTATCCCGGAAAAGTGAAATTTTCCCGTGGGATGAGTAAATAATTAAAATATTTTTTCCGCGGGTAAAACCGCGGGTAATTTGGAAGGCGTTATTTTTACAGCATTTGTGTTGAGTGTCTTAATGTATTAGAGATTATTGAGTCCAAATTTAATAATCTCTAATACATGATGCTACCAATGAGATTGTCTTGTCTTGTTTTGATGAGATGAGATCACTTGTTGTAGCATAAGAAAAGTACACGTTGGCCTTAGGGACGGATTAATACAGTTTTAAATATGTGTTATTCAAAGTGATTCTAATTTTTGCTAAAAATTAATATGTGGATACAAGTTTCAACTCGATTGGTTCTTGCCTCGGGGGATCCCAGAGCTGGCAGATACTTCTCTCAGAAGCTAAGTCTTCTAATTCAGCGAGATAATGCTGCCTGTATTCTGGGAACTTTACCGCGCGGTTTTTAGCGAGAGTTGGATAGCATATTTATTTTGTAAATAAAGTTTTATTAGTTGTAATTTTTATTTATAGTGTGCCTGTACATATTAATTAATGTTTTTGTTAAATAAAATTTTCATATGTGGATTGGGTCGAAATAAATAAATAATACATTTTGCGGTTTATAAATCCCAGCAGAGCCGCAGGGTGCCGTTAGTGTTGTATATTTTCAGAGATAACTCCTCAAAAGATCCCAAAGATAAAGAGGTCAAGATACCCCTCCATTTCAATTTCCTTATTCTACGCCGATGATTAAAGGGCCCCTTTACGAGAGCTTCCTTTTATCATAGTTTCTTTAGTTCTTACAAAAATCGTTATGTTGTATACTTTGTAAGCTGAATAAGGGCAGCTTTCTATTTGTTTGCATATTAAAGATGTTTTCGTAATGATATTGTCTTTGATATGTCGCTTGATTTTATCAACGCTTTTGGGCTTAAATAATTACTAGTTCACTAGTCTAGTTCTAGGAAAACTATTTATTTTGAGGACCATTTTATATTTTAATAATTTATAGTAAACCTCAACTCAATACTTGTTTATATAGCTAGATAGCTGCGCCCACGTTTTACCCTCGTGAAAAATCATAGCATAAATATATAGCCCATAGAAATTAAACAACAATCTGAAATTTAACATACCAATATCTATAAAGTATACACACCGAATTCAATCAAACTTGGTTAAGCCATTTCAGCGCTGAATGGCTAGACTATTTACAAATTTTCGCGTTTATAATATTCGCAACGTTTGCAGGATACATACAAATTGGAGGCACTTCCCGGCTTAAACCCATTTTCTCATAAAATTTATCCCTGTTTAAGTTTATTTCGAATTCAATTTCAAAATAAATAAAAAATAAATAAGTAACGTCAAACGTACTTAGACCCTGGACCCTAACTAAGATTCCCTGTGTATTTTACATAAATACACAATCTGACTTCAAACAATAAGTACTGCAAGGTTAATAAGTAGCTCAATATTTTTTTTTACCAAAAAGTAACATTACCTTATCAATAAGTTGTATAAAATGCCAATGAACACGCTCAAAGCTGTTTAACTATAAATTCCCGGATATACTCCTTCGTTTGACAGCAGCACACCCTGAATAATGGGCGGAATCTCGCACCATAGACCAGCGCATAAACTATTAAGGACGGTGGCTATGGCGCACCATTTTATGACCCGATTTTGCATTTTGAAACGCTACCAGTTGTGAAATGAATCGACCGCTTGCTGTTTGGTATCGGTGGACCGATTGTTGGTGGTCTTGGTCTGGTTTTTATCTGTCTAGAGTATCAACTGAACGTTTATATCAGGTTTTTGGTTCAATAAACTTTTGATAATATATAAGTACTTAGAATTAGGTTATTTTGATAATTATTGGTGAAATTTTTATAAAGGTAAGAAAAGAATAATAAAAAATTTCTGACGGTGCAAAGCATTGTAATAACAAGAACTAAAATATCCGTATTTGGCTAACCATTACTGCAAATAAATAGTAACTCAAATATAATAATAGATTTACAAAACATAAACCGCAGTAATATCAAAATATTCATCCTTCTGCTGGTGCATCTTCTGCTGGTGTTTCAGATGGCTCTTCAGCCGGCGTCTCTACTGCAGCTTCTGATGGTGCTTCCGTTTCTGGTGGTGCCTCTGTGGCATCTTCTGTGGGTGCTACTTTCGATTTCTCTACTGGTGATTCTCCTTCTGGTGGCACTTTTTCTTCTTCTGCTGTTGGTGCTATTCCTTCTGTTAACTCTCCGTCTAATACTCTTCCTTCTGGCACTTCTCCTTCTGTTACTTTGCCTGCTTCTCCTTCTTCTCTTTCTGGTGTAGTAGTTGATATAAAACTCTTTTTACTCTCCGCAGCTGTACTCTTTCTACCTACTGTACTCTTTCTAGACTCTGACGCCTTACTTTTTCTACTTTCCACTACCGTGGTACTCTTTCTGCTAATCATAGTACTCTTTCTGTCCAGCGGTGGCTCTGATGGTTGAATTTCCGGCGGTGCTTCAGCTCCCATACTAACTTCAGCTTCTGCTGGTGGTGGCTCCTCAATGTTTACTGCAGTCTCAGCCTGCTTCTTGTCTTTTACTTTTTTCCCCTTCCTATCCAATGGTAAATAAAGTTTGTAGTCTTGAGGCAATTCTTCTTCCGTATAAAGTCGCTCAGCGAAATAAATCCTTCGTAATCGAACATTGGCGTGCACTTGTACACGCAACGTCTCAATAAACTGGGTACCGTATGCCCGCCTTGTGAAATCAGATAAATTGAACTGTATTTGGTTCCAACCTCCTGATAGACCGATGGGCATGGTCGTACAGAACGGTTTGATCTTAGTCGTCGATTGGAAATTGGAGATACGAAATCGTCTGCGCATATTCTTATCATCGAGTATCGTAATTTCAAACGAGAAGTATCTCTTTAGATTTTTCACGATCATAACTAAAAAGGGCAGTTTTATGCCTAAGTTTTTATTGTTTGGTGGGCATGTTATATAAGTAGTAGCAACGTTGGTGCTCACAATTTCAAGGACTATTGAGTTTACTTCCTTATCCGTAAGTCGTTTGATGTGGCCATTGTTAACTTCCATATCCCATAATGCTAAGGGATGGGAACCGCAGCTGTAGAATATCGACAATAAGCCGCTTTGATATGAGTTTTTGAACATGATTTATTTACAATTAAAAGCCGCTATAAATTGTTTAATATTAACGGCTTTTCGCCACGAGCTACGCGTAAAATGACGTATTGATTCAAATTAAATCATAAATGAATGACATATGTTGTAAAAAAAGACGTGCTGATGCCGTTATTGAATTAAAAAGTTTTTATTCGTGTCGGTTTAAAAAGTTCTCACGCACTAATTAAGATTGTGTTTTACTTAATCACCATATGTGAATTATATTCTATTTAAATATTACAGCATGTTCTATGATAACATGGTTTCATCTATATCTGTAAGAAAGTTTCATAGTATATTCTAGTATAGGATATACTACAAAAATTCTTTGTTCTGTACATAAATTAAAACTTTTGTGCTTATATCATCTGAATTTAATTTAAGTGTTATAAAAGATAATATCATTTAAGTGATAAGCTAAAGTCTGCACATTGAATAAAATTTAGAAATAAGCTATTTTATAATCATGTTCTTTCGAATTTTTTCCTGCCTGTTTGTCGATAAATTAATCACGCACAAAGTAGGTACTAAATTGATTTTAATATCAATTTCTGTAATGTATGTTTTGGAGATCGATTGTGGTTTTTGTTATTTCAAATGGGCGTCCGCTAAGTGGTGTTTTTTTAATTTAAAAGTAAACACTAACGCATTTATGTATCATGATGTGGAGTAAAAAGATATTAGTCAAAGAGTCTGTATTCCGTAACCACGAATTGTCACAGAGGTTTTATAACAGAACAAGCTTCTGCCCGCAGCTTTTCCCGCGGCGTGGCCTATGGAAAATAATTCAACCACCCATTTCACCCTCTTTAGGGTGGTATTTCGAAAAATTCTTTCTTAGCGGATGCCTACGTCATAACATCTACCTGCATGCAAAATTTCAGACCGATCCGTCCAGTGGTTTAGGCTGTGCGTTGATAGATCACTATGTCAGTCAGTCACCTTTGAGTTATATATATTTAGATTTCATTTCTAAGGAGGATGAGAAACTGTAAGGACTAAAGAACTCGGGGTAGGTTAAGTAGTATAGAATATACCTGTTAACACCACCCCAACCCACCTTGCGCTAATTTCAGATGAAATATATAAAACGCTATCATATCTGACAAAAAACAAGCACACATGCTAATCGTTTTAATTAGTGTTTAGATCAAACTTAGCATTGCAAATCAATTCTGAAAAATAATATTCCCATAGTCTTAGTACGAATTGAAAAACTTAAATATGTGAACCATCTATTTAAAAAAAATGTCTTTAATGTGCAAATTATTTAAAGAATTAGTAAATTATTAATATCTGTGATTATAACACATAAATAACTAAAGGTTAAAATTAATAACTTCTCTTGAATACATAACTAATCGAAAATATCATTTTAATTTGAACAATTATCAAATTATTACGTACTGTTATAAAGTTCTCAACATTACTGCATTATAAACTGCATAAACTCCTCTTATAAGCTTTTTAAAAGCTTTTAATATAATCCTTGTTAAACTTAAGGTTCATCAACTACAGTGGAAGTTTCTTCAGGAGTAACAGCCTGGTCATCTTCATTAGCAACTTTTACAGCACTTTGATTTGAAATTGTTTCAACTGGAGCTTCGGAGCCAATTACATCAAAGGTGTCCTGTACTTCATCAAATGGAATTTCAATAATATTTTCGCCTAAAGTTTCAATGGCACCTTCAGCCAAAATTTCAACGATAGCTGCAACTGAACCCTGAGCTACAACTGAACCCTGAGCTACAACTGAACCTTTAGCTACAGCTTCGGCTGAGCTTTCAGTTACTGCGTCAACTACATGCTCAGCTTCTACCACACCTTTAAATGAACCTTCATCTGCAGCTTCACCCGGAGGTTCTTCGGGAGGTGGTACTTCTGGGTGCTTCTCCGGTTTCTCTTCCGAAACAATTGTTTCGGGGATTGTTGGTTGTTTTAGATGAGAACTTGTTACCTTGTCTATATTCTCAAGTAATGACTTTTTCGACCGAGTCGATGTAGAGCTCCTAATAATATCCTTACTTATGTTCACCTTTCCATCAATAGCCTCTTCAGATGGATGCATAGATGATGAAGTTACAAGAGGTATACTCTCTGGGACTTTCTTGCGATCTTTAGAACCTTTTGACGCCAATGGGAAGAACAATCTATACTCAGGTGGGAGTTGGTCTTCAGGGAGCAACCGCTCAGTAAAGTATATCCGTCTTAAACGTATGTTAGCGTTTATCTTCAGTTTTAAGACCTCGACAAACTGTGTACGGTATGCGCGTCGCATGAATTCGGCCAAATTGAATTGGATTTGATTCCAGCCCTCAGTGAGACCAATTGGCATGACCGTGCTCAGCGGCATTATTTGAGTGGTACTTTGAAAGTTCGACACCCGGAATCTTCGTTTTTGGCCAGTCTCGTCTAGTGCTGTCACTTCAAACGAAAAATACTTCCTCAGATTCTTGACTATCATCACCAAGAATGGCATTGTAATTCCCAATACTGCCTTCCCCTTCGGGCAAACCATATACGTTGTACTTACATTAGTTCCACCTATTTCAAATACAGTTGACTTGATATCTGGATCCATGAATCTGGATACATACCCATTTTCGGTGAAAACGTCCCACAAAGCCAGCGGTTTGGATCCGCAGCTGTAAAAAACGGTCAACATACCACGCTGATATGAATTACGAAACATACTTAGCGCAAATATTAATTAAATTATGAATAATAATTGTTTACTTAAAAAAATAATAAACATAACCTTACTTTTCTGTGACTATAAATCCAAACCACAGAGTATTTTTTACAACAAAGAGTATATAGTCGATAATTCAATCTAATCACGTGATATGTTGTATTATAGCTGTGGTATTATTACTAATGATAATGGCGGATTATCTATTAAGCATATATAATTTAACAATATTCTAAATTTCACTCCATTCTGAGTGTATGTATTACCAAAAGGTGAAAGACCAAATTCAAAGCAAAGCACTTTAGCTGCGGCGCCGCCGGAAATTATCGTTTTTGACACCCCTCTTTTATCATTCGTCTACATTGAGATTTTGGGCACAATTTGACCTTCGATTTAGCATTCACAATGTACTTAGAAACATAGGATACTTTAGGACATAGTATGCGCTTCTCTTTTCTGTACAAAAAGCACCTACGTTTTTCTACCCCTAAATGTCATTCGAGTTCGATGATTTTTTCATACGATGTCTACACATAAAACGTTATGCTTGAATGTCTTTTTTATTTCGTTTTGGCATAATCTTCATAGTTATAGTGATCTAAAGCGACGATTTTTTTGCGTCAAAATTATGTCGAAGAAAATTAGATGTAAGTAGAATTCAAACATTTTTTAAAATAAAACTTTAAATAATAGATCATAATAATCCATACTATTGACACCAAAATTAAAAGGTTCAAATATGATTTAGAGAGTAAAAACCGTTTTCTCCCGAAAGGCTAAGGCGTAGGTAAGTAAATTCAATCATGGTGTCTATTGTCTCTGTCACACATGCAGATAGCAGAGCGATGGTAATAACATTTTAAAATACTAGGACGGTCCTCTTAAGTAAACTATACAGCCACTACACACATATATTTTAATTTTGTTTTTTAAAGTTTGATAGGTATGTTTGCGTTTAACCACTATCACACCTGACGGTGAAAAATGCATATAAATAATGCATATCGAGCTTTAAAAAGAATCAGCAATTGAGATGTCTGGAAGAAATTGCTTTAAGCGATAAGACCGCCCATTGTGTCACTTAGTTTAGAGTTTGTGATTGTCAATTGTTCCTGTAATTCGGTTTTTCAATAAAGAGTTTTATCTATCTATATATAAGTTACTGTTAATTTCGAAGAGTGAAAAATATTCATTTTCATAAAAAAAGCATATTATAGTTGTATCACAAACAAAGGGCTAAAGTATGATTTTAGTATAGGCAGTTTTTTTAAAGGATAGGCTTCCCTTTGGCCTCATTTCTCCTGATGCTAAGTGACAATGGTCAATGATTGGGCACGCTCCCCTATAAGAAACCTGCTCACTTTCCTCTTAAAAATAACCAGATTATAGCTATTTGGAAAAATATAGGCTGGTAAAGAGTAAAACTCCTTAGCTGTTTGCATTATAAAGGTTCATTATAATTCTTACGTATAGGAGAGATGGTATGAATGACGAGTCGACTTCCAGCTGGTCATTTGATAGTAAAATACGGATGGAAACGTCAAATCGTGCAATTCCATTGCACATTCACCGAAATGTAACCTGGAGAAGACCAATATACTAGCAACTTTGCTTAGGCAAATATTTTTGCCGGCATAAATGTTTGTGCTTTAAATTAATACACTGCAAAGACTATTAAATCATTTTAGCAAGAATATACGAATGCGTCTTAACAATATCTACATAAAAAATCTAGTGTTAAGAAACTGTCTCGACCTGGCAGCTGCTTTAGAAGGCTTTTTTACGCTCCATTAAAACCGTTTTCATGGTTTGACACCTCTGACAGCTGATATAGGCTTTAGGTTTTGAAGCCTGAGTGAGCTTTTACCTTCGTTTCACCTTTGTAAGCTAAAATAAAGTCTACGCGGTCTTTTTAACAAGGCTACAGAGAGCAGATAGTAAATAAATTAATGTGAGTTGGACGTTTTGGACCCGCAGACCAAAATAGCCTAGCCGGATCTAAAAGCCTAATGACCTGTTAGAGCTAGGGTTTGACTTAGATATTTAAAGTTCAAGCAGCTTAAAAATGAGAAGCAGGAAAAGAGGCAATCACAAAGGATTTCCTCATTATGGCTAAAACGTTGCAGGAATTACAGCAAATGTTGGACGCCCTGGCTGATTGTTTTAACGCATAGATCTCCGGCATTGCATAAAATCAAGATTTTTTTTAATGAACATGTTATTCTGGAAACAGTTGCTGTTTACGGATCTACGATTAAATTTGTTCAGGAGTATTTACACCTAAGGCAAATACTCCCACTAGGTAAGAATAACTTCGAAAAAGAAGTAAATAAAAAATTTTGCTCAGCTGTGTAACATTTGGTAAGCTGGTAAGAGTATTTTTGTCGCTAATAAATCAGTGAATAAAAACAAAAGTATTCAATCAGCGCGTCCTACCAGTCATAGATATTAACGGAACTGTTAGTCTACCGATCAAAGAGCTATGGAGACAGATAATTTAATATTATGTTAATACTAAACAGTGACAGTGTTTTTATCCTGATACCATGCCTGCTCTGGTGCTACTTTTGTACATTTTGCAGTAAGCGTCGAAATAGAACAATCAATAATAGACCTTAGCCAGAAGTTTCTAGAATCCAATTCACCAACAGAACCCATTTGGATTATACGTTTTCTGATACGGAACAAAGTTAAACGGAGAAGTTAACGTACCTACAAACAGAAGAACAAACTAGATAATATAAATGCGTAAGTAAATTGAAGTACAAATACGCTCTGCTCAGTCTAACCCAAAGCCAAACCCGGTTACATAACTTTCGTTAAGCCAGGCTAAGCGCTGTAGGCACACCGGTTCAGATATACAGAACGTTGCCGAAATAAATGAGCCCGCCTGACGTAAACACAAAAACTTGTTCGAGAAATAAAACTTTTGAAAGAAAAGCTCGCTTTCCCCATGATTTATCTACCCATTTGTCATCCTCGACACTAAGAAAATATGTCACGCAACCACAAGTAGCGTTCAACGTTCACACACCGCTCCGTAACGAATATAACATTTTTGTCGTCTCTAAATCACGTGACTTTTCCACTATGCCGACTGCCCTTAGAGACGCGCACACTAGCAAAAAACACAAGTAGCGGGAACAAAAGGAAAAAATGAAAAAGTGCCTTTCGTCTGTCATGATAAGGAGTGCAAGGGCGTGTTCCGAGCGTTGTTATAGCCTGAGATGCGACGAGCCCATTCCAGATGTCCGCATTATTTTTTGTGCGGATAAGGCGTTGTTTTTTCCGTAAGCTTTTCGCGCATATTGGGGGAACATCCCATGCGTGATGCAGTTAAGATATCATGCCGATTTTTGGAAATTAATGGCGCTGAAAGCCTGTTCCGGATAGCGGAAACAGTTGTCTGTGACTGATAAATGAATTAGATTTGTATGCTGGGATTACTTTTGCTTTATTTTTCTGCATATAACGTTTTTGAACGCACAGTAACACACATCACGTCTACATATAGATTTGTAAAAATTTTCTATAACCTTATTATATCGTGAGATTTGTGTGTGTGCGTGACAGTTACAGTGCCACTCAGAACTGTAAAATATAAAGTTTCACGTGATACTCACTGCACACATCATTGACTTTCTAGAGGGCCCCTAAAACTGGTACATAATAATGCTTGTACATTACTACTTGGTGACAAAATATCTGATAAAGTGGTGGTACCTACCTAGACAAACTCTTCAAATGAAATTTCCACCATTTACATTATATAGGCAACATTATAAATTAAACGGTGACTTTTATTGTCTTTCTGTTATATTTTTACAGCTAAGTTTCTGAAAGCAGCTGCTGCTAAAAGTTGATAGTGAAAGTAAAGATGCAGCTGAAACCGCAAGGCGTGGCAGTGTTTTTATACTTGAGAACATTTTTCGTAGTATACAGATGAAACTAGCTTTCAAAATCGATTTTATCCCAAATGTGTTTAAAATAGTTTTTAAAAAGCTACAAACATACAGAGTCGAATTAAATATAACAGTAAAACAACACAACATTACGATAATTTTACATCATAGAACCGAAACAAACTAAACGAAATCTCGCAGAAATCATCGCTCCATATTTACAGAGCTCATTGGCCGACGCAGTGGAGCGTGGCTTGCATAATGTATCGAACGGGCGCGATCCGAAGCTTTGTCTGCTTTATTTACAGCCGACCCGTGTATTCACCAGGAAATTGGATTTGTAAAGTAAGACACCATTTAAATAATCTTTGCCTTGGGCATATCTCGGGGCCGTAGCTCTTGTAGCACTGCTACAGCTTGCTACGGACAACTACGGAGCTACGTAGGGCTGAATTTCTAGCCGGGGCCGGTAGAGTTAGTCCGTAGCACTTTTAAATAGGCAAATATAATTGTAGAAATTATAATTTTGCTTTAGACAACACGACTGAAATAAAAATTCTTTAGTTTAGCTCCATCTATCGGCCAGTATAACTTTGTTTTTGCTGTGTTTAATGTTAATGTCACCATCTTGAAAATTATGAATTATCATTTTACCGGATATACCAACATAATAATACAAGCTTCAGCAGATCTACGTGAATCAACTTCATTAGCTTACTCCTCAAGTTAAGCGTGTGTTAAGAAATTTCACTTCAAAAAACTTTATTAATAGTTCCACACAACAAACTCATTTAGGCACATGATTAATTCAAAATCACGTCGTGATTACGTCCTTAAAAAATACTTATATTTCTATAATATCATATAATCATACAGTCAACTCATCTGTTAACATAAATTAATACGTGATACCAAGCAGTAGTTAGCCTATGTTTAGCAGTGGACGTCTTCAAGCTGCTGATGATGAACCGAGCCTATACAGACTGCTTGTTTGAAATCGTTGACAGTAACCAAGCTATTGTCCCGTTTGGAAATAAACGATGCTTCACCGCGCGGACGCGGGCGCGGGCGACGGGACAATGTATCGAAATTAATATCCGGCCCGCCCCGGAACAATTTGTCCACCCGGAATGCGGATAATTAAACCGGCCTGCAGCCGTTTCCTAGCTTACATGAAGCTGAAAACATATTATGGCCGTAACGGTCGGAATTTAGTTTGACCCGCCCGAAATTGCTGCCGAAAAATTACGCTAGTGTCAGCTTGTGAGAGAATTTTTCTGATATAAACTATCGTTTAACTGTAGTAATTGTACAGCTGGTCAAAGTTAGCGTAAATTCACTATTATGCAATGCGTGTAGCCTGGAGGAGAATGCATAGCATATTTTAATGGAAAGTGTCCGAAATGAAGGACCTATACGACTTATTGTTGACGATGATGACAGTTTCATTGGATTGTGTAATGTGTTATTATTTAGCCCATATAATGTACAAAGAAATAAGCGTAATTTTATCATTTACTAATTGTGAGTTCAGGTACCGACAATGAATTATGTTTTTTAATAGATGTAAGTACTTATTTAAACTGTACTCTACATATCGGGATATTAGCATAAGCAAAAAAGCTATTTATTTAAAGGAAATAAATCATATGATATTACTTCATGTAGCAGGCGTAACTGCGAGGCGTCACTAAGTTGGCTATAATCAAAGATGTGTCTAAACATTCAATTACGTTGACTGAAAAGATGTCCCATACAACTGAAGGTTTGAAGAATGACGTTGAAATTATGATTCAAAGAGGCACGTGATTAAAATATTTTAGTTATATCCTAAAGTAACAATACAGCGTTATGTAAATTCAATTAATTATGTCCCTCTAGATATTTCAGGTAGACTGATCAACATAATTATACGCTAAAGAACGGGTTAGGATAACAATTGAGTTGGAGTAAATATAACTCGAACGCACGTGATTTTAGTTTTGGCCTTTGCTTTAAACAAATTAAGGCTCATATTCTAGTTAGAGTAACGACGGCCAGTCGTGAGTTGGAACGGGAGTAAAATTTGGATTAGATCATTACTGAGATTTGAGAATATGTTACGACAATCTCTGAATATAACATCATAATTGTCACGTAGTATACTACCTAGCCTAGGGCGTTGTAGGGGCGAGAAATAAAGTAGTCACTCATTAGATTCTAATAGCTTATATTTTTTATAATAATATCATAATTTCAGAACCAAAATGTTACTTTCATTTTATAAGTTAGCCACGTATAAATGTAAAATACTGTAATACCTAATTATAATCTTGCAAATAGAAAACCTTATTTTAATTTAGTTATATAATTTTTTTTTTTTCCATTATTTCTTCAGGTGTTAGAATATACCCAGAACGAAGTTTTTTCCTACTCACACCCATGATGTGACTCAACGATGTGACGACGTTATACTTACCGAGCTTTGCAACTCTAACCATTCAAACATCAACGTAGCGTTCCAGAATCGTGACTCTTTATTTGTGGTTTCAATTCAGTCATCATTGTTTTATCTTTTAATCATCATCACTCATCAATACACCATACTCATCAGTACAAAAGGTAATCTTAATCACTTGAGATGTTTAACTTTACCAATAAAAAATATTAAAATATAATAATTAACACAATAAAATCAATCACAGAACAAGACAACAGTAAAATAGACAAGAGTAAAAAAAAAACTTTACAAAAATACACAACTACATTCAACAATTTATTATTAAGTCACACGTTTAACTATTTTAGTACATCAAAACAGCACTTTTCACTCGTATATTCCCTAGTTTTTGTCACATATTCAAACAAAAAGGATAAAGCTTGATATACAATGCTGTTCTCTTGAGTGTCAATTCTTTGAAATATGTCGACGTCAAAAACTCGAGTGAAATTACAATTGAAGGGGTGAGATTAAAAAGGATTTAACTGATTTTTTTGACAAAATGACTTATGGGTATCGTTGGATTCAGCGTGAAATTATCTTCAATAATACATTCTCAAAATACCGAAATGAGGCTTAAATCTCGAGATTTTGAGTCTAAAAATGGTTTATTTGTCACAGGAATACAGTTTGCTTAGCATAAAAACATTACTATATTTATTTTAATATATTATATTTTTACAGTAATTGTATGAATTAGTACTATATTTAGTAATTTTAAATAGAATTAAAACATTTTCAAGCAACTGAAACTTACATAAACCTTTTCTATTACCTTATAAGCACTCCACATTAAAATGACGCCGTTGACGTTTAAAGTCAATTTTCTCGAAACTGTCAATTTGTCAGTTAAATCCTTTTTATTCTCAACCCTTCAATTTTGTATGGGTTGCTACTTCGACTCGAAATATTCCAAAAATAAACCCCTTGTTCTTGTAGGTTATCGTCGACATGAAATCAATAGCAACTACCGTCGCGTCCAGTGTTACAACCGAGGAATCAATGCTGTCGGCATTATGAGGAAAACGATATAAGACGCGATTTTCTCCGCGGGAGAAGTTAATAAGCTTATTTTTTTATTGATCGTGTATTGTTGATTTATTTTTGTACCAACTCGTTCTATTTATATCTTCCAGTTTGGTCGAATACTATTATATTTTTATGTTCCTACATTAATTATTATTAACAATAATATTAGGTAATCTTATAGCCTTCGAGAAATTAGGTACTAAATTGTCTATATTATCTATCCACAGAATAGATAAATGTAGACGATTAGCTTAATGAAAACGCAATCGTATTTTTTTAAGGTACAAGAAGTTACAGCTCTTAATTCTCGCTGTTATCGGTTTAATTTTAATGGCGTAACTGTATTTAAATCTTTGACAAGTAATTTTTTAGTTTACTTATACAACCAGTTATCGTATATTTTCTAAAGTATGTTTTCAAACTTTCAAGTAATAAAATCTTTAATTAGGTTTAAATATCACACGAATAAAAGTTGAGATTTCACAATCATACTATCGGTTTACGCAAACCTTCCTAGGATTCAAATAGGATTGAACAATTAATTTCAAATATACATTGATTCGCTACAACGTGATCAAGTACAGCCATATATTAGACCATGTGGTTCAAACAATACCTGCTGATGAATACCAGTGGCCAATAAATCGTCATTACCATTGTTGACGCAGAAGGGTACTCAATTTGTTATTGACCAAGTCAACAGTCGGTTACTGACCAATCATTAATCACTCCCAACGCATGTTTGCCAATTGATTGTGATCAGTTAAAACCTAACCAGATGATTACAATACATGTTTCAATATCATCCAATACATTACATGTATTTGTTTTTTGCAAATAGAGCGTCGACACTATTTTATTATTCATGAAATAAGTTACCATATTTTTTTCTATATATTTTACGTTTAATTTAAAAAATTCCCCATGCTATTGATGCATCGTTATTGTCTGCTGTGCAGTATGAGTCGTCACGTCGTCGTGTAAGAACAGTGGAGACGAGCGATTAACCAATGACTTCTCAATCATTGTGTTGAGTTCTTCACAGTTATCATCTGTAGTAATACTCATCCAGTTTGATAAGAAGCTGTGATGAATCACACTGGTGCTACACCACAAAACAGTGCTCAACTTTTATAGATTGTCAAACAGAATCCATTTTTGTCGCAAGTAACAATGCATTTCAAAATTCTTCCGTTTGCGTAGTGCAACGCACGTCTCGACACGTACTTTGCGCTGGCGATCATGGAGTTATATTAAAATTCTGACATTTCGCGCTATGGTTCTGCGGGCAGATCACTCAAAACTTAACGCTATCACTAAGGAATAAGAAGCACGTCGTGCCCGTAGTTTCAGATGGGTAGAACCTTAAGATTGTAAGAGCCCTTCTTCGTGAATTATCAAGACACCAAACGAGCATATTCATCGCTACCGACAGACCGGACTGAATAGCGTGAGCTTCTAAGCAATGTACTGACGAAATGTGCGTCAAAAGTGTGCGATTAAAAGCTTTTCTCTTTAACAAGACGCATCTGTTATAATAACACCAAAAAGTAATTTCCAGATTTATGTTATTGTTATACATCCTTGTAAAAAGCGGAACAATGTAAATATAAATCCTGCCAAGACTCGAGTCTAGCGTTTCTCGTGCCAATACTATGGCATTATATAAACAGAAAGGCCTTCGTTTGAGAAGAAATATTGCCAAGATGGAGAAAATACTACATGGTCTATGTAATGTGGAAAACATATCGGGACTGTTGGTTATAAGGATTTTAAACCAAAAGATCCTTAGATATTTTCACTAATATAGTTCTATTACAAATTTGAATCTCGCCTTTATGTCTACCGCAACAAGGCTTTAGTTGAACACGCACAAAATAGATCTTATTTTAGTCATGTTTATAAGTGAAAACATGACTAAAATAAGATCTATTTTCCGTCAAAGTTACTCTAAGGTTTCAAGGTAGGTTTGACACTAAGTTTGACACTTTTGAACTCAGTTTTAGATTGTTCCTGCCAGCCATCGTCATAGTTTTCAGTTATTGTAACAGAACTAAGTACAAAACGCAAATCAGAACTTTTGCTACGAACAAAACTTTTCATTGGATGTATGCAAAAATCTTAAAAACTTAAAAATTAATTAATCAACGTAAAATGATTTGGCCAAATCCCTAAAAAAGGATTTCCAATGACCCAGACAATTACTATCCCGCACAATTTGACATTGGCCCAAATATATTGAACCCACCCACTAGCTCGTTGGACCAGAACCTATCAAAATTTGTCCTATCTCAGTCACGCAGACCCTCACACGGTCGATTTAACTGACAATTAAACTAGGACACAGTAAAAACAGGATATAATATTGATGGAAGTGGCTAATTGGAACACCCACACATACGCGCTTACATTTTTTGCAATTGCTTAAAAGAGTTGATGAGACCTTAGAGTGACCTTACTATTTGCAATGGACAACATTTTTTGACCTCCAGTTTTTGTCGATTTTATTTGAAGTTAGTTGAAGAATAACAGACAACTATTTTTTATTTTGTTTTTGATGTATATGTAAGCAGAAGGGATTGTGGGTAGGTTGCAACCTATATAACTATAGGCCTTCAGCACGTCCACACCGCGCCGTGTCTGAAACAAGAATGATCCGTAGTACACCGAGCGGTCCCTTTTTATAGCCAGATGGTTGGGGGAGCAATGATAGTTGCCGATGTTGCCACTTTAATAAATTTAAATGCCATCATAGGGTAAATTACGGTACTGCCTCTGCGCATAGAGTTTATAACTGGATGTAGCCGCCGTCATATATATAAAAAACGGTTGATTTAAAAAATTGGTACATTGTGACCAAAATTATGATTATAGCTATAAGCTAGAAGAAGAAAAAATCGCTTAGGTGTTGAAACCTTTTTCATATCTGTCTTACTTTTCACTGGCCGGATAGCTCAGTTGGCAGTAGCTGTGCATTCTAAACTATAGCTTGTGGGTTCAGTTCCCATCCAGGACAAATGTTTGTGTGATGAACATACTAATAGATGTTTTTTCTATGTCTGAGTGTTAAATTGTATTCTATATATATTTAAAAACAAAAAAGTTTTTAAATATTCTATCATCTGGTTTGTACTGGTTGCACTGGTTTTGGTTCCAAAGTACAAGCTTTGCTTACTTGGGGGCTAGATGGCGCTGTTTGAAATGTCCACAAACAATTATTCATTTATTATTATTTATTTATAGTACAAATTTAGGATTCACACGTCGACATCATAAATCTACATCATAGCTGTTTATAAGATAACCCCGAAATGGTGTTATAGCTTTGGTACCTTGCAAAAAAATTCAATATTTTACACATTAACAATTAATGTTCATTTTATAATTGCTATTATTTTTGTTTATAATATTTAAATTGTTCATAAAGTCGTATGCACATCTTCTATACATATAAAATTCAAAGCCCTGACTGACTGACTCATATATCAACGAACAACCTAAACCACTGGTCCTAAAGACTTGAAACTTGAAGGGTGTGTTCCTTGTAAAGTGTAGGTATCCCATAAGAAAGGGTTTTTCGAAATTTCATCCCTAAGAGGGTGAAATGGATGGTTGAATTATTTTTCTATAGGCACCGCGGGCGAAGCCGCTGGCAGAAGCTAGTTGAATATAATGTCGTACTTACAAGAAGGATTTCTAAAGTGGTTCAAAAGATTTTGGTCAAAACACACCCATGTATTAAGGAAACGTTTTAAACTCAGATGAACCAATTATCAAACTAGATAATATATCTAGATACAGATTAAATCAAACGGAAAAAATTAAATCAAGAAAAAATTAAGCTTGTTTAACCTATGCTGGTTAGGGTACTGTATTTCATTATTCTATGATTAAACAGAGGATTAGTCGGGATCTTCACATATCATTAACTTTTTACAGCTTTGAGCCTCTAAATTCGAACTAATGATCGGGTGAAGGGTGAGTGATAAAGGAGTTATTTGCCATGGTGATGGAGATAGCTTTATATTGAGTACTTTTGTGTATTCTGTGATTTTAGATGTGTGGGTGAAAGCTTATGAGCGCTCAAGGGGAGATATTTCTTAACAACCGTAGTCCCGTTTCCTTCCTTATTTTTCCTATATTTTTATGTTGTATATAATCCCCAATCATCTTGATATACAACATTTAGAATCGTGTGAGTTTATTTATTTATTTGTTTATTAGATTTTACGAATTTTCATAAATTTCTATATTTCTATACTAACTTTCTCATTTAATTTTATGCCATTCATCGATTTTTATAAGAGTTTCTACAAATATAGGAAACCCCTAGAAAAGTTTGCTAATCACTACACTTGAGATGCGTGATAATAATTTCAATATCAATTACAATACTGAAATTATAAACCATCAAAATAGTTTAAAGAGTAAACAAAAGAACCCGCATTGCATCTAATACCTTTCACACTAACCTTCCCCAACTGTTTGTTCTTCCAAATGCATACAAACCCATTACGCAAGGACTTATCGCCGCACTCCAAGGCACACATTTTACTGTAACGACGACATTCAAACAGCCCGATGGGCGCATTGGGGCACGTTTTTTATCCAGTCACAAAGCCTCGTATACTAAAAACAAAATAGAAACTTGCTAGACAGAAGCAGAGCTCGTTCATTTCACCTCACACACACACACACTCTCACGCACACACACTGGTCAGATAGCAAAGTTAAAACCTGTCCAATCACGCACAGAACCCGCACCGTGAGCTCTTAGCGCGAGCCTGAACTGAATCGCTTTGACTTTCGTCTTGCTCTCTCAGCTTGAGAAAAAGTGAGACAAAAGTCAAAGCGATTTAGTTTAGGCTCGTGCTAAGAGCTCACGGTACGGGCCCAAGTCAACCAAAACGACCATTAACTTAGTTTAAATTTCGAAAATAGAATTAAATTCACGATATTTTAGGGTAAAATATAGTATAATAATTGAATTAAGTTAGAGTCCGAAAAACAGAATAAATAATAGTATTTATTCACATCGTACGGACTTTTAATACACGTAGCGTCTTTAGCGAATAGTTTTTCATTTGTTAGATATAGCAGCGAAAGCAGCTATAATTAATCTAAGTACCTAATCTCATTTTGATTTGTCAAAGCGCAAAAAATTGCAATAAAATCCCTTGACTTTGACTAATGAGCGCTAAAAAGTGCTACGCTGAATTTATAAAAACGCAGAAGCTTAGCTACTCAAACCATTTGAAATAGGTCTTGGAATTTTCATGCGCTAAATGCAATTTCGAACAATAAAGTGCACATAGTCCATTAGAGGTAGTAAGTGGTGGCAGTAAACACCCACCCAGGGGCCATTATACCATTTTATATTCACACTTAAGGTTTATTGAATGCGTCTCTTTAGAACGCTACGAGCATGACTTTGGCGGGAAGCATCCAGACGCTAGATGCAACTACCGCGTTGAACTCAAACAGGAATTTAAATTGAATTATAAATAATAATAGATCGTTTTGGGGTATCATACCGGAAATAAATCTTGGCTATTCAAGGAATACAATGTTTAAACTATCAGTGATAAGTATTTAGAGTAACGTGAAAATAATGCAGCGGTTCCGTCCTGGAATTGCCTAGTAGTTCTATGATGGGACTGTTTTAGGAAAATAATGCAAACTCTTCCAAGATAACCAACCTAAAAGACGACAAACATACCAACAAAATGTTCTTCACGCCCCAAAAATCACCTAAAGTAGGTGACGGCCGTGCCTCTTGCAAAATTCTGTTACGTTTTAACGACACTAATGGCTTGCAAATAGCTCCGCCAATCGTCTTACACTTTTATATCATTCGCGAATCGTCCGTTGCATTATTCAGTATTTTACTTTTTAATATTCAGGCGACATGTTTGAGTCTCCTTTCAATTTTTTCCTGCGTCTCTCGTGTACCGCTATGCGCTGAATTTTGAAAGCTACTTATTGATGTTCACTGCTTAATCCCAACATATCACGTCCGCCGTTCCGCGGTTCCATTTATATTTTTTATCGATACCGAAGGCTTGCTTGTTCCGCTCTGCTTTTATAGAGGCCCGATTTGTTGTGGTTGATTTTTATCCGATATCGACGGAGTTATCTAGGCGCCGAGTAATTTATACGGGAAAGAAATGGATTCATAGCCGCGAGGATTAAAAAGAAATGGAAGCAAAATATATGGGTCTGCGCGATCGCTGAAATAGCTACCTGCCGGTTCGTTTAATTATCGACATTCCGGGATCGACAAATTGTTTTTGTCCAGCACTGTGTCCGCCCGATATTTCCCGATATTTTATTATTATAACCGAAATTGAGTACCGGCATACGACAACGCGTAGGTATTTACGATGGTACATGCTGTGATTATTCATTTCATTGGTGGTTATTATAAAAATTGAATTGGTTTTAAATTTATTGCGCGTTGATATAACGAAAACTGTGGTGGTGAAGTTTATAGTGTAATATAAAGATTTTGGTACAAAATTTTCAATTTATTGGGCAATTTGATCGGAGGTCGGCTGCCAACAGTTAGGATTAAATTGGTTGAATATCTTGTGAGCCAGTAAATTATCTGGTACAATATTGGCAGTGTCCCTGCAATGCCTACGCAAGACTTGTAACGGCGCTTGGTGCCGTTCTCAGTGATATAAGGTATTGGAAATCGGAAGTGGCTTTAAATTTAAGCAATACGATGTCTAGTTTATTGATCATTGAAATATTTAGCCAATAATAATAAGCGATAGTTCGTAAATGCTCAATAAACTTAGTAAAAGATTACATTTTCCAATTGAATAAGGTCTTTAAAGATGAGATATATTTTTTAAATTATATGTATTGACAGCTTCTGTGGTGTATTGGTTGAATAGGTCGGATCATAAACTTAAGGCGGTCGATTCAATTTCCGTAACAAGATAGGTATTTATGCACAGGGCAAAAAAGCACAAATACCTGTTATGTGTGTGGGTGCTATGAGATCATGGTCCTCATAGTTGGATCATGGTCCTCATAGTTGGATCATGGACCTCATGGTCCTCCAGGTATATGGTGTATGTAATCGTTAGGCGTTATTTATTTTTAAATTTTTATATTTTTTTTTAATTACAAGAATTGGGCATACAAGGAGATCTCTTAAGATGGGTACAATCATACATAGAAAATAGAAAGCAGGCAGTAGTAGTAGGTGGAGCTTGTTCTGATTTCATATCTATTCCATCTGGTGTCCCGCAGGGTTCTCTGCTTGGCCCTTTATTTTACTCAGCTTACTTATATGACATTGGTTCTTGCTTCCAAAATTCATCTTTCCTACTTTTCGCTGATGACAAGAAAGTTTATAGCAAAATACGTAGCATCGAAGACTGTTTTAAACTTCAAAGAGACTTAGACAGATTATCTGATTACTATAAAATAAACCGTATTGGAGTTAATGTAGCTAAATGTGTGTCCTTGAGCTTTACACGAAGTAATTGCCCAATTTCGTATTCTTACAAGCTCAATGACGTAGAAATTAAAAAAGAAAACAACGTTAGGGACCTGGGGGTATATTTGGATGAAAAGCTCACTTTCTCATTTCATATTGAACACATTGTCGACAAAGCATATAAAAATCTCGGCTTCATACTTCGTGTAACCAAAAATTTCACTAGTTTGCCATGTCTAAAAGTTCTATATTATGCTTACGTACGCAGCGTACTTGAGTACTGCAGTCCAATATGGAACCCGCAGTATGTTATATACGAACAAGCGATCGAGTCAATTCAGAGGAAGTTTGTTAAACACTTAGATTACCGGAGTAAGTCTTACTGTGATAACTACGATAGTTCTTGTCAGAAGCATGGGCTGATTTCACTGCGCAAAAGGCGCATTATAATTGATATGTCCCTTTTACATGATATTTGTTCAGGTATGCTTGACTGCCCTTCATTAATATCTAGAGTACTAAATTTGCGAGCTCCGAGCTCAAGAACCAGGCACACACAACTTTTTTACGTACCTACTCACCGAACGAACTACTCTGCGAATAGTCTCACAAGTAGAATGCCCAAAACCTATAATAAACTATTTAATGAGATAGATCCCTTTATCACTTCTAAAAAAAGTTTTAAAATCAGGATAATTCAATTGTTAACTGATCAATTTTAGGCAACAATAATTGCAACGAATTTCATATTTTCTCTTTTTGATGTTGAAAAGTCACTGGTATATTGCTTTTGAACTCAACGACGCGACGTGGACATAAAACATAAGTTCGACGACGATGGAGGAAAATGTAGCCATGTAAACCATCCATTACCTGCCTTCGCTTATGATATTTTTTGTTTTGTTTACTTGCTACCTGCGTTGTATGGACAGGTAGGCTATATCACGGCATGAACATAACATTGTTATTACATAGATGTTGCTGATTATAGTACAACTCACGCGCCTACTCACACCAATTCACACTACTAACACAATACACACACATCAATAAGCCCAAACTGTTGTATTGTTACTATTATTTTATTTTTATTTTTATTTTCCGATCTACCTACCCACTTAGTACTACCTGTATTATTTTGCGATTTTACTGTTAACTATTAGTAGTCCTATATTTTAATGTTGAACCTAGCGTAAGTAATATTGTTTTCTCCTTTTAGTTACCTACCTACCTCGAACCAAAAGTTTTCATGTATTTATTTTTTATGTAATAGTTAGTTACCTCGCTTACCTGTATATTATGTTCGAAGTACAAAATGTAGATTCAAAATGGCTTAAGGGCAACATAGCATGTAACAGTTTTATAGCGGAACGGATATAATAAGCTGTGAATCTTAGATTAATAAATAAATAAATAAATAAATAAATATTTCAAATACCTGTTATGTGTGTGGGTGCTATGAGATCATGGTCCTCATAGTTGGATCATGGTCCTCATAGTTGGATCATGGACCTCATGGTCCTCCAGGTATATGGTGTATGTAATCGTTGGGCGTTATTTATTTTTAAAACACTTAGATAAAACTAAGCAAACAATGACGCAACGTAGACTAAGGTATAAAACAATTCTTTACACCCGAAATTCAATACCAGCTACCCCTAACCACTTACGATTAAGCAGACTCTGAGATATTGCGTTCCTCAGGTCATCCGCCCAACGATAACTCACGAAGATAACGACCGCTTTTACTCTGACATCACAAATGTTGGACGCTTTTCCTTGGAACAATTAAGGAATCACTTGTTATTAATTCACCTACAACTTCTTAGGGCATAACTCATGTCATTTAAACAAACAACTTTTGTCCTAATTTTTTTTTATAATCTTTGTATTTTCTTCAATGTAATGTGTTAAGAGTTTGCTTCAAAATTGTAATATGGATTTTTTGTGGTATTAAAGAGAAAATAATTGACAAAAAGCTTTTGGTATCGGAATACGAGAATTTAATTCAAATGACTGGCGAAACTTTCTGATAAGAAATAAATCTTTTCATTAATAATATGGCTTCTCTACTAGTTGAATGTCAATGATTTTATCTGTCTACTGAATTACACTCAATATTTATCGGGATAAAATGTATCCTGTGTTGTGTAATATTAGCAATTTATGTGCAAAATTTCATTCAAATCTGTTCATCTATTGCACACGAACAAACAGCAAACATAATTTATTAGTAGAGATTGTTCTCCAGAGCAAACCCAAAACGTATCAAATATTGAAATAAACCGTTTCTGTATCACAGAATCAATAATAGTTCCCATAAACAGTGTATTTCAGTTACTTGGTTACACAAAAGTAATGCTCCATCCAGTGCCATTCTACATCCCTTAATAAATCAGTGGTCTATTCCGGAGGATTGGTTGCAGTTACCCCTGCACTTATTGCCGATTCTGCGCCAATCTCGACCCTTCCTCCCTCTCATCCCCTAGGAAGGTTCGTCGTTAACGCGGCCCGTTCATTTGTTTGGCTTTACCGGATAGTTAGGGTTCGATGAACTCAGGTTGAAAAGCCTACGTTCCTTAAGCGGTAAGGAACGTTATACCTGGATCACTTATGTTTGTAATCAAAACAATATTTAAACTTTCTTATCTAATTTTCGAACATTTTGAAGGAGACCAAATGTGTGACCAATCAAAGGTCAGCTCTGGTGTCAGAATTATTAAGCCACCAATTAAAGGCTTCTGACTTTGTTAAACCACTGCTGCCTTGTGACAACAGCCTGGATCGCCAGCTTAACCTGACTTCCGAAACACGGTAGTGCGTAACATATTTTCCATCCCATAGACTTACTTTACCGATCTGTCAAGTATGGCTAGTCGTGTGAGTGCTACACCCATGACGCGGCTACCCTAGACAGCGTCATATACCGCGCGTCAGGCTGCACCAGTGTTTTACAACCAACTTGGATTGCTAAGTCTTGTCTTATAACCTAAACCCAATTCTGCATCTCATCACCAAGATAGTAAAAATGTCAACAAGAGAATCAAAAAATATTCTAGTTAAATTCAAATGATACATCTAAATATATATCTTCTTAAATATATATAACTCAAAGGTGACTGACTGACTGACAACGCACAGCCCAAACCACTGGACGGATCGGGCTGAAATTTGGCATGAAGGTAGATGTTATGACGTAGTCATCCGCTAAGAAAGGATTTTCGAAATTCCACCCTTAAGAGGGTGAAATGGGTGGTTGAATTGTTTTCCCTTAGGCCACGCCGCGGGCGAACCAGCGGCCAGAAGCTCGTAATTCATATATATGTAATATTGAATATTATGTCATTCCAGCGTCCTATACTACCCAATTTACGCATGTCAAAGAAAGGGATGCTCTTTTGTATTCCACATTTGACGTAAGCACGTAATTCAAAAGGAGCCAAAACCTCGCGTTTTCCCCCTACTTACAGGCGCACTTAACCAATTAGGGTAACCGATACGATATTTTCCCCGAATTGGGGTAATTACCCAATTTTTCCATTTCGCCAAAACCGGCAACGTTTAAACATAACGAAATAACAGGGGGCCATTTCACGCCTCTTAAGTTTAGATGACACTTAGGAAATGTTAGGTAATTTTCCGTCGGATAATAAGTAGTTGCTTGTCTACATTTTCGCAGACGGTGTCTCCGACGAGATAATTAATAGAGGACTTGAAGTCACGAAGTAGTTTATATAAACACTAGTCTTAGGCGTTTTTTAATAAAAATAAGGGCGCATTTTCATTATTAATCATGAATGTATATTATATGACATTAGTGAAATGGCAATGGAACTAAGCGGTGTTTGCAAAGCATATGCTTCTGTTTAAACAAAGACATTGCGGTTGTTTTACTTTTTAGAAAAAAAAACTGTATGTATTTATAATTATATATTATCTAGTACATATAAATCAATTATATTTAATTTATTGATTATTTATCATACGTATCTATATTATCTTTATTTATTTTTATTTTTTATAAATTTCATTATTTTCAATTTTACTCAATTCGTTTACACCACCGACCTCTATCTCTCTAACAATTCATTCCATCCAAATATATAAGTCCGCCCATTGTACTATAGCTTTAAGTTTCATCATCTGTAACTGTTTTTTCTTCTGGTGTACAATAAAGAAGTTTTGTATTGTATTGTATTGTAAAAAAAACATATAGAAGTAATGAGAATTATGAGTCGTCAACTCAAACAAAGATAAAACGTATCACATAAAGGCTGCTATTATTGAAAAGAAATAATTTAAGTAAAATTTACATAATTCCTTTTTAATATAACAGTGAAAATTTTAATAACGTCAATACCAAATGTAATCCTTTGTTATTTAAACTGCAGGGAACGCTGCGGTTATGATATCAATCGAAGTAACTGGCAGACGCATAGAGACCTTTGTAACGGCCAGTGCTGGACGGAGAATATTTTAGAACATTGTTCCTTGAATACCTTTTTATTGCAGGTTGTCATAATTCTACCCATGAATAGAAATTCTACTTGTGTCATATTTTTCTTCATTCGTGCAGTCTGGAGATTCTAAATCAACGGTTACTAATACTATAGTATTAAAATGTTTATTTTTTACTTTATTACAGAATTTTTGTGTATCTTAACAATTTAAATTTCAAATGAATACTGTGATTCTTGAAAAAAAGGATTTTAATTATAGAAAAATACATCATCAAGAGACCAAGAGACAGATATAATTTGTTTTTTACCAGAAAATGGCAGAAATATGCCATTTTGTATTATTATTCTATTAATTTGTATATTGTTCTGTATTTGGATATATACGGTTTGTTACCTACCCTACTGTACCCTTACGTTCATAAATTTTTCAACCTCTTTATATCTCAAAAAACTCCCTTATTTAGTTCTACCACACTATAGTATTTAGCTTGGAAACTCTATTGATCAGAGTGTATACACTAAAATAGCGTGTTCTTAATAATAATAATAACGTCAAACGATCACATACATAGGACTTGCACCCCTAACGCGTAACCGTTCTGGGAATCGGCTTCGCCTGCCATCCCGCACGCGCCAATTAACAAGTCGAGCAACGAGTGCGAGCAAGAGAGAACACGATTACGATCTCCACCAGACTAACGCGATAAGGCCCCTGGACCCTAACTAGGATTCTCTATATCTAGGAATCCAAGAACTACGAGGACCATGCATGGTCCCCACAACAGCCAAACTCAGAACAACTATTTGCGCTATTTTTTCTGTGTAAAAATACTTGTCCTACCGGGTTATGAGCCGACCTGCTCAACCACTACACTACAGAGGCTGTTAAACTGTAAATTAATGCTCGTGGAGTGTGATATCCAGTGGTAAAGGTTAAAATAACTTGCCTATTATGTCCATAACAACAAACGGTTCAGTGTGCCGAAACTAATATGCAATGTAATTACTTCAGTCTGACTCTGACGGAATTAAGATCTCTACTATGAACAAGCTAATAGCTGTATGTAGGTTTGTAGTTTTTTTTTTTTGTTTTGGGTCCACACTTTTGTGTATTTAGCCAGTGTCAAGTAATTGATAATTTTCAAGATAATGATCTTGCATATATATATGTGTGTATCAAGTTTAGTCAAGTCACAGTCCAAGTCATCAAGTCAAGTCATAGTCTAGTCTAAGTCATACTCCTAGTAAAGTGGTAGCAACTTTACCAGAAGCTTCTATGGAGTTTTGGAAACAACACAAAAACAAACGTTTCACCATCATCTTACCACTTTCCCACACTCATGCCTGTAATCCAGCACTTAACTAATAAAACACGATCAATTTTATGCTTTAACACTGAAAATAACATAAATTATGGAAAATAATACAGTGTGGCGACAAGACCTTTCTAGTTTTCCTGCCTAAACTCTATAATTGTAGTGGAAACAAAAATTACTCTATATTTTGGCTGTACTCAAATAATTTTAGGAATTATTTAATGGTTTTAGGTACATCTTATCACTGCCTCACCTGATTTTAAACGATGACATGGTCTATGATAGCATGCTTGATGTTTCATAAAAACTTCTTGCTATTAAAAGAATTATTCATTATTTAATCTTAAAGCGCTATCTACAATTTATAATTTAAAATTTGCCATCTATCTTTCTTCTATCTTCTATATATATATGTAACTCAAAGGTGACTGATTGACTGGATAACATCTGTTATGACGTAGGCATCCGCGAAGAAAGGATTTTTCGAAATTCTACCCTTAAGAGGGTAAAATGGGTGGTTGAATTATTTTCCCATAGGCCACGCCGCGGGCGATGCTGCGGGTAGAAGCTCGTTTATGTAAATTTTTATTTAATTTATAACATTGTATTTATGTACTTGTAATCTTAATAGTTATTGTTGTAATATCGTAGTACTTAATTTTATTTTGTACGATTAACTAGTTTTGCTCATTTCCATTTGTGCACGCTTATTCTACATCTTTTTCTGCACACCTTGGTTGACTGGTAGAAAATGTTGTCAAATCCACATCTGTACACGTATTGTAGTTACACAGTGGTTTTGGGAATTTTTATTTTCCGAAAAACACTAACCCCTTTTTTGTTCAGTTGCTATTTAGGAATATTTTTGGTGCTATTTACATTGGTGCCTTTAAAATTGGTGCCATTGTAAGAATCCTCATGGAGGAAATCACCCCTGAAACTATTATCGTTACCAACAATATATATTTTAAACAACTCCTGAAGCTTCGGTTGAATGTGTCAGATCGATCTCACAAGAAAAGTAAGTAAGTGTGGAAAACAAAAAAAAAACTCATAAGCTGTAACAACCTCGTATTATTTTATTATTAATTTTGAAACGAAGCAAGTGAAACGTAACCGTAAAATAAAATTTGATTGCGACATTTTTATTGTAATATTTCGTTCTGCTTCATTCTAGTTAGTTATAACATTTGAAAAGTTTTTAAACAGGTTTCGTCCAGCGTCTAGACACATAATAGTAAAAATGTTCACCAAAAATTATATTTTTAGTAACCGAAAGAACTGACTTATTAAAGTCGCAACACAAATGTTTTTTTGATATAAAGTACGATTCTTTTAGTGAGAATGGTCAGCACAGAATAAATGACACGTCAGTCAGAATTTTTGAAATATATAATAAATAAATAAGTATTTGCGGATATTACACATAGCGCCAAACTAAGCAAAGCTACAATGGGAACCAGAAAACTGATACAATACTTAGATACTTTTTGTTTGTAAACACATACGTAGAATACAATATAACATCCAGACACAGAACAAATATCAATGTTGATCACTCAAATGTTTGTCCTGGGTGGGGATCGAATCCACAACCTGTAATTCAGAAGGCTTAATTTTAAGTACATAATATAACTTTGACTTGTAAAAGTGCTCAAAATAGTCTATTTGCAATAAATCTTTTGACTTTGACTTTGATTTTGGCAGGGTTACTACCAACTGAGATATTGAGCATAATGAAAAATAATTCATTACAAAGAATCAGAACAAAAATAAAACATTTAAAATCCGCTTCTGAATGAAATTTCTACTGTAATTCCACTAAAACATGAATTTTAGTACTTATAAAAACAATCATTATTTACTCGGATTGTTTTCGTAATGCAGGATTCTGGTGGTGAACCGAAGCCGAGCGAGACGCAATTTCCTTGCCAAATCGAGTGTGAACCCGCTGGTTTAAACCAGAGCTTTGCGGGTTTTTTTTTTCTTATACCGAGTTGTTTACTGCTGGAGGGGGACACGAATTGGGAAAAGTGATTGGCACACGCCAGAAAGTTATACCAGCTAGGCGATCACGTAACTCAATCGCAACCGATAGAAACACAAATTTGTATGGATTTGTCACAGATTAGATACTATGGAAATTTTCAAATTAGGAATGCTCTCGAATGCGGAATGCGAAAAGAATCTTTTGTTTCATTGTAATTAAAGCTCCGTGATATTTTAGTTATTTAGATCCTCTATATTTTTATCTTATATATATTTTATGGTCTACCATAAATGAAATATGATTTTATTTACTTATTTTGTGTGTCTGTTGTGTACGTAAAGTAAACCCCAAACTCGATCTAAGTTGCAACAACTGCATGGAAAACAGTTTGTGAATATCCAATCTTTTTTCACCAGAGCGCATCGCTGAATTGCCGGGTTTGTTCCCGTATTGTCTAAATCCACAATATTTATTTGGAATTTGCACAAAAAAGTTACACAGGCGAAATGAAAGCACACACTTTTTGCAAGCATAATATAAAAATGTATAGTTTCAGCGGGCAGTGTCGAAATGTTTTCAGAAAAATAACCAAACTTATTTTATCCATTTTGTTTAACGTTTTTTCTTATGTCGTAAATTTTAAGCTAAAATTGTTATTCAGACATTTCTGTAATCAACTGGGTAAAATAAAAGACGAGCGGGTCGAAGGCACCATAGTGCTAGAGGCGGTAGAGGCACCGCCGAAGGGGAATCTAAAGGGGTCGAAATCTAATTTGCAAATGCATTTCCTGCCTTTCTGCTTGTAGTGACGCGTCAGACGGTTCTTAGACGTCTGATTTGGATTGTTTTTTCTTTCTGTTTGTGTGATAAACTAAGTAAAAAGCCTTTTGGGTAAGCCATTTACCGTTTTTGGCGTACGAATAAAAAGTAAAAGGGGTTTGTATGTGCAATGATGCATGTTACTATCGAGAAGTAAAATAGAAACCAAATAAATGAACCAGATTTATTATAAGACACAAAGCCCTAGAGGGTTCAGGTCATCTCCACGTTTTTTTTTTTTTTTTTATTAATCTGCATTTCCACAGACACCTGGGTCCGTGCTTTTTGTTAGATAATTTTTTATATTTATGAATTAAGCCTATTATTAACATGAACTTAGCCCCACCTTAGGAAATGAGCAATAAAAGAAAGCCTTTCAAGAATCGCTCATCCCACGCAGACATCCATACTTCTAGCTTTAGGGCTTGTTTTCATGTTTTTACGAAATCGTACGTCATTTAATAACAGATCGATAAAAATAAATCCGACGACTTTATAAGACTAACATTTGACTAGTTGTATTGGATCATAAGATGCTTTTTCTGTTTCGTTATCTTTGAATGACACATTGTGAGATGAAGTCAAAAGCAAATCGCGTAGGTAAAATATTTTTTGGGCTTTTAACATATAGGATTTGTCGCGGATGATTCTTCGCGTTTGACTACCACGGAACTTTAATTACAGGATAAATTTCATTCCTAAATCGAAAGTTTCCATAGTAACTATGTATACAAACTACGTATTTAAATGTGAAACTATGACTGCTAATGACGTCAGACTTAGCCTAGAGTAGACTGCTAAAATCTTAATACATTAAGTACGCCCAACTTTAGCTATGTTTGACCGAAACATAAGAGATCGGGCCATAAAGTGTCACGATACAAGACCATCCAATTGTTTGTAGTACACACTAAACCAATTCGATTTCCGTATCAATTAATAGCGCCCTCATTAAGGCATTCAGATATTTTGTTGGTTTGAGAGCCTGTTTTCACTGTGTCAAGTGGAAACAGGCTCTCACAAAACATGTGCCTTTCGCGGTCCGCTTAATAACGCCGATTGGTGGAATTTTCGCCGAAATTTCACCAAAGCTCACGCTCCATTGCCGGCGGAAATTACGTTGCGTAGGAACCCCAGCCTTTTTGCGTGGCCCTGTATTGTACACAGTATCGATTAGCCCGCTTTTTTAAACGAAAAACGCGAACGGTTGCTTCGAAATAGCTTGTTTATACTTATCGTCTACGCTAAAAAAGCGAATAGCCAAATCTTAAAGCTTTATTTTTAACGTAAAAAGTAATAGTGTCATAATTTTCGGGCTGGAGACTTTAAAAGCCCGATTTTCTGGTACTTTTTGTGTATAATCAATGCCTGTTGTAGGAAGATTTGTTATAGCATTGGCTACAAGAAAACGATTTTGTTTTTAGGATTGAAAACTTTTTTAAATCATTTTAGTGCGGTTATTAAGTTTTTACTGTTTCATGTCTATAAAATATTATATGATAAAATTAGGCGAATTTCTAAAAATGTAACTGGTAATTTCTTTTACATTAGTTGCCATACAGTAGGTAATGGGTTTAACGTGTTTGGATAAACTCGATCCAACAAAAGCACTTTTGTGTCTCCAAATTAATGTCACCAGACATTTTTGCTCCATTAGACGGTGACGGGACTCATATTAGGACCTTGGGACTTAACGACAATAGAAAAGCGAATTTATATAAAAACGCTGTGCTTAAATTGGTCGGTATTTATGAGAAGAGCAAAGTACCTACCTAATCAAAACGAAACTCGTTTAAGGATCATTTGACACCAAAATGTATGTTTGGATGCGAGTAGACATCATACTCGGGGACAGTTACTCGAGGACAAGAGTTATTATGTCATGTTTCAACTGCGCAGAAAATAATAGAGGTTTTTATTCTTAAACGTGATTATAGACTATTTACTATATTTTAATTGCTAATTAATAAATAAAATATCCCACAAAATAAATAGCCGTGAGAACAAAAATTCAATACATATATCAAAAAATTACAAAATTACAGGCAATTTAAGATACAGGAATAGAAAGAGGTAGCTCAAACACGCAGTGACGTCAGCTACCAGTCCTCCATAGTACCTAATTACTAAGCTGTACCTCTATGATAGCTCTACATGCAATCTCTAGCATTTGACGCCTCAAGCAATGCTTTCATAGTAGCTCTGAGGAAGCTCCACACGATATTTATTTGGCGAGAAAGGGACCGGAGATGAAATTTTAAAAGCGCACTACTCCCTGATTTATTTACCGGTTTTACTTATATTTCCAATGATTACATTCATTTTTAACAGTAAAGAAAGATTTATTCAACAATCACTTACAAAAATAAAAATTACAATTACAATAATATTAACACAATTAAATATAAACAGTACTTAGTTAATAATATAATAAGAATAATAGAAGAGTAGATATAGCTCGGAAGTAGTGATTTCAAAAAGGGTTTAACTCAGCATTCATGTCGGTATAATCAACCCTATCAATAGTAGTCTAGCATGAAAATTGTTGAGCAAGGCGCCATTATATGGGCGTGACTGTATTTTTTAACCTGCTCTGCGATAAACCTCATAAATCAATTCTATTTACTACAGGTAACTAACAAAAAGAGTGAGTCAACTATAACTCACTCACCTCCCGACAAAAGTGTGAAGTTGCCGACTGCACATCAAAAAGTCGGCAACTTCTGACATATTCTTCGGAACGAACTTGTACATTAGGGAAGAGACTCGACTTTATGTGCTTGTTGTGTTCTTCGCCTTGAGTGAATATCTTGCTACTATGAAAAATGAAAAAGAAATGACAAATTTATTTGCTGCATAAAAACGTATAAATTAAACATGCTTACACAATTTATTTCACAGTTTCCTAGGATTAATGCAGAAGGATTTTTTATTAGATACTCAAAGTTATTTAATGACCTAAGTATGAATTAACAAGAAGATATAACCTCAGCTGACAAATACTACCTTATAAATATATAAAAGAGAAATATATACACTTTACTTTAATTTAGTGTCTTCTAGTAAGAAGAATATAGACTATTTTACATAACCATAGTATTTAAAAATAAAAGGAAAGAAATAATAACTATTACTTACAATATTTTTTAACACGGCAATATTGCCTTTATTTTCAACTTAACACTACCTACTACTAAAAAGCATTTGGACTATATATTGTCCGCGATGACCTATATGACAGTCCAAATGCTCCAGCCCACTACCAGTAGGTAGCGTACCCAACATGCTGGGTTATATCTAAATATATATAGCTCAAAAGTGACTGACTGACATAGTGATCTATCAACGCGCAGCCCAAACCACTGGACGGATCGGGCTGAATTTAAAGGTTTATTTTTTGACGTTAAAAAGTTATTTTTATAAAATTGAATTTATTTTGAAGAATAAGTGAAACTAAGAACTTTATAACTGCAAAAGAAAAGTATTATTCTACTACCTTAAGGAACTAAGCTTAAGATCTAGTCTAAGGAGCTAGTCTAATATTATATTCTTCTTATCTTCAAGTCACCGATATTTTAATATTTTTTCCTCAAGTATATTGATATTTTTTATGCGCCATTATTAATTGCGACGTAATTATCATACGAACTCTGTTTAACTGGTTCAGCGAATGTCCATTACGGAACTAATTATATATTTACTGCTATTTAAACTTATATGGATAATTACCTTTGACAGCGTTTCGAGAACATTCCATTTTCAGTGCTGAATGCCGTTTTACTGATTGTATAATTGAATAAAGACCTATTATTATAAATACGAAAGTTTGGGTGTGTGTATGTGGGTGTGTTGTGTGTGTTTGTGCGTGCTTGCTTGTGTGTGTGTGTGTGTGTGTGTGTGTGTGTGTGTGTGTGTGTGTGTGTGTAAATGTATGCTACCGATGATCTCCATAACTAATGAACGATTTTTTAATTTACTACTGTACCAATTTGCTTTTTCATAGTTATTTATCCGCGGGTGAAACCACGGGGGGCGGGAGATGGCAAACTAGTCAAAAATAATTTGTCCCTACACAAAATTTGAACGGAAAAGAAGAACTAAACCTACTGCACATTGCCTGACCTTATTTACTAAAATTTTAAAATTAATTTTGCTTTTGGTGAAGTTAAAAGCATTTTATCTAGTATAGTGGAGACTTTATTTATAGATAGTAAACTAACGCTTCATCTTACTCCTTTAAGATGAAGCTCCGACACTTTTATGGCATGAAAATATGGGCTTAAACGGTGTTATTTAATTTTATATAAATGAATAAAGCTGTTCAGCTAATGTTATTTCTAAGAAGTATTATTTTAAATTTAAAAAATCACTTTTCCTTTTCACTTTAATTTGAAATGTAAGAGATCAAATTCATTGAAAAAAAATGGAAGATTTTGCACTCACATTTTTTTGTTTATGATTACGTAAGGAACGATATTTCCTAGATATTATATAATTTTTATCCCAGAAAGTCACGATCCTGTGAAAAAACAGAAAAATGTCCAAATGTCTAGTTTTATTTACATTGTCATTTTACACCCACAAGTTTAGAAAAAAATTTTTTCTTTTACTTTCATTCTTTACCTTAATGATTTATACATACTGAGTTTTGAATTAATCTATTTAATGAATCTATTTATTTTTTATGATTATGAAGTTGAGTTTATTATCTGTTCCTACCGGAAAGAGTTAATCTGCGATAAAAATCCTAAGTGTTAATATAAGCTATCTACATTCCAAATTTCATCAATATCTTTTAGGTAGTTATGGAGATAAAAGGTGACAAACATTTAGTTACATACACAAACTTTCGCATTCATAATATTACAGGAATAGGTAGGATGGGATAGGATAGGATATATGGTAGTCTCACGGGGGGTTTTAGTGGGTTCGAGACCCACATAGGGGCATGGCAGGGGTGCCACCACCTCCGTGGTGGCAGGGAAGTGCGAGGGCATTTCCCCCCCTAAATAAAAGATATATGGTAGAATAGGATAGGATATATAATTAATTAATTCTGTAGGATTTTGTAGCAAATATTTTCTTTATTTTTCAGGTAAATACGCAATCATAGAAATAAAATCACAGTCAACAATCTACGACAATACAGTAAGTAATGACACAGTATAAATAATAGTAGATGGAACTTAGATATTAAGACTGCCAGCTACCCAAACCTTTAGCCAATATGGAACACTTCCTTTTAAATTGAATTCACTCTTGGGTCTGTATCACAGAACGATACACAAGTCGAAATGTAAAGATATAAAGAACGAAAATACTTATTCAAGACATCACACAACACTAATTTTTTACAAAAAGACACTCATACAACATAAACCATACAAAAAAATGTATACACAAAACGATCAATTTGAAAGCTCGACCTGAGCATAGGCGCTGAGCAATAGACGAAAGAAAGAAGGTGATTCTATTAGTATCTATATATTTTCACATAATTTAACATAATATAAACCTAAATTTTATTTCATAAAAACATATACACTTATTTTAATACTTAGATGTACACAATCCGAGACAAAGCTATGGCTTGTATTATCGCACTATTCTGTCGTGCTATTACCTACACTAAGAATTAACTTGTGTCGTAGGTTTCAGCAGATCAACGGCAGGATTACACAGGACAGGAAATTACGCGGTAGCAGTAGCCAAACCACGATAAACCTACGCGCCAAAAAGACAAGTCGCCTTGTATATAAATAAACAAAAATAAGTACGTAATACAAAAATTTTATCGTCAACAAGAGCACACCCTTCAAACGCTAATAAAGTGCCGCTTACTTAGTTGAAAAAAATGTCCATACACCGCCTATAATTTCACGTCATTACATCATCGGCTTCCCTGGGGACGTTTGCAAATCGGCTTTATCGACACAATAAAATATCTTCAGCGATAAAGCGGTATGAAGCGGCGGCGTATACTCGCAGCGCTCGATATTGATGTACTGTAAGGAATAATGTTTAAGGCTCGCCGAGGCGATACTTGCATTTCGTCAATTACTTAGGGCTGGCTGAGTAAGTAATACGTTTACCGCGATTTTCCGCTCTGTTTATTCTTTTAGAAATATATAAAGTTTTATTGCTGGTCCTTCCGGCTTCCTACGCATGAACCTACAATGTACATCATAGATACAATAATAGGACAAGATCGTGATGGTTCTCCGATGACCTTTCCAAAAGTTAAAACCAAGTCCTTATATAATTTCACCGAAATTGGTTTATCAGCTTTTGTTACAACAAACAATAAACATACGAGTACAGACAGAGAGGCTTACTACGTGGTAAGCCTTTTCTGCAAAGTTTGTCAAGGTAGGTACCACCGCTTTGCAAGCTATTTTTCTGCCAAGAAGTAGTCTGCAAGGACTACTGTGTTTCGGTTTGAAAGGCACTGTAGCTAGTAAAATCACTGAGCAAATGAGACTTTGTGACCTAATCGCTTCCTGAAACATCAGCAGTCTAGTAATAAGATTACTACACTTGAGATCAAATCAAGCCTCATTGTTCAGTAACTTCACTAGTTACAGTGCCTTTCAAACTGGAACACAGTAGTGTTTGCACACTGCTGCTTGGCGGCAAAATAACTGGGAAAGCGGTGGTACCTACCTAAAGAACTTGCAGAAAAGTCCTGCCACTTTGTTTTCAATAAATCACGCATATTATGTAAGCGTGTGGTCAACAGTTTCCTTCTTTGTTCTCGTTAAAAACATAGCGTTTCACAATACAAAACAAAATAATAGAAGACTGCGTACACAATGCGGTCAGTCGAGTATATGCAGCCATCATGATTCCATTTGCACCACACTGTCAATTCACCGACCCTATCTTCAATAAGTGTAATAGTATCCGTGCGCGCTCCTTATCGGTCAAGATTATATTATGTACCCCACACAAGAGACCCGTCGCGACCCCCTCGGTTTGATATATTACTTTATTTGTCAAATATCAATAATGTCGGATCAAGGCAGTTTGTGGCTGAGTCGGTTCCATCGATACAGGGATTACAATGACTTATGAATAAAATTGTGTTATTTGGTTATTGTGGAACCTTTTATTTATATCATATTTGAACGTTTAAGTTGTCACAAGCGTTGTTATAATTACAAGGGGTGAGAACAAAAAGGGTTTAACTGTCAAATTGATAGTTTCGAGAAAACTGACTTTAAACTTCGACGGCTCCATTTTAATGTAAAGTGCTTATTAAGTAATAGAAAAGGTTTATGTAAGTTTCAGTTGCTTGAAAACGTATTAATTCTATTTTAAAATACAAAATATAGTACTAATTCGTATAGTTACTGTAAAATATATAATATAATTTAATAAATATGATAATGTTTTTATGCTAAGCGGACTGTATTCCTGCTGGGCGATCACGTAACTCGATTGCAACCAATAGAAACAATAATTTGTATGGATTTGACAGTTTGAATACGCAGTTTATGTGCATAGTTTGTATGGAAATTTCTCCTGTTGTATTGCAATCAAACTTTCGTGATCACCCCTCTGTGTCAGATAAACCGTTTTTAGACTGAAAATCTCGAGATTTAAGCCTCATATCGGTCTTTTGAGAGTGTATTATTTAGATAATTTCACGCTGAATCCAACGATACCCATAAGTCATTTTGTGAAAAAAAATCAGTTGAACGCTTTTTGATTTTTTCTTATGGTTAGCTTATTAAAACATAAGTATTGGTAATTATAATTATCGTACATATTCAAATAAGGATATTTGTTGTTTCTTAGTGATACCTACTTTTTTTTTGACATTACACACAGCACCATCTAGCCCCAAACTAAGCAAAGCTTGTACTATGGGAACCTGATAACTGATACAATACTTAGATACTTTTTGTTTGTAAATGCATACATACAATACAATATAACACCCAGACACAGAACAAACATCGATGTTCATCACACAGAACAAACATCGATGTTCATCACACAAATGTTTGTCCTGGGTGGGAATCGAACCCACAACCCACAGTTCAGAAGGCAGGGATACTACCAACTGAGCTAACGGGCCAGTCAAGTGGTGGTCAGTCAGTCAACTATGGTGTTTAAATGGAAAATATTTAAAAAAACCATAGCTACATAGACTTTGTGTCGAAAATTCGTCGCCACATTTTGTTCTGCCCCTTTACTACCTTTGTGGAGGGCCGGTAAGGGGTCCAATGCTGAAGCATACTCGCACTCGATTGACGGATTAGCATCGTAATTGCGGTGTTGCGTGATGTTATCACTGTAATTGAATGCGGGACACCCGCGTCACGGCGGGCGGCGCGGGCGGTACTATCCCAGGGTTGCCACTCGATAAGAATGCTAATGCGCCCGCTTCGGTGGCTTCGGTTTTCTGCATTTACATGACACTTTATAGGCCTTGTAGCTATCTAAAGTGCAGATTAAAAACGTGGTCGGGAAGTATGATTTTTCTCCATGTTTTGATAAGATGTGCTTATTTACGAGTACAAACTCTAAGTAGATAGATAGTTAACCTCTTTATTGACACCAAGTTTTTTTTAATGTTAATGATTGACATGACGAGCTAACCATTCGCCTGATGTTAAGCGACACGGCTGCCAATATCAGTTGCAGTGTCACTCGGAACTCTAAAAGTATAGAGTTTCACGTGACACTGCACTGCGCACGTCATCCTGAAACATCAGCACAATCTAGTAAGATTACTAGACCGTGAGATCAGATCATAAAGTCTCATTTGCCTAGTAATTTCACTAGCTACAGTGTCCTTTAAACCGTTCAAAGATGACGTAATATAAAACAGGAAAGCTTATAAGGAGGTTACGATGGGCGGTCTTATTGCTAAAAAGCGATCTCTTCCAGACAACCTTTGGATGGACAGAGATAGATCAATGAGCATAAATATTATCCTTTATAACATCAGTATCTTACATTTACAGTATCTTACGTTGTGTATAGAGATTTCTGTTTTATTCAATGTTATATCTATGCCACACTACTGTTTACTTGATATTGTAAGAGAGGGCGCACGGGGAGTCAATTGAGAGAGCGAGAGAGAGAGAGAACGCTTGTTTTATTCGAACGTATTACAACAGGGTAGACAGACCGTATTACTAATACTAGATCGGCCGTCCGAACGAGGTGGAAACGGTCCATTGGGTGACGCATAAAATCAGATATCATTATTATGGCGTTCAGATGGTATCCCAACGAGGTGGAAGCACTTTTATGCAGCTGAAGGACTACAAAAATTATTTCTGTGAGGTGGCCCTTGATACTTCGTGAATGAAACGCTTGCGTGTTTTAAAGGTTGAGAACGCCATCTAGTTTCATTTCATGGAAGCTCTTGGTTGGGGTGTTACAATATTTAAATATCAAATATTTCGTATAATAGAAAACTATTGATTTCTAAGTCAAATATTTTCATCATCAATCACCGAAATTGGTGGCCTGATGATTCTGCCGAGGATAATATTGCTGCCCATTCCCTGGGTATTCCCTTACGGCACTCACGGGAAGAGTTGGGGTAGTCTTATTCCCTAAAGTTTCGCGTGACACTGCGCACAACATCCCGAGACATCAGCACAGTCTGGTAATAAGATTACTTGACTGTGAGATCAGGTCATAAAGTCTCATTTACCCAGTAATTTCACTAGCTACAGTGCCTTTTAAATCCGAACACAGTAGTGCTTGCGCGCTACTGCTTTGCGGCAGAATAACTGGCAAAGCGGTGGTACCTACCTAGACGAACTTGGCAGAAAAATCCTACCACCTAGTAGATCAAGTTAGAACGAAATTAGTCATCCTCTCTAACAAATTCAATTTGGTTTAGCAACTATTATATGACCGACGCGTGAATTATATTAGCATAATATTGTACCGCACACTAATTTAGCAAACCCAATATCCGGCTGCACCTGTGACATTAAATTTTGTAGATCAAATATTCTTATAGGTACCTATAAGTCACATAGATACATCTTTAACTATTTTTAACAATTTGCATAATAAACTCAAATCTTTAGAAGAAAATATGTTTAAATAACATGCGTTGCATTGAGTGCCTGGTTTTTAAGCAAATGTTTCCACAGTGTCAAGGAATATGTAACATGTAATAACAAATGTTAATGTAGCAGCAAAAATATTTTTTAATATTTCCACGTTTGCTTGCAGGCTGAATGAATCTACTATTTACTATGTGAGCTTGTACCCAAATGAATAGTGTATTCTTGAAAACAAACAAATTATTTGATTTGATTTGATTTGAGTAAATAAAAAAATATCATGACACGGAATTTGTTACCATACTCCTCCGAAACGACTGAACAGATTTTGATGAAATTTAATAAACACTTGGTAGGTCTGCGAATACGTTGTTATCTATTTTTCCTGCCCCTAAAGGAGCCCACCCCAAAAAAATGTTCTACCTTCCATCATCCCCTATTTTTTAATACAACGTTTGCCGTGTCATCTAGTTATATAAAGTACTTTTTGACATGTAGTTTAAACAAGTACCCGTAGGTAATGCACGTCATTAAATTATTTAAGTTTTATGATTTGTATCTTTTAAACTGCCGTCAGTACATATTATTATTATTTTTTTTTATTATTATTTGGTTGAGACACTTTTGATATTTATAGTCTTAACTTTAAAACACAACACCATTGGCAGACATTAAATTTATTATTGAAGGTGCGCGTATAATATATATGATTTAAAATGTCAGTAGTATTGTAAGTTCTATACTGTGCAGCGATCTGAAGCAACTCGTACCGACGGAGCCAGATTATGATTTTTTACCAAAAAAAACTTACAGTTGTGTGTAGCAAGTGTCGCGAATTGTATGCACCTTCCACGCTCTTGCTCCGTATGCTCACACTTTTCATTTAATTCATTATACTTATACCTAAAAAAGTGGCATAATATTTTAAAATGCAAATTTTGAGTCACAACCTTTGGACCCTCAAGACCCTCAAGACCATCAAGACTCTAGAATTCAGCACAAAAGCATTGCGCTGAATCCTAGTAGAGTCTTGATAGAAACTACGAGTATTTTCGTAAGTTATAATTTACTTGGAGAGAAGAAGCAAAAAAGTCAGCGTTTGAAAAAAGCGCGAATTAAGTTTTATTCTCTTTGAAAACGGGCACAGGCTCTGTAAGTTTGTAACACAGTTTGAATTATGCTTCCAAGCGTTACCCACTAACCAACACAGATTTCCAATTCAAATTCGCAGATTGGCAGTTAAAATGTTCCAATTGGGAGAACGCTTGCTCCGCACGAGGGCCGAACGGTTGCAACTTGTAAAAATAATCCAATCTTGGACCTCGGTGTCATTCTGTACTAACAAACTAGAAATTGTCAAGTCGATATTTCCGCTCCGATTCTCGAGCTGCGGGCAAAACGACCAGAGGATATTTTCCCGACTTGTTACTCTATCGGTGGTTTTCTTATTGCAGAAACTTAGACTTGAGACTGTCGAGTCCACGGTGACACTTGACAATTCTTTTTTTAAAGCAGTTTAAGTTGGTTGTAAGTTATAAGCTGGAGAAATCGTGCGAGATGATCGCGTTAACTGAGTTAGAAGTTTTGCGATATTTTTTTATTTGACGAAGTGGTCGACTATTAAAGATGCTTCTTGCCTGTCGATTTACACTAACCTTGAAAACTCCCAGTTATTTTGGAAGTTTTCAAGGCAAGTTGTGCGAATTGGATGACTACCCACCATATACTCGTATGTGGTGTTATATTGTATTCTATGTATATATTTACAAATAAAAAGAATCGTAAGTATTGACCCCATACCCATACCCGTAGTACATGTTTTGCTTAGTGTGGGGCCAAATAGGGCTGTGTGAAAGTCCACAAATATTTATTTGTTTATTTTATAAACGTAAATCGTGTTTTCGTGCCATGCCGTGTTGTGTATATGACGGCGGCTACGTCCAGTTATAAACTCTATGCGCAGCGGGCAGTACCGTAATTTACCCTATGGCGGCATTTAAGTTTATTACAGTGGCAACATCGGCAACTATCATTGCTCCCCCAACCATCTGGCTATAAAAAGGGACCGCTCGGTATACTACGAATCATTCTTGTTCCAGACGCGGCCCGGTGCACATGCTGAAGGCCTATAGTTATATAGATTGCAACCTACGCACAATTCGTTCTGCCTACATATATATATAATGATAATAAAATAAATAAACACTAAAATTGTGTAATCCATCGCACACTATCTACACACTATTAATAAACAGTGTTTACAGAATAAAAGTTTGAATCTGTTGAATGATATCATATCAACGATTTATTCGTAAAATATCATAAGTTAATAAGGTGACTGACTGATTGACTGACTGACATAGTGATCTATCAACGCACAGCCCTAACCACTGGACGAATCGGCTGAAATTTGGCATGCAGGTAGATGTTATGACGTAGGCATCCACTAAGAAAGGATTTTTCGAAATTCCACCCTTAAGAGGGTGAAATGGGTGGTTGAATTATTTTCCCATAGGCGCCGCGCCACGCCGCGCCACGCCGCGGGCGAAGTTGCGGGGAGAAGCTAGTGTAATATAATAATAATAATAATAACGATAAATTATCGATAAATAATAATAATACGCCCAACAATTCTGGATCCTAACTAGAATTATCTGTATCTAGGAACCTAGGAACTACGGGGAGAGATAGACACCTGAGTGTTATGGGACCATTCCCACAACACCCTGGTACCCTATATTACAAGTCGCGTAGGTAAAGTATGTGACGGCGGCAACGTCCAGTTATAAACTCTATGCGCAGCGGACAGTAGCGTAATTTACCCTATGGTGGCATTTAAATTTATTACAATGGCAACATCTGTCATCGCTTCCACACCCATCTGGCTATATAAAAGGAGCGCTCGGTGTACTACGGATCATTATTGCTCCGAACCCAGCCCGGTGCACATGCTGAAGACCTATAGTTATATAGGTTTCAACCTACGCACAACCCGTGAGCCTATATTGGCCTATACTTCTATATTTTGCCCGCCATGCCTAACCCGTTCAGCCTATATATGCATCACCGTTTCTTAATACCGATATACTTTCAATTGAAAGTATATCGCTATTAAGAAACGCCTAATTAGTCGTGTGACTAACAAAAAAATGTTAGCATTTCAAAGCTTTTCCAAACACACGCCCACATGCTCATTTCATTTGCTTACATTGCGCTACATTTATTTCGCGAATCGCCTCATCATATCTGAGGGTTAAGCTTTCGCTTACATTTCGCTTTTAATTGTGCCTCACTGTCTGACCCTCATCGGGGATGCTTGTTTTTCACAATTTGCCGTCTCGTTTAATCTACGCCGGAATAAGTTTATAGTTGTGGTGTAAGTGGTAGACTTTTACAGCCTTATTAATAAACGGATATTAGTCTCGGATTAGTTACTTCAGCTTTTGTCCTTTTTTGCTACTGGAATATTTAGGTGGATCGAAAGAGACAAAAGATGGTGTAACTAGTCTAAAGCTAGTTCGTGCTTATTAATAAGGCTGTTATGGTGTAACCACAAAAGATTTAAACAAGCCTTAAACAAATGTTAAACTACTTTTTTTAATTTATTGTTAAACACACGTTGGACGTCTGTCTAAGCCTTGTTTATGTATTTGTGGTAACACGGATAATACTTTACGAATAATTGACTGACCCGATAGCTCAGTTGGTAGTAACCATGCTTTCTGAACTGTTGGTTGTGGGTTCGATTACCAACCAGACAAAAATTTGTGTAAAATATATTGATGTTTATTCTTTTTTCTACAAACAAAAAAGTATCTAACTACTAGTTGCACCCCGCGGTTTCCCGCGGGTGAAAAGTATTTCAATTATTTGCTCATTCCACGAAATAAAATTACTTTTCCGGGATAAAATGTAGCCTATATGTTAAACCAGTGTATAAACTATCTTGGTACCGAATTTCATCTAAATTCATTCAGCCGTTTGAGCGTGAAGAAGTAACAAACATACACACATACACACAATCACACATACAAACTTTCGCCTTTTATAAATATTAGTGTGATGTGATTATATCAGTTATCTGGTTCCCATAGTACAAGCTTTGCTTAGTTTGGGGCTAGATGGCACTGTGTGCAACGCTCACACATATATATTTATTACTTTATTTAATAATGGCTTAGGTTTTACACAATATAAAATTACAAAATATTTATATCCTAGATACGTTTCTTAGTTTATTTGCTGTTGAATATTAAACACTAAAATGTGCAAAATATTTAAAATATCTTTCAACTGTATGTACGCCTCGTCTCGTTTGAATCTCGTTACAATGAATAATTTAAATCTAATTAAACTTACTAACTAAACTATAATTAGTGTATAATCTGATCTACTGAAAGTCTGATGTAAATCATCAAGATCAGCCTGAAGGCGTCTACTTCTACTACTACTAAGTCTAGTTCTCGCCCATAGAGCACCATTTAAGTCAAGAGTGAATGGGCATCTCATGGGCAAGCGTGCTCCACCTTAGACAACTTCGTCACTTACCATCAGGTGAGTTGTTGTCAAAAGCATGCCCATTTTATCATAAAAAAAAAATTTGGAAAGGCCGTTTGCCTTTTGCATCCATCTATCCATGCATCTCATGATTTTCCACCTCATATGTAAATTCTAATGTAAATAAGACATTCAAAATGCATGCTGCGTTTTTAACATCAATCCTATATTAACATGCAAAGCTTTTAACAGAACATTCGTTATTTATCGTATATAATTCATTATAATACTATACTAGTATTTTTATATGTTATGTATGTGAATAGTGATGCGTGTAAGTTAAACTTTTATTAGTATATTATATTTTTAATTGGACGATCTATAGCTGCGTTGCACTGCCCCACAAAAAATTCCACGTTACGCCCTAGTTAACTGGAAGATAATTCTCTCTAGCATTCAGTTTGCCTATGTACCCAATAAAGTATTTTCTATTTATGTATCTATCTATAGTTAAAAAAAAATGATAATTATCCCCAACACAGTCTAAACACTTAGGTTACACACAAGCATTATTTTACTAACATGCTTCTAACTCGCGATAAGTCGATACCTTGTACCACATTTCTACGTCTCCTATCTCGATCGCGCATCCTCCATATACTGGACCCTTTCATTACAATTTTATGATTAATTAAATCTAACTCTCTCATACATAACCGATGACAAGGCAAATTGTTTATGTCGGAGTTTTAAAGTTACACATCATTAAATTTTAGCTAAGAGGAGCCTTAATGCCTCGAAAAAAAATGTGCCAGTGAATTCACACAAAAAGCGCCTTCGATCTACCATTATAACCGAAACAGCATTAAAAAATAATGTGCGGGGCAGGCTTTAGAGACTGCCGATAGAAGTGAAAACTTGTGACATCTGAAGCATGCGATGACAAGTGACGGTGGTTTCACGCTTTTTGTTCACCCAAAATGTACACATATAAACTATTTATATGTGTACTTTTTGGGTGAACAAAAAGCGTGAAAATATAAACTGAAATATATACTGATATATTATAGCATGGAAAGCGTTCGGTGACGATGACGCGAGTTCCATGATTTTCGTTCACCCAAAAAGTTCTCAATGTGCCTAATGAAGTTTTTACTTCAATTATGACTTTAATGCTTTCAGTTCCCCTTCCATAATGACCTCGTGCCTTCTCAAACTAACTTGAAAAATTCACTCAATTAGTCTCAGTTAAGTAATATGAGTAAGCTAATAATGTAGTACCTAGATAAAATGATGAAAATACCAAACTTGAAACAAAATGTATTTGAATTTAGAAGAATGACAATAAATGAATTGCGATGTATATATCTAAAGTACAAGGGTACGATGTAAGTCAATTCAAAAATACAATGTACCAACATACAGAAGTAAATAAGTAAATTACAATTAAACTTCTTAGTGCATTAAAGTGTTTTCTTTTGGATTAGATATCCAAGTAAAGTCTTCTTCTAAAGGTTCACCGAAGAAAACTAAAGAAGCTTATTCCCGCGAACGTTTTATACGAGATTCCCAAAACAAATACACTTACTCTCCTAATCTCCTGCTAAAGTAAAAGAAGTTACTGTTTACTGTTTAGAAAGTTGGTATTGCGATGTATTCGGATACTGCTGTAGTCTTGTTAAATGCAAGAATTGACTACTTATATTAACTTGTCATTTATCTTTGAAAAAGAATAATAATAGTAATTATGATAACACGCAACGATCACATAGATAGATCCCAGGATCTCTAGACACAGGGTATCCTAGCTAGGGTCCAGAAGCTAGGATTCCCTGTGGCTAGAGACCCAGTAACTACGAGGACCTACAACACCCAGACTAGGAACAAGTAGCGCTTTTTTTCTGTGCACAAAATCAAATACATACTTGTCTTGCCGCGGGAATCGAACCCGCCGCCTCCGGGTTATGAGCCGACCTACTCAACCACCACACCACAGAGTCTGTCAAAATGAATGATATAATAGCCCAGTTGCGGTAGCTCTGCCCTTTGTACTTTACCTTGTGGGTTCAATTCCAACCGAAAACAAACATGGGTGATTAACGTCGATGTTTTGTGTATGAGTGATAATTATATTGTATAATAAGTATTTACAAACAAAAAGTCTTCTATTAGGTATTCCATTGGCTTTGCTTAGTATGGGGCTAGAAGGTGCTAAGGCTGGGGTCTCCTATAAACCCCATAGGTCACTTACAGCGTCACGTCGTACGTCACGTCACGATGCTTCATAGATCCATGACGCTGATGCTACTATTGTGTATTCTGTGACGAAATTATTTCCTCAGTGCTAACAATAATAATTAGACCCCGTTACGTCCAGATACCGTTTTGTCTTTATAGTCTGTGTACGTTTTATCCAATCACGGTTGTAAGCGACACGGAGGAAAAGCATATGGCCTCTTTTGGTTGCTTTTTATATTTAGTTTTTTAATAACGTTGTGTTATGACAGTGAGGAAAATGTCTATTTAGTTCCATGTAAAATTTTTAATTTTTTTAATATAATAGGTCTTTACCTATGAAATTGCCGTATTGCAGTATAGACTTTTTCAAACAAAAAAAAGTTTTGATTGGCTATGAATTCTAAATTCAAATTAATTTTGTTTTAAAAATATGACATTCTATTTACAATATAAGTCTTTTGTTTATTGATTAGCGTTGTATTTTCATTAAATTTCAACATTTTTCCTCATAATGGATACTTTGAAATTTCGTGTAATTATGGAATATGAGTTCCGTCGTGGCACCAACGCGGCACAAACGACACGTAACATCAACGACGTTTACGGAGAGAACTGTACAAACGAACGTACAACCCGTTATTGGTTTGCTCGGTTCCGTTCTGGGAATTTTGACTTGAAAAATTAACCTCGTGGTCGTCCGGAAACTTTGGTCAACAATGATGGATTAAAGGCGATTGTGGAAGCTGGTGAATCTCAATCTACAGCTGAGCTGGCAACAGCTTTTGATGTTAGCATCAAAACAATATTGGTCCATTTGCGACAGATTGGCAAGATAAAAAAGCTTGATAGATGGGTGCCCCACGAACTTAACGATCGCCAGCGCAACGTACGCGTCGAGACTTGCCTTGCGCTGCTTAACAGGCACAGAAATGAAGGAATTTTGAACCGAATTGTTACGTGCGACGAAAAATGGATTCTTTTTGACAATCGAAAGCGCTCAGCAAGTTGGTTAGATCCTGGTTCGGTACCAAAGCAATGTGCAAAACGAAAAATGACCCCTAGAAAGGTGATGGTCACAATTTGGTGGTCTAGTGCTGGTGTGATTCATCATAGCTTTTTACAAAACGGCGAGAGCATTACTGCAGATGTGTACATTGAAGAACTGACCACAATGATGGCGAAACTCGCACGTCTGCAACCAGCTTTGGTCAATCGGTCGTCTCCACTGCTACTTCACGACAACGCGCGACCCCATACTGCACAACAGACCGTCTCTAAGCTGCATGAGTTGGGTTTGGAAGCTCTCCCTCATCCGCCATACTCACCAGATCTTGCGCCTACCGACTATTACTTTTTCCAAAATTTGGACAATTTTTAGCGGGAAAAAAAATTCAATTCCCGAGAGGCAGTACAAAACGCCTTTGAAGAGTTTGTTGTCTCCCGTCCTGCTGATTTTTTCAAGAAGGGCATCCATAAACTGCCACAGCGTTGGCAAAGATGCATTGATTGCAGGGGTGATTACTTTGAATAAAAGAAATAAATAAGTTCGAGAAAAAAATACTTTAACTTTTTCAAACAAAACGGCAATTTCATAGGTAAAGACCTAATATTTACTACGTGGTAGGACTTTGTTGCAAAGTTCGTCTAGGTAGGTACCACCGCTTTGCCAGTTATTCTGCCGCCAAGCAGTAGTGCGCAAGCACTACTGTGTTCCGGTTTGAAGGGCACTGTAGCTAGTGAAATTACTGGGCAATTGAGACTTTATGATCTGATCTCACAGTCGAGTAATCTTATTACCAGACTGTGCTGATGTCTCAGGATGATGTGCGCAGTGCATTGTTGCTCGAAACTCTATTTTGGGGTTCCGATTGACACTGTTCTGTTATGGGCAGCCGTGGCGCTTAACATCAGGTGAACGGCTAGCTCATCAAATAATTCAGTTACCTACATATTTTTCGCCAACTCTTTATATTTCGCACAGTATTATTTTCCGGAAACGCCTAACCCTAGTCGTCACCAACAACGGTTATTCTAATCCCCTAGATCCATTCCCCAAGTAGGGTAACATCTTAATCATAACAAAACGAAGAAAAACACCAACTAGTAAGCTTTCAATAACTTATTTGAAAACTCTTAATCTTAAATGCAAGATTCGTCATGGGAATTCCGTAGCAGTCACCGCGTTGCCGTACGAAATCTTTCCAAAAGTCAATTGAATCTGGAAATCGACTGGTTCACATTCTTTGTTTTCGCGAGAATTTTACGTAAAACAATAAGGGCACAAATCCGAGTTTCCAAAGCTAATATATTATTGAATCGTAGTTCGATGGGATGCAGTCCGCGTACGGCCCCAAGTGGCAAACTTTGGCGAATGTATTACCGTATACATACGTAAACAGTACCTGGGGCCTTACCGCGTAAGTCTGGTGGAGATCGTAATCGTGTTCTCTCTTGTTCGCACTCTTGTTGTTAATTGGTGCGTGCAGGATGGCAGGCGAAGCCGATTCCCAGAACAGTTACGCGGTGGGGGTGCTGTGCTTGCTTGGTTTATGACGTCACGCTTGAGGGCTAACACGTACCATAAATATAGTCAATTTAAATAGTCTTCATATGTGTTCATTGACAATAACCTCAGGGTAAAACTACAATGCTAGGTAATCCATTCAAATTTATCGGTCCGTAAGACAATCATCGTCAGCTTATACATCGTTCACTATTAGACCTTAGCCATTTCAGTGGCACTCCACTGAGCTTAGTCTTCAGTTCTCTGCATTGAGTCGCTAATAGCCGCAATCTGTCACTCTACCTGGATGCAAGGCGTCCAACACTAACATTATCTAAAATTTGGTCTCATTCAAGAATCTCATTCCCATTAGTATTGTTATTGTGTAAATATATTGATTTTAATTAACCTACTACCACATGAAAAGCTTTTTGTCTTGTCATAGAAACTGCACACAAGCCACAATAACAACACAAGTAAGAAAATGCATATATTGTAACAGCGTAAATTTACACGAGAACTTCATGGAGTCTAATATCTATAAATTTCATAATTAAATTCACTTTCATATAATATCCATAGTTATTACTTTTTTACCATTTTCAACTCTAAGACTACAACTATTTAGCAAAATAATTGTTTTTGATGCTTTATTGTTTGTCACGATCGCCGCCGTACCAGCGTGATAGCTAGGTTACTGGTACTATTTCCAGTATAGTGTTACATTATTGTGACGCTACAACCAAGCTTTAGCTAGTTCCAGTTGCCAACAAATGTTGCTTACGCCGCGCGAATCTCATATTGCCTAGACGTTTGATCAAATTTCATTCACAAACGTATAATAATAAACTTTCTTCATTACTTAAGCCACCTCAAACGTTTATAGTGCAGAGTTTGTCGCGGCGAAAGTTTTCCTCTATTCCGTTACGGAGGCAAAATAAAAGTATTTTGAATACGCGCATTCGGATAATTACTTTAGTTGGGGAAGTCCAGAGTAAAAGTTTTTTGCTTACTAGTTACATATTGTTTTTATTCATATAGCCATGTTTTACGATAGCCATATTATTCACGCTTTTGCAGTTTTTTTTTTTTTTGGTTATAATATTTTTATGGTTGGTAGGTATGTATTTAACTATACTTATAAAAAAAATTCAAAATGCTTGTTAATCTCTGGATCCGTGTCTTATATATAAGCAGGTCATACAGCTACATCTCATACAATAGGTTCCGTCCGTGGACGGGAGTTATATTGGTATGACTCATTTTCGCAGCAATTGAAATGGACTTTTGCTACCATCCATCACCATCATCATCATCATCATCATCCTCGTTCTGTTATATCTAATATGCCCTCCCTTTGATTTTGCCTCGGTCCCTCAGTTTGCTAGATATGTAATAAAAATTAGGTATAAAGTATAGTTTTGGCGTTGAAGTAAGACTACTGACAGCGAAACATGCGAAATAATTATGAAACATTTATTACTTACCAACTGCCAAGCCAAGCAAATTGGTATTTCCAGACTGAAGGGGCACGCCCTTCAAGAAAATGACGAAGCAAAACCCATTCAACTAAGGCCTAAAAAGCTTTTATAGCCAAATACAAATACATTTCAACAAAATACCACCAGTCATCATTAAGTTCCCCAAAACGGACGCCGGAGTAAAACGGACCCATATCAATAAAGTAATGTACCCACATAAAAATAAGTACCAAAATTTTCATCGAATCGTAAACCGACGACAGTGCGTCACCTTTTTAATCTCATAAAATTTATTTCTTAGTCTCACATTACATTATATTACAAGTAAGGGCAGTTTGTAGAAATCAGCAAAACAACTCTCACGTACTAGTTATAAGTGGCATTTTATGAAATCATGCTGTGATATGAAAACTGTTTGCTGTTTGTTGGATGGCATGAACAAGTTGCACTTTAAGCTAAAAGCTTAAGAGTTAGTTTTATTTTTATTTTTTGGTCAACGTTTGCTATGCTACTTTTGTAATATACGCAGGCCCAAACGTAAAAATGATCATTTTTTCACTGACAAAAACCACTAGTACAAAAATAGATAAGACCGCCCATTGTAACATTTAGTTACAAGATAGATTACTGATTTTTTTATCATATGGTGTTTTCAATAAATAGTTTATCTATAGATCTATCTATCATTTACTGCTAACAGAACCATCGTCAGTACCCATACTGTCACTATGTTGTACATTGTAATGTTGCAGTACTCGGGTATTCAAACTGTTCACTGCGAAAACAAATTATTATTTTAGGGGTGATCTATTTATTAGGCGGTGGCGGCCCCTAGCGAGGTTATAAACAATCTATTAATAAATTAAGGTCGTCCTTCCTTTGGGATGGTCAGTGGACGTGCCACAAATATTATAAACCAAAACTATTCGGTATAAAGATGGGTGAGGGAAAGGATGATGGGAGGTCCGAGCTTTGGGTCCTTCGGACGTGTCGGGAGCAGACAATTTTATTAATATCACCCTGAGACGGACAGTGAGATATTTAGATCTGCTCGTTATGCTAGAGCTTTGATATTATAATATATAGGCACGGGTGTTATGCTTCATATTATTGAATATATGAATTTTTATTTGAGTCGTAGGAAAAATTATGACACTAATATTACAAAGGCGAAAGTTTGTATGTGTGTAAGATTTGGATGAAATTCAGTACCAAAACAGCTTATACACTAAATTAACATATAGGCTACATTTTATCCCGGAAAAATGAAATGTTCCCGTGGGATTAGCAAATAATTAAAATACTTTTTATCCGCGGATGAAACCGCGGGGCGCAACTAGTTCTGAAAAATGACTTAACATAAAGAATATTAATAAAGATTTTTGGATGGCAAAATATTAAATAAACCGGACAGTTACACTCATAGTTTATGGTGGCCCCCATTATTAATTCTGACACTTAGAAATATTGGCAAAACTACTTCCCCTGACACCAATCGCATTAACTCCCGAGGCAATTTAATAAATGTCACTATCAGAAATTGAGACATCAGAGTTAGGAGAACTAAGCTAATAGATTTTTAATCAATTTAGTTTTGTGTCCGCCATTTTGCAACGTGTCGGGCGCCGGTTGGTCGGTTGAATTTGGAATGAGCGCGCGGCAGAGGCCTCTATCAATCATTGGTCCGCACCGGCCGACGGTTGACGCACGCAAATTATGATTGAGATTTATGCACCGTCTGTATACAATTGCATCTGTAATGATGGTATGAAAGAATTGGTTTATGAGTTCTTAAAATAATATTCATTAGAGTTGAAATATGTAGAAAGTTATAATTGTGTGTTATATATCTAGAAAGTCTTGCATTTTTAATAAAACCAGGAGCACAGATATAACATCTTTTTAATCGCCATTCTTCAATATACATCAATAGTCTTCAATAATCTCTGGTAAAGAAAAGAAAGCGTTTGATCCTTTTTTCTTAGAATGTTTATTGCTCTACCATCTCACTCACGCTCTCAGCTATAAGCTTATAATCACGCCCCTGCCAGCATTGCCAACCAGAAAATAATTCACCTTAATTAATCCAGGATATTTGACACTCAGACGTCCTAACAAAAAATTCTTAAATTAAAAACTAGTTCTGGTTGAAGAATAAGATTCAGTAGAAAGCTACACTTTAGGCAATTATTTTTTTTTTCTAAAAATTTACCAATCATGATACGTCTTTTATTTGAGGAAGGATCTCTTCATATTGCAGCTAAAAAATATATTGTGGTATTTACTAAATATTCAGAAGTTCAAAGTACTTAGTATCTCTGAACAGCATAATTTATTTAATCCCATCGCCTCCCACCGTTGTGAAATCGGATCTCAAACCGATGCGGTGACGATCCCCCGGATCCTGGGATTGAACGCCTAGGATCGTTCGAGATCGAACATGTGGGATCATTGAGGATAAAGCCCGTTCTCTCTAAAATTGCTAAGCGCCTCGCAGGTTTATCTGGTTGTGCCCTGAAATTTGCAGTAACTGAATAGCGTTTATTAATTCCGTTTTTCTTTAACAAAGCTAATTTATCGTATCTGTAATTTTTCTGTTATTTGTTATTAGGTGCGTTTTTGCTGTATTTATCAATATTCCGTACAAATACAAGTTTATTTGTTAAAGTTGCTACTTGGCAAGCAAACGCTTTAAAACAGTTTTAATCTTCCTACGAAAAATACACACAATAGAACTTTTAAAGGCGTTTCACCATACCAAAGAATAACCATCAACAAAGATCTCCGATAACCTGAACCGCTCTAGCCCTATCGCAAAATCCAATACCTTTTCAGGTGGCTGAAAAGATCATCTTAAACTAGCTATAGCGCGTATCGTTACGGCGTGAGCACAGCCCAGGAGATAACGTGACAATGCAGCTCACTTCAGACATATTTATACGATAGCGAACACAGAAAATTTTAAGCAGCAGCAAAACTTGCGACTTTGGACACAATTGAGTGGCGTGCTAAGAGGCGTATCAACAATGAGACACTAGTTAAAGGGAAAATTCAAAGCCTTGAACACAGACGCAAGGTCGCCGGTCTGTCAGTCTTCTATAGGCTACATTTTGGAGAGTGTGCGCATGCCCTTCATCAACTCATTCCTTCATCTCCTTTCCATCATAGAACTACAAGACTTGGTGATTCGTCACACCCTTACGTTATAGTCCGAACGGCCAAAGAATGGAATGCTCTTCCAAAAATAGTGTTTCCTTCAAGGTATAACCTGGGTCTTTTTAAGTCGAGAGTGAACGGGCATCTCATGGGCAAGCGTGCTCCACCTTAGACAACTTCGTCACTTACCACTCACTCACTTACCTTTGTGCCGGATTGCTTGCACCAGTAGTGAGAAAGAGAACTGCTTTTTTTTCAAACTCATATATTGTAATGGGCTTGCTATATTATTTGACAATAAGCACTTTGTAATTTTATATGCTTAGTGAAATAACTTAATTTTAAGTACCTAATATAATCTTGACTTGCAAAAGTGCTAAAATTAGCCTATTTGCTATAAATCTTTTGACTTTGACTTTGACTTTACCATCAGGTGAGTTGTTGTCAAACACATGCCTATTTTACCATAGAAAAAAACTTACTATTGTAAGTGATCATCATCAGAAGACGTACGAATGACGCAGAATACAGGTGTCCCCCACAGAGCGAGACTTTGAGTGGTTGCTTGCCTCCTGCACCCATAGGCTCCATGCGGCTGACCAGCTCAGCGATCACGTTACTCGATTGCAACCAATAAAACACAAATTTATATGGATTTGACGCAGCTTATGTGCATAGTTACAGTATGGAAATTTTCCTGTTGCATTGCAATCAAAGTTTCGTGATAACTCTCCCGATCTTCAGTCCACTCATAGTGGAGGGTTTTAAGTATTTCTTCTAAAATATTCAGTGCAAGTTATTTCGCCCAAATCAGAAAATATGACGTTTTAATGATTTGTAAAAGTCATGATTGTATTACTTAATTTTACTCATGCAATGTTGACTATAACTATGCTGCAGTATACAGCAGATCCTTTTTATTTTTCTTATTGTTCGTAGGTATAATAGTTTAAAATCATAAAACCGCTTTCACTTGATACAAAACACAGCTATATACTGGTAACCGAACGCCATTTAATCTTCTCGCACTGAAATGTGTACAATTATTTAATATTAGTGAATTGTGCCCACTGCCTTCAACTGAACTGTTTCACGTACCGTTTTAGCGAATACTTACATGGCAGCACAAAGTGCATTCTTATAATACCTACTCACTGCTAGAATCAATATTTTGGATTCTGAAAACAATACAAAAAATTGATGACGGAAAAACATTACGTTATAAAACGACGAAAAAATTCAAAGCAAGAAGTAATACGCTGCATAGCTGCATTAATTTCCTAATATTTAAGTTACTAACAGAAAGTGGGTTTTCACTAACATTAAGATTATGATAGCCCCTGTGGTGTTGTGGTTGATCAGGTCGGCTCATAGCCCGGAGGTGGCGGGTTCAATTCCTGCGGTAGGACAAGTATTTGTGCACAGAAAAAAAAGTGCAAATACTTGTGAGTCTAGGTGTTGTGGGTACCATGATCCTCGTAGTTCTCGAGTCCCTATAAGAATCCTAGTTAGGTAGATACGTCACGACGACGTCCATGTATATGATGTAATTAAGACTGTTTTCATCAATTCATGAGATTCGATAACAAAAGAGAAACGATGGAGCCACTGCAAAAACTACGTAGATCGATATTTTAACTTACACATTTTTGGTTGATGCCTGAATTGTTACCGTTCCCAAAACAATTTTCGTAACCGATACGATAACCATACCTTTCATACCAATTATGCTCTGGCAACAGACACTACCGATAATCCAATACGGAGATAGCTCGGCACCACTGCTTTTTGACGTGCTATCGTTAAGGGAATCTGTCGAATTATTCTCATGAATATTTACCCGTCTGCGGCCCCGGGCGTACTGTAATGACGGCACAATGCTCCCAGCTTCCCCGAATATTGGATCAATATAGCTTTGATAGGGTTACTGGAGATATTACAGCTTAAAAGTGAGAATTATTGCTCTTACGTCATGGCTTCTTGAGAGCTTAATTCGTGTAGGGTTCCGTAGCACAACAAAATACCCTTATAATTTCGTCATGTCTAAGTCTGGTATTTCTTTTCTCTCTCTCTAAGGTCGATTTTCAAAATGTATCAAAATATCATAGGTACGTTTTTCGTTTGTAATTACAGCTAAATAGATAGATGGATAGAAAATTCTTTATTGCACAAACAACAACCATAGAAATATCTAAGTACGAAACGCTGAAAACGAAACCATTTCCACGCGTAATCAAAAACGTTTCAGAACTACGGCGACATTAATCACCCCATCGCTTATTACGATTTCTCGCACGAATAAAACCCCTAAGAAGAACTCCAGTTCCATACATACGGTATCTCTTAAGCTGTATATGGCATATACTTTTTGTCGACAAGGAAAAAGGGGAAACCGCTGATTGCCCTCATGAAAAATTACACATCGCAGCATACGTCTAAAAGCTTGTATTGTAATGCGTATTAGCATTTCGGTACATTGGTATACAAATTATTATGGGAATACGGTATTTTGGAGTCGTCTGAACGCAGCTTATATACGTTAAATGGGGAAGCACTTAGTGGGGTGTTGTAATGGTTAGCTTTTGTTTTGTATGGAACCTTTTCTATCTTTAACTACATTAGATTGAGACTATGGAAGTTTATGTGAATTCCAAGTAAAAAGTGGTAAACTAATTTCGAAACAAGGATATTTTAAATTAAAATTAATCAAAAATATGTGCCGTTAACATCCAATATAAAAAAATTAAAAGATCATAACAACCAGTTTAAAATTTTATCATATAATAATAATATTAATATTGGTGGACATTTCACACAGCGCCATCTAGCCCCAAACTAAGCAAAGGTTTTACTATGGGAACCAGATAACTGTAACAATACTTAGATACCTTTTTTATAAATACATACATATATAACACCCAGACACACATATAATATGTTCATCACACAAATTATTTTCCTGGGTGAGAATCGAACCCTCAGCCTGCAGTTCAGACGGCAGGATTACTACCAACTGAGCTATCGGGCCAGTCAAATAGCATCATCTCAAAGTTAAATATTGGTATATTTTACTTAATACACAAAATGAATGATGAGATTGTTCATACTACGAGTACTAATAGTCATTCGGCGGTTAATAGCGTAACCGCGGGCAGAAGCTAGTTTAGTATAATAATACTGAACTAGCTTCTGCCCGTAGCTACACTCGCGTGGCCTATAGGAAACGAAGAAGATGTTATAGATAATTCAATTTCCCCTCTTAGGGGTGGAATTTTAAAGAACACTTTCTTAGTGGATACCTACACTTTACAAAAAACACGCTCTCCAAATTTCAAATCTCTAAGACCAGCGGTTTCGGCTGTGCGTTGATATATAAGTCAGTCAGTCAGTCAGGACTTTGAATTTTATATGTATAGATGGAGTAAGACCAAATTTAATAACAATGCAGTAGCAAAACTTAATCTTATACTGAATTAGTTATTAACAACAATTAACAAATTTAATTACACAGCATTATCACCGAAAAAGGCACTAAAATCTTACACCAAAGCTTAAATTCCTTTGAAATTCATAGAACCGCTATACGACTATAAACAACGGGAGAGCAGTCTTAATAATTAAGGGTAGTACACACGAATCTAGATTGTGGAGAATTCACACCACGTACACTACGACGTAATTCCACTTGAAGAATAAGACGTGTAAATAGTAAATACGGGCGCCATTAGGGACGCTTGGCACGAATTTGCATTAAGATTAACGACTCTGGCTGGGGCAACCCTGTGCAGCTTGCAGTCATTAAGAAACAGTAGTGTAGCTGCCGTATTTTATAGGCTAGGGTTGCTAACAACAATAGAATCAATAATTTGAATTTGAAGATCGACCATAACAACAGTATTATGGTACTTCTTATCTTAAAAAATTTATTAGATTTTTTTGTTTCTTCAATTTATTTTGTTATTGATTGTAATATACACGGTGGAATTTAATTCACTCTTTTCCTTAAATGTATGTACATGATATAGAATGGTTGTACAAGGGCCAATTAAAAAAAAATTGGTTTTGTTTTAGTATTTAGTACCTCCTAAAATAACTGAATGACAGCCGAAATGTCTATTTAACGCTACATACAGCACTGGCACCAGCTGAGTGCTTTGTAAATGTTTCGTAGGCAATATAACACCTGCATTTTTCAATGTCGCAAGGCTTTCCTTAAGTTTTATTTCATAAGTACTTTTTTTAGTTATAGGGGAGCATTCTATAGCATGGACTGAATACATACATCAAAGGAAAATAACGAATTAAATTTCACCTTGTATACTTGTAGTAGTCACTAATTTTTTTAGAGTAATTTTTTTAATATTTTTATTGTAATATACTGTGGCACTTTTTATAGCAAATATTAATTGAATATGTAAATGTTCTTTTTCAACTAACCTATCGTTTAAATTAAATCATCCCTAAAATCTTTTTGTACGACGTTTGATCACTGTCTTTAAGTTCAACTGTATAGTATGCAACTCGCTTTACACAAGAGCCTTTTGTCAATAGCCAAGCTATTCTCAGCTCTATCATAACAGTAATAAAGATTACAACGACATAAACACTCCGTTACGGCTACTATGACCCAATTTCCTGTTTGTTGAGCTATTTTATGGCTAATTAATTTTAATGGTACTTTTCACAGTTTCACCGGCTTATCGACCAATTTACTGGTAATCAGTACAGCAAATTGACTTTTGCTGTTGAAAGATAAGAAGTTTATGATACTACTTTCCTTTTGAAGGCGTCCTATACCTACCTATCTTTACTATTGTATTATTTACAGGTATTCTTTTTTGAAGTATAACTTCTTTACGCACGCTTGACTTGGAGAGTAAGCTAATGAATGCGGGACGAACGGAAGTAGATCTCTATTGTCAATATAACAAAGTTAAGTTTATGTTGGTTTGAAAACTATCGTGAGTATGACACATTTTATAAGATAAATAACGGCTAAAACTCACGTCAATCAAAAGTCGAAATTACTCCGACCAGGTTTCGGACATATTCAATGTCCTTCTTGAAGGACAAAATAAGTTTATGTTGGTATGTCCGGTAAATTGACAATTTACAATTGTCAAGATGACGACAAAAAAGGAAAAACAAAGTTATACCAGCAGATAGATGGAGCTAAACTAAAAAAGTTTTACTTCAGTCATGTGGTCTAAATCTATCTCTTTTTTATGAAGAAATATTAAGTCCTAAATTCGTATCCTAAATTCGTATCGTATCATCACTTCTTATCAGGTGAGAGCATAGTCAAACGCTAGATAAGTCCGGAATTAAAAAGTCCGCAAATCTGCGGGTAGAAGCTCGTTCAAACATATATTTGAACTACATTACGCAAATTCTAACCTTCTGATATTTACGTAAAGTAGGATTCAAAAAGGACACATAAAATCAGTTAACAGTTTCGACTTTTAGCATGGCAATGTACTATGTTTGATCCAGGGCAGGGTAGTAAATGGGGCATAACTAGGCATTAGACAAATTGGCAGAATGCCAGACTGTGTTGCCCCGTCGCTTTGTATAGAACGTATACTTTACGTATAAAGCTCTATACCTAAGTCACCATAGAGTTGTAACTTACTTTTAATATTCTGAAGCTATAATGGATTAAAAATTCAAAAAATGACAGCCTCTGTGTTGTGTTGGTTGAGCAGGTCGGCTCATAAACCGGAGACGGCGTGTTCTATTCCCGCGGCAGGACAAGTATTTGTGCACAGAAAAAAAGCGCAAATACTTGTTCTGAGTCTTGGTGTTGTGGGACCACGGTTCTCGTAGTTCCTGGGTCTCTAGACACAGGGAATCCTAGTTAGGGTCCAGGATCTATGTATGTGATCGTTGGGCGTTATAATTATTATTAAAAATACGCGTGACTAGAGATGCATTTTATTTTGCCCGCACGTTACCCGTTTTCTCGCAAGTACTCTCGATTTCTCGGAACAAAAAGTAAACTTTGTTTATCTTGGTAGTGTAAGCAAAATTTAATCTATATTGTTGACCAAATTTTACACAGTTTTTTGGCTTTGTCACTTAAACAAAGCCACATACAAGCAAATAAATAAGGATTTTTTTTAATACCTTAATCATCCCATTTTTAGGAGGCAAGTGGTTAGAATTTTTAATCTAGCCCAGGGTTTCTGACTTGAATATACCACTTTTTGTACAAGTCACCCATCTACGTAATGACCGCAGCCAAACGTTGCTTAACTTTACCGATCGGCTAAGAATTGCGAGTTGAGTTTCACTATGAATGTTAATATAATAATATTTTAAAAAATTGGGTTCGCTATTACATGCTTAATTGTCTTTATTATAATAAGTTCAATACGCTAAGAATAAGGATACTTACCCTTATAGTCATAAGGCTTATAACGCCCATTTTCAAAGGAACGCTGTAAAACGCGCCACGCTAGCTCTTACACAAAGACAGTAATCACTTACGCAAACATAAAGGCGTTATACGAGGCTTATTCACATGAAGGATCGTGATCAGTTAATTGCATCATACGGATATGAGAAAGAATAATACGAACTAAAAAAGGGTGAATAGGAAACCATGAATGTGGTTCCGTATATAAAATATTATAGATAAAGGTTGTGAGAAAGATTTTTGTAAGTAAAAAATTGATATTATTTGATGAAGAAGTACTTTCTATACTTTTTTTTTAATGTTAGTGAAAGATGTGACGAGCTAGTGGTTTACCTGATGTTAAGCGACACGGCCACCGATAACAGAACAGTGTCACTCGGAACCCCAAAACATAGAGTTTCGAGCGACACTGCACTGCGCACATCATCCTGAGACATCAGCACAGTTTGGTAATAAGATTACTCGACTGTGAAATCAGATCATAAAGTCTCAATTGTCCAGTAATTTCACTAGCTACAGTGCCCTTCAAACCGGAACACAGTAGCACTTGTACACTACTGCTTAGCGGCAAAATAACTGGCAAAGCGGTGGTACCTACCTAGACGAACTTTGCAGAAAAGTCCTACCACCTAGTAAAACTAGTACTTTTTTGATTATTAAACTAAAATTATATTTTATAAAAAAAATAAGTACTTACATCAAGCGCATACATTTTGTAGCTTTTTAAACTTTTTCAGTCACCACTTTTGCTGTTTACACATTTGTGCAAAACTATTAAGTACATAAAAGAATAGGTAATTCTATTACATTTTATTTTTTTCTTACTATTATTTATTTTATTTTGGACTCAAATCATTATTAAACTAAAACAGAAAACAATAAAATGGAAACTTAATCTAACAAACCACTACCACTACTGGTAACGTGGCCATTATGCTGCCAGCATTGCCACGTTGAATGGCAATGCTCAATCTTTGGTCGAAGTAGAGGCCAGCATTTTGGTTACGTGTTGCTTCGACCAGAAGTTTCTATTATTATTAAATTAATTTTCATAATACATCTTACTCGTTTTGTACGTAGTTTACTAAGAAAACTTAATCATAATCATCGTTTATATAATAATACATAATCAGATTGCATTCAATTTGTGCGAAAACAATAAACATTGTTTTAGCTGTCAGCTACAATAACCGTTATACCTCAAATTGTAGATTTTTTAAATGTTACCTAATAATTTTACAGTTATCTTCTTTCGTGTTATGCAATTATGTATGATAATAATAATAATAAAAATAATAACGCTCAACGGTCAGATCCTGGACCCTAACTAGGATTCCCTGTATCTAGGGACCCAGGAACTACGAGGACCATGATCCCACAACACTCAGGCTCAGAACTAGTATTTGCGTTTTTTTTTCTGTGCACAAGTACTTCTCCTGAAATCTTAAATGAATAGAACCCACCACCTACGGGTTATGAGCCGACCTGCTCAACCACCACACCACAGAGGCTATCAAGTATGGTAAAAACAACAGTGACATGTCGGCAATTTCTCAACTTTTATTGATCAAAAGAATTCCATCCCTAAAAAATAATCAAACTAGAAACATACAATCAGTTTTCCGTGAATCAGCACGGTACCCTAGAAATCATGAAAACACAGTTTTTAGTGGCTCGCAGCCCAGGGCATGCGGTCCGTATTATTGAATTAGAGCCGGGCCCGACGCAATGCAGTCTTTCCAGTTTTCACTGGCGAGCTGGATGGAATTGTACAATTTTAATGTTTTTCGCTTTATGAGAATTAGTTTGTGTTTACAAAAGGTTTCGAATATCCAGCGGTTTTCGTATGCGATATTTTTTAGAGTTCAAAAAATACAAACTAAAACGATTTATGCCAGTGCACAAGCTTGCATCATATATAGCGTTATATGTAAGGAATTCAGCCGCTGACAGTGCTTTTAATAAATTAATAGATACGTAGTATACTTGGTTTTTCCGCTTCGTATACTCAGATTTTTTCTGCCTTTTTCTTGACGTCCGTCGGTCTAAAAATGTTGTTTCTTTTGTTGTTGTTTTGGTATATATATAAGAAACAACATTTTTCGATAAGTACAGAGCTACATAGAAAAAAATTGATGTTAAATTTATAAAATAAGGATGGCTGATGAAGGTGGTTGATGGAGTGGTGGTGAAAGTAAGTACGCTACATTACTAGTTGAGTTGCCTGGTGTCATAACTTTGTAGAAGTCTAAGCGTACGAGTTTTGACTCTGGCCTAGATGGTAACCAATAATCTTTTAGAAGAGGTTTTTATATACATAAATATTATATTACGGTTAAAATATATTAGCGTTCAACAACTGAAAATATTTTAAACCAATTCATCATCCTAAATCCAACCTCTCATATCAAAACTGCATTTCGCTGGTGCCATCTGGTAATAACTGACAATAACTGGTAACAAGCGGTAATCACAGCGTGCGATTGGCAGGATCGATTCGACACTGTCAGCTTATAATGAGAAATCACAAATGTCAAATATGTTGATGGTGACGTAAGCTTGCGCGAGAATTGTGACTAAGTTTATTTTTATTGACTATGTTTGGTTACGAGAAACATTCAATAAAAACTGAAACGGTTCTCTTTTGAGAGTGCATCTCATTATTTTACTCTCTTAATTACTAGAAACAATGTTAATTATATTCTATGCCACAAAATCCATAATTTTAACAAAACTCATTCAATCCAAAAGTAATTTAATTTTGAAAATGCCCGTACAAAGGCATTAAATTATCAAAACGACTGTACAACACGGCTATTCATGTCAACCCTAAGTGACCTTATTAAAGGGTAGTCACCCCTTAGCCAACAAGTGCGACAGATGTGTGAATTAAAAACACTGCCTTAAATTTATTTATATCACGACATTTAACTATTAATCCCTTATTATTAGGGCTTTTAATCCGCTAATGCTCATTTTATTTGAACACTGTCATATTAGTTTTACATTCAAACAATATGCGACACTGTATCATCTAAAATATGATACATTTTTCGCTGCCAGCCTGAAAGTTCTACAAAAATGCATTTTTGTGTTGTGGAAAACTGACTTTTAATGTGCTGACAAATAGGCTCTCACTTCTCTTTTGTTGTAACAACACTTAACTAATTACAAAGGAGGGTTGGAAATAACGGAAAACATTGAGGCTTGAATGCGATTTTTTAACTAGCATGAAAATACTTTCAAAAATTCATACAACAAAATATGCGTTATTATCATTTTATAGGAAATACTTTAGTTCTGCTTTAGTTTCTATTTTATTTTATGTGGTAAAAGCCTAAAATAGACAAAAAACTAAATTAAAAAAGAGGTTATAAATCAAACACAGCACTTAGATCACCTTTTGAATTTTATTAATTTTATTCTGGTTCCGGATACCATAATATTCACAAACTGAAGTTACAGAGGTTTTTATTTAACATAACATAATAAAAAATAAAAATATTATTAGTAACATAATGACCTGACTAAGGCTTAGATAACAAAAAGTACATAACCACTCGCAGTGGCGGCGTGTTATATCATACTTACAAAACCAAGTAGGTACCTAAATTCCGTACATTAATGAGCGTCTGTACTAGTTGGACAGCTCAGAAATTCACACTAATTCTTCTGTGACATACCCAAGTGCATTGCAATAGGTATGTCATAGAGAGCTTAGAAGTTGTCAAACTTTCGTATAGACGGGCATAATAAGGTCAAATTAAGCTATTATAATTAAAGGCTATAAAGGCGAAATTACCTATAGTGAGAGGCTTTGGTAAAATCAAAGATAACACTTTTAAGTCCCAAAATCTAGTACAAAAACAAAACAAAGCTTCACACCTTAGAAATATTATCGAAGCTTAAAAGCGAAAACTCTCAGATATCGCGTTACGGGGCACTTAAGGAAGACGCCAAGAGCAAGTATATGTGTACTCTACAGTAGAGCGCCACATATAAGTGACGTGGTAGACACTCACGACTCAACGAACACTTGTCAATTCCATCGCTAAGGGTTCGGATTTTTGCGTGTGAAATATTTAGCCTGAATTTTGGTTAAATCCTTTTCTTTCCCGATTGCTGCATTCTCTGTCTATTTAACTTACATGTGTAGGTTCCCATTTTCGTAATCAAATGTTTTTCCGATATCATATTTAGGGCATACCTAATATCGATAATATGTATCATAAATAAGTATTAAATCATTCTCAACAGCTTTAAGTCCAGCTTCCACAACAAATGGAAAATAATCACCAATCAAGGTAAACATTTTGAGGCCCTTCAGGTGCCATCAGAATAAATTTACTTAACAATATTCACAAATTGAGCCCAACGTTGAGTGTAGAATAAAAGGCTCACAAATTATACTAAATATCGGATTTAATGACACAAATTTGAATTAAAGATCGAAAGGGTTATCAAAAGTCAATTGACGGAGTTTGACGATTCGTTCTTGTTTCTTTATTTTTACGATATACGGATGAATATTTTGGAAAAGTAGGATTGGTTTGGTTTAAGGTTTGGTGGGTTGGGAGCTACCCAATAACATTAGACTATACTTCAAGATTTTTTTTTTATGATAATGAATGACTTTACGAATTTTCCTGATGTTAAGCAACCCGGCTGCCCATATCAGTTGCAATGTCACTCGGAACTCTAATATAGAGTTTCGCGTGACACTGCAGTGCGCACGTCATCCTGAGACATCGGCACAATCTAGTAATAAGTTTACTTGACTGTGAGGTCAGGCCATAAAGTCTCATTTCTCAGTCTTGCAGTAGTTGATGTGTGTGATAGGATCAATGGAAAATTTTGTTATGTTTAAACCTTGATAAAAGAAAACATAGCCTACAATAATCTAATCAGGTCAATTGAAAAACATAATAAAATTGACTTGCTAAAAATGTTTACCTGAATTATTCTATTATAGGTATTTTCCTTTAATACGGAGCACGTCATCATACAAACTCCCAGATTGTTATTCCCGGAATATTTACAGATAAAGTCGCCATTCACTCGGCAGTCGATTTTTTCAATCGGCATCCTCGACGGGTTTCATTCGTATTCAATCTATCCCTTCACTCGTCTTGCTTTCTTTCTTTCATTATTTCAAACGAATTTATGAAAAACATTCTGAGCGGTTTGATCCATCAAATGTTTACGTTGTAAAAAGTAAGCATGCTTAAGATTTTCTATTCTATCGAACCATATGAAAATGTTTCACAAAAATTATTGGAATTAATTCATTAATTTTGATTTGAAACAATCATAGAAATGTGACATACATCTATAACCTCAATGCGACTCATTCAGAAAACGCGGACATTTCTATAGCTGTCCTGCTCCCACTTCATTTTTGACACAATTGTGGGAGTGAAGAAACAGTATTCTGTAGCTTTCGTCAGAACCGTTTTACTAATGGCTTGTTTTTATAGGTATACCCTATTGTATTGTACTGTAAATTTCTCTATGCGCGATGTTTCAGAAAACATTAACTAATATGTTTTTTTTTTTGTTTCAGGTATCCACACAATGTCACATCAGATTATAATTAATTTTATCTCTACTTCTAAATTAAATTATCCTCCAAAGTAAAAGTTGACTTCGTCATCCGAAAGAGCTCTGCGCAAAGAATAAACGTAATTATAGACATAGAAACTTTAAACAGAATTTGTACAATACTTTCTTTTAAAGTCACGTTTACTACGTAATTTGTTTAAAAACTTTGCAAAATCACTCTTTACCATACGACAGGAGATTTGTTATTATTCGCTTGGTTCGCTTATGTTTATTTTTTATATCGCTCAATTTTTTCGCTTTCGCTCCTTAATTTTTTCTCGTCGCTAACGATGGAGAATTCCGAATTGCAAATGTAGTTAATTGCCCGATGGAAGTTAGCGTTCGCACTTACGGCGACGCGACTGATTGTTGAAATATTTAACGTTTCCAAAACGCCAGAATAATTAAAGGGAATGCTTTCAAATAATCACAGTACTGTGAGACTAATCTGAATTTCTTATTTTTGTTTGTCTGCAGTTGACTTTAATTGAAGGGTAAAGGGCTTTGGGCACCCATAGGCTTTGGAAACCAGGCTTTTGCCATCTAGTTCATTATATGCATTTTATTTTTTATGATTTGGCTCCACACTATTGTGTATTTAGCCAGTGTCAAGTAATTAATTATTTATCAAGTTGATGATATTAGCAAATATGTGTCAAGTCACAGTCGAAGTCATCAAGTCAAATCATAGTCTAGTCAAAGTCATACTCCTAGTAAAGTGGCAACTTTACTTGAAGCTACTATGGAGTTTTGGAAACAACACGAAAAGAAACGTTTCACCATCATTATACCATTTTCCCACACTCACGCCTGTAATCCAGCACTTAACGAATAGAATGCCACCAATTTTACGCACTAACACTGAAAAAAACACAAGTTTTGGAAAACAATACAATGCGGTGATGCAATCTTTTTCGCGTTCCCGCCAAAACCGTTAAAAACAAAAAGAAGTTGTTAAATTAACTATTTATTTTCGGCCAGTGTGTATAATTCATCTAGAGTGCGATATTTCCCTGGAGCTTATCGTCTATTCGTCAAACTTTCAAAGGTAATTGAAAGATTTATTACTCGAAGTCTAAGAAATAAAATACAAGATTTTCTTTTTACATTTACATTACTGTACATTATTATACATCATCAATTTACCTTTATTCTTTACTTTTATTGAAATTTATATAAAATTATTTAAGTACTTATAATTACAGTCATTATATACCTAAACAGTATTTTATTGAAATTATATTATAATTTCTTTTCGTTTACGTTCTCGTATGATAAATACATAAATGTACCACAACCTTAAAATAATCTCCAAGGATTACAATATTTCTCCTGAAGAAATATTCCTAGGCTGTCACTCTTGTAAACAAATTATCAATTCAAGATTATTAATTGTCCCAGTATTCTTCCAATCATCACCCCTAAACCGGTTTAATCCAGTTTGATTTATATCACGGCGGCCATGACAGCTTTGGGAGTGATCACTTTCTATGCATTAGCTCTGATGAATGTATTTGCATTTGATATCCTGGGCTTAGCAGGTCCTCGGCTCGATACAAATGTGTAGGCTTAGAGACCACTAGATTTCTTGTTTATTGATAGAGGGTTGGAATTGTTATGAAAAAAGTTATTTGATTGGGTGGATTCGACCAAACGAGAGTAAATTTTATTCTTAGAATAAATCGCCATTTGTTCGAGAGTAAATCAATTTCACATTTTACCATCTACAATTCTAAGAATAGCAAGCCTATTCGAGTATTATTACTATACTACCGTTTTTGGTGGAATAACAGAGTTATTCCGAGAATATTTTAATTCAAAATAGACAAAGATAAAAAAAAGACGTCCGACCATGTATTTTGTCATTTAGGCTGCGTTGCACCATCTATAGTTAAGGTTAAACTACCGTCATAACTGCAGTTAAAACACCCGTGAAGCAGAAATGCGTTGCACCATTTAACTATGGTCAAAATGACGTCATAACTTAACGGTAACTATAACTACGCAAGATTGGCTGGTTAAAGTAAACGTTATAGTCAAAAGCTGTCAAACAGAGCCTCCAACCTCTTTCACCTCCAACCTCAACTTTACCAACTTACCATTTCCGTGTAAAACTTGTAATCAATCATGTCTCTACTGCGAGAAATTTAGTGGGAAAGTTCCTCCGACAGTGGAAATGATGAACAGTATGTGGAGATTAATAAGAAAAAATTGCATCTTCCTAGAATTGATCGCTTCGCCAAGAGGGGACGATGACTCATTTTAGCGAGATTCCGAGTATCCAAAACAATAGCTAGAGCGCTAGCGCTGCACCTGGAGTAACCCAATCACAGATGGAGAATTTGTAGAATCCATTGTAACGTTTATACATCTTTTTTTCATCATCATCAGCCTATACCAGTCCACTGCTGGACATAAGCCTCTCCCAAGGCACGCCACTGAGCCCGGTCTTCGGCTCTATTTTTCCAGGTACTGCCAGCTACCTTGCGTATGTCATCGCTCCACCTTGTCACAGGTCGTCCTACACTACGTCTACCGATTTGCAGTCTCCACTCCAGAACACGTCGACCCCAACGGTTACATCTAATAATGTTATAATAAAATTTAAATTCTAAATAGAATTTCACAAGAACTATGTTGTTTGTTAAATCAGATCACACACAAATCCAGTTTTATTTAAAAGTCAATTATTTTTTTACAAAGAATAATTTTTATGTTTTTATATTTTCATTGATTCGTGTTCCATAAGTGTAGCATACCTACATCTATAAATCTATAAATGTGAAGACAATGCAAATCAACATCCAGTGTATTACAATTATAAATTACCTAGTAGTATTTAGTACCCCAATACAATATAGAATATTAAATTACAACAAACGATATTTCCTAAACCTATTTTCAAAACAATTACCACGACAAAGGAAGTTACATTGTGGTTATATGCTCTTTGGGAAGTTAGTGATACTGACTGACATGCATGACACTATTTGATGAGAGTAAGTATATTCTTTGAGACTGATTAACGGGACTTTTGCAGTATTGCCATGAACAAAAATATTATTTTCAAATACTATAGGGAAAATGGCACATCTTCAGACTAGCAACTTAGTTAACCGTAACTATAACAACAATAATGATGGTGCAACACATGCTGGCTAAACTTCATGGTTAACGTTAAAGTCATAGTTGATTTAAACTGTAACCGTAACTTTAACTGGGATTACGGTGCAACCCAGCCTTACTTTCCTACACTATAATACGACAAAAGCGAGTTGATATGACATAAGCTTGAATACCGTGTCGTTGTAGAACAACAATTGTTAACTGGGTAATAGATTCTTTCATCATTTATTCCGCTATTCGCGTATATAATTCTAAGCGTAGCTAAACTTAGTATTGCGTGGAAAAACGAAGAATGAATTACTCGAGTATAATATCGTGGAATAGATTTATTCTGGTATAGTTACTCGTGTATAAATCTAAGTTTGGTTGAATCCACCCTTAAAAGACAAGTTTTGTCAAACATTGAAGTTTTACGATTGTTATCGCGTTTATGTACTTATCTTATATTTTAATTCCCATTGCTAGATTTTTAATTTCTTTAAAGGACTGTATACAAAACTCAATACTCCATAAAAGATCACTTCATAATAGGTATAATTCTGATTCAATTCTTTGTAAAACAGTTTTATACCAACATAGCATATTGTTCGCGCAAGTCAACGATCGAAACCACATAGCAACATTGCTATCTGTATAACCATTGCTGCCAACATTATCGATCAAACGTTTCACGAGGCGAAGCGAAACTTCGAGTGAGCCGTCAGACATCATCTATTATAGAGGAGAATAATGTACGCAAATTGGGCAAAACAATTGATGCTCTTAGGTGCGATTTTTCAATGGCTGGAATAATGTTATTCAACTATCAAATAATAATCTGAATAACATAAAAGTACCATTATTACTGCAGTGTTCACTATACAAAATTATCCTTTTATTTTCACTGTGTTTTGTTTTATCCCATGAATAGCTTTTATCTGATTATTGAAAAAAACGCGCCTTAGACTAATTTGTCTATTTCCTGCCGTATAACCTGTGTTATTCAATTATTTTTTAAATGATAAGGAATGACATGACGAGCGTCGTCGTGGAGTCGTTCTTCTGATGTTAAACGACACGGCTGCTCATATCAGTTGCAGTGTCACTCAGACCTCTAAATTATAGTTTCACGTGACACTGAACTGCGCACGTCATCCTGAGACATCAACACAGACTTGTAATATTACTAGACTATAAGATTAGGTCATAAAGTCTTATTGGTCGATATTTTCACAAGTTACAGTGCCCTTCAAACCGGAACACAGTAGTGCCTGCGCACTACTGCTTGACGGCAGAATAACTGGCAAAGCGGTGGTACCAAGTAGGTACATTTCTGCAAAGTTCATCTAGGTAGGTAGAACTTTGCAGATAAGTCCTACAGTAGATGGTATTTTCCGGTGTTTGGTTAGTTTTTAGTAATCCAATAGTAAATGATATTTCACTGATGTTGTACTGAAATTTGGCGTACCTCTGTAGAATTAACTATACCATTCATGCCACATCTAAAGTACTGGCAGTCGACAGATGGCGCGACAGTGCTGCCAACTTAATCATTTGTTATTGCCCATTGACACATATGACCCAATCAAGGGGAACTGAGTGCACACTAGTGGTTTCAGATTAATCAACTATGGAGCCCTACTCAGAATCGATAGTATTCGCTTGTGTCCAATGAGGATTTTGGTGAGATAAGTTGTCCGATTAAATTAAAGTCTGTTTTGATACATGAACATTGGGGCCATGTATGACTGGCCCGATAGCCCAGTTGGTATTAACCGTGCCTTCTGAACTACGGGTTGTGGGTTCGATTCCCACCCAGGACAAATATTTGTGTGATGAACATAGGTGTTTGTTCTGCATCTGGGTGTTATATTGTATTCTATGTATGTATTTACAAACAAAAAGTATCTAAGTATTGTATCAGTTATCTGGTTCCCATAGTACAAGCTTTGCGTGTCTGGAACAAGAATGATCGTAGTACACCGAGCGATCTCTTTATATAGCCAGATAGGTGGGGCAGCGACGACAGTTGCCGGTGTTGCCACTGTAATAAATTTAAATGCCCGCTGCGCATAGAGTTTATAACTGGACGTAGCCGCCGTCATATATATTATTTATTCATAATAATAGTTTTACTCTAACAAATCAATGATTTAAATGACAAAACTAATTACATTGTTACTGCATACCATCGTCACTTTCCATAAAAATGAGACCGCAGTTTACGTGGGTAGTAACGTATTTAGTTACCTGTACCGTTACTATGATCAATGCTGACTCATTTAATAATAACAAAAATATCACACAACTAAGGTTGCCTGGAAGAGATCGCTTTTAGCGATAAGGTCGCCCATTGTTACATTTTCATATATGTCGGCAGAGACGGGTTCTGCGTAGTTTGCAACCTATACAACTATAGGCCTTCAGCATGTCCACACCGCGCCGTGTCTGGAACAAGAATGATCGTAGTACACCGAGCGATCTCTTTATATAGCCAGATGGGTGGGGCAGCGACGACAGTTACCGGTATTGCCACTGTAATAAATTTAAATGCTGCCAAAGGGTAAATTACGGTACTGCCCGCTGCGCATAGAGTTTATAACTGGACGTAGCCGCCGTCATATAAATATTTTTTTCTTTTGTAATTATTATTATTTTGTGTGTACATAAAGAGTTCATATATAGATAGATAGATAGATAGATAAACACTTTATTGTACACCGTAAAAAAGAAAACAATTTACAAATGAAAAACTTACATAATAAACTAGTACTAGTACAACAGGCGGTCTTATCGCTTAGAGCGATCTCTTCCAGACAACCTTTGAATCGGAGGAATCTGTAGCTTAGAATTTTGGGCTTTGGTGTACAGGTAAAAACAAAATGAACTAAAACTATTTCAATAAGTTGTCCTACATTGTTAACTAAAATAAGTATATATACAAATAATATCTAAACTTACAAACAAATATACATACTATATAATATTAATATATATAATTAAGTATGTACATATGTATATATGTATATATATATATATATACCGATTGATTAACATATTTATATATAGGTACCTTCTTTAACAAAAAGTAAATAAAAAAAAAGAAGATTGGAGTTGTACCAACTACCAGTAAAATTACTTTACACCGACTTGCGACAAATAAAAGTTTTTAACTTTATCTTTAAAAATTTGCAGAGACTTAGAGTGCCGAATCGACACCGGCAAATTGTTTATATATATATCTATCTATCTATCTAAGCAGTAATATATGCACTAGATTCAAAAGAACAAAACCTCCAAAGCGATACGTTCTTTCTGATATCTGTGGTCCGAAACGACCCTTCTAAGTCCGTCTCAAGCGTGACGTCACACGACACAAAGCCTGGCATTCGTTATCTCCAACCATTGGACATGGCCATTAATTACACTCTTGATTCTGTCCTCAGACCAAATAATAATATAGATGGCGATAGTAGAACTAGAAAGTGAAGCGACAAAAAGAGTACCAAATCGCTTAACCGTATCCTTGCTTTTGGTTTTAGTGCCCTTTCTGCAGTTTGTTTACGATTACATTTAAATAATGATAACAATAATTGCTTAAATTCACTCATACAATATTGCTTTAAATTACCTCTCAAGTTTGTAATTAATATCATCTGTATTATCATCCATTATTTATAATTTAGGATTATTTATTATTTTATTTCAGCCATTATTTATTATTTAGGATTAGCGATATCATATCGTTAATCCTAAATAATAAATAATTTATTATTTAGGCGATTATTTATTATTTAGGATTAATAATAAATAAATAATAAATAATAAAGGTGGGCCGTATGCTTGTTTGCTCCCTTTAACATAAAAAAAAAAAATCGCCTATATGCAGGTTTGCGAAACAAATTGTAGCCTAATTCACGAAGCAAGTTCAAAATAATGTAATCACGTTTGAGCCATTTTAAACTTGCATCTCAAACCTATCCAAGAATCGGAGGTGTTTCTTTTTCGGCGTTGCTTTTTTGTTTTGAGTACACTATCTGTTAGTCTGTGATTCTATAAAGTATTCTTTTTATCGCTCGCTCGAAGTTTCGCGAGTAATTTATTTTAGTCTGCTGACTGCGAATTTTACTTACAAATCGGGGGCGGATCAGGACAAAGAAGTTGGTTTGCGTAAATAGTGGAGCGAAGTTTTAGCGTTTGTCTTAGAATATGGCGGATAAGGACACAAATGAAAACTTGAACGATTTTTTTACTTTTAGTACGCGGCAAACTGCCTCCAAATGATGTTTTTTACCATGGTCGTATACTATATAATAATTAAATGTTCTCAAAAAATGGGTTATAGGTGTTGATCTAGCTCTGATGATAGATCAGGAGCACCCTTAATGAATCAATGAGGAAAAATTAAATAAGAAGTAGAGTCAAGGCTATCATTATTTTTTCACTTTTTCGGGATAAAATGTAGCCTATATGTTAATCCAATGCATAAGCTATCCTGGTACCGAATTTCATCCAAATCCATTCAGCCGTTTGAGCGTGAAGAAGTACCAAACATACACACATACACAAACACCCATACAAACGTTCGCCTTTTTTTCGCGGTTTTTTTTTCATAGACTTAGAATCAAATTCTGTGATTATTGACAACTATAAAAAAATAACTAGGTATATATTTAGCATGTGAAACGAAACAGACCGGCTATTCAATCAGCATTAAAAATAAGTTAATTCCAAACTGGGTAACCAAGTTGAATGTTAATTTGGCAAATTGAGATCATGAGGCCGAATTCGGCCGGTTTAATTTGTTATAATAACAATACCATTCGGCATTCAGTCGGTATTCACGGGAGAACAATCTTAGTTGGATGAAATTGTAATCTGTGGAATAACAGACCTGTTAATTGTATCTGCTTGTGTGTGGATGAAGATGGTTTGACTTTGACTTTAACCTGGCTTACAATAATTTATATTAAGACATTTCGATTTAATCAGGTGTAACCTAGCGGTAGTTCATCTGTTACAAAATTATTTAAAGTGTGACTTCGCTAAAACAAACAGTAATTAATTACCAATATAGGGCCGAAAGCAGCAAATTTTAAAATTATAAGAAACGATGTGTTTGTAAGGTGACTGATAGCCTATAGGATTTAGGAAATTGAAGTGGCAGTGGCTGGTCACATAAGACGCAGAACAGACGACCGTTGAGGTAGGCGTGTTCTGCGACAAGGCAAATGTAGTGTAGAAGAATGCCCTCCTACTATGGAGCGACGATGTACGGAGTGGCTGGCAGCAGATAGCGTCAAAAACTGTTTCTACGATAGCACCAAAAATATTCCTACGGTAATACCATAACTTTACCACAATTATTATTATTAAGACGGAAGGATTCTATTCTGACAATAAAAGCGAACATTTAAATTCATTCTCAAATATTTACTAAGACATTTTATCAAACCTTAAAAGGATACAAAAACATATTATTATTTAAATTATTCTCTGTTCGTTCTGAGATTACATAGAAACTTTATCATCACTAAAAGCTTGGAGTAAGCCTTAAAGAGAAAATAAATTCAGAATACGAAATATTATTTGCTCTCTGTAAAAATGTAATAAATGAAAAACTAGATTTCTTAGCGTAATAATTCAAATTGCAGTGAAACATCTTTTCGTAATAGGCTTTCAGATGAAGAACAATTTATTACAAGACTTATGTAATTTGAAAATGATATTAAATTCTTTGACGTTTGGTTTCACGATTCCATTAAATTATTGTAATATAAATTTACCTACATAGATTTAGAGTTGCCCGTTGAGAAAATTAATTCAATAATAAATAAGTGAGACTTTATAAGCAGGTTAATATAGAAAATTAATTCAATAATAAATAAGTGAGACTTTATAAGCAGGTTAATATAAATTCTAATTTAATTTTATGTTTTTTTATTTTCCAAAGAAACGGTTTAGTTAGTTGTGGTGTGAAGATATTTTAAACCCTATGGGAAGCAAGATAGCGACCTTTTATCGTGACAAACTGCAATTAACGTATTCGAAGCGAAGCCTTGGGCAGCACCCGGTACAGAATAACCTGTCAATAGAACAGTCAATATTATGTCTCATTGGTACTACTGATGTCATTTCCTAATGCCTATACCTAATTTTAAAGCACAATTCACTTTAACTTCCAAATCAATTTCACTTCAGTATTTACTTCACTGCTGTAAATCAGTAATTAAAACGAGTTAATGATTTCTGAGACCGTATAAAATTGCTTCGTAGTGATTACCACCAGGCGGCTTCGGTCCAATAAAACGGAATCATAGTTTAACAGCCTCTGCGGTGTGGTGGTTGAGCAAGTCGGCTCATATTCCGGAGGCGGCAGGTTCGATTCCCGCGGCAAGGCAAGTGCACAGAAATAAAAACGCAAATACTTGTACTGCGTCTGGGTATTTGGGACCATGGTCCTCATAGTTTCTGGGTCCTTAGACACGGTATCCTAGTTAAGGTCCAAGACCTATGTATGTGATCGTTGGGCGTTATTATTATTATTAATATTATACGACTCGGTAGTCACTAAACAATCAGATGCAAAGAGAAACCTTTTTTTTGTGAGGGGGGGAAATGCCCTCGCTCTTCCCACCACGGGGGTGGTGGCAGTGCAAAGAGAAACCTACTGTATTATAAAGAAAGAAAGAAGAAAGATGTTTTTGTTATTGGCTGTATTGTCCTTTCTGTATTGTATATATAGGCAGAACGGGTTGTGCGTAGCTTGCCACCTATATAACTATAGGCCTTCAGCATGTCCACACAGCGCCGTGTCCGGAGCAAGAATGATCCGTAGTACATCGAGCGCTCCTTTATAAAGCCAGATGGGTGGGGAAGCGATGACAGCTACCGGTGTTGCCACTGTAATAAATTTAAATGCTATCACGGGGTAAATTACGGTACCCGGTTACCTGGTACCCGGTTTTATAACTGGACGTTGCCGCCGTCATATATATGTTAATAATAGGCTAAATTAATAAATATAAAAATAATTTAACAAAAAGCACGGAACCAGGTGTCTGTGGAAATGCAGATAAAAAAAACCACAGCATATTTAAGGGTGGGTATAAATTATAGTCAAATAAACTTATTACATCGTACTAAAAACGTTATTCATCAAATCATTACAAATTTCAAGTACCTATACGATATGAAAGGTCTTGACATTTGTCGTCGAAAAAAAATTAATTTCGACACATAGGTACTCGGTTTCCCCGCAATATCCATCACAGGCTATTTGCATAGAGGGTGATAAATCTAAGAAAGAAATCTTATATGAGAGGCGATATTGGAAACGACTGCGCGATGTATCATCGAGGTTCCGTTCCGTCTGTTGACATATTGCCCCATATACCAGAAACATATTATTAGGGGGGGGACTCCAATTTTACATACAATCGTGCAAATTACATATGACGAATCGGGTCAAATTTCGATCTCCTAAGGACAGATTTATTTATAGAGGAAAAATTTTGAATCACCAAATGGATTTGAACTCGCATTCATCTCCGGTGCCACAAAATTAATCGATGCTACGGTTCTGGCAATTTCAAAGATAATCATAGGTTTATTGCTTCCAGTAGTCGACCTGTCACGTTAATTTTCCACCGTTCTTCCAGGAAAATTCTTTTTCACTACTAAGGCTCGGTTGATCTGGTACCTGATTTTTATTTATTAGAGAATACAGAGTAGTATTGAAGGCTTTGACCAGCACATTGAGAGAGAGTAGTTTTTGATAGACATTCACTGCGGCACTATGATCAAAATTATTCAAACAAATATCATAAGTGATCGCGCGAGCGCAAAGCGTAAGTAAAATATCTCCGTTTTAGCTTGGTCAAAATTGATTTCGTATGGCTTTTGATGTTCGACTGTTTCCTTTACATGTCGCATTTCTCTCCTCGTGAAACAAAAAAAATCCATAAATATATAGAACTAGCTGCGCCCCGCGGTTTCACCTGCGTGGTCATTATTTTCTAATTTTGCGCTCAATTTTCTTGAATTTTTCTTCCATAAGAACATTCCTGACAATAATAATCACAACAAAAAAAAATGAGCGAAAATGTTCCATCCATTCACGCGTAATGCGATGACCAAGCGAAAAAGAGATTCATTTTTATAAATATAGATTTTTGTCTAAAAAGTATTTAGATTTTTATTTCAAAATGGCGGATTGGCGGTGGTCGATAACGTAACAAATAATTTTTAAGTTTTTAGCTATGCAAAGCAAAGATAGATTCGGGTGGTCTACTACCCACAACACAAACATATTATTTAACTTCGTAACGAAGGTGATCTCTCGCAAAATCCTGGTTATATTCACACGCAACAATATTTCCACCGTGTCAGGAAATATGCAATATTGTGAAATACCAGAACTGTTCATTTCACATTGAAATTCTGGTATGAAACGAAAAATCTTGCAAATTCACGAAACCAATAACTTTGTAGTTTTCCCAAACAGAACGCAAACGTTTTGTTTTGGAATTTCCTATTTGTGGGTTTGAAGCTATTGATTCAATAATATTTGTTACTGTCATTATATTTATTCTGTACGGCATTGTAAAAAACTGCGCGACATTGCCGCCTACTTGAATTAAGTGAAGTATTTTTCGACTTACACTTGAAATTTTTGAAACTGTTTCAAATTTCTACTTGTACTATTATTTTGTGTCAAAACCAGCAACATATAAGCGGTGTTAGTAATGACGCCTTTATCTTACAATTTTCCCTATCCCCAAGGTTTAACTCATCAAATACTATACGTAAAATCTATAAACTAATTAGACACATAACTACAACTAAAACACGGGTAGCTCTCGTAAGGTTTAATCGAAAAACTCGACTGCTTTATGAGCACTAAGATATAAGATAAAGATAATAAGATAAGATAATATAAGATATTATACAGATAAGATCTTCCCTGCGGTAACTCCTAAGTTAAATGTAGACCTCAACTAACCATCAGGTGCTTCATCTTGTTTGTATATAAGATATCCGGATACGGGCTAATGCTTGCACAATATTTGCCTTTCTTTTTCTTGACGATACTTTTTTCATAGATAAAGTGCCAAAAATCGAAGAAAAATTCTCAATGCTGTTTTTATAAATAAGTAGGCATATTTAAATATTTTCTACAAAATTGTTTAATGATAATTTCTTCAGTTTCAGGTGAGTCTTGCCTCTTGGCGAAGGACTCCAAGGTACTCAAGTATCAGACTATAGGAATGATTGTTGTATTAAATTAATTTCTGAAGTTATTTATTTTCAGTTTACAATTGGCTGAAAATCAAATGGGTGTAAGTGATTTGTTTCTTTTGGATTTCATTTAAAATATTAAATGGAAATTTGGTACTGTAAAGTACATATCAAATTGATATGAAATCCATTTCTTGTCAGACAAGCATCACAATACATTGAGCTCGGCTCATTTCTCTCAGAAAATTAAAGTCAAAGCTAAATTTAATTCACTTTCAGTTTTTGGTCATGTTATGATTTGCTGTTTCATTCTATTTTATTTATGAATCTCAATTCTCACTCGCACAATCTCCTGGTGTCTCTTTACTTTTTATTTTCCTTACATTTTCGTTACGCCTTAAGTGTTCACTTTATCTGTGTTACTTTATCACAATATTGGTAAATCAAACGAAAAGACCTTGTCTGAAAATTGGTTATCTGCCGTTTGGGTTAAACGCAGAAAGTGGAACTATTAAACAGTACGTGTCGTTTCGCGTATTCGTTATTTTATGAATTTTAAATTTCACATGTGACATTTTGCGTATGGGTTATATGGCGTATTTAAAATGTGTCATTATAAGAGTAGTGTTAATTCGTAGAGGAGGAGCTTAAATGTTCAGTTTTGTCGAAATATAACTCAAATGTCATTCGATGAATGTTATACTGTTTCTTGATGTTTGTTTTACGGAGAATGGTCCAGCTACTGTTTATACCATCCAGCAGAGTGGGACAGTAGTAAATTCCCCATTACCGTTGCCATATGTCACGTGTGAAACAAAACACTACGTCATTAATTTAATGTTCACATTAATTGGTGAAAATTTGAAAACATTCATATATAAAATGTGTAATCATTTTGAGGCAAGTTCTTGTACACTGGTTTACCTCTTACTTTCTTCTGTCTGCTTCTGTCGTATCATAAAGTTTACAACATGCTGGTTAGCCTAACGCATGGGCTGTTGTTGCGGCATATCCCCAGTGCTCGCCGCAGACCGCGTCACACGCTGTGCGCCAGACTGCGCCAATGTGTTGTAACCTTTACCGCTAGCTGTCTATGTACACTGTATTTAATTTACCCCTCTTTAGTTCAGAGCTATTTGCATCTCAGTGTAGTCGGATGAATTAGATCGATGTCTAAGTAGATTGAATATCGATAAGACTGTAGTTACGAAATAAAAATAAATCATTGCAAATTAATCTGCCGTCGGAAATATAAACAATCTTAATAAGTTTTATAAATCTTCTATAAGTACCTATCGTAGACACAAATGCATGAAAATTTGTACTTATATGTTTAATCTTAAGGGGCAGAATTGAATTAATAAGTGGGCATTGATTCAACGAACTGTTTTTTTTTCAAAAGCTTTTTATCCTTCAACGCATTAACAGTTTTTTATCAATATGTCAACTAGTTGAAAGTTCGAAACCTCTTTTTTGGTCAATGCTAAATGCCATGCCATTTGTTAGCATAATGCGCATGCTAGCGCAATATACGAATCGAGTATCAAATTAATGAAAGTCTAGTAGGTATATCTTAGCGTAGTGGTTGTAATGCTCTTTGGTTGTAGACTGTAAGTTATGATCCTTGGTCCAAATTTGCAAATAGTATAGAAAAAATTGTATTAACAAAAAAACGAATAAGAACAAAAATTTAAATTGACAAAAAATTTAAACAGTAAATGCATATAAAATGAAATAAATCCATTGAATCTTACTCCTGCGCCACCGAATTCGATAACACTGCCTATTATTATAAAAGCTTAGAAAAGCTTGAATGGAGGACAAATGTCGTCGTATAAAACTTTTTTAATATTATTTTCAACTAGCTAATAATGTCGAAGTTACAATCGTTAACGATCCAAAACGTTAAAAGATATAGTCGAGTTTAGTCAAAATAATGTTTTGATAATTGTAGTGTTTTGTAAATGTGCTCGAATAGACCCGTTTTATCTTTACAATAAGATATTAATGATTCACAATACTAATTATTAAAAAAGCCCTAATAATTAAATAAACTGTTTTTATCAACCTGTTGACGATTGATAAAAAACTGTTATATTACATTAACGCAGAAACTATCAATGACCCACCTCTATGAATCAACCCAACCTTAGATGGAGTATATCAAAGAAACAACTTTGGCGAAGGAATGGAAGAGATCTAGCGAAAGGTGCGTATGTTCCAATAAAAAACGAGTGTGATTTAGACCACATGACTGAAGTAAAACTTCTTTAGTTTAGTTCCATCTATCGGCCGATACAATTTTGTTTATTCTTTAATTCTTTAATGTTAATGACGCCATCTTGACAATTGTAAATTGTAATTTTACCGGATATACCAACAAAATTAAAATTATTTTTAACCTTGTTATGTTGGCAATGAAGATCTACGTGAATCAACTTCCGTTCGCCTCGCATTCACCAGCTTACTCCCTAAGTCAAGAGTGCGTAAATAAGTTTTACTTCAAAAAATTCTCAGTATCAATCATGACTGAAATACACTTAGTTAAGCGTAAGCTCAAACTATATCAGCTCAGTCAAAGCATAAGCCCTTACTCTCTATCTCTTTCTCTCTATCTACTCTCTATCTCTATCTTATCTAGGTCATAATACCTGACATATATAGTGGGGTCATAAGGACACGATTTCAGAGACACTATTTTAATACACTCACTCATACAAATAAGGTACATAAATCAATTAATGTTGTTCAAATTAATATCTACATCACTAACCTCTATAAGTAGTACGGTTGACTGGTGTAGCCATTTTTTTTAATGTTTTGGCTCCACACCTCCGTGTATTTAGCCAGTGTCAAGTAATCGATAATTTATCAAGTTAATGATATTTCACGCAAATATGTGTCCAGTCATAGTCGAAGTCATCAAGTCAAGTCATAGTCTAGTCAAAATCATACTCCTAGTAAAGTGGTGGCAACTTTACTTGAAGCTTATATGGAGTTATGGAAACAACACGAAAAGAAACGTTTCACCATCATTATACCATTTTCCCACACTCACGCCTGTAATCCAGCACTTAACGAATAGAATGCCACCAATTTTATGCACTAACACTGAAAATAACACAAGTTTTGGAAAATAATACAATGCGGCGACGCAATCTTTTTCGCGTTCCCGCCAAAAACCTGTAGCCATTTCATTATAGCCATTTTAGCATTAATGGCAAAAGTGACTTAATGAGTGTATTCAATTAAACCAACCAATCAACGCGACGGTTATACTCTATAGTACTAAGTACACTTGGAGTAGCTCTTCGACACATAAATTAATCTTTGTATACCTATCTAGCGCATAAAATGGAGATCAGTGATCTACATACACTTATTGACAGATAAAGAAAAGATTAGACAACTACTGTTCGTTTAGATTTACTGCAGAACCCTGGTTTGTGGGCATTTTTTTTAATGTTTTGGCTCCACACTATTGTTTATTTAGCCAGTGTCAAGTAATTAATAATTTATCAAGTTAATGATATTTCACGCAAATATGTGTCAAGTCACAGTCGAAGTCATCAAGTCATAGTCAAGTCATAGTCTAGTCAAAGTCATACTCCTAGTAAAGTCCCACAAGTTTTGGAAAGTAATACAATGCGGCGACGCAATTTTTTTCGCATTCCCGCCAAAACTCCTTTGTGGGCATTACGAGAAAAAAATGACTGCGTTCATAGATCATTTTATACTACGCTATTCCACTTCGCACGCAATTAGTGTTGCATAACGTATTTAAAGCACACGTTAACGTTTTATAGCATACTGCGCATCAGCATACATTAAACTAGAAAAGCAGCGGTATAACGAAACTACTAAAAATTTCATAAGTCAGACCCCAAAATATTGATCGCGGCCCATTCATGCCAGAACGTGCGACAAAGGGAACTTTGCTCAGCTGCGGCACAGTATATGCATAACAGTAAAGAATCTACATTATAATTAATAATCATTATTTGATATATAAGCACGGATTCCGGAAAAGCAACCGTATACATACACAAATCGGCACATAGATTAGATTTTTGACTGGTCCGATAACTCAGTTGGTAGTAACCCTGCATTCTGAACTGGTAGATTGTGAGTTCGTTTCCTACCCTGGACAAATATTTGTGTAAAACATCGATGTTTATTCGGCATCTGGGTGTTATATTGTATTCTATGTATATATTTACAAACAAGATGTAAGTATATAGGTTATATGGTTTTCATAGTGCAAGCTTTGCTTAGTTTGGGGCTAGATGGCGCTGTGTGAAATATCCACAAATATTTATATATCTTCCAAAATCTAAGTAGAAGTAAACTTGGTTCTTATTTACCTAACTGTAGCTTTGCTATCGACATCAATATTTTACAAGAATTAAGTTGACTTAGTTAAATTCGTTCATTGCTCTTGCATTTCAAAAGTAGCTACATTATTTACTTTATTTGTACTAACTGTGTAACCCAACAGTTACGCACACATCCAAAACCGCACTGGGCACACACATGCAAAGTATTGCGTCGTTTGCAGCGGGCGAGCGTCAGCTGACTTAAGGGGGTACGGGGTACACAAAATAGACAGTATTATAGCTTGGCTGGAAATCATAATTTCATGTCCATACACATAGGTAGTGATTGAAATTTAGTTTAGCTACTTGTAATTAGAAGTCAAAATTTCATTTAAAATAAAATAAAAATCTAAAAGTGAATCTGTTTACCAACGTCTGTGTTTGCGAATAGCTATGATCTGGAAGTTTTCAAGAGGACAATGAAAAGTTTTCTTATAGGCGTGCATCCAAGCGTGCTACATCGTTGCTTAACATCATTAAAATTTGGTCAAACGCTTATACTTATTATATAAAAAAATCATATCAATATGAACTCTAAAGATTTTGAGGTTAGCAATTGGTATGTTTTAATCTGAGTAGGTATAACTTCATATTAATACACTCACGTGTGAGTGAGTTGCATCAAACAAATTTTAAATAGTTATGTTACTGTCTATACTGTGCTAGGGGGTGTTATGGACGCATGCGCGTTGCAATTCCCAGCGGCTGTGGCGCTTTATTTCCGACCCAAGTGTTAGACTAACAAGTTGCGGTTAAGCTTGCCACTAAATCTGCGGCCATCGAGAAAACAAACTGCGTATACGGTACTGGCTTCATTGTTCTGGTAATTAGTTGTATTGAGTATACGGACGATGGGACTATATGATCATTCGGAGATTTTCCAAATAAAACCACTTAAAATACATTAAACTTAAAACTTCTGTTTATTCTCCTACATGTTCTACATATTCGTTTTTCATCGGTATTTTCCCGCTCAATCATCGGACTTACGCTTTTATCAGCTCCTGTCCAATCAAGAGATCATCAGTGCTGCCAACAAGAAAAAACAATTCATGCCGTGCGTTGATATAGAAGTCAGTCAGTCAGGACTTTGAATTTTATATGTAAAGATAAATTTTTATTCTACATTATTCAAGCCATTGGTTTTCCCACATAAACAATTATAAATTCGGAGCTCTTAACTGAACGTGTGTATTGAGTGTAGCGACTTTTTAAGAGTTCGTTAATTTCGAGATTTTCGTGCTTTTCCAGTTATTTCGAGCTGTTCGAGTGGTCTGTGGGTGGCTGACGCGATGTTTTAAAGTTCAGGAGATGATGGCGATTTTTATCACACAAATAAAGTGTACCGGTATAGTAGTACTATATAGTACTGTATATTACTAAATATTGTTATCTGTAGGCAGCCCAAGGTTTGGTCCGTGTTTTTTTCATACAATATTTAACACTTGTTCTAGGTTGTGGCATCTTAGAGACTACTTATCAAAAAAGAAACTTTCAGAAGGCATAACTATTCAATTTGACAGTTGAAAATGACTGGCCTGATAGCTCAGCTGGTTGTGGGTTTGATTCCCATCCAAGACAAACATTTGTGTGATGTGAATACAATGTATATGCTACATAGTACATGGTTTCCATAGTACAAGCTTTGCTTAGTTTGGGACTAGATGGCGCTGTCTTAAATGTCCAATAATATTTGTTTAATTAATATATATATTTGTTTCAATAACTTGTTTATTTTGATAGAGCACGAATATATCAAATCAATAAATAATATTTATTAATAATTAACATTCATACTGTCTGTCTTTTTACGGTTATAAAATTGGAAAATTAAAAACAAGCTAAAACTGATGAACGCGTTTTACATAGGTATGTACGGCATTAAGAGGCTTAGTTTATGTACTTATAAAAAATCTGATACCAGGGCTTATCACTTGCCTACACGTGAAAAAAAAGACTACCTAAATACGGCCACCGTAATAAATAAAGGCTTTAATATATTTTTATTTTATTTTAATTAGTGATGTGACGAGCTAGTCGTTTACCTGATACTAAGTGACACAGCCGCCCATATCAGAACAGTGTCACTCGGAAATCTAAACTATAAAGTTACACGCAACACTGCACTGCATCATCCTGAGACATCAGCACAGTCTGACAATAAGATTACTAAACTGTGAGATCAGATCATAAAGTCTCAATTGCCCGGTAATTTCACTAGCAACAATTCCCTTCAAACTGGAACACAGTAGTACTTGCGCACTACTGCTTGGCAGCAGAATAACTGGCAAAGCGGTAAACCTACCTAGACGAACTTTTCAGAAAAGTCCTGGTAAATAAATAGTTCATTTATAAAAAAGCATAAGCCCTAGTAACCTAAATGATCCATAGCTCCCGTTCTAAAATGAACCAATCGGCAGGAATCCGCTATGAAAAAAATATTCCGTACGCTCATGAAAAATTCCAGTGGACATTTCGCAGTTCGGTAAACGTTCAGATTTGTATCGACGAGCTCAATGCTATATTTGGCAGACAGCTTTTTTGGTTGGTCGTGTACGTTTTTTGGTATACAATGTTAATCACTTTAATTAAAGAGAAATGTAATTAGCGTTCGTAGTAATAATACATCATTTATTGATCAGATACAAAGATCCTAGTTTAAAAAGATTTAAAAAGAAAGTCAAAATTTAATATATCAAGCTAATTTAAAGACTAAATTTTGACTTTAGCCCTGCCAAGGGTGGTAATTATGGTAAATCCTATGATAATTGTTCAAAACGCTGTTTTATGGAGGAGGTCTGCGTTCAGCATTGAACTTCTTCTATCTGTAGATGTGAAATCAATATTTTACATCACTGTTTTACCACAGAGTACTCGAAAAAAACAAGTCGTAACTTCCCAACCATATCATTCATTCTTACTCAACGCACCGAAACTCATCAAAGTTTGGCAAGTTCCCTATATGTATATACGCCTTGAATTTTTATCGGGTTTATTACGCCGTTTGGAGCCATTGCGTAAGCATGCGTAATTTTTATCACATCGACTCGCACGCCGTTGTGTTGGTATCGAGATCCGACTTGGCAATATACATGTATTAGGGGTTTTATCATGCTTGGATTAATGGAAATAAGAACTTTTTTTGAACATTATAGCGGGAAACTGAAGTAAAGACAGGTTAGAGGCGTCCCACGTTTTGCCCCTGTAGGCTTGTATGATCGTTAGTATAGCTTTCACGCCTAAATGGCAGAACCGCCTGTTAACAATATAGGATTATTTACACATTACACACATTAAATGTAAAAGAGTTGCTATAGTTAGTCAAGTTATTTACAATATTTATCGTCAAAAGTAGTAATGAATAGTGTTACAAAATACTTCACTTCGGGAGCTGATGCAAGCGGCGTAGTATATATACGAGCGACGAAGAAGGCTCGGGCTCACTTTTCGGGCAGCGCTCAGAGGCGACGGACGTTTTATAAAATCACGCTATTAATTATTGTCGGTTCTTAGTAAATCTTAATAAATATTCTTAATTTGATTGTAAACTTATTTTTTTAAAACTAAAACCATTTAGGATTACCAACATCAGAAGCGGGATCTAACTCAATTCTGACTTGGTTATTCTGATTTCAAATATTGCTTTGATTTTGCTGTTGTGATTTTAAAGAATTTCCGCTTAAATTTTTGGTAGCTACGGCTGAGACTAGTAAACGTAACAGTCGTAACCGAGATCGAACGTCTATTCCTGGTTTAGAAGCCCAGCTTCAAACTTTCATAAGCCGCTTAGGTGTTTTGGAAGATTCCAGGACACGCAGTGCACGTGTTGTTGCGAGTACATCGCGCGCCATGTCGGCGCCTGCACCGGATGCTCCGGCACGCCATCCGCGTCGTGCGAGCCGTCTGCCCGCTGACTGCGCTGTCGAGCGCCGAGTCGTACCCTGCAAGTCTGGACCTGTCCGTGCCATGTTCAAGCACGCCTCCGCCCACCGCGGATATGGTTATAAGTGAAGTAACCGAAAAACTCGTTAATGCTATGATGCCATGGTGGTAAGATCGAACCATGTATTTATGTCGAATTTCGATCTGTCTTTGCATGATTTTGATTCGTTGTGTGGTCATATTGATCATGTGCGCCAACTAAATAGATGGGACGACAGTGAGTGTTTAGCGCGTATAGGTAATTGTCTAAAAGGTGACGCGAGGTCGTGGCTATACGATTGGGTTTGTAATGATCGTAGTTGGCCAAATTTCAAGTGTGAATTTAAGGCAATGTGCCCTATACGAGTAAATATCGCGAAAATGTTATTTGATGTTATGAAAACTGATTCTGATAACTACCCCACGTATGCAGAATACGCTGGACGTTTGTTGTTACGTTACGCATTGTTGACGATTTGAGTGACGAGTTCATTGTAGCGATAGTTACACGCTGGTGTTACTGATCCTCAAATTCGCCCAGCTGCTATGAATTTAGCGAGTTTTCTGTCTATTTATGTGAAACCTCATCAGATTACGCCCGTTCGAGCTCGTGGTGTTTTTCACAAAGGTTATGTTCCACAAAACAAGCGAAAACGCGAGTATAGTGATTCTAAAGACTCTGACTGAGGCAGGATTTTCCATCAACGTTAAGAAATGTGAATTTCTTACAACTGAAATAGATTACTAAGGTCAAATGATTACTAATGGTCAGGTGAGACCGAGCGAGCATAAGGTAGAAGCTTCTGTTAAAACGTAAGTGCCAAGCAATGTCTAAAGAGGTTAGACATTTTTAATGCTACTAAGTTAGTTTTTGTTACTTTAGACGGTACATCCCCGGTTATTTATTCAAAACAAAACTCGCAATGGTGTACCGTTAAGATGCGGTGACGAATAATACTGCGTCCACACTACCTGACGCTGACCAGCAACTCCAAGACGCTTATGTCAACAAGGGTCGTCAGCAGTCACTAACCTTCACCGTTGGCGATTTTGTGTTCGTGAACAGGTCATCACAATCTACGGGAAAGCCGAACTCTGGCATGCGGGGGCCCTACAAGGTCCTGCATGTGCTGCCACCCACCGCTGTAGCTCGAAACTTCGCGGCGGGTCTTATGGCAAGACAACGCAAGCGGCCGCCGATCACATGGTGTTTTGGCGGGGCGAATGGACGCTGGAGGCTTGTTCTGCGTTCTCCACTGCGGATATCTGTCTCACCAATGTGACTCAGCGATGACTGCACTTTGTGTGGCGTCGTTTGCAATGTGTGATCATTTCGCACAGTTGCCTTCTCTCTATTTGCAATGTGTGAGGTGGCCTATGCCTCTTCATGCAGTTGCCTTTTGCAATATGTGACGAGATTATTCTCTCCACATAGTTGCCGTTTTTGCAATGTATGACGTGGCTTGTGATTGCCATGTCATATAGTTGCCGTTTTTGCAATATATGACGTGGTTTGTGATTGCTATGTAATACAGTTGCCGTTTTTGCAATGTATGACGTGATTTGTGAGTGTCATGTCGTACAGTTGCCGTTTTTGCAATATATGACGTGGTTTGTGATTGCTATGTAATACAGTTACCGTTTTTGCAATGTGTGACGTGGTTTGTGAGTGCCATGTCATACAGTTGCCGTTTTTGCAAAGTATGACGTTATTTATGAATGTTATCTTATACAGTTACCGTTTTTGCAATGTATGACGTGGTTTGTGAGTGCCATGTCATACAGTTGCCGTTTTTGAAATGTATGACGTTATTTGTGAGTGTTATGTCATACAGTTGCCGTGTTTTCAATGTACGACGTGTTTTGTGAGTATCATATCATACAGTTGCCGTTTATGCTATTTATGACGTGATTTGTGAGTATTACATTATACAGTTGCCGTTTTTGTAATGTTTGACGTGATTTGGGAGTGTCACGTCATACGGTTGCCGTTTTTGCAATGTATGATGTGGCTTATGAATGTTATCGCCGTTTTCTATTACAATGTGTGGCGAAGTTTAGAAGTCCGGAATTCTGAAATTCGCAATACATTTATTTTTCTTTATTTTCTATGCTAAGGTTCTAAAGTACTTTCTTACGTGCGGTTGGAACCTTACTTGTTCTTACAAATTTTCATAAAATTGTTATGTGAGACCTGTGTTGGTTGTACTTGAGTGCACGCTTGTGCTTCTAACACAGTTGTTTTGCAGTCTCCGTTTTCAATGTTTATTACAAGTACCTGTTGAATTTCTCTAAATTGAAATTTCTTTGAATTGAGCAACAGCTTCATTTTAATTTTGAAATGGTTTCAGTTACCAACGTTATGCCTGTACATCGGGTCCTAAAATCATGTTTTGTTGTGTTATAGAAGAAGACACAACGGCCGAGGTCGACGACAATGTGCCGCTTGAAGATGAAGCAGCTGTTGAGGACAACACGCAAGCAGGAACGGCCGTGTTACAAAATACTTCACTTCGGGAGCTGATGCAAGCGGCGTAGTATATATACGAGCGACGAAGAAGGCTCGGGCTCACTTTTCGGGCAGCGCTCAGAGGCGACGGACGTTTTATAAAATCACGCTATTAATTATTGTCGGTTCTTAGTAAATCTTAATAAATATTCTTAATTTGATTGTAAACTTATTTTTTTAAAACTAAAACCATTTAGGATTACCAACAATAGTGTAATTGACTTGTGGACGGTTTGTTGACTTGCCACCAGATGGCGTCGTTGTCGACTGTCATGGCCGAAACTTGTTCCGTCGCGTCTTTAAAAAGGGCAGAACGTTGTTCAGGGGGTTCAGTTGGTCCTCGGCAGCGGAGTGAATAACACGAAACTATTGCCGATATACTGTGAAACTGGAAACATATCTGGAGGTTGTTTATTAATTGAAGGGTTGAGAATAAAAAGGATTTAACTGACAAATTGACAGTTTCGAGAAAATTGACTTTAAACGTGTATTTTTATGTAGAGTGCTTATAAGGTAATAGAAAAGGTTTATGTAAGTTTCAGTTGCTTGAAAATGTTTTATTTCTATTTAAAATTACTAAATATAGTACTATTTCATACAATTACTGTAAAAATATAATATAATAAAAGAAATAAAGTAATGTTTTTATGCTAAGCGTACTGTATTCCTGTGACAGATAAACCATTTTTAGACTCAAAATCTCGAGATTTAAGTCTCATTTCGGTATTTTGAGAATGTATTAATGAAGATAATTTCACGCTGAATCCAACGATACCCATAAGTCATTTGGTCAAAAAAATCAGTTAAATCCTTTTTATTATTATCCCTTCAATTGTGCAGCAAATGTCTATGAAGTTAAGATAATACGCCTTTTTTACGCTTAAGAGAAACAGTACAGTACTCGGCTTAATTTGGTAAAAATTTTCTACACAGATTACTTATTCTACCAAGATCAACATGGAATACTTTTATCACTTTCATCACGTATTTTGAATTCCCGCGGGAAAACGGGCAAGTTGCGTGTGAAATTATTGGCCCCTGTATCAAATAAAAACTGTGAATCCTGCGTGTCCGCTAAAAAGTAGTATTACCCGACAAAATTAGAAGGTAATGTAATTTTTTTGTATGATACGAGTAGCTCAAACTTTTTTCACAGAATAATGTATTTTAGTTGACCTTATTAATTTTGTCGGATTATAAGCTGTTACAAACTTTATACCAGATACCCTGAACCGTCCATAAAGTGATCCGATTGTAAAATAAAAGAACAACCATTCGAACCAAACATACATTGGTTTTACTCCATCCGTAAACATTTTACTGTCATCAATAGATATCTCGACACTCAAATTGTATTTTGACGCACAATTAAATATTTTCATCGAGGGTAGCTGTGAAAACGTCAATTGACATGAGTTCGGTAAATCGGGCTATATAGGGAAATACATTCACTAAGCAAACTCATAGAGACGGTAAGGTCGCAATTACGGCGGGTCACATATCAGTGAAACTGTCACTGATGCTATGATGGTCTGGTAATGACTAATTGAAAAAACATTTTCTATTGCAATATATTGCTTAGATATTTTGGTGTTTATAGCGCACCATCTTTGTTTTCTTTTATTAACGCTTACGTTTAGTTTTGTCTAAAAATCGGTACTTTGAAATACATTCACGGTTGGATGTAATTCCGAGACGTGACTTACGCAATGTTTGTGGTTTCAAAAAAATTTAATTGTGTAATTTTTATTGTGTGAAAAAATTTCAACTACTTTAAAAATTGGTATATTATGTGACTAACTAAACAAAAACGCGAATCCAAGTGAAATCACTTATATTATTTCTTCTCTTGAAAACGTGCACTCATTGACCAAGGTTTGGGATAACGGACAGTCTATTCAACCTCGTCGGGTAAACGATGTTTAATTAAACCAGAGATTTAATTGAAAAAGTATTCATTTAAACACTCCTTTGTTTGTTGTATCGTCGATTTATGCTCCGCGTGGATTGTGGTTGTTGAATAGGAGATTTTTTTTTGCGTATTTCATCTGTGCCGAAGTACGCTTTTATGCAAATGTGAGTTGAAAAATAAAAGTCGTTGAGTGTTACTGAGGATGATCCGTTCATGGTGTTACTGTTTAATTAATGATTTTTATGAACGGAATAAATAAAATTATTCTGGTTTAATAGTTTGGATTTATTTACAGTTGTATAGCACAAAATCGTTACCTAAAAGGTCGATATTTCGATCTATTTTTAGTATTAGCTCAAGTAGTAAATAGATTATTAATATAATTAGTTCTTTTAAAGCTTTTTTAACATTAAAAATATAGTTACATGTTAAAATAAGGAAAGTTTTATAGATGGTATTATTAACAGAGAAGTTTTAAGTGACCTTCCATCTCTAAATTCTTAGAGATTTACAAATGAGCCGCTATAAGACCAGATTCTTAAAAAGTCAACAATATTTTAAACTTTAATTCAAAGCACACACACTTCAGTCACGTAAAAATTTTGCCGACGCATCGTTCACTGTTATATAATCACCGATTAATCCAAGGACTTTAGTAATCGTTGTTCGCTTCTCATCATCATCAGCCCAAAGACGCCCATTGCTGAACATAAGCCCCTATGGAGCTCCACTTTGAGTGGCTGCTTGGCTCTCCCATCCAGCGGTTCCTCATGGCATTGACTAGATTATTGGTCCACCTAGTAGTGGGCCAATCTACGTTGCAACTTTTGTTTCGTGGTCGCCACTCGAGAACTTTCTTCTCCATCGATTGTTTGTTCTGCGGGCGACCTTTTTTTTATGTTACTGAATGATGTAACGAGCTAGTCGTTCACCTGATGTTAAGTGCCACGGCCGCCCATAACAGAACAGTGTCACTCGGAACCCGAAAACATAGAGTTTCGAACGACACTGCACTGCGCACATCATCCTGAGACATCAGCACAGTCTGGTAATAAGATTACTCGATTGTGAGATCAGATCATAAAGTCTCATTTACCCAGTAATTTCACTAGCTACAGTGCCCTTCAAACCGGAACACAGCAGTGCTTGCGCACTACTGCTTGGCGGCAGAATAACTGGCAAAGCGGTGGTACCTACCTAGACGAACATTGCAACAAAGTCCTACCACCTAGTGGTACCTGGTTTGCCATTTCAGCTTGCTAATTCAAAGAGCTACATCGGCCACCTTAGATCAATGCAAAACTATTTATTATTTCTCTATTGCTACTAAATACTTCAAAATCCTAGATATAAGCTCGCATCTTAGCTTGTCTTTTTTAAGTTGCTCTTTCAAATGAATACAGTACAGGCTTACGTGTACAACAGTAGAGCTCGCAAGCAGTTCCAAGTAATAAATAAGATAAGAGGTCTGCGCGGGCATATTTCAGCATCGCGTCACCGACACACATCTGCAAGTCTAATGCCTGAAGTTGGCCAGGATAAGGACAGCGTGCATAATGTGGCGACACTTTGTGTAGCCGACGAGACTGTCCGTTCTTTTTTCCTTTGATAGGCTTGATTTTGTCCACTATCTATAATATAATAATATAATATGTGTGGACATCTCACACAACGCCATCTAGCCCCAAACTAAGCACGGCTTGTATTATGGGAACCAGATAACTGATACAATACTTAGATACTTTTTTTGTTTGTACATACATAGAACACAATATAACACCCAGACACAGAACAAACACCTATGTTCATCACACAAATGTTTGTCCTGGGTGAGAATCGAACCCACAACCCACAGTTCAGAAGGCAGGGTTTTTACCAACTGAGCTATCGGGCCAGTCACAGTCTATGTTCATCACACAAATGTTTGCCTAGTTCATCACACAAATGTTTGTCCTGGGTGGGAATCGAAACCACAACGCACAGTTCAGAAGGCAGGGTTATTACCAACTGAACTATCAGGCCAGTCGCAGTCTATAACGCTTGCCTAGAAGATATTCATTCAGTTTTGATTAGAGGAATCCAAGACTCACAACTTCCTACAAGACTTATGCCCGTCTGTATTAAAGTTACCATCAGTTCCTAAGTTCTCCTAAGTTCACACTTATATAGGGATATAAGTTGACAAACGTACGAGAAACTGGGGACTAGGGGTTTTTTGATGATTTGGCTCCCCAGTTTTGTGTATTTAGCCAGTGTCAAGCAATTGATAATTTCTCAAGTTAATGATATTTCACGCAGATAGTTCAAGTTATCAAGTCAAGTTATGACTTGTCTAAGTCACACTCCTAGTAAAGTGGTGGCAAATTTAAGAAGTTTCTATGGAGTTTTGGAAACAACGCAAACAGAAACGTTTCACCATCAGTACACCATTTTCCCACACTTATGCCTGTAATCCAGCACTTAACGAATAAAACACCCGCAATTTAATACACTAACACTGAAAATAACACAAGTTTTGTAAAATTATATAATGCGGTGAAGCGATCTTTCTCGTTTTCCCGCCAAAACACCGAACCTCAATTTCTCGTACGTTTGTCAAATTTGTATCAAGCCAACATGCCAAATACTGTAAGCTCATTGGTTAAGACAGCCAATTATAAACCGGCAACCAATGAGCTTTCAGTATTTGGTTTGCCAACTTAACACGAATTTAACAAACGTATACAAGAACCCGTGGGAAAGTGTTGCTTGGCTAAGTTGTATAGTAATAGACTAGTAATATTACGGACGGACATTAATAACAATATTTTACGAGTTTTGTTTGTTATTTGCACTTTTTTTTCCTCAAATAAAAAACAAAAAAGTAAGCCTAAATCGTCAAAAACGTTTCACTTTTATTTTCACGTTTCCTCTATCTTGATTTTCAGATGTTTTGTGCAAACTCTCGCTTTTCTACCTTCACTTAATATATTTTAAGAATCTTTTTCCATAAAAAATATCTACATAATAAGAAATGCATGGTGTCAACATTCATGCATTACAAATGCAGTGAATTTAGTCGCAGACGCACGCCATTATCGCCTAGGATTATTCAAGCTAAAATCCAGCCTTTGTGAATTAATAAGTACATTTGGCCAGTTAATACTTACAGGATTTTGGTTGGGTGGTTTCAAAGCATAAGCTTGAGCAGAATAAATAATAGTACTTACCACTAACGCAATTAAGTTTAAATTGGATTTAAATGTGTTCACCAAGTGGGTTATTTGTCCATGGGTCATAATAATACTGTTATTAATCAAAAATACATTTGGTTACTTATTTCCCAATATGCGTGGTAGTAGACAATGTTTTGGTTTATCGAAATTTGGCATAATAGAGAAAAAGTTTTTTTTTTTTTTTTTTTTTTTTTTTTTTTTTTTTTTTATGTTAAAGGGAGCAAATAAGCATACGGCCCACCTGATGGGAAGTGGTCACCGTAGCCTATGGACATACATTACATTGTTAAATGTATACATTTAATACAAAATTCATGCGTATTTATTCAAATAAAAAGTAAAAAGCTGCATTTCACTCGTGTAATATAAATTCTCATTCAAACAAAGTCGTCATTGTCACATATTTATAACGGCGGCACAAAGAGTTGTAGAATACCACCACTGTGTCACAATACAATCGCTGACGGTGCTAAACGTTCTTATTTACTAGGAATTAGAAACTAATAAGGTTTGCTAATAAAGAAAAACCTGTACTGACATTTCTAGATTGTTGTCAAACGCCTATCATTGTAAAAATGGTAAAAATGAAGTTTTGGCTGGAAAACGAAAAAGATCGCGTCACCATTTTGTAGATATTATTTTCAAAACTTATTTTATTTTCAGTGCTAGTGCGTAAAATTGGTGGTATTTTATTTGTTAAGTGCTGGATTACAGGCATGAGTGTGAGAAAGTGGTATAATGATGGTGAAACGTTTCTTTTCGTGTTGTTTCCAAAAGTTCCAAAACTACAGGTAGAAGCTTCTGGTAAAGTTGCCACCACTTTACTAGGAGTATGACTTGACTAGATACATATATATATATATATATATATGTAAAGTTAATTAATGTTATTTATTTGCATAATATTAATTAACTTTAGAAATTATCAATTACTTGACACACTACACAAAATGTAGAGCCAAAAAAAAAAACAAAAAAATCTGTAAAATCTAATTTTATGTACCATACTATTTGGTATATAAAAAATACGAAATAAATGAGTGGAGTTATTTATATATTCACGTAAAATCAATTATTTGAAATGTATTTAATTTCACACAATAAAATATCAGTTTTACCGAGTAAGCTTGACAACAAAACGCTTAATGCTCAGTTGTAAATAGTTGAGGATGGAAGCTCGGACTCCGCTGGCCTCGTACAACCGAGGCCACAAGTGGGCAACGGGCGCAACGCCCGCGGTGTTCTAAAGTGAAAACCCATGTACGCTGCAAACAAGCGAATTTGTACTTCCAAACCGTAATATGTTTAGGTTGGCACACCTGTGTGCCTTAACTGCTATTTTGGTTTGAATTTAATGAATATTCAATTTGCTGCGATTTATATTACTGCTCGTTTATTTGGTTTTCGGATGTGAATAACAAATATAAGTTTATAATCGTATGCGATGATAGTTTTGTCGTACGACCGAACGAAGCAGATTGTGAACATTATAAAACACAAACGCATTTGAGTCGTTTGCTTGAAAATCGTTTAAATTACATTATGATATAAGTTGCGTTTTTCAACCGTATACCGTAAGGAAATTGGGTATATACTCCTATGAGTTTTTAACAGGGTATTCATAAATTCATAGATTTTCATTTTTATAATTTGACAATAAATACACTAACAAATTATTTTATAAAAATTCCAGGAGCATAATACCGTTGAAATATTAAACAAGAGTTATCTTAACTATAATAATTCAATTTAACTTTTACAATGTATGCAGAGGAACTTTAGAGATTAAAATTAATTGCCACTCAGAGATATGACTTCTAAGAGTCCTAGACAGATAAAACTAGACCCAAATATCTATTTAATCATCGCGTTTTCAAAAGTTTATCAAAGCACTTGGTCGATGTGATGCGTGATCAAAATAATATAAATCAAAAACTATTATTTATTTACATCAAGAATCAGCATGTTGCCAGCATATTTACTAGTAGTGGAGGTAGGTCGTCTAGGTAGGTACCACCACTTTGCCAGTTATTCTGCCGCCAAGCAGTAGTGAGCAAGCGCTGCTGTGTTCCGGTTTGAAGGGCACTGTAGCTAGTGAAATTACTGAACAATTGAGACTTTATGATCTAATCTCACAGTTTAGTAATCTTATTACTAGATTGTGCTGATGTCTCAGGATGACGTGCGCAGTGCAGTGTCACGCGAAACTCTATACTTTAGAGTTCCGAGTGACACTATAGGTCGGTGCAGCTAGTATACAGTTCAAATGTATTTTATAGTACCTAAGTAGGTTGTGTATAACTACTAAATAGTAGTAGTTGTTTTTTTATCAGGGAAATTGCTCCTAGTTACACTATAGCACACTATAGTATGCTATAAACCATACGGCTGAAGTAAAACTTATTTAGCTCCATCTCTCTTGCCTTGCAGTAATATAGAGAACGTAACTCTTTTTTTCTGGCTTCACGTAGACTTCCGTTCGCCTCACCAGCTTAACTTCAGCAGCAGCAAAGAAGTTTTACTTCAAAAATTTGATTAAACACTAGCTAAATTGACCTATAGACAGTCCAAATGCTCCAGCCTACAACCAGTGTAGCATACCCAACATGCTGGCAGGTCATTACTGTAGTAATTAAGTAGTTAGTTAAAAGATAAATAATAATAATAATTATAATAATAGCGCCCAACGATCACATACATAGATCCTGGACCCTAACTAGGATTCCCTGTGTCTAGGGACCCAGGAACTATGAGGACCATGGTCCCAAAACACCCAGACACAGAACAAGTATTTGCGCTTTTTTTTATGCACAAATACCTGTCCTGCCGCTGGAATCGAACCTGCTGCCTCCGGGTTATGAGCCGAGCTGTTCCACCACCACACCAAAGAAGCGGTCATAAAAATAATAAAGGCGCTAGGTATTTTTCTTAAGTCTACTACAGATATTTTTGTATCATTATTATCATCGAAAATAATTGGACGAGAACGACCTCTAATTAGAATAGACAACAGATCAACGTCTCTAGACTATTGTTATTCAAATTAATATCAAAATATCGGTTATTCATCATCTTCTTAACAGACAGTTGACGACCCGTGGGAAAGTACATCTGGATATTACGGTCCCTAAGATCCTTCGAGAACGGAACGTTCGGGATAATCTATGTCGAGTAAGGGAGAGAGATGCTCGAGGTCACGTTATTTGATCGAGGATCCGCCCCGGACTCACTAAACGTACTCTCATTTGTCAGCAAATCAGAAATATTCATACAATAGTGTCGATTCTGTGTCGCATTCTCTAAAACTAAAGTAAATTTAAAGTATGGCGGTACTCTTCTGATAAAGGGGAAATGAAAAAGACGGAAATATGTTAATTTCGTTTACCTTTAGAGTATGCGACACAGAATCGACACCAGAGTACGTTTTTTAAACTTGTTATCTTAAGGTAGTACCTACCATCTTTTTGCCAGTTATTCTGCCGACAAGTAATCGTGTGCAAGAGCTACTGTGTAAGGAAGGTACTATATTAGTAAAATTACTGGGCAAATGAGACTTTACATAATACTTTATCTTACAGTCTAGTAATCTCATTACTAGACAAAGATGTCTCGCGCATTGCAGTAAGTATCACGGAAACTTTATATTTTAGTTCCAAGTGGCTGTCGCGCTTAACATCAGGCGAATGACTAGCTCACCATTTAGCTAACATTTCTCAAAGAACTGATAAACGATTGGGTAGATGAGTTCTTCAGGTGATACCACGTTTAGGCAAACGTAGTGTAGGACGCCCTGTGGAGTGACGACTTGCGGAAAGCGGTTAGAATAGAGTCTGAATTCAGAGAGCTAACCACGATGTGCTAATTTGGATGTAGTTTTGTACGCTGATAGCTTAAACTATCGAGATCAACATAGTTTAGAGTGTAATTTAAAACTTAACGGCGATTGTGAAGTGCGCTGCAAACGCTTCATTGCTTTCCGTTTTTGCGTACTCTTAATTTTTGCTACTGCGCAGCATTCCGCGCCAACTTCACAGCCGCCATTAAGTTGAATCACACTACACTATTTCAGGAAATATTAAGAGTTTCCATGGAATAACTGTAAATTGCGGGTAAAGCCGAGTAATCTATACATATAAAATTCAAAGTCCTGACTGACTGATTGACTGACTGATTGACTGACTTATATATTAACGCAGAGCCTAAACCGCTAGTCTTAGAAACTTGAAATTTGGAGCGTGTGTTCTTTGTAAAGTGTAGGTATCCACTAAGAAAGGGTTTTTCGAAATTCCACCCTTAAGAGGGTGAAATGGATGGAATTATCCATGAAAAAAAATCTTTTTCGTTTCCTATAGGCCACGTGGACGAAGTCGCGGGCAGAAGCTAGTAAATTATATCTGACAAGGAAGTTTTTTTACAAGCACATCCAGGCTTATGAATATAAGAACAGTTGTTGTTAAGTCATTGTTTGCCGCATGTGGAGTTAGCACCGTTTGATTGATGGTTAGCTACGGTATCAATCTTCGTTCTGCCAGAGACATTGTCTCCTTGTCGCAACTGATTGCAAAGCGAAAATCGACGGGATTTCCGAACTAGCTAGAACGCGGGAGATCTTTTTAGATATCTTCGTTTTAGACCTCGTTTAAAGTCTTCCTGTTACTCTGTAATTCTAATTTTAAATTAACGATTAAATCGAACTAAGTGTTATATTATGCCAAAATAATGAAAGATGTATATTATTATTATTATATATGAAATTAAAATTAAAAATAAAGTATGTAAATTGTTTTAATTATAACAGAGCAAAATATCTTTAAAAAAGTATTTTCTTTTGTTTGAACTTATATGTATAATCGAACATGTGTAAAATTATAGAGTCTGGAATAAATGATTTATTATTATATTATTACCATTATTATAGTTCTGTACAGTATGGTTTTGATGACAAAAATAACGTGCAAACTCCCGTCTAAAAGGTTTCTCGCTAATGAAAATGAAATTTGCTATAATTCTGTTGTCATGAACAAACAAGGTTACATTTCACTCATTCCAAAAATTTAGAAACTCCACTGTTGTAGTGAAGCCTACAGTTAAAAGAAAACATTATTATTTACATAGATTATATACATTTATTTACATAAGCCCCTATTTATATTATGCCCTGAATTTTAAATTAAATTCCTAAAATATATATATAATGTAACGTAACCGAGTTGGAGATGAAGAAGCGAAGACTGGAAGTTGACTTGACTTGAAGTTGAAGATGATGAAGCAAAGTATGGCCCCGAAGCACACCCTGGAGTCGATGTAGCCGCAGGGAGACGTCCAGAGGCGCAGCGAATGACCGCTGCTTGTGCCGAGCTTAGCAACACGGCGGGCAGCCGTCACAGAAAGCCACCTGCTAATGAAAAGGTCTTATCAACTGTTCACGCCAAATCCACTGCAGTCCGCCGTCACCGGCGGAGATTGCCACCGCTTAAGGCCTGGTTTAAACAGGGGTGGTCCGCAACCGTCACGAATAGATAGGCGAAGCGGAGAGGAACTTAGGACGGAAAACTGCCTATCCGTGGCCACACAGAGTGCCACTTGCACGGCAGTACCAAGTACACTTCAGTTACACTGTTCAGATTCAAGAATATAGTTATGTTCAGAATGTAATTTAGTGGTTAAGTCCAGAGGAAGACTGCCCTCGCGTGGCTATTTTCAGTTTTATATCGCCTCACGCAGTCACCAAAACAACAGACAAAATCCTTGAAAATCGAGAGAACGAAATATTTGAAATCCTGTCACAATTTAATATCAGCTAGCATTAAAATAGGTTGATGAGCAAAGACTAATACAAAATCCTAAACAACCTAACCTTAAAATGTCGTAAATGCATGAAAACTTATGGTAAGAATCTCTTTCAGGGAATTAGAAAAGTCAATAGATGACATCTGTCTAAAAAGTAAACAAACATTAAAATCGTTATTTTAGTGCATCTAATGAAAGAATCACTACAAAAATGCAATGAAAAGCCATAATAAAACCAGCTTCAACACCAGTGTAAATTTGGTGAAGATCTGTGAGGTAATATGAAAAAGTTATTTCTTCCTGAAACACCCGTAATTTAGGGAAAAACTTAGGGAAACGACACGTAAGATGTTCCTGTGATCTATATCTACCGATCCACTGCCAAAATAACCCATACCAAAGGCTTTAAGTACAATTTTAGAGTACAACATTTTATTCATAATAACCAAGAAAACAAAAAGGTATTATTAAAGTGTTTTGGAACATTTCAGGAGCCTGCAAGGAACGTTCAGATTATGTTTTACAGAAGAAATAAAATGAAAAACCAAAAACCGTAAAAATATAAAAAACTGTAACTAAATAAAAAACTGAAACTATTCATTAAGAAAAGTGTGCTACTAAGCACTATGGCGTAGGGGTAACCCTACACTATCCACATTATTATTCCGTACACAATCCAGCATCGATCGTGAAATAAAAAAGCAGCGTACACAAGGGGCGGGAGAGAACGCATTAGCCTGCGTTCAGATCAGACGGTACTGCGTCGCCCGCGGCGTCGCCGTAATCAGCGGCGCTTTGTGCTGAGAGATGGGAATTACAGATACGCACTAGGCTGCCTGTTGTTTCGCATTCAGGACAACTGACTTGGAGTCTGCAACTGCCTTTATTTTAAGTTGAATACAGAAATGATCGATGGTGACGGTTAACTGATTTAGCTTTCCTAATTATAATTTTAACACCACAATATTGGTACAACTTCGTAAAATCGATAATTGATTGATTCAAGCGTTGACCTATCGGAAGTTCACCAAATGAATTAAGAATTATACTAGATATTCTTGTTTCGTTTTGTATTCGTAGAATCGGCCTGGTTACATTTTGAGCGCAAGCATAAATATTTTTTGCCGTGCTATTATGGACAAAATGGAAACGGTATATTTTTAAATGGGTATATGCTGGTCTCTACTAGTTGGAAGGACGTCATGGTCCAAACCGCGGGAACAATAGGCAAGCAGCTGTCCAAAATGGCGTTCTAATTGGACAGGCTGTTTACGAAAATAATAACTAGAGCAGCTACCAATTTTTTTTTGTATATTTTTGCTCCACACTTTTGTGTATTTAGCCAGTGTCAAGTAAATTATAATTTATCAAGTGAATGATATTTCATGCAGATATGTATCTAGTCACAGTCCAAGTCAACAAGTCAAGTCATATTCTAGTCTAAGTCATACTCCTAGTAAAGTGGTGGCAACTTTACTAGAAGCTTCTATGGAGTTTTGGAAACAACACGAATAGAAGCGTTACACCATCATTATACCGCATTCTCACACTTATGCCTGTAATCCAGCACTACATAACGAATAAAACACCACCATTTTTCCAGACGGGCCCGACAGCTCAGTTGGTAGTAACCCTGCCTTCTGAACTGTGGGTTGTGGGTTCGATTCCCACCCAGGACAAACATTTGTGTGATGAAAATAGGTGGATGTGTTCTGTGTCTGGGTGTTATATTGTATTATATGTATATATTTACAAACAAAAAGTATTTAAGTATTGTATCAGTTATCTGGTTTCCATAGTACAAGCTTTGCTTAGTTTGGAGCTAGATGGCGTTGTGTGAGATGTCCGCACATATTATTATTATTATTATTAATTTTACGGACTAACACTGAAAATAACACAAGTTTTGGAAAATAATACAATGCGGTAAAGCGATCTTTCCTGTTTTCCCGCCAAATTTCCATAAATTTTGTTTTATGTGGTAAACTGATATTAGTAGGCATCTAATGTGTAAACATAATGAGAAGAAACAAAAAACACAAAACATAGACTCAACTATCATAACAATCGGGATAAGATCACAAAACAGCAATCAAGAAACAAAGCGCTGAATTATTTTCCTTTATTTCTTCTTTATCTCTATTTCACTCAAAAAGTAATTTTAACCTCAAATAATACGTCTCATTTTCCACTAGCGCGAGTAGCTGGCGACCTGATTTCGACTTGACTGAACAAGGCATGTGTTTGAACACATTTTGTTCACACGGCTTTGCCGCCCACGGCATCGTCGAGCTTTTGTTCTTTCCATTAGGCTAAAACTAAGGAGTTGTACTTACTCTTGTCGAAAAATATATAGGTACCTACTAGATATGCCCCACGGCAAGCTTATATAATCCAAAGATGTGAAATCTAGCCATGTGCTATTCTAAACTCTAAACAATGCAGTAGCAAAACTTAATCTAAGAAGCTCTATCTGTAGGCAAAGTGCCCAAAATGCTGCTGGCATTGCCCCGTTGAATCGCAAAAACATATAAAACGAGCTTCTGCCCGCAGCTTCGCCCGCGGCGTGGCCTATGGGACAATAATTCAACCACCTGTTTAACCCTTTTAAGGGAGTATTTCCCAAAAATCCTTTCTTAGCGGATACCTACGTCATAACATCTACCTGCATGCCAAATTTCAGCCCGATCCGTCCAGTGGTTTGGGCTGTGCGTTGATAGATCACTATGTCAGTCAGTCACCTTTGAGTTATATATATTTAGAAGATGTGCTAATAGATTAAAGTTTAAGTGAGATCATAAAAACTTCCATATCCTAGTTGTAACGTACTAACAAATATCAAAGTTATAGTAAGTATTGAAGTGGTTAAAAATAACACCCCGACACAGATGATATTTTCCATAAACTTTCGCTTAATTAATATTACCAGGGATTTTAATGTGAATTAGACAAATATTGGATAGTACTAACATAAATAAAATAATGGTTTTATAACAAGAAAATCTGTCAAACATACGAAATAATGAGCCTAGGTAATCAATACATTGTTCTTAATTCAAAAAGAATAGAATAGAAAGATATTTCATTCAATAATTGCCTAAAATTAAAGTACAAGCAGGTTTTTCTCATAATTAATATACATATGTGTACTACTAGGTCTACTAGGTGGTAGGACTTTACTGCAAAGTTCGTCTAGGTAGGTTATCACCGCTTTGCCAGTTATTCTGCCGCCAAGCAGTAGTGCGCAAGCACTGCTGTGTTCCGGTTCGAAGGACAGTGTAGCTAGTGGAATTACTGGGCAAATGAGATTTTATGATCTGATCTCACAGTTTAGTAATCTTATTACTAGATTGTGTTGATGTCTCAGGATGACGTGCGCAGTGCAGTGTCACGCGAAACTCTATACTTTAGAGTTCCGAGTGACACTGCAGCTGATATGGGCAGCCGTGTCGTTTAACATCAGACGAACGGCTAGCTCGTTACGTCATTATTTAACATAAAAAATACTAATAACAAATATTTAGAAAAAAAAAACAATTTTTCTTTAGACCACACGACTGAAGTGAAACTTCTTTAGTTTAGCTCCCTCTATCGGCCGGTATAACTGTGTTTTTGCTTTGTTTATGTAAATGTCACCATCTTGACAATTGTAAATTGTCATTTTACCGGACATATCAACATAATAAAATACATTTTTAACTTTGTTATGTTGACAATGAAGATCTACGTGAGCCAACGTCAATTTCCGTTCGCCTCGCATTCACCAGCTTACTCCTTAAGTCAAGCGTCTGTAGTTAGTATTACTTCAAAAAATAAGTTTATGACGCCTTCTGGAATCTCGATTTCATAAGGCGTCCTGTCCATGGTCTGATTTATATTCACTCAAAATATTGTATCAAATGTAAGCCCATGCGTATCCATCGCCCACTTTCACTATGACGTTTTTCGTCGTACAGCATACATTGACACTTATTGGCGCTGTCAGCACACAGCAGTGTTTACTGCGCGGGTGATGGATGCCGCGGAATCAGGAATCCATCTTCGTTTGATACCGGTTAGACAGAGGCAATGGTGGAAGGACAAAGGAAAAGTTTGTTATTTTTCTGCAGTATTGGAAAGTAATATATCTTATGTATTATGTATTTCTTGGTGTTCAGCGCAACAGAAACAGTCTAATTTTTTAATATAAAATTTCGTTTGTTTTTCTGAGCGCGTATATGGTAATATAATAATGATATAATAATAATATGTGTGGACATCTCACCCAACGCCATCTAGCCCCAAACTAAGTAAAGCTTGTGCTATGGGAACCAGATAACTGATACAATACTTAGATACTTTTTTGTTTGTAAATACATACATAGAATACAATATAACACCCAGACACAGAACAAACACCTATGTTCATCACACAAATGTTTGTCCTGAGTGGGAATCGAACCCACAACCCACAGTTCAGAAGGCAGGGCTACTACCAACTGAGCTATCGGGCCAGTATGGTATCTAAATATTTTAAATAATAAGGTGTCGAGCGGAAATTTGGATAGCATTTAGAAATTCGAAGGTCACGTAAAGAAATTGGAGTCCAGTAGAAATTAGAGATAGATACTACGTTAATCTGGTTCAATATAAAGCTGAGCTATCGCGAAATGGAAAGAATAACAATCGAAACAGTGTTTAAACTTGTCAGTCAATGTCACACATTTTCTCTAATCTGTGGTCCATGCTTGACAGTGACAGTGACAAAACGATTTTCAACTATAAAACGCTATCTGTTGGGTCTTTCTAAATTTTTTTTTTAGAATAGCCTAATATTAAGGCCCATTTTGTGGTAGCCAAAAAAGTGTGTGGTCACTTAAATAAACTGAAGTTTACTAGAGGCTAAAACCCAGATAAAATAACAACAAGTACCCAATGACCTCAGTCCGGTTATAAGCACGTTGTCAATAACATTAAAATGCTAATTGCATCAAATTTTGTCATAAACAATGTGTCACACTGTTAAAGCAGCGTACTTTAAATAAAAAGTAAGAAAAATTACCTAAAAAATGATGTTTATTTTAAGTGAAAACTTCTTTATACGCGTGAGCATTTTTTGGGGGAACCAAAATCATGAAACTGGCTTCATCGTCACCGAACGCTTTCTATGAGCTATATGTCATATGTTACTTAGCTTTCACATCTATCGGCAATCCCGAAAAACTGCCCGCACATTTTTTTTAGTTTGTCAGCCAGTGTTTTTCGATAGACAAATGTAGTATGTATGTAATAATGTAGTGTTTACGCGGCTTAACTCCGCTATCTATATATTTTAACACAAGCATATAATTCACTATCGGTGGTATAAAGCACCGTCAACATATGTAATAGAAAAACAAAAATAACCACACGCACTCCGCAATAGTATAAAAATCTCCGCGTAACGTTTTAGGGCGGGCGGCGGCGAGCGCACATTTTCCAACCGGAAGTTCGTTGGGCGGACTCGAACAGCGGATTTATGGCGCCGCATCCGGTTCCGCCACCCCACGACATACATTATATCGATTTTCGATTCATATTTTTGGTTTGTGCCTATTTCTGTGGTTTTTATGTTATTTTAGTCAATGTTGCTGAACGCTAAAATAAAATGCAATAGTTTGAACGACCGGTTTATTTCCGCTTTAGCTGGTATATAAGGTAAATGATTTTAAAGTATTTATTTTGTTAATAGAACTGAGATATAACTCTACTAGTTGCGCCCCGCGGTTTCACCCAAGGATATAAGGTATTTTAATTATTTACGCGTCCCACGAGAAAATTTAACTTTTCCGGGATAAAATGTAGCCTGTATGTTAATCTAGTGTATAAGCTGTCTTGGTACCGAAATTCATTCAAATGCATTCAGCCGTTTGATCTTGAAGGAGTAACAAACATACACACATACACACAAACACCCATACACACATACAAACTTTCGTCTTTATAATATTAGTGTGATAGTGTGAAGTGTGATATACCGACCATTATATTCAAAGATGGTACTCACTCCAAGGGAAGCTGCCTGAATACTGCTGTATAAGCATGATGACAGATTTGTAATTTGAGGGGATCCTCATCATAAATTCTGATTTCTAAAGCAAAATGAATAAATGCCATACCTAACGAGCAAAAGTAAGCAGCCATTTTTTAGACATGAGAGAGTCTTACCGCTAAATTATATAGTTTCACAACGCGTTTATATTTATCCCTATGCATTTGTCAAAGAATATAAATGGGCATAAATAAATTTCAATTTATTATCGTGTCTATAAACTTTCTGTAACTATAAATGCTTCTTTAAATACGCCTACTAAATACACTAAACAAACTTAATAACGGACTATTTCCTCCTAATTGAACCAATAATTGTCCAAATATTAAACGCTTGGCTCTAAATTCCCATTGTTCGATTCCCTTGGTTACCATTTAGAGCTAAATCGAGCAATATTTCGATTCGAATCGTTCGTTTACACCTGATACCTACCTGTTATTATGGTATTCAAATATAAATACACATAAATATAAGGTCGGAAGTGGAAGTACCATCTCAGGCGATTATGCGTATTATTTCATACAATATAAGGCCAAAATGTAATAATTATCTTTTTAAGCCTGACATGGAATTTGTGAATAAATAACGCCAAGGCCACAGTATTACAATCCTTACAGTAGCGTAACGCTTTTGATGTGGGGCAATGCCGCCGCACGCGTGGGTACTTACGCTACCATACACTAATACGCCAGGGCTGTCACAAACATAGAAATAAAATATTGTGATTGTTATGATAGAGAAATCATTTACTAATAATAATTACGTATTATATGTATAGGCTGCGGGCTTGACATGGACACGGACATGACGAGCAAACTATAGAACTATAGGCCTTCAGCACATGTACCGGGCCGTGTCCGGAACAAGAATGATCCGTAGTACATCGAGCGCTCCCTTTTTATAGCCAGATGGGTTGAGGAGCGATGACAGTTAAAGGTGTTGCCTTTGTAATAAATTTAAATACTACCACAGGGTAAATTACGGTACTGCGCTGCGCTGCGCATAGAGTTTACAACTGGATGTTGCCACCGTCTTATGCAAAAGTTTCAATGCACGTGGCTTTTTTCTTCTAGGATGAAAATGTATAAGATTTTTGTGTGGTTGGTTACCCAAGCGCTGGGTTTGAATATGGATAATCTGTATTAAATCAAAATATATTGCGATAATACGACTTTATGAAAATCAGCACATCAGCAGTCAATCAGCACAGTTAATTACGCTACACAGTTTGAATATATGGCCCAATAAAATATCTTCTGATTGCTCGCTCAAACTGAATACAAGTTTGTTCCCTGCGGCAAGAACGCTAATTGCATACGTATATAGAACAGTGTTTGCGTCACAATATTTAGCGATTTAAGTAAAATTCACTAAATGAAATTAAAACATATTTTGAATTGCGCACGCGTCATCTTTCCGAGATCGATACCACAAACTCCGTTTGTTTGTGGTGTGTGGCCCGCGGCGCCCACTTCTCCGCGAGTTTCATTACGTTGCTCTGCGCATACATTCGTTGTGCAACTAGATGATTTTAAAACTGTATCAAGGTTATGTTTGTCCAAGACGATTACTAAGATCGTATTATGGATACAAGACCACGTCGTGTGAAGTTTTTAAAAGCAAGGAAACCAACCATAACTTCATTATATTCTTCAGCGTAGCATTCTATGTATTCGCACACTTAAAACAACAACACTTCCCATTCCTCTCGGAACCTAAACAAGGGGTATTCTCGAAACGCCGCGAGTTCTAAACTAAGTAGAACTGCAAACAAGTTAACTCTAAGTCCACTATTACTAAACTTTTCAGTTCTAGGAAACGCTTAAAAATCGCTCACGATATCGTTCGCATTCGTCTTGGAATGGGAGACTGGTATCGGTATCGGGGGTCGCATTGACCTAAATGAGCCAGCATTTGGCGACTCGCCCACATCATATCCTCGACTTTATGCTAGCCTGGTACTTTTATGTGATACATTATTGGTTTTACAACGACCTCTTGCAAAGCGAAGCTCTTACAAAAACTCGACGCATCATGTACAGGCGTAAACACAATTATATGTAATATTTTATGCAAACAAACATACGGCCTGCTTGATGGGAAACTATCAACGTAGCCTATGATCATTTGTAACACTATATACGTACCACTTATGTATGACAAGATTATGTTTGAGAAAATTTGCTCACAAAATATCAAGAGATGATCGAGGCACAAAACCCGAATAAATTACTGCATTTTTGCTGGTTAGAGCTATATAGAGCCAAATATATCTACTATAGAGATATATATACTTATGATAGGTAGATATTATTTTGATACGCATATCGTATGCTACAATCTAGTTGCCATTATTCCTGCATAATCTTGTGGCGTCGCACGTAGGTTTTATTTAATTTCTAATTAGTTGCGCCCCGCGGTTTCACCCACAGATAAAAAGTATTTTAATTATTTACTCATCCCACGGGAAAATTTCACTTTTCCGGGATAAAATGTAGCCTATATGCTATTCCAGTGTATAAGCTATCTTGGTACAGAATTTCACCTAAATCCATTCAGCCATTTGAGCGTGAAGAAGTAACAAACATACACACATACAAACTTTCGCCTCTATAATATTAGTGTGATATTTTCTATGGTGATTTTCAATTTTATAATTGTTGGAACAGCAGACGGTTTATTTATTTTTCTACGTTGTAATTGTAAGAAATATTTTCGTTCTACTCATAATTCCTTCGGAAATAAATGTTGAATAGTTAAATTGTTAATTACGACGCTTTAGTCCGTCCCAAGGTGTTACGTAGAGCCCCGAGATTCGAAGCCCACAGACTGCGCAGCCGGGGACGCCGGACGTAACGACTCGACGGTGACCACCATAACAACGGTGGCTAAGACACATGGTCGCCGCAGGTCCTATAAACGACAAGGCGACCCTTGGTTACCAAAATCTTATACTAACTAACAATAGCTAAAAAGCTAAAAAACGCAAATACTTGTTTTGAGTCTGGGTGTTGTGGGACCAAAAATCTATAGTAGACTTAATAAAAATATCTAGTGCCTTTATTCTCTTTATGACCTCTGTGGTGTGGTGGTGGAGCAGGTCGGTTCATAACCCGGAGGTAGCGGATTCGATTCCCGCGGCAGGACAAGTATTTGTGCACAGAAAAAAGCGCAAATACTTGTTTTGAGTCTGGGTGTTGTGGGACCATGGTTCTCTTAGTTCTTGGGTCCCTAGATACAGGGAATCCTAGGTAGGGTCCAGGATCTATATATGTGATCGTTGGGCGTTATTATTATCATTATTAATACTAAAATCTTCTAGTTAATAAAATGTATCAATTAATTACCTTTCTAAAGTAATAGCCGATGAAACTTCGTATTTAGAATTACATATATAATGGTGTTCATTAACACTAATTATAAAAGAACGAATCTAATTCATTATTCAGAATATCCATCTTAAAACTACCACATATTTGCAGCAACTACTAATGAACCTTCAAACTTAATGTTTAGAAGAAAATAAGTTAAAGTAGAACATTATAGTACTAATGTTGGCTCAAAGTTTTAATAATATCATCACACATGCTGCCATGTCTCGGTCTATTATGAGCATAAATTAAATTACAAAAGTTTCTAATTGTTTCTACTGCGAACGAAACCCGTTATACGCGTCTGCATAAACTTATGCGTAGGCTACATTTTACTCAAGAAGGTTTTTATTTCTATTATTATACCTTGACTGGCCCGATAGCTCAGTTGGTAGTAGCCTTCTGAACTGCAGGTTGTGGGTTCGATTCTCATCCAGGTCAAACATTTTGGTGGTGAACACATATGTTTGTTCTATGTCTGGGTGTTATATTACATTCTATGTTTGTATTCACAAACAAACATTATCTAAATACTAGCCACGCCCCGCAGTTTAACCCGCGGATAGAAAGTATTTTAATTATTTGCCTAGCCCACGGGAACGTTTCAATTTTCCGGGATAAAAAGTAGCCTATGTGTTAATCCAGTGTATAAGCTATCTTGGTACCGAATTTCATCCAAATCCATTCAGCCATTTGAGCGTGAAGGAGTAACAAACATACACATATACACACATACAAACTTTCGCCTTTAACTGTAGTTTTAGAGAAGTGGTTTAAAATAATTTATTTGTTAGTATGTAGATTATCTTTGTTTTACTTAATATCACATTATTCAAATCACTCATCTACTCATATTTTACTCCACGGGAAATGCTGACCAGGCGGGCGCCAGATGACGCTTGACCTCTCCAAAAGTATTCCAGCAAAACATAAATGCAAAAAATGCTCTGCTTAAAAATATGGGCTCAGTTCAGCACTCAAAACGGCCAGGGCGGGAGGCGGCCATTTTTTGCGTCGAGGGCGGACAATAAAAATAGTTCAATTTATGTGCACCAATCCAAGTTTCAATGTTACACTGAATTTTCATTATGAATTCGGTTGATTTATCGCGATCGAATCAATCAGCTTTTGTGAGTTATAGAGTGGATATTGGCAGTTCATTTTTGATTGGGTTGCCCGCTGACTGTAGGACCAATTTCTTTACTTTTGGGATGTTTGTGTTTGATTATATCGGATGGCATGTTTTCATCAATGGAGTTTATTATTTATATATCATTACGGAGTTAATGACTGCTATATTTTCGTTTATTTCCTGATTATTAGAAACGATTCTTATACAGTTATAACCAAATCAAAGCGTAAAAAATCGAATTCAGGCTTATATGGTTTTTTCATGGATGCCATTGTCAGAACTGGACCAAATTAAAATAGAACCACACGGTAAAAAAAAAAAAATCTTAAAAAAGACACAGCTTTCAATCATAAAAAAAGGTTCACCCAGTCGAGAGTACTATGATAGCAAACATTAAAAAATACAGTCTAATTGAAAACATCCTCTTATTTGAAATCGGTTAAAAATGAAATTACTTAAGTATTGTAAGATAAATAACGGCTAAACTCACGTCAATTAAAAATTCGAAATTACTCCAACCAGGTTTCGGACATATTCGATGTCCTTTATGATCTACGTAAGAGATCATTAAAAATGAAAAATAAATACCACAGATATTTATTTAGCATCATTATATTTAATAAAAATCTGAAGTCGATACCGACATAAGTTCGATACGATAATGTCACGCGACGAAGCTATTTCCTTCCACGTTTCCTGTAAACCCTAAAACAATGCGATACCGTCTTATTATGGCAGTTGCCGGTGTTATCGGAGTCATCTGTGTTGAGATAAACACAAAACAACGTGAAAATAAAAGAAATTGAACAGATAGAAAGGTTTTTCAAACAATCAAATTGCAAGTTTACAAAAATTGAAATAAACAATATAGAACGACCGACTAATATTACATGCGAGTTCGCCAACTATAATTATGTATGTAAGACGGCAGCAACGTCCAGTTGTAAACTCTATGCGCAGCGGGCAGTACCTTAATTTACCCTGTCGTAGCATTTAAATTTATTTCACAAAACTGCACCTTTGTACACCTTTGTATCACTGGCTTGGGTTTTAGACGCTTAAAATGAGTAGCACAAAAGACTAGATAAAGCTTTGCACACCGGTTCTTTACTTGACACTTAGGACCTTATTAATAAAATAAAGAAATGTGCTAATATATCAAAACTATATATTACATTCAATTATTTATATTGGGTACGCTACCTACTGATAGTGGGCTGGAGCATTTTATATGTCATCGCGGCTAGTATATACATTTTTAGTAGGTAGTGTATATAGTAGTACCTATTTATTAGTATTTATTATTTTAATAGTTAGTGAGTTAGTTAAAATAATAAATCCTACCAGATAACTATAGTACAAGGAATGCTAAGAAAAAATCTTTTAGTTAATATATAATGATTTTAGGTCCGTATCACTGAACGCCGCTGAGTTCGAATCGATGCTTAAGTCAAAATTTAATTCAAAAGATGAATAGACTTTAGCATCAATTGAGCTTTGTTCAGTAATACGGGCGCAGTTCTCTAAACAGAGTTTACCAAACCAAGAACTTCAATGTTCCAAAGTTTATTAAAAAAAAGTGGAACGGTACATTACCTTTATGAAAAGTTTTGAAACACAACCCATTGTATACCTGAACAAGCGAGTCGAGTGTTTTGAAGCTGAACAACTTTTCATTTTTCTTAACGCACATTTACTTTGTAAGATTTGTGAATCTACCGAATAAAAATGTACAGAAATTCACTGAAAATTTTCTTGTACCTAAATTATTAAATTTGCTACGTTATGTACAAAAATGTACGTAAACATAACCTATAAATATAGCTTACTAGTTGTTTACCGCGATTTTGCCCGCGGATAAAAAGTATCCTTCGTGTTAAACAAGCGTATAAGCTATCTGCATTTCATGTTTCATTAAAATCCATTCAGTAGTTTTTGCGTAAAATAATAATAAATATCCATACATACAGACTTTCACGTTTATATATTAGTAAGGAAAGACTTTTCTGTAGCACTTTTCTTTTTTTTTATCACGATGTTTTTGTGTAGTACTGTAGATTTCTTAGAATTCTATTTCGTTAACTACAAGTTGGTAAAAACTTTCTTTAAATTATTATCACTTTGAATTCAGGGAAACGTAATGAATACATGAGTATTATCGTCCTTTATATAAAGTAAGCTTTTCTAGCTCCGGTTTATAAATACACGACACATTCGTGTTAGGAGATTAGGTACAACATCCGTGGGAGATTTCATAATCGCATGAACTTAATGCGAGAAGATTGCGAGGAGTTTAAGGGGCAAAATATTAAAAAATCAAAGACATACCTTTCTGAAATGTGGTAATTTGTTTATAAATTTTAAATTGAACAGTTTAATAATCAGTTTTGTCCATCACATGCCCTTAATAATAATAATAACAATAATATAATAATAATAATAATATGTGTGGACATCTCACACAACGCCATCTAGCTCCAAACTAAGCAAAGCTTGTACTATGGGAACCAGATAACTGATACAATACTTAGATACTTTTTGTTTGTAAATATATACATAGAATACAATATAACACCCAGACACAGAACAAACATCGGTGTTCATCACACAAATGTTTGTCCTGGGTGGGGATCGAACCCACAACCCGCAGTTCAGTAGGCAGGGTCACTACCAACTGAGCTATCGGGCCGGCCAACTAACCTTAGGCCTTACTAATAAAGACTGTATAAAAGTGGAATAACTACTCAGTCTTTCCTCTTATTTTATCCTTGCTCATTTCTAGCTCGATAGAGAAACAAAATACAAAATCACTATTTCTTCGTTACACATTATTTAAAGTTGTATAATTTTATGAAAACCTCTGTGGTGTGGTGGTTAGGTAAGTCGGCTCGCTACCCGGAGGCGGAGGGTTAGTTTCCCAAGACAGGACAAGTATTTGTGCACAAAAAAAAGCGCAAATATATTTTTCTGAGTCTAGGTGTTATGGAACCATGATCCTCTTAGTTCCTGGTTCCGTAAACACAGGGAATCCAAGTTGGATCTATGTATGTGATCGTTGAGCGTTTTTTTTTTATAATTTCACAGGAGTATGTGAGAATGTGGTTTAATTCTCCATCGACACGATAAATGTGAAACTCTATAAAACATTGCACGCTGTTTATTATTGGACCACAAACAAAACATTGGCACTCATTTAATCAACGCACGATGTAATTTATCGCAATCAATAACGTACTTAGCACCATTAATCCATTTAATACATCACATCACCAATACAAGCTTCGAACACCTGTGATCACAAACACTAGAGAAAGGGGAGCATGCATTTATTACATCCACACACGCGTTAAGGCGACGTTTCTATATTTATTTACGTAACTAAATCGCGTCTTCAAGACGCCGTGCGGCGCCACCGTCGCCGTCGCCTGCAGTGTGCAGGAAATTAAAATCAGTGGCAGTTGGGAATAATGAGAATCGCATTACTCACTCTCCCTCATCCCGCTCACCTGTATGAGTTTTCTCGAAATTAACGCGGCAATCTTGCAATATAACGACCTCTTAGATGACGAATATTTTTGGTGGAATCTGTTATTGATTAATTTTAGTCTTTTTTGAAGTAAAACTTCTTTACGCACGCTTAATTTGAATAAGCTGGTATATGCGAAGTGAAAGGTAATTGATGTTGGTTCACGTAGATCTCCATTGTCAACATTACAAAGTTAAAAATTTGTATTATGACTATGACGACATGATTATGACGACATTAACATTAAACAAAGCCAAAACCAAATTATATCGGCCGATAGATGGAGCTAAACTAAAGAAGTTTTACTTCTGTCGTGTGGTCTAAAGTACACTCGTTTTTTTTTTTTTGTTATTATAACACTGTCAGGATTGTTTGATTCAAATAAGTGTTGAGGAACTAAAATTGGCAGAATAAAGAATGCTAGTGCTGTTTGTATTTTTATTTCGACGCCAAAAAGGACCTTGCACCATGCACGAGATGCAGAAATGTGAAGTTTGAAGCCTTGTTTAGGGTTGTATTTTATGAATACTTCTCTCAGACTATGCCAAACATTGAAAAAATTAAACAATGTTGACGTTAAGACTTGGGAATATAATTATGTTTTGATAATAATTTTAGTACGCGAACAGACCCTTTTTATCTTTACAATATTTGTGAATAAAATTTTTAAATCGTTTTATTTATCCACATTTTGTTAAGATTCCATAATATAATAATAATAATAACGGCTTAGCTTAATTATTTTTTTCTATTGCAACACACTTTTAGTTGCTGTTAGTAACTGGCTCCCAGAAGAAGGACATCGAATATATGTCCGAAACCTGATCGGAGTAATTTTGACTTTTAATTGACGTGACGTTTAGTTGCCCGTTATATTTTTATGTATAATTCTCACGATAGTTTTAAAAATAAAACGCTTCTAGTGATATCAATCTTTGATTATCCCTTTTTATGCATTTTAACAAAGTTTATTTTCGAAGTCATCTAGTCAAGTCATAGGTCTAGTCAAAGTCATACTCCTAGTAAAGTGGTGGCAACTTTACTTGAAGCTTCTATGGAGTTTTGGAAACAACACGAAAAGAAACGTTTCACCATCATTATATTATTTTCCCACACTCACGCCTGTAATCCAGCACTTAACAAATAGAATGCCACCAATTTTATGCACTAACACTGAAACTAACACAAGTATTGGAAAATAATACAATGCGGTGACGCAATCTTTTTCGCGTTCCCGCCAAAAACTCTTTAACAAGGTTATTTACAATTATTGACAACCCTAGAAACAGCGTACATTACTCGTATTACGCCGTTACGCAAGGAGCTAGGCTCCGATATTTCAGCGTGCAAGCGTCTTTACAGTGGCGTTCCTAATCCAATTTATTGTTTTAATCTAAGAAGCTCAGCTTTGTCATTTTGAAAGAGAAGTTACTGTCAGTACTGGATCTTATAGTAGTTTAAAGTCAATTTTATTACTAGTTATCGCTTGCGGCTGCTAGTTACGCTGGTTTCACTCCTTAAGTGCTCCTTTCATTCGTGTCCCTTAGGAATGGATTTTCACACACATCTCAGTAGCACTGTTTTAAATAATTAAAAGATTTACAAATTAAAAATTATATTTTAAAGCCACAAGTAACTTTTAAAAATGCAGTCAGTATTTTTAATAGTAATTAAATCACAATTGGTGAAAATATCGATGAATATACACAAAAAAAACATAAAAACGAACATAGTACCTCCTAATTTTTGGAAGTCAGTTAAAAGGCCAATGCATGTAATTGTACACCGCGCAAATCGTGAATTCATCAATATTAGGAAGATACAAGAAGTAGGTTATTTTAATTGTTATTGTGTTATCACCGCCATAAAAACAATAGCATAATAAAAAAAACAACGCGTCGTAGATAAACTTTGCGTCTTAAAATTTACTTTAACCTTTATCGTGAAATATAAATTACTCTTCCTAACTTAAAGTTGACCCACTTTAAGTAATACGATAGAGACACTTCCCGGAGTAAGTTTAAACTTAAATTCTCGTCTAAAAATATTCTCAACTTACACGTTCCGCGTCTAGAAAATATACCTTACCTATTAACATGACCTATTTCGTTCCATCACAATGTGTTTTTAATAGATATTAATTTAAAATAATAGCTAAATGACGTCCAGTGCACGCATCAAGATTCCTGGTGTTGGTATTCCATTCAGATGTCCATAAGCAATGGCAGCATAGCATCCGGAAGACGCCCACTGCTGAACACAACCTACCACAAGAAACGCACTTTAGAAGCTTATCATTGGGTTTATAATCATCACGCTCGGCAAGCACCTTGGTGATCGCGGAAGATTTAAATGTACAGAGGAGGAATTTGTTACCCATTCTCTTGATATTCCCTTAGCTGACTTTTACAGCGCCTACGGGAAGAGAAGGGGTGGTCTTATTCCCACACCACCGGGACCACACGGCATGAGGTTTTGTTTACAGTACTTAGTACGTCCCGAACTCAAACCTCACGGCCTTGTACCTCTACAACGTCTTGACCGATTCTGCACATATTTGAAACACTGAGACCCAATGTTTCTGCTGGATGGCGATTAAAAATTAATCAAAAGTCGCCGACAACAAAATAATTCCATGAACTTGTAGAGCCTATATACTAAGTTTCGTCAAGATTCGCTGAAAATGCGATCTGAACGCGAGTACGTACATCCGGACAGATGAAAGCAAATTTCGCGAATTGAAGCAGAAACATTCGCTCACTTCGTTCACTCGATCAATTATAATGGTAACGTTTAGGTAGACACTGTAGGAGCCAAAGTACAATCATGCTTAATTCTTTAAATAAATAAATAATTGAATTGAAATTTAATTTAATTACCAAATTGTTGGTTTTATATTTCTTTAGAATGGCAATGATCAAGAAAATTCTACATGAGGTTGCGTTTAAAAATCACTTGACGTAGTTTTCGAAAATTAGATAAACTATCTAGGTTTGCTAATTAAATAAAATGTTAGGGTAAAATTGCTACTACACATAATAATACTTAGTATGACGTGGCAACACTTTGAGTGTGCACTAAATAATGTACCTACTCACAATGCATGTGTTACCGAGGCAGGTTTTAAGGCCTCGTTCCTCTTACCCAAGTGTAAAATATTAGACGCTTGTAGCTCAGCATCTCTTAGATTATGCAAGTTGCCGCGCCTTAATAAAGTGCAGTGGAACTAAGTAGAGCTTGGAACTTAGTGTAGAAATGTGAGTGCAAATTTTGAGAATTTGTATTTCGAATTTTCACTACTGCTAATTCGTCTTTGACTAAATTGAATAGATGCGTATTTTCAAAGATTATTAATAGAGTAGGTCTCTGGGTGGGCGTTGTACGGCATGTGCTTATCGCTGTACGGGAATACCAACACCTTCACACAAAAAAATACTTTCATGTTATTACATTGACAGCCATTGTAGTTGTGGTGGTTGATTAGGTCGATATGACCGGGAAATGGCGGGTTCGATTCCCGCGGCAGAACAAATATTTATGCAAAGAAAAAAAAGGCGCAAATACTTGTTCTGAGTCTGGTTGTTGTGGGACCATGGTCCTCGTAGTTCTTGGGTGTCTAGACACAGAGAATCCTAGGTAGAGTCCAGAATCTATGTATCGTCGTATGTGATCGTTGGGCGTTATTATTATTATCATCATAACATAAATTTAGTATACATTACTCATTGTTGAAGTATACATAATATATTAGTCCGATAGTTTTGACTTGAATTTTACCAGCAAGCTAAACAGTTAAGGTCCATCTAGTCATTTTATTTTGATCGAAGCACGTACTAATCGACTAGGGAATGAGCATTTGAAAAAAATAAGTTTTGTACTTATTGTGTTTGGAACAATAGTTCTACTTACAAAATTCCTTACAACCGAAGTGACCATTCGCCAAGATCGTAATTTGACGTCCAACGTAATAAGTCTAGGGAACTTCGCCGTGGCCGTTTGAAGGGGAGCAAAATAAGTACACAAGATTAATTGTTCCCGGGCGCAAGCAGTACATCCACCCGTTTTCGCTGAGATAGCAACTATCGGTGCTTTGTTGGCTGTCGTGGAACCTTAGATGGTCCAACAGCGATCTTGGTAGTAGTTTTTTTTTTTAATGTTTTGGCTCCACACTTTTGTGTATTTAGCCAGTGTCAAGTAATTAATAATTTATCAAGTTAATGATATTTCACGCAAATATGTGTCAAGTCACAGTCGAAGTCATCAAGTCAGGTCAAAGTCATACTCCTAGTAAAGTGGTGGCAACTTTACTTGAAGCTTCTATGGAGTTTTGGAAACAACACGTAAATAAACGTTTCACCATCATTATACCATTTTCCCACACTCACGCCTGTAATCCAGCACTTAATGAATAGAATGCCACCAGTTGTATGCACTAACACTGAAAATAACACAAGTTTTGGAAAATAATACAACGCGAAAAAGGTTGCGTCACCAACCTTTTTCGCGTTCCCGCCAAAACTCTTGGTAGTAGTTCTGCGATCAGTAGACCTCGCAAGCATAAGGTTTTTGCAACAATTATGTTTAGTCTGTGGCGCAGACTTGATTGTGCACAGACTCTGTGCACTATCACATTAACAGCCTGAAGATGACTGCTGAACACAGGCTTCCTCCATAAAACGCCACTTTGGATGCTTATAACAGGTTTTGCCATAATCTTCTTCTTCAGTTGAGTATACTGATCATTAGTATTCTTTTCGCTCCTTTTTCAAAAAGTTCGTCATTGTAGCGCACCAAAACGGGGCTAAATTATTTTTTAAATTTTTTCCTGTGATATTTTACTCGACGAAAACGAAAAAGTTTTTATTCACAAGTATAAGTAAAATAATTAATATTATAGAAACTGACGTAAGTAGTATTCATAACTACAACTATTACACGGCTAACACGAGATACAGTCGAACAACTCGACCGGTGTTCGGGCAATATAGATGCCCATCCTAAATGAGTACGCGCGGCGGTGCTGGCGGCTCGGCGCTGACTCAGTAAAGTAATTTCCAATATGTTGCCGTCAAAGTCACAAACCATTTACCTATTTAAATACTTACGAAAGGTTTATGAAGTGGAAGACAGAAAAACGAGTGAATTTGCTTACGGAAGGAGCCTTTCTTACGTATTTTGATGAACTTTCCAAAAAAATTCAAAGAACAATCTTTTGGAACACATTTCAATGTAACGGCGTAGCGGTTTATACTCTTTGGTTACGAACAACTACCTATAAAGACAAGATATTTCCTGTGTCTAGGGACCCAGGAACTACGAGGACTATGGTCCCACAACACATAGACTCAGAACAGGTATTTGCGCTTTTTTTGTGTACAAATACTTATCCAGCCGCGGGAATCAAACACGCCGCCTCCAGGCTATGAGCCAACGAACTCAACCACCACACCACAGAAGCTGTTAAAGCTAAAATAAAACTATCCCTATTTTACAACTTATAAAAATACGAGCAAATTAAGTCAAAACATGCAGCGTCAAACCTCACGCTTCCACTATCGATACAGCAACATCACCAGCTTTCCACATCACCCCGCTGAGGCTTATATAGAAGCTCAGCACTAATCAAACCCCGCTTGGAAGGCTTACTACGGTTTGCTCATAAGCGGTATAAAAAGACGTATCTGCGTGAAAGCGGTATAAAAAGATCCTTGGAACGAGATAAAACTGGCGACAACTTGTGTAACTCTGTGGAGCCCTGCAAATGACGGGCATGGCCTGCAAATAGGGTTGTAAATGAGAGATTCCAGAATGTTTATATTTTATTCTATTGAAAGTATTCAGGTTAAGCTGAATTCGGTTGGAAAGTGAGTAATAAAAAAATGTGTATCAATGACAATTTTGATAGATAAAACAATTTTTTGGTTTGTCTCCACACTTTTGTGTATTTAGCCAGTGTCAAGTAATTGATAATTTTTCAAGTTAATTAATGTATATATGTGTCAAGTCACGTTCCAAGTCAACAAGTCAAGTTATATTCTAGTCTAGTGTAGTCTAGTCAAGTCATACTCCTAGCATAGTGGTGGCAACTTTACCAGAAACTTCTATGGAGTTTTGGAAACAATACGAAAAGAAACGTTTAACCATCATTATACCACTTTCCCACACTCATGCCTGTAATCCAGCACTTAACGAATATAATGCCACCAGTTTTATGCACTAACACTGAAAATAACACAAGTTTTAGAAAATAATAAAATGCGGTTACGCAATGTTTTTCGTTTTCCCGCCAAAACTCCAAACATTATGGCTTTTAAAGTTTCGCTTTTTAAAAATTATAAAAAAAAAACAAACTTTAAAAACACTTTCAATCAAGTCACCTTTCACACAAAAAAAAAACTCAATGTCGGTTCATCACAGAGCAAGAAAAATAATATGGTCCGAGGCTTGCTCAACACTTCTCATACAATTCAAGCGAGTCACGTTTTAGAATAAAACCTCTATTATTAACCTATGCAAATGACATTTAATGTATTGTTTTAACATTTGCGTCGGTATTACAGAACGATGCTCAATCATCGATCGGTGCTCAAGCAGAGATTTCATTCATAAAGTGATCAATTAGGGAATTAAATCTCTGCTTGAGCACCGATCGATGACTGAGCATTGTTCTGTAATACGGACCTTAGTGTGTAAGAGGTTGGCGCATTAATGTTCGGCACAAAGTTTGACACCCATTTTTGAATTCCAGGTGTATGGGGAATTGGGCGTTATTTTGTGTCCTGAGGGGTAATCACGGAATTTTGATTGCAATGCAACAAGAGAAAGTTCATTCCAAACCTAAATATTTCTATAGTAACTATGCCTATAAACTACGTATCGATACTGTCTAATCCTTAATTTTTGTGTTTCTATCTGTTGCAATCAAACTACGTGATCGCCCAGCTGCTCTATGGGTTCATCCGTTTGGAAACTACAATGTCAAAGATTCATATGTTAAATTTGTAATACTTAGTTTGGTCCGCGGGTTAAAAACAGTTTGTCAGGTTTAGATCTCCAGTGCTTTTCTATTTCAAAGTTTTTTAAATATGAAGGGGTGAATAATACCCTCACCGTTTCCTATCACTACGGGGCTGGCGTTGGAAGTATCTTGAACCCTATACTGAAGTGGGGTGAGATAGTATCGCGTTGGGTCTTTATTGCATCCCCTAAATACCACCTTATATTGTTTGGCAATTTCCTTTAACGTTTCTTGACCGAGTGGTTTTGGCTCTGCATTGATTATTCCAGATATCAATAAGAAACAAATATATAATATAGATTTACATGAAATAGCCATTGCATCTCATTAAAGATCGGTCAAATCCACGGTATCCCAATGCCAAAGCACTCTGGCTTCCCGTATACATATTTACTAAGGATGGCCATTGGACAAGGACAGTTATAGATGCGTTTCCGGCACTGTCTACTGAACTAGTCGATTAATCTTGCACCTTCGAGTTTAGAGAGAACGCGTCTTCAGTAATAGATGAGTTGGAATGTCTAATGAATGGGTGCGCTCCGTCAAAAGATATGGCTTTTAGACCATAACTGATGGTACTGAAAACTTTTTGTTTATTAGTGATTTTAGTAATAATAATAATAATAACGCCCATCTATCACATAGGTAATGTTTGTCGTTTCTAGGATTTATACGTACACTAGAAATGTTCAATAAGTATTATAATTTGATAAGAAATAAAGATAATTAAAAATTGAATTGAAAATTGATCACATAGGTACTCACACTACATACTCATGCCTGTAATCCAGCACTTAACGAATAGAATGCCACCAATTTTATGTACTAACACTGAAAATAACACAAGTTTTGGAAAACAATACAATGCGGCGACGCGATCTTTTTCGTATTCCCGCCAAAACTCAAAAGTTTACTTATACATAAAACTAAAAAATATACACAGTAAACTTTTTTCATCTGAATGTCGAACTTCATGACTAGGCCATTATAAAGTAAAATATATAAAAAGCTATTTAATTTCATACGTTTACCCCATAAAAGACAAGTACTCCATGTTAATATAGTGCATCCTAGAAATTCAAGTTCCAAGCTCAAGAGTAGAGTGGGCTAAAACGGTACGCTGCTAGAGTGCTCAGGAAATTAAATCACTACCACCTTACTTTATAATCTCGAGTCACTAGCAATTTCCGATTAAGAAAATGCAGTTCAAGTGTGATTCAGTGGAAGCTTTTAGCTAAGTAGATTGAGAAAATTTGATGTCAAATGTTACTTTATGTTCGACCATTCTGCAAATCTGTGTTATGATTGTTTGCTCTTTCGATCTATGTATTTTCTCTTCTCTTTATTTTTGTTTTTTGTTCTTTAAGCTAACTGAATCAAAACTTTGCCAAACTGATACCTTGGTCTGAAGGCTTTACTTCAAAACCCAAAACTCAAACAAGTTGTTGCAAATTTGCTAATTTTAACACTTTTACAAGTTTATAAATCAAAAAACTTAAAATACCTGTATTATGAAATTTTTCTCAGTACAAAAAATTACAAAGTGCCTAATGTCAAATATAGCAAGCATATATATATAATAAATAAGTTACAATTCGGTACAATACAATAAAGAAACCCCGATCCAAAGCTTTATTTATTAGCTTTATTATTATTATTTATAACTGATTACAATTAACACAACATAATGATAAACACTACAAAAGTTTATTATTATTCCTTACCTAAGTAACTCATGAAATATTATTTTAAAAAACTCTCGTCATGAACTGTGTGACTTTTTATTAATTTTAAGAATAATTTATCTTCTTCTTTGTAAGGTTATCGGAAAGAGGGAACTCTTACCCCGACCTCCTCTTAAATTCTCCTTGAGCGGCTAAAATAGTGCACCAATTGAATACAAATAGATTCTGACTTTATTTGCACATTTCAGTGAAATGTCGATCTTAATTTGGAAACTTTATGGTTGATAGAGTTTCTGTCTGCAGGAAGAAGGAAAATAAATGATAATTAAATTGGAAAACTCTTGGTCCGACTATTAAGTTATGCCTTAAAGTACGGCATAATATGAAGGTAGCCCCAACGGGTCCGTAAAATCAACAACATATATTTTTCAAAAATATTCAGTCGATCAAAAAATAAGTTAATCAGATTCGGATCCAATCGTACATAAGAATTGGGGAATGCAATTTAGTCAAATAATGAATTCATTCGCTAGAATAGATAACGAGCAATCTTTTTTTAGCTTTATTAAAATGGCGTATAATGTATTTTATAGCCACATTTTAATGTTTTCACTGAGTGCTAAAATGGCTCAACGTATTTATATGCAGGATAGGTGTGAAAAAAACTCAAAATTCAAACAATTTATTTTAAATGTATAGATAGACTAATTTTAGCAAGTTAAAAACCTAATGCCATCTGTTCTTAAAGTCTATTGAAATACAATTTAGCTAAGCAACACTTTCCCCGCGGTCAATACATTTGTGAAATTCGTGCCAACTTGGCAGACCACTGGACTGCACTGGACGCCTAGTTTAGTATCGCTATCCTCGCGTAATCGACAGATTAATTATAATGTTAAAAAATGTGCAATCACAAATGTACTTGAACCATATTTACCCGTCCCTAAAGCTGGGACATGATTTTGTTAAGCTACACTAGCTATCAAGTGACAAGTGATCGAATGTCCAAAATACTTCTGATAAATCATTTTGTTTTAAAAATTCTTCTATTTTAATAACCAAATCGCTTCCGTTGTTGCGTTCCGTTCCGTTCTCAATTTTTTCCTTTACATTAAAGTTAATCTGATTATAGCTTACTATTAGCGTAGTATCGTAGCGCTCAAAGCGAAATTTGTCATTATCGACTTATCGGTAAAGTTTAAGTAACGTTCACTGAGATCATCACTAGCTTGGGTCTTCTTCCTAAAAGTAATATTCACAACTGAGCGCTACCGTACTGTGAAAGATACCGTAAAAGATGCTGAGAAAGATAGATATTAAGCCGGAGGTTTGGGTTTTTATCGTATCACAGCATACATTAAGCTAAGTCAGAAGCCTTAGAAATATCCTAATACAAGCTAACCAGTTACCTACATGATGAGAAGGAAAGACACCAATTGTTTGTAACAAAATTGTAACTTACGTGTTCGATACATGATTTATTTTCCCTAATAAAAATGTGTAAATAAAACCAGGAGCACCTTTTAAACTTCGTTTTATTATTCATTTTTAACTATAACATAGTTTTTCACTAGTAAACCAAAAAATAAGATAGACTGATCGTTTTTCTTGGTCGATTGTCACGACTCACGCGTCCGTCCAACCGCGTCAGTCAGTGTTTCCAACAAGAAAAATCAATTTATCAACATATTTTCGAAAATTAGTTGGACAAATTAATAAATTCATGACAAAAAGAATTTTCATACATTTATAACAGTGTTCGATCTCGTTCATATTTTGCTATATTCACGTGTACTTACTTGGTATATTCATTTTAAGGTTCCGCTCATAGCCCTTATCTTCATGTAATAAAGTCTCAAATAATATGTATAGTAACTTAAAATTGAGCTTAGGTGAACTTGAATAATTGCCAGTGTTGTCCAAACTTAAAGTAACGTAAGCTGGATATAGTGTATCTAACACTATAGCAAAGTTGGTTGAACACACAGTTCAAATGTTTGGCAAGCAAGTTCAGATGTAGGCGGCATTTTAATAATCACATTCATGATGTGAAAAAAAAGTAGATGAAATAGAGGGTTCCAAGGATAAAACTGACTTAGCAGAGGAGTTATCTACATGATAGACAGGTAAAATATCCAAAACAACAACAACAAAAAAAGAAAATATTGTATTTTTTGCTTCCAATCAACCAATAAGAAATTTAAAAAAAATAGACAATACAAAAGGATTCTAAAGTATCATAACCCATTTTCTAATATTGTTTACGGTGGCGTAGCTTCATACATTTCTGGAACATCTATTAATTTATTACTCTATTTTAAAATGACCTACTTTTACAAATAAATTTTATTTCACAATAATTACAATAGGAATCAATTTCGAACAGCGCAAACACAACTTTCAGCTCGCACCAAAGTTCAGCAAACTCAGCAGCGGTGTGTCACCACAGTCTCAGGTTAATAGCAGGCAGTCTAAACTGTATTAACCCGTCTAGAGCTTCGAGTGAACTTTAAGCACCTAAGTACTATCGAGTTTCATGAAAGACCCCGCTCGGAAAGACTACGTTTCGGAATAAAAGCGGCGCTTTCAAATAAAGACCGTAATACTTCACTGAAGACTCCACATATGAATGCGTACTTCAAAGCAATTGAGCTTGTCTCGACATCACGTGGAGCCTCTTTTAATGTTTGAAAATCGGTCATGTGTAAATAAGGTCAAATGAACTTTGGAATTTGGATGAGAATGTAGAGAGACATTCGCGAAACGTGTAATATTCACATTGGCACGTGTTTGTGAAGTTTTTTAATTATAATGTACCTAGTAACTTTAATTGCAATGCGACATCAGAAATGCTATTCTTAATTTGAAATTTTCCATGATCAATATGCATATAAACTGCGTATTGAAACCGTTAAGGTCATACAAATTTGTGTTCCTATTATTTTAATCAAATAACGTGATCGTCTAACCGACGTTTTTTATTAATACATTATAATTTTGGTTTCCCCTTTTTGAATCCATGACCACTTTTCCAGTATTCAGTTGATAGTGAAGTCATCTTGCGATCTGTGTGTCGTTGGTTCGAACCCTGCAATGAGTTTGAGATTTCAGTGATAGAAAATATCGTGTAGAAACCATAGCATGGTCACAGGGTAGGGTCACCCGGTAGCTACTACGTTTAAAGTCTACGTTTAAATTATAAATAAATAAATGTGGACATTTCACACAGCACCATCTAGTCCCAAACTAAGCAAAGCTCGTACTGTACTATGGGAACGAGATATCTGATAGAATGCTTATATACTTTTTGTTTATATATACATACATAGGATACAATCTAACCCCCAGACATAGAACAAAAATAGTTTTTTTTTCTAGCTGCATTACCACAGACAACTGGGTCCGTGCTTTTTGTTAAAATATTTTAAATGTATTACTTTAGCTTATTATTAATGATCATAACATCGACGTTCATCACACAAATGATTGTCCTGTGGGAATCGAATACAGTTCAGAAGGCAATAGCAATAGCCTTATTCAGATAAGCATTTTAATTTCTTCAGGTTTTATTCAATGGTTCGTGAAAGGACTGTGTGAATGATTAAAACAAGTCCCAAAACCCAAGTTGCACAGTCCCCCTATAAAAAGAAGACGCTGTTACAACGATATGCTCTCCCATTAGGCCTAACGAGCCACACTCGAAGGACGAAATGTTCTGTCTGACGACAATGGTCAAGTTACGTGCCATCCTATCTAAGACGACGTTTTCTATTGCTCTGGACAGTTTGATACAGAATGTTCAATGAAACATACGTTTGTTCCCAGTTTAAAAAAACGAGTGTGCTTTAGACCACACGACTGCAGTAATACTTCTTTAGTTTAGCTCCATCTATCAGCCGGTATAACTTTGTTTAATGTTATTGTCATTTTACCGGACATACTATCATAATAACACAATTTTTTAAGATTGTTATGTTGACAATAAAGATCTACGTAAATCAACTTTAACTTACGTTCGCCTCGCATTCACCAGATTACTTCCCAAGTCAAGCGTGCGTAAAGAAGTTTAACTTCAAAAAGTGGTTATTAATAAGGGTTGTAACACACTGAAGCGACTACACGCGCGTGCTGTGGCACGATCTACATACGCTGTGACCAACCTTAGTCAAGTAATGCGTCAGGCCTCTCCAGTTTCATACTACATTAAATTAGTATGTTGTTAAAAAAATTTGATGGGATCTGTGAAAATTATCTGGTAAATAAATATTTTCCATCAAAAACAAAACTTGTAATAAAACCAAGTCTCACAACTAAGTTCTTCTACCGTTAAAGTGTTGAGATCCATGTAATACGAAGTCGGTTACTTTATTAAGTCCCTGCTCAAGGGACCTTCTGTCTTAAGTTGTTACGTAATTTTCTCACAAGTAATGCATATTACATTAAACAAGATTGTTTAGTGCGTAGTGAAAAATTGGTACGGCTGCGTGGCTTTTTTTGCACGACTTGGCAGGGGGGGTGATCTGGGGGCACTGCCGTACCCCTAGATCAGATATCACACACCTAACCTAGCCTACAACAAAAACAAAGCTAGCCTAAAACAAAGCTTAGTTTTAGCCACAGGTTTTATTATACTTTATTATGGAACAGCGAAACTCTCAACTGCTGAGTTGTATAAAAATAAAGAGCACATACATTATATACGTTATATCCGTAGCCATTACGAAAGACTAACGAGCCGACACTCGAAACTGGACAAAATGTCCGGCCTAACGACAATGGCCACTTTTACCCCAAAAGTAGTGATGCGATAGCGCGATGACATTTTATCGATGTTTTAAAGTCACCATAATATTCTTGGGTATGTACAGTAAGGTCATGTTCTATTCAGCATTTTGAATTCATCATTTAAAAATCATCTTTATTGTTATAATAAAAATGGTTCTCATAACTGTGTGAAATAAATATTATTTAGATTGATTATTGACTGATAAATATCATCGATATTATAAAAGCCCAACATCTGACACTTTCAATGCTTGTAAACATTGATCGCTTGATGAACAATAAATTAATGAAGTTAAAAGAAAATGACTGGCTGGTCCGATAGCTCAGTTGGTAGTAGCCCTGCCTTCTGAACTGTGGGTTCGATTCCCACCCAGGTCAAACATTTTTGTGATGAACATAGGTATTTGTTCTGTGTCTGGTATGTTATTTGTATATATTTACAAACAAAAAGTATTTAAGTGGTGTATCAGTTATCTGGTTTCCATAATACAAGCTTTGTTTAGTTTGGGGCTAGATGGCGTTGTGTGAGATGTCCACACATATTATTATTATTATGATATTCTAAACTACGGCATGAATGGCTGTGGTTATAGTTGAACCTAGAGCCGTTGGATGCAGGAAACAAGTTTCAAATTGACGTTCTATGCGGGATAGGTATACCCGTACTTATACAGACAGAACTACCAACAAAATTGATAAGCACTAATTTAAGTGTTACCAAATCATGTTATAGTGCGTCAGACACCACAAAATGTTTAATAATGCTACTATTTGGCACAATATTAACTTATCGACGCTTACCCGTTACAGCATTTCGTAACACAGCTATACAAATATTTCGTATGGTAAAACAAATTGCATTGCTAGGAATGGTAGCCAACTCTCTTGGCTCTACGCCACATGGTCATAAGTTTTCGTGTTTGTATAATCAATTTGTGTACCACCTATTTTTGTGCGGAGTCAGCTAGAAATAAAACTGAAATACGATGTAGGCGACTTAGCAAAGCGCTTACAGAACCCGGAAAATTAAGAAATGACGTTTATACTTAAGCTTAAGAAATTGGCAAAAGTAAAACCTCGTGAGCACAAACTTATGTATTCCCGAACTTAGACTTCACGACCTTATATTTAGACAACTGACTTTACTCATATTTGAGATACTTATTTAAAACTGAGTTCCCAAATTTTTGCCAAAAATTATCAAAGTCGGCTGGTAAATGGTGCCGCAGCAAATTTTCCTCCTTTTTGTCGAAAATATACCTTCAATCAAAAATCGCCGATGACAAAAAATCTCTGAATTGCTAGAACCTATACTAATTTCGTCAAGATCCGTTAAAAAGTACGTACTGTACCTACGCGCGTACGTACTTTTGGACTGATGAAAGCAAATTTCGCGAGTTGAAGCAGAGGCTTCGCTCATTTCCTTCGCTCGGTCAATTATTATGTAAGTGACGTTTTAGTGATATGAAACAGATCAAAAATTGTCGATACAAACGCATAATCAAATCTTATTTATATGTACTACAATACATTGTGCTAACCATGGATAAACTACTAATAAATACGTAACTGTTTCGCTAGATTAATCGATACGTAAGACATTTGAAGCGTACACCCGACCGCAAAGATTTCGCCGTCCAAATGTCGCCTAACTATTTATTACCCCGCCCACTTGTGGCCGTGGCTGTAACAGCGGTCGCCACTAATGAAGATGGATACAACAGCATTTTGTATCCGTTTTTGTAACAGCTCCTTGAGACTGAAACAGGACTCTAACAATGAGGTATTGTTGTTGCGGATTTCTTTAGTCTAGCGATAAATTCATTTTATATTAGATAAGTTTATTTTTATTTATTAACTTTTGTGGAGCATCATCGTAAAAAAAAGAACTTAAATTAGGCCTACAAAGGCCGTGTGGTCCCGGTATTTTAAAAGGAGCACCCCATTTCTTCCCGTGGGTGCTGCAAAAGCCGGCTAATGAATATACTCAGCATATTCCTCGGTTCACTAAAATCTGGCCTGATAGCTCGATTGGTAATGATTGATTGGTAGTAACCCTGCCTTCTGAACTACGGGTTATGGGTTCGATTCCCACCCAGGATAAACACTTGTGTGATAAACACAGGTGTTTGTTCTGTGTCTGGGTATTATGTTGTATTCTTTTGTATGTAATTACGAACAAAAAGTATCCAAGTATTGTATCAGTTATCTGGTTCCCATAGTATAAGCTTTGCTTAGTTTGGGGCTAGATGGCGCTGTGTGAGATGTCAACACAATTATTATTAAAATCTTTTGCGATCACTAAGCTGCCTGCTAAGCGCTGCTAATTATTAAGACAAATCCCCACCTGTAATACTGTTTTTAAGTTTTTTGGGGGAGGCCTGTTTAAGCAGTGGATGTCTTCCGACTGATGATTAGATGTAAAGAAATGATGAAGGAAGTATGTGGAAAAATCCTACTTTGCATTATTTAAAAAAAAAGTGAATCAAACTTTGATTTTATCAGTTCCATTCCGATGGACCGTTCGTAATTGAAACTAACTATCCCAATATGTAATAGGCCTCTAAACTTAAAATTTCACTTTGAACTCAGTCTTTCTAATATTTATAGTCTCTGTGGTGTGGTGGTGGAGTAGGTCGCCTCATAACCTGGAGGCGGCGGGCTGGATTCCCGCGACAGGACAAGTATTTGTGCATAGAAAAAAAAACGCAAATACTTGTACTGAGTCTGGGTGTTGTGGGACCATGGTCCCCGTAGTACCTGATCACTAGACATAGAGAATCCTATTTAGGGTCCAGGACCTATGTATGTGATCTTTGGGCGTTATTATTATTTATTACTCGTGGCAATTATCTCGACACAAATCATTATGTATACCTACGGTAGCATCTTAGCACAATTCTAGTACAAGTATATTAGGTTCAATCTGTTATAATAGCCTTTTATAGTTTACTGTTTCACAAAACAATAGTAGTTATCTAAATAACTACATACTAGTACGAGCTTCTGCTTCGCTCGCGGCGTGGCCTATGGGAAAATAATTCAACCACTCATTTCACTCTCTTAAGGGTGGAATTTCAAAAAATCCTTTCTTAGCGGATTCGTGCAGTGGTTTGGGCTGTGCGTTGATAGATCAATATGTCAGTCAGTCAGTCACCTTTGAGTTATATATATTTAGATGTAGTATGTAGTAGACGGAAATAAACTGATGGGGTATTCTAGTATGTAGTTCTTTGGATACCTAATCGTGAATGCGGGAAAAGCAAACTTGACAAAAACCGTTTCACTTTCTAAAAGAAGCTTCCAGGTATGGAAGAGCAAAGTCATCGGATGCCGTTCTCTAGAGTTTATCTCGGGTGTTTACGAGAAAAATTATCTTTTCCTGTAAACAGGTCGGATACCGTAAAAACCAAGTATGAATGAGGAGTTACAAAGAACGCTTTGTTACACGCCACGCTGCGTGAGCTGAGGCGATAAAAAAAGTTAAACTGCTTACGGAAGGTTACATTCAACGTAAATAAACTGATGGGGTATATAATGATGATAACTGCTGAGTTTCGCGATCGAGCTGTGTAGGTATCACTCGATATAAAATATTATAGGTGGTATATTATCATTACCTTTTGTATATACTTATATTGAGGCTACAGCCTTATAACGTTACTGCCGATACTGTTAAATAGTATCGAAGTATATAGTAGGTCTATAGTAGGTATCGAATTTTACTCAAGTGTCGGCATACTTGTGTAAAATTCGATACGTACTATACCTACTATATATACTAGCTGTGCCCCGCGGTTTCACCCTCGTGGTGATGAAATACGGTGATGATGGTGATTAAAATAGATAATGTATATTATCTATTTTAGTATGTATATAGTATGTATGTATAGTATCAAGTATGAATATAAAATTTCATCAAAATCGGTTCAGCCGTTTTGGAGGAGTATGGTAAAATACACTGTGACACGAAATTTTTATATATATCTTATAATACTTATAAATATACTAGTTGGGCCCCGCGGTTTCACCCGCGGATAAGAGGTATTTTAATTATTTGCTTATCCCACGGGAAAATTTCACTTTTCCGGGATAAAATTTAGCCTATATGTTAAACCAGTGTATAAGCTATCTTGGTACCGAATTTTATCCAAATTCATTCAGCCGTTTGAGCGTGAAGGAGTAACAAACATACACACAAACACACATACAAACTTTCGCCTTTATAATATTAGTGTGATAGTGTGATGTGATAGTGTGATAAATAGTGAGAGTTTAAAATTGATTAAAAATTTTAAATCTATTTAGCATTGACTTTGCTAAATCAAGCAGGATTGAAGTTTTTTTGATAAAAAGATACACATAAAACTAGGTTCTTGAAATTGTTGTTCAATCTTACTAATGAAATTTATCTTTAAGTTGCTGAACTTACGTCTTTTTTCGTTCACCGCAAAAAGCACAAATCTTTAATCTCAGTCGCGATTAAATCTGGGGAAAGAAGTTATCTGATAAAAAAAAGAGCCTTCAAAGTTTGTTCGGGCGGAGGATCTAAAGCTTACACGAGTTGTCTGTCTCGATTGATAACGCTCAAAGGCTTCGGTTTTATGAAAAAACCTGGTTCAGATTGGATTAGAAATAGTTCTAGAAAAACTCAAAGAGCACTGATTCATTCGAAAGGTTAGCTGCCGGTCAGCTTTAGAAAATATAGGTAAACTCGACGTTACGCGGTCTATGACCTCTAAATGCTACTTGTGAACGAGCTAAAATGGTTTTTATAAACAAAAGCCTTAGAGATATTTTTAATACAGTTAACACAGTATTTTGAGAGTTTCGGCGGGAAAGCGAAAAAGATCGCCTCACCCCATTGTATTATTTTCCAAAACTTGTGTTATTTTCAGTTAGTGCATAAAATTGGTGGCATTCTATTCGTTAAGTGCTGGATTACAGGCGTGAGTGTGGGAAAATGCTATAATGATGGTGAAACGTTTCTTTTCGTGTTGTTTCCAAACCTCCATAGAAGCTTCAAGTAAAGTTGCCACCACTTTACTAGGAGTATGACTTTGACTAGACTATGACTTGATTATGACTTGACTTGATGACTTCGACTGTGACTTGACACATATTTGCATAAAATATCATCAACTTGATAAATTATCAATTACTTGACACTGGCTAAATACACAAATGTGTGGAGCCAAAAGATTAAAAAAAACAGTATTTTATTGTAATTAAAAATTCCAGTAAGGACACTATAAAACGACAGTGGAACTTCACTCAAACATCCAAATATCTGTATAAGTTAAGTACTGCTTAGATTTATAATAACGCTACAATATCGAATTTAAAATGAAACAGTAATTTTTCTTTTTACTCGATAGAACTAGAAATAGCCAAAAGTAGATCGAACATTGTGATGCCAAAAAAAGCCACCGCATTCTTTTTTTTTTTACTGGCTATTACTGCTGGTCTCGACCGACCTTTACAGCGTCACCGGGCGGAAGGACAGGCGTTTAAGGCGCCCAATCGTGAAAAGTGAGAGGCAACTAGCTCAAGGGGTGCGAGACTCTGCTTGGACCATTGCCGGGATAAGAGCATCGAGAAGACTACGTCCACTGGAAGAATGGACCCTATTGAAAGTCGCGACCGTTTTAGCTAACCTACAAGGAGGTGCGTCGACACCGCCAGCATGGTCGGAGTCTGATTGTGTTACGCTGGTATCCTATACCGGTGCCGAAAGCGGTACCTGAGCCAGAAGGGCTAGATTGATCCGGTGGTTCTAGCGCAGCTGATGCTACAGTGGCATTTTATTCGTTAATTGCTGCATTACAGGCATGAGTGTGGGAAAGTGGTATAATGACGGTGAAACGTTTCTTTTCATGTTGTTTCCAAAACTCCATAAAAGCTTCTAGTAAAGTTGCCACCACTTTACTAGGAGCATGACTTAGACTACTACAGACATGAATTGATGACCTGGACTCTGACTTGACACATATCTGCGTGAAATATCACTAACTTGATAAATTATCAATTACTTGACACTGACTAAATACACAAAAGTGTGGAGCCAAAAAATTTAAAAAGTAATCTGTCAGTTATCTGGTCCCCATAGTACAAGCTTTGCTTTGTTTAGGACTATAGCGTAGTCTTATTTAAAAAAAGTTGAATTTTAGGACTACTACGCTCTCTTTCTAAGAAGCGCATTGTCCCAGCATTTCGAATTTTTCTTACAAACCATGTTTTAATCTTTAAAACTAGAGATGGCAAAGTATTATAACATCTAGAATTCTCTGAAAGCTCCCATCTTTCGTGTTTTCTAAATCCATTAAAATTTAATGCGGCTAAGTGCTGCTGCCCGCAAAATGATTTAAGAATATAAGTTTTTCATAGTAAAGCAAATTGAATTTAATGTTTGCCTTCGGTGAGAGAATTAAAACGTGTTTTTAATCCAATTAGTTTATAGAATAGAGATTAAGTAGATTATATCTTATATAGAAAAAAGAGATAGATCTGGTGTGTATAGTCCAAATAGTTGTGGTTTTATAGTTGGGTCAAGTTTTAGTGTGCGGTGATATATAAGTCAATCAGTCAGTCAATACTTTGAATTTTATATCTATAGAACATAGAAGAAGATTTTAGAGAAAAAACATTTAACAATTATTAGTTTTAAAAGAATAAAACTAAAATAAAATTTAAAACTATGCATTACTAAAACTTAAAAATTCAAAATGGTAAGTACTTGATTGTACGACCCACGATTTTGCAACAACATTTGACTACAGAGCAAACAATCAAAACCCTTACTTTAAAATATTTATGAAACCATCTGCGCGTAACAGTAAAAAGCGTTTTATACCTCTTTTCCTCCAGCATAAAGTCACGAGTACCTAAAAAGATCCGTTCCACATATTTTAGGTACAAACGTAGAGCTGACTGACGCCATCAATGTAAAATCAAGCCGTGACCCTACCGTAGACATAAAAAGGCCCCTTTTGAGTAATCGTCGATTTTATCGTACGTGCTTTCCAAGCATTTTACTTGTCATCTTACTCTCGCTCCAATTTTTACGCCTCTCGAATAGGAAATGTACTTTTTACGAATATTGTTTTACGCGTAGCTGAGCTATTTTATCTTTTAACATCGATAGGTGTTGATTGAGTTAGGACCTGTCGGAGAAGTTTAGGTGATTTATATATCCTAGGTCGAGTGTTATTGATTCAGTAAAAGGTAGACTACACACTGAGAAGCAATATTAAACCTTCTCGGCGTTTTATTAGTGTGTTAAATCGTTTGATTTACAAAGGTCATGGCTAACACTTTTAGCTTTCATACATTATTTATCTACATTGTCTTATTCTAACCCCTGGATCAATGCAAAGTTATCAAAGTCTAGAACATAAAATTCGTTTTAGCGTGTTTTATCGCTTGCAATAAAAACTTATTTAATGTTCAATAAGTAGGAAAGGTGATTAAAAAGTTGTGTATTTAATTTGACACTAAACCTTTTTTTTTACTTAGTCGTTATTTCGAGATGTCAATTATAAATCTACTTGTAATAAAAAGTTTGTTTGTTAGTATTTTATGCTCTTCTATACCCGTTGATACAATTGCGGTGAAACTTGGCCAATGCGCAGGCATTTTTGTGAAGGTTATAGGTACCCGTGTGAATCCGGGGTGGATCAACCATAAAGTACTAGCTTCTGTCCGCGGCTCCGCCCGCGTCGCCTATAGAAAACGAAAAATAAAAATTTTCATGGATACTTTAACCACCCATTTCATCTCCTTAGGGATAGAATTTCGAAAAACCCTTTCATAGTGGATACCTACACTTTACAAAGAACACACCTTTCAAATTTCAAGTCTCTAAGACCAGCGGTTTAGACTGTGCGTAGATATATAAGTCAGTCAGAACTTTGAATTTTATATGTTTAGATTCATAAAATAATATACAAAATAACTTCTCAAGCGACATTTGAATTTGTCAGATATTATTACCTCTTTCTTATATATGCTTACAAAAATATGCCTTTCTTTCTCCGCTTAAAATATAAATTCATTTGGCAAGCATAAAAGAGAATCAAATGTCAAAGACCTATCCTGGTTTATGACAAAAGGATTTTAATGAGGGCCACACACCATTATTTCGGGGCAGCTCCTTTATTCTGGAGTTAAAAGCTTTTTAGGGTTTTGGTTCTGTTTTTTGATCGATTTTTTTTTTTAATGTTTTGGCTCCACACTATTGTGTATTTAGTCAGTGTCAAGTAATTAATAATTCATCAAGTTAATGATATTTCACGCAAATATGTGTCAAGTCACAGTCGAAGTCTTCAAGTCAAGTCATAGTCCAGTCAAAGTTATACTCCTAGTAAAGTGGTGGCAACTTTACTTGAAGCTTATATGAGTTTTGGAAACAACACGAAAAGAAACGTTTCCCCAACATTATACCATTTTCCCACACTCACGCCTGTAATCCAGCACTTAACGAATAGAATGCCACCAATTTTATGCACTAACACTGAAAATAACACAAGTTTTGGAAAATAATACCATGCGGTGACGCAATCTTTTTCGCATTCCCGCCAAAACTCCATTTAGATTTAATATTATAAAACTTCAATCAATAACAAAAACAACAACACAATTAATGAAAATAAAAGAACATGCAGTTATAGCTACTTAAGTAAAACATCTGCAAATTAACGAGCGACGAGACACAATCCTTAAGGGAAAGTGCTTTGCTCACAGACGCCATGCTACTTTTGAATAGTTCTATATTCCAGAAATCAACTGGGTGATCTACTCGATTGCAACCTACAGAAACACAAATTTGTATGGATTTGACTGTTTCTATACGTAGTTTATGTGCATAGTTAGGGATTCACGGTTCACTCACTTAAATGAAAATGTTATCAGTCTCTAATTTTTTTACATTTAAAACTATTATTTTTTCTTCAAAATGTGGCATCCCTAAATCTTGTCATTAGTCAAAATAAAAGTCGTGGGACTTGCTTACATGAGAAGGAAATATTTAGGTATCTATTTTTTATGAGTTTTAAATTGTTCATGTGAAATGAATTGTGATTTTCAACTATTTTAACATTATATCTTTTGTTACAGGAGTCGACGACACACACAAGTTCCTCGGGAATGAGACACACACAGACTACTTCAGATTATTATTAAGAGATGGGAACTACCTCTTAGTTGGGGGCAGGTGAGTTTACTTGAAACTATAATATTTTACCATAGATTTATAATTAAAAAGGGCGAAGATGACGTACATTCTCACAATGGTGTCGATTCTGTGTTGCATTCTCTAAAACTAAAGTAAACTTAAAGTATGGCGGTACTCTTCTGATAAAAGGGAAATGACAAAGGCGGAAATATGTTAATTTCGTTTAGCTTTAGAGTATGCGACACAGAATCGACACTAATAGCATAGTTAACAGCTGATCCTGCATATCAGTCTCTACCTCTCATTTAATCTATATAAAAAAGGTTTCGTACTGTTTTGGGATATTATTCATCATAACTATCACAGTCGGGTTTTAATTTGTTAACCTTAAGCCCATTCAAAAATTGTACTATTTAAAAAGTTGCATACAACAATCACTTGACCTAACCTTACAATGACTCAAAGCAAACCGAATGTTTTCATAAAATTTATGCCGAAACTGTAAACGTGTGTAACCATCGTAAATATGAACGAGAATTATTCGCAACGATACATCTGTTTCATTTTAAAAGATTCTCAGTATTGTCTAAAAAGTTACATACAACAATGACTTGACCTTACCTTATAAAACTCAAAGCAAACTGAATGTTTTCATAAAATTTATGCCAAAACTGTAAACGTGTGTAACCATCGTAAATATGAACGAAAATTATTCGCAACGATACATCTGTTTCATTTTAAAAGACTCTCAAGTTATACATTCAAATGAGATACTTAGTTATTTGTTTTTCCAACTCCACTCGAATTCGTTGCAAAGTTAGGGTTCTCTTAACCGCAGCGCAGTGCGAAGTAAGAAACGTGCTGTATCTACTTCAGACCACAAGCACATTATACACAGTATGGACGCTTACTATAATTTGACTAATTAAACCTGCAGTCTCCGTGGCATAAAAGGGCAATATTTTTATGAAAAGATGCAGCTCAACTGTTAAAAGAAAAGTTATGAGAATTATATTTTACTGCTGGCCAATTTAAGTGACAGTATATTTACAGTTTATTTTTGTTGAATCATAATTTATTAAATACTAGTTGCGCCCCGCGGTTTCACCCGCGGATAAAAAGTATTTTAATTATTTGCTCATCCCACGGGAAAAATTGACTTTTCCGGGATAAAATGTAGCCTATATGTTAATCCAGTGTATAAGCTATCATGGTACCGAATTTCATTCAAATTTATTCAGCCGTTTGAGCGTGAAGGAGTAACGAATATACACACATACACACAAACACACATACACACGTACAAACTTTTGCCTTTATAATATTAGTTTATTTGCTCATCCCACGAGAAAAATTCACTTTTCCGGGATAAAATGTAGCTAATATGTTAATCCAGTGTGTAAGCTATCTTGGTACCGAATTTCATCCAAATCCATTCCGCCGTTTGAGTGTGAAGGAGTAACAAACATACACACAAACACACATACACACGTACAAACTTTCGCCTTTATAATATTAGTCCGGTTTATTAAATATAACGAACTTATCAATAAAACAACATTATATTGAATCATCAAATTAGGGAAACTGGTACATAAAATAACTTTCTTTTTTCTTTGTGAAGATATTCGTTTCACCGAATATTATTTCTGCTGTGATTTAACCTTAAATTGAGATAAGACTCAAAAGATCTGAAAAATAAGTGAGCGCCCATACTGTACTTACTGTGGTCTAAGCCAAGTTATCCTGAATGCATCTATTTCTGCCTCTTTCACACGCCTTAGCTCTGATATTGCGCTGTCTCTTTTGCATTTATAAAGATTTTTGGCTTATGTTTGGATGAAGGCGAGACGGCTTATAAACACCCCGCGCCTGGCAGCCCCTACAGCGCCATTTTGCGATTTTTGCCGACTGCAGTCTAATATCGATAGTTTTAACAGGTACTCTGTGAATAAAACACATGTAATTAGTGTAGTACAGTATCACTTTTCAAACTTTCGCGACTTGAACTCATATTGTAAAGTCCCCTCGTGACCACGGTCAATGTAACTTGGTCGAAACGTCAGTTAGTAAAAATTACGTTTTGATAATTTTGGTGCACGAACTGATCCGTTTTATCTATACCATAGTAGTAGAGTGTTACATATAGTGATGGTGCCAATAGCCTAAGTGCCTAAATAGGCCTTTCGTCACTCTGCTTTAAATTTTAAATAATAATAATATGTGTGGACATCTCACACAACGCCATCTATCCCCAAACTAAGCAAAGCTCGTATTATGGGAACCAGATAACTGATAGAATACTTAAATACTTTTTGTTTGTAAATATATACATATAATACGATATAACACCCAGAAACAGAACAAACACAAATGTTTGTCCTGGGTGGGAATCGAACCCACAACCCACAGTTCAGAAGGCAGGATTACTACCAACTGAGCTATCGGGCCAGTTAAATAAGAGGAAAGTAAATAGAACTCGTTTAATTGATAAAACTAAAATAAAATATATTTTATATTAAAATTTTAATAAACAATATTACCTACATTATATTTTAATATTTTAATAAAAATAATTAATAATTACTTTTAAGATAATAAACAAAATTAATATTTAAGCAGGTTGGCTCATAACCCAGAGGTGGCGGGTTCGATTCCCGCGTATTATTGTTCCCAAGTATTTGTGCATAGAAAAAAAGCGCAAATACTATGTGTCTGGGAGGAACATGGTCCTCGTAATTCCTGGGTCTCTATACACAGGGAATCCTAGTTAGGGTCCAGGATGTATGTATGCGATCGTTGAGCGTTATTATTAATAAATTGCTAGATATTATAGAATTAAGAATGAAAAAAAATATTTTTATGATAATGTTAATGTAGCTCAAAGAAAATAACATAAATGCGAAAATGTTTTTACGGATTTCAGTGGGCTTAACCTGTATTCTACATAGCAACCATACCAACGCCAATTTTTTTTTAATTTTCCTCTTTAACAACACATCCTAAAAGCAACGCGCACTGTTATATTGATAACAAACGGTCGACTATTGATAATTGTTAGTAATTTCTTGCAAAGCGTTTAGTAAACTATCGACGAAACCAACTTGTTATTCAAATCTATCGATACAAGATTCCATCTCTATATTACGTCTCTGAAGCGCTCAGCGTGACACATCTGTTCGCGATGGCTTCTACTCTGTATACAGTTTACACTACCATAATAAACACTTCTTTGTTCGTGAACATAACCCTCGTGAAATATTTCATTTCAATTGTGCAGTTTATAAAATTCAAAATTCCGTTTTTTTTTATGTTTTGGCTACACACTTTTGTGTATTTAGCCAGTGTCAAGTAATTGATAATCTATCAAGCTAATGATATTTCAGGCAAATATGATTGTGTCAAGTCACAGTCGAAATCATCAAGTCAAGTCATAGTCTAGTCAAAGTCATACTCCTAGTAAAGTGGTGACAACTTTACTTGAAGCTTCTATAGAGTTTTGGAAACAACACGAAAAGAAACGTTTCACCATCATTATACCATTTTCCCACACTCACGCCTATAATCCAGCACTTAACGAATAGAATGCCATCAGTTTTATGCACTAACACTGAAAATAACACAAGTTTTGGAAAATAATACAATGCAGTGACACGATCTTTTTCGTTTTCCCGCCAAAACTCCATTCCGTATTTTATTGTTTCTCTTTTGACATGACGCTGGCAAAAAGATGAAAACAATTGCCATTAAAAAAAAAGTACAGTCGCAATGCAAGACATAAAGTTTCATTTCGAGGAATGCTTTTAATAAAATTCCGTTGTACTTTTAAACTGTTTAAGCCTTTTGTTAACAGTTGACAAAATGCGAGTTTAATTAATTATGAAATTATTTTTGGAGCGCCGTAAATTATTGTCTCGGCCAAAAAAGTACATAAAAGCAATGAAACGTCAGGCGAATGCCAGTTACGCCATGTTAGTTTTTAATAACCCGGCGGGTGATAATAAGATGTATAACTATCCTATGAAAATTGTTCTTTGTTACTGAATAATGTGACGAGCTAGTCGTTCACCTGATGGTTAGCGACACGGCCGCCCATAACAGAACAGTTCACTCGGAACTCCAAAATATAAAGTTTCGCGTGGCACTGCACAATCATCCTGAGACATCAGCAGAGTCTGGTAATAAGATTACTCTACTATGAGATCAGATCATAAAGTATCAACTGCCCAGTAATTACTGCTACTAGCAACAGTGCCCTTCAAAACTTCTTTGCACACATCACACAAACACATAATTTCAAGTTGAGTAAACATTATTAACGGTCTAGTCTCAGCCATTATTATTTACTGCTCCAAGACTGCAGAAGAAGCGTAAATAAGCGCATCCTTCTCTGTAAACTTGCTGTACAGTTATTGTACGTGTTTTGCAATTATATATAGTTACAATATTTTTCCTAAAACACTTTTATTGTAACTTTAGATGTAAATTCTATGGTAGTTGCAATTTTTATAATGTCAATCGATTCGACTGTTATTAACACAATCATGAAGGGATAGATAGATAGATAGATAAACTCTTTATTGAAACACCACATCTTAAATAATTTAAAAAAAGTGAACAAACTAAACCAAAGTGTAACAATGGGTGGTCTTATCGCTCAGAGCGATCTCTTCCAGACAACCTTGCACGGAAAGGAATAACGCAGTAATATATGGACGGTGGTTTTCATATAAAAAAAAAACATTGTGGATAGACGTACATAATATACCTATAAATATACAGTATATTCATATCATAAAGAAACCTACATAAACATAAAACATATCTATAATAGATATACTACATACATTTGCTAATAAAATTAATATACATACAATATAATTATTGGAATAAAAGTAGGTATGCTAATAATATCTGATAGCTAGTGCGAAAGATAATACTGTTTTACACGATCTTTGAAAACATTTATCGAAGGTGCTTGTTTAATTTCAGTGGGTAAGGCATTCCATAAGCGATGAGATTCAACGGTAAATGAACAGTCATAAAATTTTGTTGCGTGTGCCGGCATATTTAGCATCAGGTTCTCTGACGATCTAAGAGAACGTGAATGACAGGCGTGAAGGAAATTAAAACGTTCCTGAAGATAGCGCGGGGAAGAAGGATTGAACAGAACTCTGTAAAGAAGAGACAATATATGAGCATTCCGGCGACAGCGAATCGGGAGTCACTTGAGCACTTGATGGATTGCAAAAAATTATAACACATTTTCTAAGGCTGTAGAGTCTCTGAAGATTCGTTTAAAAGGTCTTTTTATATATTTTTTTTAATTGTTAGCATATGTTTTTCTGAAGTACCGGATCAATTCAATGACAGATCCACCTGAGACAAACAGAGATAAATTCCATTTAGGTTAACATCTTTTTGTTTGGTTCCCAAAACCCCAAAAGGATATGTACGAATAAATTGGACAATATACCCCACAAGCAACGTCGGCGAGTCGCCTCGTATAATTTGAAATATTCATTCGTTCTAGCAAAGTTTGCATTTCTTTCCAAATCTGATTTACATGACAATGGTCACGTTGTTGCCTGATGAATTCTCATTGCGAAAACTCCCTCGGAGGATTTATTAAAGGAGAAAAGAGGTTGTAATAAAACCAATGTCGGATATGAATGGACTTGCAAAAAGAACAAGGGTTGTTAGTCATTAAATTGACTGATTTAATCGGAAATATACGTATATTCTAGGTGGTAGGACTTTTCTGCGAAGTTCGTCTAGGTAGGTACCGCTTTTCCAGTTATTCTGCCGCCAAGCAGTAGTGCGCAAGCATTACTGTGTTCCGGTTTGAAGGGCACTGTAGCTAGTTAAATTACTGGGCAAATGAGACTTCATGACCTAATCTCACAGTCTAATCTAATCAGTCTAGTAATCTTATTGCTAGACTGCTGTTATCTCAGAATGGCGTGCAGTGTCACCCGAAACTATTACTTCAGAGTTTCAAGGGTTACTGCAACTGATATGCGCAGTCGTGTCGCTTAACATCAGGCGAGCGACTAGCTCGTAGATACGCTGTCTGATATGATAGAGTCATTTTGCTTCTACCCGCGTAGAAGCAAAATGACTTCCAATAAATGAAGTTCAATATGAATCCCAAAAATAGTAACGGGGCAGGTAGAAACATTACTACGTAATTATTATTTACTTATGGGTGTAAAATTAATGACGCCGTCCAATATGCAACTTTAATTATGATTACATTCATTTCACTTTCCAATAACAATATTACAACGCCAATAAGCCTTACTGCTATAATGGATTCGAGGCTCTGCCTCAGTTGCTTTAACAATTCCATTGATCACTGGCGAGGTAGAAATTACAGCCATTGCATACATTAATAATTTATGCTTACGGACAACAGCGAAATTAGTATCTATTGTGCAAACAGAGCTGGAAAGGGTGTTCCATGGGGTTGTTAGCGTTGTTCCCTTCAATTAGAATTAGCCGAACGAGGGGAGTATACAGAAACTTCCACTTAGCACACAAAATAACATAAGTCAATAGCATTCAGCCCTGCGCCCCCATACTGGGCTATTTACAGTAATTTCCTGAAGTAGAATTGAGAGGAAACTTTCAAGTAACAATACGCTCGTAAAGCTGATGAAAAGAATTTAATAACTATCCATTACGATTTTCATTTAGCTACGGTGACCGCTTCCCGTCAGGGCGCCGTAATAAGAATAAAACGATCAGCTGGCTGTCAGACATAATGAAAAAAAAATTACATTGCCAACTTGGCATTCTGTTATCTCATGGCATCCCACAACAGCAGCTGATTAGTTAACAAGTAAACGAATTTGAAGCAATGTGCTCGAAATGGTACCAATCGTTTTTGTGTAATCGGCCGTTTACCTTAACTTAGCCGATTAAATATTTGATTTGGTTTACGTGATCTTAATCATCAGTGTCAGTGAAGTTGACACATAAATCCCCCCTGAGTCTCTATTGTGTAGCAATAATAATAATAATATAATAATATGTGTGGACACCTCACACATAAAAGTTATATTTGCATGGTTTTTAAAGGAGGAAGATTTGTACCGTACAAACAAATAAATGAAGTCGTCGTGAAGTATACATAATAAGGCTACTCTTTTCCTATTTTTTTTTTAAAGGGAGCAAACAAGCTTACGTCTCTCCCGATGGGAAGTGGTCACCGTAGCCTATGGACATTTGTTACACCGGAGGAGGTGTCATCAATGCATTGCTTACCCTGTAGGACTCTTTTAACCCTCCTTTTAAAGAACTCTATGTTGTAACTCGTAGGTCCTATATGCAATTTGCATAACGAACAATTTAGAAAATTATTTGTTTCACTTCCATACTGATTTCCCCAGTCCTCAGCATGCAGTTTCCTTGTCCAAAAGAAACAATTGAAACACAAGAATGCTAACAACCTTATCTAGATAGATAAGATAGTTAAGATAGAGATAGGTTTAGAGATAGTAAAGATTTTACTCTCTAGTTCAAATAAAGCAATGTTATTTGGCTCATACCATACTTACTTACTTAGCATCGTAAATATGGCGAATTTTGTAGCTCATGCGTTTTTTATTATTATTAAGCCATACCCACTAAGTACTCAAAGACAGAAAATAATGGAGTACCTATGTATTAAATACATATAGGTAAACTTTATGTGCAGGAAAAATTCAATTTCGTCAGTATTTTATACAACATTCAAAATAGCTCATTCAATTATTGTATATTGAGTTTGGCTATAAAGTCGTAGTATTGTAGCTGTAAAAGTGCTAGAAATAGCATATTTTTGGCTTCGGATTTATTTCTTGTATTTCAACAAAACAACACAATAATTCACAGATGCGATTGGGAGCACAGGAAATTATACACTCTAACTATTTGCTTGTGGCACTGGCAAACTAGCTTTCTAGTCCAACTATACCGCCTCAAATATCTGAATTGTAATTGGTGGAATGTATGCCGAAAATAGCAACTATCTGGTAACTGAAGGAAAGCTTTATTCGCAGTCCTATGGGTTAAGGGGTAGTTATTGTGTTGAACGCAATTCCAGGATGTTAGCGGTCCCGGGAAACTTCCCGTCGCCCGTCTGAGCAGTTATTTGCTGTGGCCTAAACAAATAAAGTAGTTTTGGGGAATCAGTTAAGTTGTTAAGTGCGTAAGAAGGACGCCACCTTAAGAGCGACGATCTGTAGGCGATTGGGATCGCTTGTTGATCTTTGCGCTAGATATTTTTGAGTATATTAAGACAAACAAATATTAGTTTGAAAACTATCGTGAGTATGACACATTTTGTAAGATAAATAACGGCTAAAACTCACGTCAATTAAAAGTCGAAATTACTCACAGCACGTTACGTGCTGACGCTCGTGAAAGCCGCCGTGGCTTGCGTTAGTAACCGGCTCCCAGAAGAAGGACTTTGAATATGTCCAAAACCTGGTCGGAATAATTTCGACTTTTAATTGACGTGAGTTTTAGCTTATTTCACAAAACAAACAAATTTGGTTCAAATAATACTATTATGAACTATTTACAAAAACTACATGTAAAATGGATTTAAAATTGATTAAGTAAACAACTTCTTAACATGTCCTTGGTTTACTAACATAGCTTTGACAGCCTCTGTGATACGGTCAATATCGCCCTGCTGTATACATATCTAATATAATAATAATATCCCGGAGTAATGAGGTTCGATACCCATAACAGAATAAATATATGACAGAAAAGAATAGCGCGAGTACCATTCCATATTTTCTGTCCGGCTATTATGAAACCTCCATTCCAAGTACATTTTTTTATTTAGATACACAAAAAACTTCTTCAAATGCTAAATGATAAATAACTTTTTATTAGTATAGTATAATGTCCACCTCCAGCTAGTGTGCAACCAAGGCGTTGAGGCTATGTATGTCACCAGTTGGCATTATCATTAAAATACCGATGGAGTTTTGGCGGGAAAGCGAAAAAGATTGCGTCACCGCATTGTATTATTTTCCTAAACTTGTGTTATTTTCAGTGTTAGTGCATAAAATGATGTTTCACAATTCGGTAGCACACTTTATTTAAATTTTGTTACCTTATAACCTCCATCTAAATATATATAACTCAAAGGTGACTGACTGATTGACTGACTCACATAGTGATCTATCAACGCACAGCCCAAACCACTAGACGGATCGGGCTAAAATTTTGCATGCAGGTAGATGTTATGACGTAGGCATCTGTTAAGAAATTATTTTTCGAAATTCCACCCTTAAGAGGGTGAAATGGGTGGTTTAATTATTTTCCCATAGGCCACGCCGCGGGCGAAGCTGCGGGCAGAAGCTCGTCATTTATAAGCCTATTTAGAAAATTCTTATTTGAAACGACATAAATGTACTTTTAGATTAGTAACATTGAAATTGTTTCAGTAGTTTGGTTTCTAAATCAAAATAACTGGTCAAATTTGTCATAGGTACAAGCAGTTCTGAAATAAAGGTGATCGTACCTTTAGGTTCATAGGTGATCGTAAAATGTATTAAATCTGTGATGTACACACGCCACACCACCACTGATGTGTATTATAATTTACTAAACCGCTATCAAAATTAATTTTCCGTTCGAACGCGAGAATGAATATCATTAATTAGAATCAGATTTATTTGTTCAGGCTTCCATGCGAGCGCTCCATTCTTTTTTACAAAAGCTGAATGTAAATTGACTGGATAAACTCAATGGTTTATTTATATTTTACCTGGTTTTGAAAATAAATCAAGGGCTTTTAATATTATGGATTTGAATACATTTTTATTGCTGCTTTTATCAATATCTAAGCATTCATCTAGAAGAGTGAATAAGAAAACTTTTGTTATAGAAACTTTTAAGTTAGTACTATAAAGACTTTATAATACAACACTAAATATAATAGGCTGCTTACTCAATTAAAAACATGAAATAAATATAAAACGCTAAATACAATTGTGGCGTGCTAACCCACGAAAAAGTTTCTATACCAATCTCATAGATAAATTTTCCAGCTAGTTGCTAGGGGCAACGAATGTTGTTGATAGAGACTTCACATTAGAGAAAATTTTATTTATTATTTCATTATCAATATTATTACTTGTTGTAAATATTGTATTCTTTTGCTTTGTTTCAGCATTTTAGATTCATCTAGTACTTTCATAGTTGACCTCATTCTCCACATATACCAAAATTTCTCACTGAAAAATCTTCGTTTGATGTGCTGTCTTTCTACGTGATATTGGCAAAATTGTGGTAACCTCTCCACAAAGGCCATTTACAAAGAGTTGAAGTTGAAGTTGAAAATTTTATTTCCGCATTTGGTTTTTGTAAATATCTTTTTAATTAATATATCGTATACAAAGTCAATCGGCATATCATTAATTCAGCAATCCCAAGGACCTCCTTCCATTATAATTAATATATTGTGGTGTATATAATATAATACATATATAACGCTTTACTGGTGACCCCGACGTGATTTGAACACGCACCCTTCTGATAATATATATAATATAAATAATAAATATATATAAATAATAAATAAATAAACAACACAATAAAAGTAATACTTTTAACGTTTTTTTGGCGGGAAAACTATTATTTTCCAAAACTTGTATTATTTTCAGTGTGAGTGCATAAAATTGGTGGCGTTTTATTCGTTAAGTGCTGGATTACAGGTATGAGTGTGGGAGAGTGGTATAATGATGGTGAAACGTTTATTTTCGTGTTGTTTCCAAAACTCCATAGAATCTTCTGGTAAAGTTGCCACCACTTTACTAGAAGTATGACTTGACTAGGGACTTGGACTGTGACTTGACATGACACATTATTGAAATATCATAAACTTAAAAATTATCAATTACTCGACAGTGGCTAAATACAAAAAGTGTAGAGCCCAAAAAAAAAAACTTTTAATGCACTTTGTACGCATACTTTTAGTTGACCGAATTGCTAATCGCCACTAAGGGCTTAACTGACTGTCCATAAAAAGTAGCTCCAGACTGACTTAAAAATTCTCATTGTCAGTGCTTTATACATAACGTACTTTATAGAGCAACAGTCAATGAATCAAATCTAGTCAAGAGTGAACAGATATCTTCTAGACAAGCATGTATCATCGTAAACTTCACTTTCCATTATGTGAGACGGTAGTCAAATGCTTTAGAAGAAAAACGAGTGTGCAACACACGACTGAAGGAAACTTCTTTAGTTTAGGTTAATTTATCGGCCAGTACTACTTTGTTTTTGCGTTGTTTAATGTTAATGTCGCCATCTTGTCAATTGTAAATTGTAATTTTACCGGACACATCAACATAATAATACAATTTTAATACTTTGTTATGTTGACAATGGAGATCTACGTGAACCAAATTCAGCTTCTGTTCACCTCTCATTCACTAGCTTACTCCCCAAGTCAAGCGTGCATAAAAAAGTTTTACTTCAAAAATGGCAACGTAGCTATAGATCAACCACAGAGGTCACCAGAAATTGGCAAACGTTGACCGCATCTCATATAAAATGGACATGACTATGTAAGTAATAACAACTTTGTGATGATTACTTAGTTTTACATAAAAGTGGCTTACGTGATCCTTAAAAACATTGGAGCAAAGTGAAGGCGCCTTTTCCATTACGATTTACACATGTTATTTTTCTATCACTACACAAGATAGTTTTTCAAGTAGGAACGTCTACGATAGTGTAAAAATACTTATGTGAATAATTTGACGTGAATTCTATTTGAAGATTTTCATTTTAATAATATATACTTAGTATGAATTTATTAGCAGCAATACGTATATTGATTGAGTAACTAGTTTCTGCCTGCGGCTTCGCCCGAGTGGCCTATAGAAAATGAAGATTTTTTTCAATCCCCCCTTTTCACCCTCTTAGGGGCGAAATTACGAAAAACTCTTTCTAAGTAGATACCTACACTTTACAAGGAACACACCCTCCACATTTCAAGTCTCTAGAATCAGCGGCTTAGGCCGTGCGTTGATATATCAGTCAGTCAGTCAGGACTTTCAATTTTATATTTATAGATAGCGTGTATTTAGAGAAAAGGATGTTCCTTGTCAATATTTACTTTGGTTGCATATGGATAACACCCGAATAAAATAAAATAAATAAATAACACTCAACAATAACATCCATAGATTCTGGACACTAACAAGGATTCCCTGTATCTAGGGATATCTACACCCAGACGCAGAACAAGTATTTGTACTTTTTTCTTTGCACAAACACTTAGCCTACCATGGGAATCGTATCTACTGCCTCCGGGCTATGAGCCGACCTGCTCAACCACCACATCACAGAAGCTGTCAATTAATAGAATATTATTAAAATTCATCATAATAAAACTCGATAAAAAAAGACGAGAGTAAAAATATAAACTATCGCGCCGGCAGTTTTCCTTGTCCCTTTATACCGAACACATTCAGAAAAGCATTAACAAAGTATCTAATACATATCAACTAGGCTTACAATCGGATAGCTCTGGTACTGTAGTAGACTCCGGTTGGGGCTAAACGGCTCGTTTATACCGACGATACACTTTGATAATATCGCTCGAACATACTGTCAGAGGCGGTAATGTTGCAGTCTACCTATATGCGGCAGTAAGGACGATGGAACGGACGTGCGGATGCTATTTACTCACACACACTTATATAAGCGTAATACGAGCGATTATTTTTTTAGGGAGTTTTGAACAATATTGTTGTGGAGAAGTGGCATAAAAATATAAAAAAATATCGCTTAGTTGAAACATCAAAATAAGCTGCCTAATAGTGTATTTTATAATTTTAATAATAGAACGAAATATGTAAACAACATATTAGCGCTTTTTGATATTGCATTGTGAAATGATTTAGGATAATGCAACAGCTTTTGTGGTCTGGGGTTTGAGCAAGTCGGCTCATAAACCGAAGGCGGCAAGTTCGATTCTCGTGGCAGGACAAACATTTATACACTAAAAAACCACAAAAAAACTTGTCTTGTGTCTGGGTGTTATTGGGCCATTGTCCTTGTAGTTCCTGGGTACCTGGATATAAGGGATCCTAGTTAGGACCCAGGATTTATGTATGTGATCGTTGGGCGTTATTATTACTATAACACATGCGTATAAAAAATGTTTAGGTAACTTACAAAAAGTAGCAAAATAAGTTTTGCGTATATTTATGAACCTCAGTTACGAGCCACTTTACTTTGCCTTCCCCATTAAGTACCTACCTCTAACCGCAGCCAACACATATAAAACATACAAGCCACTAGTCACACGTTGTCAGCTCCCCTCTAAAACCCCTACTGTTCATACATTGCGGTAAAACTGGCTATGGAAGGAAACAACGTTAATTTCGTTAAAAGGCGCACAAAAGAGGATCACACTCGGCCGGAATAACATTACAGGGGATGCGGGACGAGTAAGGCTCTGCTCGGTAAGCGACCTTATAAAATTAAGGGTTACAGGGGACAGACGGGGCCGACCTATTAAAATGGCTGGATTTTAGCTTTAGATGATGCTACGGATTTTGCAGCTTCGATAGTCGTTAGAAATGTTTAGGAGAATTTGAAATGTAAATAATATAGGAAAGTGACTATAATACGCTTAGAAATAATATTGGTGTTTATTTTATTTATAACTACAACTATTACACGGCTAACACTTACGGAATACAGTCGAATAACTCGACCGGTGTTCGGGCAATATAGATGCCCATCCTCTAGGAGTACGCGCGGCGGCGGTGGCGGCTCGGCGCTGAATCTTTATTTATTTATTTTATATTGGTACACAAAACAAATTGCAATCATTGACTTATTCAGCATAGGCATAACACGCATATAAATTACAATGTAGATTGTAATTTAAGACTATATGTATAATGTACATAGAAAAATGAAACTATAAAGTAACCATCTAGACAAATGCGGATGAAAGTACCCATCAACAAAGCCACACGCTTTGCAGGCACGTCCCAAGACATCAGTATACTACAATTATAATTTTAAGGACTATGGGTGGGATGGATTATTCCTACACAAATAAATATTCTTTAGATAGCGTAAATAATTAATCAAGAAAAAAGTTCATAAAAAGTATGCAGCAAAAATCAGATTTTTTCATAACGTCTAAGTAAAATGAGAACGTAAAATGAAATTTATATCAATGTTGCAAAAAAATTGGGACCATTTCTTTATATGCTTATTGAGATAAATAGACGAAGCTCGCTGTGGACCACCTCATCATTACCCTGTCACAGTGGAAGGTCAGTCTACTGCGTCACAATCAGAGGTATCTAAAGCCTCTGAATAGGCCCCTAGAGCCCACTCCAGTGCCGCGCACTGTGATTCATATTGCGATTTCGTTCATTCATTTTTTGTGCTACCGTGGTCGGCTTTACTTTATTTGTTATTTCACCTGTATTATCATCAACAGCCGTGATGATACATTCCTATCCCATAACAGAAAGATACTATCTAAATATCAGTCACTTTACCTACACAATAGTTTAGCTGTACGTAGTCTTCTTTTATACTTCAAACTTTGTCTAGCATTTGACCACGCTCTTACCTGATGGGAAGTCACTCTTCTCTTGAACACGCCCAGGTCATATTTCGCCGGAAACAGATGCTGGCAGGGCATTCCATTCCTTAGCCGTTCTAATTATGAACGTGGAATCAAATCGCTTGGTTCGAATGGGTGGTATTTCGACCATGAAGGGATGGTGCTTAGCTGAGCGTCTAGTAGTCCGGTAGTAGAGTGGTGATGGGGGATCATGCAGTTTTTGTACACATTCACCATGGTGTAAACTGTAAAAGAAAGAGTCTGTAAGTCCAGTCAGTTACTCAGGAAAAAACCTTGTAATAATATAGACCTATACTAGGTGGTAAGATTTTTTTCAAAGTTCGTCTTGTTAAGTACCACCGCTTTGCCAGCTACTCTGCCACCAAGCAGTAGTGTGTAATCACTTTTGTGTTCCGGTTTGAAGGGCACTGTAGCTAGTGAAATTACTGGGCAATTGAGACTACGATTTAATGTCACAGTCGAGTTATCTTATTACCAGACTGTGCTGATGTCTCTGGATGATATGCGCAGTGCAGTGTCACGCGACACTTTATATATTGGAATTCCGAGTGACATTGTTCTGTTATGGGCGACCGTGTCGCATAACATCAGGTCAACGACTAGCTCTTTATTTATCAACATAAAAAAACGTTGGTGATATATTTAATATTCATATGTATCAACGAGCTTCAGCCCGCAGCTTCGCCCGCGGCGTGGCCTATGGGAAAATAATTCAACCACCCATTTCACCCTCTTAAAGGTGGAATTTCGAAAATTCCTTTCTTAGCGGATGCCTATGTCATAACATCTACCTGCATGCAAAATTTCAGCCCGAACCGTCCAGTGGTTTGGGCTGTGCGTTGATAGATCACTATATATGTCTGTCAGTCACCTTTGAGTTATGTATATTTAGATTATTGTTCTTTTAGGCAAAAAGTCTCATATTTTGATAAATTTTACCATAGTCCCATTGAAGTGACGCGCAGAGTTGATTCGTGGCAAAAAAGGAATGAAGCCAATCACCGCGTCAATCACTCCAGGCTCGAATGCTGGAGCGGCCTCGAGGGGGCTGTTCGGTGCCACAGGATATTTTATACAGCGATATAATTCTTCAAACTGCTGGATTTTATATAGACGGTCTTGATTTAACAAAAAGGTGGGGATGAAAAGAGGATCATCATTTAAATCCTATGAGAACGGAACACAAACATAAAACTCTAGAACACGTGCCGGCGATAATGCACATCGATCTAAAGAAAAAGATAATCTAGTTTTCAAGTAAAACTTCTTTACGCACTCTTGACTTGGGGAGTGGTGAATGTGTAAGACAAACGCAAGTTGAAAGTTGTTGGTTTACGTTGATTTCCATTGTCAATATAACAAAGTTAAAAATTTGTATTATTATGTTGGTATGTCCGGTAAAATGACAATATACAATTGTCAAGATGGTGACATTAACATTAGCAACAATTAACAACGGCCGATAGATGGTTCTAAACTAAAGAAGTTTTACTTCAGTCGTGTGGTCTAAAGCACATTCGTTTTTTTTATTGGCTGTTTTCGTTCGAAGAGCACCGTCTCTGTCACTCAGTACATTAAGTGCCATTTGTCGCTGATTAATCATTGATAACATCGTTTCCAGATATTACTTTACCCAATCACATGAACGTAGTTTATGTAAAACTATGAGGGACGAGGGAGCGAATTGAGACCACCGAGTGCCATGCATAAACTGATTTATTCTCCCTACCTTCACATTCTGTACATTATTATTATAATACCGCCATCTACCTACATCCTCCTTCTTAAAAAGAAAACTTTATTATCTAATAATTCTAATTCAATAATAGACCTACTCATACTTTACATGTTCATGCTTTTATGATCACATACTTTACTTACATACTTTAGTATTTACTAATATTTTAAACAAGAATTAATTTATTATTTTTATGTTCATACACATATACCTACATACCTAATTTACTCAGTTCTTATATATCCTGTTTTCTAAATTTAATTTACAATAAAAATAATAACAATTAAAACATTAGTTATACATTTTACAAAAATAAAAAATAAAGAAACAAAGATCAAAAAATCAAACACACACATTCCTACTGCACACGCTACACATTCTCTTTCTTTAAAAGACATACATGCTCAACATCATATCAATGTTATTGTCATAAATTAGATTAATGCTTTTATATAATTGGAATCATAAATTAGTTACATACATCATATATTGTTTATATCATACGAGTAGGTTCAACAAATTTTCCATGCTACATATATTTTTTTTTTTTTTTTTATTATTCTGCATTTCCACAGACACCTGGGTCCGTGCTTTTTGTTATATAATTTTTTATATTTATGAATTAAGCCTATTATTAACATGAACTTATATATAATACAGGAAGGATAATACAGCCAATAACAAAAAGATACATAAACATAAGCATTCAAGTTCTTATTTCTAATTTTTTAATTGTGCGTACACCACCGAGCAAACCAGCTTCCGCAAGCAGCACCCGTTCACGAGCTTGACGCATGTTCAAGCCATCGCCCTCCTCGACCATATTTGAGGGAAGAGGACGACCCGACACACGACGCCGCGGCAAGAAGAAGCTTTTTAGTGAGCATGAGTGCTCCGGGTGTACGCACAATTCACAATTTAGTTAAAATACCCTTATTACTATTTTATTCATACGAGCGGGGTAATTGACAGGCTCCTTTGAGCTCATCAATGATGCCGCTCGTACTTGTTTTTTTTTTTTTTTCTCTTTTTTCCCTTAGTCCACTTTTTCCTCCCGGCCCAGGGCCTCCATTACCGCCACGTTCCGATCTTTGATAGCCATTTGCAAGTTGTACTCGCAGATGGCTTCCGGTGATGCCGCAATCGCACGCCGCACGAAACGGCTGATGGCGTCATCTTCGTCGTCGGCATAGTAAATGAATGTCCTGGTGTGCCGCGAGACTGCAACCACCGCGTGCGGAACGCTCTCGTGCAGTCTCATTTTGCCCTTGGTCTTTATGACGATGACCGACTCGTATGTCAGTCCCTGCGCTTCATGGATGGTTAGGATGCGTGACCCCGTGCCTCCACCACAACCCTGGTTGGACAGGGTCTCCTTTTCTTCCTGAGTGTGTACTAGGAAAAGGGTGTTGGGGAGGGTGCTGGGTATTTGCGCACCTGTGTACCTTCTCTGCTCCTGGGACCCTAACACGTGGGGCCGAGGAATATATACCGGAGTATATATCCCTCAGCGCGTACGCGACATCCATGGGATTCCTGTGTGTGCATAACAACTCCTGGTTGATGGTGGCCACCAGGTTCGGGCGATTGTACCTTAACTCGAAGAGGTTCTCCCTGTCGATATAAGGCAACTGGTTGACGTCTCCAATGAGGACAATTTCGCGAGCTTCAGACAGCCGCGCAGCCATTACGATGGCCCCAAAGTGGTTCATGAGAGCTTCGTCTACCATAAGGCGAACGTTACTTTCACCCCTTTGGATGCCATTTACGAGTACAGAAGCCATGGTGCGCACTTTGGTTTTCACCAAGTCACCTATGCGGTGCGCTAGCTTCTCCCTCAAGTCTTTCGCTGCTTCGGTTGTTGTGGTGATGATCACGTCCTTGTCCACATCGAAGTGTCTGACCACCCAAGTTGTCTTACCACAACCAGGAACCCCATTGATCCATCGGATCTCAGGTACCTTCCAGTTTTGCCAAGACTTTGCGTCGACTCCAAGGCTCCCTTCAATGGTTTTGGCCATTTCTAGGATCCTGTCATCTAGCATTATCCTGGTACACCGGGCGATAACCACGATGTGATCGTTCGGTGGTGTCTCATACTTCGGCTTTCCGGTCCGCTCCGTCTCACTCTCATCTAGAGCCACAAAACCACTTCCAGAACTATATGCTGCCATATATCGACCTTCCATCGTTCCCTTGATGACCAGGGAGGTATGGTTGTTATATATGGCTGCGTTGGCTTCCTCGAGCCTCACCTTTAAAAGGCCTTCGTTTCCTTGCCTGAAGGACTGCAAGATGTTTTCGCAGTTCCTGAGATTGACTACCTTAGTCACTCTCGTGATGGCAAGAAACTCAAGAAATGCGTTTCTGGCATGGTCAGGTGGCCCCAAGGCCGAGATATAATGGGGTGGACTAACCTGTCCCATGTCGGCTCTCGTCCGGGCTGCCTGCTGTAGCGGCGGCGCTGCTCTTGGAGACTGCTTTTCTGGGATGAGCTCCTTTCGAGGTGAAACTCGGAACAAGCTCTGCGCTGCTGCGCTGAACGCCGTAAAGAAAGTCGAGATAGGGCCTTGTCCTTTCTCTCGACTGTTATTTTGACGTGCTGCGGCTTCATCGGCAGCTGCTTTCTGCTGAACCCTCTCTGAACCACTGATGGTGCTCGAACTTGGGACGGGATGCCCCCAGCTATTTGTTGCATTTATGCGGTCATGTGAGGGAGTCCTAAGAAAACTTAGGTTTTCTCCCCTATCCTCGTACACAACCACCTCATGATGTTCAGAGGCCTTTATGCAACCCAGCCGGTCTGCGGTATCTCCCATCGAATGTTCGATTACCATCGCGTCTATACTTATCACCCGGGGGGTGCTGTCTGCATAGTCACTCAGCTTTGTAAGCAGAGAGCTTACCTGTGCAAAAGGTGTCTGGGCCGTCCATTCGAACAGTGCAATCGTTTTGTTTTTCGATCGCACTAGTCGACAGCGGTGACCCAGGACCTCCAGCACCGGCATAGCATCATACACTTTCCGCTTCATAGTGACTTTGGAAGTACTTCCGTTAAGCAGACATGCCAGTCCAGGCGACAAGCGGGCTCGTTTTTTGTTCGGGGCTAAGCAAAAGCTCATTCCGAATCTCTCTTTATTCCCTTCCATAAAGAGAGCCACACTGCGGATCCTTATCCCTGGCACTCCTCTGTCTGCATGCTACTTATATTCATTATTAAAAGATACTAATTTAGAAAAGTTTAATAAATCACGTTTTTTTTTTTTATTTACAATGTCATCAATATCAAATGTCACAATAAATCATCAAATAATTATATTTATTAATCAAAGTATATGTTTTCACGGTAGTTAAGTAACTCATTACACAGCCATAGTAAAGTGCAATTACAAATAATAAGTCCAAACTTAATACAGACATTCATTACACCAGCCTAACCAATTATTATTTGCGACATCTTATAGCTTTTTTTTTTTATTACATTGCAGAACTATGGTAGTATTAAATTTTTTCCTGGTCTTTAGTGTAGTTATCTTTTATATAGTTTATATTCCGTACATAATATATATACATATATATTAGCTTATTTTAAATACAAACGTTTCTAATGTCCAATCCTGTTACAAATAATTGTGCGAATATTTAACAAAAGATATCATTGACTAGGCATTGTTGTAGTTTATTCGTTTAATATTTGAGTATAAAGTGACGTCATACCGCTTCACCGAGGGCCGTCAGGAGAAACCCCACCGATCAGGAGCTCGCACTGTCCTGCCAGACCGAGTAACATATGGATTAGAAGTAATTCCCGCTGATTGTTGTTGTCCACTGGAGCTGCGGAGCGACGGCGTTCCGTTCCCTACCGTACCTGCCGTTATTATGTCATCGTAGGCATCTGAGGGCATTGACCCGTACCTATCGCGGCGCAAACAGCTGTCGAGAATGATCTGTTTTCGATTGCGTCGGATTAAAGTACCTGTACACAACTTAATTAAATACGACCTCGGCCCACTTATATTCACTATCACGGCATCAACCCAATTCTTGCCCATGCGAACTTTAACCTTATTTCCTATATCTAAAGGTTTGAGATTCTTACTGCCCCTATCAAAATATTTTTTTTGAATAATTTGTCGTTGTTGTAACTCATCATACACTCGATTTGTATCATATGTTTTTGGTTCAAGCAACTGCGGGGAACGGGGAAGAATACTTCGCAGTTTTCTGCTATTCAGTAATTCAGACGGAGATGGTAGATTATCACTAATGGGAGTATTCAAAAATTCTAGCAATGCCAACCTAAAATCTGACCTATCAAAAAGCGTTTTTCGTAACATTGATTTTATTGTCTGGATCGCCCGTTCTACTTGACCATTTGACTGCGGGTATCTAGGCGAGGATGTGTTATGTACAAACCGCCATTCTTTGCTAAAGTCTTTAAATAATATTGATGCAAATTCAGGGCCATTGTCAGAAAAAATCACTTCCGGTATGCCCTGGAGACTAAATATTTTCTTTAGCTTATCAATTACACACATTGAAGTGAGGTTAATTAATTCTTCAACTTCCACGTACTTACTGAAATAATCAATCACTAAAAGATAGCTATTACTGTTAAAGTGAAAAATATCAACCCCAACCTTCGCCCATGGCCTTCTAGGTATTTCATGCGGGATGAGTGGTTGTTTACAATTTTCTTTTCTATGTGTTAAACACGCCTGACAATGTGAAATCATATCCTGTATTTGAACATTCATATTCGGCCAAAACATCATTTCTCGCGCCCTCATTTTAGTTTTAGCCACACCTAGATGACCTATGTGTACTTTCTTCAACATATCCTTCCGCATACATTTCGGAATCACAATCCTAGATCCTTTCCAAACTAAATCATATGCCACCGTCAATTCATCCCGACTGTCCCAATAAGGAGTAACAAGATCCTTCACGTCACACTTATGCACCGGCCATCCATCTTTTATCACTCGCTTTAGCTCTTGCATTTCCTCATCTAGGCTCGTCAACTTCTGTAACTCTATAAAATGCGTATCGGTCAAACTATTACTCGCCACGATCGCACATACCTGTGCTTTCTCGTCCAAGTTATCCCGCGGCTCACTATCACTATCAGCACTCGGTGCGACCGCGCGGGACAGCGTGTCAGCGATGTAAAGATAACGGCCTGGTTTATACACCAATCTAAATGTATACGGCTGTAACCTGATCAACATTCGCTGTAGCCTGGCCGGAGCTCCTGCTATCGGTTTGTTAATTATACTTACTAGGGGTTTATGGTCTGTTTCCATTGTTATATCACTCCGCCCATAAATATAAGCGTAAAATTTTTCACAGGCAAACACGCAAGCATACAACTCCTTTTCAATTTGTGCATAATTTTGTTCTGTTTTAGTGAGCGATCTTGCTGCAAAACAAACTGGCATTCCATCTTGCATCAAACAAGCCCCTAGGCCGTTCTTACTTGCGTCAACTGATATTGTAACCGGTTTATCCAAACTATAAAATCTCAACACTGGCGGGTGCGTTATACATCGCTGCAGCTCTCTAAAACACTTATCATGTATATCATCCCAATGCCATTCAATATCCTTTTTCAGTAATTCTCTCAGTTTATGCGTTCTTTCAGATAAGTTCGGTATAAAGTTACCGACATACGTAACAAGCCCTAGAAAACGTTCTAAATCTTTAACATTTTCTGGTTTTGGCATATTTCTTATAGGCAAAACATGTGAATCATCAGGGCGGATGCCGCTCTGTGTAATTATGTGGCCTAAGTATTTTATTTCCGTCAACCCAATCTTGCATTTCTCTCTGTTTAATTTCACGCCAATTTCCTTGCACCTTTCCAACACCTGGCGAAGACGAATATCATGCAGTTCTTTGGTCTCAGCATAACACAATAAATCGTCTACAAATAATATGACGCCTTCTATGTCATCAAAGTATTCATACAGTCTTTTATGAAAAACCTCGGATGCCGATGAAATTCCGAAAGGCATACGCATAAATTTATATCTGCCAAACGCTGTATTGAAAGTGCAAAGGTCAGTAGACTCAGAGTGCAATTTAAGCTGCCAAAATGAGTGCTTACAATCAAGTGAACTAAAAAATTTGGCCCCTGATAGCTTAGCAGTAATCTCATCTAACGTAGGTAACTTAAAATGTTCCCGTTTAATATACTTATTTAAATCCCGCGGATCAAGGCAAATCCGAATATCTCCATTTGGTTTCCGCACGACAGTCATACTATTCACCCAGTCCGTGGGCCCCTCCACTTTTGCTATCACTCCCTGATCCAACATTTCGTCTAATTTACGCTTCACATCATCTCTTAGCGCAATAGGCAATTTACGCGGCGCATGCACGACGGGTCGCGCATCTGTAGCTAGCCTTATCTTGTACTCGCACGGCAAACATCCGACACCCTCAAACACTTCCGGGTATTCATCAAGCACTTTCTTCAATTTTACTCCGCTATTCACATTCACAGAAAAAACTCGTTTCACTAAATTCATTTCATCGCATGATTTTTTTCCTAGAACTGGCGGAGAGGTTACGTCCGCAACAACAAATTTAACAATATATTGCCTATCTTTATATTTACACTTCATCCTGCATTTTCCCAGAACCTTTATGTCCCCGCCGGAGTAGCTAACTAATTTAACGCTTGTCGACATCAGATCACTCTCAAAAACCCCTGTCTGCGATAAAAACCTACGCGGCAACACATTCACGTCAGCTCCAGTGTCCAATTTAAATTTTATTACATTACTATTTATAATTAAATCTACACACCAATCATTACCCAAGCTCGAACTATTATCCTCACGTACCTGATCTATGGAGTTCTCCTGGACGGAATAAACGCGGCACACTCGCGCAAAGTGATTCATACGCCTACACCTTGCACATTTCTGACCGTACGCCGGGCACTTGAATTTTTCATGTACTCCTCCACAATATTCACACGTATTGTTCGCACTCTGCCGCTGTGGTCCCCTCGATGTCGCAATCTGTGATGGTTCCTGCCGCTGCCCCGCTCTTGGAAAATGCGGCTGATGCACCCGCGCAGGTGGGCGCACGGCCGACATGTTGTTGCTGCCGCCAGTGCACATTCGCTGCTCATACCGTAGTTGCGGCTGTCCACCCGCAGCGGGGGTGGGACGGGATCCGCTGGGTGCTCGCGCGCGGCTCTGACAAGTGCCGCACGCGCCATGTTGTCGCTGCACCCAATGCACGGCTACCTCGGTGTCTCTGTCTCGCTCCCTCACCTCGTCAATATATCCTCTATCCTGCTCGGTTGTCATTGTACTGGCCTGCACTCGAGACATTTCAGCTATATTGCATATATCTAACGCTTTCGTAAGAGTCAAATCATATTCTCTTAATAGTCTTTCTCTTAAGGCGTCATTCTTCAGGCCACACATAAGCCTATCTTTGACGAGGTCCTCCTTCAGGTCTTAAAACTCGCACGACACCGCCAACTTATTTAATTCGAACACATATTGCTCCACAGTCTCGTATTTCTGTTGACTCCGCGTAAAAAATTTATGTCGTTCAACGGTCAAATTCTTTTTCCGAGTAAAAAACACATCAAACTTCTTGAGTAAATTTTCCACCGTTAAATTCGTTTCCGGCGTAAACTGCTCGTACACCTCACGACATTTTTCTCCAATTATGTGTAGCAAAATGCTCACTTGCACATCTTTGTCTTTTGTTTGCAGCTGACAGGCCTTAAAGTATATCAGAAACGAGTTTTTCCACTTGGCCCACTGATTACTTAAATTACCAGACGTGATGTTAGACAAATCCTTTTCAAAGCAAAATGGCGGTGGCGGTTGCAACACCAATTCCATTTTTCCAGCGATTACCACACCACTTAGTATATGATCCACACTAAATGCACTTTTCCGCGTACTATTAAATCTTTTGAGACAGGTTTTTTCCGGAATTACACCGGCTGCGCCATGTAAAACTATGAGGGACGAAGAAGCGAATTGAGACCACCGAGTGCCATGCATAAACTGATTTATTCTCCCTACCTTGACATTCTGTACATTATTATTATAATACCGCCATCTACCTACAGTTTACACTTCTCAATATTCATTTGCTAACTAATAATCACACCTGCTCCGTCAGGGAAATTACATCTAATAAATTATACACTTACTAAGAAACTGTCACTATTACCTGTCAGATATGAAACACCTGACAGACGTGTTTATCATCAAATATTGAAACTGTTGGCTGTGTTAAATATCTAAGCCCTAGGAGTATACAAATAGTAGTAAATATTTATATTTACATATAACAGGTACAGGTACGGTTACATATACAGGTAATATTTATAGTGTAAATAGGATACTAAATATCTAAATATATATAACTCAAAGGTGACTGATTGACTGACTCACATAGTGATCTATCAATGCACAGCCCAAACCATTGGACGGATCGGGCTAAAAATTTTGCATGCAGGTAGATGTTATGATGTAGGCATCCGCTAAGAAAAGATTTTTCGAAATTCCACCCTGAAGAGGGTGAAATGGTTGGTTGAATTATTTTCCCATAGGCCACGCCGTGGGCGAAACTGCGGGCAGAAGCTCGTATAGAATAAATCCCTTACTCTTAATAAAGCAATATTACGTAAATGATATTTCTGCCAAAAAAATTTTGGTTAAAAATGTTTCACCGGAGAACTAAACCCATAGCTATATTTGGACCAAGCTAGCGTTGAACCACGATCTTACCCACAGAATATTCTATCCGTGATCTTACGAGCACCCATACCGCGTAACCGTTCTTGGAATCGGCTTCGCCTGTCATCCCGCACGCGCCAATTGACAAGTTCACGAGTGCGAGCAAGAGAAAACACGATTACGATCTCCACCAGACTTACGCGGTAAGACCCCTGATCATAAGTGAAATAGGGTTGATACTTGACTGACCCGACAGCTCAGTAGGTAGTAACCCTGCCTTCTGAACTTTGGGTTTGTGGGTTCGATTCCCACCCAGGACAAACATTTACGTGATGAACATAGGTGTTTGCTCTGTGTCTAGGTATTATATTGTATTCTATGTATGTATTTACAAACAAAATATGTATGGGCATTGTATCAGTTATCTGGTTCCAATAGTACAAGCTTTGCTTAGTTTGGGGCTAGATGGCGCTAATTTAAAAAAAAACTCGCTTATTAAAAAGCTATTCACTCCTGTCTTGAACACTTCAAGGTTGTATCTTCCATTTTTCTTTTGACTTATGATATTTACTTTAACATTAAAACCCCCTGCCGTTGTTTCCTAAAAATGTCAAATTTCGTATATTTCGCGTTGAAAGATGAAAGCAACCCTTCCCATTTACGCGTATCATAAATCACAGTGACGTCAGAATGAGACGACAATAGCGGCTCAGTGCGGTCGGCATTTTGAACACTTTGAGCGCTTTTAATTAAAATGTTAAGAATTTGTACCAACTCTGTATGCCCGCATACCCGCGCGCCCAGCGTAATGGGACCTATATTTTTCCACCAAAATGAAGCCCGCTAAATAGCACCGGAAGATCTTCCTTCATTGGTTTAGGCCAGAAAAGTTGCAGGTATCTTAAATTTCGCGGGAAAAGGTTACACAATTTTAGAGAGGGAAAGAAAAATCGTATAAAAATGTACAACTTTAATTCATTTGCATATGCAAACGCCATTCCGCCCGCATATTGGTATGCTTCGTGTTATTTTGTATTCATTTCGGTTCGTTACACCAATAAAAACATCAGCTTTTATTTCAGCTTTTAACAGGCCCAGGTATACAGGTGATTTTTGAGAATGGCGGTTATGTCCAATTTCTTAACCACGAGAGTTAGAGAAAAATTCTGAAAGGAGTCATGCTTTCGATTTGTAAGAAAAGATGTTGTTTTTTTAATCAAGTTTTTAATGTAAATCGAATTGAGTTATTTAAAAAACAGCGTGTATTATTGAACAGATGGATTCTATTGCTGATGAGGATACATTTTTGCAAAGAAATGTATTACAAATGAAAGCAAATCATTACAAATTATTTATATGCGTGACAACCGTAGAAAGTAAGAAGGTGTAATACGTAATTCCGGAACACTCACATTTAAGTATTCAGATTTTGACTTGTAAAAGTGCTAAAAATAGCGAATTTGTAATAAAATTATCTAACTTTGACTTTGATTTTACTCGCTTCTGATTTTCGCTGCCCCAATTAAAGAGATATGCTGTAATCTTAAATCTTATTACTAGATTGTGCAGGGTGACGTGCGCAGTGCAGTGTCTTGAACTCTATACTTTAAAGTTCCAAGTGACACTGTAACTGATATGATCAGCCGTGTTGCTTAACATCAGACGGACGGTTAGATCGTCACATCATTCCTTAACATAAAAAATTTTTATTATTTCTCAATGCTCTCCAGGTCCCCAGTGCTAAAAACCTCAAAATTTGATCGCACGCCTGGCATCGGGCGACGTCCGCAATTTGTTTGCTAGCAGTCGACACGGCGCGATATTGGAAAACTTTACGGGCTACGTTTAGAACAATATCAATATGTCGGTGCATATATTGACTGTGATGAATGCACGTGTCGTGACCAACTGCTAGTATTGGCTAATAAACAAAAGAGCATAGGTTTTTCTATCTTAATCTAAATATACATAATTCAAAGGTGACTGACTGATTGACTGACTAATATAGTGATCTATCAACGCACAGCCCAAACCACTGGACGGATCGGGCTGAAATTTGGAATGCAGTTAGATGTTATGACGTAGGCATCTGCTAAGAAAGGATTTTTCGAAGTTCCACACTTAAGAGGGTGAAATGGGTGGTTCAATTATTTTCCCATAGGCCACGCCGCGGGCGCAGCTGCGGGCAGAAGCTCGTATCCTATATATACGAAGCATTTATTTAAACGCCTTCGCTGAGTGAAATTTTTATGTAGTTGCTATTAAATATTCTACTACCTAATAAATAACTAAATATTTGTTGACATTTCACACGCACCATCTAGCCCTAAAGCAAAGCTTGTACAAGCTTTGCTAACTTTATGGGAACTAGATAACTGATAAAATACTTATGTACATTATTATTTGTATACACATATTTAGAATAAAAGTATTACACCCAGATACAGAACAAACGTCGATGTTCATCACACAAATGTTTGTCCTGGGTGGGAGTCGAACCCACAACCTACAGTTCAGAAGGCAGAGTTACTACTAACTGAAGTATCGGGTCAGTCAATAATGCATAAGTTGAATAAATGGAAGTTTACATTGATGTTTTATTAAACACAAAGTATATATGCATAAGCTGGACTATAGGTACCTAACATTAGTTGTAATGCATGTTAAAATATCGTCTATTTTTTTTTTCACACAGCACCTTCTAGCCTTAAACTAAGCAAAGCTTAAGCGGAACCAGATAACTGATATAATACTTATAAACATTTTTGTTTGTAAATACATACATAGGATACCATATAACACCCAGACACAGAACAAACCTCCATGTTCATCACACAAATGTTTGTCCTGGGTGGGAATCGAACCCACGACCCACAGTTCAGAAGGCAGGGTTACTACCAACTGAGCTATTGGGTATTATTACCTATGTATATGTAATAATATCAGATCATCATCCATTCCCGAAGATATCTTTCCGTTTTTCCATGCAGAGCGGTTGGCGATCGCCATGTCAATATTGAAAAAGTTCCGGGCACCGGCCTCCACCGAGAAATTGCGCTTCCCATGTTGCTGAATTTATTGCAATTGTTTCCGAACAACCATCGTTTACATCATCGGTTGTATGACGTATCGCCGGAATGCCGAGTATGTTGTTTGAGATAAACAGAAGCCAAAACAGTTCCTCTAAGTTTCATTAGTCTTTTTTGTTAATGTTAATGAAGAAATGTTAATGAATGATGTGACGAGCTAGTCGTTACCTGGTGTTAAGCAACACGGCCGTCCATAACAAAACAGTGTCACTTGGAATTCCAAAATATAATATAAAGTTTCGCGTGACACTGCACTGCGCACATTATCCTGAGACATCAGCACATTCTGGTAATAAGATTCCTCGATTGTGAGATCAGATCGTTAAGTCGTAATTTCACTAGCTACAATGCCTTTCAAACCGGAACACAGTAGTGCTTTCACACTACTGCTTGGCGGCACAATAACTAGCAAAGTGGTGGTACCTACCTAGATGAACTTTGTGGAAAAGTCTTACCACCTAGTAGTAGTCTATCATCAAGCAGATGAAACTGCTTAATTTTTCTTTTCATGTATGCGGCTAAAATACGGCTAAAAATCCTATACTTAAAATCCACTTGTTCAATCTATTTATCGTTCGATCCCTCATTTTACTCAACAACTTGCATGTCAAATTATAATTTACTAATTGCGCCCCGCGGTTTCACCCGCGGTTAAAAAGTATTTTAATCATTTGCTCATCCCACGGGAAAATTACACTTTTTCGGGATAAAATGTAGCCTATATGTTAATCCAGTGTATAAGCTATCTGGGTACCGAATTTCATCCAAATCCATTCAGCCGTTTGAGCGTGAAGAAGTAACAAATATACACACAAACACACAAACTTTCACCTTTATAATATTAGTGTGACTATCATTGATAATAATAAACGCTAATATAACTTAATAAAATACAAACGTTAGCCTCTGGTTTTTTTTCACATAAAAAGCGAGTCGAAACAAACGCCGCTAGTTTCCTGATTACAAATAGAAACATAGATCCAAGGGGGATTCCTCCACCGAGATAAAGTCACTTTGTCTAGCTATCTATAATTTATTCTAGCGACGACATCTACAATGTAAGTCAGTATTTGAGGTCCAACAAAGCTGCTATGTTCAATTCACGTACACCGATGAATTCTTTCACAGCATGCTTATCCAACTGGTAAGCATGCTGTTCATGTGATCGCTGGGTATTGTTATTAAGTCGGAAAACCGTACACCTGATTTGATATAATAAAATCAATGCATGTGTATATTTATAAGTTTGTTTCTAACTGTGTCTATGCTAATTATAAGTAACAACCGCCAACCAACTACACACGGTACTTTTTGTCCGTCTGCACAAGTTTGGCAGCTTCTAAATTCTGATTCGAGTTTTGGCGGGAAAGCGAAAGAGATTGCGTCACCGCATCGTATTATTTTCCAAAACTTGTGTTATTTTCAGTATTAGTGCATAAAATTGGTGGCATTTTATTCGTTAAGTGCTGGATTACAGGCGTGAGTGTGGGAAAATAATATAATGATGGTGAAACGTTTCTTTTCGTGTTGTTTCCAAAACTCCATAGAAGCTTCAAGTAAAGTTGCCACCACTTTACTAGGAGTGTGACTTTGTCTAGACTGACTTGACTTGATGACTTTGACTGTGACTTGACACATATTTGCGTGAAAATCGATAACTTGATAAATTATCAATAACTTGACACTGGCTAAATACACAAAAGTGTAGAGCCAAATCTTAAAAAAAAAAAATTCTGATTCCTCTCAAATTATAGCTAAAATCATGTCAAATCAAAGACGCTCTACTGTTTGTCGTTATGTGACGACACAGCAGTTGTCCCACGTTGTTTTCTTTGTCTGCTTTACTGCACCTAGTTAGAAGACATTTTATGGACCCCTAGTAATCCCTCGGCGTCCTTAAGGCCACGTATCTTCAAGATTTCCTCTATAAGAAAGGGAAATTCCGTAACTCGCATATCCCTAACGATTGAATTATTTATTTTTACGCTTCTGCTGAATTTCTGTGGAGGCAATACTGTGGAAATATTGATGGTCTGTTGTTTTATCTATTGATGTTCGCCGTTACGTTTGAATGTTTATTGTGTGCGTATGTTAGCTTGTCAATCCTAAAATTTTATGGACGTATAGTTATTACGGCCTATATTGCCAACTTAGGATATTATGTTGCCCTTGAAGTGCCCAAGTTTTTCTATAGATATATTCTACATACCAGATATCTATGTATGAGTAAATAAGAAATCCAACAATCTAATTCATGCTACTCTTATTATAAACAATGATGTATACTAAACCATAAAAAAAATACTTAATAATACTAATTACTTACTTTTTTATTTTATACCAGTTGGGGCAGCAAATAGTGGAGTCGAATGCAACCAAGCTCCTTGAATACAAATTCGTATAGCCTATGGCAGAATCGAAAAACGGGTTGAAATTAAATCAATAATTTTATTTATTATGTAAATCCCGCTTTAAAAGCGCTACTATGTTTGACATTTTCATTTCGATTCGATTATTGGCCGTGTGTCATGTTTATTGATGAGTATGACTCTGATTGGCACTGCAGGCAGTGCGCCGTTGAAATTATTGTGTACGATATCTATCTTGCATTTTTTTTTATCACAATTTTTACATGACATACCGTTCAAGTATTACGTAAGCAGATCTATTACAATTATTTACCCCCCATCCCCCTTGTCAGCAAAAGTAAGCAAAGCTCTTACCCCCTCCCCCCATGCTTACGTAAACATTTTCCAATTAATGAATTATTTTTTTTATATTATAACTATAATGTTGTGTTTCAAGCAAGGACAATGTGAGGGTTGCTATTCATGTAAAAAGGTAAATAACTACCGATGACGTAATCATCATCTAGACTCCCCTACCCCCCATGTCATCCAAAATAAGCAAAGCAAAGAAACCCATAGTGCTTACGTAATACTTGAACGGCCCCTTATGATAAGTCTATATTGAGGATACCATTTGATAATTTTCGTTGAGATCCATTAGATTCTTGTAAAATAAATAATAATAAATAAAATATGTTAGAAAACAAATATTTTTACCTAAATAACATTACTGTAACGAGGTTGTAAACGTAGGAATCATCAAAATATTAATATATCTTCCGAGAAAACAAACGTTTCATTACCTATAAATAACTAAGCCCCTGTAATTGAAAAGTCTTCAACAAAAAGGCGGATTAATCTATTCTCGAGGCTGAAAGACAAAAACAAATAATCACAGCGGGAACACGAGAATAATTGTAGCTTTTGCATCATCAATCAGCGGGGCACCCGAATTGGACTCAACACAAAAACATTGACCGAAGAGACCGAACAATAGGAGCCAACGACGGACACACGGTCCCAAGATGGCCGCCGCCATTTGCCGAGAATCACTGAAGCGAATAATTGACAAAGGATACACAAGGATACAATCTTTGTGTAGCTCTTGCGCTATAGCCGGCTTGTTCTCGAATCGTTGGAATATTCCAAAAGTATGATGAGGATGAGGCTCCCAGTAATAATGCCGTGATTGTTACCGCGAAGTATCGGAAAGTTTATTTCCTTTATTTGGGTCAAGGGCGTGTCAGTCGAATGTTATTGTTATCGTAACTGGCACGAGAGTCCATTATCTAATAATCACTATGCTCTGCTTGTTGGATATTGCATCACAATATAAGCAGTATGTTTATGGATATTGTTAGCTTAGTTTTGCAATTGCATATACGATTATGAATAAAACATAATGAGAATGGACTTGACCATTTCATTAAAAATAACACTAAAATCGAAATCCTTAATAGATAGAGAAAGCTTTCTTCAGTTTTTTTTTTTTAATGAACTAAGACATTGTACAATGGAGATTCATATTATGAGCTGAATTCACAGATTGGCTTATATTTGCGCTTAGTCTGTAATAAAAGTCAGATGAGATCGATCGAGTGATACAAGAAAATATGCTCAGTTGTGCTGTGTACTCCCAAAGTGTAGTAAAAATAAAAGCCACATTTCACCATAATTAAGTTTTTCTTTTTTCTTTTCTTTTCTATAGGAGATGAAACAGGCAAAATTTAAAAACGATATGAACTTCTTTTCGAAGTTTTTACTACTACAGATATTGAAGATAATATTGTTATGGTAATAAAACCTTTACTTCAATTCCATACGAACAGATTGCAGTAATGAGATTATCCTTTAGTTTTCCTTAGTGCAAGTCCAGCTTGATTGCATCATGCCACTTCGTTACTCCCACAAAAAAGCAGTTAGGACATAAAGTACGGGCGGGGGTTGGGACCAGCAAATTGGCATCCCTAAAGTTGCCAAATTACGATTTTCTTCCCGTAGCCACCGTATTTGGAGAATGGAGCGAAATTGTTTTGCAGATTTGATATTTTAAAGGCCTATCAGAAAATAATCTGCACTTCAACATTTCGGAGTTTTATCACAGAACCGAAAGTATTTATTTCAATTTGTTGGTATTAAGAGTTTGAATTATAAAAATCAAAAATATATTGTAATACTCATTATTAACGATTTCAGACATTATATTAAGACACAGGTATGTTACGTTATTTAGATGATGCTCTCATTAAGTATACGTTACACTTAAAAAAATTGGTTCGGTAGTATTAAATATTAGGTACATTGAGATAAAAATAATAAAATTGCTGTAATCAAGCTACAAAAGGATAATAAAAAAATATAAATCTACTTGGGCTCCGGTAATTTGGCGTTTTCCGACATCAATAAAATTAAGGCACTTCAAGAATAAGTCAACAACATGTCGGGTCAAACAAAGAACAGCTATTAAAACTTCATGGAACGACCATTTAAAGGCTCTTATTGTAATATCAATAAAATTCAAGTTCCATTGCTTGTAGCTGGAACTTTGTCTGCTCGGTTTCAATAATATTAAACTTTAAGGCTTTTGCACACAGCAGACTTTGGTTGGCTTTTAATTTTCTTAAGATATTTAATGTCGAATTATGTAATTAAATAAGTTATATTATTTTGTATGTATAAATAACTTACATTATTTTTTGCTAATGATTGTCGTAGAACTGTAACATTAGCTTTATTATAATCATACTAATTATAACCATGAGTTTTACAATATAATACAAACCTAACCTAACAAACCAATTGCCCAAATGCTGGCTACACATGGCAATGCACGTTGAATTGCAAAATGCAGCCAGACAGCCAGCCAGCAACCTAGCCACTATTATTGTAAAATGTTTCATTTTTATTTCACACATTTGTTATATTTAAAGCTGGAATATAAAACGTAAAGTTGCATAATAACTAACATTAATAACAACAATATTTATGTGACTGCGCGCTAAACTTTAAAACGGCTTTTTCGTGTTTTGTAATTGGTAAAGTTTTTGTCATAATTTCTTTTGTGAATTTGTCTCTAAATATTTTAATTAAGGGCTGCTTGAGTTTCGCAATTATGGAGACAGTGCAGGCGCTGGCAGTTTAACGAACACCTCAACTTATGAACTTGACGAATTCATATCGTGTTGAGTGTAATAACACTTTGACATTGGTTTGACAACTAAATCAATCAAAAAACTACCGTATAAAGTCTTCAATTTAGGTTTATGTTTTTTTAATATTACTCATGTTGTTAGATTACCTATGAATATTTTTTTTTTTTGGTGATTTGACGTTACTTTTAAATAAAAGACTTCGTATAATTTCATGCTTTATTTTCTTCGGAACTTCATTCAAGAAATAATTTTAAGGGACGTCATTTATTGTCACATTTCCTTGCCTGTTCGCAGTAATCAATTTCAATCTTCTCTCTTCTCTTTTTCTCTTCAAAAATCTCAATTGCAGTTCGAGTTGTCCGCAATGCATTCTGAACATCATATTATCACACTTCACACTATCACACTAATATTATAAAGGCGAAAGTTTGTATGTGTGTATGTTTGTTACTCCTTCACGTTCAAACGGCTGAATGGGTTTGGATGAAATTCATTACCAAGGTAGCTTATACACTGGATTAACATATAGGCTACATTTTATCCCGGAAAAGTGAAATTTTCTCGTGGAATGAGCAAATAATTAAAATACTTTTTATCCGCGGATGAAACTGCGGGACGCTACACTAGTTGTACAATAATGGGAGGTTTACTAACAAGCAATTAAAAAGAAAAAAATAGTTCTAAAACTTCCGTTACACAGTGTTGATGAGACATAATAATAATATTATCACTGCCTAATCTGTGGTTCTGAAAATCTGGAATGAATGAATCAAGGTCAAAAATATATAACTTAATTTTCATTTTCATCAATACTGTCATGCTTTTTATGGTTATAGTTTATCGAACGAAGTACTTGCCCATGGTGTTTTCTGTGCTTTTGTTTTCCCACAACACAAATTAGTAAGTGCGTCTTGCCTAGCCATGTTAGAAAATATCTATAAGAAAAAAAAAAGAGAACCATGACTGGTCTGCGTCATTTATCTTTAGAATTTAGGCTATAGAACTACGTTTCATCAGCTGTCAGAAAAACTCTCATTTACATTCGAATAAACTCGCACCAAAGATACAGGTATCAAAAACCCAGATGTTCAAACAGACGATTTAACACCTGAAACCATATCCCAGTCGGAAGCATTCCGCGCCGACGATACGGTTCGAAGCCACTAAGCCAGAATAAACGCCCAAACTACAAGCACCAACACTCATTCCGGCCAACTTCACCTGAATCCTACGCCCGCCGCGATTAAACCGCGAACAAACATTCGGCTAACAACTATGACTCAGAGTTACCACCTTTAAATGAACCCCGACTTTGTAACAAGAGAGTACGAGTGAGTGGTCCACCGCAGCTCCCCTCCAGGTGGTTATGTATATTGGCCGGTATAGTAAAGCGAAGTGGCCACAGGAGCAAGTCGTTTTGAGAAAATTTATTTGTCGGCTTTTTTAAGCTGACAGAAGAAAGTTTTTAAATTGTTACCAGGAGCTAAAAAGGCTAAACTTTCATGTAACGATTGCTAGTAACTTTAGTTATTCATGTCACTACAAAATCTAATCTGAAATTAATGCTCAAATTGGAACTTCGAAAGTTTTCTTGCTGCTAAGTTTGTTTTGTTTCGTTGTCCTATATTTCCATTACGATGTCACCATTACTACAAATATTTATATAAAAAACTAGGGCAAAGCGTGGCCTATAGGAAGCGAAGAAGAATTTTTTTCATAGATAATTCAACCACCCATTGCCCCCTCTTAGGGGTGGAATTTCTGAAAACCCTTTCTTAGTGAAGTAAGTCTCTTGGACCAGCGGTTTAGGCTGTGTGTTGATATATAAGTCAATCAGTCAGTCAGTCAGTCAGGACTTTTAATTTTATATGTATAAGTAAGTACTTAACCGATGACGTGTTTTGTTTCAGAAATGTCGTGTACAACCTGAGTCTGACAGACTTGACGGAACAACGTCGCCTTGTGTGGTACTCACCAGAAAATGACGTCAAAATGTGTGTCGTCAAAGGCAAGGACGAGGTTAGTAACCTAAATTACGTCAATCTGAGTAACCATAATTAAGCCACAATTGCAGTTCAATTTGAGCCATAAAACATTCCTTAGCTTGGCAAAACTGCAGTTTGCAGTGCGCCTTTGTCCATTAACTACGTTTGTCGAGCTACGTAGATTTGCCGTTCGTAGACAATTACTACGGTGACTCTACGAGCATGCTACGACGTAGAAGCTACTACGTAGCAAAACGTCTTGGTGGCCTTGTAATGGATTCAGTTCAAATAACACGTAAATTATATTTCGTTAGAATTTCAATACGAATAAGTAATTTCAAGTTGCCAAACATAATCCGCAACCTTCGGCGGGTCTCATTAACCCGAACTAAAATAAGGTAATACACCCACACGGATCTTGGCTCCGAGTTTCCACTCGATTGGCTTTTTAATTTGCCGGTATTCGGTACAGGGACGATTAGCAACCCGGCCGTTCTTGCCGCGGCGGGTAAATTGAATTACTCGACGCTGCAGGTAAAGTTGATTGTTCTTTATTTTGGAATGGTTTTAATATAGCCAGATGTGGAGGATGAGAGCTTGTGCCAGTCGAATTTGAGTCGTATAATACTTAATCTTATAAAATGAATTAATATTCTTGAGATATAACCATTCTTAATATTATAAAGGCGTAAGTCAAATTGTTTAAAATTAGAAAACTGAAGATCAAGTACGCTGGTCGTATTAAGCGAAGAATCGCGATAACCGATTGGAAAGACATGTTGTTGAACAGAGACTGCGACTGAAAATGTTTCACTGGCACAATATACCTATTCCCTAGTAGACATAGAGTATGTTTTATCATAACATCAGTTTATTACAACTGTATTCCACAACTAGATTCATGTGCTTTTTTTTTTGCTGTGCACCTGCAAAATATGCGGTTTTTTCGCATAATTACTATATAAAGGACTGACGGAACTAAAAGAGTGAACAACGCATGAGTTACACCTCCGCTCTTACAGATGTCCATAGACTACGGTAACCGTTTCCACTTTCCATCAAGTGGAACGTAGGCTTGATTGCACCCTTTAACATAATAAAGATTTGTATCTTTAACTCAAAGTAGTACGTAATTAAAGTGGCTTTGAGAGGTGAGACAAATTATGCGACGTAAATAAAAGTCTGCCGAATCGGATCGATCATAACCTGCGGAACCGAAACGTGTACACTCACGGTAGGACTGGTTCACAAATTTAAGGTCGCTCAGCGAGCTATGCTTGGTGTATCTCTGCGGAATCGAATCCGAAACGAAGTCATTCACCAGAGAACTAAAGTTACCGACATAGCTCAGCAAATTATCGAGCTGAAGTGGCAGTGGGCTGATCATATCTGCCGAAGAACCGATAACCGTTGGGGTAGACGTGTTTTGGAATGGAGACCGTGAATTGGCAGACGTTGGTAGGACGCCCTGCGGCAAGATGGAGCGATGATATACGCAAGGTAGCTATCAGTAACTGGAAGAGTAGAGCTGAAGACCAGGTTCAGAGGCGTGCCTTGGGAGAGGTCTATGCCCAGCAGTGGAATAGTGAAGGATGTCCTTCACTTCGTCTGATGATGATGATGGATCGGAGTGGTTCATACAGGTGCAAACAATTACCAGCAGAAATTAATCAGTTATCCATTAGTATTCCAACTATTCAGTCTAGCGCCTTTATTTTACGACTTGAGCTCATATTTCAAGCAAATTATGTTGCTATTAAACGAAATTACTTCAAAGCTTACGGCTATACTTTATTATTGGCTATATTTTTATGTCTGCCAGTGGAAAATTAATTATGACTTATTATGACAATGTATACTATCATTCTCTATTCATTTTTCTCTCTCTTTTAATCTGTTTCTCTGTCTGTTTATGTTTATACTATCTAAAAATAAATAAGACTTTTATGTTCGCTTTGTTTGTCCGTAACATACATGTAACTTTATGGTTGTATAATTTAGTAAACCGATTACCTGGTGGGTGATCACGGAACTTTGATTGCAATTGGAGTAATTTCATTCCTTATTTAAAAATTTTCTTAGTAACTATGCACATAAACTATGTAATGAAACTTTCAAATCCATACAAATTTGTGTTTCTCTTGGTTGCAATAAAGTTAGATGATAGCTGGTCTAAGCCGCGGTGAGCCATAACAAGCATCAGCTCAAAGTGGCGCTCTATGGGGAAGCCTATGTTCAGCAGTATACGTCTTCAGGCTGTTAATAATTATGAATATTTTGATAATATTTTTATGTGTTTAAGTATGTCTATAATCGACATATCATCTTTCGGTACTCAGATAATCTCCTTATTCTCTTGGCATAAAGGCTCTTTGTTTTACTTAAAACTTTTTTAACATTAGACCACGCTCTCACCTGATGGGAAGTGACGATGCGATCGAAGGTGTAGCATGCTAGCCAAGTAAAACAACAATTAAAATTACAAGTATATATGCACTGTCCTTGGGTTTCTTCCAAAAATCCTCGAGTTAATAGGTACCCGGCTCGAAATTGATACGATTAGTATAACGGACGCCATTTGGCAAGAAACTAGCTTTTGTGTTTTGTCTATCTCTTTTGAGTTGAAATTATGCAATGATAAAACAAGACAAAGCACTGAGTAGGAATTCAAGTGTTATGCCACATAATTTAGTGGGGCAATGTGTAGAATAGTGGCGTATTGAAATCTTATGTATAGCGTATTGAAAATAAATGTATTTTGTTATTTGTTAAAAAGATCTTAAATGTCTTATCTACTATTTTTGTGTTCAGTAAAAAAATATTCAGCACTTTGATACAAGAGCAACATAATGTTTCTAAGCTCCTTTTGTATGTTTTCTAAAGAATTATGATAAAAATATTTCTTATCCATTAACCTTTTCATAAAGTACCAAAGATCAAGTTAGCGAAATTCGAATTTCATCGTACAAAATACACACGAGGGCTTTTACATATTAATTTTCATGAAGACAAAGGAAAATCTTCGTCCATAATAATAAAGAAATTCCTAATTTCAACAGGAAAAGTTACCTGAGTTTATCTTCACAGAGCACTTTGTTTTAGCTTTGCATAAACATAATAAACCTACATCTACTGTTACTAAAAATCATGAAAATTTTATTTTATGCAAAACTAGTGGCGTCTCGCTGCTTTACTTGCAATTAACTGATCTCCTGCTGGAATTTTTAATGATCTAGGACAAAAATGAGCCTATATTGACTTTGGTAGTGCTTATATTATTGAAATTAATTTAGGCTCCTTCTTGTGTAAAAAAATTCATTATAATAATAATAATAATAACACCCAACGATCACATACATAGATTCCTGGAGCCTAACTAGGATTCCTTTTGTCTACTAACTTGTCTCTTGACTCGTTGACTCAGAACCAGTATTATTTTCTGTGCACAAATACTCGTCGTGACGCGAGAATTGAACCCACCGCATCCGGGTTATGAGCCGACCTGCGCAACTACGACGCCACAGAGGCTGTCAAAAAAATTAAAATTGAAAAATGTTTGCAGTTGTGGACTATACCAACAAACAGACAACGATTTAGTTTTGTGTAACTAAATTAATTACTTAAATTAAGTAACGATTAAAGATTCAGTACTTCTAATATTATAAAGTAAAAGTCAAAAGATTTTATTGCTAATAGGCTATTTTGGCAGTTTCACAAGTCAAAATTATATGAAGTACTTAAAATTAAGTTATTGTACTAAGCATATAGAATTACAAAGTGCTTATTGTCAAATATTATATAGCAAGCCCATTAAAATAATCATAAGCCCAAAAATTGACCATTTCTCGTTTATATCTATCAATAAATAAATGGTAAGTGATATTGATAAATGATAAATCCATTCCACATGATAATATAGTTAGTCTAAATCCAAAAAAGCAATTTACGACAGTGTTTCCTAGTATTATTAAAGTATTATTATATTTGACCCCAGTCCTATTTGGTCCAATTAATCACAAAAGTGAACGGTAATAACACCTTCCATAACGTCCAGCCATTCAGCCAGCTTTAATAGCCGCTTCAAGGTCAATTAAGCCTTGAAAAATATATGCAACGCTATTTAAGCCTGAAACTCGGCTTTATTCACGAAGTAATTGGGTTTCGATGCTGTTCAGGCAAATTACTGAAGTGAGAAATTGGTGGGTAAATACAATAATTAGCTGGACAATGGTTCGTTCGGAATATTTTAGTTGAAGGTAAATGAACTAACAGTAAATGCTTTGCCTTTCAAACTAGAATAGGGCTTATAAAACGAATGAAAACGTTAATGTGCCTACGTTAAAGTCATTGAAGTCCTTAAATGATATTTAGGTTTAGGCCCTAGAATTTAAATTAGAAAAAGCAATCACTTTTACCAGATTTTCTACAGATATAGAATTTTTGCAATAGTCGCATTTGCATATCGTATTAACCCGCAGTATGCATAGGTGTAAAAAGGCTCACGTCGCGCTATCTTTTGTTAAATTTTTTCTGCTCCGAAAATTCCTATTTTTTAGTTCCAAGTGTCACTACAACTGCTATGGGTGGCTGTGATGCTAACCATCAGGTAAAAGACTAGCTTGTCACGTTATTCCTTGACATAAAAAATAACCCAACGTATAAGCTATCACTATTCCAATTTAAGTTTTATTAAAATCTGTTCAGTCATTGCAGCGTCAAGAAGAAGCAAAGATACAAAAACTTTCATATTTTTATATATCAGGTTTCAACCTTCACGTGTGGGCCTAAAAACCCTAAGTTACTGACGGTACACACACGTATTTCTCCAGAAAGCTCCCCGGTTCGCTATAACCTAATTAGGCTAAGATACAGTGGACGCAAAGACTCCCAGTGCATTCCTGAGCGAACGTCCCTTGCGTCCCGGCGCTCGCAACTGATTGGTAGCTCGTGGGAACTCTGGGTATTCACGCCTTTATTGAACGTACGTGGACAATTGTGGAGTAAGAATACCAGCACTTACTTAGGCATTAGGACATTGTTGTTTACTGGTTAAATACTTGTTTTTTTTTTACTTTTAACATTATTTAAATAAATTCACTATTATTAGTTTTTTTTTTGTATTTCCTTTGGCTCCACACTTTTGTGTATTTAGCCAGTTTCCAGTAATTGATAATTTCTCAAGTTAATTAATATCTATGTATTATGTCAAGTCAAGTCACAGTCCAAGTCATCAAGTCAAGTCATAGTCCTAATAAAGTGGTGGCAACTTTACCAGAAGCTTCTATTGAGTTTGGGAAACAACACGAAAATAAACGTTTCACCATCTTTATACCATTTTACCACACTCATACCTGTAATTCAACACTTAACGAATAAAATGCCACTAATTTTATGCACTAACACTGAAAATAACACAAGTTTTGGAAAATAATACAATGCGGTGACGCGATCTTTTTCGTTTTCCCGCCCAAAACCGTATTATTCGTTTTATATGTTAGTATTCGTTTTTTTCTTTACACAAACACACTCCATGAAGATGGGCATCTATATGGCCCGAACACCGGTCAAGTTATTCGACTGTATCTCATGAGTATTAGCCGTTTACTATTTGTTCATGTACACAAACACTTGTACTATCGCAGAATCGAACTCGTAGCTTCAGGGTTATGACCCGAACTTCTCAACCAGCACACCACAGACGCTGTCACTTAATATACTTTTTAATCCGGAATATTATAGATCCCACGGGAAAATGGGTAAGCTCAGCCGCGGGGCATCTCCAACTATGTATATTATGCCAAAAAAACCCATAATATCCACCAATTTTCTATCGAATGGTAACACTATGCATGTTAGGTACTACATGCCATTTCGCCCAGAGCGTTCGACGTGCGACGACTGCAGCTACCTCTAACCAGATTTCTGTATTTCAACCGCTTTGAAGAATTCTGGTGGAAATCTTTAGAATAACCACTATTTGAACGAAGTAACTGCTCGGTTACTGTGAGAGAATATGTGACGAAAGTTTCTACTGTATTTCAAAGAATTAATTTAGAAATAAATTTCAAACGTCGATTTTCACTGTACTCAAATATCGCCATAGTTCTTATTACGTACTTTTTACTTCTCAGACGAAAAAATATGCAATATTAAAATCACATATAAACAGCACTCAGATCATGTATCTCGCCAAAGGTCATTTGTATAGTAAGGGTGTGACCCAAACCGAAATATATTTCTACTGTAATTTATTCTACAACGACCATTGAGATATGCAAATGTAAGTATTCATAAACATTAATGAGTTCACAATACTACGCGTGAAATAAATTCCGTTTTCACTAAAATAAATAATTAGATATTTGTGGATATTTCACACAGCGCCATCTACTCCCAAACTAAGCAAAAGTTGTACTATGGAAACCAGATAATTGATAGAAAAGCATGTTTGTAAATAAATTACAATACAATATAACACAAAACACCTATGTTAATCGCACAAATGTTTGTCCTAGGTGGGTATTAAAGCCACAAACTACAGCTCAGAAAGTAGGGTTCCTACCAACTGAACTATCAGTCCAGTCAAATAATTAATTATATATTTATTATTATAATTAATTATAATGTAATTTTATTTCTGAAAAGATCTCTTCCATGTAAGATAGCATTGGAGAACAAGTCACCTTTTAAAATCTAATCATTTTATTCATTAAACACTACCGTGGTTTAGAGGACATATAAAACGTCGGTTCGGGTATTTTATTTTTTCGTCATAAGGTTTACATTTGACTACTATCTCACCTGATGGTAAGTGACGATACAGTCTAGTATATAACACTCTTGCCTGTTCACTCTCGATTTGAAGGCTTCAAGGTTATCAGTTTTCAGGAAATACGGACGCCGATAAAGCGTTCCACTCTTTGGCTTCTTTATCGACCATTATTAGACAATAAACGTTAAGTCAATCCAGAAGCTTTAAGGAAATTCTGACACCAGAGCTTACTGCACTTTCCCATACGGAAGGAAGGATTCATTAAAACAGCCACGCTACAATTTCTGTGCTTATACCAATCAAGCTAGCTGGTTTCAAACTAATCCATTCAGATAGCCCGGCATTCACAGGGCGTCCTGAATTAGAAAGTAACTGGTCAAGTGAGACTCTCACAGATGCGTCCGGACCGAAATCGTTACAAAGCTCCGAACACTCGGAACTGTTACAAGCGTAATGGGAAGACGACAGGGTTGCCACTCATAGAGTTACTGCATTTCTCTGACCAGATATGTACCTACTTATATATTGATAGTATAATTAGTATTAGGTAGACTAAACTGTTTATTATTGTTGTACTGAGAATAACAAAAATAAATAAAATATTGTGGCAGGACATGTTTTGTGCACAGAAAAAATACTTGCGTCTGGGTGTTGTGGAACCATGGTGATCGCAGCTCCTGGGTCCCTAGACACAGGCAGCCTTATTAATAAACACGAACTAGCTTTAGGCTAGTTACACTATCTTTTGTCTCTTTCGACCCAGCTAAATATTCCAGTAGCAAAAAAGTACAAAAGCTGAAGTAACTAATCTGAGACTAATACCCGTTTATTAATAATGCTGAGGGAATCTTAGTTAGTTAGTCTATGTATGGGTGTTATTATTATTATTATTGATATAATGTAGCGTTTTAGCTTGCGCACATTAGATTGAAGCAATGTATCGCAAACAAATCTTACTACATAACTTTCGTGCTTTTTATATTGACCAAACGAAGACAATGATTTAATTTTTATAATTGCCGCTTTATGTTAGGGAACTTTAAGTATTGATATCACTATCACATCACACTAATATTATAAAGGCGAAAGTTTGTATGTGTGTATGTGTGTATTTTTGTATGTTTGTTACTCCTTCACGCTCAAACGGCTGAATGGATTTGGATGAAATTCCGTACCAAGATAGCTTATGGGATTAACATATAGGCTACATTTTATCCTGGAAAAGTAAAGTTTTCCTGAGGCATGAGCAAATAATTAAAATATTTTTGTCCGCGGGCGAAACCGAGGGGCGCAACTAGTAACATATAATTATAAATAAAATATTGTAACTCCAAACAAAATTTAAATTCGCTTATATGGCAACCCTACTAGGTATTGTGGTATGCGTCGCCTGCGTAATGGGCGCAGCTGACGCTTTCTACGAACACAGATTCACTATTGAGCCTCGGGGAACTAAGGACATTCTGAATATAGCTCCGTCCTTTTCTGTGTATATCCCATTCCTTTTATATTTTTTACTATGCAGCTATAAATAATTTTCCTTTTATGTAGAGACGAGTAAGTTTTCTTTCTAGAATATCTAATCTACACCTACAAAACGAATGACATTGTTTATTAACTGGATATTTTCCACGTAGTTTATTTGTTTCAAGATCCCGATATTTCGCAAGCATCCTAGTGATAGTTTAAAATCTTAAAGGAAACTAGAAATACCACAACAAGAGAAGCAATGGGTCTTCGCACAATAGAAGCGATAAAAATATAAAATTACGAAAAAGCAATGAGTATTGATTAATGAAGTTACTATAAATCACTCAAGATTTCATAAGAATAACACAGGTTGATCTCTTGATATTAAAAACAGCATTGTCCAGTAGAACTGCGAGTGATACAGTTCTGCAAATCAAGCTTACTAAATCTATCGTTCTACACACAATGTGCCAGCCATTCGCAAGACCGGTCCTAATGCACTCCAACAGGATTACACGCACGAGCGTAGAATGCAAATGTAATCATACCAGACAGGAGGCTAGATTAGCTGCAAGTAGTCTTGATCTAGGGTTTATATCAAGACGTAATATATTCAAAGGTTTTGTGAATTCAAATCAAATGTTTAATCGCGTTTGGAAAGGCTTTTGTCCGGAGGCCTGGATTTATAGTGGTTTTAAGCAGGTCCAAAACTTTTCGTGCTGTAAGTTTTAACTAGGGACAGCTGCTTACCCATACTATAAAATCCAGGGTAAATAGCAACTGAATAATTAAGTATTGATTTAGCAATAAGAGAATATGCTCCTTTTGGAGAATAAATAAAAGCAACAGAATAAACAAGGTCAACGACCTTGCCGCGATACAATACCTAAAGTTACATGAGCGTGCGAGTGAGATAGTTGCGAATATCACGCTGTTTTTCACTAATAAAATGTGTAATTTCTCTGTTATATTTTCGGTTGATTCGAACTTACGTTATGCAATACGTCTATAAACATTGAACTTGTTTGAAACAGCTAGTACTTTGCACTTATTTAAACATTTCTCTAGCTGTACTATTATGGAAAATAAATGACTAACGATAGCATTAGGAAGATTATACTGACTACCTCCCTTTATACTGACTACCGTAAATGATCATAAGGTTCTTTCATCCATTTAAACCAATGGAAATTTTCATTGCAGGAGAGCTGCCAGAACTATATCCGGGTGCTGGTCTCCCTCGGACCCGGGCGACTCCTGGTCTGCGGGACCAACAGCTTCAGGCCGTTCTGTAGAGAGTACAGCGTACAGAGAGACTCGTACCACATGGAGCGGGAGAAGTCGGGGCAGGCTGTGTGTCCATATGACCCTGAGCACAACTCCACAGCTGTCTATGCCGGTAAGGAAATGTAGCAACTAACACTAACTGTTTGCAAATTTATTAAACCAAAGGTGAACAATCAAACATCTCCCCCAACAAATTTCGATGTTCCTTGATACTCTGGTGGATGAGTTAATCCAACTCACCTTCTACAGCGACATTAAAACTTTAAACAATACCTCCGAACGACTATTTTACGTTCCGTCTTAATAAGGTTCCCCTAAACGGAACTAGGTTAAAGACTCGAAGTTATCGTATTATAAAACGAGCTTCCTACACGATGTTATTAATCGTAATTTACTTTAGCAATTAGTTATCATTATCAAAACTAGTCGACCTACATCGAGGTACCTACAATTAACTGGCATTTCACTTAATTGGGTTGATGCTATCTAGTTACTAATCCATAGAACTATGTGAATATGTTACTATATCGTATAAGCGCTTGACGCTTGGGTAAAATAAGCATTACTATTATTATTTTTCTATTTAAACTACCACATATCTGAACTTTTTGGATGAGGTCAACTAGGTGCAAAGTGCGTCAGGTAGGTTCCACAGTTATTCTGTCACAACACAATATACGATATGAGTTATTCTGTCGCCAAGCAGTAGTATGCAAGCACTACTGTGTTCCGGTTTGAAGGGCAACGTAGCTAGTAAAATTAACGGGCAAATCAGACTTTATGATCTGATCTCACAGTCTAGTAATCTGATTATGTTAATGTCTCAGGACGACGTGCGCAGTGCAGTGTTACGTGAAACTTTATATTTTAGAGGGCCGGGTGACACTGCAACAGCTCGAAAAAAATTTGAAACAAAACAATAAAAGAAAATGTTATCTAAAATCTTCGATATCTTTGGTTCACAATTGGTGAAAATACCGATGACATACACAAAATAAAACATACAGACGAACATAGAACCTCCTGATTGTTGGAAGTTGGTTAAAAAAGCCAATGCCTTTTAGTGACGTCTTTACATTTTTTCTTTAATCAAAATTGAGTTGGTGAACGTAATGTATTTTACAACAGTGAAAATTTCATCATCTAATGAGAATTCTAGATGAAAATTCTCCAATTGCAGATGGAAGAGAAAGGAAAAGAAATGGGTAAAAATAATGAATGGAGACGACAATGAAGAGAGGTAGTTGATGGCCTCCTTTCATAGCCGTCCCATCTATTCCTCTTTTCCCTTCTCCCTTCTACCTGCCTACCTGATACCACACCATACAATCTGCCGTACGATTTGTCAACTCAATCAGTCATATCGTGTCATGTGGAAGCGGGTTGCGGCTCGATTGACAGCGATTCCAGCAGATCGCATGTAGATTGGATGGTGTGGACCTCCATTTACCGGTAATATTGTATCGTAACGTATAGAAAGGTCACTTAGGTATATATAGTTCTGCAATAACCGCCGTGCCACAAGCTGTGGCTTTATGGTAGTGAACATTCACAGTAAACCTATAATACATCAAAATCTACATAATATATCAGGCGTAGATGGAAAAAATCAGATTGACCAATAACTGTCAAGAACAGTGTAACCGTTGAAAACAATGTTCAGTACCAATGAAAATGATTTCATTTGAAGGATACGTTGTGTGAATTAATTTCAATTGCGTCGACGATTTGACGCAACATGATTTTGTCAATATGGATTATTCCATGGAAATGGAAACAATATTCGAATCGTACGCCATTTAGTACACTTATTAATAGAACAGAGTTCGTTTCTCCAAATTCATAGAAAGGTATTTTCTTACACAAATTAAAGTGAGAATCTATCACGAAGTAAATGGTGGTAATTTTGTATCATTCCTTGGATATTAATTGTGATATTTAGTTTTGTACCAGGAACCAGTTATTCCCAAAATATTACCAAAACTACTACCTACAACATCGGCTAAACAAAAGATGGGTGTAGATTCTATTCGAAAACGAGCTGAAAATGTTCAAAATTAAATCAATTATGAGACATTAGTGTACATTCATTACTATTACAAAAACAACATTTGATTTCGAGATTATATCGCGTGAAATTGTGATAGTATGTAAACTACTTTGAATCTTATAAATAAATATTTATGGACATTTCACACAACGCCATCTAGTCCCAAACTAAGCAAAGCCATGGAAACCAGGTAACTGATAGAATACATATAGAAACATTTTGTTTGTAAATACATACATACGAGTAGAATACAATTTATAACACCCAGAACACCATACATCTATGTTCATCACACAAATGTTTGTTTTGGGCGGGAATCGAACCCACAACCTACAGACCAAAAGGCAGAGCCACAACCAACTGAGCTATCAGGCCAGTCAAATTACGTTCTAATATATATACCGATGCCCACCTATACTAAAATTTACCTGGGTTCTCGTACGTTTGCTGAATTTGTGTCAACTTGGCAGACCAAATACTGAACGCTCATTGGTTGCCTGTTGATCGTCAGCTGTCTTCAACTAATAAGCGCACAGTATTTGACGTGTTGACTTGACACAATTGAGATAAACGTACGAGAAAGCGGCAGCTAGAGAGATAAGTGCGAACTTAGGAGCTTTAGTGCAGATGACCATTAGTATGCTTGGAAGACGTAGGTATTAACAACACACAAGTTATCTCTAGATCTCTAATCAATTTAGAACCACCTAGACACTACAGTATTACATCACTAAAATGTCTAGATGGCCCTAAAATGATTAGAGAAGGGAGACCCAACCCATGTTTGATATATTCTTGAGTGGGTTCTATTATCCTAACTCTATTTTGTACCATCTTGGTAATATAATAACACTGACACCTATTCAAACATTGTTATAACATTACGTATGGAAGCAGCCCTTGTTTTAGTAAGAAATACAGCTTCAAGGTTACGTAGAAAAGGGTACTGTCAAAATAATCTATATGTAAGTACATTAGTTCATATTTCATACTCTTATACAAACAAGCATAAATGTGCTGATATTGGTTTTACACGCTATAGCACGGATTATTGTATGAGAGATGTTTAAAACGGCACCAGCATGTTTTGAATGGTTAATTTTTCTAACTAGAAAGCATTTATGTCCTGATATTAGCAAATTTGTATTACTACGTGTATAAATAAAATAAATATGCGACACTTACACAATATAAAAATCACCCAAACCTCTATAACCCAGTAGTCACACACACATGCGAATCAACCCCGAAAAAGAGGTCGCATATGCTTTACAAGCCATGAAACGTCTTTGTCACAAAATTAGGAGGAGGAAAATCTTTTTTCATACCTATCGATTGTGCCCACTTTCACAGTCTAGTGGCGTACAATAGCCCACTCATTGTTGCAGTGAAAAGATCCCAGTCTGAATGGGCAACGTGACCATTGTACGTAATGGGTGTACATGTAGAACTAACCTTGTATAAAAAACGAGATCAATGTGGACGATTTTGGTAGGACCTAATTGGATGGAGACTTTAAAGGAGCTTATTTTTGTTGGACTTTTGAATTTGTGGTGAGTCATCGAGCTAGACTAGTGCCTGCATGGTAAGTCGTTGTCCGATATGGAATAATAACAAACTTTACAAGGCAAGGCAAGAATCGGATTGAAGCGTTAAATCGTTCATCTTTATACCTGTGTAATTTGACAGCCTCTGTGGTGTAGTGGTTGAACAGGTCGGTTCACAACCCAGAAACGGCGGGTTTGATTCCCGCGGCAGGACAAGTATTTGTGCACAGAAAAAAAGCGCAATACTTGTTCTGCCTCTGGGTGTTGTGGGACCATGGCCCTCGTAGTTCATGGGTCCCTAGATACAGGGAATCCTAGTTAGGGTCCAGCATGTATATGATCGTTGGCCGTTATTATTATTTTTTTATTATAATAATTCTTCTGTTCGTTTAGCACTGAACTCCCCCTTAATGGCTGAGCTTATTTTAATGAAATGAAAATGCTTCTGACTGAATGTTTAAGATAGCCTGTTAGAAGCCGTGGCGGGTTATGTAGTTACATTTAAATTTCATTCAAAAGGACAAACTGTCCAAAGGATCTCTCTCTACAAGATATGATGAATTTATCAACATCGTTCTATCTCTAATTTGCAAACGTATCCATTAGCATTAACAAGTGATGCCCATTCCTTTTTTCCTTTTGATTATTTATATACCCATTCTTACCCACGTCTAATAACATCTGAATATCTACTTTACCCACATAAACAGAAAGCTTATATCGACCCACGTCGAGTTCCTAATTTAGAATACAAACCCGAAGTTCTATAGGTTTTTAGCTAATGCTTGCAAACGATCCAACTATTTCCAGAACAGTTTTATACCTCCGCATAAAAAACCTATTCCTCCACATCTAAATCCAGTTTCACAAAGGATGATTCTAGAGATTATCCCAAACAAACAGCGTCTGTCTTGATGGAAATATACGTAAATACAAATATATTTGCGTACCGCATTGTAACTTCAAAGAGATGACAAGTTAATAAAGAAACGCAAAATATGTAGATACTCGTATCCACTAAGGGAATACAATAACGTGGGAGGATAACAGATCTATCCTGTCTAACTATTTACAAATATAAAGTGTTTTCTAATGATATACGTACGTGTTGATCTCTGTAGGAATCTACCACTTATAATTCTGAAGACTTATAGGTAAGTGCTTTGGCGTCTAGCTTAAATTTATAGAGTCACAAAAGGAACACTTAACTTAGTATCTGGTTCTTTTATTTACAAATATTTGAGCAAGGTATTCTATGAGCGGAATCCTCATGTTGAACCCATTGTTCTCAGTTTACATTTAAGTTAGCTTTCGACTCTATCGATATCAAGTCAGTTGCTCTACTGTCGGGTACACAGCTCACGCTTATTTAGCAACTGGGTCAAGATGTCAGCCAACATCTGATTTTGGAGTACCAAGAAAGCTAATCTAGACAATTCCGGTCACTGAATCAAATCATTGGAAATCTAATCCAACTTATTCGCATCGGTCACATTGCGTTCTCTTCCTCGGTGGGATTAAAATGCGGAATGATTTTTCAATATTACATATACCATTCATGTAGTCAGAATATTTCCGTCTGTCCTACCACTCTCCGCTCTTTAAAGGGGATTGATGGGAATAAAATTGCCATCGTAGACATCGTAGTACAGGGGGACAACGGAACTTTTTTTTAACTACTATCTAGGCAATTGTTAGTATGGCAGCACATTATTTTTTTTTCGTTTTTGATGTTAAAATTTTGATGTTGTTATGCCATGACCATGCCTGTCTTGTAATATGAATGTAGTGTATATCTATTGTTAATAATTAGCTATTAGTTTTTTTTAATTGTTACACTAACCATCTACTCTTTTGCGTTTGATACTGTCCATCCAAGGGTTGTCTGTAAGAAATCGCCAGATATAATACCATAAATTGTGACACTAGTTTTATGGTTTTCTTTATACTTTTATATCCCACGAGCTTCTGCCCGCAGCTTCGCTCGTGGCCGTGGCATACGTGAAAATAATTCAACCACCCATTTCACCTTCTTAAGGGTAGAAATTTGAAAAATTCTTTCTTAGCGGATGCCTACGTCATAACATCTATCTGCTTGCCAAATTTCAGCCCGATCCGTCCAGTGGTTTGGGCTGTGCGTTGATAGATCACTATGTCAGTCAGTCAGTCACCTTTGAGCTATATATATTTAGAAGAGAAGATAGATTGGTGGGACAATGAAGAGTTATCTATCTCCACCTATTGTCAGATAAAGTTTCAGCTTTAAAGCTAGCTACGTCAGACAAAGCTTTTGTTTTGTCAAAAAAAGCTTTTGACAAAGAAGTTCATCTTGCTAGTAATAAAACTTTTTGCTCGGCTACCACAGCGTTTTCCATCAAACGCTAAGTGATACACAAGTTTGCGCCCCCAACAAACAGTTTTACATTCGACGCGGTGAGCAGTCATCAATTACAGACGACTCCCTTGTGCAATTTTCTCTGCATTAACACCCCTCTTGCAAATTCACACGCGTTTATTGCGTGCATGACAAACTATCTTTATAGATACGCCTTTCGGAACATAGTACTAGATCTTATAAAGAAGCATTCTTATACTATAAACGAGCTTCTGCCCGCAGCTTCGCCCATGACGTGGCCTATAGGAAAATAATTCAACCACCCATTTCACCCTCTTAAGTGTGGAATTTCGAAAAATCCTTTCTTAGCGGATGAATACGTCATAACATCTACCTGCATGCCAAATTTCAGCCCGATCCGTCCAGTGGTTTGGGCTGTGCGTTGATAGATCACTACGTCAGTCAGTCAGTCAGTCACCTTTGAGTTATATATATTTAGAGATAAAAGTTTGGTACGAGGTAATTTATGTGGTGTTTGCTGTTTTTGTGAGAATTTTGTATGATAAAAAATTGACCACACATTATCCATATAATGGTTGAAGTTATATTCTATTCACTTCATAGAGTGAACAGCCATAGAGTGGAACAACTTGCCAGCTTTCTTGTTTCGAGCTAACTATAATCTGGCAGATTTCAAGTCAAGAGTGAACGAGTGTAGGCAAGAATGCATCTTTGTAGACTACGTTATCACTTTCCATCAGGTAACATAGTAGTCAAATGTTTTGTCTGTAAGCAATCATGGCTGGATACATTTACGTTTGATATTCCTTGATTCGTACAAAACGGGTTGACTCGACATTTATAATCCGAGCAGTGAAGGAATTGAACACTTTGCAAGCGTCTTTATTTCCCGATAAGTACGATCTGGAGTTCTTGAAGTCACGAGTAGGTATGGAATAGGTATGTTCTAGGCAAGCATGTACCATCCGTTGAACGCGTTGTAATTTTTTATCAGGTGAGACTGCGGACAAAAGCGGGCTTTTTCAGTTATTAAGCATTTTAAAAAATTCAAATATTTTAACGCTCAACAACATGGGTCTTGAACTGTAACTAGGATTCCTTCCATGTATCTAGGGACCCATGAACTTTGTAGTTCATGGCTTGTGTACCATGGTTCCCAGACACAGATCAAGTATTAGCGGTTTTTCCCTGTGCACAAATACTTGTCCTGTCGTGGAAATCGAAGCCGCCTACGGGTAATTCATGAGCCGACTAGCTCAATCACCACACCATAGAAGCTGTCTATATTTAAGGATAACCTAAATACAAGTTTCTTAATCAGTTCATTTAAGTTGTCACAGTCTATTTTTCTTATTGTATTACATACTACAACAAAAAATGTGTTCACTTATGTTCATTTAATGCTTAAATGAACACATTTTTTTTACGCATTCAAGAAGCAATTGACTAGGCAAGGCAATAAATGACCTTATGACGGATCAGTTGCCGAAGTAGACATATTAGATTAAGTCTTGTTGAAACGTAACGTTACTTAAGCACGTATTTATGTTACATACCTACATTACATAAAGTGACGACAAATGTACTTATATTGAAATTTTCAAGACAATAAGTCACTTCCAAGAGAATATGTTCTCATGGAAGTGACTTATTGTCTTATTTGAGAATACATTTCTTTAAACCTAAACCTATAAAAACAAGCCTTAATAATAGAGGATCATCTTACGGCAATATTCTTGTACGAACATCCACAAACAAGGCAGACTATACCACATAACTCTAAATTAAACAGAATCCAATTGTTTTCCCTATATGGTTTCCCTGACATTTGGACCCAAGGCCATTCAGGATAGTCAATCTATTGTTCCACCCACACGTCCATTTTTCACACACACGCAGAAATTTTTCACGCTCACATACACACGGGGATGTCCATTACGGGCGGACACGGTTAGTTATCTCCTATTGATCTGTTCCAATTAAGTGGAGCGACGCCCGTGGGAGCACTGTCCGGTGCCCAGTGCACTAGCGCGAAGATACAAACCTATACAGCGTAGTTGTAACTGTGATGCAGTGCTTGATAGTAGTCTCGAATATATATATATTTCAAACAAAGTCGGAAGCATTTGGGTGATCAAAAAATTCAGAGATCAGCGTTGACCACTTGCCTACACGAAAACAAGGGTCATTAAATTAGAATCCGGATACACGTACTTTTTGCCATAATTATATAATAATAGAAGGAGTAGTTAGGTAGATAACTTCACACACAGTGATATAATCAGCATCAACTCATTTTGTTGTTTTTTTTATGTTAAGGAATGATATGACGTTTGTCTCTAGTCGTTAAGCGACACGACTGTCCATATCAGTTGCAGTGTCACTCAGAACTCTAAGGTATATAGTTTCGCGTTACACTGTACTGCGCACGTCATTCTGAGACATCATTAGGTCATAAATCTCATTGGCCAGTAATTTTACTAGTTACAGTGAAATTACTGGATCCTTCAAATCGGAACACAGTAGTGCGGCAGAATAACTGGTAAAGCAGACCTAGAAGAACTTTGCAGAAAGCCCAGATCAGATTTATTACTGACAATGAAATTAAAACGAGATCTACTTACATTAATAATATTGTTCAATTAGGCCTACTATCGACTATTAGTCATTATCTAGTGCCTCAAACTGACCTTGACCGTATGAATAAATACATAGCATCAACCCTCCATCCCTTTAATAGTTGTCAGTCTAAAACGGCAATATTGCCGAACGGGCCGCTCTGACCAATTAACCCGAAATCTCATATTTGAATCACGTAAGCCGCGGGCGTGTACACACTCTGCCTATTGTATGGATAGAGGTGGGCTCATTAGTAGTCCAAATCTGCTTAATTTTATGCCGGATGAATTGTAAATTACTGTAGACTAAGGTCCGTATTCCAGAACGATGCTCAGTCATGGATCGGTGCTCAAGCAGAGATTTCATTCATAAAGTAACCAATTGGTGAATGAAATCTGTGACATCTACCGTCTATTAGGTCCGTATTATAATACGGACCTAATAGACGGTAGATGTCACTCTATGTCAGTGATAAGTAACTAAGATTTTACATATCGTTTACTTTCAAGTATTTCCATTTATTGGTAAATCGTTAGCTTTCTTATTTCCTGAGAAGAATTTCGCCAACTTTTGATGAAACGCTGTCTTGATTGAAGTGGTATAGGTACAGAGATGACTCTTGCACTTATTGAGAGCTAGATACGTCATTTACAGTTATTTGTCGTAGTGTTAACGATAAATAACTAATGATGTTGATTTATGATGTTCCAGACTGCAACATCATAAAACTTAACTTCAGTAGAGTTACAGTTTGTTACGTATGATACGGGGTGTACAAGCTTCGAATCGTAAATGATATCTTGATTTTGGCCGGATATCACATCTCTAGTATATTGCCGATCGCGAGTATTGAATTACTGGCTTTCAGTCCAGATACGGCTTTGGTAAGGCACTAAGCCCGCTTTGTTGGTTTTCCGTTTAATATGCATGGTTTTCTTTCATTTTGACGCTGACAAAGCTGTTCGACCGGCCATCAGTGTTTTGGGATCGTTTGAAAATTTGAACTTACTCTGTTCGATAAAGTACCCTCCAAATTAAAAAGCAAAATGGGGACTTACGTTAGAACATTTTCAAAAGTAACAATAATTGAGCTCAAAAGGCTGTCTTCAAAAGAGAGTATCAATTAAATTAGAACCTATTTTGAACGGGTAATTTGCATCTGATCATAATAAATGATCGTAATTTCTTAACAACTGCTGGGCGATCACGCAACTCTATTGCAACAGATAGAAACGCAAATTTGTGTGGATTTGACAGTTTGAATACGCAGTTCATGTGCATAGTTAGTATGGAAATTACTCCTGTTGCATTGCAATCAAAGTTTCGTGATCACCCCCTGATCACACTTGGCAAACTTTGAAACGTTACATATATACATTCGTATAATATAGAAATCAAAACCAATCTGTTTACATCATCGCGAGACACGTGATACCTTTGAGTCGCAACTGGAAATTATCGTCAAACCATGAACATAATGTTCTTTCTATAAATAATAAATAAAATAAAATAATAAATATTTGTGGACATTTTACACAGTGCCATCTAGCCCCAAACTAAGCAAAGCTTGTATTATGGGAACCAGATAACTGATACAATACTTAGATACTTTTTGTTTGTAAATACATACATAGAATACAATATAACACCCAGACACAGAACAAACACCTATGTTCATCACACAAATGTTTGGCCTGGGTGGGAATCGAACCCACATCCCACAGTTCAGAAGGCAGGCTTACTACCAACTGAGCTATCGGGCCAGTCAAATCGGGCCTATATGTTTTTGAAAGAAAGAAAGAAAAATGTTTTCATTCATGGCAACAAATAATTAAAAAAATATACTAAGTATTCGTAACAAATACAATTGGCAGTGGCCACGAACCGGTCCCAACTCAGCATAATGCTGGTCGTACGACCAGCGCTGATCTTCCGTTGGGGCCGTTTCGGCATGTTCACGCGCATTACACGTGATCGCCATAGAAGAGTGAGGTGCAGGACGAACTAGCCCCCTTCTACCCGCACCCTGCGAACATTTTCCCAACGACCGCCAACCGGAGCGAACGCATCTAACAAAATAGATCAACCTGCGCCCACAAAGCCATATTGAACACTATACTTTTGCATTTCATCATAATAACCCTGGAAATAGGAAGTTCCATCACTATATGCGATGTATTTTTTACATCACATATAGTAGGTACTACTATTACTTTTACCAGGTGGTAGGACTTTTCTGCAAAGTTCGTATAGGTAGGTACCACCGCTTTGCCAGTTATTCTGCCGCCAAGCAGTAGTGCGCAAGCACTGCTGCGTTCCGGTTTGAAGGGCACTGTAGCTATTTACTGGGCAAATGAGACTTATGACCTGATCTCACAGTCTAGTAATCTTATTACTAGATTGTGCTAATGTCTCAGAATGACGTGCGCAGTGCAGTGTCACGCAAAACTCTGTACTTTAGAGTTCCAAGTGACACTGCAACTGATATGGGCAGCCGTGTCGCTTAACATCAGGCGAACTATTGGCTCGTCGCGTCATTCCTTGCAATATAAAATAAAAAATATAGCGTTACCGTCTTCTCTGGTTTAGCTTAAAATAAAGTTCACGTTTGAATGTGTATCTTTTTTTTTCAGATGGGGAGTTGTACTCAGGGACGGTTGCAGATTTCAGCGGGATGGAGCCAATCATATACCGGGAGCCATTGCAGACAGAGCCTTATGATTCGATGACGCTAAATGGTAGGTTGATTCCTTGATTCATCAACATTATTTCCTTACTATTTTTGGTTTCTTTCTTTATTGTTCCTTATACCAGACTTGTCACTTTAACAAAAACAAATCATTAGCATTCGGCATCATTACGCATTAGCATTACGCATGCAAGAACGCTCCAAGGGACTTGTGGCTGGTTGGCATAACGATATTCTCTACAGAGAAACACAAAAATAAGTAGACACCTATACATATAAAGCTTTTTAGGAAGAAGAACAGTAAATACAAAAATCCGTTATATTATTTAAGTATAAGCCAATAATATTTAAAATAGAATAATGGTATTGTCTGTGTTATCGGGTAATATATAGGTATCAGTACTAATTCGAAAATGATTATCTAAAGTACTTATAACATTTATTAAATTGAAATTCTAAATATCTCGTTCCAAACCTAATGGAAATTTTCAGAGGTTTACGCAACAACTGGCTCTAATCTATTTCTCAATTGTTTCAAATATATTCAAACAATTAGTTTAGTAAATAAATGTTTATGTTAATGCATTGAATTAAATTTAACCATGCGTGTGATACCATATGTCAACATGACAAAGTTCATTATCGGGTAGAATTTGCATCTAGATGGCAACATCGAGCGTGTTAGACGGAGAATTGAATGAAAATGGACAACGACAAATTAGACTTGGGAATCTTCGTCAGTCACTCATTGTATACCTACGTAATCATAACAAATGTTAATATATTACTATATTTACAGTATACAGAGCTACATTCATAGATGTACTTATAGACAAATTTATAGTAGAACAATAAAGGACACGTTTCAATATACCCCCTCCAGCACAACTTGCTTTTGACATACGTGACGATTGTGACGTAAGTAGGCATTGGTAGGTAGTTAATTGGCGACAAAACTGGCAAAACTCTATATTTGTAGGAATCCTCATTATTGGACATCCTCTGTGGAGTGATGGTTGAGGTCGGCTCATTACGACGGCGACGGCGGGTTCGATTCCCGCGGCAGGACAAATATTTGTGGAACGAAAAAAAAGCGCAAATACTTGTCCTGAGTCTGGGTGCTGTGGGACCATGGTCCACGTAGTTCTTAGACACAGGGAATCCTAGTTAGGGTCCTGGATCTATGTATGTGATCGTTGGGCGTTATTATTATTTATTATACTAGTATAGTATTGTGGATAAAAATTAATTTATTAAATTAATTTTTATAAATTAAACACTTTAATAAATATTAATTAATTTATTTATAATATATAATATAACCTCCTTCTATTACAACAAAAGTGTATCTAACTTCGCTTTAGTATAGTATAAAATGTATAAAAATATATTAGTTCTAATTACGTATATAAAACGGTAGGTAAGTTTGTAAAAACAACATCTTTTGAATCAATGAAAATGAAAATAGGTGAATCTAAAGAGTGTATGTACCCATAACTCTTACACCTAATAAGTCATAATCGAATAATAAGTATAGGTATGTATAGGTTTTAGGTATATATCTTCTGGGCAAGCGTGTTACACCCTAGACCACATCGTCACTTACCATCAGGTGAGATAGTGGTCGCAAATCTATCAAACAAAAAAGGTAGGTGCCTACCTAATTACCATTTCATTATTTTATCACCAAACCTATATATTTTAGTATGTCGGAGCAACGACTGGCTTAGCGTATGTAAAGTAGGAAGCAGGCAAGTTTACTTAAACGTCTGTGTTTACATTACCATGTTTACCCGTTAATACGGTCGATTGATATCGAATGCGTCTGTCAAACATTCATCCGTCAATCTAATTGAATTTAGAGCGGGTGTTGGCGGCAACGCGCTGTCATTCGAGTGACATTTGACGCGTCAACAATCGGTAAATCCGATTAGGATCGAATTATCGACAGCAGGCGTAGATAGGGCTACATCCCTTTGCATAATTTAAGCCTATTATTAACAAGATAGTTTACAAGTTAGGGATGGATCTAGCAAGAATAAACACTGATTTAAATGTAAATCCGTGAAAGGCTCATCCAGATCTCATGGCGTCGTATAAATTTTGTTAACGGGATCGTTTATGTCACACATTTACCTGTAAGGTGTGGAATAAACTACCTCTTGGGACAGCCTTGGCCGAAAACTTTTGGAACTTTTTGCCGTTGTAACATTGGCCGATTTAAAAAACGAAGACCATCTACGAGTTCGATTACCAGCCCATTTAGTATTTTATTTTTTTAATATTTTATTCTATTTTTTTATTTCGTTAATCCCACAGAGTTACATTTTATTAAATTTATTAATTTTTAAATTTTATTTAAGGATATAAATTTTAGGTTATTATAAGGCCAAAGGAGGATTATACAAGTACAAATATACCTACTATGACTTGACTTGATGACTTGAACTGTGGCTTGTCTTGATACCAATATATAATATTAATTAACTTGAGAAATTATCAATTACTTGACACTGGCTAAATACACAAAAGTGTGGAGCCAAAAAATAACAAAAAAAAGTACAAGTATGCTTCTAGCTAGATAATGGTGTCAATTCTGTGTCGCACACTCTAAATCTCAAGTGCACTTCAAATATCTCCGTCTCTTTCGTTTCGCCTTTATCAGACGAATACCGCCATACATTAATTTTAGAGTTGCTTTAGAGAATGCGATACATCGATATAATATTGATAAAGCATAAATCAGATCAGTCACTTTGCACCTTCTAAATATTTTGCATAATTACTGAACATTTCATGTATTTTCAGCTCCCGATTTTGTGAACTCTTTGGTGCATGGAAGCTTCGTCTATTTCTTCTTCAGAGAAACGGCTGTAGAGTACATCAACTGTGGCAAGGTGAGTTTGGGTTAAAATACAATGTTAGCATTGAATAAATAAATAATATTAGATATGTAAGTCCCATTTTTTTTAAATATTTGTATGTACAATATATATATATATATATATAATATGCGTTACCAAAAACGCGTGAGTTGCGTTCCTACTTTCGTACCCGTATATTACAAGTACGTATTGCCACATATGTGGGTAGGTACATATGTGGTGGGTACGAAGGTAGGAACGCAACTCACGCGTTTTTGGTAACGCATTATCAATCCCTGAGTTTGCAGATATATATAAGTGGCACTGCCCACATCCATCGGTGGGTCTTTTGCTCCTTTTCCACCCACAATATATATAAGTAACTTATAACTAACCGCGTCCCGTAGTTTCAACCGCATATAATAAATATCCTTTATGTGTCAATCCAGCGTATAGGTAAGTTATCACCACTAAATTTTCCAGCCTCTTGCAAGCCACACTTTCGCATTTATAGTATTCGTGTGATTTTTACCGCAGAACCTATTATTATTGAAGTGAAAACTTCTTTAAGCACGTTGAGCACTTTATGGGTGAACAAAAATCATGGAACTCGCGTCATCGTTTTTTTTTTTTTTTTTTATGATAAAATGGGCATGCGTTTGACAACAACTCACCTGATGGTAAGTGACGAAGTTGTCTAAGGTGGAGCACGCATGCCCATGAGATGCCTATTCACTCTTGACTTAAAAAGACCTAGGTTATATCCTGAAGGAAACACTGTTTTTGGGAGAGCATTCCATTCCTTGGCCGTTCGGACTATAAATGAGTCAGCAAAACGCTTAGTGCGGACTTGGGGTACACTAACAACGTAAGGGTGTGACGAATCACCAAGTCTTGTAGTTCTATGATGGAAAGGAGATGAAGGAATGAGTTGATGAAGGGCATGCGCACACTCTCCAAAATGTAGCCTATAGAAGACTGACAGACCGGCGACCTTGCGTCTGTGCTCAAGGCTTTGAACTTTCCCTTTAATTAGTGTCTCATCGTTGATAAGCCTCTTAGCACGCCGCTCAATTGTGTCCAAAGTCGCAAGCTGGTATCGGGCCGAGCCATCCCACAGATGGCTACAGTACTCCATGCAGGCCCTGACCTGAGCTTGGTAAAGGTGAAGCAGCTGATTTGACGAAAAAAACTGCTTAACCTTAGATAAAACACCAAGCTTCTTTGCAGCTATCTTGGCTCTGGACTCAATAAAGCGACCGAAGTTTAGGGTAGATGAGATTTGGACACCAAGGAGCTCAAGATGATCGCTAAAAGGTACTGTTAAACCCTCAAAAAGCGGAGTGGTAGAAAGAGGTGTCTTTTTAGAGGCGTCACACGCCTTCCATGAGCTATATGTATATGTATACTGTGTATATATGTGTACTTTTTGAATGAATAAAAAGCGTGAACCGCGTCATCGGCATCGCAACCGTCCCATGAGCTACAGTATCACAAGTTACTTAGTTTTCATTTCTATTAGCCCCCAATGACTACCCCGCTCATTTAAGTGCCTGTTTCTCTCTAGACTCTAGAGTATATATTTAAAAACTACCTTTTTTTTGAGGGGGGAAATGCCCTCGCGCTTTCCTGCCACCACAGGGGTGGTAGCAGGGGGTATGTGGGACTCGAACCCACTAAAACCGCCGTGAGCCCTCATCCGCCGTACCGGGGGCGAGAAGAGGTCGCGACTGCAGTCCAGCCAACGCGCCCCCCATATTGAAAAACCTACTCAGACCAATATTAATAATTCCTTCTAGTCTGTCTTCTCCCGAGTGGCCCGAGTATGTCGCGACGACCGCGGTGGCCCCCACCGCTTCAAGCAGCGGTGGACGTCCTTCCTGAAGTCTCGGCTCAACTGCTCCGTGGCTGGGGACTTCCCTTTCTACTTCAATGAGATTCGTAAGTAAACATGAATTTTAAATATTTTATTTCACATTATTTCTTAGTCGTTTTTAAGACGTCAGTTGAAGCAAAACAGTACCTAAATCTACCAAACTTAAAAATTTCTTGATCAATTAGGTATGTAACTTATTTTAGGCAATAAATTACGTTGAACCGTAAAAAAGGTATACTTCTACATCAATTATGAGGTTTTATTACTAAATTGATACACTCATATACATTGTAGGTATTTATTTAATTCTTTATGCACAAAACACCTGAATACCTGGATCTTATATGGTAACGAGTTCCAGAGGTGACCCCGGTAGTCATATACTAGACGTTTTATTGCCTACCTATACTAATAAGCCGTCGGTGGTTATAACTAATTTATTTAAACAATAATTTTTCTCGTTTTAGAATCAACAACAGAACTAATAGAAGGTGTATATGGAGGGCTAAACGCTCAGCTCATCTATGGCACCTTCACCACTCCACCCAATAGTATATCCGGGTCAGCAGTCTGCGCATTCAGCATGCAAGACATCGCTGACACCTTCGAAGGCACTTTTAAGGAGCAGAGCGCGATCAACTCTAACTGGTTACCTGTGAATAGTGCTAAGGTAGGCCTTACTTTGATTCTCGTGTAGGCAAGTTGGCTCTGTAATTTTTGTAATCATGCTGCTATATCTAGATCTACATATGTTGCTTCTGTTGTTTCTATATGTATCATGGGTTTTGCCTTTGATAAGGATCAATCTGAAGTAGGTACATCGGGAATCATTCGATATACAAGTATTTTATCTAATAGTACTCATTGTACAATTTTTAGGTGCCAGAACCTCGACCGGGAACCTGTAATAACGACTCGAGAACATTGCCAGATGCAACGTTGAACTTCATCAAAACACACGCCTTGATGGACGAATCAGTTCCCGCTTTCTTTGGAGAACCCATTGTTATAAGGACTAGTTTTCAGTAAGTACCTACCTACATCTTTTCAGCTGCTTCTATCCAGCCAGGTTTATTATTGGTCGTTCCTTTATCCACCAGTAAGTTTGATGTAATTCACAATTGGATTAGGTCAACCTGAACTAAAACTGTTGTTGGTTTCATATATTTCGGACCCTTTCACTATTTTAACGTAGCTCTTTTATTTTCAGCTATCGATTTACACAAATCGCCGTAGATCCTCAAGTGAAGACTCCAGGCGGGAAAGCTTATGATGTCTTGTTCATTGGAACTGACAATGGCAAGATCATTAAAGCGATTAATGCAATTTCTTACGACTCGAACAAGCGAGCTGTTCCTGTGGTGATAGAAGAATTGCAGGCCTTTGCTGCTGGGTCTCCTGTGAGAGCTCTGAGAGTGGCAAGGGCGGGAAGAGACGCAGCAAGACTCATAGCTGTGTCGGATAGAGAGGTGCTGAGTTTGAGACTTCATAGGTGCTCCAGTGACAAGATTAGTTCTTGCTCGTAAGTATTGTCTTTCTGTACTAGATTATATGTAATTTTATATATTTCGTGAAGATGGTAATTTTTTTTTCTCGTCTATTCAATTACAATTTTTTTCATTGTAAACCCAGTCATCTATAGTTATCTATAGTTACTTTTTGTACTCCTACCAGCAGAAGAACTCTATAGGGAACACTATTCTTTATTTCTCTATATAATGATTTTTTTTCAGTGAATGCGTGGCCCTCCAAGACCCGTACTGTGCGTGGGACAAACAAGCCGGCAGGTGTCGAGCGTATTCCCACGGCGTCAGTCGGTGGCTGGATGAGAACGCATTCTACCAGAGCGTCAGCACTGGAAGCCATGCTGCTTGTCCTCATAGTAAGTTTTTCTTCATTAACATTGTTAATGGATATAAATAGCTTCTTCACTGCTCAGCAAGATATGGAACATTATAAAACAATCATTATTACAACAGGTAAAGACGCAGGAGCAGTCGGTGGTCTCAGTTCAGGCTTGTATGACGATGCAAGAGGAGAAAATAAAGGAGAAGTCATAAATATTGTACAAGACAAGGATGGGAAAGGCACCAGCACTAATGAAGGTAAGATAACCTCAGAATATTACAATATTTTATTATCATCATCATCAACTTGTTTATCAACGCTAAACAACTTTCGTCACTAAACTTCAACAAAACTGTGGCCTAACAAAAAGAACTCCTTATTCAAACTTGCCATGTGACAGCTTTATAACATTTTCGTCAGTTTTCTCCCACAACTTAGTCTACCAGAAAGTAAATATACCTTACAAACATTTTTCACAAATTTTCAGTGCAGTCTGCTGTTAAGTCGGATTTTTGGAATTAATCAATTTTTAGTGAAAATCTAAAATACAAACAAATGATTAAATATGTACTTATATTATCATAAATATCAAATAGGGACAAATATTTTTACGATACTATTTTAAAATGTTTTTGATTCTATGGTAGTTCAATAAGCCACAGCGTCAATTTATTTTCAAAAATATAAATGGATGACGTATTTATAACGTCGTCGAGTATTTTATAGTACGTAAATGGGAATACTCGCCACGTAAACAGATTTTTCGGATTTTAAGCCCGTGTGTTTTAGTTTTTAATTTACGCTTAATTTTTTATCTAGGTCCAGCAGTCCTCCAAGCAGATCCACCCCCTGCAGCGTACTCCGTGGAGACGCTGGCACTCGCCGTGGCTGCCGGAGCGCTCGCAGCGTTGGCCGCCGGTTTCTCCGCCGGCTACATCTGCGGGAGGCGATGCAAGAAGGACGAAGACGACAACATGCCTTACCCCGATACAGAGTACGAGTATTTTGAGCAAAGACAGAATATTAATAGGTTTGTATAACTGAAGATTTTTTCACCATTCTGTCACAATGTCTCTTCCATTGTTGCTTTCGGATATAATTAACACAAACATGATTAAAATCATCGAAATGTAAACTGTAAACTTACTGACAGATGGTTTTAATAAGAACAAAGTAGATACCTACCATAATATTCTGATCCATCTCATTACTAACCTTCATAACCATTATCATGAGCACGATACTGAAACAATTTAATTTTGGCTGCACATTCGCTACTTGACTCAATTGTATTACTGTATAAACACTGTATAATCACTGCACATAATTCACCACAGCCAAAATAAAATTGTCTTACTTTTTCCTTGTGTATACTTCCACGCTTCAACATCCTTTTCTTTCCAGGATCCAAGCTGAGCCAAAGCTCCTTCAGCAAGTAGAAGAGGTGACGTACGCCGAGCCTGTTTTGGGACCGCAGCCCAAACCTAGTTCACCGCGGTCGACGCTCCGCAAGCATCCTCCGTACCATCCACACCACGAGACCTTATTCCAGTTCCAACCCGACGCGTACCGTCGGGACAATTTTGGGACCCTCCGCTCGCATCAGGTCAATGTCAGTTGTTCGTCTTTCCTTCCTTCTCGCATGGCTTCTCGATTACAGCTTAAAATTTTCCGTCCGTTTTTTAAATCAGCCGTTATTGATTTACTGTGTATCTAATCTTATGTTTCACCAAAACCAGCAAAGCGTTGGTTTCTAAAAACGTTGTTAAGTAAACATACCTACATATGGTGTCTATCTAAATATTACAGAATACATTCTAAGATTTTTAAAAATAAAATAATTAAATGAATACATAAGTGCTTGACAAACACTTTGTCACCTGCTTTCAGCAATGATAAAATTTATAAATTGTATTGCGTTAGCCCTATATCTAAGAAGGTTTAATAAAAATAATACAGATATGAAAATACTTTCTTATTTAAATTCAATATAATTTTAAGCTGTAATCGCCTATTCAAATTGATTTTGAGTCTCAATAACCTGACACAAATGTTAATGCGTGTATTGAAAAATAATAATATTATTCACATTGATTACTGAATAAATAATGAAAGCATAGTGAGCGGTTTTAAAAGTGAAAATCTTTTGTGTCATTCTATTGAGACTGATTTTTCTTAAGTTCTAAGTTTCTTTGCAGCAATTTGTGTCTACACTTCTTTTTAATAACTGTTCTAAAGAGCACTAAATGTTGTATATTTGGATTTAATGTCTATTTACTTAAATGTGTACTATAATTTTAATTGTTATTCAGTCAAATACCTTAATTACGTTTTTCTCTTTAGTTAAGTGAGGCATATAAAGTAAGTTAATTTGAATTTGCAATCAATAACATCAAGCTTGTCTCTCAACACCTCGCAAGTCATTGGCCACCCCATCTCATATCAACTTCACCAGTTTGGATCAAAAATTATAACTGCTATATTATCCCTCGTATATATTTGTATTCTTTATTATTAGCATTAACCATTGCCTTAATCATTATTCTGGTTAAAATAAAGTCACTCTCTCTTTTACGATGAAATACACCAATGTCGTCAAAGTAACAACCAACATTAACAATGAAAAATTTAAAACGAAATCCATAACAACTTTAAAGTTCAGCTCAAAACGTCGTTAAAATGATAAATACAGGTACTTAGACGTGTGTCTAAGTGTTGTACGTACATGTGTACGTTCATGAAAGTAGAGAGTGACTTTCATTTCAACCTGCTATTAACCATTCATTGTATCCATTAACCTCACGCCTGCATTCTGCGCATGTCAGTTAACGCAGGGATATTCGGACCACAGGGCGATGGGTACCGGCGCGGCAACGACAACGGTTTCTCGACCACGCGCTCAGTGAAGAAAGTGTACCTCTGAGAAACAAACGGGGCGGACTCGCGCGACCAGATGCACCATCTTAAACATAATACGCATCATCACCACACGTTGGGTAAGATAAAATTTGACGATCTTTGCATTTTAATTTACTGTTAACAAACGTCAGAACCATCATCTTGACGTGATGATTACGTTACAATTATCCTAGTAAGGGTTCTGGATCCATGTATGTGATCGCTGGGCGTTTATTTATTTCAAAATTAGAAAATATACAATCAATTATATAGATGAATTGAAGCAAACAAATTGCCATTACATGAACTTTCTAAGCCCACAAATTATCCTAATCCGCATAGAACTTTTACTTCATGGTAGACTTAACTTATGTTAAAAATAATAAGTTGGTATTTTCACTACGACAGCCTCTGTGGTGTGGTGGTTGAGCAGGTCGGCTTATAACCCGGAGGCGTCGGGTTCGATTCCCGCGACAGGACAAGTATGTTTGCAAAGAAAAAAAAACGCATATACGTGTTCCGTGTCTGGGTGTTGTGGGACCATGGTCCTTGTAGTTCCTGGATCTTCTAGATACAGGGAATCTTAGTTAGGGTCCAGGATCTATGTATGTGATCGTTGGGCGTTATTATTATTATTATTCTCACTTGAGTATAGAATTTTATAAAATTTCAAGATTTCAATGTAAATGATTGTATCCGTTTTGTTGGGCAGTGTCGCAGCGCAGCAGCGGCTCGGGTTCCGGGTCAGCCAGCGGTGGGTCCTCCTCGTCGCCTTCACCCCCCTCCTCGTCGCCGTCCCCTTCGGGCGAGCGCCCCCCCACCCCACCACCGCCCGCGCCGCAGCCCTGCGCGTACATCTACCGCAACTAGCGGGTCGCCCCTCTCTCTACGTCACACAACCTGTGACAATGAACCTTATAAAAACTGTGAACGTGAAATGACATTCCAATAAATTGTTGAACGAACCTCGTGAATTGTTATTGGTGAACGACAACGTACAAGATGGTTGCCTCTAGATTGTAACCGGTGTGACGTAAATCACTGTTGATGTTGACTCTGATACCTATTGATGTTAAAATGTGAATCACCATTGTATGTGATGAAAACAATTTCTTCCATGAAATTAATATACGTACTGGTGATCCAAATCGTCTCTGATTAGACGTGTGACAAAAATGAAAGTATTTTTTTTAAATGACGGAACAATATTGCTATTTGAGTAACGTAAGATTGTAACAAATTGTAGATTGTTTAGAATATAATAGTTTACATGTAGGTGAAGAATATAAGTTTGTTGGTAACATGTTGGTGACTAGTTATTGTGAAAGTGTAGACAACATTGCAGCTTTTTCGATGTACTCACATGATTGCTGGAAAATATGCAATGTTCTCACAAATCGCTTTTTTACATACATACCTACTATTTGTAGTCATAAATATTATAGTAAGGGTTCTCTTATTCTAAAATTCTAGCGTTACTTATAACTCGACGACATCATACGCAACGCTCTGCTCCAAACATGGAAAAAACAACTCTCTAGGTATTTAAATTATTTTATAGAATACGTTGTCTGGTGTTGCCGAGCTATTTTAGATTATAACATTATAGTTGAAACCAATACCTAATATGACACAAAATAATAAAAAATATAATATATATTTACCAAGTATAAAACGATATGTAAAGTTCTGATACATATATTCATTCATTAAAGTGCTTCTTATGGATGTATTTAGATTATTAGGAGATCGTTTTGATAAATTATTCGATAATGTTATAAATTTAGCAATTAGTGTAAGCATAGATTACTATAAGAAGGCAAAGTGATGCCACAATGCCAATCTAGAATATTGGTGCGCTATTGTATAGTTACATCCTGTAACTGTGATCATTGTGTACATACATTCTATACACTATCACCTTTTGTCTACTGTCGTTTCTAAAATCCATAAAGTGGGCCAAACGTTGTAAAAATTCCTTTTCTACGTACTTGATGTTCAAGCGATCGGAGAAGATTAAATTGGCTTTTCTACTTGTTTTGTAATATAGCTAGCAATTACTTTCACTCCTGTTGAGGATATAGTGTTCAAACCATCATCGCTCATTGTTGACAATTTGAATGTGTGTAAAGAAAATGTCAATTCTATTTGTAATGACTTAGTGCCTAAGTTAGTGTGGCAGAAATGTAATTTGTACATTACAGTTTTTGTTTACTTGGACTGATGTTAGAGCGGACGTTTAGAAAGCCATTAGAGTAGCGATTACAGTAGACAAAGCATTGAGAGTTACGACATTTAGGCCCCTTACAACTCTAACCAAGTCAATTACGAGACCCGTTAGAGTTCTAGGGAATAAACATTTTGTACAAGATAATTTAAGGGGCATTCTCAAAACTGCCTTTACTAATACTCATTATTACTTTCTTCAACTTATTCTTTTATAACATACCAAAGATGCCATGATTTTGTATGTAAATTATTTATTGATAGCGTTTAGTGAATGCTAATATTAAAAATACTTAATCGAGTTGTTATTTTATAAACGTAACTGCCATTTTTATACTTATTTTATATTTAACCAAAGTAAACGCACAGAACCACTTTATTTTTATAGTAAATTAATTAATTGTGCATTCAATTAGATTGCTTTTACACGGCCAGTTGGTTTTAAAATCATTTACGGAGCTTGAAAATGATAACTACTATTTAATTAACATTTTTTGTTATTTAGAAAACATGTTTGATGTAAGTACAAAGTGTAGTGCCAGATGCAAAGCTAGCATTAAAATGGACAAATTTAGTTGGAATGGCATACTGAATGTGAGAATGGTGAGACTGTGTATTGATTAAAAGTTAAAATGGACGGTGTAGATCATAAATGGTTATCATTTTCATGAACTGTGGAATAATGTAACACGTAGTTATAAATCTACTATACGTAAGAGAGGCTAGTTCTTGTAAATAGCGAGTTCTGTAATGTAAATTAGTTTTGGTCGAGTAATTTGAATTAAGCATTAGATATTAAGCGCGGAAACATTTTTGAACGACGCATTGTTAAAAATTGTTTTTGTACGATTAAAAGGTTTTGATGAAATGTACAATAACCATACTAATATGTTAAACTGAACCACCTTTTTATACTCGAACATTGTAATCTTAAACATGCCTAGAAAACTTGTAAGCATAAAAATATATTGATTTACCTATTAATATATTGAGAATTATATAGGTCGTATGGTACCGTAGTATAATATATAGATACTGCTTAATTTTGTTTGAAACTTGAAGCCTTAGTGTTAGAAATTGAAGACTTTTATTGAAATAAAGAGTTAGATAACAATAAAAGAGGATTGGATTTAATATAAGTACCTTTAAATCTGAGACTTTATTAAAGTTAATGTTAAGATATAGCGCATTTACGACACGTTATCTCAAACTATCCATCACATTTATACTACGATCTATTTTATTATTATAACTAACAAGGAACTTCTAAACCTTTACTATTTCATAATTGTTGCTTTAAACTAACAATTGAAGGGGTGAGAACAAAATGGATTTATCTGATTTTTTTCTCAAAATGACTTATGGGCATCGTTGGATTCAGCGTGAAATTATCTTCAATAATACATTCTCAAAATACCGAAATGAGGCTTAAATCTCGAGATTTTGAGTCTAAAAACGGTTTATCTGTCACAGGAATACAGCTCGCTTAGCATATAAACACTATTATATTTATTTTATTATATTATATTTTTACAGTAATAGGCTATTTGACTACTATTAAAAATGAACAAGTTAATATTATTTTCATAAAGTAGGTTAAAAATGAATGTAATCATTGTAAAAATAAGTAAAATCGGTGAATTAATCACGCAGTAGTACGCTTTCAAAGTTTCATCGCCCGTCCCTTTCTCGCAAAACAGAGATCGTGTTGAGCTTCCTCACAGCTACTATGAAGGCATGGCTTGTGACGTCACATGCCAAAAAGATTGTATGTAGAGCTACCACAGCTTAGTAATGAGTTACTGTGAGGACTGGTAACTGACGTCACTGCGTGTTTGAGTTGTCTCTTTCTATTTCTGTATTTTAAAATGCCTGTAACTTAGTAATTTTTTGAGATATTCAAGTTTTGTTTTCACATTTATTTACTTTTTGAGGTATATTATTTATGTATGTAATAAAAATATAGTAGTCAAATAGCCTATTGTATGAATTAGTACTATATTTAGTAATTAAAAATGGAATTAAAACATTTTCAAGCAACTGAAACTTACATAAACCTTTTCTATTACCTTATAAGCACTCTACATTAAAATGACGACGTTGACGTTTAAAGTCAATTTTCTCGAAACTGTCAATTTGTCAGTTAAATCCTTTTTATTCTCAACCCTTCAATTAAAAATTATATCATGCATCAAAATCAACCGACCCTGTCGATGATCAATACGCAACCAATTTTACTTAGAAGTAAGAACGTACCTGCTTCTAAGCAAAATGTATGTAACACGCATAGACTTGACAGCTCGTGATTTTGCACTGATCCTTCTATTTCAAACCTACTGCAATGCATTTTGGTATGTCACAGAGGAATGTGTGCGAACTTGGGAGCGTCAAACTTATAGACGGGCATTAGAATCATGTAAATAGAGCGGGTTTTGTGGTAAAACGCACATGGGTAAGTATATAGGGTAGATACCTACTTTCCAATTACAATATAATTCCTTTTTTGTATCCATGTTTGTGTTTTTTTTTATTTTTTTTATTAGTCTTATTAATAACAATTAATAGCCTTACTTCTAGACGTTGCTAAAATTTAATAAATGCTTAGAATACCGTCTCGTTTCCGCTCGTGACTTTTCACGTCAGCGTGAAGTTGACAAGACATTTTAAGCATTGATTATGTTTAACTAACGTATATTACTGAGACCCATATTGTGATAATTGACTGTTGTGTATGAGTGTAAAGTTTTAGAAGCTTTTTGGTAGTTATGTTACTTACGTAGGTAAATATACATACATTTCAAACATCATCTGCTGTAACTTATAAAAACGTCTAAGTTTTGTTTCTTTACGAACTGTACTACATATTTAACCTAACATTTTTCACCACTTTTTTTCAATTTATTTTACCTAAAACAATCGATCCGCTGACTAAAATATGAATGCTTTGCATTTAAAAATGAATTCAAATTAAATGAAGTTTCTAATTATTTTGTCTAGTTACATTATAACATGTTTCTCGTACCGTTTATAATCATTTATCAAATTAACCAAAATATAGAGACAACCATTTGAGTTTACAGTATGTCGTGTCTTTCTATATTTTATTGAAAATTGAAATCAAATAAGCGCTATCTAATTTATTAATTCATTATTTTTCCACAAACTTTTATCCGTGCAGGAATAATGATTTATTTGAAAACCTAGTTTGACATAATTTACAACTATTAAGTTGTTATTTCATATTAAAAATAAAGTTTTCTTAGCTATTTTACCATGAACCACCACTATGTTAGCGCCCAACACGCAACTTATCGATGGACCATGAGTCCCACTTTGGGCGCCAATGGCACAGAATATAAAATAGTACCATGCCAATGGACCGAAAAACAATGTGCTAAGTAAGTTTTTTTTTCTATTTCGCCTATGACATAGTCAGTTTCTATTATAGTGCCTCTAGTTCGGACTAGTTACTGCCATTAAAAAGTTTGATCAAGTTAAAAATAATCTTTTAAATCTATACCTAGACGCCTAGACCTACAAATCTACCTATCAATAATTAATTTTATTGTAAGCCTACTTCATATTATATATAGATTTACATAACATAGAATCGGCTTTTTCTTTTGTACACGATAAGTTAAAGAAACAATAAGTTTAAAAGATTGTATACCCGTTGTTTTGCTTATACACACAAGGTCTTTGCAGACAGGTGGTAGGTATATTCGCACAAAAGTTTTGCATCCACATCTCGAGTTGGTGGTCCAGCGAAGTCGAAACATGTTGTGTGTTGTGTGAACGAACACGTGTATTCAATGTAACGCAGTATAATGTTTTAATACTATGAATGTATGTTAGGCACTCGTACAAACGCAAATACCGCGCATGCGCGACCGCCATTTTTGTCTGCGAAAACCCTTAAAAATCAAATAAGTGCATATACTTACCTAGTGTTTTAATCTTATGATATGTTTGACCTACTTATGGGAGATGAAATATAATTTAAGATTAAATCAGAGCTAAGTTTAATTTCGTTAAGCATAGAGTTAAGTAGAAGTTTTATAAAGCAAACGCAACGCAGTGATAGTAGTACTGTTACATACACCGTATTCGCTGCTCTTATAATTATTAGTGTGCAATTTCTTTACTAGAACATATAGATTGTAAAGCTCTGATTTGCAAAATATGAACAGAGCCGAACAGGCAGGTTTTATATTTTACTTATCATTGTTTGAAATGTTATGATCATTTTCTCATTGATATATTATTAATATTATGCTAAATATTTTAGCAAAGGATAAAAATGTATTCCTTTTCTTTAGTAAATAAAATATTGAAATTTGACTATTCGTTTTATTTTCATTAATAAGTTACATTGGCAGATTATCAATCAAGCTCAGCTTAATAATTACTAACTTAAAACCTATTATATTATATTATAAATATATAAGGCTAATAATATTAATTCAAAAGTAACCGTTTTTTTTTCTTTCTTTTTAATGTTAAGTGTATGTAGAAGACAAGGAGTTTTGGCGGGAAAACGAAAACGATCATGTCACCGCATTGTATTATTTTCCAAAACTTGTGTTATTTTCAGTGTTAGTGCATAAAATTGGTGGCATTTTATTCGTTAAGTGCTGGATTACAAGCGTGAGTGTGGGAAAGTGATATAATGATGGTGAAACGTATCTTCTCGTGTTGTTTCCAAAACTCCATAGAAGCTTCAAGTAAAGTTGCCACCACTTTACTAGGCTTTGACTTTTGACTTGATGACTTCGACTGTGACTTAACACATATTTGCGTGAAATATCATTAACTTGATAAATTATAAATTACTTGACACTGGCTAAATACACAAAAGTGTGAAGCCAAAACATAAAAAAAATACGATAAACGCGTGAAGCTAAAAAGTAAGACGCACAACGAGGTTTGGCGGGAACGCGAAAAAGATTGCGTCACCCCATTGTATTATTTTCCAGAACTTGTGTTATTTTCAGTGTTAGTGCATAAAATTGGTGGAATTCTATTCGTTAAGTGCTGGATCACAGGCGTGAGTGTGGGAAAATGGTATAATGATGGTGAAACGTTTCTTTTCGTGTTGTTTCCAAAACTCCATAGAAGCTTCAAGTAAAGTTGCCACCACTTTACTAGGCTTTGACTTTTGACTTCGACTGTGACTTGACACATATTCGCGTGAAATATCATTAACTTGATAAATTATAAATTACTTGACACTGGCTAAATACACAATAGTGTGGAGCCAAAAGGTAAAAAAAAAGACGCACGACGTAATATGACAATGACAGTGATTATTGCGCCAATAGTCAATAGAGGCTTTTTTTTTTCAAACTTGCCTGCCTTTCTTAATAACTCTTTTTGGGAGAAACTTATGTGGCCATGACGAAAAATCGGTGAATATACCAAAGTAAAAAAGAACTTGGGTACAACCTCAGGTTGGGGCCAAACAGTGGAAAAGAGGCAAAAATAGGCTCATACAGTGAAATTTTCATCCCCGGTGAAGCTCACAAACTACTGAATAGCTTTATACAGGGAGTAACAAAAACCCTGTTAAATAAATGAAGTATGTGTACAGATCATTACAAGTAGTCATATAAAAATGTCTAACAATACCTAAGTTATACGTATCTGAAGTTACACGCAGTATCTAAACACAAAAAAATAATACAATTTCCCAAAAATGTTTATGACACAAGCCGTGCCTATTTTTAAATAGCTAAGTAACTAAGGGAAGAGCAAACGCGGAACCGACAAACGGGAGCCGCCTTTGTCGGCTCTTTTGTAGGATGCCGCTCCTGCAGCTGTGCCTACGGGGAAATGGGGTGCGCGGGCGGCGCGGCATCACTCGGCATAGGCGCGGCGCGGCCCGCGGCTTACACTCAGTCGCACGTGCTCTCTCATGCAATTTAGTCGTTTCCAGTTTGATCGTCGCGAATTTAGTGTCGAGTGTGATGTCGTATTCTAACGACGAATACTACAATATGTTAATGTGCCTTGGTAGAAGCATTTGTGTGATGTGTTTTTGAAAGCTCTTTTAAGAGCTAAAAATGATGTACCTATCTTGTTTCTTAACAATACAAAATCACACGTGAATTCGATTGTTTAGCCTTTGCTTGACGTAAAATGATTAGAATATGTCAGTGCGGCAGAACGGCGCGCAGCACTTGTGTGCTTACCACTATTGGTCAAAGAGACCTTTTACGTCATTAAGTTACGGTCTCGCAATCCTACAACGTTGTGGTATGTGGTATAGGGCACATAAACGTATGGAAAACGCATAAGAAGTAATCTGTGGAATGGCATCTAGTTCCGTCGCAGTAGGTATGCGCGGTGAATAGACTTAGCGTAGCATGGCGGGCGGTGCGGGGTGCGGGCAACAGGCAGCAGGCTGCGTCGGTGGTGCAAGTACCTATGTTGTCAATATCTGAGGTCGTAAACATTTTTAGTGACGGCATAAAAGGTATTAATAAAAAGCACACGTAAGTTTTGTATGTCTCGTATTTAAATAGAACTAGTATTACTACAACCTTGAGTTGACACTGGATACGCAGCTCGCGGATATAACAGGGTTTTTGTTACTCCCTGTATATAAATTTTCGCACAGATACCTATTACTGGTACACTTTCGACATATATAGGAAAATTGAGAGTTCCCGTGGGAAAACAAATAATAAATAGTGGGTCAATTCGTGGTATGCTTACGTAGCGCTTAAGTGTTCTGTATCAGTTCCTGGCAATTATGGCAACCCTACCTAATGTCCATGGCCACAGATAATATAATACTAAGCCCATGTCTACGGGCTATAACTCACATTTCGCTGATGTGATTGTAATAATAATATTAATACAGTATTATACATAATACATCGTTTCTAAAAAATTTAGCATTCTCGTTATTTGGCAAGAGTACACTATACTCACCATCCTAAAAAAATTGTAATATACCGATGATTTTTGCAACATGTAATGTAGTAGGCAAAAATTCAAAATAAGATCTGGTAACACTAAAACTGTCTTCTAGTTTTTAGGATGTTTTCGCGGAGTTAATTTCGCTGTGTTTTGAACATGTGTTTTCAATTTTTGACCAGAAACAGCTGCAGAACAGAAAATGAGTGATCCTATAAATAAAAACAATATCCTAGGCCACTTTTTACTCAATTTCAAACATATACTGATTGATGAAATCGCTTTAGAAGGCTTAGAAGGCATTGGACTCGATTTGCTATGGAGGCGAGTAGAGTTCCGTATTTCTACTCCTCTGACGGACAAAATAAAGGCTCGATTTTGGAGGAGTATAGTTGACACAAAAGAAATTTCCTTGTACCAACTACCTGAGCCCTTACCTCGCTTGGAAATACGTGATAGGTTTAAAATTGTGGATTCAGAAACTGGTGATTTGAAAGATCCTGTAAGTCATGTTATTATTTGGTTTCAAAAGTTCTTACCACCTTGTCATATTACAAAATGGATGTGCATGTTCTATGTAGACTTGCAAGCAAATATTCGGTGCATGTAGATCATGTATAGTGCAAACTGCAATCAGTACTACTTTTATATTTGGTTATTTTACTTTATCGTTTGAATTCTCCTGGTATTCTACAAACATACCCAAAAGAACATTTTAAACTAGCTAACACAATTTTGATAAAACTTTCAGGATGATTACCTTGATGGTCCTTATGAATGGGCTCCAATCCCCAATGAATATGGATCATGTAAATACTATGAATCTAGAAAACTAATACCTTCATATCAACTAATTAATGTGTCATATGAAAAAGTTCTGGCTGAATATGGCGACACACTGGTGATGGTTGCATCCATAGAAGAACGATGGCATGCACTGGCCAAACATCAACCTATAACCTGTTTACAACAGTTGATGCCTATCCAATATTGTATATTAGAATTAATCGGCAGAAGCAGGGAGAATGTAAGTGATTTTATGTATAATGTTTTTACAACTTCTTTTTACATACATAGAGGGCCACAATACACTATTTTTTTAGAATTTTTGATAGTATGCATGTCATGTGATATCTCACAGGTGTTAACTTACTTGACAGGACACCATTAATCTAGGTCTACTCCATCTAAATCCAAACTACAACACCTTGATAAATGAGCTTATAACAGTATAATCTGATTTGTGATAACTTTTCTAGGGTCAAATGACAACTGGAAAAACAAACCTGACAAACATAGTAAAAGAACCAAAAAATCTTTTCTACAACAGAAGATGTTTACACAACCTAGACTTGATCCGAGTTGTGTCTATAACACAGTCCATGGGCCCAAGAGCAATAAAGAGTTTACTTCTCCGCTTGAACAGATTTCACCAACCAAAAGTACTGAGTATGCCAAAAGCGGGCAAAACATTTAAAATCATTGAGTACCTGAAAAATTGCTCAAATTACTCTGAAAGAGTTGATGTTGTGTATAATATTGGACTATTTACACGGCCACAGGCAAAAAGAATTAAGAAAACGAATACCATATTTGATTTTGTAAGTTAAATATGACTTTTTAAATGTATATAAAAACATCTCTTTAGTCTGAAATTAAACTTGTGTACTAACCTATAATACTTTAATCACAGATAAATCAAGTTTATGAAGATGAACCACCCAGTAAAAAACCCAAGCATGATCGACCTTTACTGAAAAAGAATAGAAGACTAATCCGCATAGTACCAAAAAGTGATGAGTCATCACAATCTGATGAGGAAGTTACTGAAGAGCCAGTCAAATATCAATATAAAGTTGGTATTGGCTTGATGAGACAAGCATATGAAATGTTACTTGATGCAGGACTGAAGGGGCTAAGTCAATCTGAATTGGGGCTTATGCTTGGTATAGAGTTTTACACTTCTAGGATGTTATGCAGGATCTTCAAAGCGAAGAAGTTGGTTAGAGAGTTTTTTGTAGACAGGGGCAGACAGAGAATTTCAAGGTAAATAATTTAAATATCTAGTAAAATTATAGTGAACACACACTGGGACTAAAATACTTTACTGAACTTCTTTTCCGTTTACATTAAAATTAATTTATCAACTTTGTGTTAAAACTAACAACATATGTAATCAAAATGGCATCTTATTTTTTAAAAGGCATAGCTGTGCCTATCTTTGTCAAATTAATAATTATTAATCATTGACTAGATAAACAAATCAAACAATTTTGATTTGAGTAAATTTGAACTTTGTTGTCTAACACTTAGACATCATTTTTTATGCAAAAATATGTTCTGTGACATAGTAGTTTGAAAAGGAAAAATATGCTCGACAAGATGAATTTTAAAAACTGTTTAACCTGTCCATTCTTTTACTGTATTTGCTGACTTTGTTTTATAATATACTTTTGGTCACAGATATGCAGCTGTTGCTGTGGGTAATGGTCACACAAAATATGTGGAAGAGAAAAATAAATTTCTTGAATACATTGCCCAAGGCAGTTTAAACACTTCATCCACAGACGTTCAGATGCCTAGCACTAGTTCAGCTGTAATCATACCAGATAGAAACTTCCCGGATGAAACATCAGAGAAAATGAAGGAGTTTGAAAGCTCACATATCACTGAAGTCACAGCCACTCATGCAGAAAGTATGGATGTCCGAAATTTATTAGATTCTAAAAAAAGTCTTACTTTAAGACAATTACAATTTGGTAATGGTGTAATAAAAGTTATTAATGAAAAGCTGTGTATCACAGGGTTTCAAACACTAAGCAATTTAGTTGCTAAAGAAATCAATCAGCCTCCAATGGTGACTAAGGCACTCAAAGGATTCTTGCAAAAGTTGGTAGCAGTGGGCAAATTAAAAATTTATAAAGTCAGATGGCCAGGGCCTGGCAATGAGTTGAATTGTTTAAATCTTATATGCGCACCTCATATCAAAGCCACAGACCCATTTGTGCGGTCAAAATACAAGGAGGTACATTTAAGGGCGATGGCTAAAAAAGTACCTGTTAAAAGGGAATTAACAGGACCTACTTGCAGACCGCTTTCGATGTTCGTCAACCCTCGGTACATGAAAATTCAAAAGTTGCATGAGTTTATTACAAAGCTGGCATATTTTGACCTTCCGGCTGAGCCAGCTAGTCACACACGGGGTTTCTTGTCTATGACCGATTTGATGCCAGAAATGACAGTAAAGTTTGCAATAAGCAACATGAGTAACACTGGTATGTCAGAGATTTCACATTTGAGGATACAAGACGATCACTTAAGTATGAAACTCAAAGACGCGCCCTCTGAAATCGCCCACGGCATTATGAAATGCAAGAGCCTGCGGAATTCTATGAGGTTAAATCTAAAATCGCTGGCGATGTACGGCCTAATTCAGCTGATTTACCAACCGGATGTTCAAACTATTGATTACGCTAATAGCAATTTGATTTCTTTTCTGTTTTACGTAAACCAAAATGCGTCAATCATTAACACTACCGGAAAATGGCCCCGTGAAGTCGAACTTCAAAGCCTGGAGAGGAAATACTACTTCGAAACGTTCGATGACGTAAAGACCTATTGGAAAGACGTTTACGACATCAGCGTTGATACGACTATAGTGATTAAGGATCGAGGGAAGAAATCTCAGTTCCCTCCAATCCGGAGGGAGGAAGAGGTGAACGCTCTCGACAACGGGGCGCGATACGGAGACGGTAAAGGGCCGTGCGGGTTTGACTCTGGTTTCTACCTAGAGATAGCGCGTCTTTGGCGAACGTACTACGTCCGCGAAACCAAGCCATTGCCGCCATCAAAGAAGAAACCACAGATCAAAATACCAAAACTGGCCAAAAGTAAAAAGTTGAAAGCGCCGAAGAAAAAACCTCCCAAAGTAAACCCTGTGATGAAATTAAAAACAATAACAAGGGGGCGGAAAAGAATACCGGAGTCGACGGTAACTTGGACGAAAGAGGAGGACAATATCATAGTCATGTGCCTTGTGGCGATCACGATAGCCAGTCCCAATTCCCAACCGGGATGTCTTAGAGTAAGGAATACAGTTGCAAAAGATATCCTCGGTTTTAATGATGAGAAAAAAACTCAAAGTGTGTGCCACAGGCGGGCAATGATGCTGCAATTGAATCCCAGCATGATGCACGAAAAAGATAGCTTACTGAACGAAATGAGACGTCGGCGACAACTAATTCAAAAGTACGAAGGCTTAATAAAGAAGCTCCGACTTCGCTACTCGACAAACATGTCGAAATTCTTGTTTGAAGCGAGACTACCCCTCCTGGAGTTGGTTTGGTTGATATGGCAGGTTTCCAAAAGTGATTCCTACAAGAACAGGTTGCCATGCGTGGCCATGAATCTTGATGATTTCTACGACAATTTCACCATAGTCGGAGCTACAGCGAACAAGCTTTACAACTTGTATAAATCGCCAGAATTTCCTATGCTGAGAGAAGGAGTATTCCTAACAATAATTCTGACTCTAAACAACGAGATCAAAATGGATGCTGCAAAAAAAATATACTCCATATTTAAAAGATACCCAGAGAACAGTCTGCGGATAGTCGTAGATCAACTAAGAAAGTGTGGAGCGGTCTCAGCTAAAGAGAAACTATTCAATAATCAAATGCATAGGTTGCACCTGGAAGACATCGTCCAATCAGCATACAAGGTCTCGGCGAACTACCAACGACGCTGGATCGGAAGACTTAACTCCGAGTTCGCTGAATCATTAGCTAGACTAGTTTATGTCAATATTCCTACGACTAATATCAAGGGATCCGCAGAAATTAACTGCTTGCTGTGTGAGGCCCAGGCTATGGATTTGCTAGAAGTGGTGACAGATGCAAAACCGGCTATTGTAAACTCTACTGGATTGCCAAGCCATAAAGCAGAAGTGATGAGTGTTCTGGATATTGAAACAAAGCACAAGCTGAAGTCTGGATCTGTGATGTGGCAGGGAAAACCAGCTAGCAGTAATCAATGGAACTCTAAATCAGTCTCCTCGCTTTACCGTGACATAGATTACGAATCCATTCTTCAGGAGACGAAAAGGTATAATGTTTTCACTTTTGCTCTATTTCTTTTGTTTCAATCGTTATTTAATTCAGATAACACTTCATTCTTTTTCAGAAATGCAGTGGTTCGCCTTAATGTAGATCGAGTTTACGATATGAACGATGTGGTAGTACGCCATTTACATGAGAAAGAAGAAAGTGGTTCAAGTTTCAAGGAGTTGCAGGTAAAATACATTCATATTTGTTGGCTTGATTTTTTGCATATCTCTTGACTTCAGGTCCTAAAACAAGGCTGTGGAAACATTTGTGCACAGAAATAATCTTAAGTGGTAAGGTACCTACTTTGTTATCCCTCTGTCCGTTTTTAGTGTTCTAAAGTGTGACCATGGTTCATACTTATAGGTATACTGCCTTTCTAATGCTCTACTGGAATTCATATGACTTTTGGGCAGGGATTTATTTGTATATGCGATAGTTGGGTAGAAAATTAACAGTTTAATCTTTGACAGGAAACCACTGGACTGGATAGCAAAAGCCTCGCTCAGAAATTAAGCCAATTAGAAGCCGAGAATATCGTGAAGCGCGTCGGCCTTAGCGACAATGTCATTGTACTCGTTAAATTCGTCAAAAACTGGGCGTTGAAAGTTGCAGACAAGTACATATTGGTGACGCCTTGGCTTACATTGGACTTTGATATCAGATATGACATATTATTAGAGTGGACGGGTGTGATAGTCAACAAGGTGTTTGAATGCCCTGGTTGTTCTATCAGCTTCCTCTCCGATACATTTGAGTTGATCACTTCCAGAGCTGTACAAGACGCTTGCATGTTTTTAGAACATGTAAAATGTATTACACTCAAAATTGTAAAATGTGAAAAACCGGATCTGTTTTCCGATATAGACGGAATACCGGAAACAAATGAATTTCACCCATATGAATCGACAGAGAATATATTTGCTTTCCCCGTGAAGAACTCGATTACAAGATATGTATATCTCAGGAAGATTATGTTAGAAAGGCATCTAAAAGAAAAGTTCATATATTAGTAGGTTACAAAAATCTTTACGTAAAAGAAATTGTGGTTACGGGTTAACCATATTACATACCATATGTACTACATACTACATGCCGTACATGAGTGTTAAGTCATAAAGACTCGTATTATATTATAATAAAATGGACTTTATTTGTTTAATATTTATCTTTTATCAGAAGAGAAGTTTAGTGATTTGCATATTTTCTAGTGTAGTTTAGCCTTTAGGGAATGCTCAGTAGGTATTACATTATCTTTGAGGAATGCTATTATGCTACACAGAATTTACACAATTATGTTTCTTAAGTTTTGTACAAATAGTATATAACCACTACATTTGTTTCGTGAATATACAATGTTATAAAGTAAATGCAATGTTTGTGTTGCCTTCCACCCTCCTTACGCTTAAAATTATTGTAATGCGTGGCGTGTATATAATTCAAGTAATCTGTAGTTATAGTTATCAAAGAATATAATTCATAATAACTTAGGTAATTTCACAGAATTATCCCTATTTACGATTACAATATGTCGTCTGGTGTAAATTACAAACTTTATGTTGGCTAAATACACTAACTTCGTGGAGCCAAAGATAATAAAAATATATCTAATCAAACAACTGAAACATGTACTTTTTTGTTATGGCTTCACACTTTTGTGTATTTAGCCAGTGTCAAGTAATTGATAATTTATCAAGTTAATGATATTTCACGTAAATAATGTGCCAGGCCACTCAGGTCACAGTCGAAGTCATCAAGTCAAGTCATACTCTTAGTAAAGTGGTGGCAACTTTACCAGAAGCATCTATAGAGTTTTGGAAACAACACGAAAGAAAACGTTTCACCATCATTATACCACTTTCCCACACTCATGCATGTAATCCAGCACTTAACGAATAAAATGCCACCAACTTTATGCACTAACACTGAAAATAACACAAGTTTTGGAAAATAATATAATGCAGTAACGTGATTTTTCGATTTCCCGCCAAAACTATCGCGACTCGCACGGACGTTTTTTTTTATTTTTTGTTTGGTTTTGGCTCCACACTTTTGTGTATTTAGCCAGTGTCAAGTAATTGATAATATCTCAAGTTAATTAATATCATATAATGTGTCAAGTCAATAGTCAAGTCAAACTCCTAGTAAAGTGGTGGCAACTTTACCAGAAGCTTCTAATGGAGTTTTGGAAACAACACGAAAAGAAACGTTTTCATAATGATGATTATACCACTTAATACAATGCGGCGACGTGAACTTTTTCGTTTTCCCGCCAAAAATCTCGCACGGACGTTTTGATCAAGCATATCCAGCCAATCGATTGTCATTTATTCGTATTGTCTATGATTTATTTCAGGTGTGGCAACAATTTCTAGCGAAGAGCAAAGACTAAAGAAGTAAAGTTCAGTGCTGCCACTATAGATATGATACCACTATATTGGTGGTTTGGTACTTGGTAGACTCCTTTTACTGGGTATTGGCTTTATGTGAATATTCGCATATGTTGGCATTGTAAGCATTCGCGTCAGCGATAATATAATGAATAAATATTCAGCACCTCAACTTTAACTCAAAGTGATTTGAATTTAGAATGTTTATATTGTTAGTAAAGGTTCCAATCACCAAAGAGATCAATCACGAACACGAACCTCGTATTATTTAATGAATCCTATGATCACGAACATTGTATAAACAAGACGTTACAAAGTGGGCTTGCAAACAGCGTTACTGATTTGTGTGGAATTACCCGAATTGCAGGGAATTCTAACTCGATTGGCGTTTGATGTGGGGATTGGTTCTGTGTGAGAAACATGTTGGGAATTTATGTCACTTTTTAATTTTCAAAAAGAATGGTATTCCAAACGCTAACGGCCAGTATGAAAACAGTGCAGCACCACCCTTATATTTCACATGACAAACATACGCTTTAATTAGGTACATATTTGCTACGCGTATTGCAAGAGTATGGAACTTTTTTCTATTTTCGCTGTATTTGGATTTATTTTTCTTCTCAATTCGGGGAATTTCACCTTAATTTTCGAGGAATGGGGAAAACAGGCGTTGGCAGCCCTGCTTTCAAATGCAAAGCTTCAAATAGGCAACACTGTTCTGGCCAATCAAAAATTCGCCATTTTTACTTTTATTGAAAGGAGATTTTTATATTTGTCAGGCTGGAGAACGAAGATTATTTTCTAAAAAGTGTGTGATTAGTTATAATTTTTCGTAGCCGAGACTGTTATTGGAAAAGTTTTAGTATAATTGTGTGGTTTTATTTATTACTAACGTTTGTATGTAGTGCTACTTCCCATCGTAAAATTTTGCTCGTTGGTGTGTCGCTTTAGCTAATTCGATGGCTATGATATCGGAGTTGTAATCTAAGGTGTCGTTTAGACGTTCTCATTACGGGATAATATTGAGAAAGTGAGGCGACGCTAATAGCAATGAGCCGGCCTCAAGGTGGACGAATTCAAGTCCCGGATGACCTTAGAGAGATCTTACTGGAATTCACCATAAGCTACCTGTTGGAGCAGCCTGGGGACGTGATCAACTACGCGGTCGAGTTTTTCACAAGGTTACAGAACAACAGGACGACCACTATAGTGAAGGGGCCCGTCGCTGGAACTCCTGATGAGTCCATAATATCAGATGAAGAAGGTACTGTCTCTGTTGTAATTACTTGTAAAACAGTTTGTGAGGATGATTTAAAGGTGGGTGGGTAGATGCCATGCTGTAGTGTAGTACCTATAAGTTCACGATCATGTCACATCCTTATGAATGGGATACTTAATATCTATCTTGTGTGGGCGCCTAGTTTCTTAGTTCACATGTGTGCAATTGTTTTATTTGTACATGAATGTAATGGATCTAATTATGGACCATTAAACTTGCTATTGTATTCTACATCAATCACTGTATTATGAACATTGAGTGTTAACATTGTTAAGAATAAGATACATTAGTATAAAATTAAGTATTAAAACAATTATTTAAACACCTGCAAAAACAATTTCATAGTCAAACATCAAAAGTGCACACTTATGGGTGCTAATTTATTAATAGTAACACCATCTTATAATAGGTGTTACAATGACCTAATTCTGCACACACTTCCACACAGAATAAACAGGTGAGGAAATGTTTACCTATTGAATGAACTATGCTTTCAAGAATAGATTTATAAAAATTCTTAATCTATACACATTTTAACATGTAGGCACTAGGCACCTTCTTGCTGAACACAACCATATTGATCCTGTGAACTTAGGGATTAGATGAATATTGATTTCAACGTCATTGAATTTAAAGGAGTTTACATATTGTTAGTTGTAACAGTCTTATAGGTTCGTATTACAGAACAATGCTCAGTCATCGATCGGTGCTCAAGCAGAGATTTCATTCATAAAGTGATCAATTAGTGAATTAAATCTCTGCAAGCAGAGCAAGTGCAACGATCGATGACTGAGCATTGTTCTGTAATATGGACCTTAGACTATCAAGTTAGAAAATCTATGTCCTGTATGTATGGCAACAGTTAAGAGTATAGTAATGCTCTCACTTGTTTGTTCACTGACAGATCTTGGTAGATAGTGGTTTTCCTATTTCAACATGAAATATTTACATATTCCTACAGCACTGAGAATGGAATTCATCTATTCCTTGGCATGTTGCCATCTGTTACAATTCAATCTTATTAACATTAATATATAATATTTTAAGTAAAGGCAGCCCTGCCAAGTGCCAAATAAAATTCAGAGATATGCCAAATAAACATCACATAACTTACTATATGTCCTTATATTATAAATGTTTTATTTAATCAACTGTATTAAAATAAAACAACAATCAGCCAAGTTTATCCCACAAGTTTTATAATCAACATAAAAAGTTGAATAATAAAGTTCATTTTTACAATATAAATGTTAATACAATAAACTGTTAATAAGCTATAAACTTCGGTAAGGCAATTCAATTCACTATCATCAAAATGAGGCTGTAACACATTAATGTGAAATATTTCCCATGAAACTGTGTTCCAACATGTAATTTTAACAGCATTATACCGCTATCCTACTTGCGTGTTTGTTTTCAAACTCTTTGAAGTTTCATGATGTAGAGATCAGCTTATTTATCTATGTCCGCCGCTCAGTTTTACTACTTGAATGGTACCAGATGCTGACCTTTTTATAAGCATGTTTTTTATTATAAGCTGACTCTATGTAACGACAGGTAGCTAAAGAAATACAAACGTGTTAACTATACCTTGAGCAGTATTTGTTCATGATACCACAGAATACATAATAGTACTCATCCCTTGTTCAAATTAGTACAGCAAACTGAGCAATGTGACAATTTTAAACTTACATTAACCTAAGTGTCTCTTCAATTCAAAGTTTTTAAATGTTCAATGTATGTAATGATATAGAATTATTACAAATTCAATGTAAATTTAACCAGGTTGGTTGTAAACACCTGTTGGTGATGTCATAGTCTCTAGGTACTACAATTACGTGACTTATCATGGCTTACTAGATTAATCCAAGAATCCCATTTGAAGTACAGCTTATGTTGTTGAAAGAGGAAATCAGTGTTTGCCTTATCTCAATTGTTTTCAGTAGTGAAGTATGAGATGGACAAAGTTACACAAGAAACCAAAAAAAATAATTCAAGTAGTTTGACCAGCAGTTCAAATTTAACCAACAATCCCAACTTAGCAAGCACTTCAACTGGTTTATTCAATGGTACAGTTCATATTAGGTAACTTGTTCAACTGTGTGACCGTGGTAAGACACATGTCGTGTGTTGAAGATTTCGTTGTAAAGCCAGTTCATGGATGGTCCCATTAAAATCGATACAATTTGTAACTTATCTATTGCAGGATGTCATTGTGAAGAAAGATGCCACATGCATTAATGTAACATGTTGCCAATAACATGCTACTGCACATAATAAACAGCACAGCACAACTAACAGGCACTTTCTCTTAAACAGTAACACATGACTACAAGTTAGCCACATTATTGGCGTAGCAGGTCACATATTCCTCTATTAAATTCAGAACAATTTGACCTAGATATGCCACAAACTGTTTTATAGTATGTGATCCAAATATTTTCTTAGTATTTATACAATAAATCACACAAAACTACAATTTCAGTTTAGCTAAGATTTAATAGGTATCTATTAACTTTTATTTAATTTGGACTTTGATCCACAGTAATTTAACTGGTTTTGGGAGAACAAAATAATAGCTGATTAAAGATAATTACTATGCACTTAATACTAGCTTTTAGTACAAACACGCATTTGCCAACTTACGTTTTAAAATAGGGTGTCCATGCAAGCTAATTCTACTTTATTATTATAATTAATATGGGCTAAATTGGGATACTTTAGGTACTTGGTACACCTGACTATATCTATTATTACAGTCCAGTAACCTACTATGGATTTATATTACAAAAGAATAAAATAATTTATATTATTTTAATACAAACCTCCCTATTAATAAACACTACATAACAGGGGAATAGCTACTCTGTGTCTCTTGTTTTATTTTCACTAATTTTTAACTCAATACAGGGAAACAAAACTAAAAGGCTATTATTTGTAACACAATATTCATTTGTAAGGGGGAACATATGCATTGGTAGTTATCCCCAGAATTACTGTTTTGTAATTTTCGCGTTCAGATAGGTCTAGAAAAGGGCTTAATATTTCCTTAATTAGATGTACCCTAAAACTAAATTGGGTTTAAAATTAATAATGAAATTACAGAATTTTTTAAAACATTTTGCTCCTAGGGTTTATTCTTTACCAAAATTATCTACAGAAAGGCTCGAATGGACACCTTAGCTTTGAGTAAAGATGAAAGGCTTGTAAATAGGCAGAATTTGCGTGTGGTTTGCAGCCCCCCACACTGTGGTAACAATGAAAATTTAATGCGTTGTACATTTTGGCTTTGTATTCTATAGATACACATTCTTGGGAGTTAACGGTAAGCAAATAACGAGAACAAAATAAATGTAATGTTAGCGTATTACGGTAATAACGTTAATAAATGCATTTTGTATCATCAGTCCTCTATTTTGAGAACATTGTCGCATCGCATCACGGGACGGTTTTGGTATTTAAGTCACTGAACAGTCTACGGTACAGAAGCTCTGCGTTACGAAATATCATGCTATTCGTGTATACCGCGGGATGAATTTGTGCTAGTGACGTCAAACATTAATTTTAATTTTATACGATTGCCGCGATATTTGTTTTTTATGACGCGCTGGGCGCTATTTCCAAAACGTCCAATTTCCCACGACATTAATCTTACTACAAAGGAAATAGCGTGAGTTTTACGTCAATGTTACTATCCGATAAATCATCATATCAATCAAAACACGGTCATTTATCAAAGGAATTGAAAGGTCATTTGATAATGGAAATAAGAAAATATTGTTCAGCTGTTCGGTGCATGTTCGCCACGTAACAAAAATACCCACTGGTTTCCAAGCCGTTTTTCAATCACAACCAAGTTTATGAGACCGCTCACACGACCGTGTGACTTTGGCCAATTTCAAGATTTCTATCTCTTTTTTTAAACAATCGACGAATTTATTTCTCAAAAGATTCAGCTACTATAATGCCGCCTGCAAGGGTAGCTCCAAACGGCTCCCACAAAATCGATCCTATCTAATAGTTTTTGCAACTGATCGTGCAAAACATAATTTTGATGCCCAGTCAAAATTTAAGGCGCAAACAAACTGTTAATGCTACCACGACACGATATTTAAGGTTTGTCTCCGTTTATGAAAAACGGTACCCTTATACGATCGCCTTGTTGTCTTGTCTGTCTGTTTGTCTAGGCCCCTTTTACTCAGGAGATTATTAGGCTTTATAAACAACCTAAAATTTTGTGTGTTAATATTTATTGGCGGTGGTTGAATTGGTGGTTGTCTGGTTTAGAGCAAGTCGTCGAAGTCTGGAACTATCTGAGCTATATTTTCGCCAATGCTGGAGAAGTAACCAAGACAATAAATAATTATGCCCAACTAAACTGCATAAGAGTAGCTCCACCGTCCAGCTCGTTTAAAATTTGGATGAGCTTGACTGATCATCAATTGATAGTTATCGTTGGTCAGATTGTAGTCTTATCATCAGTCTGACCATGAGAAAAATACTGTTGTAAACCATAGATATAAGATTGAGAGTAGCATAAAAAATCTGACTTCCGGGAAACACTATATTCCGGCTTCAAGCGCGGGCGCCAAAACTAATAATCGTCGAATCAAAATTGGTAGTATACTTTTCGGGCGCCAATATCTTCATCTTAGCAACCGGGCCTCCCAATATCTTGAAAGTTTTAATTTACCTGGTTCTAAGTCAATTTTTACAATCCAGAGCCGCCGGTGGCGCGCTTCAACAATCGGCGCAAGTCAGTGTTCGCCGAGACCTACGACCCCGAAGAGGATGACTCGGACGAAGGAGCGCCCGTTGTCTTCCCGAAGTCGGACGCCCAGCGCTCGAGGCTCGCTGAGGCTGTGCGCGGGATCCTGCTTTTCCGTTCGCTGGACGCACAACAGATGCAGCAGGTAAATGTTTAACTTCTTTTAGGTAAGCGTTCTGTGGTATGCGTTTTTCAAGTGCGTGAGTCAAACGCAAGCGTAATTTGTGTAAAAAACCATCGCGGGTATGCATTGATAGGCCGGTCACAGGGTCGCAATTAGATTAGTAGTACCTTATGTAACTCTCTTCTGCCCTGTTAAAAACGTCTGATCCCTGCCCATTTTCATTTTTCATTACATACTCATCTTTCTAGAGATACACGTTCAATAGTCTAAATCGATAGGTATCTAAAATATAAAAAATATCGATGGTCATACTAAAAAAATAATACATACAGACGAACATAGCACCTCTTCCTTTTTTGTAGTCGGCTAAAAATAGAAGTGCACAAGCGTTTAACAATTACTTAGATTTCGTCGATCTATTTGCTCGCGACATTCGAAGGAAATAGACTAAATTCAATATCTACGGTAACAGGTAAAATGATTTGTTCAAAATAAATTATATTCGCACAATTTGTCTTCTTCTGTCTTCGTAATATTTAAGCGTTAAGAAAAGAGACCAATAGTATCACCACTGTTCTACTCTCCCATCAAACGCACGTAGAGTACAACACACCTATTAATAGTTGTTAGACTGACGGCCATGAAGAGGGCATTGCTAGCTGCAAGCAAGGCCAAGCTGCTTTGTTACCGACCTACACATGGGAACAGGTTCTTATGAATTAGTTGTGAGACTCGCAGGATACTTACTCATTCTACTACGCTCTGAGAGCTAGGTCAGCTCGGAAGCTGGAGAGCTTATGAATTTACAATCGATCGTAGCATTGACGTAGTTTTACTAAAATGAAGAAAATGTGTATGATTGGTTCTCACTGTAAAAGTATTCTCGCATATCTCGCCGGAATCCGTTGGCGTACAGTTATTTTACATCACCGGACCATTAGCTCTTGGCAATGTCTTGTGCGTTGACTGAGAGCTGTGAGCGTATTCAATAGTTTGAAATATTACGTTCATAGAAAGATTTTACGTTTTACAGAAACGTTTTGAAACTCTATTCTAGGTGATAATTATATGTGTGGGCATTGCACACAGCGCCATCTAGCCCTAAACTAAGAAAAGCTTGTACTATGGGAACGAGATAACTGATACAATACTTAGATACTTTTTTGTTTGTAAATACATACATAGAATACAATATAACACCCAGACACAGAACAAGCACAAGTTCATCACACAAATGTTTGTCCTGGGTGGGAATCGAACCCACAACCCACAGTTCAAAAGGCAAGGTTAAGGCAACCAACTGAGCTATCGGGCCAGTCAATACGAGAATAGGGTGAACAAGAAAAAAGTATATGTCATCGCGGATGTTTTTTTTGGAGTATGTAGTTTTGAAAGAATAAAGACTGAGCTATCGGGCCAGTCGATAGTAGTTTAAGCGGAATCCTATTTACCCTTAAGTATGCTTTACTTTTTGAGATTATGAAATTATACTGTGTAATTGTATGACGCGTGGTACACGGCAGCTCATGGTACGTATTATAATGTTCACGATGCGAAGAAATAAATAGAGCTTCAACGTCTTTTACACATCATTCAAAATTATAAACAAATAAATGAAATAAATAAATAATGCCCAACGATCACATACACCCTGCACCCTACCTAGGATTCCCTAACTACGAGGACCATTGTCCCACAACAACCAGACACAGAACAAGTATTTGCGCTTTTTTTCTGTGCATAAATGATAAATAAAATGCCGCGGGAATTGAATCCGCTCTGGATTATGAGCCGACCTGCTCAACCGCCACACCACATAGGTCAAACTGACTAGTAAACTGGATATTATTGGTTGCTTTGTCTCAATTAAGATGTCTTGTGGCTTTAACTACAATTTTGGCAAGTGTAGTATTTATACCTTATAATAATATATAATCAACATTTAAATTATGGAACTAAAATTAACTGCGTTGAAAGTTTCCCACGCTTTTTCATTTCAGTCTTTCAAAAAAGAACAGAAACTGTGGTTAGATTACTTTATTTAGGTAATGTTTCACCTTGTTTGTGATACCGGTGTCTTTCCGTTGGGGAGTACTTTAAGTATTGTGATTCTAATATGTAACCAACTCTCGGTCAAATCAAGGGGTGAGATCAAAAAGGGTTTGACTGTCAAATTGATAGTTTCGAGAAAATTTACTTTAAACTTCAACGGCTTCATTTTAATGTAGAGTGCTTATTAAGTAATAGAAAAGGTTTATGTAAGTTTCAGTTGCTTGAAAATGTATTAATTCAATTTTAAAATGCAAAATATGGTACTAATTCATACAATCACTGTGAAAATATTAGGTCTTTACCTATGAAATTGCCGTTTTGTTTGAAAAAAGTTAAAGTATTTTTTTTTTCGAACTTATTTATTTATTTTATTCAAAGTAATCACCCCTGCAATCAATGCATCTTTGCCAACGCTGTGGCAGTTTATGGATGCCCTTCTTGAAAAAATCAGCAGGACGGGAGACAACAAACTCTTCAAAGGCGTTTTATACTGCCTCTCGGGAATTGAATTTTTTTCCTGCTAAAAAGTTGTCCAAATTTTGGAAAAAGTAATAGTCGGTAGGCGCAAGATCTGGTGAGTATGGCGGATGAGGGAGAGCTTCCAAACCCAACTCATGCAGCTTAGAGACGGTCTGTTGTGCAGTATAGGGTCGCGCGTTGTCGTGAAGTAGCAGTGGAGACGACCGATTGACCAAAGCTGGTTGCAGAAGTGCGAGTTTCGCCATCATTGTGGTCAGTTCTTCAATGTACACATCTGCAGTAATGCTCTCGCCGTTTTGTAAAAAGCTATGATGAATCACACCAGCACTAGAGCACCAAACTGTGACCATCACCTTTCTAGGGGTCATTTTTCGTTTTGCACATTGCTTTGGTACCGAACCAGGATCTAACCAACTTGCTGAGCGCTTTCGATTGTCAAAAAGAATCCATTTTTCGTCGCACGTAACAATTCGGTTCAAAATTCCTTCATTTCTGTGCCTGTTAAGCAGCGCAAGGCAAGTCTCGACGCGTACGTTGCGCTGGCGATCGTTAAGTTCGTGGGGCACCCATCTATCAAGCTTTTTTATCTTGCCAATCTGTCGCAAATGGACCAATATTGTTTTGATGCTAACATCAAAAGCTGCTGCCAGCTCAGCTGTAGATTGAGATTCATCAGCTTCCACAATCGCCTTTAATTCATCATTGTTGACCAAAGTTTCCGGACGACGACGAGGTTCATTTTTCAAGTCAAAATTCCCAGAACGGAACCGAGAAAACCAATAACGGGTTGTACGTTCGTTTGTACAGTTCTCTCCGTAAACGTCGTTGATGTTACGTGTCGTTTGTGCCGCGTTGGTGCCACGACGGAACTCATATTCCATAATTACACGAAATTTCAAAGTATCCATTATGAGGAAAAATGTTGAAATGTAATGAAAATACAACGCTAATCAATAAACAAAAGACTTATATTGTAAATAGAATGTCATATTTTTAAAACAAAATTAATTTGAATTTAGAATTCATAGCCAATCAAAACTTTTTTTTGTTTGAAAAAGTCTGTACTGCAAAACGGCAATTTCATAGGTAAAGACCTATTATAATATAATGTTTTATGCTAAGCGAACTGTATTCCTGTGTCAGCAAACAGTTTTTGCAGAGAATGTATTTTAGTAGATAATTTCACTCTGAATCCAACGATACGCAGAAGTCATTTCGTGAAAAAAAAAGCAGTTAAACCCTTCTTGATATAATTCCCTTCATTACGAAAGTATATTTAAAATTTAAATAGTAATCTTCAGCAAAGTTCTTCCCATAACAAATCTGAATTACGTAATTGTTGAATATTGTATTCTGCCCACGCAGGTTCTAGACGCGATGTTTGAAAAGCGATCGGAGCCGGGGGAATACATTATCCGGCAGGGCGATGATGGAGACAACTTCTACGTCATCGAGAACGGAGTCTTCGATGTAATAGTAGCGGGCGATGATCGCGTCGAAAAGGTAAGCTCGTCGCTTCTTATTGGACGCTACAACCCTTCAGCCCGCGGCTTCGCCCGCGTAACCCATAAGAAACGAATAAGATTTCTTTTCATAAATAATTCAACCATCCATTTCACCCTCTTAGGGGTGGAATTTCGAAAAATCCTTAGTGGATATCTACACTTTACAAAGAACACATCCTTCAAATTTTATGTCTCTAGGACCAGCGGTTAAGGCTGTGATATATAAGTCAGTTAGGCAGGACTTTGAATTTTATATGTATAGATTAATCGTGAATGTTTGAGTGTGATAGAAATTAAAGTAAGTGGTTTTAGAGCAAAAGAACTAAACTTTAAAACATGTTTTTTTAATCAGATTTATTATTTTCGGAAAGAATTTAAAGGGGGATAGAAAGATTTCAAGATATACATACAAAAACGATAGAAGGTTTTAGGGTCTTATAAATATTTCAAACGTTCACAAATAGGAAATACAGTACTGTCAAGGGACCTCGAAGACAACTCGATATTAACCAGCAATTTTTCCCTAACTTATATGGATTATTCGAAACGTACCTACAATCAATATCAACGGTATTGGTTCATTGACCGTCATACATAATTAATGTACAGGACTCCGTTGCGTAGCTACATCCAATTTGTTTTGGTAGATGGGGACTGTAAACGCCGGATTTCGCTAATTCCCATCAAAACTAATTGATATCATGCGTACCAACTACCTTTTGCTCACCAAAATTCGATGACCGTAAATCTCTCTCTCTCTCCCTCCCTCTCTCACTCTCTCTCTCTCCCTCTCTCTCTCAAATCGTGACCATATGACAGGTGAAAGATGGTTTTCCACAATAGAAATAGCAAATGTTCGCACGTTTTCCAAGAAAAATAAACGGAAATGTACGCTTTGACACTATAAGAAATAGAAACAGTTGACTCTTAATTTTGTTCCCTCAATCCACTGGGTGCGCTAGTGGATTGAATATTGCTGTGGAGTTCACTGTGATCCACCGTCGGCCTTAGTGGATCCAGTACAGACAGTACAGTTACAGAATCCACCCAGATCAATAGGGAAACACAAGGAACTCCAATAGTATTCAGGGAGTCCAATCCTAGTGGATTGAGCGGTTTTTTTAGCTCATTTCTTTAGTGTGTAGTTTTATTATTTGTTCGCTATGAATATATTTAAAAAAAAGCTATCAGTCAAACGTCAAGTTTCCCCAATTTTCGGTTCTCCCCCTATTCTTCCAATTGCAAAGTTGGCGACGTCGATCATTATTATATTTTAATTATAGAATGGCGAAAACACCAACTTAAACGTGGGGATAAAAAGTTCCTCTAACAATTTGAACACCTTTCCGCGAAGAAACTATCAAAGGGATACCGAACGGTCCATAAATCTAAGCTCCAACATTTTTAACACCCGGTTGGCTAACAACCCGCTAAACACAATAGAACGAGCACGATATAATATCGAGCGAGTGTCAGCGTGACGTCACACGGGAATGTCTAATGTGACGTACAGCTTATCTGACAGTAGGTAAGCTCGCGTAACGTGCAAAAGGCCACAAAAGGATAAGGTTAGAGTGATAGTAGCACTTTGCTCTACTCATGAACGTGAGGCTGCTAGAACATACCGTTAAAGGGGCGCCTAAAGCATAATTGTCTCTTCCTGTTTGATTTTATACGGACGTTTGGAAACGCTTATTAGTATGTAATAAAAATTATAGTAAAGTACCTAAATAGTAATGAGTAGAAAAGTAGTAGGCCAACAATGACACGTTCGGACAACATTTAAAAATTCTCAGTATTCTTACTTAGAATAGAATCACGAGCGTAGCGAATGCTTTAATAGAATCCTTCCCTTGCGCTGGATTCAACATCAGCACTTATTATTATTGTTTATTTATTGTGAAATACATTTAGTTTTTATGTATCCCCGCAAAACGCGTTCGTCGCTTCGACATTTCAGTTCCATGACGAAAATTAATCTTCCATTGTGTGTAACTTCAAGCACAATCATCTTTGTTTCATAGATCAGCCGCTATCGTTTCGTTACATTTTGCTGGCGTTAAGCGCATTGTTAACTGGTTGGCGAATTCTTAGCTGAGGGTGGAAGCTAGCCAGGCGGGCACTAGAAAATGGCAAGACCATTGTTATGTTTTCATCACCAAGTTTCCGTTACCGAAAGGTTAAACTCATATTTCGCAACTAATCCACCGTCCACTATATAATGAACTAGCTTCTGCCCGCGGCTTCGCCCCCGTGGCCTATAGGAAACGAAGAAGAAATTTTTTATGGATAATTCAAACCCCCTTTTTGGGCTGGAATTTCGAAAACCTTTTCTTAGTGGATACCTACACTTTACAAAGAACACACCCTGCAAATTTCAAGTCTCTAGGACCAGTGGTTTAGGCTGTGCGTTGATATATAATTCAGCCAGGACTTTTAGTTCTATATGTATAGACAGTGATTCACTGAACTTTGATAGATCAGAAAAATACTCAAAAAAGGAAAACAAAACAAAGAAAGAAAAAAGAAGAGAAAAAGAGAAAGGCCATTAAAGCTTATTTTTTCCTTTTTCCCCCACTTGGTGGGGCAAATGTAGTGGGGAGAAATCGAGTAACTCTAATAACGCAATATATGAATATGTAATACCTTCCGCGAGGCTCTTGAATAGGGTGTGAAATCAGCTTACAGACCGTGTGTTTGTTTTCGTTTCTTTGTGTGATAATTGCAATTGTTCGTTCGTTCGGATTTTATGCACTGGTTCGCAGTGAATGGCTAAAGATGACGCGCACCGTTCGCGATTCCCGCCAATGTCACGCTATCTCCGAGTACGTGCGAATTCGCGCCGGCATTCCATTATATGTTATTCGATGTTATGTAAATGACGGTAATGTCCATACGGTCATCACGTGCATTTTAATAACAAAATCATAACTTTTTTTTCACACAGCGTCATCTAGCCCCAAACTAAGCAAAGCTTGTACTATGGGAACCAGATAAATGATAGAATAGGTATATATACTTTTTTTGTTTGTAAATATATATTTAATACATTCATAGTAATCAATATAACACCCAGACACAGAACAAACATCGATGTTCATCACACAAATGTTTATCCTGGGTGGAAATCGAACCCACTACCTACGGTTCAGAAGGCAGGGTTACCAACTGAGCTATCAGGCCAGTCAAATTATAGTAGGCAAAAGTCCTATAATGATCAGCTCTGCCGTGATTTTTGAAGATACTAATTCTGAAAGGTATAGTATGTTTGATAAAGCTATCAAAATACTGTAAAAATAAAATTAAAAAATAATGTCAATAACGCCCATAATCCCATACATCCTGCTAGGATTCCCTTTATCTAGGGACCCAGGAACTACGAGGTACATGGTTCCACAACACCCAGACTCAGAACAAGAATTTGCGTTTTTTTTTCTGTGTATATGGAGTTATTACTCCTAACTCCATACTCTAACTATGCACATAAACTGCGTGCTCAAACTGTCAAATCCATACAAATTTGTGTTTCTATCGGTTGCAATCGATTTACGTGATCGCCCAGCTGGTCTGTGTTACATTGTTGCATCCACGAAATAAATTTTCATTCATTATTACGCACGCACTAAAATGATGGAAGTAAAAATGATTGCACTTTTATTACTCAGTATAACAACTCGTTAATCCCGTTTACTCATTACACAATTACTTTATCTACAGTTGTAATAACAACAAAAAGTTGTTAATGTTGTTGTAAAACATAAAAATGTTAAATTTAAAGCTAAATGCTTGGATTGTACAGAAGCACTGGAAATGTATACTGTGTGTTTTTCTTTTTCAGATCAGTCATAGGTTATTAGCCAGGATTGTATCAGTCGGTACAGTAGTCACTAGTAGTCAATTGGATGGGATAAAGTACCACTCATCACACTAATATTATAAAGGAGAAAATTTGTGTGTATGTTTCTTGGTCCTTCACGCTCAAAGGGCCGAATGGATTTGGATGAAATTGGGAATATAGACAGCTTATATAGTGGATTAACAAATAGGTTACTTTAGTCCGCGGGTGAAACCGCGGGGCGCAGCTAGTTTATCAAAAGCCTCTATGTTTCGTGAGCAAAATTGAACCAGCAGTCTAAGAGCCGTATTACAGAACTTCCCTCAGTCGTGAATTCTCTCAAAACGAGATTTCATTCGCAAATTGATTAAATAGAGTTAATGAAATATCTATTTGAGTATCAATCGACGGCTGAGTATCGTTCTGTAATACGGGCCTTAGTATAAGTGTTGTAGTATAATCGTATTTAAGCCATGTTGAAATGGAGTGTAAGTAGTGAGAAAGAGAACCTTTTTTTTCAATCTCTGTAGGCTTTAGCAAGCCTATAACGATATTGCAAGCTATTTGACATTAAACACTTTGTAATTTTTTGTGCTTAGCAATTTCTCCAATGGAATTCAAAGTTTCGTGATCACACACCCTTGATCCCAGTGCGTGGCTGATCTACGTAGGCCAGCCACGCATGGCAAAACCGGCACCGTTGAAAGAAATACAGCAATAGTGACGACAAAAGAGGTTGCACCACGTTAAATCCGTTAAACATAGCAACGCCAGGTGGAGTTAAACTCTAAACATTTGGTTTTTGAGCGTTTGACTTCACAATTAATTAATTATCACCTTGCCATAGAGTGTGACGATATAAATGAAGATAATATGTTCATTATGTATTGTATTGCTTAACAATCACAAAATGGAACATAAATTCATTGTAATTATTAATTTCTATGGAGTAATAAATTTTTTACTGTTTTAATCGTTGGCCATTATCCATCCTCTTTCCATCCGCTTGGAGATTCTTGGTTGTGGCTCGTCATAGGTACAAAAAAACTGTTGTTTAAAATCAACGAGGTGCGGAAATCCAACAGTTTTTGTTAAAACTGTTGGATTTCCGCAAGACTTAACCAAATAATTAAAACTTTGTGTCTGTATTCGAAGCTATTATTGGATCTAATATGTAATCATAATAGATACGCATTGAAAACAAAGAATCAAATCTATACGCATCGAGATAACTATATTTGCGCCTTTTTAGCTGTTCAGCAGAATCCGCCGCCGCACCAGCCCTATTTTGTGTATATATGTGTTCATGGTATAGATTTTTTATTTAAATTACCTTCCTTATTAGGTGGTCCACACGTACGAAGGTTCTGGCTCATTCGGCGAGCTGGCCCTCATGTACAACATGCCTCGCGCGGCGTCGGTGCGCGCTCAAACGGCCGGCGCACTGTGGGCCATGGACCGGCACACCTTCCGCCGCATTCTGCTCAAGAGCGCATTCAAGAAACGCAAGTTGTACGAGGAGCTGCTGGATAAGGTGCCCATGTTGAAGGCTTTGCAGGTGAGTTTTATTTTCACCATCTGCATTGTTATATAAACAGGTTTGAAATCATCACGATTTTTACAGTGAAGCCAAAAAGTCACAATTGTTTTATTCATTCCAACAAACACGATTTGGTTGATTTTTTAAAAACCTATCGTTTGATTTCAGTCCTTTATTGGGGCTCGATCAAAAATGTATCTAATATTGAAGTAACTATTTGGGCCGATAGCCTCTTCAGCTTCGGTTGAATGAGTATTTTCCACATGTGGAATTGTTCACACCAAGTTAAGCAATACGCAACCGACTGGGAACATTAAATGCTGCCTAATTACTTTTTAGTTTTAAGTATATCATAGTATAGATAGTATAAATTTTGGCCACACTTCGCTAAGTAAAAAAATGGCCGTTAGAAATGTATGTGGCCATGCTCCCGCTAGGATCGGGAACTGGCTGTCAAGTTAAACTGCTGGGACACGCTATTAAGTGACGCTCTTAAGTTGAGCCAGTCATGCCAGCTTGCCAGCACTATAAATTATCATACCAACATAGAACGGTTTATCACATTGTTTTCCTACATCGAAAGGTCAAGTTCATTGCTAGATTGGAACCCACGGTCCACGAAACGCAACATTCGCAACTCAAATCGTCCTCTATCTATGCTAAAGGGTATTTCAGGAACTACGTCTGAAACAACACAAGTTGGCCGTATAATACATATTATGTTTATAATATTTATAGGACGAATATCCTGCCCATTCCTCTGCTGAAATTGCTTCTGCGACGTTACTAATTTCCTTCAGGCCTCATTAGCTTCCAACTGAGGCGCTAACGCGAACTCAGTCGCGCCTGTAACGCTATATTGATGTCGGTTGAACTTATGATCAAGGGAATTAAACGACTTCCTATCACGAATTTCATGGGCAACAACAATAAAAAATTCTGCGCCATAAACATGTTGGGGGCTTGTGTTTGCTATTTTCTTCTATCTCTTTTTTTTTCTTCACCATCGGGTGAGATAGTGTTGAAGCTAATATTCTAAGAACAATATTCACATTCAACGGGAAAAGAAATGCAAGAGTAACGTTCACTCCCTTTGCTGTTTCCATAATTAATCCAGAAGTTTCGCTCCAATAACTTCGTACGGATGGTCGCTCAAGCTCAATCGAACGTAGAGATGAAAGAATATAAGAAAAACTATAAGCCCTTGCTCGTTAATTGAGCGTTGTGTTGCTATACACGCATCTCGATAACTCGATACAAGTTCTGTTCTACCGTGAATGAAGGCTAAATTCGATTTTAAACTAAAGGTTCCAACGGGCAAGTACCGAATTGGGGCCGATATTGATGTAGTTTGTCAGAGTTTTGGCTCGAGGAAGAACATAGGGTATGTAAAGGCTGCGTACAAACTTTTATATAGCTTTTATGTTTCGGTCTTAGTGCCATCAGTTTAATAGATAAATGTCCACTATTTCAATTCTATGTCTATTTTCTGTAATCTATTTATGAACTGACAATGCCATGAAAATGCATCGGTTAATTTACACTTAACGAAACACACGTTTACACGAAACTTACAAAGACATGCTTTGGCTGATTGATGTCAATCTTCTAATATTCTATCGCAATCTAATATTTGAACTGGCTTAGAAGTGATTATATTAGATGGCAGTAACACACAAAATGCTTCTCTAGGCTTAAAATAGCTGAATCCCATTATACTTTTATATAACGTCAGCAACAACAGTTTCTAAACATTTCCAAACTTCCAATTTATCCGCACATACATCATTTCTAAACATTATACGTAACTTGTGCAAATTAATAAGCAGTTTGGTTTCTTCTACAGCTTTTGTTGCTGACGATACTGATTATGCGTCTATAAACATGTGATAATATGCGTGTGAGTGAAAAAGAAACGTTGACGCGGACCTAGACAATGAAAAATGGTTCCCATGCCATTTATACACATGTTCTACACACGTGATTATTTCAACTTAGCCCATATGTGAGGCTCTAAACACAAAACTGCCAACATTATGTATGTAGAATGTATATCCGGCTAAGGTCGGACATGGTCAAGGAGCTTTATTCCTTTGAGGTTAATTTATTCCGTGTAATGTAATCCGGAGTAAGGAGATTACGATGTCATAAATTGTCGCCAAGCTTACCACAGGCTTGATTACGCGAGGTTTGGTTAAAATATGAAATTAGTTTGTGATGAGATTGTATGTACAACGGTTCTGTAGGAAAGGTCGAGCGATGGATTAGAAATATAAGTGCTGGCTGTCTCCTAAATTGTAATCACACTTCACAATAATATTATAAAGGCGAAAGTTTGTATGTGTATGTATGTGTTTGTTACTCCTTCACGCTCAAACGGCTGAATGGATTTGGATGAAATTCGGTACCAAATTAGCTTATACCATGGATTAACATATAGGCTACATTTTATCCCGGAAAAGTGACATGTTCCCGTCGGATGAGCAAATAATTAAAACACTTGTTATCCGCGTGAAACCGCGGGGCGCTACTAGTTAAGTGATAATTGAAGGGGTGAGAACAAATAACGATGATAAATTGTGAATGAAATCTCGTCGTTTTATAAATGAATCAAAACCGATGGACGACTGACCGTCGTAATACGAGTCGTTGTAATACGGGCCTTAAGTCATATCTCCGAAGTAAACATTCGACGCTTTAAGACCGGCTTCGCTTTCCGCCGTTTAAAAAACAAGTATTTGACGTTCAACTAACAAAAAGTTTATAGATTGTTTCTGTATATCGTCACAAAAGCATGCACAATTGCAAACGTATCCCAATCTCAACATTTCCAACTATAACTAACTTCTCATTCCCAAACTGACACTAACTCCAACAAGTTTAATAAACCAGGAGGCACCGTAATACCCGGTTCCGAAGTTGAACGTTAGTGAGGGGAGCGAGTTTTACACACGGTCGGGTCCGTTGCTCAGCGTCCCGAAAATATTGGCCTGCGGATGCCGCCGCTCCGCAATCGATACAGCTCTATTCCTTGTTTGCAATAGGTCGTACGCAGAATAGGTATTTAGGAGAATGAAAATGAATTAATTTGAATTATCAGTTTTTCCCGCGCTCTTCGATTAGATTTATAATGATTGTAAGGATATGCGTGAGTACCTCGGTTTACAAAACTTCTAGAATGCCTTCCCTGAGCCTAGAGAGTTTATAATAAAAAACGAATGTGCTTTAGACCACACGACTAAAGTAAAACTTCTATACGAAACATAACCTTCTCTCTTTCTATCTTTACTAACTTATATCTCCTTCTCAACCTTCGTTCGCATCGCTCGATCAATTTCCGTAACGCTCTCGTCACGCATTCACCAGCTTACTCCCCAAGTCAAGCGTGCGTAAAGAAGTTTTACTTCAATAAAAGCGAATAAACAGTTATAAATTCCACAGACATCTGTTTTTATAACCCCGTTTCTTTATTTATAATAGGCCGCCGTTTCCCAACTCGTACTCATCATTTGGGTTTGCATTGGAAATTTCATAGCTAATTGTAGATATAGCATAACACAAAAATAATTAGTGTGCTTCAGACCACACGACTGTAGTAAAACTTGTACAGACTTATTAATAAACGGATATTAGTCTCGGATTAGTCACTTCGGCTTTTGTCCTTTTTTTGCTACTGGAATATTTAGCTGGATCGAAAGAGACAAAAGATGGTGTAACTAGTCTAAAGCTAGTTCATGTTTATTAATAAGGCTGCTTTAGTTTAGCTCCTATCTGACTGGCCCGATAGCTCAGTTGGTAGTAACCCTGCCTTCTGAACTGTGGGTTGTGGGTTCGATTCCCACCCAGGACAAATATTTGTGTGATGAACATAGGTGTTTGTTCTGTGTCTGGGTGTCATATTGTATTCTATGTATGTATTTACAAACAAAAATTATCTAAGTAATTGTATCAGTTATTTGGTTCCCATAATACAAGCTTTGCTTAGTTTGGGACTAGATGGCGTTGTGTGAGATGTCCACATATATTATTATCTATCGACCGGTATAACTTTGTTTAATGTTAATGTCGCATCTTGACAATTTTCAATTATCATTTTACCGGACTTACCAAAGTAATAATACAAACTTAACTTTGGTTTGTTGACAATGGAGATTAACCAACAATTTTCAACATCCATTTCCCTCGCCAGCTTACTCCCCAAGTCAAGCGTGCGTAAAGAAGTTTTACTTCAAAAATTTGATGTGATTATGGCAATTCCCCGTTATGGTAAGTGTCCAAAATATCGGTCTGTGTAAATTTAAACTACTCCAGTTTAAAATTGAATGGTCTACCTACATTAATAAGACTTAAAATACTTTACAAACACGGCAATATATCTCCAGACTTTTTCTTATAATGATAGTCACAGACCGACAGTATTGGCACAGCTTTCGTACATTGACGGGACACAACTTAAATGAAATTGGGTCGGGGTATAATTTAATAATAAGGCACGGAGGGGGCGCGAGCTAAAGTCACCGAAGAACAAATATTTGCATAGCAAAAACATCTTTGAGTGTGGGACGCTTTGGGCTAAAGTTATAGATGGAATTTAGGTAAGTATAGTTTCCTTGGAATCGAAATGGAAATTTCAGTGACAAATATTTGTCACACGTGGCAGTGGAGCATAAATCTAACGCCATAGTGGAAACGAATACCACAGATTAAGTTGACAATTACAAGCCTTATTATGAAAAAATCAATGTTATAAATGCGAACATTTGTGATTGTAGTTTTGATATGCACTTTTTCATACGAATTAAACAATTTTGTAAACATTTACCTCCTCTGTGATGACATCGGAGACATGCTGCTATCCATTTACATGGTGGTAAGACTTCTGCAAAGTTCGTTTAGGTAGGCACCTGATTATGACCTAGGGCCTTACCGCGTAAGTCTGGTGGAGATCGTAATCGTGTTCTCTCTTGCTCGCACTCGTGGACTTTTTAATTGGCGCGTGCAGGATGGCAGGCGAAGCTGATTCCCAGAACGGTTATACGGTAGGGGTGCTGATCTCACAGTCTAGTAATCTTATTACTAGAATGTGCTGATGTCTCAGGATGACGTGTGCAGTGCAGTGTCACGCGAAACTCTAAATTTTAGGGTTCCGAGTGACACTGCAACTGATTAGGCAGTCATGTCGCTTAACATCAGGCGAACAGTTAGCTCGTCACGTCATTCATTAAAATAAATAAAATGTTTGTAGACAGCCTCTACTGGTGATCAAATCTCAATTTTAGGGAACAAAAAAGTCACAAGTTGCTGGTCACGCTCGCCACACCAAATTTGACGCACCTTCGTTAAATCTATAACATCAGTTTTTTTTTTATATCGTACACATATCTTTTAAAATAGTGCTTATGTTAAGTATATGTAAAATAGTACTGTGTCAATCAATCACTGGTTTGATTTGATAAATGAAAGCTAATAGATTTAATAAGTCTACTTCTGTATAGCCAGTTTTCCTTGACATCGGATTGTAGAATTGATAGCCATATGTGTTCGATTCATGCTTAGTTGAGAACTTAATAAATACTGGCCCAACCCTTTGACTTTATGTCGATGAATAAAATACTGGTTGCTTCTAAAACTGTGCTTGATGTATTTGATATAATGTACATACATTTTAATCCTCATTAAGAAATGAATGCCCGTGCACTTAAACTGACAGGTCCGCTTCACCAGCCGAGCGTCGGCATATCTAAATTAAACGTCCTATAACACAAAAAGTATTGACATTAGAAAAAAGTTTTAAACAATGGCTGTAGAGAATAATCTGATCTTTAAAAATGGATTATGCAATTTATTGATTAATCCAATATTTTAAAGAGTTAATGTCCGAGATAGAAAAACATGTTCATTAAATGGGCCCTAAATCGTAAACCATAAGTTGTACAAAAAGTTTACAATTTATAAAAGATGCAAAATTTTATCCTCTACAATTATGGTTTTAATCACTCCACGCCCTAAAGTGCATAGTTCCGAGATATCGGCCAAAAACTTTTTTTCAAAAATGGCGCTTGAAGCTCCACCTGGACCTGTCACTATTTTGTGATTTTATGCTCCATAAGTGACCCTAAAGCTTATAAAAAAATTGGGTCGGAAATTAAGTGCGAGGTTAAATGTTTACTGGCCTATTATGCACCTTTCTGCTCTAATATAAAGTTGCCAAAAACGATTAAAACTCGCGTTCATTAAATTTATCATCCGAACAGCCAAAGAGTGGAATGCCGGCGTCCGTAATTCCCTAAACTACAAACTTGGAGTCTTCAAATCGAGAGTGAACAGCTATCTTCTAGGCAAGCGTATTACATCCTAGACCACATCGTCACTTACCATCAGGTGCGATAGTGGTCAAACGCAAGCTCAATAAAGGTCTACTATATAAAGGTCTTCAAACCAACAGCAGCTGTAGAGACATCTATCCAACTCTATAGTTATCTAAACAAAACCAAACGTCTACATAAGTTCACTAAAAATACGTATTCAAGTAAACTATGTGTAAACGCAATCGGACAATCGGAATGTACAAGAGACAATTGAATGATGAAGTGAGCGATAAAAATGGGAAAGATTAAAGCGCGTCACATGATATCGAATACGTAGGCGATAGCTTATCAACTTATTTGCTAATACTGATTACTGATTTAAAGCTAGATTTAGGTGCGACTGATAATTTGTTCCTACTGTTGCTGAACTAGTGGCGTCCTTCGGCTCCGCTTGCAGTTTCTTAAACACACGTGTAACATCAATGGCACCAATCTTCGTTAAACACTACAAAATTTTCCTGTCTCGTTTTCGCTTTTGACATTTTACAACAGCGAGAAGTTGACAGGACATTTTAAGCATTGACCTAGCCCACTACCGGTATGGTAGCGTACCCAATATGCTGGAGCATTAGGTCATCGCGGCTAGTAGTACACACATTTCAAATATTAGACACCCCCCCATTTTTAAAAATTAGTTTGATCAAAATGTAGATTTTATTATAAAGTGAAGCTAAATTTATTTAGCTAGAAGCCAGAAGGAAAAAAACCAACGCCTTTGTTTCGAAGTCTTTTTTATGGCAGTCATTGACACAAATTAGACTTCACACGCTGATTATCATTTAGCCTCACTTTGTTTGTTAACAATAACTTGAGAGGTACTGAATATAACAATCAAATATTTTTGAGATGAGCTTTTTAGAGGATAGTCTCGAAATAGTTTTCGAATTTCGGTATAGCTCTCGCAAAACTTTTTTGAGCTCTCGGAAGTTAGGCCTGAGTAGAAAACTGCGCATGGTACAGTTGAGTGCATTGTAAAAGCGGCCATACAGTAACTATAATATGCGTAGTGCGCAGCCATCCGCACTAACTTCCGAGAGCTCATAAAGTTTTGCGATATGTCCGTTATTAAATAATTTTCAAACTAGTGTCAAATACTACACGACATCTCACAAATTATATACATATGTAGAATTTCCTAATCGAAGTAAATATGTACACAATATATCAATGTATTAGATCGGGAATATGATAAGACGGTCGGTCCTTTTAATGTATAGTATTCCAAATCAAACGTGGGTATTTTTGTGGCCTACTAAATTTGTTTGTACATGAGCTATGAATGAACTGAATGGTTTACTTTTCTAGGAATGGAATGACTTAGGTTCCATTAAACTAATTTCTACCTAGGTACTATGCTTTATGAACTAGTTTGCCATGCAATTTAGATATATGTTTCTTGGCCGTCATCACGATTATTCTGTCACCTAACCTATTTTAAAATTTTGCATTATATAAGACAAGATGGGACAAAATAACGAGATATACTTTGGAGTTAGTAAACATTAGGTATTTAAATAAATTGAATAATTGAATTAGAGTAATAATAGTAACGCCCCACGATCACACACATAGATCCTGGACCCTAACTAGGATTCCCTGTGTCTAAGAACCCAGAAACTATTAAGACCGTGGTCCCACAGCACCCAGACTCAGAACAAGTATTTGCGCTTTTTTTCTGTGCACAAATACTTATTCTGCTGCGGAAATCGAACCCGCCGCCTTTGGGTTATGAGCTGACCTGCTCAACCAAAACACCACAGAGGCTGTAAATAACGAATATTGGCTTTCAAAAAAAATTTACTTACGGTCATATTTATAAATTTTAATTTATTTAAAAACTGCTTATTTGCAGTCGGCTCTATTACCCGCCAGATTTTTTCCCAAAATAACCGACTAAATTGAATTGTAAGATTTTGGCAGAACTGAAATCAAGACTTTACGAAAAGGTACCCTTGAAGGTATAAAGGTTCCTACTGTTTAACCACTGTTCTATACTTGTACCGGTTGTTCCATACTTTTACGTCAGAAAATCAAAATTATATATTCCTTGCACGAAAATGGTCTAGATTATTTCCGCGATTTTATTTTTAGCGCCTTAGAATTTTGAAATAGGTACCTATACCATTTTATTTATTTTTAAACATTTTTCCCCAAGTCTTTTTTTACACTTTTACCTAAGAACATCTAAATTAGATTCCTTATACCTTTATGGAAATGTCTCAACATCTTTTCATGATTTTTATAGCGTTAGAATTTTCATTTATTTTAAGCATTTTGGCCCGAGTCGTTTCGCTTAATTTTTTTGTTTTTTGTTCATGGACATAGGTATTATTACATAATTTTAATGAATCCATACATTCAAAAACTAATTTTTAAACTGTATTTCAGGAATCAGTTGTTTCTCCCAATATTTTGTGATGTTAGGACGTTAATACTTTAGAAATAGAAAACGTCTATATTGTCTCCTCAGCCATACGAGCGCGCGAACTTAGCGGACGCTCTCATCCCGCGCACGCTGCTTGACGGCGAGCTGATCATCCGTCAGGGGGACTCGGCCGACGGCATGTACTTCGTGGAGGACGGCTCCATCAGCATCCGCATCGCGCGCGCTGATGGAAACGAACACGAGATCAAACGCCTCGGTGAGTACACGCCACAGTTTTTTTTTTTTTTTTTTTTTATTTATTTATTTGCCAAAAACTTAGCCTAATACATTGTGAAAGTAGTAAATTTTATACAAATATTACAATATTACTCTACAATTTTACACAATGCAAAGTAATATAAAGTGGCGGCACAAACAATTTTTGCCGTAGCAATATGGTAGTTTATAATTCCAGTACCCATAGCCTTCAGAGATCTCCAACTCCGAACTAAGTGAAAACTTGTATTTCAGAGTACAGAGAACTCTTAAGGCAGGGGGCAACTAGACCAAGCATTATTGTTGTGCCCATTACAATGTTTTGATGAGTGAATAAAGATTAATACGGCTAGAAGTTACGTTAGAGACTTATGTGTAAGTTGACATACAACTAACGACAAAAGTGTGTCTCCTACTAAAAGATGCCCTGTTAAGGTGATTATATACCTGTATATAGAGCATCTACAATTTCTTTTTTTCTTTTTTTTTTATAATTAAGGAAATGAAAAAAAAAAAGAATTAAAAAAAAGAAGAGAGATTAAATAGTAACTGTTGAACCTGCTGCTCCATTTTTTAAATTATTGTTTCAGGTCGGTTGGTTGACGAATCATACAAATAAAAATGCTATTTCTTTGATTTTGTGAAAATTATACACGATATTCTATATCGATAATATGACAGTGACAAGTACAAAATCACAACCGAGAAGGAGTCCGCAAAAAAAAGTATTCAGTATTTTGTTCCATATTCAGGAGACGCTTGAACTAACAAAAGGCTCGAGAAAAAAGATGTTATTCCAAAAACAAAATAATTATAGGGGAAGTTAATATCAATGTCAAAAGCTCGGTACCCTGCCTTCTGAACTGTTGGTTGTGGGTTCGATTCCTATCCAGGACAAACATTTATGTGATTTATATCGATGTTTGTTCTGTGTCTTGGTGCTACATTGTATTCTATGTATGTGTATATTTATAAAAAAAAGTATTTAAGTATTGTATTACCTGGTTCCCATAGTACAATCTTTGTAAGCAATGATTGTACTATGGGAACCTAGAACCAAACTAAGGTTTGGGGCTAGATGGCGCTGTGTTAAATGTGTACAAATATTTATTTATTTAATACAACATAATTACAAAATATCAGTCATATATCTTCTTCTATATATAAAAATAAAATTGAAACGCTGTTGGTTAGTGCATCACTTGAGAACGGCTGGTCTGATTTAGTTAGGTTAGGTTAGGTATAGGTGTTTGTTCTGTGTCTGGGTGTTATATTGTATTATATGTATATATTTACAAACAAAAAGTATTTGAGTATTGTATCAGTTATCTGGTTCCCATTATACGAGCTTTGCTTAGTTTGGGGCTAGATGGCGTTGTGTGAGATGTACGCACATATTATTATTGTTTATTATTATTATAGTTATTTTTTTGTTTTAATATGCTGGTAATAGGCTGAATTAGGTTTTTATGGAAATAATCTAAATTCGAGTCATTTTATATGCGTTTTTTGCAAGTTCAGGGTTGAATTTTAAATATTTCTCACTTAGGCAAAGGCGGTTACTTCGGCGAGTTGGCTCTGGTCACCCACAAGCCGCGCGCCGCTTCTGCTTACGCTGATGGACCTACTAAGGTTGCTTGTAAGTATACAACACGTTACTAAGAAATATGAAATTAACAAATGCATCCCCATAAACTCCGAAAAGTTGCTATTTGTAACGTTAAACGTAGAAATTCCAAGATAGTTCACCAAAACTAAAAAATAAAGCCTGATAATGAATATCCATAGACTAATTACCCGACCAAAGTTTTTTATTTGATTAAATCTACCTGCCGATCCCGTAATCGATTGCAACCGTTAGAAACACAAATTTATCTGGATTTGACAGTTGATTAAGCAGTTATGTGCCAGTTAGTATGGAAATTTCTCATATTGCAATGCAATCAAAGTTTCGTGATCACCCCCTGATTTATTTGATTGAAATCTGATTTTTTCTACATTCGTATCTCTTTTATTTGTAATTCAGTTTAGTTATTGTTAAGGACAATAACTAAACAATAATTAACAACAATAAGTAACAGTTTTGTTTATTTAATTATTAATCAAATTAACAATAGTCAATATAAAGTAATCTTCTAAAAATGTTTTTAGAAGATTTTGAACGTTTATTTTTAGTATTTATGACGCTTATTTTTTTACGATGATTTTTTCTAAAAGTCAATAATATTCTTTTAAATACAGAAACACAGTATAGCATTCCAACAAACAAATAAGTTAAAATTCATTCAAATCTATGTTTTTTTTTTAAATCACGTGATTTTATTTGCGGTTTAAATGAAGTGATTTAAATCATCTGAGCCCTGAATTTGTTTAAAATCGTCTGACGTAATACCCAAATCGTTCCAGTTCTGGATGTGGAGACATTCGAGCGTCTACTGGGGCCCTGCATGGAGATAATGAAGCGGAACATCGATGACTACGAGGAACAGCTGGTGAAGCTGTTCGGAGACAAGACCAACCTAACCGATGTGCGATGAACCTCCACTCACCGACCTTCCACCACCGTAATCTGTGTACCGTTGACAAGGCGGACTTAGTACGTAGCTTACATATTGATAACTCGGTTATTATAGCTCATTTTACCATAGTTTACCTACTTTTATGTAGATTTTTCCAGCTAATCAAAGCTTAGAAAAAAAATCTTGTTAATTAATTTATGGACGTAAATTGGTTACACAATTTTAATGAACTAATGTACTCTAGAACTGATTTAAGAGAGTTTAAGAGTTTCTGGATGAGTTAGTTCACTTTGCCAGTTCTATAGGGCCACACTGCCCATTTATCTCTCTAGCTGTTTCACTGAATACTTTTTTTTTTTAAATTACTGTTTTTAACGCTTTAGCGTTTTACTGCCAGTGTCAAGTGATTTTATTGCATGGCATAAAGATGTAGGTAAACATAGAATCCACGTTTTAAATACTAAATCTAATTTTACTTCCTCTTTTTCCAACACGGTCCTCGGTCGGTATATCACCGAGTGTTGTCTTCTACCGCAGTATTGGCATTTCATGGTTATATCATCCGATTCCTGCAGAAATCACTAAATAACAGTTGAAGTGGAACCATGGCGCCATCGGAAATTAATCTTTCCACTCGTTTTATTAAGAAATCTTCTGGAATAGACAATCTGAATAGATATGTGGTCACAGTTTGGGCGTGTTTTAGACCTTAGGCTCATATTAAGCGCACTCCGTCTTCGCTGCTCAATTGGAGAATTCCCGAATTCATTTTATGAATGGAATCTCGTCTTGAGCACTGATTCACGATGGAGCATCTCTGTAATACGCATAAGCATTTTTATTTCTATTACGATAGTGTAATTATTTGCATTATTATTAGAAATGTTGCTAATCCCATATCGTGTCTTCATCTCTGTCTGAAGATCTTTGTACCGATTTACTTCTAGTGAAGTCCAACCTTTTTTTTGCAACGAATAATTTGTTCTCAATCATCGACTTCAGAAAGATCTCAAACAGCTCAATTTTTAAATTTAAAACTATAGCATTATTTCCTTGATAAGTAGATGTTCTAAAAGCTATTATGGCATTTTCAACAACCAGACAAAAACTCTCTATTTAATTCTCTTCGAAGTATGCTCAAATATTACATCAGTACAACATGACTGAAAGGAAACGTCTTAAATTCGCCTTGTCAACATTTTCACTTGAGCCGTGCAAAGCAAACAGCAACTACAAGATCTTCAATACCTTAATAATTTGATCTCATACTCAATCATCATTTTTCTACAATATTTTCTACAAGTTGGCTTACTCGGCTCATGTGACGCCAAATATAACATCACGAGTAAATGTATGAAAAGAAACCATTTTTTTACACATTTACTTAGCCTATGTATGTTTAACTTGTTAATGTATCTGTTTTATTAATTACCATAAAGAATATGCCGCTCGTTTGTAGATTACAGAAAACATCGTCTCGGATGAAAGTTTCTCTTGTACTCTGCTAAATGACAGCATAATCTTTAAACAATTCGCTCAATTCAAATCCATTGCGCAGAAGCTTTGAATAACACTTAACAATCCACTTGCACCCACTAATAGAATGATACCAGTAGGTGTTTTTAAATAAATGTTTATTCAGCGGTTTAGTGCCATTTCGATAATTATTTTAACAAATATTAAAATTTGTAGTAAGATTACGCGTACGGAAGGAGAGATCACGAAGTTAACTTCATGGGCGCTCGGCAAAATTGCGCTGGTGCGAATATACGCTTATTTAGATAGATAAATGCCTTAGTAGCTAAGTAAATATAAAGGTTACATCTACATTGGAGCGGAGCCGAAATGCGGAATCGTATAAAACACACAACGCGCTCATAAGTTGTGCCATAAACACCTATTAATGATATAAAAAAACTATATAACCGGGCACATTTTTTTTTCATCTTGATGCAATAATCAATCTTATTTGCTTAATGCATAATAGTAGTTTTCTACGATTACCGCTAAAAAGGGACGTAAAACTCTGACGAATTCGTAATGTGAAGGTAAAGGCATAAAATTTAACTAATAAAAATGTTTAAAGTAGTAACAACATTAGAGCAATGATGCCGAGCGCTTGACCTTTAGAGATATTCACTCTATACAATATCACCATTTATGTATACTTAGATATTTTCACTGATTAGCTTTTCTTGAAAATAAATTATGTAAAATTTATATACATAGCTATGAATATTAATTTTGTGATTAGATTAAATCTATCACTTCAATCATTTATTTATTTAGTTGGGTTAACGGTTTCTTGTATATGATGAAGTATTGTGCAGATATTGAATGCCAAATTATAATAATAGTTACATTGCATATGTAATTTTAACGAAATGCGAATTTACAAGTCATTCGGGCATGTTCAATAAGCGAGGAAACCGGCTCGATATGTATCGGGAAATCTTTGTATCGACATTATTTAGGTAAACAGTATACTAGCTATTTGCAAAGTATTTTTAAATATTTGTTTCATATTATATTTTTGTTAAGAATTAGCGTTTTGTTTTCGTGTTAACTTTTAGTTAATTTATGTTATATTACTGCTTCTTTTGTGTAGTAGAGAGTTCCTATTGTTTTGTTTGCTCTGTTTTACGTAATAGATCTGAGGTGTTCGATGATTTAATAGAGAAACGCACTGTCCGATGAACAAGATAGTTTAAAATACATGTGGAAACCCTTAGGTGGCGAGTTGGTATATCGTTGTGTAGGACATGTCAGGGAATAGTGGACACACAAGTACATAGCCACAAGTAGTGAGCTGTGATTTGACCACCGAACTTGTTACACGTACAATAGATAAATCCCGACACTCCCAGTATTATTTAAATTAGATTTTAAAAAAATAACACCATCCCTTTATTTGCGAGTCCAGCCAAAGTAGGTGATTGCGTATTGATCATGTGTAGCGCTAAATATTTAAGTCTATATTTAATATGTAGTAGTTAGTTTTTGTCATTTCTTATTGTAATTTTAATATTTAGTAGATTAGGAAATTTTAATGGAATTATAGTCAAATCCCGATTGTGAGGTGCATCGTATTGACGCCGTGTACAAAAACTGTACAAATTAATTTGAGATGCCATAGAAGTTTTATTGTTTTATTTTTATTGATACAGATGAATATATCATTGTTGTTTATTATTTAAAATAACCTGAGATGTCTTCTGTATAAATTGAACAGGTTTATTTATTTATAGCAGTATAGATTCATTTAGCTTTGCTGCTTATTTTCATTACTTGATAGCATGACTTAACATAGCTCATACATTCCCATCATAACTGGTTGACATTATATTTTGGTATTATATTTTATTTTCGTTATTAAATTGTATTATCTACGTACCGATGGCTTAATTTTAACCGTTGTTTTTTCACTTCAAGTGCCTATTTCATACAAAAGGATCAGTAAACATTTTATGAACCTATTAAGTACACCCTCACTAACAACAATCTCGTGTTTTTTAACTTGAACTGCCTTTTCTATGTGTAATTGTGAAATGTGTCGTGCGTGAGCTGTGTGTGTATTACTCATGCATTGAATAAATCGTTTGACCAGTACATTTGCTTTGATGGAAAACAAATGTTTATATAATGACTATAAATTATTAACTCCATAAAACTTTGCTAAGTGAATAATATTATTATGTGACTGGTTTTCATTCATGCTAATAACAAAACAAAATTGCTTAGTCCATAAATAATTGATTGAATTGTGTGATGTATTGATACTACCCCAATATAGTATGATAACCCTGTGTTGTTCCATTGTTCAGGTATGAAGGATGCACCACGCGACCACCGCGAATGTCTAGTGTGTCCCCAGTGTATTCGATTCGAACCCAGTAGAGGATAGTATTTGTGCAATAAAATTTTAATATCATTATCAGTGTCGTCTACATGAAATATCAAGTGTTAAATTTTGTCGGTGTGAAATTTATTTAATAGAATAAAAATAAATAAATCATAGTAAATAAGATAATATTCCTCTTAAATTACTGGTGTTAAGAGAGCATCTTCAGCATTACAAAAATGTGTGCATTGGTAAAGTAGGATATGCTATATTACACATGAATAGGTATAAATTTCTATGGATTAATAAATTTATGTGTAATCAATTTGCTGTACCTAATATAATAGAAGCACAAATGTCTAGATGCGTGATTCGAAAGCATGTTATTGATTCTGTTGTCTTCCACGGGACGCATAGAGTTACCGTCAGTCGACGCTCCCGACGCATACTTACAACTGCTGCAATTTCTATCTCTAATAACCTGATGTAAAATTAAAATTCAATACGCTTAAACGTAGCGTAATTTTTTATAAATTATACTAGTCATTGGTGTCTAATGTAGATTTGTAACCTGACAGCACATCTGGAATGGTAGGTACATAGTCCCTAATTCACCCTCGCTAGAAGTAAGTCGTCATACTGATCTTTGTGTGAAAGCATATCAGAGTGGTTGCTACCTCCGCTACCCTTCTAATCTAAATGTAATGTTAATAACATTATGTTATACACCATTTATCATGTACCGGTAGCCAGTTGACAACTAGTACCGCTTTCCCACGTCATGAGCTTACCCTGTACATTTATAAAAATTATGTATCGTAAAATGTTAGAAAAACTGAATTATATTTGTTTGTAGATCTAAGGTGTTGTTTATTTTGAACCCTATCCCGACCCTTGCTTAGATTCAGTGTAAAACGTAGTGGTTACATCCTCTTAGGTAGTGTAAATATTTTTTTCGTAAACGCTAATAGTACTGGCTATTTATATTTATTTATTTAATACTTTATGCACATAAAAAGTACAAAGGAGGACTTAATGCTAACAGCATTTTCTACCAGTCAACCAAGGCGTGCAGAGAAACAATTTGATTAGGCGTGCATATAAGGAAAAGAGCATAATTTTGAACATCCATTTTGACCATCAAATAAATTAAAATAAAACTATAACAACGATACAACTATTAAGGTATAAAAATACATATTTTACAAATTTAATAAAATACGAATATTAATGAATACTACAATATAGACAATATATACATAATTAAATAAAATACAAACTACATAATAATAAATAATTCTATGTTCTGCTAGTTCAAGTTTAGAGACTTTTTAGCAAATGTTCCTTTACCTGGCGTTTAAAATTGTCCTTGACGTTGCACCTCTGGATCTTATCTGGTAACGAGTTCCAGAGATGAACCGCTGTGACTTGGAAAGAGTTGTCTAAGAAAGATGTAGTATGTCGTGGAGTTGCAAGCACAAGTGTGTTTGAAGAGCGGAGTTGTCTTTGGTGTGTGTCAGATAAGTAGGTAAACATGTTTTTAAGGTAAGTCGGAGAATTGGGGTCTTTTAGAACAGAAAAAAGGAGACAGAGAATTCGTAGGTTACGTCGCTCGCGGATTGGGAGCCATTTGAGCTCAGCTCGGAATTTAGAGACGTGATCATACTTCCTGAGGCCATAAATGAAACGGATGCAGTTATTAAGTAAGCGGTCGAGTTTGTTAAGCTGGTCTTCAGTTAGATCCAAGGAACAAACATCAGCGTAATCGAGAATCGGAATAAGGAGGGAGTTAACTAATGAAATTTTTGTTTGGGTGGGGAGAAAGTTTTTGAGACGAATAATAGAATGGAATGATGCATAAAATTTACGAGAGATTTCTTTGACATAAGGAGTCCAATTCAGATTCGAGTCAATTAAAATACCTAGATTTTTCACTGTTGAAGAGAAAGGGATATTAATAGAATTGAATGAGAGGGGGAGAAGATTGGAAGGGTCGATTTTACACAGTAGACGAGAGCTACCCACTATGATAGCTTGGCATTTGTCAGGGTTTACCTTTATACCATAGCTTACCGACCAGGTAGATAAACGTGACAAGTCGTCGTTAATGGCTTTAATCGCGTGAGTAATATTGTGAATGGGAGAAGAACAATATATCTGGAGATCATCCGCGTACATGTGGAACCTATTCTGCAGATGAGGGGAGAGCAAGTTTATAAATAATGAGAATAGTAGTGGAGATAAAATTCCACCTTGTGGCACACCTGCATCCAAAATATTCCACCCAGATAGTTCCTGTCCCGACCGTATGGCTTGCCTACGACATTTCAGGTAAGAAGAGAACCAATCTATAGCTGTGGGAGAAAATTTGAGTTTCGGGAGAAGAGCTAAGAGGAAGTCATGGTCAACGGCGTTAAATGCGTTACTGAAGTCGATCAAAACCAGAACGGTCACCTGTGAGTTTTCCATACCGCTTCTGATATCCTCAGTAACTTTCAAGAGAGCTGTTGTGGTACTATGGCCAACTCTAAAGCCAGATTGGAAAGGGTGCAGGAGATTATTGTTGGCTAAGAAATCCGTAACCTGTTTGTGAACAACAGACTCTATAACTTTGGATAGAAATGGAAGGATAGAGATGGGTCGGAATTCATTTGGAAGAGAAGGGTTTGGAACTTTAGGGAGGGGGAGAACATATGCCTTACGCCATTCGTCTGGGTATTGAGCAGATGTTAAAGAACAGTTTATAATATGTGTAAGGGCTGGAATAATTTGAACTTTTATGTGACTAATCATGATCTGACCAATATTATCACTCCCAATAGCAATATATATTTTAATGAAATGACATATATATATATAGTAGGTCTTTACCTATGAAATTGCCGTATTGCAGTACAGACTTTTTCAAACAAAAAAAGTTTTGATTGGCTATGAATTCTAAATTCAAATTAATTTTGTTTTAAAAATATGACATTCTATTTACAATATAAGTCTTTTGTTTATTGATTAGCGTTGTATTTTCATTACATTTCAACATTTTTCCTCATAATGGATACTTTGAAATTTCGTGTAATTATGGAATATGAGTTCCGTCGTGGCACCAACGCGGCACAAACGACACGTAACATCAACGACGTTTACGGAGAGAACTGTACAAACGAACGTACAACCCGTTATTGGTTTGCTCGGTTCCGTTCTGGGAATTTTGACTTGAAAAATGAACCTCGTCGTCGTCCGGAAACTTTGGTCAACAATGATGAATTAAAGGCGATTGTGGAAGCTGATGAATCTCAATTTACAGCTGAGCTGGCAGCAGCTTTTGATGTTAGCATCAAAACAATATTGGTCCATTTGCGACAGATTGGCAAGATAAAAAAGCTTGATAGATGGGTGCCCCACGAACTTAACGATCGCCAGCGCAACGTACGCGTCGAGACTTGCCTTGCGCTGCTTAACGAGCACAGAAATGAAGGAATTTTGAACCGAATTGTTACGTGCGACGAAAAATGGATTCTTTTTGACAATCGAAAGCGCTCAGCAAGTTGGTTAGATCCTGGTTCGGTACCAAAGCAATGTGCAAAACGAAAAATGACCCCTAGAAAGGTGATGGTCACAGTTTGGTGGTCTAGTGCTGGTGTGATTGATCATAGCTTTTTACAAAACGGCGAGAGCATTACTGCAGATGTGTACATTGAAGAACTGACCACAATGATGGCGAAACTCGCACGTCTGCAACCAGCTTTGGTCAATCGGTCGTCTCCACTGCTACTTCACGACAACGCGCGACCCCATACTGCACAACAGACCGTCTCTAAGCTGCATGAGTTGGGTTTGGAAGCTCTCCCTCATCCGCCATACTCACCAGATCTTGCGCCTACCGACTATTACTTTTTCCAAAATTTGGACAACTTTTTAGCGGGAAAAAAATTCAATTCCCGAGAGGCAGTACAAAACGCCTTTGAAGAGTTTGTTGTCTCCCGTCCTGCTGATTTTTTCAAGAAGGGCATCCATAAACTGCCACAGCGTTGGCAAAGATGCATTGATTGCAGGGGTGATTACTTTGAATAAAAGAAATAAATAAGTTCGAAAAAAAAATACTTTAACTTTTTTCAAACAAAACGGCAATTTCATAGGTAAAGACCTAATATATTATTGTATAGTCTTGCTGAATTATTCCCACTACTTTCGATATAATGGTATAAGTGGAGAAACAACAAACCTTTTGTCAGAATAGCTTTTCCAAAGATGTATGTTGCAGTTATTTAATAATAAATGTACATAGTTTTATACCTAGGTATCTATCCAGGATGTGGTGTCTGTTCTACCGTTGTGAGGCAACCACCAGCCACATCCTGCTGCAAATTACAGCAGGTTATTTTTAATTATTATATACACACCATCATGTGTGAAATACAAATCTAGTGCTAAGCAAATTGTGTTGGCATCTCAACTTCAACAATGGGAACTTCCAGTTATGGCTGCCAATTAAATATTTAAAACTAAGGCAATTTTTTTATTGCACACCAAAGCACCACCTAGTTTTTGCAGCACAATTTTGTTGGCATTCTCTTTATTCTTTCCTTATCCTTATTCCAACAGTTTTGATGAGCTAGGATCCAAACAACAAACCCATAATGGGGTTATCTGTGCATGCAACTCTGTGTGAGTTTTCTATGTATAAAAATATGGAATTACACAAAATATATTTCAATGTAATTTGTAGATAATAAAGTGCTCAGTCAGCTTAATTATGAATAAAACACAAACAGCATCTTTATTTGCAATTCAAAATGTATTCTTTATCTTAGAACCTAACATTATAATATTATTACTAAAATTATTATAAGGGTTCTGGTTCTCGTCCATACACTTGCATCATTTTCTCCATTATTTCCCAGTTCTTTTCTTTATGCAGGTCTTTGGTAAATACCTGAAAATTGAATAAATTGAGCTTGAGAGTGTATATACATTTACATTAAACATTTACTAGGTGGTAAGACTTTTCTGCAAAGTTCGTCTAGGTAGGTACCATACTTTGCCAGTTATTCTGCCGCCAAGCAGTAGTGTGCAAGCACTACTGTGTTCCAGTTTGAAGGGCACTGTAGTTAGTGAAATTACTAGGTAAATGAGACTATGATCTGATCTCACAGTTGAGTAATTTTATTACCAGACTGTGCTGATGTCTCAGGATGATGTGTCCCATGCAGTGTTATTTTAAACCTTATATTTTGGAGTTCCGAGTGACACTGTTCTGTTATGGGTAGCCATGTCACTTAACATAGGTGAATGACTAGCTCGTCACATCATTCACTATAAAAACAAAAAAAAATTAAGTCTAAGTAATAAGACCATAGTATAGTAACTTACAGAATACCAAGCAGCATCATCATCCAATGTGGATGCTAATGGAACAGAGACTCCTAATACATGGAGAGCTAGTGTTAAACTAGCAACAGCCACATGTGGTGCTCTGTAGTCCAGCACAGTAGGAGAATGGTGGAAGTCTTGAAGGAATGCCATAGCTGTGCGAGCTATGGGCGCCGCACGCCACTGCGCCGCCGGAAACCATTCTTGGAGCGAACGCAAATAATGCAGCAAGTACCGATGTGGAGATGGCGTATCCAAGTTGAACCCCAACAGTCTGAGCACTAGTAATTCTGCCTGCGCAACGGCACCTCGCCAAGACCAGTATTCTTCACCCAACTCCAAAGGTCCCGCGCCACGATTGATAGAATTATGGGCGACGTTCACAGCGTCTCTCAGTCTGACAGGCTCGTCTCTCGACTTTCCCGCCGCGCACAAACAAGCAGTACATACCACATAACAATCATAGTCGTTCTTATCAGCTTCTTTAAAGAATTTGTGGTAGAATATAGCAGCTGTAGCGACGGTGGCCGGTTGCAAACCAAGTTTTATGCCACACTCGAATATAAAATTCGTTGCTAAGCTGTGGCCTGGAGCGCTGCGATAATCTGGTAGCCGCCTTTCTCGTCTACTTTGTAAGGCCATAACATCTACTAAGTCTTTCATGTTATTGCTAATCAAATACAAATCACAACAAAGCCGCAGTCAAATTATAAACAAACCGAATGATCGAACTCAAAGAAAAATGCTGAAAATGTATGGTTATGATTTTTTTTTCTGTAAGTCGGTCGGTCATTTTGTTTATTTCGTTCGTTCGTTCGTTGTCATGTTTTATTGTCAAAAAAGACAAATAACTGTCAATGTCAGTGATAATTAACGTTTGGCATTGTACTTGCCATATGCCAAATACAATGTGAGCATGTTGGACCATGCATGGTATGAAATAAAATTTTCGACAGTTCGACGTTGTCCTGACTATATTATACTAGACTTAGGTCCGTATTACAGTACGATGCTCATTGCTCACTCAGTCATTGATCGGTGCTCAAGCAAAGATTACATTCATTAATTAGGTGATCAATTAGTGAATAAAATCTCTGTTTTGGCAGGAAAACGAAAATGATCGCGTCACCGCATTGTATAATTTTCCAAAACTTGTGTTATTTTCAGTGTTAGTGCATAAAATTGGTGGCATTTTATTCATTAAGTGCTGGATTACATACATGTAGTATGACTTTACTAGACTAGACTAGACTATGACTTGGACTGTGACTTGACTTGACACACAATAATATTAATTAACTTGAGAAATTATCAGTTACTTGACTTAAATACAAACAAAAACAAAAATAAGTAGGTTAGGTTTACAATATAAACAAATATCTTTCCCAAGCTTCGTCTTCGTCTATTAATCCTAAATCCAAAGAAGTATTTGTACATAAATCACAATCAGATTTTTCCTGATTTTATGTATGAATACCTAATTAAGTATTTAGTGGTAGTTGTAATAATGTCTGTAATAGACAGCCTCTGCGGCGTGGTGGTCGTGCAGATCGACTCATAACCCGGGGCGACCGGTTCGATTCTCGCGACAGGACAAGTCTTTGTGGGCAGAAGAAAAGCACAAATACTTTTGTGGCATGTCTGGGTGTCATGGGAGCATGGTCCTCGTAGTTCCTGGGTCCTTAGATACGGGAATCCTAATCACGGTTCAGGATTCATGTATGTGATCATTGGGCGTTATTGCATTATAATGTTATTCTACTACATTATTGGTGTCGATTCTGTGTCGCATACTTAGTTAAAAGAAAAAATGCTTTGCTCGTTAAAAAAATGACAGCTTATCATATTGTAGAGATGAAGGAATATGGACTTGCAGGAAGTTAAATAAAACCAACATTTTTATTTGAACATAAAAATTAGAATATAATCATTTTCAGTAATTATTTAAAATTATACACTTAAAGTACATTTATAGTAAATTCAATAAAAAATACCAGTGCAGACGAGATACAAATAAGAGAAAATATTGTTTATTACAAATCGTTGGTTAAATACATCGCTTTCATTAAATGCAATACAAACATAAGTCGGAAATTAACGAAACCAAAGTTCAAGATGTCACTCGATATAGAAAAATAAAGATAAGATTGAATCACATTCAAAAATTACCCACTAGTGACTAAAAATTTTACTTTCTTAAACGTTTGTTCAATAGAGGACCGTTCGAGACACGGCGGCGAACCGCCCGAGTGTCGCGCGGAACGGTCCTTCGCACGCGCTAGAAATTAACGTTAACATGCTCATCAATTCTAAATAAGATATTCTTCAACATTGTACTCTGATCAGTACCGATACTACACTCGACGTCGGCGTCGGGGCTCCAGCCGCCTCCGCCTCGCCCCGACCTCACATAATGTAGTTATCAAAGAACATTCAGTAGGTATAAATAGTGAGGTTAGTAATTAACTTTGGCAAATATGAATGAAGCATGGTGATATCGATTCAGATCGACGACGTCGTGACGAAGACTCAGCTTTTAATATTAAATGTAACCGATTGTCGCTCAATTCTCTAATGTCTTGTCGATACGGGTACTCGAATGAACTCATGCCACATTGCGATTACGTTAAGACGATAGATCTCTCGATCCGATCACTAAACTACTCGTTTAAAAAACTCTGCAATAAACCTCCCCGCCGTGGATCTAATAAAGCGCGAACGTTTTGAGCCGCAACAATTCAGTCTTCAAATAAGAAGCTTACGCACCGAGCGTGCGATCCTTTGTGCGATCGTCGACTTGTGCGCACTTGTGTCAAACAATACAAGTAAAAAATGGGCGTGTGCGGATCGATCACCATCGTAAACCTTACCAACTAAACGTGAACGAGCGAACAAACAATGCGGCAGTGTACAAAATTTACATCACATTCACTCGAAATATTAAAGCATACAATTTAAAATGTTCTGCGGAACACGCCAGCATGCGGAACTGCCGGGCGCTCGGTCCGAACATACGACGAACGCACACCCATTCGCATTCGCTCACAAAATAAAACGTTTATGTATTGTGAAGCTTACTTACATGTAGGTTTGGGCTGAATGTAGACTGCGCTAATATTAGTTTACGTACACATATTGTTACATAACAGTAAAAAACCTACCTAGCAAGCCACGCCGCGGGCCGCCCACCGGACAGACGCTGCGGGACTCCAGCGGACTGTTAGCTGCAAGGTTGCCACGTGACGCTACCATTCCACACCGAACACGAATGTTCCGACTAATGCTGTAGCCGTTGCGTTACGAATTGCATGTTATTAAAACATTGCAATTTCGCCGGATCCAATTTAATACATTTTTAGTTTTTAACATATTAAAAATTTAGATTTTTGAAGTAAAACTTATTTACGCACGCTTGACTCGGGGGTAAGCTGGTGAGGTGAACGTAAGTTGAGAAGTTGACGTGAAGATAGAAAGAAAGAGTTGCGTTTCGTATTTTACTGTAGGGGCAAGAGAGATGGAGCTAAAGAAGTTTTACTTCAGTGTGGTCTAAAGCACACTCGTTTTTTGTTGATAATTAATAACTTTGATCGACTCGATCCTTGTAGGAAAGTATCCAGAAGTAGAACAAAATCTTTGGTAAAGCTACGTCACACGATGCTATGAGAGCGAACGGCCCGCGCGGTCACAATGTAGGCGTTACAATCCATTTAATCACTTTTTACATATTCGATAAACAAAAATTACAAATAAATCACCTAACTATGACAATAGTAAAGGTTACCGTCTAATTGCATTATTAATTAATGTTTATTGATACAGTTACTGTCCTAACGCTTAAAAGTAAGATTTTTATTTTTATTATTAATAATAAATTATGTTATATAGTATATATAAGTGTTTGATTACGCCAATTGGTGAGTGTATACAAAGATTATATACTCACATATCTTACACAGCGCGGAGCCTCGGCCCGCCGCACTGCCGCGATAATAAACTTACTCCGACCACCTTCTATAATCACCGAGACTAAGATAAATTGGTTAACCATTCAATACAAAATTAAACAAGAGTTTACATACCGCTTTTATTAGCTAGATAAAATAAATACCTATCATGATTTCCATAATTGAATAATAGATCTTAAATGGCTACAATCTTAAGGTTAACTGTAAAACGATACAAAAAAGACATTATGAACACAATATAGAAAAAATCTGTATATGGCATATAGAATGCATTTACTGGAACATATAAGTTTTGTGCGTAATACGATGCCTAAATTAAACAAATGCGTGGATTACTTAAAGGGTTACAGGTCATAGCTTAAACATAGCCCGTCTGCGCTAAAGTATGACAGCTCCTAATTTTTTTTTTGAACGGGCTATTGCTGTTGATCTCTACCGACCTTCCCAGCGTCACCGGACAGCTCCTAAGTATGACTCATCCCTCTATGACGTGCAATGTGTACGTCATATAAGCGCGAACTTAAGAGCTGTAAAATTTCAGTGCAGACAGGCGTTACATACGTAACATAACGCTTATACCGATATAGAGCTGTCACTGTGCATCAAAAGTTTATAAAAAAATAATTTCTCAGATTATAATACTTAACAATGGAATGATGTTGTCCGTCTATAGCCCTGTGAACGTGTTGCATGCATCTCGCTACCGTTTTAATTAAATATTGGTTCCTTCTGGGTTTGGTCCGTAAGAGAGTGAGTATATAAGCGGTTGTCGGAACTAGGGCTCCGCACGCGGCCGAATACTAACACGGGCACAGTACAAGCAGTCTTAACGGCTAGTGTGACGTCACATCGCTGAGAGCCCATAGTGCAAGTTTCGCATGCTCATGTCACATTTATATAAACCCATCTCTTGCCGTCAGTCGAGTCGGTGGTCAAAATATAATGTACATCGACTTAATGAGGGAGATAATCGGGTATAAAGATATTGACTGCTTCCCAGAACGTCGTCTCTGTCACTCAATACATTATTGGTTGTCTGTAAGAACCGCACATAAGTCGTTTCCTGTTGTATTTGTTACCTTGGTGTCAATAAAGAGTTTTCTATCTTTTTTTTTACTTTAAACTTGTCTAGCATTTGACCACGCTCTCATCACCTGATGGGAAGTGACGATGCGATCGAAGGTGTAGCATACTAGCCAAGTAAATACCTATTCACTCTTCTCTTGAACACGACAGAACCGGGAACTATCTATCTATTATGTACCGTTTTGTAACTCTAGTGCTCCGTGCGACAGAGACGACGCTATGAAGGCGAAACTAGCCGATTATCTCCCTCTTTAGCTACATGTGTTATTTACCACCCGGTGCATTTTTTTTATTTTGTTTTGGCTCCACATTTTTGTGTATTTAGCCAGTGTCAAGTAATTGATACTTTCTCAAGTTAATTACTATTATATAATGTGTCAAGTCAAGTCACAGTCCAAGTCATCAAGTTGCGTCATAGTCTAGTCTAGTCAAGTCATACCCCTAGTAAAGTGGTGGCAACTTTACCAGAAGCTTTTATGGTGTTTTGGAAAAAACACGAAAAGAAACGTTTCACCATCTTTATACCACTTTCCCACACTCATGCCTGTAATTCAGCACTTAAAGAATAAAATGCCACCAATTTTATGCACTAACACTGAAAATAACACTAGTTTTGGAAAATAATACAATGCGGCGACGCGATCTTTTTCGTTTTCCCGCCAAAACTACCCGGTGCATTTCTATTGAAGAAATGTGCAGGCACCTAGCGGCTAGTTTATGAACAACTTTTTTTTTACTGAGCAGTCGTGACGTAAACGCGTTGTATCTGCGAAACTTATACTAGGGTCATCGCTTAACTATATACTCTTACTAAGCTTGCAGAATTTTAGGGAACTGTATAAAGACAATGTGCGTGATTTTTACATGATATTGATCCAATAATGGATCATTTGTTTATTTATTTTGGGAATTTCATACGCTCTAATGACGGGACGCTCTAATGGGAAGGGATACAGAAAAATTATGACATGTTAAATCACAATCTCAGGCTAGTCTTTGAAGGGACCATGCTCGCTGGTAGTAGTGGTCGTTGAATAAACGAACAGTTTTTTTCAACTGTTTCTCTGCCGTGAACGAATAGACTAGTTTATAGTTCACTGATAAACATGTTTACGCATGAACGGCATATCTATTGCTTCGCTCGTCCGTCGCATAAACCGTCGTAGACGCTTAGACGTCCTGTCTAAGCGTCTACGACATAAACTAGTCGAATATTCAACTGTTTTATCAACTAGGGTGCATGTACCACTAGCTGACCAGACACTAATAGCTGACCAAAATGTAAGAATACGAAAATACTAAGGTTGTGTGGCAACTCAGGGTGGTAGATATTTTTTATTTTACTATATATATATATACTAGATTTTTTTTTTTTTTTTTTTTATGGTCAATTATTAGAGTTTAGTGGTCAAGACATGGTACAATATATTTTTTTTACTTTGAGTTAAAACTGTAGTAAACCTATTGGAGTTTGAGTTTTTTGTTCATTGCGTTTCGTACGTACTCTCATTAAACAATCACTGTGTTCAAGCAGAATCGCTAATAATATTAAATTATGAAATTATAAAGAATGTTGGGAATAAAACCGCTTAATTGGTCAACTAGTGGTACATGCACCCTAGTCTATGGTTGACGATAAACGGTCTCGTTGCGTCGACTGTAAAGGCGTCAACGACCCACCACTACTCGCTGGTATTGCCAGTGTATAAAAAGTTTTTATCATACAATGTTGACTTGTAAAAGTGCTAAAATTAGCCTATTTGCAATAAATCTTTTGACTTTGACTTTACTAAATTATTTGTCCATTTTATATTGTTTTCTGCAGTCGCTCTCGTTCCAATAGAAAGGGACGAAAAATACAACTGTACAGCTAAGTTCGTGGCACTGTGAGCTTTTACCCAGAAATGTAGCCAGCGAAGCAAGATTTGAAGGTAAAGGTGGAAGTACACACTCCAAATTGAAATACCTATCCATCGCTATTTCACTCTCAAATACTCTTTTCTTTCCACAGAAAAAAGAGTGGAGACCAGAATGAAACAGCAAGAGTTAAGAGTTTGGATCAAATATGTATGTGGACTCCATTTTTATTTACAACTTCATGCAGCAACTATCGAGATAACCGATCAATGCGGCTCCACTCTATTTTATTGTAAAGAAAATAAATTTACCGAATAATCAGTGACGTGTCACTTAGCCGTTAGAGTATCTACTGAATAGAATCGCGCGCACGGAACCACAAGGCGCACGCGACTAGAACCACCGACAAATACTCAAACTACATCGCCTAGCACCAAAATTTAGAATCAAACGCTAATCCATATAAAAAAGTGTCCAACCGGCAAACGAAACGGCTTATATTACAGGGGAAACGAAACTACAGGACTCGGGAGTCGCGGGTCTAGTCGCGAGCTTCAATCGGAGCGTCTAATCAAGCCCGGGTGATGCACGGCACATCGCATCGGCGCGTCTATCTAACCACTTTTATAAGTTACAACGAAAATGACATTTTTTTCGGTGGATTTGTACTACGTAGCAAATAAATCGTATAGGCATAGATCACAGAGCAGAAAAACATTACGCTCGCGCCCCAACAAAAACGCTTTACACAAAACTTTTTATGTAAATTAAAGCTTGCAACGTTTTAGAATAAAACCTCTACCTGATTTACCTGCGCAGATGATATTAGTGTATTGTCTAGTAAGCGCTCCGCGCCTGTATGCACGAGCATTTTTTTCCTGCTCTGTGGTACACATAATAGAGGTTATAAAAGTCAGTGGTTCGAAAGTATTATACCTTGTTAAATAATTATACATAAACGCTTATGTCACACGTGTATGGTACGCCTTAGAAGTCTGTTGAAAGAGATAGCAATATGACGTTTTTCTTCGTCTTTTAATACTACAGACAAAATTGGGACGACAAGTTGATCTCGACGTCAAAATCGATACCTACGTAAATCGTTATAAAGCAATGTGACCCTTTAATAATGGGTCAATTGTGCAAATCGTTTTTAATATACGTTACACAAGATTTATCGATCGCGCTAACGTGGTGTTATGCTAGTTCCTGAACTGTGTGTTTGAAAGTTCTAAAAACATTGCCATCCCTTTCATTACACATCGAAATAACAAGGACAGCGATATAGAACTGTCAAGTTATGGGTTTTAAGATAATCACCACCATTCTCGATGTAACTTATAAAATTGGTAGTACCTAGTAATCCAGGTGATCCAATAAGAGTGTGTAACGCCTAGTAGAGACCGCAGCCGCGCAGGTTGTTGGCAATGATGACGTCAGTGACGGCGTCGAATACGAACTGGATGTTGTTTGTATCTGTGGCGCACGTCATGTGGCAGTAGATCTCCTTGGTGGTAGATTTGTTCTTGGCTTCGAACTGCGCTTGGATGTACGCCGCCGCCTCGCCGTACTCTTGCGCACCTGGGAATTATACATACATACATATTAGATATTCACGTATCGATTTATAATAGGTTAGTGTATGCCCATTGTACGATGCAATACGACAACGCGCAGTCAGCATTTTACCCATTCATACCATATTTCATACCGCGCGTCACCAGCACCCCTACGCCGTAACCATTCTGGGAATCGGCTTCGCCTGCCATCCTGCACGAGCCAATTAAGAAGTCTACGAGTGCGAGCAAAAGAGAACACGATTACGATCTCCACCAGACTTACGCGGTAAGGTTTACGATTAGTAAACTAGTAGTAGATTGGTAAGTTTACGATCGGACACCTACCATTCCGCGTGTTCTCGCTACCATTTTCATCAACCATTTATGCCTAGTTTGTGGGATAAATAAACAGTTTATCTCATTAATTAGGACATCATTTTATATACGGACTACACCGAACACCCATACATCAAATGGTTCAACGACTAAAGTCACATCATCTATAGGAAGACGTCCATTGCAGAACACAGGCATTCCCCATAAAACGCCTCTTTAAACGCTTATCATAGGGCGTTTTCATAATCGCCACTCTTGGTTTGCGGGTTCGTGATGGCAGCATATTTTATCGCATGAAGGAGAATTCTGCAGCCCATTCTCTATCGTCTAGACTACATTTTTGTCAACAGATAGACTTCCGTGAGACTAAATACGTATCAATTTAATTCAACAAGTAGAAACTAAAAGGTATGGTATGTACTGCAGATAGCATGCAAATCAAATGCATATCTATGTTTATGCATAATGGTTTCTCTTTACGATCACACATCACGTATTGCTCCAGTTAAAAAGCTTGTGACTCATAGTATTGTGTGATCCATAACGGCCTAACTACGAGACGGTTCTTTCTGAAGTGAACGGCTTGTTAGTAATAACGTCTTTCGACTCTTGCGGGTAAGTAGGCTTCGTCTATTTGTCATCGTAACAGTCGATAATAGGACAAAAAAATTGAAAAAAGTTGTCTTTGAGATAGAGATATTAGAAATAATTTTTAGAGGGAAAATAATTAACTGAGATAATGAAAAAAACATTTTTTTTTTTCAAGATTAAATATTAATTTATACGAGTGTGGGTCAACGTGTGACTTTTAAATCTCGCCAGGCCCTGCACCTATGACTTTTCAAGTTATGTGCGAAATTTGCACTCAATATAAAGCAAAACATCTTGAAGAAAACACCATGTTCAAGAATCAAAAAATTCGAGGACGTCAATGTCAAATACCACACATTGGTGCTTGGCGCACTTAGCCAGCGTGGTAGATAGCTTTATGACCAAGACGTATCAAGATTAAAGTCATATATATGGATTTGACAATTTCAATACGCAGTTTATGTCCATAAGTTATATGGATATTTTCGGATTCAGAATGAAATTCCTCCTGTTGCATTGCAATCAAGATTGCGAAATCGCCTAACTGGTACATTGTACTTAATCAAAGTTATACAGGGAGTAACAAAAACCCTGTTAAATAAATGAAGTATGTGTACAGATCATTACAAGTAGTCATATAAAAATATCTAACAATACCTAAGTTATACGTATCTGAAGTTACACGCAGTATCTAAATACAAAAAAATAATACCATTTCCCAAAAATGTTTGTGCCACAAGCCGTGCCTATTTTTAAATAGCTAAGTAACTAAGGTAAAAGTAAACGCGGAACCGACAAACGGGGGCCGCCTTTGTCGGCTCTTTTGTAGGATGCCGCTCCTGCACCTGTGTGCCTACGGGGAAATGGGGTGCGCGGGCGGCGCGGTATCACTCGGCATAGGCGCGGCGCGGCCCGCGGCTTACACTCAGTCGCACGTGCTCTCTCATGCAATTTAGTCGTTTCCAGTTTGACCGTCGCGAATTTAGTGTCGAGTGTGATGTCGTATTCTAACGACGAATACTACAATATGTTAATGTGCCTTGGTAGAAGTCACAATAATTATGCGGCAGCACGTAGAGAATACGAGCATAATTTTTCTATTCCGCGTGGAATTGAGTTACCGTCATTAATGGCATTCCAGCGATTGCACTTACGTGTTTACAACACCGGTAGTGTAACGGGCCGTGATCAGCAAAGATTTGATGCTGGAAGACCACGAGTATTACATGACGCTGAAGAACAGGTGCTCGATATGTTTGTGCAAGACCCAACACGTAGCACACGCAGCATGGCAAGAGAAATTGGAATTAATCACATGCGTGTATGGAGGACATTGAAGGAAGACGGTCAGCATCCGTTTCATTATCAACGAGTGCAATCATTGTTGCCCAGTGATTATGAGCCCAGAGTGGCATTTTGTCAGTGGCTTCTCGACCGAGTGACAGATGACGCAGAGTTTTTGAGTCGTATTTTATTTACCGACGAATGCTCGTTCGTCAGAACTGGCGTTTTTAACTGCCATAATGAGCACGTATGGGCTGTGGAAAATCCCCTGGCAATAAGAGAGAGCCATTTTCAGCATCGTTGGCGAATAAACGTTTGGGCTGGCATACTCGGTGATAGGATTATTGGGCCTCATTTCTTGAACAATACCATGAATGGAGCTAATTATCTGCAGTTTTTACGCAACGAACTTAGTGACGAACTCGACGACCTAAACTTGTCTCTTATGAGAACGATGTGGTTCCAGCACGACGGCGCTCCACCGCATTTCGCTCGCAATGTTAGGGATTACCTCACTCAAGAATACGGAGAAAGATGGATCGGACGAGGCTCCACTACACCGTGGCCAGCGCGTTCGCCAGATCTCACGCCTCTTGATTTTTATCTCTGGGGTCACGTGAAAGAGTCGGTCTTTAAAAAGACCTGCGACAACGAAGGCGAAATGCGCTCACGCATAGTTGCTGCATTTGAAAGCATAAAATCGGACGCGTTGATACTGCAACGTGTACGCGGAAGTATTGTGACACGTTGTCAAAAATGTATCGAAGTCCAAGGTCGGCACATTGAACAACATCTTCGGGGCCGCCAAATCAGCATTTTGATTGATTGACTGAACATGAAAATCGCCTACCGGCAGATGTGTTTTTGAAAGCTCTTTTAAGAGCTAAAAATTACGTACCTATCTTGTTTCTTGACAATACAAAATCACACGTGAATTCGATTGTTTAGAGTGTGGCAGAAAGGCGCGCAGCACTTGTGTGCCTACCACTATTGGTCAAAGAGATCTTTTACGTCATTAAGTTACGGTCTCGCAATCCTACAACGTTGTGGTATGTGGTATAGGGCACATAATCGTATGAAAAACGCATAAAAAGTAATCTGTGGAATAGCTTCTAGTTCCGTCGCAGTAGGTATGCGGTTGAATAGACTTAGCGTACCATGGCGGGCGGTGCGGGGTGCGGGCAACAGGCAGCAGGCTGCGTCGGTGGTGCAAGTACCTATGTTGTCAATATCTGAGGTCGTAAACATTTTTAGTAACGGCATAAAAGGTTTTAATAAAAAGCACACGTAAGTTTTGTATGTCTCGTATTGAAATAGAACTAGTATTACTACAACCTTGAGTTGACACTGGATACGCAGCTCGCGGATATAACAGGGTTTTTGTTACTCCCTGTATGATCCAAGACCCAAGGAAATGTTAAACTCAATTCATTATTTACTTATTTTGTAATGTTCTTTTAAGTGTACCTTATTAAATACATAGAATTTAGTTTACTCTTATTCTTAAGTTTTTCTTGAAATTGGAATATACTGAATCCCAATGACACAGGTTTTTTTTTTTTTTTTTTTTTTTTTTTTTTTTTTTTTTTTTTTTTTTTTACTTCAAACTTGTCTAGCATTTGACCGCGCTCTCACCTGATGGGAAGTGACGATGCGATCGAAGATGTAGCATGCTAGCCAAGTAAATACCTATTCACTCTTCTCTTGAACACGCCCGGGTCATATTTCGCCGGAAACACAGACGTTGGCAGGGCATTCCATTCCTTAGCCGTTCTAATTAAAAACGTTGAGTCAAATCGCTTGGTACGAATGGGTGGTATTTCGACCACGAAAGGATGGCGCTTAGCCGAGCGTCTAGTAGTCCGGTAGTGGAATGGTGATGGGAGAATGAGATCATGCAGTTCTTGAGCGCATTCACCGTGGTGTAATCTGTAGAAGACCGACAGACTTGCCACCTTACGTCGAAATGCAGGTCATCCTAGTGTGGGATCCAGAGATCAATATTATGTTTTGTGCAAATCTTTCATATACACTATTTTTATGTACACTCATTTCCTGTTCAAATAAATGAATTTAGTATTACATAAATTTATTATTATATATCCAATTTTACTAATGAAAGTTTTTGTGTAGATATAATTTGGGTCCCGAGAACACATTATTGTTTGAGGTTTTAATTCAGAAATTATAATATATCACATACCAGTGTATTCGGGAAAGCATATGGTGAGCGGCGACTTGCGTATCTTCTCCTCAAACAAATCCTTTTTGTTGAGGAACAGGATGATGCTGGTGTCAGTAAACCACTTGTTGTTGCAGATCGAGTCGAACAACTTTAGACTCTCCTGCATACGGTTCTGGAATAAAGGAAATCGTTAATTAAACACAGGTCAATAGATTTCAAAATGAGTTGCTGGTTGGGAGAATCATGGAAGCATTTTATGTATATTTTTTCTTTTCATGAAAATCCAGCTTCCTTATCGGGCAGTTCTTTATGTATGAGCTTTAAAATAATCAGACCTTTACGTTCTTCATCCAAATGCAAACATTTTGAAGAAGAACGTCAAGGTCTAAAAATAGGATAAGGAGGACAGAGACCAATGCCCGTCCGCACTTAAGTTTGACAGCTGTGTTCGTACTTATCTTTCTAGGATGTACCCAAATACGTTGCAATAGGTCATAAATGCGAAATTAGGAGCTGTCAAACTTTAGTTCAGACAGACATTAAGGAGGCAAAGATAGTATTTTTATTTACCATTAGAGCGAAATGGGGCATGTGCGGCTCAGCAGAAGCTCGTTCCCACTTTGATTTTCAATCGCTCTTATAACGGTGAAAAGAACATGGTGAAGAAATCGGCATATTGGAAAACCACAAAACTCGAGAATACGAGTCATCCTCCCTTGCCCAGCGTATTATTGCATACATTCTCCCTGTGAGATCCGTGCCTTTTTTTTTGAACGGGCTAATGCTGGTGGTCTACCGACCTTTACAGTGTCACCGGGCGGGAGGGCAGGCGCTTAAGGCCATCAAAAGTGGAGGCAACTCAAGGGCATCCCTGGGGTGCGAGCCTCGGCTTGGGCCGTTGCCGGGATAAGAGGATCGATAAGACTACGTCCACTGGACCCTATGGAAAGTCGCGACCGTACTAGTTAACAGACCGAATAGCCCCGGGGCAGTCGTGTAATATTCTTACCGTTGTCTCATCTTCGTGCAAAACTTGATCATACTCGGACATCGCCACGCAGAAAATAATCGCGGTGACATCTTCGAAGCAATGGATCCATTTCTTTCTCTCGGACCGCTGTCCGCCCACGTCGAACAATCTGTAATGTGACGATATACATTATATAGTGTTGCAATATAAATGGCGATGCGGATCGGCCAGTCTCCGTGGCAGATCAATAACGACATCTATTTTGTAGACCTGGCTAAAAGGGGTTTGAGATAGTTTGAAAGAGATCGCTCTAAGCGATAGGATTGTATGTGCTTCCTATTCCTATCTTCCGAAGAGTCCTATTATTATCATCGTGTAGTTCCACAGACTACTTTAAGGATTTTATTTTATTGAAAAGTAGATCAACAGCTTATACATTCAGTATTCATTATGTACCTAATAGAATAAGCCAATAAATAAACTTTCTAATAATATATTTGAACTATGATCGATTTTTCAGCTAATTCGTGTACTTGGGTATGTGGTGTGTGCATTGGGATGCTAAAAATATATTTATATCTAAGGTTTGTGCAATACTTGTGTTTCAAGTTCAGTACACTGACCTGGGGGGGTGATTACGAAACATTGATTGCAATGCGACCGGATGAAATTTCCATACTATGCACATAAACTGCGTATTTAAACTGTCAATTCCATAAAAAATTGTGTTTCTCTTGGTTGCAATCGAGTTACGTGATCGCCCAGCTGTGGTATCGTATGTTATAATAGAAGTCTGGGAGAGCACGATCTCCGTACCCAGCTGCCGCTCATTTAACGTACAACGTTCCTATCACCACCACAATATTAACGTCTCATCATCATCAGCCGTCAACTGCTGAATATAGGCCTCCCTCATAAATTGCCACTCTGGACGATTTATTTAATTTGCCATAATCACCACGTTTGGCAGGCGGTATTGTAATCGCAGATTTTATTGCACCGAACAGAATGCTGATGACTACTCAATAGCTCAGTTACCTAATTCAGTCAAGTCAAGTCAGTTAATAGTCAGTTACCAGTGTAGTCCTGCCTTCTGAACCATGGGTTGTGGGTTCGATTCAAACATTTTTGTGATTAACATCGATGTTTGTTCTGTGGCTGGGTTTGGTATTGTATTCTATGTATATATTTACACACAAAAAAGTATCTAAGTATTGTATCAGTTATCTATGGGGTGATCACGGAACTTTGATGACAATGCAATAGAAATTTCCATACTAACTATGCACATAAACTGCGTCAAATTCATATAATTTTGTGTTTCGCCTGTTGCAATCAAGTTACATGATCGCCTAGCTGATTTACATAGTTCAGGCTTTGCTTAGTTTGGGGATAGATGGCGCTGTGTGAAACGCCCTCTAATATTTATTATTATTATTATTTATTGTTTGATAGGCTTGCGTTTGACCACTATCGCACCTGATGGTAAGTAACAATGCGGTCTAGGATGTAACACGCTTGCCTAGAAGATACCTGTTCACTCTCGATTTGAAGACTCCCAGGTTGTAGCTATCGGGAAATACGGAAGTATTTCGATAATATTATTGAATTATTCTCCGGATATCCCTTTAGCCGGCTCTTACGGCACGGCACAGGCCTTATTAACTGGGTACTTACTTGAAATTAAGGTTTTTGAAGGAGAAGTGCACTTCGACTATTCCAGTGGTCTTGACTCTAGTCCTTAAGATATCTTGCTCGGTGGGCTGGTAGTCTCTCGCACCTAACCGGTCCAGGTCATCGAGGAAACTGGAATGGAGAACAAACAGCTATTTTAATATACGTGACCTGCTGGGCGATCACGTAACTCGATTGGCAACCAATAGAAACAAAAATTTGTATGGATTTGACTGTTTGAATACGCAGTTTATATGCATATTTACTATGGAAATTTCTCATGTTGCATTGCAATCAAAGTCAAAAGAGTTATTGCAAATAGGCTATTTTTAACACTTTTACAAATCAAAATTATATTAGGTACTTGAAATTAAGTTATTGTACTAGTTATTGTAATAAAGTGCTTATTGTCAAAAACTTACGCGGTAAGGCCCCTGGCCGGAATAATTTCGACGTTTTTAAATGACGTGAGTTTAGCCGTTATTTATCTTACAAAAAGTGTCATAACTCAATGTTTACAATCGCAATGTTATGAGAAACTAGATTATATAATACAAGGCTAGTGATAATATCAAACATTACACATTATTATAAAGAGTTTATTAAAAATGACTCGTAGTTTATAACTAAAAGCTATAATATTGATTAATTCTTTATTATATGCAGTAAGATGAGTAAGTCGATGTATTCATAATCAACTTGGTTGTGCCACAGAATAATTAATAGCAACCTGAAAACGTACAAAGTAACTATTTTTTATTTCTAAAGAGATGTTTTATTGGGAGACTTATATTTGTCAGCAGTGGAGATGTGATATAATAAGTTCGTGTTACGTAGAAAAAACATTATGTACAATTTTCCTAACTTCCTAGTGATACGATGTACACTTTGCTAAGTAAAGTTTTTTTTGCGTAGTAAGGATAATCAGATAATCCTTTTGCATTTTGGTTGATGTCAGATTGGTATGGAAATCTCGAATTTTAGTTTTTGGACACGTCTGGTTTCCTATGTCTACCTTCAGTTTTTGTCCGAAAGTGATAACAATGTTGACGTAGATAGTGTGCCGTGCACACATTTATTTGATAAAGTTTCTTGAGGCGTCATTTCGCTCGAAAAGAATCATGCAATCCTTTTATTGATACCATAATGAGAAAACTGAGTGTCAGGATGAGAACCCACCGATGTCGCTAGTCAGGCTCAGCTCATGCCTGGGGCGTACGTGCTACTCACCACGTGTCCTACTTCCAAAATCCATAAAAGAACTCTGCGGTTTGGTGTCGAACACAATAGTTCGGCACGCGTTAAAATTCATAGCCTCCTTACAATGGCGGCGACAAAAACGACCGACGTCTTAGGCATTTGCCTTGAAGACCTGGGGCATAGATTCACATCTATGCTTTATTGATTTAGGGAAACCTTTTAAAACTATGATCTAAGATGAAATTAGAGGTAGCTAAAGTATAGTAAGATAAGTTGATTACGAATATACATTATCATAATTCGTACCTACTTAAAGGAAACAAAAGTGTGTTCGTGGAATTTAATGGTTAAGTTTCTGGTTGTAGCGGTTAATTCTTATTTTAGCTATTCTTTGGGTGATGTCAATATTGTTATAGGGATCCACATTTGGGATATAGTTAACGGTGACGTCAAGTTAACAATAGCAAATTAACATCTGTCTTTTAAAGCCCTCATTGAAATTCAGATTGTGTTCTGTTGTCGGGCATAACATTGTTTAACTTTACATTGATATAGCCAAATAACTAAAACACCAGTGACTAGTTAGTATCTATGGTAAAAAATATATAGCCAATATCAAATAATCTGAAGTGTACACTATCGTAAGCAACCTTTGCCGAACGGTTAAGTAAGGACCTATCTACAGAAATCGTAATATGGTCCTAACCTTATCTCAACTCTGGTTGTGAGTACAGAGATAACGGAAATCTACGTAAGGTATATTTCAAATACTAGTCCACTTTATACATTGTTGGTCATCTTGAAGCTTGGATGCTTCTCTTCGTTAGAGTATTCTGTACCGTCTTCTAGGTACTCTCCTCTTTGTGTCACTGAACGAACTTGAAAGCCCACCTAATAATTTCGCCATCCGGCACACTATACCGTTTCAATAACGACAAATCACTCCGTCAAGCCACAATATAAATTCCAATCGATTGTTTGCGCATCAAGTTAGGCGTCCAAAACAAAATAAGTTTGTATGATTAATTCAAGCAGTTATAAGTATTCGTCCAAACATCCGGCCTGCCAGTAGCGTAGCCAGTACCCACTAGTTGCAGCGTCAGACGGCTTACATATTAACGAGCTCTCGCAGACACGCCATTCTTGAATATTACTGCGCGGGCCCCTCACTATGAGTTATGTTGCAGTCGCAATGCAGTTTTATAAGCGCCTTTGTGGATCGACCATGCGTTTGAATGCGGTGGGGATTTCCAATTTACTTTTTATGTGTCGGAAAAGCTCAAGTCTCTTTTATGTACGTTATTAAAATGGAAACCGAGAACTATATCGTTAGATGTGCTGTATCGACTTTAACTGGTTTTTTAATTGAACTCTATATTAAATTGCATACATTTATTATGTTATCATATTTGCTTTTATGGAAATTAATGTCAAAATTAAAATGTTAAAATTAATATTAATGTAATTATGTACTAAAGGCGAGGCATTTCGACGTAAGGTAGCGGGGGGCGCGGTAGGTTCAGAAAACCTCTGGAAAAGGTTCAAGTTACAAGATATATTTGAATTTAATAAATACAGGACATCAGTTGAAAACAAAAATTTAACAGGTTCTCTCTAGTACTTATACAGAATAATTCCATATAAAATTTTGTGCAAAGTTAAAAAAATATTACTAAACAATTCGTTTTAAATATATATTTGCTGAAGCTGTTTTTAGGATTTTATAAGATCGAGTAAAGTACATTTTATCGTGTAACAAAACAACACATTTTAAGGTAATATCTTTAGGTGTGTCGCATATTTTTTGTAAGACCGTTATTTTATTATATTATATTTAATAGTGAATATATAAAACGTTTGAATCTAGCAAATCAGTTTTTCTCCGCTTCGCGTCGGTGACTCGCTTTAAATGTGAATGTCCAGATTGTGATGCGTTACGTACTCGGTGATAAAACTTTAAAATATGGAAGTTATCGTTGAGATCACATTATGAAGTTGACGTTGAAGTTGACAGTTGTTAATCGTGTTCGTGTCACTAAAAATGTCAATAATAAATGTATACCAGTGGGGTGATAACGGAACTTTGAATGCAATGCAACAAGACAAATTTCATTCCTTATTTGAAAATGTTCATAGTAAATATATACATAAACTACTTATTAAAACTGTAAAATCCATATAAATTTGTGTTTCTATTTCTAGTTGTTGCAATCAAGTTTCGTGATCACCTAGCAAGAGTAGTGGAGGACAAGTTCTAATCCACTTTTAAAAGAGAAAAGGAACGGTGCGAGAGATTACCAGAGAGCTTTGAGCTTTAAAGGAATCACGACATAATGGCATAAATTATGCATGGCGCAAGCCTGCAGTTTTACGAGGACTGTGTAAATCTGCTCATGTATATCGGATTTTAAGTTTTAGGTTAACCACGCTTTGTGACCTAGCTTTGTACGGAACGTACTCTGTAAATGCTAGAGTATAGGTGCAGCTATAGATTCAATATTTACTATAGTGTTGCGTGAATCAGACTTTATAACAATGAAACTGGTATGGTATCAGAGAATACTGTTATCCAATGTCACAACGCTAGATTATAGGCAAATGCTGATTAAACTTTTAATAACCATTACACCATTTTTTTCCAACCATATTTTGCATTCCTAGAAAAGCGTTTATGATGAAATAAAAACTGGCGAAAAGCAAGGACAAGGGGAAAAACGATAAATCAATCAAAGTTAACAGACAACGTTTAATTGATAAATGAGTATCTCTACGCTGTATAAATTATGCAGTCCGATGTTAATTAGACATGTCTAATGTATAGGATATGTCTATTTAACATTCTGTGCAACTGATTTTGATCATTTCCTGCAGCGTGTTCGTTCGACTTTGTCTTTTCTCTTTCATTTTCCTTCATATTTATATATTGAAACAGAATGTTTATAGGTAATACTCTCATGGGAAATAAAGCATTATTCATAGCTGTTAGTGGTAACTGTCGGAGATATTGGTCCACGGGACAGTGTGTGACTAATCAAGTTAGCACCGACCACAGAATGCGTCACCGCAGCACTTCCGAGTACACTGACTTTGAGCTCGGCCGTCCTAAATCATCTTAATCGCTTTATGACTCGTCGAATAGAAACGAGAAAATTTTTCACGCTATCATATGAATGACGAAATAAACATTATACGCACAAAGGGCTCTTGTATCTTTGTACATTAAAACTTGCATGACGACTTCAATCGAGTGGAAAATAGTCCTTTTTTGTATAGAATGTATGTGTATGTAAATTTGAAGACCAAATAAACTCAATTGGAAAACATATCAAAATATACAGCTCTTTAAAATACGCCGCCATTTATAAATGAAATTAATTATTTTAATAAAGCGTGCGCTGAAAGCTGCCCCCGTGTAAAAGGCCGCATTAGGACGGCTTCGCTGTTAACTCTACGTAGGTGGAAAATCTATACTTGTTTATCTATAGTGTGCAGTGCACGCAAGCTTTTTGTGGGGCTTGAAACGTTGCTCGACTCTGCAACTGACGCTGATTCTACGAACGTACGCTTGAATAAGTACGCTTTAATTGCATTCAATTTACCTAGTGCGTGATGTAGGACCGATACGTATTACATGTCTGAGTAATTAGGATAGTTTCGTTTTGATATTATGTGAATGGAGTCAGAAAACTTTTTCTATGTTGGGTGACTTTCAAGTCCTACTCCTTAGGACCTATTCAAACTCAGCTCTAATTTGAATTCTTCATCAGCTATGAACGTGTATTGTGTCTTGTGTATTATTGGATTTTTTTCCCATCTATCTCACCTAATAAAATTTAAGCTTAAGGAAATCAATCCATTGGTACAGTTATGACCCATAACTCTTTCCAATTGAAAAGAGAGTTAAAACGGAAACTAGGTAATGGCAAAGAGTTGACGCGTACAGGAATCACCACCCCACAGTTAACCACTGCACAGATACTTAAAAGGAATACAATATCAAACTGCATAAAGCAGTCCTTGCGGTTGGTGTCTATAACAACAATGTAGAGATAACAGTATAATGATTGATGACCACGTACTAAAACAAATGAATACGTGGTAATTATGCAAGAGAAAACAAAAAATGGGAGAACATTGCTACAAAAATGTATTGTTATTATCAAAACTGAATATAATAAAAATTATTTACATTAAAGATATCAAACAAATATGAATTGCGAATCCCTTACTAATTATACACATTGATGTCAAATACCGCAAATTATTCTGATCACTTGATCAATATGTAATCAGATCACATAGAAAGACCGCATGCTTCGAATTTTTTGGTATCGTGATCTATGTCACAAACAATAACAGTAGTAATTCAAGGGCAATCTGTTCTGTATAGATCGATCCAGCCGTTGGAAACTTGCCAGCATAAATCCTAGACAAGCCTCCACTTGGGCGAGCTGGCAAGGTCTAGACCAAAAAGGTTGTTACGAAACGCGGTCGTGAAAACGCTTGCAAATAGGGCAGTTTAGATCGGTCGTGTAAGCCATTCAATACAGCACCCAATTATAGAAACTAGAGCAGCACTGTTGCGAATGAGGAGTTCATAGAATTAATCGGGATTCAAGGAAACTTCCGCTACCATAATACCAGACACAATAGGTTTTTATTATGTCTGGTGGACACCAGCAAATATAAAAAAGAGCAATTGAAATGTAGTATAACATAAAATATTTAAATACTATTACTTCACAAAATAAAAAATACATCTTAAACAATTACTAATATACCTAATTGTTTAAGTTTTATTTCAAAACCAGCATGACGTTCATTTTGGCGTGTTGCCAGAAAAGGCCTCCAAATCCTTTACTGCGGCATTTCATCAGGACACGAGCGTGTTGCTTGATTACACGCAAAAGCCGCAGTTTCCCCAACTTGCTAACGAACCACACTAAAATATCTGCAGCCTAAATATAGCGGCCGTAATTAAAAGTGTTGGAATGTTATCGACGACAACAGCGAGAGGAACGAGAAACATGAGCAATAATATTGATAACACCGACACCTATCTGCATGCCATTTTGATAAAACACGAAAATTGCCCAACGCATATGTAGGAAATCATTTTAAGATTGGCAGCTGCACTACCTCTGATAACCCTCTCATCGGGAGTGTTATAGTTGAAACATAATATAAACACGAATATACTGGTCGTTACGTGTGAACCGTTCTAAAACCAAGTGTTTATCGTAGTGGCGCTTTTTCGAGTCGCTCCTAAGCGTGCTGACGTCAAACCTCTGTCAACATTAACTGGGTCAGTAAACATGGGTGAATTACATTCGGAAAAGACGAAATCATTTCATATTGCTATTTGAACGGCGCGACGCGATGTTGGGTGCTTTTTGTTTGACGTTAATATGATGACTATTGACGACACTGTGTTAGTGATTTGGCATAATTGAAATGTGAAGGAATTCAAAACGCACAACCACGATACAACCATTAAATATCAGACGGTGGCACCTTGGTACATTTACAGTTCCAATGGTAAATCTGTCCGGCGATACAATACTTCCTTGTTTGTGAATTTGGTATTGTTATAGGATATACTATCTTATTGCTGAAATTCATGCCAAATGTTCTCTTGGGAGTTTTGCCTATTAAATAACTAAAGCTTGGCCACTGCTGTATGTTGAATATCACATTTTTCGGATCGAACTGCTTACTCATTATTATTATATTATACCGTTTCAAATTATTTGAAATCCAAGCTTGGATTGGAGAATTTGGTATAAGTTACTTTACGATACGAGGTATCAATCGATGAATTTTAGATGGCATTCGTTACCAGCCATGTCAAGATAGAAACAATACTTTTATTATAAATTATCAAGCATTTTTGTTATGTATGACTCCTTAGATAAGTGGTCAAGTGCCTTGCAGAAAATGACGTATCAACAGATCAAGTGCTCTCGACTCAAGTCAGAGGAAGTTGCAGTTGTGGTTCGATCGCATGCACAGGCCCGGATAATGTAGATTCGGCAGCCGCCCAGCAACAGGTCTGGGCGGCGATCAATAAGCCGCGCCGTCGCACGTCGCGCGAGCCCTTTCGATAGGCCCGCGCTACGCCCGCGCCCGCAGCGCCGCCGCCCGGCAAACGAACCGAACGCAATCCACGACGTCATGACACGCATAAATGATCCCGTGGAAACAAGACAGAATGAGAGGACATGCTGTGCGGGGTTGCGAATTGTAACAGCTCAACAGTCGGTAATCGATGCAACGGAGACCAGCTTCAGCGCGGTGAGAAGATATGGATTCGTATCGCATGACACGAACGATTCTCCCCGTGGAGGCTTGCTTGGGTGAAATGCCATTGGCCTAACGTAAAGAATTGAAACAGTAATATAAGAGGCATAAGGCATAAGAGGCTAAAAGTTTTTGTACTGACACAATAAACGTACGTAGCACAAAATCAACTTTGAAGACAAATTATTTTAACTAATAGAGTATCGATAAATGTTAATGTAATGTCAGATACGTAAATAATAATTATATTGTATTGCTGTAAATGTTCTAAAGTAATTCATTGCTTAGAAAGTCTTCACATGCATTTATGTAACTAGTGAAAACGCATATTATTGTCCTTATTACAAACTAACCAGTAAATTAGTGCAGTATGAAACTACAAGTACCTTATTTCTGCACATGGTTCTGTGTATTATAATTATACGTGTGAATACATATGTGGCCCTTTTCACCAGTTCCAAATGTTCAAATCAATAAATATCACTTTATTTTTGTTGCATGCAATCTTTTGATCTAAATTCTATTTTGTTTGATCTTCAATCGAGCGAGAATTTGATCAATGATCAGTAAATATATATTTTGGATTCATAACTAAACTACTAATACAATCTCTACAAACGCAACCGACGTCATCACATACAATCTTTACAAATGCAACCAAAATTATCAGGAGTCTAGAATAAGGATGGATCGATTCTTATCCGGTTACATAATCAAGGCTCCAAGGTCGGCTCTATTGTGAATTCATGGAATTTCATCACGAATAATGTGCTCATAGCGTTTTTATAAGGAGTTAAGATTTGGCTAATGGTGTTTACGGTCAGAGGGAGGGCAGTAGATGGTGGTGTAAAGAGTTTCCGGAATTAGCTTGAGCGTCATGCGATCGGCGTATAAATCTGTCACCGCGGCCGTTCCACGCGCCACTCGGCGACGTGGGCGGCAGCTACAACACCAACGATCTCGTGATACTACAGTACTACTCACATATTGCTGTGTGACAGCCACCGTCATACTTAACTGACGTTTCCACATTATTTACACGCATTCATGCATCATTTCATAGTACGCCGCCCACAGAAGAACAATGAATGCAAGCATGATTGGTAAATTGCTGTGACAATGCTAGTCGCTATAGAGTTTTGACGCAAGTTAAAAAAGATAAGCTAGTAGGAGGAAAACACGGTTACGCAACTCTGTCAGCTCTTGAATATCAACGAGTGAGAACAAGTTGTCGCACAAAAAGATATCAAGATCAAGATTAAAGATACAAACATACAGAAGCCGGTGCCAGTAAAGGAAAATGGGAATGTTAGTCGCACTTATTTAGTGCGATCGTAATTCGTAAGGTTTCGTGACGGCTGAGTGACAGGCCCTCTGAATAAAACATTCAGAAATTAGAGAAGCTTTACAAAAGCTACCCAAAGTGGCTTAATTTTAAATCATGAAACATTTCTTATCAGTTTTTTGACGCCTTGGCCTAGTTTTTAGACATGCAACATAGTTTCTAGAATTAATTTTTCAGCGATCAGTAAACCACTGAAATCAAAACTGTAAAAGGCGGTTCTTTCAGAGAAGAACAAATTACAAGACCGATTTATTCTTGGATAGCAATCACAATAACAACATTAAACTTTGCCTGGACAGCACCACAAGTAAACTAGTGTTTAGTTCCGCAAGAAACGCAATCGCGAATAAGGAACTAGCAATCAGGTCTTTTCAAGACATGACACAATCCATGGCTGCTACTAGCTAGAGTAATGTGCTCGTGGAGAAACCACTAGATAAGTAAAATTTCATAAACTTAAGACATTTGTGTGATCAACATAGGTGTTTGTTCTATAACTGGGTGTTATATTGTATTCTATGTATGTATTTACAAACAAAAAGTATCTAAGTATTGTATCAATTATCTGTTTCCCATAGTACAAGCTTTGCTTAGTTTGGGGCTAGATAGCGCTGTGTTAAATGTCCAAAAAAATTTATTTATTTGTTATTTTTTTAATGGGGTGCTTATTCTGTTATGGTATTTCTGTTATAATTGGGGAGATTTAATTGTAAATATTTTCACCATGGCAATAAAACCAATGTCACCTATTGACAAAAACCTTAGAAGAAATCTCGAGAGGGAGAGAGCTGAGGGGCGGGCCTAATTACCGAGTTTGTAAATTACGTGATTTGAATTTTAACACTGCAAGGAATTTCATATTGCAGTATATTTTATAGCTTGAATACAAATCAATGCTAAGCCAATAAATAAGATAAATTAATTTAGATAGAAAAGCTATTAATTTATAAGTAGATCCTGAGAGTGAGTTGGATGTTTGAGGTATTTGCGTCGTAAGACGGCGTTCTTTAAGGCGTTAGCACAAAATTAACAAAAAACACTTTTTTAGAAAGCCCAGTGCAACGTAACTTGCCAGAATAATCAAATGAAAAAAAATTAGTGCAAATAGAAAAGAAAACGAACCGAATAAACCTTACTTATCTTTCTTTGATTTTTCTAAAAAAATAAGCGTTATAATGACCTTTAAAAAATACTTTATAAAAATAGTGCTTCAAATTTTCAGCGATAACAACTTTTTTTTACAAATTAAATAGCCAGACATGTATTCTAAAGCAATACACAATTACTTATTAATATCTTATTATTTATATGCATATTTATATTTATTATTATATGCACGTAATCTACAAAAACCCGCTAAATAACACGTTTTCTGCGATTATAATAATCGAACTAAGCCCTCTAGATATAAAAAGTGTGTTAAATGTGCTCGTAGATACAGCCAAATCCAAGCGCAACGTAGCGCCATCTTCGGCCATATTGTCGCTTAACATCAGGTGAAACGCGGTCAAACGTTCCTTGCCTGATATAACAATTTAATGGTATATAATTTATATTTTATAACCAAGCCTATATATATAATAGGTCTTTACCTATGAAATTGCCGTATTGCAGTACAGACTTTTTCAAACAAAAAAAAGTTTTGATTGGCTATGAATTCTAAATTCAAATTAATTTTGTTTTAAAAATATGACATTCTATTTACAATATAAGTCTTTTGTTTATTGATTAGCGTTGTATTTTCATTACATTTCAACATTTTTCCTCATAATGGATACTTTGAAATTTCGTGTAATTATGGAATATGAGTTCCGTCGTGGCACCAACGCGGCACAAACGACACGTAACATCAACGACGTTTACGGAGAGAACTGTACAAACGAACGAACAACCCGTTATTGGTTTGCTCGGTTCCATCTGGGAATTTTGACTTGAAAAATGAACCTCGTGGTCGTCCGGAAACTTTGGTCAACAATGATGAATTAAAGGCGATTGTGGAAGCTGATGAATCTCAATCTACAGCTGAGCTGGCAGCAGCTTTTGATGTTAGCATCAAAACAATATTGGTCCATTTGCGACAGATTGGCAAGATAAAAAAGCTTGATAGATGGGTGCCCCACGAATTTAACGATCGCCAGCGCAACGTACGCGTCGAGACTTGCCTTGCGCTGCTTAACAGGCACAGAAATGAAGGAATTTTGAACCGAATTGTTACGTGCGACGAAAAATGGATTCTTTTTGACAATCGAAAGCGCTCAGCAAGTTGGTTAGATCCTGGTTCGGTAGCAAAGCAATGTGCAAAACGAAAAATGACCCCTAGAAAGGTGATGGTCACAGTTTGGTGGTCTAGTGCTGGTGTGATTCATCATAGTTTTTTACAAAACGGCAAGAGCATTACTGCAGATGTGTACATTGAAGAACTGACCACAATGATGGCGAAACTCGCACGTCTGCAACCAGCTTTGGTCAATCTGTCGTCTCCACTGCTACTTCACGACAACGCGCGACCCCATACTGCACAACAGACCGTCCCTAAGCTGCATGAGTTGGTTTTGGAAGCTCTCCCTCATCCGCCATACTCACCAGATCTTGCGCCTACCGACTATTACTTTTTCCAAAATTTGGACAACTTTTTAGCGGGAAAAAAATTCAATTCCCGAGAGGCAGTACAAAACGCCTTTGAAGAGTTTGTTGTCTCCCGTCCTGCTGATTTTTTCAAGAAGGGCATCCATAAACTGTCACTGCGTTGGCAAAGATGCATTGATTGCAGGGGTGATTACTTTGAATAAAAGAAATAAATAAGTTCGAAAAAAAAAATACTTTAACTTTTTTCAAACAAAACGGCAATTTCATAGGTAAAGACCTAATATTAACCAAGCAAATCTTGTTGTGATTGAATGAACAACAGTTTGATTTGCTCCATTCATGTCTATATACTTGGCGCCAGTTTTATCGGACACGGGTAATCCACAAACAAAGGACTCTTATAACTGCTGCAAACCAACAGCATCCGTCGATATTCATGCATACATAGTAGCGCGTATAGTCAAGTAATACTACCATTATCGGGTTACCGAAGGCATAGTAGACAGTCGAAGGTCTTATGAATTAAACTGGACCGTATTAGCATGATTTCTAATAATATATACAACTCAAAGGTGACCGACTGACAGTGATCTATCAACGCACAGCCCAAACAACTGGACGGATAGGGCTGAAATTTGGCATGCAGGTAGATGTTATGACGTAGGCATCCGCTAAGTAAGGATTTTTCGAAATTCCACCCTTAAGAGGGTGAAATGGGTGGTTCAATTATTTTCCCATAGGCCACGCCGCGGGCGAAGCTGCGGGCAGAAGCTCGTTGCATCATATTCATATTACACAATAATGAATTGAAGATATTTTCAGTTAGTGAAATTATACTCTTTACAGTCGTAAACTAAACATGGAGTGATTGACGAGATTGCGGAAGACGCACAAGCACAAACGCATGAATGTGCGGCGACCGGACGAGTCAATCGACGCTGGCGCATCGCTCCCTGCTGGTGGGATCAAATGATTTAACTGGTCTGTGACGTCACCTTGTTCCATTACGTTCGCTGTTCTGCAATACAATCTAGTACTTACATGAACATTGTAGATGAGCAGAAATTGATAATTAGAAATGTTGAAATATGTATATTACGTTTTTATCGTTCGTAAATTGGCTCGCACCGCACCACTAAATTTTATCTTATATATCTATATCTATCTGTAGCGTTTATTTTTAACAATTTAACAGACAGTATATGGATAAGAAGACGATGTCGATGAGATAAAACAATTGTAGTATGTTCCATCACTAAATAAATAAGTAAATAAAGCCACAAGTTATTGAAATACGAAATGCAAAAAACATGACTTGCAATATTTAGTATGGTTTCCAGCCAACATTTAACAGGAGCGTGTTAAGTGATGTCACCATAGCGGTGCGTTTTGTAGGGCACGGGAGTGGTGTCGTTATATATGAGAGCTAAGCGTTAACACGAAACAGTATTCTTGTTATGAACATTTACACATATTTCAACATATTTTGTGAAGGTTGCATAAATATTCCCCATCAGTCTGGGAGATTCGAGATTTTTAGAAAAGTTTAGGATTACAAATTTTTATAATACACAGCAATGCTTGCCAAAATATTTACCGAGTAACAATAAAGCAAGTGCTACTTTTCTGGACATCTGGTGTTGCCGTACTACTCCCAATAGTATTGAGTGCGTACAATTATTGCGTGTTTCTATTTACGCATGCGAGTGGAGTAGTCAACCCAGTCGAGTGGGACAAGTTGCTATTACGACATCTTCGACAGCGCTGAAGACGCAAAACAAATAATCACCCCACTGCGTCTAGCTTTAAGTCTTTCAGGTCTGTTGTTACCAGTAACAATCCGACCATCATGAGCAGCGCGCGGTGCTATACGATGATGCCAGGCCCGAAGCCCTTACCTCTGATAGGCAACTCTTGGCGCTTTGCTATCGGCAAAAAACCTTGGACGCCCCGGACTCTCGACGTGACACTGTGGTTCCTGAGAGCTTTAGCCGGTGCTGGAGGAGCAGCTAAAGTAGCCAAGCTTTTCGGACACCCCGATCTAGTGTTTCCGTTTTGCGCAGAGGAGACCGCAAGGATATACCGTCGAGAAGATTTCATGCCATACAGGGCAGTTGCACCGTGTCTCAAGCATTATAAACAAGAGTTGAGGAAGGACTTCTTCGGAGATGAACCCGGTTTGATTGGCATGTGCGTAAGATCTCCCAAAATCCAATTTTAAGTCACCCAACTTGTGCGTGATTATGGTGTTTGTTTTTTTGACAGTCACGGTGAACCTTGGTCGAAGTTCAGATCCAAAGTTTCCAAAGCTCTCGTAGCACCAGAAGCTGCAAGAGCGGCGGTGCCTGATTTGGATTACGTTGCAGACGATTTTGTTCACAGGTAAGGTAAGACTACAAACTAATACGTATTTTTGGTTGACCCTTTCTTTTTAAGACATGTATTATTAAAGTGTCGGATACGAGTATATTATATTTGTTACTATTGAACAAACGTGTTTCGAAAGCAATCAATTTAAAACAAAAATGTTCAATTAATTTTATCGCAATACCACAAGTTTAATAAAGTTACCTGCATAAGTTGTTATCGCCACCTTTCATGCGTTCCATATGCCCATATGAGTTACTTCGCAAAAAGTAGTCCTAGCTTGTACGAGATGCTACTAAACCAACTTACATTTTCATCTCTTGTGTTCTAGTAATTACGATCAAAGCAGTATTGCAAAGACATAAAAACCAAAATGGCTTATCGAAACAAGCAATAACTGCTGCAATGACCGCGGCACTAGTAATCTGACTGTAGAATCTCAGTTTAATGACCACATCCCGTTTTCAACAACGACGTCTGCGCATTTGTTTTGAGCGAAGATCACTGTGACTCATTGTTGGGAACAACAAACCCCATTCAATGAAAAACGTAACGTTTCGTTTGAGCGACTTTAAACGCGGAATATTAAACGCTTAGACGAGTTTAATTGGGTTTTAGGAAACCTAATTAACATATCAGCTACTTTCAAACGAACCGCCTTTGATTAACAATTAACAAGTCGTAGTTAGAGGTAGCACGACATGTGAAGACAAATTGGGTTAACAACGTGAACGTCCAATTATGACGGCGGTGTGATGATTTTTTATTTCGTTTTGTAGAATGGAACGCATTGTAAACGAGGATCGCGAGCTGCCAAAAGATTTTCTTACCGAGCTCTATAAATGGGCACTCGAATGTAAGTGATACTCGACAAGCCGTGTTGCTACTTGTCAGTCTCTTTGTGCTTTACCTGACTCGATCTAAGGGACTATTTTTCACTCATAATTATCTTTTTCAGCGGTCGGAGCCTGGGCTTTAGGCACGCGGCTGGGGTGTTTGAACGATAATGATGCTGACGCTAGGGAGATAATTAGATGCATTCATGGTTTCTTTCATAGCGTTCCAGAATTAGAATTATCTGCTCCCCTATGGAGATTATACTCGACGCCAGCATACAAGGCTTATGTTGGAGCACTTGATACCTTTAGATCGCTGTGCTTGCGAAAACTTACTGACAAAGGAGTGTGTGCACAAATAGCTAAGAGCTCTGGCGAGAAAGTCGCAGCGGTATTAGCTTTAGACTTGTTGCTGGTGGGAGTGGATACCACCGCCGCTGCAGCAGCCAGTACAATGTACTTACTCGCTAATAATAAAAGAGCACAAAGAAGACTACAAGATGAACTCGACAATTATTCGCCAAACAGAAGAACAATGACCAGTAAAGATTTGGATAAACTACCATACCTTAAAGCTTGCATAAAGGAATCCCTTAGGTGAGTTGGCTTTACAAATAGTTGATGAACAAATTATCATGATGATTATTGGCATAGTTTGAAAAATTTATAGTATTTGAGAGTTAGGAGGGGTGTCTTTACTTATGAATATCTACAAGATTTAATTGGCGTTTTCCGATAACAAATGAAGTTATTCTACTTAAATTATTGATTCCCACTAAACAGACCGTGTGTTGCTAGGTAGTCTGCTCGAAGGATCGCTTGTACAATGATTAAGTTTATTTCAGCTAACAAGGGCGTGATTTTTGGAGCCAATAGTATCTTTTTTTGGATAGTGTTATGCTTATGATAAAACAGTTTTCGTAATATTCTGCAGCCATAAAAAGTGATGCAGCGCCGCACCACAAGCCACAAACTTGTTATCTCCGACACTAAAGCAGGGTACGGTGGCAGTTTGCATAACATTTGCATCGCAAATATTATATGTTGCTAGGGTGAGGTGCAAATATTGGCCGATCCTAATCATACTGCGCATATACTTATTCCTTTCGCTAGAGACTTTTGAGACTCAAAAACCTGTGAACCCACCGCAAAATTATGCTAAGTCTTCCTTTATGTGTTCCTTTATCAAACTTGAAGCACTTAAAATAACTATTGTATTAAATTACGTAGATTATTATCAAACTGGATCTTGGGCGACTACATGGCTACTACAGCTGATAAGCGTGATAACCTTACTAATCAAATCACAGTTTTTTTTTTAATGTTAAACTATATTTCACCTATTGGTTTTCTGGATAGGTATTCCTATCCAGAAAACTGATACAGAATGTCCCTTGTACTTGTCTACTCCAATTCAATCTATGGATATAATTTATTCAAAGCTTTTGCCATCGGGTTTCTATTTGTAGCTTTAAAAACGGAACAACACCTACCGAAAGAACCTCTACACCCACGTATATTTTCGGACCACATTTTATTCATGAGTAGACATTTGCAGACTATCTTTGAGTAAGTTAAAAATATATTTGTCTATTGTCCAATCAAATAAGTATAATAAGTAACAAATTCGAAGTAATGAATGAGCAACTTTATTTTTAAAATAGCTAATTAGTACTAAATAGTAGCAGAAATATCAGGTGTGTTTTGTTCACCAAACGAGTCCCCCTATCAGCAACTCCTCCATTTCACAAAGCACCGGTACAGGCAAGTGATTAGCTAGACCTACTTGCCATGCAAATCACTTCTACGTAAACTACGGTCGTTTCATAAAATCTAGAGGTAAAACTGCTACGAGAAAGTTTGGTGTGTTGTCTAAAGTTAGGCAGTACTTCACCTCATCCATGCTACTTCAGCTATACCAAGCTCAGATAACGAGCTTGTACGGAATATTGTATATGGAATGGTTGTCAGCCCATCTATCAATTTTCTACCAGTTGCATTTCGGAGAATTCGCACAAGAACTGCATGAGATGATTCCGAAGAATGTTTCGATGAGACTTGGTATGAATGTATGTAACTAGACTAAAAAAATCGGTAATCTGTAGTGTCTTGGGAATTTAAGCCTTTTTCTTATTAAATATGCTGTTGTTATATTGAAATAATCTATTTTTGAGTTCTAAGAATTATTTTAATGTAGAAATATTAAAGCAGAAAATATGATACAACTTGTATCATCTTGTCGTAACATGACTACTGATGGTCAGCATCGGATTACATTGCACCTGAGTTTGATCTTATAAATCGATGCGTTCTATAATATCTAGTGTCTGATATATTTTAAATTTTTACCATAAATATGCATAATGATAGGTTATTAATATTTCAGAATCAAACCAGTCATTTTGGGAAACGGAAGGTGCATCCAATCAGACGCAGTTATATCCGGCTACAAAGTCCCGAAAGGGGTAAGATCATAATGCTATAATTACAAAGCAAAGCAAACATACCTTTTATACCAATTACTATATTAAACTTATTTTATCTCTTTCAGTCGCACATAGTTTTTCCGCACTACATACTGTCAAATGAAGAACGCTACTTCCCATCGCCTCAGGAATATGTCCCAGAGCGTTGGCTTAGAGATAGTGAAGTTTCAAAGCCTGTATGGCAACAGCAGGGATGTGCAAATGTAAAGGAATCAAAGAAACAAAGAATACGTCTAAACGCAAAAAAGTCAAAGATTGAGGATTTGTTGAAGGGATATACGAGAGAACTAAGCTATGTATGTCCACAAAATGAAACAAGTGATGATGTGTGTCGTAAGCAAAGGGAAGTGGGGATCCACCCGTTCGCGTCACTTCCCTTCGGGTTCGGCCGGAGGATGTGTATCGGGAAGAGATTTGCGGAAGCAGAGTTACAACTTTTATTGGCGAAGGTTGGTTGGATTAAGTCTCTAATAAAAACTTTACAAAGCTATTATCCTGTTCAGTGAAAACACAAGAAAAGTGAAAACAAAAAAAAATTGATATTACTATAATGTCATGATCAGTGGCTATGATTTTTTTTGTAGTAAGTAGTGTTTGGTAGTAGTTTTTAGTTGAAAGAATAAAGACACTGCCCGTAAAAAAGTATAAAAAAAAAAACAAATTGATTTTCAGTGCAAAACAAAGATTCAGTGACTAATTTAGTTCATTTCAAATTTTACAGCAGAAGAATGATAGGATGCCATGATGTTATTTGAATTAATGAGGGCTATAATTTTTATGACCATTATTATTAACAGCTAATGTATCAATTGTTTCAACGTGCTAACCGCAAACAATGTGATCATCCTGAATTGTGAAAGAGAGACAGAGAGAGAGACCAAGGACGATTGATTCTGGATTTTACATGATAACTGAATCGACGCTGCAATATCAATATGTCAAACATAGGGCGAGTAGGCATGGAAAAATCAGAAACAAAGCACGTGCCGTTCTAGTGTTTACCGAAATTATCAACATGGGGAATGATCTCGATAGTGTCCGATGGTGATACTACTGATAAGCTAATGCTGAGTAAACATTTCAGATATTCCGCCGATACGACGTATCCTGGCGATATGGAGCGCTGACATACAGTGTGACGCCTACGTACGTACCGAACGAGCCTTTGCAGTTTACAATTGAGAAAAGAAGACAGCATGATAATAATCTGGAGGTTAGATGAGGTTAGAATGTAGCTGATAGTTTCATTTGTGGCAAATTAAATTGGGGACGCAAACAGTTAAGAAAATTATTTATTTGAATTTTTTTTTTAAATTCATTCCTATCTATTACATATTTGTCTGTGGCGACATGTGACGTCATGTGACGAGAAAACCTGTCGACGTGTAAATAGCAATCATGAAACTCTCAAAGTAAGGTGGCCATTGTATAAAATAGTATACGTACAAGTAGAATTATACTAGTTGAAGATTGCCAAAGACTTTATCAAGTATCCAAACACGGAGTAACTAATTATTCGTTTTTAAGGAAAATGTAAGCATTGATGTTTATAAAATGTGTTTTTACTACTAATAAAAATATATTGTGACCTAGTGGCTAAGTAAGAATTTAAATGACTAACGACTAAAATATAATAAAGTAATGAATAAAATAGAAACCCTGTCCCACCTATTCCAATGTTATAAAGTGTTTATACTAAAAAAGTTTTGTGTTCTCGTTTTCGCACAAACAGGATTCTCCCTATAAGTATGTCAAAATTTGACTAATTGCTGAAAGTTAAATGAAATCTGAATTATCCATTCATCGATCTTCTAAAAAAAGAATGCAAAAGCGACCTTTAACGTGAGAATAATAAGGGCCATTAAAAGTCGGACAATAGAAGTCACGAATGTTATCAAAGCTAATTTACCGGAGCACCAATAACTAGTTGTGATTATACACGGATGATTCATTCAGGACCAACCTAGTAGGTATAAGTCTAATGAACCACAAACCACACCTTTATGTCGTAGTGACAAGGTTGCCAGTCTCGTCTCTTAAAATCAATTCGACCCATTTTCCCAGAAGTAATTATAGTAACATGAATTCACACTACTACGAGGACCACTCACTATTGTTAGACCAATTTGAGTACTTAACATTTGGACTAAACAAATTATAGGTGCATAGAAACTATGGAAATAAGTGTTGAGAAGTTTACTTGTGATACTTTACTTAATTACTGTACTGACTATGGTCATGAGTATGAAATTTGGTGTCATAATATGTAAGGCTAACCACCTATGTGAAGCTTCATCTTCGCAATGACCAAGTATGTGGTTGTGGACTCACTATTTAGCTGAATCGTTGAGCTGGTACTCGTTGGAGCGGCCGAAGCATTCTTGCACGCCAGCGTCAGCCCAGAGCCTCTTCATCGCCGCGAGGAGTTCCTCACTGAAAGGCTCTGTGTCTTCCATCCGCTGGATCACGTCGAACACCATCTTGCCGTCGCTCTGTAGAAAAAAAAGTATGTGAAACACTGTGGATTAAACAAAAGCAGCCTTATTAATAAACACGAACTAGCTTTAGACTAGTTACACCATCTTTTGTCTCTTTCGATCCAGCTAAATATTCCAGTAGCAAAAAAAGGACAAAAGCGGAAGTAACTAATCCGAGACTAATACCCGTTTATTAATAAGGCTGAAGGAGTCTTGAAATATTTCATATAGTCATGTCCATTGTCAGTTAGAATTTCTATAGTTTGCTGACACTCTTGGGTTTTGGGGTGCGCAAGAAACTTCGAAGACGTCTTTCGCATTACTGCTTTCCCAGTTGAGCTGCTCTATTGAAATATTTTCTGCGCTATTTTTTTCACTAGCGATCCTGTACAGTTATGTCAATAAAACTTTACCTCTCTGAAATTGGTGAGGACAGTTGCGCAGTAGTCATTTTCATACAGCTGCAAAACAAAATATGACTGTACATGCCGCACGGTCTAACTTCAGAGTGGGAAAGATTTATGGACATCGCTGTATGTGTGCACTTTCGTCAATGTTCGAGTGATAAGTTTCGAAACAAAGCAGTCACGAACGTCAACTGGCCAACCGAGGTTTACTTCAACTATAACTAGCCCATGGGCAAGCCATTAGCAGAGTGTAGTAGTCCCAGTACAAGAATAGGATAAGGGAATAGGCGACATTCTTTTGTCTACAGCATGTAAATTTTTTTAATTGTTATGTAGTAAAATTATTGTATTAATATGTTAAGTATGTCTTGACGTCCGTGGTGCCACAAATGTGTTCCGACTGAAAATCAGTTATTAAGGTCTTAGGACCTTAATTGTATGCTGAGTCGGAGCCTATTCGTGATACCATGTAGTATTGTTTTATTGTTTTTGTATTACGTATTTTTTATCAGTTGTGTGTCACGAATAAATGTTTTTTTCTTTCTTTCTATTCTCCTTAGTCTGCATTACTATCACTGCGATCACCAAGACACCTGCCAAGCGTGGCTATAACGGGGGAGACATACATTCTGTAATATGTATAATGTATTTTAAAAAAGCTGATGATATGATGTGAGATAAATAAGTTCGTAAATATTATATTTATTCCTGTATATGTACTTCATTGGTGAGACAATAAAGAGTTCTATATCTATCTATAATTTCCAATTGTCTAGTAGGAATGCAGAATTCTTCACGCTTGCTAAATCTGACAGAAGAGATGAAGCCAAGCATCGTCGTTTAGGTAAATTACTTGTTTCGTGTACCGCGAAGAATTTTATTTCTTTAATACACAATTACGCATAACATCACATCATTACGACGCTAGGGCGATGTGCACGCATACATATGCAAATATATTTAACTAAACGTACATACATGATATAAAATAGGCATAGCATAATCAAATATAAAGATTAGCTTTTTTTTTTAGTTTTGGCTCCACACTTTTGTGTATTTAGCCAGTGTCAAGTAATTGATAATTTATCAAGTTATCGATATTTCACGCAAATATGTGTCAAGTCACAGTCGAAGTCATCAAGTCAAGTCATAGTCAAGTCAGTCTATCCATAGTCATACTCCTAGTAAAATGGTGGCAACTTTACTTGAAGCTTCTATGGAGTTTTGGAAACAACACGAAAAGAAACGTTTCACCATCATTATACCATTTTCTCACACTCACGCCTGTAATCCAGCACTTACGAATAAAATGCCACCAATTTTATGCACTAACACTGAAAATAACACAAGTTTTGGAAAATAATACAATGCGGTGACGCAATCTTTTTCGCTTTTCCGCCAAAAAACTCAAGATTAGCTTTTCAGTCTCGTGCTGATAATTACAAGACGACAAACCGTGAATGTACTAATTTATAATTTTTACTTTAGCAAAAAGTGTGAGACTTAGCAATGATATCACTTTTATCCATTGATGTTATCGGTGTACCAGTAAAAACGTTTGACTATAACTGACATAATATTAAAGACGGAAAGAATGAATGTTCCAAGTGAAAGTTATGAGCTATGAATGTTCCCAATTTCCCATGTTCACTGCCGAGCTACCAATTATAGCGGTAGATGTACATTTATATACATTCGTAATGATTAGCACTTTTATCTGCAACTGTTGAGGCACCGCGTCGCTTTACATCAGGTAATCAGGCCAGCTCGTCGTTCATAAACATTTTAAGAAATTGTAAAAAGTGACATTTTAATTGCGTAATTGAAATTGGGAATGATTTACAGTATGTACTGAACTACATCTTTTATTTTATACGCGTATTTTATTTTATCGTATTCTTTCTTCTTCTTTTACTCGATAAATAAAAATTAAATGGATTCCAAGAGAAGACATTCGGACAGTTTTTTTTTCCATAACTAGAGAATATGCGAAAAGTGCAAATGAGTAGGGTCTATTGATAGTAGTCATAAGTGCCATAACACTGATAATATTTTACCCATAGTAACCATAAGTACTGAATTGATAACGCAAAACTATTGTTAAATGTAAACTCAACACTATCCATGTGTACATACATAACGCCGTCAACTATCGATCGCTCTGCAACACGTTTCCAAATTCCAATTTTCAGCATCGCTCCGGTCCCCAGATAATTCGCATTCTCTCACATTTTGACACATCTATTTTATGTCGGTTTCCGTTCGTGTGCCGACGCCATATCGGCTCAAGCAGAGTTTACTGACCCCCTTCTTTAGGGGATACGCTAAGCCGATTAGCAATATTTATCGGATGAAGCTCACGGAACAGCCGTATGCGTTTCGATACGCATTACGAGTACCATAATAATATATGGACTGCTCAGATCGAACTTGCTAAATCTGCAGTTAAAATGCGAAAGTACTGGCACTATTGTTATTTATTATATGGTGGAAGTGCTCAAGTCGCAGTTTAATTTTATTCATACACCTAAAGTAAAAAAAAATTGGTATTTATTTTGACGACCTCGTGATTTTTAAGTTGAATTCTTTCTAATAAAAAACCCATAGCAAGACTGTTTCGAAAGCACATTTACTAGTACTACCCTTCTATTTTATTTTCTACTAGCTTCTGCCAGCGACTTCACCCGCGTGGCCTATAGGAAAATTATTCAACCACCCGTTTCACCCTCTTAGGGGTGGAATTTCAAAAAAAAATTTCTTAGTAGATTCTTACACTTTACAAAGAACTCCCAATTTTCAAGTCTTTAGGACTAGCGGTTTAGGCTGTGCGTTGATATATAAGTCATTCAGTCAGTTTTATATGTATAGATTTAGAAATAAGTTGTAAGAAATACCATTAGGTACACGCTAAAAAGATATTAATTTAATTATTGGATTTTAGTGTAATATGCTGCGATTTTAAAGACTCGTCAGTAAAATAATAATCGTCATTGTAAAGCTCCGAAGGCGCATGCGCGCGCCCCGGCCGCTAGCGGAGCCCCCGGTCCGACGCCATTCATCCCGCCACCTCACCCTACCGGGAATAGCAAGGCACCCTCCAGCTAAATACACACATTGCATATTCATTTAAACACATTCGCGTCCATTTGCCGATTATAGGGTAGGCTTAGCGACGCAGCGTTTTAACTACACAGAAAAGGAAAATTATCGTTTAATTTTCCACTTTAAAATTTACGTAAAGTCTTCAGTGTTCTTTTCTTTCCTCTATTCGAGCGCGATATAATCACATTCTAATCTCGTTTATCACCAAGTCTGTACTTTTATGTTTAAGATCGATTATAATATCGCGTAGGTCCTCTCGGAAGCTGCGGTTGAGATGTCAACTGCCTGATCCGTTTATTTTATTATTATTCTGCAGGCCCAGTGCACTCGAAACTTAACATCTGTCATTTAAGAGAATACCATTCTGTAACATCTAATTCTTCCATCTCCTTTAATACCATCCATATATGGTTGAAATTCCTTCAACCCGCACTAACGTTTCGCTACTAACTTTATAGTATGAACATCTAATTAAAATGGAACAACTTGCCGGCGTCCTTGTTTCCATTTAACTATAACCTGGGAGTTTCCCGGCCAAGTGAGCCATATTCTAGGCAAACATGCTCCATCTTAGATAACGTTATTGCTTAACATCAGGTGAGACAGTGATGTAAGGCCATACCAATAAAAAGAAGAAAAAAAAATAATAAGAATAAGACAGACTTTTTTTTATGTAATTGAATGATGTGACGAGCTAGTCGTTCACCTGATGTTAAGCGACACGGCCGCCCATAACAGAACAGTGTCACTCGGAACTCCAACATGTAAAGTTTTTCACTAGCTACATTGCCTTTCAAACCGGAACACAAAAGTGCTTGCACACTACTGCTTGGCGGCAGAATAACTAGCAAAGCGGTGGTACCTACCTAGACGAACTTTGCAGAAAAGTCCTACCACCTAGACTGATAAAAACTTGAATTTTAACATTGTTATTTGTTAGGTACAATAATTTGGGCGCTTTCGGCAGAAACAATCGATAATGATAAAGATAAAGAAGAAAAACACCGACAAAGGACCGAGAGACATAGATAAATCGGTGCTGCAGTTGCGGTAAAGATTATAATTATGCAGATATCAGGGTTATCGATTTCTCAGTATGTGTTATAACTTACATTGCAGCCAAGTAACAACTTAAGTACATTAAACTGTCTCTCACATTATGAAAGTTACGGTTTTCATAGAAACGAATAAATACATAATTTTAACACCTGTACTTCGATAAATATATTTACCGCGGAGTAATTTTAGAAATAATTGTAGAAGGTAATTGACAAATAAACGTAATTAGTCACTAAAATGTGAAAGGCAAAATAGGAAATGTGAAATTTTTCTGACGATGTATAACGCGACACGGAGTGCACTTCAAGTAGTGCACTCCGTGTCGCGTACCCATTGGGTGATCACGTAACTCGATCGCAACAAATAGAAACACAAATTAGTAAGGATTTGACAGTTCCAATACGCAGATTATGTGCACAGTTAGTATGGAAATTTCTCCTGTTGCATTGCAATCAAAGTTTCGTGATCACCCCGCAGAGGTACGAGAAATTGTATTTGATATAACGTCATCGCACATTTATATATTTATACGTCATATACATTAACCCGTTATTTAAAAAATACCTTGTCCGACGACTCGTGGTCGTGGCCCATAGTTAGGATTGAAAAATATCATCCATGGCGCCTGTTCTTTCTTTGTACATTTCATCACACAAACACATGTCTGGCAGTACTGTCAAGCAATCACTACTTTTAAGCCTCTGCGATAAGGACCTTATTATGTAGATATACACGCTGAAGGGTTAGATTGACGGCGCCATTTGCACAGCGATAATGACTCACAGACATTTATGTACTAATAGCAGTATAGGGGGCGGCCTACGGACTAGTACGAGGAACTGCAACATAGCACGCGAATAAACATACACGGATCGATTGTTTGAATTTTCTTTAGTCAAACTTTTAGCCGTTTGTATAATGCGTCCCTACAGCGATACCAGTGCATCATACTTCACTCTGAATACGATAAGCATTTGATAAAGGGCGACAACGTACAATCGCTTTGTCTGTGCAAAGATTTACGTTGCCACTAATATTATTAAAATCGAATGTATTATTTAGCAGGACAAGTTGAGTTTTCACTTTTGACTGCAAACTGCAACATTGTCATGACTGCGAAGCACTTCCCTCGTCTGCGTCACATTGCGTGTTCGTGTGTCGAACGAAAATAATGTCGATTTTAGATCCGCCTAATTACTGTACTGTAAAGTTGTAAATTGCATTCCACGTTGAGCGTGCTAAATGGGAAGGGTCAGCAGGGAAAACCATGTGAGGTCATAAAGCTTCAGGACAGAGCTAGGATTGAGTAGTCATGTGTCTAGAAAAAGGACTCAAAATGCACCATTTAAACGCGTCATATACATACCATAAATGAGTTTATGGATCAGAGTATCTCACAAATCTGCACAAAATAAGACATCAATAAGTCTAATGTTTCAGGCTGGTATCATGACATAGTATAAAATTAAAGCTTAGATTACAATGATCAATGGCAGCACAGCAAAAGGGTAATAAAGGCTAAATATCGTTCATAATTTCGGAAGAGTTCCCAGTAGCATAGTGTTAGTAATCTTGTATTTTATAAATTAGTTACTGCTCAAAAGACAGAAATTTATGAAAAGGTCATATTACGTTGTGTAACCAACCAACGACCAAATAAATCGACAAGATGCCGTCAACAGGTACAGCGGAAGAGAGATACCTTATCGCGGAACCATTCCGACAGCCCGTTGTTTTTAGAGATAACGCGAGAATTGAAAGGTTCTTTACGAGACAAGATCGAGTGTCACCAACCAGAATTCTTTATTACTAAAATCACAGTATATTTTGGGAAAAAAGTTGTAATTGTGCGTTAATTTTAGTATAGTTTAGTATAGAATTAGAGTTTAAGTAAGTTATACCAGACCTAACAAGTATTGTGTTATGTCATCATCATCATTATTTGCACTGTTCCCACTTTATTTGTGGTCGGTGCAGTTTTCTTCTTCCATCCTCCTCTGTCTGCCGTCACCGTTGCCTCCGCATTCTTTTCATTCGTATCTGCCCAATTCATCCATATTTTCCTCGGTCTTTCTCATTCCTACCATCAGTTCTAATCGTCTTCATTCTTATTCATCAATATTTTCATAATATGCGTTTTATCCCTCCGCATAAGATATTTAATGTACAGTCAATACCAAGCCAAACAATCCCTTTTAACTTTTCTGTCACTGTATATTATCTTCTCTATGACAAATTTCTTACTATCTAAAAAGAAAGCCTAGCTCTAACAGTTGATTAAAAATAATTACTCAATTGATTTTATTTTTAATTTTTAAATATCATCAAGTGAAACTATATAGAAATTCTTATCCTGGCGAGTAAGTATGCAAAAACTGTTACCGATAACATTTTTGCTAACAAACTGTTACTGACAACAATTTTTGCATACTTACTCGCATCTTTGAGACCATCTAAAGGTACTATTTTATAACATATAACATAATTTAGAATACACATATTAGGAATATGCACCAAAAAACATATTCAAACCACATACATTTGACACTCATAAGAACTGGTGTCGAATAATTTAATAAGTTGTAAGTGCAGAATGCACGGTTCGTCCGCACACCAAGCTCGTTTCATGAATAAGGATTAGCCAATATTGATCTCTATAAAACAGCGGACATTTCGTAGAACCATTCCCAGTACGTCCCTAGTGACGGCACTGACTGAGGACGAATGAAAATTGAAAACTATATTGTATGAACTGCATTGTATCATGTAAAGAAACACCAACGTAAATGGGTAATTTATAAGGAATCGGGCATCTCTTTAATAAACTTGGCCATAGAACTTGGCATAAACTGGCCAGATCAAATGACCAGAAGTGCTAATATGAGCTAGAAAAATAGGCATCTATTCTCTCGAGAAAACATTGGACCAATGAAAACGCGACCAAATGTTTATGACGCGATACGCGTGATCGTTCATTGGTCAAACGGTTTCTAAAATGAAGAGATACATGTCGATTTTATAGCTTATGCTAGCCCTGCAGGTGAGGTGATGACAAGCGGAACAAGTCTTACCGAAAGCGGGAAAGCGATATTTCGAATATTCGACAGCACGATAAGACGAGCGTTGGTTTGACGGTTTAAGGAAGAACGTGGCTGGATATATCTCAGGGTGTAAGATAAGCGAAAGGTGGACGAAGCTGTGAATAAAAGGACTCAGATGCTTTTCACTTGGAAGTAACCTCTATACGTCACAGTGTCTTGTTTGTTTTATAATGTAATGTGCAATTAAATCAACTTATGCGTTGGAATGAATGCGTAATGCCAAGCCATACTATATATAAACGATCCTTTAAGTGTCCTGTTAATTCGTCCATGAATAAGCGAGATAAAGTTCGAATTTCTCTTCCAAGTTGCTCCATGATGACTGGCAATAGTCAAAAATAACTAGAATCGCTTTAGTCGTTTTCATTATAATCGAAAATAATTAACCAGAGCATTGCACTATAATCAAAATTCCAGGCGCCGCGCCACCGCCGCCGCTGCGCCAATGCAGTTGTTTCTGCTTTAGAATACAAGCCAGTTTTTATGCATGATTTACTCTTTACTCATATTGTGAGTGCAAACATGTGCATTTAGGGAAGCGCGTGGACTTTTAACGATTCGTTTATTATTCATACAATCAACTATGCTAATATTGTCGCTCTTTCAGCATTCAAAATACATAAAATAAACTCTGTGCAAAATAGTTTAATATTTACTATGGCTTACAAATTTGCTTTGGAATCAAAGGGGCGCTATACTTATATCCACTTATATCTTATTTTTGTATGTAAGTATATACCTATAATTACCTACATACGCAAACTGCATAAGAGCTATAGAAATGTCTTTTACGGAGACTGCGAAAAGTAATGCTTATGAAGAGGTTGAAAAAAGTACATATACTTAACTACAGCTTATAAAAGCTTTGAGTCATACAAAACAATCTTAAGGTGATGATGAATAATATAGATTACAAATAACTTAGATGACTGTTGATGCTTACCTCACGGTCCTTATTTCCATAGGTGATGCCTAAGTTGGGCATAGCGCGCAAGATGGCCACAAGTGACTGGATCGTGTTGCTGTAAACTACAGGCCTGTACTGTTTGAAATCTTCATTTGTGAAGCCACTTTCGTGGATAATTCTGCGGACAAACAATTCCTAGTTAACAAAACGTACAATTTACATAAAATAGGTAAAAATACGGTAATAGGTTAAATCATTAATTAAATTATTATTCAGCAAACAGAAAAATGCTAGTTTTTCCGGTTTGAACTTGGTCGCAAGACAAAGCCATCCAAACCAAGATTTCTGCAATTAGCAAACTACAGTGTCCTTCAAATCAGAACACAGTAATATAATGTATTTATATATATATCGTGGGTTCGATTCCCACCCAGGACAAACATTTGTGTGGTGAACATCGATGTTTGTTCTGTGTCTGGGTATAAAAATTTTATTATATGTATGTATTTCCAACAAACAATTTTATAAGTTTTGTATTAGTTATCTGGTACCCATACAAGCTTGGCTTAGTTTGCGGCTAAATGGCGCTGTGTGAAATGTTACACTTGTGTATGTATGTATGTATATAATATATGTAATATATCATTAATGACACACATCACATTATACGTCGGTCGGTCATCATTATATTTACGGCGTTAAAATTGTAGAAGACATTTTCACATATAATTAAAATAATATGTTATCTTTGAAAAGATTATATAGTCGCAACTATTTGTATCAAATCGAGAGAACAACTAAGTTACAGGGTAAACGTTAAGAGTTACTCATCGATCACTCTCAGTGTGATTCATAGTTCAATTGCATTTAACCTCGAATCAGGTTCTGAAGCTGTTGAAGGTCGTTTCTATAACAAGTAACTAGGACTATCCGTTATTGTATAAAGGATTTTATATATCCCGCGAATGCTTTGAGTCTTCCAGCATGATAAAATTAAAAACTACAATGACTAATGCCTTTGACACGTTAACGATAATCGACAGTGCCTCGACACAGTCTACTGTTTTAGTTAAAAAAATAACATTCCGAGTACTACCATAAAAAGGCGACTAATTATAATCCAAAGTCAAAACCACATCCTTAATAGCATATTGTAAATAAAAACCGCATTCAGACGATATAATTCGGTTAAACATGTGTTATCATAAATCTATTACTTTATTCGAGCAAAATCAATGAATTCAAACGAAAAGTGTCCAGATAAACGCTAAACGCTATGGAGTGTATTATCTTGCAAAATGAAATGACTCTACGAACGCCGTAGTGAGACGGCATCACGTCATCCACCACGGCTCCAACTTTATAAATTATCACTTGCTACAAACTCCGTTTCACAGCTCCAATATCCTCACTCGTGAAAACAGGTGACAAACGAGTGCTTGACTTAGAGAATTTATTTCTCTGACTGACTCTAAGCATGTCATAGCTTCATCCAGACAAGTTACATAATAAGTAATTTAAGGATGCGATCGATATAATACTTTACCTACTCCAACATTTTCAGAAGTCTAACAATGAAGCCGCTGCATGTATATTTATTGGCACGCTTGCTATGTACATCTTATAAGGCGTGACATATTTCAATACAATGGAACTCGACCGAACGGTCAACTATCTGCTTTAAGCATTCCAATCTTTATAAACTTCGCGAGAAACTGTAGAAGATAGTATGGTTTTTTTACTACGCTGCTGCTAACGAGCTGCCCTACGGAAATGACTGCTGTGTACTTCGATCATGCTGTCTATCGAGTCGACCCTAAGCATACAGGATAAAGATGAAGAATGACTTCTAAGAACTAATTCTACCAAGGCCAGAAGACTTGTAATAAGCAACAATGAAATATTTTCTTCGAAATTATGACCGGTCAATTGTTAAGGTAAGCCTTAATTAGGTCCTTGTATGAATCAAGCTTGCCTTTGCCTTTAACTGCAGGACTCAGCAGACAAGTTTTATAATAAAATAAAATAAAAAAAAAAAATATACCAACCTTTTTATCTTGGAAAACCAAGATTAATTTTTCTTTTTGGTCTCGGTAGTGTAAGCAATTACGAGTTCAAAATTTCATCCAAATCTGTAGTCGTTTTAACGTGACAGCAGCACAAATAAGGACACAGGATTTAAGTTTCTTAGCGACAACAACGTTTGACTTTTACATATTAGTAGTAAAAGGATGTTCAAACTATGACGCAAACGGTCTAATAATAATGCAAAGTACTGTGTGTTTATAATTTTAGATGTGAGTATAGAAGTGTAGACTACCCTCGAAGGACTAAAAATGATGGGCTTGACTGTGAAAAATTTGACGTCAGACGTCTGGCGCTACTGTACTGGCGCTTCACAGATTTCTCCCATGGCCACATCCGGGACGTTGTGACGTCACCAACACACCATCTAACATCCAGTGATAACTATTCACATCATAATATTTATCACTATTGAGCGACTTCATAATTTTTAAACGTATCTGTCACTTTCGCATTAGACTATTCATTACATTAATCTTTGATTTCTCTAGCGGTCGTTAACGAAACTGGTTAAATTGGCACAATTTATGTTTATTTTAAGAGCGCAACAGTGGTAAGATTATTATAATTATTTTTCATTCACTGTATATAACAAAACAACCACAACAAACAAACTCAACTTGAAATATCGCCATGAATAGTGCCTAGCAGACTATAGCCATTATTGCAACTATCTCCACCACTAACTTACGATACGACCGTAAATTAATTTTACTTTATTGTGCACTCAGAGCTGTCAAAACATTATTCAATACATCAATTTTATTCAATAAATAATTCTGATTCCGTATTTGTGTTATTTTAAACTTACTTATTATTATTCCTCATAATTCGAAATCTTGTAGTGCATGGCATGCCCTAATCCGTAGCGTAAAATAAAGACGTGATTTGTTGATATAGCCCGAGTAAACACCGTGATTAGATTACACCAAACAGTGCATTCTTTCAGAGGCAAGATTGTTCTTAGAAATGAAGTAACAACAAGAAACCAAAATATTGGTTTTGTTTTGGGTATTTGGAAAAGTATTCGATGACCAATCCTGAAGGAAATGAAGGTATATATTTAAATGTGTATAAACAACTGAGGTTGGACCGATATTTTAATTCCCGCACCCTCAAAACATTACTGCTGGGTACTACTACATAATTGTACCGCTACAACAATTCATCAGAGTCATACTTGCCCTTGATCGATGTTCATTTAGCATTACACAGCGTCAGTGACACTATTTGATGTTGCCATATGAACGTCACAATGCGTTACTGTTACCATATCTGAGTAACCATAAATCACGGGTCCAAAATGTGACGTCAGAACACTATCTAATAGAAACAATGAACTGATCAAAGCAAACACGTGAACCACTGATAAATAAATTAACACTACACATCTAACGTTCTCATTGGACATCGGTACCTACTCACTAATATCTCATTGATATATATGTACACGAGCTTCTGCCCGCAGCTTCTGCCGCGGCGTGGCCTATGGGAAAATAATTCAACCACCCATTTCACCCTCTTAAGGGTGGAATTTCTTTTCTTAGCGAATGCCTACGTCATAACATCTACCTGCATGCCAAATTTCAGCCCGATCCGTCCAGTAGTTTGGGCTGTGCGTTGATAGATCACTATGTCAGTCAGTCAGTCAATCAGCCACCTTTGAGTTATATATATTTAGAGATTATGCACCATACAAATATTACATTATATTTTACAAGTTACTAAGTTGATACCTATTAATAAGCACTTTTTCTCGATTATTGAACGATAAGCGTGTAATTAAAACAGATTACAGCAATCGATAATTATCAATTCTAAATATCGCTCCATGTGGGGATATAACAACATTGCTATCACCGCTAATACTTTATCACCGAAATGTAAAACGCTTGTTGACAACTCGTCGACAAATAGATAGTTCGATAGCGTACAATCGCTCCATGTTGGAGGTAGATATACGATATTATTGATTAAGTTACTTGTGTTATACGATTTCCTATTATCTCCCTTATCTTGGAACATCAATCAAACGGAAAGACCCTTCAGGTTTTCTTTGCCCTCCTTTGATACACAAACATTTGAAGATAATAGGAATTTATTCCGTAGGATAAATTATTTTGATACTCACTTCATTTGTTTGACTATAGTACTCTTCCCCGATTCACCAGCACCTGTGGACAAAGGTCAAATATGAACAAAATGTATATACGTCGGTTAAACTTAAATGTAAATAATAGAGCATGGGATTTCCTGTACCTTGAAATGAGATTAATATTAAAATACATTTAAAATAAAAATCTCAGTGTGAATATATCTGTAACTTGTGCAAGTTAATAAGTTAAGAAAACAAAATACAATAATAAAATATCTTTCGTAGTCTTTCTATCATTCGTAGTAAATTCGAAAGATATTTTCATACCAAGTAGCGCTAGTTCAATGGATTTAAAGTCGGCTTCTTCGATGCGCTAACTGTAAATAAAACCGCCAGTGATATAAAAACTTTAATTACCCGCCTAAATGTAAACCGTTACAGCCAACATTATGCACGTCTTGTTGGTAGATTGAAAATAGCACCAAGATATAAATTAAAATGCTCCTGAGATCACCTCGCACAAACAAGGCTGTCAGATTTGAAGTCAATATTTCATCCGAAATTAATTCCCAGTAGAGATTTGCCGACGATACTCGCTAAAATCTATTAAAGAACCTTCACGAGACAGGCTTCCGTTTATTAAGAAAACGGATCACTTAATTTAAAGCGCAAATTAAACGAGGATCATCCAAGTAGAAAAGTCAGGACTAAGCGAATGAGCCTAAAAATGAATCTAGCATTTTCTGGTCGCCTCGTTTAGGATTAATTACATCCCTTAAAACTTATTCTTGCTCGTGTCTCTCGTAACGGTCACCAAGATAAACATTTTTGCAATATAATGACCAAATAGTACCTGCGAATAAACAAAAATAATATCCAAAATCGAAATCTAAAAAATACATAATTATTACAATAATTAATGATGTGACAATAATATTCTGTCTGTATAATTCTTGCATAACTAAACCCAATTGTAAAATTACGTGGGAGCAAACATGGGCCCTGTCAAATACAGGTTGCAAGTGGCATGACCCCAGTTGATTGTAATTGGCTCGGCAGCAGCGCGAACGGCCGATCTTTGACCTCGAGATACACATATCACCTATACTTGCAGAGACAAACACACTTCTGATTTAATATCTGAATTATTCGTACCATTCAGTATGAACGAAATATCAAGTGAGCAGTTCATGTTGCAATCAATAATCTGACGCACGCACGCACGCAGCTTGCAAACGCGTTAGGGTACATATCAAGGTATCAAATCAAGCATGTTTAATTTTGGGAATTCAAAAATACTGAACCGACACGTTTTTTGGTGTTTTGGCGGTTATTGTTTGTAAAATTCCGTACCCGTTTTAAAAACTTTTACTAATATCACTTTGGCGTTCGTTTTACTTTCAAAATTCGACAATAATGTTTTTATTTCTGAACCAATTTGTATTTTACGAGTCATTAAAATCTTATTCAAGTTAGTAGTGAGATATAACGTTATTTATGGGGACAATAAATAAAAGCTTTAGAGTCCGGTGAACAACTGACATTTATTTTTGCTACCTACAAAACTAAAACATAATAATATCGTAGTACCCTACACGTCCCCCCCTTAAATAAAAATGCTTACCACTAACAAGTTATAAATACAAACATATAACTAGTAGGTATACAATTTCATCAGGGAGAGAATGCCGATAGCTTGGGCCAGGTTGGATATCGATGACCAAACATGCTCGGTATGTACATATACGCACATGTTTGATCACTGATACATAGGTGTGTTCTATGAAACTGCTCACACAATATAAATTTACAAGTATAAATTGTATACGTGTTTGTTAATTATTATACCCATACTATCCGACAACAAATCAACCTAACGTAAATTTATAAATAACAATTGATTGATTAACATATAACAGGGGTGATCACGAAACTTCGATTGCAATGCAACACGAGAAATTTCCATAATATAAACAGCGTATTCAAACTGATAAATCCATACATATTTGTGTTTCTAACGGTTGCAATCGATTTACGTGATCGCCCAGCAGGCTAACACTATTATAAAAGGGAAATGAAATAAAAAAAAAAATGTAGCTTTCCTTACTTTAAACAGAAACTTAAACACCTCTTAATGTAAAACTAATAAAATAACAATGAGTAAATATAAATGAGAAAAAATGTAAATGTAAATGAGTATAATAGATGTAGGTAAGTACACCGCATATTAATAGGTAGGTATATAATATAGGTATTACTTTCTAAAAATAAATAGATGGTCTAGTGTTGTGTAACATGAAGACTAAGATCCATTATATTATTCCTACAACAACCTATTTTAATACACCTACTGTCGTAATTATACATATTTTCCTTGAAACAGGCACGAACGTTTAGTACGCAAATTTGATTGTTCACTCTTTTCTACGGATGCTTGAGCCGGTTTCGGGTGTACTTGACCAACAACGGACCTAGTCGGAGTCGAGGTGTCTACGATTACATCTGAGGTTTTCGCCTGATTGCCATCATCGGTTGCATCATCGAATTCATCGTCGGAAGTAGTATGTTCATTTTGATCTAAATGAATCGATGAATGTCGCAAAGATGTAAGAGGCTTATTGGGCAATATTTGGTCAATATGTCTTTTTAAATCTCGTCCATCAGAGGTGCGAACGCGGTAGGTAAGGGGCGCGTCGCGCGCTTGCACAACCGCTGGAGCCCACTTGTCACCGCGCGCACGATATTCCCGCGCCAGCACGTGGTCACCGGGGGCGACGTGCCGCTCGGCGCCCGGCCGCAGCCGCGCCGCGGTCGCTGCCGCCTCCTCGCTGGCGCGCTCGGCGCTCGGCCTGAGTACGTCCAAGCGGCAGCGGAGGCGTCTGCCGAGCATCGCCATGGCTGGCGCCACACCGGTGGTGGCGTGCTCACAGTTGCGATAGTGAAATAAAAATTTTGTAACTGCTGTGTCGATATTTACGCCGTCGTGTACAGCTTTTTTCATCGCGCGTTTTACCGATTTAACAGCGTTTTCTGCCGCCCCGTTTCCGGCTGGCCTGTAGGGGCTCGTAATTGTATGCGTTATAAAATTTTTAGTCATAAAATTGGAAAACTCGTTAGACCCAAACGGTGGTCCTCCATCGCTTACCAACTGAGAAGGGAGACCAAAACGCGCGAAGAGCTCCTGCAGTTTTGCAATTGTAGCCCCAGCATTTGTGCCTGACATTTTCTGCACTTCTATCCACTTACTGTGGGCGTCAATGGTCACTAGATAATGTTTGCCTTGGAATTCAGCGAAGTCAGTGTGTACTCTTTGCCAAGGGCGAGTAGGGAAAGCCCAGGGGTGCAACAACGAACGCGCGGGCGCATCACGCTGCTGTCGACAAGCGTGACACGCTTTACTGATCGCTTCGATTTCCGAATCTAAATTAGGCCAGTATACATAGCTTCTCGCGATGTTCTTCATTTTCACAATGCCCAGGTGCCCTTCGTGAAGTTCGTGGAGTACTTGTTTTCTCAACGGCTCGGGTATGATTACTCGGTGGTTATATAATAAACAACCTCTATCAATAGACAAATTATCTTTACGGAAATAATACGGTTTTTCGAGCTCGCTAGAAATCACATGCGGCCACCCATTTATTACATAGTGGGATATATTTTTTAAAATGCAATCTTTTTGTGTCGCCGCAGCCACCTCGCTCGCGCTAATAGGAAATGTTTCTTCTACGTAATGAATGTAAGAAACCGAATCCAGCTCATTACAAAGTTTATGTTCCCGAGGCAGAGGCAATCGTGAGAGGGCATCAACATTACCATTTTCTTGGGACTTAACAAACTCTATTTCGAAGTCATACGCCGCCAGCCTAGTCGCGTATCTTTGTAGCCTACTAGCTGCCGTTTGCGGTAGCCCAAATTTCGGCCCAAAAATGAACGTAAGTGGCTTATGATCAGTCTTTATAATAAAATGGCGACCGTAAAGATATTGATGGTGCTTAATCACACCATTAATGATTGCTAACGCTTCTTTGTCCAGTTGACTATAAGCTCGCTCAGCTACGTTTAAAGTTCGCGATGCAAAACAAATCGGGCGTTCATCGCCATTCGGAAACCGGTGTGATAGCACGCTGCCAATGCCATAAGAACTACTGTCTACCGCGAGGACTAAGGGCAATTTTGGATTATAATGCACCAATACGTCACTACCCAAGATAGCGTCTTTGACCATTTGAAACGCAGTTTGACATTCGTTTGACCAGACCCAACTAGAATTCTTGCGTAATAATTGGTGCATTGGATGCAGCACAGTACTAAGGCGCGGAATGAATTTAGCATAATAGTTGACCAGACCCAGGAAGGATCGAAGTTGTGTCAAATCGGTGGGTGGAGGAGCGTCTACAATGGCTTTAATTTTATTTGGGTCCGGATGCAAACCGTGCTTGTCAATGATAAAGCCGACGTATGTTATACTTTCTTGCATGAATGCACATTTTTCAAGCTTAATTTTTAAACCGACGTCACGTAAGCGACGTAGCACAGCTTTTAAATTATAAATATGATCCGTTTCGTTAACACCAGTAACCGCAATGTCATCAATAAAATTTACAACTCCTTTTAAGCCCTTTAACGTCTCTTCCATAAACTTTTGAAACTTCTCGGGAATGCAAGTAAGTCCGAACGGCGTTCGCTGATAAACGAACGTTCCCACATGGGTTGTGATGGCCGTGCATGCCTGAGAAGCCTCATCCAAAAAAAATTGCTGGTATGCGTTCGTAAGGTCGATTTTTGAATACCTTTCACCGCCACTTAAAGCTGCAAACAATTCTTCGATTCGCGGCATTGGGTACGGTTCGCGTAATAATTTGGGGTTAACAGTTACTTTATAATCGCCACAAATTCGGAATGCTGGGCGATGGTTCTTGCCGCACCTCCAGCAGGGCTGTGTACTACCGCGCTGTTCCGAAACGCCGGCACTACCCCCAATACCGCGGTCGCCAGGCGGTTTGCCCATACCGCTGCCGCGGGGCCCGTGTTGCCCCGTCGACGACACTCGATGAAGCGGCTCCACAGCCGCTGCCGAACCTTGGGATGTTACTACTCCGCAGCCCGAACTACTTGCCAATGCATGTCGCTCAGCCGCCTCGAGCGCAAATGCCAGCTCCACTGCCCTTTTGTAGGTCAAAGCCGGTTCCGCAAAAAGGCGTGACCTCAATTCATCACTAGCAAGCCCCGACACAAATTGGTCCCGCAGGTTTTCTTCAAGACTACTCTTAAAATTACAAGTACTCGCCAAATGTTTTAGTACTTGCAAATAGTCACTGAGAGTTTCGCCTGTGTTTTGCCGTCGAAGACGGTAAACGTGCCGTTCCGCTATTTCCGAACGTTTCGGCTCGAGGTGATCCCCGACAATTTTCACCAACTCCTTAAAGTTTTTATTTTCTGGATTCTCTGGAGCGCAAAGGTCGCACATAAGATCATAAGTTGCCTCCCCGACCAACGTCACTAACGTAGCCACTTGTAAATCCACTTTGATTTCGTTTAAGGTTATAAATTGTTCTACGCGTCGAATATATGCCGACCACTTTTTGTTTGATAAATCGAACTGTTCTATTTTGCCAATAGGCATTTTTGCAAAAAGATGTTACGTGCACTATGAACAAACGATTTAATGTAATTTAACCGGTTTTCACTCGTCGCCAGTGAGATATAACGTTATTTATGGGGACAATAAATAAAAGCTTTAGAGTCCGGTGAACAACTGACATTTATTTTTGCTACCTACAAAACTAAAACATAATAATATCGTAGTACCCTACATTAGTGAACAGTAGTTTCCTGGTATTCTGTATATTTCAATAAATTAATTTAATAAAATACAATAAAATAGGTATGATTACATAATTACTCTCTCGGGATCTCGGATATTTATAAGTGGATCTACAAGGAGTTACCAGAATATACAGGGCGAGTTGTAATAATATATTAAAAACAGGACCTCTTATTTTTTTAAATGGCAGTTTTTTTCTACCACGGAACTAGCAGCTAGTTTTATCGGCCAACGTACGAAGCGAACCTTCACCTAGACACTTTAACGATACGATTAAACATTCGAACACACTGACAAGGTGAAAGTAGTACCGTGATTTTGACGGTGTCTACCTAAATCCTTCAGTAAGCGATACCATTTCGTAGGAAAATATATAAAATCCTGACATACTTCACATTCGCGCTCGTGGAACTTTCACAATAAAGTGGGTGGGAATCGCGTGCCAAGACACTATTTTCTGGCGTGAAATGTAATCACTCTCAAACACTAGTGACAAGATTAGGGAACATTAAATAAAGAAGCGCATTTAAGGAGTGACAAGTTTTAAGAACCATGTCTTATTGAGCTTTGTGCCTGTGTCCATTAAGTTTTCTTTGGATTGGTAAATCGTCTGCACCGACATCAGCCCAATACGTTTCCACTGTTGGGACACAGGCCTTCTTTCACATGGAGAGATTGTATCGACCACACTGACTAAGTGGGTTGGAGGATGTTCTCGAATTTTGTGATCCTTGAACGTGTTGGTTTCCTCACCATGTTTTCCTTCCCCGTTGTAAAAGCGAGTGCAATTTCCGCACATAACTTGATAAGTTATTGGCGCAGGACTGAGCGGAATTGGAATCTCGATGCGTCGGTTTGAAATTCACACGGGCTACCGCTTAGGTACTCTCGCTTTTTTCTCATGTTCTCTATGACTGTCGGTCCTCAAAATCATCATAATAATTTTAACATCAGATAAATAATCAGCGCGCATATTCATTATTACTCAGCTGTATAAAACATTACCAAATTTTTTCGTTTAAATTCCTAGTACCATCGATCGCAAAAATTTTCAACCCAGACTTGATTCTAAGGTAGCATTAAAGTGAAGTGAACAGGTGGTGTCGATAGTCGATAGAGCTCAGGCACAGAATAAATAATGGCTTAGGGTGGATATTGCACCATCATTGCGATAATATCGTAGCGTGCCGCGCCACCGTGCTTGTCTGACAAACCTATCCGAAATGTCTCGGCGACGCGGCTTCATCAATATTATTCTGGTACTCTCAACATGATACCTGAATTTACTATATTTACGTAATTTTGCAACTTTGTGGGTATATCGAGGAATAAACTGACAGTTGACAAAATCAAACAGCTAAAGTTTTTTGGGCATGCTGTTAGTTTGTTCAATATTTTCGCAAGAAGAGATATGTAGCGTATTTATTTTTTAAAGTTGACCCGACATACGTCCTCCTGTCCATTCAAAAAATCTTATAGATTATGTACGTTCAGTTTTCCCGAATTTGATAATTTTCCAGCTACCTAAATGTTGTTTCCATATTAAACCTAAATCGGACCTATTTAAAACAAAAGGTACAGCCGTTCTCAAGTGATTAGTTTACTAACGAAATGCATTTCATTTTTAATAGCTTTTTAACCGCGTATAAGATACTCCGTGTTTTCTCTTGTTTTATCTTTGCTCAATACAAAATAAAAAGAGAGAAAAAAAACACTAAATAACTATTTCTCCGCTACACAATGTTTTTCAGTAAGGGGGCTATCTCCTTACTGAAAAATTTATGCATTGATTGAGTGATGTATGTATTACAAAATACAATCAAAATTTATAATTGACTTATATTGAAGACTAGAATGCTAATTTCGGTTTCTACATGACTCTACATACATGAAGTTCTGTAATGTCCAAGAATGGCCGAATTTACCCGCGCGCCGTCAGACCACTTAATTTAATAGCGGCGGACGACCACTTGCTTTGCATAGAATCTGACGCACATTAGATTAATTATCCTTAAATCTTTACTAATTTTATATACTATTTCAATGATTACATATTATAAACGCGAAAGTTATATATTTGGATTTTATATATGTGGATATATGAATGTTGGTACTTTTGCACGCAAAAACTCCTGAATGGATTTTAATGAAACTGGGAATGCAGATAGCTTATACGCTGGATTAACGCATAGGATAAATCCTTATTCGCACTGATATTTCAAGACAGCGTATTTTATGTAGAGATAGCTACGAGCAGCATTTTCACCGCAAAGAAAGTCGTCAGTTAGTGAAAATTCCAATACAGACCCATTTGAAATTCCGACATGATCTTATAAGAAAACTGCTTTAATGACAACCACCAACTAGACTAAATACGCAAGATAATAATAGTACTAGTGCGTATCAATTAACAAAGTCATATCAATCAATACGAGGATCCCACCATATGGTGAGCCATAAGCCATAAAGCTCGTTTTCCACAACAGGCAAAAACACATTACCATATGTGTAACTATAAAAACTTGCTAAGCGATTGCACAATCAACCCGATCACACCAAATACGCATGTGACATGTATGTCAAATGGATGCCTTGGTCTTGCGCTAGATAATTGATGGGTCACGTCGTTAGTGGCGCGTGAGCATTGCACGCGTCCTCGACAATGAATGCTCAAAAATACAAAGGACAAGAAATAACTAACTAACACAAAGCGTAAAAAACCGACTACAATAACTAAACCAAACCCTAATCAAACTACCCTTAAAGTAAATCCTTTCTAATAAAAAAAAGAAGCATCGAAATCGGTTGGTGTGATGTTGAGTTATTCGTCCATTTGTCGGGCACATACTGAACGCAATTTTTTCTTTATATTAGAGTATGATGTGACGAGCTAGTCATCCACCTGATGTTAAGCGACACGGCCACCCATAACAGAACAGTGTCACTCGGAACTCCTAAATATAAAGTTCGCTTGACACTGCACTGCGCACATCATCCTGAGAGATCAGCACAGTCTGGTAATAAGATTATTCGACTGTGAGATCAGATCATAAAGTCTCAATTGCCTAGTAATTTCACTAGATACAGTGCCCTTCAAACCAGAACACAGTAGTGCTTGCACACTACTGCTTGGCGGCAGAATAACTGGCAAAGCGGTGGTACCTACCTAGACGAACTTAGCAGAAAAGTCCTAAGGTTTTTTCCTGGAAGTCATGGTCAGAACTGGAGTAAATTGAAATGGGACCACACGGGAACTTTGAAATAAAAAAAGAATCATAAAAATCGGTTCACCCAGTCGAAAGTTCCGAGGTAAAAACCAAAAAAACAGTTGATTTGAAAACCTCCTTTTTTGAAGTCGGTTCAAAATCCGTTTGCGCTGTTCAGTGTTTGTTCAAATAGTTTTCTTTTCCTCGTGAGAAATGTTGACTATTCTTATCATAAATCTAGAAGCGCGCAGTTTGATCAGTGAAAGAAATTCAAAGGAACATTAATTTAGTCCTTTGAGCGGCGCTATCACCTTGCTGTTGCTTGGCGCCATCACTTGGCCAGCAGCTTGGTGATCAAAAATATTTTAAGGAACAGAGGAAATGCTACTCCCGTTTCCTGGATATTTCGGGTATTTGAAGTTGTGTTATTTTGAAGTATAGGATAAAAATGAATTATGGGTGTGGTTTGAACACCCACCCCTTTAGCCAGGTCCACTTTTAGTTCACTTGCAATATTGTTTATTCTGTGCCAGGGAATGCCCGATTATTGTTATAATTATAAAATGTAAAAATCTCGATAACCTAAATAAACTACAATCTTTTGAAATTCATCAGTCACTTTTTACAACCAACTAGGATGGAGTTGGTTTCTTGTCGTATTTACCGAATATACTCGTACATACCTATTCATGAAGGAATTGTACCAAAGTTGTTGTAACCAATATAAATGAGTATGAATAAGCAAAATTAAAATGGTAAAAAATAACCATTGACTTCCAACTCCCGATGGAGGTTTTTCAACCGAGTCTTCCTCAATTGCTTTCCTACTTTTTGCCTAATAGATTCATTTAACACAATATAATAAAAATAATGAGTATTCATTAACATTTTTTTTATGTTAGTGAATGATGTGACTAGCTAGTTGTTTACCTTATGTTAAGCGACACGGCTGCCCATAACAGAACAGTGTCACTCAGAACCCCAAAATATAGTTTCAAGCGACACTGCACTGCGCACATCATCCTGAGACATGAGCACAGTTTGGTAATAAGATTACTCGACTGTGAGATCAGATCATAAAGTCTCAATTCATCATTCAAACCGGAACACTACTTCTTGGCGGCAGAATAACCGGCAAAGCGATGGTACCTACCTAGACGAACTTTGCAGAAAAGTCCTACCACCTAGTATAACATACTACATACATATAACATACTGGAAGCACAAAACTATGTTGTATCAAGATGATTGATATTGCCACATGTTATTGTTTATATTAAAAAAAAATTAAGTATTTAACTAACTTGTACATATAGCTACGACTACTAATATTAGGTTTCTAAAAACTTTGACCAAGGCTTTATTTTAAAACAAGTGTTTCCTGCATTTTCATCTGCCTTGTAGTTTTTAATAGACTTGGGATTCTTTATTTTTCAGGATAAAAAATGCCCTCATGTTGGTCTAGATGGTATAAGCTATCTGTGTCATGCATACTTGCATACTTGGTGTAACACTAAGTTCAGAAGTTTTAGCCTGAAAGCTTGATAATCGCACCTGGATAACATTAATTTTTTTTAAGTATTGTAAACTATCATGACTAAAACACATTCTGTAAAATAAATAACGGATAAACTCATGTCAATCAAATCAAAACATCAAAAAATCAAACCTGGTTGGAGTAATTTCGACTTTTTAATTGAATTGAGTTTAGCCATTATTTATCTTACAAAATTAAAGATAGATTAAAGAATGAATGAATGAATTTTGATAAAATGAACTACACATATCACATCAGCTAGTTGGGAGTCAGAATCAAGTTAGATACTCATTACAAAGAAACTCCTGTGTTGTGTTGTGTTGTGACTGTGAGTCATGAACTCATTACACATATTTCAATTAGGTAAATGAAATAGAGAGCATAATAAACATAAATGGCATTTTAAGTAAAATGCACTTAACTATACAAAATACAAATGAGTCATGACTTTTAAATGAAGGTAGGAAGTCATGTGTATTATTTCTTGAATAGTTATTATGTTATTGTACTACACTGGACAATTTTTTAGAATGAAATGTATCCTTGTGTTATTGCAGGAGTATACATACATTTAGTATGTATACATATAGATACCTAAATATAAATTTAATTAATAATATAAGTAAATAGATAGCAGAATCAGAACTAACACTATTCAATTGAATACACTACTTAATCCTATTATTAATAATATCTTTACATATAAAAATTTAAGTGTCCGTTTATTTTGTGGCTCTCATCAAAAATGGCTCCCACGGTAAATAGTGGATGCAACTGGGGAGAACCTTTAGTAGAAATATAAAATATACTTGAAAAGTAATAAAAGATAATTATGATATCTAGTTGGACCTAACCTTACCTTACAAGTACCTTCATGATGGCTTCTGATACCTTTATTATTGTTGGGCTTATTATAAGATGGGAGAGTATGAAAACAAGAGATAGGTTGGTAAGGTAAGATATGACAAATATTTATCTGTAATTTATTATTAAAATGTGAACTCAAATGAACCAAACATTTGGTTAGCTCATGTTTATAAACAAAAACCATTCAAGTAGCAACAAAAGGAAAGTAAAAACAGGTGTTTAATGCGCCAACATATGAGGCAACGCAAATAACCAAGTGTCAATGAATATGCTCCAATGTCAAGATCAAGGCAGTTTAAAATCCAGTATTACTTCTTTATGAATGAATAGGCAATGCCATCCTTTTTCATGAATGATTTTTACATCATAATTCTATTTTAGTGTATTTTTAAATGTGTATGCGTGTGCCAGTGTGGTGGTGGACAATATTAATATATCTTATGGGAAATAATTCCACTCTTAGGTCCATATTACAAAACGATGCTCAAGCAGAGATTTTATTTATAAAGTGATCAATTAGTGAATGAAATCTCTGCTTGAACACTGATCAATGACTGAGCATCATTCTGTAATATGGACCTTAATATAAGAAGTTACCACCTACTAGCACATTGGTAAAGGCCAAGGGGGCCAGTCCATCCATGTAATATGTAATGCATCACTTTCAGTTTACAATAAGTTTTAACTTTTGATTAATATGATATATTTACAAATGTGCAGTCACAATTTAAGAACCCACTGACTCCTGAACCACAGTTTCCACTAGTTTGAGTAGTCTATGGGTTCATTAAAAATTTGTAATTATTTCAATGTCTGTTATGACAACAAATAAATTCGTATTTTATTGATTATTATGTATTGATACCAAAAGTGGTAATGTGAATCTTAGGAGTGTAGAGCTTAAGTGATAACTGTAGTTTTTCTAAAAAAAATAAAAAGTAAAAGGAAACAACTGTTTATAATGAAAAGAGTATCACATTGAAATACTGGCAATGGTTCAAGAGAATGTCAACAGGTACAAATTATGAAGATTTGTAACATTTAAGCTGCTTGTTGAGTTATGAAAATAAATATTTATTGTTTATAATAACAAATGGTTTATTTGGTTATACATAATGGTTAAATTTAACTTCCAAATACCTGGTTATATGTAACCTAAAAGCAGATTATTAAGTACCTACAAAATTTGGAAGGCCATTAGCCTAAATGGGAGGTAAATTTAATGTGCCAGGACTAAGATCTTTTCTTAATGTAAGAGACCAAAAATATGATCCCATGAATTGTAGCTAAAAACAGAAACCTACATAGCATTGAATTTTCATTAATTCACATGGGAAACCCCGTTTTAAATTAATGAAATTATCACTAGCATTGTAAATAATGGTTCATTATTGTAAACAGTATTATCCTCCCGAGCAATAAAAATGAAAATTATTTAAAAAATACTTTATTTATAAAAAAACAATACAATAAATTTGAGCTTGGTTTGAGGATGCTCTGGTTAACAGTTATCCAGGATCAAAGTCTAGTAGAAAAGATTTCTCGGAATGTTTCAAAATTTTATATTATTTGTTTTAATATCTAGTAAAATCAATAACTAAAGCTTTGTGGAAATTGTAACTTTTCGATGTTTTGAACTTACTCCAAATCAATCAAAATTCTGTGTTTAAGTTCATTTTAGTATTACAAAAATATGTTTAATTTGAATAATTTCAAGCTAGTCTATTGAATGGGTAAAAAGCATACACAATGATCTCACAGTAATACTAAACAAAAACATATTGATTTTTATGGATCTAGAGCACTTGGGAAGTTGTAGGTACCTAGCATCATGTTATCAAAAACAATCACTGCTAAACTGATGGCACACTACCAATGCAATTAAATTACACTGAAACACTTCCTAAATGTAAAACAAATAGGAACTTTCATTAGCGCGGAACTACGCCACATACTTGCATATGCATTTTATTAAAAGAGAAAGCCTAACACTCAAATTACGTTTCTCTGCAGACAACGTTCGAAACCGGTACACATCGATGCTCGTCGTCAGACATCTTTAGGGGCTTTGAAATCAATCAGATGCCATGATCCCAGAAGATGGGTGCGGCCTGCGTAACGAGACGCAAAACACAAGTACGGCGTACCTAGCAGAAGCAGCTTGATGTCTTTGGAGGCTTGGATGCCATCCTCCTTCAGGTTCCTCTCGATCATTCGGCTGCGAGCGGCTGCCGCTCGTTCCTCAGCCGACTGGGCGCACCCCATGTCGGCAGCTGTCCCTGTGCTTCGGCCGCCGGCCGCCCCGGTCCCCGAGCCGGGCGCGCTTTCACCGCTCCCTCTGCATGCGCCTCACACGCGTCCTACCGCTCCGGTCCTACCGGGCTCACCCTATACAAGTTACCACCCAACACAGTAACCTAACTGTACCACTATTTCACTGTTCCTTCGAGTCCAATACGACACTAATGTCTTCAAGGCGATATCACAGTTCGAAAAATCGAGATTTTATGCTACAACCGGCACTGCAAACACGCAACAGCAGCGCAAAATTTAATTGATTTTGTAAATCCGTTTCAAATACGAGATAATGGCGGCCGGATGACAAGCACCAACTCCACTCCGTGACAGCGACCGCGCCCCGCTCGACTGACGTTCGGATGATTTCGGAGTTCTTCGTTCGGGCTCGCTCACACATGCGTGAAGGCTATCCGTACATGAGCGAGAAAGCAAACGCTATTGCGCCAAAATCAGAGACAAACTTTTTTTTTTCATATAACATTGCGAATGCCTTAGTGGGGCAAAATATGAAAAAGCTTCAGCAAGTTCATTTTGTGTGTATAACGCAACGTGCAACGTCAAACAAATCATGAACTACATGATCTACACAGTATCTGATGCATGACTTATTTAGTTTGGGAGAGACGATATTGGGAGAAATATTCCCACATTTTATTACTTATTATTAAAGTAGAATCTTTCAATGGATATCTTCAGATTCTAGTTGCCATATGATATATAACTATAGCTACGGCAAGTCGAACTAATGTGCTAATCACTTTAATTCACATTTATAATACAAAACAATTCAAAACCTAATAATATATTTTTCAGTGTGGGTCCAATACATAGAAAATGTACCAGTTTTATTTATGACATTACGTGCTAGGTACCGTTGTTTAGCTACGTTGTTCAGCTAGTTACATATATAGATAATTTATCATAAATACAATTCAATTTCGATAAACGTACTAGGTACCGGCCATGCGCGTTTCGGACTGCGTCGTTTAACAGTATATTCCGTCTAACTCAAGTTTTAAGCAGATTTAGATAGCTGTCTCAAGCAACCACACTCTGTTATGTAGGTATTTAATGGAAAAAATTTGTTGAGTCGGGTAGCCCATATACTAGCCATATCCCTACTATTTTATGGCTACCCACAAAAAATAACTACAACATGTAGGCAGGTATATATTTACTAGACTTTGGGAACTATATGATTGAATGCCACTTAGATAAAATTTTATTGTGATTTACTTATTTCGGTGATACTTTTTACACATATAAGACAGGTATGAGCTATGTATTTATCAACGTTCTTACATTCAAACGTTTTCTATTTTCATTTAAAAAGTTCGATAATGCTTTCTATTCTACCGTTTTTGTTTTTATTTTTATACCGCCTATAAGCATATACGCACCGAATTAATGCTAATACTGCTACCATCTTCCTTCCTTTAATCACCTATCTTTATCTCATCTAGTAGGGTTAGTAGTTCTTATCAACTTAGCTGCTGAAGGATTCGCTTTGTTTTACGAACTGCTTGTTTGATGTCATGCTCTTCATGTCCTCATCGGAAATCTTCATCAGTATAGCTTTATAGCCAGATAGCTATTTCTAGTTATTTAATATAGTTATCTGATACCCATAATTATTCCTTGGGCTCTTACTACTTGTTACGTCCATGCGTAGAGCTAGAGATGAAGCAGATTTATTTTATGCACGAATCTGCTGCCATTGACCAAGAAGGTAGTTGGTCTACTGAAGCCCTTCTAGGATATGGTTTCATGTGAATGGACTCTAGAACTGTTCCAGAAAATAAGAAATAAAAGTTTGCCGTGTTTCTTAAAGAATTTGATAGAACAGAGCCTGAAAGGTCGTAAGTTTAGACCCAACGACTGAAGTAAAACTTCTTTAGCTGCATGAATCGGCCGGTATGTCTTTGTTTTTGATTTGTTTAATGTTAATGTCACCATCCCGACTCTTGTAAATTTTCATTTAATGGACATGCCTACATAATAACACAAATTTTAAGTAATTTTTAACTTTGTTATGTTGACAATAGATCCAACAAGTTTTAACTTTCATTCACCTCGTTACGCATTCACCAGCTTACTCCCCAAGTCGTAAAGAAGTTTTACTTCAAAAATAATAATTTTAAAGTAGTGATATGTAAGCATGGCTCATTTTTTAAATTTAGTCCTGTGAGCTGGCTGGCATGATCCCCCGACCTTACTCTATTTAAATATTTCCTGTTTTCTGACTATTTCATTTTCCAGATATGCAAATATGCAGTTTCATAAATTCTAAAGCTGATGAATACTCTTTCTTATTTCTCTGATTTGATTTCACTCGTGTTTGCACATTAAAGTGTTATTATGAGGTCAACTTATTACCAACTGATTAGACGAACAATGACTTAAGTTTTTAATAACTTACTGTTTTTTACTTTAACCGGTATCGTCTTTCTCTAATTCTCTTTTTGTGAGTAGGTAACCTTGCCTGTATAGATGAGAATTCCACTTAAATGCGATTCTGTTTTCCTCTTGTTTTCGTAGATAAGTAATCTAACAATCATACAACATTAAAAACTATGATTCATGGTGTAGTACTTGCTTAGATGATGATAATAATAACAATAATAATAACGCCCAACGATAAAATACCCAGATACTGGACCCTAACTAGGATTCCTTGTGTCTAGGGACGACCATGGTCCCATTAGATGGATGGATGGATGCAGGTTCAAATCCCATTTGTATATCATAATTTTCTTTTATACTAACAATGTATCTGCTTAACAATATGGTATAGATAAAACAATTTGGAAGCTGAGCGCTCAGTTAAATGGGATCAGATAGTCAGTCAATAGAGTTTTGGCAATCCAAATGCGCGCGCATCTTTTAAGTAGGTACCTGTAGAGAATAGAAAGAGAAAAAGCATGCTCCATTACCAAGGAGCAGGAGCTTGATGTCTTTGGCAGCTTGGATGCCATCTTCCTTGAGGTTCTTTTCGATCAGCTTGCTGCGCGCGATGGCAGCCCGCTCCTCAGCAGATGAGGCACAGCCCATGGCGATGGCGCGCACAGCCTGGCTCGCTACGCGCGGCAACGCCGTGCCTCTAGCATGCTCGCGGCCCGTCGTCGCGCGCAAGTATCGCCACGCACGCGCTTACTCGCGCACGCGTGCACTGGGTAGAACGAGACACGCTCAGCGCCACGATACCACAGCGACGAGACCGCCTGTCGCTTGGTACAGCCCTACGCTTGAACCTCTGCACGCAAGCAGTTGGGATACCCAGTGTAATCCTGAGCTGACCAGTGAGGTGGCGTCGCGGCGTGAATCCGCGGACAAATGATGAGTTGCGCAGGCTTGCTATGGAACGCACGTAGTGCGCAGGCTCCGACACCGCCTCCTCCACGTCGGTCGGCCTTCTTATGTTACTGCCGATGCCTCCACCGTCGCCTTCCTCCCCACTACATTAATTATAACCTACGTCAGCTTTGTGCGATTCATGTGTGATTAATCCCTTTTTCTCGCTCACACTTGCTATTATTGCATGTGTATCTTTACAGAATAAATGTAAGTTATTGTACATTATGTACTTTCTCTGTGTGAATATTAATAATTATAAATTAATAATTAGGACCCATCACCAGTTAACTTTCATGCTAGGGTTAGATGCCTATTTGTACCTTGTACGTACTCAAAGGGCAAACATAGTCCCAATAATGCAAACCTGTTCATGAACTACAGCGTTCTTGGGGTGTTCAGTATTTTTGAGGACGTGTTTTGGGATTTTGACTATTTTAATTGTAGCTGGAGTTGCTAGTGTTAGTTTAAATAAGTCTTCGAAAACAAAAGGCACGATTATTTTGTGGAATGTATAGACTCCCAAAATCGGTTTTAGAATATAAACAGATACGAAAGATAGAGACTATGCGTTATCTTTCCTTGAAATGTACTTTTCCGCATATTGACTCTTGTACTGGAATGGCACTATCGAGAAGAAAAAGCAGTACAACTATAATATGTCTTATCCTGGTGTGATGACAATTCGACTCTGGTTTACTCAACCCAGATATTATTCCTGGTCAGTTCAACCTCCACCACATAAACCTGCATAATTTGCGATTCAATTCACCGCTAAACTACAAGCTCCAGAAGAAGGCCAACAAGCCTAGACAAAGAAAACTAGGCTACATACTCTAAACTCTCTATAATATGTCTTATCCTGGTATGATGGCAATTCGACTCTGGATTACTCAACCCAGATATTATTCCTGGTCAGCTCAACCTCCACCACATAAACCCGCATAATTTGCGATTCAATTCACCGCTAAACTACAAGCTCCAGAAGAAGGCCAACAAGCCTAGACAAAGAAAACTAGGCTACATACTCTAAACTCTCATTCTTATAGCTGAGGGGCTAGGAAGCTAGGATGCGGAACTTAGAGAAAGAAGACTAAGCTTGAAATGCAGATGCAATGGAGGAATATCTGAACTCCTGAACCTGAATCATAGTCCAGGATGCTCAGAACCGCATAGCAGTAATGCTCGGCCATGAACAGAATAATTTAGCTAACAAAATTGTCTATGGGTACAATATAAAAAATACATACTCTACGATAAATTGATGACATTGACATTAAAAATCATCTGACATAACTTGCCAGTTATAGCCAAGGTTTTATTTTTTGGTTACAGTTTAAAATCCTTGAAAAACTAGTAATGGGCGAATATCATCATGAGATGATTTGAAAATATTCATTCTATTTAATTTTATGTATTATGTGTTCATTATGGATTATGTCTGAATTTGCTAAGCAAATAATTGGCGTGGCGAAAACACAGTATGAATTGTTCTTAATTTTGATTTAAGTTTTTGAAGTAAAACTTATTCACGCACGCTTGACTTGGGGAAGTATGAAGGTAAACGGAAGTTGATTCACGTAGATCTCAATTGTCAAAAAAATACAAAGTTTAAAAAAATTGTATTATTGTGTTGGTAGGTCCGGTAAAATGTCAGTTTAAAATAAATAATAAAAATAAAACAAGATGGTGGATTTAACATTAAACAAAGCAAAAACTAAGTTATACCGGGGGGTCGCAAATCTGGTGTGAAACTGAGCACGCGTATAAGAGTGATTGGTTTAGTTTTTAAGTGACTTCAAGCCTAATTTTGTATTAATTTTATTTCTGAGTTGTGTAATTCTGGTGGAGGTAAGTGTTTGTGTGTTTTACTAACCGTCCGGGGAAATGGAGCCCATTTCCCCAGACCCACCACCCGACCCGCCGCCGCTGGATTCAGACGCGGCAGCCATGATGGACTGGTCAACACCAAAACAACAAATTATTTTCTTCCCCGCAAAAAAAAAACAACGCGCAGATGTGGAACATGAAAATGTAGGTCCAGCAAAAAAAACTATTGTAGACAAGGAGTCCGCGACAGCCTCTGTACAAACAGTTTATGTTCATCCGGAAATGTCCGTTTTGGGTATTAGGTCCTATGAAGATTCTGATGCAGGTCCATACATAGTGCATGTGTCCCGGATTGACCCAGATCAGTCTTCAGGAACTACAATCCGTCCAATGAAATTTGGTCAGTTCTTGTTCAATAACAAAATTGAAAATATCCACCAAGACGGTGTGAAGAAGGTTGGTAGGAACAGAATCTCCATCAATTTCAAATCTGCTTCTGGTGCAAATCAGTTCCTCTGTAACCCTGTGGTTAAGGTACATAAATATGAGGCGACAATTCCCACCTACAATGTCACTCGTATGGGTATAGTCCGCGGAGTCCCTGTTGATTGGTCAATGGATGAATTTGTTGAATCTATACAAATCCCAGGCAACTCGATACGAGTATTCAAAGCGAGACGTCTTAACAGAAAGGTTAAAAATGATAATACTGTTAGCTGGGAACCAACCCAAACTGTTGTTCTGACATTCAGAGGACAGCAGTTACCCACAAAGGTCTTCTCATATTACTCATCACTGGCTGTAGAGACTTATCAATTCCCCACCATACAGTGTATGAAATGTTGCCGTTTTGGGCATATTAAGGCCCAATGTCGATCATGCCCGCGATGCTACAGATGTGCCCAACCACATTGTGGAGATGATTGCATTGTTCCTGAACAAAACTCTACATGTCTTTTCTGTTCAGCCCATCATTTTTCAACAAGTAGATCCTGCCCTGAACAAGAACGTCAAAAATCTATAAAAATGATGATGTCTAGAGATGGCATATCATATGAAGAGGCTTCTTTACATTTCCCAAAAATAAGTAGAGCATATAACGATATCCTTAAGGAAACCCCACCCAATTCCGTACCCCACCCTCATCTTTCTCCTCCTTCTCAATCTCACCAAGCCCAATCCTACAAAAAAACTATTTACCGAAACCCCCAACCTCGGGCCCCAATGGGTAAGTCTTATGACAAAGCAGCCCACCAGGCAATTGTCTCTAATGAGACATCTTCTCTACCCAATGGTTATTGCCTGCAAATGGCTCAAGCCTCATCTCCCCAGTCTCTCTCCCAACCACAAGACCAGCTTCTAGTCCAGCTGTTGACCATTATTCTGAATATACTTACCCAGAACTCAATTAAAATACCGTCCCACGTAGCACAAATGATCGCCCAAATCTCGTCTATATCTACCGTCAACAATCATGGATCAGTCCCTAACCATAATCCAGTGGAACTGCAAAAGCCTTCGTCCGAAAACTCATGATTTATACTTTCTTATTAGAAAGTATTCCCCCGTCCTGGTGGCCGTCTCAGAGACATGGTTTGTCCCCGGATCTCATTATAGAGTTTCGGGGTACGCTTGTCTTAGGGACGACCGCCAGGACGGGTATGCAGGATGTGCGCTACTGGTTAAGCGTTGCTTAACCTTTTCGCAGATAGTTCTGCCTGCTCACAGTCCAGATATTAATGCTGTGGCTGTCCGAGCTTTTAATATATCGTTTTTATGTATATATATTCCCCATCCTAACTCCTCCCTGATAGCCGATATACTTTTTATTATTTCATCCGTACCTCCTCCTGTTATTTTAATGGGTGACTTTAACGCACACCATTACTCTTGGGGCTCAGCTCATTGTGACTTGTTTGGATATTCTTTATTAGATGCTTTTGATGAGGCTAACTTATGTGTAATTAATGATGGGACTCCTACTCGTAGGGTCCTCCCATCCCAAAACCCAAAAAGTGCTGTTGATCTCACTATCTGCTCCCCCTCCCTGTCACCCATCCTCTCCTGGGAAGTACTCCCTCTGACATATGGTAGTGATCATTTCCCCATTGTAATTAAAATATCCCGTATGTCCCCTCCCCCAATTTCCCCAAACCCACTTTTAAAACATCAGCTTTCAAGAGCTGACTGGGACCAGTATATGTCCACCCTTGATAGAAAAATCAATTTTATTCCAAGCCCAAGTGATGATCCCATATCATGCTACTCCCAACTTGTAAAGTCTATTATCTCTTCAGCAGACGCCCACATTCCACGTAAAAAACAAAGAAGTAACTACAGCTCTCCTCCTTGGTGGGACCCTGAGTGTACAGCAATTGTTCGCTGCCGCAATGAAGCAGAACTTGAATATAACTCCGCTATGACTATGAGTAATTACTTAGTTTATCAAAAAACTGCAGCCAAATCTAGAAGAATCCTATCTATAAAGAAAAAACAAGGATGGTTTAAATGCTGTGAAAGTCTTTCTCCTAACACACCCGCATCAGTAGTATGGAAATTAATCAGAAGGTTTAGAGGATATTATAGTTCAGTCAACATAACATCAAACGACAATTCTTCTTGGCTAGAAGGTTTTGCCGACAGATTGGCTCCACCCTTTGTTCATCTTGCTCTTTCGTTTAATAATATACCCAACCATTTCCCCAATGTATCTAATAATATTGATGGCCCATTTTCAGCTGATGAATTAAACCTTGTCCTGAGTGGCTTGACTGATTCCTCTCCGGGAATAGATGGTATCACATATTCCTTTATAATAAAATCCACAGATAAAACTAAAAATGTCATACTTAATCTAATCAATGTTTTTTATGAACATGGTTTTATTCCAGAGGCCTGGAACACTCAGATAATTATACCCTTACTTAAGCCTGGAAAAGACCCATCAGATTCTAACTCTAGACGCCCCATTGCCCTGTCATGTGTTTTAGCGAAAATAGCTGAACATCTTGTAAAAAACAGACTGGAATGGTTGGTGGAAAATAAAGGCCTCATTGCTAAGTCTCAATATGGTTTCAGGAAAGGTATGAGTACATATGACAGCCTCAGTATCCTAACTTCCGAAATCCATAATACATTTATCAACAAGGAATTCCTTGTTGGGGTATTCCTCGATATAGCCTCAGCATATGATAATGTCGACCTTCCAGTACTCAGGAATAAACTTCTTCAGCTGAGTATCCCTGAGAAGATTGTACGCTTTATTTGCTGTTTCCTATTACAGAGGACTATCTTAATTAGAACTCAAGACTCCTATCTACCACCTAGATCCATCTGGAAAGGTCTCCCGCAAGGCTCAGTATTGAGCCCTCTGCTATACAGTTTATATACATATGACCTAGAACTTACAGTCAATCCATTCTGCCAAGTACTACAATATGCAGATGATGTAGCTCTATACCGCTCCGCTAAATCCATGTCAGAAATTGAGCAAGGTTTAAATACAGCACTTGATTACTTGGGAGACTGGTTATTTGAACATGGTTTATCAATATCAACCTCCAAAAGCTGTTCTGTTATTTTTACTAAAAAGCGTAATATCCCTGTATTAAATTTACACTACAAAAACAAAATCATCCCCCAACAAGACTCAGTTAAATTCTTGGGAGTGTGGCTGGATATGAAATTAACTGGTATTCCCCACTTTAATCATGTCATGGCTAAATGTGAAAAGAACATTAATATTTTGCGAGCCCTATCTGGGGCATGGTGGGGATCCCACCCATTTAGTCAGAAGCTGTTATATAATGCCATAGTCCGAAGCCATCTTGATTATGGATCATTTCTCTTAGACCCTGCTAATAAAACGGCCCTAGATAAGTTAAACAAAATCCAATCCAAATGTCTACGTATAATTCTTGGCGCTATGAAGTCCTCCCCGATTAACGCCATGCAGGTAGAATGCGGTGAACCCCCTCTCCATCTACGTAGACAACTTTTAGCAGATAAATATTTATTTAAGCTTCTCCAGAATTATGAACATCCTCTTATTTCTAAATTAGAAACCCTTCATAGAAATATCGTATCCCAAGGCACCAGATCTGAGGAAAATTTCCCTTGCATCCTTCGTAGTTATATTAAATTCACTCAACTTCCTTGCCCAATAGCTCAGTTCCCATACAACCCCCTGTTTTCGACAAGTTATAATGCCCTTACTTTCAATCCTAATATTGTCCTAGATTTCGGTATTGACAAAAATTCTATTGAACCAAATTTCCTGTTCAATGAAAAAATTAACAGGCTTGGTAGTGAATGGTTGCTTATGTATACAGATGCCTCTAAATTATCTAATGACAGTAATGTTGGTGCTGCTGTATGGATTCCCAAATACAGAATAATCCTACAATACAAATGCCCACCTATATCATCAGTATTTACAGGAGAAGCTACTGCTATTCTGGAAGCGATTTCGTATATTTACTCGCACAACATTAACAAATCTGTAATATTCACCGATTCTAAAAGTTGTCTCGAAGCTATTAATGCTAACCAATTCAGGACGAAATTTCGATTTCCTATTATTCTAAAAATCAAAGAAGCTCTTTTCAAATGCCACCAAAAAAATTTAAAAGTCGTTCTTGTCTGGATCCCTGGTCATGTAGGTATATCAGGAAATGAAAATGCTGACTCTGCAGCTAAACAAGCAGCACGGCTAGGTAACAACGACCATTATGTAGGCTATGCTCACGACCTAATATCGGTATGTCTACCTCAGCTACGACTCAAATGGGATACCACGTGGCAAAATACAAAAAACATAAAGGGAAAATTTTACGGCTGTGGCGTGCTGGCCCACGAAAAAGTTTCTATACCAATCTCATAGATAAACTTTCCAGCTAGTTGCTAGGGGCAACGAATGTTGTTGATATAGACTTCATATTAGAGAAAATTTTATTTCCGCATTTTGGTTTTTGTAAATATCTTTTTAATTAATATATCGTATACAAAGTCAATCGGCATATCATTAATTCAGCAAACCCATGGACCTCCTTCTATTACAACAAAAGTGTATCTAACTTCGCTTTACTGGTGACCTGTTTTGAACCGAAAGTCCACGTTTGCAGTAAATGTGTGTGATTTTGATTTTGTTGCTGATTGCGATAATTCTGATACTGATTCGCATTAAGATGTCGCTCTCAACCGATAAGAACGAAGATGTTTGTCGTGTGGGCGTGCGAATTCCGCCGTTTTGGCCTGAAAAGCCGGCCATTTGGTTCGCGCAGATCGAGGGCCAATTCGCGATATCGAACATTACTACAGACAATACGAAGTTTTTCTACGTTATCGGCCAACTAGAACCGCAGTATGCTTCTGAGGTGGAAGATATAATCATCAACACGCCCGACACCAACAGGTATGAAAAATTGAAGTCGGAACTTATCAAACGACTGTCCGCGTCACGAGAAAAGAAGGTCAAGCAATTACTTATGCACGCAGAACTTGGAGACCGTAAGCCATCTCAGTTTCTAAGACATTTGCAACATTTGGCTGGACCTGGAGTTCCCGAAGATTTTCTACGTACTATATGGACCAGTCGCCTACCAAGTAGCACGCAAACGATAATCGCTTCGCAGATGATGTCTTCACTGGAAGCGCTCGCAGATCTCGCTGACCGCATCCATGACGTTGTTTCGCCTACAGCGCACGTAGCATCAACATCAAGTGTCATGCCAGGAAGCTCTTTAGACGCCATGAACCAACAGATTGCTGAACTTACCAAACAAGTGCAAGCTCTAACTGCGCAGGTGAACCGGCATTCACGTGCACCGAATCGTTCAAACAAGAAAACGCGCGGTCGTTCTAGCTCCACACGATCACAGTCGAACTATAGAAAATTTCCTGTGTGCTGGTATCATAGTAAGTTCGGCAATGAAGCAAGTAAGTGCGTAAAACCGTGCGACTACCATGCGGGAAACGCGAACAGCAGTCGGTAATGGCGACGACCGATTGCCAAACTTCCGGTCGCCTATTTGTCACGGACGGCGCTACGAAGATGCAGTTTCTCATCGATACTGGCAGTGACGTATGTGTCTTCCCCCGATCGGCACTCAAGGAACGTCGTGAGAAAACAAATTATGAGCTGTGTGCGGCAAACGGTACACCCATTTCTACTTACGGCTACGCTCATTTAGCGCTGAACCTAGGCTTGCGCCGTGACTTCACTTGGCGATTCATCGTAGCGGACGTTACAAAGGCCATAATAGGTGTAGATTTTTTATCATTTTACAACCTCATCGTGGATTGTCGAAATCAACGTTTAATCGACAACACTACAAGCCTTACGTCCCCAGCTTCACCTGCACAGTCAACTGGGAACATTTCATCGGTAAAAGTTATTTCTGGAAATTCCGTATATCATAACATACTAAGCGAATACCCTGAGATTACTAGACCTTCCGGTGTCCACCGTGTTCCGAAGCATAATACCATGCATCATATACAAACTACTGCAGGACCGCCAATAAGCAGCACACCACGAAGACTAGCACCGGATAAATTAAAAATCGCAAAAGACGAATTTGCAGATATGTTAAGGAACGGAACAGCCAGACCTTCAAAGTCACCATGGTCATCACCACTTCATCTTGCGCCTAAAAAAGATAACGGCTGGCGTCCATGCGGTGACTACAGAATGCTCAACGCTAGAACCGTACCAGACAGCTATCCCAATCGGCACATACATGACTTTGCACATTGTCTCTCCGGCTGTCAAGTATACTCGGTTATCGATCTCGTAAAAGCGTATAATCAAATTCCTGTCTGCCCTGAGGATATTCCGAAGACCGCAATCACGACGCCGTTTGGTTTATACGAATTCCCGTTCATGACGTTCGGACTACGTAATGCCAGCCAAACGTTTCAACGATTTGTGGACGAGATGCTTAGGGGCCTTGAAGAGTTCTGCTTCCCGTTTCTGGACGATTTTTTGATCTTCTCACCTGATCAAGAATCACACAAGAAGCACCTTCATCTGCTCTTCAACAGACTAAAGGAATACGGCATGGTTATCAACACGAACAAGTGCATATTCGGTGTATCAGAGGTAACGTTTTTAGGACACAGCATCTCAGCAGCTGGCACTAAGCCGTTACCATCGAAGGTAGAAGCAGTTGCGAATTACCCTCCACCGAAAACCGTTAGAGAACTGCGAAGATTCCTAGGAATGGTGAACTTTTACAGAAGGTTTATTCCTGACGCAGCGCGGCATCAAGCGCCTCTGAATGCACTACTCACAGGATCAGTTAAAGGTTCACATCCCGTGCATTTATCAGAAGAAGCTACTAAAGCATTCATCACCTGCAAGGAAAGTCTCTGCCAAGCAGCACTACTCGCTCATCCAGACTGCCAAGCGAAGCTCGCTATAGTCACCGATGCTTCAGACACAGCAATGGGCGCAGCTTTACAACAGCATAAAGACGGCATGTGGGAACCTTTAGCATTTTTCTCTCGAAAGTTTTCACCATGTCAACAGAAATACTCGCCTTACGATAGGGAACTTCTCGCCATCTACGAAGCAATAAAATACTTTCGTCACATGGTGGAGGCGAGAGACTTTATTATTTACACTGACCATAAGCCCATAACTTTCGCATTTCATTCACGAAAAGAAAAGTGCTCACCAAGACAGTTCAGACATCTGGATTTTATTTCACAGTTTTCCACAGATATCAGGCATATTTCAGGAAAGGATAACGTTGTGGCTGACAGTTTATCACGCATCGAAGAGATTACTCAGCCCATCGATCTATCCAAGCTTGCTCAAGCACAAAGCACAGATCCTGAACTAGAACAACTTTTGGATAGCGATACTTCTCTGCGCTTGACAAAAATCAAACTGCCTGGATCTCACACAGAAATCTATTGTGACAAGAGCAGCAATGTGGCCAGACCTTATGTGACCAAAGACATGCGACGGCAAGTGTTCGAAAACTTGCATTCTTTTAGCCACCCTGGCATAAATGCGACGACGAAACTGATATCGGAACGCTATGTATGGCCTAGTATGCGAAAAGATTGTAGAGAGTGGACTCGTTCCTGCCTAGCATGCCAACGATCAAAAATAACACGTCATGTCTCATCTCCATTAGCATCATTCAGCTTACCTCGAGCCAGATTCATGAAAATCCACATAGATTTGATCGGACCTTTACCTCTCTCACAAGGGTATCGTTACTGTCTCACATGTGTAGATCGCTTCACACGATGGCCCGAAGCTATACCATTACAGGAGATAACAGCTGAAACTGTGGCAAAAGCTTTAGTTCACGGATGGATATCCAGATTCGGCTGCCCTGAAGATATCGTCACTGATCGTGGTCGACAGTTTGAATCAGAACTTTTTAAGCATCTGTCTCACATCATCGGATTTCAACGCAGACGAACTACAGCCTACCATCCAGCATGCAATGGACTCGTCGAAAGATTCCACAGACAGCTTAAAGCCGCCATTACATGTCATGCGACGAGCAGCTGGCTTGAAACACTTCCACTTGTACTACTGGGAATCCGGGCGGCATTTAAGGAAGACTTACAAGCGACTCCAGCTGAGCTCGTATATGGAGAGACACTACGACTCCCAGGGGACATTTTTTGTCAATCGGCTGATGGCACAGAGGACTTGACAGTATACACTGAAAGACTGCGCACATTCGCCAAAAATTTGTTGCCATTACCAACTTCTCACCATGGGAATAACCGCTCCATATTCATTTTCAAAGATTTAGCAACAGCATCCCACGTCTTTCTAAGAGATGACACCTCGCATCCATCTTTTCAAGCAGCTTACACAGGCCCGCATGAGGTGATAGAACGATAAAGTTTTCAAGCTCCGCATAAAAGGCAAAGAAGTCACGGTATCAGTCGACCGCATTAAACCTGCCTACATACTTCGTGAGTTGGACCATTCTCCCGTCGTGGCAGCACCCGAGACCCGAGACGCTCCAGTGACCACCACTCGATCAGGACGAACAGTGCGTTTTCCAGAATATTATCGCCCGTAGGACGGTCTCTGGAGGGGGGTGATGTGGCGTGCTGGCCCACGAAAAAGTTTCTATACCAATCTCATAGATAAACTTTCCAGCTAGTTGCTAGGGGCAACGAATGTTGTTGATATAGACTTCATATTAGAGAAAATTTTATTTCCGCATTTTGGTTTTTGTAAATATCTTTTTAATTAATATATCGTATACAAAGTCAATCGGCATATCATTAATTCAGCAAACCCATGGACCTCCTTCTATTACAACAAAAGTGTATCTAACTTCGCTTTACGGCCAAATTCAAAATTGTATTCCTACCAAACCTTGGTTTTTTAAATTCAAAAAACTTGATAAACGATCCACTTCTGTTATTTGTCGCATGAGGTTGGGTCACTCCTGCACACCGGTCTTCCTTGTTAAAATCCGAATTCGCGACCACTCACTCTGTGAATGTGGATTAGATGAGGGTACACTGGAACATATATTTTTCAACTGTGTGAGACTTCGCGGCTCCTTGTATGACATACTTCCTCCTGAAATTCCACGTCCCACTAATTTTAGCTACCTCCTTTCTCTAGTATTTACACCTTTCCTTAACATCCTAAGTAAATTCATAATTGCCAACAAAATTAAGTTATGATTAATAAGTACCTATCATCTATCATCATCCTTAAATATTTGTATAAAATCCCTGCTTCCAATTTAATATATATATGCTTCTTTATATGTGAACTGTGACGTCTTGTGAATGTTTTGTGTTGTCCTATTTCAGTTGCAGAACTCAGAATTTAATATGTAACATATTTTAACCGAGCAAAATCTCCATCGCTTGTTCTCCGTTCTACCTACGCGACATTGGCGAAATTGTGGTAACCCGCAGAAGCCACAATGATAAGAAGTTGAAGTTGAAGTTATACCGGTTGATAGATGGAGTTAAACTAAAGAAGATTTACTTCAGTTGTGTGGTCTAGAGTACACTCGTTTTAAATAAAAAGTTGTTTTAGGTCATCTACAAACCAGCTGTTTTAAATAAATTAATGCATCAGCGGGCTTAGTTAGTGGCGGCCACCGGTATAACGCTGTCAATGTAAATTTGACAAGTTTGCATATGTTTTTTTTATGTTTTGGCTCCACACTTTTAGCGTGTATTTAGCCAGTGTCAAGTAATTAATAATTTATCAAGTTAATATTACGCAAATATGTGTCAAGTCACAGTCGAAGTCATCAAGTCAAGTCATAGTCCAGTCAAAGTCATACTCCTAGTAATGTGGTGGCAACTTTACTTGAAGCTTCTATGGAGTTTTGGAAACAACACGAAAACACGTTTTGTTTCCAAAACTCCATAGAAGCTTCTGGTAAAGTTGCCACCATTTTACTAGGAGTATGACTTGACTAGACTAGACTATGACTTAACTTGATGACTTGGACTGTGACTTGACTTGACACATCATATGATATTAATTAACTTGAGATATTTATCAATTACTTGACACTGGCTAAATACACAAAAGTGTGGAGCCAAAACAAACAAAAAAAAGTTTGCATGTTACCATTTACGGACAGTGCCATCTATTTAAAATCCAAGTACTAAAGGGCTGAGTTTTATCGGACATTTTAAAAGATAGCGTTATCTTCCGTACAAAAAAGTGGAGCCAAGGAAACACTATAGAAGTGACTCCCCCCTGATTTTACGAGTGCTAGCTGAGGGGAAGGGGAAGGAGGAAATCACCCCCATAGAAGGGTAACTTGCGGAACATAAATATTTGATAAATCTATAGACGCCCAGTACCTCAAAAGGGTAATAATTATGAGGCGGGTGGGTAAGAGAGGCGAAGCGAAGCGGCTTCTTATCAACCCCTCAAGTCTAGAAACTATTAAGTTATTATAATTTTCTTATCTATGAGCTTAAGTACTAAAAAAATATAGCTTCAGCTATTTTCACTGGATTTATGTTTTTTTTTAACCATGTATACGTAGTTTTTCTAAGTATGTGGAGCGCACTAGAAGTTTCCGGCGAGTAATTCGAATGACTCATTTATATTTACAGTGCATTCACATTTTGCGCATCACTAAATGCTGTCTGAAGGTCCTTGCAGCGTAGCGTTACATACTCTTTGGTCCTTGCAATGCAAGCAAAGCAAGCACCATTTGAGAAAAAAAAAGTAGTACTATTATTCTCTCTTTGTATATATGTACTCTTTTCGAAGATTGTTTTCTTTTTAATTTATATTAGTATCCTCTACTTGGTCTGTGCTGTGATTTATACACAGAATACTATTACTTCTCCCGATTTATATATCAGCTGGGAAAGCCGGCTGCCATTATAGTTTGTAAATATAGTGATTCAAGTTATACTTTCTTCCCTTTTCCGTAACCAAATCAATTCATACCAATATGGATTCTGATGACGAATTCGAAGATCCGCCGTCTTACAGAGGTGTTCCTGCCACTATAGTTCTTATCAATGCTTTGGACGTCAAAACGGCGAAAGTAGCTCATACTGCTACGTGTGGCATGGTACGACAGTACTTGCGCCAATCAACATCCCAGTGTGTAAGTGTTTGTTTATTTGGCACTGAAGAAACTGATGATGTTTCAAAGTTAAATTTCAAAAGTGTGATAGATGTATTTCCACTAGGACCACCTACTCTCGATGATTTCAAGACACTCCAAAACATCAATGTATTGAACTTGAAACAAGCAAAGGAATTTATTATGTCAGAAGTTCTTTTACACTGCAGCAAAATGTTTGCTAATTGTAAAAAAGTGCTCTCAACCCGAACTATATTAATATTATCCAAATTAGATATACCTCCCATACAACCTGATCAAACACCAACACTAAAAATGTTGGAAGACTTGCTTGATTTTAATGTTGATTTGAGACTCATAAATATTGCACATACAGATTACCAAATTGATCAATTTTACAAAGACTTCATAGAAACATGTAAAGGCCGTGGTAGTAGTCTACCTAAACCAATATGGTGTGAAAAGGAAATTGAGAATTTGATGCACCAGCAGTCACACCGACACTTGGCGGTGGCTAAACTCAGTTTTGAAATTGGAAATGGTTTGAATATTGGAGTTGGAGTTTACAGTCTCATTAAAGCTCAGGGCCAAACCAGGCACAAGACATCGAATTTAGATAGAGAGACCAATGCAGTATTAGCAAGTGTTAACAAGACAGTGAAAGTGTCTGCAGATACAGGAAGCGAAATGGAAATTGATGGAGAAACACATCCTATCCTGGTGCCACTTCTCAAGTCAGAAATACTACACTACCAGGAGTATGGTGGAGAAAGAGTTGAATTTACAGCTAGTGAAATGAAAGTAATAAAAAATCCATTTGGTCCACCAATGTTAAAGCTTCTGGGGTTCAAACCAGCCAGTCTGATGTGTAAAGAGAAATGGTTTATGAAGAGAATTTACTTTTTATTTCCTAATGAAGGCATAATTGAAGGCTCCACTGTGGCATTCAAAGCTTTGCATCAAGCTTGTGTTGAAACAGGAATGGTTGGTATTTGTGTCTTGTGCACCAGGGTCAACTCAAAACCAATAAATGTGGCTCTTGTGCCATGCACACACCCTTTTGGCTTAAATGTAGACATTGGGTTTGATGTTATCTGCATACCATTTGTGGAAAATGTAAGAGATATCCCAAACTTTGAGGATGATGAAGAAATGGATATATCTGCTGATGAACGGAAAGTTATGAAGGAAACAATTGAAAGTATTACATTCACATATAAACCAGAAATGTTTGAGAACCCAAAACTACAGTCAGAGTATAGAGCTATTGAAGCTATTGCTTTTAACGAGGAAGAAGTTCCACAGTTTGTTGATACAACAAAACCAAGCTCTGTGAAGTTCCAAAATTTAAATGATGAACTTTTCCACACTCTGTTTGGGCCATTTGGTGTGGCTCCAGTGAAAAGAGCTGCAACAGCAAAAGACAATGTCAATTCTAAAAAACTTAAAATTGAAGAATTGGATGAATCATTATTGCAAACTCGAAAGGAGAATGGAAAGATAGCACAATATACAGTCCCAGAATTAAAGCAAATCTTAAGGTCTAAGGCAATTCCAGGATTACCTGCTTTAAATGGTCTCAAAAAAGCTGATCTAGTAGACTTAGTGTATAAGTATTTCTAAACCAATTAAAATCGGTTATAAATGTATAATGAGCCTATACATTCTATGATTGATTAAAAAATATTCATGTTTATAGCACTATTTTTGTATGATTAAAATAAAGTATATGTAATTTACCTATGTTTACCTACTGTTTTCTTGTATATTTTTTCCTTTAAAATAATATCAGTTATATATTTGGTAGGAAACTATATTACCTAACTCAATAATATTGTTACTCAGTTATTGGCAAATAAATTACTTACTTTCTAAAGATTCATAAAACAAACTTCTTTATTTTTTAAATTTATACTACAACAGTTAAAGAACTAATAACTAAATATACAATGACCCATCCGCTGGGCCTAGATGATGGATTCCTATGAGTAATGCATCAACAAGTGTCCATACGCCTAAACCTCCGAAGCTAAATAATTTTCCAATGCCCTCTTGCCAGTGGCCAAGGTAGAAACGGTCTGCACCAAAACCACCAAGGGTTAGGGCAAGAATTAGAGCTGTACCCCATCTGGTGCCTGCTGTCCATGAGCATTTTATTTTCTTTAGAAACCTCCTTTTGCCTAAGCATATTATATCATCAGAGACTGTACAGTTAGTCCTGAAAGAAAAGTGTCAGATTAAGTGATAAGATAGCTTCTAATATGTCCCTTGTATATATTTATAATTCAAATGTGTTTTTAATTAATATCTGGATATTAATTAAAAACACATTATAATTCAAATGTGTTTTTTAAATGGTGTATTAGGCTAGGTAGCCAGTACAAAGAATATCTAATATAACACATACATACCATCCGCACATACCCACTTAATCCACCTTATTAAAACAAAGTAGAGAAGTACCCTCTAAACATCCTATCATTCACTGTACTGACAAGTTATACATATGACAGCTTTTAATTGTAGGGCTGAGCAGTATGGGTCATACAATATAATAATGCGCCACCATGAATTCATAGGTACAACATACAATCTAGGTTGTAATGTCCATTCATTATGTAGTTGCAACTTTGCAGTACAATATTGTGACTCAAGAATTTACTGTATGAAAGTTTACACTTCAAATACCTAAATGATCCAAACTTTACTATTGATATCACAATTGCTTCGCATCTCCATTGCTTAATTATTTTGAAATGTTCACCTATTATTGAGGCAATTATTGAGTTCAGTATGTTAATGCATGGACTTTGATTTTACCAACAACTCAATCTTAGTAATAAGATAGACACTTACAAGTAATACTTCAGTGGTGATGCCAGAGAATTACAATTAGCCTTCTGTTCACATCTGTGTTCCCATTTATCTGTTTGATAACAGTATCTGCACATTGCTGTCCTATTGAATGTTTTTGTGCCCTAAAACATTTCAATATACATAGAATAAACTAATTAACTGATTATCCATGTTGTGGTCAGTGGAATTCAAATGGGTAGCAAAAATGAAGACATGTCAACAAAGTTCAAATCAAATATATAACTTACATTACAGACAACTTTAGGCTTCACAGTGCAACTGTAATTGTCCATGCCTCCATATCGACAATCTACACCTTTAAATACACATGTTATACATGGATAACTTAGACTTGTACACTCTGCAATGTTTTCTGAAGAAGGGCAGCTCTTCAAGTATTCTTCATTGTCACTGAAACTTACACTCTTATCGTTTGAATCCTCTTTCGATTTACTTCCTTTGCCTGGGTATTCCATATGATTATTAGCTGCAAATAAAATGGTTAGGCAGTGTAAAGGTAAATTTATGTAAACAGGGCATTTATAAATAAAGTACAAAGAAACTTTACCCATGTCTGTTGAGTGTATTGTGTTGAATATAACCAAAAGAACTAAAACTAAACAGTCTCTTATATTTATTCGTAATGGTAGAGTTCGTGGCATTGCGATAAGGTATTACATATTTTACTAGTATTATTATTTATTATTGGCCCACTAATTTAATGACTATGTTTCTCTACTTCAACAACATGAACACTACTTCAAGTCTATCTTAAAACGTAGTGGTTATATGCTCTTTGGTCTATCTAGAAACTCATAATATATTATATTAAATATTTTGATTTTGTTTGTCCTGCTTTTAATTGTTTTTTTTTTTGTATGTTTTGGCTCCACACTTTTGTGTATTTAGCCAGTGTCAAGTAATTGATAATTTATAGTTAATGATATTTCACGCAAATATGTGTCAAGTCACAGTCGAAGTCATCAAGTCAAGTCATAGTCTAGTCAAAGCCATACTCCTAGTAATGTGGTGGCAACTTTACTTGAAGCTTCTATGGAGTTTTGGAAACGACACGAAAAGAAACGTTTAACCATCATCATACCATTTTCCCACACTCATGCCTGTAATCCAGCACTTAACGAATAAAATGTCACTATTTTTATGCACTAACACTGAAAATAACACAAGTTTTGGAAAATAATACAATGCGGTTTGACAATAGCATTTTCCTTATTTAGACTCACTGTCAACGTCATGTGTCTGGAAACTGAAAAAAAAAAGACTATACCACAGGTTAAAGAAAATATGTAGGTCTCAATGATATATCTTCATTTCTTGACAAGCCCGTAATACTTTCAATCGGGCTCAATTCCTAATTTCATTAAAAACCTTGAATATTTTAATTTGAATTTTGAAGCCTGACAACCACAGCAGTCCACCACCTTGTTTTTCTTTGACATAGCGGCCACTCAATAAATACTGTGTTAACTTACATACAAACGTTTTTTTTTCACCCCGTCGTCGCCGCCAGAGACACGTATTTGTTTAAGTCTGACAATGTTTTTTGCACTTGCTAATTAAAAAGCCTTTAAATATTAAAACATCGAGATTTTGGTTAAAATTATTTCAACTTGAGGATGACTGTGTCCTACAAGCAGAGTACCCTCGATGTCTTTATGCCTTACTAGTTGCGCCCCGCGGATAAAAATATTTCAATTATTTGCTCATCCCACAGGAAAATTTCGCTTTTCCGGGATAAAATGTAGCCTATATGTTAATCCTTTGTATACGCTATCTTGGTACCGAATTTCATTAATATCCATTCAGCCGTTTGAGCGTGGAGTAACAAACATACACACATACAAACTTGCGCCTTTATAATATTATGTATACAGGGAGTAACAAAAACCCTGTTATATCCGCGAGCTGCGTATCCAGTGTCAACTCAAGGTTGTAGTAATACTAGTTCTATTTCAATACGAGACATACAAAACTTACGTGTGCTTTTTATTAAAACCTTTTATGCCGTTACTAAAAATGTTTACGACCTCAGATATTGACAACATAGGTACTTGCACCACCGACGCAGCCTGCTGCCTGTTGCCCGCACCCCGCACCGCCCGCCATGGTACGCTAAGTCTATTCAACCGCATACCTACTGCGACGGAACTAGAAGCTATTCCACAGATTACTTTTTATGCGTTTTTCATACGATTATGTGCCCTATACCACATACCACAACGTTGTAGGATTGCGAGACCGTAACTTAATGACGTAAAAGATCTCTTTGACCAATAGTGGTAGGCACACAAGTGCTGCGCGCCTTTCTGCCACACTCTAAACAATCGAATTCACGTGTGATTTTGTATTGTCAAGAAACAAGATAGGTACGTAATTTTTAGCTCTTAAAAGAGCTTTCAAAAACACATCTGCCGGTAGGCGATTTTCATGTTCAGTCAATCAATCAAAATGCTGATTTGGCGGCCCCGAAGATGTTGTTCAATGTGCCGACCTTGGACTTCGATACATTTTTGACAACGTGTCACAATACTTCCGCGTACACGTTGCAGTATCAACGCGTCCGATTTTATGCTTTCAAATGCAGCAACTATGCGTGAGCGCATTTCGCCTTCGTTGTCGCAGGTCTTTTTAAAGACCGACTCTTTCACGTGACCCCAGAGATAAAAATCAAGAGGCGTGAGATCTGGCGAACGCGCTGGCCACGGTGTAGTGGAGCCTCGTCCGATCCATCTTTCTCCGTATTCTTGAGTGAGGTAATCCCTAACATTGCGAGCGAAATGCGGTGGAGCGCCGTCGTGCTGGAACCACATCGTTCTCATAAGAGACAAGTTTAGGTCGTCGAGTTCGTCACTAAGTTCGTTGCGTAAAAACTGCAGATAATTAGCTCCATTCATGGTATTGTTCAAGAAATGAGGCCCAATAATCCTATCACCGAGTATGCCAGCCCAAACGTTTATTCGCCAACGATGCTGAAAATGGCTCTCTCTTATTGCCAGGGGATTTTCCACAGCCCATACGTGCTCATTATGGCAGTTAAAAACGCCAGTTCTGACGAACGAGCATTCGTCGGTAAATAAAATACGACTCAAAAACTCTGCGTCATCTGTCACTCGGTCGAGAAGCCACTGACAAAATGCCACTCTGGGCTCATAATCACTGGGCAACAATGATTGCACTCGTTGATAATGAAACGGATGCTGACCGTCTTCCTTCAATGTCCTCCATACACGCATGTGATTAATTCCAATTTCTCTTGCCATGCTGCGTGTGCTACGTGTTGGGTCTTGCACAAACATATCGAGCACCTGTTCTTCAGCGTCATGTAATACTCGTGGTCTTCCAGCATCAAATCTTTGCTGATCACGGCCCGTTACACTACCGGTGTTGTAAACACGTAAGTGCAATCGCTGGAATGCCATTAATGACGGTAACTCAATTCCACGCGGAATAGAAAAATTATGCTCGTATTCTCTACGTGCTGCCGCATAATTATTGTGACTTCTACCAAGGCACATTAACATATTGTAGTATTCGTCGTTAGAATACGACATCACACTCGACACTAAATTCGCGACGGTCAAACTGGAAACGACTAAATTGCATGAGAGAGCACGTGCGACTGAGTGTAAGCCGCGGGCCGCGCCGCGCCTATGCCGAGTGATACCGCGCCGCCCGCGCACCCCATTTCCCCGTAGGCACACAGGTGCAGGAGCGGCATCCTACAAAAGAGCCGACAAAGGCGGCCCCCGTTTGTCGGTTCCGCGTTTACTTTTACCTTAGTTACTTAGCTATTTAAAAATAGGCACGGCTTGTGGCACAAACATTTTTGGGAAATGGTATTATTTTTTTGTATTTAGATACTGCGTGTAACTTCAGATACGTATAACTTAGGTATTGTTAGACATTTTTATATGACTACTTGTAATGATCTGTACACATACTTCATTTATTTAACAGGGTTTTTGTTACTCCCTGTATATACACATACATATAAACATTTCTTGGGTGGTCCGGAATATCCAGAAGAATTTATTAGTGTCGCAGCGGGTAAGCGTCGAATCATAAATAAGGGTTTTACCTCATCTGTCAGGAACAGGATGCAATCATATTTATATCGTATCGTAAGTACTATGTCTATATATCTAAGTATATGTCAGCACGGATTGTGGTTTCCCTAACGAGGAGGCAAATACTAGACCTCTACCTATCCCTCGGGATCACTATCAGGGAAGAGAAAGAGACTTAGGTTTATACTTAATATATATTTCGTTAATTAATGACAAAAAAATAATTATATTTTTCATTCCCAACGGCCGCCACTGGGGTTAGTTAGCACTATAATTAAGAAAGTACCAACGGCCCCCAGTGGAGCCGTTAAGGAACACTAAACAACAAGTAAGTAGTTAATTATAACAACAATAAGCAGGTAGCCCATATAATCAATTAATAAATATACGATACGCAATAGCACGAAAATAACATTCAAACAAATAAATTATTATGCATGGAACGAGTTAGACCTGGCGAAAGCGAGACGAATCAGGCTTACTTGCCGTCCACTAAATATTTTTATAGAACATGAAAAATACATTTTAAATTTAATGAATAGAATAATGAAAATTGTACAACGAAAATAACAAAATTGAAAAAATATAGAAATGTCAATTACAATAAACATGGCTCTTATACAGTTAATTTTTTCTTCCAATACAAAGAAACAATCCTTACATGAATCTTCCTTCTTCTTACGTTAAACCGAGAGTTTTTGGGGACCAAAAAGATAAATACGCTTAAATAGTTATACAAAATGAAAAGGTAAAGGTTCCCAAGACAGATTTTCCGAATCTCCTATGGTTTCGGATTTATTCATGCTGCCATAGTAAAAAAAAATCATACTGTATAAATCAATAAGACACGACGCATGTCATAAATACTAATAGGTTCATTATCGTCATCATCATCAATCAGAAGGCATCCAATTTCCTGCAGTTTTCACTAAGGGGTTCAAACCTCATCAGTCTGGACGGAATCGTATTTATTACGTGCTCTATCCTTGTCTAGAGCGAGAAATCAAAGATCAAAAGATGACTCTTCTGATGATGATGTCCACATTAATTAACACTGACTCTGCGTGTCACACTTTCTCATATCAGTATCAAAATGTGATTTTTGACTATCTTCATTCTCCTTCGAAATTTCAGATATTGTAGACAAATTAGGTACGGTGCAAATTATAGGGAAGATCTGTTTCAAATTTGCCCCGTAGCTATGCGTTTCTGTTCCCGGTAGTGTGTTAGTATCCTCTTCACTTAGCAGATACCATTTTGTCACTTGATTGGGAGGCTCGTCAGAAAGGTCTTCAGTTAAGAGACTGCTGTTGATCGCTGCAGGGCTATGGTACTCAGATTCAGGGGATACGAAAATCTCTTCCGATGTTTTTAATTCTGTAAAAATTGTATAATACATAACTTAACCAAACACTGTAGTTAAAAATAAATAAAAAATAACGCGCAACGATCGCATACATAGATCCTGCACCCTAGCTAAGATTCCCCGTATCTAGTGACCCAGGAACTACGAGGACTATGGTCCATCTCACAACACCTAGACTCAGAACAAGTATTTGAGCATTTTTCTTTTTGTGCACAAATACTTGTCCTGTCAAGGGAATCGAACCCGCCGCCTCCGGGCTATGAGCCGACCTGCTCAACCACCACACCACAGACTGCACGCTGTCAAATTTTCCTTATAATGAAATGCCTCGTCTAGAGCACCGATACTAAAATACAAAATAAGCGAAAAGAAAATGATTCTACACGTGTAGTGTACGGTCTATATTTCCTATTGATTTTTATGGTTTAGAGTAAGTTTTGAATTTACTTACCAGGAACTGGACTGTTCCTTGTAGTGAATAGTAATTCTTTCGACGAATTAGCTGTATCTTCCAGAAGTCTTTTCAGTTCGTTATCCACTGATTCTATTGAACTATCCAATGAAATTATAGTTTTTATATTCTCTATCAATTCCAGGCTATCCCCTATGCACTCGTTCGCAAGTAAACATGTTTCGGAATGGTTGTGTATAAGGTCGACACTGTCGTCACTGCCTTTTAGAAACACTGCAGAAATAGTCTCGGTATCATTTATTCCACTGTCAGTATAAATTGAAACGGAGCTAGCATTGCCTACAGATTTTTCCCGTATTTTTTCTCTAGATCGGCTCTTACTCTTTGGTTTTTGTATTTTTACTTTAATAACATCTTTCTTTTTTTTGTTTTTATCATTTTCAAAATTAAGCTTAACATCGGAGCAGTTGTTTGCATTTTCATCAATCGGGATAAATGTTACGGCCGGTGGACAGGATTTTCTTCCTCCGTACGAACAAGTCTCCGTATGTTCCTCTTCAATAACAGAGTCTTTGGGAATTTTGGCTTTCGAAGCAGTTTTCTTCTTGCGAGGCGTTGAGCTCCTCTTAGCTTTAGTTTTCTTTGGCGATACTGTTGTGATTTCATCGACATCCATAGCGTTTTCTTTTGTTGCCTTCATTTGTCCAACTATTTTAGCGACTTTACGAGTGTTTGCGCGGGTCATCTTTTTATTGCTTTCTAGAAGTAAATCACGTAATTTTTGGTTAAGGGACTCTGATAGTGTTAAATCTTCTACCCTGACTGTACACACTTTGTTAAGCAGTGGATCGGACGACGTAGTCAACTTTGCAGGGTTTTTTGGTGTAACTTTATTCTTATTCCGAATATAACATTGTTGATTCATAAGCGGCATGGATACATCTAAATTAGAAATCATGTATTCACTGAAATCCATTTCGTGATTGCTCGCGTTTAATTGTACTTCGTTTAAGTTTGGATGACTCTCGTTTATGATCATTTCTCTGCTTAAGGACAGTTTTTCTACAACAGACAACTCTGGTGAAATTGGTAGTGATACGTTGCTGGAACTATTGATCTCGACAATATTTGGGTTATTGCTAGACAAATCTAAGTCTTTGGAAATCGAATTAAAGTGTCTTATATTCCGATCGAACTGTTGTTCTATAAGCTTATCTTCATTAATAACATCCAACACGTTAAATGAATGTTTTTGCTTCGGTAATAATAATCGATAAGAGTCTGTTTTGTATACTTCAGAGTTGAGAGTAGACTGTGATCTTTTCAGTGGTATAAAATACGAAGAGTTATTAGAATCGGATGACAGGTCTTGTAGCAAGGTTGGGTAGGATTTTCTCCGCGAGACTCTCCTATTTTTGTATTTGTTTCGAGTCAGTAAACTAATTTTCCGTTTTCTCTTTGGTACCTGGTCCACTGGGCTAACGTCCGAGTCTTGATAACCTTGCGTGCTGTCTATTGAGTTCCCTTCCGTGATTTCTTTTGGAGAGATTATATTTATTTCTGGTATGCTAAAAATAAAGAAAAAAAGCGTGTTGGTAAAAGAGTAGTGGGAAGCATTTGATGTGGATGTAGAGCGCACATTTGGGTAGGTATGCCAAACATGTGAAATGCGAAAATACATGACAGTGCAAATGCATGGTATGCAAATTAAATTAATGAAGCTACATGCATATTTTAATGGAAGCAGGTAATTAACAAAATAAGCGTGTCAAGTAAAACTTACCGGATATTTCTAACTTAAATATTGTGAACTTAAAATGCTAAAATAATACACAAGTTAATTTTAAGTGGTCTTTATTTTCTATGAAATACACCTGCTCCCATTAATTTATTTACAACTCCATTTTTAAACTTCTAATTACACAGAATACAAGTCAAATAAAAAACCGAAATATTTGTCTATTGTAATGTTGTTTAAAGTACGAGTAGCACGTAAGTTGGTCAACAGAATATAGGCTTCGAATATTTTGGTATACTATCCGACACCTTGCTTTCCCTTAAAATAGCGACTTATCATAAAACTTCTATGAATCGGTAGCAGACTCTATTAAAGAAAAAACACGATGCTGCACAGTATGCCAAGTTGCATACTAAAATATACAAAGTGGACAAAAAAAATTAAGTGTAGGACGACATAAAAGTCGTAATTTGTTGTTGACGACTTTTGTTTCGCATTGATGATAAAACAAAATGCCCAATTTAAAATTAATCATCAATGCAATTTTCAACAAAACATTCTCATACAACTCGTAATGATCCACGCAATAGCACGAGCGTTATAATTTGGAATATTTACTGTGATTTTTGTTTGAATGGAATGATTTATGTGTGCTCTCGATATTTTGGTGCAGTTGTGAGTACCATGTTAATGAATTCTCAGTCTACCCGTAAACATACGAGTAGTGCATGTAACTTTGCCGACATATTAAGAGCTCATAAAAAATACAACTGTGAAAATTTAAAACGGTTGTTCTGTTTATGTTCCAAAAACGTACCATCAAGTAATTAACAGCATCCACATACTTAAATAGATAAACATTGATTTAAAATAACCGATATTTTTATAAAACCACCCGAATTGACATAATCATTTATTTAAATCTATTTAAAATTATACATCTATTTAAAATTAAGAGTTGATTTTATCAGTCCGAGAAAACAGTTGTTAAATCAGTTCACAGATACATTGACAATTTATTAAAGTAAAACATACCATGATCATGTTTACTATGTATAATGCAGAATCATATTGCACTTTTAAAATATAATTACTATTTCCAAACTTATGATAATAATATAAGGTTGTCAAATTTTCAAAATATATTATGATTGAATTAAATTATGATAGAAAAAATAGTTAGGTAGGCCTTTTAAATAGCAAAATAGGTCAGAACCAGAAACGAAAACATAACTTACGTCTTTTGATTCACTATTATTTGTTTATAATATGTAATATAATTTATATTCATGCTAAAACTAATAGCCCTTTCAGAAATCTCGTTTAAAATACATTAACATCTGGAACCGTATTGTCGGTAAACCGATTAATCTTACATCCTTTCTAAAATTGATACTAACAAAAAGGCCTTTAGAAAGTAGAAATTATGATATAATAGAGGCATGCCAGTTTAAAATCTTATATAAAAAAATTATCAACATTAAGGCTGCGTTGCACCATCTATAGTTAAGGTTAAACTACCGTCATAACTGCAGTTAAAACACCCGTGAAGCAGAAATGCGTTGCACCATTTAACTATGGTCAAAATGACGTCATAACTTAACGGTAACTATAACTACGCAAGATTGACTGGTTAAAGTAAACGTTATAGTCAAAAGCTGTCAAACAGAGCCTCCAACCTCTTTCACCTCCAACCTCAACTTTACCAACTTACCATTTCCGTGTAAAACTTGTAATCAATCATGTCTCTACTGCGAGAAATTTAGTGGGAAAGTTCCTCCGACAGTGGAAATGATGAACAGTATGTGGAGATTAATAAGAAAAAATTGCATCTTCCTAGAATTGATCGCTTCGCCAAGAGGGGACGATGACTCATTTTTGCGAGATTCCGAGTATCCAAAACAATAGCTAGAGCGCTAGCGCTGCACCTGGAGTAACCCAATCACAGATGGAGAATTTGTAGAATCCATTGTAACGTTTATACATCTTTTTTTCATCATCATCAGCCTATACCAGTCCACTGCTGGACATAAGCCTCTACCAAGGCACGCCACTCAGCCCGGTCTTCGGCTCTATTTTTCCAGGTACTGCCAGCTACCTTGCGTATGTCATCGCTCCACCTTGTCACAGGTCGTCCTACACTACGTCTACCGATTCGCAGTTTCCACTCCAGAACACGTCTACCCCAACGGTTACATCTAATAATGTTATAATAAAATTTAAATTCTAAATAGAATTTCACAAGAACTATGTTGTTTGTTAAATCAGATCACACACAAATCCAGTTTTATTTAAAAGTCAATTATTTTTTTACAAAGAATAATTTTTATGTTTTTATATTTTCATTGATTCGTGTTCCATAAGTGTAGCATACCTACATCTATAAATCTATAAATGTGAAGACAATGCAAATCAACATCCAGTGTATTACAATTATAAATTACCTAGTAGTATTTAGTACTCCAATACAATATAGAATATTAAATTACAACAAACGATACCTATTTTCAAAACAATTACCACGACAAAGGAAGTTACATTGTGGTTATATGCTCTTTGGGAAGTTAGTGATACTGACTGACATGCATGACACTATTTGATGAGAGTAAGTATATTCTTTGAGACTGATTAACGGGACTTTTGCAGTATTGCCATGAACAAAAATATTATTTTCAAATACTATAGGGAAAATGGCACATCTTCAGACTAGCAACTTAGTTAACCGTAACTATAACAACAATAATGATGGTGCAACACATGCTGGCTAAACTTCATGGTTAAGGTTAAAGTCATAGTTGATTTAAACTGTAACCGTAACTTTAACTGGGATTACGGTGCAACCAGCCTTAATGCAGTAAATATACAGTTACATTGTCTAAAAAACTACCTTCTAATTCTCTTTCCCTTTGGCGATGTCTTGCTTTTTTTCGGCGATGCCGTTGGAGGGAACATAAACCGCGCTTTTTCGTCGTCGAAACCTAATAGCGCCGTCGTCTCTTTGCTTGCAGACTTTCTTGACCTTGTCCGCATATCGCTGGTTGATGAGTCAGTATCTGGAAGGATAAATAAAATATAAAGACAATGGTAGGCCTGGCGCAATCCGCGCTTTAAGAACGAAGCTACACATACATGAGAGACCGGCCTCAACTACTGGGTCAATTCAGAAGTCAGAAGAGCTGAGTTATAGCAGGAAAGAGATGTTTTTGATGAGTTGACAAAAGTAAAAAAAACAACGGAACCACAGCCAACTTCCCTCCTTTTTAGGGGAAATATACATCCAATCAATTAATCACTAACGACAATAATAAAATCTATGAATTTGTAGGCCTGAATTCATAAACTTGGTATTTTCGTGAAGACTAAATTAAAAATAAATAAATAATGATAAATAACACCCAACAATCACATACATAGATCCTGGAACCTAACTAGTATTTCCTGTGTCTGGGGACCCAGGAACTTCGAGGACCATGGTCTCACAACCCTCAGACTCAGGACAAGTATTTGCGCTTTTTTTTTTTTCCTCAAATACTTGTCCTGCCGCGGGAATTGAACCCGCCGCCTCCTAGTTATGAGCCGACCTGCTCAACCACGATACCACAGATGCTGTATACGACCTGTATGCGAGAACCAGTATCGGCAAACTTTATCAGTTGTCGTAACGATTACGCTCGGCCAATAAGCCTGATTCGGAAAAAGAGTTTTCTGCAAAACATAGAAATTCAGAATCTTACCATATTTCTTGGGTGTCGCTTTATTCCTTGCAGAAGATCTCGACCCAACTGGTGATGCATCTGAATCTGCTATGCTATTATTGTGTTCGCTCGCCTCTTTTTGTTTAGATATACGCAAGCTCTCTCTTCGTACCGGTTGCTTTTGATCTATAATATCATTTAATTGTTTTTCTACAAGTTTTGTGTTCGTTTGTTTTTGGTCTTTTGTTTCAGTTAGGGTTTGCCTTTTGGTTCTAGTGCGGGTCGTCGGTTTTTCTGTGTCAGCTTTGGTTTCTGTATCCACTGGTACTTCTAGCTTTTGTTTGGAAATGCGTGTGTTTTTAGGTCTTGTTGCGACTTGTTTTGATTCTGTTGAGCTCCTTTTCGATACTCTGGCTCTTATTGGACTTTGCGGTGCGCTTATTGATGACGCTGAGGATCCTTTTCTGGGTCGTCCCGGCTTTCTGCGAAGGAGAAACATACTTCAAAACCATTTAAGAAATAGCGATAAACAAAGACGAACCTAGAGTCTAGATAAACGATTTCACGACACAAACACGAGACAAATACTTGAACTTGATTGTAAAATTAGTTACTGATAGCTGCTTCGCAAGAGGCAGTAGTTTACCGCGACAAAAGTATCCATACCTTCGCCAGGAATCGAACTATCTCAATACAAACGAGATCGGTTCAGCTGTTAAGTTGTAAAAAGGTTATAGAGTTATAATAATGCCTAATTACCTTTTAGTAACATTTGACGTTTGGTTATCTTGCTCCTCCATCTCTCGCATTTCTATTTCTTTGAATATTTCTGTTTCTATTTTATTAATTTTTTCGTGGACTTCTGAAATAACATTACATTTATGGGTATCGTATCGACGCACGATCTGTCATTCGCATTTTAAAACAAGGTATGGAGAATATATATATAATAGTATCCGACGTAAGGTGGCAAGTCTGTCGGTCTGTTACAGATTACACCACGGTGAATGCGCACAAGAACTGCATGATCTCATTCCCCCATCACCATTCCACTACCGGACTACTAGACACTCGGCTAAGCACCATCCTTTCGTGGTAGACAACCACCCATTCCTACCAAGCGATTTGATTCTACGTTCTTAATTAGAACGGCTAAGGAATGGAATGCCCTGCCAGCGTCTGTGTTTCCAGCGAAATATGAGCCGGGCGTGTTCAAGAGAAGAGTGAATAGGTATTTATTTTTACTACTATTTACTAACACCACCGGTCGTGGAGCTCTCTACACTTTCAATCATAAAATAAATCCATATTAATAGTTTCACTAAACAACAAGCCACCACATCTAGTATGGGGAAAATGTATTAATTGCGCTTTCAATTGGACATCTCGAAATACATAATGAAATATGCGTTTCCTGATTGGTTGCTTAAAGTTCAGTCATTGAATTCGTCCAAAACAGTAACTGCACTGGAGTATGCTGGTTTTGGAGGTTTTTTCATCTGCAGGTACAAATATCAAGATACAAATACTTCTGGGGGCCGCAATTTTGTTCTACAAGGTATCTACAAATATCACCACAGTTAAGCCATAACGAAACAATTCTTCGTTGCCAAATTTGTCCTACATCCATACCTTTATCTTTGATTAGTTGCGCCCCGCGGATAAAAGTATTTTAATGATTAACTCATCCCACAGGAAAATTTCACTTTTCCGGGATAAAATGTAGCCTATATGTTAATCCAGTGTATAAGCTATCTTGGTACCGAATTTCATTCAAATCCATTCAGCCGTTTGAGCGTGAAGGAGTAACAAACATACACACAAACACACAAACTTTCGCCTTTATAATATTAGGTGTGCGGCTCATCCGTTCTTTTAACCCTTTTTTTAACCAAAGATAGGCCTGGATTTGACCATTGCCTCACTCCTGACCTGATAATACCTGTTCACCCTTGCCTTGTGAACTCATTGATATTTTCGGGAAACAAAGACGCTGGTAGGGTGTTAACATTCCTTTGCCATCCACGCAATAAATGTTGAAACGAAAAGTTTTGTCCGAATGCCTTCTCCCTCATATTTTTACAATGCATATTATATCGTAATCAGATTACACAGTGCCCCACCAAGGGCCCAATTTGTCTACCTCTTCCTATACAAACCTGGATCAATCGTGCCATTGGGCGCCCCGCTGAGCTCCAAAGCTTCATCCTTAGACGTCTGTACCTCAACCTCCGTTTTATTACTCGCTAGCGGTTGAATTGTCTCTTTGATTGGAGAAGGCGATTTGTTTTGCAACATTCTAACCATTTGTGGCATTGCATTGCTAATTTGGTTCCATCCGCCTTCTAAGCAACACTCCTGTTAAAATTATAATAACTATATATATTGATTTTAAAGGTAAAGGAAACATATACGGACGAACAAATCGAAACGTCAATCCACCACGAAAAGTCAATCAAGATCTCATGTCATTATTTGCTTTACGTTAAAAATTAATCAGTTGATTAGGTTAATCGATGCCCCTTTTTTGAGGGGGGGGATACCCGCGCACTTCGGCACATCAACGCTTACTAAGCTAACGCTTACTAGCTCTTGTTTAAAACTTTGTCTTGCTTTCGCGCATGTCTATTCTCGTCAGCGTGAAGATGACAGATTATTTTATGGTTATATAGATTAGTTTGTAGAGCATTTATTAATAACCCGATTTCGCTTCGCATTTTACTCGTTTTTACGAGGAAACTGTCAATGAATCGGAGTTAAAATGAGCCCTGTTGTTATTGGCAGCGTAGGTAATCTGTGTGAAAATTCACTGAAGTCGGTTCAGTCCTTATAAACAAACAAACAGTGCGTTATTTTATACATTAGTAAGGATATGAATAGAAGTAATTAAGTAAAAAAAATAGAAGTAATAAGGATTAAATTCACCAATTGAAATCATACCAAACCGTTTTTTGCAGCAATCTTCAGGACCATTTTATCGTTTTTAGCTTCCACTTTATTTTTCACTTCGAACGAATTAGTCAATTCTTCACCTGAAATAAAATTCCTATAGTGACAATGATATTTAAGTAGGAATCGTTTCCTTGACTGCACAAGGTCTGGGCACACTCTCGTTAAGTGTAACGAGTCAGATGAAATAAAAAATGTGCGTTAAAAAGAGAAGCGACTGGAAATTGTATTAAATTCCTGCGCAGGCTGATTTTAACTTTATTGCGTTGTAATAATTCTCTATTAATTTAAAAGTTATGCCAAGTATTCTATGTTTTCGACTGACTGACACATAAAAGAGATTCTAAAATAGTTTGTATTTTGTTTCTAATAATTATTACCTAAGAACTCCGTCCTTTAATAACGTACTTGGAAAATTATTTTTGATCCAAACGATATAATTTCAGATTACTCCCACGGAAATTTCATTTCAATAGTTTAGTTTTTAATTCAATATGGAACCTGTATCCCTTTACTTTAAGAGGATATTACTTTACTGTTAGATAGGCATGCGTTAGACCACTATCTCACCTGATGGTAAGTGACGATGCGGTCTGTAGAGTGTGATACGTCCATGGGACTGTAATTAGCACTACTAAGTAGCCTAGTGTAGGTCCGACCTAGTTCAAAAGAGCGCTCCTTTGTGCGAACTACGCGAACTAGGTATCGGTTGCGTCTGATTTTAGTTCCTTCGTTCTTTGACCGACCGACTTGCGGCGAGCGGCGAAAGAGCCGCGCTCTGAGGCGCTAGTCGCGAGCGGGAGAGAGCGATGATCATACATATCATTCTTACTTAGAATATATTAAACATCGATTAGATAAATGCTGGTTAATTTTAAAGACTTTTTTTCACTTTAATAAACATTAAGAATACCTACATAGTTTTAATAAATACTTACTTATGTTCATCGAAACTAAGTACCTATATCATATTTTTAGTAGGTACTTACCTAGTTTAATATTTTTCTATCATTACCTAAGTAGACTGAGGACCTATAGGTACTAATAAAAAAACGATTTTTCTTAAATACCATGCAATGGCATTAAATTAATAAATAAATATGCAAATGTACCTAGTTAGTAGTTATTACAACAGAAGCTATAACAATTTATAAACAAAAGAGAGCATAGTAGTAGATATAACTACAGCTCTTTGGCTGCTGCGAACTAAGTAGGTCGCTCTTGCGGGACTAGGCAAGAGATCGCTGAGAGCAATCGTCTTCCCCGCTATCGGTCCTGCCGCGAACTAGTGAACTAGAAGAACGACCTAGTTCCTGCGACCTGCGAACTAAAAGGAGCGCTCCCTGTCGCGAACTAAAATGCGCAAGGCTACAGTAATAAGTGTTCTGCCTACGTTATAACAAGATGTTACTCTATTGTGCAAGTTTCGCAAATATCGACGCCGGCGTCTGTTCAGCAAGCTCCAAAATAAATTCTTTTACTCGCCTCTCTGCTTCATAGTCAAATCGAGGGCAGTAAAAATAATGTTCCTAATTGGTATTGTACTCACCATTTCCGTTTTGCTCAGTTTTCGTTGAGGTCTGGGCGTTTGTACTTTTACTGTAAATAATAGTACACTTTTAATTTACCTTTTTTTTATTTTTACGTGACATTATACTAAACAGAAACTAATAAAAATTTACTATACGAAAAGAGCTAGTTTATTCTTCGTATGCAGGGACTAAAACCATTATTTAATCCCTAGGGAGTAAAAGTGATTCACCAATCACCAAAGGGATTAATCACGAACATTGTATGAACAAGTAACAGGTTGTATAACACAGATAATATAACACGACCATGAACCATGAACCACGCGCGAAACAAATAAAAAAAGCGTTTGTGAAAAACAGTTTTTTTTTTTATTTTACGAAATGGACGAGCTCGTCGTTCACCTGATGTTGATGTGACGTGATGTGACACTGTTCTGTTATGGGCGGCCGTGTCACATGGCCGCCCATAACAGAACAGTGTCACTCGGAACTCCGAAATATAATGTTTCGCGTGACACACTGCGCACGTCATCCTGAGACATCCTGAGAGATCAGATGATAAAGTCTCAATTTCCCAGTAATTTCACTAGCTACAGTGCCCAAAGCGGAACACAGTAGTGTACACTACTGCTTGGCGGCAGAATAAGTGGCAAAGCGGTGGTACATATCTAGACGAACTTTGCCTACCACCTAGTGTTAATACAATCGCACTTACCGTGATGTCGTTGGTAATATAGACGATCTAGGCGAAGCAGGTTCATTAATAAGTGGCGATTTACGCTTCTCTCTAGTCTCTTTCATTAATCTAAAAAGAGAGAGAATGTTCTTATAATATAACTAAATCACCTTTATTTATCATCAATTGCAAAATCAATATTAGGGATTAATTTTGCAAGATAAATAACGGCTAAAACTCACGTTAATTAAAAGTCGAAATTACTCCGACCAGGTTTCGGACATATTCAATGTCCTTCTTCTGGAAGCCAGTTACTAACGCAAGCCGCGGCGGCTTTCGCGAGCGTCAGCACGTAACTAACAACTTTTAATTGACGTGAGTTTTAGCCGTTATTTATCTTACAAAATGTGTCATACTCTTGATATTTTTTAAACAGGGATTAATTTTTTTACGGTTTTTGAATGGCTGTGTAAAGTTTACCTGACTAATAAATTGTAAATGGATAAACTAAAATATCGATGCACATGCACAAAAAAAATCATTCTGACGAACACAGTACCTCCTCCTTTTTGAAATTCGGTTAAAAACAAATTACAATATTCACTTTTTATTAAGACTGTGTTCTGTTTTTATTCAAGGAAACTAAACGAAAATTCGCCTTGGTAACATCTGTTTAACTTAAGAATACCTTTTAAAAGATAGAAATAAATGTACGAAAGAATAGTGTACAAGTCACTTACTTTTTATATTCATCCACTCTCTTCTTCTCATCTACATATTTTTGTCTCCAATAAGACTCTTCTTCCATATCTGAACCACCTTAATTTAAACAAACAAAAAAAACGTTTTACATAAAAATTATTGTTTTACATGGAATAAATGTGAATAAAATAAGTTTTTTTTTAACGTTAAAAGGAGGATACAAGCATACGGCCCACCTGATGGGAAGTGGTCACCGTAGCCTATGGACATCTGTAACACCGGAGGAGGCGTCACCAATGGATTGCTTACCCTGTAGGACTCTTTAAACCCACCTTTCAAAATACTTCGTTATATAAATATTTTGTTATTTTTTTTTATACTAGTTTGGCTTGCAATAGACACGTGGTTGAAGGTGTAGGGTACCTAAGATTGACTAGTTTGTTTTGTTTGTTTGTAAATGAACTTATTTTAATTTTATTTCAATTTCAAAACAATGAGTTCAAATTCAAATATTCATTGATCACGTATATTTTTATGATTGCGTGTTTTATCACAAACTAGTTGCGCCCCATGGTTTTACCCGCGGATAAAAGGTATTTTAATTATTAGCTCATCCCACGGGAAAATTTCACTTTTACGTATCCTACATGTTAATCCAGTGTATAAGCTATCTTGGTACCGAATTTCATCCAAATCCATTCAGCCGTTTGAGCGTGAAGGAGTAACAAACATACACACATACAAACATACAAACTTTCGCCTTTATAATATTAGTGTGATAAACTACTGCGTACCTACTTGAGCTGTACAAATACATTTGCGACAGCCTCTGTGATGTGGTGGTTGAGCAGGTCGGCTCATATCCCAGAGGCAGCGGGTTCAATTCCCGCGGCAGAACAAGTATTTGTACACAGAAAAAAAAGCGCAAATACTTGTTCCGAGTCTGGGTGTTGTGGGACCATAATCCTCGTAGTTCCTGGGTCCTTAGACACAGGGAATCTTAGCTAGGGTTCAGGATTTATGTATGTTATCGTTGGGCGTTATTATTATTAACCCGGCGGCACTCGCTACCGGGTAAAAAATACCACAGGGTATCTAAATTTGGCTGTAGTTTTTTTCTGAGCGATCTGGTAGCCCACGATTCTAGGTACCTTCGAACTGGTAGTTAGCACACCCGCAAGCTGCAAGGGCAATCGGTTTGCGCGCGGCGTTTGTTGATGACAGAAGTGTAAAGTGAAAATGGGTGATAAATACCCGGTAGCGACGGTTCTTGTTACATTATTTTTCGGTATATTTATAATTATATTTTTCGTATTAGAGCTATAATAAGAGAGATTTTTGACTGAGGAATAGCACAATAGAAGAATTCCTTCAAGAAGAAAACAGCGAAGATGAAGTACCTAATTTGTCTAAAATATAGTTATAATACCGACTCGAATGACGAAAATACGTCCACCAACGCCAACTTTCCCAGATCGCGCCCGCCTATATCTGTGTCTCGCTGTGCAGTATGCGAATGGAAGGACTGGAAAATGAAGACAGTTTGTGAATTGTGCTTCAAAAAAATATGCCGCAAGCATACAATCCCAATATGCAGGGTTTGCTATGACAGAGTGAAGTAAGCTTCGTTTTCAGCAAGATATTTAGAACAGAATGTTTGATGTTGATTATCTCGATGTTCACTTATTATAAAGGTATCATTATTTTTGGTTGCTTTGATAGTGTATTAAGTTTATTTATGATATTGATCTCAATTTTGCATAATTTGTAAGAAATAAAAAAATTACATGGATTTTTCTAAGATTACTGAAGAAAAATTTATTTTTTAGTTGATTTTCTAGGATATGCTTTCATTTTAAATAAATGAACATCACAGCTTGCATTTGTCGTTTCATTAATAGACCATAATGCCAATAATGCAAATGCATTGCCAAACATTGAATTAAAAACTTATTTTCTTAAATAACGCCAATTAAATTCTGTGGTATTTATTACCCAGTAGCGAGTATCCATGTTTGTAAATACCTAGCGAGTGCCGCCGGGTTAATAATATATATATATATAATAAATGTTATATGAAAAAATATGATTTTTATTAATTGCTTACTGTCTGGCCGGTATGTGAGAAAATTCTTGATATGTTTGCCATCTTTCACCAGTGGGTAGATATTTTTGCCGAATATTACATACAGCATACCTTCATCTGGTGTTTGTAATATTCGTGATGATTTTGGTTTTCTAAAACAAGAAACCTTGATAAGTTATATGTATGAACATTTCACACTGCGCCATCTAGCCCCCAAACCTAACTAAGCAGTTTTATACTATGATTGGATTATGTGGTGACTGATAGAATTTTTTTTGTAAATACATAGAACACAATAAAAGATCCAGACACAAAACAAACACTATATTCATCACACAAATGTATGTCCTGTTTGGGAATCGAATCTACAAACACAAGTTCAAAGCTGAGCTACTACCAACTCCACTATACAGCAAATACAGTCAAAATTTTTTGACTTTAACTTTAAATTGAATTTTATATGTAATACATATAAAATTCAAGATCCTGACTGACTGACTGACTTATATATCAACACACAGCCTAAAAACACTGGTCCTAGAGACTTGAAATTTGGAGGGTGTTTTCTTTGTAAAATGTAAGTATTCACTAAGAAAAGCTTTCTGAAATTCCATCCCTAAGAGAGTGAAATGGTGGTTGAATAATCTATGAAAAATTTTCTTCTTCGTTTCCTATAGGCCACGCGGGCGAAGCCGGGGGCAAAAGCTAGTATATTATATGCAAGTTCAATTACAGTATATTTTGAGAATCACTGAGCACAGACTATAATTTGACTGTAGGAAACCTTTTTAATAATTCGATGGCGTCTGTTGATGAGATGAATAATTCATTGAATCAAAAAATGTCATTCACCCTTACAAGGCGAATTTTTTTGTTTTTACTTTACAATCATAATCATGCATTTGACCACGCTCTCACCTGATGGAAAATAACGATACATCGAAGGTCATGCTAGTCAAGTAAATACCTATTCACTCTTCTCTTGAACACGCCCGGATCATATTTCGCCGGAAACACAGACGCTGGCAGGGCGTTCCATTCTTTAGCCATTCTAATTATGAATGTGGAATCAATATTAAATAATCCACCCGCACTTGTGCAGTGTTGTGAATTATAGGCTACATTATCTCCATGTGAAAGAAGGCCTATAGCCCAACAGTGGGAATGTACATGGGCTGATGATCTGATACCCAGCAGTAGATCAGTGGACAGGTGGACAGGTGAAAAAATATTAATCACTAGTTGCGCCCCGCGTTTTCACCCGCGGACAAAAAGTATTTTAATTATTCGCTCATCCCACGGGAAAATTTCACTTTTCCGGGATAAAATGTAGCCTATATGTTAATCCAGTGCATAAGCCATCTTGGTACCGAATTTCATCCAAATCCATTCAGCCGTTCGAACGTGAAGGAGTAACAAACATACACACATGCAAACTTTCGCGTTTATAATATTAGTGTGAAGTGTGATGAATAACTTACAAGTATTTTCTAGTCTGGCGGTTTCTACGGCCACGCGGCGGTGAAATATAGGATTCACTGTCACTTTCCGATGTCCACTCGCTTGAATTTGAGTCCATGTTTTTGCTAAAACAAATATGTTTACCGTATGGATTGATTTCAAGATTTGAATTTAAAAAAGGATATATCTCCATTATTATCCATTCCATATGGAATTAATGATATTATCGCATAAATATAGTGGCCAATTATAGTAAATATCTGCGGATAGTAATAATCAATTTGCATATCCACCAGTATGTCATAGGCCATAGTCTTAAATACTCTACTACATACCTAATCAAAATATAACTTGTAAAAGCCAAGCATATGACGTGAAATATAAAATAAGGTCACGTTATTAAACATACCTGTGGTGGTGCTGATACTGATGATGTGACCTCCTTCTATGGCTCACACGTCTTTTGCGATTATTGGAGGCAGCAGCACCTACAAAAACATTTCTAATGTAACCAAGTCAATAAAATTCATACATCTTTAAACCGCTTAATCACCCACTTTGACAATCCTGTGGTATGATTCTCTTCTGAATACATGCAATTTTATAACAGTGGAAGCCTTAAGCTTGCTTAGTTTCTTGTCACCATTAACTTACCATTTGAAAATCCAAATACATTTGCTAAAGCCCTTTCTTTTTGCAAACTAACAGCTTTATTTTGGATTTGTTTAGTTAGAATCACCGACTGCCGACGTTGTTGACGCTCCCCACTAGATTCAACAACCCTTTTATCTTTTTTCGCATTATTTATATCTTGCATCTCTTTCTTTCTATGCATCACTTGTTGTTTATTATCAGTTTCTTTCTTTTCATTTATATCTGCTTGAGACTTGTCTTTAGATTCTATAACTTTAGGTGCTGGTGTTGCTTCATCATCAGAGTCACTGTCAGAATATTTTGTGTTTTTAAACTGTTCATCAAACAAACTTACACTCTGTAGACAAGGGTTTGTATCTTCATCTTTCTCAACTACGTGTTCTTTGACTACCTCAATATTATTTTCTTTATTCATGGACAAACCTTTTTTAGTTTTATTAGCTTTGTCGCTGTTCGTTGACACTATATTTAATTGAGCATTAAACACTTCTTCAGTATTATTTGTTGGATTGTCAGTATTAATTACAATAACTTTTGTGTTCAATGTTGCATTATTATCACGACATGTATTTTGTGTGTCAATTTCAATCATCTCTAGATGGGTATTTCCTTCATTTATTTTAATTTCATTTGATATAGTTTCAGATGTCTTTTGTTTCTTGTTTCCTTTGCTATCCTGAGAAGCTGTTCTTTTTTCAGACCTTTTTTCATTGTTTTCCACTTTCTCGGCAGTGTCTCCCGTTTTGTCGAGATTTGTCTTTTTCGAATCGTCTAGACCTTCTTGGTTGTTAGGTAATAATGTGTCCGATGACGTATTTCCCGTATTTTGTGTAGAACCTGCCGTATTACAAATAGTGGTATCACTTTCATTTCTATTCCTGAAAATGACTGGAGTTTCGAATGTTTTGACGTTCGATGACTCTAAGGCAGTTACAAATTCTGTGTTGTTATGGTGCTCAGAATCTGGGACATCATTATTTTGAACATTAATTTCTTTGTTGTTTTGTGGGGTAACTGATTCATCATTATTGTTATCTTCTCTGTGCTTCTCTTCAGATCCTTTTTGTATGTTCGATTCGTTTTTTTGAGACTCAATTTTGCCTTGGGCATCTTTCTGTGCAGTGTCAGTAGCTACTGATGTGTCTTTGATGACATCAATGGGTTCTTCAGCTTCTATCCGAGTTACGTCAGCAATCTCAGTATCTTGAATTATTATTATAGCAGATTCAGCTTTATCATTGTCATTATTATCTGAAGGTGTACTTTCTATAGCTATTTGTGTTGTATTTTCTACAGCTGTTTCTTGTGGTTCTGTGTTTTCTGAAGAGTGCTCAACAATTCTTAATCCAGGTTCCTTATCAGAAGCCTCAGACTCAGTTTCAAAATCATCGAGCAATTCTCGAACAATTGGCGTCATAGGTGCAGAGTATTCAAAGGTCAATAAATCTTTAAGTGATTTTGTTTTTGGTTCATCTCTCTTATCATTTGGAGATTCTAATACCCGCAGAACTTCCTCAGCATTTTCATATTCAAGAACTACTGTATCAGCCGATGATCTGTTTCTAGATTGTATTTTTGCAGATGTGATGTTCTCACCTGTGGCATTTTCCAGTTCTTTGTCAATACTTGTTGATGTTTCATTCGCAATGGCTGTTGTTGGCACTTTATCATCAGGTTGTGTTTTTGTTTGTACATCTTCATTCTGACTATCGGCTACAATCAAAAGTGTTGTTATAAAACATGTCATAAATTACAGAATAATACCTAAAGAAAATATTTTTATGAATAAGGCAGGGTTGGCATACCATTTGTACTCGAGTCTTCACTAGCAGTACGAAACTCTAATCTGTTGTTCTTCTCTCTCTCAGCTACATCATATCTGTTATCATAAAAAATTTTTTAGAAATGTTATAAAACCTCAGACCTTAAGATATGTACTATAAATAAATGAGTGAAAAATAATATGAGTTAGGAGGAGCATTTGTGCAAATAACAGTTAGGTAATAAAGTATAATTATTGTGAAGATACTAACCCTTGTCTGAAGCTGCGCACTTGATCCATTGAAAGCTTGTAGTAGGGATTGTGGAGATCAGGAAGAATGCGTTTTAGGAATGTTTCCTTTAAACTTTGCCAGGTTCTTGCTGTATGCTGAAATGAGAAAATAATTAACAAAATAATGATATGCATATGGCAAAGAGAAAGTGGAAAATTACTTATTAACTTCTTACGAAAACTTGCATAACATATACAAATACAAATTATCACATATACAATAAATTAAGATAAAAATTATTAATATGTCATTATTAAATCAATTCCATTAAACTATTTATTCTACCTTAGAATTAGCAAATTCCATCCACATTTTTCTTCCTCTTATTTCTCCATAGGCCTTACGCTCCGTTAAATACTCCACTATGGCCCTCATTTCTCTCATAGTATAAGCTTTGCTAAAAATAAACCAGAATAACAGGAATTTAGTTTCAATATTACATTATAAAATTCTGTCTCAAATATATAACAGAGAGAGAAGAACAACAGATTAAGAGTTTCAATACTGCTAGTGAAGACTTTAGTATAAAGAGTATGGCAGCCCTGCCCTGCACTATTCATAAGAATATTTTGCTCAGGTATCACATTTAGGCAAAATTCTGTGACACCACCACCTACCTACATGTGATGCCGACAACTAACTACACACAACTATGACACTCTCACCCAAACAAACCAGCATTTATAATTTTGTTTTAAATTAAAACCTATTTAGTATGACACAATTAAATAATTCAAAGGATGGGAAGTCTTGGCTCCTGAAATACAGTGTTCTCACTAGTTTGAGAGTCTATGGACACATTAAAATGTTTCACACAGACACACCTCAACGGCCGGAAGACATCCACTGCTGAATTTAGGCCTCCTCCATAAAATGCTACTTTGGATCATAGTATCATAGGGGAGCTTCACCATAATAACCATTCTTGTCAGGCAGCTTAGTACATATAATGTAGACTGAGGAGAATACTGCTGCCCATTTCCTGGATGTTCCCTTACCCAGCTCTTATGGCACCCACAGAAAGAGATGGGGTGTTACTTTTCGCACAGCGAAAACCACACAGTTTAACATTTACACTTTAATGACAATAAATAATTATTTTTAATTGATTTAAAAAGAAGTACTAAATTTATGCATGTGTGCTCATTAATGAGTTGCGATAATTTGAGTTTCAAGGGGTGTGAGCAAAATGGTCTCCAAACTAGTCCATCTCTGTGGGCTGGGTATCAAACATTCAATTCACATCTAATGAGAAAATTTTCATTTATACTTGGTATCAAATTTTGGCTGACCAGTGTCAGTGAATACTTAGTGTATGTACTAAATGAGTCTCTTTAGTAAATACTAAGCAAGTCAAAATTACTTACAGAGGGCTTATCTCACTTATAGTAGCTGCTGTAGCTAAATACCTACTTTACCTACTTACCAATCATACAAAAATGTTTTACACAAAAAGTGTGAGGTAGTTTTAAAAACTATAGTTAGTGTAATGATGGCACCACACATGCCTAATTGTATTTGAAATTGCATGTTGGCAGTATTTGGCAAAATATTAGATGTAAAGGCAAATAGCCAATACAACCATAACATGCAGAAAAATAGCAAAACAAGAAACATAAAATAAATCAAATTACTCATCCATCTCTATAAATGTATGCTTGAGGCTAGCCAACCATGTGTCGTCGGTCTAGGCTAGTTAGCCTAGTTGTTTGCTTGTAGGTATGTTTATAGTGTTTGCCATCGATATGCCTTGAAAAGCCGACAGACGTGCGGTAAGGCATATTTGACATTTGCCAAATAGGAAAATATGACCCTCTACATATCGAAGTTATTTGTCAAATGGAGCAAATACACAAATACAAAAAGCCGTGTGGTGCCATCACAACATTCAGGATTTTTGACAAATGCTAAGTAGATGTAGAATGCTTGCATCTACTAAAGCTTTCATGAGCTTTTATGCACGAAAATACTGTTTCAGCTGTTATAAACAAGTAATTGTCTACACTGAATACAAAGCAACGAGTTTGAAGTAACAACTTACCCCGCCATTGTTCAAAGATGTTTGCTGGACAAGGCAAGTGAAAATTTTAACCGATACGGTTAAATTTTATTTAGTTTACACCATTACAAGTTGACAAAACAGATCACTTCGATTTATTTAGTTTAGAACTTTAATTATGGAAATCAAGAACAGAAAGCCGCGAATCAAAGCCACAGGCCACAGCAACACCAAAGAGCAAAGAATATGTAACGCTACCAAAGAGTATATAACACAGAATACTGTTAAATACTGTATATAACATGGACCTAGTATCAGAATGAACAGAGCGTATTCAAAAAATGCGTGTCCATTTTCTGTTGGTGTGAGTATCTAAAACTGCATTAGTGTACGTGAGTAGGAAAGGGACCCCTATTACACAATAAATCGATATATACTAAACCTAACCAAACAGTTTTGCAGAATATCATAGGACGTAAGGATTTTCTAAGTACTTTATTAAACATGCAAGATCTTCATTATTTAACAATGAGCAGTAATGGTTTTAATAGCTTAGGCCGCCACAAATGTTCAGTTTCTTGATTTATTAATTACCGGTTCTAGTTTATGATCGTTTCAATTCTATATCGAGGCCAATGTTTTTTGTTTGAGAGCACCGGTTAAAGGTTAAAACGGTACCTTCATATCACTTGTCGTTTCCGAGATCCGTTGGGGTACTCAATCACGATAATGACTTTCTGGTGTCGGATTTTTCTGGGGTAACGTCATCCATCTCTATACACCACATACATGGTTTTGATCCACCACTTCTGAGAGCTAAAACCAATTGTATCAATTAGTCATCGGTCATTGAGTTAATGTGTGTTTTTTTTCCTATGTGTGTACCTCCTTCCTACCATATGGAAAAAATCTAGCTTCTTGGCAAAACTCACATAGTGGAAAGATAAGCCCAGTTAGTGGTTAAATTTTAACAATAATTAGCATGGAAATACTGTTTGACTGTATTTGTGACCCAGGTAGTGTCAGATTATGACACTGGGTCAACAAAAATGTAGGCTATCGCTCGTGTAAGTGCAAAAGCTTACATAGCGTATCCTACCATCAATCTACAGGTACAGATCTGTGGTAATACTGAATCTATATAATCTGGGTAAATTATCTACCTGCACAATTTTTGTTTGGAATGTTTTATAATAACCGATTTTATGAGTTTCGACAGTGAATCCTATGAGACTATTAAACGCTACGCTTCAATCATAATAATTATGTGAGAATTTTTAGAAAATAGTATTAGGTGCCTATTTTTATATTGGCAGATTTGTATTTTTTTCTAAGTTTAAGGTTTTACTTTGATCTAAATCCATTCTAATCCTTTGATCTAAGGCCACTTTTAGCGAAACAGATCTTCTACTTTTTACTCTCACCGAAATAGAAGTAATTTTGCGCAAGTATATGAGATTTACAAATATCGACAAAGTCTAATGGGGCGTGTGGGTACATCACTATTCGAGGGGCGTAAAATAACCCATCCCAATAATATCAATAAAAGCTTTAAATCTTCAAGTAATTATTACAACATGGTAATTATATGATGCCAAAAATGTATATCCTTAATGTGAAATGCATATTTACTTTGAAACTTCGATATTTAACATAATATTAGCCAGTAAACACTTACGTGTGAAATGATGTTTCTGGATTGCTTATTTCACTTTTTGTGGTTTTTGATGAACAAAATACAGCGCAATATGAAATATTTTCACTAGAACACACAAAATTTATTTTTTCAAAATTTTAATATTAAAATGAGAAACAAATGAAAACACACAAAGTACAGCGCAATTTTCTTAGTATCTTAGTTAAGAGAAGTTACATCGTATTTTTTTTCGGTTGTTAAGTTACGATTAATTGTTTTTTTTCTTGTGTGAATTGATTGTGTTAAGTCTTTAGCGTTATGCCACGCCATCGTTTGAGTCGAGATGAAATGTGACGAGCAGTTGGCATGTTAGAAAACGGTGCTATACAACGCGTCGTTGCTGAGGCTCTGGGCATAAGCCAAAATGTTATATCCAGGCTGTGGTCACGTTATCGCGCTACTGGAGATGTGGTAGAACAACACACGGTTAGGTAACGTGTTACCACTCAGAGACAGGATCGATTCCTAAAAATTACCGCCAAAAGACTACCCAACGCACGATGACGCAACTAGTGCAAAGGCTCCAAGAGCACCACCAGCTGCTAGATAGGGACCAAAACCGTACGAAGAAGGCTGCATGAAGTTGGTCTTCATGCTCGCAGACCGCTTCGAATCCCAGCACTGTGACGTGACAATCGCGGTAGGCGACTTTCATGGGCTCGTGAACATTTGACATGGAGTGACCAACAAAGGTCATTGGTGCTGTTCACTGATGAGTCCCGCTTTGGATTTCATCCAGATTCACGACGAACACGCGTTTGGAGATCTCCAGGTAGTCAGCCGTCTCCAACATCCACAGAAGTTTCATTCTAAACAAAGGCGGGACAATCATGGTGTGGGCAAGAATACGGATCGGCGAACGAACCCAGCTCGTTTGGATCCAGGGCAGCATGACTGCCCATAAATACCATGAGGAGGTAGTGGAACGTGTTATTGTCCCGCTCAGTGCCCAAACGGGACAATAATTTCAGATTATGCATGACAATGCACCTTCGCATACGTAGCCCCCAGAAAAATCCAACACCAGAAAATAATTATCACGATGTAGTACCCCAACGGATCTCGGAAACAACAAGTGATATGAAAGTACCGTTTTAACCTTTAACCGGGTACCGTTTTACCGAAGCAAATCTTGAGAAATTTTCAGAGAAATAAAAAAAACTGGTGCCCAAGAACAAAAACCAGTGGCCTCCATATAGAATTGAAACCATCATAAATTAGAAACGGTAATTAATAAATCAGGAAACTGAATATTTGCGGCGGCCTAAGTTATTAAAATCATTACTGCTCACTGTTAAATAATGAAGATTTTGCATGTGTAATAAAGTACTTACTTAGAAAATCCTTTCGTCCTATTATTATTATTCTGCAAGACAAAAAAAAAAGACTGTTTGGTTAGCTTTAGTATACATTGATATATTGTGTAATTGGGGTCACTTTCCTACTCACGCACACTAATGCAGTTTTAGATACTCACACCAACAGAAAATGGACACGTGTTTTTAGAATATGCTCTGTCCGTTATGATCTAGGCCCATGCTCCTAACGTTACTTAGTGGTGACTACCAGTCACAGAAGCAAAATTTATTTATTATTAATTATCATTTATGTATGTAGTTTTTACATAAAACAATAAAAAAGGAACTTAATCAAACAAACCACTATCAGTAGGCAACGTACCCAATATGCTGGCAGCATTGCCACGTTGAATGGCAATGCTCAATTTCACAGAAGCCATAACCAAAAAGTCAATTCAAGTGTTGGCATTGACAAAGAAGATCCCTTGAAGTTTCAATTCGAAAGTTTTCATTTCAATTCTATTTGTAGTTTTAGTTCAAAAGTTTCTATAGTTGTTTTTGTGTAGTTGACCTCATTCATTATCCACATGAACCAAAATTTCTCACTGAAATATCTTCGTTTGATGTGCTACCTCTACGTGATATTGGCAAAATTGTGGTAACCTCTCCACAAAGGCCATTTACAAAGAGTTGAAGTTTTTGTGGCAGTTTTGGCGGGAAAACGTGGAAGCATTTTTCATTACCATCTTTATAGTTTCCAACGTTCCACTAAAATAACTAATTCATTTGAAAGACAATTGAAAGAAAATGGAAAACTCTTATTTGTCAATCACTGATATTTTAGTTACAAATGAAAAATTACCATGCAAATTTTTACACGATTTACCAAAAATGGGTTAGCATTATTTATTTTTAAGCCTGGAGTTTCCAGTTTAATTGCTGCAAGCTACGCGAAAAGTGAAGAGTTGAGCGTATATTTGTTTGTTTTTAGGGTTCTTGGATCCTTCATCGACCGAAGATGACTTGAAAGCAGGGACTAATGTGGAGATACCAGTTTGGTTAGCAGAGTCACTATTTTCTAGAAGGCCACCATTAGTCAACGTGGATCTACCTAAAGTCTACAAAGATGCTTATAGAGAAATATTCAGTGCAGACGCATGCACAGTTGATATGCATAAGTTAGGACAGTACTTCTATGAGCTTGGTTGTTATGTTGCTAAACATGATATTAAAGGAGGAGTGGGGTCTACATTAGTAAATGTATGTAACTATGTTTATGTTCTGAACAGTTATGCCAATTTGTCAGCTATGAATTATACAGCATCTATGGTGTTTATTTCTCTAAAGCCAAAATTTAATTAAAAGGTCCCATTTTCCCATATATTACCCCCTCCCCATACATGAACTTCAATATAGCTGTAGAGAAAGCAACACAGAATCAAAATCTACACATTGATTATGTTGTTCTGATGACCAAACATCAGAGGAATCACTGAATATCTTTCCACATGATGATATAATGAATAGATTTTACCAATAAAATTCTTAGTTGTATTTAATGCTTCAAATTAGCAAATAACTATTTTCAATTTCTAGACTTTCAGGCAAAGGTTTCGGATGTTACTCTCGGCAAGCGTATCCAGTGACTCCATTAGCTCAATGCAGCCCCTTTCTGTCAGCGAGAGGCTCCAAGCTGCAGCAGCTGCTAGCACTGAAAATGCACTCTTAACTTGGCTTCAGAGAGGTGATAGTCCACTTACTACAGCAGAAATGGTTGCTAATCATCGTAAAAGAAAAAGAGCTCAAATGGAAATGCTATAATTCAATAAAAATAACTAAGTCAATCTATGGTAGACAGATACCCATAGTAGATTGATTGCAAATCTAATAATAATAAATGTATGTTTTCATAAACATAATTTGTTTATTTACATATTTTATTCCATTTTAGTTTTAAAAAATTACCAACATTATTCTATACATATGAAGTCTGAAATGTTCTTTATCAATTCAAGGGGTGAGAACAAAAAGGGTTTCACTGTCAAATTGATAGTTTCAACAAAATTGACTTTAAACTTCAATGCCTTCATTTTAATGTAGTGCTTATTAAGTAATAGGAAAGGTTTATATAAGTTTCAGTTGCTTGAAAATGTATTACTTCTATTTTAAAATACAAAATAGAGTACTAATTCATACATTTACTGTAAAAATATAATATAATAAATAGTATTTTTATGCAAAGCAGACTGTATTCCCGTGTCAGATCTTTTAGACTGAAAAACTCGAGATATTGGTATTTTGAGAATGTATTATTGTAGATCATTTCATGCTGAATCCAACGATACTCCAAGTCATTCGGTGAAAAAAATCATTTAAATCCTTTTGATCTCATCCCTTCATTATTATGTGACTCGATTAACATTTACTTGCACAAAATTTGTAAAATAAAATATACATTAAGAGATCGACAACTAGCTTAATAATTAAAAAAAAAATTAACATCAACATACCAAACATTAAAACATATTAATTCTGCTACGCAAAAGTAACGTCGTGACCAAATTCTTTTAGGAACAGCTATAAATTTCATAACTAAAAAATAATTTTCGGAAATCATAAATAGTACATTACTACCCTAGGGATGAAAGTTATTATTGGCCCCATCTCGGGACTAAATAAGTCTTTAACCCGAGGTAAACACTGCTTTTCATTACAAATACAAGGAAAGTAAAAATAAAAACATGAATTAGCTAAAGATAAAAAAGAGTAAATTAATTTCTCTGCTATATGAAAGCATAAACAAAACTAAAGCTCAAAAGAACAAATGAAAATTGGATGATTTATGAATTGTAATAGTCTTTAAAAAAACGTTCTTTAAGTGATACTTAACTTTGTGTTACTTCAATTTTACACTACACTGTAATTTAGTGGCTGTAGAGAAAATAAGAGTTGGAACATGGTTCAATAGCAGTGTGAAAATAGAACTAGTTATTTTATAATTTGACAGCTGTCAGTACAAAAAGATTCTTCCTAGGGCTGAAAAGTATTAAACCTGCTCCTCAGCAAACTTCACACCTACTTTCCGAGTATAAGTACAAAGGGTTATTGGTACCAAACAACATCTAAACAGTTTTTTAAATGTACATAATCAATATACGAACACTTCACAAGTTTTACACTATTCATTTATCACCTTCACAATACTCTTGTACCTCATCCTCATTGTCCTTAACACTAAATAAAAGTTCAGAGGTACACTTGTATGGGTGAATTGACTGTTAACATCTGTCATTCTTCACTGAAGGGTTGAGGTCATGGAAGTATGCATGAGCCATTGCATCATCAGCTGGCATGCGCAATGCTGGGTTGCAGGTAAGCAGGCGAGAGAGTAGGTCTCGGCCCCTAGCAGGGAGACGAGGGACAACTTGAGCTAAGCCCAAACTTGGTTGGTAAACAGGTAGTGGTTTGTAATCTGGTAGCTGTGTTACTCCTGGCCATGTGTCTTCATTAGGAGTGCCTGCAATGTTATCAATTATTCATTTAACTCATACAGTGCAGGGACCCACAGTGGGTTCAATTCTTCCACATTCGTGGGCTCAACTGGAGCCACCTAGTGGGCTCATTTGTAAAATATAGGTTTTTTTTGTAAATACACTAATAAAATTAGATAATAAATAGATAAAAATATTAGTGTATAATTTAACTTAGACTCATTGGTTATCAGGTATAATTACATTTTTATTTCAACCACTTGCTAGATGCCAGGGGCCCATGTCATGGGCCATATTACAGGGGTGTTACACATTTTTTATGCTGTCCTAATTTACTGTAGACCAAATGATAATTTCCATATTATAACCAAGGCACACTACTAACCGAACTAAGAAATAATATACCTTAATCTTTTATAATTACACAAATTTACTATGTTAAAGGTATATTGCTGCTCTATGAGCTCTATGAAAATCATAGTGGCAACAAATGTGTCAAGGTTTTTATTTTCATCAGGATATTGAAGGTAACCAAAGGCACTACAGGGTAAGTACCCCACGCTGAGTCACAGAATTGAATGGATGCACCTACTAAATCACTTGTTGTCTTAAACAATAAAGTTGCATAGGTACAATTTTAGATAATACTTGCTTAATATAATAAATGGCTACACACCATTATAATTATTTATACAGTACCAATATTTTTGGCCTACATGTGCAATGATGCCTATTACAAGGTATAATTCCCAATGTACGGGCACAATTCACACAAAAGTTTTTATTGGATGAAGAAATAAATTAACATTAGAAAATTGTAGCACCAGCTAAGTTACTATGAACTATATAATATGAATAATGTGAATGTTAGGAATTCAGTTATATTCTAATGTATTCAAAGAGGTGTATTTTATAATACATTTGATAAGGAAAATGAATTACCAAGCATTTTGAAAATCCTTTTCAACTGATCATCCACATCTGAACCTGGGAATAATGGTCGGCCAGAATTTGCCAACTCTGCAAATATGCAGCCTGCTGACCACATGTCAATGCTGGTTGTATACAGCTTAGCGCCAAATAAAACATCAGGGGGTCTGTACCATAACGTCACTACTTCGGCAGAGTAGCATTTAACTGGTATGCCAAATGCTCGAGCTAAACCAAAATCTGCCAACTTCAATTCTCCATTCTTGTTTATTAATAAGTTCTGTGGTTTTAAGTCGCGATGCAGGACGTTGTGACTGTGGCAGAACGCCAGCCCACGCAGTAATTGATACATGAAAGATTTTACGACATCCAAATCTATTTCACCATTGAGACTGTCGAAGTATTTCTTCAAATCCTGATCGCAATGTTCAAATACTAAGGTCAGCTTCTTTTCACTGTGCAATACGTCGTACAACCGAACAATATTCTTGTGTTTGAGTTCTTTGAGCAAACATATTTCTCGAAGAGCGGAAGATGGTACTCCCTCATCGTCATCATCTAACCTAACACGTTTTAGAGCTACAATTTCGTGTGTCTCTTTATTTTTCGCTTTAAAGACTGTACCGTAAGTGCCTTCTCCAATTTTTTCAAGCTTTTCATATTTCTGCATATTTTTAATAAAACCTACAAATCAATAATTACAAAAACTTTTTATTTTTATTTTACGATAATAGACCACAGAGTGTTTTGTATTTTATTCTTCTCCTTCTCTTCGTTTAGTGGCTTTCTATCGCTTTTTAGAGATAATTCTGCCAACGTCAAGTAAGGAATTTTTGTACGGTTATGTATGACAAAGTCTTAGGTCTGTATTACAGAAGGATGCTCAGTCATCGATCGGTGCTCAAGTAGAGATTTCATTCATAAAGTGATCAATTAGGGAATGATATCTCTGCTTGAGCACTGATTGATAACTGAGCATCGTTCTGTAATACGGACCTTATTTTGTTAGTCAAATACCACTCTAGTCTAGTCTGTATTATAGAACGATGCACAGTAAGCCACAGCGGCTATATACTCTTTCTTTGTACACTGCGTGTTTGTGACATATTCGTAAATATTATTGGAATATTCTAGTAGTCACTAGTCTGTCTAGTCTGTGCTAGGAGTGATGTATTCTGTGAGTCTGTGATACTCTTTGTATTACTACATACGAAGCATATCCTCTTTCTAGTCTGTGATACGAAGATTACGAAGTATCTCTCTAAAACGTAGTGGTTATATGCTCTTTGGTATCTCTCCCTAATCTGTGATTATTACTACGTATTTATTTTGAACATTAATTGCTTTTGTTCCAGAAATTATTTAAATTTACCAAGGTAAGTTTACGGCATTGATCTAGTTAGCTCTGTTCTGTATATAGCTATATAAAAGTTCTGTTTTCTGTATTGTTAATTTGATATCGCGATTATCTGATAATAAATATTATTATGTAGTACATTGCTATTAACTTCACGATCAAGTGTGTACGTTTGTAGATGAGCGAAGGTGAGAGCACTCTGGTGGACAAATCTGAGAGCAGTTCCTTTGAGGACTTGGCTGCTGCACACGAGATCGAAGAAGCAAAATTAGCCGAGGCGGCTGCTGCAGCAGAGAAAGAAAAATCTGGAGTAGCTGATCCTAAACCTGATGAATGGCAGGATGTACTAGGCTCAGGCGCGCTACTGAAAAAGGTTGCTCTATAAAACTTGTAAATATTTTGGGCTGTAACAGTAACCTCATTTATTTTCACAAATCCTAAATTATTTATTAGAACTTATATTACTACTAGTTGCGCCCCGCGGTTTCACCCGCAGATAAAAAGTATTTTAAATACTTGCTCATCCCACGGGAAAATTACACTTGTCCGGGATAAAATGTAGCCTATATGTTAATCCAGTGTATAAGCTATCTTGGCACCAAATTTCATCCAAATCCATTCAGCTGTCTGAGTGTGAAGAAGTAACAAACATACACACATACAAACTTTCACCTTTATAATATTAGTGTGATTATATACCTATATTACCAATATCAATGTCATTTTGCTAAAACCTTATTAAAAGTTTATAAATTCATTATAACAATCAACAAGTTCTTGAATCTATAACATTCACATTAATATCTGTAAATATGTTTTAGATTCTAAAAGGAGGTGATGAAGACAGCGGCCTGAGACCACACAGAGGGGATATTTGCAGAATTAGTTATGAAGTTAAAATTAAAGACAGTGATAATGTTTTTGAGAAGCGGGATTATCTCAAGATTTATTTGGGAGATGCTGAAGTGAGTACAGTAATATGTTACAAAAAGAATTGAAGTATTTATTGGTCAAAGATATTTAAAATTAACTTGGTAACCAGCGCCACTGCAGATGTTTGTGTTAATGTTTATTATTTTTATCCTAATTAAATTTGTATGTAAAATGTTAAGTTCAATTAAAATACAACTGCAATTAAAAAACATGCTCAGTCACAAAGCAAGTCCATTTACTGGTATGTTACATTTTCAATTGAGATTAAGTGTGGTGCAGTATTAACACATGCAACTTTCAAACCAACAAATTTATAAACAACCCCTTTGAAACTTGCTTGGCTCTGCATTACTGATCCTTCAAGTTATAAATGTGCTGCATTTACACATGTTCTTACAAAAATGTGAAAGAAAGCATTGAGAGAAAACCAGCACCAGTGATTCTTGAACATTCAAGAATCACAAAGTTCAAGGCCATTTGTTATCCTCCAGTCTTCACTAGGTCAGTTATGGATTATGACCTACACTCTCCTTATGAGAGAATAATATAAATAAAATGTATGTGCTGGAGGTGTTGATATAACATTAAAATATTGCAACACAAAAGTTAGATCAGCGCAGCGGTGTGATCATGGATCTTTGGTTTCATTACAACTAGAAAGTTCTATCCCAATTTGAAAATTTCCATAGTGACTACATATAAACTGTGTATTGAAACTGTCAAATACATACAAATTTGTGTCTATCGGTTGCAATCACCTAGCTGATACGTAGATTCCAGGATTCTCTGTATCTGTACCCAGTAACTATGAGAACCACAGTGCCACAACACCCAGTAAGAACAATAGTTTCTTGACCCCAAAATTTTAATCAGCTTAGCAAATCAGCAGTATCAAATTGATTGTATTTTTCAAGCACTTGGTGAAGTAACAATCCTTTATCTTATCTAGAAATCTGTCTATCAAATTATTTGTACCTAAGTTGCGATAACAAGGTTCTGTTCACAGTGTTTTTTTTGTTTACCTGTTACCTAATGTTTTAGGTATAATTATGCACCCTGTGGTTCCCCCCACAACTGGCCTGATTTTCCGCGGGATGTCCCAATTTTCCTGAACTTCTGGTGTAAAAAGTATTTTAGGTTTATAACGGTAGCATAAGCAAATCATTTGCAAAATTTTTATATAATTTTATTCAGTCGTTTTGGCGTGATAGCCACACATATACATACAGACAATATAGGGAATGCATCAAATAGAAACACGAATTTGTATATTTTTGACAATTTCAACACATAGTTTATAATATAAACAACATTATTTTTTTATTTCCAATATGTATTGTATAGAACATTTTTTTTTTTATAGGTTTTACAAGGCCTGGACTTAGCACTGACACTAATGTACAAAGGCGAAGAATGCCTGTTACGGATAGCGCCGCGGTTCGGTTACGGAGATACCGGACTCAAAGCCGGCGAGAGTTTAGGCCTGATCGGAGATTCTAGCAATCCTAAGTATGAAGGAGAGATGATAACCCTGGATAGTTGGCTGGAGGCACGGTTACAGTTGCACGACTGGGAAGAGGAACCTGATCTTGAGACTTTGCCAATTGCCGAGAGAATGGAGATTGGGTATGATTTTGAATAATTGCTTTATGTCTAACAAATTCGAAATGGCTTTATTATAAAAAATATTATTATTATTATAACTAAGTCGCGCGCTAAATCTAGCCTAGTACATTATAAGTAAAGCTACTCTGCTGCATTTTTTTTATTCTACTTATTTCTCTACAGACCATTGTCTGTAAGAGTAATACAATGCGTACATGTATGTATTGAATTTGATTAATCATGGCAATTAATTTGCTTTTGTTGACTGGCCTGTAAGTGGTATTTTGGCACACAGCCTAATCGAAAGAAAGCCAAAATTAAGCAGAACAAAGAAAATATTAACGTCTTTTATATTTTGACCACAAAAAATCGAATTGTTTTACATTAATATATTCTGCAAAATTCGTCTAGGTAGATAGCACAGTTATTCTGCCGCCAAGCAGTATTGCGCAAGCACTGCTGTGTTCCTTTTTGAAGGGCACTGTAGCTAGTAAAATTACTAGGCAAATAAGACTTTACGACCTGACCTCACAGTGTAATAATCTTATTACTAGATTGTGCTGATGTCTCAGGATGACGTGCGCAGTGCAGTGTCCCGCGAAACTATACTTTATAGTTTCGAGTGACACTGTAACAGAAATGGGCAGCCATGTCGCTTAACATCAGGCAAACGAATAGATCGTCAAGTCATTCCTTAAAAAAAATTATCTTTAATTATGTGAGATAGTGGTCTCTGCTTAGCCAAACAAGATTTTAAAAAAACTTGCTCGCGTCTACATTTAGATTAAATTCAATTTTTCAATTCAATTTTTCAATTTATTTATTTGCCAATAAGTAAATAACAATCTTATGCTAGTGGCTTATAATTATTAGGTATATATAGTTATTAACTAAATATCATATAAATAAAAGCAAAACATCTTTAAAAAAGCAGTTGGTAACTATTTAAACATAGGTAGGTAAGTTACAAACATAAGATATCTAAGCACTTTAGCATCCGTACTAGGTTACCCTGTGTTACGTTTGCTAAGCTTCCGAAAATTTTTTTAGTAACAATATTATAACTGAGTAGTAATAAAAACTAACTAACATCAAATTATTTATATAAACAAATTATTCATAGGAAGTAGGGAGTGATCACGGAACTTTGATTGCAAGGCAACTAGAGAAGTTTCGATCCTAATTTAAAGAAAAAAATCATAAACGTAAATAAACTGAGCATTCCAACTGTCAAGTCCATACAAATTTAAGTTTCTATCAAGTTCCATGATCGCACAGCTAACAATAATACCCTAATATGCGTATTTATAGCATAGATACCTAGTCCAGAGAACAATAAGTATGAACTTTTAAAATTGGAGGTAGTTTGTTTAGCACACAATCACAGCGAGCGCGAGCCGCTTCCGCACACAGGCGTGTAATAATCGACCACAGTAATAACAAGGTACTGTGATTGTGGTGCTTTAATATGTATACGGAGTTTAGTAAAGCGAAGAAGTAGGTTTATTATTAAATACTAAAAATAATTTTCTATATTCGGCACCGGCGGCCGGTAGTATACAATCACAGATGACGAGTCGAGCGATACCTTGAGTGCGATCGCAGCACGAACTCGTTGCCACAGAGCGTGATCCGGTACAAAAATTGAGGAGACACAATTTTTATAATTATTAAGAATTTAGAAAAAAATAATTATATCATAAATAACGGTACATTTTAGGTTTTAATAACGGTACATTTTTTTAGGTTTTATATATTCTCTATAATATTCTCTATATTGATATTTTACGTTCTAATGTATTGAAATGTGTTTTATTTAAATATTATTATACAAATTTATTCAAATTTTAATGTGTGCTCCGTGACCAAAATTTTATTTTATTTTATTGGAAGTTAATACATGTCGTATAATTTTATTATTAGGACGACTCTAGTGGTTTCCGTAGGTGTATTTATAGAATAAGAAATAATGAAATAATTTGATGTGACTAAATTAATTTAAAGAAATATAATGAAAGACAAAAATTTTGTGTATGAGTGTGTCTGCACCATAGACTACATAGAAGGTGACTTAGGAGTGAAACAGTAGATTAGTGGGCGTATAATATGTGTGTTTGGTGTGTGAATTGGTGTGGGGGAGTGCTGTGTGGTGTGAGTGTTGTGTGGGGTGAGTTTTGTGTGGAGTGAGTGTTGTGTGGAGTGAGTGCTGTGTTGGGTGAGTGTGGTATGGAATGGGTGGTGTGGCTTGAGTGTAGTGAGAGGTGACTGAGTATGTGATGTGGTATGTGAATGAAGTATAATTACAATTATAAAAGTTAAGTTCGATGTCTATTACTAAGATCTTCTTCCTTGAATCACATGATCCGTAGCAAAAGGTTCTCAGTCTCCTCATAATTGAGACTGATAAGATATTTACTTACAACTAATTTACATTTATAAAGCGTTAGTGAGAAAATGTTTAAATATTTGTTAATTTTTTTGTAAATAAAGGGTCCCAAAAAACACATTTGTCTTTGTGCAAAAGCTGATGAAAATTTAGTTGATACAATGTTCCTATCCTTTCTTCTGTTTTCTGTGTGACTATCCCTGTCATAAGGTATAGTAGCATGAATTTTGAGCACGGTTTTTAGGATATAAAGTTGTCTAACGGTTGGAACTTTGGTTTCTGAGTAAAGTTCCTTCGTTGGATATCTGAAGTGTTTTGAGAGCATTGTTTTTAAAATTGCTCGTTGAGCCCTTTCGATCCGAATCATGTAAGTTTTACAGGTTCCGCCCCACATGGTAATACAGTAAGCTAGAAGGGAGTGACAAAGGGCAAAGTATATTGATTTAAAGAGAGCGATATCGGATAAATGTCTGAGACGTTTGAAAACTCCGATTAACTTTCGTACCCTACCTGTGAGAACCTTAATATGCTCATGCCAGTTAAGGAGTTGGTCTATGATCACTCCCAAGTACTTGATAGAATTTGCTCGCTGAAGAGTCAAGCAGCTACATGTGGTTGAACATGGGTGGTCGCAGATGTGAGCTCGAACTTGAATCACGTTAGCTCGCGGTTGAGTCGACATAGTTTTCGAGAAGGTCAAGAATTTGGTTTTACTAATATTGAGCGTTAGGAGATTATTTCTAAGCCAAGACATAACTTCTTTACGACCTATTTCTGCTAATTCTGAGACTTCATTCCAAGTAGGAGCTGCGAATAAAAGTACTGTATCATCAGCGAATATAATGGTTTTACCCCCAATGAGATTAATACCGCAGAGATCATTAACGTATATCAAGAACAGAGTAGGCCCCAGTATACTGCCTTGGGGGACTCCATAGTTTATAGTAGCTTCATCACTTACTAAATCTCTAATTTTTACTTTTTGGGTTCTGTTTGTAAGATAGTTTTTAAAAAGCCGAAGAGCGACATCTCTTATTCCCAAGTGTTCCATCTTATTTAAGAGTACAGGGACAGAGACAGTATCGAAGGCTTTTGCCAAGTCTAGAAAGATACCAATACATTTTTTTTTCTTGTCAACTTGTCTAGTGATAAAATCAGACAGTTCAGCTACTGCATGTTCTGTAGATTTACCTGCTAAGAAGCCAAATTGGTTCTCAGATATCATTTTGAATTTAGTTAGGTAAGAAGTAAGGCGTTTATTTAGAAGTCGTTCGAATATTTTTGATAGTGATGGTAGAATTGAAATTGGGCGATAATTATTAATACTGTCTCTGTCCCCACCCTTATAGATGGGTTTAATCAAAGCTGTTTTAAGCATACTAGGAAACACGCCACTGGAAAAACACAAATTACAGATATAAGCTACATGTGGAGATATTATACTTTTAGCCGCTTTCAATACTTGGGAAGGAATTCCATCACATCCAGCTGAGCAGTTTGTTTTCAAGTTAGTGATTATAGTTTCAACTTCCAATGCTTCAGTCGGAAAAAGACCGAATGAGTTTAAAGATCCATGAGGTAGGCTACTTGGTGGGGAATGTACTGTACTATTGCCAAGAAGTATTTCATTTGCTAGAGACTTGCCCACATTAGAAAAATGTAGATTGATAAAATTAATCGCCTCCGTAGGGTTTAGAACTGCGTTCCAAATAAAGTATCAAGGTTATGTTATCATTATATCAATATGCTATATTGGTCAACTTTAACCTTGGCGATTCCGTATTCCGGTGGAAAGACGGCCGATGTCACTAATTCGTGATTATAATGTTTTATTAATGCAACAACTTTGTTAGTTTTTTAAGTAAAACTTCTTTACGCGCGCTTAACTTGGGGAGTAAGCTGGTGAATACGAAGCGAATGGAAGTTAAATTTGGTTTACGTTGATCTTCATCGTCAACAACAATGTTAAAAGTTTGTATTGTTATGTTGGTATGGTCCGGTAAAATAATAAATTACAATTTTCAAGATGACGACATTTACATTAAAGAAAGCAAACACAAAGCTATACCGGCCGATAGATGGCGCTAAACTAAAGATATTTTACTTCAGTCGTGTGGTGATACGTTACCAACTAACTTAAATCTGGATGAAACCAAAACAGGCGCTGGCTGATGATGACCTGCAACAGCTTATGTGATAATATACCTAGTTCGGCAGGTCAACTAACTCAAGTAGCATTTAACTTTTATTGTTCTCTTGAGTCAAGGTCTAAAACAAGGTTTATTTAGCAAGCTCAGAAAATACATTTAAATTGCAACGCATATACCTAATTAGCCACCTTATTACCTAAGCTTGACACAGACCTGACTTCTGACCTACCCCTCAACTAAGACAAGATTTTTTATAGAGAGAAATGGAAGTGCCATCATTCTACCAATATCTAGCCCTCTCTTGTTTTATCTCTTGCCTATCTAATTCAAAAATATTCTAATTCATAATCATTTATTCAATAACATTTTTTACATTGTGTTTGAAACACAAAAAAACAAAACACAACCCAAAGCAAAACACAAAATAACTATATTACTCCGCTACACAATGTTTATTGGTAAAGGGGTATAATATAGATGTGAAAGACGCGAGTCAGAAATATGGGCATTAATATCTTTGCAAGAAACTGTTTTTTGTGATGGTTATTACAAATGGTTATTACAGAATAGCTATATCAATTAGCTAGTTTTTGTATACATTCTGGTTTTGTTTTGTTACTCGAAACTAAAGTGGCTAATTCAAAGGAGCGTTTTTGATCAGTTCGGCCTTAACATGTTTTGCAGACAGTGTCGTGTGGTAAAACGCTTAGACATTTATATGTATTAAAACATGCATTTTTAGGTACCTACTTTATACGGATGCTGACAGCAATCCGACTTTTGTTGTCCCAAATAACGTGTACAGTACACAGATAGAGTGGGAAAATTATATATATAATAAAATATATATAAATTAAATTTCACCTGATGTCATGTGACAATAATTTTCTCACTTCTATACTTGACAGCCTCTGTGGTGTGGTGGTTGAGCAGGTTGGCTCATAACCCGGAGGCGGCGAGTTCGAGTCCCGCGGCAGCACAAGTATTTGTGCACAGAAAAAAAAGCGCTAATACTTGTTCTGAGTCTGGGTGTTGTGACCATGGTCCTCGTAGTTCCTGGGTCCCTAGACACAGGGAATTCTAGTTAGGGTCTAGAATCTATGTATGTGATCGTTGGGCGTTATTATTATTATTGTTACTTTGCGATTCATAACAAGTCATAAAAACAAACAATTGAAATATGCACCTGTTATGTGCTACCATCAAGTACAAGACAATGGGACAACAGTGACTCATGCCTGCATTTCCTAATACCGGCGCTGCAGATTGCTGATACAGAAATTTCATCACGAATACCTGTGGACATCGGCTACAATTATGACTAAATGAATCACTTTCGTATCTTACATCGAGCGATTGACACTAATTAAGTTTTATTTTAATGTAATTTTAATATTTGAAATAAATCAATTATTTCTATTTCGGTTTTTTTTGCGCCCTCGCTCGCCGCGTGACTTAATTGGCGCAGTCGGTATCGGATCCTTGAGAGCCGTCTCTCGGATTGAAAAACTTGAAAAATCCAAGATTTATCCTGTGGAGCCGCTCCGGAGGTTTTCAAGCCCCGCGCAAGGATCAAGAATCTACGAGTCATCCGAACGAGGTGTATCCGAACATAGATACAGCAAGAGAGGCCGAAATGCACGTACTGTAAGTACATTAAAATCTTTTAGTGACTTGCTATCCTTTTATCCTAAGTTATTTTTAGTGTGTTAATTTAAACTTCCAAAATTTTTTATCCTAAAGAATCGCGGAACTTGAGTAGTGGTAGTAGTAGATCTAGATACCAGGACTTAAATAGAGAATTAGATTATAGCAATAGTTTTATTTCGGAACTGGATTTAATTCCGGAAGAACCGGAAGCGACTAGTTTTATCTCGGAGAAACCGGAAGTAGGCAGTATGGCTGATTTAGATAATATCTTTAAAGCACTTCCACTGTTACCTGATTTTGACGGGAACGTGAATGTTTTGACTAGGTTCATTAGTTTGTGTGATCAGTTGGTTGAAGAATTTGTAGTCCGAGAGCCACCGAACAAATTAAAAGAAATAGCACTGATTAACGGAATTTTAAATAAAATTACTGGGCCTGCAGCCCGCTTGATAAATTCAAACGGTATCCCTACTGATTGGCAAGGTATACGTGGAGCGCTTATAAATAATTTTTCTGACCAACGAGATGAGACCGCCCTTTATAACGATTTAGCGTTACTAACCCAGGGACAAGGAACTCCCCAGGAGTTCTATGAGCGCTGCCAAAATCTTTTTAGCACACTGATGACTTATATCGCACTACATGAAAATATCCCGACTACCCTAGAAGCAAAAAGGGAATTATATAGGAAGCTCACGTTGCAGGCGTACCTGCGTGGCTTAAAAGATCCCCTAGGTTCACGCATCCGGTGTATGCGCCCCGAAACTATTGAGAAGGCCCTTGAGTTTGTGCACGAAGAACAAAGTACTTTGTATCTGCAAAGCCGTTATGAACATCTTTTAGATAGGAGACCTCATCAGCCTCCTATGCTATTTAAAATGCCATCTCCGAATTTCTATGCACCTCCTCCTAGACATCAAGGTTTTAGCATGCCGGGACCTTCAAAGCCTCAATATGCGCAAGCATCCGCACCGCAGTGGAGACCTAGCTTCAACCAGCAGAACCAGGTAGGTCCAACGCGTACCATGCAGATTTTCCGTGCTACACCCCCGAACTACAACCCTAACAATGCATTCAGAATGCCCCAACGGAATCCAGTGACGCAGCCGCAGCAGCACCGCCCTATGAGTGGTGTAAGCCATTTTACTCCCCGTAATTTACCACCAACATCTTTTGTGAGGGGGCATGATTGGAGTAAGTCAGGCAATCCTCCCCCTAGCAATTACTTTAAGACTAGGGAAATGAACTTCAACGATTGCCTAGGATACGAAAACTACTATGAAGACTACTACACTGATTTCTACCCTAGCAGTGAGTATGATCAATACGCCGAATACTACTGTACTGATTCAGAGCCCTTGTTGTACCAGGAGCCAGCAGAAATTACACCTATCATCGAGGAGCCAACCTGTGCACCTACTGATCAGGATTTTCAGGATACCCCGAAATCAGAAAAACTAAAATAGAGGTAAATCTTCAAACTCAAAGACAGCTTCCATTTATTCAAATTAGTAATCCGCCACTTAAGTTTTTGATTGACACTGGAGCTAATCAATCCTTCATCAGTCCTGAAGCTGTACAAACTTATTTTAATAACGTGCCTTTAAATTACGATCCTTTTGAGGTCTGTAACGTACATGCTGTAACACGTAGTGATTATTCAATAACGCTACCCTGCTTCGCAGAATTCAAAGACTGCGACAACGACGTCACATTTTTCGTCTATAAATTTCACGAATATTTTGATGGGCTTATAGGATCAGATTTGTTAGATAAATGGGAAGCCACAATTGACTTTAAAACAAAAACCTTGAAAACACGAAACGCGACAAACCCTATTAAAGTATTCGATTCACGGAACGCCAACTTATTTGAAGACGTCATACCAGCCGGTACAACAAAATTACTTAGGCTGCCGATTAATGTTCACGATGGAGATGCTGTAGTCATAGAACAAGTCATCTCAAACTGTCATATAGCTGAATGTTTAACCACTGTCCGTAACAATAGAGGTATTATAGAAATTCATAACCCAAGTCGTAACGACGTCATTTTTTCTATGGACCGCCCCGTGTGTGCCGAAATTTATAACGAGCAATACACACACATAGACAAACAATCCGAACGTGTTAAAGAAGTTTTGTCACGCTTACGCACCGATCACTTGAACGACGAAGAACGTGCCAATTTAAGGTCACTATGTTCTCAGTACGCGGATGTATTCTATTTAGAAGGTGAAAATTTAACTTTCACTAACAAGATCAAACACTCTATTAAGACTACTGACGAGATACCCGTGTATACCAAAAACTACCGTTACCCCTTCGTTCACAGACAGGAGGTTCAAGATCAAATTAGTAAAATGTTAGAGCAGGGAATAATTAGACCATCAGACTCCGCGTGGAGCTCACCAATTTGGGTGGTACCAAAGAAAGCAGACGCGTCGGGTAAAGTGAAGTGGCGTCTGGTTGTAGATTTCCGGAAATTAAATGAGAAAACTTTGGATGACAAATACCCTATACCGAACATCACCGATGTCTTAGACAAACTAGGAAACTGCCAATATTTCACAACACTAGATTTGGCTAGCGGCTTTTACCAGGTAGAAATGAACGCTGCTGACATCCCCAAGACCGCGTTCAATGTAGAACACGGCCATTTCGAGTTTTTGAGAATGCCCATGGGTCTCAAGAATAGTCCTTCAACTTTTCAGAGAGTCATGGACAACGTTCTCAGAGAGCTGCAGAATACTATATGCCTTGTCTATTTAGACGATATTATAGTGTTTAGCACATCTCTCCAGGAGCATATCATAAACCTCGAAAAGGTCTTCAAAAAACTGCGCGAGTCCAATTTCAAAATCCAAATGGACAAGTCCGAGTTCCTCAAACTCGAGACTGCTTATTTGGGACATGTCATCAGTAAAGAAGGCATCAAGCCTAATCCAGACAAGATATCTGCCATCCAAAGGTATCCTCTTCCAAAGACCCCAACAGAAATTAAGAGATTTCTAGGACTTCTCGGTTATTACCGAAAGTTCATTCCAGATTTTGCTAAAATTACCAAGCCCATGACTCAGTGTTTGAAAAAAGGTTCCAAAATTACCCTAGATCAAAATTATATCGAATGTTTCGAAAAGTGCAAAACCCTTCTCATGAACGACCCCATTCTTCAATATCCCGATTTTAACAAAGACTTTGTCCTCACAACTGATGCTTCTAATTTAGCCATTGGAGCTGTTCTCTCCCAAGGACCAGTAGGCTCAGACAAGCCAATCGCTTATGCGTCACGAACCCTTAACAGTAGCGAAATCAACTACAGCACTGTTGAGAAGGAACTGTTAGCCATAGTGTGGGCTACGAAATATTTTCGCCCCTATCTATTCGGTCGAAAGTTTAAGATCATCACGGATCATAGACCCCTTCAATGGGTCATGAATCTAAAAGACGCCAACTCTCGTCTCACTAGATGGAGACTGAAGCTTAGTGAGTATGACTTCACCGTGACCTATAAGCAGGGCAAACAGAACGTAAACGCTGACGCTTTATCCCGAATTGAATTGCACAACGAAGAAACCAGTTCTCTCATAGTAAACACATCTGAAAGACCACTCTCGGGAAGGAGAAACTCCCGGCAAGACAATTCAGATACTATTACTGTAAACTCTAATTCGGATACTATTACAGCTCATTCAGATTCTGAAACTCTTACTGCACACTCTGACTCTAATACTATGACTGTACACACTGACGCTGAAAATCCAATACTGGAAATTCCCATATCCGATTTTCCCTTAAATAAATTCAGTAGGCAGATAATACTTACAGTAGTTGACGATGTCAAAAGCAGACCAACCATTACGAAGCCTTTTGATAATCATACCAGAACTAATATCTATCTTTGCGAATCTAACCTAGAAGAAGACGTGGTGACCGCTATCAAAGCATACGTCAACCCTAAAGTAAAAACTGGTATTTTAATTAACCCTTCATCAGCTATGTACTCCATTATCCCGATAATACAAGAAAAGTTTAAAAGCTCTTCAATGGACTTAGTTTTGACAAAAGTAGAGCTAGAAAATGTTAAGGACTACCTAAAACAACAAGAAATACTTCGGAACTACCACGAAGGTAAAACGAATCATCGCGGCATAAACGAAACTCACCTAGCCCTGTCTAGAAAATACTTTTGGCCAAAGCTTAAGGAACATATAACTAAATATATAAATGAGTGCACGGTATGTGGCCAAGGCAAGTACGATAGAAAGCCGGTTCAGCAAAAGTTTTGCATAGTGCCACCCCCGACTAAACCATTTGAAATAGTTCACCTAGACCTTCTTAGCGTAGAAACTCAAAAATACCTAACGATCATAGACGCTTTCTCGAAATATGCTCAAGCGTATTATCTTAGAGATGCGACAGCTGTAAGCGTAGTCCAGGCCCTCCTAACGTTCAGTACTCATCACGGGTTACCCATGACGGTTGTAACTGATCGTGGACCTGAATTTACAAACCAAATTTTCCTAGAATTCACGAGATTACATAAAATAAATCACCACAAACTTTTAGCGTATGCTCCGAATGAAAATGGCATGGTAGAGCGACTACACTCTACTTTACTAGAACACCTTCGCCTACTCAAATTGAAACACCACGGTGACTCTGTAATAAACCTAATGCCTTATGCCGTTTTAGCTTATAATAGCTCAATCCACAGTTTCACCAAATGTAGACCTATGGACATAATAACAGGACACCTAGACCCTCGTGATCCTTTAGACATAAACCTATCTGAAAACATGCTTCAACATTATAGTCAAGAACATTGTAAAAGAATGAAAAAAGTTTTTGAAATGATTCATGAGTCCTCCCTACATCGGCGCACTCAAATTACAGAGAACGCTAATAAGAACCGTGAGCCTGAGATTCAGTACTATCCAGATCAGCAGGTTTTTGTCCGGAATCCTTTGGCTAGCCGTCAGAAACTAGCTCCTAGATATACCCACGACACCGTACTTGCTGATTTACCTATACACATTTATACCCGTAGGAAACGTGGCCCCGTGGCCAAATCGAGATTAAAGAGAGTCCCTAACAGCGCCCCATTGTTACAGGGTCCTACTTCTGATCCTGGGCCTAGTACAAGCGGAAGAACCAACCCTGACTAGCTTGGATAATGGACCGGGTATATTGCCATTCAATCTTGGACCAGCTAAGATTATTTCGCATTACCACTCTTTTCTCCAGCCTATCGACCTAGAAAACTTACGAGAGAACATTAACCATGTCAAAGTGCAATTATCCACTCTTTCCCCACAATTTCATAACAAGACTCTTTCATTATACCAACCGCATATTGAGCATTTACGTAATAAAATAGATAAATTGTCTAGCCAGCTAGAAACCTTTGAACCTAATAATCGTGTAAAGAGAGGTCTCATTGACGGTTTGGGCTCAGTCATTAAGAGCATTTCTGGAAACCTTGACTATACCGATGCCATCAAATATGATAACGCAATTAAGACTTTACAAGAAAATGAGGATAAAATGGTCACAGAAATTAATAACCACATAAGTTTGAGCAGGAATTGGACACTACAGAACTCTGACATATTATCTAGTTTAGTTCAAAATCAATTTAAAATAGAAAAATCTGTACAGGACTTAATGCAAAGTGATTTAAACCACGAGTATGACATGACTAAATATGCTCACCTGGCGCAGAATCTAATTATTTTAGCAGACAACGTGGAGGATTTATCTGAAGAGATACTTAGGTTAGGAAATCTATTAGGTTTTATTCGTGCTAAAAGTACGCACCACTTTATGTTTAATCTAGATACACTTAGGCATATGATAAGTCGGTTAAATGAACTCTATAGCAGAGAGCAAGTACCGCAAGTTAGTTTTAGAGAATATTTTGATCTTATAAAGGTAGGTTATTATTATAGCAGTAGAAATGTAGTACTGGTATTCAAGTTCCCGGTTGTCCGCCCCACTAGTTATGACCTGTTTAAGCTTTCCATAGTCCCTAATGTAGACAATAATGTTTTAATTCCTTCTTATCCTTTCCTGGCAATTCACGACAAAGATTCTATGTACATGGAGGCTGAATGCCCGAAGTCTAGCCTCGGTTATCTATGTGAAGACAAACTGAACCATCGTGGAAGCCAAGCTGACTGTATTTTTCGGCTGATCACCATGCAGCAGATCGACAAGTCTTGTCACTTTACTTCAATCAGTTTAGGAACCGAAGCAGTAGAGCAACTAGACGACCGACACTACGTGCTAAGTTTTCCTACGCCAAAGAAAATTCGCCTATCATGCACCCAGGACCAGTATGACATCATAAAAGGAAGTTTCCTTGCCATGATACCCAAGGGCTGTCTACTTCAGACTACAGAATTCACGATAACAAATAAAGAGGACCGCATTAAAGGACACATAATGAACATACTGAAGCTGCCACCTATTGATGAGTCAAAGTACAACCTTGAAGAAAGAAAAATCAAGTTCAATTCAATCGACCTTCAAAAGCTACACGCCAGTAACATTGACATCTCCATGGAAGCACCAATAGCTATCTCCAAAGCTGAAATAAAAAACGTGTACCACACCGTCATACCGCTATACATACTGCTATTGAGTGCAGTTGCACTGAGCACTTGGATCGCTATCCGCAATTACCTTAGAAAGCGAATGCGACAAGTTACAATCAACCCTGAAGAAGACAAGGAACATACCCTGGCCGTAGCAGATCCTCATCAATCATCACCTGGAATGTCAGCGATATTTTCGGACCTAGTCCGCCAATAGTCGCTGATCTTGGGGAGGGAGATGTTATGTGCTACCATCAAGTACAAGACAATGGGACAACAGTGACTCATGCCTGCATTTCCTAATACCGGCGCTGCAGATTGCTGATACAGAAATTTCATCACGAATACCTGTGGACATCGGCTACAATTATGACTAAATGAATCACTTTCGTATCTTACATCGAGCGATTGACACTAATTAAGTTTTATTTTAATGTAATTTTAATATTTGAAATAAATCAATTATTTCTATTTCGGTTTTTTTTGCGCCCTCGCTCGCCGCGTGACTTAATTCACCGAGCAACATACTACGGTATATTTTTAAAATACAAGAAAGTTGTTTAATGCCACCGTAAACCAAAATACTCTCCCACACTTAAGAAATGTATCAAATAAACTAATATAAATTGAAAATTAGGATTAGGTTAACGCAAAAAGGTAAAAATGGTTAAAAAACTAGTGCTTTTTAAACCACACGGCTGAAGTAAAATTTCCTTAGTTTAGCTCCGTCTATCGGCCGGTATAACTTTGTTTTTGCTTTGTTTAATGTTTGTTTTTTGTTTGGTTTTGGGTCTACACTTTTGTGTATTTATTTAGTGTCAAGTAATTGATAATTTTTCAAGTTACTTAATATCTGTGTCAAGTCAAGTTACAGGCCAAGTCATAATCTAGTCAAGTCACACTCCTAGTAAAGTGGTGGCAACTTTACCAGAAACTTCTATGCAGTTTTGGAAGCAACACGAAAAGAAACGTTTCACCATCATTATATCACTTTCCCATACTCATGCCTGTAATCCAGCACTTAACGAATAAAATGCCACCAATTTTATGCACTAACACTGAAAATAACACAAGTTTTGGAAAATACTACAATGCGGTAACGTGATCTTTTTCGTTTTCCTGCCTAAACTCCAATTGTTTAATGTTAATGTTGCCATCTTGATAATTGTAAATGGTCATTTTACATACCAATATAATAATACAAATTTTTAACTTTGTTATGTTGACAATGGATATACGTAATAATAAAAATATTTTTTAAGATAAATGACGGCTAAAACTCACGTCAATTAAACATAGTTACGTGATGATGCTCGCGAAAGCCGCCGCGGCTTGCGCTAGTAACTGGCTCCCAGAAGAAGGACATCGAATATGTCCGAAACCTGGTCGGAGTAATTTCTGATAGCGTTTAAACAATCGTTGTGTTAAACTTTTAATTGACGTGAGTTTTAGCCGTTATTTATCTTGCAAAATGTGTCATACTCACGATAGTTTTCAAACTAAAATAAAAATAATAATAAAATTAAAAGATATTCGTGTACCAAACTGAACGTGAATTTCAACTTCCGCTCGCCTCGGAATTATCAGCTTACTCCCCAAGTCCCCAAGAAGTAGGTACTTCAAAATGCTAGCTAAGTTTCATAAACTGGTTTCCAGCGTCCGCCGCCGATCCCGCGGTAACTGGTGGTACGGTCGCGGCGAGGCGCAGATAGCCGTGCAGCTGTATAGGCGTGCACTAGATGTGCTTGACGAGTCAGAGGGAGGCATCACCGAGCCTACGCTCACCGGGGAACTGCCGCCCACTTCTGACGCACTACACACTCTATTAGAAGAGCGCATGAGAGTGCATAACAACATGGCCGCTGCACAATTGAAGGCCGGCGCTTATGATGCTGCTTTACAGGTATTATAACAACTAGCGTAGTCTTTCTAGCGAGGTCAGTGTCGCGGCGTTCGACCTCTTTGACAAGGATCATGGACAACGACTGATGAAACATTTGAGATTGACAAAAAGGACTTAGACGACAGGACAAAGAATAGACGACTTTTTAGATTTTCTCCGTTTTTATATATCTTCTACACATATAAAATTCAAAGTCCTGACTGTCTGACTAACGTATATATCAACGCACAGCCTAAACCACTGGTCCTTAAGACTTGAAATATGGAGGGTGTGTTCTTTGTAAAGTGTAGGTCCACTTAGAAAGGGTTCTTCAAAATTCCACCTCTAAGAGGGTGAAATGGGTGGTTGAATTATGTATCTATGAAAAATTTCTTCTTCATTTCCTATAGGCCACGCGGGCGAAGCTGTGGGCAGAAGCTAGTGTTTTATAGTTTTATTTCACCCCTATCTTGTTCCCGACGACACGACCAACACCCCGACTCCTTGAACCTCTTTTCAGTCATCAAGGTGGTTATGTCAAGTGTCGCATGCACTATTATACTTTTTGTGGATAAGTGGATGATAGTGTATAATAAATTGACTGTTGAGAAGTTGGCTGGCGCTTATGATACTGCTATACAGGTATAGGTAACTACTAGCTCGGTCTTTCTAACACGGTTTTGAAGGAAATCTTCTCTTTTACATTTAGGTACTGACACTTTTCTTAACTTAACATTATTTTACCTTCTTTCACATTATTCTCTTTCACGTTACCTTCTTGCAATTTAACCTTTCCTACTTTGCCTTGTTAACTTATAATATATTTTTAAAATTATTTATTTTACATCTTCTTAATTTCCCATTTTGCTTTGTTAACTTCGCGTTTTGTTAACTTTTTGCGCCAGTGGGTGGGTAAATTTACACCTGGGTTATCCGCCAGGCATGTGAGGCCATGTAAGCGCGGTGGAGAGTCCGACTCTTCGCCGCCGTCCCCACTACGGAGGATGGAGAAGGCGCGCAAGACGCCTCCGTCCCCTGGCCCATCTAAGCTGGAGCGGGTGTAGATAATGCTCTAGTATGTACATAGTTTTGTGTTAAAATGCCTTTTTATATTACGTTTCATTTATATTTTTTCCAGGAAGTGACAAAAGTGCTAAGCTGCCAGCCCAAAAACGCGAAGGCTTTGTACCGCAAGTCAAAGATCCTGTCCGCGATGGGACGCAACGCGGAGGCGCTAGAGGCAGCTCGCGCTGCAGCCGCTGCCGCACCTGACGATATGGGGGCCAAGAAGGTACATATTATATATAAACATTTTAAAAAATTGGACTTATATCACACGCACCGAACTAACTAACTAAATTCCCGAACTAAGCAAAGTTTGTACCTCTCGGAACCAGGTAACTGATAGAATATTGAAGTTGGTAAATACAATAACATCCTTCTTAAATACGTATCTTGTATGTATTGGCTCGGGGGTTAGGCATGGCGGGCAAACTATGGAACTATAGGCCTTCAGCATGCGCACTGGGCCGTGTCCGGAGCAAGAATGATAGCCAGATGGGTGGGGAAGCGATGACAGTTACCTGTGTTGTCACTGTAATAAATTTAAATGCTACCACAGGGTAAATTACGGTACTTCCTGCTACGCATAGAGTTTATAACTGGACGTTGCCGCCGTCATATGTAAAAATAAGAAAAATGATAAGAAAGTCCAAAATAAAAATTCACGAAACTTTGGTTGCAAAGCAACAGGAGACAATTCCATACTATGCACATAAACTGTGTATTCAAACTGTCAAATCCATACAAGTTTGTGTTTCTATCAGTTGTAATCGAGTTACGTGATCGCCCAGCAGGTCATGAAGTCTCATCTGTCCAGTAATTTCACTATCTACAATGAAAAATTGAATAAAAATTGAAACCGGAACACAGCAGTGCTTGCGTACTACTGCTTGGCGGCAGAATAACTGGCAAAGCGATGGTACCTACCTAAATGAACTTTGCAGAAAAGTCTTACGACCTAGTAAACCACCCATTTTTTAAATTGTACAATAAAATCATCATGTAGCAATGGATGATTTGTATTTTCAATAATTATTATTTCCCAAGGAGCTCCAACGTTGTGAACACAAGGCGACTAGAGACCGGTCGGTGGAGAGGCGGCTTGCCAAGAGGATGCTGGGAACAACTGAACAGCCGAAGAGCCCATCCAATCCTGACAAGAAACCTTCTAGAGCTAAGGTGAGTCTTGACGCGTTTTCTTTACAGCAGGTAATGTTAACTTAGATTCACTTATCAATTCACATTTTGTTTAAACTGTTTCATATCACGTCATCAGATAGAAGACGAGAATGCTGGTGCCCCATTTCATGGATATTCTTTTAGCTGGCTCTTACCGTACCTGCTTTATTCTGTTATATTCTAAAACCGGTACGAGTTTTGGCGAGAAAACGAGAAAGATCGCGTCACCGCATCATATTATTTTCCAAAACTTGTGTCATTTTCAGTGTTACCACTTTCCCACTGACATTGATGGTGGAACGTTTCTTTTCGTGTTGTTTCCAAAATTCCATAGAAGCTTCTGGTAAAGTTGCCACCACTTTACTCGGAGTATGACTTGACTAGACTAGACTATGACTTGACTTGATGACTTGTACTGTGACTTGTCTTAGCTCTTGTTGATATATATATAAATAATTAATAATATAACAAAATAATTTGAGAAATTATCTATTACTTGACACGGGCTAAATACACAAAAGTGTGAAGCCAAAACAAAAAAAACCGGTACTGTAGTACCGCCTATAAACTATAACGCTAAGTATATGTATTTGTCTCCACAGATGTTAGTGTGGGGCTCATTCCTGCTAAGCCTGCTGGTCGGAGTGGCCAGCGTTCTTGTCTACCGGTACAAGATACAGCATTGACGACCTCAAAGGCGTTTTTTATGTAAGCCTTTTATACTAAACGAGCTTCCGCCCGCAGCTTCGCCCGCGGCGTGGCCTATGGCAAAATAATTCAACCACCCATTTCACCTTCTTAAGGGTGGAATTTCGAAAAATCCTTTCTTAGCGGATGCCTACGTCATAATATCTACCTGCATGCCAAATTTCAGCTCGATCCGACCAGTGGTTTGGGCTGTGCGTCGATAGATCACTATGTCAGTCAGTCACCTTTGAGTTATATATATTTAGATTGAGTGTATTTGTCAAATAATTATTGCTAATAGGCATGACGACAGTATCAAAAAATGGTCGATTTAATGTTTTTAGGGTAAAATTTATATTAAATAACGTTGAAACACTGGTTTAGTTTTATTTAAAATATTGAGATTACTTAGATTTTCAATAAAATAAAACATTAAAATACTGCGATCGGCCATTTTGACTGAAACGCCAATCACAGCGCATGACGTCACACGTAGATTTTTGCTGTTGTGAATATACGCATTTGGATTGATTTTGTTATTTACTTCGCTACGCGTAGACACAATGACATAAACATGTCATTGTGTAGGTAAACACCTAGGAGTGACGTCAGAGCCGACGCCATGACACCTCGAGCTGTTTTCGCGCCGCATTTAAAAAATATTATGAAAATGAAAATTTAATCTTGGTTAAAATTAAGTTTATTACCGAAATAAAGGTTTTTTCGTAAATAGTAAATGTATACCCACATTACGGAAGAGGATTTCAAAATCTTTCGTCATGCCTATTGAAAGAAAATTACATACAACGTAAAACTATCGTGACTCCATTAAAAGACTACTACAGTGATCAGTAGCTCAACCTATACGCGCGGTATGGACACTGCATTAAAATATAAAGGTTGGTAAACTGGAAACAAACGGTGAGCCGCTCACTGTTAGCCCATTAAAGACACAGCCTATCTTCTGTTACGATACATAATTTCAAAAATATATTTATATAATTATTTTCAGGTAAAATAGTCCAACGGTACGATTGGATGGGTATGGTGCACATTATACTTAAAGCTACGTAATACAGAAAATATCGTCGTTCAAAAAGCTGTATTTATGTTATGGTTACATAGCTATTGGTGTCGTTTCTGTGTCGCATTCTCTAAAACTTTTTTTTTTTATGTTAAGGAATGACGTGACGAGCTAGCCATTCGCCTGATGTTAAACGACACGGCTGCCCATACCATGCCCATAGCTGCAGTGTCACTCGGAACTCTAAAGTATAGAGGTTCGCGTGACACTGCACTGCGCACGTCATCCAGAGACATCAGCACAATCTAGTAATAAGATTACTAAACTGTGAGATCAGATCATAAAGTCTCATTTGCCCAGTAATTTCACTAGCTACAGTGCCCTTCAAACCGGAACACAGCAGTGCTTGCGCACTACTGCTTGGCGGCAGAATAACTGGCAAAGCGGTGGTACCTACCTAGACGAACTTTGCAGTAAAGTCCTACCACCTAGTAAACTAAAGTAAACTTAAAGTATGGCGGTACTCTTCTGATAAAGGGGAAATGAAAAAGACGGAAATATGTTAATTTCGTTTAGCTTTAGAGTATGCGACACAGAATCGACACCATTGTCTTACTATTTAATTGTATATAATATTCTCTGTAAATGCTTCCAGCATATTTTTGTATCCATATTTAAAACGCTAGTGTATATCGAACTTTAATTTCATTTAAACGCAACTGTAATGTTGATTGTAATTAGTAATTCGTGTCTTCCCTGAAATTACCTCTTTACGAAGTTTGGCATTTAACTGGTGAAATTTAAAATTCATATTTGTATAGCATTTAAAGTTATAGTAATTTAAAGGCAGAATTTTGCAGTAACTTTGCGTATTGGCGGTTTATGTTACAATTAAATACTGCACTAATTTCTCATGAACGAATCGAGATCTACAAAAAAAAAAACTATTGGGCCATTTAAAAATATGGTTATTTAACATAGAGTTTTATGTACTTGGAGGAATATCATTATTTATGGCTCCGCTCCGATTATGCAATCGACATGTTATAATAAACACGAAATAGCTTTGGATTAGTTACACCATCTTTTGTCTCTTTCGATCCAGCTAAATATTCCAGTAGCAAAAAAGGGACAAAAGCTGAAGTAACTAACCTGAGACTAATACCCGTTTATTAATAAGGCTGTTATAGATTGGTGTTAGCTAAAGGAAAATGACTATGATACTACAATTGTTTCAAAATCGATCGACTGTTATTCGCACAACAGTGGTGCGCTTTTCATTGTTTATCTAATTACGCTAATTAGTTTTATCCGCTTAAGGAATGTGATATAGTAGAATCATCACACTCAAAACAAGTATAGCATATCAGTTTATATTGAATATATATTATGTAGTATAGTATTATATTAACTATGTGAATAGGCGGAAAATTGATCAAAAATATAACTTAACAATTTTATTAGTTGGATAAATTAGTAAGGTTTGTTGGCGCTTTTAAATTCCGGCATAAATCGGATCATAAGACAATACTTTTATAAGTATCTACTACTACCTTCTATTAACTTTGTAAAAAACTGTTTGTAGACTTAGGCTAATAAATTATATTATGTAAATCATTGGCTTTTATGTATATATAAAAATAAACATTTGTTATATTGTGCATTTACGTCCAAATTATTTTTATGTATGTAAATATGTTTTGTGTAAATAGCCAATATTATAATATTATTATAACAGGAAGAAACAATTGAGAACAGTGTAAATTGATCGTTGTGCTAACACATGTAGGCCAGAAATATTTTTCGATTCTTTATATAATAAGTAATGAAACAAAGCATTCCAAATTCCAAACATTGTATCGCAGTTCATTATATGTCGCTAAGCGGTGACAAAAATGTGAAAACGCTCCTTTTATTGTTTCAGACTTTTCGGTTTTATTGAAGTTTGGAAATCAAATTAATATTTACCCTTTATTTGTTTTTTATTTATTAGATAAATACATCTATTTTTAAATAACCTAGTTAATATCAGGAGAAATGCGGTCAAACGCAAGACTATTTAGTGTATAAAAGTTACATAATGGTGTTAACAAAGTCAGAGATATTGTAATTAGGTTTCGGGAGGTCGCCCATAGCGACTTTCAGTGATTCAGTAACGATGCATTCGCAAATGGAGAGCGATAGAGTCGTGATATTGTCGCTGGTCGTATACCTGCGCCTACATACTACTGTCGCGATTAAAAAATTAAATAACCATTTAAAACTATAATCGACGATTTAAAATCGGAAATATATGGCTTAAAACGGTTGAAAACCCGACTAAGCAGATGAAAAAGGAGGTCATATTTCGTATAAAACAAGCGTTTAAAATAGCGGTTTGTTTTTCATTCATTTCACTTATTAATTATTCAATACTAGCGGCCAGTCCCGGCTTCGCACGGGTGGACATTTATTTTTAAAATTTTTTGGCATTAACATTTTTTCTTGCAATTAAAATAGCCTATATTAATCAGTGATAATGTAGCATTCAAATGGTGAAAGAATTTTTTAAATCGGTCCAGTACTTTTTGAGCCAATTCGTTACAAACATACTTACAAATCTTTCCTCTTTATAATGCTAGTATAGATTTTGCTGTTCTTATTATGTAACAAAGGTTAATTTTAATATTATTATAGTTGCCTAATAAATGTAGGTACATAATAAGGTACATAATAAACTTTCACCCGATGTCGCCCGAATCACGCGCGTTAGTGCCGATGCTGAATCATTACTGTCGCGCGTTAAGTGATACTGTTCGAGTCTAACCTGTTATGGGCGGCCGTTACTTTTAACAGACAGACAACTCTTGACAGCCTCTGTGGTGTTGTGGTTGAGCAGGTCGGCTCATAACCCGGTGGCGGCGGGTGCGATTCCCGCGGCAGGACAAGTATTTGTGCACAGAAGAAAAAAGCGCAAATACTTGTTCAGAGTTTGGGTGTTGTGGGACCATGGTCCTCGTAGTTCCTGGGTCCCTAGACACGGAATCCTAGTTAGGGTCCAGGATCTATGTATGTGATCGTTGGGCGTTATTATTATTTATTATAATTACTAACGCCAGGGGGTGATCACGAAACTTCAATTGCAATGCAACAGAAGAAATTTCCATACTAACTATGCACATAAACTGCGTATTCATCATCATCATCATCATCATCAGCCTGTATCAGTCCACTGCTGGACATAGGCCTCTCCTAAAGAACGCCACTGGGCTCGGTCTTCAGCCCTTCCCATCCAATTGCTGCCTGCAGCTTTTCGCAGGTCATCACTCCACCTGGCCGGCGGGCGTCCCACACTACGCTTGCCGAGTCGTGGTCTCCACTCAAGGACGCGCTTACCCCACTTACCCAACTGCGTATTCAAACTGTCAAATCCATACAAATTTGTTTCTATCCGTTGCAATCGAGTTAAGTGATCACCTAGCAGGTGAACGACTTGCTTGTCAGGTCATACGCTTACTGAAAATAACGCATGTGTATTGATATAGTCGCGAGTTGCTAATGCGACCAACGGCCAAAAGTAGCGATAGCGATGCAGACGCGTTAACGAAACGCGGTACAGAATCGCTACCAAGTCGTGAGCAACTTCCCCTAGCTTTAGAGAATGTGACACGGAATCGACATCACTAAATCATTTAGAATTTCAAAAGTGCGTTAAAATCCGTGTAATAGTATTATAAGATAATAATGCTTGGCACTTTGCTATATGGCATTCACTTTTTTGCTTGTGATTTTTTTTTTCCATGCCGTTGGTGCTTCACATATGCTAAAATATTTGTAAAGACGCCACAGACTAAGTATAGAGGATACGGAAGTGTCAAGAATAAGTATTATATTAATAATTGCATATCCTCTATTACTATTTGATCTGTGGGAATTTTTAATAATATTTGTACAGATGTTAAGGGCCGGCATGGCATTATAATAATTCACTACTCACTTTGAAATCAAACAAGATGTAGTAAAACTTAGATTTATTTGGTATGGTATTAGGGTTTACAATCAGAGATATTGTAAAAAAAAACTACTATTTGGTGGTTTCAGTATACTTATAAAAATAAATAAAAATATTGATCTACAACAACATTATTTCATTTTTATTACTCATTCATTTACAGCCTCAAGTTTTAATTCTATAAGCTAAAATAATAATATAATTTGTTAACAGGATAGGACTTCCAGTAATTAACATATTGACAGCCTCTGTGGTGTGGTGATAGAGACTTTATGATCTGATCTCACAGTCGAGTAATCTTATTACCAGACTGTGCTGATATCTCAGGATGATGTGCGCAGTGCAGTGTCGCGCGAAACTTTATATTCTAGAGTTCCAAGTGACACTGTTCTGTTATGGGCAGCCGTGTCGCTTAACATCAGGTGCATGACTAGCTCGTCACATCATTCAATAACATAAATGTTTGTACATTTACTTAGAACGTTAGTGTTTTTCGTGACAAAACTACTTAAATTTATTAAGTGACAACATTTCACTTAATAAATTAAAGTAGTTTTGTCACGAAAAATAGACCCAAAAATGAAACTAAAACATTTGAAAGTTATTCGGAATGTATTACAAATATCCATCAACATTTGAATATTTCGGAGTACGAAAAACTAAACACTTTCACATGATCACCAACAGTCTTATCTGGCACTTTCTCATAAACACAGTTTTTGCACTAGGTAACTATGCAATCACAATTTTACATTATTTTTCTAATACTCACTTCACTACGTGAGATCATTTCAGTACTCCCAGACCCAGACAACTTTACAGACAGTTTTGTGGTAAATCCGTGATAAAGTTTGAGATTTTTCCAAGTGAAATCTCGACTGAAATCTGGACATCGATTCACGACTGAACGTCGGCGTCGTTCAATACCAAGGCTATAGTTTAAAGTTCAACCATGGTCTGCCTTTTGCAACTTTGGCCAGCCAGCTAGTCACGTGAGTCACTGCTTCTATTTGCGCAATAGTTCCCAACGCTTGTATCGTGAACACGGTCGCTACGAAGTCGTATAATAGTTTAGGGGAGAACACCGTCCATACGAACAGGTGGTGTCTGAAGGCGGTCGCTATCACCGCGTATGTGACTAGGCTGTGTACTCGTTGGAGCGCGAAGATGTTTGTGGCGCGCCATACTTGCTGTAAGTACCTGAGAAATTAACATTTTTGTTTAATTCTACAGCCTTATAACACGAACTAGCTTTAGACTAGTTACGCCATCTTTTGTCTCTAGCTGGTTCGAACCAGGTAAATATTCCAGTAGCAAAAAAAGGACAAAAGCTGAAGTAACTAATCCGAGACTAATACCCGTTTATTAAAAAGGCTGTTAGTGATTAATCGGTAAGGAAGTGAACGCCACGTGTGAGAGGGAGGGCGTGTATGTGTATTCATTGGTGCCACGTGTGAAAGGGAGGGTGTGTGTATGTGTATTCACTAGTACCACGTGTGAGAGAGGGAGGGTGTATGTATGTGTATTCACTGGTGCCATGTGTGAGAGGGAGGATGTGTGTGTATGTGTGCTCACAGGTGGCACGCGTGAGAGGGTGAATGTGTCTCTGTGTGTGTACTCACGTGGTGCCACGTGTGAGAGGAAGGATGTGCGACTGTGCTCACTGGTGCCACGCGTGGTAATGTGTGTGTGGGTGGGTGTGTACTTACTGGTGCCATGCGTGAGCGGGAGTGTGTGTGTGTACTCACTGGTGACACGTGTGTGTGTGTGTGTGTGCGTACTCACTGGTGCTACGTGTGTGTGGGTGGGTGTGTACTCACTGGTGCCACGTGTGTGTGTGCGTACTCACTGGTGCCACGTGTGTGTGGGTGGGTGTGTACTCACTGGTGCCACGTGTGTGTGTGTGCGTACTCACTGGTGCCACGTGTGTGTGGGTGGGTGTGTACTCACTGGTGCCACGTGTGTGTGTGTGTGCGTACTCACTGGTGCCACGTGTGTGTGTACTCACTGGTGCCAGGTGCGCGCGCCGGCAGCGAGCGTACAGTAGAGCGCGGCGCCGGCGAGCGCGGGCGCGGCGTACGCGTGCAGCCCCATGCGGAGCGCCACGCGGAGCGGACAGTACTCGCGGAGCCCCACGTAGCCGGAGCCCAGGTCCACGGACGCCAGGCTGTTCGAGTTGCCCTGGGGAGAGAGTTTCTATTTACTTTCTGTAGTGTCCGTGCACATAATTATAATATTTGTGGAAATTTCACACAATGCCATCTAGCCCCAAACTAAACAAAGCTTGTACTATGGGAACCAGATAACTGATACAATATTTATATACATTTTATTTTTAAATACATACATAGAATGTAATATAACACCTAGATACAGAACAAACATCGATGTTTATCATACAAAAATCGAACCCAAAACCTATAATTCAAAGGCAAGGTTACTACCAACTGAGCTCGGATCAGTCAAACTGACTAGCTTGACTTGGATAAGATCTTTATGGGTTGTTAATTTTAAAACCAATATTAATATGATAATTGCAGAAACATAAGTAATTAGGTAGGTACTTTTTTATGTTAATGAATGACGTGACGAGCTAGTCGTTCACCTGATGTTAAGCGACGCGGCCGCCCATAACAGAACAGTGTCATTCAGAACTAAAACATAAAGTTTCGCGCGACACTGCACTGCGCACATCATCCTGAGACATCAACACAGTCTAGTAATAAGATTACTCGACTGTGAGGTCATAAAGCCTTAATTGCCCAGTAATTTCACTAGCTACAGTGCCCTTCAAACCGAAACACAGTAGTGCTTGCACACTAATGCTTGGCAGCAGAATAACTGACAAAGCGGTGGTACCTACCTAGACGAACTTTGCACAAAAGTCCTATCACCTAGTAAAAACTGACAGATAAGTGTTCCTATTAAGTTTTTGCTTTTGATTACGTCAGATATCAACGTAAAATAATCTGTAAAAATTACCTGATAAAAGAAGAACAATATCCCAATCCATATATGGACCAACGTCCGACTGAGTACATCCACTGTTTCTGTCCTCTTCGAAGACTTGAAATCTAACAGCTTATGATCCATGCACTTTGAGGTCAGAATACAGGTTATATAGATGCTAGGCACCATGACTACATTATGAGGCCTCATTAATAACACCACAATCAGCATTAAGCTGTTCAGCATGAGATGGGATGTCGAACGAGCTAAATTAAGCTTCACTTCGTCTATATTCCAAGGTTCTTCTGCAACTGGATCGTAATAATAATCTTCAGTCTTTTCTTTAGATTTAGTGTAAAAGAACTCATTGTTGCTTATTTTGTTCGGATCCGCAGTCACTCCGCACGATTTGAAAATTCCGGCGTATGTTAATATTTCAAATGCGAACTGAATTATCAAAAGGCCCCAGAAAACGTTGACGATGTGAACTGTATCCCAATTTTTGATATCTTGGAATGGTGAATGTAAGCTTGCTGTGGCTATTCTGTAGCAGAATATGCAGGCTGTCGCGATGATTGTGAGCGCTGATTGGAATTGCATCACGTTGTTTGTGTACCGCAGGTTGTAGAGGCATATAACTAAGGTGGCTAGGGTACCTAGAAAAAAACATATAGCATACATAAACATTGCTATAGAGTTAGTGATGAACGAAGAAATCAATAATGAATGTTAAGTCTTTACAAGGGTGTTACCTTATGTGCACTAATAATCTCACTACCGGAATGGGATAAATTAAAGATTGAATTATTACTTTTCACCACATATATTGTCCTCGCGAACCGAACACACAATTAACAATATAAAATGAGTAAGCCCGGAGTATGTGAGGACACGCGTCTCCGAATGCTACTCTAATGCAACTCTAATGTAACTCTACTATTGCGACTCTTACGCGACTCCTACGCGACTCCGCTTTAATTTAATCACGCGCCCCTTAAATAGGTCGGCGCTGGCGACGTCAACGTAAACAAACGTGTGTCCCTACAAGTCAATGATTAAGTCACATAAGGGGATGTATGACTCATCATATCCGGATTGTAAGCAAATTTTCAGGGGCCATGTTTTTTTGTTGGATACGGTTTTAATTCATTTTTCTATGTCATCGAACATGTTACATATGTACATAATTTTTTTTAAACGCCCCTAATCTTAACAGTTCTCTAGAACCCTAGAAATTGAGGTATAAAAGAACTATTCTACACTACAGGTTGCCAGCTTATAAGGATAAGGTCGTTCATTGTTCCCATCTACTTGTGATTCATTATATTATTTGAAATTTTTGTTATTATGTGTTGTGTACAATAAAGAGTTTATCTATCTACACTTAACTAATAGTAATTTGACATTTAGCGATATTTATCATCGACTTACCAACGACTAGATGTAGCTGCAAATAAAATTCGTTTTCTGGTGCATTTAACCAATCCGCTGTATCAGGGAGAAACAACCATCGGTCTCCGGTCTGATTCATTGTTCTTAAGTACCTGAAAATAATAATTCACACGATAAGGAAATGGAAAAAAGTTCTGTAAATTTGTCAGCAAATCAACTATGTAATCAATATTGAATAAAAAACTGACGCATTTTTTTCACTAACATTATTTTTTGATCTCGCAGTCTAGCAATAAGGTACCAGCTGGGCGATCACTTAGCTCGATTACAACCGATAAAAGAAACACAAGTTTGTATGGATACACAAATTTGTATGGATTTGACCGTTTCAATACGCAGTTTATGTACATAGTTACCATGGAAATTTCTCCTGTTGCATTGCAATCAAAGTTTCGTGATTCCCATATGATAATACTAGAACTGTGCTGATGTCTCAGGATGACGTACGCAGTGGGGTTCCATTCAAGACTTAAGGTTTCTGAGTAGGACTGCAACTGGTATGGATGCCGTGACGCTTAATACCAGTAATAATTACCACTCGAATACATAAAAAAAATCACCATATAAATAAAAATGCTTTGGACCACAAGACTGAATTGAAAATTCTTTAATTTGGCTCCATCTATCGGCCGGTATAATTTTATTTAATGTTAATCTTGACATTTAAATCGTCATTTCACCTGACATACATATATTAATACAATTTTTCCACTTTGTTATATTGACAATGGAGATCTACGTTAACCAACAACTTTCAACTTCCATTCACCTCGCTAGCTTACTCCCCAACTCAAGCGTGCGTAAGTAAATTTTACTTCAATTACCACGCAAACTAAAAGAAACACTAGGGACACATTATAAGAGCTAGAATAGGGACAACTCACCTATGCAATGCAATAAGCAACACCCATTTAGGCACAATCCCCAATCCAACCGCAGTCATCTTCTGATCCAACTCCGGCTTCTCCATCACTTCTGTAGCACCAACCAACTTCTTACTCATGTACATTATAACCAAAACCAAAGTCCTCACGAGCACAAAAAACATGAGCGTATTCCAAAAGAAATACCATGTCATATGTTCCTCCTCTATAAAACTTGTACCGAGGAATGTCCATGTATGGAAAATGGTTCCGATGATGAGCAAATAGTCTATTGCGTTTAGTTGTCTTAATTCGCTAGTGTCTTTTGTCCGTTCAACAGCTGTTTTAACAATGAAATAGGTTGTAGTTAATGCACAACAGATTAGGATAAGCACCAAACTCCATGTTACATCGAAAGAGCATATTTTGCTTTTCGTTTCGGTGATGAAACATGATGTGACGAGGACGAACAAAAATATTAGAAGGACGATGATGAAGGCGACTATTGTTCCAGCGGCGTTCGGTTTTGGGTGACCGTGACGGTTGACGCTGATTTTTCTTTGGGTTTCCGGTTGTAGAGAGTAGAGTGTTATAAAGGTCAGTGATGTTAGGATCTGTAACAAATGGTTTATTTTGAACGGCCAAGGAATGCAATGCTCTTCCAACAACAGTGTTTCCTCCTGGGTACAACCTGGGTCTTTTTAAGTCAAGAGTGAATGGGCATCTCATGGGCAAGCGTGCTCCACCTTAGACAACTTCGTCACTTACCATCAGGTGAGTTGTTGTCAAAGGCATGCCCAATTTACCATAAAATTTATTACATAAAGAGTTTAAACTGAATTCAGCCGCCTTCATTTCGCACTGACAAGTAAACGTTCTACGAAGCCGCCATTAGCCCATTTATCCCTCCATATTGTAAAGATAAAAGGGGTCTATTCGCGCACAAAAATTATCGAAACATTATTTTGTCTAACCTCGACGTTTCGACCACGTTACATTGGCCCTGGTCACGAGGGGACTTTGTACGCGAATAGACCCGTTTCATCTTAACAATATGAGTTCAAGTCGCGAAAGCTTTAAAAGTGTTATATCCCTCTTTACCTCGATGTACATTATTTGTTGCGTGTACTTTCATTTTACCCGACGACGGCTGAAATATTGGACATGGTATGATAGATTTTGATAATTTATTATATTTTGATATGAAACACTACCATAGTGGAAACTAGTCGGCAAGTACTAAAAAGGCTAACCCAAACAAAATAGTTTTGTTATCATAAGGAATGATGCGATGAGCTGGTCGTTCGCCTGATATTAAGTGACACGGTTTTATATATATTACAGTTACAGTGGTGTCGATTCTGTGTCGCATTCTCTAAAACTAAAGTAAACTTAAAGTATGGCGGTACTCTTCTGATAAAGGGGAAATGAAAAAGACGGAAATATGTTAATTTCGTTTAGCTTTAGAGAATGCGACACAGAATCGACACCAGTGTCACTCGGAACACTTAAATATAGTTTCACGTGACAGCACAGTCAAATAATAAGATTACAATGTGAAATCAGGTCATAAAATCTCATTTGCCCAGTAATATTACTGTGTAATGTTACTAGTGATATAACTAGCTACAATGTTCTTCAAAACGAAACACAATAATGCTTGCAGAATACTGTTTGGCGGCAGAATAACTGGACCTGGATGAAATTCGCAAAAAAGTTCTACCACCTTGTAAAAGAGTAAATAAATGTATACCCGTCGGATGCAACATATTTGCACAATAATAGAAAGATAATAATAATTAAAAGCCGGTTCAAAATGACACTCAAACTTCAAAAATGCACTCACAAAGTAAAGCAAAACGATCGCTGTCCCCATCGCGAAAAGGTCGAAATTGACTGTCGTCTCAGACAAGTACTTGGCCATCTCTTCAAGTGATTCCTCATAGAAATCCTTCGCTATCTTAGCGGCAGACTGCTGGCCTGTGGCTAGATAGTGCGCGAACTGTTTCTCAGCTCGTTGGAACTGCTTGTAAAATTCTGCAATGTATATGAATAAAAAATAAAATAAATATTGGTGGACATTTCACACAGCGCCATCTAGCCCCAAACTAAGCAAAGCTTGTATTATGGGAAACCAGATAACTGATACAATACTTAGATACATTTTTTTTGCAAATAATAGGTCTTTACCTATGAAATTGCCGTATTGCAGTACAGACTTTTTCGAACAAAAAAAAAATTTTGATTGGCTATGAATTCTAAATTCAAATTAATTTTGTTTTAAAAATATGACATTCTATTTACAATATAAGTCTTTTGTTTATTGATTAGCGTTGTATTTTCATTACATTTCAACATTTTTCCTCATAATGGATACTTTGAAATTTCGTGTAATTATGGAATATGAGTTCCGTCGTGGCACCAACGCGGCACAAACGACACGTAACATCAACGACGTTTACGGATAGAACTGTACAAACGAACGTATAACCCGTTATTGGTTTGCTCGGTTCCGTTCTGGGAATTTTGACTTGAAAAATGAACCTCGTGGTCGTCCGGAAACTTTGGTCAACAATGATGAATTAAAGGCGATTGTGGAAGCTGATGAATCTCAATCTACAGCTGAGCTGGCAGCAGCTTTTGATGTTAGCATCAAAACAATATTGGTCCATTTGCGACAGATTGGCAAGATAAAAAAGCTTAATAGATGGGTGCCCCACGAACTTAACGATCGCCAGCGCAACGTACGCGTCGAGACTTGCCTTGCGCTGCTTAACAGGCACAGAAATGAAGGAACTTTGAACCGAATTGTTACGTGCGACGAAAAATGGATTCTTTTTGACAATCGAAAGCGCTCAGCAAGTTGGTTAGATCCTGGTTCACTACCAAAGCAATGTGCAAAACGAAAAATGACCCCTAGAAAGGTGATGGTCACAGTTTGGTGGTCTAGTGCTGGTTGTGATTCATCATAGCTTTTTACAAAACGGCGAGAGCATTACTGCAGATGTGTACATTGAAGAACTGACCACAATGATGGCGAAACTCGCACGTCTGCAACCAGCTTTGGTCAATCGGTCGTCTCCACTGCTACTTCACGACAACGCGCGACCCTGCACAACAGACCGTCTCTAAGCTGCATGAGTTGGGTTTGGAAGCTCTCCCTCATCCGCCATACTCACCAGATCTTGCGCCTACCGACTATTACTTTTTCCAAAATTTGGACAACTTTTTAGCGGGAAAAAAATTCAATTCCCGAGAGGCAGTACAAAACACCTTTGAAGAGTTTGTTGTCTCCCGTCCTGCTGATTTTTTCAAGAAGGGCATCTATAAACTGCCACAGCGTTGGCAAAGATGCATTGATTGCAGGGGTGATTACTTTGAATAATATAAATAAATAAGTTCGAAAAAAAAAACTTTAACTTTTTTCAAACAAAACGGCAATTTCATAGGTAAAGACCTAATATATACATAGAATACATTTAATTATAATTTGTATTTTAGTCAGTTGCAATCAAACTCCGTGATCGCCTAGCTGATCGTCCGTTCGGTAAATTAGAAATCAAAGTGATTAATTGATTAATCAGTAAATACATTGATTTGTTATATATGGTTATACAACAAAACTGTTGCACTGTTCTTAATACCATTTAATTCAATTCTAAATTAATTTGAATGGTGTTTGTTTGAGATTTCAATTAAATGACAGCAGTAGTGAAACTACTCACCGGTATCAGGTCAGCAGTAGTGCGACTACTCACCGATGTAGGTGGACGCAGTAGTGAAACTACTCACCGGTATCAGGTCAGCAGTAGTGAGACTACTCACCGCTGTCAGTGGCAGCAGTAGTGAAACTACTCACCGGTATCAGGTCAGCAGTAGTGAGACTACTCACCGCTGTCAGTGGCAGCAGTAGTGAAACTACTCACCGGTATCAGGTCAGCAGTAGTGAGACTACTCACCGCTGTCAGTGGCAGCAGTAGTGAAACTACTCACCGGTATCAGGTCAGCAGTAGTGAGACTACTCACCGCTGTCAGTGGCAGCAGTAGTGAAACTACTCACCGGTATCAGGTCAGCAGTAGTGAGACTACTCACCGCTGTCAGTGGCAGCAGTAGTGAAACTACTCACCGGTATCAGGTCAGCAGTAGTGAGACTACTCACCGCTGTCAGTGGCAGCAGTAGTGAAACTACTCACCGGTATCAGGTCAGCAGTAGTGAGACTACTCACCGCTGTCAGTGGCAGCAGTAGTGAAACTACTCACCGGTATCAGGTCAGCAGTAGTGAGACTACTCACCGCTGTCAATGGCAGCAGTAGTGAAACTACTCACCGGTATCAGGTCAGCAGTAGTGAAACTACTCACCGCTGTCAGTGGCAGCAGTAGTGAAACTACTCACCGGTATCAGGTCAGCAGTAGTGAGACTACTCACCGCTGTCAGTGGCAGCAGTAGTGAAACTACTCACCGGTATCAGGTCAGCAGTAGTGAGACTACTCACCGCTGTCAGTGGCAGCAGTAGTGAAACTACTCACCGGTATCAGGTCAGCAGTAGTGAGACTACTCACCGCTGTCAGTGGCAGCAGTAGTGAAACTACTCACCGGTATCAGGTCAGCAGTAGTGAGACTACTCACCGCTGTCAGTGGCAGCAGTAGTGAAACTACTCACCGGTATCAGGTCAGCAGTAGTGAGACTACTCACCGCTGTCAATGGCAGCAGTAGTGAAACTACTCACCGGTATCAGGTCAGCAGTAGTGAAACTACTCACCGCTGTCAGTGGCAGCAGTAGTGAAACTACTCACCGGTATCAGGTCAGCAGTAGTGAGACTACTCACCGCTGTCAGTGGCAGCAGTAGTGAAACTACTCACCGGTATCAGGTCAGCAGTAGTGAGACTACTCACCGCTGTCAGTGGCAGCAGTAGTGAAACTACTCACCGGTATCAGGTCAGCAGTAGTGAGACTACTCACCGCTGTCAATGGCAGCAGTAGTGAAACTACTCACCGGTATCAGGTCAGCAGTAGTGAAACTACTCACCGCCGTCAGTGGCAGCAGTAGTGAAACTACTCACCGGTATCAGGTCAGCAGTAGTGAGACTACTCACCGCTGTCAGTGGCAACAGTAGTGAAACTACTCACCGGTATCAGGTCAGCAGTAGTGACACTACTCACCGCTGTCAATGGCAGCAGTAGTGAAACTACTCACCGGTATCAGGTCAGCAGTAGTGAAACTACTCACCGCTGTCAGTGGCAGCAGTAGTGAAACTACTCACCGGTGTCGGTGGCAGCAGTAGTGAAACTACTCACCGGTGTCAGTGGCAGCAGTAGTTAGTCTACTCACCGGTGTCGGTGGCAGCAGTAGTGAAACTACTCACCGCTGTCAGTGGCAGCAGTAGTGAAACTACTCACCGGTGTCGGTGGCAGCAGTAGTGAAACTACTCACCGGTGTCAGTGGCAGCAGTAGTTAGTCTACTCACCGGTGTCGGTGGCAGCAGTAGTGAAACTACTCACCGCTGTCAGTGGCAGCAGTAGTGAAACTACTCACCGATGTCAGTTGCAGAAGTAGTGAAACTACTCACCGCTGTCAGTGGCAGCAGTAGTGAAACTACTCACCGGTGTCGGTGGCAGCAGTAGTGAAACTACTCACCGGTGTCGGTGGCAGCAGTAGTGAAACTACTCACCGGTGTCAGTGGCAGCAGTAGTTAGTCGACTCACCGGTGTCGGTGGCAGCAGTCGTGAAACTACTCACCGCTGTCAGTGGCAGCAGTAGTGAAACTACTCACCGATGTCAGTTGCAGAAGTAGTGAAACTACTCACCGCTGTCAGCGGCAGCAGTAGTGAAACTACTCACCGGTATCAGGTCAGCAGTAGTGAAACTACTCACCGGTATCAGGTCAGCAGTAGTGAAACTACTCACCGCTGTCAGCGGCAGCAGTAGTGAAACTACTCACCGGTATCAGGTCAGCAGTAGTGAAACTACTCACCGGTATCAGGTCAGCAGTAGTGAAACTACTCACCGGTATCAGGTCAGCAGTAGTGAAACTACTCACCGGTATCAGGTCAGCGGTAGTGAAACTACTCACCGCTGTCAGTGGCAGCAGTAGTGAAACTACTCACCGGTATCAGGTCAGCAGTAGTGAGTCTACTCACCGGTGTCTGTAGGCAGCTGCTGCCTCGCATTATGTCTCGCTATCACATGCAGCAGGTACAGGTGTTGTCTGGGATCGGAGGGTAGTAGCGCTGGTAGTAGTCGACCCACGCTGTCTCCCGGTATCGGCGCGTTTAGCAGCCAAGAGATTGTGGGAGCAAGGTCTACTTGAGCCACTGTGGGGCCTGGACCAGCTCTGGAAACAATGGCGTAATCCTATCTTACTAATATTCCATGGTCCTCGTAGTTCCTGGGTCCCTAGACACAGGGAATCCTAGTTAGGGTTCAGTATGTATGTGATCGTTGGGCGTTATTATTATTGTTATAAACGCGAAAGTTTGTATGTATGGACGTTTCATAACTTTGTAACCATTTATGTGAATAAATAAATTTGTATTTGTATTCTATCACATTCAAACGGCTGAACGGATTTGGATGAAATTTGGAATATAGATAGCTTACATAGTCGATTAACACATAGGCTTTTTATCCGCGGGAATAGAATATATTAAAATTATAAGCATTTTTTACGTGATGTATGAATTGACGAGCTGCAGTGCCTCTCAGTAAAAAAATCTAATAAACTATGAAGAAACAGAATTTATAACCGCTTGATCGCTTGCAACTATGGCATAATCGTGTTTCATAATATCCTTTGAAAAAAATAATTTAAATCGCCGTAATTCCATACTGTAAAGTATTTAGATCATATTATTATTTATCATTTATATATTTCATAAAATTATTTTAATTACATTTTTGATAAAAATTCTATGGGAACAATCTGTGAGCAAATATATCCTTTTAAATAAATAAAAAATCAATTTTCCATATAGTTTTATAAATGACAGAGAGCTGAGGCAACAAACAAAGGGGATTTTCATTCTGTGCACAAATATGTGTCCTGTTGCGGGAATCGAACCCGCCGCCTCCGAGATATGAGCCGTCCTGCTCAACCACCACACCACAGAGGCTGTCGATAGTAAACTTACGGGTGTTGGCACTCGAAATCGTCACTTTTAGCCACCACTAAAGGGACCAACACTTCAGCCGGAGTAGCGCCACCGTGGCCTCCCGCGTCTCGCATGCCGTGATCGCCACAGATAAACAATACACCATTACGATCCTGAAACAAAGAAAAAAGGCTTTTTATATAGCCTATAGGTAGCGAACAAGCATACGGCTGTCCTAACAATAATAATAACGCCCAACGATCACATACATAGATCCTGGACCCTAACTAGGACCCTAATAGGAAGAGGCATAGATAATATAGATAGACTAGCAAACCTGGCGAACTCCGTTTCGCCACCAGATGGCTTCGTTTTATGTAACAGTAGCTGTCAAACAATGTATCACGCACCGGCGCCATCTACTTAAAATGTGGGTTTGTCCTGAATTTTTCCTGATTTTTCTTTGCTATAAACCTCACGGAGCCCGAGACCTTTCCAACGAATGCAAAACCGTGGAAATCGGTTCGTGCGTTCTGGAGTTATAGCGTCAGGAAGGAAAACCCGACTTATTTTTATATAGTACAAGAGAAGATAGATAAACTCTTTAAACACAACATCACAAAAAATTAAAAAGTGAACCAACTCTAAAGTGTAACAATGGGCGGTCTTATCGCTCAGAGCGATCTCTTCCAGAAAACTTCGCGCGGAAATGAATAACGCAGTAATATGTGAATATATATTTGACAGCCTCCGTAGTGTGGTGGTTAAGCAGGTCGGCGGGTTCGATTCCCGCGGCAGGACAAGTATTTGTGTACAGAAAAAAAAGCGACAAATACTTGTTCTGAGACTGGGTTTTGTGGGACCATGGTCCTGGTCCTTATAGTTCCTGGGTCCCTAGACACAGGGAATCTTAGGGTCCAGGATCTGTGTATTTGATCATTGGGCGTTATTATAATTATTAATTGATAGTTTTCAAGGCAAATTATGTTGTAGACGAAATTTGATATCATTTCAAACTAATGAACCTTCTTACCCATTTCTTCATAGCAGTAAAGATCTTCTTAACGACATCATCCATTTCCAAGAGCTTCGGTTTAATCTTGGCGCTGCGAGCCCCTTCCAAATGTCCAATATGGTCCAATCCTAAGTAGTGGAGCACTAGGAAATCAAACGACGGCTTCTTGCTTTCATCTGGCTTCATAACGTCATCGAGGTGTCTAGTTACATTGTGGTCTACCTAGAATAAAATCTATATATTGTATTCTATGTATGTATTTACAAACAAAAATGTATCTAAGTATTGTATCAGTTATCTGGTTCCCATAGCACAAGCTTTGCTTAGTTGGGGCTAGATGGCGTTGGGTGAGATGTCCACACATATTATTATTATTATTATTATATATAAAAACTAGCTTCTGCCCGCGGCTTCACCACCCGGAAACGGAAACGATGAATTTTTTCATAACTAATTCAACCACTCATTTCACCCTCTTAGGGGTGGAATTTCGAAAAACCCTCTCTCAGTGGATACCTACACTTTACAAAGAACACACACCCTCCAAATTTCAAGTCTCTAGGACCAGCGGTTTAGGCTGTGCGTTGATATATATAAGTCAGTCAGAACTTAGAATTTTATATGTATGGATCAAAATCCTTTTTTCGTGTGATTTGTCTTGTGTAAGTGCCTATTTATAAAAATGTAATGATATGTGATGTCTTGAATAAATGTATTTTGTAAGATAAATAACGGCTAAACTCACGTCAATTAGAAATCGAAATTACTCCGACCAGGTTTCGGACATATTCGATGTCCTTCTGAGAGCCAGTTACTAACGCAAGCCGCGGCGGGTTTCGCGAGCGTCAGCACGTAACTCAGTTTAGCCGTTATTTATCTTACAAAATGTGTCATACTCACGATAGTTTTCAAACTAAAGATGTATTTTCTTTCATTATTTCTTTCTTTCAAACGGAATTTGCACTAGGTGGTAGGACTTTGTTGCAAAGTTCGTCTAGGTACGTACCACCGCTTTGCCAGATATTCTCCTGCCAAGCAGCAGTGTGCAAGCACTACTGTGTTCTGGTTTGAAGGACATTGTAGCTAGTGAAATTACTGGGCAATTGAGACTTTATCATCTGATCTCACAGTCGAGTAATGTTATTACCTGACTGTGCTGATGTCTCATGATGATGTGCGCAGTGCAGTGTCACGCGAAACTTTATATTTTGAAGTTCCGAGTGATACTGTTCTGTTGTGGGCGGCCGCGTCGCTTAACATTTGGTGAACGACTAGCTCGTCACATCATTCACCGACATAAAAAAAAAAACTCATAATTGCAGCCTGCCCCGTGTGTCGTTATTACAACATACCTCAGTATAATCCGTTACGAAGAATGACGTAGTACCGTCGTGCTCGGTCCACAGTCCTGGGAAGAGCCTAAGCCACGTGTCATCTCCATATAAGACTGAGCGGCGCCCTCTGGCGGCTGCAACACGCAACACACTGTCCCCCCGGACGGCCGGCGCGCCGAAGTTAAGCGCTACATCGGCGAATGTAGATACACTTCCTGTCATCATAGCCTGTCGGAAAAAAAACTTATAATCGGAAAAGAGACAAAAAACAATCGACATAACCATAACCTCTTGTTTGTAAGTTGATCAAAGCTTCCTATGGTTAAGTGTTTTGTCAAATTACAAGTTTACAGGACAAAGCAGAAAGTGATTTACAAAGCACATGCAAATGAAGATAGTTAATTAAAATAGTGTTATGTATTTGTGTTTTAAATAGAGAAATTGGCCTGATAGCTCAGGTGGTAGTAGCTCTGCTATCTGAACTGTAGGTTGTGGGTTCAATTCCCACCCGAGACAAACATTTTGGGTGATGAACAAAGGTGTTCGATTTATGTCTGAGTGTTATATTGTATTTTATGTATGTATTTACAAACAAAAAGTATATAAGTATTGTATCTGTATTCGATATATAATGCTTTGCATAATTTGGGGTTAGATGGCGCTGTATAAAATTCCACAAACATATATTAATTTCATTTTTTATTATATGCTAGTTTGCTACGTATGGCATAAAAAATATTACATAAAAGTGCAGTGTTTTGCTAATAATACATACGTAGTAAAAGATGCAATTAAATTCAGTGCTAAAATCATGAGTAAGCAATAGTGAAACCGCGTTGCATAGAACGTGGTTAAATTGTGTCTATGCAGTGCCGTATTAACCACCAGCAAGAGTAGCAATTGCTACGGGCCCCACGCCAAAGGGGCCCCCTCATATTTAAACCCACTCATCTCTACCTGAGCGTAATTTTTCGAGTGAAACTTAAGATGTGGTATATTGAATTTACTTGATTTCAACGTAAACAAATTGTAACCTATCGATGGCAAATAATAATAACGCCCAACGATGACATATAATAGATCCTCGACCCGAGTCGACCCTAACTAGGATTCCCGGTGTCTAGATACCCAGGAACTACGAGGACCATGGTCCCACAACACCCAGACACAGAACAAGTATTTGCGCTTTTTTTCTTTTTATACGCAGTTTATGGGCATAGTTACTAAGAAATTCAATTTAGGCATAAATGTCGAGTAAATGTGTTGCATCGCAATCAAAGTGCCGTGATCAATAAGCTTGGGGTAGGAATTGACATTATCCTTTAACAGGCTAGCACTAATCATGTCGATTTTAATTTTCTAGCTTTGTCGATTTTAACTTAAGGTTAATGAAATCAAACATAATGCTTAGTTAGAGGAATAACGCTTCCTATGACATAATATATATGCAATACGCGTGTGCAGTAAGGAGTTGTGTTCCGCCAAGAGGCGACACGCATGAATGATATAAGAGGCGAGATTGCAGACATATTTCCATGTGCATTGATCGGAACATCCTGAGAAATCTGATTGGCTATTAGCCTCTAGACTTAAAATATCATATACCTATAGGTACATATAATTTATATATTGACTTAAATCTATACCTATTCAGTATTAAGTCAACGGGAGAATACAGCTACCCTGGACATTATTTAGTAAACTTTGCCGTGAATACCTGTGCCTAAGACTAATCTTCGACTTATGGTCCATATTACAGAACTACGATCAGTCGTAAATTGCTGTATAAGTTGATATATCCTTCATAGTTATTTTTTTATCGTTTTGTCTAGTTTCTGACTTTTGGTCAAGTGTTTCTAAAAACATATATAGATCTAGCTACTGCTCATTTTATTCTATGTATGTATTTACAAACAAAAAGTATCTAAGTATTGTATCAGTTATCTGGTTCCCATAATACAAGCTTTGCTTAGTTTGGGGCTAGATGGCGCTGTGTAAAATGTCCACAAATATTTATTTAACTCCCGATGAGGTTGTTCAAGGAGCAACAAGCTATATTTTCTTTTTATAACAGTTATATGACATATCTTTCCTGCTAATGTTAACTGCTGCAGCTAGCATTTAATTATTTAATAAGTAAGTTTAAGTAGCAATAATTTAATAGTACTACCAAATGAAAAATGAGAAGCAACAGATTATGCATGCAATGGAATTCAGACACAACACCAAAGAAAAAACTTTACAGCAGAATAATACATTAATGAGATCTAAAATCTATGATTAAAATTTTAATTGAATAGCTAAGTTTTTGAAATGATACCGGATTAACAAGAACAATATTTTCTATAATAATAACACTTTTTTTCTTTAATGCTTTTTAATACTCTTACACATTAAGCAATCATGAGTATAGTAATAATATTAAAAACAATCGTTAAGTAAATTTTTTCTTTGGCTTTAAAAGAACACAAAGCATAAATAAGATATAATTACAAAAAGTGACACTTGCAAATATGTCCCGCCAGAAGTTTATGGTGCGTCGCCACTGTGCTTTTTCCCTCTTACGTTCTGGTGACTGTACATATAAGTATTTTAAAGTAAAATAAAAATAATAAAATGTTATTCTTTGATACTGTGAATGATTCCAGGTCAAGGTGGACACAGAAAGCTTACAGTAACAAAATTCTTTTTTTTCCAAATCTCTTTATTAGCTGCCAGGAAATTTTAAAATCAGAGCAGATCCTTTCTAAAATCAAATCAACAAATAGGCAAATTTTAGCACTTTTAAAGTCAAAATCAGAATACTTAAAATTCTTAAGTTATTGTTCTAAGCACATAAAACTAAAAATACAAATTTAACATGCTTAACTTACTTTTATTCTTGGCATGGTAACGGTGGGTGGTTCAGCCACTGATACATAAATACATGCAGATTTATTCTTGAGTAGCTGACCCGTATATGGCATATACTCTTCTGTGACAAAGTCATACCGTAACCCATCTATAACCATCAGGATGACACTGTTTTCACCAGAATCATAAACTTGGTGACCGTCAATACTGAAAGTAAAAAAATACTATGAAAAATTGTACATATAAAAATAAACAACTGTGACAAATTACTCAATTAGTGAAATTCTATGTTATGGTTTTTAAAATACAATCAATTTAAATTGTTTTCTGTTGATTATTAAATATTTGGCATCCTATGGTGTAGCTGTTGAGTACAAAAAATTTAAGTTAAAATTTTCACTGAGTGATGTCAATGGAAGCCTTGTGCTGGGTTATTAAGACAGCATAATGCTATTTTGGGACCAATTTGTGACAGTTTAAATAAAAATTGATTTATTTATAAGCAATGTTATCATGGATTTGTTTTGGTTGTAGTTGCTAATAAACATTCTATAAAAGTTGTTCGATTAAAAAGAAGACTTCTTTAAGAATCTAGACAAAAAAAATTACTCTAAACTAAGCTTTAAAGTTTTATAGATGGAGTATAATTTTCAGGCTTATTTGGAAAGTAGTTGCAAAGCAGATTATTTAAATTTTTATTGTTTTAAATACTTGCTATTCTACTGAAGTGCTTAGTTATTTATAATGCTAGTCTCTAACCTATGTCCTAATACATATTTACATTATACATCTCAATGATTCTAGAATATAAAATACTATAAGAGATGACAATCCTATATAATATTTAATTTATACAAATGAGCAATCATATTTTATAATAAATATATTAAGAGTGTGACTATTTTAAATTAAATCAGTGCCAAATAACTACATAAATAATGGTAAATATAAAATACCTGACGCCACTAATAAAGTTGGGAAGGTCATCCATGTGGGCCAATTTTCCTGAATGATATTTTAGCGGGAAAAATCCAAACAGAAAGATCATGACGGCACCCAGCGTCATAAACATCAGCCACAGGCTGGTCCATCGGTGCTGCAGCCACGACAACATGACCACTAGTAAAAATACAAGCCCCTAAATCCCCCTAAATCAGGAAGTGCAGGCGACCGCCTTCGCTACAGGCGCCGGTTACGTTTGTGGCCAATACACTTTCGCTACACGAATTCTTTATAGCACACATGCACGCGGACTCTTCGCTCGAGGAAATCGCATTGTGCAATCATTCAATGGTTCTATTATATTCAATCTGATACTGCGAGCCACCTGTATCAACTTGCTATCAGTTGTATTGTAGGCAGGCCAGTCGAACAGTATTTATCACTATATCCGATAAGGTGCGGCGTGGTTTTTTGAATTAGAAGAATTTTATTTCAACATTTATTGCTCAGCTAAAGCCGAAATGGTGATTAATAGGTAAAATCAGAGAATTGCTTACAAAAATGTAGCACACGATATACACGCAAAAAATTCTAGAATGAAAACAAAATTCAGCGGAAAACAAGTTCGTTTCACATATGGCGTTGATTAGTTGACACTGACATTTTAATGTCAGATCAGGTTTGTCAAAATTGGCGCGGTTGGGTGATGAAGTTTTTTTTTTTTTTTCCTCCTTTGAGGAGAAATGGCGTCGCACGTCTTAAGTTGAAGTTGGTTCACGACTTCACGTATATCTCCATTGTCTAGTGAGGCCACTGGTGGAGAGTCGGTGGACTCCATGGACTCCAATAGACCCCAGCATGCCCCAGCATGGGTTTGACGGTTGAATTGAAAGAACCGTATCTGAATTAATTTTGTGTTATTAGCTATGTGAGAGTACAGAGTATTAATTGAAAGTTTCTTTTTTTATGTTATTGAATGATGTGACGAGCTAGTCGTTCACCTGATGTTAAGCGCCACGGCCGCCCATAACAGAACAGTGTCACTCGGAACCCTAAAACATAGAGTTTCGCGTGACACTGCACTGCGCACATCATCCTGAGACATCAGCACAGTCTGGTAATAAGATTACTCGACTGTGAGATCAGATCATAGTCTCCATTGCCCAGTAATTTCACTAGCTACAGTGCCCTTCAAACCGGAACACAGTAGTGCTTGCACACTACTGCTTGGCGGAAGAATAATTGGCAAAGCGGTGGTACCTACCTAGACGAACTTTGCAACAAAGTCATACCACCTAGTAAACTTTTCTTCTAGTGTAGCGACGCTTATCCAATACTCTACGTGTTACAATCATGTTTCATGGTTAGATTTAAATAGATTTCGGCCAAATGTGCAATGTCGCATTGGTTGTTTTGTTGATTGCCATTGGTTGTGGGCTGGAGCCCAATGTCGCGGCCCCTAGGCTCGAAAACTAGTCTAACAAATTTTTCTATCTTGCATGTCATGGTACATTTAATATTATACACGGTGGAATTTAATTCGTTCTTTTCCTTGAATGTGTGTACTCAGTCGATGCTATAGGACGCTCCTATATAACTTATTAGCAAAAGCACTTATGAAATAAAACTTAAATCTAGGTATTAGTAAATAACTGCAATTTCAAATCTAAAGAAAAGCCTTGTGACATTGAATGCGCGAACGAGCGACGCTTGGTGCCCGCGCTGTGTGTAGCGTTAAAATGACATTTCGGCTGTTATCCAGTTATTTTAAGAGGATTTTTTTTTTATTCATTTGCACCTTGTACGATTTTTCTATAGAATGGTCTCGGTGTATGCATTTAATGAAAAGAACGAATTAAATTCCACCGTGTATACGTGATCGCATGATTCTCTTCTTCATGATACATGGAATACATCATGATGACTTGATGAGTGTATACTCATCAAGTCATCTGCGTACCACGCGCAACCAAACACCCACGCATTTCAAATTATTGTCACCCAATCAAAATTAGATTTTATTATGATTGTTTTTACTCATCATGGCGCAGTTTATTTTTAATGCGACACGATAAAGCAATAGTAGAATAAGTACCTACCTACCTATGACCTTTGTAGTATGGTGGTTGAGCAAGTCGGCTCATAACCTGGAGGCGGCGGGTTCGACTCCCGCGGAAGGACAAGCATTTGTGCACAGAAAAAAGCGCAAATACTTGTTCTGAGTCTGGGTGTTGTGGGATCATAGTCCTCGTAGTTCCTGGGTCCCTAGACACAGGGAATCCTAGTTAGGGTCCAGGATCTATGTATGTGATCGTTGAGCGTTATTATTATTACTACTTATATGGTAAAATGTGTCGCCAATGTTTGGTATATTAAATATAAAGGGAAGTTTCATCGGCATTCCTGCTAGAAAGGTGTTCTCGAATAATTTCACCCCACCTGAAACTCTCGATTGATGAATGCTTCCTCTATTTCAGTACAGCATCATTATTATTGATATGGTGGCTATAATTTTAATAATTTTTATAGGATATAAGTAATATACATTTTGTTTTGATTAGGGAATGATTGTGTAAGTTCATAAACTTGTCTAACGATATTGGTACTGATCCATAGGACTTATAAACTAAACCTTTACTTTTTAGGTCCAATGAACAATGTTGCGCTATTTTTTTGCAGAAACTTGCAAAAAGTAAATAGGTATTACCGATATTGTTTGTTATTAACTACTCGTATTAGCCTCAGTGGAGTTTTGGTTTAGTAGATCGGCTCATAACCCAGAGGTGGCGGGTTCGATTCCCGCGACAAGTCAAGTAATTGTGCACCGGAAAAAAAGCGCACATACTTGTTCTGTGTCTGGGTGTTGTGGGACCATGGTCCTTGTAGTTCCTGGGTCCCTAGATGTAGGGAATCCTAGTTAGGATCCAGGATCTATGTATGTGATAGTTGGGCGTTATTATTATTATTATACCTAGTACTTAAATAAATAATAATAAATATCTGTGGACATTTCACACAGCGCCATCTAGCTTCAAACTAAGCAAAGCTTGTACTATGGGAACCAGATAACTGATACGATACTTAGATACTTTTTGTTTGTAAATACATACATAGAATTAAATATAACACCAAGACACAGAACAAACACCTATGTTCATCACACAAATGTTTGTCCTGGGTGGGAATCGAACCCACAACCTGCAGTTCAGAAGGCAGGTATAGATACTACCAACTGAGCTAACGGGCCAGTCACCTACCCACACTATAAGATATTCCCCGGAGTCCTGAAATAATTTAGATGATGGTTACCTTAAGACGTCCAAGTTCAAGGCATCTGATGAATCAGAAGCATTTCGTGGGCAGCTGAAAATTCTATTTAAATCACTTGGCTGGACGTGTTTGCCATAGTCTCTCGACGGAGCAGCGCGCGCCTGCAACGAACTTTAAAAAGGTGAATAAATGTTTGTTTTGTTAAAAGCGGCGCTTAGTATAAGATTTTCTTAATTCCGTGAGCTTTTTTTACTTTCATTATCATATTTTTATTTTTTGAATTATTTTCTATATGCCTCAATAATCTTCTTCTTTATTCAGTCATTTAAAATGCAACATTGGGTGATTTTATCATAATAATTTACTAACACAGCTGCAACAATGTAAATTAGCTATCTTTTTAGTGGTGAAAGTTGTTATTTAATGCGGTGAAAATATTTATGACTAGGACTAACACTAAGGAGAAGTTATATGCACGTAGGTAGTAGGTAAAGTCTAAAAAGTCGGTATAGACCAACAACAATTAACTCAACCAAAACAGATAATAATATGATAACCTGTATTACCTATATACCTAACTTGTAATTATGGTTAAGTGTGTCGGATTTTGAAGCAAACTTTTTATAAGCTTATTATAAAAAAGTTTTTTTGTAACATTTTCTGATAAAGATAAAGAAGAAATAAAAAACGATAAATAGCTAAATATATTCTTTGTAGTAGCAGCTGGCTAGTATCTTGGTAACACATAGGTCAACTCATGCCTGCCGACGTTTACGTGAACATTATTTTATTTATTTACAAGCACACATACAAGATACATATTTATGAATGATGTATTAAGTACATTGTACAACTTAAGTATAATATTACATTTTACGGAGCCCTAGATCCCACACTAGGCGCACCTGTGTCGCAGGATCTGTGTCCAGTATTTTAAAGATTATTTAAATGTAAAAAGTTAAAAAACTTTTTAAATAGATTTCGTAACTGACCTACTTCCAGCTATTTGAAATATACTCGAACAAAAATCAACACGTCCATTCATTCGGCCGAATATATCGCTTACAAAATAGTTATGATGTCGTAGTCATTATTTTCAGTTGAGCGGTTGCATCAGATATCTAAACCGAGCGCAGGTGAATCATGTGGAATGGTTCCAGAATATTTTTGTGTTCCCCACTGATCGCAAAGCGAGAGAAATGTAAACAAATACGATAGTAGTCTAAATTGAGTTTTGGATTCGAATATAAAAAAGATATTGTGAAGACTATATTTTCTTTTCCTTTAGATCGCGATTCGACATCTGATTCTAAAAGGATTTTTTATAGAACTAGTTAAATCCTATTTGTGTACCTAAATCTGAGGCATTTGCTATTTGGGACGTTTTGGGTGTGATACCAAATACCTATGTGATACCTACTTACGTATATGATAATAACATGAAAGTACCTATTTGTATTTTAATAATGGTTAAAATCTATCGAATGCTATACCTAGGTTACTATCTACTTATACACGGTGGAATTTAATTCACTCTTTTCCTTAAATGTATGTGAGTACATACGAACCATGCTATAGAAAATTCGTAAAAGGCCCAAATAAAAAAATAAAATTTTGTTTTAGTATTTAGTGCCTCCTAAAATAACTGCATGACAGCCAAAATGTCTTTTTAACGGTACACACAGCGCGGTCACCGGCTGAGTGCTTTGTAAATGTTTCGTACGCAATAAAACACCTGCTTTGTTCAATGTCGCAAGGCTTTCTTTAGAGTTTAAATTTGCAGTATTTTTACCTATAATATTTAGGTTTTATTTCATAAGTACTTTTTTTTATTTAGTTATATGGGAGCATTCTATAGCATGGACAAAATACATACACGTACATTAAAGGAACAGAACGAATTAAATTCCACCTTGTATATACAAGGTATTACTCATTAATTTTTGTTGTTCAACTAATGCCTTAGTTTTAGTTAGTACCGGATTTAGGACTTACCTATCCTGCTGATTAGTTTAATATTTTTTTATTAATAACTTATTTTTGAAATTAATTTGATTTTGATTTAAGTCTGTTAATTATATCGTATGATAAAATAAATAAAGATAGATCGTTTTAGAGTTTATTCAAACCAAGAGTGATATAATTAAAGAATTTGCACAATGCAACAGATTAATTTAGTTTTAGCGCAACTCAACCAAATAGTTATTTTCAACGACGTCGATTTATATGTATATAATGCTTGGTATCAAACAAGCATACGACCCTCCTGATGGGAAGAGATCACCGTAGCCTGTGGTCATTTGTAACACTAGACGAGTAGACGTGATACTAATGCGCTGCTTACCTGTGGCAATACTCTTTTGACCCTCATTTTAAAATATTGCATACTATAGTTTGTTAAAAAGACGAGTCACACGACTGAAATAAAACTTCTTTAGCTCCATTTATCGGCCGGTATATACTTACGTTTTGACCCTAATTTTAAATTAGTGCATACTGTAGTTTGTTATAAAAACGAGTGTGCTTTTGACCACACGACTAAAGTGAAACTTTCGTTTAGCTTCATCTATTGGCCGGTATAACTTTTTTTTTGCTTTGTTTAATGTTAATAACGCCATCTTGACAATTGTAAATGGTAATTTTACCGGACATACCAACATAATAATAAAAAATTTAAGTAATTTTTAACATTGTTATGTTGACAATGTGAACCAACAACTTTCGACTTGCGTTGCCTCGTTACGCATTCACTAGCTTACTCCCCAAGTCAAGCGTGCGTAAAGAGAAGTTTTATTTCAATAATTTAGAAAAATCATGTTAGAAATATGTTTTTAGATATAATCAGCCTTGCCCCCGCGTGGAGTCAGCACTCTTCAGACATAATCGCCAAGAATAACTGTTGGCCTAAAATAATTCACATGTTATTTCATCGATAGACAATGTTGATTTATTGTTGTTGCGTTTTATAGTGTCTTGTCTTGGCAAGTACACTCACGTTTCTTACTCAGTACACTGAACGTTTATATTATATGCCAGTTTCTGGAGATTATGCTGAACTATTTTCTTCTATTGTCGTCGTATGTCGTGCAAATACAAAATTTTCATTTTCATTTTCATTTTAATTACACACTTGATGCACTTTGTAACTATTACATTAATTTATTAGCTTTTACTATTATTTAATATATTTTTAAATAATTATTCCAGCTTCTTATCAATCGCCTAATTAATGGTAAATTCTAGCTATCAATGACAATAATAATAATAACAAACAATAAACAATTATGTGCCGATAGCCGAATTAAGAACTGTCACTATAGCTGAGTCAAAAAGTCTTTTAAAAGTATTTTACTGGACATACCAACATAATAATACAATTTTTAAACTTTTTTATGTTGACAATGGAGATCTACGTGAACCAACATCAACTTTCCGTTCGCCTCGTATTCACCAGTTTACTCCCCAAGTCAAGCGTGCGTAAAGAAGCTTTACTTCAAAAATTAAACAGCCTTTTGTTCTGAGTCTGGGTGTCGTGGGACCAATGGTCCTCATAGTTCCTGGGTCCCTACACACAGGGAATCCTAGTTCGGGTTCAGGATCTATGTATGTGATCGTTGGGCGTTATTATTATTATTATTTTCCTGCAAATTCCAGATGTCGATAGTACCACTGATGTTCCGTGACTGGTGGGACGAATGGGATCGCCCGTCTCGCCTCCTCGACCAACACTTCGGCATGGGGTTGAAGCGGGACGAGCTCCTGTCTTCCCTCTCTACGGTGCCCACCAGCTCACTCTTCAGGAACTCCTACTTCAGACCCTGGAGAACGTCCCTCACAAGGCAGGAGTCGGCTTCAACTATTAACCTGACGAAGGAGAAATTTGAAGTAAGTTTTAATAGAAGTAATGATTTTTTATTTTTATGTTAGGCTCCACACATTTGTGTATTTAGCCAGTGTTAAGTAATTGATAATTTATCACGTAACACGCAAATATGTGTCAAGTCACAGTCGAAGTCATCAAGTCAATTCATAGTCAAGTCATAGTCTAGTCAAAGTCATACTCCTAGTAAACTGGTGGCAACTTTACTTGAAGCTTCAATGGAGTTTTGGAAACAACACGAAAAGAAACGTTTCACCATCACTATACCATTTTCCCACACTCATGCCTGTAGTGCAGCACTTTACGCGGTGGGACTGAAGTCGGTTGGACTCTTTTCTTAAAAGGAGTTATCCCATTTTCAGGTAATCCTTGACGTCCAACAGTTCTCGCCTGAAGAGATCACAGTCAAGGCCACCAACAACGGCGTGGTAGTCGAAGGCAGGCACGAGGAAAAGCAAGACGAGCACGGCTTCATCTCGCGCCAGTTCACTCGCCGATACATCCTCCCCTCCGGATACGATGTTCAGGACCTCGTCAGTACATTATCCTCTGACGGAGTGCTTACGATCACAGCGCCGAAGCGACCACCGCCTAACTCCGGGGAACGTATTGTCCCAATCACGAAGACCGGACCCGCTAAACAAGCGGAACCGCAAAGGCCAGAGCAGCCTAAAGAACAAACAGTGCCTATCGTCACTTCCCCTTAAAACCCCACTAATCAAAAACCCTACCACACCAAATAACACAAGATCATTAGCTTATTTCGACTTGGACCATCTTAAAAAGTTGACGATTTTTGTGTAGGTACAAATTATGGCCCTTTCCCTTACCGAGAGATCGACGATCGAATCATAAATAGCATTTATTTTTATGCCGTTGTTGGCCAATGACGAGCGATTCGAACGAATTAGGTTTATATTGAGGAATGCATAATCTTGTGTAAAATAAACGATATTGTTAATTTGTATAAGGTCTTTTTGTTTTAAAACGTTATTAGTAGCAGTCTAGACGGAAAGAAAATATAGGAAATTCTAACGTAACATGGATACCCATATTCCCTATATAAATTTGACGAATCAAGCATTTTTATGTTAATTAATGATGTGACGAGCTAGTCGTTCACCTGATGTTAAGCGACACGGCCACCCATAACAGAACAGTGTCACTCGGAACTCTAGAATATAAAGTTTCGCGTGACACAGCACTGCGCACATCATCCTGAGACATCAGCACAGTCTGGTAATAAGATTACTCGACTATGAGATCAGATCATAAAGTCTCAATCGTCCAGTAATTTCACTAGCTACTGCCCCTCATACCGGAACACAGTAGTGCCTGGCACTACTGCATGGCAGCAGCAGAAAAGTCCTAGCACCTAGTGAAGGTATGTTATTAAATCATGCCTCACAGGTTAGCTTTTTACCTATAGTATTTTAGTATCTGTGGTTGTACCTACAAAGATTTTTTTGTAACGAAAACCAACAAAAAAGAACCAACCTTTCAGATTTCTATAAGACCAAGTTGTGACATAAAGCCACACGTACCTACACAATACATATTACCTACTCATTATGTTCGGACTTGGAAAACCGCGGGGCTATATTAATGCGCAAGTGCAAAATGCCGCAGACAGCCTTTAATACGACTTGCACGACCAAACTGCAAATAATGAATGATAATTCTTTAAATGGCCAGGACGACAGGATTAACAAGGGTTGGTCAAGAAAGACTAATTCACCGATGTCTAGTCTAGAATTTAAAATCTAAACCCACAATTTTCGTGAATCGTTTCAATATCCGACGTTAAAAATGCAGATTTGTTTATATATAAAAGGTGCCTACCTATTTTTTTGCTTAGAGAGTTAGTGAGCGACCATTTGTTTCTGTAAATCCAAGAATACAATTGTTTGAAGTTATATTGGCCTAATTCTGTTAAGCGCTGCTAAAAAGATAAACTTTGAGTTTTGGCGGGAATGCGAAAAAGATTGCGTCACCGCATTGTATTATTTTCCAAAACTTGTGTTATTTTCGGTGTTATTGCATAAAATTGGTGGCATTCTATTCGTTAAATGCTGGATTACAGGCGTGAGTGTCGGAAAATGGTATAATGATGGTGAAACGTTTCTTTTCGTGTTGTTTCCAAAACTCCATAGAAGCTTCAAGTAAAGTTGTCACCACTTTACTAGGAGTATGACTTTGACTAGACTATGACTTGACTTGATGACTTCGACTGTGACTTGACACATATTTGCGTGAAATATCATTAACTTGATAAATTATTAATTACTTGACACTGGCTAAATACATAAACAGTGTGGAGCCAAAACATAAAAAAAAGATAAACTTCATGAGTGAGAATGAAAAAGAAACCATAACGTTCAGCTTTATTAATTTTATATTAAAAAAAAAAACGTTTTTCGCGCATTCTTTCTGGTGAGTTCATTTTGGAAAGTAGGTACCTACATCTTTTTCATTTTCTCTCTTAATTCAGAATATATATTTAACTGCTTTCAAAAAAGGAGGCTTCTCAATTCGCCTGTATACTTTTTAGTTTGTTATCTCAGAACCGATTTTGATGGTTCCTTTTTATTTGAAAGCTGGTTCTACCCGTGTGGTCCTATTTCAATTTTCTCCAGTTCTGACAACGGCATCCACGAGAAAAACATAAGCCAGAAGTCAGTTTTTTACGCTTTTCGTTTGTTATTTACTAATTTTATTTCCTGTCGACGCATTGTATAAAAATTCCCTCTAGACGCACATGACGCAAGCGACCATACTTTCAATTAGCAAAGAGACGGAAATGACTTGTATTCTGAATCCGTAAATGGCCATAGGTAACGTAAATTTTATACGCTTCACTTTTATACATTACGTTTTATAACTACTTACAGGAAATTATTACTAAATTTCTTACATTTTTACTTCGAAACATGCATCTGCATACCCTATTCCGAAGTATCCACCGAGAGCCTATACACGCACCACAAACGGCAACAGACTAACAACTGATGAACCTCAAATAATTCAGCACGGCTGTCGAACCAATGAAGGGAGTCTAATTCAATGTTCCCTTCGAGCTCAATAATATCGTTAATTTATCATTGTGTCTGACGCCTAACTAGAGGGGTGTCTAAAATTTGTTTTGCGCAACACTGTTAATGAGCTTTTTTAAGATATTTATTAAACTTGTTTTAGATGCAAACTTCGAAGTAAGTTTATTACATGACACAAGTTTTCACATGCATTTAAATAAACTCTAATATCTTAATATATAAAAATGAATCTCTATTTCCCTTTGTCATCGCATCACGGGTGAACGGATAGAAAATTTTTGCTAATTCTTTTTTTATTGTGTTTATTATTGTCAGGGGAAGGTTCTTATGAAAGAAAAAGTTAAGAAAGTATGGAAAATTTTCACCACGCGGGTGAAATTGCGAGGCACAGCTAGTGTATTATAAAAGAGATATTGCCCGCAACTTCATTCGCTCAGCCTTCGTCCCCTTTCTTTAATTTTTTCTATATATTCAAATACCTAAACCTGATTCAGACTATTACAAACAATTTTAAACAAAAATTGCCTATCATGCGAAGCTTTTTTGCAGGACGCACTTTACAAACCAATAGCATTTAATTTTTATAAATTTAGCTATAGTTTTAAAATCTGTACCTATAGTAAAATATACAAGTAATTTGATTTATAGATGCATATTAATTACATATTATATTTTAGTTCTGAGAATTCATTCGTAATCCCAACCTAAGTGAAGAAAAAGACAATTCTAATAAAGTGCCTAATAATACTTAGTGGAAAAATAATTCATAGATAAATAGGTACCTAGGTATTTTATTGAAGGTATATAACATTATTTAAATAGGTAGGTAAGTACATAAAGGCGTTTTACTCCTCGCAGTATAGTATTATATAATTTGTGACGAACCTCTTTTCAGACACTACGTATAACATTTAGATGAGCGCCATCTGTTAACGTTGTAGTAAACTACGTTGTTTCTAAGTAGCCCGGGACCAGTTTGCAAAGTTGACACAGTAGACAGAGTGTAGCGCCACAGTCGATCCCTCTCTTCACTAAAGCTTCTCATGGGAGTTTTGGCGGGAAAACGAAAAAGATCGCATCGCCGCGTTGTATTATTTTCCAAAACTTGTGTTTATTTCAGTGTTAGTGCATAAAGTTGGTGGCATTTTATTCGTAAAGTGCTGATTATAGGCATGAGTGTGGGAAAGTGGTATAATGATGGTGAAACGTTTCTTTTCGTGTTGTTTGCAAAACTCCATAGAAGCTTTTGGTAAAGTTGCCACCACTTTACTAGGAGTATGACTTGACTAGACTAGACTATGACTTAACTTGATGACTTGGAGTGTGACTTAACTTGACTTGACACATTATATGATATTAATTAACTTGAGATATTATCAATTACTTGACACTGGCTAAATACACAAAAGTGTGGAGCCAAAACCAAACAAAAAAAAAGCTTCTCATGCACAGAAATGCACAAAGAAAAATAGGAAAAAAAAAATTAATAAAATAATACAAGCACAGAGTAGGTACTAAATAATAGGCTATGACATGAAAGCCGTGTGACATTCATAATCATTTTGCCGCAGCGGAGACGCTTCGCGCTCGCCTGGTGAACTACCTACTTAATATGTTAAATTTATCAATACTCAATTTATAGTAGCTAAGAAGGGACTTAAAAAACTACACTTATGGGTATTGTATAATAATTGATTAACAATTAAAAGTAGACAGGCGTCCTATTCGTCTGACATGCATTGGAATAATTGCATAAAGAGCTGTGAATTTTTACAGGAATACGAGTCTAATAACAGCCATGCCACAACTCCTTTTTCCAATTTTATTTATTTTAATAAAAACCTCATGATCGCTATCAGAATTAATCAGCCTGAAGATGTCCAAAGCGTTGTTGAGCATAGGCCTCTTCTATGGAGCGCCACTTTGAGCGCCTGCTTGCCTCTTCCATCTAGGGTTGCAAAACTTAAATACAAAAAAGCCAGATTTACCAGCCAATGTTATATAATATATAGCGTTATATTATAAAGCTGGATATTTAAATAAATAAGACGGACGTCCCCGACCCGACTGGAATAAATTTAAATATATTTTTTAAATTAAACTACATAACTAATACAAAATATGCGAGTAGCAGTCGATGTGAATGAATGATGTGACGAGGTAGTCGTTCACATGATGTTAAGCGACACGGCCGCCCATTACAGTTGCAGTGTCACTCGGAAATCTAAAATATAAAGTTTCGCGTGACACTGCACTGCGCACATCATCCTGAGACAACAACACAGTCTGGTAATAAGATTACTCGACTGTGAGATCAGATCATAAACTCTTAATTGCCCAGTAATTTTGTTAGCTACAATGCTCTTCAAACCAGAACACAGTCGCACTTGCACATTTTTGCTTGGCGGCAGAATAACTGGCAAAGCGGTGGTAGCTACCCTGACGAACTTTGCAGAAAAGTCCTACCACTTAGCGATTGGCTACTGTGGTTTTACCACTTTCAGCCACCGCTCCTCGAGGTTTTGACTTGTTGTTGGTCCATGTAGTCTACTAGTCCAGTCATTCTAGGTTCACTTCGGAAAATCGACATACCCAGTATTATTAAAAACTTTTATTTTGGCAACCTAAAACTGTTTTTAAAATTCACATATAATATTTTTAAAGTCAGGGCTCAGGGGTCAAAGGTCAGAAAAATCGTTTTTTTTTTTTCGATTTAAATAATAATAATTGCCTAATTTGGCCTAAGATGACTGGACTGCACGCTGCATCTTTTGCTTCGTGGTTTCCGCTCAAGAATCAAGAACCTTCCTTTCCCGATCGGTTGTCGATTCTGCCTGCCCAGAATTGCCATTTCAGCTTCCTAATTTAGGTAGGTACTTACTACAAATTTGTATATGGTTTCCTGAAAACAAAACATAATGAACATCAATTCCAAGCGTAAAACAACAAGCAAACCCGGGTATATACGTACTGGGTAATAGATCTCATGGATCACTCAAGTCTAAATAGCGGGGGGAGGGAGGGGAGCGATCATCAATCAGCCTGGAGCGGTGGTGCAAGTTGGTATAGAAAAGCGGGGAATACGTTTTATCTATTACTTTAGGTATACCTAGTGGTGGGAGACGGTGGGAGAGATAGAACTATTATTAAAAATTCCCAGTAAGAGTTAGGTGATGTATAATACAGAAATTGCGTTTGATATTATAGTATCAAGCAAGGATACATTTTGCTTGAGGTAAATAAATGTTTGTGGACATTTCACACAGCGCCATCTAGTCCCGATCTAAGCAAAGCTTGTACTATGGGAACCAGATAACAAATACTAATGCCCGTATTACAGAACTACGCTCAATCGTCAATCTCTGCTCAAGACAAGATTTAATTCATAAAATCATGAATTTCACTATGAATGAAATCTCTACTTGAGCATCAATCTAAAACTGAGCATTGTTGTATATAATATAATACGGACCTTAGAAGCTTTTTGTTTGTATTATATATACATAGAATACAATGTTTGTTTTAGGTGGGTATCGAACTCACAACCTACAGCACACAAGGCAGAGTTTCTACCAACTGAGCTATCGGACCAATCTTTGTTTACTTACAGGTTTCGTATGAATTGTGAATTGATGGAATTAGTTTAGTTTTTAGGTCTAATTCAAGTTTAGTAATGTATCTGTTATTAAATTTTAATTTCATTTATTAACATAAGTATATTATAATGGTTAATACAAAACTAAACCGCGGGGCGCAACTAGTATTTAATATATCCTAGGTATATCAATGGTATTGTGATTGAGATAGTGCATTCCACACTGATAAAATTTGATTATTGGACAGCCTCTGTGGTGTAGCGATTGAGCAGTTCAGCTCATAACCCGGAGGCTGCAGGTTTGATTCACGCGGCAGAACAAGTATTTGTGCACAGAAAAAGCGTAAATTCTGAGTCTGGGTGTTGTGGGACCATGGTCCTCGTAGTTTCTGGGTCCCTAGACACAGGGAATCCAAGTTAGGGTCTATGTATGTGATCGTTGGGCGTTATTATTATTATTTATATTATTAATCGAGATTGGTTTTTGATTATCAGCTTATCTCTCGGACCCCACGCTAAAACGCTTGCACTGTTCGACAAGCGATTGATCTGCCTGCCGTATTAATTGTTGCTGTCTGAACATATACCTACCTACACATAGGCACCTCTATCCGTAGTAGTAGATAGGTAGACCTATATAGTAGATAGGTAGTTATTGTGAACTGTAAACGTTTGTATTAGAATTGTTTAGCACCTCCAGGAACTTAGAAATGCACTGTCACGCAACGACTGCCGAGGGTCCTAGGATGCCTAACTAGGTCCTAATCCTAATACCTAATCAGACCCTGGAGGAAGACGGCGATATGAAAAGAAGTGAAGAGTGGTACTCAAAAGAAAGACACTTCAAATATCTATATCATACTTATATATCTACATATAAAATTCAAAGTCCTGATTGACTGACTTATATATCAACGCAGAGCCTAAACCGCTGGTCCTAGAGACTTGAAATTTGAAGGGTGTGTTCTTTGTAAAGTGTAGGTATCCACTAAGAAAGGGTTTTACGAAATTCCACCCTTAAAGGGTGAAAAAGGTGGTTGAATTATTTTCATATAGGCCACGCGGGCGAAGCGGCAGGCAGAAGCTAGTTTACAATATAATAAAAATAAATAGCAGACAGATGATACAAAAACAGGATGGACAGGATGAAACTTTCAGGAGGAGACGGAGAGGACTTGTATATTAAAAAAAACAACATGATAAGATACCTATCTCAAAATCCGATACGGAGCTTCTTGTCGTGTCTTTACAGTACCTACCCGTTAGGACTTGTGGTTTGGAATTTAAGAGGTTCCTGAGCCTTCCTAATTCGTAACCAGTCCAATGGCCTTACCGCGTAAGTCTGGTGGAAATGGTAATCGTGTATTTCTTGCTCGCACTCGTGGACTTGTTAATTGGCGCGTGCAGGATGGCAGGCGAAGCTGATTCCCAGAACAGTTACGCGGTAGGGGTGCAGTTCAGAATCAGCCCAGTTACTCCGGAGTGCGAGATATGATCTGAAATGAAGATCCGCAAGACATCAGCACGGATAGCATCTAGAAATCTACATATCTCTTGTCTCGAGAAAGTGCTTTGACCAATCATAACGCACCAACAGTTTTATGACGTGATCCGTGTAATCGTTTATTGGTCAATCGCTTTCCTAGCTTCTAGTATTGGCAAGCATTGGGCAGGTTACATCGCTCGCAGAACCGAATACCAATGGTGAAGAAAGATTCTTGAGTAGTGACTCCGACTTACGATCACGTAACTTGATTGCAATCAAATAGAAACATTTGGATGGTTTTGACAATTTCGATACGAAGTTTATGTACATTAGTTGCTATGGAAATTTTTAAATTAGGAATGGAATTTCTCTTGTTGCAATGCAACCAAAGTTCCGTGATGGATCGCAACGTAGGCCAGCTCTCCACTAGGTGGAGCGAAGATTCACGAGTAGCCGATGGGAAGTAGCAAGAAGCCAGCCAGTAGTTTGTAGATATTGATGTTTTGTAGTACCTATTGTGCAACATTTTTTTTGTTCTGTCATCAATAGTTTTCGCAGCGCATGCGATGAAAGATATTTTACAGGCATTTTTTAACACCTTTGGTAACATTCTTGTAGTTTTAGTAGGAATCCTTATTTTTTCTAGCGATTAAAATAGGCTATATTAATTAGTGATAATGTAGTATTCAAATGGTGAAAGAATTTTTAAAATCGGTTCAGTACCGGTTGAGCCAATTCGTTACAAATACTTACATAAAAATCTTTCCTCTTTATAATATTATTATAGATATCAATACCAACATTTATTGTTGTCAATAATCATAAAATTAATAATAATATTTAATAATATTTGTGGAGATTTCACACAGCGCCATCTAGCCCCAAACTAAGCAAAGCTTATACTATGGGCTTTTGTTTGGAAATACATACATATAATAAAATATAACACCCAGAAACGGAACAAACACCTATGTTCATCACACAAATGTTTGGCCTGGGTGGGACTCGAACCCACAACCCACAATTCAGAAGGCAGGGGGACTAGCAACTGAGCTATCGGGCCAGCCGAACTATCTTGCCTGTGGTCGTTATGTACTGATATTAGGTATCTACCTACCACCTTTTTTATGCGCGGCCCATGTTTGGGAAGAATAAGACAATAAGATAATATAACTAGATTAAATATAGGTATGCTATTGGTAAATAACTAAATACTTACCTACACAAAACTAAATAAATACCTAAGTCGTAGGTAATCATTAAGTGTGTCTCAATTCCAGTGGAAAAACCAAGAAATCTTACATATCTTATCCTTTTTATCTTTATAAATGTGTCCTCTGAATAAAAACTCTTTGTTGCAAGGGAAAAACAGTTTTGGTGCTCTTTGAGTTGGTCTTGTAAAGTTAGTGCATAATCCATAAACTTCGCATGTGGTAGGTAGGTTCATGTGTATCTAAGTACGTAAGTACCTACTTACTACCCGTAAGTAAGTACCTACCCACTAATAAGTCATCAATGATAAAATTAAATGCATCTTATTGATAAAAATTTAAGTCTAAAAATTACCCAGATATTAGTACCAGTATTATAGTAAAACGTCAATTTAAAAAACTATGTAAGTAACGCCTAATTAAAGACATCAACGCGTTGCGGATGCACTTATGAAGGTCTAAGTACGTATACATATCCATAGCCATAATCATATGCAAAATTAAGTATAAATAGATTTTAGATATATTTTAATAAAAACGTCTAAGACCTACGTAAATATTTACTAACAAAAAATATTAAACATAGGTACCTACACTGTCAATGAACAACAAAGAAATTGAATGACATAAATTTACGCTTAAATTAAGCATAACTTTATTCAACTCATCATATTCAAAAGAAACTATGATGGTTTGAGGCATTATTACGTTGCAATAGCGTTGATCAAATCCGGGCAATTATTTTATAGCTTGAATAAAAACAATATAAGTTGAACGGGCGGAGCGTATAACAGAAATATCAGTTTGATATCGCGGGGCTTGATTCGCCGCGTAGCCGACGCCTTTAGGCGGGGCCTGCCCGGAGTGGGGCGCGCGATAGCTGCTTTAGCCATACCATTTCGTGCGAGCCGCGACGACGATCGTCCCGTGACCGACCGACGTCCGACGTGACCCGCGTACCGTTGCATGTCCGACGCGAGTGTGTGACCAACGCCGGGTCGTGTGAGGCCTCTTGTCGTCCCCTCGTGTTGAGAAAACCGCCAAGATTCGGGTGAAGAACCGTGAGCCGGTGCCGGCGTATGCTATGGCCGACGCCGACCGCGACTCGGACCTCGGCGATGACAGCCCAGTGGTGAGTAAACCGTTTTGCTACCTTCATTTCTATTATAATAATAATATGTGTGGACATCTCACACAACGCTACTGTGCACCACGACACATCTCAAAATAACATCAAGCGAAATGAGACAACATTTCTAGTATTTAAAAAATGGTTTAGACGGACAGACAGGATATGACGAACTTATAAGAGCTTCTTGTTTTACGGAGCTAGTTGATATTTAATCAGACAGGTTTTATATAGTAAATGCTAAATCCAGAATATAATATAATATGTTTAATAATATGTGTGGACATCTCACACAACACCACCTAGCCCCAAACTAAGCAAAGCTTGTACTATGGGAACCAGATAACTGATACAATACTTACATACTTTTTGTTTGTTAATACATACATAGTAAAGCGAAGTTCGATACACTTTTGTTGTAATAGAAGGAGGTCCATGGGTTTGCTGAATTAATGATATGCCGATTGACTTTGTATACGATATATTAATTAAAAAGATATTTACAAAAACCAAATGCGGAAAATAAAATTTTCTCTAATGTGAAGTCTCTATCAACAACATTCGTTGCCCCTAGCAACTAGCTGGAAAAGTTCTCTATTAAACTGGTATGTAAACTTTTTCGTGGGCTAGCACACCACATCACCCCCCTCCAGAGACCGTCCTACGGGCGATAATATTCTGGAAAACGCACTGTTCGTCCTGATCGAGTGGTGGTCACTGGAGCGTCTCGGGTCTCAGGTGCTGCCACGGCGGGAGAATGGTCCAACTCACGAAGTATGTAGGCAGGTTTAATGCGGTCGACTGATACAGTGACTTCTTTGCCTTTTATGCGGAGCTTGAAAACTTTATCCCCTCGTTCTATCACCTCATGCGGCCCTGTGTAAGCTGCTTGAAAAGATGGGTGCGAGGTGTCATCTCTTAGAAAGACGTGGGATGCTGTTGCTAAATCTTTGAAAATGAATATGGAGCGGTTATTCCCATGGTGAGAAGTTGGTAATGGCAACAAATTTTTGGCGAATGTGCGCAGTCTTTCAGTGTATACTGTCAAGTCCTCTGTGCCATCAGCCGATTGACAAAAAATGTCCCCTGGGAGTCGTAGTGTCTCTCCATATACGAGCTCAGCTGGAGTCGCTTGTAAGTCTTCCTTAAATGCCGCCCGGATTCCCAGTAGTACAAGTGGAAGTGTTTCAAGCCAGCTGCTCGTCGCATGACATGTAATGGCGGCTTTAAGCTGTCTGTGGAATCTTTCGACGAGTCCATTGCATGCTGGATGGTAGGCTGTAGTTCGTCTGCGTTGAAATCCGATGATGTGGGACAGATGCTTAAAAAGTTCTGATTCAAACTGTCGACCACGATCAGTGACGATATCTTCAGGGCAGCCGAATCTGGATATCCATCCGTGAACTAAAGCTTTTGCCACTGTTTCAGCTGTTATCTCCTGTAATGGTATAGCCTCGGGCCATCGTGTGAAGCGATCTACACATGTGAGACAGTAACGATACCCCTGTGAAAGAGGTAAAGGTCCGATCAAATCTATGTGGATTTTCATGAATCTGGCTCGAGGTAAGTTGAATGATGCTAATGGAGATGAGACATGACGTGTTATTTTTGATCGTTGGCATGCTAGGCAGGAACGAGTCCACTCTCTACAATCTTTTCGCATACTAGGCCATACATAGCGTTCCGATATTAGTTTCGTCGTCGCATTTGTGCCAGGGTGGCTAAAAGAATGCAAGTTTTCGAACACTTGCCGTCGCATGTCTTTGGTCACATAAGGTCTGGCCACATTGCTGCTCTTGTCACAATAGATTTCTGTGTGAGATCCAGGCAGTTTGATTTTTGTCAAGCGCAGAGAAGTATCGCTATCCAAAAGTTGTTCTAGTTCAGGATCTGTGCTTTGTGCTTGAGCAAGCTTGGATAGATCGATGGGCTGAGTAATCTCTTCGATGCGTGATAAACTGTCAGCCACAACGTTATCCTTTCCTGAAATATGCCTGATATCTGTGGAAAACTGTGAAATAAAATCCAGATGTCTGAACTGTCTTGGTGAGCACTTTTCTTTTCGTGAATGAAATGCGAAAGTTATGGGCTTATGGTCAGTGTAAATAATAAAGGCTCTCGCCTCCACCATGTGACGAAAGTATTTTATTGCTTCGTAGATGGCGAGAAGTTCCCTGTCATAAGGCGAGTATTTCTGTTGACATGGCGAAAGTTTTCGAGAGAAAAATGCTAAAGGTTCCCACAGGCCGTCTCTATGCTGTTGTAAAGCTGCGCCCATTGCTGTGTCTGAAGCATCAGTGACTATAGCGAGCTTCGCTTGGCAGTCTGGATGAGCAAGTAGTGCTGCTTGGCAGAGACTTTCCTTGCAGGCGATGAATGCTTTAGTAGCTTCTTCTGATAAATGCACGGGATGTGAACCTTTAACTGATCCTGTGAGCAGTGCATTCAGAGGCGCTTGATGCCGCGCTGCGTCAGGAATAAACCTTCTGTAAAAGTTCACCATTCCTAGGAATCTTCGCAGTTCTCTAACGGTTTTCGGTGGTGGGTAATTCGCAACCGCTTCTACCTTCGATGGTAATGGTTTAGTCCCAGCTGCTGAGATGCTGTGTCCTAAAAACGTTACCTCTGATACACCGAATATGCACTTGTTCGTGTTGATTACCATGCCGTATTCCTTGAGTCTGTTGAAGAGCAGATGAAGGTGCTTCTTGTGTGATTCTTCATCAGGTGAGAAGATCAAAAAATCGTCCAGAAACGGGAAGCAGAACTCTTCAAGGCCCCTAAGCATCTCGTCCACAAATCGTTGAAACGTTTGGCTGGCATTACGTAGTCCGAACGTCATGAACGGAAATTCGTATAAACCAAACGGCGTCGTGATTGCGGTCTTCGGAATATCCTCAGGGCAGACAGGAATTTGATTATAAGCTTTTACGAGATCGATAACCGAGTATACTTGACAGCCGGAGAGACAATGTGCAAAGTCATGTATGTGCCGAATGGGATAGCTGTCTGGTACGGTTCTAGCGTTGAGCATTCTGTAGTCACCGCATGGACGCCAGCCGTTATCTTTTTTAGGCGCAAGATGAAGTGGTGATGACCATGGTGACTTTGAAGGTCTGGCTGTTCCGTTCCTCAACATATCTGCAAATTCGTCTTTTGCGATTTTTAATTTATCCGGTGCTAGTCTTCGTGGTGTGCTGCTAATTGGCGGTCCTGCAGTAGTCTGTATATGATGCATGGTATTATGCTTCGGAACACGGTGGACACCGGAAGGTCGAGTAATCTCAGGGTATTCGCTTAGTATGTTATGATATACGGAATTTCCAGAAATAACTTTTACCGATGAAATGTTCCCAGTTGACTGTGCAGGTGAAGCTGGGGACGTAAGGCTTGTAGTGTTGTCGATTAAACGTTGATTTCGACAATCCACGATGAGGTTGTAAAATGATAAAAAATCCACACCTATTATGGCCTTTGTAACGTCCGCTACGATGAATCGCCAAGTAAAGTCACGGCGCAAGCCTAGGTTCAGCACTAAATGAGCGTAGCCGTAAGTAGAAATGGGTGTACCGTTTGCCGCACACAGCTCATAATTTGTTTTCTCACGACGTTCCTTGAGTGCTGATCGGGGCAAGACACATACGTCACTGCCAGTATCGATGAGAAACTGCATCTTCGTAGCGCCGTCCGTGACAAATAGGCGACCGGAAGTTTGGCAATCGGTCGTCGCCATTACCGACTGCTGTTCGCGTTTCCCGCATGGTAGTCGCACGGTTTTACGCACTTACTTGCTTCATTGCCGAACTTATTATGATACCAGCACACAGGAAATTTTCTATAGTTCGACTGTGATCGTGTGGAGCTAGAACGACCGCGCGTTTTCTTGTTTGAACGATTCGGTGCACGTGAATGCCGGTTCACCTGCGCAGTTAGAGCTTGCACTTGTTTGGTAAGTTCAGCAATCTGTTGGTTCATGGCTTCTAAAGAGCTTCCTGGTATGGCACTTGATGTTGATGCTACGTGCGCTGTAGGCGAAACAACGTCATGGATGCGGTCAGCGAGATCTGCGAGCGCTTCCAGTGAAGACATCATCTGCGAAGCGATTATCGTTTGCGTGCTACTTGGTAGGCGACTGGTCCATATAGTACGTAGAAAATCTTCGGGAACTCCAGGTCCAGCCAAATGTTGCAAATGTCTTAGAAACTGAGATGGCTTACGGTCTCCAAGTTCTGCGTGCATAAGTAATTGCTTGACCTTCTTTTCTCGTGACGCGGACAGTCGTTTGATAAGTTCCGACTTCAATTTTTCATACCTGTTGGTGTCGGGCGGGTTGATGATTATATCTTCCACCTCAGAAGCATACTGCGGGTCTAGTTGGCCGATAACGTAGAAAAACTTCGTATTGTCCGTAGTAATGTTCGATATCGCGAATTGGCCCTCGATCTGCGCGAACCAAATGGCCGGCTTTTCAGGCCAAAACGGCGGAATGCGCACGCCCACACGACAAATATCTTCGTTCTTATCGGTTGAGAGCGACATCTTTATGTGAATCAGTATCAGAATTATCGCAATCAGCAACAAAATCAAAATCACACACATTTACTGCAAACGTGGACTTTCGGTTCAAAACAGGTCACCAGTAAAGCGAAGTTCGATACACTTTTGTTGTAATAGAAGGAGGTCCATGGGTTTGCTGAATTAATGATATGCCGATTGACTTTGTATACGATATATTAATTAAAAAGATATTTACAAAAACCAAATGCGGAAAATAAAATTTTCTCTAATGTGAAGTCTCTATCAACAACATTCGTTGCCCCTAGCAACTAGCTGGAAAAGTTCTCTATTAAACTGGTATGTAAACTTTTTCGTGGGCTAGCACACCACAATAGAATACAATATAACACCCAGACACAGAACAAACATCGATGTTCATCACACAAATGTTTGTCCTGGGTGGGAATCGAACCCACAACCCGCAGTTCAGAAGGCAGGGTCACTACCAACTGAGCTATCGGGCCAGTCGAGTCGAGTCGTCCAGTTCTATTGCCTCTCCTCTACTTACAAAAGATTTACACGTATTTATCATTCAGACTAGATTAATTAGTTTATCGTTATGTCAAAACAAATAAAAGATCGTGTCAGTGGAATTGCGTCTAGTGTTTAAAACTATTCAACAAAATTAACACGTGACTTGAAAGTGGTGATAAAATTGGAAAAAATGGTGCACTTTTAGTACGTTGTGGAACTAACGGGAATTCGAATTTCTGACATGCTAGACCGTTACGCTAACGCGTTTTAGACACATTCATTGAGTTAAGTAGATCTGTGTTTAACAATGTGTGTTGCTATGACAACACAAAAAGCATCACCATAGAATATATAATAGTAGGTACTAACGCATCAACTAGGTACCTACATAATGTTACCATAATTTCTACATTAAATTAATTCGCGTTTGTCCAAGTAGTTGAAAATTATTAAATGTATCTTTAATCCAAATAGTAATAATATCAAAGAACAGCTTGAACCATTGAAGAAAAATATATGTTTACTGGTAGATTAGATAGGGCCATATACAGTTATTTAAGTCGGTACTAAATATGATTATCTAGGTACCTACCTATGGTAGGTAGATATATATAAGTACTGGTTATCCATTTCATTCATAAAGCGGGTAGACAGATAACAAAAATATTTGGCTAATCTGATAGGATGGGCATTGTGTTATCAGTAAAAATGATTATTCTTGATTATTTCACAAAGGGACCTTTATGTCCAGTACCTAAGTACTCATCTATCTATATAGGTATATCTACTTCAGACTTGATTTTAAAGAAAATAATTCACATATAACCTAATGTTTGATAATGATATTATAATAGACAAATAAGAATGTTTTTTCAGTAGATTACCTAAACTTTATTTAATTAATTGTTTTTTCCTTTTAATTTTAATTATTTGGTGTGTACAATAGATTTCATCTATCTATCTAAGTTTAGAGCTAAGTCCCCAATACAGTGGCATCAAGCTTGCCGATCTGCAGTTGGTTTTATGCATTTGCGGTACCTACCTGTCATGTTTTCGTACAACTTAAAAATAACATTGTTTCTTTTTGTATTTAATATTATTTACGTACATAGCTACAAGCAAGCAAGGCCCAAGACTGGCAGTTCCATTTGCATTACCTATAATAATAAGGTAATAACTACCTAACATTCGATTGAAATAAAATACAATACAATAATACTTTATTGAACACCAACTAATACATAACAACGCATCTTAAAAAAAACTAAAAATAGTAAAAATAGTTGGCCTGTGACGTCACACCAAGAACTGCAACTTCAGTCGAATTGGGTTTGTCGGCCATACTTATTAGCGTGAAGTTCGCACATATTCAGACCTATTCTTTATTACCTATTTGACCTGAGAATCCTGAGATGTAAGTGATTTTGACATTACGAAATAGTGACATTTATGAGTTACCTATTTGTAGTCCTTATATTGGCGAAATTGTGGTGAAATTGCCGCCTAAGCAGCTAAGATTCAATTCAATTATTTTTATAGACAGATACTTCTGGCATAAGTACCTAAATAAGTAATAGGTGAGAACTAACTCGTTATTTATTCTGGGGTAAAGTACAAGTTTGGTACAGATTGCCTGCGACTACGTCATAAAATGACTAACCATCGAATCTCGTGGGATTGTTTTGACAGAAAAAACCCGCCTTTTGTTTGAGATAGACTTCCTCTTAGGCAGGTACATTTGCAACGGCTTTTGTGCTGTGTTCATGTACTTGTGATTTTAAGATTTTTAAGTCGCATAACGTCATTGGCTAGGTTATTAGGTTCTGTGTAGCAGTGACGTCACGAAACTACCACTCTGAAGTTGGTTATGCATTTTTTATACAATTGTAAAAATATTGACATACTAGTTGCGCCCCAGGTTTCACCCGCGGATAAATAGTATTTCAATTATTTGCTCATCCCACGACAAAATTTCACTTTTCCAGGATAAAATTAGCCTATATATCAATCCAGTGTATAAGCTATCTTGGTACCGAATTTCATCCAAATCCATTTAGCCGTTTGAGCGTGAAGGAGTAACAAACATACACACAAACACCTACAAACTTTCGCCTTTATAATATTAGTGTGATGTGAAGTGTGAGGTACGTAAGGCCAGGTTTAGCTTAGTCCCAGATATGGGTCGACACTTTCCCTAATTGGCTACTTTTGTTAATTCGTTACTTTAAAAGATTTGACACTTTCTTGAATTGGGCACATTCCTTATTGGACAATTTTAGAGCGGGAAAGATGCGTTGACATTGACATTACTGCTGTAGATACCCTCCCATAGATTATTGATGATCAAACGAACTTACCAAGTGAAGTTTGATCAAGATTATATTAACGGTTCCATTTGAAGCGATTGATAATAAATTTAACACTTATGAATCACGAGAATAAGTTACTATTTTATCCTGTAACTGTAGTGCTATGCACCGATTTTGCTGCAGAAATCGCCTACACCCCATCTAACTCGTAAGCTCGTAGTTAGAGGCAATCACACTAGGTAATAAGTTTGGAAAAGAGCGGCGCGGTAATGCCATAATGGTATTTTTCTATGCAAAAGGAGTGTTTTTTAATTATAACCGCCTCTGTGGTGTGGTGGTTCCCTGTATGTGGACCCAGAAACTACAATAGCCATGGTCCCACAACACCCAGACACAGAACAAGTATTTGCCCTTTTTTGTGCACAAATACTTGTCCTGCCGCGGGAACCGAACCCGCCACCTCCGGGCTATGAGCCGACCTGCTCAACCACCGCACCACAGAGGGATTAATTTTCAAGATTAGGTCTCGTTGTCTTCGCCTACCAAAAATATATTTACATTTTTGGTAGGCTATTACTATGGTTCCACTCGTTTTTATATGGTTTGCTATAAAATCTAAAACTACCTAAGTATGTTTTTAAGAACATTTCTACCTAAATATTTATGATCTTGCTAAGCGTAATCAACAGATATTTTTTTACAAATATTAATATTTAATAGTAGTGAATTGGATTAATTCAAAAGATATAAAATATGTCTAGGTATTTTAATTTAAGCTTATACATGCAGACCAAAATTTATAGCATTATAATTTATTTGCATTAAAATTGTAGATAATATTTTCTAATATTACTGCATGTTTTCGAATTATATTATTTGCCACGGATAGCCAATTGCTTGATTGCATAGTTATTATCAGGAAAATACCTTTGAATTCACGTGTAGTATTGTGCAGCTGTATAATTATGGAATAAAATTAATGTTTTAAACTAACACGCAAAACTATTTAAATTAGCAAAAACAAGCAAAAAATTCTGCACATGCATGTCGCGACCCAGAGGAGTTTTTGAACACGTGTGTTGCCACATTCATCTTCAAAATGGCGCCGATATGATTATTAATAACAAATTCGGGTTTTGCGATTCGGTTTCGTTTATTTTATTACGGGACGAATGACGACCCTGCGACATCTGTTTCGGCTCTAGGATATGTGACTGCAAACTGTTTATTCAGCGGTACTGTTTGACATTATTTAAGAAAGTATTCTTGTATTTGGATAAGTTGATACGGTTTTATATACGATATATGGCTTTGTGGTATGACTTTTCTGCAAAGTTCGTCTATGTATGTACCACCGCTTTGCCGGTTATTCTGCCGCCAAGCAGTACGCGAGCACTACTGTGTTCCGGTTTGAAGGGCACTGAAGCTAGTGAAATTACTGGGCAAATGAGACTTTATGACCTAATCTCACAGCCTAGTAATCTTATTACTGGACTGTGTGATGTCTCAGGATGACTATAACTTACGAGATACTGCAACTTATATTTGCAGCCGTGTCGCTAAACATCAGGCGAACGACTAGCTCGTCATGTCATTCTGACACAGAAATAAAATTGTTGTTTTCAAAGCCTCAACTCCAATAGACGTCACCATGCATGATTAGGTATTATAGAAAATATCTACATGTATACATTTAAAAAAAAAATTGTATAGTCAACTTTTACCATGTTAATATTGAAAGGAAAGTGCTTTATTTGAACTAGCGTTGTGCGGCCATTAATCATGCAGATTTCAAATAAAATTATCTCCAACAATTTCATAATTAACTTCGGATCCGGGAATTCTAACGATCCGCCGGATAGAGATCTGAGGACTTTATTATTGCTTACCTGTATAACACATCATTAGCCGTTTATTTCTGTCGCACTAGAATAAGGTTTGTCATGGACGTATTAAGGGAAGGGGTTAAATGATGACTTCTGAGGTATGGGTAAAATATTTTATAGCTCAATCAACTTTTTTGCTCGACCTTAAACATTTTACTAGGGTGTCCTCTTGAATTTACGAGCACTGTGTCATCTCCCCTCCACTGAGTAGTATTATTTCAAGGGCCATGATCATTGATCAGAATAAGTTCTGTCAGATATTGCGAACCCCCAAAGCAAATCCTCGCTGCGCCCACATTTGCATTTGACTCAATCATTTATTCAGTGAGTCTGACTTCGGCGACGTCTTCTGGGAGGCCAGCACGCACGATTCATTATCCCCGCTCGGCAGAGGGCTCTGAATTAATTAATCAGGCTACTCCGGCTTGCTGTCATTCAGACCACAATCACAGACTAAAATAATCTTAGCTTCTCTTTGCTCACGTGTCTCTTTACTTCCCTTTCCTGTCGCGGACGTTCCATTAATTGAAATAATTGGCGAGTTTCTAGATTTAGTTTTTTGCGCTGACAACACCGGTCAACGCCTTGTTGGTAATCGTAAAAATAGTGAATGAAATTTTGTAAATTTATCGCGATAAGAATGTAAAATGTTTCCAGTAGATAAAGGTTTTTATTATAAATTTGTCACCTTCTATTATTAGCATTATTTAACTTATGGATTTTATCAACCTATCTAAAATTTATCAAAATGCATATAGATTAATACAGACTCCATGGGATGCAAATTCCAGTTACCCTTCCTTATTAATGTGTTTGTATTCTAAACCGATTTGGATGAAATTTTGCACACAGATCGGTTAAATTACTAAGAAAAATACAGATACTTTTTAACCCGGAAAAATTAGAGATGCCTCAAGAAAACGCACAAATAGTGCGTAAAACCGCGAGGAATATTTAATCTTAAAGTGCTTAATACCCAATTCATTCAACAAAAGGTGAGTCATCCTTTTTTCCCCTGACAAGTCACCTTTTTCTAGTTTGCAATTTAAATGGGTGGATAGGGTTTTGCTGTATCAGCAGGTGGGTCGTGGTCGTGGGTTAGGTTGGTTACCTGGTCGCGTGCGCAGGCGCCGGTATAATAAGCGCCTCGATCTCATGTTACTAGCTTTTGTGTCGGACGGTTGCTCACACGTTTTTCGACCGATCTATTGCAAAAACGAATTCGTTTGCTTACAAATGACTACTACATACTTGTAGTCATACTTTTTTACCTATAATTTAATCTTTACTGCAATCTGTGTCTTCGTAGGAATATTTTATATTTATACTTAGTTCATGCAAGACACTGGCAAAAATTTTTCCTTGTACCCGCATAGGAAACAATACGATGTGTTTTTATATAAGTACCTGTGACTATTAAGCATTACTATTCCTATATATGCATTTAACTCTAATGCAAAATACCATCAAAATTATGAGGAAAATGAATACAAACTGCCAGGGCCGTCGTCAGGAAGTGCTGCTTAGGCCCCAAAAGTTACAAGTTATAAGTAACAATATTATTGCAATAAACGTTTGCAATATGCATTCTGGAAATAAAAATAAAACAAAATAATAATAAAATAAATAAATGCATGTAATAATGGTCGAACTATTGACAGGTATAAAAATAAACTTATCAGAAAAGGGGTATTGTTTGACGAAGAGTTATTAATATTTTGTCAAGGACAAGTTCAAGAACCCGTCTCAGAAACATAGGCACTCAGGTACTTATTGTGTTGGTAAATTTTCGGTTGCAATGAAAACTGCTCTTATTTATAAGACTAACAATTCAGGAAGGATCATTCCGTCATACTATTTTCTTTGTGATAAGTACCTCTCCTTTTTTGAACTTTTTCCCGGAGAAAATAACAGATGAGTTTGTCGAACCAGTGTCTTCTTCTCTTTTCTAATATACGGAAGGATCTCATAATCTCAACAACGTTGACGGACTATGTTAATTTATGTTTTAAATAGAAATAGAAACCAATATTTTGATTCCATATTTCTTTTCGATTTGCATACAAATAAAATGGCTGACTCGACAAAAGACACATTGATCTCGTACAGAATTGAGCTCGATGGTTTATCTCTCATTTATATTCAATGTATCTGTTGTAAATAATTGTATTGACATTCAATATTTATAAAGGAAAGGTGGCGTGGGTTCGCAGCGGCTGGATTTACACCGTACAGTAACTTTGTAACACGTGTAAAACAAGATCCATACACGCAAAAACATACGCATACTAATAATAATTATTTTTACCTACAATATTACTTTTTCTTCAATTATTATTTATTTTAAGTTCTTATGTATAGTTTAGTTTTTTTTTCTTTTTCCTAAGTTCAATTATATAAGTAACCTTTTTTGTAAAAAAAAAAAAATTATGATGCGGAATTTGTTTTTGTACAATTTATTCACAACTGCTATATTAACTGTAGACTTTTAATTAATAGGAGCTTGGAATCAAGTTGGGTAAAATATGTCAACAATTTTTTTTAACTTTTCTAATTAGACATTTTGGCGGCCCATTTACGTTTCCACTGTTGAGATACATACCTACTTTATCTCAAATGAATAAAAGCTATAATCCAGCAAGTGCGCTAAGTGCGTTGGATGACAGATGTCTTGGAATTATGAGATTTTTGAACATGCCGGGATTTTTCCCCTGTAAGAACGAATGTAAAATTCGTACATAACGTGAAAAGCCATTGGTACGGAATCCAGCGGGATTCAAAACATGGTGCGTGCGGCACTTATCAAAGAGGTAGTGATTTTTGTTACGGAATGGTGTAAGTCAAGCAAGTTAGTGTACCTACACAAATGATTATAATACCACAATGGCTGCGCATGATTCTATTAATATCGCTATCTGATAGATATTTGATCGCACAGAGTATTCGCATCTCATTTTGATTTATGAACCATTTCTTTTTAAGGTTTTTTCATTTTAGACTTAATTACTTACACAATAAGATTTGTATTAGAAAACTTTGTAATCTGTTATCTCGAATAACTTTTTTTTATGGCTCCACACTTTTGTGTATTTAGCCAGTGTCAATTAATTGATAATTTCTAAAGTTCATTAATATTATATAATGTGTCAAGTCAAGTCACAGTCCAAGTCATCAAGTTAAGTCATAGCCTAGTCTAGTCAAGTCATACTCCTAGTAAAGTGGTGGCAACTTTACCAGAAGCTTCTATGGAGTTTTGGAAACCACACGACAAGAAAAGTTTCACCATCATTATACCACTTTCCCACACTCATGCCTGTAATTCAGCACTTAACGAATAAAATGCCACCAATTTTATGCACTAACACTGAAAATAACACAAGTTTTGGAAAATAATACAATGCGGCGACGTGATATTTTTTGTTTTCCCGCCGGAATTCCCATCTTGAACTTTCATTGTCGATGCTTTGTGAATGTTCCATGTGTCTCGACAATAATGTGACAGGGGCGGACGCAGGACGAGTGATAATAACTTAATGGAAATATTTTATTTTCGGTTATATGAGTGTATTAAGTGCCCTTGTATTGACTAACGGGTTTAATTAATCCTTTGATTTGCTGCTGTCATTCTGTCACAATGTTAAATGATTGATTTCGCTATTGAAATGTAATCTACAAAGTCTCCATGACTCAGTCAATTAACTATCAGAAATACATTGATTTCATTTTATTACAGAGGTGGCTAATAATAAAGACATGTTATTCATTATTTCTAAGAAACGTACCCGCAGTTCCATACAATTCTTATCACTCACTATATATTTTTTTATATCAAACTATAAAATTATACAATTTTGCTTGCAACTAATCAGTAGTGGCACATGCTCAGCTCTGGGTCAATCCAAATAAGTTCTTAAAGGTATAGAAATTATGATCAATTTAGATTGGACGTATATTTTTATATGACTTTTCTTGGTTTCCAAGTATGTTGATAATAGAGCGGGCACCCGCATATTCGCAGCGATCATTTATTCCGTCATACCTTCCCTATTCGTTAATATAGCATTCTTATTAATATTATCGTTAATTATTACATGTTGGTTAACGGTTTTCTTTAATTGACTAAACAAATTATGATGTAAAAAAAAAAGTATTCGGCATTAAACGTGGAATAATTACGTTACAACATAAGCCAGAATTTGAAGCTATTTTTGAGGCAATTTCGTTTAGATCAACTATTTGTTAAATCAGAAAAATAGCCAGAATTGTTTTTGAAACAGAATGACTGGGGATAAATGATTACAATTCAAGATCACAAACGTTCCCAGACAACCAGCTATAGTACTAGTTTCTTTTATTCAAAAGTCTTAAATTAAATGAAAAATTTAATATACTGTATTATTGTGTGGTTCTGTATGGTACTTACTAGCATATAAGTGATTTTGTCTATTGTTTTCAGCGAAATTGCCTCACTACATAATTCTGTATCACTTTTTATTGGTATTTAGCATTTTCGATTTTCTAGTTTTGACTTCAAAGGTGCTGTGCTAAAAACAGCCTACTTGCGATACATTATTTGACTAATTTTGTTTATATTTATATATTTCTGGGTTGTCTCGAAGAAACATTCTGATTACTGATTTTTCCTGTAATGTTATCTATACATATAAAATTCAAAGTCTGACTGACTGACAAGAATTTCAATATGTTTTGTAAATAAATAAATATATATTTTACTAGTTGCGCCCCGCGGTTTCCCCCGCGGATAAAAAGTATTTTAATTATTTGCTCATCCCACGGGAATATTTCACTTTTCCTTTTCCACTTTTATTTGGGATAAAATGTAGCCTATATGTTAATCCAGTGTATAAGCTATCTTGGTACCGAATTTCATCCAAATCCATTCAGCTGTTTTAGCGTGAACGAGTAACAAACAAACACACATACACACATACAAACTTTCGCCTTTATAATATTAGTGTGACTTTCCTAGACATAGTTGTTGAGAATTCGATGTCGAATACAGTTCAGTTAAATTGCAGTGCGGAATACCATCAAAGCAAATTTTATTCAAATCAACAGAGCATTGCTCACTATGGTCTATTTGTCATAAGCTTGTGTGTGGCTTGTTTAATAGGATACTTTCTACTGAGCTTTCGATTTACATACATTCGAACCTAAGGCATTCATGTACTAGAGCTGTGATTTGATGATGACTACATGTCATGGACTCGTTGAGTGGGTTGTGGCATGTTGGTTTAAGTTTTTATGATGATGTATTAATTTCTTAACAATTTACTGTAATATTATTAACTGGTGTCGATTCTCTAAATAAAGTATGGCGGTACCTATTTTTATTATATATTTAAAATACTAATAATAAAACAGTTTTGAATGGGTAAGTTGTAATCTTAACTATGGGGGATTTTTTTATTTGGCGGGAAAGCGTAAAAGATTGCGTCACCGCATTGTATTATTTTCCTAAACATGTGTTATTTTCAGTGTTAGTGCATAAAATTGGTGGCTTTTATTCGTTAAGTGCTGAATTACAGGCGTGAGTGTGGGAAAATGGTATAATGGGTGAAACGTTTATTTTCGTGTTGCTTCCAAAACTCCATAGAAGCTCCATAGAGCTGCCACCACTTTACTAGGAGTATAACTTTGACTAGACTATGACTTGACTTGATGACTTCGACTGTGACTTGACACATATTTGCGTTGCATGAAATATCATTATCTTGATAAATTATCAATTACTTGACACTGGCTAAATACACAAAAGTGTGAAGCCAAAATATAAAAAAAAAAAACTATTTCTGAATGGTTACTTTATAGATAAATGCATAAATATGAGTAAAAAATTATACTGAAACTTAAAATAATATGATTAAATAAATTAAAAATAATAAATAGGTAGAGTGTATTCCTAGCTTCTAATATGGGGCTTACGTACTAACTCTCATACATATATATATATATATAGTACTTGTCAGTAGAGTCAGGATTGATTAGGGGGTACTTTTCCACTTTGTTTATTTTTTTTTTGGTTTTGGCTCCACACTTTTGTGTATTTAGCCAGTGTCAAGTAATTGATAATTTAGCAAGTTAATAATATTTCACGTAAATTATGTGTCAGGTCACAGTCGAAGTCATCAAGTCTAGTCAGAGTCAGTCAAGTCATACTCCTAGTAAAGTGGTGGCAACTTTACCAGAAGCTTCTATGGAGTTTTGGAAACAACACGAAAAAAAAAACGTTTCACCATCATTATACCACTTTCCAACACTCATGCTTATAATCCAGCACTTAACGAATAAAATGCCACCAATTGTATGCATTAACACTGAAAATAACACAAGTTTTGGAAAATAATATAATGCGGTAACGTGATCTTTTTCGTTTTCCCGCCAAAACTCTACTTTGTTTTTATAATAATGTGAATTAAGCGGGTACTTGAGGATAGTTGTCAACATACCCACTTCTTGTACCTAGCTAAATACACAATCACTATGTATGCTTAAATCTTTAAAACTACGCAACGGATTTTGATGCGGTTTTTTTAATTAGATAGAGTGATTGAAAAGGAAGGTTTATATGTATAATAACATGTAAAAATGTAGAAAGTAAATAAGTAAAAATGTAGTGTATGAATTTAGATATTCCAAAGATAGCAGGAAATCTTCATGGTTTAGAGAAAGAATTGTTTTACTCTAAATTTAACGCGTGCGGGCCACGGGCAGTAATGAATAAATCAAAACTACTGAATCGATTTTAATCATTTTTTCAGTGAATGACATAGGCTATATATTTTATACCCGTGCGAAGCCGGAGCGGGCCGCTAGTTCCTAATAAAAATGTGTTTTAATTGAAGGGGTGAGAACAAAAAGGGCTTAACTGATTTTTTTCACAAAATGACTTATGGGTATCGTTGGATTCAGCGTGAAATTATCTTCAATAATACATTCTCGAAATACTGAAATGAAGCTTAAATCTCGAGATTTTGAGTCTAAAAACAGTTTATCTGTCACAGGAATACAGTTCGTTTAGCATAAAAACATTATTATATTTATTTTGTTATATTATATTTTTACAGTAATTGTATGAATTAGTACTATATTTAGTATTTTAAAATAGAATTAAAACATTTTCAAGCAAGTGAAACTTACATAAACCTTTTTTATTACATTATAAGCACTATACATTAAAATGACGCCGTTGAAGTTTAAAGTCAATTTTCTCGAAACTATCAATTTGACAGTTAAACCCTTTTTATTCTCAACCCTTGAATTGATATCTGGGACATATTATATTCTAAGCTTATATGTAAAAGTATGCGTCTTTGGTTGTCTTTCAGGTCTTTAAATATAAAAAAAAAACTACAACCATAGTCACGAATATGTTTCTTACATTATTCACAAGTGATTAATAAGTAAAATAGCATTTTAAATGAATCATACAAATAGGTCACGCAAAATTGTATGTTTGTATTCACTGTAGCTAAATCAACTGATTATTCACATCTTCTATTGTTCGTGAAAACCACATCTTATGTTACATTTCTCAGTAATCGATGAGTGTTTTATTTACTTTGATACACATTGTACATCGATTCTAAGCTACAGATTCCTCCGATTCAAAGGTTGTCTGGAAGAGATCGCTCTAAGCGATAAGACCGCCTATTGTACTAGTACTAGTTTATTGTATAAGTTTTCTTTTTGTATAATGGTTTTCTTTTTACGGTGTTCAATAAAGTGTTGATCTATCTATCTATCAACTGTTAATAATTTGCTTCTGTATCTTTGACCATGGACGAGTCATTCCATGACTTATTTGATTCAAGTTTTGAAAATAAACGCCAAAATAGTTAATTTAGCCAAATTTGTACAACAATTCTTAAGTATCTACCTATATTAAAATAGCTTTTGCCCGCAGCTTCGCCCGTGTGGCCTATAGGAAACGTAGATTTTTTTATAGATAACTAGTTGCGCCCCGCGGTTTCACCCGCGGATGAAAAGTATTTTAATTATATGCTCATCCCATGGGAAAATTGAACTTTACCGGGATAAAATGTAGCCTATAGGTTAATCCAGTGTATAAGCTATCTTAGTACCGAATTTCATCCAAATCCACTCAGCCGTTTGAGCGTGAAGGAGTAACAAACATACACACATACAAACTTTCGCCTTTATAATATTAGTGTGATAGTGTGATTCAACCACCTATTTCTCCCTCTTAGGGGTGGAATTTCGAGAAACCCTTTCTTAGTAGTAACACAGTTTCGTAGAAACAATAGAATCCAATAATTTTGTTATGCCCAATATCGACCTTGCGCCGCTTAACCTACTTATGTAACTTTTTTCAAGTTACTAATTTATTATTTATTTATCTATTATTATTACTTATCGTTTAATGTGAGTTACGTAAAACATCATTGTTTCCGCTAAGGTGCACTAAAAGTTTAATAAGTCAAGAAACATGTGTGACCCGCATGGATGTGACATTTCCGTTTCTCATCGTTCTGCTTCTGACCACCACACAACAGCTGGGGTCAAGTGTGCTAAAATAAAAGTGTCAGGATAGACTCAATCAGCCTTATTAATAAACACGAACTAGCTTTAGATTAGTTACACCATCTTTTGTCTCTTTCGATCCAGCTAAATATTCCAGTAGCAAAAAAGGACAAAAGCTGAAGTAACTAACCCGAGACTAATACCCGTTTATTAATAAGACTAAAATGACAATCTAAATCAGAAATGTTTTGTATTCTAAATATAAAATAAATAAAAAGGAAATTCTTTTCCTATATAATATTATATAAGTGCTTCACTTGAAAAAGGCTTTACTGATTTGTTTATTTCTTTATTTCAAAACGTTCCTAATAACCAGAATTAGGATTGACTAGAAACCACAATAAGGTAAATAAGATTCGATAAAATTGAACATCCTTTTATATGGAACTAGTTGCGCCCCGCGGTTTCACCCGCGGATAAAAAGTATTTTTATTATTTGCTCATCCCATGGGAATATTTAACTTTTCCAGGATAAAATTTAGCCTATATGTTGATCCAGTGTATGAGCTATCTTGGTACCGAATTTCATCCAAATCCATTCAGCCGTTTGAGCGTGAAGGAGTAACAAACATACACACAAACACACATACAAACTTTCGCCTTTATAATATTATTTTTTATATTACTTTATACTTTTTTATTTTATTATTTTTACTTTATATTATTAATGTGATAGTGTGATGTGATTTTTGCATAGGGCAAAGTTTGACCCATCATTTAGTCAAGTTCATTATAAAAAGGAAGAGCTGTGTAAACGACGCATATTGAGCGTTTGACTTTAAAAATTGAACTTCAATTAATCGAACTTAAGCATTCTATTTAAAACTATTAAAATAACAAACAATAAGTGTGGTTAGAGTTTTGGCGGGTAAACGAAAAAGATCGCGTCACCGAATTGTATCATTTTCCAAAACTTATGTTATTTTCAGTGTTAGTGCATAAAATTGGTGGCATTTTATTCGTTAAGTGCTGGATTACATGCATGAGTGTGGGAAAGTGGTATAATGATGGTGAAACGTTTCTTTTCGTGTTATGTCCAAAACACCATAGAAGCTTCTGGTAAAGTTGCCACCACTTTACTAGGAGTATAACTTGACTAGACTAGATGACTTGAACTGTGACTTGACTTGACACATATACTTGAAAAATTATCAATTACTTGACATTGGCTAAATACACAAAAGTGTGGAGCCAAACCAAAAACATAAAAAAAAATTAATCGAACCTAAGCATTCTATTTAAAACGAATAAAATAACAAACAATAAGTGTGGTTATGTAAACCGACACCGCGTATCACGACCGCACTGCTAAGTCTTCGCGAAGACGTACGATTATAATCGCGTTCCGATATTGCGATCGGTGCACGGCTGGCCTTAATTAAAAGGCGGACTGTCTCCGCACAGTGCATATTAAATGTACAAACAGATAGGAAATACTTACTTACTAGGTGGTAGGACTTTTCTACAAAGTTCGTCTAGGTAGGTACCACCACTTTGCCAGTTATTCTGCCGCCAAGCAGAAGTGCGCAAGAACTACTGTGTTCCGGTTTGAAGGGCACTGAAATTACTGGGCAATTGATACTTTATGATCTGATCTCACAGTTGAGTAATCTTATTACCAGACTGTGCTGATGTCTCCGGATGATGTGCGCAGTGCAGTGTCACGCGAAACTTTATATTTAGGAGTTCCGAGTGACACTGTTCTGTTATGGGCGGCCGTGTCGCTTGACATCAGATGAACGATTAGCTCGTCACATCATTCACTAACATAAAAAAAATACAAAACTGACTAGTCAAAGCCCAGCTAAGTCTACTGTATTACACTTTGAGCATTTAACAAAATAAAATATTAAATAGGTAAATGCTCAAAGGTTTTAACATATTAAAATAAGCCATGGTATAAAATTGAAGTTTTAACAAGGTTTAAAAAAAGTAACATGTGTATTTACATAGATAAAATAAATTTAATTAGTAGTTACTTTTACAGCCCAGAACTACGTCTAATATTAAAAGCTTGGAGAATTCTTTCTTTTAATTCTTCAAAATCAGCTCAGTAGTATATAGTTATAGTTTATATAGTTTTTAAATAAAATAAACTGTAAAAAATAGGTCTTCCAAGTGCCTACTTCTGTATATTAATAATAATAAATATTTTTGGACATTTCACACAGCGCCATCTAGTCCCAAAATAATCAAAGCTTGTACTGAATTTAAACAGTATAAATTGATACAATAATTTGACAATTTTGTTTGTAAATACATACATAGAATACAATATAACCAATATAACACGCAGACATAAAATTTAGGCGATTGATGTCGCGTTAAAAAAGTATACCTATTAATTATGGCCAACAGCGACCTCACTACACAAAATATTGTGGAGGCAAACTCCTCGCAAATCTGCTCTAGTCCTCACTAATGATCATTATATTGTGAAGATTATGAACAATGAATGCTCTGCCTGTGGGCGGGGAGGACAGATTGATGCCAGCGCAATGATAGGTGTACCCTAGGTCCTAACTAGTATATTTTAATAGTGACTATCTAACGGAGCCGTAATAAAGATACAATAAATGAGAAAAAAAACTAGTATGCTTTAGACCACACGACTGAAGTAAAACTACTTTAGTTTAGCTCCATCTATCGGCTGGTATAACTTTCAGTTTGGCCTTGTTTAATTTAATGTCATCATGACAATTGTAAATTGTCATTTTACCGGACATACCAACATAATAATACAAGTTTTTAACTTTGTTATGTAACAATGGAGATCTACATTAACCAACAACATTTAACTTCCGTTCGCCTCGCCAGTTTACTCCCCAAGTCAAGCGTGCATATATAAAAAATATTTACTTCAAAAATCTGCTAATCTATCTATCTTCTATCTAAACATATATAACTCAAAGGTGATTGACTGACTGACTGACTGATATAGTGATCTATCAACGCACAGCCCAAACCACTGAACGGATCGGTCTGAAATTTGGCATGCAGGTAGATGTTATGACGTAGGCATCCGCAAAGAAAGGATTTTTCGAAATTCCACCCTTAAGAGGGTGAACTGGGTGGTTGAATTATTTTCCCATAGGCCACGCCGCGGGCGAAGCTGCGGGCAGAAGCTCGTTTTAAAATAATACGCATTAACTCTCGCGTCGATTGACTAACCGTACAATCAAGACTATTTTGTTTCAAGTTACAATCTAATCACATCAAAGCTTGTCATCGTAACCCGACACATAAGAAGCTCCCCCACTGATTTGAAGAAACTCGATGCCCATAAGTCAGTGACACTTTCACTTGTGATTCTGATATCATTGGATTCATTTCTATGCCCCTTATTTGTACCTGATGCCGCACCTGTTCTTAGGATTCAAGATAAGAAATTTTGTTGTTTTTTGACTTTTAGTTTTAACATATTTATTTTCACTTAAAGAATCATACATAGAATAATATATAATTCACTTGCAAGTGAAAATACAAAAATTATATTTTACAATTTTACAAAAAAGACTTTTCTTAAATCCAAATGTACTTCCTGTTCCTAATCTATTAACGTTATTAAATAGGGGCGCCCCGCGGTTTCACTCACGACTACCCATTTTCCCGCAGTGACTTGAAGCTCTGAAAGAAAATGTAACACCAAAATGTTCATAATTTAGAAAGGCTATGCTATCTTAAACGCTCCATAAATCCACCGATTGACTGTAGCTTGACCAGACTAGACTTGGACGTAATTTTGTTTACCTAATTGAATAAAAATAATAAAAATAAATCTAAATTTGACACTAGTTAAATACGCTAATCGCGTAATTAAGAATTAAAGAGATTAAGAATAAAAATTAAAAAATAAAGAGAAAAAAAAAAGAAATTTTATTATGCCAACTTTGCGCTACTATAAGTGAGGTTTATTTTGGCATTATACTATTCCTCCTTGTTTTTGTTGATTGCGAAACATTTGGCGTCATTCAATCGAGGCTGCTCACATAAACCGTACACTAAACCATGTTTCCTCGCATCAAATTAGGTGGTTTAATTATTTACTAGCACTAAAACTTGTGTTAACCGACGACCACGTACATAGACCTACCCATGTTGAACAAAAGAAAGAAAATAAAGCCTTTTCAGGGATCAAATTAAGGCAGTCATTTTGGTGTAGTAAAACAGTGAAGGAAATAAAAGTGATGCGTTGAAGGAAGCAGGGCAGGTGTATGTTTTCGGGGGAATAAATTATTCTTTCTTTAATTTTGTATGAGCTACCTGGTATAGTGTTACCTTCAATTTAGTGCACTTTGAAGAACGTGGTGATGTAAAGTAGATAATCTACTATTAAATATTTACATACAACAGTCAACAAGATAATAATCCTTTTACGTTTTCACCGTTTATGTAATGAGAGGAATTAAAATTATTTACTAGACATCTTCCGGGAAGCTTTATAATTTTTTTTTCTTTAAAACTTATTAAGAATATTTGGAACATTAGAAAACAGATTTTTTTAAATCGGTTCACAATAATTGTCGATAACATCGATTAACATCTACAAAAAATACATACAGACGATCCTCCATTTTGGAAATCGGTTAAAACACACTAAATCGGTCCATTTCAAGTAATTACCAACTAACAAATTTTTATTTTATTTATCTTAAATATATATAACTCAAAGGTGACTGACTGATTGACTGACTGACATAGTGATCTATCAACGCACAGCCGAAACCACTGGACGGATCGGGCTGAAATTTGGCAGATGTTATTACGTAGGTATTCGCTAAGAAAGGATGTTTTGAAATTCCATCCTTAAGAGGGTGAAATGGGTGGTTGAATTATTTTCTCATAGGCCACGCCGCGGGCGAAGCTACGGGCAGAAGCTCGTATAGATATATAGTTAAACCAAACACAAGAACAATGTTCCTCTATTCTGTGCATCTTTATATGCCCTAAATACTTCAGTTGCTGCACAATGTTCTTCCGTAAGATCTGACCTCAACAAAGCTAGACGAACACTTTATGCACTCCATTCAAGCTTCAGTCCTACCTACGCCTTTGACAATTTTATGGCATTCGCGATTGACCAATGACGTCCGTTAGACGAAACAGGGTTGCCATCTTTTCTACTGTCCCTAAACTAGGTCATGTCCATTGTTAGTTAAATTGCTGATTAGTAATTATTATGAAATTGAGATAAAAAAAAATTAAAAGATTCAAAAATAGAATTAAAATTTTGAACAGACACAATAATTCTGATTTTTTTTAAATGGCACGTGGTTTGTCTTTTGTTTTCTTAATATTTGATTCAATGTCAACCCTGACAACTGACAGCTATGCTCGATAATATGATCGTTAATTGTGCAAACGATGCAAGTATAAATATAATTCCTTAAGATGTTTTCCTCAATATGATGTCAGATTTCTCCTTGTATTGCGACCGCCTACATTATTGATTTTGTCGTTGGACATGTTTTACTAAGTAATAAGTACTATAATAGACTTGACCAGCCATATCATTAAATATATTAATCTGTATACTAATTAAAATAATAATAACACCCAACGATCACATAGATCCTGGAGTACCAGGACTATGGTCCCACAACACAGTATTTGCGTTTTTTTCTGTGCATAAATACTTGTCCTGCCACGGGAATCGAACCCGCCGCCTCCGGGCTATAATAATAATAATAATAATAATAATATGTGTGGACATCTCATACAACGCCATCTAGCCCCAAACTAAGCAAAGCTTGTACTATGGGAACCAGATAACTGATACAATACTTAGATACTTTTTGTTTGTAAATACATACATAGAATACAATATAACACCCCGACACAGAACAAACATCGATGTTCATCACATAAATGTTTGTTCTGGGTGGGAATCGAACACGCAGTTCAGAAGGCAGGGTCACTACCAACTGAGCTATCGGGCCAGTCAAAACCGCTATGAGCCGACCAGCTCAACCACCACACCACAGATGCTGGAAAGTTGACAAAAGGTCGTTTTCGCGAGGACCAATAAGATATTTAACATTGATGTGTCATTTATAGACACACAATTTTTTTTTCAACATATCATGTTTTATTTGTGATGACTCATTAACAAAAACTATATTGTGGTGAAAGTTGCTATAATCTAAATATGAAATCATGTTAAGTATGAAAGGCATTGTAAGATAATATTTGTCTATCAATGGACTATTACATATTAAAATAAACCCATTAAACGATTTCGTAATATCCATACAAATATTTTTAGTGTATGTACCGTGTTTGCCGACACCGATGCACAGGTATGGAATGACATTATGGCATGTTGACATTCACACCACAAAGACACCGCCTACAAAAAAGTATTTGCTCATGGTACCATTACAAATTTATAGATTAATTCGGCAGATTGAACTTTATGTTATGGCAATACAGTGGAAAGAGGACCGGCTGAAAAGTTTACATGTTAATGCTAATTCTTTATAATGCTGTATGCGAAAATTAAGGTTTTAGGGGCTCTGACCTTCATGATTCATGAAGTGCTGTATTGTGGATTACAAATTATTATTAAAATTTCTATCAGGTAGGTACTATTAAGTCTTGTATGATTATAGGATATTCTATTTTCTTATATTCTATATTTAAAAAAGATACCATTATAAATATAGACAAAATTCTGTAATGATATTGTATTTTATTTATTTTGTCCATCATGTTAAACAAAAATATACTTCAAGGAATTACACTTAATTATATGGATTTTTTATATTTCTTTATGTTAGTGAATGATGTGACGAGCTAGTCGTTCACCTGATGTTAAGCGACACGGCCGCCCATAACAGAACAGTGTCACTCGGAACTCCAAAATATAAAAAATGTTTTTTTAATTTCACATAATTGTTTTTAAGCAGTAAGCGATGTTAAAATGCATTTGTTTAAATTAAACGCAACAAGTGTGTTTAACAATATTTTTATATATTAGTCAAGAACTTACAGTAACGCTTAAACAAAGCAGCATACTCATAGGTTTGCTCAGAAGAACTAGGAAAATACCAATTTGCATAAATTAACCGTCCATGGCTGCGTCCTCTATCTCGCTCGCTCATTTCGATATTTTGCGAAACGTTATCAGTATAATGTCTCGCAAAATAATAATAATAATAACTCCTAAATCAAAAACACAAAATGAAAAAAGTAAAAATAAAAAATAATTATGTATGAATAATAAAATAATATATTATGTCAATGTATATAGTCATTAAGAGTTCTTTCATAGGAAATACTAAACGATAAAAATTACAATAAACATACTAACAAAATTGAATAAAACTATAACTCGATGACCCACTTTGATTAAATCTGTTAAGAATTACATTTTAATTTAAGTACAAAATTATAAAAAAAAAGCACATAAAACAAAATGCTGTCGTGCAGAAGTTAAGTTAATTAATTCAATTGTATTTAGGCGCCAAATAATTAAACGTCTCAACACAAATATAGTTGGACAAAGCGTCGACAGCATCAAAGTAATTAATTAAGGCCACATAAAAGCTCGCGTTGTCCTCACAAAAGGCTTTAGAGATAATGATTTTTTCCATTCAAGTAGCTGTCTCTATAAACGGTCGGGACTAGTGATGTGACACATGCGTAATCGACGTGATTAATTGTTTAATCACGGTTATTTTTTTGATGAAGGTCTTTTGCGGCAACATTATTTGTAACCGCAACGGTAAATATGCCAGTATTGCGCAGTGGATTTATAATAAATACGAGCTTCTGCCCGCAGCTTCGCCCGTGGCGTGGCCTATGGGAAAATAATACAACCACCCATTTCACCCTCTTAAGGGTGGAATTTCGAAAAATCCTCTCTTAGCGGATGCCTACGTCATAACATCTACCTGCATGCTGTGGGTTGATAGATCACTATGACAGTCAGTCACCTTTGAGTTATATATATTTGGATTTTTAGTAGGTATTAATAGTACGATATTAATAATAAGTGTCAAATAATAGTGATCTCAAAAGTCTTAGAAAAAATCCTGTTACAAACACGATTATGAATATTTTTGTTCATTTTATTCGTTTTCTCATTTATAACTAGGTACATGTATGTACGTTACTGCAGTAAAAACAATGAAACAGTTTGATTGCTCCAATAATAACTGCTAAAAATAAGTTGCAAAAAATCATCTGTCCATCAGTGAAGATACGAGATATCGCACAAATTCTCACGCCGATTGCACGCCATCGCATCGTTGCGTTGATGCAGTTACCGTGTTCTACGTAAACGATCTCGATTCTTGGAACCTCTGCATAGTAGCCTTAATAATACGTTTCGAATGTCGATTTGATAATAAAAATATAGATGATTGGCCTTATTACTTTTTTGTGGTAGCGACTATTCTCCCCTCTCAATAAATGACTTTACGTTATTTATTCGTTTTCTCAAAGTTGAGACTTCATTCAGAAATACTTTGCTACGAAAATACCTTATTGTGGGTATTTACTAATAATGACTATTATATGGTTGCAGAATAAATAATAGTCGGTACAAGCTATTGCATGAATATCGTTATCGTTTTTATCGCAAATATCGATAGTTATAGCAAATAGGATAGTGTTCGGGGAATTGTACATGTACAAGTATTATTCAACCTAAGTTTCAAAAACTACTAAGAATAATATTGTGTTCTAGTCATTAGAAACTAGTGATTAGAGATGTTACATAATTTCTAATCTGTGCCATATTATTGTAAGACAACATTTTTTGATTCAATGTTTAATAATTTATCTAATTTATGAGTAACTTAGAAATCATTATTTATTGTCATATAATTCATTTTCATCAAATCAATTCAATTCATCATATAAATCATGTTAATTATTAACCGAATACAAAAAAGGAGGAGGTTCTCAATTCGACTGTTTGTTACTTTACAACTTTCGACTGGGTGAACCAATTTATATTAATCTTTTTTTATTTGAAAGCTTTCAGTGTGGAATTTGGTCCAGTTCTGACAATACCATCCATGATAAAACTATAAAAGACTGAAGTTAGTTTTTTACGCTTTGCATTCTTTACTTATTATTATACTATAGTTAAATAGGTCAGGTTTAATATTTGTTTGCAAATAAAATATGTAGTTTTCCGATCTGCGTACATACATATTACTTAATCTAGGCTTATTTGAAGCATCGTATGTTTTACAAACCTATAGTAAGTTGTCCAAAGAGATAATAAGGTTACACGTTAAAATGAAAGGTAACTTTAAGCTGTACATAATTAGCGCTGTGAAATGAACGGAACTGAACTTTATTGTGTTGAAACAAGAGTCAATATTTTATGAACTGTTTTAAAGAGTGAATCTTCTGTACGTATTATGTAGGTATTCCGTGGTACAGCATTTTCACGTAATGGAACTATTACAAAATCACAGCTATTTCTGCAAATCAAGGAAGTGTGGCATCATCCCGGCACTACATGTAGTCATACTAATTACGTTCATAGCACAGATAAAATAATTTACTAACGTTCAATACTACACCCCTTTCACGCCGCACGAACTCGTAAAAGCGTCGATCAAGTGAATTACATTTCCAGTTTATAATATCCAATATTATTTCTACCTATTTCTAATGTTGGAAGAGCTACCGGTAGCTCATAATTAGAGGACAGCGGGCAAGTCGTACGATAACTAGTCGTAATACTCTTAATGACGTAAAATCGCACGACGCCATCTTGAAATGAAGCCGCGTGGCGGGAAAGCTCGCAATTAGCCATAACACTTTATTATCCTGATCACGAAACTCACAGTTTTCAGTTTAATATCCTATTGTAAATCTACGCATGGGTAGTTAATTAACTAAACGTGTTACCTACCTAATAAATTTCAAATAAGTTATAACTGCTATAAACCTAAATAACGTTATGAAATCACACTAAAAATAACGTAACTAGCTATTTGAATTTGTAGTAATGAAACGTTTTGCAAAAAAAAACGAGTGTGTTTTAGATCACACGACTGAAATAAAACTTCTTTAGCTCCGTCTATCAGCCGGTATAACTTCGTTTTAATAAGTATAATTTATTCAATGACCCGAGGTACCTAATGATTTTTTTTTCACTTCGTTTTTGCTTTGTTTAATGTTAATGTCGTCATCTTGACAATTGCAAATTGTCATTTTACCGGACATTACCAACATAATAATACAAATTTTAAGTATTTTTTTACTTTGTTAGTTGACAATGTATCTACGTTAACCATCAACTTTCAACTTCCGATCGCCTCGTTCCGCATTCACCAGCTTACTCCCCAAGTCAAGCGTGCGTAAAGAAGTTTTACTTCAATAAATGGACTCAGCCAGTATTTTATGCTAAATGTGTAAACAGAAAACAATCGATTCCCATGACTCCGATGATCGAGTTTAATCGACGGAGGATCTGACGGTCTGACATCACACTGCCTGACAGCCGCCAATTTCGACCTGAGATCGTTGCTACTGTTTGCCCTCCAGCCATGATTTAGACACGCAACGCTACTTGTGAATTGTGATTATTGTTGGTAGCTACAACGATAACGCTTTTTAAATACTGTACGATCGTCTAGGATCATTTAAGTTCACTGAACCCATGAAGTTTCTTAAAATTTAATCCAAGATATTTCGTTGCTATCTCACTCGTTTGACTTTTTTTTTGTTTTGGTTTTAGCTCCACAATTTTTTGTATTTAGCCAGTGTCAAGTAATTAATTTTTCAAGTTAATTTATAATATGCATATGTATGTTGTATGTGTCAAGTCAAGTCATAGTCTAGTCTAGTCAAGTCATACTCCTGGTAAAGTGGCAACTTTACCAGAAGCTTCTATGGAGTTTTGGAAACAACACGAAAAGAAACGTTTCACCATCATTATACCACTTTTCCACACTCATGCCTGTAATCCTGTACTTAACGAATAAAATGCCACCAATTTTATACACTAACACTGGAAATAACACAAGTTTTGGAAAATCGATTTTTTTTTCGTTTTCCCGCCAAAACTCCCTCGTTTGACATTTCATCTTTGAAACTGAATTGGGATTCAATTGTATCAAACAGAGTAATGACTTATTTTAATGAACGTACATACGACCAGCAGTTGGGTAATAAATGTACTCGTACTAGTATTAAAGACTAGATTAGTACATTTTGGTACTGGGTACCAGAATGTACTAATCTAAATGATTAGGGAAGTAACTACCATATTACGCGACAGGCTTTATTTGTAGGATCATATTTTATTAACCAGTTTAGCTCTAGGTATATATCGGCTGTATAGTAGGTATACAGGGAGTAACAAAAACCCTGTTATATCCGCGAGCTGCGTATCCAGTGTCAACTCAAGGTTGTAGTAATACTAGTTCTATTTCAATACGAGACATACAAAACTTACGTGTGCTTTTTATTAAAACCTTTTATGCCGTTACTAAAAATGTTTACGACCTCAGATATTGACAACATAGGTACTTGCACCACCGACGCAGCCTGCTGCCTGTTGCCCGCACCCCGCACCGCCCGCCATGGTACGCTAAGTCTATTCAACCGCATACCTACTGCGACGGAACTAGAAGCTATTCCACAGATTACTTTTTATGCGTTTTTCATACGATTATGTGCCCTATACCACATACCACAACGTTGTAGGATTGCGAGACCGTAACTTAATGACGTAAAAGATCTCTTTGACCAATAGTGGTAGGCACACAAGTGCTGCGCGCCTTTCTGCCACACTCTAAACAATCGAATTCACGTGTGATTTTGTATTGTCAAGAAACAAGATAGGTACGTAATTTTTAGCTCTTAAAAGAGCTTTCAAAAACACATCTGCCGGTAGGCGATTTTCATGTTCAGTCAATCAATCAAAATGCTGATTTGGCGGCCCCGAAGATGTTGTTCAATGTGCCGACCTTGGACTTCGATACATTTTTGACAACGTGTCACAATACTTCCGCGTACACGTTGCAGTATCAACGCGTCCGATTTTATGCTTTCAAATGCAGCAACTATGCGTGAGCGCATTTCGCCTTCGTTGTCGCAGGTCTTTTTAAAGACCGACTCTTTCACGTGACCCCAGAGATAAAAATCAAGAGGCGTGAGATCTGGCGAACGCGCTGGCCACGGTGTAGTGGAGCCTCGTCCGATCCATCTTTCTCCGTATTCTTGAGTGAGGTAATCCCTAACATTGCGAGCGAAATGCGGTGGAGCGCCGTCGTGCTGGAACCACATCGTTCTCATAAGAGACAAGTTTAGGTCGTCGAGTTCGTCACTAAGTTCGTTGCGTAAAAACTGCAGATAATTAGCTCCATTCATGGTATTGTTCAAGAAATGAGGCCCAATAATCCTATCACCGAGTATGCCAGCCCAAACGTTTATTCGCCAACGATGCTGAAAATGGCTCTCTCTTATTGCCAGGGGATTTTCCACAGCCCATACGTGCTCATTATGGCAGTTAAAAACGCCAGTTCTGACGAACGAGCATTCGTCGGTAAATAAAATACGACTCAAAAACTCTGCGTCATCTGTCACTCGGTCGAGAAGCCACTGACAAAATGCCACTCTGGGCTCATAATCACTGGGCAACAATGATTGCACTCGTTGATAATGAAACGGATGCTGACCGTTCCGACTTCAATGTCCTCCATACACGCATGTGATTAATTCCAATTTCTCTTGCCATGCTGCGTGTGCTACGTGTTGGGTCTTGCACAAACATATCGAGCACCTGTTCTTCAGCGTCATGTAATACTCGTGGTCTTCCAGCATCAAATCTTTGCTGATCACGGCCCGTTACACTACCGGTGTTGTAAACACGTAAGTGCAATCGCTGGAATGCCATTAATGACGGTAACTCAATTCCACGCGGAATAGAAAAATTATGCTCGTATTCTCTACGTGCTGCCGCATAATTATTGTGACTTCTACCAAGGCACATTAACATATTGTAGTATTCGTCGTTAGAATACGACATCACACTCGACACTAAATTCGCGACGGTCAAACTGGAAACGACTAAATTGCATGAGAGAGCACGTGCGACTGAGTTTAAGCCGCGGGCCGCGCCGCGCCTATGCCGAGTGATACCGCGCCGCCCGCGCACCCCATTTCCCCGTAGGCACACAGGTGCAGGAGCGGCATCCTACAAAAGAGCCGACAAAGGCGGCCCCCGTTTGTCGGTTCCGCGTTTACTTTTACCTTAGTTACTTAGCTATTTAAAAATAGGCACGGCTTGTGGCACAAACATTTTTGGGAAATGGTATTATTTTTTTGTATTTAGATACTGCGTGTAACTTCAGATACGTATAACTTAGGTATTGTTAGACATTTTTATATGACTACTTGTAATGATCTGTACACATACTTCATTTATTTAACAGGGTTTTTGTTACTCCCTGTATAGGTATAGTCGGAAATCCTTAGAGTAAATTTTAAAATAATGTGGGTAGGTTTGCCTAAACAACAACAGCCTTATTAATAAACACGAACTAGCTTTAGACTAGTTACACCATCTTTTGTCTCTTTCAATCCATTTAAATATTCCAGTAGCAAAAAAAGAACAAAAGCTGAAGTAACTAATCCGAGACTAATACCCGTTTATTAATAAGGCTGCAAATGTTTACGGTTCATTTTCATGAAAATTGTGAATGGGTTTAAGCTGTACTCTAAAATTTTGTTGGTTCAAACTCCTACATACCATGTTTGATGTTCCTTATTAGCACTGATTATTAAGAACCTAAGTAAGGAAATATTATCTAAATAATGCGGATCCTCCCGACTCGAATCGCTCGCGGCGATCGTGACGACACGCAAATCGATAACTCGATGCTTCGCCTGCGCAACTCTATTCGCATGTAATGCCGCCCTAATTTGCTTATTAAACCGCTTGCTTTTCCGACCGAAGAATGCCGTTTACGTTATTAACTAACTTCAAAAAAAGGAAGGGGCTCTATGTTCAACCGAATATTGAAACCTCTTTACCCACGCTTGATTTTAGGAGTAAGCTGGTGAATACGTAACGAGGCGCTCGGAAGTTGAAAGTTGCTGATTAACGTAGATCTCCGTTTTCATTCAACAAAGTTGCTTAATATTTGTATTATTACGTTGGTATGTCCGGTAAAATGACCATTTACAATTTTCAAGATAACGACATTAACATTAAACAAAGTTATACTGGCCATTTTAATTGCCATTTTACTGGCAATTTTAACTTAAGTCGTGTGGTCGTATTTTTGTTTGGTCACCGATTCCTCCGAGATTTCGATTCCTTCCGTGTTTTTTTTGATGTTTTGGTAAAGATCTTTGTAGATAAACAACGGAACTCCTCAGTTATCAAACCTAAACTGCTGGAAAAAATATTTCATCTAAGTAAATAATAAATAATTCCTGTATTATATATATAAGTTCATGTTAATAATAAGCTTAATTCATAAATATAAAAAAATATCTAACAAAAAGCACGGACCCAGGTGTCTGTGGATGCAGATTAATAAAAAAAAAAAAAAATATCTGTGGACATTTCATACAGCGCCATCTAGTCCCAAACTAAGCAAAGTTTGTACTATGGCAACCAGATAACTGATACAATACTTAGATACATTTTGTTTGTAAGTACCTGAGTACTTCTCTAAATGAAATAAAAACAATTAAAATCGGATTAACCTTTTTTTTTTAAAGATATGCATTTTATCGTCATAAGTTTACACTGTTATATTCACAAAAGTGTGGAGCCAAAACAAAAAAGTATACATTTTTCAGTTATTTTTTTTTTGTAGCAAGTAATTGTTTATTAATAAACTAAGCGCCCAGAAGTTAATGTTCCATCATGTTCTTACGTAATATAAAACTCAGACGACAAAATAACATACATCATTTATTTTCGATTCTATCGAGACAGGGAGCGCGCGTCTAGCTTGCGCTCTTAATAATATTTAAATTTAGAACAGCGAAGGGATGGGACATGTGTGTCGTAACGCGTTTGGCGAAATGTGATTACGGTCTGTAATAATTAACGGGCTGCTATTTACGGCACTACCCATAGACAATTTAAATATTTTCTTTCATATCCTAATATTACAAACGCGAACGTTTGTATGTATTGATGTTTGTTACTCTTTCACGCTCAAACAGCTAGACAGATTTGGATGAAATTTGGAATATAGATAGCTTATATACTGAATTAACAACATAGGCTACTTTTATTCCGCGAATGAAACCGCAGGGCGCGGCTAGTTCTAAATAAGTAGCGACTAGCAACCCGACAAGATTCGGAATTACACTCTTCAAATAATGATCATTGTATTCGTGAAAGTGTATTACCGTTGGCTAACCGCGTCATGTCCGTTTAGTCCGGCCTCTTGAAATAAAGCATGCTTTCAATTGCAGACTAATTATTCCAACACGAGAAACTCATTCGGTGCCATCCGTTTTTACGTGTAAAGAGATTAGTCGACTTTAACGACAGCGTTTAAAGAGGCATTGTGGTGTGGCCGATAATGATGATATGTTAAGAAAAGTATTACATTGTCCATAATGGGACGTTGAAAAGGAGCGTTTCTTATAAAATTTCATTTGGATTCAGCGCTCGTCGCTCCGGTGTGTCACAGGCTCCGCTTATGAATAAATTATGGCTGTACATTAATTTATTGATTGTTATTCAAATTGGGTTTCTCAATCGGAGGTTGGAGGTGATGTGTCTCGTCTCGCTCATTGTCCTTCTGATGTTTTGAGGTTGGCTAGCGTTTCTGATTCTCCGTTCAACTGTTTTCTTATGTTTGAATAGGTAAGTTACCAGGTTGTAATAACTATTATAACACGTAATTCGACTCTGTATCTGCGTCATTAAGCTGTAATTAGCTTAACGTACACAATGTTATTCTGAATTTATTATGGAGTAATTATGACTGACGTGTGGAAAATAAATCTTACCTAAGTATATTGTGTTGTAAATGGTTTTCGGATTTCTATAGCACTTTTTATGGATTATTATTATTTTGACAGTCTCTGTGGTGTGGTTGTTGAGCAGGTCGGCTCATAATCCGGAGGTAGCGGGTTCAATTCCCGCGGCAGGACTTGTATTTATGCACAGAAAAAAAGCGCTAATACTTGTTCTGAGTCTGGATGCTGTGGGACCATGGTCTTCGTAGTTCCTAGTTGGGCGTTATTATTAATATTATTCCCACATCGCTTGGATTACCCCAACACACTAGCACACTACATACAAAAGTATAAATTACATACATAAGTATAAATTAGTTTCATAAAGTTATATTAGTTCCCAATTCGACACGGTCTTAATAAAATTATCAGGTTCCAAGAACATGTCACACTTGTTATGAAAAAAACTCTTTATCCGTTCGTTGGCTCGCTCATTTCTGTTAATTGTTCCAGAGACGTGATTTTAATGTATCATGCATGTTGACTGGACTCTTTTATACGCATATGCTAATGGCTGTGGCCAGTGAAGTGCAGATTTAGACATATTCAAGACTAATCTAATAAAAATAAATAAATATTTGTGGACATTTTATACAGCGCCATCTAGCCCCAAACTAAGCAAAGCTTGTATTATGGGAACCAGATAACTGATACAATACTTAGATACTTTTTGTTTGTAAATACATACATAGAATACAATATTACACCCAGACACAGAACAGACACCTATGTTCATCACACAAATGTTTGTCCTGGGTGGGAATCGAACCCACAACCCACAGTTCAGAAGGCAGGCTTACTACCAACTGAGCTATCGGGCTAGTCAAAATTTATGCTAAAAAGACGGTAAAATAATCGAAGAATTTATTGCTTTTTTTATATGGGTTGACAAATATGGCTTTTAAATAACGCTACATATCGACCATTAAGAATTATCGATAAAATAGCAAATTGCCAAAATCACATCACACTAATATTATAAAGGCGAAAGTTTGTATGTGTTTGTGTGTATGTGTGTATGTTTGTTACTCCTTCACGCTCAAACGGCTGAATGGATTTGGATGAAATTCGGTACCAAGATAAACCCTGGATTAACATATAGGCTACATTTTACCCCGGAAAAGTGAAATTTGCCCTTGGGATGAGTAAATAATTAAAATACTTTTTATCCGCGGGTGAAACCGCGGGGCGCAACTAGTTAGTAATAAAAAAGTAAGTTTTGACAATGTGAACGTGAACTTAGACAATATATGATTCAACTTTGCTAAATAATTATTGTTATTAGTTTTTGTTGTTTAGTTGTTCTGAAAAGGCTAATAAAATTAACCCGCCATGTACATCGATGTGAGTTTTTTACATTAAATTGAATTCACACATTTGTTTATAATAATAATAACGCCCAACGATCACATACATAGATTCTGGACACTAACTAGGATTCCCTGTATTCACTCAGAACAACACTTGCGCTTTTTTATGGAATAAAAACTAAAGCTAAATGTAGATCATGCTAAAATAATAACGAGCAAGCAAGATCAAGGCTGAGACTAATCCTGGTACCGATTGATTCACATCACTAATCATTGTATAATTTCTATGGTCCGTACATACAAGAGTGAGTGAGTGTGGAGTGTTATTCTCTATTGTGTGAATTCAAAGTGCGAATGGGACATAAAACTGTGGCTTTGTTGTAAATTCTTTTAGCGATATTGAAATAGGAAGGTTTCACATTCATTACCTTTATTAAATATTACCTTTATTATTGCGATTCATTGGCTGTGGTCACGAGGGGTTTATAATACAAGTCAAAATCTTAATAATTATATACTTGTACATTCGAATAAACTTTTACTAGAGGTAGGTACTGATCTATATATGAGTAGTTGTAATAGTTTATACGCTTTTCAGTGAGTAACTGCCCATCGACCAGCCCTCCCAGCTCGGCCTCCCATATCGCATCCACCACAGTACGGATAGAGCCTTCATGTTTGCCCTCTCCACTTTAGGATATCGTCACATTTGAAGGGGTGTGAAAAAAAAGGGTTTAACTGATTTTTTCACAAAATGACTTATGGGTATCGTTGGATTCAGCATGAAATTATATACAATAATACAATACCGAAATGAGGCTTAAATCTGGAGATTTTGAGTCTAAAATCGGTTTATCTGACACAGGAATACAGTTCGCCTATCATAAAAACATTATTATAGTTATTTTATTATATTATATTTTTTAAGTAATTGTATGAATAAGTACTATATATAGTATTTTAAAATAGAATGAATACATTTTCAAGCAACTGAAACTTACATAAACCTTTTCTATCACCTTATGAGCACTCTACATTAAAATGAAGCCCTTGAAGTTTAAATTCAATTTACTCGAAACTATCAATTTGACAGTTAAACCCTTTTTATTCTTAACCCTTCATTTATTGCCCGTGGCTCGTGTGTCGAAACAGTAGTCTATTGGTTTACTCGAGTGATAGTCGACTGTTTGCCTTCCCTCTTTACGTTTTGGACTCATTAGTAGTTATATTCTTATGAAGATTTCTAATTTAATTTATTTTTAATTTCGTCTTAGCGTATTCAACAGCAGGGCTCGAAGTTATCAAGTTACGCTTGATAATTATCGGATAATTATGATACAATTTTTTTTCTTCGTGCAAATAAAGTATGACCATATTGGATTTTTCTCACGAGGCATTACGCAATAAACAATATACTTAACAAACCAATGAACTTGTATTCACTCAACTTTTCATATATCCGAACTGAATTTTTATGGTAAGGGGAATCCCCACGGCGGTTCGGGTGCGGCACATTGACACTTCATGCGTTCGGATATACGCAAGTGCGGAAATACTCGTTCGGATACAGTTCCTTTCACAACGCAACTTTTTGTTATTATCAATCGATATTTATCAATTATCCTTTCGAACCCTGTTCAATAGTCTATTGAATACGGCGATACTCGAACGAATGGTCACATACACAAATTTATTCGGTCGGTTTCGGTTTGCTAAGTTACGTAGCAATGCCACGCTACGAAGCTCGCGGAATACAAAGTCTACGGGACAGGTAACTCAAAGTACACCGTATTAATAACTTGTAAGACCAATCTTGAAGATGCGTTGAAAAAAAATATTATTTCAAAATAATAAATAAATATGTGTGGACATTTCACACAACGCCATCTACCTCCAAACTAAGCAAAGCTTGTACTATGGGAACCAGATAACTGATACAATACTTATATACATTTTGTTTGTAAATACATATATAGAATACGATATAACACCCAGACACAGAACAAACATCGATGTTCATCACACAAATGTTTGTCCTGGGTGGGAATCGAACCCACAACCTGCAGTTTCAGATGGGATACTAGCTAACGGGTCAGTCATATCAGTCAGTCGGGCCAATATATTTTCCATATATATACGCTATTTTCACTGCTTACTTTTTTGACTATACTTTCACAATTTTAGTCGTATGCTGCTTTAGAAGTAATATTTTAAACTTTTCAGAAGTTCCATATTGCCTACGTTGATTATTTTAGACCCTATTATAATTATATAGGTTTCAGTAAACTAGCTTCTGCCCGCGTATTCGTCCGCGTGGCCTATAATAGGAAACAAAGAAATTTTTTTCTGTCCCCTATCGCACACACACACACAAACACACACTCACATGCACACTTACCCTCATACTTATGTCCTACAATAACCATTAATAATATAGATTTAATTTTCTTACCTTTAGTACCGATCACCTTCTGTGGTCTTCTTTTGTAATATTTTAGTTTTATTCTTAGGTTGTACGTAATAATTATTGATTCAATTAGTTTCTACATAAGTACTAATTAAGCGTACCTATGATTTTTTTAAATTTTAGTCCTAAAGTTTGGTTTTACTGTTGCCACTCATCAAATTATCTTTAGTTTACTGTGTTTCTCCATATTTATGTTAGGATAATTTACACCAGAGTCCCAAGATACAGGCTTCGTGCTTAGTTTGGGGCTCATAGTTAAGTATAGTTTGAAGGAAATGTATATTCTTGCACTGTGATTAAAAAATTGCAAATATAATTTTTTTGGCAATAAAAATTATCTTATCTTATTTCCCCACCCATTTTACCCTCTTAGGGGTGGAATTTCAAAAACCTTTTCTTAGTGGATACCTACACTTTACAAAGAACACACCCTCCAAATTTCTAGTGTACAGGACCAGCGGTTTAGGCTGTGCGTTGATATATATAAGTCAGTCAGTTATGAATTTTATATGTATAGATTCTAGCATCCTAAGATGGTTTTGTTGTTTCTAAGTACGTTATGCCACAGTGCCAAGTGTGGTCCGTGATACAGTAGCCCGTTGATCAATTTTGAAGAAGTCTCCTATGGAGGGCCCTTCACTACACGACCTCCTTGGGTGTTGGGAGGAAGAGTTGACAATATACAATTTTTTTTTTGTATGGCTTCACACTTTTGTGTATGGGACCGTACAAGTATTACGTAAGCAGATTTATTACAATTATTTACCCTCCCATCCCCCTTGTCAGCAAAAATAAGCAAAGCTCTTACCCCCTCCCCCAATGCTTACGTAAACATTTTTCAATTAATGTATTGTTTTTTTAAATATTGTGATTATAATGTTTAGTGTTTCAAGCAAAGACTGAAAAGAAATGTGAGAGTTGCTATTCGTAAAAAAAGGTAAATAACTGCCTTTTTATACGATGGCGTAATCATCATCTAGACACAGTCCAAGTCATAAAGTCAAGTCGTAGTCTAGTCTAGTCAAGTCATACATATGCATGTTTTTGTGTTAAAATGCAACGTAAGTAACTATATTGTTACTAATGCAACGTAAGTAACTATATAGTTAAATCGTTTCCAAATTATGTATTCTTTATAATATTATAAATCATACATAATTTGGAAACGTCTGAAACTACTCGCTAGCTACTTGATTGAATACACAAAATCTATTTCCTTGATGGGAATCGAACTCACAATCTACAGTTCAGAAGGCAGAGCTACTACCAACTTCGCTGTGAGGCCATTCATGTTTGAAAGACACCTAAAAGTGAGCAATTACATAATTACAAAACTAAGCACATTGTCTTATAAATAATTAAACTGTATACAATGTCACATGTTATTAATATCCCGATGATCGTCCAAACCCCGATAGCGGTTCGGGGAAGAGCCGCTAATGTGCGGGTTCTCCGCCCCTTCCTGTCGCGGGTACATTAGCATGCGCTCGCGCCGTTTTACTGCAAGCTGCTTGAAACGTTATGCGATAATTTGGGATTAGTACGTTATGGAAGATTCTTTGCTACTCTATGGTAGTGTTTCTGTTACTCTATGGTAAGTATACATAGACAAATTAGTTATTGTAGCCCAGACATTAAAACATACAGAAAGAAATAATGTACGAAGCCAAACGAAACTATTGGAAGGCTTGTCCGCGGTGAAATAAAATAAAATACGTCCGCACTCGTCCCTGTATATTGAGAAGAAAGAGAAACCACAGATAACATAGAATTACGGGTCAGTATCGCACAGATAGTAAATTATGGTTTTCAACTAACGTAGCGATATCTCCAACTTATTGATAAAGTACTTAATAGAGTACGTGCTACTCTATCTATACATATAAAATTCGAAGTCCTGACTGACTGACTGCATGACTGTATAGTATATCAACGCACACCCTTAACCGCTGAGACTTGAAATTTGAAGGGCGTGTTCTTTGTAAAGTGTAGGTACCACAGCAGAGAGTGAAATGGGTGTTTGAATTATTTTCCTATAGGTCACACGGGGGAAGCCACGGGCAGAAGCTAATGATGTATAAGTCTCTAAAGCAAATGATAAATAGTCAATTGTTTTTTCTTTAATCTGTGAGAGAATGAAGAACTTCCCATAGACTGTAATTAATAAAATAATTTAAATGGACCACTATCGAGAAGCTAGATTATTGTTTTCCCTCTTTTATTTACATGTCAGGATTTAGTTATAGGCAGCAGATTACTTTCAATTTCACAACCAAAACTAAATGCAAATAATCCTGCCCATACTCAACGCTTTGTTTTAAATCTTTTCAGGCTTGAGCAGATGTAATAAAAATGTAAATCTATTTGAGTTACGAGGTGCCGTGTCGTCTTTCCACCGTACTCTGGCTACCGGTTCTATTGTCACCCACGCCTAGCTTGTTTACGGACACCGAACTTTAAAACTATATTAGTACTATTTCATAGCAAAGAAAGTTGACTCCCTTTAGCTGAGCTGGAAATATTTTAACTATTTTAAGGCGCGTTATAAAATCAGAATTAACAAAAAGCACTTTTTTGAAGTCGCTAATGTGACGTGACGTGTGAATATAATCATCTGAAATAAATTATGTAAATTATGTAAAAAATAAAACGAAAAATAGGAATGACCGTACATAACTTGCTTTAGATTTTCTAAAATAAAATCGTTGTAATGACCACAAAAAATATTTTATGAACGTAGTTCTCCAAATTTTCAGCGAACACAACACATATTTTTTTACAAATTAAACAACCAAATTAACCAGATAAAATATTTATTTGATATCCATATTTCACGTACAAAAAACCCGAAAATTCATGCGCAGACCAAGTTTCGACACTAAATTATGATCTGCGATTTTCAACTTTAAACAGAGATATATAGAGAAATCTAACAAAAAAAAGGAACGTGCTATAAGCCTGAACGTTTGTTATGGCGACAGAGTACTAAAGTATTGTTTGTGTTGATGTAAATTTTGTTTTCAAACTTGTGTTTTCAGTTTGCGAAATAGTATAGAATTGATTAATCCTCAGCACGAACCACATGTACATTATATAAAAACTTAATTCACTGCAACATTATATATTGATAATCTGGCAAATATAACTACTTAATTCGTCATCGTCATCAACAAACAAAAAAGCAGGAGAAACATACTGGACGTTTCTACTGCTTTTTTTAAATTGTTAGATAGGTTTGCATTTCGCCACTAGCTCACCTGATGGTAATTTAGGAGCTGTTAAAATTTCGTGCAAGAGGATTTGGAGGAGAGATTTTGTATATGAGAAGCTAACTTTACAAACACTTACACAGTCAAAGCATATCCATACAATTTTGAAAAAGAAATGATAGACTCATCAATTCCAAATCTGAACTCAAATCAACGCGACGTGTGCCTCCGAAAGCTCCTAGTTTACCTGATACTGTGAACTATACTAAGTGCCATACTGTTGTTTTTAGGACCAATGTTGACTTGCGACCGTGTGTGGTCCAATGGTCAGCCGATACATCCGATAAAAGCTCAACTGACATCAAAGATCAAGCTCTTTTGAATCTTCTGAACGCTGCGATAAGGTTGCAATTACGTTAATGATATAGATGGTTATACGGAGCGGTTTGAGATGTTTAGCTAAATAAGACAGTGTTGCCTTTGAAAAAACTAAGGATAATAGCGAAAGTGTTAGGTCGGGCTGGTTTGTTAAATTTTGTAAACAGACAAATTGAATTAACGTAATTTTTAGTCAGCGAGATGCAAATGTTCTGAAATTGCATCGGATGTGGAGGGATCACCAGACAGTGAGTGGGCGCCATTGCCATTGTATTCTGTGAACTGACGTTATGATATTACGCATGCAGTGTTGCCAAGCTTAATTAGATCATTTGAAATCGTCTTAAACCTGATTTAGGATTAAAAGAAGAGCTGCATGATCGCATTCATTAGATGCCTAAACTAAAAAAAAGATGTGACAAAACTTGGCTAATTTAAAACTATCCCTAGTTTAGCTCCAAAATAGTGATACAACTCATGTAAACAATACGTGTGCCTACGCCACGTAGCTTAGCTACGCTACAAAGCTCATGAGAGGCGTTGAATGTTGAAAAACATTTTTTTGTTAAACAAAAGTTCTGTGTTCATAATATTAATTAATAATAATAATTTTTTGTTTATTTTTTGGTTGGGCTAATGCTATCGATTTTTACCACGAGACAAATCTAAAAAGTCACATGGTACTAGAAAAACTTATTATTTTGAGATTTTTTTCATCATATTTAATTTCTTATTTATTTTCGGTTTTGCGAAAAATCTTATAACAAAACTGGTATGCAGAGTAAATGTAAGAAGCCTTTAACTGGGGTGTTAGTTTTAAAGTTCTATACATACTTTGTAATTTACGATGCGCAAGAGTGAAGTTTTCGAACGAGCTGTCCGAGCTGACCTTTTTTTTTAATTTTTTGGCTCCACACTTTTGTGTATTTAGCCAGTGTTAAGTAATTGATAATTTATCAAGTTAATGATATTTCACACAAATATGTGTCAAGTCATAGTCTAGTCAAAGTCATACTCCTAGTAAAGTGGTGGTAACTTTACTTGAAGCTTCTATGGAGTTTTGGAAACAACACGAAAAGAAACGTTTCACCATCATTATACCATTTTCCCACACTCACGCCTATAATCCAGCACTTAACGAATAGAACGCCACCAATTTTATGCACTAACACTGAAAATAACACAAGTTTAGGAAAATAATACAATGCGGTGACGCAATCTATTTCAATTTCCCGCCAAAACCCGAGCTGAACTTGCTACTATAAAATTATAAAACTCGAATAACCGTTCAATCCAACGATATGCCGTCCGCTGGTCATTAATAAGCTAATGACAGCACAGTTTGACAGCTACTTATCGCGCCATCTATCGGCCAGTTTAATATCGTACGCGTTCTAAACGTCAAAACGTTGTGATAGGCACTGCTTCATTTGATTTAGTACCCCTTTCGTTGGGACTTGCATTGATTTATCAATTATTATTTAGAGAATGTGCTCGTGGTATTTTTAAACCACGATCTTACTTACATGTCGTACAGCTTGAATTCAATCATCAATTATTTTCGATTATCTGATTTATGTAAGTGGTGCAGCGTGTAAGAGTTGAGGATTAACATGGTTTTTTTTGAAACGCCTTTTTTTTTAACTTAGCAGTCCAAGGAGTGCTAGAGATGTCAAATTCGATTTTAGTTTGAGAACGCAACAAAAATCGATCAATACAAAACAGTTTTAGAACCGAGAATCCTAAAGTTATTCCTCGTTTTGGCTTAAATTTATTCTACACCCGAAAACTTCCTTCGTTTGATGGTCTATCGGGTGATGTTGGCGAAATTTTCGTATCTTCTCTACAAAAGCCACGAAAAAAGAGTTGAAGTTGAAGTTTTTCCCAGATTGCTAACTTGAAAAGCTGCCAAACTTTAGTGCAGACGGGCACCGAGACATAATTATTAATTATATTATATTTATTTATTGCTCTTAATAAAATTACATCAACACCAACAGGAAGTTCGTAGAAGGTTTTATTTAAATATTATAACTTTTTCAATTTCATTGATCTGATATTTTGATTTATTCGTCGATCTCCATCTATCGATTAAAATACAATGCACGTTGACAGATCGGCTGTATTCGATTACGATTCTGTACGACTGTTGTTTGTACGACTATCGGAAGGGTTCGTATTGATTTTTGAAATGAATGTTTGCTTTTATGGGTGACTCTACGTAGTATATTGAAGATCGAATAAAAAGAAGAAAAAGTTTTTTAAGATTCATTTACATAAAGAAAAATATGAGCTACATATTTTTGAAAATATTATGGTAGTTACCTAATCTATTTTTAGGTATACATATAGAATATACTGTAGTAACATTTGTGTAGTTTTTGTATGGTTTGCTATACAATTTAGTACTTACATGGACCACAAAAGTTTGATATTCTTGAATTATTTTAAAAATAGTTTATAAAATTAAATAGAGTTTAAAAATTCATTTCTTTGGTCGAACGAAAGGTCGAAAGCTCGGTACCAAATTGGAAATGAATATTATTAATTTTCATGAACCTGCACGAGGTAGAAATTGCGAGCTGTGTGATGTGTAGAAGTTACAAAACGATTATTTACAAGTTAATGTATACCTTAATACTTGAGCGTAATTTTTAAAATAAAATAAAGATAATATTTTTACACTACATATAACACTACATATATTATATCCGACGCAAAATAATTAGTTTAAAAAAAGCGTTTTAACCGATTTCAATCACGATGAGAACATTATCAATTTAGTCGAAATTGAATCACGCATTATTACTCAAAAACTACTTGACAGATCTTGATTAAATTTAATTTGGGCCACACGGGAAGCACCAGCTTTCAAATAAAAAAGTATCAAAATCGGTTCACCCATTCGAGAGATCTGAGGTAACAAACATAAAAAGCAGTCTAATTGAGAACCTCCTCCTTTTTGAAGTCGATTAAAAATGCCTAAAAATCTATATTGTTACATGCTATAAATCTTCGATTAAAATCGATTGGAATTCGTCAGACGCATTCGATGTGATAAATTAACGATGTCTGCATATCGATAAGTGACATTACTTTGTTCACATCGAGACGGGGCGTTGATTGATTGCCGGACAGGTTACCGTCGATATTGATTCCACTTGCTTTTAGATAGATGTGCGGGCATTCTGCGAAACGTTTCATTCTTGTTTTATTGCGATCGATTTAATAAGAATAATTTTAATGTAGTTTTTTTTACTGGAACCTTTATTTTCAAACTAAACACTACAATGGTATAATAATCAATACTAAACACTACCTACTACAACAACTAAATCAAATCAAATCAAATAATCATTTATTGACATTAAAGGGTTTCATACATGTTAATGAGTCCATAGACTCCCGAACTAGTGAGTACACTGTATTTCAGGAGCCAAGGCTTCTCCCATCCTATGGCTTATATAATTATGTCAGTGTTAAATTTATTATTAATGTAAACTTTAAACAAGAATAAAGAAAAAAATAATTATAAGTGTGAGTGCGTGTGTGTGTGTGTGCGCGTGTGTGTGTGAGTGTGTGTGTGTGAGTGCGTGTTGTGTACACGTGCGTGTGTGTGTGTGTGTGTACGTGTATGTGCGTGTATGTGTGTGCGTGTGCGTCGATATTATATTAATTATATTATGTAGCTACATTAAACTAAACATTTGGACTCTAATACTGGTAGCGATGACCTATAAAGAGTCCAAATGCTCCAGCCCACTACACAGTACCCAACATGCTGGCAGCATTGCCCGGTTTTTTTTAAATGTAAATTTATGATCGACATTTAACTTTGTTCTTTATAGATTTTTTACTTTTAATCAAATCGTGCGTATTGGTGGATGACCTCACGATATTTTTGTTCACTTTTGAAGGAACGAGTGCACAAAATTTGAAAAGACAATGGTGCGGGCCGAGCGGGATTCGAACAAGGTAGCGTCGTGCGTCGGCTAGAAAGCCGCATGGGCTACCGCTGAGTCGCTTATCCTTACGTCACACTTACTCAAATGTATGAAAACTCGTAGATAAGAAGTTAGAATAAAATAAAGAATTCACCATGTGTTAGATGATTTGGGTTTTTTTAGTTTTTTTAATCATAGATTTAAAAAACTCCCAGACTATATTTGTCAGGAAACAATGACGCCGTTAAGGTTTTTAATTCCTTTGCTTGGTTTTGGCGGGAACGCGAAAAAGATTGCGTCACCGCATTGTATTATTTTCCAAAACTTGTGTTATTTTCAGTGTTAGTGCATAAAATTGGTGGCATTCTATTCGTTAAGTGCTGGATTACAGGTGGCAGTGTGGGAAAATGGTATAATGATGGTGAAACGTTTCTTTTCGTGTTGTTTCCAAAACTCCATAGAAGCTTCAAGTAAAGTGGCCACCACTTTACTAGGAGTATGACTTTGACTATACTATGACTTGACTTGATGACTTCGACTGTAACTTGACACATATTTGCGTGAAATATCAATAACTTGATGAATTATCAATTACTTGACACTGGCTAAATGCACAAAAGTGTGGAGCCAAAACATAAAAAAAAAAAAAATCCTTTGCTGTCTGTAAATGACGAATCAAAATGCAATGTACGGATTCGAGGAATTCCTACGATATGTACGGATGCCGTGTTTCCGTGCGTCTAGGTGTAGTATGGTAAAATGGCGATGGGGGAATTAAGTTCGGCAATTTCATCGCACAACGAAGACAAAATTAAAATTAATAAAAAAATACATACAGACGAACACATGTACCTCCTTTTTGAAAGTCCATTAAAAGTAGTTACTTGGTAGAAAATCCAGTGCAAAAAGTATGTCAGAGAAAATTCCGTTTCCTCTAGATTTTAATTCTCTAACCATTAGCTATTTCCACCTTACAATACAAAGTCTATTCTGCTGACCCACCTGCGGTTTGGGCATTAGTTTCCTGGACGCTTTACGAGCACCGCAAGTAATTAACCCGTGGTGAGGCACGGTTAGGGCACGGTTAGAGCTCGGTTAGAGCCAGACTAGAGCGTGTTTAACGATACCTTTACTATCGTCACGCGCCCATTGTCTTTATCTAGCATTATGAAACCTTACAATGTTGTGTTAAAGTATTTAATTTTAATAATAATTTGTATTAACTGTCAGTTTATGGTTGGGTTTTTAATTGCTTGTCACAAAACATGTGGCAACGAGAAGCGGACTCGGTTTTTAGATTCTTCGCGAAACCATGGAAATATCAAACTTAAAAGAAATATCTTGTGTGGTCTCTGAAAACAAAACAAAGTCAATTATATTTGTAGCAAAAATAATAACGCCCAACGACATTCATAGATCCTGAACCCTAACTAGGATTCCCTGTGTGGACCCAGAAACTACGAGAACCATGGCCCCACAACACCCAGACACAATAAGTATTCGCGATTCAATCGAACCCGCCGCCTCCGGGTTACGAGCCGACCTACTTAACCACCACACAACAGAGGCTGTCATGCTACATAGGATACCTATAATCCCGGAAAATAAAGAGTTTCTGCTGAAAAATAGTTGAAAATTCGGATAGGACCGCAGTGTGCTTATAGTAAAAATAAATCATAGTAAAGTCACAGAATAGTTATTAACTTCTATCCGTAGATGCCGTGATAGCCGTTTAAGAAACTAGTACCTAGGGACAAAAAGAGGATCTACGGACAGCAGCATTTTACTTCAATCTGCATTATAACCTACTAGTTGCGCCCCGCGGTTTCACCCACGGATAAAAAGTATTTTAATTATTTGATCATCCCACGGAAACATTTCACTTTTCCGGGATAAAATGTAGCTTATATGTTAATCCAGTGTATAAGCTATATTGGTACCGAATTTCATACAAATCCATTCAGCCGTTGGAGCGTGAAGGAGTAACAAACAAACACACATACAAACTTTCGCCTTTATAATATAAGTGTGAAGTGTGATAGTATGATTGCGATCAGTAAGACAGCCAATCGTGGTCATAATGGCAACTTCCCCCCATTCCTTAAATGTGTGTGTATCTAAGTATTAATAAGATTCACACACCATCCATCACGTCCGCTATTATCAGAAAGTGTTGTTGTATCTAAGATAAGCATCCCGTTATGGAAACCCGATTCGGAAATTAGTCACAAACTTATCTTCGTTTGACATATAAATAAAGCGCGTTATACAAACAGTAAAGACACCCGTCGATGCCATTAATTTACACAACAATAAGTGGATGAACAATTAAGTGTACGACTTTCGTACGAATAACATCTTGAGTTGAAGTAACGGGACAAACGGGAACAATGGATCAACATGACGAGGTCAGTTTCTTAATTAAACTGGGTTTTAGATTTAGAACGTTAAAAATTACATTGATAATTCAGCCAGCCACTTATAAAACGTGGTGTTAAATTTATCGTAATGTTCTATTACATTTTCGCTGACGTGAAATTTTTTCAGCGATTACGAGACAGCATTTTAAGGATTCATTAAATTTAACTAACGTTTATTAGTAAGGCCATATCATGATATGGAACAATACTGGTCGTTCCATACTGCTGATAATTATGTATGTGAGAGGATTTGTCTCACAGACGCTTTCCACAAAGGAAATGACACAAGCAAGTCGGCCATCTTCTATTCAAATATATGGACTAGAAAACCATATCCGTTAGTCCTATTGACCGTTTGCTTTCTGGTTAATCCCTTTGAGAATTGATTTTGCACGCCCATAAACCCGTGAGGAAATTCATTCATAATTTTCTTAAGTAGGTAGTAGTTTTCAGAAATATTTATGCTAAGTTTAGTCTGTAATACGGAGATGGCGCGTGAGAATTTAAAGATTGAATTCTGAGTTCAAATCGCTCAGACGTTATACAATAATAATAATAATAACGCCCAACGATCACTTACATAGATCCTGGATCCGAACTACGATTCCCTGTGTCTAGGGACCCAGGAACTACGAGGACCATACATATACTACGAGGTCCCACAACACCCAGACTCAGAATAAGTAAATGCGCTTTTTTTATGTGCACAAATACTTGTCCTGCCGCGAGAATCGAATCCGCCGCCCTGCCCTCGCACTTCGTTGCGTTCGAGTCCCACATACCCCCTGCCACCACCCCCGTGGTGGCAGGGGGTATGTGGGACTCGAACCCACTAAAACCCCTCCGTGATCCGACCGCCGCCGGGATGGGGCGAGATGGAGACGCACTGCATTAACCATCTCGCCCCGGGTTATGAGCCGACCTGCTCAACAACCACACCACAGAGGCTGTCAAATGTCAATGATTATCTTTAGTTGCATTGTACGAGAATATAAGATTTACTCGTAGATTTATCAAGGCTCTTTACTATATTTTATAGTCTTCCATTATTAATCAAATGTATGAAAATTGTAATCTGTGGATTGGTTATATTTTAAATAAAGTATCTTTGTATTGTATGATATTGAAACATGAATCTCTGCTCCAAATTTCCAATCTGGGTCAATAGTACTGATCCAAGAAGAACTTCTTAGTATTAACTATTTGTGCTCGTACTTTCTGTCTATCTCATGATCTCATCTTTATAATAATGCCAAAAAAAAATTTTTTTAATGGCCGGAGGCAGCGGCTTCGATTTCCGCAGCAGAATAAGTATTTGTGCATAGAAGAAAAAGCGCAAATACTTGTTCTGTGTCAGGGTGTTGTGGGACCATGGCCCTCGTAGTTCTTGTGTCCCTACACACAGGGAATCCTACTTAGTGTCCAGGATGTATGTGATTGTTGGGCGTCTTAAAAAATGCATTTTCTTAATTCAATTCACCAACGCTGACTTCTTCCTTGTAGCGTTTGAGGTCGCTTTCGACTTCCCTTTAAACTAATGACTCAAAATAAACAAAGATTGGGCATCACAAAGGCCTTTATAAGATGATCTCTGTTTGCCGTTTGAGGTATATAAGTTAATGCAAATAAAGGCGAGTTTCAGTTTACCTGACAATTCACATTTCATGCGGAATGCGTCAGAGAATCAACCGCGGATAATCAACAACAAAGGAGTAGATGTCGTGCCCTTTCGGAGAAATGACGAGTTCACTACAGCTCGCCAGTTTGTCGGTCCACTTAACGTCCAGCGTTCGATCCGTCGGCAAACTACAGGTCACATTAAATAGTTTCCCCGAAGTGTCACCCGCCGGCGCGCCTACACACGGCGCGCAATAAAAGCGATCGATTATTACCTATATGTGTGAAAAGCGGAAGGAATAGGACCATCGCCGCTCTGTGACACAAGCACGAGCTATACGTCCGCCGAGACACTCGTGAGAACTGTCAATATTTGACCCCAACGTCAGTACGCTTCGAAATTGTCTCAAAGGCTTTGATATTTTTCAATCGTAAACAATGATCTAATAGCTTTATTAGAGCCAACAGCTGATTGATGTCAATTCTGTGATTATTTAATCATTTCGTGTAGTTAGGTACCATCACCTTTGAAATATTCGTAAATATCAATTCATAATCTTGATTGCAGGAGAACCCGTTTTTATTTGCGCTTTCTACGCATAAATAAATATGTATAAAGGTATATTACTGCGGAATCTGGCACGCGTCAATCAAACGGAACGTACACGAAACCTAACGATTTGTCACTCGGCCATTTTGAGACATTCACAATAAGCCGCCATTTTGGTGACAATAATTAACTGATAGGCATCACCGTCCGTCCGCTTTCTAGTTTTTGTTTTCCTAAAATAATTATCATCACAATATGTGACTCGATCTCTTTTTACTTACCGCTGTTGCGGTATTTTGAATAAAATTAAGAGGCCATATGATTTGAAATTCAATAGTGTCGGCACGGTCGTGGGTATCTATTAGAAACTGGCGGAACCAATTTTTATGTACCTACGGGATGAGAATGAAAATGCACGTCACTCATAATGCAGTTCGGTGAGTGGATGCTGAGAACCTGAGAGTTGTATTGATGTGCGTGGATTCGGTAAGCGGTCGCTAAATGGCCGCCGTTGATATTTTCAGCGAGGCATGCGAGGCGTTAAACAGCTGTTGAGTAGAGCGTGAGGCGAGTGAAGCGCGTCGAGGACGCGGACGGGCGGCGCGCGACCGCTGACATGACATGACTGTTTGCACTCACGCGGCGAACGGCGCGCCGCCGCCGTCACGCCGTCAATGGGTCAGGTTATTTACCTCTCCTTATCACCTTTTGTTTTGCTCAAATACTTAGCTCGTACCGTATTCCGGTAGCTTTCAGATTTGTAGATGCTTAGGAGTTCGGCCCATCGTTTTAGCATTGTTTATGATTGTGTTTCGAAGACAATCAATCAGCATTACTATGGTGTTTACAATGAGTCACATACTCTAAGGATTGGTTTCGCTTTTACTCGTAACAGCAAACAGCGAAAGACTCATACAGACCTTAAAATGGTCAAATAAAAACACAGAAAGAATTCCAAATGTTTGCACAAGATATCGGCGTAGATCGAACATCGGAGTGAAATAGTAGAAGCCGAAGCTATTTCCAATGGAAGGGCTAACAATGAGGCATCGGAGGCCAATCGGCGATGCAGGTCCCTGTGTCCACATTAGCATCTCGAGGCAGGAGTGTGTGCAAACAGCGAGGGTCATCCGATGAAATGTTCAAAGGCTTTTAGTTCCCGAGAATTATTAAATGAAGGCCCAGGATCGTAATGTAAACACGGCCTGTTTGTCGAACCAAGAACCTGTTGCTTTGTCGACAGTTTGATGCGTGTCTCGTCTTATTGGCGGTTATTTTATGTCTGCTAATGTTAATGTGACTGAGGGCAACATTGTGACATAGATGTAGCTTACGACCCGCGATGCCATTGTCCTACTATATTCCCTTTTTATGGACCATTAATTCATGCGAATAACCAAATCCAAACATTTCAGAATATTCCGTTCTGCTAATGACGTCGGAATGGTGCTTTTACAACTTATTAGTATGAAGCTTGTACAATCTTTGGATTGCGCAAACGTTAAAGGCAGATTTCCCTTCAACGTCAACAATACGTTGCTCAAATGGGTTTTGCAACGAGCATTGAGCGCACCTCTGATGTGTGTGAATAGGATATTATCTAAACAAATATATGTTCTAATTCAAAGTTTCAGTTCTGTTTCTTAGTTTTTCGGGGCAATGCCGTCAACATTTTGGGCACGTTTCCTGCAGGTAGCGGCTTCTTAGATTAAGTTTTGCCACTGCATTGATTTTAATTTTAAACTGTTATCTTTCGTATTTCTTGTTTTGACGTTTCGATTATGTTTCTTAGTAAAACTTTCAAAACATTTAACTGTTACCGCAGATCCCAAAGCCCTTTCAATTTTATTCTGTTCCTTATAAAAATTCCACACCTTTTTGGACTATCTAAAGGTCCAGTTAAAAATGTATTGCATGATAATGTAAAAATACCTGTATAGCTAGGCAAATATGAATGTATACATTATGTCTAGCCAAATACCCAGGTAGCAGGCATACCGGGTGCTAACACCGCTAATGTGTGGACAGAGAGCTCGTGACGGATCCTGCTAATAAATATTCCAGGGAGCATGCCTGCGAACTTTAGCAGCGTTATCCGAGGGGGGTTAAGTGGTAGCTCCTAATGGACAGGAACTTTAACTTCTACATATTCTTATCAAAAAATAAACAATACAGTTTCTTTCAGGAGAACATTGTGATGGGGTTTAAAGGTTTATAGGCGTAGCGTTTGACTATTCTTGTTTAGTACCTTTTCACTGAAGATAAGTACCTGTTCACCTTTGACTTCACTACCAGGTCATGTTATTTATCCATCCACAAATTCATTTGGATTTTTGGAAAAAAATTATAACACTTTAATATAAAGTACTATCAGCAACAAGAAAACATTTTAATAAAGTAATACTAACTTGACTTGTGTGATGTTAGAATTGAATAATTTGCGTATTGTAAAGTGATCAAGCACCTAACATTTTCACCTCGCGCCAACCCGATATCTCCTACGGCATTAACAGCTCCACGTTCAATATTTTATTACCGCTCATATTTGTTTAGAATACCAAACATGTTGAGCGCACACGACATCTTTCATTACAAGTTTCTATTTGATTTCGCCTCATAAAATATACTCGCATGGATACGATTACGATTTCTATCACAAATATCGCATTGTATAAATGAACACTCTGTCATCAAGTATTTCTTGTTCTAAAGCAAACACTATCGATTGCGACGTTAAGTTAAATTTTAAGTGTAACAACAGCTAATTGTTTGACGGCTGTAGCTACTTCTTCGGTATCATTAAAATAGAGTAGTGTTTTGTTTAAAACGCTTTCGGTCTTATCTTCATTGATATCGGTGACTCTCGTTTTATAATCACTGTTATACATAAGTGGTTTAGGTTCTATTTTGACTGGATAGTGTGGCTTAAGAAAAAAGGCGTTAATCAACGGTGTGTCCTCCTGCTTCTATCAAGGTTCGGGATTCTTCCGAGAACGGAATGAGGTCCATTCCATGTTTGTACAAAATATAAGCAAGTAGCGCGCTTAATGGCCTCGGTGGTTGAAATCTTTCACTTTCCGTTTCTTTGTTGTTGTCACGATTTAAAGTGTATCAATGATGAAAGGTTTCTCAGTTCTATATGTGCTACAGTTGTTTCTCAACGCACATCTATCTACTCGTTTCTTATTGCGAAACGTGGAGGCGGCTCATTTACCTCGAAGTGTTAAGTTGTAGTGAAATTCCGGTCATTATTGTTGACTCATCCAATACAATATGTACCTTTTCATCGGCCCACTTGACAAGTTACAGTTAATGTTATATTATAAAATCACGAGTGAGATTAGACCTGGCTCCGCATACGGTTCGATTCTATTTATTTTCAAATTAGCACTATATGTGTTAACGTTATCCTACTTATCCGTACTGGCGGCTGTTGGTTTTTCTGTCCGTCACTTGATAATTATATATAAATATGCATAGTATATATACTAGTTATAGCTGAATATGGTGAATCTGTAACCTATAAGGTAGACGAACCTAAGAGAGATCGCTAAGTGGCTCATTTTATTGATATAACGTTTAAGTAAAATTGTGGTCACCTCGGGAAGAAATAAAAAGGTTGGAATCCAGTAGCAGTGTGGAACCATGAGAAAGAAAAGGCGAATAAAATTACCAAGCTGGAACACAGGAACGAGATTAGGGTTCTGTTGTCAAGATATGACTCTTTTAAAATTTTGCTGTGGAGTTATCTCTGTATTTCAACCAAGACCTGAAAGTAATTCGACTAATCCTTGCATATTTGACTACGCAATAATAACTGGAGATGTTATTTGCCAATAATGTTATTGCGTTCGTGATTTCTTAATTTGGGTGGCATGAATGACCATCAATGAACTTGTATGTGATAGTACCTTCTATCTAGTCCAAACTGAATAGTGTAAGATAAAAAGACAACGTTTTTTTTTAAACTAATCATCTAAAAATTTTTGATGTAAGCTCAACAAAGCTAAGTGAAGTGAGAAAGTGAGGCACAAAGGTTTGTAGTGATCATTGATAACGTCTTTCTTTATTTTATAATCAGAATCTGAGTTCATGCCTGAGTGAGTGTCTTGTTAATGTACTTTTAACTAGATATTTTAAAATCTTCATCGTTTCATCAGACACTTATCGTGGGGGGTTGTGATAATTACCACTTCCATTCCCAGAATAATAATATGATAAAAATAATAACGCCCTGTGCCTAGGGATACAGAGACTACGAGGAACATGGTTCGACAACACCCAGACTCAGAACAAGTATTTGCGCTTTTTATCTGTGCACAAATACTTGTTCTGCCGCGGGAATCGAACCCGCCGCCTTCGGTTTATGAGCCGACCTGCTCAACCACCACACTACAGTGGCTTTGAATATTCCCTTAACCTTTATAATCTTGTTCAATGTTAATAATTTAAAAGTAAATAAATATATATTTGTGGACATTTCACAGAACACTATCTAGTCCCAAACTAAGTAAAGCTTGTACTATGGGAACGAGAAAACTGATAGAATACTTCAATTCAAAATAATTCAATACTTAAATACTTTTTGTTTGTAAATAATTCATAGAATATCACCCAGACATAGAACAAACACCTACAAACACGATGACGATGAGATGATGATGAACAATTTTTATATATATTATTGTCCTGGGTGGTAACCGAACCCACAACCTACAGTTCAGAAGGCGGAGTTACTACCAACTGAGCTATGAGGCTAGCCAAATATTAAAGTAGGTAATGCGTGAGCAATTTCTTCTAAAAACTACGTATTAATTAGAAAACGACACATATTGAGTGTGAAATCTTTTTCATTTTGATAGGCATTCGTACGGAACCCTATAAACAGGGCATCGGGAAGGGTTGCGTGTCGTTCGAACGCGAGCGTTTATCCGAACGAAACATTTCACCGATAATAACTCAACACAATATAATAATGCGAATAATAAATAAAAATGGAAATAAAATAATAATTTTAATGCCGTAATTGTGGGCCTGCGGGCCGCGGCGGCAAAACGCGCTCGTTTCGAACAACGATTTGATTGCGGCCTCGAGTTCCTCAGTATTGAAATCTGATGGAACTTTAACATCACTGTTGCTTCAGTTATGATTGAATTTATTCACGCGTAAATAGAAATAGGTTTTTTTTGTTTTTTTTTTTTGACGGAAAAACGAAAAAGATTGCGTCACCGCATTGTATTATTTTCCAAAACTTGTGTTATTTTCAGTGTTAGTGCATTAAATAGGTGGTGTTTTATTCGTTAAGTGCTGGATTACAGGCATGAGTATGGGAAAGTGGTATAATGATGGAGAAACGTTTCTTTTCGTGTTGTTTCCAAAACTCCATAGAAGCTTCTGGTAAAGTTGCCACCACTTTACTGGTAGTATGACTTGACTAGACTAGACTATGACTTAACTTGATGACTTGGACTGTGACTTGACTTGACACATTATATAGTATAAATTAACATGACAAATTTGCTGGCTGTATTATCCCTCCTGTATTATATATAAGTTCATGTTAATAATAGGCTTAATTCATAAATATAAAAAATTATCTAACAAAAAGCACGGACCCAGGTGTCTGTGGAAATGCAGATTAATAAAAAAAAACATGACAAATTATTAATTACTTGACACTGGCTAAATACACAAAAGTGTGGAGCCAAAACAAGACAAAAAAAAGAAATGGATGTTTTCACGGGCTAAATTTATTACTCAGTGCCACTAGCTACACTGCCTATTACTAAGTGACGCTGTAAAGGTCCGTAGACACCAAAAGTATTAGCAAGTCCAAAAAAAACTAAAAAAATATATGGACTGTATGCTAGTTGTGCTGATTTACAGACAGTCCCAATCTCTCAAGGCTAAAACCAAGTAACTACCAATAGGTAGCGCCACAATATGCTGCAGCATTGTCTCGTTGAATCGAAATGCTGATTCGTTGTGCCTCGCATCAGCCAGGCGCTCTGATTAAACATTAATAATAATAACGCTCAAAGATCACATACATAGATCCTGTACTCTCACTAGGATTCCCTGTGTCTAGGGACTGAGGAGCTACGAGGACCATGGCCCCACAACACCCAGACTCGGAATGTACTTGTCTTTTCGTGGGATTCGAACCCGCCGCCTCCGGGCTATGAGCCGCCCTGCTCAACCACCACACCACAGAGGTCAAAATTAAATCACTAAAAATCAATTGTTGTAAGATGCTTTTTTTTGTTTATTGACTCCACACTATTGTGTAATTAGCCAGTGTTAAGTAATTGATAATTTATCAAGTTAATGATATTTCACGCAGATATGTGTCACGTCACAGTCCAAGTCATCAAGTCAAGCCAATCCTAGTGGAGTGGTGGCAACTTTACCAGAAGCTTCTATGGAATTTTGGAAACAACACGGAAAGAAACGTTTCATCATCATTATACCACTTTCCCACACTCATCCCTGAACGAATAAAACGCCACCAAGTTTATGCACTGACACTGAAAATAACACAACTTTTGGAAAATAATACAATGCGGTGATGCGATCTTTCTCGTTTCCGTCAAAATTCCAAGATGCTAGTTGTTATTATTTTCAAAAATGAATAGTGAATGTTGCCCACTATTAACTAGGTTTTCTTTTAAATTTAATACTTTTGGGGCTCCAACTGATTTAAAACCTATTTTTAAATTTATACTGAACAGCCAAACTACGTCGGTTTAATCACCGAGCTTGTCCTTTAAATATTTTATAATATAATTTGTCCCAATGTCAGGTAATATGGAGATCCAATTTAACGTTACTCGGATAATGCGACAGGTCTCATTCATCGAAATAAGTGGCCAAAGGCGATAAATTTTGTGGTTACCATCTGGCGTCACCATTATTACTTTTTACATAAATTAAGTAATGAGTAAGTACATACATTTTTACAATTACAATTTTACTAGGTGGTAGGACTTTTCTGCAAAGTTTGTCTAGGTAGGTACCACCGCTTAGCCAGTTATTCTCAGGCCAAGCAGTAGTGTGCAAGCACTACTGTGTTCCGGTTTATGTAGGTACACATGTTATCAAAAAAAAAACAAGTGTGCTTTAGAACACACGACTGAAGTAAAAGTTTTTTAGCTCCATCTATCGGCCGGTATAACTTTGGTTTTGCTTCGTTTAATGTTAATGTCGCCATTAGATAATTGTAAATTGTCATTTTACCGGACATACCAACATAATACTACAAATTTTAAGTAATTTTCAGCTTTGGTATGCTGACAGTGGAGATCTACGTAAACCAACAACTTTCAACTTCCGTTCGCCTCGCCACGCATTCACCAGCTTATATTCCCCAAGTCAAGCGTGCGTAAAGTTTTCCTTAAAAGAAAGTACTGAGCTGGCAACTCATCGACAACGCCTCTAATGGCGTAGTATATAATATACGATATACTCTTAGGGCAAATTCAAATTTGGATTGTCTATAGGTCATCGCGGCCAGTAATAGTCTAATTTTTTTTTGTAGCAGTAGTAGTTGGTAGTTTTTAGTATTAGTTATTATATCATTGTAGTATTTACAAAATAATGGCGTAGTTGTCCAATCCAATGTCCATAGTTACTTCATCACATACAAAAAGAACTCGACGAGTATCATACGCGTCTTTGGTTTTATTATAATTTTCTTGTAATATTTATTAATAGTTCTCAATGAAACCTGTTTTTATAAACGGTGGTCAATTCTAGGAATAAGAATGATACTTGTTCGCATATTTACGTAGACAGCCGACACCTCGCGACATTTATATGTAATTGAAGGTTTCGCTTCTAGTACATCAGCATTAATCTGTGGCTCTTTACCATCTCACAGGAAAAATGTCGTAATTTGTATAACGTATTTCAGGATGTAAGTCTCAATTTCCTTTAACGTGCGTGCACCTGCCACTTGGAATATAATTTCAGAATATGTAAGTCTTATAAACTGGTATAATTACACTAATGGGGAAATGCAATTTTCTTTCAAATGGATGCAATTTATTACCAGTTTGTAGGTTGTTGTAGAAATCTTGAAGCATCAACACAGCAAATGGGAGTTCTAATACTTCACAAATTATCTAATTTACGAAGTACATTTAAAAGTTTCGGTCAAGTGCGAGACGGATTCGCTCACCGAGGGATCCGTACACATGTGGTTAATTTCATTTTGTAATAAGACCAAATAAATAAAAAAAATTAATATAGTAGTAACAAAGTAATACTGGAACAGTTGTGGCAGCGACCCAAGGCAGTGCTCCGCTACATGAAGGAGCTGGGCTGGCTTGGGGAGATGCTGGCAGGGGAAATGCACAATACACCCCAATGCAGGCCTTACTGACCCCAAATAGAATTGGAATTAGAATATAGTAATAAAAAAATAAAAATTATTCCTTTGCCGCAAATCCATCTCGTACTTAGCCGGTTTTTAATATTTTCTGTTTTATAACGCAATCCTAAAAATAAATGCGAAAGTTTGTATGTATGGTTGTTTGGATGAATGTTTGTTACTCTTTCACACAAAATCTACTGAACGGATTTGAATGAAATTTGAATCACAGATAGTTTATATTAACAACTAAATTCATTACCAAAATCAGAATTGATTTATAGAAAATTTATAGTTTATATAGTGGATTAAAACATAGGCGATCTAATGAAATCTCTGCTTGAGCACCGACCGATGACTGAGCATCGTTCTGTAATACGGACCTTAGAACATCTACCAAAGTTAAATGGTGGTTGAATATGTGTCGTGGATACAAGGGAAATGTAATAATAATTCTAATTGAAATCAATATCCCCACAGCATACCATATAATGACGTTTTGTTATTAAATTTGTAACCGTGTACATATATGTTTTGACATATTCTCGAATTTCCATAAAAACGTAATTAAAATGCAATAGGCCGGGTGAAATAACCACTGGAGCTTCTAATGTAAATGCTGTCTAAAGCCCTGTTCATTTGTTCCAGTCCGCCCGGTCAGAAGGCGAGTCATCCGGCGAGCAGTCTTGCGAGAGTTCTGATGAAGGTGTCGGCAGGGATGCGCCGGCGCACCAGCCAATCCAACAGCACCAGCATCAGCCGCACCAGCCCATGCACCAGCCGATGCAGCCACAGCACATAAGCCATCACAACACAGTTGCGCATCAGCAGCTCAACCTGTCACATCATCAGCAAAGGAACTCTCCTAGACCGCTGGAGAGAGAGTTGAAAGTGAGTTTATCAAAATAGAATGACAGCCTCTGTGGTGTAGTGGTTGAGCTGGTCGGCTCATAACCCTGAGGCGGCGGATTCGATCGCTCGGTCGGCGCGGGATCGTTCGGTCGCGAATCGAACCCGCACAAATACTTAAATTTTAAATAGCAAAATATTTTTTTCTTCTGTGCACAAATACTAATAATAATAATAATAAAAGCCTTTATTAACAATCTTAAGTAAGTTACATTTCATCTTGGTCCCTAAACACAGGGAGTCCTTGTTAGGGTCCAGAACAAAGTATGAGATCATAAAAAAAAATTGGAGTAGATAATTTTATACACAAGTTTTCGCAGTTTGCTATTCTGTCATTATCGATTATCCAAGTTAGATCTAAAAGTTCATACTAAGTAGGTATACTGCATCTTTTCGAATAACCTGGATTTTATGCTATAAGCCAACACGTCTACGGCCCTTCTGATGTTAAGTATTCGCTGTAGCTTATGGTCATCTGTAACACTAGACGTGCCACTAATGCGTTGCTTACCTAAAACGTAATAGAAAATTTGTCCGCTGATATATTTCTAATATCTTATCTTTTCCACAGGTCCGAGATGACTTTGAGTCTTTAAAGTCCTCGCTCCATCCGCACCTGTCTTCACTTGCCTCCCTCGCTCAGGGTGCTCCCTTATCAACCCCGAGCAGTGTGTTCGCGCTAGCCGGAGGCGGCGCGTCTGGGGGCTTCCCTTATGCCCCACCGGCGTTTCTTGCGCCCGCGCCACCGCCGCCGGCGCAGCCCGTAGGCTCTGCATCGTCTTCTTCTTCTGAAGGCAGTACAGCTGGGTGGAGCTTCGAGGAACAGTACAAGCAGGTTCGACAGGTAAGTTGATTTGTGTGTCCTTTATATACCTATAGGCATTATGCTCAACGAAAAAATTAAGTTTAAGTTTTAACTACTAGGTGGTAGGACTTATATGCAAAGTTCGTGTACCACCGCTTTGCCAGTTGTTCTGTCGCTAAGCAGTAGTGTGCAACCGCAACTGTGTTTCGCATTAAATGGCACCATGGCTGGTGAAATTACTGAGCAAATGAGACCTTTAATGTGATAAACGGTCTAGTAATTTTATTACTAGACTGTGCTTATATCTCAGGACGACGACGTGATGACGTGCGCAGTGCAGTATCACTTGGAACTTTACATTTAAGATCTAGTGGCAATGCAACTTATGGGGGTTAAAAAATCTAATTAATGTATATCCCCACGATAATTTTTTGCCATCTGTCTTGTCAAAATCAGGATTTTCAACAAGAGATTGTAGTTCTAATAAATCATAAACCAAGAACGGAATTACTTTATACAAATCAACCGTAAATATTTACTCCGGTTCGTAATCGTTGCAAATCGATTTAGCCTGCCGCCTTATAAAATATTCAACTGTAAACTAGACATTATTAAAGTCTTTCAAATGACCGATGGGCTATTCTGTTTGAAGTCTTGGGCACTAACTATACATGTTAGAGGCATGTATGAAAATAGGGATTATAACAAAAACCGCTTTTATTACGAGCACTTCTTAATGTGGTGGATATGAAATTAAAAGGTTTAAAACCTTAGTTAGACGTTTAAAATCTTAGGAGTTGGAGATATTTGGCACGGTGGCAGGGCATTAGAAATGCTAGTTTACAAATGAACCTTTTAATGGGGGTAAACATAATGTAAGACTAGTTGCGCCCCGCGGCTTCACCCGCGATACAAAGTATCCTATGTGTTAATCCAGGTTATAAACTATGTGTTCAATTTTTCAAATCCCATCAGTAGTTTTTGCGTGAAAGAGTAACAAACATACATCCATACTCACAAACTGTCGCATTTATAATATACTAGTTACGCCCCGTGGTTTCACCCTCGGAAAAAAGTATTTTAGTTATTTAATTATTTACTCATCCCACGGAAAAATTTCACTTTTCCGGGATAAAATCTAGCCTATATGTTAATCTAGTGTATAAGCTATCTTGGTACCGAATTTTATCCAAATCCATTCGGCCGTTTGAGCGTGAAGGAGTAAAAAACATACATACACACAAACACACATACAAACTTTCGCCTTTATATTATTAGTGTGATGTGATTAGTGAGATTTTTAGTTACATCTTTAGATGAGATAAGGTTACTCATGTTGTTACTACATAACGGCCGAGCTAACCCGTTATCCCTTTGTTACATATTTCATTGGTTTGGAAAGGGATGTCAAAACAAGTGAGGGGTCATTCCGACCCCAATGCGTGGCAACACACGTAATCCGATGTTATGAGGGACGCGACAGATTGGACAACTTCATTATTGTGTTTATACATCGCTGAATATGATTTGCTTTGAAAATATGATTGCAATGCCTTTTATGTTTCAGCGGCTTAATGGTTTGGGATTAATTTTTCATGAGTAGGAACTTAGTTACTTGTTTTTTTTCTTTTTTGTGGTAAAATTACTCTGTGTTGTTTGGATCAAAGTGACGTGATCTTTTTTACACATGATCGTCAAAAGTTCTATAAAGGTTTTAGATACTTATCTATGAAAGATTAGTGCCTAAATCGACACTATTAGGTACTTACCTAATAGTGTCGATTTAGGCACTAATCTTTTTCTCTCTTACTTACTTAAGTATAAAGGGATATTGTGATTTTCTCTCATTCCTTTGCAGTTGCACATTTAGGTGTAATGTGGGATTTTGAATCTTATTTACAAGTGTTAGATATTGTATTATTTTATACATATACTAATTGTCAAATATGTTTATGTTCGTTTGTTATGATGAATATAAGTTGGTATTTTTAAATTATCATTAGATTAGTTAAATATGTCGTCTAAATTAGTGAAACTTGTTAATAAAAATTATCAATTACTATTAAGTACCTAAGTGCTTATAGAATTTAATGATGTCGGAAACCCTGATATACTGACACGAATAAGTACTATAAGTAGGCATGTTTTAAGGCAAGTTTACTCATTTAAGTAACCTACCTGCCCTTATGAAAATTTTCATTCCTGACGCATGTTTATTCTTATTTTTACATTTATGTCTACCGTGAATTTTAAATAAGCGTGCACGTGTACCTACTAAAGAATGAAACGGCCGATTTTATTTTTCTTTTGGCTGAAATATTTCACAGCTTGTTATGCTTGGATACTTTCTTTGCATGTAATCGTGAGGAGAAACTCCTTAATTCACAAAAGGATATGTTTAAGTTGGGAGTAATTACTATAGGAACTCAATTGAGTGCCTCTAATTGGGTATCAATTGGGTTGAAGTTGATGCCTACAGAAACGAAATAAAGGAAACTTAAAAAAAGTTCGCTACAAGACCGCGTCACAAAAAATAAGTATTGAAATTCGATAAATGAAATTTGTTAGTATGAATATAATTTATCGAATTTCAATTGAGCAGATTCATTTCAATCAGCGCCATTTCCGCGCAAACTAAGCAAAGCTTGAAATGGGCTCCCGTAATCTACTCCAATCTAGTTAAAGTCACAACTTTTTTATGAGATCAATTAATAGACATAAAAGAACGACTTACATACGCCAATAAGATAATTTAATATCGATAATAAGGAACTCTTTGTTAAATTTACGTTTCTTGAGGCGATGTAATTAAGTTTATTCCAATGTTTGTATGGTGTAGTATGGAGTAATTGATGTTGCTAGTATAATTAGGCGAGGAAATTTGTTTGCCAGTGGCTATTAACATATGGAAATGGGTTTAATAGAGCAACTTTAATTATAATTTGGGGTGTGAACATGAGTGTACTTATTTTTTTTTTTTTTATGGTAAAACGGGCATGCTTTTGACAACAACTTACCTGATGGTAAGTGTCGAAGTTGTCTAAGGTGGAGCACGCTTGCCCATGAAATGCCCATTCACTCTTGACTTAAAAAGACCTAGGTTATACTTTGAAAGAAACACTGTTTTTGGAAGAGCATTCCATTCCTTGGCCGTTCGGACTATAAATGAGTCAGCAAAACGCTTAGTGCGGACTTGGGGTACACTAACAACGTAAGGGTGTGACGAATCACCAGGTCTTGTAGTTCTATGATGGAAAGGAGATAGGATAGGATAGGAATTTCGTGACCATTTATTGAATAATCGCTCTTTGCCGTAATACATTTACGTTTGAACACCAACTCGCCTGGTGGTAAGCGACGACGTGGCCGAAAGAAAGTACTGCATAAAGATATGGATATAATTTATTTAAATAAAGACCTTTTTTTAAGCTGGTTTTACTTTTCTGGTAGTTCAATAGTAAATAGCTAAACAAAAGTTTAACAAAAATTGGTTACAATGAATATTAAGGCGCTCAATTGTATCCATTGTATTGTATATTTAAGTAATTGGTATTATTATACCTTTAAAAATATAAAAATTACCTACCACCTAAAGATAATGGGTCCAAATTGCAACTGAACAATTAGTTTTGGTACATTCTCACTTCGACGGGTTCTTATTGTCTTGTCATTGATCAATAACCATGTGTTTTACGCGCCATAAGCCATAAGGCGCTCGTCACGAGCTTTTTAAGGTTCAACTACAACTTGTAAGGAAAACAGAACGTTGTGTCACAGATAATACAATAGTACACTCGCAGCTGCGTATTGCCAGTACGAAAAATATTAGGTCTTTACCTATGAAATTGCCGTTTTGTTTGAAAAAAGTTAAAGTATTTTTTTTCGAACTTATTTATTTATTTTATTCAAAGTAATCACCCCTGCAATCAATGCATCTTTGCCAACGCTGTGGCAGCTTATGGATGCCCTTCTTGAAAAAATCAGCAGGACGGGAGACAACAAACTCTTCAAAGGCGTTTTGTACTGCCTCTCGGGAATTGATTTTTTTTCCCGCTAAAAAGTTGTCCAAATTTTGGAAAAAGTAATAGTCGGTAGGCGCAAGATCTGGTGAGTATGGCGGATGAGGGAGAGCTTCCAAACCCAACTCATGCAGCTTAGAGACGGTCTGTTGTGCAGTATGGGGTCGCGCGTTGTCGTGAAGTAGCAGTGGAGACGACCGATTGACCAAAGCTGGTTGCAGACGTGCGAGTTTCGCCATCATTGTGGTCAGTTCTTCAATGTACACATCTGCATAATGCTCGCAAATGGACCAATATTGTTTTGATGCTAACATCAAAAGCTGCTGCCAGCTCAGCTGTAGATTGAGATTCATCAGCTTCCACAATCGCCTTTAATTCATCATTGTTGACCAAAGTTTCCGGACGACCACGAGGTTCATTTTTCAAGTCAAAATTCCCAGAACGGAACCGAGCAAACCAATAACGGGTTGTACGTTCGTTTGTACAGTTCTCTCCGTAAACGTCGTTGATGTTACGTGTCGTTTGTGCCGCGTTGGTGCCACGACGGAACTCATATTGCATAATTACACGAAATTTCAAAGTATCCATTATGAGGAAAAATGTTGAAATGTAATGAAAATACAACGTTAATCAATAAACCAAAGACTTATATTGTAAATAGAATGTCATATTTTTAAAACAAAATTAATTTGAATTTAGAATTCATAGCCAATCAAAACTTTTTTTTGTTTGAAAAAGTCTGTACTGCAATACGGCAATTTCATAGGTAAAGACCTATTATATGTTAACGGCACCATATAAAAAAAAACTTGAATTTAACCATTGAAAAGCGTTAAAAATGTGTTTTTTTAAATGGAGGTTTTGTGAATTAAATATTTATATATAAAAATGAATCTATGTTTCCCTTAGTCATCGCATCACGCGTGAACGGATGGATCAATTTCGCAAATTCATTTTTTGTTGTGTTTATTATTGTCAGGAGAAGTCGGATCGGTCGGGTGAAACCGCGGGGCGTAGGTAGTATCTAATAAAATCAGTATACCTTTGAAGGCCAAAGTTTACAATACTGAATTGAATATGTAATCAAATCAGTATACCTAAAGATTTACCTTCAAAAGTATACATTTTGATAACATATACCTATTATTCGGTATTGAAAACTTTGGAATCGTATTAATGTAAATATCGTTTAGATAGAGAACCCTAACGTGTATTCTGAAACTCGCACCTAACTATTTTTATTACCCAAGTTCGACCACACATTAATTTTATCTCACCATTTCGCTATTATACCAATTGCCATTCGCAATTACGACAAAAGCGACTTTCAAACGAAGAATCACAAAGGACCATGGCACATCCAATCCACATCTCAATACAACATTGTTAGAGGTGTTAATGTTGTCCAATCAAAATTTTATGAAGACTTATTACATTTTATTTGCATGCTCATATCTGACTTTTAATGTAGGCTTTTGATCCCTGTCATAAATGCTGTATTTTATAGATAACCTTCAGTATACAAAGACATAGCCAGGCCAGTCACTCGCAGTTATTGCGATCGTTATAAGGAATTATTGCATAGATGATTCCAACTCTAACAAAACAATACCTACCTAGTTAATACCTACGTTAGTTAAAAACTTATCAAGACAATATATGATATGTATATACTAACTTAAATATACTTATCATTATGTATAACTAGGTAATAACTATCCTATGTATATACTAATTTAAATGTACTTTTTATTATGTATAACTAGGTAATAAATATAGGGACCGGCTGCCATGTCAACATATAGGGACTTGGCCAAACGTTTGGTGGAAGCATCAGGTGACCAGAATGCCATTGCCATTGCCATTCAACGTGGCAATGCTGCCAGCATTCTGGGCACTTCACCAACTTTCCCCTCCACCAACGGGTTATTTTAAATTTTAAGTTTTTATTTGTTTTAAGTTCTTTGGTATAGTTTTTTAGGTCTAGTTTATTCACAGATCATTGTAATTAGACACCGTTTATTTATTTATCTTATGTCAATACCAAGCATTTCATTCACTAGGTAGTCTTAGTTTTATTGTTAGTTATAAATTCTTTACAAGCTGAGGTACTATTTTTTGCCTTATTTCCTTTCATCTAGGATCTCTCTTGTTAGAATTTTTATCCTCCGAGTTTTGGGAGACTTCTGACTTGGCTTAGCGATGTTTGTGATCTCATCCAGGAAGGACAGAGATGATTGCAGTAAATTTTCCTCTGTACAAAAAAGCTCTGTAACATTATTGGATATAGATTTTGTAACATTATATCTATTCGGCTACTTATCGTGTCAGACAATTTTGTTTTCTGCAAACCTAGATCATAAATTAGTAGAAACGCGAAAACACGATGGTTAAATCATGTAGGTAATACAAAATTAAATAAGTGTTTTTCTATCCTCATCAACTTTTTTTTAATGTTTTGGCTCACACTTGTTTATTTAGCCAGTGTCAAGTAATTTAATAATTTATTAAGTTAATGATATTTCACGCAAATATGTGTCAAGTCAAAGTCAAATCATAGTCAAGTCATAGTCTAGTCAAAGTCATACTCCTAGTAAACTGGTGGCAACTTGAAGTTTCTATGGAGTTTTGGAAACAACATGAAAATAAACGTTTCGCCATAATTGTACTATTTTCTCACACTCATGAATAAAATGCCACCAATTTTATGCATTAACACTGAAAATAACACAAGTTTGGTAAATAATTTAATGCGATGTTGCGAACTTTTTCGTTTTCCCGCCAAAAGTCCATCAATTATTTACAATAATATAACTACACATTAAGCCGTGTACACATTAAAGGCGGCAAAACCTCGCGACAATTATCGCGCGATTTGCACGCGCGACCGCGGCGCGTTTGATCGCGATCGCTCCAGTGGCGTTTATTCACGGCGGCTTTGTCAGCGATTCGATGCGATATTGTTCTATTTAGATATCGGTTTGTAACCGGACATTTTATAGTCTGTGATTTGTAAGAGCTGTGAAACTCTCCCGTGAAATGTTTGAAATAGATGATTACTATTAGGTGGTAAGACTTTTCTGCAAAGTTCGTCTAGGTAGGGAAGGTGCCAACCGCTTTGCCAGTTATTCTGCCGCTAAGCAGTTGTGTGCAAGCGCTGTTGCTCCAGTTTGAAGGGCGACCTGATCTCACGGTCTAGTAATCTTAAACTGTGATCATCATGTGTAATGTCTTATGATAGCGTACACCACTGTGTACGCTATCATGAATATCGGACTTTAAATAGGGTCCACTCTTCCAGTAGACGTAGTCTGCTCGATCCTCTTATCCCGGCAACGGCCCAAGCCGAGACTCGCACCCCAGGGGTGCCCTTGAGCTAGTTTCCTCCCACTTTTGACGGCTGGGCGCCTTAAGCGCCCGCCCTCCCGCCCGGTGACGCTGTAAGGGTCGGTAGAGACCAACAGCATTAGCCCGTTAAAAAAATCTCATGAACTACTATTGAACTCTAAAATATAAAGTGCAGTGTCACACTATACTTTATATTTTATCTAAGATAAAGTAGAAGTCAACAAAAAAAAGAGTAAACTAAACAAACTACTATTTAAAGAAGATTATATTTAAAAAAGAACACGGACCCTAGAGTCTGTGGTAAAGCAGAATAATAATAAAAAACTAACTACTTTACTAAGGTAACATTTTGCTTAGAATTGTATGATGTGTGCTTTTTACATGTATTTAAATCACGGAATACATAAAATCTATGATTATATTTAAATGATTCTTCTCTGTATAATTCTATGATTAAAATAAAGTGGAACCATAAAAATTTACATTCAAATAAAGGAAAGGTTTTTAAATAAAATCAAACTTGTATTTTTAGCAACATTGATGTAAATAGGGCGACTTCTGTGGGTACCACCAATTATTTGCAGCCTTGTTAAAAAACCTGGCGTTTTGCGACATGAAATTTAATTATCGCAATGGACTTTGAATGTTATGTAGGTGCTCATAATTTGTACGTACATGCACTTATAATATTTTATTACTTAACAATAATTACATTCATGCGTATGATTTTGGACACAATGCAATTAAATTTATAATTACGTTTACTTTGTTTAAAGTGACTAATAGTTTATCTTCTACATTAATAAATGAAGTAGGTACTAAATAACAAATATAAAAAATACATTGGGTATTGCGTTGTTTTTTTAAATATTTATATCATGATTTTTTAAGTAAAACTTCCATACGCACGCTTGACTTTGGGAGTAAACCGGTGAATGCGAGGCGAACGGAAGTTGAAGTTGGTTCACGTAGATCTCCGTTGTCAACATGACAAAGTTAAAAGTTGAAAAAAGACATTAACATCAAACAAAGTTATACCGGTCGATAGATAGGAGCTAAACTAAAGAAGTTTTAATTAAGTCGTGTGAACGATCGAAAGCTCACTCGTTTTTTTTCTTCGCTTCACGTTATACTCATATTTGAATCCGTAAATGTATTTTATCTATTCTTTATCTTCTTTATTTTATTTATCTATTAAAATAATATCTATACTAGGAACTACTACACTAGAAATTGTATAATTTTGTAAAAAAAATTGTTACTAATCACACTTAATATTATAAAGGCAAAAGTTTGTATGTGTGTATGTTTGTTACTCCTTCACGCTCAAACGGCTGAATGGATTTGGATGGAATTCGGTACCAGGATAGTTTATACACTGGATTAACATATAGGCTACATTCTAGGGATTTCCCGTGGGATGAGCCCATAATTAAAATACTTTTTATCCGCGGGTAAAACCGCGGGGCGCAACTAGTAAAGACATAATCATGTTTAGCTGATGCAATTACGCCACCTTGGTCTGGGTACTGAAACTTCCGATTAAGTTCATTTACCGAGGCACAATCACAAACAAATCGAGACATATATAAATAAATACAGTTGCATAGAGTGCAGAATCACAAGACATCCGACACGATAATGCGCACCGACTGACTCGATACATATGGCAGACATATCGAATTGAAAGCGCCAACTAATAATAATCGAATGTTATTAATTAAAAAAATGTGGGTGGTCCGGGAACGAATGCACCATTTGTGCGTTATTAATTATTTTAATAAAAATAATTATGATTATTATTTACGATGATGAATTTTCTTGTCACGTTCATCATGGTCTTGAATAATAAAAATGTAAGTTTTATATTTAATTAATTAAATCCTTATCCTTATCCTTATTAATATTATAAACACAAACGTTGAATGTATGGATTAATGGATGTTTGTTACACTTTTACGCAAAAACTGAATGGATTTTAATGAAACTTGGAATGCAGATAGCTTATACGCTAGATTGATACATCAGATACTTTTTATACGCGGGTGAAACCGTAGTTAGAAATATTTTATTTGTACCCGAATTCCACCGATTAAATGCGTTTGAATAACATTATATCTAACGGTTAAATTTGACAGAGGAAAATGAAAGGGAAGACCGCAGATAAAGTGGATGGATTGTGTACGAGTAGATATAAAATTATAAATGAATGAATGAAATAATGACGACTAAAAAAGCCCCAAATAAAATGGGACCAGGGTAAAAATATGATGAATAAAATAATAATAATATCGCACAACGATCACATAAATAGATCCTGGACCCTAAACTAGGATTGCCTGTATCTAGGCCCCCAGAAACTACGAGGTCCCACAACACCCAGGTGCGTACAAGTATTTGCGTTTTTTTATGTGTACAAATTGTCCTGTCGGGGGAATCGAAGCCGCCGCCTCCGGGGTATAGCCTTCCTGTTCAACCACCTCACCACAGGCTGTCAAAGTATAATATTCATACTCATTTTTTTTTTGAATGAGAATGCTGTTGGTCTTTTCGACCTTTACAGCGTCACCGAGCGGGAGGGCGGGCGCTTAAGGCGCCCAGCCGTCAAGGCGCCCAGCCGTCAAAGGCGCCCAGCCATCGAATATTCATACTCATGGATCTCTTCACAAGTAGCAACAAGTTTGTCGCAATTAAATTAACATCTAAAAAGGAAAACCGAGCGTAGGTGACTTGAACCATGGAATTAACACGTAATAAAATGCATTATTTGTATTATACAAATACACGGTTTGCGTCATTCGGCAGATCATAACTAATAAATATAAGTATTCTCGAGAATCTTGAACTATTCGATAGTAAAATACGTGTTATTCGTTGAAATGATTTGGCAATATCATTCGTCGATTGACAGAGATCGTAGGCAAAAGAGGCGAAAGGTTTACAGCGTTATTTTGTACGTGTTTCAGTGGTCTATCATCAGATCGTCAACGGAACGTAAACGTACGTTCTAGTGTTAGTTAGTTAGTTGTTTCTAGTTATAACAATTTATAACTTACGAGACCGTGGTCCGTGCCGCTGTTGGTTGCTAGCTAATCAATGATTTATCTTGTTTTATCTTTGTCTATATCAAACTTGTTAGAAAGAAACAAATATAAAATTCTACCGCTACACAATGATTAGTGAGGGGATTAGTATTATAGGTTTTTTATGGTATAATGGGCATGCGTTTGACAACAACTCACCTGATGGTAAGTGACGAAGTTGTCTAAGGTGGAGCACGCTTGCCCATGAGATGCCCATTCATTATCAGAATTGTACTCTTTAGCTATCTACACCAAAGAACAGAGTAAATTTTTTTCTACTCTCTCTGTGTTGTGGTGGTTGTGTACGTCGGCTTATATCTCGGAGGTGGCAAGTTCGATTCCCGCGACAGGACAAGTATTTGTGCACGGAAAAAAAGCGCAAATAGTTGTTCTGAGTCTGAGTGTCGTGGGATCAGGACCACCAAAATAATTTTACTCTGTTATTTTGTGTCTAAGATGAAATGATATAAAAATATGTTCACTATCTTAATTTATGTGCAACTCCATATTTTACCTTTTGGAACTGTAGATATCGACTGCACTGGGTTGGCACTATAAAATCGTTACTTAAATTAAATCAAATGCTTAAATTGTTCTGTCGACTTCTGACGTGAAAAACGAGAACGGGAAAGATAGTTAAATTTAGCCAATGCTTTTTTAAGCTTTTTTTAACTTTCATAAGTAATACCAATTGTCGTTAAAACTACAGGGTGGTTCACTATAATTAATAATTAACGACATTGAAATAAGAAGCGATAAAGTTTATCCACACGTGTGACATATTGCACTCTTTCGCGGCGCTCCCGCTGATCGAGACGCTTTACGTTTTATATTTTGTTGTCTAAGTATTAAACTTAAGCGATTTTCATTCGTAAAGCCATAAATTATCTCATAACTAAATCAGTATAGGCATCAAGTTATTATAGCATGTTAATAATATTACACCACTTATTTAATAATTAGTTTACATAATTCTGGGTTTCTGTAAACTTTTACATGAAAGTTTTTTTTTTTAAAAACGACTCAAGTAATGCTGCATTAGCTCCGTCTATCGGCCGGTATAACTTTGTTTTTGCTTTGTTTAATGTTAATGTCGTCATCTTGACTATTGTAAATAGTCATTTTACCGGGCAACCCAAGATAATAATACAATTTTTTGTTTTTATTATATTGACAATATGTATAATAATGAGACCTACGTGAACCAACTTCAACTTCCGTTCGTCTCGCATTCACCAGCCCACTCACTCTCCAAGTCAAGTGTGCGTAAAGAAGTTTTACTTCAATTAAAAGGATAATCATTATTTTAGTATCGCAATTTTCCTAACTTGCACCACTCGTCGCCCCCCGTGCACGCGGTCCCAGAATAGCGAGTCAGTTGGGACAACTCACGTCGGGTGGTGTCACGTCGCGAAGCACAAACGTTGCGTCAGTTGCGTACTGCAGAAATAAATACGTCTGGATACTTGATTTGGCTAGAGCATCAAACTAAAAACACTATGTATGCATTCACAAACAAAAAGTATCTAAGTATTGTATCAGTTATCTGGTTCCCATAGCACAAGCTTTGCTTAGTTTGGGGCTAGTTGGCGTTGGTAAGATGTCCACACATATTATTATTACTACTCGCATTTTTAGCAGTAATGCCGTCTGCACTAAAGTCTATTAAAATACAACTTAGTTAAGCAACAGTTTGAAGGCCTTTGTGGTGTGGTAGTTGAGGTCAGCTCATAGCCCGGAGACGGCTGGTTCGATTCTCGCTACAGGACAAGTATTTGTGCACATACAAAAGCGCAAATACCTACTTGTTCAGAGTCTGGGTGTTGTGGGACCATGGTCCTCGTAGTTCCTGGGTCCCTAGACACAGGGAATCCTACACTTAGCGTCCGAGACTTGTCGGGCGCAGTTTGTTTACCTACGCCAACAATTATTAGTAAAAATTAGCTCGCAAGAGGTATTAGTAGTAGGTTATTCATAAATCTATTATTATGCAGCGCGTCGACGTTCCATCTGTTAACGTGCACCTTTTAGTGTGTAAAACAGTATTATGATAAGTATTAAATCACAAGTCAAAGCGAACTCGCATATGAGACCAATGACTGAATTTATGCCCTTTTCTCTACCGCATCCATAGAGTAACGTCGTTTTTTCTCTAATCTGTGTGCATATCACGTGCATTCGACAAATGTGGTTTCATTGAAGTGTTAAAACGTTTTCTTCAGGATCGGTTACGATATCGCCTTGATTCTGTTGCAAGTAATCGTGCACCAGTCGCTCGTTGACGATTTGCATAACAATAGATTAACAATTAAAAACTGCACACATGGTGTACGTCCGACATGTCTTGTAGTAATAATTGGTAAACAGTAAGCCCGGTAGGCCGCGTGGCTTGAGACGCAATCGCATCGATTTGTTATAACTTTTAAGCTATAAAATAGCTGGTTTATATGAATGTCGTTTGCACAAAAGAAACTAGGCTGGTATCAAAAGTAAAATATGACCAAGAAGTTCACAAGAAAATATCACAGTTCCTATTTTTAAATATAGAAGTCCTGTGATATCAGCTGCGACAACCCATCAAAACAGCACGAGTCCTTTTTAAATAACATAAAAATAACAAGTAATCGTACAATTTCAAAACTTTTAAAACGATTGCTCGTAAACCTACACGATTTTTATCAATCCTAAGCGCGGCATTAAAGCTGCAGAAAAAAGCCTTTAAAAGCTCATTCGGCTTTAACTCCCTAATTTCAAGTGTATAAAACATTCCTGGTTGATAAACTAATCGAAGTCATGGACTGATAAGCCGTCTAGACGGTATAAATATCGTATACACTCGAATGCCACTACGATGGCTCACTTGGCTAATCGTGCCTCAGTTTCAAAAGAAAAAAAGCTTTTTACTAATGCCACTTTAAAAGGTTCACGGCGAATCTAATAGGACACGGTTGGAACAAGATTATGGACGCAGGGTGTGGTAATATGTTTAGTTATGGCTTGGGATAGTAATTGGGCTTGCTACAACGTTGAACCCAAGATTAAGTTTGGTGTTGGTTAAAAGTGTTAAGCACAGAGCAGAAATAAAAATTATGCTCGCATCATTATATATATATACTAGCGCCCCGCCCCGGCTTCGCACGGGTATTTAATATATATCTATTATAGATTGAGATATAAACTATCCTATCTCTCAAGTTGGATCGAACTGCACATGGTGTGCGAATTTTATTATAATCGGTTAAGTGGTTTAGGAGTCCATTGAGGACAAACATTGTGACACGAGATTTATATATATTAATATATATATATATATATAATCGCATAATTATATATATATATATATATACTCACTCTTCACTCTTGATACGATTCAAGTATGTCGCTTTTTTTTAGGATAAATAGAAATAAGTAAAAAATTCGTGAATATTTCACACAACGCCATCTAGCCCCAAACTAAGCAAAGCTGGGAAAGTAAATTATCTGGGAACTAGATAACTGACACAATACTTAGATATTTATTTTTTGTACATACATAAATATGACACCCAGACACAGAACAAACATTTATGTTCATCACACAAATGTTTGTTCTGGGTGGGAATTGAACTCATAACCTGCAGTTCAGAAGGCAGGGTTACTAACAACTGAGCTATCGGGCCAGTCAGCGTAAAGCTTCTATGAAATATCTCTGCATAGGAGTTATAACCAAATTATAATGTAAGTATTAATAATTATTGTCTCGACATATTTGTTTCAAAACAATAAAAAAATACCATTTAAATAAGATAAGTACCACTTTAAATACGTCCAATGTATTAACATCACGTTTACATTAGTTAAAAAGTATACAATAACAGACAAACACACAATTATTTAAACATTAAGGCTTCCGAACCTAATTAAGGAAAGTTTAAATGATAATTAAAAAAGTAGCATTCACACTGAATGGAAAGATGCCGATTGTGATTGAGACATTTTCTCACTACCCCAACGGACCTGTGAAGGAATAAAATGTCATCTTGTGTATGCTTTTGTATGTATTGAATTAGTACCCTTTGTATATGATTTAGGATGACGACATTGTTCATACCATAAAAAGCTTTGTTCTGAATAAAATAGAAAAACGTTTCTTCAATACTTGCCTAAAATTATATAACTAAACAGGTTAGATTAATATACATAATTAATACATATGAATTACATTTTGCAAGATGAATAACGGCTAAACTCACGTCAATTTAAAGTCGAAAATTACTCCGACCAGGTTTCGGACATATTCGATGTCCTTCTGGGAGCCAGTTACTAACGCAACCCGCGGCGGCATATGTCATACTCACGAGGGTTTTCAAACTAAAATATGAATTACAAATAATTCCTTTCAAAAAACGACTTCAATCCAATGAGAACATCATCAATGTAGTCAAAGTCAGATGGGTGTTCCTTTAATGGCGTAGGGGTATATTGAAGATCTGTTTTTTAAAATTCAAATTATAAGGGGATCTTATGACGTGTTAAAGGTTGTATGAAGAATCATGGGGGATATCCGCCACCTCTAATTAATAATAATAGTAAAGCCCAACGATCACATACATACATAAGTAGATCTTGAAACCAAACTAAGATTCCCTGTATCTAGGGAACTACGAGGGGTCCCACAACACCCAGACACAGAACAAGTAAGTAAGTATGTGCTTTTTATTTTTTCTGTGCACAAATACTTGTTCAGCCGCGGGAAAAGAATCTGCTACCGCGGGCTATGAGCCTGCTCAGCCACAACATCACAGGAATCAATTGATAATACTTAGGAGCGAGGTTACTGATGGAATCTCAAATCATTAATTCTTGCACATTTTGGTTTCGTGCGGACGCGCCCTTATGCTTCCACGTCTAATCAAGGTGTGTTATGTAGTTACTTATTTAACCCGTGACTTGAAATTTGGATGCGGCTGTTAGCGTCACATACGGCGATTGGACGTAATTAGCCTCAAAATGACCGTATGTACATAAATCTGAACGTACCAGCTTGTTATCGGACAAAAGAAATACACACGTGTAACTATTTCTTTTATGTTTATTATATCTCTTGTGTAAGTATATCAAATGCTGTGCAAAATATAAATTTATTCAAGAACAAATAATAAGTTTTTAAACAATAAAACTAAAATTAAATTAAAAACTATGCATTAGCAAAACTAATCTAAAAAGCCGCTACCAGTAGGCAACGTCCCCAAAATGCTGGCGTCATTGCCCCGTTGAATGGCAATGCTTAGTCTTTGGGCTAAATAGTGACCAGCATTTTGATCACATGTTGACTCGATCCGTCGTTCCGAAAGATCTTTCTCGTGCATAATTATGATGATTTATATGAAAGCGATTGTTTGGATTTGCTTAAGCTAAAGCATATTACATATCTGAATTTCGCGATTTAAGTACTCATATTTTATCCTAAGCTAAAGGAAAACTTTAGAAATAGGCTTGTTGACTTCTTTAATATTTTTATGTTGCTTTTTGTGAAGCTCTGCAGCTTTATTGCTGAAAAGACATCATGCGAACAGCCAAAGATAATGCTTTATGGAATGCTTTACCGGCGTCCGTATTTTCCGAAAACTACAACCTTGAAGTCTTCAAATCGAGAGTGAACAGGTATCTTCTAGGCAAGCGTGTTACATCCTAGACCGCATCTTCACTTACCATCAGGTGCGATAGAGGTCAAACGCCTATCAAATAATAAAAAAAAGAGGTACAGGTCGGCTGCAATAGCATGTAAGTAGGGTACCTGATATTTCAGTTCGTTTGGAGTACCTACAACTGAACTTTTCGTAGTGTTTAAGCATTGTAGTAAATGACTACCTGTTTATTATATATTATAGAAATTTTTTGGCTTCCATTTTAGGGCAAGTCTGCGAGTTAATTATTCTTTTACATCTTAGACTAAAGCTTACCCACTAGGCACTTCAATTTAACATTAAAACTTCCTTTGAGTTTCGTCACGAGCAAATGCTGCCTTCACTCCAAATACAACTTTCAAACCAAATCGTGTTCAACAGAAATCGAAACATTCGCAATACCTTGTACATCATTACGTGTTATTACATCCATGATAAATGTTATAAAATCCAACGTGTTGTCCATAAACAAGCGCCCCCTGGCGTGATGCGCGCGCAAATGACAAACGTGCGCGGATCGTGCGCCTGCGCAGCTAAATAATACGTGACGTCTGTGAATCTTGTTGTCTTTTGTATAAATTTAAACTGTCGAATACAATTGGATATTGAAGGTGCTTAAAAAACTTTGGTAGTAACTTACTTAAACGCTCATGCTGAAGAACATCTGTCAACTGCTTCATCAATATCATCATTAGTCTAGACGTCCACTACTGAAGAACGGCCTCCCCTCCCTCCCCCCCTCCCCCTTTGAGCGCCACTTTGAGCGGCTTTTTGCTTCCTGCATCTATCGTCTCCCCGCGGCTCTGACTAACACCCCTACCGCGTAACTGTTCTGGAAATCATCAATCAAGAGAGAACATGATTACCACCAGACTTACGTGGTAAGGCCCCAGGTAGTCAGTCCCCTAGTGGGGCGCCGGCTTGCGTTGCGTCTTCCGTAGTCGCCACTCGAGAACCTTTCTTCTCTTTCTTCATTGTCAACGTCTTGCAGATGAGAAATGCCATCCGTCAGCAAGACAAATGTTAATTACAACATTTTCATCGAGCTTTTATATAAGAGAAGGTAGTAGTACTAAAAGTCTAGTCGTTATTTTGTAAATTAGAGCTTGCGAACAAGTCATAAAAGGTGCAATGACTTCGTTTCGAAACAATGCAATTAACGCTAGCTTACATAGATTGCAACAGCTCTTCAGGCAGCGCCAGCGTGTTGAAACTTTCGATTAATCCATCTCATAAAACTACCGGCATCGTCACCATGTTTCAATAATATTTTACTAAGAATCAAGCTACTTTGGCATATAAATCAAAAGTTATTTATAATTTAAACGAGCAGACAGTCCTAACGAGTTCTGATGGAACACGCCGATCCTCCCCATCCTAAGTCTTCAATGCACTTACGTAACGTCTCGTGTCTATATAAAAACACCCTTCGGAGATCCAGTTGCAGCGAAGTGAAGCCACGCGCTAGAGCTAGTTGCATCTGTACTTCTGTAGTGAGAGAAGGCAGTTTTTATGTCTTACTAAATGCATCCTATGGCTCTACAAACATCAAAATACACAGTCTTTTACTGCAACATTGTCATCGTCACCATCCGAATCATTATCAAAGACATTGTCAACGTTTACTTAGAGTGAGTAAAATAAGTACATAATAACCTTCTTTTGTACCTCTAACTTGGTGGTTACATTGTTATTATCTGAACTTTAAAAGATGAATCCAAAGCATTTTAGAGATAACTTACCAAAAAAAGTTGGCAGCTTATGCAACATATTTTTGATACTAAAAACAAAGATTGTCAATACCTGGCGCTGGCTCATTGACGGTAAAAAGCCCATAATTCACATCAAACTTTATTCTATACTTATAAAGGGTCCATCTTACATTCCACAGCATCACAGTGATGGCATGGGGTGCAGTTCTTTAAATAGACATGCACGAGTCTATGCATCTGCCACCGCTGATAATTAATTTTGTTAACTTGGTGAATATATACTTTGATTTTCTTGGTATTATTTCAAATTCACAACGAGAGAACTTTGCCTAAGTCACAGATTAAACAATACTCTTTCCCTAATACCAACAATAGACAATACTACTATAGATCGAAAGCATTAAGCAGTAGATTCTTGAAAAACTTGGACAGTTCATTTTACTAACAGCCTCGAGCGTCTATCAATATATTCTGAGCCTCTACTACGAGTAACTGTCCACAACTTTGGACACGACGTAGAAAAGTTAAGTATCTTATAGCTATATGACAGAGTTCAAATTTGAGAGATTCACCCGCACTTCAAAACAGGGAACTTCGGAATTAGTGTATTAAAGCAAGAGCCCTGATGTAAGGTTTCTTTAACCAAAGGTGGCGCTACGGTATCGATGTATTGAGACTATTGGAAGCTCTCTGTCAAGAACGCCCTGTTAGACGATAGATCCTGCACTTGAGGGTTAGTAGTTAAGCTAGCCACGAGAAAATGTACTATCACTATGGTATTGATTCACCACGATGTGTTTCACCTAAATTTTAATAAAGATAAAGCCTACCTAAAGCTAGTGCAAGTGAATCCACGACCAACGGATCGCATCGCAAGCTGACTTACAGCAAACTGAGCTACATCGCTTTGACACGGTATTAAGATAGCGGAAAAGCCAAACTTTTCTGTTCCTTAAATTTAATCTAACCAGCTCCAAGTCGGATAAAGTTGGCTGACGTTACTACATTTCTTCCATCTCTACCTTTACCATCGACGTGTGTAATCGCCACAGAATAAAGAATAATTAATAATAGTTACTATTGTAGTATCGTTCACGTAGTTGACGGTCTGATGATCGCACTAGGGGTGCTGTACTTTAAATAGCCGCGCACGGGGCAAAGCATCTGCCATTATAAATAGCGCCCTCAGTAGTATCAAGGACGAACGTGTTTACGTAGTGATTTGTCGAGGCTTGCGTGAGCTGCGCTTGCGCATCCTTGTCCTGTCTTACAGTGGAGCTTTCCCCGTTATGCGCAAATTAAAACATTTTTTGGAACAAAAAATACTTTTGTTTACTTCTTTAGCGTAGTTACTGACGCAGCTATACAGCTTCGCTCACAGCTGTTCTGTTTTTATGTGGAAGCATATTTTGCGGAATAAATAGCGTGTCTATTATATTAAATATATCTGCGATATATCTTTTATAACTTTAATATAAATAGGATAATAAAAGTTTAGGTTTTGTTCCGTTTCAATGGATCGTAAAACTTTTCGCTTTCTATGTCTATAGTATTATTATTTAGCTAATCATCAGTAGGTATTCTCAACTTATTTTTTTTTATCCAAAGAATTTGCTCTCCTTGTATTTGTACATGATTTTTTTGGTCTATATGCGTTTAGTCATACCTAAAGCATTTTGTACGCCTTATTAACTTTTCGTCTTACACCGAGTGTCAGCAAAAATATCACATCTTCCAACTTTCTTCCTATTTCGCCGAGTTTCGCCCGCGTATTCTTTATTCTTCTTATTCATGCAAACTTAACATCCTAATTTTGACCGACCTTACTGGTTAAATTTTCATTTACTTAATTGACTCTGTATGAAAAACTGAGTTATCCTGGTAAAATCAGTGTCACAACTTTGTGAAGCTTTATCTTTTCTATGTACGAATAGGCCATCGTTCGACTGTAACTCACCTTTTGTTAAGCGACGGTGCCTTATCGGAAGACAAGTAGGTACGGAAAAATATTTACCCAATGTTATAAAAAAAATTGATTTGATTGACATTACTTATTACTTGTAATATAAGTTAATTAGAATCTAACAATAGTAGAGCATCACTCCTTTGAAAATGTAACTGTCTTGGAGCACTCTCATAAAAAAAGCAACTATGTTGTCACTGAATCTCAACCACGTGGTTAAAAGTTTAAGGCCAATTCGGAGATTTATCTCAAAAGTTCTAAAATCGTAGAATATGCACGAGGTGATTTTGGTAGTTATAGTTCCTCGTCGTTTTTCTGCATATTTCTCGAGAAACACAGTTCATAAGGTTTATATCTGTACTAAAGTGGCAGCTTCTAAATTCGTACTGAAATCCTTAGTCCCTGTTTCTGGTACGTTTTTCAAACTTGTGTCATATCAATATGCTGAATTACAGTACTCAATGGTTGAGACAGCCGATGATCAACCGGCAACCAATGAGCGATCAGTGTTTGGTCTGCCAAGTTGACACGAATTCAACAATCTTATACGAGAACCGTGGAAAATTGTTTCTTAGTTGTTTTAATAGGAGAATATGCCCGTCGGGCATCAGACTATTATTCTATACGAAGTATTAGATAGCGTTATACAATCGCTCTTATCCACCTTCAAGTTAGCTTTCGTTTCATGGACTTTTACGCGCATAATGAAGATATAACGCCTTACAACATGCCTCTTCCTTCCCCTAAAAGCGGAGATTGAATATTCATTATTTATATTACAACTTCCTTCGACCCCCGAATCGATACGAACATTTGGTTTTCAGTTTTTGCCCGACAAATTCCTATAAAATGTTTATCGCCTGCCTGCAGCCACATGTGGCCCTCTTCACTGGGAGATCGTTCTAAAATCACCAGATTGCCACCCCGGGCAAAAAATAAATAAATCCATAAGCCGCGACAAAAAATGTACCGAATCCTTCACTAGATTACAGATCCCCTTGAAATCTCCGTTATCGTCGAAACTTCAGAAAAGACTGATTCTAAATTTGAAAGTTCAATGTGTGCGCCTCTGCCTACTATAATCAATTTCGTCTGTCTTTGTGCGTGTAATTTTTAATTGCTTGATGTGTACGTGTGTTATGTTTATTTGCATGTGTTTGTGCGTAGGGCGGGGGTGGCGCAGGCGCAGCCGACCCGCGGGTTATCATATCCTGTTCTTATTTTAAATTTACAACGTAATTTTTTGCTTTAGCTTGGGTGAAACTGTGAATTATTGTACGTTTTAGTTAATTATGCCAGCTTTATAGAAAGGGTTTGATTTGGGTAGCGAACAATTTGTTTCATTGTCGGCACTCCACGATTCAGTCCATAAAATCAGTAAGTACAGCTGTAAAATTGTTGTTACGTGTTGGTAGTTGTTTGTAGGTTGTGCTTTGTCGGGTGAGCACTTGCCAATACGCCTTTATTGCTTCCGATTCGATCCACGCCTACGCCACGCGAAGTTTGCATTATAATCAAAGTTCTTTATTGAGGGTTTTGTCGTTGTACTTTGAATTTTTCATGTACAGGGCTGGTATACAGTAATAATACCGCATTTTTGTGTATTATGGGAGTTTTTTTTACTTTGCTACCTTTAAAACTTGCTCAAAGGAGCATACATTGTTCAGGGCAAATTAAAACTATTGAATTTATTTAATGCTTTGACTGACTTTTATGCTTGTCGGACTCAGCAAGTAGTTTCTCTGCCTTCTGAACTGTAGGTTATGGTTTCGATTCCCACCCAGAGTAAACATTTGAGTGATGAACATAGGTGTTTGGGTGCTATATTGTATTCTATGTAAGTATGTATTGTATATTTTATTTTTTATTATCTATACAAGCAAAAAGTATATACTATATCTTAGTTATCTGGTTTCCATAGTACAAGCTTTGCTTAGCTTGGGACAAGATGGCGCTGTGTGATATGTTCAGAAATATTAAATTATTATTTTTATATGATTATTATTCTGACGCAAATAGGTGAAAGTACCCTATTTTAGTCTTAATGGGTTTTATTTGAATTTCATTCTCCATATACAAAAATCTTGGTTAGATATACTCCACCATCTGGAGTTAATAATTTCCCACCGCATTTTTGTCCGCAGTTTTGAAGTTATAGCTTCAGAGTACATGTTTAATATTCCTTTGTATAAGGTTCAATTTCGACTACCTATTCTATTGTACCTGTTATTTATTCATTTGTTTCTAGTTCTGAACGCCGAGTCAATTTTTTTATTTTAATCTGAGGTTACCTTATATTTTGCAGGTCACTTAACTCCCGCCACTGAGGGAATTTCGTGACACTTGACCCGACCTAACGGTGCTACATCGAGGCGCCATCTTTTTGTAACTGTTTTTAGATAATATATTTCTGGAGTTCATTGTTTTTAGGCACATTCTTTTTAACCGACCCTTTTGGTACCTATAGCTTTCCAGACGATGACTATCCGATAGATTTAAAATAAAAATATAAATTATTGAAATAATTAAATTAAATAAAAAATAATTTATGAAAATAATGTAGAATTGAAAAAAAGGACGCAAAAAACGATGTTCCGTAAGATGTCTTAATATCATGGACGATCATAGAGGTCGGTTAATAAATGGTAACATACAAAATAAAAACGTACGGTAAAAAAGGTAGTCACTTAAAAATAATATATATGCCGTGTCTAAATTCATTCCCAATGGAGCACCTACGATTTATTTTAATCTAGGTATATATTTTGAATTAAGTTATATGAAAAACTTCAGTGTTCATCTGTCACAGGAAGACTAACATTCAGACAGTATAAATGTATTTCACAGAGACATGGTTGTACATTAAAGTCGAAGAAATATAAATTCCTCTAAGATTAAAGTATTATACAGGCGGGATTATTGAGGGACAAATCTGAAACTATAATAATAATAATAACGCCCAACGATCACAAACATAGAACCTGGAACCTAACTAGGATTCCCCGTATCTTCGAGGACCATGTTCTACAACACCCGGATACAAAACAAGTGTTTGCGCTTTTTTCCTGTGCATGTATACTTGTCCTGTCGCGAGAATCAAACCCGTCGCCTCCGAGCTATCAGCCGACCTGCTCTACTCCCACACCATAGAGACTAAACTATAAAATGCAATATGTTGTGTAAGGACTTTTGAGATCAATCACATCTCATAAATGTAACTGTATAACCTATGTAGGTCACGAGTGTAATAGATCATGTAGAATAGCACAGATATCGCGACGGGTGCGAGATGGCATCTATGTTTTGGTCAAGATGGTGGCGGGATAGAAAGTACAATAAAGTAGTAGTTTACCTAATAACAGTCTTTATTTTATAAAACATGGTGGCAGTGGTGGGATTGTGGTATTATTATATGGTTGTACAGAGCATGATATTGTTGTGATCCACAAATCAAAACATCTCTTAAGATGAACACTCTCCTAAACTATCCACAACATAAGAAAGCAAACATCACCTTCATCAGAAGGATCCTAAAGCGTCCATACTCCAACAACGGGCCAAGTCAAAATATACCAAAATCCTTTGATCGCTAAGTATTCCTGAGTAATCAGGCACTCCTCGGAAATCAGTTAATGAGTTACACGTAAAAAGCTCAGGCATTTGTCTGCTGATAAAGAATGATTGAGCAAGTATTGTTGCTTGGATTTATTAGGAAGGTTACTGGAATAGAGAATGGAATGGGTGAAATAATTAAAGGTTCTACTTATTTAGTCTTACCTACCTGCCACCAGCATTATTAAAATCCTTCTAAAGTTTACTTTTCTACTAGTCGCAAATAATAATAGAACATTAGGGATTTAACTGAATCTAGAGCTTTAACAAAGATTATATGAATTGTACCTAATATCACTTTTGTTCAAACCTGGAGGCGCGTCGAGGTTTTCCCGTTTTATCGTGGAAACTCTTAACTTCAGGTGTTATAAAGTATGCTAAATGTTGTCCAAAATGGTTGATTCGTTGGATGTCAGCCAGAACATGCCGATGTGTTACAGTCGACATTGACAATCGTGAATCAGTTGACAATTAGGAAACGGATGTCAATTGCGAAACAGTTGACAAACACCTGCTTTACTATAAAATAACGTGGAAGTTCCTACATCACAGTTCTCAGATGTACCACAAATCCGCAATCAGAAGCAAACGTGCCGTAAATCACGACACACTTGACAACCGCAGTATAGTTGACAATCAAGAATTAGTTGAAAATTGCGAAACACTTGACAACGAAGAAATAGTTGACAATCGCGAAACAGTGACAATAACTCGCCTCACCATGACTATTATATAAACTAACGCCAAAGTCACGCTTCATCACAGTGTAACACCCACTGCGTCAGCCACAACACTCCGATATGTTTACCCAGCGGCACCACAAAGCCGCTATCAGCTGCAAGCCGTCCTCTTTACTGCCGCGCCAACTGTGCATCACTTTGTATCACGATCGTACTTTGGATCTACGTTTACGTTTGCGTTTACGTGTTGTTATCAATATCTGTAATTTATCACCGTGCTGAGAACGGAACGCGTCTCTCGACACATCAAGCCGCGATTTGATGATTCTTGGGAAATGTTTTTCGAGTTTTTATTGTTCGATTTTTTTGATATTTGATGTGGCCACTCCGTTGAGTAAAATTAAATGATTTAAGATTTTACGTGGGTCGATGTACGTCAGTGTGTCGTGGCCTGCAAAAATTGATTTAATTTCATAACCTTTTAACAGGTAAAGTGCTTATAGCTGCTACCTATATAATAACTAACTATATAACTGCTATATAAACCAATCAAACAAAATTGAAAAAGCTATTTAAATCGCCTTTATTCTTTCAACTAAATACTATAATGATATAATCACTAATACTGAACACTACCAACTACAAAAAAAGCATGTGTACTATATACTGGCCGCGTTGACCTATAGACAGTCCAAATGCTCCAGTATTTGGAGCTCCCGTTGAATTGTAATTCTGATTCGTCTAATTTAAAATAAATAAATAATTTAAATTAATTAAATAATAATCGAATTATTAAAAGTTTAAATTTAATGTAGTGATTATGGTAGAATGACAGAATAACATCGTCATATGCATAACTTAAACGGTGAAATGTCTGCGCGCTGCGTAACAATGGATCTGTCGATGAAAACTGTGCACCACGACACATCTCAAAATAACATCAAGCGAAATGTTGTCTAGAATATCTAATACTTAAAAAATGGTTTAGACGGACAGACAGGATATGACGAACTTATAAGAGCTTCTTGTTTTACGGAACTAGTTGATATTTAATCAGACAGGTTTTTATAGTAAATGCTAAATCCGGAATGAAGAGATCTGCAAAATAACTAACCTCAACCAATATAGCTTTCTAAATTAGCAAGTTGAAATGGTAATGGGCAGGCCACATCATATGCAGACAACTGTTGGGGAACAAGGTATTCGAGTGGTGACCACAAACCGGAAGGCCCGGCTAGGTAAACAGAAACCTGAGGGATCACGGAACTTTGATTACAATGCAACAGGAAAAAATCAATTCCTAACTTGACCAAAGTAACTATGCACATAAACTGCGTATTGAAACTGTCAAATCCATACAAATTTGTGCTTCTATTCGTTGCATCACGTGATCGCCTAGCTGGGCAAAACTGGTGAACGGTTGCATGCAAGAAGTAAGCAGCCGAGGAGTTTTGGCGGGAAAACGAAAAAGATCGCGTCGCCGCATTGTATTATTTTCCAAAACTTATGTTATTTTCAGTGTTAGTGCATTAAATTGGTGGCATTTTATTCGTTAAGTGCTGGATTACAGGCGTGAGTGTGGGAAAATGGTATAATGATGGTGAAACGTTTCTTTTCGTGTTGTTTCCAAAACTCCATAGAAGCTTCAAGTAAAGTTGCCACCACTTTACTAGGAGTATGACTTTGACTAGACTGACTTGACTATGGATTGACTTGGTGACTTCGACTGTGACTTGACACATATTTGCGTGAAATATCGATAACTTGATAAAATATCAATAACTTGACACTGGCTAAATACACAAAAGTGTGGAGCCAAATCTTAAAAAAAAAAAAAAAAAAAAAAGTAAGCAGCCGCTCAATGTGGCGCTATAATGTAGAGGCCTATGTTCGCATGTAGGCGTTTCAGGTTGATGATGGTAAAGTGACGTAGTTTAAGAGGCGTTCACAAACCTCTACATTATAATAATAACGGTAAACGATCAGTTACATAGATCCTGGACCCTAACTAGGATTTCCTGTGTCTAGGGACCCAGGAACTACGAGGACCATGGTCCCACAACACCCAGACTCAGAACAAGTATTGCTGACTTTTTGTCAGCAAAAAGCCCAGGCGAAACCGTAATGCGCAGCCTAAAACAGACTTGTGTTGAAGTAAGGTTACTTCAAAGCTTCATTTTTATCCAAGTCCAACCGAACCGTACCGTAGTGCCAACCGTACTATATGTATAGTATTGTACTATATTTCGGGTCGGCGTACTATACTTTTTTTTTTTACTTCAAACTTGTCTAGCATTTGACCGCGCTCTCACCAGATGGGAAGTGACGATGCGATCGAAGGTGTCGCATGCTAGCCAAGTAAATACCTATTCACTCTCCTCTTGAACACGCCCGGGTCATATTTCGCCGTCGTCCGCCGTATATATATATATATATATATATATACTACTACTACATATATGGCTACGTCCAGTTATAAACTCTATGCGCAGCGGGCAGTACCGTAATTTACCCTGTGGCAGCATTTAAATTTATTACAGTGGCAGCACCGGCAACTGTCATGGCGCCCCTACCTGTCTGGCTATATAAAGGGATCGATTGGTGTGCTACGGGGCATTCTTGTTCCAGACACGGCGCGGTGTGGACATGCTGAAGGCCTATAGTTATATAGGTTGCAACCTACCCACAACCCGTTTCTGCCGCTGTTAAATAAATAAAAAGTACGCAAATGTACTATATTTTCGACACTTAACAAAATCTAACAAACAAAATTAAATATTTATCGGCAGAAACGTGTTGTGGGTAGGTTGCAACCTATATAACTATAGGCCTTCAGCATGTCCGCACCGCGCCGTGTCTGGAACAAGAATGATCCGTAGCACACCAATCGATCCCTTTATATAGCCAGACAGGTAGGGGCGCCATGACAGTTGCCGGTGCTGCCACTGTAATACATTTAATGCCACCACAGGGTAAATTACGGTGCTCGATCGCTGTGCATAGAGTTTATAACTGGACGTAGCCGCCGTCATATTTATTTTGAAAAACAACGTGCCTTTACATTAAATACACATAAAAATACATCACATTAAATTTTGAGTGAGGTGAGCTCGTGTAAGCGAATTCCGGACTTCAAACGCATGTACAATCTTTTGTCTTTGGCTCCCATTGATCTCTATACTAACTGGAGGAGCTGGCAGCACGTCAAATTGAAATCACCTAAAGATTTTTTGGTCTGTTTTGTTCTGTACTATATTTTTTACAGCTGATTTTGAAAATTGCTATATTTCACTGAAAAAATGTTGGCAACTCTACTTTGAAGTAGGTATAAATATGCTAAATAGATAATGCTATAATAATTGAACATACTGTGACCTAGACGAGAATTCAACGCGGTTAGTTAACAATGAAAACTGCCTCGATGGGATTTCCAATAAGAGAATTCAATAAACAAAAATGCTGATAAGAATGACTTCGATACGTTAATTGTATGGTGGGGAATTCCGTGATTTAGATGCCTGTTTTAAAAAAAAAACATATTTGAGCGATTTTATGTCTTGTTACATACTAAAGTCGCATCGCAGTTTCACCTTTTTTCCTTGCAGAAAAATCTCTTTCCTAGCATAAAAAGTAGCTTATATGAGTCGAACGTAACTCCACGTCGTACATCACAAAATGCATTGGAAAGCGATGGGCGCGCCACCTAGTGGAGGCGAGGCAGTAATGAATGACTAGCACCCATTATCGCTTCACAAGTAGTTAAACGCACTACTTTAATCAAGTAATGCATACAATATAATCTACTTTTATTAGGTGGTAGGACTTTTCTGCAAAGTTCGTCTAGGTAGGTACCACCGCTTTGCCAGTTATTCTGCCGCCAAGCAGTAGTGTGCAAGCACTACTATGTTCCGGCTTGAAGGGCACTGTAGCTAGTGAAATTACTGGGCAAATAAGATTTTATGATCTGATCTCACAGTAAGTAAGTAAGTAAGTAGTAGTCGAGTAATCGTATTACCAGACTGTGCTGATGTCTCAGGATGATGTGCTCAGTGCAGTGTCACGCGAAAATTTAAATTTTGGACTTCCGAATGACATATGATGAGTTATGGGCAGCCGTGTCGTTTAACATCAGGTGAAGGACTGGCTCGTCACATCATTCACAACCCTCCCAATGACAACCCTCGACCTTCTACAGTAGGTTGACACAGCCCAAATTGATGTTAATGATAAATAACAAAAGACCAAATTTAAAACAACGCAGTAGTAAAACTTAATCTTAGAAGTCGCTACCTAGAGGTAACGTGCCCAAAAGGCTGGCGGCATTGCCCCGTTGAATGGCAATGCCAAGCCTAAAAAAATGTTATAAGAATAATAAGTGTGTTTTTGGGAGAGCAAACGTTAGATTGTTAATGAACTGGTCACAATTTTTTATTAAACAAAAGAATTGATTTATGTCAGTTTATTTTGCCAGATAAATAATAAATGCTTTACCAGTACAACACAGACCTAAAATATTTTCGCTTCTCTCCACTCTATCAGCCTTATTAATAAACGGGTATTAGTCTCGGATTAGTTACTTCAGCTTTTGTCCTTTTTTGCTACTGGAATATTTAGCTGGATCGAAAGAGACAAAAGATGGTGTAACTAGTCTAAAGCTAGTTCGTGTTTATTAATTAGGCTGTATAAGTACAACGACGACACTATATCAAATTGATTGTTGAAATGACAAACATTTTATAGTCGCTTTAAATCTAAAGCGGCTAAATTCTCTAAAAGTATCAAACCCATCAATTATACAGTAGCACAAAATTCGCTATAATCACCACAATCTGCAAATTATCCCACAACATTGAGCTATCACAACCGTAATTACAGTTTGGGGAGACTGGGCAATTGTGTACCTCTATTGACTATTGGGTGTTAATTAAAACACATCAATAAATCTTCCCCCGTGCGAAACGAAGTGTGGAGCATCAATAATGTTGATAGGTAAGTAATTACAGATGACCCTCAAATTATCTGCGGGGTAGCTGTTGAGAAGGCCACAGAATAGATTATAGTTAACCCCATTGTTAGAAGAATTTCATAGAAAAAGTACTTTAGATTCATGTTTGGACAAGTTGTGAAGATCGTCTTGAGGAAATAATTAAATCTATACTCGCTTGTTAGTTAAATTTAATAGATCATAAACTTGTTTTTAAGCTTTAAACGCACATACCTAAAATGTTTTGTTATATTCATAATGAAATGCCAAATTTTCTATAAAATATTTAAACTAACTTAGTTGATCGCCCAGGTATGTCAAAAACCCGTCGGCGGACTATTTAATATAAAGGTAAACGTACGTCTGAATTAGTCACAACTGATTATGATTAGGTATAGTTTTCAACGTACATAAAGCTTATCGTTAGCTTACGTGAAATTGGTTACAAGAATGTTAATTACTTAAGTCTTTATTTTAACAGATAAAAATGTAATCTGCTTATTTAAAATGGATGTGATTGGTTCAAATTCATGTGTGTTGTTGTGTACTTACTGAACTATGTGTACACACGCGTGATGTTAACATGTCAAAGAGCTCATCATTGGATACTTGTATTTTACTGGTGAATTATCATTAAGCTCATCTGGAGATATTCGAATATTCAAACCACGTTCCAAGTCTCCTAAATAAATTATAATTTTCCACGCCCAAGGCGTTCATTTCAAAACGTGCCAACTCCCAATGATTCCCAAAGATATTTCGTTTATTGCTTTCACATGTTCAATAAAAACTATAAGCCCCGTTTCGTCCCAGCTTTGTTTCATTATTTCACAGAAATATTCCCAATTACGGTCCCGTATCTATTCACTTCCTTTCCGATAATAAAGATTCTATTTCTATTGTTTGCACTCACTAAAATAATATTTTAATCGTCATTTCAAAGATATTTTTTGCTTGTATTACTGGGGTCCGACTGGTGCTATTGTAATTTTTATTGCACTTCGATGTTATTATGCTTGGATAATAAAAGTCGGTGATAGTCGATGGTCGGTGGGCAGGTATTAGGTAGAAATTACATTAAACACTGCGGTGTTATTTTGAAAAATAATACTGGATTATAAGAACTAAGATCAAAAATAATCATTCATCAATACTCTTTAATAATAATAATATGTGTGGACATCTCACACAACGCCATCTAGCCCCAAACTAAGCAAAGCTTGTATTTTGGGAACCAGATAACTGATACAATACTTAGATACTTTTTTGTTTGTAAATACATACATTTAATACAATATAACACCCAGACAGAACAAACACCTATCTTTGATATACATATTATAATAGTTTGGAATATTGTCACAGAATAGGTAATATAATCTAAATTATATAGACCAAAAATAATACTACCGTTAGTGAAAAAACTCACACCCTTAGTTTCTAGAAGGGATTCAACGGATGACGTCATTGGGTGAACTTTTTCCTCGAATTCTGTAGAATGTTTTGGGGTATACCCGGCTGCAAATTTAAATGAATTTTGAATATTGCGGAGCAGTAATATAATTAGAAGAAAAGAGAGAAGTAAAACAGTAAAAGCTTAAAAAACTATTTTTAACATAATGTATACCAAGTATTTATGTATACGTAACAGTAAGTACGGATCACTATCACTAGTTCTGTACACTGGCAACCTTATAAAAATCATATATAATGTATTTAAATAAGTGTTCATATTAATTTAATTATTATTTGTTACAAGTTGCACTTCTGTAGATTGTCTACGAAAAAATCATACGATAAAACTAATTATCTTATTAAACTCAAAACTGACCCCTTTCACGATTGAACGGACCTGCCAAAATAAGCAAAGTCCACCCGTATCAATCGAAACGCCCGTATGTCCAGATTCACCCACTTTACCCTATTTGTTTAGAATTGAAGATATCAATAACCAGATAAATTCACCCTATGCAATTTTGACAACCACAATAATATGGTTTTAATTGATTTTATTTGTGAAATTGGAAGGTTTGTGTTGAAATTATTAGCGATCCCTTTTGGATTTGGTCATATTATCAGTTGCATGTAGTGCGGGTCCGTTGCGTTTTGGATTTAAATATAATTATTTTTATTTGATGCTGGAATCGTTAAATAATACATTTTTATGTACACCTTAATACCAAATTTCAACTTTAATAATCCACCTTTGTATTCAAGGTCTGAATTTGTTGTTAGATCTATAATTAAAATTATTATCTTTTTTATCTATTGCTAAACTTGTTTAAATAAATCACTATAATCTGTACAAGTTTCATACGTCGTTCACAGCGATGCTCACAGGTTTCAACGTCAGCATTCAGAGTTACGAGTAATCCAAATCTAAAACGTGGCCTGAAAACATAAATATTTGTAAAACCTCTTTGTACTTTTACGATTTGTTTCTCATACATTTTATGCCGCTCATTTAAAATAGTATCATTCAATCATCGAAGTAAATTATAAAACAAGACGGATTCTCAGAATAGCCTTGCGCATTGTATCCACGCGTTTGCTATTTATAATTACAATTTAAAATAGACCGTGTCAGAAAAATCTTATGTTCCAAAATTTAGCAGACAGATATATGTCTTTTTGAAACGCTAACTTAAAGATCAAAATCGTTTGTATTCGAGCAAGTTGTTTACGTACTGTAAAACAGGTAGGAAATTTTAAAATTTGAAGCGATCTTGTCTGGCGACAACCCCTGCGCGTCGATGGGGTGGAGCGGAGCCGTCTAGCTTTATCTTCCGTCTGGCTCGCTCTACAGCGTTTCGGCTATCTCCGTCTCTCCTATTATTGTCATATCAAGATTCGAACATTGCATTTTGTTTCCAATTTTCAATTTAGTTTATATCGGATGTTGGCAAGAGCAAGACGTCTGGCGTCTGGCCATACGTCATAGTGCACGTGTTTAGTCGCGAATTAGCTTTTATTCTTACTTTTTTTTTGTTTGAGATTAGGCATTCTTGTTTTGTTAGTGCGAAATTACTTGAATTTTGATCGGAACATTAAATGGAATTCATGGATTTTTTCAACACCTTGATGGAGGATCATCATCAGAACTCCAATCATCACGACCGGGATCCGCCAAAAATGCCGAACTTCTTTGAAGTTGATAAGAAAAAGGTGAGCTTTGGCTTTGTTAAGATGACAACAATTATATTTTAAGGTTGCGAAGGATAAGGTATTGTGTATTTCTCTTATTTTAAGTTTGTTTAACTTAGGGTGGATTCGACCAAACTTGGATTTATACACGAGTAACTATACCAGAATAAATCTATTCCACGATATTATACTAAGAATTTTATTTATTCTAAGAATAAAATTTACTCTCGTTTGGACGAATCCACCCTTAGACACCTACTTACCTAACATTGATAAAACATTGTACGGACAGAATGGTTTTAAAACAAATATCATACAATTTAGAAATAATAGATCCTTTTACAGTAAAGAGTTAGTACCTGCTTAAAATAAGCAAATTAGGTATTTTAATAAGTGTTTGAAGTTAAAACCGATTTAATTTAGGAAACAACAAATAAAACTTATTAATACCGATACCTACCAATTCTTATTTGCCATAATTAAGATAAAGGTATTTAAATGTTCTATTTATACTTTATTAATTATGCAGCCTTCACATTATAAATATAATCGCATATACGATTACATTATATTTTGTACACTAACAAACAAATTAATGATTTTTCAATTTAGATACCGCTAATGATTCTAAAAGTCAATCAGTAATTAATCAAATATAAATTGATCATAATATAGGTACTGATAAAATGTACATAGCACATTAATAAGTCTTTAAAGTGAATTGAATTATAATTATACAATACTAGAGGTGCACGCGGTTTCACTCGCAACTTACCTGTTTTCCCCGGGAGCTTAGTTTTTTCGGGACAAAAAGTATTCTTTGTTGATCTCGATAGTGTAACCAATCCGCAATTTTTTTATATAAAACCGTAACTATTTTATTTAAGGGCATCTATATTACTGCTTTGTATAAGAATAAATTTAACAAACTTTTGTTTATTTATTCGTTTATTACTAGAGCTTTCGAGAACTTTCCTTTGTTTTTCAATACGAACCAAGCCCGTCGAAAGAAATATCTTATTTTTATTAATTCAAATTTAGTGCCTACTGTAAGCTTAGCTAAATGAGCTCGGCAACAAGAATCGAATTCCAATATTAATAAAACAATACGATGTATATATATAGGTAGTAATAAAATAGAAGAATGGACCGTAAAAGATTTATTCGAAATAATTTAAATCGGTTAATAAAGCTGCCGATCTGTTTATAGAGACCTTTTTATGTTAAAGTTAATTATATTTCTGATATAAAACCATACCGAATTAATATCGGGAAGCGGACAGATTAAAAATAATGGATTTGGTATAAATTAGGATTATTTATGAGGCATTTAATGGTTGCTTAATATCGTGTCGTTATGAAGTTAGGATGGTTAGGTATGGGATAAGAGATGGATTTAAAAAGATGGAACCTATACAACCTTATTAATAAACGGGTATTAGTCTCGGATTAGTTACTTCAGCTTTTGTCCTTTTTTTGCTACTGGAATATTTAGCTGGATCGAAAGAGACAAAAGATGGTGTAACTAGTCTAAAGCTAGTTAGTGTTTATTAATAAGGCTGTTAATGTTCTTGAATGACAACAACCCAATAAATTTCTTTGCGGTAGGCAAATATTGGTTTCTTTATTGCTCTAGTATTGTACACCATAGATATAAATAAAAGTAGTTTGGTACATTGATACTTATACTCGCTTGTAATAAAGACTATTAAAATACAATTGAAGGGGTGAGAACAAAAAGGGTTTAACTGATTTTTTTCACAAAATGACTTATGGGTATCGTTGGATTCAGCGTGAAATTATCTACAATAACACATTCTCAAAATACCGAAATGAAGCTTAAATCTCGAGATTTTGAGTCTTAAAACGGTTTATCTGTCTTCGTTTAACATAAAAAATATTATTATATTTATTTTATTATATTATATTTTTACAGTAATTGTATGAATTAGTACTATATTGAGTATTTTCAAATTGAATTAAAACATTTTCAAGCCACTTAAACTTACATAAACCTTTTCTATTACCTTATAATCACTCTACATTAAAATTACGCCGTTGAAGTTTAAAGTTAATTTTCTCGAAACTACCGATTTTACAGTTAAACCCTTTTTATTCTCAACCCTTCAATTTAGCTAAATAACACTTTACCCCGGATTCTCGTAAACCGTTGTGATATTCGTTATCAACTTGGCAAACCAAATACTGAACGCTCATTGGTTGCCTAATGATCATCGACTGTCTAAACCAATGAGCTTACAGTATTTGGTATGTTGACTTGACTTTGACAAACGTACGACAAACCGGGTGCTAGGGATATCCTAGTGCGAACTTGGGAGCGGTCAAAGGTTTTACGGTCTGGGGTTATTGTTTCATTCAAGTAATTATTAATTAAAAATCATTATTATTATTTGATAAGTTTGGATAAGACAAGCTTCTATCGGAGTTTAATGTACAAACTTAATTTAGGGTAATTCGGCTTAAAATAATATGAATGTTGTAGGTAATAATTACTCTATCACATCACACTAACATTATAAAGGCGAAAGTGTGTATGTGTGTTTGTGTGTATGTGTGTTTGTGTGTATGTTGTTACTCCTTCACGTTCAAACGGCTGAATGGATTTGGATGAAATTCGGTACCAAGATAGCTTATACACTGGATTAACATATAGGATAAATTTTATCCCGGAAAAGTGACATTTTCCCGTGGGATGAGCAAATAATTAAAATACTTTTTATCCGCAGGTGAAACCGCAGGGCGCAACTAGTAGGTACTCAATAAATTCTCAGTTTAAGACTTACGAATAATAATAAAAAAGTGAACATTTTACACAGCGCCATCTAGCTCCAAGCTAAATAAAGCTTGCACTATGGGAACCAAATAACTGATACAATACTTAAATGTTTTTTGTTTGTAAATACATACATAGAGTACAATATAACACCAAAACACAGAATGTTTGTCCTAGGAGGGAATCGAACCCACAACCTACAGTTCAGAAGGCAGAGACTAACTGAGCTATCAGGCCAGACAAAGAATAAGATGAAAGGAGCATATCATAAAAATGAATATTGTTATGATTCTTTATGATTAGTTTATTTAGTCGTCAACAAAATTAAAAGCATCGGTAAGGTCAGGGGTGGTCAAGCGGGCCGCATGTATTACAATTTTTTATAGCTGTATTAACGCGTAAAATGGAAGGTTTTATAACTATATACGCTATATTATCGTAATGATCGGATTATCTACCCTTTTTATCCGTTTTGATTTATGGTACATATCACATATAAATGTAAACTTTAAAACGTAATCCGGGAAACTTACTCGCTTCCGTTGATAGTTAATGTTTTTATTTATATTGATAGTTTACTATTAATAGCGGCAGTATTCTACGAATTGATAAGTATACCTAAAATAATAAAGAATGAATAACGTCCGGCGTATACACATATCCTGGACCCTAACTAGGATTCCCTGTATCTAGGGACCCACGAATTACGAGGACCATGGTCCCACAACACCCAGACAGAGCATGTGAGTGAAGATCAAGTATTTGTGCTTTTATCTTGTGCAGAAACATTTGTCCTGCTGCGGAAATCGACCCCGCTGCCTCCAGGCTATGAGCCGACCTTCCCAACTACTACACCACAGAAGCAGTCATATATGACAATCAAAATTAAACATAAACTGCAAAATGCATGAATTTTGTGCGTCGTATTCTTACTAGGTGGTAGGATTTTTTGCAAAGTTCGTCTTGGTAGGTAGCACCGCTTTGCCAGTTATTCTGCCGCCAAGCAGTAGTGCGCAAGCACTGCTGTGTTCCGGTTTGAAGGGCACTGTAGCTAGTGAAATTACTGGGCAAATGAGACTTTATGACCTGATCTCACAATCTAGTAATCTTACTAGGTTGTGCTGATATCTCAGGATGACGTGCGCAGTGCAGTGTCACACGAAACTCTATACTTTAGAGTTCCGAGTGACACTGCAACTGATATGGGCAGCCGTGTCGCTTAACATCAGGCGAATGGTTAGCTCGTCACGTCATTCCAATACATAAAAAAAAAGTATTAGGACCCAAAAAGTGCCAATATTTTCATAGTATTCATAACTCACCAACTTACAAACGATATCAATAAGGCTCAATATTAATTGACAACTGTTTGAGCGTACCCCCTTTTTTACAGAAGGGCACATATTAATATTATGAAAGTTTGGTCAGTACAAGTTTTCCCTCGGGAATGTGTTGCTTAGCTAAGTTGTATTTTATTAGACTTTGTACAGACAAGCATAAAATACGTCCAACTGAGCACCACAATAATTAAATACTTAGTTGGACTAAAATCACACTTCACACTAATATTATAAAGGCGAAATGTTGTATGTATATTTGTTGCTTCTTCACGCTCAAATGGCTGGATGGATTTGGATGAAATTTGGTACCAAGATAGCTTATACACTGGATTAACAAATAGGCTACATTTTATCCCGGAAAAGTGAAATTTTCCCGTGGGGTGAGCAATTAATTAGAATGCTTTTTATCCGCGGTCGAAACCACGGGGCGCTACTAGTAATACAACATACCAAAGTAAAACAAGTTAAAGGTTCGGCCATTTTAAGACCAGATTTCGAACAAGAGGGCATTTATAAAAGGGAACATTAATTTCGATTGTTGTAAAAGTATTGCAAATATGCTTGGAGCCGTGTCATTTGTGTTTATATATTTATATGTGAGCGTTTGTTGAGCGCGCAAGAAATTAGCATGTCGCACACAAATGTACGGGTCATCCCTTCGGTGTGTGTAAGCCATGGTGGATAGCTTGACCGCGCTAATACGAGTGTTACTGGACGTTCTTTGGTTGAGTGACATTGTTAGGTCCGTATTACAGAACAATGCTCAGTCATCGATTGGTACTCAAACAGAGATTTCATTCTAAAGTGATCATTAGTAAATGAAATCTCTGCTTGAGCACCGATTGATGACTGAGCATCGTTCTGTAATACGGACCTTAGAGTACATTATCGTTTTAATAATAATATATCGGATTATTTTGACACATGTAGATAAAACAACGTGTTATATATTTTGTTTCTATGCACCTATTTATTAACACAATGTTACGCAAATTCTACTGGTATCACATTAAAAAAATCGTTCGTTACGTATAATATAGAAATCAGTCATAATATAAATGAATGTAAAAAAGATAAGAGAGTTATTCAAGAAAAAGTGATCCTTCTATGAATGGTGGTATTTTGGTATGGCAGAAAACCTATTTATCTCCCTTGTGTCAGTTTCCAAATGCTACTGGTAGAGTTATTTACAATAGTTAAGCTAAAGGCATCCTGGGATTTTCGCAAGAGCAAAAATGCATAGTTGTATTGAATCTGTTAATAGTCCAGATTAAAGAGTTTTTATAAGAGAATAAGCGATAAAATTAAAACTACAATAAAAAAAAAGTGGACCTTAGATCATAAAGTGCCTTGCGAAGGTTCTTACCGCGCAATACAAATTGCGATAGTAATCATTCATCACGGTCAAGCTATCGGCGAGGGTGTCGGCACACAAGGAAAGCGAGTGCGTTGACCGAGCGTTTGTTACACCTGCAAACACAGACCGAGTGCATTCGCAATAAACGCATGTTTACATGTAAACGTGTGTGTTCATTAACCACCTCGTAAGGTGAAAATCTTGGCTTTTGTGGATGCGTTAACTCCACGATTTATGTGAGGGAATGTCCGCTTAGGATTCAGCAGATGCACGTTTCAGCGTATATTGAAAAAGCTGTTTTGCTTTAACACTCGTTGATTGAATATTATAAAAATGCCTTTATTATGTTATAAAAAACGTATATGCGTAAGCACTTTATTTTTTGTAGTATTTCTACTGATTCAACACTGATCTGTCACGGCATAACATTATGTTTCTACAGTTTTATTATTAACGAGCTTCTACCCGCAGCTTCGCCCGCGGCGTGGCCTACGGGAAAATAATTCGACCACCCATTTCACCCTCTTAAGGGTGGAATTTCGAAAAATCTTTTCTTAGCGGATGCTTACGTCATAACATCTACCTGCATGCCAAATTTCAGCCTGATCCGTCTAGTGTTTTGGGCTGTGCGTTGATAGATCACTATGTCAGTCAGTCACCTTTGAGTTATATATATTTAGATATACATTTAAACAGGTTTTTTTATAAATGAATTTCATCATATTCTACTACCCAAATTGTAGAACCACCGGTTGGTCAATAGACCAGCCTCGACCCCGGGATCGAGTCTTCTATTTCACACGCAGTATAAACACGACTTAAGCTTTTTTAAATGATACTTTTCCGAAATGCGAACAAGTCTTTAGGGTGTTCTTGACCGATAAATTGACAATTTAAACGTGGAAAAGATCTTTTTACAGCAATTTAGGTGCCTTTATGATGGCAAGATTATCCAACGCCCCCTGAAAAGACTTGTTTGCTAAGGTTTGTCTCTTACAACCATTTCTCTGTGTCGATCTCTTTTGGCACAGTGCTTTTATTTACTTGGATATAGTTTTGGCAAGATTCCTTACATTGAAAACATTATTCAGATATGCCATACACAACCATGAAAAAAAGAAAATATCCCGTAGACTCATGCGAAGATATGACAAAAGCTATGAATGATATTTATGCAAATATGCAGCAAATGATGAAAGACCTCCGAGTAAACCAGAATGAGCAATTTGCGCAGCTTAACTTAAATATAAGCACCTTGAAAAAACAAAATGATGAACTTTTGCTATCTAACCTAGATATAAAAAAGTCTATGTCTGAAATTATTAGTGAGCAAAAGGATTTTAAATCGCGATTGGAAGTTCTAGAGAAAAAAGAAAAGGACTCAGCCGGACAAGGTAGTTTAATGGAACAGCAATTAGAAAATATGGAACGGAAGGTGAAAGAAACCAGTGTTGAAATAAGAAACTTGCCAGTGGAAAACAACATTCAGATGCTAGAGGCAATTGAAAAAATTCATCGTGTACTCCGACTGGATCTTGATTGTTCACAAGATATGCGCAGCTTATTTCGCCTACCAGCAAAAGAAGGCCGTGTAAGGCCTATCGTATTAGAGTTCACTACCGTGCACAAGAAAACTAACTTCCTAAAAGCAGTTAAAGCCTATAATATAACCAACAAAGGCAACCAACTCAACACTAACAGTATCAATATGCTGGGAGAGATGAGATATATCTACGTAAGTGAGTACTTAACAAAAAAGGCTAAGCATCTGCATTATTTGTCCCGGGAACTGGTAAGAAAAGGAGACTGTAAGTACTGTTGGACCAACAGAGGAAAAGTCTACATACGCAAGGAAGAAGGACAGCCGGTAATTGAAGTAAGAGACGTTGAACAAATACTGGATTCATGTGCTACCGTAAAAGCCTGACTAGAACATATAAACTATAGCGCGCATTCTTGTAATAAATACTTTTTGATTCATTGTAGTAGATTGCGCTTATACTTTAGCTTTATTCTACCAAACAGATTTCTTTTTTTTTATTATTGCTTAAGTTTATTGTTAGAAAATTATAAAAATAATGAACTAACACATACAAAGGGCACACCACGATTAACACAAATTACTGACATACTGACAAACATACAACAAACAATCACACAAAATGTAAAATGCGTTAATATACATGGCATTTCATGCATCACCCCAAAGCTCGTTCAATACTATAAAAATTGTATTAATTATAAACATCATTTAATTAAAAACTCAAGATGACAGTACCGATAAATGAGATAGTAACAGACATTGACAATGTCAGTGTCTCAAAATCTTATATATTGGACGAGCCGGAAGATTGCAGAAACTATTTGTCATCACTGCATACCACAGGGATATCGGTTGTAGCTATTAATATACGAAGTATTAATAAAAACTATGATGATTTCATGGTTCTCTTGAGTAGGATTGAACTTAAAATGGACGTTATTGTATTTACGGAGTGTTGGACATCTGAAAACTTTGTAGCAAATCAATTGGCAGAATACGACGTTTACTGTACAAAAAATCATATAAACCAAAACGATGGTGTCGTTGTATATTATAGAAATAATCTTGCTAATATTAGATGCTACGAACCAAAGGCAAATGATTCAAATTGTATAATATTAAAAGTAGGACAGGAGTTAGCTGTGATTGCTGTATATCGACCCCCATCCTTCCTGAATATATCAAATTTTATCGAATTCCTAGACGGCGTACTATTATCCTTAAAAAATTATCCTAACATAATATTATCAGGAGATATCAATATTGATATCTCTCATGAAAGTGTTGATAGGCGCTCAGATGAATATTTAACTCTGTTGGCCAGTCACGGGCTGCTACCAGGACATCAATTTGCAACTAGGGGCAGAACCTGTCTAGATCACTGTATGATTAAATCGAAAATCCCAGCTACAACTCTAATACTACCAGCAACAATTACAGATCACTCTCCCGTTATAACACAGATAAATATCAAACGAAAAAAAAACACCCCAGTGAAGAGAACATGCACTCATACTAATTATGACAATGTGTGTAAAGAATTATCGCAAATCGTTTGGAGTGATGTATTAGACTTAGATGTGGACAAAGCTACAGAAACGTTCATGTGTACAATTCATATGATTATACAAAAGCATACCACTACAAAAGTAATACCTAAATCTAAAGCTAATATTAAGCCATGGATTACCGCTGGGCTCATAAAATGCATGAGAAAAAGAGATAGATTACATCTAAAATGTAAAAAGAATCCTGACAATATTGATACAAAAAAGACGTACATTAAATATAGAAATATTTGCAATAACATACTTAAGAAACTCAAGAGAGCATATGAACGGTCAGAGATAAAAAAACACAGCAGAGATAAAAAAAAGACATGGGACACTATTAAAAGAATTTGTAACTTTCCCGCTAAAGCAAATCCAGCAGAAAATCTTTTGAAACTGCAGCCGGAACCAATAGATTCATTAAATATGGTAAATGATTACTTTGTAAATGTTGGCTCAAAACTAGCTTGTGATACACTTACTGGACTCAAAAAGACAGAAAAAGATTTAGCTTTGAAATTTAATAACAGTAATGCTATATCTTCCTTTGGGTTATTGAACACTGACCAAACAGAAGTATATGATATTGTACGAAACCTAAAGAATAACTCTGCTCCTGGTTGGGACAAAGCTTCTGGAAAACTTTTTAAATTGATCTATCCATATATTGCTGAACCCCTTACAAAAATCTGCCAAGCTAGTTTCGAAAGCGGAGTATTCCCAAAACAATTAAAGAAGTCCATTATCTGTCCTATTCACAAGGGAGGGGATGAAAACGATGTCACAAACTATCGGCCTATATCTTTACTGCCTACAATGTCAAAAATATTAGAAAAACTTATGAATAATCGACTAAAAAAATATTTAGAAACGAAGGAGTTATTATCTAAAAATCAATTTGGATTTAGAAGTAAAAGATCTACTGAAGATGCAGTTTTAGAAGTTACAGAACATATTAGGACAAATTTAGATAAAAGTAAAAAAACTGTGGCAGTATTTCTGGATTTAGCAAAGGCTTTTGACACCGTCTCCATCCCTATCCTATTGGCGAAGCTGGAGGCAGTTGGTGTAAGAGATATGGCACTCCGTTGGTTCGAGAGTTATCTTACAGGTAGAAAGCAGTGTATTAGAGTTGGTGAATTGCTGAGTGATGAAGCTGACATCAAGTTCGGGGTGCCACAGGGCAGTATACTCGGTCCTACGCTGTTTCTAGTCTACATAAACGATCTCTGTGACCTACAACTAGAAAATGGAAAAGTAGTTACATACGCTGATGACACTGTGCTTTTATTCACTGCTAAATCGTGGAATGAGGCTGAACTGATGACCAACAAAGGATTATACTCTGTCTCGTGGTGGTTGAGACATAACCTATTATCAATTAATGTTATGAAAACCAAATATGTCACTTTTACAATTAATAACTCAACTCAACCTAAGCAGCCTCTTCAGTTAAAAATACATGCAGCGTCTTGCACAGAAACAGATAGCTGTGTTTGCGTCAATCTGCAGCCGACCTTAACGATAAAATATTTAGGTGTTATATTGGATCGAAATCTCTCCTGGCAAGAACACGCTAAAAACCTCTCTGGACGTACGCGAAAACTTATTTATATATTTAAGCAACTAAGACACGTGCTTGATGTTAAAACGTTAAACGAAGTATATGTTGCATTAGTGCAGTCAATTTTAAGCTATTGTGTATCAGTTTGGGGATCTGCAGCGAAGACTCATTTAATTGCCTTAGAAAGATCACAAAGAGCATTGCTAAAAGTGATGAGTTTCAAGCCACGTCGATTTTCAACACACGAACTCTACAATAACTGCTCTGTACTTACAGTTAGGCAACTTTTTATTAAAGCTATAGTTCTACGACAGCATGAATTACTTGACAGCAATATCATGAATGAAAGAAGTAAGAAACGTAGGAAAGACATTATATTTAAAAACTCAAATGCACGAACTAAATTTGGTACTAAAACTTTTGCGTGTATCGGGCCGACAATTTACAATCAAATAAGTAGATTCATTACAATTGCTACAAAAAACCGATACAATTGTGCTAAAAGTTTAAAAGATTACCTGATTACACTCGACTACAACGAAACCGAAAAATTGATGGCTATAACTGAATGATGATTGAATGATGATTAACTGCCATTGCATCTAGTTAATATTGTATTAAAGATAGATTGCGCGCTTTTACATTTTATCAAACTTCACATTTACACCTGCACAAGCAGATACACATGCACGCGGACACAAAAACACACACACACTTTCACACACACACACGCACACACATACACGAACACACCCACACACGCAACACACCCTCCCACACACGCACGTATCAGAATACGAACCAAAGACATACTCATGATACAAGCACATACGCACATACCAAAATACAAACAAAACATACTCACAACAGACACACACCCTAGTATACATTCCATCTACCCACATTGTATTTCACTATATTGTAATACCTATGTTATTTATAAGTTTTTAATAGTAATACAGCCTCACAGCACATAACTACCTATCAGAATACACTTACGTTATCGTTAAATTATTAAAATCTTTTATCAAGGATGTTGAAGCTGTTAAAAAGGTTTATTTCTAGAAAAGTTACATTTTATTATCTTTATTGTTTCTTTTGTTTTCATATAAACATTGTTATTTCATAAGTTTTTGCTGCAAATGTAAACTTTGTTTATTATTCCTAATTAAATAAGTAACACCTACATAGCTATACTTGTGAGCTTTGACGTGACTGAGGTGATTCACTGTCAGCCCGCTATACAGGCTCATCAGAGACCTAGTGCGGGTGGCAGAGCTTCCCAAGGGTACGGCAATAATTATGATGTATAGATATATCAAAACTACATTAAATACTATGTATAATGTACCGAACATCTGTGTAATTGAGACGAAATAAATACTTTATTATTATTATTATTATTATTATTATTATTTTGGACAATTAGTAAATAGTCATATGAAAGAACAATATAATTAAAAATTAAAAAGTAAATAACCACATATCCAAGAAATTTTGTCGAAAAGCATTTAATGAAATTATTAGCCCGTCAAATGCTTTGATTAGCATAATAATTGATGAATATATAAAAAGAATATGGGTCTCGAAATACAATATATCTTAAGTAAAAAAAAAAACATTTAACAAACGAACAGATATTTGCAAATTAACTTTGTTTTTGGAAGAATAGTATAACTGAGGGCATTTAATTCATATTTTATTGTCATATAACTTTAATAGCACACCCCATAAAAACTAACCGAAGAGATACGACATCATAAGAAATCTATTTACGACTAGGGCGGACGGCGCGAACTAGGGCGGGGAAAATTAATCCGCCCAAAGCGGTATTACGCGCCGCAATTATCTAGTGCAGGATTAAGCCGCTTACTCACTACACTGGCGGCTGGATTGAGACGACGGAATTGGTTTGGTTTGTAAAACTGTCATAATTATTTTTAAAAAATCGAGTAATATAATCTCTCTTTCCCCATCTTTCATACTTTCAACTTTTCACTCTATTGTTTATTTACTAACTGATACTAATTATATTCTGTTTTTATTAGGGATGCGCCGAACATGGATTTTTGAACCGAACCGATTAACGAATATTACTCAGTTCAGCGATTACCGAACCGAATATTTAACCGAACTATTTGATTCATATTTCTAAAACTTGGCCGTACATTCAGTCGCAATAAAACTTCAAAAGCACCACCGCAATTGAAATATTTTTATTTATGTATTTTCTACATTTCCTATAAAAATGTGAATATGTAATGAAAATAAAAGATTTTGTTAGTATGTAACGAGAATTATTTAATACAATATTCTGCAGTTATTATTTTACTACACTTCAACCGAATGATCAGCCGAATACTGAACATGAGAAAACTATGCCGAATACGAATAATTACCGAATTCTCGATGCATCTCTAATGTTTATCATTATCCTCATAATATGTAATGTATTCTTTTTTAAAATTAAATGTCCTTCACAAACCGGAACCACAGATTAATGAGTAGTCACAGCGCGCGGAACCCCAAAATGTTCATCTAATTGGAGATCAAAAGAGGGGCGTGTAATCGTGTACCATGTGTGTACTCGATAGAAGTGTGGCAGGACATAAGAATGCTAGATGTGCCACGCAGTTATGCCGTTTCTTTTTTTTTTATAATTTTTGGCTCCACACCTCCGTGTATTTAGCCAGTGTCAAGTAATTGATAATTTATCAAGTTAATGATATTTCATGCAATATGTGTCAAGTCACAGTCGAAGTCGTCAAGTCATAGTCTAGTCAAAGTCATACTCCTAGTAAAGTGGTGACAACTTTACTTGAAGCTTTTATGGAGTTTTGGAAACAACACGAAAAGAAACGTTTCACCATCATTATACCATTTTCCCACACTCACGCCTGTAATCCAGCACTTAACGAATAGAATGCCACCAATTTTATGCACTAACACTGAAAATAACACAAGTTTTGGAAAATAATACAATGCAATGACGCAATATTTTTCGCGTTCCCGCAAAAACTCCTGTTTCTTTTATTTTAGCATAAAGATACAAGTTTATTTACTTTATTACCTGCATGCCAAATTTCAGCCCGATCCGTCCAGTGGTTTGGGCTGTGCGTTGATAGATCACTATGTAAGTCAGTCAACCAGTCGGTCACCTTTAAGTTATATATATTTAGATTTATAACGAAATAATAATAACGCCCAACGATCACATACATAGATCCTGGACACTAACTAGGATTCCCTGTGTCTAGGGACCCAGGAACTACGAGGACCATGGTCCCACAACAACCAGACACAGAACCAGTATTCGTGGTTTTTTTCTCTGTGTACAAATACTTGTCCTGCCGCGGGTATCGGAGTACTGCTGCAGTGCGACACTGCACTGTAATTTCCATATGCTTAGAACAATAATTAATTGACCTAAATCGAGTGAAGTTGATGTTCTACATATTTTTTCTATACTATCGTTTTTTTGTAAGATGAATAGCGGCTAAACTCACGTCAATTAAAAGTCGAAATTACTCCGACCAGGTTTCGGACATATTCGATGTCCTTCTGGGAGTCAGTTACTAACGCAAGCCGTGGCGGGTTTCGCGAGCGTCAGCACGTAACGTAGTTTTCAAACTAAAATATACTATCGTCAACAAAATAACTATAACTCTGAGACTCGGGAGCTATCTAGTGGAACGATTTCCGTCCATTTTGCGTTGATGACCAGCTCTCTTTGTTTTTGACGATTACACGATTACTTGCCCGGAATAACCTTAGGGGTGGTCATTATTTGGCAATAGATGAACACCCTATGTAAAGCTTGTCGCAGTTGATAACCAGCGTGGAAGTGGGGGCGCTTTTTTTATGTTGTACTAAAATATAACGGGTAAACATACATTGAAACTTGCGTCGCGTTCCAATTGTTATTCAAGATGCCTATTGCTATTTCTTTATGCTTGGCGAATCGTGTGCGTTGCACTTATTTAAGCGGACTTTCATGTAGCTATTCCTATTTAGCTTTATCTCCTATTTATTTACAACTATGGCAGGTCTAAATATATTCATAAATAAGTGTCTGTATATATTATTTTTAAACTGTGAGTCAATTTTCATCGAAATCGGACAACCTTTGAAAACTTAAGTTTCCAAGCTTCGAAGAAACAATTTTATAAAATTATTTATATACGTACACATTTTCCTGTGTCAAATCATTGTAAAAGTTAAGGATTTACGAAAGTTCATATTAAATAAACTTTCGTAAATCCTTAACTTTTACAATTTTTTATTTACACTATTATTTAAAAAAAGTTATTTTTAAATAATAGTGTCACTCAATTACTTCACACTTTCGGCAGCTTGGAAATTTTAGAGTTTTAGTGATCGCATTAGGTTATAATGTAGACAGAGAAGAATGCTGCTGTGTACCTATTCCTTAAATGTTCCCTTGATGGTTCATATAGGCATATTATGTATGTAACAGTATACAATTCCCTGAACCTGAACTGGGATGCGAAGCGGAAAGTCGAGTTTGAAAGTAAATTGATTCTGTCAGTTTATGTGTGTGTGGACATGACGATTTGTGCGCAATTTCAATATTGTATTCAATTGTAACTGCCCGAAGTTCAATTTTCCACAAATAATTTCGGCGTGATCACAAACATAGAATACTCTCATATAGGATTCTGTATCTAAGGGGAATCAAGAACTTAATAGGGGTTCTCTTAGCGCTAGCGCAGTGTTAGCGCATTAAATCGGTGGCATTTTATTCGTTAAGTGCTGGACTACAGGCATGAGTGTGTGTGTGTGGGAAAGTGGTATAATGATGGTGAAACGTTTCTTTTCGTGTTGTTTCTAAAACTCCATAGAAGCTTCTGGTAAAGTTGCCACCGCTTTACTAGGAGTATGACTTGACTTGATGACTTGGACTGTGACTTGACTTGACAAATATATATATATATTACTTAACTCGAGAAATTATCAATTACTTGACACTGGCTAAATACACGAAAGTGTGGAGCCATACCAAAACAAAAAAAAAACAGAAACCAATCTAATTATAAGATCTCCCGATTCCCAACCTATCAATCTGAGAACTCGGAAATAAGCGGAACCAGTCGATAGGTCAAATTAACAGTAATTTTAAAGCAAACATCTTAGAATGGGAATCACTTAACAACTTCGGTACGATACCATCAAAGAAAATTACCGATTGTGGAAGGCTGTATCTATAATGAAGTCAAGAGTGCAGTTAGCTGTCACTCGCCATTTCACATACATTGCAGTAACTGCCGTTAGTTGAAATTCGTATAGTATTGCCATTGTAAAAATAAAATTTAAATAAATAACTACCATGTCTTCAAAAATCATTTTTGTTTTTTATTCTCGCAAAGTACTATTTGTTTTTGTACCCATATTTAAATTCTGATTAGCTCAAATAACAAAATTAGCTTCATCGTTAACTTCTTAATTCCATCAGTGCTTATAAATAATAAAAAAATTACTAGAAAAATGATTTTTTTTGTCAGTTTTCAATATGATTCGAGTGGCGAGCTGGCGAGGACATATTACCTTTTCAAACTAGAACATCATCAACCCGCACCGTTTTGCGTATAAAATTATGTTTAACTGTTAAACAACAAAGTCCTACTTCGAATCAAACTTTGATTTTTTATCTTGGTAAAATGACATTACTTGATACGTAATAGTTGATTCGACAAAGATAATATTGCACATGCGCAGTTACCGACTTTTAATGATTGTAGTGAAGGTAGTAATTTTCAGTTCTGTTACTTTGACACATTGACACGACATTTTTTAATATATTTTCATGATGAAGTCGGTAAAACAAACCTTTGACATTCGTACAAGCAAAAGTGAACTCTAAGGTGACGAATCTTTTTATTCCCAGTGTGAGTTTTCGTTTCGTTTTATTCCATATACAATAGTGAGAAGAACACCGATTTCAACATTTACATCGCCTCGTATCAATCGATGCTTTGTTTTGGGGCCATCGCACTCTCGGCAACTCAAAGTATTTACGTCAAATTGGGTGAATGGACCAAGTCACGAGCTAAAGCGGGTCATTACGTCGACGTATTCCCAAAAGAGCACTGTTCAAAAGGACACAAAAGTTTCCAAAAAAACTACTATATATTTCTATATCACTGTATTTTTGGGAAAGAAAACACCCAATTTACCATCCATATATATTATAATACTAGCTGAGCCCCGCGGCTGAATGAATTTTGATGAAATTCGGTACCAAGATAACTTATATACTGGTTTAACATATAGGCTACATTTTATCCCGGAAAAGAGAAATGCTCTCGTGGGATGAGCAAATAATTAAAATACTTTAAAAAAACCGCGAGGCGCAACTAGTGTTCAATATTGCGCAAATTGCCGACCGTCGTCGTCTAAGCACTGGTTAAATAAAGTCCGCGATGAATAAATACATTATTAGTAAATTCTCTGTATCTAGTGTCGTGACGTGTTCTTATTATATTATATTCTTATTATACTTTATTGACGTTAAAATTTTTGGACGTCCGCGTTTTCATGTTATTGAAATAAATCTGACGATATTCAAATTGAATGGCCTTTGACAATAAATTAACAACCGTTTCAGCATACTTTTAAAACCTATTTTAGTTTATGAATTGAACGCTCTTGTAACGTTTGTTTTCTTAATTACGGCCCTGTTAGAGTTACTTGCAAACGTTGGTCAGAGCACCTGGCTTCACTATTGACTCTTTATACTCAATTTCTCCATTACATACGGTTTTTTTTAAATATAATCGATTTTAAAAGATTCCTGCGGCTTCCCTTATCAATAATTCGTTTCCAGAGGATTTTATTTATTTAGTTTCGCAATTCTTCATAGTACTGTAAATTTAAATTTATCGATAATTTCTTTAGGATAGGATGATAAATATTGATAAACTTGAATTTAGAAAAAAACTACTCAGGAAAGTATGCATTTAATGTTTAAAATGGTTTGATTGTTTGTTTGCCAAATGAACAAAAAAAAAATGAAAAATTGACTTAGTACAGGAATACAGGTTAGCTCAAGGGAAACCGCGAGGCGGATCTAGTTATATCTATAAAGGTGCCTATAATTTAATAACAGTTATCATAAACAATTCACTATACCATCAAAAATGCATTAAAGCTTTAAGCATAAAGGTAAAATTCCCTTGAACCGTTAATCAAACACTGGATCTATATTTCATCGAAATGGAAGAGTGTAAACGAACATCAGCCATTCCATTATACCTAAAAACACAATACTTCTATCAATTTAGTATAATTGATTGTGGTTTTAATTCAAGCTGTTTGTTCGTGTTGTAATACTTATAAGTTGTTAATGGATATGGATTAAACGTTGAATAGAATAGGTGTGTGGAGGCACAGAATGCTAACGCGGCAATAATTGATGCACGCGGCGAAGCGCCGATTTGGCTCAGTCGTCTCGCCACCAGTACCGCGTCATGTTAGATTAGAATAGAATAGATAAACATTTATTCAAATCTTGCTTAAAATTATAGTACAAAAACAAGTTGTATTAATACTTAATATGTACAAAACGAACAAAAAAACAAGTATTGAATGAGCGTCGGCTTAGCATATTGCTGGTCATCGGAGACTTTCAGCGCTGATTTTCAGCCTAGACCCAGAGGGGGTGGAGCTAATGCACAATTATAAAAAGATTTGTAATTAATGTTAAAAAAGTGTGGTATTTGAAACGATTATGTATACTGACTCGAAACTTCCTTCCTCGAAACTTCCTTGGAGTCCCCCGCAACATAGATAAGAACACGCCTCATAATTGGGAGGTCCAGAAAGAAAAAGTTACCCCTACATGGTGCAAACGCAAATCTGAAAATCCTGTTCTTTAAACTTGCGTGGTTGTCCACTAGGTATATCGTTGGATGTACGATAAATATCCCATAAATATTACTATAGGTGGTGGGACTTTTCTGCAAAGTTTGTCTAGGTAGGTACCACCGCTTTGCCAGTTATTCTGCCGCCAAGAAGTAGTGTGCAAGCACTACTGTGTTCCGGTTTGAAGGGCACTGTAGCTAGTGAAATGACTGGGCAAATTAGACATGACCTGCTGGGCGATCACGTAACTCAACTGCAACAGTTAGAAATACAAATTTGTATAGATTTAACAGTATGAATAGTTATGTGCATAGTTAGAGAAATTTCTCATGTTGCATTGCAATCAAAGTTTCGTGATCACCCTTGATCTCACAGCTGTGCCGCTGTCTCAGGATGACATGCGCGGTGCAGTGTCACGCGAAACTACACTTTAGTTCCAAATGACACTGCAATTAATATGGGCAGCCGTGTCGCTTAACGTCAGGCGAACGGTAACCTCATCCCGTGATTCCGTAACATTAAAAAAAATTGAAACATCGTTAATACCTATAGAAAGCGGACAAGTGTGGCTCATTAGCCGTTACGACTTTCAAACTGACACACTCCCTGGATCGATTTCCGCTCGGCCCTGTACCAATGCCTTCAAGTTATGTGCGGAATTTGCACACCCTTACAACAGTGAAAGAAAATATTGCAAGGAAAACCGGCATGAGAATTTTCCGGTACAAGAATTGCAAAATTCCAGAACTGTATCATGCACCAACCCGCACTTGGCTAGCGCTGTGGATTATGAACATATGAAACTAAAACTCTCGTGTCGTTTTTACTTTGTTAAATAATTTTTATTTCATGTACACGATTAGAATTGTGTACATAAAACAGTAAATTAATATAGCAAATTGAGTAAGCTTCGCAACTAAAGTCGTGTACCGGCTGTCGTGACCAACATTACATTTTGTAGTTACATTGACTCCTTAATGTTCTAATGCCATTAGACTATTTTACAACACATACCACAGGGTATTTCGTAGTTGCTTGTGACACAGAATACGTACCAGTTAGTATTGTCAGTCACAGATTAGTCCGCAGTTACGGTACTGACTAGCATTTTGTTTTGTCTACCCGTTTGTAAGTTAATGTGGTTTATTAGAATGGCGCAGTAAAAATAATGTTTGCACTAGATATTTTATCGTTCATAGTTTTATTGATTTTATACAAAGTTGAAAATATGTTTACCTATTGTGAAATCATGCATACTTGAGATGTATTTGTGTACTATTATTTATTTATTTATTTATTTAGATACACAAAAAGCTTACAGTACAAACCAAACGCTTTAGGGTCATAATACCGGGCTTCATAATACTAGTTGCGCCCAGCGGTTTCACATGAGGTAAAAAAGTTTCCTGTGTTAATCCAGTGTATAATCTTTTCCAGCCCTATTAATAAACACGGACTAGCTTTAGACTAGTTACACCATCTTTTGTCTCTTTCGATCCAGCTAAATATTTCAGTAGCAAAAAAGGACAAAAGCTGAAGTAACTAACCCGAGACTAATACCCGTTTATTAATAAGGCTGTTCAAGTTTTATTAAAATCTATTCAGTAGTTTTTGCACGAAAGAGTAACTAACACCCATACTTACAAACTTTCTCCTTTATAATAATAGTAAGTATAACGGATTTATTATTATTTACGTACTAGTTGCTCCCCGCGGTTTCACCCGCGAATAAAAAGTATTTTATTTATTTGTGCATCCCACGGGAAAATTTCACTTTTTCCGGGATAAAATGTAGCCTATATGTTAATCCAGTGTATAAACTATCTTGGTATGGAATTTCATCCAAATCCATTCAGCCGTTTGAGCGTGAAAGAGTAACAAACAGACACGTACACACGAACACACCTACAAACTTTCACCTTTATAATATTAGTGTGATTACTCGGGGATCCTTGTGAGTCGTACATATATCTATAAACGAAGAATTATAATATAGGAGCTGTCAAACTGCAGGCACGCGTTAGTCATTAAGTATTCACGTTAGCGTTACTTTATATAAAAAAAATACATACAGACGAACATAGAACCTCCTCCATTTTGGAAGTCGGTTAAAAATAGGTATGTGGTTACTTGGGACATAATCCCAGCTATAGCCGACGAAGTATACGCATAACAATTGGAGGGATGAGATCAAAAAGGGTTTAACTGATTTTTTCACAAAATGAATTATGGGTATCGTTGGCGCTGAATCCAACGATACTCATAATTCATTTAAAATTTTAAAATTCAAATTATCTACAATAATACATTCTCAAAATACCGAAATGAGGCTTAAATCTCGAGATTTTTAGTCTAAGAACGGTTTATCTGACACAGGAATACAGTTCGTTTAGCATAAAAACATTATTATATTTATTTTATTATATTATATTATTACAGTAATTGTATGAATTAGTACTATATTTTCAAGCAGCTTAAACTTGCATAAACCTTTTCTATTATTTAATGACTGGCCCGATAGCTCAGTTAGTAGTAACCCTGCCTTCTGAACTGTGGGTTGTGGGTTCGATTCCCACCCAGGACAAACATTTGTGTAATGAACATAGGTGTTTGTTCTGTGTCTGGGTGTTATATTGTATTCTATGCATGTATTTACAAACAAAAAGTATTTAAGTATTGTATCAGTTATCTGGTTCCCATAGTACAAGCTTTGCTTAGTTTGGGGCTAGATGGCGTTGTGTGAGATGTCCACACATCATATTATTATTATAATAAGCAGTCTACATTAAAATGAAGCCGGTGAAGTTTAATTTTCTCGAAACTATCAATTTGACAGTTAAACCCTTTTTGTTCTCACCCCTTCAATTAACCTTACAATTACTGCAAAGTCTCGTGTTGACACTTATCAATACTTGAAAATTGCAAACGGGAAACGGCTATAGCCGTTTGCTATAATTATGACATGTACAATGTAGATTGCCGATACGCAGCTTATTGCTTGGAAAATAGGTCGAGTTATCAAACGATGTACATACCTTTAAGGAAAATAGACGATTGGATCTAAACGCAACGGACTCGGAAAAAACGGTATCCACTATAAATAACACTAATCTCACTAATATTATAAAGGCTAAAGTTTGTGTGTATGTATGTATGTGTGTATGTTTGTTACTCCTTCACGCTCAAACGGCTATATGGATTTGGATGAAATACGGTACCAAGAAACCTTATACACTGGACTAACATATAGGCTATATTTTATCCCGGAAAAGTGAAATGCTCCCGTGGAATGAGCAAATAATTAAGACAATTTTTATCCGCGGGTGAAACCGCGAGGCGCAACTAGTGAATAAATAAATATTTTTATTTTGTCACAAGCCATCTCGCCCAAAACTAAGCATAGCTTGTACTATGGGAACCAGATAACTGATACAATATTTAAGTACTTTTTGTTTGTAAATATATACATAGAATACAATATAACACAGACACAACAAATTTGATGTTCATCACAGAAATATTTGTCCTGGGTGGAAATCGAACCCACAACCTACAGCTCAGAAGGCAGGGCTTCTACCAACTGAGCTATCATTTATCACTGGCCCGATAGCTCAGTTGGTAGTAGCCCTGCCTTCTGAACTGCGGGTAGTGGGTTCGATTCCCACCCAGGACAAACATTTGTGTGATGAACATCGATGTTTGTTCTGTGTCTGGGTGTCATATTGTATTCTATGTATGTATTTACAAACAAAAAAGTATATAAGTATTGTATCAGTTATCTGGTTCCCATAGCACAAGCTTTGCTTAGTTTGGGGCTAGATGGCGTTGTGTGAGATGTCCACAGATATTATTATAATTATTATTATTATTTCACTACATGTTAATAAATCACAGTAATATTATAAATGCGATAGTGTTCACACCCCAACGGTTGTTCAACCGGCAAAAGGATTTCAATGAAAATAACCCCTATACATTTATTTCATTACTAAAAGAAGAAACAGGATTAGTAATTAATCCATAACGAAAAATTAGTCAAAAAAATTCATGTAAGTATTTGTTTACTGCAAATTGTTAAGCTGTAAATTTTTTATATATAGCGATGTATTTGCACTCTTTGTGATAAAATAAATAAATAAAATATAACGTGCGCGTGGTGTATTTTGACCCTAATAGACGTAGAGGTGCGTCATATTGAAGGTAATGGAAAATGCGACAATGTGTAGTTTTATAGGAAACTAGCAAGAAACAATATTTATTATTTAGACGATCGTGCATTGAAACAAATCTATTTTTCTTATTGACCACTTACAAACATTTTAAATTTACAATTGACAGCCTCTGTGGTGTGTTGGTTGAGCAGGTCGGCGCATAACCCGGAGCGCGTTCGATTCCCGCGACGGGACAAGTATTTGTGCACAGAATAAAAGCGCAAATACTTGTTCTGAGTCTGGGTGATGTGGGACCATGGTCCTCGTTATTCTTGGGTCCCTAGACTCAAGGAATCCTAGTTAGGGTCTAGGATCTATTGTATGTGATCGTTAGGCGTTATTATTATTATTACTATTATTATTAATTTGGAATTTTTGCTTTAGTTAGAACTACTACTCACCACGCGGAAGGCTGCTTGGTGATCCGAGGAGAATGCTCCTGCAAATTTACTGAATACTCCCATAGCCGGCTCTTACAGCAACCACGAGAAGAGATGTGGTCCTATTCGCACACCGGGACCACACGACAATATATAATAAACTAGTTGCAACCCGCGGTTTCACCCGCGGAAAAAAGTAATTTAATTATATGCTCATCCAACGGGAAAATTTCACTTTATCGGGTTAATCCTGTGTATAAGCTATCTTGGTACCGAATTTCAGCCAGCAAATTCAAAATTCATTCAGCCATTTGAGCGTGAAGGAGTAACAAACATACACACACACATACACACAACACACACACAAACAGACATACAAACTTTCGCCTTTATAATATTAGTGTGATAAGATAGATAGATAAAACTCTTTATTGAATGACCACATTACTGGAACAATTTACAAGCTCAAACTTAAAAATTAAGTGTCACATTGCATTGTGAATTTGGAATCTACATAAAAATGCCAAGTTAGACGAAAAATTGGCATTACGCAACAGTAAACAATTGAAATTAAAAAGTTTTAAAATACGGATCTCCATACCTAACCTCCAATTTCTCCAAATCCCCTATTAATAATTTCTCTCACAAACCATCGAGTGCAATAAGTGTAAATCTCGAACATTTCCATAAACGTTGTTACTATTATGTTCACTAAAGGTTTATTTATAAATACATCGTATACTTTACAAGTTTAAATTATTGCTGGCAATTTGAAATTGTCTTGCGGCGGAGCGTGGTTCGCGCGGTTATGCATTTTGAAGAGCTCAAATGCTTCGGAAATCTTAAAAGTTACCTATTATAACTTGTTTATTGACTGGCCCGATAGCTCAGTTGGTAGTAACCCTGCCTTCTGAACTGTGGGTTGTGGGTTCCATTACCACCCAGGACAAAAAATTGTGTGACGAACATAGGTGTTTGTTCTGTGTCTGGGTGTTATATTGTATTCTATGTATGTATTTACAAACAAAAAGTATATAAGTATTGTATCAGTTATCTGGTTCCCATAATACAAGCTTTGCTTAGTTTGGGACTAGATGGCGTTGTGTGAGATGTCCACACATATTATTATATTATAACTTATCCTATTAAAATATCGACAGATTGAATAGCAATATTGCCATAGTTAGTTTAATCAATGAGTGATAGCAATGACGACAGCTAAGCAATGATTCCAGCGAATTCATTGCTTTGTCAGTTATTTTTCTGTGATATTGGAACTGGATTTTTATTTTCATGTAGTTTTTTATGTATGTATTTTATCAATCGATGGTTTTTGTTTCATATTTTCAAAATCCCATTTTTTTATGGCTCTACCCTTTTGTGTATTTAGCCAGTGTCAAGTAATTGATAATTTCTCAAGTTCATTAATATTATATAATGTGTCAAGTCAAGTCAAGTCACAGTCCAAGTCATCAAGTTAAGTCATAGTCTAGTCTAGTCAAGTCATACTCCTAGTAAAGTGGTGGCAACTTTACCAGAAGCTTCTATGGAGTTTTGGAAACAACGCGAAAAGAAACGTTTCACCATCATTATACCACTTTCCCACACTCATGCCTCTATTCTAGCACCTTACGAATAAAATGCCACCAATTTTATGCACTAACACTGAAAATAACACAAGTTTTGGAAAATAATACAATGCGGCGACGCGATCTTTTTCGTTTTCCCGCCAAAACTCAAAAATCCCATTTAAAGTTAATCTTACGCATAACCATTGACAACAATATGAACTGTCAACCAAAACTTTTTCATCAATAACGTACCATAACCAAATACGCACTTTTTAACACTGTGGCATTAACGGCAGACTGTATTGAAAATTATTTCCACTCCATACATCAACCGCATACTTAATTTGCAAAAATTATTTCTCTACCGCAATGAATATAAATATAGGTAATATCGTTGTGTAATACTAAATTATGTGCACAATAGCCAATCAGAATGGTCGCCCACAGTAATGTCAAAAAGCTTTTTATAATAACCAGCTACCTTGTCCTACTTATATCCGATTAAATAATGATAATCTTACATTGTACTTCAATGGTAATACATAATCTATACGACGTAATATGATTGCAACATATTGGAAGCATGGATCTGACAGTGTCAATGCGCAGTTTGTAGTTTTTTTTTTGTGTTTTCGCTCCACACTTTTGTGTATTTAGCCAGTGTCAAGTACTTGATAATTTGCAAGTTAATGATATTTCACGTCAATAATGTGTCAGGTCACAGTCGAAGTCATCAAGTCAAGTCAGAGTCAAGTCATAGTCTAGTCATACTCCTAGTAAAGTGGTGGCAACTTTACCAGCTTCAATGGAGTTTTGGAAACAACACGAAAAGAAACGTTTCACCATTATTATACCACTTTCCCACACTCATGCCTGTAATCCAGCACTTAACGAATAAAATGCCACCAATTTTATGCACTAACACTGAAAATAACACAAGTTTTGGAAAATAATATAATGCGGTAACGTGATCTTTTTCGTTTTCCCGCCAAAACTCGTTTGTAGTTTTAGTTGTTTATTGGACAATTTAAATTAAGAATGAATTTCAATTATCTGTTACTTTTTTTTCATTGGTTACAAAATTAACCTTTGCCTTCATATATTGGTTTTTGTTATAAAAAGGCTAAACTTGATTGCTGAACCACCTGTAACTGTGTATATGAGGTTTCTTTCATCATCAGCTAGTCTACACGTAACTTGATTGCAACCAACAGAAACAGAAATTTGTATGGTTTTGACAGTTTCAATACGCAGTTATATGTGCATAATTACTACATAATGAATTTTCATCTGTTGTATAGCAACCAAACTTTCGTGATCGCTCCCCAAAGCCACTGCGCCTGCATCTGTTTAAAAAAGACGTAAAATTTCATTATCACTAAATTTGCCATGTTTCATTTTATTAAATTCAGTTTTACTGCCACATAAAATCACATTGACTCAAAGGTCGCGTCGATAAAATAAGTGGATGCAATGTGTGCAATTTGTCATAAAACAAATAGCAATTGGTTAGTGGACTGTTGCATTAACTATGGACCGTAGTAAAACCATTATCCAATTATTATTATTATATATTATAATAAGAACGGCAATGCCAATTACATTTATGGCCAATACCCTTAACAAGTTTGGTGTAACAGATTTTGTTATATTCATAATTTTGTATACTACTATTATATTTTAAAACGCCATTTTAAGTTTTAGTTGTTATTTACAATTCCTATCAAATTACCTATTTGTTTATAAATATTCTATATAACTGAAAAATTACAATCATAGTACGTCTTCTATAATTTATCTGCCACTTAACTGCTGATTATATTATAATAAGAGGATTTCATTTGTAAATAAAAATAACGTTCATAAGAGTGATTACTTACCATTCATAAACTGAACCTTCAATGTCAGATCTTAAAAATTATGCGTTTTGTTTCATTTTCATCCTATTTGATGGCGATATATGGATAACAATAAACATGCCTTTATTTAATGTGTCCACAATTTTTTTTATGTTATCGAATGATGTGACGTGCTAGTCGTTCACCTAATGCTAAGCGACACGGCCGCCCATAACAGAATAATGTCACTCGGAACTCCAAAATATAAAGTTTCGAGCGACACTGCACTGCGCACACCATCCTGAGACATCAGCACAGTCTGTCTCATTTGCCCAGTTAATTAATATCATATAGTGTCAAGTCAAGTCAAGCTACAGTCCAAGTCATCAAGTTAAGTCATAGTCTAGTCAAGTCATACTACTAGTAAAGTGGTGGCAACTTTACCAGAAGCTTTTACGTAGTTTTGGAAACAACACGAAAAGAAACGTTTCACCATCATTATACCACTTTCCCACACTCATGCCGATTTTATGCACTAACACTGAAAATAACACAAGTTTTGGTAAATAATACAATGCGGGGACGCGATCGTTTTCGTTTTACCGCCAAAACTCATGTATATTGTTATTATTATGACACGGTGCGATGAAGTTTCACAATATTTATTTATTTATTCAAGCGGAAGGGGAGAGTGGTAATTGGCACGTCACAATGGAGATTATGGGGCTTACGGACCAGTTTAGTGATTCAAGCAGTGACGGCGCGGTGGGCGACACCGTTCCTGTTATGATAATATTCCCTTCATTTCATATAATAATTTGTCGAGTTCACATCGAATGGACTGTGAACCATTAACCAGACAAAACACTTCCTATGTAAATCTCGAAGGACTTTGATTATGCAAATTAATATTTCGTGCCTTCACTTCTCAATTAAATCTTTATGTTCGGTGTGAACTTTTGGTTTTGAATATTAATTCGTAGTGGACCTTCACTAAACTATTAATTATGATTATCATTCAGTCGTTAACAGTCAAATAAAATAAGTGGGCCTTGTTACATTGTAAAATATTTCTCTTGAACAGCTAGTTGCTGTGAAGTAATAAACTGTTCTTTGTGTGACCACAGAAGTCTAGCACAACTTTTATGTATTCTCCGACGGCTTTAGAAAGCTTAGTTTAAAGTTGAAAATCGCAGATAAAATATAAATTGGTTATGTGCATAAAACACCAGTCTAGCTATTTAATTTGTAAATAGTGTTGTTATCTAAGTATTTTTTGGTGGGTCATTCTATGATTATAAAAACCAAACATATTTATTTAGTGTACCCTTGCTTACGTCTTCATAGATTTTTGTTTTAATTGTCACCAATATGTTTTGGTCTTTCAGCGTTTATTTAATCATGCATTTGATTACTAATAATATTACATGATCTTCCACTAATTTCAAGTTCACTCGTATAAAACGATAACTTTGTCCTTGTTTGCGTTTTGTTTTGATTACAACTGTGTAATTTTGGATGGCGGGAAAACGAAAAAGATCGCATCGCCGCATTGTATTTTCCAAAACTGGTGTTATTTTCAATGTTAGTGCATAAAATTGGTAGCATTTTATTTGTTAAGTGCTGAATTACAGGCGTGAGTGTGGAAAAGTGGTATAATGATGATGAAACGTTTTTTTTCGTGGTGTTTCCAACACTCCATAGAAGCTTCTGGTAAAGTTGCCACCACTTTACTAGGAGTATGACTTGACTAGACTAGACTATGACTTAACTTGATGACTTGGACTGTGACTTGACGTGACTTGACACATTATATAATATTAACTTGAGAATTTATCAATTACTTGACACAGGCTAAATACACATAAGTGTGGGGCCAAAAAAAAAAAAACTGTGTAATTTTTTTGCTCTTGATCAGCGTTCGCTTTAATCAAACATTTAATCAATAGTTCAAGGTCCTATCCACCAATTACCTGCTGGGCGATCACGTAAATCGATTGAAACCAATAGAAACACAAATTTGTATGGATTTGACAGTTTGAATACGCAGTTTATGTGCATAGTTAGTATGGAAATTTATATTGTTGCATTGCAATCAATGTTACGTGATCACTCTCCTGGTGATCGGTTCATTTGACTCTTAACAGCGCTAACATACAGCTCGTCCGAGCATCAATCTTGAACCGCAGTTGACTCCGATGGAACCCTCTCGATTAATCATGAACGGTCTCGATTAGCGCCGGGTCTGAAAACATATGTTACGAACATATGAGTATACCTTTTACGGCAAAACTGACAAACCTTTTTTTAGATCAATAAGTTTTACAACCGACTTAAAAAAAGGAGGAGGTTCTCGATTCGGTTGAATGTTTTGAAGTAAAACTTCTTTGCGCCCGCTTGACTTGGGGAAGTAAGCTGGTAAATGGGAGGAAAACGGTAGTTGAAGTTGGTTCACGTAAAGCTCCATTGTAAACATAACAAGGTTAAAAATTTGTATTATTATATTGGTATGTCCGGTAAAATGATTAAAAATAATAATAATAATAATAATAGCGCCCAACGATCACATACATAGATCCTGGACCTAACTAGGATTCCCTGTGTCTAGGGACCCAGGAACTACGAGGACCATGGTCCCACAACACCCAGACTCAGAACAAGTATTTGCACTTTTTTTCTGTGCACAAATACTTGTCCTGCCGCGGGAATCGAACCCGCCGCCTCCGGGTTATGAGCCGACCTGCTCAACCACCACACCACAGAGGCTGTCAATGGATGGCGAAATTAACGTTAAACAAAGTAAAAACAAAGCTATACCGGCCGATAGATGGAGATAAACTAAAGAAGTTTTACTTCAGTCGTGTGGTCTAAACAATCTCGTTTTTCAAAAATGTTTGTTACCTACCGTATTTCCATCTTTTATCACACACACACTAATATTATAAAGGCGAAAGTTCGTATTTGTGTATGTTTGTTACTCCGTCACGATCAAACGGCTGAATGGATTTGGATGAAATTCGGTACCAAGATAGCGATACACTGGATTAACATATAATCTACATTTTATCCCGGAAAAGTGAAATGTCTCGTGGGATGAGCAAATAATTAAAATACTTTTTAACCGTGGGTAAAACCGCGGGGCGCAACTAGTAAAAATATAAAAGAAGCATTTTTGATGACAAAGTGTGTTCTAGCAAATAAACATTTGATTGATTGATTGATTGATTGATTGAAAGTCATTTTCAGTTCGAACGCTGGTGAATCCTTCCCTTCTTTCCTTCCTTTCTTCTCTTCGTGAATCCTTTTATTCTTTTGTTTTTGTTTTTATAAATGCAATCTATCACCGTAACGGCATTTGTGTAAATTCGTGTAGCCAACGTTTTCGCACACTCCACAACCTTTATCAGCTCGAACTCGTATTGGCCGGAAACAGGAAGTGTCAAATGGCATTTCGTTGTCTCCTCCACGGCCCAGTTCTTCGTACTGCTAAGTGCCGTGTTGTAATTGTCCAGTCAATGCAAATAGAGTTACCATTACGTAGTGTATGATTAGGGTTGCCAACATTTTGTCAGCGAAATACAGTATTTTTCAAAATAAGCTAATAAACATTAGTACACTTCTACAAAATACAGTACAGAACAAAACGGACCAAAAAATTCTTAAGATGTTGCCATATTTATATTGACAACTTTGACGTGTTGCCAGCGCCTCCGGTTAGCATAGACATCAGTGGGAGGCAAAAACACAAGATTATAGATGCGTTCGGAGTCCGCAATTCGGTTACACAAACTCGCTTCACTCAAAATTTAATGTGTAAAGGCGCGTTAATTATTTTTAATCACATTAATATTATAAAGGTGAAAGTTTGTATGTGTGTATGTTTGTTACTCCTTCACACTCAAATGGCTGAATAGATTTGGATGAAATTCGGTACCAAGATAGCTTATACACTGGATTAACATATAGCTACATTTTGTCCCGGAAAAGTGAAATTTTCTCGTGGGTTGAGCAAATAATTATAATACTTTTTATCGGCGGGTGAACCCGCGGGATGCAACTAGTATAATATTATAAAGGCGAAAGTTTGTATGTGTGTTTGTGTGTATGTTTGTTACTCCTTCACACTCAAACGGCTTAATAGATCTGAATGATATTCGGTACCAAAATAGCTTATACACTGGATTAACATATAGGCTTCATTTTATCCCGGAAAAATATTTTTTTCCTGTGGGATGGGCAAATAATTAAAATACTTTTTATCCGCGGGTGAAACCGCGGGGCGCAACTAGTAATAAGTATTTTCTTATTAGATATCTGTGTTGAAAATATTGTATTTTTGCGTACTATATATTTCATCAACAGTATATAGTAGTATTTATTATAGTACGGTTGGCAACCCTGTGTGTGATCGCAAGACAACGCACGTTTTCACAGCTATGGACACTGGACAATTTTGACCTAGGCTAGATTTGTTTGCATTTGCCTTTAACGGCTTATTGTTTTGTTTGATATGTTCGAGCTTTGCATTAATACCTTTATCTGTTTAGCAATGGATTAATAATTTACAGGCAGAGTGCCTTTATTCTTTCAACTGAATACTACAATAAACAAAAAAAAAATTACGTTACACATAGTAGTTATTAAACTACTATGTGTACCGTAAATTTTTTAAATTTTTTTTTACTTCAAACTTGTCTAGCATTTGATCGCGCTCTCACCTGATGGGAAGTGACGATGCGATTGAAGGTGTAGCATGCTAGCCAAGTAAATACCTATTCACTCTTCTCTTGAACACGCCCGGGTCATATTTCGCTGGAAACACAGACGCTGGCAGGGCATTCCATTCCTTAGCCGTTCTAATTAAGAACGTTGAGTCAAATCGCTTGGTACGAATAGGTGGTATTTCGAACACGAAAGGATGGTGCTTAGCCGAGCGTCTAGAAGTCCGGTAGTGGAATGGTGATGGGAGAATGAAATCATGCAGTTCTTGAGCGCATTCACCGTGGTGTAATCTGTAAAAGACCGACAGACTTGCCACCTTACGTCGATGTGCAAGGCTCTGGAGCCTTTCACCAACCAAAGTGTCGTCGTCAATGAGCCTTTTGGCACTCCGTTCAATCGAGTCCAGAGCCTCAAGCTGGTACTTGGCAGACCCGTCCCACAGGTGGCAGCAGTACTCCATACACGATCGGACTTGTGCTTGTAATGTTGTGTATTGTCCTGAATTAATTTCTTTTCTTACTTTCTTTACTACTAAACGTACTAAAAAACGATTTAAATCGCCTTTATTCTTTCAACTAAATACTACAAATATATAATAACTAATACTAAACACTACAAAAAAATTATATATATATACTAGCCGACCTATAGACAGTTTTAGTTTTCCCGCCCGTTTAAAGGTCGATAGAGACCAACAGCACTAGCCCTTTCAAAAAAAAACCTATAGACTGTCCAAATGCTCCAGCCCACTACCAGGTAGGTAGCTTACCCAACATGCTGGCAGCACTGCCCCGTTGAATTGCAATGTTTGGATTAATATTAAATGTTATTGTAAACATGTTGCGTAACGAAAATAATTTTCGTTACGCAACATGTTAGAAAATCGGGTATAATGTGGTGGTACGTGGTAAGGTCATTTTTGAGGTTACGCAGGAAATAAATTACAAATGAATTTCTTTGCTGCATTGTCAAGTTCATGTTAAGCCATTATAAACAAATTTAATTTAATTACGACTACGTGATTACTAATATTTTATTTTAAATATAATGTTTTGCGTAATTTGCACATTTTCAATATTGTTAAATTTCAATTTATGTATTTATGTAAGTAGTTTTTTGTTTACGTAGTTATGTTTATTACTAAGGAGTTTTAAATTTGACAGCCTCTGTGGTTTGGTGGTTGAGCAGGTCGGCTCATAACCTGGTGGCGGAGGGTTCGATTCCCACGACAGGACAAGTATTTGTGCACAAAAAAGCACAAAATACTTGTTCTGAGGTGTTGTGGGACCCGCAGTTCCTGGTTCCCTAGACACAGGAAATCCTATACGGTCCAGAATCTATGTATGTGATCGTGTTATTATTGGTGTTATTATTATTATTATTATTTCATGTACTTATATAAATTTATTCATTAAAAACTTTATAGTATTGCGTTTTTAAATTTTTATTAAACGAAAAATTTTTGTTTGGGTGTACTCTGCTTTTAAAAACCTAACATAATTATCGTAGGTCGTTCGAGCACCGATCGATGACTGAGCACCGTTCTGTAATACGGACCTATGAATGAAATCACTGCTTGAGCACCGATCAATGACTGAGCATCAAAGTCAAAGTCAAAAGATTTATTGCAAATAGGCTAATTTTAGCACTTTTACAAGTCAAAATTATATTAGGTACTTAAAATTAGTTTATTTCACTAAGCATATAAAATTACAAAGTGCTTATTGCCAAATAATATATAGCAACCCCATTACAATATATGAGTTGGAAAAAAAGCAGTTCTCTTTCTCACTACTGGTGCAAGCAATCCGGCACAATGCAGAATAGAAAACTTTGATTCGAAGCTTCGATTACAACTGTAAAGAAGAAGCTACTAGAAACTTTACAGTGATGTATTTTTTTTTCTTTCTTCTGTCTTTTACAATGTATATAATTTATTACAGTTGAGATAATGAATCGTTCTGTAATACAGACCTTAGTGTTCTTAATGCATTGTACATGTTTTGCAGTCATTTTATTGTTTCCGTTAAATATATTCAAATTTTATTTCACAAGCCAATCAAGCGTTTACTTTTTATCGCTCGAAGTAAGTGATACATAAGTTTTATCGCTGTTTCGAATTACTAAGTGCATTTAAATGGCGGATACTGTTATAATTATTTCACCTGACACGCCTTTCGCAGTGGGGAGTTTTATACTTACTTGACTTACCATTTACATTAGTTGTAACATTTTGAACTTTAGCACCTTATCCTAAAGTTTATTTTTTAGGTTGACGTAATTCGCACCTTTTGTAATTTTTATGTGTAATTAAATATGGCAGTGAAAAGTTTGGGAAGTCTTGTTATTAAAATTTCGTGTGTATAAACGAGGAATGGTGTAATTAAAAAAAATTGGATGGTTTATTGAATTTTAGACGTTTTTTCGTGTTTTTATTTAATTATTGTCTTGTTTAAGTTATGCATAAACACGTTATTAAAAAAAGATAGAAAATGTTAACCGCGAACAAATGTCATTTTTCTCCAATTACATGAATGGAGTTTTGGCGGATAAACGAAAAAGATCGCGTCACCGCATTGTATTATTTTCCAAAACTTGCATTATTTTCAGTGCTAGTACATGAAATTGGTGGCATTTTATTCGTTAAGTTCTGGATTACAGGCATGAGTGGGAAAGTGGTATAATGATGGTGAAACGGTTTCCAAAACTACATAGAAGCTTCTAGTAAAGTTGCCACCACTTTACTAAGAGTAAGACTTGACTAGACTAGACTATAACTTGGACTGTGATTTGACTTAACTCATATTTATGTAATATTAATTAACTTGAGAAAATATCAATTACTTGACACTGGCTAAATACACAAAAGTGTGAAGACAACACAAACAAAAAAAAATTACATGGCTGTAATAATGAGATATAAAAGTAATGCAGTTCCTATGTTTGTCCGCGGACATGCGGGCGCACGTGGCTTGGCTTGCGCACTGTTGCTTACTTCCTTTTGGAATATTAATAACTTCATTACTTCCATTGCCAGTTGGTAAACCTAAAGTAGGTAGAAATTGTGTAATGTGAAGGTAATGATGGTGATAAATGATATTAGTAGGCGAACTAGTAGGTAGGAGTAAGCGGGCGTAGAGATTGGTTTGCATAATTTGTAGGAAATATTGATTCTTTAATTTTTTACCTTATTATTATTGCGTGAAAGACTTGCTTATAAGCTGGGTAAAGCTTTTGATAAAATAGTTTCAAAAATGCAAATAATAATTTATTTTTATTTTCTTTATTAGGAATAGGAAACAGCATACATTATCGATATATATATAACTCAAAGGTGACTGACTGACTGACATAGTGATCTATCAACGCACAGCCTAAACCACTGGACGGATCGGGCTGAAATTTGGCATACAGGTAGATGTTATGACGTAGGAATCCGCTAAGAAAGGACTTTTCGAAATTCCACCCTTAAGAGGGTGAAATGGGTGGTTGAATTATTTTCCCATAGGCCACGCCGCGGGCGAAGCTGCGGGCAGAAGCTCGTTATCGATATAAAGCTAAAATTTAACAATGATAAACTTGATTATAATCAAGTTTATCATTACTTACTTATTACTTGATTATAATCAAGTTTATCATTACTTACTTATTACTTGATTATAATCAAGTTTATCATTACACACCACTATCCGATTGTTAAACAGTTTAAACATATTTAATGCTGGGGAAGATGACATTTAAAACACAAACATTCATATTTACTCGCGCAAAACTTTATGAGCTCTCGGAAGTTAGGCCCGAGTACCTAATTGCGCATGGTACAGTTGAGTACATTGTAAAAGCGGCCATAGGAGTTTTGGCGGGAAAACGAAAAAGATCGCGTCGCCACATTGTATTATTTTCCTAAACTTGTGTTATTTTTAGTGTTAGTGCATAAAATTGGTGGCATTTTATTCGTTAAGTGCTGAATTACAGGCATGAGTGTAGAAAAGTTGTATAATGATGGTGAAACGTTGCTTTTCGTGTTGTTTCCAAAACTCCATAGAAGCTTCTGATAAAGTTGCCACCACTTTACTAGGAGTCTGACTTGACTAGACTTGACTATGACTTAACTTAATGACTTGGACTGTGACTTGACTTGACACACTATATGATATTAATTAACTTGAGATATATCAATTACTTGACACTGGCTAAATACACAAAAGTGTGGAGCCAAAACAAAAAAAAAAAAAAGCGGCCATACAGTAACTATGCGTACTGCGCAGCCATCCGCGCTAACTTCCGAGAGCTCATAAAGTTTTGCGCGAACTATACACAAGTGAAATAAAATGAAGCGAAAAGAAGTAGTAAATTATTGTGAAAACTAAAACCCTATTTTTTTATGTCAGTGAATGATGTGACGAGCTAGCCGTTCACCTGATGTTAAGCGCCACGACCGCCCATAACAGTACAGTGTCACTCGGAACTCTAAAACAAAGTTTCGGGCGACACTACACTGCCCACATCATCCTGAGACATCAGCAGTCTGGTAATAAGATTACTCGACTGTGAGATCGCATCATAAAGTCTCAATAGCCCAGTAATTTGACTAGCTACAGTGCCCTTCAAACCGGAACACAGTAGTGCTTGCACACTACTGCTTGGCGGCAGAATAACTGGCAAAGCAAACCTACCTAGACGAACTTTGCAACAAAGTCCTACCACCTAGTAGAAATTGTAAAATATTCATTTTAGTACTTAAATGTTACAAAATAAATTACTACAACTTATGACTATTTGTTCCAGCTGTACGAGATCAGCGACGATCCACAAAGAAAAGAATTCCTAGATGACCTCTTCTCCTTCATGCAGAAACGAGGTAAGTTTAAATTCTCGATTTTTAAACGTATTCTATTACACATTGATCAATCCTTTGTATCGATTGATATACATTGTAATTTATCATGAGCCTAAATGCTTCATTCACGATCATTGATTGAAATGATACGATACGACCATTACTCCTTGAACTGTTTTTCAAAAGCAACAATTTGAAGGTGGGTGTCTTAATTTTTTGGGATGTAGATACAAATCGGATGTAGGGTAATATCAGTCATTGGATGTATAAACGGTTTATTATTGTGTAGATCGTTGATCGGATGATAAGATCACGGGTGATGGACGACTTGGATCGTGGTTGTAGAACTATGATCTATTAATGAACGGATTTAAGGTTAAATATAAAATACGTACTTAATGCCTGAAATGTCCATAATGAATTTTAAAAAGTGGCAAATCAGAAATTGTTAAACTCAAATAAAGGAGTTCCTAAAAGTTATTACTTTTATGCACTTTATTGAAAGCGTCAAAACATGAAACAAGTTTCAATTAGGTAAGAACATACCAAGATTTACCTCTACAATTTTTTTGTTCTCATGTGTGAGTATTCTATGGTAAACTAAAACGACTAATGTTATTTTGTAACATAATTATTTATCTTAAAAATCTCTCTCTTCGGCTAAACTCGCGTCAGTTAAAAGTCGAAATTACTCCGACCAGGATTCGGACATATTCGATGTCCTTCTTCTGGGAACCAGTTACTAGCGCAAGCTGCGGCGGCTTTCGCGAGCGTCAGCACGTAACTCACGATTACTCACTATAGTTTTCAAACTACTAATATAACTTAACTTATTACTTACTATTTTATCACTTTCATCCGTATATGGTGGGAATTCCCCCAATCTGCACAAAGCGTTTCGCTTCCACAATGTGCGAGCGGCAAAGGAATGGTAAAACCAACCAGCGCTTCTGTTTGCTGTAAAATATGGTCTAGGAGTATATTCCACAACCGCGTCTTTATTTACTATCAGGTGAGACGATATTCAAATGCAACCCTATCAAAGGTAAAAAGTAAACATATTATTTTACGAGCTTCTGCCCGCAGCTTCGCCCGCGGCGTGGCCTATGGGAAAATAATTCAACCACCCATTTCAACCTCTTAAGGGTGGAATTTCGAAAAATCCTTTCTTAGCGGATGCCTACGTCATAATCAGCCCGATCCGTCCGGTTTGGGCTGTGCGTTGATAGATCACTATGTCAGTCAGTCAATCAGTCAGTGACCTTTGAGTTATATATATTTAGATAAATTATAATTTTTTTAATTTTTTTTTTATTAAAGTTAAAACTCTTTATAAGAGTGAAACATGGCGTTCGTGACCGCCATAACGCTCATTAATATCATTGTACTTATATTAATTACGATCAAACTCCGTTCCTTACAGAACCAGTGTGGGAAATCGCACCACAATCATGATCTTGGATAATCATTATATTTTAAATATCATAATAGAAATAATTAGGCAGATCGCTCGATCGCCTCAAGCGTCGAGATCGTGCTCAGACACATGATTGATAACTTCTCTCACATCTTGCTCTTTCAGACTCATATTTGTATTTTGTTTCTCTGTCTAGCATTAATTGATCCGGCTTGTAAATGGCGCCATCTTTGTCGCTAGATATATCATCTGATATCGGATGGTTGTTAGTCAAATCAATAGTTATTGTTGTCTAAATATGATTTTGGTCTGGTTTTGACAGTTGATGTGATACAAAGCTGATTCAGATAACTGTAACGTTATTATTACTCCTATTATTCAAACTAGTACTGATCATTTGTGATAATTAGCAGTTCCGATGAACTTTCTTGTCACACTATCACACTAATATTATAAAGGCGAAAGTTTGTATGTGTGTATGTGTGTTGTTACTTGTTACTCCTTCACGCTCAAACGGCTGAATGGATTTGGATGAAATTCGATACCAAGATAGCTTATACACTAGATTAACATATAGGCTACATTTTATCCCGGAAAAGTGTAATTTTCCCGGAGGATGAGTTAATAATTAAAATACTTTTTATCTGCGGGTGAAACTGCAGGGCGCAACTAGTTTGTCATAAAAGCCTAATCGGTAAATAGCCAAATCGATTCACGGGTTCTGAAGTGATGCGCTACCCAACAAACAGCGTTTCGTTTTTGTTTATAGTTTTTGCTAACATTGCAAAAACAAGCAATTTTGGTAATTTTGTGAAGATAATAAATGACATTTAAATAAATTAAAAGTGGTATTAATAATTTGTTTTCATAACGTCATTTTAGTTTGAGTCGTTGAAAATAATCCGAAAATGGCGGTTGTGAATTTTGAATATTATTCCATAACCCGTTTATTTTTTAATTTTAATGTGTGATACGGGTGGAAATATTATCGGTTAAGTCTTCGTGAACGTGCACGTGCGCTGGCTAATGGTTCCAAGTTTTAATCCATTTTCGTTTTCTCTTCAAGGCTTCCTAGAGCCTTCAGTAAGATATCCACCCTGGCTAAATACACAATAGTGTGGAGCCAAACCAAAACAAAAAAGATAAGAAAAGATATCCACCATTTTACTGTGGCATTTTGACTGTCAAAATAAGACTGACATGACATCACCGTTCCTTACAAATTCCTTACTTTGAGTTTTGGCGGGAAAGCGAAAAAGATTGTGTCACCGCATTGTATTATTTTCCAAAACTTGTGTTATTTTCAGTGTTAGTGCATAAAATTGGTGGCATTCTATTCGTTAAGTGCTGGATTACTGGCGTGAGTGTGGGAAAAAATATAAGTAAAAGTATAATGATGGTGAAACGTTTCTTTTCGTGTTGTTTCCAAAACTCCATAGAAGCTTCAAGTAAAGTTGCCACCACTTTACTAGGACTATGACTTTGACTAGACTTTGACTAGACTTTGACTAGACTTTGACTAGACTTTGACTAGACTTTGACTAGACTTTGACTAGACTTTGACTAGACTTTGACTAGACTTTGACTAGACTTTGACTAGACTTTGACTAGACTTTGACTAGACTATGACTTGACTTGATGACTTCGACTGTGACTTGACACATATTTTAGTAAAATTTCATTAACTTGATAAATTATCAATTACTTGACACTGGCTAAATACACGGAGGTGTGGAGCCAAAACATAAAAAAAAAAATCCTTACTTGACATTGGCAGAATTATCACTCAAAAGCAATAGAAAGCCATTAAACGAAGATGTAGAAGTCATTTTAGTTTTATATTTTATACAGTTTATATGAACATGTCGAATGTCGATACGAATAATGACCGTAGTGTGCGCGTTGAGTGTATCTCACTTCGCAATCTCCCGCTTATCGCGCACGAAATAAATTATTATTCAATTTATCATGTTCGAGTACGGGCTATAAACTCCTGGTCGTTATTACGCGCCCACGATAACATGCAGAATTAATTATTCGGCTATCACATCCACAGCTGGCCTATAACAATATCATGTTGAATGGTGATTGCTGATACGATCTCGCGTAACGAAGAATTATCTTACCAGTTGGTTGCTTGCATCAAAGACCATAGCTCGAAATCGATACGTTAAAGATTTGTCATGGTTTTATCGTATTTTTTTTTTAATTTTTGGCTCCACACCTCCGTGTATTTAGACAGTGTCAAGTAATTGATAATTTATCAAGTTAATGATATTTCACGCAAATATGTGTCAAGTAACAGTCGAAGTCATTAAGTCAAGTCATAGTCTAGTCAAAGTCATACTTCTAGTAAAGTGGTGACAACTTTACTTGAAGCTTTTATGGAGTTTTGGAAACAACACGAAAAGAAACGTTTCACCATCATTATACCATTTTCCCACACTCACGCCTGTAATCCAGCACTTAACGAATAGAATGCCACCAATCTTATGCACTAACACTGAAAATAACACAAGTTTTGGAAAATAATACAATGCAATGACGCAATCTTTTTCGCGTTCCCGCCAAAACTGCCTTATCGTATTTTAGAAAAATAGAATATGTACGTAAAATAGTGCGTACTGCGTATGTTTTGCTGTCGATATCGATAAAACCGTTTAAGACTTTTCTGAAAAGTTCGTTTAGGTTCGTTTTGCCAGTTATACTGCCGCCAAGCAGTAGTGCGCTAGCACTACTGTGTTCCGATTTTAAGGGCACTATATCTAGTGAAATGATTGAGCAAATGAGACTGATCTCAGAGTCACGCGAAACTTTATATTTTGGACTTCCGAGTGACACTGTTCTGTTATGGGTGGCCGTGTCACATAACATCAGGCGAACGACTAGCTCGTCACATCATAAACTAACAATAATAAAAAAAACGAAGGACCACACTTAATCAGGCGCGCCTTTAGGCCAGAAATGAGGCAAAGAAAACATAATTGCATTAGAATTAATTTATTCACCCAAGACGTTAATCTCGCGTACAAGCGGTCATCAGAATGATCTTCACGTATTAATAATGTTTTATCATTTATTACGAGACATGAGTAATGAAAGTTGTTCTGCCACGCCCCGCGAGTTCTTAGCACTCTGTCTTCGTCTCGGTAAGAAAAAGAAATTAAAAACCTTAGGATGCTTTTAATTTTTTATCGATAACGTTTAATTTGATGCCAGCGTCAAACGATTTTTCTCGTGACATAAAACGATGATTTTGGTGTTATGTTATTTTTTTCGCAATGGGATCGATTTGTGAATTTATTTTTGAATGGACTTTTTATATATTTATATATATTTGAACGGGCGCTGTTGGTCTACCGACCTTTACAGCGTCACCGAGTGGGGATTTTTGGATATTGTAACTTAAGTCTATTGTTATAAAGTCGACGCTGTGAATTAATTCGAAATAAACTATCAAATTCTAATTATTGCTGTAAATCACCTTTATATTTTCAGAGTATAGATATAGAAAGGAGTATACATATATTTTATCTAGAATATCCATTTTGTTTCTATTTCACATACCTTTTCTCTATCGTGCTTTCATTCACAAGTGGAAGGCGGTGCGGGGAGAGGGGTAACCACGTGACCACCTCGTTAGCAGCTGATTGATCGGCCATATCGGGCGCATTAACCGGCTGTAGATATAGGATGATGTTACTTAATCGTTGAACATTTCACAGTAATCTAACTTTTTTGTGATATTGGTGAACCGAACTGGTGAATAAAAGGAAAACTGCGTGTAAAAATTTATGTAGCAATTTTAGCCACTGTATTGTTTTCTTTGGTCAAATACAAGGTGGAATTTAATTCGTTATTTTCATTTAATGTATGTATTCAGTCCATGTCCATTTTACTAGGTGGTAGGACTTTTCTGCAAAGTTCGTCTAGGTAGGTACCACCGCTTTGCCAGTTATTCTGCCGCCAAGCAGTAGTGCGCAAGCACTACTGTGTTCCGGTTTGAAGGGCACTGTAGCTAGTGAAATTACTGGGCAAATGAGACTTTATGACCTAATCTCACAGTTATGTAATCTTATTACCAGACTGTGATGTCTCAGAATGACATGCGCAGTGCAGTGTCACGCGAAACTATAATTTAGTGTTTCAAGTGTCACTGCAACTGATATGGGCAGTCGTGTCGCTTAACATCAGGCGAGCGGCTTGCTCGTCATGTCATTTCGTAACATAAAAAAAAAAAAAAAAAAAAAAAAAAAAAAAAAAAAAATGCTATAGAATGCTCCCATATAACTAAATAAAAAAGTACTTATGAAATAAAACTTAAATCTAGGTATTATCAAATTTAAATTCTAAGGAAAAGCCTTGTGACATTAAACAAAGCAGTGTTTTATTGCCTACGAAACATTTACAAAGCATTCAGCTGGTGCCCGCGCTGTGTGTGCCGTTGAATAGACATTTCGGCTGTCATGCAGTTATTTTAGGAGGCACTAAATACCTTGTACGAATATTCTATAGCACTAATAGACCTTTTACGAATATTCTATAGCATGGTCTGAGTACATACATTTAAGGAAAATTGTGAATTACTAATTATTCCACCGTGTATATATTTAAAAAAAAAATTGTAATTGAACTGTCAATCCATGTGCGATGTTTTACTCTAATAATTTAGTATTTAAATCTCATTGTATCTAATACTGCTCAGTTAATATTATATCATATCGGGTAATATTTGCCTAGATAAAAAAAAATTAAGTTCTTTTTATATAATTTAAGTTTATAGTGGTGTATAGTATATTCTTTTAATGGTTCAGTTTTATTTTTTGACTAATACATAAATTGATCCATTATTGCTGCTCCAACTGCTTAATGGCAAAACAGATATGAACCTGTGATACGCACCCAATTAACAAAAGATGATTCCTGCTACGGCTGTGTTGAGAAGATTAAAATTGTACTAGTTACCTAGTACTAATTACTCCAGACTTATCTCCTACAGTGCTTATATCATACCATCACCATGTAAAGTAAAAAACTATTGTTTCACTTGTTAATAGCGAGTGGTATAACTAATAACATCTCATTCGGAATCATTTCCCGTGATTAATTATCTGTTTAATCGATATAAGATGTTGTGCCAACAGCCTTCTCCAGTTTCTAAACTTAGCCAACCTTTAATTTTAGACCTTAAAGCTTTGCGAGCAAGCTTGAAAGTAGATTTGAAGTAATAGATGAGGGATTGGGTTAAAGAGTTGATCTATCAAATTTTTTTCGTCTCATTGAAGATAGCCTTTTGTTAAAACTTTAATTGGTGTCTTAAACAGGCTTATGGTTAATATGATTTTTGGTCAGGCTTCACTCATTTGTTTTTGTCCGTTAATCTTTGGTTAGACGAGTGTTAATCTAAAATTGATTGATTAGAAACTCTTTTGACGTATTTCTGGGCGTGGTGCAGTTACTGAAAGTTATTGAGAATTCGATCGAAAAATTAAATGTTATTTGTTTTTTGTCATTGACCAAAATTAATACAACAACAAAAAATACATCTATCAACTGTTTCTAGCTTATATAAAAATACTTACCTTTATAACTACCCATATCTAAGTCAAAAACCGAGTCTGCTTCTTGGGGCACCAAATGTCAAACCAAAAAAACATCATCTTTTTAGTTATGAAAGAAATATGCCGTCTTGGGCAAATTTTTGCACGAATCAATAAAGAAGACAGCGTTTAATTAATTTTAGGTTTTAAATATTGTAACTATGAGAAACAGTAAGTAGATCTATACATATAAAAATTCAAAGTCCTGACTGACTGACTGAATGACTTATATATCAACGCACAACCGCTGGTCCTAGAGACTTGAAATTTGGAGGGATTTTCTTTTTATAGTGTAGGTATCCATTAAGAAAGTGTTTTCGAAATTTCACCGCTAACAGGGTGAAATGGGTGATTGAATTATTTTTTTATAGGCCACGCGGGCGAAGCCGCGGGCAGAAGCTCGTTCATAATATTTGCTTTGTAATATTTAGCAACCTTTTATGAGCGTCGATAATGCCTCTTCACTTTTGTTTTACGGCTCACTTTTTATTCATATTCAATTTAATACATCAAAAGGTCAACAATTCAAAGTCATCAATGTCAAATGTCAGTGTCAGCGCTAGGGTTGCGCTTCTATCGACATTCTTTCGATCCGCCACACTTCCACTCCAATAAAGAACGCACTAGTAGTGACAGTCACCGTGCGCTTTAAATAACTTAAGATGGATGGTGTGAAGCGTGCCATCGGAACAAGGGTGGAGATTGATGAACGAGAATTCGAACAAAGAATGATTGTCACTTGTTTTTAATTGTTTCACGAGAATTGTGAATTCTGTCACGCCGTCGTGTGTAAATGGTCTAATGATTTCAAGTCTGTTAACCCGTTGAATATCAATAGTTTGACAGTACGTAAAATTGAATAAAACTTACGTGGTAACGCCAAGTTATTTAACTTAAATTAACGATAATTAAATTGATATTATGGTACATTCCTTTAGCCCATTTTCCCACCCAAACATGCAAACACTACCGCACCGCCGGGTAGCCCTCTAGCGGCTACTGCAGAAAACGCATACAGTCTTGAACGTCTTGCCAAAAAAGATGGCCGTAGACGCATCCGCGCGAATTGTGCTGACGATTCGATAAATTGTTGTACCGCGGTCAAGCATTGTGCTTTTGTAATTTTCCCCACAAATAATCGCGCTTCCGCGAGTGCAATCGAATACTGTGCTGTTGATGGTGTTTGAGAACTCTGGATACCAGGACTTTTTCGTGTGTGTGGCGGGCCCGCCGCGGTCGCCGTTCCCGGGAGGATCTGGAGCTTCCTCTGTGCTCTTGGAGGTATGTGCTGCATGTCCCGTCTTCTCTTGCTCCTTGCCCTATTTGATTGTGCGTACCATACATTTTATACAGTCCACTATTATAATTCTTGATCGAAGATATTCGGTAACATATTGGCGTGATCATTTGTGTGTGGTCCTTCCGACCGGATTTAATTTTCGGTTCTTTCCGACCGAGATTCATCCAGCCGCCCTTATTAGGATACTTTTATAGGCCCTATTAAGAGATTTTTAGTGTATTCATTGCGAATATTACTATAATAACCCGCGTAGGGTAGACATTGCGTCACCCACCTATTTCGTAGGAAAAACCGCCCGTAACATTGAGTTACGTGAATTCCCGCCTAGATATAATATTTATCTACGTATTACATAAATTACATTATATATTTATCCCGCTAATTAATACTATAATCAGTTTTAAAATTGCAATATTCATTGTAATATATTTCTACCCTCATCTCATTTTAATCACCGCTGTGGCTCGTTCGACCTTACCGCTCGATATAATCCTACCGCGTTACGAAGTCACGCGCTACGCCCTGCGCTTGCGCATTTGCAGTACTTGAATATTACCTACTTTATTTTGCCGCATTTTATTGACCTAATTTATTTTACCTAGTTTTATTTACTTGTATTGCATAATGCCGCCAAAAAAGGTTACTTCACACAGCGAAAGCTCCACTGAGGAACAGCAGGATGCGCAACTAGCCATCATGCAAGCTAAATGTGAAGCTATCTTTGAAATAGTACAAAGTATCTATGATCTATCTTTAAATATTCATTCGAACGCCGCGGATAGGGAAAGTTTCCTTGACGCTTCTTCACAAATCGATTCCTTACGTCTTAGATTCGAAAAGAATTTAGATAACCATAATTCTCGCACCTTATCATTGAATCCTTCCGCGAAACCTGACTATAAGAGTCTCGTAGCTTTCGAGTCTTTGTATAGCAGGATTAAACGACTTCAATTGCATTATTCGCAACCGAGTACTAATATACAGGATTCACGAGATGGTATCGCACCGCATAAGGCTAGGCCTACACTGCCGCCAATTCAGCTGATGAACTTTTCGGGTGACATACGCTCATGGCCGTTATTTTATGCCAGTTTTAAGTCTACTGTACACGATAATCCATCGCTCTCAGACGACGAAAAGTTGTATTACCTATTAGGCAAGCTGACAGGCAAGGCTCAGTCTGCATGCGCAGGTATATCTCCCTGCGCTGAGAATTATGAACTTCTATTGCAAACGCTGATTGATAAATATGAAGATCAGCGAATGCTCGCCTCCGCGTATTTAAATCAAATGTTTGAGTTTAAACCTTTACAATCTGCCTCCGCGACCAACTTTGATTTATTTACAGATAACTTTACTAGTGCAGTACGTGCTTTAAGGAATTTGAAATTAGATAATCTAACTGACTTAATTATACTTCATATCGCGCTCAAAAAGATAGACTCAGATACTGTTCGCGCTTTCGAGTTGAGTTGTGGTTCTAAAATACCTACTTTCGACAATTTCGTCGATTTTATTTCCGCCCGCGCCAAGGTATTCGAACGCACTCAGCCAGCTCAGCCTACCTCAGGCGCGTTGAATACTCGTAAAAATAATAATAATCGCCGTTCTAATACCGCTCCGCCGCCGAAGTACCAAGCCTACTTGAGTACCACGGCTGACCCGCAGTGCAAATGCCTTTGCACTAATATAACGCATCAACATTTATTTAAATGTTCTGATTTTAATAGAATGACTCCTAACGAACGTTTTAATTGTGTGAAGGATAACAATGCATGTGTGAATTGTCTCAGTTTAAAACACAGAGTTTCTAATTGCTCATCTAATTCTAATTGCCGCGTTTGTAAACAAAGGCATCACACAATGTTACACTTCAAACGTATGGAGACAGGGCGCGAACCTTCGCTAGCCGCATCGCGACCCGCGCCGCTTACCCCTGCGCCAGTGCAGCGCGATATCGCCGCCGGCCGCGCGCCTCCCGCGCAGCCGCCGCAGCCTCCCCTCGGCCCGAGCGCGCGCTCGGACGTTGCGTTATGTGCTACGTATGCATCTATAGATAACTGCAGCACACCTGATGCGCCCGCGCGTAATAAACAATCTACTATTTTATTATCAACCGCGCAAGTTGTCGCTTATGATGCTAAAGGCGAGCGACATGTTATTCGCGTGCTATTAGACTCCGCTTCGCAAAGCCACTTCATTACAAAGGAGTGCTGTGATTTGTTAGGTATTCAGCTTCAGGATGCCGAACGTACTATTGTTAAGGGGTTCGGTGGAGCTGAGAAAATAATTAAAACTAATTCAATTGATTTAAAATTTTATTCGCGCTTTGACAACAATATTAATTATAATATTTCGCCGTTAGTTGTTGATCAAATTACTGATTTATTACCTACCGCAGTGGTAGACACCTCCGTCTTATCACACTTATCAGGAATACCGCTCGCGGATGAGAGTTTCGGTTTACCTAATAAAATCGATGCGCTGATTGGAGCCGCTCTCTTCCCGCATCTTCTTCTGCCCGGCGTAGTTCGTGATCTTCGCGACACGTCGGCGCCCCCTGCTTTACGCACGGTGTTAGGGTACGTTATTATGGGTTCCGTGCCCACGATACCCACACTGCATAACCACCAGGCCTTGACATGTTGCCTCGCTCAAGAGCCTGCCGCTATTGACTCATTAGTCAGGCGATTCTGGGAGCTCGAAGAGCTTCCCTCCGCACCGCCCTTTCATCATCCCTCCGATGTTGAATGCGAAGAATTTTATAAATCGACTACGACCCGCGATCCCGTTACTGGTAGATACGTTGTAGGCCTACCATTTAACGATGATGTTTATTCTCTCGGAGATTCTTTCGATACCGCTCGTAAAAGATTCATGTGCCTCGAAAGAAAGCTAGAAGCTTCACCTAAACTTAGGTCGGCATATGATGACGTCATTAATGAATACCTCGCTAAAGATTATATTGCCCCCGCGCCTCCGTACGATTGTCATGACCCCGTTCCTATATACGTAATACCGCATCATGGAGTCGTCCGCGAGGACAAGACATCCACTCGACTTCGCATGGTGCTGGATGCTAGCAGTAAGACTAGCAGCCGCTCCCGACGTTCGCTGAATGACATCCTGTATGCAGGACCGAACTTGCAAGGTGATTTATTTCAAATTATTTTGAACTTCCGCTTACACGCAGTCGCAATGACCGCTGACTGTCGCCAGCAGTTCCTGCAAATTGTTGTTCGCGAATCTGACCGTCGTTACCAGTGCTTCTTGTACCGGTTCCGCCCGCAAGACCCTCTCGTGTTGTACCACTTCAATCGTGTATGCTTTGGGTTATCGTCGAGCCCATACCATGCACTGCGCACGGTTCGACAGCTCGTCGACGATGACGGCGCTAATTATCCGATCGCGAGTAGCATTGTGCCTACTTCGTTGTTTATGGATGACCTTGCCTTCTCGCTTCCTAGCGAACGAGAAGCGGTCCAAGCGTCTCAGCAACTGATTGAACTATTTAAAGGTGCACAGTGGGAACTTGTCAAATGGAACAGTAACAGTCGATCCGTCTTAAATAATCTACCCGCTTCTCACAGACTTCCTACTGAGGTGGAGTTTGATAAGGCCGTGCAACATAAAATATTAGGCTTGCACTGGTCCACAGATAATGACACATTCTACTTTAAAATTACTTCTCCCGCCGAAGTGAAGTGCACTAAGCGCTCCATTTTGTCCACCGTCGCCCGCTTGTGGGATATAATGGGTTTCGTTGCCCCCACAGTTGTGTATGCCAAGATGTTAATAAAACAGCTTTGGCAGCTTAATCTCGATTGGGACGATATACCGCCACTGCACATCATTAAGATGTGGCACCAGTTCTGCGTCGAATTACCGGCTCTCAATAACTTACGCATCCCGCGACACGTAGGCGTGTCCGCAGACTATGACGTCACTCTATTGGGGTTTTCTGATGCTAGTCTCCAGGCTTACGGTGCTGTAGTGTACCTACACGTGAGCGCCCCTACTGGCAATACGGTCCAGCTGGTGTGCGCGAAGACTAAAGTCGCACCTACCAAGCCGCTTTCAATCGCTCGTCTCGAGCTTTGTGAAGCCGTCTTATTGTCAAAGTTGCTTCGTACTGTTCACGACAATTATTCTCGCAGCCTCCCAATCAAGATTTACGCGTTCATCGACTCTAAAGTCGCGCTATATTGGATTAAGAGTTCGCCACACAGGTGGCAAACGTTTGTCGCAAACCGCGTTGTTCAGGTCACGGACAATATTCCAGCTGGCAACTTTTATCATGTCGCGGGTACTGAGAACCCCGCTGACATACTTTCGCGTGGCATTACGCCACTTAAGCTTATCTCGCACCCTCTGTGGCTCCACGGGCCCCAGTGGGCATCTTCAAGTCCATCTGAGTGGCCGCTTAAGAGCCTCGGCGGACAGTCTATTGCAGACATACCTGAGCAAAAGGTACTGGCGCACCCCGTGTGTACGCCTGTAAAGCATTGCGCTTTACATGAACTCGCTCTCCGCACTTCCTCACGGAATAAGCGTTTTCGTATAATTGTGTACGTTTGTAAGTTTGCTAAGTTATTGCCCCGCCGCAGCACTACTGCAGTGACTGCCGATGATATTCAACTCGCTGAATATAAAATGCTCCGCGCTCTGCAAGGCCAGCACTTTGTAGAGAAAGTTCATCCCTCTAAAGATGGAATCGTACGCGTCACGACTGTGAGAACCGCCAAGGGAACTTACCTCCGCCCAGTCGTTCGCTTATGCCCTCTTCCAAAACAGTAAATTATTTGCCCCGCAAATTAGTTGTTAGTTTATATATCTACCGCTATATTATTATTATTATTTTATTTATACCGCACCGCTTATCTATAAAATTGTAATATATACTCCCGCTTCGCCGTGACTCTACGGACTTTATATATCGCCCCGCGCGCATTAAACGCTCTATCCTAGAGTCATAGTTCTATTATTTTCTCGCCTTATGGTTGTCCTTTTAAAGGTGACCCTTTAAGGGCGGGTGGAAATGGTAACGCCAAGTTATTTAACTTAAATTAACGATAATTAAATTGATATTATGGTACATTCCTTTAGCCCATTTTCCCACCCAAACATGCAAACACTACCGCACCGCCGGGTAGCCCTCTAGCGGCTACTGCAGAAAACGCATACAGTCTTGAACGTCTTGCCAAAAAAGATGGCCGTAGACGCATCCGCGCGAATTGTGCTGACGATTCGATAAATTGTTGTACCGCGGTCAAGCATTGTGCTTTTGTAATTTTCCCCACAAATAATCGCGCTTCCGCGAGTGCAATCGAATACTGTGCTGTTGATGGTGTTTGAGAACTCTGGATACCAGGACTTTTTCGTGTGTGTGGCGGGCCCGCCGCGGTCGCCGTTCCCGGGAGGATCTGGAGCTTCCTCTGTGCTCTTGGAGGTATGTGCTGCATGTCCCGTCTTCTCTTGCTCCTTGCCCTATTTGATTGTGCGTACCATACATTTTATACAGTCCACTATTATAATTCTTGATCGAAGATATTCGGTAACATATTGGCGTGATCACTTACGATTTATGCATCTAAGTTCAAATGTGTGTTCTTTTAGTTATAATTTAAATATATCCAGTTCTTCAGCTTGAATCAATATAGGCTAATCGTTACATAAATTAACTTAAATATCAAACCTAAATCAGGGATGATCATAGCATAAATTTTTACTATTTGTATAAATGATTGCTAAATTTAGTAAAATGTTGTAAGTGTTTTTTGTTCATATTGCGTATCGCTGACTTCTCCTTATTCTTGTGATAATATCCATCGGAAGGTTGCCTGGAAGAGATCACTTTTACTGATAAGACCGCCCATTGTGCTTCCCTTTTATTTTTTACTCTAATGTCTAGTTTTATTTTATGGTATATACACCACATATAATACTATAGTATACAGATTTATTCATTCCTGTATTGTGTGATTTTCATTGGTTAGACAATAAAGAGTTATCTATCTATATATACGCAATAAAGGGTTTTTCTATTAATTCTATCCTGTTATATATATTTCACAAATATAAGTCACACTCAAAATATAACACTAATGACACACAAAAAATGATTCTGTAAAAAATTTAGAAGCATTATAGCATAAATAAGTTAATAAGTAAAAAAATAGGGGTGTAAAGTATCCTATAGCACCTTAGGCAATAAAAATAGCTCTCCCGACCTGCGTCACTGAGCTTTGTGACGGTCATCTTGGACCAATAAAGCGAGCTGGCGCAAGTCATCCGTGGGCAACCCCCGTCAGCCGCTGAGCTTTAGCATTTCGACTTCACCTCTTTACTATAGCCTAAAGAACCAACGCTGGATTATTATTTGAAAAACTTTCATATGTTACACTGAGAGCTCAATGTAACATTTCCATAAATATATAAATATAACATATTATGAATAACTTGAAAAAAAAACGAGTGTGCTTTAGACCACACGAATGAAGTAAAATTTCTTTAGTTGAGCTCCATCTATCGGCCGGTATAACTTTGTTTTTGCTTTGTTTAATGTTAATGTCTCCATCTTGACAATGAAGGGATGAGATCAAGAAGGGTTTAACTGATTTTTTTCACAAAATGACATTGGTATCGTTAGATTCAGCGTAAAATTATCTACACTAAAACATTCTCAAAATACCGAAATCCGGCTTAAATGTCGAGATTGTCAGTCTAAAAACAGTTTATCTGACACAGGAATACAGTTCGCTTAGCATAAAAACATTATTATATTTATTATATTATAATTTTACAGTAATTGTACGAATTAAATAATTACTATATTTTGTATTTTAAAATGGTATTAATAAATTTAAAAGCAATTGAAACTTACATAAACTTTTTCTATTACTTAATAAGCACTCTACGTTAAAATGAAGCCGTTGAAGTTTAAAGTCAATTTTCTCAAAACTATCAATTTGACAGTTAAACCCTATTTGATCTCACCCCTTGAATTGTAAATTGTGATTTTTACCGGACATACCAACATGATAATACAAATTTTTGACTTTTTTATCTTGATAATGGAGATCTACGTGAACCAACTTCAACTTCCATTCGCCTCGCATTCACCAGCTTACTCCCCCAAGTCAAGCGTGCGTAAAGAAGTTTTACTTCAAAAACTATGACAATAGTAATTTAAATAGAGTATTTACTCTTGCTACTGCTTATCTATACAATCTATACCAATTAGCGGCTCTACTCTAACGAACCTTTATTGAGAAAAACTTATTACTATAGCATTAATTAAGCACAGTTATTCTCTGAGATTATAATAATGGATAAGTTATTTTTTATTAAACTGCATATCATACTGATTAAAAGACCTTTTCTTGATATTTGCGTTAAAACAGCAAATCATCTATGAGCATTCTTTCGATAATTATGACATAAAAGGTATGCGCTTTCCCAATTAACCGACTTTCCCTACGTGTGTACACATCTGATAAATTATTCAGTTTACACAAGACCCGTATCTAGTAGCCGCTACTGGTATGTTTGTTTGTTTGTCTCTCGACGTTTTCTGATGATTTGGTTATACAGGACAAAACTAGTTTTAAAACTTCATTCATGATTTCTTGGATATTATTAACAACCCTAAAAACAAAACATGTGTAGCGTTCCAATTTCAAACGCAGCTAATTAATTACAAAAATAGATTCTTTGAATTCGAGTATGCCAATAAAATGAGTAAAACTAGAGATGACCAATTACAACATAAAAAGTTGAACAAATAAACAATTCTCATTTCGTGGAATTCCTTCGAGATTATGATCGATTATTTTCGTCGCGTTTTTGTTTTGTGTAGTTTTTTTAATGAAAAGTCTGGAGACATTATGTCGTCGCGGTCTGCGGCGTATCGGGATCAAACGCACGTCGCCAGCTGCTTGATTCTAAAACAAATAAAATGAGAATTAATCACATAGTAGTGAGGTGACTATCGTCTGTGTTTAGACAGATTGATATTAATGTAGTTATTTGGATTCTTTATTATAACACTATATCAATAGTATCTTTAAATTATTCACGTTGCATATCAAAAGGGCCGACTGTAACGCATTTGTTGGCTGGACGTAGTTATTTTCATTATATTTGTTTTTTTTTTCGAATACTTTATAAATAAACAAAGCATCTCTTAATACCAGTTAAATTTTAAAGTTTATCTACTTATATATCGCAAATTTAAAATTCTCTTGTTAGCGGGTGTTGATGTGTACAACTATTGAAGTCTATAATAACTCAGCAATGAACAGCTTAATCATTATTTAATAGAGACATCTCTTACACACTTTCATTAATTCAAAGAAAAGCTTTTAAATGTTAATCAATTGTTATACAAAACGTTAGTATCCAATTGGTTAATTGGAAAAATATTATCAAAACATCGATATGATTATAACCAACATTTCGCATCACTAGCCTACTCAAAGCCACTGCTATGACCGAAGTTCCCGGAGTTTCCTTTAAAAAAAATAGCAGCACATTCGATTATAATCTCTCGGCGAAATGTGAATTAATTTGTCAAAGTCTCAAGAATGCGCACACAACAATTTTTAATTTAATAAAAACGTCCCGCAAATTGTTTACTGCTCTATTAATGTATTTTTATTGGGGGCTAAACGCTTCTTTTGTTTTCACTCGTGATAAAATCGTTTTATTATTGTACGGTACGCGACATGCTTTGATCAGAGATCTTTTACGAAATTTATGCTGACATTTATACGACGACCTTTGTGGTGTAGTGGTTGAGCAGTTCGGTCATATCCCGGAGCGGCGGGCTCGATTCCCGTGGCAGGACAAATATTTGTGCACAGGAAAAAAGCGCTAATTCTTGTTCTGGGTGTTGAGGGAGCATGGTCTTCATAGTTCCTGGGCCCCTAGACACGGAATCCTAGAGAGTCCAGGATCTATGTATGTGATCGTTCGGCGCTATTATAATTACTAGCTTCTGCCCGCGGTTTCACCCGTGTGGCCCATAGGAAACGAAGGAGAAAAAATTTCATAGATAATTCAACCACCCATTTCACCCTCTTAGGAGTGGAATTTTGAAAAACCCTTTCTACTAAGAAATACCTACACTTTACAAAGAATAAACCCTCCAAATTTCAAGTCTCTGGGACCAGTGGTTTAGGCTATGCGTTGATATATTAGTCAGTCATTCATTTAGTATTTTTTCCATAGTTGTACTGACGATAATTTTGTTTAAATTAGATACAGATCGGCAATCAAATTAAGTCACTATTTTTTATTTTTGCCATGCTTGACCGCTACAGTAAGCTTAATAACTAGTTTATTAGTAACAGGTAATTAAATTCTGTATATAATATAGGAATATAGAAATGCATCCTGCAGACTCTATGGAATTTCTTGTGTCATTTATAATTCATACTCTGAGGTTGGAAGGTATTATCAATCAAAATATAGGTATCTATGTAAGTGTCTATATCTTCTTCTATCAAAAGCTTTCCCAATTACCTGAAATACTAAAAAATATGGTAAAATGCGACATAAACTGTCATCAAATCCTAAGTTAATTTAAACAAACGCGTCGTCACCGGACGCGAGCAACGTGGGCGCGGTCGTATATCATTTCCCATTATTAATAAAGCAAATTATGACAAGTTTTCAGAATTTGAATGAAAATCAACATTAAATATTTAAAAAAGTATCAGTATGTCATAAAACTTGTAACTGGAGAAAAATATTACTAAAATTAAAAATTGCTTATATATTACAGTAAAAATTAGATATTAGAAAAAAGTTTATTTTTAATTTTTATCGATAACTACTGTAAAAATATTCACATGCCTAATCTAATCCTAAAATGTACAAATAAAGCTCCACGCTAACTAGTGCTGGGCAACATCGATCGGTTACGAAACACGTTCTAATTTTGACCGATTATAATTCGCGGCCGAAACCGCATATTCGATATCACGCGCGTGCTCAATCGATTATGTTTAGGTATTGAATTCGGCCCGAATGTTTAAGATTTATTTGATGTTTCGAAATATGATTCTGAGACATTATTAACATAGTCTGTGTTAGTTTATACTCTGTTAGTTATATATTAATGTTACTCGTGTTAGTCAGTATTGGTTATTTCATTCTAACAGAGAATCTATACAACGTTATATAAATAAAATCAAATTAAAAACTCCAAGAACTTCATATGGTTAAAGAAAGATTATGTATGAAGGTGCACAATTATTTAATGATCTACCAAACGATACTAAAGATTGTAAAACCATGCCTATGTTCAAAACTAAACTGAAAAAAATATATTTATGCCAATGTTTTTTAAACGTATTTACCGCCAGACCATCTGTATAATATTTAGTTTAATTGTAACTACATTATTTAGTTATAATTTATACATACTTAAGTGGATTATGTTCTTTATGAGTAAATAAATTCGTTAAACCTAAACTTAAACCTAATATTATACCTATAAAAACCACTCCCACAACTGGTAACCATCAGTTTAAGTCACTCATTTTATACATACATTTGTTTGTGCAAATCATCAAACAAGTTAATAACAATATATTGGGAAATTTGTTAACATTGAGTGGCGCTATGTCTATACATAAATCAACTAAAGTCAAATTTACACATGTTCACCAAACACTTTAATGATGTCGCATAATAATAAAAATAAAATTTGCACTCGCCGTGCAATAAAACTAAGTAATGACCCTTTCACATTACAGGAAATTGCAACTGCTATTAATTAAAGTTGGCCATCGCAACGCACAGTTACGTACAAGTCGTACAACCTACCTACAACATAGTACTAAGTTTCATTTCAATAAAACAATATAGTGTACGCGGCAATAAACGCTTGTAATCGCACATTTGTTTCTGAGAAGGATAGGCTATAAAAAAACCTTATTGAAGCGGAGGGGTGACCGCATTATAATACTAAAACATGGACGATTCTTTCTTCGCCGCCTTGTACGAGGCCATTGTTGTCCGCGTGTCCATCCACATCAAATACGCTCATAAATCATATTAGTCATAAATTCAATAAGAATAACAATGTTTAAAACTTATTTGAATTGCAGGCCGTATGTCCTGTGCATTAGTAAAGGTATTATTTTTAATTTTGTACCATTATGTTCATTTAGGATGTGATTGAAAGTGGCGTGAAAGATATAGTTTTATAAGGGGTACTTAAATAAATTAACAAAGCGCAATGGAATAATTTTTATCTTATTGTTAAAAGAAGCCTTTGTCCTGCAGTAAGATGCCCCTGAAATTTGAAGCAAGCGGACGCTTTCGTCTTTTGTTTGGTCGAAAATTATACTCTAAAATCTACAATGTGGCCAGCATACAGCGCACAATATGTTTCACTTACGATGCTCACGGCTACCAAATTAACGCAAAATAAATATTTTTTTTTCGTCCGAAGTAATTGCGGGATATTATAGAGTTGAATCACAAATTGCACAGTAGCTATTGTTGCATGGCCGGCCCCACACATCATCGCGTGTTTACGCGACAAGCACGTTCGTTTTACTTTGTCGCGCGCGACATCTGCTGGACGGAGGTCTCACCATTACAGAGCATGGTGTTTTTGTCGATCTTTTGTCGTGTTCGAATAAGGATTGGAATCGATTAACGTAAGGATTGAGTTGGGGTGGTAACTAGTCTATTATACCCGTAGTTAATTTTAAATTTCGACGTGTGAAGTGAATTTTATTGATGTTTTATTTAAAGATTTCTTTACATTGTTTTGCACAATGCTGCACGAATGGATTGGTTTAACTGATAGTTATTTCAGGACTAATTATATTTAATTTAAAAAGTAAGTAGGAGTTTTGGCGGGAAAACGAAAAAGATCGCGTCGCCGCATTATATTATTTTCCAAAACTTGTGTTATTTTTAGTGTTAGTGCATAAACTTGGTGGCATTTTATTCGTTAAGTGCTGGATTACATACAGGAGTGTGGGAAAGTGGTATAATGATGGTGAAACGTTTCTTTTCATGTTGTTTCCAAAACTCCATAGAAGCTTCTGGTAAAGTTGACACCACTTGACTAGAATAAACTATGACTTGACTTGATGACTTGGACTGTGACTTGACACATATCTGCGTGAAATATCATTAACTTGATAAATTATCAATTACTTGACACTAGCTATATACACAAAAGTGTGGAGTCAAAACACAAAAAAAAGCTGAACAGCACCTAAGTTCGTATTCCTCTGTGATATACCCAAATTCATTGCAGTAGGTATGTCATAGAAGAATAAGTGCGAACTTAGGAGTTGTCAAACTTTAGTAGGTACAGACGGGAACAAGTTTCAAACTAAAACTGTCACAAATACCTCAAGCTTCATAACTAAAACTGTCAAAAGTATATCAGCGACAACTTCATCGGGGGTCTCGTAAAGAAGACCGATTTGTTACCTAACAAAAACAAACACGTGACCACCAACAACATCAAAGCAAACAACCTCCTTAAACGATATTTTAATTCTTCACGTTTAAGGTTAGAATGTCCGTGCAGTGTGTTGCCAGACAAAAAAAAGTGATAACTCCCCGGTAATCTGCCTGACGCCATGGAGGTTTACTTCAAGTTAATTGCTTTGAAATAGTTTTTTTTTTCATAACCGTTTTATTGTATTTTGTCTACCTGAATTGGAGACAGTGTTCATGAGCCGCTATCGATAGGAGTTAGAAAAAAAAAGCGATATTCGAGTGAATCATGATTTGGCAATGTTATCGGTAGAATGGAATTGTATTATCGATTCTGTTTGTATTGGCGTGGATGATTATATTGTATGTTGATGTTATAGGGATAATAATAATAATATGAAACAATGTTGTTGATTATGCGGTTTCATTGGAACTAATTAATCTAGTCATAATTCATAGATGTAGAAATTAAACTTTTTCTGAACAATACAGGAGATTTTAAATTTAGAAAAGAGAAGATAAATTTAAATCTAAGTTAGGTAAGTAACAATAATACACAATAACATTGATCGAAACATCTAGAATTGGTCCATTGTCCAACACTAGACCTTTATCTATTATAGTATTGACAATTGCAGCTTCCTTTGGAAGATTTACATTGACTTTTTTTTTCTCTTCGGACACGTCTTCGGACAAACATCCCAATTCCTTTTCAATTCTGTACCCTGATAAAGTAGAAGCATAATGACGGCTGTCTGAAAGTACCGTTTTTTAATCCTTACCTACTTGCTCTTTTTTTGTTGTCTAGCAATGATTTTATGCTTATTATATATTTGGCAGTACTTTTGGTGAGGTAATAAAGAGTAGTATTATTATACCTATAGATTAGGGTGTTTAAAAAATTTTTTTTTTTCTGTGTTATTCTTATGGGAAATCGAAAAGTGCGATGCGGAACACCTTAATATTAATATTAAGGGCTCATATTTTCAGAGGCCTATTTTGGCATCTAAACGAAACTTTTAAGCCTGGTTCAAATAAAAAAAAATTTTTTTTTTGAAACGCCCTACTAAAGATAGATAGATAAACTCTTTATTGACACCAAAGTAACAAATACAAAAACAGGAAATGACTAATGAGTAGCTAAAATAGGAGATCTTATCGATAAAAAGCGATCTCTTCGAGACAACCTTTATAGTAGTATTCCTACCGATAATACTCATACCTTATCAGTTTAGGCCAATAATACAGTTGCCTTTTGATTATTTCATGTCATTTTCCCTTCCGCGTCAAACGTTGTCCTTGTATTTATATACTAGCTGCGCCCCGCGGTTTCACATGCGGATAAAAAGTATTCTATGTGTTAATTCAGCGTATAAGCTATCTGCATTTTGCGTGAAAGAGTAACAAAAATCCATACATACAAACTTTCACGTTTATAATATTAGTAAGGACTATAGTTTTCAACATTGAAGCAAATCCATTACTCCGTTTTCTTATTTAGTATCTCTATAATTCATATACCTCCGCCGGAAGACGTCCACTGCTGAAATAGGCCACTTATAAACCGCCACTTTGGCGCTTTTCATAAGGGGGGATTTGCCATAATCACCACGTTTGATAGGCGGCTTTATGACTAAGGTGCGATTTTTCAATGGCTGGATAAATGTTATAATCCGACAAAAATAAAAGTACCATTATTACTGCAGTGTTCACTATACAAATATTTTTTTTTTTAATTTCACTGTGTTTTTTTAAATCAAATAAATCGTTTTTATCTGATTATTGAAAAACCGCGCCTAAGTATTAGTTAATTCGATACATCATAACTAAACAGCACTCGAAATTTGTTTATAACATCTTGCTTTTGCAATTAAATTGCATCACTAAATCTACACGTAATTCGCGGATGTAATAACGGCAGAACAAATAAACATTTAGGCAGTTATTAAGCTGGTACAAAGTCTGTTATTAAATGGCAACACTGAGACCAACAAAGGCCTGTTCTGGATATGTCAACACCCGTTTCCGTCGCAAACGAGGCATAAGGAAACGAATGGAGTAAAACAAATGATTTGCAACAGTGTTGGAAATCTATTGATACGGTTTTATTGGTGTAAGGCCGCGCCAGGAAACTTGTTGCTAAACTTGTAAAATATAAGTTATACAAAACAATACAAGAATGTCTAACAGCGAACTAATAAATAAATAAATTATAAATAAATATTTGACATTTCACACAGTGCTATCTAGCCCCAAACTAAGCAAAGCTTGTACTATGGGAACCAGGTAACTGATAAAATACTTCGATACTTTTTGTATGTAAATACATACATAGAATACAATATAACACCCAGACATAGAACAAACATCGATGTTCATCACATAAATGTTTGTCCTGAGTGGGTATCGAACCCACAACCTGCAGCTCAGTAGGCAGGGTTACTCCCAACTGAGCTATCGGGCCAGTACTGGCGACTAACAACACGGGAATATCCTAACCCTTACTCTATCTGTATTCAAGCTCAGAAATAAAAATGAAAAGTTGTCTTCTTCGATGAAATGATACACAAATTAAATATTATTTATTATAATAGAATTAGAATAACCTGCATAAAAACTAGCAGATTTGCGGGAATTGCTGGCGTTACTTCCTATCTTACCATATCCATACTAGAGTGAGTGAGATAGAAATATTATGACTACTTACTACTTATACTTCTCTATCTTTACTAATAATTCATGTGTTGCCTGATTGTTTATGTGCTTTTAACACCAAACCGGCTAAATCGATTAGGCCGAAATCAAGTATATATATTGCTGGCATTGCCTAGATCAGTATACTTTCTCCCCCTAGAAAATGGCTTTCGCGGGAAAATTGGTATTTTACGAGTATAAGACAACGAGGGGAGTATTGGCGGGAAAACGAGAAAGATCGCTTCACCGCATTGTATTATTTTCCAAACTAGTGTCAGTGCATGAACTTGATGGCGTTTTATTTGTTTAGTGCTGGATTACACGCATGAATTGTGGGAAAGTGCTTTAATGATGGTGAAACGTCTCTTTTCGTGCTGTTTCCAAAACTCCACAGAAGGTTCCAGTAAAGTTGCCACCACTTTACTAGGAGTATGACTTGACTTGTTGACTTGGACTGTGACTTGACACATATCTGCGTGAAATATAATTAACTTGAGCAATTATCAATTACTTGACACTGGCTAAATACACAAAAGTGTTAAGCCAACACACAAAAAAATAAGACAACGAGGCGCAACTAGTTTTTAAGATCAATTCAAGAATTTGTGTTAATAAGAAAACTGTTCGTTATATATGCGTGTCAAAGTGGCTTCGATTGATACTTAGATGAAAACTAACAATACAATGTTGTTAGGATTGAACTCGCACGTTTAGTGGAAACATTTAACATAGGGCGGCAAAGGTGCAATTACAGAGAAATGAACAATAAATTACGGAAAGGGTTGCCATATTGAAAGTTTTTCCAGGACAGTGTTCCAGTATGAAAATGGTGCTCTTTCAATAAAACAAAAAAAAATGCTTCAGTAAAGTGTATGACTTTACTGAAGCACTTTTTTACCTACAGTTTCATTTCCATAAAAGAAAATAGTAAATTATAATAAATAGTGATTTGGCCTAAACACAGCACCAGACTCCGAGAAATAAGTTAGGAAAATATTTATTTATTTATTCATCAACAGAATTAATATAAGATTTGCACTAGGCAATGCTTATGATTACGTATCTAAAATTAGTTGAACTAAAACAAATATACCAATGTGACGCATTGTCTAATCTATTCCGATTTTCTTTTCTTAATACAAATAGCATAATTTAGGAACTTGCTATTCTAATTTCTACACCACACATTAAATCTCTCATTATAATTTTTAAGGCTTTTGATTCAGTTTGAGTTATGACAGAAGACAGCAGCATAATAATGTCTTTATTTAAATATTATTAGGTATTATGATTAATGTAAGGAACAGAAAACGTGAGTAATGTCAGTTGTAACAATATAGATGAGCGGTCATCTATACATACAAAATTCAAAGTCCTGACCGAATTATATATCGACGCATGGCCTGAACCGCTGGCCCTAGAGACTTGGAAGTTTGAAGGGTGTGTTCTTCGTAAAGTTTAGGTATCCACTAAGAAAGGGTTTTTTGATATTCCACCTCTAAGAGGGTGAAATGGGTGGTTGAATAACCTATGAAAAAGTTTCTTCTTCGTTTCCTATAAGTCACGCCTGCGAAGTCGCGGGCAGAAGCTAGTATCTATTAAACTGCAAAAAATTATCGCCTTAAAAAATTATCCCAAAAAGTCCCGCTTTTTTCATGAGAGATGGTATCCCTCTCAGACTGCAATGGCGGTGCGCGGGCGACGTGACGCCGTCCGTTGTTTCCGCGAAATGGGATCGAGTGATCGCTACAAATTGCACGCCGATCGTACGATCACGATCGATAATCGAGTGGAACAATAATGCTGGGTGTAGGTACTAGACTACCAGAAACCTTCCAGAATAATCTAATAGGTCCACATAATTATTATTAGCTGACCTGGCAAACTTCTTTTCGCTTAACAGGCGATAAATGTTCATGTTTGGATTTTTTATATTGATCAACATCATTTTTTTTTTACTTATTATCCTATTCCGGACATAGATAAATCCAACCTTACAAAAATCATAAAAATTGGTCCAGCCGTTCTTGATTTATAAGTGGTGTAACTAACACGTTTTTTGTTTTATGTATGTAGTGTATATGTGTATAGTTAATAATCGGTGGACGGTACCTAGGAAAATAGGAAGTAGACAGAACTGAAATCTCTAAAAAGTTTCTAAAATGTTTTCGTTACTACTTTTTAGAGATTTCACTATATGAAATGTTACTACATTTTAGAGATGTCACTATATGAAATCGCGGTTTAATATCTTGAAAAAATCTACCGTTTATCTCATAATGGCAACACATCAAACACGCAAAGCCACCAATCCAAGCTAAGCCAGATCGCTCTATTTACCCACTCATTATTGCTGGATGAACGCACGCGACGATGCCGACGAGAGTATACCACAGATTGAATAATAGATTACTTCTATACTCACGAGACGTATTCGGTGTTGTCACGCTACTTACCTTTAGGCAAACAGTATTGCCCCAATCCGGTTTTAATTTTCCCCATCATCTGCTTTCTCCTTTGAAATGTCATAATCGTGGTAGATCTGATCGTTTTCCTTATTATTTTTTTGTTTTGGCTTCACATTTTTGTGTATTTAGCCAGTGCCAAGTAATTGATAATTTAGCAAGTTAATGATATTTCACGTAAATAATGTGTCAGGTCACAGTCGAAGTCATCAAGTCAAGTCAGAGTCAAGTCATAGTCTAGTCTAGTCAAGTCATACTCCTAGTAAAGTGGTGGCAACTTTACCAGAAGCTTCTATGGAGTTTTGGAAACACGAAAGAAACGTTTCACCATCATTATACCACTTTCCCACACTCATGCTTGTAATCCAGCACTTAACGAATAAAATGCCACCAATTTTATGCACTAACACTGAAAATAACACAAGTTTTGGAAAACGATATAATGCGGTAACGTGATCTTTTTCGTTTTCCCGCCAAAACTCTCCTTATTAATTTGTCGACTGCATAGTTTTCAATACACGGATTTGTTCCTCGAGCGCAAACCTTCGCGTTTATACTGCTAGTAGGATTTTTATAACAATGTCTGAAACAAAAATAAACAAGACATTGTCATCGTTGGTCATTAAGTGAAATTCGAATTTTGCACACACTTTTTTTTGCACGCGACGACACTTTGGTTGGTGAAAGGCTCCAGAGCCTTGCACATCGACGTAAGGTGGCAAGTCTGTCGGTTTTTTACAGATTACACCACGGTGAATGCGCTCAAGAACTGCATGATCTAATTCTCCCATCACCATTCCACTACCGGACTACTAGACGCTCGGCTAAGCGCCATCCTTTTGTGGTCGAAATACCACCCATTCGTACCAAGCGATTTGACTCAACGTTCTTAATTAGAACGGCTAAGGAATGGAATGCCCTGCCAGCGTCTGTGTTTCCGGCGAAATATGACCCGGGCGTGTTCAAGAGAAGAGTGAATAGGTATTTACTTGGCTAGCATGCTACACCTTCGATCGCATCGTCACTTCCCATCAGGTGAGAGCGTGGTCAAATGCTAGACAAGTTTGAAGTAAAAAAAAAAAAAAAAAAAAAAAAACTTTTGCTAATTATTTGTCGTTTCTATTTCAAGACGTGTTTTAATAATAACTGCACTGCGATGTAGAGCAATTGTACACTCAATTAATATAATTGTCTAATTGCGAAACGGCTCGCTTTGATGACGAGAGAATCGCACCTTGCAATCTTGATTCGCCGCAATGTCTGCGTCAACTTGTCTCCATATTATCCGTTTTCTAAGCCGCGGTATAATAATAAAATGTATTATTTCAGAGTTTTTTCATTAACTTTTACTGCAATACTGCGATGAATAAATCAAAACGTGAAAGATTTCTTGGCTCGAACCACAAAATATGTGGTAGCGCTTCAGCCAAATGTATAAACAATCAAAATAATGAAATATACATTAAAAACTAAATCCAATGTCGGTGTTGTATTTCACGAAACGTGGCGTACAGTGAGCCAACACTGTGACCTCCACTGCCATTATTCAATTTCTCTGGAATTAGATGATTTCAACACAAAACCAGAATATATTATAGAACTATAACTAAACTAACAGGGCCGCATTTTTTAGGTTAAACAGGTCTTTTTTGAATGCTGCTGATCTCTACCGATCTTTAAGCGGGCGGCGGTTAAACAAGGTCACAGATTATATAATAATTAGATGTCTTTAACGCTAATTTCATAGATTAAGAACTAATAATATACTAACATGGGGTACTTGCCCCTCTTGGATTAACAAAAAATATCAGTAACCCCTGAGCCACGAATAATGCTTAAACTATATTTGATTAAAAACCGTTTCGAAAAGAATTTCCTTTTTCGTAGCTGGTTTTCTTTTCTCTTAGCTGGTTTTATGTTTTCGTAGCTGATTTTCGTATTACGTAGCTGGTTATTGTTTTACGTAGCTGGTTTTATGTTTGTGTAGTTGATTTTCGTATTTCGTAGCTGGTTTTTGTTTTTCGTAGCTTGTCACCTTTTTTCGTCAGTAGCTTGTTTTAATTTTTGTTAGCTGTTTATCTTTAAAACAGATACCAATGCAATTATCTTTATTACATTTATTTACTTGTTGAAAAAAAAAAGAAAATGTAAATTCCTTTCCGTGGACTTAACCAAATCCTGACGTCAACCTTAACAACATCAACGTTTTAATATAACTGGTACATAATGCCAGTTTTTCGTAAAGTTAAATTTACGGTCTGTTTAAATAATAAGGTCGATTTGATTTTAAAACAAAATTTGTTTGAGTGTTTGCCGAATAAATATTTCCTGGAGTTGGAACGTGGAAGAATGAGACACAGCTTAGAACTAATTTTAAATAATAATAACCGGTCTAAAATTATTATTAAAACATAACAACACTGGTCCACCAAATTACTTTTAGAAGAAAAAAAACATTAATTACGTACTCTTGAGACAAGAGTTTAAAACTCTATTATAATTTTAGAGTTGCATGTTATCGACAAAATCATATGTTGATATCCATAAACTTTGAATTGAGTTTTATTTTTATTTCATAAATTTAATTGATAATAAACATAAAATGTACTAAACTAAACTAGACCTAAAAACTAACTACACAAAAAAAACTTATAATAAGCCGTTGGTGGAGGGAAAATTAATAATTTAACATTTACTATAATTCCCTATTTATTTATTTATAAATTTAAAGTTATTTATTTTTTGTTTTCAAGCATCTTTGAGAAATTCTTAGTAGATTAATGATACCTTACCACAAAATAAATAATAGTACTTACATTATAGAGCTTAGAATAAAAATATTGGAATAAAAACTGAAACATTTTTTTCCCCTCCTTTGAGGAGAAATGGCGTCGCACGTCTTGTGCATTTGCCAGAGTCTGTTTTAAACTGAAACATTATTCTTCATGCAGCAATAAACAATGCCTCGTTTAAAATGAGCCACCATATTGGTTTTGTCACAGTCATTATGTTTACCTACTGGCCTATTTTAAATTTGGATGTCAACAATCGTGCCATTTCTCCTGCCAATGTTGCCAGCTATAAATAAAAACCACCGCGATTACACATCATTAATCATTTTCCGTGTAGTGTCACAACATGTCTACGCAGCCTGTGATCTCGGTGAAGTAACTTATTGCTATTCTGTGTTGCCCTATTCAAATCTTCCAAAGCTCTTGGAAGTTGTTACAGGTGAATACGCTGAGGTAAATTGCTTTTAAACATTAATTTGCTTTGAGCTGAATGTGTCTACTTTTATCTCCCATTTCTATTTAATTACGATTTCAATGTATTTCTATTTTGCCGTTCTTTTGTTAATTTTTTTTTTTCTTTGTTTTGGCTCACCTCCGTGTATTTAGCCAGTGTCAAGTAATTGATAATTTATCAAGTTAATGATATTTCACGCAAATATGTGTCCAGTCACAGTCGAAGTCATCAAGTAAAGTCATAGTCAAGTCAGTCTAGTCAAAGTCATACTCCTAGTAAAGTGGTGGCAACTTTACTCAAAGTCTATGGAGTTTTAGAAACAACACGAAAAGAAACGTTTCACCATCATTATACCATTTTCCCAAACTCACGCCTGTAATCCAGCACTTAACTAATAAAATGCCACCAATTTTATGCACTAACACTGAAAATAACACAAGTTTTGGAAAATAATACAATGCGTTGATGCAATCTTTTTCGCGTTCCCGCAAAACTCGTTGTTAATGTTTTAGGTTTTTAATCACAATTAAAAATAATTATAGTATGTATTTATTATTAGAATAGATACATTTTGGTAGGTACTAATGATGTGTTTGGCTTTGTTCCAACTCATGATTATTACGAATTCTTTCGATCTTAATCAAACATATTCATATGATATATGTATTCATTATATTGATTATTTACGTTGAAATAGTTTATTTAGGATATATTTTTGTACCCAAGATGATTGTAACGGTTATCAACTGTGACAGTAGATAATTATTGACATCGTCATTAAGCATAATTAACCCTCTCGATACTACTTGAAGTCACTTGTTTTCTCTTGATCGGTATCAAATATCAAAATCCCGTTACAACATTCTGCAATAACTTCTATCACGAGATATTATGTTATTATTACAAAATATAATGAAACAGGTTTATTTCTCATGCTCTTATTAGATACGAGCTTCTGCCCGCAGCTTCGCCCGCGGCGTGGCCTATGGGAAAATAATTCAACCACCCATTTCACCCTCTTAAGGGTGGAATTTCGAAAAATTCTTTCTTAGCGGATGCCTACGTCATAACATCTACCTGCATGCCAAATTTCAGCCCGATCCGTCCAGTAGTTTGGGCTGTGCGTTGATAGATCACCATATCAGTCCGTCACCTTTGAGTTATATTTAGATATCAATGAGTTTTATGTCTAGCATTGTTTCACCAACAATTAACGACCGTGCTATGATCAAAGAGGGCTCCAACCATTACATTTGTTTCACGAGAATGATATTAATCAAACACATTTATTGCGGTCACATTCGCAAATTTACTGCCGTAGATTAAATCTTACTTCTGAGAACTGACAGCTATCAAATATTCAGGATAATACGCAGAGCGGTGATTTTATTGTGCTTCCCTGATTTTGGTGTCCGTAAGTTCGCGCGTCATGTTCCTGGATTCCGTCCAATGCTTTATGGACATTTATTGCTTCATTAATTGTGTGTAATGCTTTAACATCTTATGCAAATTTATATTTGTATATGCGAGTGCTAGAAGCGAACACGCCCCTGTTCTGTCCGCGATTATCCACGGCGCCGTGTCGCGTCCATACATTAAAATAAAATAACAAAGAACCTATCAAAGTATAAGAAGACACGAAATCTCCCGCGACGTCTGTCAAATTAGCATCACAAACGAAAATAGCGTCATTCTAATTATTTTGATGACTCAACCGAAATACAATTAATCTTGCCGGTTCTGTGAACTGTCCGAGTGACGGACGGACGAAAATATCGTCGCATTTCGCGATAAATAAACTTGTGAGTCGAATATCGGGTTTCGATTCCATCGGTGCTACGTATCAAAGAGAGGGGAAGCGGAGCGCAATGCCGGCCGATCGCGCCTCGCGCCCGCCGGCTAGCAGCTAGATACTTAGGTCCGTATTATAGAACGATGCTCAGTTATCGATCGGTGCTCAAGCAGAGATTTCATTCATAAAGTGATCAATTAGTGAATGAAATCTCTGCTTGAGCACCGATCGATGACTGAGCATTGTTCTGTAATACGGACCTTAGACTTGTCTCTAACTGCACTCAGGGAGGATTGTTTGAGCGATTTTGAATTATTGAAGTAAAACTTCTTTACGCACGCTTGACTGGGGGAGTAAGCTGGTGAATGCATGATGAGCCGAGCGGAAGTTGAGAGGGAGATATAAGTTAGTGAAGACAGAAAGAGATAGAGAGTTACGTTTTGTATATTACTGTAGGGGCAAAAGAGAGAGGCGGGTTGTTCTGGTTCACGTAAATCTCCATTCTCAACATAATAAAGTTTATTACTTCAAATGTGTATTATCATGTTGGTGTGTCCGGTAAAATGACAGTTTACAATTGTCAAGATGGCGACAGAACGTAGTAATTATATGTAAGATACTACCTAAAGTTGAAACATAATTTCATATTTTGCATTCTCTCCCACGACAGAAACGTAGAATGTGTATGACCTTGTCTACTTGACTATAAAATCACAATGCGTTTCAATGAAGAATAGGACTGTCAACAAGAACTGCAACTTCAGTCGGAAGTTGGTACAAATTTCTCGGTCACGTGACCACATCTGTATTGCCCAAAGAGTGAAGTTCGCGAATATCCAGTCCTATTATTTACAACACACTATAGACTCCACTATAAAACTGGACACTTTCAACTCCTGAATTGCCTTTTATAATGTCTATAAAAGCTTGCTGCCTATAAGTGCCAAAGTAATGTATGGTTAATGTTTGATTAGCCAATTAACCTATCTTGAAATCGCACAGTTGATTTTATTACTGGTATAAATCTTAGTATGCTTGGACGCTGTAAGCTATTAATGAAAATATTAATATCACGTGCACTATTATTTTTATTGTTTACTAACCTCGTTTGATTTGCGTTAATAATGGAGAATTTTCTGCAGTGAACCGATCATCAACGTAAAAAATAGGCACATTTATTCAAACATTTCAGCGCTGAAAACAGAGAAAGAAACATAGTTTAATTATTAATTTATTCTGACAGAAACAACGACATCTTCAAAAAACATAAGCCTGAAAACAAAAAAGATTCATAAGAAAAACCACAGAGTAAAATTATAATAGATAGACAATCAAATCTAGTTTTCTTTAAAATTCGAAAGAAACCCATTTCCACGTTCAATTCTATGAAACTCAAAGTGTATTTGTGATTAAAAACAAAGTGCAATAGGAACGTTGCTTCGCGCCGGAAATCAGCTGTCGCAGCACGATGCTCTGGTAGATGGCCAAAGCTTGTGTTACATCAGATCTGGGAGATCAGGGTTACCATGTCGCACGCGAAAAATTGGCATCAGTTAAATAATTAGTGACGGGACGAAATCTAAACATTAACAAGATATCTTTACGGGTATAGAAAATTTAGATATAATTATGTAAAAACTATTCTATACGTATGTATAATACCTACTTAGGTGCGATTTTAAACATACAGAGTTAATGTGATCAACACCTACCTATTGTATGAAAAATAAAATTGAAACAGCCTAGGATACATAATTGTTTTTTATATTGATAAAACTTTACATTGATTTTCCCACAGTGGTGTGAATGGCTTTTATAGGTATTTATCCATAAATAGTAAAAATGCTAGCTTAAACATGGCAGCCCTCGCACGGTAACGCGAGTCCACCGCCTCGCCGAAACGTCTTGGATAATTACTTTTCATTGTAAGAATAGATTTGCCAAAGACTTTCGATTCCAACGCCTCATTCATTCGAATGATTGACAATCGATCTAGATCTGTGACATTGATTGCTTAACGATAAGCGTATAAATTCCAGCCTTAATTATGTCTAATGAGGATCCTCATTAGACATAAGGCTATAATTATAGAAGGCGGACTAACCACAGTGGCTTTATTCTTTATGAACTTCATCAAACCAATTTTTTAAAGACGAGTTTGCTTTAGAACACACGACTGAAGTAAAACTTATTTAATTTAGCTCAATCTATCGGCCGGTATAACTTTGTTTTTTCTTTGTTTAATGTTAATGTCGCCATCTTGACAATTGTAAATTGTCATTTTACCGGTAATACCAAAATAATGATAATTTTTTTTAAAATATGTCATGTTGACAATGGATCTACGTGAAGCAACTTAACAGTTGCTTTAACTTCTGATCGCTTCTCAGTACTCCCCAAGTCAAGCGTTCAAAGTTTTAGCAAACTTTTTACTTCAAAATGTTTGCTAAAACTTCTATTTGAGTTCTTCTAGTTGAGTGCATGTAACTATACCGAAATATCGGGGACTTAGAAATGATTTCAATCACTTTAAAGATATCGTAATTACTATTAAAATTGTAGTGAATAACTGAAAGTGTAAAATAGTGTTTTAATATTAACGTAAACTCAATCGCAATAATAAACATCTACACTTAACCTATATACGCGTCTAATATTATCATCATAATATTATAATATTGGCATCTATATTGCCCGAACACTGGTCTAGTTATTCGACTGTATCTCATGAGGGCTAGATGTTTATTAATTGTAGTTATATACGCATCTGTTGTGTGAATTTTGTATCTTCATTGCGCTGACCTTAAATAATAATAATAATAAACGCCCAACGATCACATAAATAGATTCTGGACCTTAGGATTCCCTGTGTCTAGGGACCCAGGAACTACGAGGACCAGGGTTCCACAACACCCAGACACAGAACAAGTATTTGCGCTTTTTTTCTGTGCACAAATACTTGTCCTGTCGCGGGAATTCCCTCGCACTTCCCTACCAGGTAGGGAGTATTGTGGGACTCGAACCCACTAAAAACCCCCGCGTGATCCGTCTGTCCGTCCGGGATGGGGCGAGACGGTGTCGCGATTGCACTGACCATCTCGCCCCAGCGGTAAGCCCTTCCGGGCCTCTGCGCCATTGGGTGGGCAACCTTCCACCTCAGTTGCCCACCAGATGTGTGGGGAGGTTATGAGCCGACCTGCTCAACCACTACACCACAGAGGCTATGCAAAATATACGAATTACAATAAGCACTTATCCAAACGCGGAAATATTGGGTGACCGTTGCTGAGACTTGCATAACGCGGTTTGTAAAGGTATGCCTTGATAAAAAAGCTAAGTATATACTTTTTTTTTTTTTTATGTTAAAGGGAGCAAACAAGCATACGGCCCACCTGATGGGAAGTGGTCACCGGAGCCTATGGACATCTGTAACACCGGAGGAGGCGTCACCAATGCATTGCTTACCCTGTAAAATAATAATATATATGATAGTAAATATCTTGAATATCAATTATTTTTAACACAACAACGCACCAACCGAATCGAGCACCGATAGCCACCTAGGTTGTGCAGCCCCATTCAAAAGTCCTTGGCAAACAAATCTCCGGTGACAAGCTCCAATTTTACGACATCCCATCAAACCGTTGATATTAAAATACAGTAAGACCAAACAGAACACAATATGCTCTTTGTAAGATCGTGACTCGTCTGTCCCGCGTCTAGAACACTCCATAAATCACTACTCACAAATTAGAAACGCGCCGCTAAACAACGAAACGTATAAAAATCTGAAATAAAATCCTAAATCATAACCTTGGATCTAAATCTCATAAAAATATGATTTCGAGTGGGCTTAATCCCGCCGTGGTTTTATGTTGTCGTAAAACTTGATTAATAACTTTCGGCGGGTTCTGTAGAGGTCGCACAATGTTGCATTGACCTATTTAAAAAAGTGAGTGCGATATTTTGGCGGGAGGACCAGACGAAACAAAAACGAACTTTCGGGGTCCGAATTCGATATGATTCATTTTAATGAAGGACTTGGTGAAACGTAACTTGAGCACCTTTGAAATTGGAACTATTTGTGATTAAAAAGTTTTCAGGGTTGCCTGTATCATTGAACGGTATCCTTTATTCAGGGTTGCCAAATTTGATTGTGAAGATTTTCAACGTCTTTTGGAAAAGGAGAGACAAAAGGTAGTTTTTTTTGCAAAAACTTGTAACGTTGCTGAAATCTGTAGTTTTAATAGCTTTTACGTAACTCACAGTCTATTGTTTTACATTCTCATAAAATGCGTAGCAAAATGACAATTATTGCTTCAAACGTTATTACTCCAATCTAGTCCGAAGTAGCGTGTAGGTGTTGCTGTGACAATAACTCATTGAACGAGTAGGTCGTCAGTCAATCCAACTATTATTAAACAACATTTATTTTAAAATTTGGAAATGGAATGTCTGTCTCCGACATGTCGGGCATGTTGCGTCCGCATTTCAAGATCCGTCACATGATTTGAGGAGCAGTATCGAATTTAGCCCGTGACAATGAAGAGTAGCATCAAGACGTAACTATTTTATGGAAATTAAAATATTTTTGAAGTAAAACTTCTTTACGCGCGATCGACTAATCTGGTGTAATAGTAACGAAGCAAACACAAGTTAAAAGTTGTTCGTTTAACGTTGGTAACGATTTCTATTGTCAACATAAAAAAGTTAAAAATTACATAAAATTTGTATTATTATGTTGGTGTGTCCGGAAAAATAACAATTTACAATAGAGTGCGACATTAACATCAAACAAAGCAAAAACAAAGTTATACCGACCGATGGATGGAGCTAAAGAAGTTTTACTTCAGTCGTGTGGTCTAAAGCAGAATCTTTTTGTTTGTGAGCTTTTTGCTTCTTTTGCAAATGTTACGTTTAAAACTACAAAAGATTTATTTAAATTGCAATACTTACAAGCTTTCATAAACAAGAGTACAACAAAATGAGACATTTGTTAACACCTTCGTTCCGTTCACACTCCTCACGTGGGACCGCCGGAATGCCACTCGATAATTCTCGTTATGAATCAAATTTATTCGACTCACATATTTTATTGTTGTCCGACAACTCGATCCCGCCGCGGGGTCCAATAAAATTATACGAATAAATAAGCTCCGATCAGGCTGTAATTAAAAACATAACTTTTAATAATCGTTTATTAAAACTGGCAGGTTTCGCGCCTTCGCTGCGTTTTGTTACTCCGATTAATTGGACGAATAGTTTGAAATTCGAATGCTTTCTTTTTTATATCAATTCGATTTATGAATTGTATTGTATTTGTTCTGTTTTTATTTAGTTTTGCTGGTTGATACGGTAAAAGTTAAAACACTAAAAGCATGACTTAATGATTTTCACACCAGCGTTTTCTAAATGGCAAGATCTTGTTGGCGTTGATAATGATTTATAAGTAGTGATGCGCACGGAAATTTTATTTATCGATAAAAATATTGAACACAATAAAACAAGCTTTCTATGTTAAGTAAGACATGACGAGTTAGTCGTTCGCCTGATGTTAAGCGACATGGTTGCCCATATCACTTGCAATGTCACTCAGAACTCTCAGAACAAAGTATACAGTTTCAAGTGACACTGCACTGCGCACGTCATCCTAACTACTTTACTTTTACTCGACTGTGAAATTAGGTCAAAAAGTCTTATTAACCTAGTAATTTAACTAGCTACAGTGAAACGGGAACACAGTAGTGCTTGCACACTATTATTACTTGGCGGCAGAATAACTGGCAAAGCTTTGGTATCTACCCAGACGAACTTTGCAAAAAAGTCCTACCACCTAGTAGTAGCTCTATAAGGAATAGACTTTTCCATTCCATAGACTAATATTACCTGCTGGACTTTTTTTTTTAATAATTTGGCTCCACACTTTTTTGTATTTAGCCAGTGTCAAGTAATTGATAATTTATCAAGTTCATATTTCACGCAAATATGTGTCAAGTCATCAAGTAAAGTCATAGTCTAGTCAAAGTCATACTCCTAGTAAAGTGGTGGCAACTTTACTTGAAGCTTCGATGGAGTTTTGGAAACAACACGAAAAGAAACGTTTCACCATCATTATACCATTTTCCCACACTCACGCCTGTAATCCAGCACTTAACGAATAGAATGCCACCAATTTTATGCACTAACACTGAAAATACCACAAGTTTTGGAAAATAATACAATGCGGTGACGCAATCTTTTTCGCTTTCCCGCCAAAACTCACCTGCTGGACTTCTTTCAAAACAGGTTGCAGCCAAAAAGGTTTAAAATTTTCACTGCATTTAGCCAGTGTCAATTCGATTAACATTACTAACGCAACGTAACATAAAGTTCCGTCCATGAGTTTACAACAAGAACGTTATGACAAGGCGAGAAGAGAACAATAAACCAGTTGATTTATTTTAATAAAGTTATTTATGGACCCTCACAAATTGGTCCCGCGACTGGTGCTTATCGAGCAACCACACCATTTACATATAAACATTTAAGTAGGTCTGTTTGTCTGTAACTTTTTTATTTATTTGTTACATGCAATGCATTTTACCACAGTCTCCCCTGATGTTAACTATTGACGTGGTCTGAACTCCAGTGTTTTGGGTTTATTTATAGAATTGCATACATACATTTAGTTTTATTTGAAACTAGATGGTTATTGGTATTCCAGAAATGAATTGAAGGGTTGAGAATAAAAAGGGTTTAACTGTCAAATTGACAGTATCGAGAAAATTGACATTAAACGTCAACGGCGTCATTTTAATGTAGAGTGCTTATAAGGTAATAGAAAAGGTTTATGTAAGTTTCAGTTGCTTGAAAATGTATTAATTCTATTGTTAAATACAAAATATAAGTATATATAATAAAATAAATATAATAATGTTGTTATGCTAAGCGAACTGTATTCCTGTGACAAACAAAACCGTTTTTAGACTCAACATCTCGAGATTTAAGACTCAACATCTCGAGATTTAAGCCTCATTTCGGTATTTTGAGAATGCAATGTTGTAGATGATTTCACGCTGAATCCAATGATACCCATAAGTCATTTTGTGAAAAAAATTAGATAAACCCTTTTTGTTCTCACCCCTTCAATTGTTTTACAGTTTTTTTTAGTTGTTGTTAAAAATAACATTACATTAAAAATGAATCTACTGGTATTTTTATCGTGGGGCAAGAATTTAAATCGCCCTTTACCATTTATTTATTGCAAAATTTGATCACAACGATAAAAGTAAAATTATGTAGGTTGGTACCTACATAACTTTACTTTTTACTATAGCTATGAATGAGTCGAATAGAGAAATTTATCATGAAACTAAATTACAGTAATATTTGACTGCATGGTTGGAGTGTATGGCTTTTTGGTTGCTTTTTAGTTGTTCCTTTAGATACAGTAGGTTGACAAGGTTAGGTTGTTAATTTTTATTTTCGCCACATTACACGCCTCTTTTACACATCTCGCAATGTTATTTTCTACCGCGGAAACACCGAGTCGTCGTCGGCAACAGCTATTTTGATACAACATGTTTTCTTTGTATAAAACGACGTTATTGTTGAGTTAAATAAAAAAAAACGTGTGCTTTAGATCACATGACTGAAGTAAAACTTCTTTAGTTCCATTTCTTCTTTAGTTCCGGCCGTAAAGTTATATAGTCATCGCGGCTATAATAGTGCATAATTGCAAATATAGTCTAAATTTTTTTTCTAGTAGGCAGTGTACCTATTTGTAGTAGTTGCCTACCAGTAGCCGTTCGACTGGGTGAACCGATTTTGATGATTCTTTTTTTATTTGAAACCTGGTGCTTTCCGTGTGGTCCAGTTCTGACAATGAATGAATGAAAATCATTCATGAGAAAAACCATATAAGTCTGAAGTCGGTGTTTTAGTAGTTAATTAAAAAAATGGCACTTTCCATAAAGAAAAAATGATTTGTTCAAGATTATTTTTTCTAATTTGTATGTTGCAATAGGCAAAAAAGTGTTTTATAATATATACAAAACAATTAGTTGCGCCCCGCGATTTCACCCGCGGATAAAGGTATTTTAATTATTTGCTCATCCCATGGGAATATTTCACTTTTCCGGGATAAAATGTAGCCTATATGTTAATCCAGCGTATAAGCTATCTTGGCACCGAATTTCATCCAAATCCATTCAGCCGTTTGAGCGTGAAGGAGTAACAAATATACACACAAACACACATACAAACTTTCGCCTTTATAATATTAGTGTGAAGTGTGATAAATTAATAAAAACAAGTAGCTATTGTAAGATAATATCAAAAATACACGGCGCTACTAAAAACAATCACACCAAATATTTTTTAGTCATTGACACGCAATCGCTTACATCTCGGATATCGTTGATAACTCATCCCCCGCTCGTAAATCGGGAAAAAGGCAATAAATCGCGTGGTTAATTACGAATAAATAAATAAATAATTGAATGTGAAGCCGCGGGCCTAATCGATCGTGCCGACTGCCGAGGTGCTAACAAGCCGTCCGATCGCCAATGGACGAAGCTAAGCTGCGTACAAATGGGGACATTAATATAGACAGTTATAAAACTCCAGATAATTATTCAAGATAATGTTAATAACGGAGTTTTGGCGGGAAAACGAAAAAGGTCGCCTCGCCGCATTGTATTATTTTCCAAAACTTGTGTTATTTTCAGTGTTTGTGCATAAAATTGGTGGCATTTTATTCGGTAAGTGCTGGATTACAGGCATGAGTGTGGGAAAGTGGTATAATGATGGTGAAACGTTTCTTTTCGTGTTGTTTCCAAAACTCCATAGAAGCTTCTGGTAAAGTTGCCACCACTTTACTAGGAGTATAACTTGACTAGACTAAACTATGATTTAACTTGATGACTTGGACTGTGACTTGGCTTGACTTGACACATTTTATGATATTTATTAACTTGAGATATTATCAATTATTTGACATTGGCTAAATACACAAAAGTGTGGAGGCAAAACAAATGTTGATAACAATATAGTGATTAAAGTCAGTAATACAAGAAAATGGGACAGGACAATATTTTTAATATCGTAGATACGTTAAAATTAGATCACGGTTTGACCTGACAGTGGACCTATAAGTGGCGACATGGTCGATAAATGAAATCCTACTAAATATTATAAATGCGAAAGTTTGTGAGCATGGATGTATGGATGAATGTTTGTTACTCTTTCACGCAAAAACTACTGAACAGATTTGAATGAAATTTTGAGCACAGATCGTTTAACGGATTTGGATGAAATTAGGAATACAGATAGTTTATATTAACATCAAATTGATTACCATGGTAAAAAGGAATGTTTGGAGTATAGATAGCTTAGACATAGGCTCCTTTTTACCCGCGGGTGAAACTGCGGGGCGCAGCTAGAAATAAATATTTGTGGACATTTCACACAGCGCCATCTAGCCCCAAACTAAGCAAAGCTTGTACTATGGGAACCAGATAACTGATACTTAGATACTTTTTGTTTGTAAATATATACATAGAATACAATATAACATCCAGACCCAGAACAAACATCATGCATGCATGCTTGCCTAAAAGATACCGTTTAACCATAGCCTTAAAAACTCTCGGGTTATTTTTGTTAAAAATGAATGACGCTAGTAAGTGTGTCCATTCTTTTTCACAATAACACAATCATTTCAAAGACAAAAACCAATAGTACAAAGTTTGAAAATTGTATCATTCATGCATCGCGTGGTACACGGCTGAATGTTACTTATTTTAGTTGACTTTAAAAAGGGAGGAGGATCTCAATTCCACTTTTTTTGTTGCCTCAGAACTTTCGACTACACAGTTTTGATGTCGATTTTTATGTTTTTTTTATTTATTTGAAAGCTGGTGTTTCCCGTGTGTTTCCATTTCAATTTGGTCCAGTTATTACCAAACCATATAAGTCTAAAGTCTGTTTGTTATTTTATCGGGAAAAGTGAATTTATTCTTTCAACTAACTAAATACTATAATTAATATAATAATGACTACTAAATACTACTGTCATGTTGACATTCTCAAACCCTATAACGTTGTAATTTTAAATTGTTACAAACTTAGTAAAGTGTCAAACTAAAAGCATCGCGTTGTCTCGGTGTGAACGCGCCATAATAATGATACGAGTTTTGTCAGCACAGCGGAAAGCTCGCTACCAACAGTTCTGATAACGCAAGTTTGGATCCTTGTTTATTGTGCATTTTATTCTCTTTATCACACAAAAATAATCTTAATATTTTTAAAACAAAGCAGTAATATTAAGTAATAAATAAAAAACAGAAAACAATAAAAATAATAAAAATGATCTTAACACGTGACCAAAATGTTGGCCTCTACCTCGGCTGAAGATTGAGCATTGCCAATCAACGTGGCAACGCTGCCAGCGTATTAGGCACGTTGCCTACTGGTCGTGGTTTGTTACATTAAGAATTTTTTTTATTGTTTTCTGTTATTTATTTATCACAATCTGATTAATTTTTAATTTGAATTTGGCGTTATTAAAGCCAGCATCTTTGATGATCAACATGGGTTTTATAAAAAGATTTGAACATTTCACATAACGCCATCTAGTCCCTGGAGAGAGTGGAGCTGGAAAGAAGGACACTTCTAATAAAAAGATGGTTTGGAATGGTGGTGAAGGTGAGCACGCTACAGCGGAAATACCGTTATATACTAATTAGTAAATGCTTTTTATTTTTATCAATAAGCACGTTAAGCAAACAACAAAACTAGGTAACAATTCCAAAATTGTATTTATGTCAAATGGGAATAACTTGCGTGAACGAAACATTTACCTAAGTGTAATGTTACGGATACGTCAAAGTTGACGACAAAACGCAATCAGAAACTCGAGATCCATTAAAAAAGGTAAAGTTTAAGATTGAGAAATCATTCCAAATAAAACCACTCACCCGTCGACTAAAATAATCCAGAGGTCAAAAGTCACCGTCGATCCGTACAACAAAGCCCGTCCATGAAAGCGATACCGTTCCAATATAGAATCGCGGAAGCCACTGTTTTTCTCCAGCTTTTTAGGCGCATATCCATTTCCTCACCGAGAATAGCCGAATAAAATAAAGGACATCAGTCGTCACACCAATGCCATCGAAATATAGCTAAATATACCACGAGATGCCACTGATTGCCGCTCGTTAGAAGGTAATTAGCCCACGGATCACTCACCGCTGTCTATTTAAATTTGAAAAATAATTTATACAATGGATACAGAATAATAGCGCAGAACACCGATCAAGACAGTAACGAAAATCTTGCAATTTTTACAAAATTTTATCTATATCCCGAATCGATACCTACTTATCTATTTAATATACCGACTCATACCCTTTCAATTCAAGTCTTATTTTAAATTACAGTAACTTGATTGAATTGAATCGAATCATAGTTAGTGGCTTCTGTGGTCATTTCACCACAATTTCGCCAATTTCATGTACGATAGACCTTCAAACGAAGGAGATTTAACTCTTTTTACACATGTCATAACATTTAAAATTGACCGTGATTAAGAAAATTGCTTGACAGTGACACAGTAATCTTACAAATTATACTGACAATATAAGACTTTGACATGACAACCGTACAAAAATTATTTACTTGACATTGGCAGAATTATCACTAAAAAGCGATAGAAAGCCATTAAACGAATAGAAGAAGTATTTTAAAGTCTGTGGCCCGTGAAGTTATAAAATACCTATGTCATTCCCAACTTCGTTAGCTATATTATACTTTGCTAGAGTGCGTGTGTCAAATACACACGTTTCGTTGTACCTTCCATACTGTGAATGTTACTACATTGTGATAGAGATGAAAATGAAAAGATGTCGGTGAGTCAGACGCGTCCGCGAATTTCGATAGCGTCTGTCAACTGTCATAGGGACAGCCGACTGACGTTTGACGGAAAGATCGCAGCCTACGCAACGCAGCGACTTCAAACGGTGGACAATTGTAATATGATGACCTCGATAACTATTTAATAGTTGTAAATGTTTAATTTTCGTGTGACAAATTGTTTAAAAATAAAAATAAAATAGAAACTTAGGTACGAGTTACATAATCATAATGCCCGTCGGCACTAAAGTCGTACGTTTATTCAAGCTCGTATGAAGTCAACAAGCCAATACTGTACACTCATTGGTTGAGACAGCCGATGATCAACAGGCAACCAATGAACGTTCGGTATTTAATATGCCAAGTTGACAACAAACGTATAGAGTTTTGGCGGGAAAACAAAAAGATCGCGTCGCCGCAATGTATTATTTTCTAAAACTTGTGTTATTTTCAGTGTTAGTGCATAAAATTGGTGGCATTTTATTCGTTAAGTACTGAATTACAGGTATGAGTGTGGGAAAGTGGTATAATGATGGTGAAACGTTTCTTTTCGTGTTGTTTTCAAAACTCCATAGAAGCTTCTGGTAAAGTTGCCACCACTTTACTAGGAGTATGACTTGACTAGACAAGACTATGACTTAACTTGATGACTTGGACTGTGACTTGACACGATATAAATTGAGATATCAATTACTTGACACTGGCTAAATACCCAAAAGTTTGGAGCCAAAAACCAAACAAAAAAAAAACAAACGTATACGAGAACCCGGGGGAAAATGTTGCTTAGCTAAGTTGTATTTTAAGAGGCTTTAGCACATATGGGCATTAAGTTCGTATCTTTCTTAGACGTACCCAAATGTGCTGCAATAGGTAAATCATTATCAAGTGTGAACTTAGGAGCTGTGAAACTTTAATGCAGACTGGCATAAGTTTTCTTAACAATTTGTGAGGATATTTATTGTGAGGATATTTTTAGATGGATTACGGAGATAAAGTCAGATTTAGCTAAGTATTAAAATAACCATAGACAGAGATTTACAGCATAAAATAAAGTTATCGTGTACTATTTCCGTTATAGATAAAAATAAACAAAAAAAGCATAGCACAATATGGTCAAGTTAAACATTTCGGCATGTACGAAGTATGTTAATGTCTGCATGTAAATGACTCCATTCGGTATTAATCTTCCGCAGATTTTTGCAACTAATTACCAACTTTAACTAATTGAGCATAGATTTCATTTTCACTTTAAAAAAGCTATCAAATTACAAGTCATACAATTAATAGAAATCAGAAACTAAAGACCGTTCAAAAACAAATTCGAAATGTTTTTAAATTCAGCTTAATTGAAAGCCAAATCCAGGTCGGAGCGAAGGTGAGGTTGATGGATGAGTAGCTAAATTACCATTTTCTCCCCCCGCGTGCCTCGTCCCCCCTCCCCCCTCCCACTAACGACCCGTTGGGCAAAAGTGATTATTTATATGCGGCGATGACAGCACTTCCGACTATCCAGTTTGTGATTTAGCTGAATTGAGATTTCAAAATGTTTTTGTATCATATTTTCACAGGTGTAGTTGTTTTCTAGATTTCTAGTAATTCGTGTTTATATTAAAATAGTCATGACTATTCTAGAAACAGAAACGTTTGTTGCTATAGTGATGTTATAGGACGAATTGCCTGAAATATTTTAACCTGTGAAGAAGTAAATGAAACGGGGAAGAAAGATTTAAAAGCGGAACATTTAATTTTCACTTTTAATGAGATCTACTGCTTTGTGTCCTTGGAAACAATAATAAAGACTACAGTTAATGGTTTTAACGGTTAATTGGATTAACACAAGATAAGTACAAGCGATCTCTAATATATCAGGTCAACATGTGACTTTACAATTACTAAATTTACAATTATTAAAATTGTCGTTGGGTTTTGCTTAATTGTTGTCATAATTACAATTAATGCTATTTGACTACTATTAAAAATGAACAAGTAAATATTATTTTCATAAAGTAGGGTAAAAATGAATGTAATCAGTGTAAAAATAAGTAAAATTGGTAAATTAATCACGGAGTAGTACGCTTTTAAAGTTTCATCGCCTGTCCCTTTCTCGCAAAACAGAGATCGTGTTGAGCTTCCTCACAGCTACTATGAAGGCATGGCTTGTGACGTCACATGCCAAAAAGATTGTATGTAGAGCTACCACAGCTTAGTAATGAGTTACTGTGAGGACTGGTAACTGACGTCACTGCGTGTTTGAGTTGTCTCTTTCTATTTCTGTATTTTAAAATGCCTGTAACTTAGTAATTTTTTGAGATATTCAAGTTTTGTTTTCACAGTTATCTGTTTTTTGAGGTATATTATTTATGTATGTAATAAAAATATAGTAGTCAAATAGCCCATTGCGAAGGCTTCGAAGTATTATGTTGCTTCTTCATACGATTTTATATTTTTAATCTTCACGTGCATATACAAATTCTATAATCCACAGTTTTAAATACTGGTTTGTTGTATTAAGGGACAGGAATCGATTTTTATTGTGTTTGCTAATGTTCATACAATATCCGGCGATTGGTCACTAATCTAAATAGGCTCCGGATATGTTATCTTATGCTACACACTATTTACACAACGTTATATGTAAATAAATTATTGTAAATTACAAAACATAGTTTTTATGCACAAAACAATTTATAATGGTAGCAAAATATCCATCACGTTGACTTGAGCTGCTTTTTCACTTGCCCATTTCCGAAATTGTCGGCTTCCGAACTTGTCTTCATCATAATATGACATCTACTATATAAAAATAAGTCGGGTTTTCCTTCCTGACGCTATAACTCCAGAACGCACGAACCGATTTCCACGGTTTTGCATTCGTTGGAAAGTTCTCGGGCTCCATGAGGTTTATAGCAAAGAAAATTCAGGAAAAATTCAGGACAAACCAACATTTTAAGTAGATGGCGCCGGTGCGTGATACATTGTTTTTCGTATATTATAAAATGTTTAATAAATAAACGTCCACCCGAGCGAAGCCGGGACGGGCCGCTAGTCTAGGATAAACATCTGGACATTAATTCACAATATTTGGAATTCCTTGATTAGGTCCCTTCAAATGGAGATTCCAACAACATGTATATAATTTTCCGTACAATTTACGTCCTGTGGTGTGTGTCAGTGGCTTGTGTACCCATTTGAATGTTTTAATAACGCACTATTGGCTAATTGCGACTGCAATCTATGTATAATGTCTCTTGTAGTCCTGTCTTATTCTCACTTAAATCAGTTATCATACTTGCCAAATAATCTTTACGCTTTAAATAATAGTAATATAGCTACTATGTAGATGTAAACCAATGGACACAACGGTTCAAACGAAATATTTATTAAATATAATTCTATAGGTCATCGCGGTCAGTATATAGTCCAAATGTTTTAGTTTTTAGTATTTGTTATTAAATCATTGTAGTATTTAGAAAATAAAGGCAATTTGCCGTGTTTAAAACAATTAAAAAAAAGCCAAATTCAGATTGTCAGTAAAAAAAATATGATTTAAATTAAATCATTTGTTTAAAACATGATCGATGTTACACACAACTTTGAACGTTATATCCTTTGATAAGTTTACCTTTCGGCTTTTCCTTACGGGAACTTAAACAAATTTTCGAAGCATTATCTCATTTCCGCAAGCAATGCAATTATGTGTGCGTTTCCCACGCACATATCGCAGTTTGTCCATTGTAAACTGCGGAATAAACCTTCCTCTGCCTTATGCGATATCTTGCAAATAAAGATTCGAGCGATGACTGAGTGAAATTTCGCAGAGTTGTTCTGCGAAAGAATTAATTATCTTTTCATCTTGTTTTAAATTACCTACTTGTGTTTTTTGGTAGATTGTGACTTTTAAAATATCTAATACATATAACTCAAAGGTGACTGACTGACATAGTGATCTATCAACGCACAGCCCAAACCACTGGACGGATCGGGCTGAAATTTGGCATGCAGGTAGATGTTATGACGTAGGCATCCGCTAAGAAAAGATTTTTCGAAATTCCACCCTTAAGAGGGTGAAATGGGTGGTTGAATTATTTTCCCATAGGCCACGCCGCGGGCGAAGCTGCGGGCAGAGGCTCGTACTTCATATATACGACATTTCACACAGCGCCGTGTCAAGCCCTAAACTAAGCAAAGCTGGTACTATGGGAATCTGATATAATACTTAAATACTTTTTGTTTGTAAATACATTGAATACAATATAACACACACACACACACACACACACACACACACACACACACACACACACACACACACACACACACAGAAAAAACATCCATGTAGATCTGTGGGAATCGAACTCACAACCTGCGGTTCAGAAGGCAGGGTTACTACCAACTGAGCTATCGGGCCAATAAATTTTACTAAAAAATATGCTGCTAGTACTACAACAAGTATGTTAGTCCGTACAATTTATTCACAAATTTTGAAATATACTGGCTTTTGGCTTTATAGATGGCTTTAGTATATTCTTTAGTTTTCTTAAGTAGGTACTTTCTATGTCTAACAGAGATCTGCGGTAAAACACTGCGCCCGTTTTGTACCATTGCATCTCGATTTAACTTCAGCTTCTTATAGTTGAGACGTATCAAGACGATATAAACCATAGAGGGCGGGGCTGCAGCCGCCCTAAGACTATTTTTCCGCCCTCCGCCAGGGCGGATCTTTTTTATGATAAACACCCAATTGCATACCTAATACATATTTTGTTCTATATATTTCTAACAGTAACCCTTTGTTGATTTGTAACAATTCAGATTTCAGAAAGATTTTATGATGTGGCTAAATTATCTAGGACTAGGGATGTATGATATATTGCAAGTATTGATACACGTATTATTTAAGGGGTGAGAACAAAAAGGGATGAACAGATTTTTTTTCACAAAATGACCTATCTTACCTAGTGTCTTTGGATTCAGCGTGAAATTATCTACAATAATACATTCTCGAAATACCGAAATGAGGCTTAAATCTCAAGATTTTGAGTCTAAAAACGGTTTATCTGTCGCAGGAATACAGTTCGCTTAGCATAAAAACATTATTATATTAATTTTATTATATTATATTTTTACAGTAATTGTATAAATTAGTACTATATTTAGTATTTTAAAATAGAATTAAAACATTTTCAAGCAACTGAAACTTACATAAACCTTTTCTATTACGCTTTTTTCTGTGCACAAATACTTGTCCTGCCGCGGGAATCGAACCCGTTACCTCCGATTTATGAGCTGACCGGCTCAACCATCACATCACAGAGGCTGTTATGAAGCTGAGATGTCCTCTTTGTTGTAATCGTTGGCAGAAAAACAACTGTTATTCAATTTGGTTATAAAATTGTCACACCATGGTGTAGCAACACAACTAAGCTAACACCAATAACGATTTACTGATGGTACATTATGCAAGGTAGAGGCGCGGCTGGTGGCCGGACGTCGATCGATATACCACCCCGATAAGCATGATTCGACAACAGCTATCGCATCAACGGATTACAACACAAAGCACCACGTCTGAGATTAATTTCACAAACATATTGAGCTCTAATTTGATTATTCTAATGGCAAAGTTCACTGTCTTTTGTAATGTAAATTTTGATATCTGTGACTGTACTGAAAATAGCGTACAAGAGTTGAAGAGAAACGTACCAATAGTATGTCGGAAACAATTATTTGTAAGCATAGGGTCTAAGATTATTATGTAGCTTTTATGGTTCTTATTATAGGTACAGTTATAGCAAAGAACGGTGCGGTGTATGCAGAAAGCAAACCCAACCCAGATCCCACTAGTGTAAAAATAACTTCTTTTTACTTCTCTGGCATTCGTTCTAGAGAAGATTGTTAATCGATGCAACCAGTTTGAAAAGAATTCAACAAAATATCAAATTCATAACAAACAACAAAAAAATACACCACACACAACGAAAGTTATATTAAAATTGTTATTTAAATGTATGATATTTATGAGTGAATCAATAATAATCGTCATTTCTATCATTGTCACCATTCTGGGTCCGTTTATGCTAATGCGGTATTGTGGCAGACACCTCATTTGTTCTATCTCTCCGGGCCCAGCATTGTCATCTCTGCCCTTTGACTCCATTGTGTGTTTTTTGTCACTACTGAGATGGATTATTTTATTTCCGTTACGTGTTCTTTGTTACCTCCTCTGATATTGAATTCATTTGTTTTAATTTTTTTTTGAGTAATTGGTTTTATTCATAACAGTTACGATTTACTAGATTATGCTTTAGCCATAATCGTGAAATAAGGAATTTACGTCAAGAAAAGAGATCTATTAAAAGTTATAATAAGATTGTTTATATAATCAGGTCAGGTCAGGTTCACCTTCATTCATTATATACCTTCATTCAACGCATTTGTTATAATTAAGTATGTTTTTCCAACGTATTTTAATAATTGTTCTCCTAAATCACAGATTCTTAAAGAGCTACATAACTTTGTATAAAACACGCTAGTAATAATAGCTTCATAAAAACGAACAAACAAATAAAACGAATAAATTCATAAAGTAGCTTCTACCTTTTCAGATTGTATTAGTGACATAGACCGAGGTAACGCTTCTATAAGTGCCGAGTCATTGCCGGGACGCCGTTCCCCATTATCATTCAAATTGTCATTCAAATTACCTCCGGGAGAAGCCCAAGCGCAGTGGCAGTCGCAGTCTCGACACCTCTTCCAGACACGTCCAAAATTTTGACTCGTGCATCTTATTACAACGGCTGTCCTATGACCTAAAAAGTTTTACGGGAAACCGTTTTGAGATACAAATAATCACAGGTATAACATAGAAATTTGAAAGAGAATATTAATAATGTATGAGATTATCTCATGAGTCTTAAAGCGACTTTAAAAGAGATATTTGTAAATATTGACAGCTTCAAGTGCATACATTTATAATATTGGCTGTAGTATATAAATCTAATCTAATTTAATGCACAACACAAGGTAATAAAAAAAAATTCTACGTCTTACAATGTATAACAACAATTACAAACATTGTAGCCCAAACAAAAAAAATGATAAAGAAAATTAAAGGTTTCCATGCCAATGATATTTTACGATACCCGTAAGCGACAAAACGGTGGTCGTAAAAGTAATATAGGTTGTAGAGATTGCGAATCCAATGCATACAAAATAGACGACTAAAAACATTAGCCTCAACGGTGAGACGTTTTAAATATGCACTGAAGCTAGACAATGCATATTATCGATATTTTGACGAAGTTATTGGTGAATAAGAGTGGCAAGCTGCCAAAACCAGCATTTTGAATGTGTTAACTGACTTCGGAAGTTAAGTCACAAAATAATATAAAACAATAATTATAAAGTAATAAGTTATTTTTAGTATTGTAACTGCTAGAGCAAATCATTGATGGCTGTAATATTATAAAGTAATAAGTTTAGTTTTAGTATTGTAATTGCTAGAGCAAATCATTGATGGCTGTAATATTACAGCCGCAGAAACTACATCAGATATAAAAACAGTAAAAACTTTGTATGAAGAAACAACCTTATGATGATCTATTTTATTTGCACTCATAAAAAGCACAAACATGACTGCGTTTTTAATTAATTACAGACATTCCATCCAGACTATATTGCCATTTGAAAACAACGACCCCATACAATTACCTCGAAGATATGCATTGCTCTGACGATGCTATATTACTCGTACGCCGAGAGGAAGAGACAATGCTTATTATCGATATTTTGACGAAGTTATTGGTGAATAAGAGTGGCAAGCTGCCAAAACCAGCATTTTGAATGTGTTAACTGACTTCGGTGAATACCAATCCAGCATTTTATTACTTCTTCGTACATCCCCTATCAAATAAGTTACACAGTTTACTACTTTTTATATTCTTGCCTAGCTTGCCAATATACTTTACACTGTAGTATGGTACTCTTTTAGGTCAATATTCAGTAATTTAGAATGTATTTTCTTCAAGCATTTCTTATTCATATGCATAGTATCGATTATTGTTCTGCATAAGGCTAGGTTACAATCGATAGTGTAGCTTTACGGCCGCGGATAGTTGCCACCTTCGTTTTGAGGATCCCATTGTTGCATTCATAGCAATGATCTGGCGTAGTTGCGTCGTCTTTCAGCCGCATCCGACATTTCCATTGTTGCAATTTTATTGCTGGTGTTACCGTCTCAGCGGTGATCGTAAACTACGCAACGGCTTTCGATACTATCCACCGCGATCCGCCGACGAGCTGATGAGATCCGCGACCGCAGAACGCGCATTATCGCGGCCCGAAGCCACCACAGCCGCGATTTTCATTCGTTTCTAATAAATTGATACGAGGTGCGGTGCCACGGGAACGCGGCTGCGCTATTGGTCGAGGCGTTCCCCAGGGTTCGATACTCGGACCCCAGTTGTAAATCAACTTTACAACCTTTAATTACAGATATTTGCCGTCTCATGTGAGTGTACGGGATATCCGAGGGCCGTGCTCGCGAAAATATAGCATAATAATGGGTATTGACCCGTAATGGCTCGCCTGTAGGTACTATCGGCCGCCTTTGTCTTGATTGTTGGAGCGAGAGAATATTCTTTTCTGAATGATTGCCAATTACATCGAATGGCCCCTGAATTCCACGGAACTATACAATGCTTTAAGATCCCTCTCATTTTTGATTTGCATTCGAATAAATGATTTATGTGATATGAAAGTTAATGCTTTTAAAATGATATGACGTTCTCCAAGCGTGATTTTATAAGCTTCGTATAAATGAATAAGTTTCATTGTTATGAATTGATTAATCTCAAACACGTGTCGAAACTACATATTTTTATGAATTTCTAAATAAGAAGTACTTATAGGATAATGTGTACAAATATGAGCATGTTATTGGTTGATGTATGCGCTCTTGCAGTCAGCCACAATGTTGCACCGGATAGGGCGGCCATCGTTTTAATGTCTCAGACGGAATTACGCTGGATTGTTCTCAACTTTACTGCTCCTCCATGATTGATCGTTGTATCTTCAGCCTTATGTCATTCTCGCACCGTATCTCCTGGAATTTGTGTTGCTCGCAATAATCGCATCGAGTTATGGTAGCCCCTCAAAATTACTACTTCGTACCTTGCTCACTTCCACTGACATAAATGAACAATTTTGTGTAATTTATAATTGAATATATTGATGAATTGGAGCCAATTATTTCGGGGCGAGCACATGGCCTCAAAGTGAGAAAATTAACACTCGTAAGATCGTATTTCTAAATTAAAACCCCGGTTCGAGTCGCTATAAATTGCTCTGTCCATAAAATTATAACGACTGTCTAAACAGGGGCTAGCTGTCGTATATAACACTAATACACGAATAACCAAATGGAACCCATATGCAATTATACTTTTAATCCATTTTGCGCAGCTTTTTTTAATCACTTTCTTTTATGACTTGAATTAGCTTTATGATTACCTACCTTTATATTGAAAAACGTACAGTTTTTATAAGAATTCTATCTTTATTATAATCAGTGAGTAGGTATAATATATATGATAATAAGGTTTTTATTTTAATCTGTTTTTTCATTTTCCCATTTATGTATTGTTATACGATTAATGAATATTTACGGTTTTCTTTAGTAGTCAACACCTGAGCACGAAATAATATTTTACGTGTGTCTTACCGGACATTTATGTTTGATGTTGGTTTGTTTGTCACATCAACATTATTTATATCGTCAATCGTAAACATTTTATTGCCTCATCTCATAGGTAGATTTTCCTTGCATTGCACGTTTCCAACACATGGTCATATAAACTATTTATACTCTCTTGTGCTTATATATACCTACCTATCTTTTATGAATGTCTTTAATCTTGATAAGTTTTATTGAAAGATTCTTGACTATATCGCACTTCTGATTAAAATGTAATTTTTTAATAGTTTAAGCAACTTAAATGCTTCCGTATTTGCTAATTGCATCACTAGTCTAGCGCTATTCGGCACTATTTATTTTTATAGAAACCCTAAAGGATACAATTCCGTTGATTAATAATTATAAACTTCAATTAAAATTAGAATCTAGTTCATCGGTCGTCTTTATTTTGCAATTAAACGAACGTGAAGTCACCCAGCTGGAGAGCTACCAACATTTAAGTCAAGTAATTGAGATTGATCGAGTCGTGAATCGAGTGGGGCGGGCAATCAAAAGCGTATCAGACCAATGGGAGCCTCGCGTCGTTCTATCGCCGTCTCTCATTGGCCAGCCGCGGGGTTGAGGGGCATAAAGGGCCTTGATACAGCTCTCGATAAGCGGTAGGCGTCGAATGTCGATTCAATCGATTATAATCGTTCGTGTCGTCGTTTTCCAACGCGACCGGATGGGCGGCTACTTTTCTATCGCAAGTCGCTACACCTCGACTTCCCACGACATTTTAATAACAATGCGTCATCAACCTAATGTCAACTTTTTATTGCATATTTGAACGATTATGAACGCTATAAAACTTTTATTAGTTTATTAGAAACCATCAAATTAAAGCTTAATCTGATCGTAAAACGAGAGTCCAAATCAAAGTTGCAGAATGCAACACTTAAAAGAGATTAGCCGGCTAATCGTGTGTTATTTACAGTCCTTTATCAGCGTTCGGGGGCGTCCTACCTACTAAACGATTTACGACACTCGAGATTTGTTCGCACAAAAGAATTAGCCTTTCCAAGTGACATGGAGTGTCGATAAATATCAAGAGAGGCGCGAATAATCGCAACACTGTAACTATTGCGATGCAAGAGTTTATACCGTACAAAGTGCCATAAAGCACGTTGCGCATAAAGTGAAATTCATAATACGGATTTAGCATAAGGTTTCGTAGGAAAAGCAATAATTTGTCACAATTGGGTACGATTAGATTGGCTCCGCCGGCGATTTGACATACGTCGTAAATAACGCTTTGAGCGGACGTATTGAGTGAGCCGTCATGAGTTTGCGAGTCGGGTTCGTAGTGAGTTTAGCGCGTGGTAGCCTGCAAATAGCGCGGGCGGCGAGCGCGGCGCACGCGCGTCGAATCGCGCGTTTTCCGCCGCCGGCGCACCGACGCGTTTTGTGGAAATAGTTATTGGGGTGATTGCTTTCATAAACAATAGCTTTTGTCCACGGTTTCTTGTAACCGACTTGTTATTTAGACGGATAACGGGACTTGAAGCGCTCGCTGCGTGTCTGATAACAAGTTTCGCGTATGCTGTTTACTTATACACGGTTGGTGTGAGAAAACGTGCCTTATCTGTGTAGGTTATGATTGGAAGTTGTTTGCGTATGTTTTCATCTTGTCTGTTCTATTTTTAAGTGGGTTAAATGTTGAGTGAAGAACAGTCCTTATGAATTTAACCTTGGGTCCGTGGATAACCCCAACTGTATTTTGTCCGGAACCCAAAGACAATATCTAAAGAACAGAATATTTTAAATATCATATTGTTTGATTCAATCTCCTATTTTATTAGAACCTCTTATAAAGAAAAATATACGATCTGATTTTTCAATGTAGGTTAGCGGTACCACAATTTCAATGTTCTCTAAATAAAACACAAAGAAAACTTTTATCGCGAAATCTCGTTTTGTTGCGGTCAAAAGCTTGCTACCTAGTTATTAAAAGTTTAGACCTGTACCCAGTAAGGCCTGTTTCCTTTAACAAATTATACCTACTTCATCTGCCCCAATTCCGACATCACGTTTCGCTTCGAACATAAACGTAGCAATTAATTCTGAGTGGGTGACGTCACCCCTGATGCCTACATACCCACCCCTTACCCCTTCTGCTCAGATAGCGATAGGCTGGTATTAACACCCCGTTGCCTCCTGGTTAGGATGGCCATGAAGTGTATTTTCTCAGGACAATATTGACATTTTGAAATATTTCCGAGCATTGGTATAAACACGTTGAACCCTGGGCGAGGTACCACGCTTCAATAAAGACTTTTTTCTTATCCTAAGCAATATATATGGGTCTTTTTAAGACTCTGCCTCTTCCCTATTTTTACCACTGTCTCTACCTTTGTCTCAGTCTCTGCTTCTATCACTGTCTCTGTCTTTACTTCTGTCTAATTCTGTCTCTGTCTTTCTCTCTACTTTTGTGTTTGTCGTAGTCACTGTCTCCGTCTTTGTATTTACCTCTGTCTTACTCTATCTCTGTCTTTCTCTCTACTTTTGTGTCTGTCGCAGTCACTGTCTTTGTATTTACTTCTGTCTTATTCTGTCTCTGTCTTTCTCTCTACTTTTGTGTCTGTCGCAGTCACTGTCTCCGTCTTTGTATTTACCTCTGTCTAACTCTGTCTCTATCTTTCTCTCTACTTTTGTGTCTGTCGCAGTCACTGTCTCTGTCTTTGTATTTACCTCTGTCTAACTCTGTCTCTGTCTTTCTCTCTACTTTTGTGTCTGTCGCAGTCACTGTCTCCGTCTTTGTATTTACCTCTGTCTAACTCTGTCTCTATCTTTCTCTCTACTTTTGTGTCTGTCGCAGTCACTGTCTCTGTCTTTGTATTTACCTCTGTTTTACTCTATCTCTGTCTTTCTCTCTACTTTTGTGTTTGTCGTAGTCACTGTCTCCGTTTTTATAATAGGTCTTTACCTATGAAATTGCCGTTTTGCAGTACAGACTTTTTCAAACACAAAAAAGTTTTGATTGGCTATGAATTCTAAATTCAAATTAATTTTGTTTTAAAAATATGACATTCTATTTACAATATAAGTCTTTTGTTTATTGATTAGCGTTGTATTTTCATTACATTTCAACATTTTTCCTCATAATGGATACTTTGAAATTTCGTGTAATTATGGAATATGAGTTCCGTCGTGGCACCAACGCGGCACAAACGACACGTAACATCAACGGCGTTTACGGAGAGAACTGTACAAACGAACGTACAACCCGTTATTGGTTTGCTCGGTTCCGTTCTGGGAATTTTGACTTGAAAAATGAACCTCGTGGTCGTCCGGAAACTTTGGTCAACAATGATGAATTAAAGGCGATTGTGGAAGCTGATGAATCTCAATCTACAGCTGAGCTGGCAGCAGCTTTTGATGTTAGCATCAAAACAATATTGGTCCATTTGCGACAGATTGGCAAGATAAAAAAGCTTGATAGATGGGTGCCCCACGAACTTAACGATCGCCAGCGCAACGTACGCGTCGAGACTTGCCTTGCGCTGCTTAACAGGCACAGAAATGAAGGAATTTTGAACCGAATTGTTACGTGCGACGAAAAATGGATTCTTTTTGACAATCGAAAGCGCTCAGCAAGTTGGTTAGATCCTGGTTCGGTACCAAAGCAATGTGCAAAACGAAAAATGACCCCTAGAAAGGTGATGGTCACAGTTTGGTGGTCTAGTGCTGGTGTGATTCATCATAGCTTTTTACAAAACGGCGAGAGCATTACTGCAGATGTGTACATTGAAGAACTGACCACAATGATGGCGAAACTCGCACGTCTGCAACCAGCTTTGGTCAATCGGTCGTCTCCACTGCTACTTCACGACAACGCGCGACCCCATACTGCACAACAGACCGTCTCTAAGCTGCATGAGTTGGGTTTGGAAGCTCTCCCTCATTCGCCATACTCACCAGATCTTGCGCCTACCGACTATTACTTTTTCCAAAATTTGGACAACTTTTTAGCGGGAAAAAAATTCAATTCCCGAGAGGCAGTACAAAACGCCTTTGAAGAGTTTGTTGTCTCCCGTCCTGCTGATTTTTTCAAGAAGGGCATCCATAAACTGCCACAGCGTTGGCAAAGATGCATTGATTGCAGGGGTGATTACTTTGAATAAAATAAATAAATAAGTTCGAAAAAAAAAATACTTTAACTTTTTTAAAACAAAACGGCAATTTCATAGGTAAAGACCTAATATTTACCTCTGTCTAATTCTGTCTCTGTCTTTCTCTCTACTTTTGTGTCTGTCGCAGTCACTGTCTCTATTTTTGTATCTGCCTGTCTTTTGTATTACAAAACCTATGGACCGCCTACTCCCGATAGCGGAGTGATTAACTGTAGACAGGAAGACGGATTGACAAATAGTCGTTTAGGTATTTGCTAATGCTGCTCATCAACAAACGTGGAGGGTTGCGAGAGTTTGCTGAATTTTAGATTGAGCTTGTAATTTATTCTACAACCTAGGGAAAGATGGAAGGCCAAGTAAAAGGTCACTAACCAAACATGCTGATGTCGGTAGACGTTCTATCTCTTTATGTGTACAGACTTCGATTTTTGACCACGTCCTTACTAATATTATAAATTCACTATCGGCATCGCACAGGTATCTATTTTATATATCAGGGATAATGTAGGATCTTAATGGTGAAATAATTTTTCAAATCCTTCCAGTTTAATCAGAGTCTATTTAATGCAAACAAACAATTAAATCTTTCCTCATTATAATATTAGTTTAGACAAGTAAATTTAAAGTAGTTATTTTTTAGAAACAAAATGTATCGTATGTTCATTTCGATAGTATAAGCAAACGGTGTGCAAACAATCTTTACCAAATCGGTTCAGCCATTCTAGCGTGCCACACAAACAATCATACAAACAACACTGATTAAACAAATTTAAAACAATCGTTGAAGTCGCACGTGGACTGGATCAAATACAGGTTTGGCGATAAACGCATGTCGAGATAAAGAAACAACGATCTACGAAACCGACAATCTCCCAGTGAGTGACAGAGATAAAGAATGTAACTCCGTGTGGCTAGTCCGGAAGAGTAAGTAGTTCGCTCCAGTCGATTGTTGGTTGCGGCTGATTTACAACAATCCGCCGGTTACAGCAACGATGACGTGCCCGATGTGCCCACTCAGTTTTATTAGGGAAGTGGATGAGGAAGCGAAAATGTGTTGCAATAGCAGTAATCGATTACTAAGTAAAGAATTGACTGGTCCGTTAGCTCAGTTGGTAGTATCCCTGCCTTCTGAACTGCAGGTTGTGGGTTCGATTCCCACCCAGGACAACCATTTGTGTGATGAACATCGATGTTTGTCCTGTGTCTGGGTGTTATATCGTATTCTATGTATGTATTTACAAACAAAAAGTATCTAAGTATTGTATCATATGTGATTCCCATAGTACAAGCTTTGCTTAGTTTGGGGCTAGATGGCGCTGTGTGAAATGTCCACAGATATTTATTTATTTAATCTTCTACAAAATTACCCTACATTGAGTACCTATCTATCTTTAGATTATTCTCTTTATATTATAGCCTATGTGGTTTGGTGGTTGAACACATCGGTTTATAAGCCGGAGGCGGCGGGTTCGATACCCCCGGCAGAACAAGTATTTGTGCACAGAAAAAAAAGCGCAAATACTTGTTCTGAGTCTGGGTGTTCTGGGACCATGGTCCTCGTAGTTCCTGGAACACAGACAGGGAATCCTAGATAGGGTCCAGGATCTATGTATGTGATCCTTGGGCTAGTATATATAAAAAAAGTTACCCGACAATTCAAGTGCAGTATTGTTAATAATTATTACCTCCTTGTTCCAGGCACTCCAATCAACCGGCTCCCCATCATGGCCAAGTCCGTGCTCGATCTGTACGAGCTGTACAACCTGGTGATAGCGCGAGGCGGCCTCGTCGAGGTCATCAACAAGAAGCTGTGGCAGGAGATCATCAAGGGACTCCGGTTGCCGTCTTCCATCACGTCTGCGGCCTTTACATTACGCACACAGTGAGTATTATTGCTTGTATTTGTCATTGTCGTGATATAAAAAAAAGAAAAAGAAAGAATTACCTAGGGAGGTGGGAAATGCCCACCAACGGTGAAGGTCGATTGGGGAAAGTGAAACCTATTAAATCACGAACAAGTTGTTTATCTGGAAAAAAAGGTATAATAATAATATATAATAATATAATATGTGTGGACATCTCACACAACGCCATCTAGCCCCAAACTAAGCAAAGCTTGTGCTATGGGAACCAGATAACTGATACAATACTTAGATACTTTTTTGTTTGTAAATACATACATAGAATACAATATGACACCCAGACACAGAACAAACACCTATGTTCATCACAAAAATGTTTGTCCTGAGTGGGAATCGACACAAGCCACAGTTCAGAAGGCAGGGCTACTACCAAGTGAGCTATCGGGCCAGTCAAAATAAAAAGGTAAAATAAAAAGAATGCTCACGGATAGAGTCAACGGCTTCACACCGGACCTTTGGTTTCAAGAACCGTCCTGGGGGTGGACTCACCGCGCCGCCTGCCGTACCTAACTTGGTCAGTTGGTGATGGAAGTGAAACCAAAGTGAATTTAGTACAACTGAATATTTACTCGAAACACAAGGAAAACATGCGAAACTAACATAAAAAGGAAAATAATAATCTGTGAACTATTCTAGCTTTATGGGATGATTTCATCGATTACTGCAACTATTCGTGAAGTGACTATGCCTGGAATATCAACAATCTTTATAATAAATTATAAATAATTCCTGGTATGATAACTATATCAGGAATTAATTTATTGAAGCAAGAAGAAGAATGATCGGCGTTAGTTCTATATTGCTCTTTTCTCTACCATTGGTAAAGCCTTGAAGGTACCTGAATTACTAACTGTCTTGGACGCAAACAATTCTTACAAAGTATTCAGTCCTTGAAAATAATAGTAATAACGCCCAACGATCACATACATAGATCCTGGACCCTAACTAGGATTCCCTGTGTGACGGGACTCAAGAACTACGAGGACCATGGTCACAACACCCAGACTCAGAACAAGTATTTGCGCTTTTTTTCTGTGCACAAATACTTGTCCTGCCGCAAGAATCGAACGCGGAGGCGGCGAGCCTCCGGTATGAGCCGACCTGCTCAACCACCACGCCACAGAAGCTGTCATGTCATAAAAATGTTCTATAGCCGTATGAAATTACATAAAGTAACATAACTTTTACTCAGTTCTTTTCTAAGAGTTATCGTGTAGAGAACGACGTATTCTGATTGGAAGTCATAAAGATTACATTACCTTTCATTACGTCACAGTTAATATGTCAAAATTACAACAATAAAGCATAAGCTTATTAGAACTGGACTTTACGCACTCTAATCTCAGTATGAAGAGAGGAACAATCAGTTCAATAGACGATGTGTGGTCCAAGACAACAACGCAGAAGCCGTCGCCATATTCGACACCACATCTTTGTGTACCCTCATTCAAATTCTCACGAGAGAGAGACAAAAGTGCTCCGACAATGCATCGTACGTGAGCGGCCGACGCGACAATATGACAACTTCATAATTAATAACCTCTAACTCATCTCGGCCGATATAATTTCCCATTTATCTCTCCGAGTTCCTTCACCTCGACGCCTTTTGTCGGCCGCATAAAGGTGTCTCACATTTATAATTCAAACTGTGCACCGTTACGCACGACGCGATCGTTTCTAAGCAACCTCTGGTTTGCTACAAACTTTAGGCGCTGTACAGACGGAGAAACTTTAGTTGAAGTATGTACTGTTAGTATAGTATTTAGGTGTCGATTCTGTGTCGCATTCTCTAAAACTAAAATAAACTTAAAGAGTACCGCCAACTCTTCTGATAAAAGGGTAATGAAGAAGACGGAAATATGTTAATTTCTTTTAGCTTTAGAGTAAGCGACACAGAATCGACAATATTAATTCTATTTGGGGGCAGTAAGGGCTGCACTAACGTCTCGCTTGGGGTGCATTGTGCATTTCCCCCTGAAAGCATCTCCCCAAGCCAGCCTAACTCCTTCATGTTGCGGAGCACTGCTGGGTCGCTGGCACAACTGTTCCTTATATGTGGTTGTAGCAATGTCAAATGTTTACAACAGGCTGAGTGGAGTTGGTTGCTATGAGTTTTAACAAAGTTTTTTAACACTTTAGTGTGATGATGGATTTCCAGGAAGGATGCCAGTGGCGAAAATAAAACACTTGAGAAAATCGGCACTGTATAACTTACTATTAGATGTGATAATTTGTAATGTACGTATTTCTCTACTGAGATCAGCAATTGAAAACTGTTATCAATAACTGACACACTGAACTCACAACTAGAATTTCTATGTCTACGCAGCTTCTTAACATTATATGTTTGTATACTAAAATGGGCATACGTTTTACATCTCACCTGATGGGAAGTGACGATTGATAGATAGAGTTAGATAGTCTTTATTGACACCAAGGTAACAAAATACAAAATAAACAATTGGTGAGTAGGTTACAATGTCTTATTGCTAAAAGCCATCTCTTCCAGACAACCTTAGAACAGATGTTGTCTCAGGTAGAGCAAATCGCCATAAACAGTTGCGGATTGCTGGTCTTCCTTTGCAAACTCGCATATTGTGATAGGCTTGCTTAATAACTTTGTAATTTTATATGCTTAGTACAACAACTTGATTTAAATATTTTAAGTACACCGATCTCATTTTGATTTGAAAAAGTGTTAAAAATAGTCTAACATCTCCTTTGAATTTAAAAATAGTCTATTATGAAAATGGTGGTTGCTGAAAGTCCCAGCTGAAAACTGCTACGTCTGTACAACGCCTTAATTCTATGGTTGCATTACGCATGCGAGTTGCGACATTATTTTGGAAAGCGCTTTTCGAAGCTTCCGTCTCAGTACAGATTTTGTATGTTGGTATTGTTCTAACTTCATAAAGGGCTAAAACTCACCGAGCTGTGATGCAGTAACAATTGACAAACGCGAAGTAACCAGAAATTACGAAACTCACATTTTTGAGTGACTGTAAAAATGCTTTGTTTCCAAAATGATGATTGTCTCTTCGCGAAAGGGAAGTACAATGCAAAGTCTCTGTTGAGGACGGAGGACGTTACACAACGAAGGTTTGCACGTCTCTCCCATAATCATTTTGACTAACCCGATAACTCAGTTGGTATCCTTACCTTCTTGGTAAAATAAATTAATGTTAAGTACCTAATTAGAATTTACACTTGTAAAAGTACTAATAACAGTCTATTTGCAATAAATCTTTTGATTTTGACTTTGACTTTTTTGGTTGTGGGTTCGATTCCCACCCAGGACAAACACTTGTGTGATGAACTTCGATGATTGTTGCTGCCTCTATGGCAGTGGATGATACCATCTTCTAAATCTAGAAATAATAATAATAATAACGCCCTACGATCACTTACATAGATCCTAGACCCTAACTAGGATTCACTGTGTCTAGAGACTCAGGAACTACGAGGACCATGGTCCCACAACACCCAGACTCAAAACAAGTATTTGCGCTTTTTTAATGTGCACAAATACTTCTCCTGCCGCGGGAATTGAACCCGCCGCCTCCCTGTTACTAGCCGACCTGCTCAACCACCATACCACAGAGGCTGTCAAAGAAATATAGTAATTAAAGACTATAGAACTATAGTGGTGATTTGTAAAATTCTCGTATATTAGTAGATCCTACACCATCCCATACCAGTGTAGCATTATTCGTAATCCTAATTGAAACTGCTTTGCTCGTTACATGTAACAAATAGAGGTACCTACTTAAATCGTAGACGTTAATAACTTACATAAAATTAGATGAGCGGTAATGACGTATGTCGTATATTTAGCTTTCATTTGACACTTTATGAAAAGATAGCTTGAGTTTTTACGCGTCGGCGCGGGAACTCAAAGTTACTCATTGTATCGCGTATTTAATAGAACGCTTAATATGATATATGGTAACGAACGGTTGACAATATGCTGGTATAAAATTTACTTGCTCCAAAAACTGGATTAGGAATGTAATGTGTTCCATTGTTACTTTGAAGGATAGTCTTTTGATAATAATTGGGCTTGTAATATGATTTATTAGGTTGTCATGTGTCATTCGACGTGGGGACGATATAGCGTTGATATTTTCAAAGAGATTGAATGGTGACATCGGTTAATCTTCTGATATATTGATGAGCTAAATAATATGCGTTTGAGTTTTTGAATGACAGTACGTAGGATCGTTGGCCGTGGATTGGTCGCGGTCTGGCTTAGGATATACTTACTATTATATATTATTACTATTATATATATTATCCTATATTTTTTTTTTTTTTTTTTTTTTTTACTTCAAACTTGTCTAGCATTTGACCGCGCTCTCACCTGATGGGAAGTGACGATGCGATCGAAGATGTAGCATGCTAGCCAAGTAAATACTTATTCACTCTTCTCTTGAACACGCCCGGGTCATATTTCGCCGGAAACACAGACGCTGGCAGGGCATTCCATTCCTTAGCCGTTCTAATTAAAAACGTTGAGTCAAATCGCTTGGTACGAATGGGTGGTATTTCGACCACGAAAGGATGGCGCTTAGCCGAGCGTCTAGTAGTCCGGTAGTGGAATGGTGATGGGAGAATTAGATCATGCAGTTCTTGAGCGCATTCACCGTGGTGTAATCTGTAAAAAACCGACAGACTTGCCACCTTACGTCGATGTGCAAGGCTCTGGAGCCTTTCACCAACCAAAGTGTCGTCGTCAATGAGCCTTTTGGCACGCCGTTCAATCGAGTCCAGAGCCTCAAGCTGGTACTTGGCAGACCCGTCCCACAGGTGGCAGCAGTACTCCATACACGATCGGACTTGTGCTTGATACAGATTTAGAAGCTGTCCAGGTGTGAAGTACCGCCTTACCTTGGACAATATGCCGAGTTTTTTTGAAGCTACTTTGGCTTTGGACTCGATGTAGGATCCAAAGTTTAGGTTTGACGTGAGATCAACACCCAAAAGCTCAAGATGGTTTCCTAAACTTACAGATACACCACGGAATGAAGGAGCCAGATGGAGTGGGCTCTTTTTAGCAGTGAATAAACACGCCTGTGTTTTTGCAGCATTGAACCTAACCAAGTTAGCATCGCCCCAATCGGACACGGCTTTCAAAGCCAGGTTCATGCGCTCAACCATAGCCTCTCTCTCAATCCGGACATCGTCACCACTGGCTCGTGCACTGGATGTGTATCTTTCAACAACAGTACTATCATCTGCATACCCAAAGGTACCGGGCTTTAGCAAATCATTGATGTGGAGTAAGAATAGTGTTGCTGAAAGAACTGACCCCTGAGGTACACCAGCATTAATAGCTAATTGATCGGAAGAGCAGCCATCAAGAACTACTCTAAGCGATCGTTCCCTCAAAAAGTCTGATATCCAAGTGCACAAACCAGCAGGTAGTCCGTAAGATGGAAGCTTATTCAGAAGACCGTCGTGCCAGACCCGATCAAATGCCTTAGAGACGTCTAGAGATACAGCAAGTGCCTCTCCATGCCTCTCTAAGGCTTCGCTCAATATGTGAGTGGCATACGCGAGAAGATCCCCAGTGGACCGGTTTCGGCGAAATCCGTATTGCCGGTCACTGAGGAGATCATTGTCTTCAAGGTATGCCAAGAGCTTGTTGTTAATTATACGCTCCATACTCTTACAGAGAATGGAGGTAATTGAGATGGGTCGATAGTTGGCAGGATCAGCACGACTGCCCTTCTTAGGTACTTCAATTATTTTAGACACATCTCTAGTGGTTTCGAATTGAAATACTTGACTATCTAGAGTAAACGCGTGTGAGAAAACGAGTGTGCTTTTTTTAAATGTTTTGGCTCCACACTTTTGTGTATTTAGCCAGTGTCAAGTAATTTATAATTTTTCAAGTTAATGATATTATCGCAAATATGTGTCAAGTCACAGTCAAAGTCATCAAGTCATAGTCTAGTCAAAGTCATACTCCGAGTAAAGTGGTGGCAACTTTACTTGAAGCTTCTATGGAGTTTTGGAAACAACACGAAAAGAAACGTTTCACCATCATTATATCACTTTCCCATACTCATGCCTGTAGTCCAGCACTTAACGAATAAAACACCACCTATTTAATGCACTAACACTGAAAATAACACAAGCTATGGAAAATAATACAATGCGGTGAAGCGATATTTCTCGTTTTTCAGGCGAAACTCCGGATGACAATTAAACCTTTTAGAATTATCAGTGACATCTTCTTTCTCCTTCTTCCAGATACATGAAGTACCTATATGATTACGAGTGTGAGAAGAAGAACCTATCGACTCGTAGCGAGCTGGATGCAGCTATAGAAGGCAACAAGCGAGAAGGAAGACGTGCCTCGGGGCAATACGATGCTCAGGCAGCGCTTGCTATGGTGAGTATATATATAATAATAATCTATACATATAAAATTCAAAGTCCGGACTGACTGACTGATATATCAACGCACAGCCTAAACCGCTGGTCTTAGAGACTTGAAATTTGGACAGTGTGTTCTATGTAAAGTTGCCTACACTTTGAAAGGGTTTTTTCGAAATTGACTTGATTCGACTGTGAAATGGGTGGTTGAATTATCTATGAAAAATTTTCGTCTTCGTTTCCTATAGACCACGCGGGCAGAAGCTAGTATTATATAATAATAATAATGATTAAATAGCTTATGTACCTTTTCCAGCCTTCAAAAGAACCTACTGCCATCTCACATTTAGTATTCTCCATTCCAGCCGCCGTTGAATCGCGGGGTACCTGCCTCACTAGCCCAGCTCTCCCAGCACATGCAGCCTCTCTCGCTCTCTCTTGGAGGAGGCGTGGGGGGAGTTCCTCGGCTGCCTCCCTTACCCCCCCATGCCCCGCATATCAGCCAACACGATATTGAGTACAGAGTCCGAGAATATATGAAGATGATACAGACGCAACGAGAGCTGATGAGGAATGGTAAGTTTAAGAGAATCTAATTACCAATTATCCTTAGTTGTATTTTTGAAGTAAAACTTCTTTACGCACGCTTGACTTGGGAAATAAGCTGGTGAATGAGTGACGGGAGCGTTACGGAAATTGTACTGGTTTATGGAGATCTCCATTGTCAATATAACAAGGTTAAAATTACTTAAAATTTATATTTTCCTGTTGGTATTTAAGGAAAACTTCTTTACGCATAATACTTGGGGAGTAAGCTGGTGAATGCGAGGTGAGCGGAAGTTGAAGCTGGTTCACATAGAATTCAATTGAAGGGATGAGATCAAAAAGGGTTTCACTGATTTTTTCACAAAGTGACTTATCTACAATAATACATTCTCAAAATACCGAAATAAGGCTTAAATCTCGAGATTTTCAGTCTAAAAACGGTTTATCGGTTTTACGGTTTTTGTTATAAGTATTAGAGTCAAAGCGTAAAGAAGTTTTGCTTTTGAAGAGATTTTGTTGGGACCATGGTCCAGTTAGAGGCTAGTTAGAGTCCAGGATCTGTGTATGTGATTGTTGGGTGTTATTATTATTATAAATATTATTAATATTGTTATTAGGTATTATTTAATATATTATTAATAAACGCTCTCATAATTTCACTTACAGGATCAGAATCCCCTCCTAGTGTAACGAACGGTCCCACTCCCATGATGTCACCCCGTGACGCCGCCGCGTTGAGTGCGATCGACGTCTCGCGCTTGACGCTGTGGTCGCTCTACAATAACAACAACAACAACAGCCCGGCGCCGACCGACCTCGAGCCGCAACGGTAAATTTTAAATTTATTTATTAATAATAATAATATGTGTGGACATCTCACACAACGCCATCTAGCCCCAAACTAAGCAAAGCTTGTGCTATGGGAACCAGATAACTGATACAATACTTAGATACTTTTTTTTGTTTGTAAATACATACATAGAATACAATATGACACCCAGACACAGAACAAACTAACTAACAACTAACAAACTATTGTTTATAAACGAAGTATTTGACCACTGTCCGATTAGCTCAGTTGGTAGTAACCTGGTCTTCTGAGCTGTAGGTTCGATTCCCACCCAGGACGTTTGTGTGATGGACATCGATTTTAGTTATGTGTCTGGGTGTTATATTGTATTTTATGTATGTATTTACATACAAAAGGTAAGGGTTGTATCAGTTATCTGGTTCCTATACATAGTACAAGTTTTGCTTTTTTATTTATCACATTAATATTATAAAGAAGAATTGTATGTGTGTATGTTTGTTACTCCTTCACGCTCCAACAGCTGAATGGATTTGGATGAAATTCGGTACTACACTGGATTAACATATAGGCTACATTTTATTCCGATAAAGTGAATTTTCCCGTGGGATGAGCAAATGATTAAAATACTTTTTATCTGCGGGTGGAACCACGGGGCGCAACTAGTTTATTTATAATGCTCGCTATCGAGAATAGTAAACGCTTTGTGTGGAACTCACACATGCTCGTCTGCAAAGTTTGACAGCTTTTAAATTCGTATTTATTTCTCTAAGACGTACCTAATTGCTTTGCAGTAGATACTAGACACGTAATAGATACTGCAACGCATTTACAACTTGGAGCTGTCAAACCGAATTGTACCAGCTGAGCTATCGGGTCAATCATTCGGTATTGTACCTACATTCAATTTCAAAACTGTGTACAGAAAAAGCTTTTTTTTTTTTGACGGGGGAAATCGCACCTTCCTCTCCCTTGCACCACGGGGGTGGTGGCAGGGGTATGTGGGACTCGAACCCACTAAAACCCCCCCGTGAGCACCTCGTCCGCCGTACCGGGGGCGAGAAGGGGCGCGACTGCAGTCCAGCCAACTCGCCCCCCGTACAGAAAAAGCTAGTGTAACTGTATACTAACCTACCTCAGTTTCTCTCCCAGAGAGGCGCTGAACCTCAGCGAGAGCCCCAACTCGAGCGCGAGCGTGAAGCGCGAGGCGTGCCGCTCGCCGCCCCCGCCCGCCAAGCGCCGCACGCCGCGCCCGCCCTCCCCGCGCGCGCCCTCGCCCCCGCGGCTCGCGAGCGCGCCCCCGCCGCAGCTCAACGGGGCGCCGAACGGGGTCAATGGAGCTGCTTTCAAAATTACTACTAGAGGTAAGTTATACACCGTAAAACGGGGTGAATAGATACAGTTTTGAACTTAGACTTCATTTTTATACATGTATTCAATAGTCAAGACATCATTCTATTGTGCTTATATCATGTCTCTTAGCTGTTTTAATAGTTTTCATACATCTAAATTGGCATTTATTCCTTAATTGGAGTACAAAATGCAAAAACATGTTTCTTTTCTATTGACCCGCATATGGGTTCAATAGACACGAGGTATGGGGTGAAAAGAAAAAAATGCTAGGGTTGGCAATTTCCAAAGTTTAAGTAGAAACCTAACCAAGTAGCTAACGTAAGTGTAAAAAATAGATAGTTAGGTAGAAAGTGTGACCTAATGGTAGAAACAAAACAATAGATAAGCAAATATTATAAAACTTTTTAATCATTAATTCTTATTTATGAGATCAATCATTTATTCTTATATTTGAGATCAATCAGTTGCATCATTTATTAATTGCAAAAAAAAGTTATAATTTTATGTATCAGTCAGTTAAGGTAGTTTTCCCTCCTTGTTTTTTCCTCGTTTTGATGCTGTGTCTATAAAGTACAGATTTGTCGATGTCATATTTCTCAGCTATGGCCTTTAAAGACAATTTGCCATTCGCATATGCGGCAACAGCTTCATTTATAATATTTTCATCGTACTTTCTGTACCCCCTAGGATTAGGTTTATATATACGCAGCATAATGATTTGTACCTATAACAGAAGAAAATATTTATGTAGGCCATGAAAATATTTATCTACCTACATAATCAATAACTACAAAAACTGTACGTAAAACTAGGATTTAAACCATAATTTGAAAGTTTGTAATTTAATGATACCTACTAGCTACCTCCAACACTGACCTAGATATTATATATAAATTACTAGACTTAAATCTTTAAACAGTACCTACTTAAATAGATCATCTCATCTATATCGTCTCCGAATCATAGAATTCAAAAATTTCCCAAAAAATAAATTATTCTCTAGGTAGCAGCCCTAATACATATTTTTCTAATCACCTCTTACTCGTTTCTATTGAACTCTTTCACGTGTCTATTGAACCCATACTACGTATCTATTCACCCCATACTACGTATCTATTCGCCCCTTCCTCGTATCTATTAACCTCAATCACAAATAAAAAATGACTTGACTTACAATTTTACAAATATTTCAAAATTTATATCACAAACGCACTTACCTTTTTATTAATCTGGGTGACAAGGAATCAACGCATACATTAGCAAGTTGTGATGTCACAAAACGCTTCCTTTCACAATGAAAATAGTTAACTTTACAGGACCTCGTTTAACCTGCATTGAAGGGACTCACTTCAAGACAGTTTTTTATTGTGTTGGCCAAACCTTACGCCACTTCAGTGTTGCTATTTCAAGTAAAATAATACTGCAGTTTTAAAAAATATATATATTCGGAACTTTTTTCTTTCAAAATGTTTAGCTATAGTCTGTAGAAAAACATTTTTAGTTTTGTATCTATTCACCCCTGCGATTTTATTCACCCCGTTTTACGGCATTTTATATTACATTAGTATATACATTGGTATATTACATTGGTAAATATATGTTGCGTTGCGTTGCGTTCCGTTCCGTTGCGTTGCGCTACGTTACGTTACGTTACGTACGTTGCGTTGCGTTGCATTGCGTTGCGTTACGTTGCGATGCGTTGCGTTGCATTACGTTGTGTTGCGTTGCGTTCCGTTCCGTTGCGTTGCGCTACGTTACGTTACGTACGTTGCGTTGCGTTGCATTGCGTTGCGTTGCGTTACGTTGCGATGCGTTGCGTTGCATTACGTTGTGTTGCGTTGCGTTCCGTTCCGTTGCGTTGCGCTACGTTACGTCACGTTACGTACGTTGCGTTGCGTTGCATTGCGTTGCGTTGCGTTACGTTGCGATGCGTTGCGTTGCATTACGTTGTGTTGCGTTGCGTTACGTTGCGTTGCGTTTCGTTGCATTGCGTTGCGTTGAACTCGTAGACACAGGGAATCCTAGTAAGGGTCCAGGATCTATGTGTGTGATCGTTGGGCCCATTGTTAGAACTAGATCAAATTGATGGGATGGAAAATGAGACCACACGGGTAGCACCAGCATTCAATAAAAAAATAATCATAAAAATCTAAATCGGTTAGCCCAGCCGAAAGTTCTGAAGTAACAACCATAAAAAATACATTCGAATTGAGAACCTCCTCCTTCTTAAAGTCGGTTAATAATTAGAAATTAATTTATTGGACTGGCCCGATAGATCAGTTAGTACGTTGGTAGTACCTAACCCTGCCCTCAGAACTGTAGGTTATGGGTTCTATTCCCACCCAGGACAAACGTTTGTGTGATGAACATCAATGTTTGTTCTATGTCTGGGTGTTATATTTTATTCTATGTATCTATTTACAAACAAAAAGTATATAAGTATTGTAGCAGTTATCTGGCTCCCATAGTACATTGCTTTGCTTAATTCATTGAAGTAATTCTTTGCTTAGTTTGGGGCTAGATGACGCTGTGTGACATGTCCACAAGTATTTATTATTTCGAAATTCTCTTTCAGGCGATGCAAACACAGGCGACCAGCAACTGGTCGTGTCAATAGAACTGAATGGCGTTACTTACGAAGGCGTGCTGTTCCCCTCACAAAACGGCAACGGACAAAACCATCGGCAAATGGTATCCTAAATCATAAACACATTGCTATTAGGTTTTAAACAATTTAAATCCCAGGTTTTAACGTTACTGGTTGTGCGTTACATGGTTTCATTTTGACAGATTGATTTTTATAACTTTTGAAGTAGGTTTTATTTTAATTTAAAAATGCATTCAATTTTAACCAGTTATGACAGGTCTCCGGTCAGTAATGAAGATTAAAGGTTCAGAGGTCAGTGTACTCACGGTATTGTATTGTAGTGAGAAGACAAGTAATAGCTTAAAAGAGTCATTTAAAAACGCAAGTCTATTCCTTTACGATACCAGAATTAATGTTTCGATGATTTCACTAAACGGCATTCTACCAGTTAAGGAATTATAAAACCGCTCTTTCTGCTGCTATTTTCTTACAAGCATAGACAATGTCTATTGTGAGTATTGTTGTACCACATCGGGTTGAGTTTTTAATAATAAACTGTTTAATAATATGATATTATACATGAAAATGTATTAGGATTTAAATAACATCTGCGATCTGCGTTTTTTATTATAAACTCAACATCAAAGGAATAAAAACATCTTTGAAGTATCCTTATGATCTCAATTTACTGATTTACTAAAACTATGTTTTTACTAGACCTTATTTAAATTAGTACAAGTTAATTTTTCCCGAATAACAATCTGTATTAATGAATATATGTACTTACATTACGTTTATAATTATTGTGATTAAGTTTTGTACTTACTTTTAATTTTATTTAATAGTTCTCAAATTATTATAAAATTGTTTACGTCACTGCCTGAGGGAAAGAACCTTGAGTTATTTGTGTTAAAAATAATTTCACAGACGTTCTTTAATGAATGTTTTGTATTATAATTAAATTTTTTATATGCTGCAATTTATGTAAATATAGTTTTAGTTTCATATTTATAATTTGATACTTTGGCGGATGCGTGAATTTGTGGACAGTGTTGAGTCTGAGTTTTTTATGTTTCGTCGTGTAAATTACTGTAAATAAACTAAAACGTATATCCTAGCTCCGTTTTATACTTGTGTCGTATGTTTGTGATTAATTTTACACTGTGTACGTATATTTTAAATGTCGATGAAGACATCAGTATTGTATTTAGACAATAGGTATTTATAATCGTCGCTTAACGAAGTATTTGTTTGCTCGAATAGATAACTGTCGATTAGGGTATAATATAAAATTAGAAGGTTTTGAAAATATTGATCTGGCAACATAGTAATTTATCACCTTCATAAATCTCGAATAGTTGAGCATCTAAATCGGTTTGGAGATACAAAATCTGGCTGCAAAATTGTATAAAAGTGCTATGTTATCAAAAAATAATCATATGCCATTTCTATAGGTTAAATATAGTTAGGAATTAAGATAAAACAACATTAAAGCTGAAAGTAGTAAAGAAAATTTAAGAAAAATAAAAAATAACTTGCCGCTTATCAATAATAACTTATTAGAATTAGTGCAATAAGCAATATCCAAAAATCACACTCGAATTTCAGGCTTGTATTAGTTTTGTATAAAAAAACATAAATGACTGATTTTATCATTTTTCTAGTTAATTTAAAATATTTAATTATAATTATGTATCATTTTATTGTAGGAGCCACATTATTCGAGCTAAGTAGAAGTAGAATTTAGTACATTCCTGAAGATGTACAATTATATAAGATCACAATGTGCTGGCCTATCTTATATTAGGCAGAAAGCCAAGTTGACGCATTAGCGTGTTTCGTATTACACCAAAAATTTTTGATGTATTCAAATAAATATACACGAATAAATATGTATTACAGTACAAATATGTAATTTTGATTTATTTCCTGCCTAAACGATTTTGTTTAAATTATTGCTTACAGATTGCTATTTTAAACATATATAATTTATATATTTATTATAATTTTAAATAGAAACATAATAGATATATTGACAAACTAAAATTAATCTAACTCTAAACTATTTTTAATTAAAAAAGCCAAATTGTAGGTAAAAAGAGGGTTATAAATAAAACACAAAAGTTAGATCACCTGCGGGAAGCGTGCCCAAAAAGCTGTCAACATTCCCTCGTTGAATAGCTAGGCTGATTCGTTGGCCGAGGTATGTACCAACCCTTTGGCCGCTCGTCAGATGAATCAGGCGTCTGGACACCTTGTTTTTTTTTCCTGCCTTGTCCTATTAATATAAAATACAATTTCATAAAAAACAAAAAAAAATGTTTGCTCCGATTACCCCAGGTTCCCTTTTTACAAATATGAATCAGGTACATATTTGTAAAAAGGGAAGGGGGAGAACACTTTTTTTATAATGTTGGATAATTAACATACCGATTAGTACAAAGTTATAATTAAGTTTTAGGGTTATTCCTCAAAGCCACCAAGTTTTCATAAATATTTTTTTATAAAACCGCCATCTGTCTGTTTAGTGTTGAACTAAGTAAGCAACTTAGAAACACATGTATCCTGTTCTTGTTAGCAAAAATGTATTAAACTACCTAACTAAAACTCTTCGAGTTAACATCTGAAAAATATAGATGGCAGTGCTAGTAAACTTTGCAAAAGCAACTTTAGAGGTTTTTTATGTTATTGAATAATGTGACGAGCTAGTCAAAACAGTGTAACAGTATCACTCGGAACTCTAAAATATACAGTTTCGAGTGACACCCTGCTTGGGGTGCGAATTTTGGCTTTGTTCTTTGCGTATACTTAATAATAATAGGTACCTACTTAATATTTATTTATTTATGATCCAGCAATATACTTGTATAGAATAGATTATATATTTCAATATGAAATCCACCTACCATACTGTGCTGATGTCTCAGGATGATGTGCGCAGAGCAGTGTCACTTAACATCAGGTGAACGACTAGCTCGTCACATCGTTCACTAACATAAAAAAATGGAGTCCTATTAATGTCCATTCCACACGAGAAACAAAATAATGCTAATTCAAAAATATGACATTGTTAACGACTATAGATAATACACGGCGTAGTCGTTAGCTAGTTATCGCCACAACCCACGCATGACTGATGTTAAGTGACACGGCCGCCCATAACAGAACAGTGTCACTCGGAACTCCAACATGTAAAGTTTTGCGTGACTGCTGCACTGCGCACATCATCCTGAGACATCAGCACAGTCTGGTAATAAGATTACTCGACTGTGAGATCTCATCATAAAGTCTCAGTTGCCCAGTAATTTCACTAGCTACATTGCCCTTCAAACCGGAACACAGTAGTGTTTGCACACTACTGCTTGGCGGTAGAATAACTGGCAAAGCGGTGGTACCTACCTAGACGAACTTTGCAGAAAAGTCCTACCACCTAGTAAAACCGTTGATATGGGAGGCGTGTGAGAAAATTGAAATCGCTTTTGATCCTTTACCTATGCATCTATTATTCTACTAATTAGAATCTACTTTATACTTTTGGCCTATCTCATATATCAAAATATAATTATCGCGGGCCATAATATACTACTCATGACGAAGGACCGTTGGCGGGCCGAATTAAATGCTTTCGCGGGCCGCAGCTGGCCATTGACAGCCTCTGTAGTGTAGTGGTTGAGCAGGTCGGCTCATAACGCGAAGGTAGCGGACTCGATTCCCGTGACAGGATAAGTATTTGTGTACAGAAAAAAAGCTCGAATACTTGATCTGGGTTTGGGCGTTGTGGGACCATGGTCCTCATAGTTCCTGGTCTCAGTATTAGTATTGGTCTCGGGTATTAGTCTCGGATTAGTTCCTTCAGATTTTGTCCTTTTTTTGCTACTGGAATATTTAGCAGGATCGAAAGAGACAAAAGATGGTGTAACTAGTCTAAAGCTAGTTCGTGTTTATTAATAAGGCTGTTAGAGAATGACGTAGAGGGCTGGCGTAGAGGATGATGTAGACGGCGCTGTAGAGGGCGCCAGTGGTGGTAATTTTATTACGTTTGCTTAATAATTTGAAAATTTGTGTTAAATCAATATTTTATTTCTAGTATAGCATCTATTATAAAAAAATATAGAAATCAAGATTTATTGCCAATAGGCTGTTTTTAGCACTTTTACAAGTCAAAATTATATTAGGTACTGAATAATATGTAATCCAAATAAAAGTTTATAGTATATATACACGCTTTTCTTTTTAATTACTCGTAATAACTTAAAGTTAACAATACCTTAAACTTTAATTAAGTATAGGTCAATACTATCAAAGTAATTAATTGTTTCTTATCTTAATAATAATAATAATAACGCCCAACGATCACATACATAGATTCTGGACTCTAATTAGGATTCCTTGTGTCTAGGGACCCAGGAACTACAAAGACCACGGTCCCATAACACCCAGATTCAGAACAAGTATTAGCGCTGTGCACAAATACTAGTTCAGTCACGGGAATTGAACCCGCCACCTGTGGGTTATGGAGCCAACCTGCTCAACCACCACACAGAGACGATGTTAATGTTTAATAATTTAATTTTCTTGGACATAAGTCAATTATTGTCGAAAAGAAAAGATGTAAAATGTAATTTTTTGGCTTAACTTTCTTTAGCTGCTTGTTAAATTAGGGCTTGCTTGAGAGGACTGGCGATATCGAATTCCTTTTCTCTTAAATGTCTCGTTAAAATTATTTTTCTAATGTGACAAATAAAAATTTAAACATTTAAGTATTTAAATTTAGCTTTCAATTATCTTTATTGTATACCTAATCCAATAATAAAACTGCGTTATTCCTTTCCGTGCAAGGTTGTCTGGAAGAGATAGCTCTGAGGGATAAGAGCGCCCATTGTTACACTTTGGTTAAGTTTGTTCACTTTTTTTATTATTATTTAAGAGTTTAGCTATCTATCTATCTAAAACATGAACACCATTTTCATCCAATTTGTTCCACTATTTTTACAGAGCTTACCACTTTTTCATTACTTACGTAAAACCTGAAAGTACTTGAGCAACCTAGCTTTATGCAAGCACTCTTCAGTTGGGCGGGTAGCGGGCGCTAGGGCGGGCGGCGGGGACTTTTCATTTTCAGTCGCTGCGAACACCGATCAGTCGCAATCCAACCATCGTAAGCGGTGGCTGCGCGCTCGTCTTCTCCCGATACATTTTCCCGATCGCGTACTTGTACCGGTGTGACTACCCTGCCCCTCTCAAACCCTCCGTCACAGGGCCACAGAGGGGCTCGTAAATAGAACGAAGAGCCTTCGCTAAGTGGACAAAACATTTGCGAAAAACGCTTTCGATTTTGTGTGTGTGAACTCTGTGTTAACTCGTTGGTGTTTTGTAAATACGTGAGTAATTTTTTAACCTCAGTATTGATGATTTTGACACTGATTGTATTAAACTTAACAATATTATTTTATTTCGTTCATGTTTATAGCTATTTTTGTTATGGTTTTAGTTCAGTGAGGATATTTCAGGTGAAAATATGATGGCCTTGGATAATCAAATCCTTAGATATTTTTCTCAAGGCAACAAGTACATCCTACCTATAATTATAAGCGCGTAAGTTTGTAAGTATGGTGTTTGTTACTCTCTCATGCTTAAACGGCTGAACGGATTTGGATGTAATTTGGAATATAGATAGTTTATGTATTAACACATATGCTACCTTTTATCCGCGGGTGAAATCTTTAGGTGCAGCTAGTTTGAGCATAATATATATAAAATAAAGTCACTATATCATTCACAATATGTAGAGTAATCTCTACATATTGTGAATGATATAGTGGTAGAACAAATTTCCATACATATAAACTTTCACGTTTACAATACAACTAGCTGCGCCCTGTGGTTTCACATGCGGATAAAAAGTAGCTTATGTGCTAATCCAATATATAAGCTATCTAAATTTCAAATTTCACCCAAATCCGTCCAGCCGTTTGAGCGTGAAAGAGTAATAAACCTTCATACATAAAAACTTGTGTTTATAATATTAGTAGGAAGGGTAAATATATAAACGACTACAATGTCTTGGAGCCGCCAGTTATACATTGGAGTTTTCTATTTAAATATTTAACCTTAGGTTATCTATCGTCTCGAGACTCGAGCAAAACGTCAAGATAATCTGTCGACGTTGTCTGGAATAGTAAGAACATATTACAATGAAGAACATATTATATGAAGATTAATTAATATAGTTCAGCCGCTTTGGCGTGGTGGTTGAGCGTGGTCTTTAAACCAGGAAACGGCGGGTTCGATGTTTCAGGACAAATGTTTGTGTATAGAAAAAGAGCGCAAATATTTGACCTGAGTCTGGGTGTTGACTGAATCTGGACCACGGTTCTCGTAGTTCCTGGTTCCTTAGATACAGGGAATCTTAAGTATGTGATGGTTGGACGTTATTATATGGCATAGAATATATGGCGTAAAATATATGGCAAATATGAATCCTACAGAACAATAGACGCTTAATTTTTTCCCGATTTGAAAATTTTCCGGAGACTTAATTTTTTCTTTCCATATTTCTATGGAAAGAAAAAAAAAAAAATTGATAGATGTCCTAATTCGAACTATTCTTCGAACATTTACTTCGTTGATTACCCGTTTTCTCTCGATAACTCTCAATTGTCGAGGTAATAAATTATCGTATATGGTCTCCAGAACTTAAGCAACCCCTGTGCCAATTTTCATTTAAATCGGTGCAGACGTTTTGGCATGAAATCTAAACAGATAAACAACCCGACAGCGTTTCACTTTTAATGTAGAGACATAGATAAACAAAGGAAGAAAGCAACGATTGACCTGATCCACGTATCCTAAGTATATGCTTATTTCTACGATTATCAATCACCTTTGACTGACCCGATAGCTCAGTGGGTAGTAACCCTGCCTTCTGAACTGTACAGATTCGATTCCCACAGGACAAACATTTGTGTAATGAACATCGATGTTTGTTTTGTCTCTGGATGTTATATTCTATTATATGTATGTATTGACAAACCAAAAAGTATCTAAGTATTGTATCATTTATTTAGGTCTCAAAGTACAAGCTTAGTTTGGGACTAGATGGCGCTGTGTGAAATATTTATTATTTATTTTATTTATTATAATTAATTGTATGTGTCCATTCCCAGTCAGACAGACTTTGCTCTTTTTATTTTTTATTTCGTAGCTATCAGTTGTCCTACATACTTTACATTCTTTTGTCTTTATTATACTTAGATTAGACTGACGTCACTAAAAGGAAAAAGTGCATTTTAATATTATGTTATTTACTTTATATAAGAAATCATCAGCTACATACCTAACTATCGAACGAAATAGTTTAACAAAAATATCTACATAAATTTGTCTGTGTTATGTAAACTATAATATTATAAAGAGGAAATATTTGATTGTTTGTTTACGTTGAATGGGCTCTGAAACTTCTAGACTGATTTGAAAAATTCTTTCACCATTTAAATCCCTGATAAAAATAGGCATAGAATATATATATATATACATAAAATACCCGAGTGAAGCCGGGTCTGGCCACTAGTCATTTATATTAATCTTCCTTTACACTTTATCATGGGAATCTCCGAATTGCAATTTCATGTTTTATTCGTCATTATAAATTTTTTTTATGTTAGTAAATGATGTGACGAGCTAGTCGTTCACTTAATGTTAAGCGACACGGCCGCCTATAACAGAACAGTGTCACTCGGAACTCTAAAATACAGAGTTTTGCGTGATACTGCACCGCGCACATCATCCTGACACAGCACAGTTTGGTTATTACCAAACTGTGCTGATCTCACAGTCGAGTAATCTTATTAGATTACTTGACTGTGAGATCAGATAAAGTCTCAATTGCCTAGTTTCACTAGCTACAGTGCCCTTCAAACCGGTACACAGTAGTGCTTGCACACCACTGCCTGGCGGTAGAACATCTACATTATTATGTATCTTTATTACTGTACGGAGCAAACATAGATCGAGGCCGGGCGCTAACCATTTCGTCATGTCGACAGCCCGATATGTTGACACTGTGACGATCCGCTTCCTGAATGACTTGGAACGTACCAAGCTGTTTGATTGATGGTCTCAGATGAAAATTTTACGGTTTACAGGAATCTCAGGTGAAATAGAAAGGGTGACGATGCTTTGAAGGGCCACTATTGCCTGAAATAGTCATTTAAAATAGATCTTGCACTGACCGCCTGCGTCATTGATGACGCCGTGTTGATATGCGCGTATTATTACTGGTAGTTATATAGTACATACATAGAATACAATATAACCAGATATAAAATAAACACTTATGTTCATCACACAAATGTTTGTCCTGGGAATCGAACCCACAACCTACAGTTCAGAAGGTAACTACCGACTGAGCTATCGGGCCAATATATTATACTTGACTCACTTTGCTACTCACTGTAGAGGCATCCTGCAGAATCGTTTAAATACTCACACTGCCCTATTCATTGCTAACTTTCCTGCTTACTTCCGCAGCTGTGAATGGATTTTATACTCACGCTGCCAAATTTTTTATCCACGTTACTGCTCGCTCCTGTGGCAATGTGATGAATATAAGTAACCGCTTATTTAAATATTTTTTGTAAGATAAATAACGGCTAAACTCACGTCAATTAAAAGTTGACTGGCCCGATAGCTCAGTTGGTAGTAACCCTGCCTTCTGAACTGTGGGTTGTGGGTTCGATTCCCACCCAGTACAAACATTTGTGTGATGAACATAGGTGTTTGTTCTGTGTCTGGGTGTTATAAATATTGTATTCTATGTATGTATTTACAAACAAAAAGTATCTAAGTATTGTATCAGTTATCTGATTCCCATAATACAAGCTTTGCTTAGTTTGGGGCTAGATGGCGCTGTGTGAAATATCCACAAATATTTATTTATTTAATTAAAAGTCGAAATTACTCCGACCATGTTTCGGACATATTCGATCTCCTGGGAGCCAGTTACTAACGCAAGCCGCGGCGGCTTTCGCGAGAGTCAGCACGTAACTCTAGTAACTAGTTAAATATTTTTGCTGTGTTCATGCAGCATTACAGGTCATAGAAATGAAGTGATTTTTATATTAGCAAGTAGTTAGTGTTTGTTTCACAAACTCTTTAGTGTAGAAGGTAGTCATTACGAATTATCTGAAGCTTCGAGAGTTTAACAGAACTTGGATTACGCATAGCTACAAATATGCGACTAATTGTTTGTTTGTTCAAAATATCGTATATCCAATTATACGTTTGAATTTCGTATGCATTTACATATTTAAATAAATTTTCGAAAGGTTCTTAGCTTTTTGAAGTAAAACTTCTTTACGCACGCTTGACTTGGGGAGTAAGCTGGTGAATGCGAGGTGAACGGGATTTGAAGTTGGTTCACGCTCCATTGTCAAAATAACAAAGTTAAAATTTGTATTATTATTATGTTGGTATATTAATTTATACGGCCGATAGACGGAGCTAGACTAAAGAAGTTTTACCTCAATCGAATGGTATAAAGCACACTCGTTTTTTAGCACCGTCATCTTATTCTCGGATGAAATCTCGGTGAAAGTGCAGTGGACAAACCCCCTTTGGAGCCAATAAAATAACAGCAATAAAATATTTTTAGCCCGTTCGTTACACGGCAAGTATGTGTAGGTAGTTCTAAAAAAGCCCACACAAAAAGATTAGATTTTAGTATAACAAAAAGTACTTAGATAGTACATGCATTATGGAGGTCTACATGTGTGCGATAAGCCGTCTCATCAGGCGTTATCAGCCAGATAAATAATGATAAGAGGCCACCAAGCACTTAGGAGTTATCGCGGGTCAGATGTGCTCTTAAAATAGTTAGGCAATTGTGACGCAGGTGATCGGGGACTCGAAATTTTTGAACTAATGACCCTGTCTAAGGCAGTTTATGTGTCGTTTATTTTTATGCGATAGGGGCTCAGAATAGGCGTGTATTCGTGTAATTCTTTTTTTGTCTTACCACTATGTATATGCAAATGTTGTAAGTACCTGTCACAAAAATTATTTAAAGTTATTTTTGGTCACACAAAATGTCTTAGATTAAGAGTTATTTACTGTATTAAATATGTATATTGTTGATGTTTCATAGTAAATAAATAAATGAATAGTTGTTCTGAGTTTAAAATATGATGGTAGATGGCTTGAGCGTCAATAGGTTTGCCTTGGCGATTAACGAACCGTTGGTTTGAATCACAATTAAAAATAAGCTTCTAAATCATTACTTCTACTCAGTTATCTGTGACTATTTCTAAAAATGACCGATTACTCAGTTCATCTATAATAATAGGTGTGATAATTAAAATTTGTCATAATGCTACCATTTATTCGTCGGTATAGAAATCATTTTGCAGAAAGTCTGCATTTGGCTCAGGGTACGCTTCACTGCTTCGCCCGCGTTGTGGCCTATAGGAAAATAATTCAACCACCCATTTCACCCTCTTAAGGGTGGAATTTCGAAAAATCCTTTCTTAGCGGATGCCTACGTCATAACATCTACCTGCATGCCAAATTTCAGCCTGTTCCGTCCAGTGGTTTGGGCTGTGCGTTGATAGATCACTATGTCAGTCAGTCAGTCACCTTTGAGTTATATATATTTAGATTATGCTCTTTTAGGTACATTTTTGGCTGGCAGTGCTTTACTAATAGATTCATCATCATCATCATCATCATCATCAGCCTGTGTTAGTCCACTGCTGGACATAGGCCTCTCCCAAGGTACGCCATTGAGCCCGGTCTTCAGATCTTCTCATCCAATGACTGCCAGCCACTCGGCGCAAGTCGTCGCTCCACCTAGTCGGCGGGCGTCCTACACTACGTTTGCCAGGTCGCGGTCTCACACTCACTCACTCTAATAGATTCATTGTATGGTAAATATCTAGCTTTTCTCTCAGATTAGAAAAAAGATAGAATGCACGTTAAAACGGGAAATAACGCATACTTTACGAAATGGTGTGATTTTGCATTTTTTATTGTCTGTTTGGTTTCATTATTTGGTGGTGCACTGGAACTAGTTATTTTTTTAAGTATTTCATAAGAGAATAGTATTGATAAGAATACGTTGTCATAATAATTTAAAGCTTGGAGTAAAAATTCTTGGTCTGCAAAGCGAAGAATAGGCAAGCAAGATGAAGAATAGGCAAGATAGTGTTTTGCATAACCTGGTATTGGCATGTTATGAATATTGTGTCTCCATTTTTACAGTACTTACACCATATCACTACCTATCACTGTTATCCTGATAGCTAAATGGTTCGAGATTAAATTGACTGAACACAATTCAGGCGTTTATCATACTAGGAAATTAAAACTCGGCTTATTGCAACTGAATTTTGATTTTGATATAGCATTATCCATTACTAAATGATTTTCAACCAAAAAAAGAGGAGGTTCTCAATTCATGTGTTTTTATGTTTGTTATCTCAGAACTTTCGATTGGGTGAACCGATTTTGATGATTTTTTTTATTTGAAAGCTGGTGATTCCCATATGGGCATATATATCAGTTTGATCAAAATTTGATGGGCAGTTTTTCAGTTATCCTTAATAATGTGTATTTCGACTTCAAATACATTTTTGTGATAAACAAATGCGGCGGGACTGAAGTCGGTTGGACTCTTTTGTAAAAGATTTAATAAAATTGGCGTTGTCCCTTTATTTATCGCTGTACTATGTTGTGAGACAGTCGTCGCAAATATCACGCCAGAACAGCTTTTTATATTAATATGCATAATGTCAGCATTTTACTGTTAATAAATAATCTTCTGGTTCTCAAAGGTCCAGCATTTCCATCCTAAACGGACTGTACTGTCTCGAAGCCTTTCAGAAAAACCTTTCTTTCCTCAAGAAGCCACTTTAACTTCCGCTTGAAGGAACGCTTTGTAAATCAAGGAATGCTAGTCTCATACTTTTGCAAGGTCAGGGGGTAGTTCGGATTTTTGGCAGATATTTCGAAACGAAAAAGAATTTAATATTATAGATACTGACGTGAGTAGTACTCATAACTACAACTATTACACGGCTGACACTCACGAGACACAGTCGAATAACTCGACCGGTGTTCGGGCAATATAGATGCCCATCCTCAAGGAGTACGCGCGGCGGCTGTGGCGGCTCGACACTTTTTTTTTGAGGGGGGGAATTGCCCTCGCATTTATGGTATGTGGGACTCGAACCCACCAAAACCCCCCGAGCCCTCGTCCGCCGCACCGGGGCGAGAAGGGGTCGCGACTGCGGTCCAGCCAACTCGCCCCCTAGAAGGCTCGCTGAGCTATTCGGCTGTATCTCGTGAGTGTTAGCCGTATAATAGTTGTAGTTATGAAACAGAATTCACATAAATAAACATAACACATGTAATAAAATGTATAAAGTATAAAATACATAGGGAGCTGTCCAGACGCCTTGTTAAGTAACCAAAAGGCTGGCACATACCGAGGTATCAGCCAGCAATAGCTAGCTATTCAACGAGGGACGTTGCCAGCTTTTTGGGTACGCTTCCCGCAGAAGGTGATCTAAATTCTGTATTTTATTTATAACCTTTTCAACCCACAACTTTGCTTCTCAAATATCAAATATAACACTTTATAAACTTTCGGGACTTGAACTCATATTGTAAAGAGAAAACGGGTCTATTCGCGCACAAAAATTATCAAAATATAATTTTGATTAACCTCGACGTTTCGACCAAGTTACTCAGTCCCCTCGTGACCACGGCCAATGTAACATGGTCGAAACGTCGAGGTTAGTCAAAATTATATTTTGATAATTTTTGTGCGCTAATAGACCCGTTTTCTCTTTACAATATCAAATATAGTTTAGTCTTATAAACATAACTTAATATTAAATACCTAATTCCAGTTTGCTAAAAATAGCCTAATTGCAATAAATTCACATACTCATTTTGACACATGGATAGAACCGGCGGCTCTGTTCCTAAAAGTCGTACTCTCCTTTAAAGCTGTCAGTTATTTGGTACCTATTCTTCTAAATTCGCTCTTTGACTCGACCATTATGCTCATCACTTTCTTAGCAGCTATTTGAGTCATGATATAAATAGCTTTTGATGCGTCCGTCAGCGTAACGTGCGTGGCTATGACGTGGAAACACGCCCGAGGCGTTGTTTAATCTCATTGGAGCAACGCAAACAATACTTCGAAATCTTCAAACTACGTGTTATAATGATGCTATAATAGTTACTGAAATGGCAATTAAAAGTATTTCGTTAAGATATCAATGATTTAAATCGATATTTTTTGAAGTAAAACTTCATCACGCACGCTTGACTTGGGGAGTAAGCTGGTGAATGCGTGACGACGCGAACGGAAGTTGAAAGTTGTTGGTTCACGTAGATCTCCATAGTGAACATAAAAAATTCTTAAAATTTGTATTTTTATGTTGGTATGTCCGGTAAAATGACAATTTATAATTGTCAAGTAAGCTGGTGAATGCGTGACAACGCGAACGGAAGTTGAAAGTTGTTGGTTCACGTAGACCTCCATTGTGAACACAAAAATCTTAAAAAATTCCTAAAATTTGTCTTATTATGTTGGTATGTCCAGTAAAATGACAATTTACAATTGAACAAAGCAAATACAGAGATATACCCGCCGATAGATGGAACTAAACTAAATAAGTTTTACTTCAGCCGTGTGGTGTAAAGCACACTCGCTTTTTTTTTAAATAGTTACATTCTCAAATAATGGTTTAAGATGGTTGAAATCGCGATTAAAATTATTTCGTTAAAATATTAATAATTTAAATCAACATATTTTTTTATAAACAAATTATCAACTTCGCAGAATAAATCAACAATACAAGTACAATAGGTTCGGGTTTTCCCACAACCATCAGTAAATAGATAAAACTCAAATTGATTTTTAAGTGAATTTCCATTAATAGCGATTCTTCTAGACCTATATATTTCGTACTGTCGTATACATCCCTTAATTTTGTCCACTCAAACCAAACTAACAATTTCCCTAATATGACCATCCATTTCATGGGTTTTTCACACGGTTATTTTGGAGTGATGCGATTAATTTGCAACAATGGCTTAGGCTCCTGATGCTTCATAAAACTTTTGTTATCACACTACTTCACACTAATATTATAAAAGCGAAAGTTTGTATGTGTGTATGTTTGTTACCCCTTCACGCTCAAACGGCTGAATGGATTTGGATGAAATTCGGTATCAAGATAGCTCATACACTAGATTAACATATAAGCTACATTTTATCTCGGAAAAGTGAAATGTTCCCGTGGGATGAAGTGGGTTATCCCCGGGTGAAGCCACGGGGCGCAACTAGTAGAATACAATATCATCAAAGGTGACTGACTGATTGACTGACTAACATAGTGATCTATCAACGCACAGCCCAAACCACTGGACGGATCGGGCTGAAATTTGGCATGCAGGTAGATGTTATGACGTAGGCATCCGCTAAGGAAGGAGGAAGGAAATTCCACCCTTTAGAGGGTAAAATGGGTGGTTGGATTATTTTCCCATAGGTCACGCCGCGGGTGAAGCTGCAGGCAGAAGCTCGTGAGCAATAAAACGCCAAGCTCAAGTTCGATTTTGTCATTTATATCAGACAGCTATAACAGGTGTACATTTCAAGTTACTTTCCCAAAACGTTAACTGACATTTTCTTAACCACTTTCCACCGGTCTGACGTCCTACTTCCCCGAAATATAATGGAAACCCTACACCGTAATAAAACGTTCCTAAAAGGATGGCCGTCCATTTACGCAAACCAAAATCCATTAAAAACAATTAATAATTCAGTGTGGCCCTTCATCACGCGGCCTGTGGTGGCGGCCTTCCCTAAGTAAGCCATTGGCACCTGATTCCGAGAAATTGATTGAGAGGAATTGATACAATAAGTGATAGTTTATCATAAATAAATAAATAATATAAAATTCAAAGTCCTGACTGACTGACGTATATATCAAGCAGAGCCTAAACCGCTAGTCCTAAAGACTTGGAATTTGAGGGGTGTTCTTATAAAGTTAAAGTCAAAGTCAAAAGATTTATTGCAAATAGGCTAATTTTAGCACTTTTACAATATATGAGTTTAAAAAAAAGCAGTTCTCTTTTCACTACTGGTGCTAGCAATCCGGCACAACGCAGAACGGAAAACTGCAATCCGAAGCTTCGATTACAACTGTAAAGAAGAAGCTACAAGAAACTTTAGAACAGTGAAGTAAAGTGTAAGTATCCACTAAGAAAGGGTTTTTCGAAATTCCATCCCTAAGAGGGTGAAATGAGTGGTTGAATTATATATGAAAAAAAATCTTCATCGTTTCCTATAGGCCACGTGGGCGAAGCCGCGGGCAGAGGCTAGTCATAAATTAGTAGGTGTAGTAATTAAACAAAACTCCATCTGTACTATAATGGTAAAAAACGAATGTGCTTTAGACGACATGAGTGAAGTAAAATTTCTTTAGCTCTATCTCTCTTGTTGGTTAGAGTTACGTTTCCTATATTACTGTAGGTGCCTTTAACTATTTCTTTCTATCTTCATGTAGAGACTTCCGTTTGCCTCAACAGCTTACCCCCAAGCCAAGCGTGTAAAGAATTTTACTTCAAAAATATTATAATACAAAGATCTTGGACATGGGCAATTTTGGTGTCATTAATATACCATATATAAATATGTATACAAAGCCCCTTCTAGCTCAACATATAATTAAAAAAAAATACTTTCAAAAACAAGGTATTCTAACAGTTACTATGGAGCAGAATACGTTATTTCCAAATATTGTTGAATATATAACACACGCGTGCACACACCCATACGCACACACACACTCACACATTCATACACCCACACACACATACACATAGAGACCTAGACACCTAGATCTTTCAGAAGCCCGAAGAAGCATAGTCAGGTTAGTAAAACAAAAAATCGTGTGATGTCGAGAATTTGAGGTTGTGCATAATAAATATCAGATTTTCCAGAATTTCAATTGTAATCCTAATCTCCTTTTTGACAAGGTGTCTTGTTGTCAACCGACGACTATAAAATAAGTGCTGTAATGATCCAAATGTTAGCGTGAACATGTCACGCGTTTTCACACAATTTTCTTCGGTATATTAACGTGCCGTGTGGGCGTGACTGCTGCGTGTGTCGTAACGTCTCAGACATCTTTAATGCCAGTTCAAATGTATATTTTTTATCTTTTACTTATTTATTTTGGAAATGCAGGTGAAATAAGAATCTTGCGTCTGTCTTGAATTTGAGTCAAGACAAGTGACGAACGCAAAGCGTAAAAAACCGACTTAGACTTATTCTCATGGATGCCGTTGTCAGAACTGGACCAAATTGAAACACACACCACACCACACGGGAAGCACCAGCTTACAAATAAAAAAGACTCATCAAAATCGGTTCACCGAATCGAAAGTTCTGAAGTAACAAACATTTAAAAAAATATTAAATTTAACAGTAATAAATAAATAACGCCCAACGATCACATATCTACATAGATCTTGGACCTTAACTTGGACCCAAGAAATACGAGGCCCAAGTTCCCACAACACCCAGACAGAACAAGTTTACGTTTTTTTTGCGCACAAATATGTACTTGTCTATTCGCGGGAATCGAACCTGCCAGGAGGCAGAAGGGCCGCAGTTGACAACCTGCTGAATCACTACACCGCAGCCAACCAACGACAGCCGTATCGTTAATTAGTTAAATAATTTCTAGACGGATTGTCTTTCGTCGTTTTCATGGTACTACATTATCCTAGTTAGTAAATAAGTGTCTAATTTAATGGTTATTTTATAGACCATAGCAGTTAACAAATGCCTTAAGTAACTACAAAAATTAGCATATCAAAGTAAAGCCGTATATAGCCTTGTCGTTACTGCGTCTTTGGCGGTAGCCTTGTTAGCATATTATCATTGTTACACGAGCCAAACTGGAGGTCTACAACCTAATTGTATTTATTTAGGCACATTTTTATTTTTACTAGGTGGTAAGACTTTTCTGCAAAGTTCGTCTAGGTAGGTATTACCGCTTTGCCAGTTATTCGCCGCCAAGCACTAGTGTGCAAGCACTACTGTGTTCCGGTTTGAAGGGCACTATAGCAAGTAAAATTACTGGGCAATTGAGACTTTATGATCTTATCTCACAGTCGAGTAATCCTATTACCAGACTGTGCTGATGTCTCAGGATGAAGTGCGCAGTGCAGTGTCACGCGAGGCTTAATATTTTGGAGTTCCGAGTGATACTATTCAGTTACGGGCGGCTGTGTCGCTTATCATCAGGTAAACGACAAGCTCGTCACATTATTCACTAACTTTAAAAAAAACAACGAAGTAATTAACCGGAAGTTGGATTGAGTCCAGACCCAATTAGACCTACAATTTCGCTGTCACAAAATGATTGATGCCGCATGCGTCAGATTTTTACATCGCTGGATTGTGATGACCAAAGGAAAATCTGGAATTTGAAGAAGGACTGTAGCTAGTGAAATTACTTTGTAAATGAGACCTTAATGACCTGATCTCACAGTCTAGTAATCTTACTAGATTGTGCTGATGTCTCGGGATGACGTGCGCAGTGCAGTGTCACGCGAAACTATACTTTAGAGTTCCGAGTGACACTGCAACTGATATGGGCAGCTGTGTCGCTTAACATCAGGTGAACGGTTAAACGAAATATCGTGACGCCCCAAGACCCACCGTCGTAATGGGAGCTAGAGGACATTCGTAGCCTTTCCGTCACCTAGCGAGGACCTTGTAACCGATCTCATCATCCATTTGTTTCACTGCCATGTGTGTCAAGACCCAAGTGAGAGGATTTTGCGGGAAATAATGCGTGAGAAACTATTACCTAATCTGTGGTATAGGACAAGGGCTAACATGCTACCTACTATTATTGCTCTTGAGGATAACAAAGTCAAAAAGATGATTATATATTACCAGCTTCTGCCCGCAGCTTCGCCCGAGGCGTGGCCTATGGGAAAATAATTCAACCACCCATTTCACCCTCTTCAGGGTGGAGTTTCTAAAAATCCTTTCTTAGCGGATGCCTACGTCATAACATCTACCTGCATGTCGAATTTCAGCCCGATCCGTCCAATGGTTTGGGCTGTGCGTTGATAAATCACTGTCAGTCAGTCAGAGTTATATACCTATATTTAGATTTATTTTACGGAATGACATGTCGAGCTAGTCGTTCACCTGATGTTAAGCGACACGGCTGTCCATATCAGTTGCAATTTCACTCAGAATAATTCTAAAGTATGAAGTATTATTGCTGTTGAGAATAACAAAGTCAAAAAAGTTTTTTTAGTTGTAACTTTTTATTTATAGAGTGCCTGTACATATAATTATGTTTCTGTTGAATAAATTCATTTAATGAAGATCGGATTGCAAATTTATGAGTCAAAATAATTTTTTTTTTTTATTAAATTTGACAACATAATCATAGTCATTTATTCATATAAAAAATACGTCAAATATAGAAAAAGGTACATAGTTACATAGAAATTCGTTTACAGATGTATGACTATACATATAATATAATATATAAAGTATATAAAGAATATATATATGAAGTATATTATTATTATTATAATTACATAATTGAATTGTATAACGATGATAATAAATAAAAAGATGTCTAAAAACATGTCAAAATAAATTAATCAAAAAATGTCAAAATAAAATAATTAAAATGTCAAAACACATTTTAAGTATCGATTAAATTTAAATAACTTTGAGAAACTCATTAAGATTGACTGGCCCGATAGCTCAGTTGGTAGTAGCCCTGCCTTCTGAACTGTGGGTTGTGGGTTCGATTCCCACTCAGGACAAACATTTGTGTGATGAACATAGGTGTTTGTTCTGTGTCTGGGTGTCATATTGTATTCTATGTATGTATTTACAAACAAAAAAGTATCTAAGTATTGTATCAGTTATCTGGTTCCCATAGCACAAGCTTTGCTTAGTTTGGGGCTAGATGGCGTTGTGTGAGATGTCCACACATATTATTATTATTATTATTCAATGTTAACGCGAATTTCGGAAACCTAACATAGGTAGATGAAAACAAACAAACTAATCAGTAAATGTTGTCAACAGTAGATAATTATAGCACGTGATCTATTTTTGGAAGCATATTCGCTGGATCTTGCACCTTTCACCACATGCAAAGGTCGTTGCTACGGCCCATTAGTAATTCCGCAGCGCTTTCTTGAGCTCACTTCGAACGACCTGTTTAAGATTGTATCGCTGTCAGCGCTTTATTTTTATTCAGCACTCAAGTGTCAACGGTGAATTATTTAATTTTTTCCTTTTGTGTTTTGGATTATTTTTTATTCCGTTCACAGTTAAGCCCAAGAAAAAACATGACGATCGAATTGAGTATTCCTCAAAATTGTATATGTGCGGAAACCACAGAATTCACCCTTTTATAGCGGAAAACATTATAAGGTAGGTATTAAACTTTCGCGACTTGAACTCTTATTGTAAAGATAAAACGGGTCTATTCGCGCAAACGTCGAGTTTAGTCAATATGATGTTTTGATAATACTTGTGCGCGAATAGACCCGTTATATATTTAAAATATCATAAAGAGAATTAATTTATTATTTATTAAAATTATTCCCAGCTTAAAAAAAAAGAAGAATGCGAAAAACTAGAGTTAGATGAAGTACTAGGTGGTAGGACTTTATTGCAAAGTTCGTCTAGGTAGGTACCACCGCTTTGACAGTTATTCTGCCGCCAAGCAGTAGTGCGCAAGCACTGCTGTGTTCCGGTTTGAAGGGCACTGTAGTTAGTGAAATTACTGGGCAAATGAGACTTTATGATCTGATCTCACAGTTTAGTAATCTTATTACTAGATTGTGATGATGTCTCTGGATTACGTGCGCAGTGCAGTGTCACGCGAATCTCTATACTTTAGAGTTCCGAGTGACACTGCAGCTGATATGGGCAGCCGTGTCGTTTAACATCAGGCGAATGGCTAGCTCGTCACGTCATTCCTTAACATAAAAAAAGTACCTTACCTGCCAGAACAATTTATTATTTTGTGAGTGACCCGAGAGCGTTACCGGTGACTTACATATTGTCTCTCCCTCTACTCAACATTGACTCTCGATGAATTTTAAAGATTGCGGTCGGGATAGTGGTCCTTTACTCTATGGTATTTAAATTTATTATTTTATTTTTCAGGCATAATGATACAAATAAATAGTAGTTGAGGTATTTTGATAACTATACAATTAGTCCATTATTATTAAAGTCAGGTACGTTAGTTCGTCACCCTTTTAATAGAAAGCTAATTGCGACTCAATTAGATACCAAACTATGGGTAAGTTTCTAGCCAACCACGGCGCACCTCTCGCATACCAACTATTAGTGGTATAACTAACTACTACCAACTAAATTAGGGTCATGTCTATGTCCTTTCCCAAGTTGACGCAAACTTCGTAACATGACGCGAAGTGATTGCGCAATATACTTAGGTATGGAAGGAGTTTTCATGTAATGAACAGAGGGAATTGGGGCACCGTTGCTGAAAAATGGACCGTGCTTATATATTTTTAAAACGATAAAGGTATAAATTAAATATGGGATGAGCAAGAATAATAACCTATTTAGCGGTGTTATGTTGGTAGCGATTTGATTATGTATTTAACCTTTTTGTAAATGTGTATGTACTCATACCATAAATAGTGTCAAGGCGTTTCGGCGGGAAAACGAAAAAAAAAAAACACGTCGCTGCATTGTATTATTTTCCAAAACATGTGTTATTTTCAGTGTTAGTGCATAAAATTGGTGGCATTCTATTCGTTAAGTGCTGGATTACAGGCGTGAGTGTGGGAAAATGGTATAATGATGGTGAAACGTTTCTTACATGGACTTGGTATCGACTCATGCAAATGAGGTCTGTACTCTGTACTGTAGCACCGTCACCTGAACCACAGAATAAATAATAGTTGCTTGAACGCGATTCATCAATATTCAAACACGAAGATACTTGCAAACGACTCAAGAATGAATAAACAAACAATTGAAAGGAGAATTTTTGAAGGTTTATTTAAGAGGTTATTCAGGTATATGAAGATACATAGGTGGGATTTTTTTTTAAACTAAAAAGAAGGAAAATATCGTAATTCCCCATTTACATTTGTCTACCACGATGTCTACCACTACAATGAGAAGGAAAATGGGCAGCGTGAGTATGTGATGTATGGGCAACATCCCGTTTACATTCTCACGCTGCCCTATTTCTTGCTCACTTTTCTACTCATGCGTGAGTGAGCTAAATGATAATGAGAGGACACCGAGCAACCACCAGATATAAGCGCCTAATATATGCGCTAATATAGCTTAAAATGACAACCATAAAAGATGTTTCTGTGCTTTTCAGACAATATCGCTTCTGCGCTTCCTACAAGATTTATTTTGATGATGTCGCGACAAAGAAGGCTTTCTGAGTATTGTTCGGAGGATAAAGATCTGTCTCACTGATAGAACCTTGCAGTCCGAGCAGATGTCGTGTAGCGATAAGGTTTCTATTCTCTAAGCTTTTAGTGCCGTTCTTTGTGATCTTTCTAGCTGCAGCATTTTAGTCTTTAGCGCACCTCCCCAAACTGAGATACATTGTCATAATAGAGAATCACATAATGCAAGGAACACTAGATTAAGTGTGCCCTGATTGGCTTAGATTCTAAGTAATATTAATGATAATAATAACGTCCAACGATCACACACATAGATCCTGGACCCTAACTAGGATTGCCTGTGTCTAGGACCCAGGACCTACACGGACATTAACACCCAGACTCAGAATAAGTATTGGCGCTTTTTTTCTGTGCACAAATACTTGTCCTGCCGCGGGAGTTGAATCCGCCACCTCCGAGTTATGAGTCGACCTACTCAACAACCACACCACAGAGGCTGTAGATAAGTTTTTGAAGGTGTAAATCAATTTTAATTCAACGAGGCAATGCTGCCAGCATGTTGGGTACGCTACCTACTGGTAGTGGGCTGAAGCATTTTGACTGTCTATAGGTCATCGCGGCCAGTATATAGTCCAAATGTTTTTTTTTTGTAGTTGTAGGTAGTGATTAGTATTAGTTATTATATTTTCTAGTTCAAGTGATTAGAGCATCAATATGCGAGTTCCAATTAATGACTTCGTCGACATAAATGATGCAGATGATGATCTTTATTCATTGAAAAATCGCCCTTAAGTAAATTATGGAATTCTATCCACGTAATGTCAATAAAACAGTGGACTACTTTACCGACAAAGGTCCTTAGCTTTTATTTGCTATCATAACTGTTTGAGAAGGGCATTATCGGCACTAATGGACCGCCTGTTTTCGGCCCTTCAGATGCTTTTACAGACAAACATAAATATTTTCATAAAGGTCCAGTTGACCTAAAATGCTTTGACAATCAATTTTCGACACTAAATCAGTTAAATCTATACATATAAAATTTAAAGTCCTGACTGAATGACTGACTTATATATCAACGCACAGCCTACACCACTGCTCCTAGAGATTCGAAATTTGGAGGATGTGTTCTTTGTAAAATATAGGTATCCAATAAGAAAGGGTTTTTTAGAAATTCCACCCCTGAGAGGGTGAAATGGGTGGTTGAATTATCTATGAAAAATTTTCTTCGTCGTTTCCGAAGCCGCGGGCAGAAGCTATAGCTATCTTAAGATTATACGAATATACCCTATAGGGTATATTCGTGAAATCTTGTTGTTTTTGGTGCACAATTGTAACTTTAAAAAATATTAGCGAGACAACTCTTCTAAATGGCTGTTCGTTGATTGCTGACGCTGTCAGGTTCTCAGCTAACAATTAGATTTGGGTCACCGGATGTTTAACTCCCAGATTCTCAGCTCACTGGATTTTTAACTCATCAGATTCTCGACTCACTAGAAACTCAACTCACCAGATTCTCAACTCACCAGATTCTCAACGCACCAGTTACAAACTCACCAATTTCTCTACTCACCAGATTCTCACCTGACCAGTTTCAAACTCACCAGATTCTCTACATACCAGATCCTCTACTCACCAGATTCTCAACTCACCAGTTTCAAACTCACCAGATTCTCAACTCACCAGTTTCAAACTCACCAGACTCTCAACTCACCAGTTTCAAACTCACCAGTTTCAAACTCACCAGATTCTCAACTCACCAGTTTCTCAACTCATCATATTGTACTGTTCAAGATAGAAATGTTCATAATTTTGATATTATTTACAACAAAGTTAATTGCTAAGGTGAGAAGTAAGAACGTGGTTAATTTAAAGATGAAAAAAAAATTCAAGGTGGTTTCTTGTTGTACTGAAACAAAACGTGGTCTGTAACCTTGGTTCCTGTTAGAAATAGACTGCCATTTATCATGTCTTATTTACATCTCGACTAAAATAGCGGTCTAAATCAATTTGTCATACAAAATGCTGACAATATTTTTTAAACAGACACATTGAATTATCGTTTCCTATGTTTTCGGCTCATGAAATGAACAAATAAAGTCTTAAACTTATTTAAAAAAATTAACTACTATATGCTGACAATTGACCAATTCTATAAACAAATTGTGACAGTATGTCAGTTTAAAAAGAAGAAATTTAGGTGTCTATTCTCATCTCTCAATTTTTTTCCTACAATGTTCTCCCACAACGCATGATTTGTTTTTTGTTAATGTATGTAATACTTTATGTGATAATTGAAGGGTTGAGAATAAAAAGGGGTTAACTGACAAATTGACAGTTTCGAGAAAATTGACTTTAAACGTCAACGGCGTCATTTTGATGTAGAGTGCTTATAAGGTAATAGAAAAGGTTTATGTAAGTTTCAGTTGCTTGAAAATGTTTTAATTCTATTTTAAATACTAAATATAGTACAATCATACAATTACTGTAAAAATAGAATATAAGAAAATAAGTATAATAATGTTTATATGCTAAGAGAACTGTATTCCTGTGAGAGACAAACCGTTTTTAGACTAAAAATCTCGAGATTTAAGCCTCATTTCGGTATTTTGAGAATGTATTATTGAAGATAATTTCACGCTGAATCCAACGATACCCATAAGTCATTTCGAGGAAAAAATCAGTTAAACCCTTTTTGTTCTCACCCCTTCAATTGTAATTGATTTTGTCGTTTTTATCACAATAAATAAATAAATAATGAATAAATAAACGCAACCTTTATAAGTGTAGTATGTCTTAATTTTAACTGTGGCATCGTATAAGGCTCAAATGGATTAACAAATTTTGATGTTTTTTGTTTAAAAGGTGATTTGTACAAGAGAAGACGAATTTACGATGCCACAGTTTAACTTATGTATACAAGTGTAGTACACTTACTACACTTATTAAAAAAACATGTTTTTTTTAAATTGTCATTACGGTATATACGGTTTATTACGATACAAATTATAAATTACGATATAAATCTCCCCAACGTGTTTTTTATAAGTTTTTTTTTTTTTTTTTTATTGTTAGATAGGCTTGCGTTTGACCACTATCGCACCTGATGGTAAGTAACGATGCGGTCTAGGATGTAGCACGCTTGCCTAGAAGATACCTGTTCACTCTCGATTTGAAGACTCCAAGGTTGTAGTTATCGGGAAATACGGACGCCGGTAAAGCGTTCCAGTCTTTGGCTGTTCGCATGATAAATGTGGAGCCAAAACGCTTTGTTCGCACATGGGGGATATTGACCATGTAACGGTGGCGTTTTTTCGTACATCTGGTTGTTCGATGGTGGAAAGGTGATGGCGGAATCAGGTTATGCAACTCTAATGCGCACTCTCCAAAATGCACTCGATAGTAAACCGATAAACTGGCAACTTTGCGTCTATGGTCAAGGCTTTGTAGGCGGGCCTCAAACAAGTCGCTACCTATGAGCCTCTTAGCACGCCTTTCGATAGAGTCTAAGGCTTCCAGCTGGTATTTAGCAGACCCATCCCACAGGTGGCAGCAGTACTCCATGCACGATCGAACTTGAGCTTGGTACAAATTAAGAAGCTGTTCAGGTGCGAAGTACTGCCTGACCTTAGAGAGAACGCCCAGCTTTTTGGCAGCTAGTTTAGCCTTTGACTCTATAAAGGACCCAAAGTTGAGGTTGGATGACAGAGTCATGCCAAGAAGCTCTAGGTGATCCGAAATCGGTATCGGAACATCATGGAGAGTCGGAGATAGCACAAACGGACTCTTTTTCGCAGAGAAAAGACACGCCTGGGTTTTATTTGCATTGAACTTAACCAAGTTTGCCTTGCCCCATGCAGAGACGGTATTCAAGGCTAAGTTCATGCGCTCAACCATGGTCTCTCTTAGAGTCTGAATTTCGGCACCACTGGCCCTAGCGCTTGACTTGTAGCTTTCTACAACCGTGCTGTCATCCGCATACCCAAAAATACCGGGTTTCAGGAGGTCATTTATATGCAGCAGGAAGAGGGTTGCAGAAAGTACCGATCCTTGAGGTACCCCAGCATTAATCGCTAATCGATCAGACGAGCAGCCGTCAATAACTACTCGAATAGATCTTTCCCTCAAAAAATCGGAAATCCACTTGCACAGGCCAGTGGGCAAGCCGTATGATGGAAGTTTGCTTATGAGGCTGTCGTGCCAGACCCTGTCGAAGGCCTTCGAGATATCGAGAGAAACGGCAAGCGTTTCTCCGTACTTCTCGATGGCCTCGCTCCATGTGTGCGTGGCATACGCTAGAAGGTCCCCAGTGGACCGATTTCGGCGAAAACCGTACTGTCGATCGCTTAAGAGGTCGTTTGCTTCTAGGTATGCCAGGAGCCGGCTGTTCAGGACACGTTCCATAGTCTTACAGAGTATGGAAGTGACTGATATTGGCCTATAGTTAGCAGGGTCGGCACGACTACCTTTTTTAGGCACGGGCTGCACGTTAGCAATCTTCCATGATTTTGGCACCTGTTCAGAGTCTAAAGAAAGACGAAAAAGGCGTGTCAGGATAGGAGTCAACTCAGGCGCGCATGTTTTTAGCACTATGGCTGGGATCCCATCAGGGCCACTAGCTTTGTTCACGTCTAGATTGCGCAGCGCTCTACGTACCTCATTCTGACGGATACGAATCTCCAGCATTGACGCCTCGCATCCCGGTAGACAAGGAGGTACCTCGCCAGCGGTGTCCAGACGTGAAGATTCAGAGAAAAGAGATGCGAACAAGTTCGCCTTTTCCTCTGCTGTGTGAGCAAGTGACCCATCAGGCTTTAGCAGCGGGGGCAGTGAGGGGCGACAAAAGTTCGCCTCAACCGATTTAGCCAGGGACCAAAACGCTTTACTTCCCGCAGGATATGAAGCAAGTTTGGTCCCAATGTGACTAATATGGCTGAAGCGAGCCTTTTTTAGGGCTTTTTTGCAGGCCTTGGCAGCTTTATTAAAGGCTCTCTTCATCTTGCTCAAATTCTTCGATTTGCGGGCTCTTGCATCTACCCAGGCTAAATATGCCTCCTGCTTTAACGCATCGGCGTTTCTGCATTCAGCTCCAAACCATGGGGCAGCTTTTCCGGATTGCGGGGTGTCGGAAAAGGGAATGTAGTATTCCATGGCTTGCCGCAACACGTCAGTCACAGCGTCCGCGCAAATCGAAGGGTCGCTCGAAGAGAAGCAAACTTGCCGCCAAGGATAAGAAGACAAAAAAGATCGCATCTCGTTCCAATCTGCTGACTTGTATCGCCATACACGCCGGGTGCCTTTCGGGCTACGATCAAGCGGCGAGTATACCGACACGGATTTCACCAAACAGTGGTCGGAACTACCCAAAGGGGATGATACCGACACAGAGTAGCTGTCTGGATCTGTTGTCAGCAGAAGGTCCAAGCAATTAGCCGTGTGCCCATCAACATCCGGTACCCTCGTAGCTTCATGAACCAGCTGGGTGAGGTTTAGTGACAGCGCTAATTTACGCACTTCTCTTCCCGCATGGTCAGTGTTCTGGTATGGGAATAACCATTGCTGATGATGAGCGTTGAAGTCGCCCAGAACCACTAATTGAGCCGAAGGGTACCGCTGCTGAGCCGCGTCAGCTGCCTCACTGAGATAGTCAGCCAGCCTGGTTGTCTCCTGGTCTCCACTGTGAGATCGGTAGACACCAGCATAAAGAATCTTCTCGATGCCAGTGTCCACAAGCAACCAAATGACCGAGAAACGAGAGTCTTCCAAGTTTCGAAGACGTCGACAGCAAATGTCGTCACGCGTATAAACGCAGATACCAGCACGCTGCTTAAATTTGTGCTCTAAAACGTACCCAGGGTAGGATAGGTAAGCTGCATCTGACGGACACCGTATCTGCGTCTCCGAGAGGAACAAGAGGTGAGGTTTCGCAGTTTCCAGGTGGTGGTGGACTGCTATGAGGTTAGAGTGCACACCTCTGATGTTTGTGAGGTGCACCTTTAGTGAAAGGACGTGCTGCCGCTGTTTAACGTTCCTTTTTAACTTGTGTTTAATAAGTGTAGTTAGTATGAGTAGTATGAGATTTTTTTTGTTGTCAAAGGATTAAATTTTTCCACCTTTTTTGTTTCTTTGCATATTGTACTTTACTCGAAGTGGTAAAGAGTCCACATACATTTGGCTCCCCTAACTGATTTCCTGGGGGATTCAATTGGAATTTTTCTCCACATAGATCTCCTGGGGGGTTGATTTGAATTTTTTTGCTCCCGGTCCCCAAGAACTCTGGGTCTAAACAAAAACAACTTTGATAGGAATGCAGCAGGAGAAACATTCATAGTATGTCATTTTCTATAGTAAATACACACAAAGTGCGCACTGAAACTGTTTTAACAATATTCAGTATTTTATCATAAACAAAATGTACGAAAAGACCTTCCCATGCTTCCTACACTCCACAAATATCAAAGCATAATTTTCATTCTTTAAGCCACGTCGCGTTTTCAGCGAAATAACTGAATTTTCGTGTCAAGGTTTCGAAAATTCTCGCTGTTTAATTATACCACAACATTTTCTTAATTTTGCTAAGGTGAAATGTCAAAACGCACTAAGCCTTCAAAGCACCATCTTCAAGACCCAAATTTTCATTAATTAAAACCAACAATATGTGTTGTCTGGAAAGGATCGCTTTAAGCAATAAGGCCGCCCATTGTGATACTTTGTTATAAGATTTAAGATCACTGATTTTCCTGTAATTTCCTGTAATATGGTATTTTCAATTAAAAAAATTCTGTCTATCTAATTTTTGATTATACTAGTTGCGCCCTGCGGTTTCACCCGCGGATAAAAAGTATTTTAATTATTTGCTAATCACACGGGAACATTTCATTTTTCCGGGATAAAATATAGCCTATATGTTAATCCAGTGTATAAGCTATCTTGGTACTGAATTTCATCCAAATCCATTCATCCGTGAGCGTGAAGGAGTAACAAACATACACACATACACACATTCAAACTTTCGCCTTTATAATATTAGTGTGATTGACAGCCTCTGTGGTGTGGTAGTTGAGTAGGTCGGGTCATAACCCGGAGGCGGAGGGTTCGATTCTCGGGGCAGGACAAGTATTTGGGCACAGAAAAAAAGCGCTAATACTTGTTCTGTCTGGGTATTGTGGGACCATGGTCCTCGTAGTTCCTGGGTCCCTAGACACAGGGAATCCTAGTTAGGGTCTATGTATGTGATCGTTGGGCGTTATTATTATTACTATTTTTATTGAAAATGACACAGAGTATTATAAAAGTACTGTTGGTTAATGACCTTGTATGATACCTTGTTACCCGAAACCCGTAATTAATCTTTAGCTTAGACTACAGAAAATAAAATATATTTTCATCCCTCGCACACGGTCACGTTATTTATATTTATCTCAATATTTGGGGGCTTCCCCTCTCAAAGATAGAGGTTGGGTCATGTTTCATCACTCTGGCCAAGTGTGAGTTGGTGGATGATACATACACTATGCCTTTAGTTTCGTGATCCTTGAACATCCGGTGACGTTTTTCTTCACCTTTATTCTAAGGGTAATAATAATAATTAAGCATAAAAGTAACTGTTAAATATACTGTAAGAAATTAGCAAAAAAGCAATATGGCGGCGGTTTAGCACATTGCAAACGTCAAATTCCTAAAAAAGCTCTTTGTAAACTTAGTGAAAGTTTACCTTACACAGACAAATTAATGCTTCTTTATTTTCCAAGTCAAATAAAACAAAACGCTTTTCTTCCGTCTGTTTTGGGGTTGCCCGAGGCGCTCTTTTTAATTTAATTCATATTTCGTTAAGACAACAAGAATTGACATAAAAAGAAAACTGTTATGAGTAAATAGGAGAACCTTTTAAAAAATAATATTTAATAAACATAAAACAATAAAAAGGGAACTTAAACAAACTACTACCGGTAGGCAACGTGCCCATTATGCTGGCAGCATTGCCACGTTGAATGGCAATGCTCAATCTTTGGCCGAAGTAGAGGCCAGCATTTTGGTCACGTGTGGCTTCAACAAGACGTTTCGAAAGGTCTTTAAAAATTTGGTGAGCACTCCGTACCCAAGGCCCCAGTGTCTCAACTAAAAAAAATTAAAATAAAAATGGGATTAAAGTCTAGATCTGCCTTGCAAGGGCTAATTTTGTTTAGGCCTTCTCACTCGAACAGTGAGCGCTGGCTGACTCTGAATGGCGAAGTGTGCAAACTCGTGGCAAACAATATCTAGTGAGCGGCGAACTGTAACTGTTGGCAAAAAGGTAAACTATATACTTCTTACCTTGTTATTGCACCGGCATAGCGAGCGTACTTTTGCCACCAACTGAAACAAATAAACCGCGCAATTTTGTTGCGAATCGGCCCTTTACTGTAAGCAAAACGCCGTACACGCTGTACCGAGATTCCACTTAAAATTTTATTTATTTATATATTTCACAAAATCCACAGATCTCAAGGTAAAGTAGTTTCGCTTAATATTAGAACTTTTTTTTTGTTATTGTATGATGTAACTAGCTTGTCGTTCACCTGATGTTAAGTGCCACGGCCGCCCATAACAGAATAGTGTCACTCGGAACCCTAAAACAGAGTTTCAAGCGACACTGCTTTGCGCAAATTACCCTGAGACATCAGCACAGTCTGGTAATAATATTACTCGACTGTGAGATCAGATCATAAAGTCTCAATTGCCCAGTAATTTCACTAGCTACAGTGCCCTGCAAACCAGAACACAGTAGTGCTTGCACACTACTGCTTGGCGGCAGAATAACTGGCAAAGCGGTGGTACCTACCTAGACGAACTTTGCATAAAAGTCCTACCACCTAGTAAAACGTATATCACTTTCCTCTAAAATGAGCTTTAACTCAAGTACTTTCTCCTCCATAACCAGATATGTGGATCTGTGTAATAATCCCCCAAAGCTCGTATCGCAATCATATTCACAATCACTGATACGATCGACTCATGACGTCAATATACATGGGTAGGGTTACTACCAACAATACAACACGCATTACTAACACCGATAACAATATTCAACCAACCTCTGTGGTGTTTGACCAGGTTGGCTCATAACCCGGAGGCGGCGGGTTCGATTCTCGCGGCAGGACACTTGTCTGTGCACACTGCGCAAATACTTATTTGTGTACAGAAAAAAAAGCGAAAATACTTGTTCTGGGTCTGGGTGTTGTGGGACCATGGTCCTCGTAGTTCCTGGGTTCCTAGACACAGGGAATCCTAGTTAGGTTTCAGAATCCTTACGACGGATGAGTTGCCGAAGTAAACTTTTTAAATTAAGCCTTGTTGAAATGTAATGTTACTTAAGCACGTATTTATATTACTACTATACCTACATTATTTAAAGTGACGGCGAATGTACTTGTATTGAATTTTTTAAGTCTAACTATGTTCTCATGGAATTGACTTTTTTGTCTTATTTGAGAATAAATTTCTTTAAAACTATCTATGTATGTGATCGTTGGGTGTTATTATTATTATTATTCTGAATTCCTTTGCTAGTATTACGGGAATATAGCGGTGGTCGAGTCTAGTTACTCAGTAAAACTTGACACCCCTACACCTGTCAGCTTTGCGCAAACAATATAAACTTCACGCCAAACGAATCTATGCGTTCTGACGTAAAGCAATAAAGTTTATTTTCGAATCATAATACACCTGAGTCAGCTAATTGAGATGGTCGAGGAATATTGTGCATAGAGCTGAGAATTCATCGTACTTAGGTAAGTAGCTTCTGCTTCGGCTTTAGAATTTCTCTAATTAATCTACTTTGTATATTATAATCCTAATAATAATAGCGGTTAGAATATTAAGGGGCCATCCATAAATTACGTCACACGCTAAGAGGGAGGGAGCGGGTCGAGGAAGTGTGACATTGTGTGACAAGGGGGGAAGGACCCCCCAATACCCAATTCAGCATTTAAAAAGAATTGACTTTTTTGCAATGCAATTGTACAATTTGATTTCCCCATCCTTATCGTAGCGCCCAAAAATTAGCAAGACTAGCCGCTGTTTACCGATCAGTAAAATTCACTCACTGTTTGGATGGCTGACGCTAAAAGTGGTATTTATAACTGAATGCTACCGTTGATTCGAAGCTATCGATCCCGTTGATCTCATCGTTTGTTATTGTAAAGCAACAAAATCCTTTCGTTGGCTTAAAATTGTTGCCTACAATTTTTGCCTACACTAGGAGCTAAATAAGTATTCAGAGATCGAATGGCCTATACGGCATTTCATCATCCACATGGCTGCCATACGTAATCCTATTAAAAAGCGTTTGTATTTAACCTGATCAATTCAAACAGTTGAAGAGTGCTTTAAACTTTTTACCAGCATCTGTTTCCTAATAGTTATATCTTCTAGGCGATCATGGAACTTGATTGCAACCAATAGAAACAAGTTTTTATAGATTTGACAGTTTCAATACGTAGTTTACGTACATAGTTGGTGGTACGTCTGTGGTGTGGTGGTTGAGCAGGTCGGCTCATGACCCGAAGGCGGCGGGTTCGATTCCCGCGGCAGGACAAGTGTTTGTGCACAGAAAACCTTTTTTCTTATTATAAGGGCACCCATACATAAAGAGGGGATGAAGTTTTTTTTTAACCCACCCTAGCAAATTATGGATCTGTTGCCATTTCTAGACCACGCATCCCATAAACTTATAATTTTATCTGTTGATAGACTCAGCAAAAACTCTTTGAAAATTATATCGAACACTTTTTAATACAATAGGAGAATGATAGATTGCTTCGGACGTTCTACTTAAAAGGTTAGACCTTTTTTCCTAGGTTAATATTTTCAAGATTTTCAAATGATATTACAGTTGGGTTTTTGTTTATGATAAAAGCCAAATACCTGTACTCTATACGGGACCCTAAGTAAGCATGGCGCGGCATGCTCTGGACAGGTTATTTCTCAACCAATTTCTATTAACAAAAAGTAAACAGTTTCACATAGTCGTATTCGTCTCTATGCGATCTATTGTCTACAGTTAATTGAATACTGAGGTAGCACGTGACAACACAATAAAGAGCATTGTCGTGGAGTGATGTGGGCTAGCCTTCGATTTACTAGGGCCGTATTAGATGACACAGTGATGAATGTTGCCACATAAAGAAAGAAAGGAATACATTTATTCAAGACATAACACAACATTTACCTTGGGAGAGGCCTATGTCCAGCAGTGGACTAACACAGGCTGATGATGATGATGATGATAAACACAACATTACAAAGGCTTGTTCAAAACACTATCATAAATGAAATCTTATAAGTCATCTTAGACCCGATACCTGGAAAAAAATTAGTCGGGGTAAAAAGACACAAAAATAGGTTTTTCAGTAAAACAGTAAGTTTTACATAATATTAATCCGGACAAAAATTGTAGATTATTATCTATAAAAAGTGTTAGAAAACTTTTTTCCTAAGAGCCATCGTTTCTGAGATATAACAATTAAAAAAGTTGGGAGTTGTAATCGTCATAATATGCACACGTTTCCACGCCCACCTTTGAGGTAGTGTACTTAGCGCGTTTTTTTAACGTGGTTTCCCCAGATCTGTTGTGATTCTGTTTAATTTGAAACTATTGTATAACTAGTTGCGCCCCGCGGTTTCACCAGCGAATAAAAAGTATTTTAATTATTTGCTCATGCCACGGGAAAATTTCACTTTTCCGGGATAAAATGTAGTCTATATGTTAATCCAGGGTATATGCTATCTTGGTACAAACACACATACAAACTTCGCGTTTATAATATTAGTGTGATAGTGTGGTAAAAGCCATTGACAAGGGTTGAAAATTATTTTAAAGTTTTGAACAATCCTACAAATTTTGAGCTGGGTGCGAATTATTGTAACTTCACTGCTATTTTTTGGTCTAATTTGATCAGACTAAGTCCTAAGGGAGAATTGGGTAACCGACTACCAGTACTTATCTATTCTGATACTTGTTGCGTATTGGCAACGGTCCAAATTTCTACGCAGAATAAGTGGGTATTTGGTCAGGCCTTCGCTTATTTGTTCGACGTGGCTGCTTGCTCGAATTTATTAGACAGCCAGTCAAGTTATGGATGTAATGCCCTCGTTCCAGTCACATACGACTTGTATGAGGGAATGAGTACGTCTACACACTGGGGTGGGTGACGCGCGAAACGATGTTGCATTAGCAGCAATAAGTCTGAACTTTTTATGTGTGTGTTTCAAGGTGTGTCACGACATTGAAAATAATAGACTTTTATCAGTATGCAGAAAATGTGCTCTATACGATCCATATTCAATTATTTTAGTCTTAATAAGATATAACCAATTAAACACTGAAAAAATAATACTTATCTATACAAGGTGGAATTCACTCTTTTCCTTCAATGTATGTACTTAGACCATGCTATAGAATGTTCGTACAAGGCCAAATTTAAAAACAATAGTTTTTTAAGTATTAAGTGCCTCTTAAAATAACACTGCATGACAGCCGAAATGTCTATTTAACGTTACACACAGCACTGGCACCAGCTGAGTGCTTTGTAAATGTTTCGTAGGCAATAAAAAATCTGCTTTGTTCAATATCGCAAGGCTTTTCTTTAGAATTTAATTATAATACCTAGATTTAAGTTTTATTTCATAAGTACATTTTTATTTAGTTATATGGGAGCATTCTATAGCATGGACTGAAAAAATATATTAAAGGAAAAGAATGAATTAAATTCCACCTTGTATATTTAACTATGCAGATGTAACCTATTGTTTGTTCACTATTAAAGACGTTTTTAAAAAATTATATTTTACACAACTCCATCTATGGCCCTAACCTAAGGAAAACTTTTCAGCTTGTGAACCAGACAACTGAAAGAATACATTTATGCAAATAAAATAACATTAAATAGAAATAAAACGTTAAAAAATGTACAATAAACAAGAACAAAACAATTAAAATTAATTGGTAAGTGCTTAATGTCAATATAGCAAATATTATGATACTTGTTCTGTCTGGGTGTTGTGGGACCATGTTCCTCGTAGTTCCTGTGTCCCCAGATACAGGGAATCCTAGTTAGGGTCCAGGATCTTTGTATGTGATTGGGCGTTATTATTATTATTATCAAACATTGATTTTCATCACGCAAATGTTTGTCCTGGTTGGGAATTGAACCCCCAACCCACGGTTCAACAGGCAGGGTTACTAACTGAGCTATAAGGCCAGACAAAATGCATTAAAAGTGGATTGAGCAAAGTAGCCGGATAATTAATGCAATAAATAGGAGATTAAAAAAAGGAAATCTAAAGAGTCATTCTTAACATATTTACCATTCTGGAATTCCAGTAGCTATTTAATGAAAAGGGTCAATACAAGTAATCCATTGCCAAAACAGATGCAGCATGCCAACCTATCAAAACTTGGCATGTCCTAAACTCAGTTTTTTGCGGATAGAATCGACGCTAGCTGCAAATAAACACGTTACATTTGTTCACATCCATGCAAACATTGCTTTACATTATCTGTAAAAGGTATATTTAACATCAAAGACGTTGAAGATGTTCCAGCCGGTTGTGCTGCCACGTGATATCGTGCGTCAATTGAATAAAAGTATTTTCTTCCAAGAAATTACGTAGAGATCTTTTAAGAGGGCGCCTAAAGCAAAATTAATATTTACGGTTTTTACAAGAAGTGATTACGTAACTTAATTACAACCGATAGAAACTTTTTAGTTTCAGGGCGTGCATTGAAACTGTCAAATTATGTGCATAGTTACTGCGATAATTTTTAAATTAGTAGTTATATTTCTCTTGTTGCATGACAATTAAAGTTTCGTAATCATCTCGAAGCTTTAATTGCCATGCACATTTTGTTTCAGATCACCCCAATGGAGATGATTACGAAACTACAACAAGAGCAATTTCCATACTAACTATGCACATAAACTGCGTATTCAAAGTGTCAAATCCATACAAATTAGTGTTTCTATTGGTTGCAATCGAGTCACGTGATCACCCAGCTGGTCTATATTTTAAAATAACAGTAATATAGTATTATATATAATCTATGGTCTATGGAAGAAGAAGTTGCCACCACTTTACTAGAAGTATGACTTAGACTAGACTATGACTTGACTTAACACACACATATATATATAAGCTTCTGCCCGCAGCTTCGCCCGCAGCGTGGCCTGTGGGAAAATAATTCAACCACCCATTTCACCCTCTTAAGGGTGGAATTTCGTAAAATCCTCAGCGGATGCCTACGTCATAATATTTACTTGCATGCCAAATTTCAGGCCGATCCGTCCAGTGGTTTGGGCTGTACGTTGATAGATTACTATGTCAGTCAGTCACCTTTGAGTTTTATATTTATAGATAGATTATATACTTACTAGGTGGTAGGACTTTACTGCAAAGTTCGTCTAGGTAGGTACCACCGCTTTGCCAGTTATTCTGCCGCCAAGCAGTAGTGCGCAAGCACTGCTGTGTTCCGCTTTGAAGGGCACTGTAGCTAGTGAAATTACTGGGCAAATGAGACTTTATGATCTGATCTCACAGTTTAGTGATCTTATTACTAGATTGTGCTGATGACTCTGGATGTTTGACTTTAGAGTTCCGAGTGACACTGCAGCTGATATGGGCAGCTGTGTCGTTTAACATCAGGCGAACGGCTAGCTCGTCACGTCATTCCTTAACATAAAAAAATACTTATATGAAATATCATTAATTCGAAAATAATCAATTACTTGACACTTGCTAAATAGATAGTGCTAATAAAAGATCAACAACTGACCTATAAAATTAACTACAAATAGTATAGTTTCAAAATAACGTTCTGTTGCAAAACGCTTTATTTGATAATAACTATTCCTGGTTCTTCTTAGAACGTCGGATTCTCGTTTACGAGCCGTATCCAACGACAGTGGAAAACAGTAACAGGACGCAGTGCAGGAAACTTTTATTGACCCAGTAAGCGAAAACCGCGAGTGAAACGTCTCCGTTTCGGTTTGGGCAAAAATGGTTGTACCATCAATGGTACTACTTACATTCTCCTGAAGGCTATGATAGATGTGCAAGCAAGAGACAAGTGCTGTTCAAAGTAACGTTCTATAGAGAGGCTTATTATAATAATGAGTAATATTAATAAATAATTATTATTATTATAACGTCAAACGATCACATCCATAGATCCTGAACCCTACCTAGAATTCCCTGTGTCTAGGGACCCAGGAACTACGAGGACCGTGGTCCCACAACACCCAGACTTAGAACAAGTATTTGTGCTTTTTTTCTGTGCACAAATACTTGTTCTGCCGCGGGAATCGAAACCTCCTGGTTATGAGCCGCCTGCTCATCCACTACACCACAGAGGCTGTCAAAAAGTATAAGTATATTTTACATACAACATTCTTAGCCTGGTTAGCTATTAATACCAGTGAAATAATATTAAATACAACTATACATTTTGACGACCATGTATTAGGAAGCCCTGTATATGTGTGTTAGACGTAGTGGCTTAAAGCGCAGTGGACGTCTCCACGCAGATGATACACTAAACATTGTGAACTTAGTCACTGTTTGCATCAAGTCTACATTTTGCGGTTATTTCTACAACGTATCCGATGACCGACTTTACGCACTTTATAGTTTAATGTTTCAGGCGTCAGTTGTTTTAGTATATTTTGTTTTTTAATCTAGAATAATTCTTATTGAGAATTTAAGTAAAGATGGAGTTTTGTGAACTGTATTTTTTTATCTATAATTTTTGGGAGCTTTAGTCACATAGCGTATATGTCAGCTCCATTATTTACAATAATTAAATTCTAACAAAATATTTATTTTATCATGATTGATATGGCCCAAATTAGATTTGGGATACCAAGGATGCGTTATGTGCCCTAAGGCTTTATGGCGTTAATTTTATAAGAGAGTGGACTGTATTTTGTATCGTTAGGCGACTGGTTACAACAAATGGTATCACAACTACGACGAGCAAATGCTTAGGACTAGGATAGAGGAATTCCACGCACCTTCACTCCACATACTCCTGGAAGGTCCAGAGCGTCCTGGATTGTCCAATACCACTGGCCGTTCGTCAATGGCGTCCGATTGCTAACCACTGTCCAGATTTGTCTATATTTTGGTGCACCAACACTGATCAATTGTTTAATAGGTAATTTTAACACGTACAAGTAGCACTGCGGTATATCACTTCAAAACGGGGCGCGTGCGCATAATATTGTGCGCGTAGATGCTTCCCTTGCGACGGTTGAAGGGTGACAACAGACACCGAGCGCATCCGCTAGGTGTCGCGCGTGGTTGGCGAATTTGGAGGGAGTGAAAGGGAAGCAATACTCATCAAGCTAATGATACCATATCAATATAATTATAATGAGAAATATATGCGGCGCTAACATACCCCCGGCCTTAAAGGGTTGCCTTTAAGAAACCATAAATGCGTATATGAATATCGTATGTTACTATATTGAATAGTATGCGGTGCGGTGTAGAGTATAAAAATAAAATAGTATGCGGTTAAATATGAGCGGTAAAATATTTCGCGGGTAAATATGTGTGTGCGGTACTTAATATTATGCGGTTTAATATAATTATAATATGCGGTACTATATTTAAATTAACTTAAATTATAAAGTAACTATATGTGTATTATGCTAAGAAATTATTGATTAGGTAAGGGACATAACTTAACTACCGGGCGAAGGTAGCTCCCCTTTGAAGTCTTTATCGCGCAAACTCGAGTAGTTCCATCCTTAGACGGAAAGACCTCTTTCACGATGCCCAAAGGCCAAGCAAAGGGAGGAGCATTATCAGTTTTGACAATGACAACCGTTCCCTCTTGTATGGGAACCGAAGGAACATTCCACTTAGCTCGCGATTGCAGCTGATGCAAATATTCAGCGCGCCAGCGCTTCCAGAAGGACTGTACCATTCCATCAAGCAGGCTATGTCTTTGAAGCAAGTCTACGGACCTAACCTCGGGCGCGGGAATTGAAGAAAGCGGCATAGTTTGCAAAAAATGTGCGGGCGTAAGAGCAGAGGGCTCTGCGGGGTCACTACTCATAGCGACAAGCGGGCGCGAATTTATTAGCGCTTCTATCTGTGTGAGGACAGTAAGAAGCTCTTCGTACGAAACGATTTGTTGACCTATAACCTTAAAAAGTATGGTTTTAATAATCTTGACCATACTCTCCCAATAACCACCCCAGTGTGGTGAGACAGGAGGAATGAACTTCCAATCTACACGATTCTCGGAAAATTCATGCTCTAGGTGAGGCTGTAGTTCGTCCAAAAATTTATAGAGGTCGCGGAGATATGAACGTGCTCCAACGAAACAAGTGCCGTTATCAGGGTACATACATTTTATAGGGCCACGTCTTGATAGGAAGCGTTTAAACGCATTGAGGAAGCTGACCGTACTCAGATCTGTAGCTATCTCAATGTGAGTGGCGCGGGTTGTAAGACACGTGAAGATGCATAGCCAAGCTTTACGGCTCTTCACCCCCCGGCCACGAGCGGGTGTGTACAACAATGGCCCAGCATAATCGCACCCTACGTGGGTAAAAGCTTTATCTACCTGATTGACGCGGTGACTTGGTAAATCAGCCATAAGCGGGAATAACGGAGTAGGTTTCGATCGGAAACAAACGTTACATTTATGAATGCGGTTACGTATAATGCGCCTTGCAGCTAGGATCCAAAATCTTTGTCTTAATACAGACATCAGAAGCTCTGGTCCAGCATGTAGGTGCTTGCGGTGATAATAGTCAACTATCAAGTCAACTACTTGGTCATGACGCGGCAGAAGGCATGGATGCTTATGCGTATATTCCTCGGCGGAATTCGACAAGCGACCTCCAACACGTATAAGACCATTATTGTCAATAAACGGACGCAGTTTATTTAAAGCGGGGGAACAAGGTTCATTTTTTAAAAGATTAGATTTATCGTGCGCGAAATGAATATTTTGCAACGTGCGAATTAATTCAATTTCTGCAAACTCTAAATCTGCAGCGGATACAAAATTACCACGAGGTAATTTTTTCATAAAACGGTAAACGTAAACAATGGCGCGTAACAATTTAGAATACGACGAGTGTCGTTGTGCGAGTGCGCAAAGCGGGGAGTCCTCAGGACATGTCGTGAGAACATGCACCTGAGTCCGTTGTTCAGGTACACCTGCGTAGTCAATATTATCTATTTTAATTATAGGCCATTCACTTGGATCGCGAGTGATCCAGGAAGGTCCAGTATACCATAACGGATGGTGAACTAACTTGTCCGGGGTGAGACCACGTGACAAGCAGTCCGCGGGATTATTAGAGCCAGAAACATGAAAGAATTGACTCGCGGGAATATTATCTGTCAGTTTTACAACTCGATTAGCGACAAAGGTCTGCCAACGATGCGGAGACGCTTTTATCCAACAAAGAACGACTTTGGAATCGCTGAAGGCAAAGACATCCCTGACGGGATAGCGCGGTTTAATAATGTCTATAACCTTGCGAAGCAACTGTGACAACAATACTGCAGCGCAGAGTTCCAATCGTGCAACAGAAATTACTTTTATTGGTGACACTTTAGACTTCGCGCATACTAGTTGTACAGTATACTTGGAACCTACGCGGATTTGCATGTATACAACGGCACCGTAGGCTCGCTCGCTCGCGTCAGCAAAGCCGATTATGTTGACATCACAATTCTGCACAATACCCAGATGTCGTGGGATGCGCAGTTGATTGAGCGCGGGAAGCTCAGCACAAAACTGCACCCAGCAGTTGACAATATGACGAGGAGGCTCGGCATCCCAGTCACACTTTGACAACCAAAGCTCTTTGATAAGAAGCTTGGCGTACAAAATGACGGGAGCTGCAAAACCCATTATGTCCCACAGACGTGCAATCGCGGACAACATCGTGCGTTTAGTGCACTTGTCGTCTGGTGCGGCGACCACAAAGCGGAAAAAATCACCAGATCTATCCCAGAATAGACCTAAGATTTTATGCGGAACCGACTCCTCAAACTCTTTGTCACGAGGTTCTTTATGCGTATCTGGTATGTGGGCTAGTACAGCATCAGAATTGCTTGTCCACTTGACGAGGTCAAATTGACCCAATTTGAAAAGTTGGATTAGTTCATCGCTCAATGTGATGGCTTGCGTCGTCGTCATTACAGATAAAACAATGTCATCCATGTACAGGGATGAAACAATGGCATCTTTCGCGGCGGGGAATTTATCTCCTTCATCAAGGACGAGTTGACGCACAACACGTAATGCGTGAAAAGGACTGGACTTCAGTCCAAAACATACGCGGTTAAACTGATAAACAGCAACTGGATCATCAGTATTAAATCGATATAAAATCCGTTGAAACCTGCGGTCAGGTTCGCGTACTACTATTTGAAGGAACATTTGACGGCAGTCGGCGGAAAGTGTTACCTCAAATAAGCGGAAATTTATCAGGATGCTAAACAAGTCGCCTTGTAAGTTAGAACCTGAATGGAGAAGTTCATTTAGGCTGGGACCAGACGGCATAGTTTTACAACTCGCATCTAGTACGCAGCGAAGGCGAGTAGAAGTTTTACCTTCCCTCACTACTCCATGATGCGGGATTGTATATGAAGGTCGAGTGACGTCATCATTATTTATATCGATAGGACTTAGGTAGCCTTTATTTATATAATCGCGTATAACATCATTATACGCGGCGCGGATTTTGAGCGAAGCATCTAACTTACGCTCTAAACACTTGAGGCGTCTAAGCGCGACGGCATAAGAATCGCCTAACAAACATGCGTCATCACGAAACGGTAAGGCGACGACATACCTACCACTGTCATCGCGAACGGTGGTAGCGCGGAAAAATTCTTCACACTCAATATCATCGGGACATTGAGCGGGCGGCGCGGTGGTTATCTCTTCAAGCTCCCAAAAGCGTTTGAAGAGCGTGTCCATAGGTTCATGAACAACGGAACAACAAGTTGAGACATTACTGTGAACGACCTGTGACGTAGGCGCGGAGCCCATAATCACAAAACCCAAAACAGTTTGAATCGCAGGCGGTACATTAGTATATTGACTATGGACTACTCCAGGTAGCATTAAATGCGCGAAAGTTGACGCCCCGACTAGGCAGTCGACCGGTCCTGGAATTGCGTAATCCTTATCAGCGAGCGGAAGTGACTCGAGATGCGCGAACGCACCCGCATCGATGGGCACGGACGGCAGCGTGTCGCTTATACGATCGATCACGAGCGACGTAAGATCGAAATTAATATTCGTATTAAATCTCGAGTGTATTTTAAAGTTAACTGAACCCTTAACCTGTTTTACGGAACCCCCAATACCCCTAACTACCGTATGTGACGGCTTTATATTATTTATTAACCCAATGCGCTCACAACATTCGTAAGTTATGAAATTACTCTGCGATGCACTATCCAACAAACAACGAATTATTAGCGGCCGGTTATAAGCATCGTACACTACCACTTGAGCTGTAGCGAGCAATATAGTAGAACAGTTATCTAACCATTGCTGCATATCAATGGGTAAATTATTACGCGGACGAGTTGAAGCGGCAATGGATGTCGTGCATAGCGATAAATCACTGCGTTGCGTTATCAGCGCAGGCGCTTGACACGGGGCAGGCGCGTGCGTGGCGGCGGGGACGGGCGCCCGTGGCGTAGCGCTCGTACGCGCCACAGCCTTCGGAGTAGCGGGTTCGAATCGCGGGCGCGGCTTATTATCAAAATGTAGCATCGAATGGTGTCGCTGACTACAAGTGCGGCATTTCAATTTAGAAGTACAATTAACAGCTTTGTGAGTACGACTTAGGCAATTTACACATGCGGTATTATTTTTAATAAACTTAAATCGCTCAATAGGCGATAGTTTATCAAATGCGGTACATTTATAATAATGATCATGAACGGCGTAATTACATAGGGAGCATTTATCAGAAGCCGAGCATGTTACATATGACTGTGGATTCGGCGGGGCGTTATTATTATAATTCTTAGCGCGGGGTTTCGAACTAGACTTCGCGGTATAATTACTGTCAGCAGCCGCAGGCGCAGTGCTCCCGTAGATTCGACTTTGACTTTTAATAAATTCTATAAAGTCGTCGAGCGTGTTTACTTTCTTATCACGGGAGTACATTTGAAATGCACGTATAGTTTCCGTATCAAACTTTTGCATAGCTATGTGCAGTAATACAAAATCCAACAGATTATCGATTTTTAATGCTTTTAATGAGTTAACTGCGACTACGAACTTATCAATAAACAATTGGAAATAAGCTGCAGACGGAGAACCATTTAATTTTAGGTTCAGCGCTTGTTCCAAATAATTAGTACCTAACAGCTTGACGTCTTGATATTTATCGATAAGTGTCTGATAAATCACCTCATAATTTTCTGGAGATGGTACAATGCCCGAGAACGTAATCTGAGCGGCGGGCGATAGTTTACCTATCAAATAGTAAAGTTTATCTGCGTTTGTCAATGAGGGGTTGTTGTGCACTGTGGCGTTAAAGCTAGCGTAGAATAACGGCCAGTTACACATATTATTATCAAAAGACATGAGCTCAATCGGTGGCAGCCGCGGCAAAATTCTGTGCGCTGCCGAACTTGGCGGAGGCTCAGACGCGGGCGCGGGTTTAGTAAACATCGACTTAGCCTTCTTGATATAACAGTACAGGTCCTCGAAGGAGGCATAACACTGATAAGAGAGAGTGGCTTTAGGATCACTTACAATGAGCAATTCATTGTATTCGTCAAGGACCTTGTGAAAACTCGTTCTTATATCATCTACAGTTACACAAGAATTCAGAAATAATTCGAGGCATACATTTGAACTATCAGCTGATTTAGCCTGATTGTAAACAACATTAATACGTTCATAAAGAGCATTTCGTTTTGCTTCTAGAACGGCTAAGCGCGGACTACACGGAGAAGATGCCTTATTTTTATCTTCGTGAGACATGATCGTAATTAATTATCGCGGAAAAACAAACAAATCAACAGAAAACAATACGTAAATATGCGGAACAATAAATATAGAATTACACAATACACATACACGATAGCATCAAGTTGAGCGGTTATTTTTATTTATTACGGCGAGTGAACAATTATCTCGACGGTGCGGTTATATTAATGCGTAAACAAATTGATGCTACCCTCAGACTTCGAGTGAATACTGCGTAATATTAAGTAGACGCGGTTTAATTTATGTTATGTTATGTTATGAGTACGTGTTAAATAAATACCTAATAATAAAACATATAAATGTATATGCCTGAAGGGCGGGAATGTATATACGATTTATAAATCTCTAAAGGCAAACACTTATATGGGCGCGGCGCGGGGATGCGTTGAAGTTCGGTGAAGGTCAACGAAAGCATCAACGGCTTTATGTTGATAAGTGTAAGGTACACAATAGCGTACTGTCGTACTGACCACGTTGTGTTACGAAGAAATTGCAACAAAATGGTGGAATAAAATATGACAAAAATGGACAAAATCAATTGAATCCAATTATGCTGGATCGAAATTGATCGAATCCTGTGAGAAGGACCAAACATGATATGGCCCAAATTAGATTTGGGATACCAAGGATGCGTTATGTGCCCTAAGGCTTTATGGCGTTAATTTTATAAGAGAGTGGACTGTATTTTGTATCGTTAGGCGACTGGTTACAACAAATGGTATCACAACTACGACGAGCAAATGCTTAGGACTAGGATAGAGGAATTCCACGCACCTTCACTCCACATACTCCTGGAAGGTCCAGAGCGTCCTGGATTGTCCAATACCACTGGCCGTTCGTCAATGGCGTCCGATTGCTAACCACTGTCCAGATTTGTCTATATTTTGGTGCACCAACACTGATCAATTGTTTAATAGGTAATTTTAACACGTACAAGTAGCACTGCGGTATATCACTTCAAAACGGGGCGCGTGCGCATAATATTGTGCGCGTAGATGCTTCCCTTGCGACGGTTGAAGGGTGACAACAGACACCGAGCGCATCCGCTAGGTGTCGCGCGTGGTTGGCGAATTTGGAGGGAGTGAAAGGGAAGCAATACTCATCAAGCTAATGATACCATATCAATATAATTATAATGAGAAATATATGCGGCGCTAACAATGATAAAAAGTGTCTTGGCAGCTCCACTCAGTGGAAAAGAGTTTTGTGAACTTGAATCATACTAATGAAGGTTAGAAATAATGAAAGATGGTGGACCAGTTTTGACCAGCTGGGCGATCACGTAACTCGATTGCTAACAATAGAAACACAAATTTGTATGGATTTGACAGTTTGAACGCAGTTTATGTGCGTAGTTAGTATGGAAAATTCTCCTGTTGCATTGCAATCAAAGTTTCGTGATCCCCCCCAGGTCATCGATCCAGTTAGTGGAGGGCTGGCCTACGTTGCGTTGTCTAGTTTGTGGACGCCACTCGAGAGTTTTAGGTACTTTTCCATCGGTGGTCGTTTTTTCCAAGCAATGTGGCATTGGCATTTCAACTCGCTAATTCTAAGAGCTATATCAATGACTTTGGTTCTTCTGGGAATCTCCATATTTCGGATCTTATCTAATTTATTCAAAGTACCTACCAAACTAATCGAAATTCGAATAATTTTTATACAATATTTCAAACATAGGCGTGGCATTTATAACAATAACTCACAAAGATTTTGACGTCATAAATGTAGAGCAACGAAGATTTTCATTTGGGAAAATAAGGAATCTGACGTCAATCAACGTCAGAAAGGAAAATAAACGAAACACGGGAAACGCTCTTACGTCTACATTATCAATATCTATTATATCTAATACAGAATGACGTGGTTAAATCTACAAAAGCTCTCCTTCTACGAATGCTTACGTTTTTAGGGACACATAAATACAGGCTTATTTTAAATAACCACATGTACAAGGTTATTTTGATTCAACGAAAGCCTTTTATTATAACTCATATCAAGTGTTTAAGCAAACAACTGACCCTGGCTTCAAGCTCAAAGCCTGAGTTGCCAAATGCCAGCGCCGAGCCGCCACTGCCGCCGCGCGTACTCCTTGAGGATGGGCATCTATATTGCCCGAACACCGGTCGATATTCGACTGTATCTCGTGAGTGTTAGCCGTGTAATAGTTCTGATTATAATTATAATATCCCCACGTTTTGCTTTCGTACGAGCCTTCGCACATGGAGAGAGTTACACTTTAACCTACATGTAAATTATTATCCACAACAATGACTGATTGGTGGATAACCCAGTTCTAGCAGCTGCTATTCTCAACCATGCCGATTTATTTACGTGCTTCTTCGCCATTGTAAGAGCCAGTGTAGAGGGCTATATTACTTTGTTTTTTTGAAGTAAAACTTCTTTACGCATGCTTGACTTGAGGAGTAAGCTGGTGATTGCGAGGCGAACGTAAGTTGATTCACGTATATCTCCATTGCTAACAAAGTTTAAAAAGTTATTATTATATTGGTATATCCGATAAAATGACAATGTACAACTGTCAAGATGGCGACATTTATTTTAAACAAAAAAAGGGAAACGTTCGTTTCAAAATTGCCACCATTTTACTAGGAGTATGACTTGACTATGACTTAGCTTGATGACTTGGACTGTGACTTGACTTGACTTTTGAAATTATCTTGGGAAATTATCAAATACTTGACACTGGCTAAATACACAAAAGTGTGGAGCCAAAACAAAAACAAAGTTATACCGGCCGATAGATAGAGCTCAACCAAAGAAGTTTTACTTCAGTCGTGTGGTTTAAAGCACACTCGTTTTATTACAACGAAAATTATATACACTTTAAAAGAATTAATAAATGTTCCAATTGCCATGATACAATTTTTACTAACTGACACTGAGAGACACTGTTAGGAACATTTTTTCTAGGTTGAATAGCATGGAGGTTGTTACTGCAGCGAAGAGGTTTTAGGAGTACTAATTCCTCAGGCTTGGGGAGAGTCTATCCAAGGTGTTTTTGAACAAGCCTGTGTGCCCGAAAAACGTTACCATGTTAATATATTATACTACTAGGATTAAGACTGGTTATTGTATAATTTTGTTAAATAATTATTACTAATAAAGATATTTTGAAATTGATCCAAGGTGCAATGACTGGAAAATCGGGCTCTGAGTCATACTCGTGCTGCCGATGGTTAAAAATGTGGAATCTGACGTCAATCATCGTCAGCAAGGAAAATAAAGAGTAATACGGAAAATACTCTTACGTCTACGGGATAATGGGTACTTAAATACCTGACGTAGAGAGTATATTACTCAGATCACTATTGTATTTGGTTTTAGAGATACTTTATTCAATACTTGATACTATGTATATGAGCATTCAATCATTCGAGCTAGAAGAGGTCTACTTCTAAACATAAATCTGTCATACACGCCACTGAATTGAATAGCTACTGGTATCTTGTCTCCAACGGCATCCGTTCCCCGCGGTTTGAACATTCGATGGATCATTTTACTGAGTTCTTTTAATACCGAAATGGTATTTTGTAAAGGCCCACGCATTAGTACACTACTTCTTCTTCTCTCTGTTTAATGGCTTGCTATCTCTTTTTAGCGATAATTCTGCCAATTTTAAGTGAGGAATTATTGTACGGTTATGTCATGTCAAAGTCTTATTTTATCAGGCAAAATGACACAGTAAAATGGATATTTAGTACTTTGACTGGCCCGATAGCTCAGTTGTTGTGGGTTCGATTCCCACTCAGGACAAACATTTGTGTGATGAACATAGGTGTTTGTTCTGTGTCTGGGTGTCATATTGTATTCTATGTATGTATTTACAAACAAAAAAGTATCTAAGTATTGTATCAGTTATCTGGTTCCCATAACAGAAGCTTTACTTAGTTTGGGGCTAGATGGCGTTGTGTGAGATGTCCACACATATTATATTATTATTAGTGAAGGCTCTATGAAGCCTTGAAGAGAAAACGAAAAGGCATGGTTTTAAAACTTGGAACCATTTGCCAACACGAGCACGTTCATAACCCTCCCTTATCACACATTAAAATTCAAAATACACGGGTTATGGAAAAAGTTCAAAATTCTCAACCGCCATGTTCGGATTCTTTTCAAAGACCTCATCAGTACACTATCGCAATGAAAATTGCCACCAGTCAAACGTTGACGTTTGCATAACAATGGATTTAGTTGGAGTTTTGGCGGGAAAACGAAAAAGATCGCGTCACCGCATTGTATTATTTTCCAAAACTAGTGTTAGTGCATAAAATTGTTGGCATTTTATTCGTTAAGTGCTGGACTACATGCACGAGTGTGGGAAAGTGGTATAATGATGTGAAACGTTTCTTTTCGTGTTGTTTCCAAAACTCAATAGAAACTTCTGGTAAAATTGCCATCACTTTACTAGAAGTATGACTTGACTAGACTAGACTATGACTTGACTTGATGACTTGGACTGTGACTTGATTTGACACAATTGCATTAATTAACTTGAGATATTAGCAATTACATGACACTGGCTAAAGACACAAAAGTGTGGAGCCAAACGAAAAAAAAACAATGGATTTACAATTGAAAGCTGACAGATGGTGTGTGACCGACATGTCTAGAATTAAACTGTAGATCTAAGCCAAGCTATTTTACTACTCACTCGATCTAGATGCAGCATACTCGTAGAGCTGAATTAACAAATCGGCTAAAAATAAAACTTAATTTAGATATTTTGAGCGTAAGCCCAAGCTTATCCAAATCGTTGTTTACGCTTTCAACATAGGTATCTTCATTACGTATTTAAATCGGTATCGTTTATTTTCTACCGAAATTCTGCTAAAGAACGTTATCAGTATCTCACTGTCTATATAGTATAACCATTTCGTACAACCGGAAGAACGGGTTTACGTGGACTTATACTAAATGAATATATAATAATAGTCTAGTGATCTTTTATTACTAGACTGTGCTTATGTCTAAGAATGACGTGCGCAGTGCAGTGTCACGCGAAACTCTATACTTGAGAGTTCTGAGTGACATTGCAACTGATATGGGTAGCCGTGTCGCTTAACATCAAGTGAACGACTAGCTCGTTATGTCGAGAGCAAACGACACGTAGTTTGCAGCATAGTGCCTTTTGGTTGCTTTTTAGATTTAATAAAAAAAATGAACTACCAGATTTAGTAAAAGAACATTATTCATAAATAAATAAATAAATAAGTTTTGACAGGAGAATATGTCGGTTTAGTTTTCTATGTCATTTTTTAATTTTTAATATATTTATCGCCCCGTTTCCCGCTTCTTTATATCTCGCACTTTATTAGTTACTATTTTACGGAAACACCTAAGTCGTCGTTAGCAACAATAGTCTAAACAAAGAAAAGTTTTTGTTTTATTATTTGGTATTCTCAGACTGCAGTGAATAGAGCATCGATTTACAAAGTGCCAAGCTATTTTTAGGTCTATCGATCAATCAACCACCATGAAACATGTTGCCATAATCTATCACAACACAAAGTACATGTTTTACGGATAAAATATAAATCGATCGCTTTAAACCTGCGGGATGTCAGTGAGTATATCGGTGTGTGCCAAAAATGTAAATATTGATAGAGTACAACGGGGCGTGACGAACCTGAAAGATTTATGCCCAAATTCTCTATTCAATTCTCTTTGTGTGAAATGTAGGGTTGCCACACTCGAGACCTCTTTACTCCACGCACGTTTCATTGTATAGTCCAAATCCCGCAATGACTACAAGGTAGGCGTTATAGTTATAAATTGTATGCGTGCAGAATTTCCATTAGCTTTACAACAGTGAAGAAAATCTTCGTGAACCTGCATGATCAGGAATCATAAAAGGCATGAGTGTCATTCACATCTGAACCTGCACTTGGCCAGCGTAGTAGATTAAGACTTTCTCCTTTCTCTTTTTCTCTCTCGCTCTCTCTCAAATGGAAGCATATGGGCTGATGAGATTAGGCTGTTTAGCTAGCGTGTTACAATCGCTGAGCGCTTATTGTTGGAGATGGTTCCTCTTAAACTTAGGATACTAGTGTATTTGTAATAATACCACTGTACCTTGATCTAGAAGGAAAATATATTTTGTATGCTTAGTAACACCTTTAAAACTATGAGTCAAACGATACCGTGTTCAGAATTTCGTATCGCGCGACTTAAACGACATCTAGTATTTCAGTGTTGAACTTTTTAAGCAAAAATTAAAATAATTCCTCAAAACTGATCATCCCCATTAGATAAGAGTAAGGTAATTATTACAAGTGCTTAACTACAGTTATTAGAAACATATTAACGTCGTCGTATTACAGGGTCACTAAAGCTTAAAACAAAAACAGCAAATCCTGTTGAAATTGAAAATGAAAACATTTATTTGACAAAAGGCAAAATTACATAATGGTGGAGATTGGAACACCTGGCTCCCACACTAGGCTCGAAACCCGTGCTGTGGGAATGAGGACTCTTTTGTCGGAGATACAATTTTTATACGCCTATTAGAGAACTTGAATAAATGATAAGTGTTACATCACAAGCAAAAATTATACCTCAGTACAATAATGCCATATTCTTAGATTTAACGTCATTTTCAAAGACAATGGCAACCCTATGTAATGGGCTAAATTCTATCCCCAAGGTACGGAAAAAGTAGAAATAGGCAAAAAGTGCGAATAGGCTGAAATGATTGGAATATTGCAGAGGGATTATTGTATCTGCAAATCAATCCGTAGTTGGATTTTTAGACGTATCGTTCACCATTCCACTACCGGACTGCCAGACGCTCAGTTAAGCGCCATCCCTTCATGGTTGAAATGCCACCCATTAGTACCAAGCGATTTGATTCCACGTTCATAATTAGAACGGCTAAATAATGGAATGCCTTGCCAGAGTCTGTGTTTCCGGCAAAATATGACCCGGGCGTGTTCAAGAGATTGAATGGGTATTTATTTGACTAGCATGCTACACCTTAGATCGCATTGTCACTTCCTATCAGGTGAGAGCGTGCTCAAATGCTAGCCTGGAATAGTCCACTGCTGGATATAGGCCTCTTCCCCAGTACGCTCTTGAGCCCGGTGTTCGGCTCTTCTCATCCAATCACTAACAGTTTGAACCCTGGAGATGGATCTACCACAATCAATAATCTCAAATCAATCAAACTATTATGAACAAGTGAATTCGTGCAAAGCACCGGACAAAAATTAGTTTTTATAATTTTAATAATTGGCTAGCAGACTAACCACACTTCGTACTCCAAGGAGCTGAGATGGCTTGGCTGGTTGCTGACCGGGGGAAATGCACAATACACCTGAAGCGAGACGCCAGTGCAAGACCCATTGTAGTATGAAAATAAGATAGAAATGTCCCAATAGTTGTTCTTTCAAATTAATATATATTTAATCTGGACCATTTCTATGCAAACCATTCCAGAAAATATTTATATTTATGGAGGTATAAGTACACATTTAATACCGGAAAAATGTGTAGCTTCTAATAGAAAATGTGACTGTATTGACTGCTCAACCACTCGTGAGAATCATCAGTATAAAGGTTGAGTGGAAAATTGTCTTTTAAAGCTATTCAGGTAAGGTATAAAACAATTGGTCATACGTCGCTTAGGTCCGTATTACAGAACGATGCTCAAGCAGAGATTTCATTCATAATGTGAAATCTCTGCTTTAGCACCGATTGATGACTGAGCAACCTTATGCTACATAGTCTACACTCATCAACGTACGTACTGGTTAAATCATAATTATTAATTATTAATTATCCTTTTCATTCATTACTCACCTTCGAAAACAACCTAAGTTATTCCTTCGCATAATTAAGTAGAGTGAATGCATAATTAAGCAAATACGGCTCCATTAAACAACTTTCTGAAGTCACTAACTTGCGTGACGCTGACGTCAAATAAAGGGTTAAAACCGAAGCACACAAAAAGGGAATAAAATAAACAACGTGAATGCGTCTAACGTAAATAATTTATGCTCAAACAGATTCAGTTGTTTAATTACAAGCAATTGAAATAAAAACGGTTTCAGTGAAATTAAAATGTTCTTTTTTCAAAAAGCACTGGAGCAGTAAATTTAGTGCTCTGAAATCCGCGAATGTATTTGAAAGTGTGCCGAAGCCAATATTTGAAAAAATGATTGATTATTATTTAAAGGATAAACTCTCGTACTATCAGCTGATTAATCAATTTTTTCGGTAAGTAGCGCCAATGTTATTTTATCGATTATTCTCCAATAGGAGATTAATTTTAATCATCCTCCAGTCACAGCTATGAGTATTTTCACAAAGAAACCGACGGCTTTCGTCTCTCGAGTTACTTTACCCTCTGTTACTGAAATACTAGCTACGAATTCAGTAAACTTTATACGTTTTGTTATACGCACAACATTTTCTGATTAATCTGTAATGAACCTGTGAAGGCTTCCGTTTCACACAGATTCGAACTTGAGTGCCTTGAACTTAATTGACGCGAGCCACTTTCGAGAACTCCGTGCTTTATCTTCCTCATTTGCTCACATCACATGGAAAATATTGTGATAAAACCATATTATATTGATAGACCATTTTATAGATCTCTTTTGGCTGTACCTGGGGTTTAGGAATTCCTGAGAATTTCAAAGTCCCGGGAAACGAGAAGAGAGAGAGAGAGAGAGAAAGAGAGAGAGAAACAGCCTACAAGCAAGGTCCCGAGAATTCCCGGGACTTCGAGATTTTAAAGATATTTTTAAAGCTTTTAGTAGTAGACTTCAAAAAAAGAATTTCGATTGAGTTAATTTATGGTGAAACATATTTAAATATGAGATAATTTTTTGTAAAAATCAAGATGATATTCATGATATTAGTCTAGTTCTTAGGCATTTTATATCCTCGCTGTTTAATAAATACTCTCTCGAATAAATTTACTCTTTGTGATTGCCCTTATATAAGTCCATCCTCTGTTGTGTGCTCAGTAATTACGTAGTAGATCAAGTAATTATTCACTAAACTAACAGATGGCGCTAGGCTCCTTCAATTATTTGAAAATAAATATGACTACATAACAATTTCGACAATCTTATCTCGTCTTGATTCTCGACTGGAAAGTCCCGGGACTCGAGACAACTAAAAATATGAAAACTCTTGGAACTAGAGACGAGATGTCTCGGGACCCAAATCGTACAACTTTACTTAAGCTAGCACCCTCAAAGTCAGTCTAGTTCACTTGACAGCCAGTTTCTAATCCAGTATCCAGAGATACTGCAGTATCTAGAGATACTGGAGTATCTAGAGACTTTACCTAAGCTAGCACCCTCAAAGTCCGTCCTCTAACTCATTTGACAGCCAGTTTCTAATCCAGTATCCAGAGATACTGGAGTATCTAGAGACACTGGACTAGAAACTGGCTGTCAAATGAGTTGTAGCGTCACTTTACCATCAAGCGACATGTGGTAGAAAAAATATCACTTCGAAATTTACTATGCTACCGCGAGTTTATTATAATTATTTCGATCCAATAGCTGCTATCTGCATAATAAATTATTACTAGCTGAATGAAAACGAGTGTGCTTTAGACAACACGACTGAAGTAAAAGTTTTTTAGTTTAGCTCCATCTATCGGCCGGTATAACTTTGTTTTTGCTTTAAACAAATGTTAAAAATGTTAATGTCGCCATCTTGACACTTGTAAATTTTAATTTTACCGGGTATATCAATATAGCTTCAACAAGTATTGGGAATGTGAATGTTGTCAAGAATCATTTATTAGTGGTTTGCCATCAGAACATCGCCTCCATCGATAGGAAAGCACCTAAGATCGAAGTTTTACTAAAGAGTAAACTCGCGTGTGATGTTCTAGCTATGACGGAGCACTGGTTGTGTGAAAAAAAACTTAGGTGTATTCATATCGATGGATACAAACTAATTTCATGTTTTTGTAGAAAACTTACCGCTCACGGTGGTTCGTGTGTGTTTGTCAAGGCGGGCATTAAATGTATAGAAAACAATGAGCTGACAAATTGTTCCACTGAACGTTATTGCGAAGTATCTGCTGTAGATCTGCTAGATTATAATTTGACAATTGTGTGTGTTTATAGAACAAACCTAGTTAGCGCAAATGATTTCTTGACTCAGTTGGAAGGTTTGCTCGTTAAGATCAGCCAGCTAGAAATTGAGTGCATAATTTTAGGAGATTTTAACATTAATTGTATAGGGATGGTATGCAGTGATCAAAAGCGATTGTCTGATTTACTTTCGACCCATGACATGACCAATATGGTTGACTTCCCTACTCGCGTGACGGCACATAGCTCAACATGCCTCGACCACCTGTACACCAACTTACCATCGGGTAGCCTCTCAACTTCACCTGTGACAACTCACCTGAGTGACCACTTGGCAGTTCGTGCAGAACTAATCCGGAGTGCAGGCACCCCCCCAACGGTGACACAGAAACGACCACGTCTAGTGAGAAACTTTTCTCCTGCTAATCGTCATAACTTCGCCACCTCGCTAGATAGTGTAGATTGGTACGCCGTCATACAGCGCAATAACGCAGACTATGACAAGATAACAATGGCAATCATTAATGTTATCAATAATAAATTCTTAACTTGTTTTCCATTAAAGAAAGTCACTAATATAGCACACCCATCGTGGGTAACATCTGACATTGAAAATTTTAGACTACTATTATTTGAATTTATCGACATTCGTAATAAAAATATTGACATGGAATTTATTAATGATTTAATAACTGACTTAAATACTAAGTATGACAATTTAATTATGCAAGAGCGAACTAAATTCTACTCTAAAATAATAGTAGGAAGTAAAAATACCGCTAAGTCAATGTGGGGTATTATCAATGAACAAAGAGGCAAATCTAATAACTGCAACATTGATTTCACCGACATTGTTAGGAATCTAGATGGGCTACCATTTCCGACAAAAAAAGATCTTGTGGATAAAATGAATGCTAGATTCGTGGGCGCCGCGACGGCATGCGGGGCACCCCAGGCGGACCCGGCTCGTGTCCAACGAACCCTAAGTGCAGCTCGCGCGCCTTCGGATCGCTCGTTGAGACTGCGCGTTTTTACGGCAGATGAAGTGTTCCACATCATCACTAAAAGAATTCCACCAAAACCATCGAAGGATGCTTACGGAATATCTATGAAGCTCCTAAGCACTGCGGCTACCCCCATGGCCGGTGTGTTAGCGGAACTTTTCAACTTATGCATAACTAATGGGGTGTTCCCGGGTCCTCTTAAGCTGAGCAAAATTTCACCGCTGTTCAAAGGCAAGGGCAACAGGCAGGATCTCGACGGATACAGGCCAGTTTCGATCATACCTGCGGTAGCAAAAGTCTTCGAAAATGGTATAAGCTCCCGTTTAATAGATTACCTATCGTCGACAGATGCATTGTCTGACCGTCAGTATGCGTACCGGGAGGGCCGCTCAACAACTTGCCTTACCCGCGAGGTGGTGCGTCTGGTGATGGACGCCCGCGAGAGAAAGCAGCATGTCGCAGTGCTTTGCTGTGACCTTTCAAAGGCGTTCGACGTGGCTGACCACGCTATACTCGCAGTAAAACTGCGGTACTACGGTATCCAGAGTAAAGCCCTCCGTGTACTACGAGACATGATCTGCGGCAGATTCCAGGTAGTGGTGGGAGGCGGAGGTCTAGATAGGTCGGATCCTCTACCGTTGACGATGGGAGTAGCACAGGGGTCGGCTGTGTCCAATATCCTGTTTTCCTTGCTTTTGAACGACTTACCTAATGCCATTACTGCCGCCGAAGTACTGATGTACGCCGATGACGTTGCAGCTGTGGTAACAGCCCCATCCGTAGACCAACTTGAGCAGCAACTGAATGCTGCAGCCTGTCAGCTAGCAACATGGTTTTGTGAAAATGGATTAGTTTTAAATTTAACAAAAACCCATTATATGCATTTCTGTCTCGCAGGTCAGAAACCACGAAAATTACAGGTTTGCGTGAATGGAACTACTAGGTTAGAGGAATGCAACAGCACCACGTTCCTAGGATTTGAGCTAGATAGAGCGCTCACCTGGGAGTCGCATATCAACAAAATATGTGGGAGGTTAGGTAGCGCATGCTTCGCACTCCACCGACTGTCGCGCTTCTTACCAGAGTACGTGGTGCGATCGTGCTATTTCGCGACGGTCCATTCTGTTCTGCAATACGGCGCAGAACTCTGGGGTCGATCCGCGGACTGCCTGCGCGCGTTTCGTATGCAGAAGCGGGCCGTGCGCGCAATAGCACGCATCCCGAAGGGTTCTTCTGCCAGGCCATTCTTCAAGTCGCTACGGATATTAACGCTGCCCTCGATTGTCATTTACCAAGTAGCGGTGTATGTGCGAGTAAACTTGATACGGTACAAGAGGAGGGGGGATATGCACCCATACAACACGCGGAGCTCTGGAAAGTTAGCATATATCTTCTGTAAGTTGGCTAAATCTAAGAAGTTAACGCATGTCATGGGACCCGAAGTATACAATCGACTGCCAGAAAACGTCACAGAGGCGGACATAAGCCTTAATTGCTTTAAACTGCGACTGAAACGCTGGCTCATCGAGCAAACCTTCTATAACTTTGATGAATTTTTAAGCATTAGGCCGTATTAAATAATACTTTATTATAATTAAATTATATTTATTATATTTAATTTCTAAAGTTAACAATTTTAATTTATGTTTTATTTTATGTTCTTAAAACGAATCTAGAAAATATGTTTAATATGTACCTACGAGTACCTACAAATTTGACCTGTATTTCTATATACCAATAAATGAATTATGAATTATGAATTATAATAATTCAAATTTTAAGTAATTTTTAACTATGTTATGTTGACAATGGAGATCTACGTTATCCAGCAACTTTCAACTTACGTTCTTCTCGCAAGCTTACTCTCTAAGTAAAGCGTGCATAAAGAAGTTTTACTTCAAAAACAAAATTACAAGGTTTTATAAAGTAATAAATGCACCCTTACTTCTAAGAAAATACGATTACGTCATGCATTCATTAACTTCACCCTCGCAACCAACCCCCACCGACTCTTGAGTGAGTGGTTGAAAGAAAGAGCCGACGGCAGCGATGGCTTTCGACATTCCAAGTATTGACGGAATATTGAACGAATTTTGCAATAAACAATTTGAATTTGAATTTGAATTGTTAATATCAGCGACAAAATTTACTGAACTTATCTAAAATCTAGTTTTAGCAAAAGTACAGTCAGTATATAAACACGTCAAATAGAACTATTCTAGTACCTGTGCAAGATATTAAGGTTTTTATTAAACATTTCGATTTACTTACAAATTGTTTGAGTTTATTTTGTGTAAGTAATAGTTAAATAACACCTCCTTCGATTAAAGTTTTTTATGTTTATATTCTAGCATTGCGTCTGTCAAATTTTTGACAGTTTGATTTCTTCAGCAACTTCTGTTGCTGATTGTACTTCTGTGACATAATGCAATGGAAGCGGCAGATAAAAACTTACTTACTATTAAGTTTTCCGTGTTTTTTCTATTTATTCTATATTAGTAGGAAACAAGCATTTTTCTGTCATTAATAGCTTACTTTTGAACATTTGACATTTTTTTTTATATTTTTTTTTATTGTGTAATAGGCTTGCGTTTGACCACTATCGCACCTGATGGTAAGTAACGATGCGGTCTAGGATGTAACACGCTTGCCTAGAAGATACCTGTTCACTCTCGATTTGAAGACTCCCAGGTTGTAGTTATCGGGAAATACGGACGCCGGTAAAGCGTTCCACTCTTTGGCTGTTCGCATGATAAATGTCGAACCAAATCGCTTTGTAAGTTTCACCTGATGGTAAGTGATGCCGCGGTTGAGAATGGCATATGCTTGCTTGCCCAGATGCAACTCATTTTATGGTAAAAGATTTTCGACTCAACCCATTTTTCTATGTCACTAATTAGTTTTATTATTACCGGCATACGCAATTGCAATAAAGAATAATATCACATACGTACTAGATCTTGCACCCTAATTATAGGATTTCTTGTATCTAGGGGCCCAGGAACAAAGAGGACTATGCTCCCACAGCACCCGCCGCCCCCAGATTATGAGCCGACACGCTCAACCACCACACCAAGGTTCTTAAAAGTTAAAAAATATATAGTGTTATTTTTAGCAACTTCACAAAATGAGTCTGTTCTTAATCTTATATTCAGTTACCTACTTACAATTTTCAGTATTATCCTAAGATAATAAATAAATGTGTGAACGTTTCACAGCGCCATCTAGCCCCAGACCAAGCAAAGCTTGTACTATGGGAACCAGATACTTAGATACATTTTGTTTGTAAATACATACACAGAATACAATATAACACCCAGACAGAACAAACATCTATGTTCATCACACAAATGTTTGTCCTGGGTGGGAATCGAAACCTCAACCCACAGTTCAGAAGACAAGGTTACTACCAACTGAGCTATCGGGGCAATCTAATAAACTAAATATTAATCTTAATTCAAAAAGATAGGATCAAAAGTAGCAGGTTTTATTATTATATTCGTACGTTAAATTCTAATAAAACTGTCAGCAAAATGCACGCAGAATGTTTACTAGCATTTTTATCACAGGGTACTTTACTATGCATGAGGTTTGCTCGATTATCTAGAAAATCACATTATACTCGTGAATTTTTATCGCACCTATAAGCTTTTTATTTTCCGTTACAATTTTGATCATAAAATTACAAGTTCGTAGCTGACTCCGCGCAGCAGCAGGAGACGCGACGCGAAGTGTCGCTGCGACATTACTGGTGCCTGCAGGCTACGTGCCTCTAGGTCGCAGGTCGCGTCGACACGTCGTGAGCAACGCGGATGATCCTATAGCAGCCGTAGTATCGGCAGCGCTAAGATCACCGGACCAGTCTAGCCCTTCTGGCTCAGGTACCGCTTTTGGCACCGGTATAGGATACCAGCTTAACACAATCAGACACCGACCCCGCCGGCGAGGTCGACGTACCCCCCCGTAGGTTAGTTAGAACGATCGCGATTGTCAATAGGGTCCACTCTTCCAGTGGACGTAGTCTTCTCGATCCTCTTATCCCGGCAACGGCCCATTCCGAGGCTCGCTCACCAGGGGTGCCCTTGCCACTTTTGACGGCTGGGCACCTAAAGCGCCTGCCATCCCGCTTGGTGACGCTGTAAAGGTCGATAGGGAACAATAGCATTAGCCCGTTCAAAAAAAAGTTCACACATCACGCTGCTTCGTGAAGTCGGCTACGAACTTATGTAGTTTTAGACTAAAAAAAAATAGTGTGCTTTAGACCACACGACTAAAGTAAATCTTTAGTTTAGCTCCATCTGTCAGCTGGTATAACTTTAATTTTGCTTTGTTTAATGTTAATGTCGCCGTCTTAACAATTGTAAATTGTAATTTTACCAGACATACCAATCAATATAATTTGATCATTATAATATCATTGGTGTCGAGTCTGTGTCGCATACTCTAAAGCTTAACAAAATTAACATATTTCTGTCTTTTTCATTTCCCCTTTATCAGAAGAGTACCGCCATACTTTAAGTTTACTTTAGTTTTAGAGAATGCGACACAGAATCGACACCATTATAATTTGAATTTGAATTTTAACTTTGTTATGTTATGTTCACGATGGAGATCTCCGTGAACCAACTTCGTGCGCCTTGCACTCATCAGCTTACTCTCCAAGTCAAGCGTGCCTAAAGAAGTTTTACTTCAAAAATAAAACTTCCTGTTTTAATTGAGGTTGGTTGAAAAGTGGTCCTATAAAAGTTTGCTTGAACCCTAAAAACAAGAGGCATTAAAAACGAATAAAACCGCGTGTATTGTACGCCAACGCTCCACCCGTTATAAATCTGCACTGTTTTGGTTGGGATTTAGTGCTACAACGCGGAGCTTTAATCTCTCTCTGTTTAGTCGTTTGTGACAAAACAAGGTAACGCATTAGCTCAGAACTGGCTGCTGCTTTGATTTACAGCTTTTTCTATTTTTAAATATTCAACTTTAGCACAGGCAAAATAAGTACTATATTTATTTATTTATTTATACTTATTTATTTATAGGAAAACCAACAATCTTAACAAAATATAGTACACCAATTTAACCGTAGAAAGCCAATTATAGGTTCTCACGAGTAGATCTAAGTATAGTTAGAAATGTGTTGACACTGGAGCATAACGAAATACTATAGCTGTTACACAAATTACCCTCATAATTGTGGAAAATAACAAAGGTTAAATATTACAGAATAAGTACCCAAGTACAGGTACTAACTATATATACATATATATACATATATATATATATATATATATATATATATATATATATATTAGGTCTTTACCTATGAAATTGCCGTTTTGTTTGAAAAAAGTTAAAGTATTTTTTTTTCGAACTTATTAATTTCTTTTATTCAAAGTAATCACCCCTGCAATCAATGCATCTTTGCCAACGCTGTGGCAGTTTATGGATGCCCTTCTTGAAAAAATCAGCAGGACGGGAGACAACAAACTCTTCAAAGGCGTTTTGTACTGCCTCTCGGGAATTGAATTTTTTTCCCGCTAAAAAGTTGTCCAAATTTTGGAAAAAGTAATAGTCGGTAGGCGCAAGATCTGGTGAGTATGGCGGATGAGGGAGAGCTTCCAAACCCAACTCATGCAGCTTAGAGACGGTCTGTTGTGCAGTATGGGGTCGCGCGTTGTCGTGAAGTAGCAGTGGAGACGACCGATTGACCAAAGCTGGTTGCAGACGTGCGAGTTTCGCCATCATTGTGGTCAGTTCTTCAATGTACACATCTGCAGTAATGCTCTCGCCGTTTTGTAAAAAGCTATGATGAATCACACCAGCACTAGACCACCAAACTGTGACCATCACCTTTCTAGGGGTCATTTTTCGTTTTGCACATTGCTTTGGTACCGAACCAGGATCTAACCAACTTCCTGAGCGCTTTCGATTGTCAAAAAGAATCCATTTTTCGTCGTACGTAACAATTCGGTTCAAAATTCCTTCATTTCTGTGCCTGTTAAGCAGCGCAAGGCAAGTCTCGACGCGTACGTTGCGCTGGCGATCGTTAAGTTCGTGGGGCACCCATCTATCAAGCTTTTTTATCTTGCCAATCTGTCGCAAATGGACCAATATTGTTTTGATGCTAACATCAAAAGCTGCTGCCAGCTCAGCTGTAGCTTGAGATTCATCAGCTTCCACAATCGCCTTTAATTCATCATTGTTGACCAAAGTTTCCGGACGACCACGAGGTTCATTTTTCAAGTCAAAACTCCCAGAACGGAACCGAGCAAACCAATAACGGGTTGTACGTTCGTTTGTACAGTTCTCTCCGTAAACGTCGTTGATGTTACGTGTCGTTTGTGCCGCGTTGGTGCCACGACGGAACTCATATTCCATAATTACACGAAATTTCAAAGTATCCATTATGAGGAAAAATGTTGAAATGTAATGAAAATACAACGCTTATCAATAAACAAAAGACTTATATTGCAAATAGAATGTCATATTTTTAAAACAAAATTAATTTGAATTTAGAATTCATAGCCAATCAAAACTTTTTTTTGTTTGAAAAAGTCTGTACTGCAATACGGCAATTTCATAGGTAAAGACCTATTATATATATATATATATATATATGTATTATTAAATTAACATTCTACTATATAATACATAAGGTGTTGAAACTCTGGGTCCGTGGAGGCCGGGAGCTCATCGCATTATCCAAAGTTTATCAGAGCGCCTGGTCGATGCTACGCGTGACCAAATAGCTGGCACTTATTTGGCACAATGAGTCAGCATTGCATTTCAACGGGGCAATGCTGCCAGCATGTTGCAGCACCTACTGGTAGTGCGCTGGGGCATTTGGACTGATAGGTCATCGCGGCTAGTAATGGTCCAAATGTTTTTGTAGGAGGTAGTGTTTAGTAGTTGTTATTTATATCATGGTAGTATTTAGTAAGTAGATAAGATTTATTAGAAAAAAAAGGAAAAGTAAACTGAAGCAGTTCAATAATTAGAAAACTTAAACACAACACAAGAAGTACATACTTACTTTGTTTTTTTTTGTATTCATTGTTTTTATTTTTTGTAGTTCATCAATATGAAAATAGATGGCGTTATACAACCTTAAAACACGCAAGCGTTTCGTTGTGAGTATGCGATACCTTCACTCACCACGTTGTATCTGCTCCATGATATTTTATAATCACCAGTTTTTAGATATCTTCGATTGCTGTATTGAATAGCAATACGAAGTTAAAATTCATTAAAAGCGTGTTAAGTATAGTAAGATAGTTCCACTTTAAGGCTACGCCTCGGTTTTCAGTAATCAGATAAAAGAAAGCTATTCATTGGACAAAGCATAACACTGTGAACCACACCACACGACTAAAGTAAATCTTTAGTTTAGCTCCATCTGTCAGCTGGTATAACTTTAATTTTGCTTTGTTTAATGTTAATGTCGCCGTCTTAACAATTGTAAATTGTAATTTTACCAGACATACCAATCAATATAATTTGATCATTATAATATCATTGGTGTCGAGTCTGTGTCGCATACTCTAAAGCTTAACAAAATTAACATATTTCTGTCTTTTTCATTTCCCCTTTATCAGAAGAGTACCGCCATACTTTAAGTTTACTTTAGTTTTAGAGAATGCGACACAGAATCGACACCATTATAATTTGAATTTGAATTTTAACTTTGTTATGTTATGTTCACGATGGAGATCTCCGTGAACCAACTTCGTGCGCCTTGCACTCATCAGCTTACTCTCCAAGTCAAGCGTGCCTAAAGAAGTTTTACTTCAAAAATAAAACTTCCTGTTTTAATTGAGGTTGGTTGAAAAGTGGTCCTATAAAAGTTTGCTTGAACCCTAAAAACAAGAGGCATTAAAAACGAATAAAACCGCGTGTATTGTACGCCAACGCTCCACCCGTTATAAATCTGCACTGTTTTGGTTGGGATTTAGTGCTACAACGCGGAGCTTTAATCTCTCTCTGTTTAGTCGTTTGTGACAAAACAAGGTAACGCATTAGCTCAGAACTGGCTGCTGCTTTGATTTACAGCTTTTTCTATTTTTAAATATTCAACTTTAGCACAGGCAAAATAAGTACTATATTTATTTATTTATTTATACTTATTTATTTATAGGAAAACCAACAATCTTAACAAAATATAGTACACCAATTTAACCGTAGAAAGCCAATTATAGGTTCTCACGAGTAGATCTAAGTATAGTTAGAAATGTGTTGACACTGGAGCATAACGAAATACTATAGCTGTTACACAAATTACCCTCATAATTGTGGAAAATAACAAAGGTTAAATATTACAGAATAAGTACCCAAGTACAGGTACTAACTATATATACATATATATACATATATATATATATATATATATATATATATATATATATATATATATATATATATATATGTATTATTAAATTAACATTCTACTATATAATACATAAGGTGTTGAAACTCTGGGTCCGTGGAGGCCGGGAGCTCATCGCATTATCCAAAGTTTATCAGAGCGCCTGGTCGATGCTACGCGTGACCAAATAGCTGGCACTTATTTGGCACAATGAGTCAGCATTGCATTTCAACGGGGCAATGCTGCCAGCATGTTGCAGCACCTACTGGTAGTGCGCTGGGGCATTTGGACTGATAGGTCATCGCGGCTAGTAATGGTCCAAATGTTTTTGTAGGAGGTAGTGTTTAGTAGTTGTTATTTATATCATGGTAGTATTTAGTAAGTAGATAAGATTTATTAGAAAAAAAAGGAAAAGTAAACTGAAGCAGTTCAATAATTAGAAAACTTAAACACAACACAAGAAGTACATACTTACTTTGTTTTTTTTTGTATTCATTGTTTTTATTTTTTGTAGTTCATCAATATGAAAATAGATGGCGTTATACAACCTTAAAACACGCAAGCGTTTCGTTGTGAGTATGCGATACCTTCACTCACCACGTTGTATCTGCTCCATGATATTTTATAATCACCAGTTTTTAGATATCTTCGATTGCTGTATTGAATAGCAATACGAAGTTAAAATTCATTAAAAGCGTGTTAAGTATAGTAAGATAGTTCCACTTTAAGGCTACGCCTCGGTTTTCAGTAATCAGATAAAAGAAAGCTATTCATTGGACAAAGCATAACACTGTGAAAATAATAAATGAATTTTGTATAGTGAACACTGCAGTAATAATGGTACTTTTATTGTAGTCAGACATTTATCCAGCCATTGAAAAATCGCACCTAAAGTAGCTTCATCACACTCTCACTCACAGTAACTATTTTTTTCTAAAATAATACACACATAGACTATTATTTTAGAAAAAAATAGTTACTGAATCAAATCAAGATGTCTTCAGTACTGTCCAGACACAAAGCTTGGCCTTTCATTGGCTCAGTAAAAAATAAAAAAAACATGGGGAAATAATATTTATTGTTGCGAGAAAAGTTAGCAATCATAAACATTATGGCAGTTCAGAACCATCGGACATTAGAAAGTAGCGAGGACACCAGAGTGGGGATAAATTATTTATTTATATATTATTTATTTTTGGGAAATTTCTTTTTAATTTTAGAACCTATAGAAGCGATTTTGGAACGAAGTTCCTTATCGCGCGCAGCGAAAGGGGGGCTAGACGAAAAAATTAACACTAAAAGTTGTAAGGACACTTTTTGAAGCCGTGCGGCGTGCGCTTTTTTCTCTGTCTGTTTTTCTCTCTCTCTCTCTCTCTTTTTTATTTATTATATTTGATATAAATAAAAAAAAAAATTAACATACCAAAAAAAAATATTACAATTCCTTCACCAATTAATCGAAAGGAACTTCGTTCAATTTCAAAATAAAAAAGTGCATTTATAGTAACGTTGAGCTGTATACCATTGTTACCGAAATGTTTTACAAATTTTATGTTAAATTATTATACTTATTTTATATTTGGCATATGAAAATAGTGTTGAATGAAATTATTATACTAATCTTATATATGACTTTCGACAATAGTAACGTAGGTGATCACGCCAATATGTTACCGAATATCTTCGATCAAGAATTATAATAGTGGACTGTATAAAATGTATGGTACGCACAATCAAATAGGGCAAGGAGCAAGAGAAGACGGGACATGCAGCACATACCTCCAAGAGCACAGAGGAAGCTCCAGATCCTCCCGGGAACGGCGACCGCGGCGGGCCCGCCACACACACGAAAAAGTCCTGGTATCCAGAGTTCTCAAACACCATCAACAGCACAGTATTCGATTGCACTCGCGGAAGCGCGATTATTTGTGGGGAAAATTACAAAAGCACAATGCTTGACCGCGGTACAACAATTTATCGAATCGTCAGCACAATTCGCGCGGATGCGTCTACGGCCATCTTTTTTGGCAAGACATTCAAGACTGTATGCGTTTTCTGCAGTAGCCGCTAGAGGGCTACCCGGCGGTGCGGTAGTGTTTGCATGTTTGGGTGGGAAAATGGGATAAAGGAATGTACCATAATATCAATTTATTTATCGTTAATTTAAGTTAAATAACTTGGCGTTACCATTTCCACCCGCCCTTAAAGGGTCACCTTTAAAAAGACAACCATAAGGCGAGAAAATAATAGATCTATGACTCTAGGATAGAGCGCTTAATGCGCGCGGGGCGATATGTAAAGTCCGTAGAGTCACGGCGAAGCGGGAGTATATATTACAAATTTATAGATAAGCGGTGCGGTATAAATAAAATAATAATAATAATATAGCGGTAGATATATAAACTAACAACTAATTTGCGGGGCAAATAATTTACTGTTTTGGAAGAGGGCATAAGCGAACGACTGGGCGGAGGTAAGTTCCCTTGGCGGTTCTCACAGTCGTGACGCGTACGATTCCATCTTTAGAGGGATGAACTTTCTCTACAATCGCTAGCGGCCAGGCTAGGGGCGGTATGTTATCATGCATAACTACCACGACCGTACCCGGTGTGATAGGTGCGGAAGGAGTGTTCCATTTCTGCCTAACCTGCAAACCGTGTAGATACTCCATCCTCCAACGTTTCCAAAACGACTGAACTAACTTGTCCAGTAGCGAGTGCCTATGAAGCAGACTGACAGGGTCAGATTCGACATCAGGCGCGGGTAATGAGCTTAACGGAGCGGTATGTAAAAAATGACTTGGAGTAAGAGCTGAAGGCTCAGCGGGATCAGAGCTCAGTACTGTTAGCGGGCGCGAGTTGAGTAAGCACTCAATTTGAGCGAGAACAGTACAAAGCTCTTCGTACGAGAGAAGTTGCTGTCCTAAGACACGTAGAAATGATTTTACGGCTTTAACCATACTCTCCCAAGCGCCTCCAAAGTGAGGAGAGTTGGGACAGATGAAGCTCCACGTTATGCGATTCTCAGCGCACTCCTGCTCAAGCTTTGGATGGTACTCTTCCTTGAGAAATTTATATAAGTCGCGAAGGTACGAGGCAGCGCCTTTAAAATTGGTCGCATTGTCTGAGTGCAAGAATTGTACTGGACCCCGACGCGAGAGAAAACGCTTGAGCGCGGCGAGAAAGCTAGGAGTACTGAGATCTGTGGCGACTTCAATATGAACAGCACGAGTCGTAAGGCACGTGAATATACACAGGTAGGCCTTCTCACTGTGGACACCACGACGGCGCACAGGAGTATATGGCACTGGACCAGCATAGTCGCAGCCACAGTGGGTGAATGCCTTAACGACCTGACGAGTGCGGCTATCAGGTAAGTCAGCCATGAGCGGGTAAGTAGGACGCGGTTTTAGTCGAAAACAGGTATTACACATGTGGACTCTTTGTCTCACGATGCGGCGTGCGGATAGGATCCAGAACCTTTGGCGAAGCAACGACATTAATAGTTCTGGCCCGGCGTGTAAGTATTTTATATGATAATAGTCAATGATCATATTCACTACATGATCACTGCGCGGTAATATAGCTGGATGCATATGTGCATAGTCCAGCGCGGAGTTGACAAGGCGACCGCCTACGCGGATCAGACCGTTGTCAAGGAAAGGCCTCAATCGATTGAAGGCTGGCGAGCAAGATTTATTATTTTTAATATTAGAATATTCTTCTGCAAAGTGCTGGCTTTGCAGGGCGCGGAGAATTTTATTTTCAGCGAACTGAATATCATCGGCAGACACTGCAGTAGTGCTGCGGCGGGGCAATAACTTAGCAAACTTACAAACGTACACGGTTATACGAAGAAGCTTACTCCATGAGGAAGTGCGGAGAGCGAGTTCATATAAAGCGCAATGCTTTACAGGCGTACACACAGGGTGCGCGAGTACCTTTTGCTCAGGTATATCTGCAATAGACTGTCCGTCGAGGCTCTTAAGCGGCCACTCAGACGGACTTGAAGATGCCCACTGGGGCCCGTGGAGCCACAGAGGGTGCGAGATAAGCTTAAGTGGCGTAATGCCACGCGAAAGTATGTCAGCAGGGTTCTCAGTACCCGCGACATGATAAAAGTTGTCAGCTGGAATATTGTCCGTGACCTGAACAACGCGGTTTGCGACAAACGTTTGCCACCTGTGTGGCGAACTCTTAATCCAATATAGCGCGACTTTAGAGTCGATGAACGCGTAAATCTTGATTGGGAGGCTGCGAGAATAATTGTCGTGAACAGTACGAAGCAACTTTGACAATAAGACGGCTCCACAAAGCTCGAGACGAGCGATTGAAAGCGGCTTGGTAGGTGCGACTTTAGTCTTCGCGCACACCAGCTGGACCGTATTGCCAGTAGGGGCGCTCACGTGTAGGTACACTACAGCACCGTAAGCCTGGAGACTAGCATCAGAAAACCCCAATAGAGTGACGTCATAGTCTGCGGACACGCCTACGTGTCGCGGGATGCGTAAGTTATTGAGAGCCGGTAATTCGACGCAGAACTGATGCCACATCTTAATGATGTGCAGTGGCGGTGTATCGTCCCAATCGAGATTAAGCTGCCAAAGCTGTTTTATTAACATCTTGGCATACACAACTGTGGGGGCAACGAAACCCATTATATCCCACAAGCGGGCGACGGTGGACAAAATGGAGCGCTTAGTGCACTTCACTTCGGCGGGAGAAGTAATTTTAAAGTAGAATGTGTCATTATCTGTGGACCAGTGCAAGCCTAATATTTTATGTTGCACGGCCTTATCAAACTCCACCTCAGTAGGAAGTCTGTGAGAAGCGGGTAGATTATTTAAGACGGATCGACTGTTACTGTTCCATTTGACAAGTTCCCACTGTGCACCTTTAAATAGTTCAATCAGTTGCTGAGACGCTTGGACCGCTTCTCGTTCGCTAGGAAGCGAGAAGGCAAGGTCATCCATAAACAACGAAGTAGGCACAATGCTACTCGCGATCGGATAATTAGCGCCGTCATCGTCGACGAGCTGTCGAACCGTGCGCAGTGCATGGTATGGACTCGACGATAACCCAAAGCATACACGATTGAAGTGGTACAACACGAGAGGGTCTTGCGGGCGGAACCGGTACAAGAAGCACTGGTAACGACGGTCAGATTCGCGAACAACAATTTGCAGGAACTGCTGGCGACAGTCAGCGGTCATTGCGACTGCGTGTAAGCGGAAGTTCAAAATAATTTGAAATAAATCACCTTGCAAGTTCGGTCCTGCATACAGGATGTCATTCAGCGAACGTCGGGAGCGGCTGCTAGTCTTACTGCTAGCATCCAGCACCATGCGAAGTCGAGTGGATGTCTTGTCCTCGCGGACGACTCCATGATGCGGTATTACGTATATAGGAACGGGGTCATGACAATCGTACGGAGGCGCGGGGGCAATATAATCTTTAGCGAGGTATTCATTAATGACGTCATCATATGCCGACCTAAGTTTAGGTGAAGCTTCCAGCTTTCTTTCGAGGCACATGAATCTTTTACGAGCGGTATCGAAAGAATCTCCGAGAGAATAAACATCATCGTTAAATGGTAGGCCTACAACGTATCTACCAGTAACGGGATCGCGGGTCGTAGTCGATTTATAAAATTCTTCGCATTCAACATCGGAGGGATGATGAAAGGGCGGTGCGGAGGGAAGCTCTTCGAGCTCCCAGAATCGCCTGACTAATGAGTCAATAGCGGCAGGCTCTTGAGCGAGGCAACATGTCAAGGCCTGGTGGTTATGCAGTGTGGGTATCGTGGGCACGGAACCCATAATAACGTACCCTAACACCGTGCGTAAAGCAGGGGGCGCCGACGTGTCGCGAAGATCACGAACTACGCCGGGCAGAAGAAGATGCGGGAAGAGAGCGGCTCCAATCAGCGCATCGATTTTATTAGGTAAACCGAAACTCTCATCCGCGAGCGGTATTCCTGATAAGTGTGATAAGACGGAGGTGTCTACCACTGCGGTAGGTAATAAATCAGTAATTTGATCAACAACTAACGGCGAAATATTATAATTAATATTGTTGTCAAAGCGCGAATAAAATTTTAAATCAATTGAATTAGTTTTAATTATTTTCTCAGCTCCACCGAACCCCTTAAAAATAGTACGTTCGGCATCCTGAAGCTGAATACCTAACAAATCACAGCACTCCTTTGTAATGAAGTGGCTTTGCGAAGCGGAGTCTAATAGCACGCGAATAACATGTCGCTCGCCTTTAGCATCATAAGCGACAACTTGCGCGGTTGATAATAAAATAGTAGATTGTTTATTACGCGCGGGCGCATCAGGTGTGCTGCAGTTATCTATAGATGCATACGTAGCACATAACGCAACGTCCGAGCGCGCGCTCGGGCCGAGGGGAGGCTGCGGCGGCTGCGCGGGAGGCGCGCGGCCGGCGGCGATATCGCGCTGCACTGGCGCAGGGGTAAGCGGCGCGGGTCGCGATGCGGCTAGCGAAGGTTCGCGCCCTGTCTCCATACGTTTGAAGTGTAACATTGTGTGATGCCTTTGTTTACAAACGCGGCAATTAGAATTAGATGAGCAATTAGAAACTCTGTGTTTTAAACTGAGACAATTCACACATGCATTGTTATCCTTCACACAATTAAAACGTTCGTTAGGAGTCATTCTATTAAAATCAGAACATTTAAATAAATGTTGATGCGTTATATTAGTGCAAAGGCATTTGCACTGCGGGTCAGCCGTGGTACTCAAGTAGGCTTGGTACTTCGGCGGCGGAGCGGTATTAGAACGGCGATTATTATTATTTTTACGAGTATTCAACGCGCCTGAGGTAGGCTGAGCTGGCTGAGTGCGTTCGAATACCTTGGCGCGGGCGGAAATAAAATCGACGAAATTGTCGAAAGTAGGTATTTTAGAACCACAACTCAACTCGAAAGCGCGAACAGTATCTGAGTCTATCTTTTTGAGCGCGATATGAAGTATAATTAAGTCAGTTAGATTATCTAATTTCAAATTCTTTAAAGCACGTACTGCACTAGTAAAGTTATCTGTAAATAAATCAAAGTTGGTCGCGGAGGCAGATTGTAAAGGTTTAAACTCAAACATTTGATTTAAATACGCGGAGGCGAGCATTCGCTGATCTTCATATTTATCAATCAGCGTTTGCAATAGAAGTTCATAATTCTCAGCGCAGGGAGATATACCTGCGCATGCAGACTGAGCCTTGCCTGTCAGCTTGCCTAATAGGTAATACAACTTTTCGTCGTCTGAGAGCGATGGATTATCGTGTACAGTAGACTTAAAACTGGCATAAAATAACGGCCATGAGCGTATGTCACCCGAAAAGTTCATCAGCTGAATTGGCGGCAGTGTAGGCCTAGCCTTATGCGGTGCGATACCATCTCGTGAATCCTGTATATTAGTACTCGGTTGCGAATAATGCAATTGAAGTCGTTTAATCCTGCTATACAAAGACTCGAAAGCTACGAGACTCTTATAGTCAGGTTTCGCGGAAGGATTCAATGATAAGGTGCGAGAATTATGGTTATCTAAATTCTTTTCGAATCTAAGACGTAAGGAATCGATTTGTGAAGAAGCGTCAAGGAAACCCAATGCTAAGACGTGGCAATGTGCGCGGTCACCGTTCCCGGGAGGATCTGGAGCTTCCTCTGTGCTCTTGGAGGTATGTGCTGCATGTCCCGTCTTCTCTTGCTCCTTGCCCTATTTGATTGTGCGTACCATACATTTTATACAGTCCACTATTATAATTCTTGATCGAAGATATTCGGTAACATATTGGCGTGATAATTTGTGTGTGGTCCTTCCGACCGGATTTAATTTTCGGTTTCCGACCGAAATTCATCCAGCCGCCCTTATTAGGATACCTTTATAGGCCCTAGTAAGAGATTTTTAGTATATTCATTGCGAATATTACTATAATAACCCGCGTAGGGTAGACATTGCGTCACCCACCTTTTTCGTAGGAAAAACCGCCCGTAACATTGATTTACGTGAATTCCCGCCTAGATATAATATTTATCTACGTATTACATAAATTATATTATATATTTATCCCGCTAATTAATACTATAATCAGTTTTAAAATCGCAATATTCATTGTAATATTTTTCTACCCTCATCTCATTTTAATCACCGCTGTGGCTCGTTCGACCTTACCGCTCGATATAATCCTACCGCGTTACGAAGTCACGCGCTACTGCGCCCTGCGCTTGCGCATTTGCAGTACTTGAATATTACCTACTTTATTTTGCCGCATTTTATTGACCCAATTTATTTTACCTAGTTTTATTTACTTGTATTGCATAATGCCGCCAAAAAAGGTTACTTCACACAGCGAAAGTTCCACTGAGGAACAGCAGGATGCGCAACTAGCCATCATGCAAGCTAAATGTGAAGCTATCTTTGAAATAGTACAAAGTATCTATGATCTATCTTTAAATATTCATTCGAACGCCGCGGATAGGGAAAGTTTCCTTGACGCTTCTTCACAAATCGATTCCTTACGTCTTAGATTCGAAAAGAATTTAGATAACCATAATTCTCGCACCTTATCATTGAATCCTTCCGCGAAACCTGACTATAAGAGTCTCGTAGCTTTCGAGTCTTTGTATAGCAGGATTAAACGACTTCAATTGCATTATTCGCAACCGAGTACTAATATACAGGATTCACGAGATGGTATCGCACCGCATAAGGCTAGGCCTACACTGCCGCCAATTCAGCTGATGAACTTTTCGGGTGACATACGCTCATGGCCGTTATTTTATGCCAGTTTTAAGTCTACTGTACACGATAATCCATCGCTCTCAGACGACGAAAAGTTGTATTACCTATTAGGCAAGCTGACAGGCAAGGCTCAGTCTGCATGCGCAGGTATATCTCCCTGCGCTGAGAATTATGAACTTCTATTGCAAACGCTGATTGATAAATATGAAGATCAGCGAATGCTCGCCTCCGCGTATTTAAATCAAATGTTTGAGTTTAAACCTTTACAATCTGCCTCCGCGACCAACTTTGATTTATTTACAGATAACTTTACTAGTGCAGTACGCGCTTTAAAGAATCTAAAGTTAGATAATCTAACCGACTTAATTTTACTTCATATCGCGCTCAAAAAGATAGACTCAGATACTGTTCGCACTTTCGAGTTGAGTTGTGGTTCTAAAATACCTACTTTCGACAATTTCGTCGATTTTATTTCCGCCCGCGCCAAGGTATTCGAACGCACTCAGCCAGCTCAGCCTACCTCAGGCGCATTGAACGCTCATCGAAATAATAATCGCCGTTCTAATACCGCTCCGCCGCCGAAGTACCAAGCCTACTTGAGTACCACGGCTGACCCGCAGTGCAAATGCCTTTGCACTAATATAACGCATCAACATTTATTTAAATGTACTGATTTTAATAGAATGACTCCTAACGAACGTTTTAATTGTGTGAAGGATAACAATGCGTGTGTGAATTGTCTCAGTTTAAAACACAGAGTTTCTAATTGCTCATCTAATTCTAATTGCCGCGTTTGTAAACAAAAGCATCACACAATGTTACACTTCAAACGTATGGAGACAGGGCGCGAACCTCCGCTAGCCGCGTCGCGACCCGCGCCGCTTACCCCTGCGCCAGTGCAGAGCGATAGCACCGCCGGCCGCGCGCCTCCCGCGCAGCCGCCGCAGCCTCCCCTCGGCCCGAGCGCGCGCTCGGACGTTGCGTTATGTGCTACGTATGCATCTATAGATAACTGCAGCACACCTGATGCGCCCGCGCGTAATAAACAATCTACTATTTTATTATCAACCGCGCAAGTTGTCACTTATGATGCTAAAGGCGAGCGACATATTATTCGTGTGCTATTAGACTCCGCTTCGCAAAGCCACTTCATTACAAAGGAGTGCTGTGATTTGTTAGGTATTCAGCTTCAGGATGCCGAACGTACTATTGTTAAGGGGTTCGGTGGAGCTGAGAAAATAATTAAAACTAATTCAATTGATTTAAAATTTTATTCGCGCTTTGACAACAATATTAATTATAATATTTCGCCGCTAGTTGTTGATCAAATTACTGATTTATTACCTATCGCAGTGGTAGACACCTCCGTCTTATCACACTTATCAGGAATACCGCTCGCGGATGAGAGTTTCGGTTTACCTAATAAAATCGATGCGCTGATCGGAGCCGCTCTCTTCCCGCATCTTCTTCTTCCCGGCGTAGTTCGTGATCTTCGCGACTCGTCGGCGCCCCCTGCTTTACGCACGGTGTTAGGGTACGTTATTATGGGTTCCGTGCCCACGATACCCACACTGCATAACCACCAGGCCTTGACATGTTGCCTCGCTCAAGAGCCTGCCGCTATTGACTCATTAGTCAGGCGATTCTGGGAGCTCGAAGAGCTTCCCTCCGCACCGCCCTTTCATCATCCCTCCGATGTTGAATGCGAAGAATTTTATAAATCGACTACGACCCGCGATCCCGTTACTGGTAGATACGTTGTAGGCCTACCATTTAACGATGATGTTTATTCTCTCGGAGATTCTTTCGATACCGCTCGTAAAAGATTCATGTGCCTCGAAAGAAAGCTAGAAGCTTCACCTAAACTTAGGTCGGCATATGATGACGTCATTAATGAATACCTCGCTAAAGATTATATTGCCCCCGCGCCTCCGTACGATTGTCATGACCCCGTTCCTATATACGTAATACCGCATCATGGAGTCGTCCGCGAGGACAAGACATCCACTCGACTTCGCATGGTGCTGGATGCTAGCAGTAAGACTAGCAGCCGCTCCCGACGTTCGCTGAATGACATCCTGTATTCAGGACCGAACTTGCAAGGTGATTTATTTCAAATTATTTTGAACTTCCGCTTACACGCAGTCGCAATGACCGCTGACTGTCGCCAGCAGTTCCTGCAAATTGTTGTTCGCGAATCTGACCGTCGTTACCAGTGCTTCTTGTACCGGTCCCGCCCGCAAGACCCTCTCGTGTTGTACCACTTCAATCGTGTATGCTTTGGGTTATCGTCGAGTCCATACCATGCACTGCGCACGGTTCGACAGCTCGTCGACGATGACGGCGCTAATTATCCGATCGCGAGTAGCATTGTGCCTACTTCGTTGTTTATGGATGACCTTGCCTTCTCGCTTCCTAGCGAACGAGAAGCGGTCCAAGCGTCTCAGCAACTGATTGAACTATTTAAAGGTGCACAGTGGGAACTTGTCAAATGGAACAGTAACAGTCGATCCGTCTTAAATAATCTACCCGCTTCTCACAGACTTCCTACTGAGGTGGAGTTTGATAAGGCCGTCCAACATAAAATATTAGGCTTGCACTGGTCCACAGATAATGACACATTCTACTTTAAAATTACTTCTCCCGCCGAAGTGAAGTGCACTAAGCGCTCCATTTTGTCCACCGTCGCCCGCTTGTGGGATATAATGGGTTTCGTTGCCCCCACAGTTGTGTATGCCAAGATGTTAATAAAACAGCTTTGGCAGCTTAATCTCGATTGGGACGATACACCGCCACTGCACATCATTAAGATGTGGCATCAGTTCTGCGTTGAATTACCGGCTCTTAATAACTTACGCATCCCGCGACACGTAGGCGTGTCCGCAGACTATGACGTCACCCTATTGGGGTTTTCTGATGCTAGTTTCCAGGCTTACGGTGCTGTAGTGTACCTGCACGTGAGCACCCCTACTGGCAATACGGTCCAGCTTGTGTGCGCGAAGACTAAGGTCGCACCTACCAAGCCACTTTCAATCGCTCGTCTTGAGCTTTGTGGAGCCGTCTTATTGTCAAAGTTGCTTCGTACTGTTCACGACAATTATTCTCGCGGCCTCCCTATCAAGATTTACGCGTTCATCGACTCTAAAGTTGCGCTATATTGGATTAAGAGTTCGCCACACAGGTGGCAAACGTTCGTTGCAAACCGCGTTGTTCAGGTCACGGACAATATTCCAGCTGACAACTTTTATCATGTCGCGGGTACTGAGAACCCCGCTGACATACTTTCGCGTGGCATTACGCCACATAAGCTTATCTCGCACCCTCTGTGGCTCCACGGGCCCCAGTGGGCATCATCAAGTCCGTCTGAGTGGCCGCTTAAGAGCCTCCTCGTAAGAGCATCCTGTATCCTCCTCCTCGACTTCGACCGGATTTAATTTTCCGTTTTTCCGGCCGAAATTCATCCAGCCGCCCTTATTAGGATACTTTTATAGGCCCTATTAAGAGATTTTTAGTGTATTCATTGCGAATATTACTATAATAACCCGCGTAGGGTAGACATTGCGTCACCCACCTATTTCGTAGGAAAAACCGCCCGTAACATTGAGTTACGTGAATTCCCGCCTAGATATAATATTTATCTACGTATTACATAAATTACATTATATATTTATCCCGCTAATTAATACTATAATCAGTTTTAAAATTGCAATATTCATTGTAATATATTTCTACCCTCATCTCATTTTAATCACCGCTGTGGCTCGTTCGACCTTACCGCTCGATATAATCCTACCGCGTTACGAAGTCACGCGCTACGCCCTGCGCTTGCGCATTTGCAGTACTTGAATATTACCTACTTTATTTTGCCGCATTTTATTGACCTAATTTATTTTACCTAGTTTTATTTACTTGTATTGCATAATGCCGCCAAAAAAGGTTACTTCACACAGCGAAAGTTCCACTGAGGAACAGCAGGATGCGCAACTAGCCATCATGCAAGCTAAATGTGAAGCTATCTTTGAAATAGTACAAAGTATCTATGATCTATCTTTAAATATTCATTCGAACGCCGCGGATAGGGAAAGTTTCCTTGACGCTTCTTCACAAATCGATTCCTTACGTCTTAGATTCGAAAAGAATTTAGATAACCATAATTCTCGCACCTTATCATTGAATCCTTCCGCGAAACCTGACTATAAGAGTCTCGTAGCTTTCGAGTCTTTGTATAGCAGGATTAAACGACTTCAATTGCATTATTCGCAACCGAGTACTAATATACAGGATTCACGAGATGGTATCGCACCGCATAAGGCTAGGCCTACACTGCCGCCAATTCAGCTGATGAACTTTTCGGGTGACATACGCTCATGGCCGTTATTTTATGCCAGTTTTAAGTCTACTGTACACGATAATCCATCGCTCTCAGACGACGAAAAGTTGTATTACCTATTAGGCAAGCTGACAGGCAAGGCTCAGTCTGCATGCGCAGGTATATCTCCCTGCGCTGAGAATTATGAACTTCTATTGCAAACGCTGATTGATAAATATGAAGATCAGCGAATGCTTGCCTCCGCGTATTTAAATCAAATGTTTGAGTTTAAACCTTTACAATCTGCCTCCGCGACCAACTTTGATTTATTTACAGATAACTTTACTAGTGCAGTACGCGCTTTAAAGAATCTAAAGTTAGATAATCTAACCGACTTAATTTTACTTCATATCGCGCTCAAAAAGATAGACTCAGATACTGTTCGCGCTTTCGAGTTGAGTTGTGGTTCTAAAATACCTACTTTCGACAATTTCGTCGATTTTATTTCCGCCCGCGCTAAGGTATTCGAACGCACTCAGCCATCTCAGCCTACCTCAGGCGCATTGAACGCTCATCGAAATAATAATCGCCGTTCTAATACCGCTCCGCCGCCGAAGTACCAAGCCTACTTGAGTACCACGGCTGACCCGCAGTGCAAATGCCTTTGCACTAATATAACGCATCAACATTTATTTAAATGTTCTGATTTTAATAGAATGACTCCTAACGAACGTTTTAATTGCGTGAAGGATAACAATGCGTGTGTGAATTGTCTCAGTTTAAAACACAGAGTTTCTAATTGCTCATCTAATTCTAATTGCCGCGTTTATTTGTGGGGAAAATTACAAAAGCACAATGCTTGACTGCGGTACAACAATTTATCGAATCGTCAGCACAATTCGCGCGGATGCGTCTACGGCCATCTTTTTTCGCAAGACGTTCAAGACTGTATGCGTTTTCTGCAGTAGCCGCTAGAGGGCTACCCGGCGGTGCGGTAGTGTTTGCATGTTTGGGTGGGAAAATGGGATAAAGGAATGTACCATAATATCAATTTATTTATCGTTAATTAAAGTTAAATAACTTGGCGTTACCATTTCCACCCGCCCTTAAAGGGTCACCTTTAAAAGGACAACCATAAGGCGAGAAAATAATAGAACTATGACTCTAGGATAAAGCGCTCAATGCGCGCGGGGCGATATATATTGTCCGTAGAGTCACGGCGAAGCGGGAGTATATATTACAAATTTATAGATAAGCGGTGCGGTATAAATAAAATAATAATGATAATAATATAGCGGTAAATATATAAAACTAACAACTAATTTGCGGGGCGAATAATTTACTGTTTTGGGAGAGGGCATAAGCGAACGACTGGGCGGAGGTAAGTTCCCTTGGCGGTTCTCACAGTCGTGACGCGTACGATTCCATCTTTAGAGGGATGAACTTTCTCTACAAAGTGCTGGCCTTGCAGAGCGCGGAGCATTTTATATTCAGCGAGTTGAATATCATCGGCAGTCACTGCAGTAGTGCTGCGGCGGGGCAATAACTTAGCAAACTTACAAACGTACACAATTATACGAAAACGCTTATTCCGTGAGGAAGTGCGGAGAGCGAGTTCATGTAAAGCGCAATGCTTTACAGGCGTACACACGGGGTGCGCCAGTACCTTTTGCTCAGGTATGTCTGCAATAGACTGTCCGTCGAGGCTCTTAAGCGGCCACTCAGATGGACTTGAAGATGCCCACTGGGGCCCGTGGAGCCACAGAGGGTGCGAGATAAGCTTAAGTGGCGTAATGCCACGCGAAAGTATGTCAGCGGGGTTCTCAGTACCCGCGACATGATAAAAGTTGCCAGCTGGAATATTGTCCGTGACCTGAACAACGCGGTTTGCGACAAACGTTTGCCACCTGTGTGGCGAACTCTTAATCCAATATAGCGCGACTTTAGAGTCGATGAACGCGTAAATCTTGATTGGGAGGCTGCGAGAATAATTGTCGTGAACAGTACGAAGCAACTTTGACAATAAGACGGCTCCACAAAGCTCGAGACGAGCGATTGAAAGCGGCTTGGTAGGTGCGACTTTAGTCTTCGCGCACACCAGCTGGACCGTATTGCCAGTAGGGGCGCTCACGTGTAGGTACACTACAGCACCGTAAGCCTGGAGACTGGCATCAGAAAACCCCAATAGGGTGACGTCATAGTCTGCGGACACGCCTACGTGTCGTGGGATGCGTAAGTTATTAAGAGCCGGTAATTCAACGCAGAACTGGTGCCACATCTTAATGATGTGCAGTGGCGGTATATCGTCCCAATCGAGATTAAGCTGCCAAAGCTGTTTTATTAACATCTTGGCATACACAACTGTGGGGGCAACGAAACCCATTATATCCCACAAGCGGGCGACGGTGGACAAAATGGAGCGCTTAGTGCACTTCACTTCGGCGGGAGAAGTAATTTTAAAGTAGAATGTGTCATTATCTGTGGACCAGTGCAAGCCTAATATTTTATGTTGCACGGCCTTATCAAACTCCACCTCAGTAGGAAGTCTGTGAGAAGCGGGTAGATTATTTAAGACGGATCGACTGTTACTGTTCCATTTGACAAGTTCCCACTGTGCACCTTTAAATAGTTCAATCAGTTGCTGAGACGCTTGGACCGCTTCTCGTTCGCTAGGAAGCGAGAAGGCAAGGTCATCCATAAACAACGAAGTAGGCACAATGCTACTCGCGATCGGATAATTAGCGCCGTCATCGTCGACGAGCTGTCGAACCGTGCGCAGTGCATGGTATGGACTCGACGATAACCCAAAGCATACACGATTGAAGTGGTACAACACGAGAGGGTCTTGCGGGCGGAACCGGTACAAGAAGCACTGGTAGCGACGGTCAGATTCGCGAACAACAATTTGCAGGAACTGCTGGCGACAGTCAGCGGTCATTGCGACTGCGTGTAAGCGGAAGTTCAAAATAATTTGAAATAAATCACCTTGCAAGTTCGGTCCTGAATACAGGATGTCATTCAGCGAACGTCTGGAGCGGCTGCTAGTCTTACTGCTAGCATCCAGCACCATGCGAAGTCGAGTGGATGTCTTGTCCTCGCGGACGACTCCATGATGCGGTATTACGTATATAGGAACGGGGTCATGACAATCGTACGGAGGCGCGGGGGCAATATAATCTTTAGCGAGGTATTCATTAATGACGTCATCATATGCCGACCTAAGTTTAGGTGAAGCTTCTAGCTTTCTTTCGAGGCACATGAATCTTTTACGAGCGGTCTCGAAAGAATCTCCGAGAGAATAAACATCATCGTTAAATGGTAGGCCTACAACGTATCTACCAGTAACGGGATCGCGGGTCGTAGTCGATTTATAAAACTCTTCACATTCAACATCGGACGGATGATGAAAGGGCGGTGCGGAGGGAAGCTCTTCGAGCTCCCAGAATCGCCTGACTAATGAGTCAATAGCGGCAGGCTCTTGAGCGAGGCAACATGTCAAGGCCTGGTGGTTATGCAGTGTGGATATCGTGGGCACGGAACCCATAATAACGTACCCTAACACCGTGCGTAAAGCAGGGGGCGCCGACGAGTCGCGAAGATCACGAACTACGCCGGGGAGAAGAAGATGCGGGAAGAGAGCGGCTCCGATCAGCGCATCGATTTTATTAGGTAAACCGAAACGCTCATCCGCGAGCGGTATTCCTGATAAGTGTGATAAGACGGAGGTGTCTACCACTGCGGTAGGTAATAAATCAGTAATTTGATCAACAACTAGCGGCGAAATATTATAATTAATGTTGTTGTCAAAGCGCGAATAAAATTTTAAATCAATCGAGTTAGTTTTAATTATTTTCTCAGCTCCACCGAACCCCTTAACAATAGTACGTTCGGCATCCTGAAGCTGAATTCCTAACAAATCACAGCACTCCTTTGTAATGAAGTGGCTTTGCGAAGCGGAGTCTAATAGCACGCGAATAACATGTCGCTCGCCTTTAGCATCATAAGCGACAACTTGCGCGGTTGATAATAAAATAGTAGATTGTTTATTACGCGCGGGCGCATCAGGTGTGCTGCAGTTATCTATAGATGCATACGTAGCACATAACGCAACGTCCGAGCGCGCGCTCGGGCCGAGGGGAGGCTGCGGCGGCTGCGCGGGAGGCGCGCGGCCGGCGGCGATATCGCGCTGCACTGGCGCAGGGGTAAGCGGCGCGGGTCGCGATGCGGCTAGCGAAGGTTCGCGCCCTGTCTCCATACGTTTGAAGTGTAACATTGTGTGATGCCTTTGTTTACAAACGCGGCAATTAGAATTAGATGAGCAATTAGAAACTCTGTGTTTTAAACTGAGACAATTCACACATGCATTGTTATCCTTCACACAATTAAAACGTTCGTTAGGAGTCATTCTATTAAAATCAGAACATTTAAATAAATGTTGATGCGTTATATTAGTGCAAAGGCATTTGCACTGCGGGTCAGCCGTGGTACTCAAGTAGGCTTGGTACTTCGGCGGCGGAGCGGTATTAGAACGGCGATTATTATTATTTTTACGAGTATTCAACGCGCCTGAGGTAGGCTGAGCTGGCTGAGTGCGTTCGAATACCTTGGCGCGGGCGGAAATAAAATCGACGAAATTGTCGAAAGTAGGTATTTTAGAACCACAACTCAACTCGAAAGCGCGAACAGTATCTGAGTCTATCTTTTTGAGCGCGATATGAAGTATAATTAAGTCAATTAGATTATCTAATTTCAGATTCTTTAAAGCACGTACTGCACTAATAAAGTTATCTGTAAATAAATCAAAGTTTGTCGCGGAGGCAGATTGTAAAGGTTTAAACTCAAACATTTGATTTAAATACGCGGAGGCGAGCATTCGCTGATCTTCATATTTGTCAATCAGCGTTTGCAATAGAAGTTCATAATTCTCAGCGCAGGGAGATATACCTGCGCATGCAGACTGAGCCTTGCCTGTCAACTTGCCTAATAGGTAATACAACTTTTCGTCGTCTGAGAGCGATGGATTATCGTGTACAGTAGACTTAAAACTGGCATAAAATAACGGCCATGAGCGTATGTCACCCGAAAAGTTCATCAGCTGAATTGGCGGCAGTGTAGGCCTAGCCTTATGCGGTGCGATACCATCTCGTGAATCCTGTATATTAGTACTCGGTTGCGAATAATGCAATTGAAGTCGTTTAATCCTGCTATACAAAGACTCGAAAGCTACGAGGCTCTTATAGTTAGGTTTCGCGGAAGGATTCAATTATAAGGTGCGAGAATTATGATTATCTAAATTCTTTTCGAATCTAAGACGTAAGGAATCGATTTGTGAAGAAGCGTCAAGGAAACTTTCCCTATCCGCGGCGTTCGAATGAATATTTAAAGATAGATCATAGATACTTTGTACTATTTCAAAGATAGCTTCACATTTAGCTTGCATGATGGCTAGTTGCGCATCCTGCTGTTCCTCAGTGGAACTTTCGCTGTGTGAAGTAACCTTTTTTGGCGGCATTATGCAATACAAGTAAATAAAACTAGGTAAAATAAATTATGTCAATAAAATGCGGCAAAATAAAGTAGGTAATATTCAAGTACTGCAAATGCGCAAGCGCAGGGCGTTGCGCGTGACTTCGTAACGCGGTAGGATTATATCGAGCGGTAAGGTCGAACGAGCCACAGCGGTGATTAAAGTAAGATGAGGGTAGAAAAATATTACAATGAATATTGCGATTTTAAAACTGATTATAGTATTAATTAGCGGGATAAATATATAATATAATTTATGTAATACGTAGATAAATATTATATCTAGGCGGGAATTCACGTAACTCAATGTTACGGGCGGTTTTTCCTAAGAATAAGGTGGGTGACGCAATGTCTACCCTACGCGGGTTATTATAGTAATATTCGCAATGAATACACTAAAAATCTCTTAATAGGGCCTATAAAAGTATCCTAATAAGGGCGGCTGGATGAATCTCGGTCGGAAAGAACCGAAAATTAAATCCGGTCGGAAGGACCACACACAAATGATCACGCCAATATGTTACCGAATATCTTCGATCAAGAATTATAATAGTGGACTGTATAAAATGTATGGTACGCACAATCAAATAGGGCAAGGAGCAAGAGAAGACGGGACATGCAGCACATACCTCCAAGAGCACAGAGGAAGCTCCAGATCCTCCCGGGAACGGCGACCGCGGCGGGCCCGCCACACACACGAAAAAGTCCTGGTATCCAGAGTTCTCAAACACCATCAACAGCACAGTATTCGATTGCACTCGCGGAAGCGCGATTATTTGTGGGGAAAATTACAAAAGCACAATGCTTGACCGCGGTACAACAATTTATCGAATCGTCAGCACAATTCGCGCGGATGCGTCTACGGCCATCTTTTTTGGCAAGACATTCACTCGACTTCGCATGGTGCTGGATGCTAGCAGTAAGACTAGCAGCCGCTCCAGACGTTCGCTGAATGACATCCTGTATTCTCGAGGAGGAGTCGAGGTCGAAGTTAAATCGAATCGTCAGCACAATTCGCGCGGATGCGTCTACGGCCATCTTTTTTGGCAAGACGTTCAAGACTGTATGCGTTTTCTGCAGTAGCCGCTAGAGGGCTACCCGGCGGTGCGGTAGTGTTTGCATGTTTGGGTGGGAAAATGGGCTAAAGGAATGTACCATAATATCAATTTAATTATCGTTAACTTAAGTTAAATAACTTGGCGTTACCATTTCCACCCGCCCTTAAAGGGTCACCTTTAAAAGGACAACCATAAGGCGAGAAAATAATAGAACTATGACTCTAGGATAGAGCGTTTAATGCGCGCGGGGCGATATATAAAGTCCGTAGAGTCACGGCGAAGCGGGAGTATATATTACAATTTTATAGATAAGCGGTGCGGTATAAATAAAATAATAATAATAATATAGCGGTAGATATATAAACTAACAACTAATTTGCGGGGCAAATAATTTACTGTTTTGGAAGAGGGCATAAGCGAACGACTGGGCGGAGGTAAGTTCCCTTGGCGGTTCTCACAGTCGTGACGCGTACGATTCCATCTTTAGAGGGATGAACTTTCTCTACAAAGTGCTGGCCTTGCAGAGCGCGGAGCATTTTATATTCAGCGAGTTGAATATCATCGGCAGTCACTGCAGTAGTGCTGCGGCGGGGCAATAACTTAGCAAACTTACAAACGTACACAATTATACGAAAACGCTTATTCCGTGAGGAAGTGCGGAGAGCGAGTTCATGTAAAGCGCAATGCTTTACAGGCGTACACACGGGGTGCGCCAGTACCTTTTGCTCAGGTATGTCTGCAATAGACTGTCCGCCGAGGCTCTTAAGCGGCCACTCAGATGGACTTGAAGATGCCCACTGGGGCCCGTGGAGCCACAGAGGGTGCGAGATAAGCTTAAGTGGCGTAATGCCACGCGAAAGTATGTCAGCGGGGTTCTCAGTACCCGCGACATGATAAAAGTTGCCAGCTGGAATATTGTCCGTGACCTGAACAACGCGGTTTGCGACAAACGTTTGCCACCTGTGTGGCGAACTCTTAATCCAATATAGCGCGACTTTAGAGTCGATGAACGCGTAAATCTTGATTGGGAGGCTGCGAGAATAATTGTCGTGAACAGTACGAAGCAACTTTGACAATAAGACGGCTTCACAAAGCTCGAGACGAGCGATTGAAAGCGGCTTGGTAGGTGCTACTTTAGTCTTCGCGCACACCAGCTGGACCGTATTGCCAGTAGGGGCGCTCACGTGTAGGTACACTACAGCACCGTAAGCCTGGAGACTGGCATCAGAAAACCCCAATAGGGTGACGTCATAGTCTGCGGACACGCCTACGTGTCGTGGGATGCGTAAGTTATTAAGAGCCGGTAATTCAACGCAGAACTGGTGCCACATCTTAATGATGTGCAGTGGCGGTATATCGTCCCAATCGAGATTAAGCTGCCAAAGCTGTTTTATTAACATCTTGGCATACACAACTGTGGGGGCAACGAAACCCATTATATCCCACAAGCGGGCGACGGTGGACAAAATGGAGCGCTTAGTGCACTTCACTTCGGCGGGAGAAGTAATTTTAAAGTAGAATGTGTCATTATCTGTGGACCAGTGCAAGCCTAATATTTTATGTTGCACGGCCTTATCAAACTCCACCTCAGTAGGAAGTCTGTGAGAAGCGGGTAGATTATTTAAGACGGATCGACTGTTACTGTTCCATTTGACAAGTTCCCACTGTGCACCTTTAAATAGTTCAATCAGTTGCTGAGACGCTTGGACCGCTTCTCGTTCGCTAGGAAGCGAGAAGGCAAGGTCATCCATAAACAACGAAGTAGGCACAATGCTACTCGCGATCGGATAATTAGCGCCGTCATCGTCGACGAGCTGTCGAACCGTGCGCAGTGCATGGTATGGACTCGACGATAACCCAAAGCATACACGATTGAAGTGGTACAACACGAGAGGGTCTTGCGGGCGGGACCGGTACAAGAAGCACTGGTAACGACGGTCAGATTCGCGAACAACAATTTGCAGGAACTGCTGGCGACAGTCAGCGGTCATTGCGACTGCGTGTAAGCGGAAGTTCAAAATAATTTGAAATAAATCACCTTGCAAGTTCGGTCCTGAATACAGGATGTCATTCAGCGAACGTCGGGAGCGGCTGCTAGTCTTACTGCTAGCATCCAGCACCATGCGAAGTCGAGTGGATGTCTTGTCCTCGCGGACGACTCCATGATGCGGTATTACGTATATAGGAACGGGGTCATGACAATCGTACGGAGGCGCGGGGGCAATATAATCTTTAGCGAGGTATTCATTAATGACGTCATCATATGCCGACCTAAGTTTAGGTGAAGCTTCTAGCTTTCTTTCGAGGCACATGAATCTTTTACGAGCGGTATCGAAAGAATCTCCGAGAGAATAAACATCATCGTTAAATGGTAAGCCTACAACGTATCTACCAGTAACGGGATCGCGGGTCGTAGTCGATTTATAAAATTCTTCGCATTCAACATCGGAGGGATGATGAAAGGGCGGTGCGGAGGGAAGCTCTTCGAGCTCCCAAAATCGCCTGACTAATGAGTCAATAGCGGAAGGCTCTTGAGCGAGGCAACATGTCAAGGCCTGGTGGTTATGCAGTGTGGGTATCGTGGGCACGGAACCCATAATAACGTACCCTAACACCGTGCGTAAAGCAGGGGGCGCCGACGAGTCGCAAAGATCACGAACTACGCCGGGGAGAAGAAGATGCGGGAAGAGAGCGGCTCCGATCAGCGCATCGATTTTATTAGGTAAACCGAAACTCTCATCCGCGAGCGGTATTCCTGATAAGTGTGATAAGACGGAGGTGTCTACCACTGCGGTAGGTAATAAATCAGTAATTTGATCAACAACTAGCGGCGAAATATTATAATTAATGTTGTTGTCAAAGCGCGAATAAAATTTTAAATCAATCGAGTTAGTTTTAATTATTTTCTCAGCTCCACCGAACCCCTTAACAATAGTACGTTCGGCATCCTGAAGCTGAATTCCTAACAAATCACAGCACTCCTTTGTAATGAAGTGGCTTTGCGAAGCGGAGTCTAATAGCACGCGAATAATATGTCGCTCGCCTTTAGCATCATAAGCGACAACTTGCGCGGTTGATAATAAAATAGTAGATTGTTTATTACGCGCGAGCGCATCAGGTGAGCTGCAGTTATCTATAGATGCATAAGTAGCACATAACGCAACGTCCGAGCGCGCGCTCGGGCCGAGGGGAGGCTGCGGCGGCTGCGCGGGAGGCGCGCGGCCGGCGGCGATATCGCGCTGCACTGGCGCAGGGGTAAGCGGCGCGGGTCGCGACGCGGCTAGCGGAGGTTCGCGCCCTGTCTCCATACGTTTGAAGTGTAACATTGTGTGATGCTTTTGTTTACAAACGCGGCAATTAGAATTAGATGAGCAATTAGAAACTCTGTGTTTTAAACTGAGACAATTCACACACGCATTGTTATACTTCACACAATTAAAACGTTCGATGGGAGACATTCTATTAAAATCAGTACATTTAAATAAATGTTGATGCGTTATATTAGTGCAAAGGCATTTGCACTGCGGGTCAGCCGTGGTACTCAAGTAGGCTTGGTACTTCGGCGGCGGAGCGGTATTAGAACGGCGATTATTATTATTTTTACGAGTATTCAACGCGCCTGAGGTAGGCTGAGCTGGCTGAGTGCGTTCGAATACCTTGGCGCGGGCGGAAATAAAATCGACGAAATTGTCGAAAGTAGGTATTTTAGAACCACAACTCAACTCGAAAGCGCGAACAGTATCTGAGTCTATCTTTTTGAGCGCGATATGAAGTATAATTAAGTCAGTTAGATTATCTAATTTCAAATTCTTTAAAGCACGTACTGCACTAGTAAAGTTATCTGTAAATAAATCAAAGTTGGTCGCGGAGGCAGATTGTAAAGGTTTAAACTCAAACATTTGATTTAAATACGCGGAGGCGAGCATTCGCTGATCTTCATATTTATCAATCAGCGTTTGCAATAGAAGTTCATAATTCTCAGCGCAGGGAGATATACCTGCGCATGCAGACTGAGCCTTGCCTGTCAGCTTGCCTAATAGGTAATACAACTTTTCGTCGTCTGAGAGCGATGGATTATCGTGTACAGTAGACTTAAAACTGGCATAAAATAACGGCCATGAGCGTATGTCACCCGAAAAGTTCATCAGCTGAATTGGCGGCAGTGTAGGCCTAGCCTTATGCGGTGCGATACCATCTCGTGAATCCTGTATATTAGTACTCGGTTGCGAATAATGCAATTGAAGTCGTTTAATCCTGCTATACAAAGACTCGAAAGCTACGAGACTCTTATAGTCAGGTTTCGCGGAAGGATTCAATGATAAGGTGCGAGAATTATGGTTATCTAAATTCTTTTCGAATCTAAGACGTAAGGAATCGATTTGTGAAGAAGCGTCAAGGAAACCTTCCCTATCCGCGGCGTTCGAATGAATATTTAAAGATAGATCATAGATACTTTGTACTATTTCAAAGATAGCTTCACATTTAGCTTGCATGATGGCTAGTTGCGCATCCTGCTGTTCCTCAGTGGAGCTTTCGCTGTGTGAAGTAACCTTTTTTGGCGGCATTATGCAATACAAGTAAATAAAACTAGGTAAAATAAATTAGGTCAATAAAATGCGGCAAAATAAAGTAGGTAATATTCAAGTACTGCAAATGCGCAAGCGCAGGGCGTAGCGCGTGACTTCGTAACGCGGTAGGATTATATCGAGCGGTAAGGTCGAACGAGCCACAGCGGTGATTAAAATGAGATGAGGGTAGAAATATATTACAATGAATATTGCAATTTTAAAACTGATTATAGTATTAATTAGCGGGATAAATATATAATGTAATTTATGTAATACGTAGATAAATATTATATCTAGGCGGGAATTCACGTAACTCAATGTTACGGGCGGTTTTTCCTACGAAATAGGTGGGTGACGCAATGTCTACCCTACGCGGGTTATTATAGTAATATTCGCAATGAATACACTAAAAATCTCTTAATAGGGCCTATAAAAGTATCCTAATAAGGGCGGCTGGATGAATCTCGGTCGGAAAGAACCGAAAATTAAATCCGGCTCGAAGGACCACACACAAAATGATCACGCCAATATGTTACCGAATATCTTCGATCAAGAATTATAATAGTGGACTGTATAAAATGTATGGTACGCACAATCAAATAGGGCAAGGAGCAAGAGAAGACGGGACATGCAGCACATACCTCCAAGAACACAGAGGAAGCTCCAGATCCTCCCGGGAACGGCGACCGCGGCGGGCCCGCCACACACACGAAAAGTCCTGGTATCCAGAGTCCTCAAACACCATCAACGACACAGTATTCGATTGCACTCGCGGAAGCACGATTATTTGTGGGGAAAATTACAAAAGCACAATGCTTGACTGCGGTACAACAATTTATCGAATCGTCAGCACAATTCGCGCGGATGCGTCTACGGCCATCTTTTTTGGCAAGACGTTCAAGACTGTATGCGTTTTCTGCAGTAGCCGCTAGAGGGCTACCCGGCGGTGCGGTAGTGTTTGCATGTTTGGGTGGGAAAATGGGCTAAAGGAATGTACCATAATATCAATTTAATGCGCACAAAATAATTTGAAATAAATCACCTTGCAAGTTCGGTCCTGCATACAGGATGTCATTCAGCGAACGTCGGGAGCGGCTGCTAGTCTTACTGCTAGCATCCAGCACCATGCGAAGTCGAGTGGATGTCTTGTCCTCGCGGACGACTCCATGATGCGGTATTACGTATATAGGAACGGGGTCATGACAATCGTACGGAGGCGCGGGGGCAATATAATCTTTAGCGAGGTATTCATTAATGACGTCATCATATGCCGACCTAAGTTTAGGTGAAGCTTCCAGCTTTCTTTCGAGGCACATGAATCTTTTACGAGCGGTATCGAAAGAATCTCCGAGAGAATAAACATCATCGTTAAATGGTAGGCCTACAACGTATCTACCAGTAACGGGATCGCGGGTCGTAGTCGATTTATAAAATTCTTCGCATTCAACATCGGAGGGATGATGAAAGGGCGGTGCGGAGGGAAGCTCTTCGAGCTCCCAGAATCGCCTGACTAATGAGTCAATAGCGGCAGGCTCTTGAGCGAGGCAACATGTCAAGGCCTGGTGGTTATGCAGTGTGGGTATCGTGGGCACGGAACCCATAATAACGTACCCTAACACCGTGCGTAAAGCAGGGGGCGCCGACGTGTCGCGAAGATCACGAACTACGCCGGGCAGAAGAAGATGCGGGAAGAGAGCGGCTCCAATCAGCGCATCGATTTTATTAGGTAAACCGAAACTCTCATCCGCGAGCGGTATTCCTGATAAGTGTGATAAGACGGAGGTGTCTACCACTGCGGTAGGTAATAAATCAGTAATTTGATCAACAACTAACGGCGAAATATTATAATTAATATTGTTGTCAAAGCGCGAATAAAATTTTAAATCAATTGAATTAGTTTTAATTATTTTCTCAGCTCCACCGAACCCCTTAAAAATAGTACGTTCGGCATCCTGAAGCTGAATACCTAACAAATCACAGCACTCCTTTGTAATGAAGTGGCTTTGCGAAGCGGAGTCTAATAGCACGCGAATAACATGTCGCTCGCCTTTAGCATCATAAGCGACAACTTGCGCGGTTGATAATAAAATAGTAGATTGTTTATTACGCGCGGGCGCATCAGGTGTGCTGCAGTTATCTATAGATGCATACGTAGCACATAACGCAACGTCCGAGCGCGCGCTCGGGCCGAGGGGAGGCTGCGGCGGCTGCGCGGGAGGCGCGCGGCCGGCGGCGATATCGCGCTGCACTGGCGCAGGGGTAAGCGGCGCGGGTCGCGATGCGGCTAGCGAAGGTTCGCGCCCTGTCTCCATACGTTTGAAGTGTAACATTGTGTGATGCCTTTGTTTACAAACGCGGCAATTAGAATTAGATGAGCAATTAGAAACTCTGTGTTTTAAACTGAGACAATTCACACATGCATTGTTATCCTTCACACAATTAAAACGTTCGTTAGGAGTCATTCTATTAAAATCAGAACATTTAAATAAATGTTGATGCGTTATATTAGTGCAAAGGCATTTGCACTGCGGGTCAGCCGTGGTACTCAAGTAGGCTTGGTACTTCGGCGGCGGAGCGGTATTAGAACGGCGATTATTATTATTTTTACGAGTATTCAACGCGCCTGAGGTAGGCTGAGCTGGCTGAGTGCGTTCGAATACCTTGGCGCGGGCGGAAATAAAATCGACGAAATTGTCGAAAGTAGGTATTTTAGAACCACAACTCAACTCGAAAGCGCGAACAGTATCTGAGTCTATCTTTTTGAGCGCGATATGAAGTATAATTAAGTCAGTTAGATTATCTAATTTCAAATTCTTTAAAGCACGTACTGCACTAGTAAAGTTATCTGTAAATAAATCAAAGTTGGTCGCGGAGGCAGATTGTAAAGGTTTAAACTCAAACATTTGATTTAAATACGCGGAGGCGAGCATTCGCTGATCTTCATATTTATCAATCAGCGTTTGCAATAGAAGTTCATAATTCTCAGCGCAGGGAGATATACCTGCGCATGCAGACTGAGCCTTGCCTGTCAGCTTGCCTAATAGGTAATACAACTTTTCGTCGTCTGAGAGCGATGGATTATCGTGTACAGTAGACTTAAAACTGGCATAAAATAACGGCCATGAGCGTATGTCACCCGAAAAGTTCATCAGCTGAATTGGCGGCAGTGTAGGCCTAGCCTTATGCGGTGCGATACCATCTCGTGAATCCTGTATATTAGTACTCGGTTGCGAATAATGCAATTGAAGTCGTTTAATCCTGCTATACAAAGACTCGAAAGCTACGAGACTCTTATAGTCAGGTTTCGCGGAAGGATTCAATGATAAGGTGCGAGAATTATGGTTATCTAAATTCTTTTCGAATCTAAGACGTAAGGAATCGATTTGTGAAGAAGCGTCAAGGAAACCTTCCCTATCCGCGGCGTTCGAATGAATATTTAAAGATAGATCATAGATACTTTGTACTATTTCAAAGATAGCTTCACATTTAGCTTGCATGATGGCTAGTTGCGCATCCTGCTGTTCCTCAGTGGAGCTTTCGCTGTGTGAAGTAACCTTTTTTGGCGGCATTATGCAATACAAGTAAATAAAACTAGGTAAAATAAATTAGGTCAATAAAATGCGGCAAAATAAAGTAGGTAATATTCAAGTACTGCAAATGCGCAAGCGCAGGGCGTAGCGCGTGACTTCGTAACGCGGTAGGATTATATCGAGCGGTAAGGTCGAACGAGCCACAGCGGTGATTAAAATGAGATGAGGGTAGAAATATATTACAATGAATATTGCAATTTTAAAACTGATTATAGTATTAATTAGCGGGATAAATATATAATGTAATTTATGTAATACGTAGATAAATATTATATCTAGGCGGGAATTCACGTAACTCAATGTTACGGGCGGTTTTTCCTACGAAATAGGTGGGTGACGCAATGTCTACCCTACGCGGGTTATTATAGTAATATTCGCAATGAATACACTAAAAATCTCTTAATAGGGCCTATAAAAGTATCCTAATAAGGGCGGCTGGATGAATCTCGGTCGGAAAGAACCGAAAATTAAATCCGGTCGGAAGGACCACACACAAATGATCACGCCAATATGTTACCGAATATCTTCGATCAAGAATTATAATAGTGGACTGTATAAAATGTATGGTACGCACAATCAAATAGGGCAAGGAGCAAGAGAAGACGGGACATGCAGCACATACCTCCAAGAGCACAGAGGAAGCTCCAGATCCTCCCGGGAACGGCGACCGCGGCGGGCCCGCCACACACACGAAAAAGTCCTGGTATCCAGAGTTCTCAAACACCATCAACAGCACAGTATTCGATTGCACTCGCGGAAGCGCGATTATTTGTGGGGAAAATTACAAAAGCACAATGCTTGACCGCGGTACAACAATTTATCGAATCGTCAGCACAATTCGCGCGGATGCGTCTACGGCCATCTTTTTTGGCAAGACATTCAAGACTGTATGCGTTTTCTGCAGTAGCCGCTAGAGGGCTACCCGGCGGTGCGGTAGTGTTTGCATGTTTGGGTGGGAAAATGGGATAAAGGAATGTACCATAATATCAATTTATTTATCGTTAATTTAAGTTAAATAACTTGGCGTTACCAGTAGGTAAATGCTATAACGCTTATAAAGCAGTGATGATTTTTAAAACAAGGACATAATTTTTATATTAACTAATTTAAATGTTGTAGCAAAACGGTACGTTTAACACAGAATAAATAATAGTACCTATAAGTATCAAGTAAATGACCTTTAAGTTTGTAATATTTGTATAAACTAAATACATTCTAAATACATTAGCTAGTGAAATTACTGGGCAAATGAGACTTTATGATCTGATCTCACAGTTTAGTAATCTTATTACTAGATTGTGCTGATGTCTCTGGATGACGTGCGCAGTGCAGTGTCACGAGAACCTCTATACTTTAGAGTTCCGAGTGACACTGCAGCTGATATGGGCAGCCGTGTCGTTTAACATCAGGCGAACGGCTAGCTCGTCACGTCATTCCTTAACAATAAAAAAAAATTCACGTTCACAGTGTATTAGGCTAAGTTTTTCACAAACAGTTCCACTCCGGATTCGCACGGGCGAAGGGATGAGGGAAGGATTAAGGAATGAAAAGGAAAAATATAGGAAAAAAGGAAGACGGTGAAGGAAGACAGATTAGATTACTATAGATATACTAAAACTGGGTGGTACCTAAGACTTTTCTGCAAAGTTCGTCTAGGTAGGTATTACCGCTTTGCCAGTAATTCTGCCGCCAAGCAGTAGTGTGCAAGCATTGCTGTGTTCCGGTTTGAAGGGCACTGTAGCTATAGTGAAATTACTGGGCAAATGAGAGTTTATGACAGTGTCACTCGGAACCATAAAACATAGAGTTTCAAGCAACACTGCACTGCGCATATCATCCTGAGACGTCAGCACAGTCTGGTAATAAGATTACTCGACTGTGAGATCAGATCATAAAGTCTCAATTGCCCAGTAATATCATTAGCTACAGTGCCCTTCAAACCGGAACACAGTAGTGCTTGCACACTACTGCTTGGCGGCAGAATAACTGGCAAAGAGGTGGTACCTACCTAGACGACGTTTGCAACAAAGTCCTACCACCTAGTAAACCCGTGGTCTATATAATAATTATCACACGAGAAAAGAGATGATATTAAACTTTAATTTTACTTTTACTACGTACTTAGTTATACTTCTTCTCTAAGCTTTGATATCCGGCTTAGGCAGGTAAGTTTTTAATTGCGTCGTGCAACTAAGTTAGGAGGCAAGTTAGGTCCGCCTTCTATCTTATAGCTTAGGATCTAACTTTGATATGAGTTTGATATCGGCACTTGCGTACCAGTCTCGCTTATAAAATTGTTTCTTATATTGTTTCTTATATATTCCATCACTATTGATTATTTAGGTTATAGGTTTTATCTCTTGACTTTGAAAAGTCAAAATTTAAAGATTTACAATTACATACAGTTATTATCTTTTTAGATTTTATAAAAGATTAGAAGCAACAAGTTTATAATACCAACTTGAAAGATAGGCCACATTAACATTGGGCGTTATTATTATCTTGGAGTTTTGGCGGGAAAGCGAAAAAGTTTGCGTCACTGCATTGTATTATTTTCCTAAACTTGTGTTATTTTCAGTGTTAGTGCATAAAATTGGTGGTATTTTATTCGTTAAGTGCTGGAATACAGGCGTGAGTGTGGGAAAATGGTATAATGATGGTGAAACGTTTTTTTTCGTGTTGTTTCCAAAACTCCATAGAAGCTTCTGGTAAAGTTGCCACCACTTTACTAGGAGTAGGTATGACTTGACTAGACTCGACTATGACTTGACTCTGACTTGATTTGATGACTTCGACTGTGACCTGACACATTATTTACGTGAAATATCATTAACTTGCTAAATTATCAATTACTTGACACTGGGTAAAGACACAAAAGTGTGGAGCCAAAACAAAAAAAAAAAGGTGGATATTTTAGTGAAAGCTCTAGGAAGCCTTAAAGAGAAATTGAAAAGGCATGGTTTTAAAACTTGGAATCATTTGCCAACACTAGTGCATGTTCACGAACACTTAACAGATCCACCCTTATTACATATTATTATTCAAAAATACACGGGTAATGGACAAAAGTTCAAAATTCACAACCACCATTTGCGGATTCTTTTCAACGACACTCTCTCATTGTTTCAGAAATAATGGTGCCATCAAATGCCAGTGTCAGTGCCAAAGTGTAGTGCCAATGTGACAACATGGGGTGCACACCCAGCATGCTGCTCGACCACAAGAACCGACGCCGGGACAGCAACGGGTCGCAGGAGGCCGCCCTGGCTAAAGTCACCCCAACCGTCTGCAATAAAGCCGTCCAAGCGGCCAGGGCTCCCAGGGCTTCCTTGGAGTCCGACGGCTTCAGTATCCAGCTGTCCAGCAAGAAGGATAGTTATGTCTCCCAGATGGGGAATAACTTTGCTACTCAGTTGCATATTAAACGGATATCAGGTGAGTTACCTTGATCTTCTTAGTTAAGCTAGAATATCGTCAGTCTTGGCAGTCTTCAGTTTTGGGAGTTTTGATTTTAATGATATTTCTTTCACGAACCCAATTGTTTCAACTTTAGTTACAATAGTCAAGTTGTTCTGCAATACAAAATATTCTTTACTAGCTTTACCTTATTTATTTATTTTTTTCATCATTTACACGGCCAAAGCCAATTACCATAATCAATATACGTAAATTTATCTAGTCATATTTCATATAACAATATTATTAACTTAGAATACAAATACAGAATAGAATGAAAAAATTGAACAAAAATCAAAATCAATATTACGTACACATAAAAATAAATAAAATAATCAAAACTATTAATATTATATAATTACTACGGACACATACCTTTTATACAATTCTTCTCGCAGAACTGCAAGCACTCTAGCAAAATCACCTTCCATTCATCCGCACATATATCACAATCAGGTCTTGCGCTCAGGAGAGCATTGAGCGCAGCAAGGCCTCGCGGTATCGGCGAGCGGGCGCGCGCGACTGTACGGCACCTCGGCACCACAAATAATCTATGTCTCCTAATACGATTGTAATTATCAGGGACGAAGAAACGCAAGAGCTCACCATGAAGGTCCACATTGTCATTATTTGATCATTGCTTCTTCGTACCTCTAGTTAATTGTACCCTAGGCAGCCTAAAAGAAACTGGGTCGGGTACATATATGGGTAGTAACCGTACTTGCGTTTGTAAAGAAAACGAAGAAAAGCTGTTTGTATCTTCTCCAATATTAATGCATAAGTGCTTTCATACGGATGCCACACACACGAACTAGCCTACCTTATCCGACAGACGTCCTTACCTGGTCCGGTAAGGACCAGGTGGCCCTTCCAGACCAAAATTCCGTAGGAAAAACGGCGATCAGTTTTACCCGTATATTTGAAAAAAAAAAACGCGAAACTTTTTTTTATTTGTCTTTCTAATTATTTTTTTTCCATAAGTCATTTCAAATTTTCAATTTCTTCATTTGAATAAATGCAAAGATATTTTAAATGAGTCACGATTGGAAAGAAAGAATGATTGGAAAAGTTTATCCCAAATTTTCAGATTGTAGAAATACTGAACCTTCTTTATTCTATAGAATTTTTGTATGGACCAGCCCTTCAGTGGTACTCTTACCAACGAACACAATTTCATTTAAATATTATTATAAATTATACTCGATAGGCAATAGGTTATTAATTACCCACCTTTACTCTTAACAGCAAAAATAATTATTTGAAGCAAAAGTAGAAGCTACTGTATTGTTGCTAACGTAATCAAATATTCGGTTGTTCAAAAAGATAAGTCCCTTTGTTTCCCAGTCCGACCGGAGCAGCAATTACCGCACTCGGATCCTACTCCTTTGAGTACAGGAACAATAAAATTTCTATTTGCGTAATAGAATCACAGCTACAAAAGGAACCCGTAAAAGATCGAAATTGTAATAAGAAGGAGAAATCGTCTCATAATCAAACTTCCTAAATGTAAAAAGAATATTTACTTTAATTGACTGCCTCTGTGGTGTGGTAGTTGAGTAGGTCGGGATCCTAGTTAGGGTCCAGGATCTATGTATGTGATCGTTGGGCGTTATTATTATTATTATAATAGGTACTGATGAATAAACAGAATATAATGACTAAAAATAAATTAAATCTAAAATAAACTAAGTATCTAAATCTAAAACCTTATATAAACATATAATTAAAAAACTGCGTTGAAGTCGCTGACTGCGGGTAAGGTGCCCAAAAAGCTGGCGACATTACCTCGTTGAATGGCCAAACTAAGTCTTTGGCCGAAGTAAGAGCCAGCCCTTTTTTCTCTCTTTCTTTCTATTTTTTTCTCTCTTTTCTTCTAAGTAAGGCAGGTCATAAACGGTGCAGTTAGTCCGGGCGACATATCAGCACCAGCGTCGATAAGCGCGCATGTGATGAAACTTGACAAGTGCCGATACTACGGCAAAACTATCATAGTACTACATTACATATTATTCTTTGCAATTCAAGTTCTTTTTCACTTCATAACGTTGTGGTTGTGTCTTTAAATAACTTTTGAAAATCTAACGGTTCTTTTGGGATCTTTACCGTGATTGGAAATCGGAAGCATTTCCGAGTTCTCTTTCACGTATAAATAGACTGTCATAATGACGGTTGTTGCTACGACGTACGACATTTGCGTAGCGTTGTGAGCTGCCTTAAACAATACATGGACCAATCTGCCGATCAAAGAGATTGTTTCGGGACGAAGCGAGTATAGACATCAAAGTGTATTGTCTTGTTACGTAAAGTGATCTAAGATTCGGTTGGGATTTGCTTACCCGTAGTAAATGTTTCTATACATTGATCGGAATTAAGGCGAGCACTAACGTGTTAGTACTCTTGTGCTATAATCGGTTCCAACGGCAAAGCAAAAACCATCCCCTTTTTTTGTTTTTACTTCAAACTTGTCTAGCATTTAACTACGCTCTCACCTGATGGGAAGTGACGATGCGTTCGTAGGTGTAGCATGCTAGCCAAGTAAATACCTACCTATTCACTCTTCTCTTGAATACGCCAGGGTCATATTTCATTTTATTCCCTTTGCCGCAACCAAATTTTTTTGACATTTTTATAATCTTGAATATTACAATAAAATTTTAGTGCAAATACCACACGTCTTAAATGTTTTACGAAGATTTGTATGAAAATTTCAGAAAGTTACGACAACAATTAATTTTTCAAAAACATCAACCGAAAAAATATCTTGTTGAAGTATTTTTATTGGTAATAAAGTCGAGAGGGATTTTTTTATAGTACTGGGACATTTGTTTGTTTTAAAACATCCACTTCATTACTTTTAAACTTTGAACTTCAGCATCGGTGAGGTTTACTTTTGAAGGATTGCAGCCACCATCTCTGAAAGGACAGAAAGTGTTCTGCCTGTATAAGCCCAGTGTTTCTTTCAATGCAATGTAGGTATCTCTATTTCATTTTACCTCTATTTTATAATGATTATGATGATATAAGAACTTTTTTAAAGTACCTAAATATTTTATGCTTAACAATACCAGCTCTATACGAGTAACTAAAGGAAAAACGAGGCTATACGGTCTGTATAAGAAAATATACGTAAAGAATAAACAGATAAATTTTATAAGACACGAAGCTAACGAAGCGTTAATAATTTGTCGTCCCTGTCAAATAAATCGTTGAAAATGACTACATATACAGTCACGTGAAAAAATACATCATTTTTAGGTAAATTATCGCTCCCTGAAGCAATTGTGCGAATAGCCGATGAATTTATAATGTTATTACCGTGGATTTTTTTAACATCACTCCAAATATATTATTATGTATAAACTGATAAACAAAAGTTGGAAATTAATATTTTTTCATGCATCGTGTCAATGTTTGATATATTGGTTATTTTTATTTATTTTTGTTTTATGTTTTATTTAGCTTCAATTTGAGGCTATTTCCACGGCCTCTTTGGATGCCTTGATTGGATTTTTTTGTGCGTAGGTTGTTAGGTACAGAGGAAAGGAATGCAAAACACTTTGTGAAGGAGCTTCGTACTAACACTGAACTTCAGATGGAACTATTTGGCTAATACTTGTACTAATACCCATTTGGCTATTTTTTTTCTGCAGCGAAAAACTTTTGTGAGACTCTTAAGTGAATTTCAAATTGGCCACTGCAGTTCGTTTTCATGAGGCAGATGTTCTGCTGAGGTAATAAAAATCATTGAAGCTTTAAGATTGGTCTTCGATAACTCTAATTTGGCTTCAGCTGCGTCCGTTTCTTTAAAGAAAGCGGTGGTTTTTTGTAGAAAAATTCTACAGCAATTAAAACTTGAAGGTGATGTTTTTTTGTCCCTTCATGACCACGACCAATGTGACTTGGTCGAAATATCGAGGCTAGTCAAAATGAACAATACTACTACTAATACTAGACAATATGAAGGTGAATGTCGTTCAAAATATCTATGTGGGGACTATCTGTTTCCTGTACACGTTTTTTAGTACAACACGCCACTTTATGTCGAGCGTTTTCGTCTCCTAGTCTCTCAGTCTCCAAGTGTATTTGAGTTCCTAACGCAAAGTCATCTATGTATAAAAAACGGTGAGTTTGTGGAGAACTAGGCTGATTATAGGTGCAGATGTAAAATTATTAATGCCGGTGTCAGTATGCTGCCTTGCAAGAGACCATGTTTCTGTCATTGTCATATACTTTTCGTATTGTTTAAGTGTTCTTAAACGCGGCAGTTATGCAAGATCTCGCTCAGAATAAGCACAAATCCTATTTTGGAATCACATTGCTAGCAACCAGGATGAGCCGTCTAATGCTAACAGTATCATAAGCTGTTGTTAGGTCTATTTATCGAATTTACGTGATAAAAAGTATCCTATGGATTTTCCAGAATAGAAAGTATCTTCATACATTTTGTCACCAGTGCATGGGTTCAGTCGTTTAGTCAAGAAAGATAAATAACATACAAAAAAAAAGCTCATTCTAAATTTTTATTTTTTAGTATTTAATAAGGGTCTAAGCTTAGTTTATTTTCCTAGAACTAGACGAAAGTAATATCAGTTTGAATGACACTTAGTGATGTTACTATATTAATGCTCTGCTCTGGTTACCTAAAGCTAAAAAAACTCATAATGATTATTTACTAAGATTTTCTTCTCATCTAATCTTGTGCAATTATAAGTATTGTATTACTTTATAAACTGTAATTACAAAAAAATGAAAAAAAAATAACAAACGGAAAAGATAGGATCTTTAATTTGATTCGCTTAGATTCCGATAACTCTTTTCTGTTTAAATAAGAAGGCTGTCCTCTTTTAGTAAAATGTCCGATCATTATACCTTTCGCTACCTTTTTATCTAAGAGACAGCATTTTATAACGCAAAGATCATTAAAATTAAGTGTTACGTGTTTTAAAATTAAGTATGCATCTATCACTTATAAATTCGTAAAATTAACTATTCTAGATTTTTAATAAAATCTAAAAACATTTGAAATGAATATGACTTGTCTTATTTCAATTTCCTCCAAAAAACATTTGATCCACCAAAACACTTGAAATACGTACAATTAACATCAAACCTTAAGTGCATGTGCAAGTTACCTTTTGCCAAATTGTGGTTAACCATTTTCATTGCTGTTAAATTAATAAACGAGGCTAGCATGACGTTTTAAGAAGAATGGCGATTTTATAATAAAGAAATGTTTATGAGATTCGAAGTTAATCAATTACTAAAACGTCAATTTTAAAGTTGTTGTGAATCTTTTTCTTTTCTTCTTAACAATTATTATAGTTAATTTGAAATTCAATATTAATAATAAAATATTTTCCAGTTCATAAGCAGCATTAGCCTTGTTAATTAAGACCGCACAGATTGGAAGAGTTAAGTCAGAGGACAATGAAAATCCAAAATGTATTTGGTGTTTTTGTGAAACGGTTGAAATCTGTCAGCTTCATGAACTGGTTCCAACAATGAACTCGCTTTATCGACCGGCGCGATCGTTTCACAAGTTTAATTCTTAACATAAACAATACAACTAGTGCTCCGTTGTTTGCAAAACACCTTTGACAATGTGAACGACAGCTCCGAGTCTAGTTTTAATAGGGTATCTTTTGTAATGTAAAAATTGCTTTTATTTTTTAAGTCTTTATGACGGGATCGTTTGAACTTTGCCGTTTCTTGTATTACGAAGCATTTAATTCTATTTTCAGTTACTCCGCTCGTTATCTACGTGTTTTCCTGTAGGCAGGGAAAATCTGTTCTGGTTTATTTTTTATAGAACAAGCTGTAATGTTTTAAGATTAGTCTTATAATTTTTATATACCCGGTCGTAATTGCTGCTTGTTAGATTGTGGAAACTAGCCTATAGCTATAAGACTATGAGTTTTGTGGTAGAGATGAAAATTTATAAAAAGTACCACAAAAGCGCAAGCGATTTGACTCCACATTCATAATTAGAACGGCTAAGGAATGGAATGCCCTGCCAGCGTCTGTGTTTCCGGCGAAATATGACCCGAGTGTGTTCAAGAGAAGAGTGAATAGGTATTTACTTGGTTAGTATGCTACACCTTCGATCGCATCGTCACTTCCCATGAGGTGAGAGCGTGGTCAAATGCTAGATAATTTTGAAGTAAAAAAAAAATGTTATTTCTAGATAAAATGAAATACATTAATATTTTTGCGAGTGTGGTGTTGAACAAAGCTGTCATTTGGTTTTCGCAGTAAGTAATATCGCGTCCTGTAGAGATGTGGGCATGTCTATAGGTTAGGTATAGAGTTTGTTTACACATTGGGTGAAGAATAGATGAATTCTACGAATGCGTATATTTTTAAAGTTTGATTAAGTGAAAGAAGATATTGGAGCAAAGTGTTCATTTTTACATCACCACCATCAACACCCTGGAAACGTCAACTGCTGAACACGGGCGTCTCCCATAGAGCACCACTTTCAGCGGCTGCTTGTCTCCTTCGTCCAAGTTGCAAATAAGGGACAGGGCTATATTCTGCAGTGGGCAACTTTAAGCTGATGATGATGGTGGTGGTGGTAGTGGTGATGATGATAATGATGATGGTGGTGGTGGTGGTGGTGATGATGATGATGACGATGACGATGACGATGACGATGACGATGACGATGATGATGACGACGACGACGATGGTGATGACGATGACGACGACGACGATGATGAGAATGACGACGATGGTGATGATGATGATGATGATGACTATAAAGAGGCTTATAATTTATTTTCCTTCTTTTATTTATATCTCGTATTATATTATGTACGTAAAACGAGTAAAATCAAAGGCAGTATTTAGTATTTATTACATGACTAATGGCGCCCTGTAGTTTCACTCGCAGATAAAAGTATCCTATGTGTTAATGCAGCTTATAAGCTATCTGCATTCCAAATTTAATTAAAATTGGTTCAGTAGTTTTTGTGTAAAAGAGTAACAAATATAACATACAAACTTTCGCGTTTATAATATTAGTAGCATTTTACCCTGGCCATAGTCGTGGGCCAGAATTTCTAAGCAAAGTACTCAAATGTTTAACTATGTGTATTCTATAATACTCGTGTGGTTTGTTTATATAACGATCAGAATTGTGTGTATTGTGTAAATAAATAAATAACCTACAAAAAACTGAGAGTATTTATTTCAAAGAAGCGCCAAAAAAGTTTACGTTTACCTACGCAGCATATTACTTCTGTATTACGATTTAGGTTGCTACTGTGACGGGAGAAATAGCGTTTCTGAAAGCGACTATAATTGAATTTGACAGCTGTTTGGTCGAACATCTATCTTACCTAGTTTGATAATTGAAGGGGTGAGATCAAAAAGGGCTTAACTGATTTTTTTTCACAAAATGACTTATGGGTATCGTTGGATTCAGCGTGAAATTATCTACAATAATACATTCTCAAAATACCGAAATGAGGCTTAAATCTCGAGATTTTGAGTCTAAAAACGGTTTATCCGTCACAGGAATACAGTATCTTAGCATAAAAACATTACTATATTTATTTTATTATATTATATTTTTACAGTAATTGTATGAATTAGTACTATATTTAGTAATTTAAAATAGAATTAACACATTTTCAAGCAACTGAAACTTACATAAACCTTTTCTATTACGTTATAAGCACTCTACATTAAAATGACGCCGTTGAAGTTTAAAAGTCAATTTTCTCGAAACTATCAATTTGACAGTTAAGCCCTTTTTATTCTCAACCCTTCAATTCTATAATCTATGGAAATTAGCGTTTCTATCCGTTGCAATCAAATCAATACGTGATCGCCTAGGTCGGTCCACCTAGGTGGGGACATAGCATTTCACGCCTCTCTCGCCTAATGTTAAGCAATGACGTGGGCTGACACGAGGTATGCTTGCCGACGCTGCAACTTCCAGGGGGTCATAATAATAATAATAATAATATGTCTGGACATCTCACACAACGCCATCTAGCCCCAAACTAAGCAAAGCTTGTACTATGGGAACCAGATAACTGATACAATACTTAGGTATTTTTTGTTTGTAAATACATACATAGAATACAATATAACACCCAGACACAGAACAAACACCTATGTTGATCACGAAACTTTGATTGCAATGCAACAAGACCAAATTCCATATAAACTATACACATAAACTGCGTATTCAAACTGTTAAATCCATACAAAATTGTGTTTCTATTGGTTGCAATCGAGATACGTGATCACCCAGCAGGTCGTGGACGCCACTCGGGAACCTATATCCAATATTTAGCATAACCTACTTTATACTTGTCTGTCTCACAATTTTACTGCGTATTATTCACTCTAAGGTCCGTATTACAGAACGATGCTCAGTCATCGATCGCTGCTTAAGCAGAGATTTCATTCACTAATTGATCACTTTACGAATGAAATCTCTGCTTGAGCACCGATCGATGACTGAGCATCGTTCTATAAACGAACCTAAAACACTAAAACGCCTATCGCTCCACTCATGCAATCAGTCCAAAGCCTTTGAGCATGTCTGAAATAATGGGTACTCTGTTTCTTTTACTTTCGACCGTTCATGCGTCCTCTAGAGCGTTGACTCTGAAATACTTTAGTAGTATCTCTAAAGTATTTCAGAGTCAACATGACGAACAAAATTAACATTCATGGTGTAGATATTCCCTTACAGGCAAATTGCCTTTATTTTATTCTTTGCACAGTCGGCTAAAATTTGGGTACATGTTATTCTAAAAACCTGTCCTGCTTGTTTTTAACTTATAACAATATGTATGTACTACCGTAGAACCATACAACATTAATAATAATCATAATAATCACAACGCCCAACGGTCACATACATAGATCCTGGACCCTAACTAGGATTACCTGTGTCTAGGGACCTTGGAAATACGAGGACCGTGATCCCACAACAGCTAGACACAGAACAAGTATTTGTGCTTTTTTTCTGTATACAAATACTTGTCCTGCCGCGGGAATCGAACTCGCTGCCTCCGGGCTATGGGCCGACCTGCTCAACCATCAACCACAGAGGCTGTCAAACCCTGACAGAATTTTTTGAAGATAGTGAGTTAATTGACCGGCCTGATAGCTCAGTTGGTAGTAGCTCTGCCTGAATTTTAGGTTGTGGGTTCAATTCCCACGCACGACAAACATTTGTGTGATGACCATCGAGCCGTGTGTTCTGTGTCTGGGTGTTATATTGTATTCTATATGAATGTATTTACAAAAAAAGTATTTAACTATTCTATCAGTTATATGGCCATAGTGCAAGCTTTACTTAGTTTGGGGCTAGATGGCACTGTGTGAAATGTCCACAAAAATTTATTTATTCATTTAATTATTCGCTTCTTTCAGTCAAAGCCTTTTATAAGATACGAGCTTCTGCCCGCAGCTTCGCCCGCGGCGTGGCCTATGGGAAAATGATTCAACCACCCATTTCACCTTCTTAAGGGTGGAATTTTGAAAAATCCTTTCTTGGCGGATGCCTACGTCATAACATCTACCTGCATGCCAAATTTCAGTCCGATCCGTCCAGTGGTTTGGGCTGTGCGTTGATAGATCACTTGTCAGTCAGTCAGTCAGTCACCTTTGAGTTATAAATATTTAAAGATACATCATAAATATTTAGTGCCTATCTTAATAACTCGATTATCCCAACACTTTTTAAGCATATTAAAATTTACTGCCCACTGTGAGAATTATTGAATAGATACGGTAAGTAGTCGATAAATATTATATAATCCATTAGTTCTGACTCACAGAAGTACTCGCCTCAAATCTGACGATAAACACTTACATCAATGACTTCACCGGTAGCCACTAAAGTAGGCCACACACACTTGATATGAGGCTCTTAACCCACAGAGCTGTAAACTATCATAATAATAATATGGCGGCGGCAACGTCCAGTTGTAAATGTAAACTCTATGCGCAGCGGGCAGCGATCGAGCACCGTAATTTACCCTGTGGTGGCATTAAATTTATTACAGTGGCAACACCGGCAACTGTCATGGTGCCCCTACCCGTCTGGCTATAAAAAAGGAGCGCTCGGTGTACTACGGATCATTCTTGCTCGGGACGCGGCGCGGTGTGGACATGCTGAAGGCCTACAGTTCTACAGTAATATAGGTTGCAACCTAAACACAACCCGTTCTGCCTACAAATACGTTTCACACAGCGCCATCTAGCCCCAAACTAAGCAAGGCTTGTACTATGGGAACCAGATAACTAATACATTATTTAGATACTTTTTATTTTGTAAATACATACATAGAATACAATATAACATCCAAAAACAAATGAACATCGATGTAAATAACACAAATTTTTTTCTGTGTGGGAATCAAACCTACAATTTATAGTTCAGAATTCAGGTTACTACTAACTGAGCTCAGGCCATTCAAACTGCAAAACAATATCTCTTTTGAGGATGTAGTCACCGATATGCAAGCTTGTAGCTTCTAAGTTACGTATACTAACTAACTTGGGCGTTTTCTAAGTAAAACTTCTTTACGCATAATACTTGGTGAGTAAGCTGGTGAATTCGAGGCGAACGGAAATCGAAGTTGGTTCACATAGATCTCCATTGTCAACGTAACAAGGTTAAAAATTTGTATTATCATGTTGGTATGTCCGGCAAAATGACAATTTACAAATATCAAGATATCGCCATTAACATTAAACAAAGCAAAAACAAAGTTAGGTATACCGGCTGATCCATATGGAGCTACACATAAAAAGTCTTACGTCAGTCGTGAGGTCTATATAAAGCACATTAGTTTTTTTTAAAATTATAATTGTTATAAAAAACTTCATAGTGATTTCAATATTTAAGTTTTAGGCGATTCAGTTATTTTATGTTTTAGTAAATTACTAGTTGCGCCCCGCGGTTTCATTATATGCTCATCCCACGGGAAAATTTCAGTTTTCCGGGATAAAATGTAGCCTATATGTTAATCCAGTGTATGAGCTATCTTGGCACCAAATTTCATCCAAATCCATTCCGGCGTCTGAGCGTGAAGAAGTAACAAACATACACACATACACACAAACACACATACAAACTTTCACCTTTATAATATTAGTGTGATGTGATGTAATGTCTATCTGTTTTATAGGCAGACAGTTTTTTTTTAGTTAAAAATTTTTTTAGGTAAAATACGGGTAGATCCCAATTCCCAACGGATCCCACCAAACCGGTCCCGAAGAATATTTTTTGCAACTGATAACCACAAAATATTATTTTAATGTCCCATCTGATCACAATCAAAAAATTGGACGTAAAAGAAACGATAAACGCTGCCAGATCACTTTGAGATGTACTGACGCCAAATAAAATATTTATACTGACACAGAATACTTGACAAGAGTAGGAAGTTACTTTTCTCTTAACTCTATTACTGTATTTTGTACTTCTATGCTTAATGAGAAAGGTGATGCCAATCATGTAAAACCCAATTCCAATTTCAACCTAAACTTCGATTACCTTACATCTGTTTTTTTTTAATGTTTTGGCTCCACACTTTTGTGTATTTAGTCAGTGTCAAGTAATTGATAATTTATCAAGTTAATGATATTTCACGCAAATATGTGTCAAGTCACAGTCAAAGTCATCAAGTCAAGTCATAGTCTAGTCAAAATCATACTCCTAGTAAAGTGGTGGCAACTTTACCAGAAGCTGCTAAGGAGTTTTGGAAACAACACGGAAAGAAACCTTTCACCATCATTATACCATGTTCCCACACTCACGCCTGTAATCCAGCTCTTAACTAACACTAACGGCAACACGTCTAAAACAGCTGTGCTGTAGATTTAATTGTTAAAATAATTTAAAATAAGCTTTTAAGTCGCTTAATTATCGTATATTATTTATATCCAGTCGTAATTAATAAGTGCCAGTGTTTAAAATATCGTTTAGTGACGTAAAACTTCCATTACCGGCCGGGCAAAAACGGACGGTCATTGACAACGAGTTTGGAAGGATAGATTATCTTTCACCATCGAAACTGTTTCCAAAACAGGGGAAGTATTGTTATCTTTACACGTTATGATCCTTTTTTATAGGTTTTAACAAAAATGAAATGCCCAATGGCTTTGTTGAGTTTGTACAGTGTAGTTATTTGGTAACTTAATAATCCTACCTACATAATTAGGTTCCCACATAGTTCATGTACCTAAATATAATTTTAAACAAGTTTTGTTTATTAAACAAGCTCACTATAGAGAGATCTACCTATTAGAATTTATTACATTTTTTGCATTGGATAAAACTAATTTAAAATTTATTCATTGTGTATGATATGATACTTTTTATTGCATAAACTACATATCTATTTATGAAAAAAGATTACCCTTATAATAGTAAATAGTTTACTGTAGTAAATAGTGTATAAATAGTTAACAATAGTCCTTTTGTGTAAACCAAATTAATGAAACAAGCTTTTTTTTTGTACCAGTAAACATCTAAGCCTGCCTTTCAACTAAGTTTCATTATAAATTTTTTTTAAAGAATCATATATAAGTGGATTAATTTATTCACTAACAAATAGTTCTGCTAAAGCCAAGTATTAAGGTTACTGCTTCCTGTTTTCCAGAAAGAATTGCAATATATTGTACAATGATGACTCGCAGCAGAGCATTAAGTGACCTTGAATCCAAACTGAAGATAGCACTTTTAGAGCTCAAAGTCACCAAGGAGGCCAATGTTGGGCTCCTTAAAGAGTTGGAGGACCATGAGGCGGATATGTCTCGCATGCTAGGAAAACATGATGACTTAAAAAACCAATTGTCCGAACAAGATATAGTGTTGGAAGACATGAAGGACCAGCGAGATCGTATTCAGGCAACTCTTGATACCTATCAACATGATCAGGAGATGTATGAATCTGCTCTTAGGCGCATAAGAGATCTTGAGCAAGAACTAAACCTAAATAAAACCAAAATAGAAGAATTGGAATGTATGTGCAAAAATGTTAATGGAGTGGAAATCAACATCAACACCATGGATTTATACTCTGAGTTAATCCATTCCACACCAAGCACACCAGAAATCATCTCAATACCTATTATTGATCTTACTTCTCCTAAGTTAATAAAACATAGTAATAAATTAAGCATAAAAGGGTCAAACAAAATAAAAAAATATGTTAAGGTTAAGAAACGTTTACAACGGTTATCTTTATTGTCAAAAAGGTATAAGAAGTACTTTAAATGCACAAATATATGTAAACAAAAATTAGACTTGCATACTGAGTTACATGAATGCTATAATCTATTAGGAAGGAACAATAGAGAACTAGATTATATGAGTAGTAGAATGAATTGTTTGCAAAAATCATTACATGATTTAAATAAGAAATACTCATTGTCAAAACAACAAAATAAGGCGCATATTGCAGCCACAGCTTGCTTAGTTGCCCAGAGCTCAAGTGTTTGTGATAGCTGTTGTTCTATGGTTCCGGAAGTGGACCAGCTTAGTCCGGTTTTGGCGCTGGGTGGGGGGGTTGGCTTGGCCAGTAGGCCAAGCCAACCCCCCCATACAGTGTTGTGTGCTCAGGCACAGAGTACTGTGCCTGAGCACAGAACACCCTTGCCTGAACATAAGACACCTGTGCTGGACCACATAACACCCAAGCCGGAACTACTTTCACATAGTTTGGCAGCCCCTACCCTATGTCCGGTGCCGGTCTCTCGGATGGACTCAAATGGCGCAGCGGGGTCATCCGAGTCCACCTGCAGAACAGTTATTTTTAGTGATGAGGTGGGTGTAGGTATGGGCAGCTTATTGAAAAACAACTTGAGCCAGCCTCTTTGTAACAACAGTTACCGCAACATGCCCCTCAAAGAGCTAATACAAAATATCAAAAATGCAACTTATGGTGTCAACACAACTATCATTTTACATCTAGGCAATAGTTTAGAAATAAGAAAATCTGATATAGTCAGTTTAATTGAAACTTTGTTAGATATACAGAGCAAAGGTATAGGCAAGATTATTACTTGTTCATTTCCTTATTCAAATTCAATGACTAAATCACAAAATGATCATGTACATGATCTAAATTTGACATTGTATAATCTGACTCATCGTCATAGTGACTTTTTATATTTTGAATCTAATAATTTTATTAGTAAATTTATTTTGACAAAGAATACATTGTATCTCAGCAAAAAGGAAAAACTGACCATTGCTAATTTGTTAGCATTTAATATACATGACCCTGTTATCAACAGTATAACAGGTCACTCTGACTCGGCCCTGGGTAGTAACACTTCTAACCAGGGTTTAGGTATGGTGTCATCTTCAGCTGATTTAAACTGAATCCTACGACAATGGAGAGGCCTGGTAAACTAAATATTGTACATCAAAATATTCAGGGCCTTTCCAGCAAAGCTTTAGAATTAGAGCTTTTTTTAGAATTTGAAAAAGCTGATGTATTGTGCCTAACTGAGCATTGGTGTAAGAAGGATATGTTGTTTCCTGTATTTAAAAATTATGCATTGGCCAGTTCATTCAAAAGGCAAAAAGCCAATCACGGTGGCTCTTTAATATGTATATCTAATAATTATAAATTTAAAGAAAGGAAAGATATTGTTGCATTATCTGTTGAACGTGTTGTTGAACTATCGTGTGTAGAGTTGGAGCAACATATAATTGTTTGCGTATACAGGCCTCCCTCGGCTGATTTTAAGGTGTTCGAGTCTATTATGGAAAAAGTTTTAACAAAAATCTCAAACAGCTCAAAACATCTCATTGTATGTGGCGATTTTAATGTGAATATTCTTGACCAATCTTCGCTAACTGACAGTTTACTAAATTTGTTTATGTGCTTCAACTTGAAAAATCTTTACAATCAGCCAACCAGAATTACTAGCTCATCTGCTACTTGCTTAGACAATATATTCTGTGACTGTGAACCACAAAGCAAGTCAGTTATTGATAAACTTAGCTCAGATCATTGTGGTCAAAGTGCTGTATATTCCATGCATACTGAAAAAAAATTCTTATGAGTTTACTTACAGACCTATTACAACCAACCGCTTGGAACAGTTTGCTCAAAATCTAGATGACAAACTTGTGTTATTACCACTCACTGATGACCCTAATGATCTTTGTAATGTGTTGTTTGATGTTATGGATAAAGAGTTTAACAAGATATTCAAGTTAAAGACGTGTAGAGGAGGTGTTAAAGCAGAATTGAGTGACTGGGCTTCACCTGGCATTTATAAAAGTAGAAACAGGCTGTATGATTTATATTCTCAGAAACCAGATAATATTTATGACAGTAAATTTACTGAGTATTTAAAATCTTATTCAAAAATTTTTAAACGCGTTTGCCAGACAGCTAAGTCTCTGTACTTGAGTAAGAAAATCAATAGAGCGGACGACAAAATTAAAGCAACCTGGAAAATAATTAATACCGAGACCGGCAAAACTAAACCTCGGCACCGAAAACTCACTCTTAGTATTAATAACAGATTAATATCTAAAGACAGTGAAGTTGCTGGTGCATTTGAGGATTTTTTCGTAAATATACCTGTAGTTACCACTCAGTCATTAAATTCATCGACTAGTGAGTCTTGTGCAATTCTTGCAGAGTGTGTTGATAAATGTGAAGTAGTTTTTAGATTTAGACATATTAATTCGGCTATAATTGTTAAGACCTTTAGGTCACTTAAAATAAAGAATACTGAGGATCTTTGGGGAATGTCTACCAGGGTTTTAAGTGGCATTGTCACATTAATCGCACCATATTTAGCAGAAGTATTTAATAAATGTGTAGACGAAGGAGTTTTTCCCAACGTAATGAAAAATAGTAAACTGATTCCATTATTTAAGTCTGGAAATAAGAATGATCCATCGAACTATAGGCCAATTTCTGTGTTACCTGCAATAAGTAAAATTTTTGAAAAAGAAATTCTTAATCAGTTGTTAACATTTTTTAACCTTAACGGACTGTTTCACAGTCAACAGTTTGGATTTACAAAAGGACGATCAACTACAGATGCAGGCGTAGAACTCTTTATACATATACTTGGTGCTTGGGAGAAGTCACAGGATGCCATAGGTATTTTTTGTGACTTATCCAAAGCATTTGATTGCGTATGTCACGAAACCCTAATTTTTAAATTAAAGCATTACGGGGTTTGTGAGAAAGCTCTTGATCTTGTCTCTTCTTATCTTGGTAATAGAATTCAGACAGTTGAAGTTAATGGAGCAAGATCATCTGGTTCTATCACTAAAATGGGGGTCCCGCAGGGTTCAATACTAGGACCATTCTTATTTTTGGCCTATATTAACGATCTTCCATTTTTTGTAAAGAACCTATGTGATATTGTTTTGTTCGCAGATGATACGTCTCTTATTTTTAAGGTTGACCGATCCATTAATGATTTTGACGACGTTAACAAGGCAATTTCACTGGTTTTGAACTGGTTTACTAAAAACAATCTACTGTTAAATAGTAAGAAAACTAAATGTATTAAGTTTTCGTTACCTAATGTTAGGGGGTCTCCTACAAATTTATTACTGAATGGTGAGGCATTAGATTTGGTACAATCTGTCACGTTCCTTGGCATAACTATAGACTCTAAATTACAGTGGGGTCCTCACATATCAAACATTGCTGGTAGATTGAGCTCTGCTGCATATGCTGTGCGTAAAATCAGACAGTTTACTGATGAAGCCACTGCAAGATTAGTATACTTTAGTTACTTCCACAGTATTATGTCATACGGCATCTTACTGTGGGGTAAAGCCGCGGACATACAATCAATTTTTGTCTTACAGAAAAGAGCAATTCGTTCCATTTATAACATGAAATCCCGCGACTCTCTCAGGGAACGATTTAAGGAGATAAATATTCTTACAGTGGCTTGTCAATACATTTACGACAATTTGATGTACACTCGCAAAAACATTAGCTCTTTTCCCAGATATTGCGACATTCATAACTTTAATACTAGGAACAAAAATAAATTGAAAGTTCCAAGATTCAGACTGCAGAAAGTTAATGGTTCATTTATGGGAAACTGTATACGCTTTTATAACAAGTTGCCCGACGGTATCGAACAATTGTCAATGCGTAAATTTAAATTATTCATAAAGGCAAACTTAATGAAAAAAGCCTATTACACAATAAATGATTATGTGTCGGACAAAAAAGCTTGGCCTGAATATCCCAAGCTTAACGGTATGAAAGCTTAGGTACTTTGCCTATTGCCTATTCCTATCTATAAATTCAGTTTCTATTTGTAATGTTTATAATAAGATAATCACGGTATTTTTCTTGCACCGGTGTGACGTGGTGGTTATTTTTGTAACATATTCATTATCTCAACTGTAATGAATTATATACATTGTAAAAGACAGTAGAAAGAAGACAAAAAAAAAATACATCACTGTAAAGTTTCTTGTAGCTTCTTCTTTACAGTTGTAATCGAAGCTTCGGATCAAAGTTTTTAATTCTGCATTGTGCCGGATTGCTTGCACCAGTAGTGAGAAAGAGAACTGCTTTTTTTTCAAACTCATATATTGTAATGGGCTTGCTATATTATTTGACAATAAGCACTTTGTAATTTTATATGCTTAGTGAAATAACTTAATTTTAAGTACCTAGTATAATTTTGACTTGTAAAAGTGCTAAAATTAGCCTATTTGCAATAAATCTTTTGACTTTGACTTTGACTTTGACTTTGAACAAATAGAATGCTACCAATTTTATGCAATAGCACTGAAAATAACACAAGTTTTGGAAAATAATACAATGCGGTGACGCAACCTTTTTCGCTTTCCCGCCAAAACTCACTTACATCTGCTAGTAAATATTCTGTTGTAATTAAATTCGGTATAGGAAGGAAAGTGAAACAAATGACATGTGATGCTAAATTGGAAAAAAGAATACTCATTCCATCTTTTGTAATCATAATATTCAGAGTTTTGGCGGGAAAACGAGAAAGATCGCTGCACCGCATTGTATTAATTTCCAAAACTTGTGTTATTTTCAGTATTAGTGCATAAAATTGGTGGCATTTTATTCGTTACGTGCTGGATTACAGGCATGAGTGTGGGAAAGTGGTATAATGGTGGTGAAACGTATCTTTTCGTGTTGTTTCCAAAACTCCATAGAAGCTTCTAGTAAAGTTGCCACACCACCTTACTAGGAGTATGACTTTGACTAGACTATGACTTGACACATATTTGCGTGAAATATCATTAACTTGATAAATTATCAATTACATGACACTGGCTAAATACACAAAAGTGTGGAGCCAAAACTAAAAAAAATCAGTTTACAATAAAGTGTCCCAAGGCTTCTTAGCGTCAATTGAAGCAACTGCTAGTGCAGTGACGTTTTACCCTCGTGTTTTTTCCACTGCTCTAATCCATGATATAATTAGATTTTCATACATGCAGCCAACGTCCGGCCGCTAATGAGAGTAAGGTTAAATCCCAGGGTTAAAATTGTATCAGTGCCACGGGTTGTTGACTCTTTTTATTATTAAACTAGTAGCGCCCCAAGGTTTCACCCGCAGATAAAAAGTTTTTTTAATTATTTGCTCATCCCACGGGAAAATTTGACTTTTCCAGGTTAAAATGTAGCCTATATGTTAATCCAGTGTATAAGCTATCTTGATACCAAATTTCATCCAAATCCATTTAGCCGTTTGCGCGTGAAGAAGTAACAAACATACACACATACAAACTTTCGAATTTATAATATCAGTGTGAAGTGTGATATATTAAATTCATCAGTTCAATGCGTTATAGCTGCTAGGACACGGACCTTCTCTAGAAAAGGTCTAATCGACCATGCTGGGCAAGTACTAGGTGGTAGGACTTTTCTGCAAAGTTCGTCTAGGTAGGTACCACCGCTTTGCCAGTTATTCAGCCGCCAAGCAGTAGTGCGCGTTCCGGTTTGAAGGGCGTTTTATCTAGTGAAATTACTGTGCAATTGAGACTTTATTATTTTTACTTTATTATGATCTGATCTCACAGTCGAGAAATCTTATTATTATTTATTTATTATTTATTATTACATGCCTTCATACAATGTCATTACTTAGTCTAACTAATCTATACAGTACTTAGTTCCCAATATTACATTGTATGAGCCCTGTGAGGGCGTTGCACTTTAGAGTGGAGCATACATTACCTAACTCTCGTCACATTACAATAATTCAGGTCGAAGGAAATTATGATTACTGTCACTTAAATTTTTAGGTTAATTGTCAAAATTTGATCATTATTAGTTTTAAATATTTATAGTATATTATATTATTACCAGACTGTGCTGATGTCTCAGGACACTGCACTGCGCACATCATCCTGAGACATCACCATAGTCTGGTAATAAGATTACTCGACTGTGAGATCAGATCATAAAGTCTCAATTGCCCAGTAATTTCACTAGCTACAGTGACCTTCAAACCGGAACACAGTAGTGCTTGCACACTACTGCTTGGCGGCAGAATAACTGGCAAAGCGGTGGTACCTACCTAGACGAACTTTGCAACAAAGTCCTACTACCTAGTACAAAGTACATAGAGTATAACAAATGTACGAGAACCCGGGGGTAAGCGTTGAAATATTCCGGTATCGTGATACCGTCGTCATCGTGATAGTGTTACAATTTCTTTGGCCTCTGCCGGTGGTGAGCTGTCATTTACACATGCCGCATGGTAAACCGCGAGGGTTACCGAGCCAGTCTGTGCCAACCTTAAGTTATACCCAAGTAAAGCTTTTTCTACAACTGAACCAGCCCTTGGAAAACAAACCGAATATAAAATTGCTTTAAGCGTATTTCAATACAATACAATAATACTTTATTGAACACCAACTAATACATAAAATCATCTTAAAAAAACAAACTTACCGAAAATTGTAGAACAAAGGGCGGCCTTCCCCACATTAAGCGATTTCTTCCAGGCTACCGCCTACGGTATGGACAGGAATTAAAGGACCAAAATTGCGGTTGGTGTTGTTACAACTTACGTACTATAAACAACAATGTGATAACACAGGTATAATCACTTCAAATATAAAAACAATCAATACTAAACTTATAATACATACTATACCATATATCATAAATATAATAATACAACATATGTAATACATATATCACATGTATAAAAATATATAAAAATTGATGGATAAATTGATAGATCTTTGACAAATTTTTATTTTATTTATTTTATTTTATTTATTAAACAAAAACCACAGCTCTTAAAATTTAACATTAACATTATTCTAAACAAAACTAGTTAAGCGAAGTTAGATACACTTTTGTTGTAATAGAAGGAGGTCCATGGGTTTGCTGAATTAAAGATATGCCGATTGACTTTGTATACGATATATTAATTAAAAAGATATTTACAAAAAACCAAATGCGGAAATAAAATTTTCTCTAATGTGAAGTCTATATCAACAACATTCGTTGCCCCTAGCAACTAGCTGGAAAAGTTCTCTATTAAACTGGTATGTAAACTTTTTCGTGGGCTAGCACACCACATCACCCCCCTCCAGAGACCGTCCTACGGGCGATAATATTCTGGAAAACGCACTGTTCGTCCTGATCGAGTGGTGGTCACTGGAGCGTCTCGGGTCTCGGGTGCTGCCACGGCGGGAGAATGGTCCAACTCACGAAGTATGTAGGCAGGTTTAATGCGGTCGACTGATACAGTGACTTCTTTGCCTTTTATGCGGAGCTTGAAAACTTTATCCCCTCGTTTTATCACCTCATGTGGGCCTGTATAAGCTGCTTGAAAAGATGGGTGCGAGGTGTCATCTCTTAGAAAGACGTGGGATGCTGTTGCTAAATCTTTGAAAATGAATATGGAGCGGTTATTCCCATGGTGAGAAGTTGGTAATGGCAACAAATTTTTGGCGAATGTGCGCAGTCTTTCAGTGTATACTGTCAAGTCCTCTGTACCATCAGCCGATTGACAAAAAATGTCACCTGGGAGTCGTAGTGTCTCTCCATATACGAGTTCAGCTGGAGTCGCTTGTAAGTCTTCCTTAAATGCCGCCCGGATTCCCAGTAGTACAAGTGGAAGTGTTTCAAGCCAGCTGCTGGTCGCATGACATGTAATAGCGGCTTTAAGCTGTCTGTGGAATCTTTCGACAAGTCCATTGCATGCTGGATGGTAGGCTGTAGTTCGTCTGCGTTGAAATCCGATGATGTGGGACAGATGCTTAAAAAGTTCTGATTCAAACTGTCGACCACGATCAGTGACGATATCTTCAGGGCAGCCGAATCTGGATATCCATCCGTGAACTAAAGCTTTTGCCACTGTTTCAGCTGTTATCTCCTGTAATGGTATAGCCTCGGGCCATCGTGTGAAGCGATCTACACATGTGAGACAGTAACGATACCCCTGTGAGAGAGGTAAAGGTCCGATCAAATCTATGTGGATTTTCATGAATCTGGCTCGAGGTAAGCTGAATGATGCTAATGGAGATGAGACATGACGTGTTATTTTTGATCGTTGGCATGCTAGGCAGGAACGAGTCCACTCTCTGCAATCTTTCCGCATACTAGGCCATACATAGCGTTCCGATATTAGTTTCGTCGTCGCATTTGTGCCAGGGTGGCTAAAAGAATGCAAGTTTTCGAACACTTGCCGTCGCATGTCTTTGGTCACATAAGGTCTGGCCACATTGCTGCTCTTGTCACAATAGATTTCTGTGTGAGATCCAGGCAGTTTGATTTTTGTCAAGCGCAGAGAAGTATCGCTATCCAAAAGTTGTTCTAGTTCAGGATCTGTGCTTTGTGCTTGAGCAAGCTTGGATAGATCGATGGGCTGAGTAATCTCTTCGATGCGTGATAAACTGTCAGCCACAACGTTATCCTTTCCTGAAATATGCCTGATATCTCTGGAAAACTGTGAAATAAAATCCAGATGTCTGAACTGTCTTGGTGAGCACTTTTCTTTTCGTGAATGAAATGCGAAAGTTATGGGCTTATGGTCAGTGTAAATAATAAAGGCTCTCGCCTCCACCATGTGGCGAAAGTATTTTATTGCTTCGTAGATGGCGAGAAGTTCCCTGTCATAAGGCGAGTATTTCTGTTGACATGGCGAAAGTTTTCGAGAGAAAAATGCTAAAGGTTCCCACAGGCCGTCTCTATGCTGTTGTAAAGCTGCGCCCATTGCTGTGTCTGAAGCATCAGTGACTATAGCGAGCTTCGCTTGGCAGTCTGGATGAGCAAGTAGTGCTGCTTGGCAGAGACTTTCCTTGCAGGCGATGAATGCTTTAGTAGCTTCTTCTGATAAATGCACGGGATGTGAACCTTTAACTGATCCTGTGAGCAGTGCATTCAGAGGCGCTTGATGCCGCGCTGCGTCAGGAATAAACCTTCTGTAAAAGTTCACCATTCCTAGGAATCTTCGCAGTTCTCTAACGGTTTTCGGTGGAGGGTAATTCGCAACTGCTTCTACCTTCGATGGTAACGGCTTAGTGCCAGCTGCTGAGATGCTGTGTCCTAAAAACGTTACCTCTGATACACCGAATATGCACTTGTTCGTGTTGATTACCATGCCGTATTCCTTGAGTCTGTTGAAGAGCAGATGAAGGTGCTTCTTGTGTGATTCCTGATCAGGTGAGAAGATCAAAAAATCGTCCAGAAACGGGAAGCAGAACTCCTCAAGGCCCCTAAGCATCTCGTCCACAAATCGTTGAAACGTTTGACTGGCATTACGTAGTCCGAACGTCATGAACGGAAATTCGTATAAACCAAACGGCGTCGTGATTGCGGTCTTCGGAATATCCTCAGGGCAGACAGGAATTTGATTATAAGCTTTTACGAGATCGATAACCGAGTATACTTGACAGCCGGAGAGACAATGTGCAAAGTCATGTATGTGTCGAATGGGATAGCTGTCTGGTACGGTTCTAGCGTTGAGCATTCTGTAGTCACCGCATGGACGCCAGCCGTTATCTTTTTTAGGCGCAAGATGAAGTGGTGATGACCATGGTGACTTTGAAGGTCTGGCTGTTCCGTTCCTCAACATATCTGCAAATTCGTCTTTTGCAATTTTTAATTTATCCGGTGCTAGTCTTCGTGGTGTGCTGCTTATTGGCGGTCCTGCAGTAGTCTGTATATGGTGCATGGTATTATGCTTCGGAACACGGTGGACACCGGAAGGTCTAGTAATCTCAGGGTATTCGCTTAGTATGTTATGATATACGGAATTTCCAGAAATAACTTTTACCGATGAAATGTTCCCAGTTGACTGTGCAGGTGAAGCTGGGGACGTAAGGCTTGTAGTGTTGTCGATTAAACGTTGATTTCGACAATCCACGATGAGGTTGTAAAATGATAAAAAATCCACACCTATTATGGCCTTTGTAACGTCCGCTACGATGAATCGCCAAGTAAAGTCACGGCGCAAGCCTAGGTTCAGCACTAAATGAGCGTAGCCGTAAGTAGAAATGGGTGTACCGTTTGCCGCACACAGCTCATAATTTGTTGTCTCACGACGTTCCTTGAGTGCTGATCGGGGGAAGACACATACGTCACTGCCAGTATCGATGAGAAACTGCATCTTCGTAGCGCCGTCCGTGACAAATAGGCGACCGGAAGTTTGGCAATCGGTCGTCGCCATTACCGACTGCTGTTCGCGTTTCCCGCATGGTATTCGCATGGTTTTACGCATTTACTTGCTTCATTGCCGAACTTACTATGATACCAGCACACAGGAAATTTTCTATAGTTCGACTGTGATCGTGTGGAGCTAGAACGACCGCGCGTTTTCTTGTTTGAACGATTCGGTGCACGTGAATGCCGGTTCACCTGCGCAGTTAGAGCTTGCACTTGTTTGGTAAGTTCAGCAATCTGTTGGTTCATGGCTTCTAAAGAGCTTCCTGGTATGGCACTTGATGTTGATGCTACGTGCGCTGTAGGCGAAACAACGTCATGGATGCGGTCAGCGAGATCTGCGAGCGCTTCCAGTGAAGACATCATCTGCGAAGCGATTATCGTTTGCGTGCTACTTGGTAGGCGACTGGTCCATATAGTACGTAGAAAATCTTCGGGAACTCCAGGTCCAGCCAAATGTTGCAAATGTCTTAGAAACTGAGATGGCTTACGGTCTCCAAGTTCTGCGTGCATAAGTAATTGCTTGACCTTCTTTTCTCGTGACGCGGACAGTCGTTTGATAAGTTCCGACTTCAATTTTTCATACCTGTTGGTGTCGGGCGGGTTGATGATTATATCTTCCACCTCAGAAGCATACTGCGGGTCTAGTTGGCCGATAACGTAGAAAAACTTCGTATTGTCCGTAGTAATGTTCGATATCGCGAATTGGCCCTCGATCTGCGCGAACCAAATGGCCGGCTTTTCAGGCCAAAACGGCGGAATGCGCACGCCCACACGACAAATATCTTCGTTCTTATCGGTTGAGAGCGACATCTTTATGTGAATCAGTATCAGAATTATCGCAATCAGCAACAAAATCAAAATCACACACATTTACTGCAAACGTGGACTTTCGGTTCAAAACAGGTCACCAGTAAAGCGAAGTTAGATACACTTTTGTTGTAATAGAAGGAGGTCCATGGGTTTGCTGAATTAAAGATATGCCGATTGACTTTGTATACGATATATTAATTAAAAAGATATTTACAAAAAACCAAATGCGGAAATAAAATTTTCTCTAATGTGAAGTCTATATCAACAACATTCGTTGCCCCTAGCAACTAGCTGGAAAAGTTCTCTATTAAACTGGTATGTAAACTTTTTCGTGGGCTAGCACACCACACTAGGACTGTTCCGTATTTAGTCCTTATAAAACAAACTGAAAATGGCGTTTTTGCTTTAAGCGCCCGCCCTCTTACGGGATCTGAAAGAATTTTCGTTTCTCTAATAGCTCCCAAAGGCGAACATTATCGGTGCCCTCACGAACCACGAGTAGTTACGACTTACGAACGAGCCGAGTTGATTTTCAGCACTTTTCAAACTCTCCTGGGTAACATTGACCGCTGTTTCAGTGGCGATTGCTATCACGTATTAGAAAAGTGTTTCTACAGTTTTGGCGGGAACGCGAAAAAGATTGCGTCACCACATTGTATTATTTTCCAAAACTTGTGTTATTTTCAGTGTTAGTGCATAAAATTAGTTGCATTTTATTCGTTAAGTGCTGGATTACAGGCATGAGTGTGGGAAAGTGGTATAATGATGGTGAGACGTTTCTTTTCGTGTTGTTTCCAAAACTCCATAGAAGCTTCAAGTAAAGTTGCCCCCACTTTACTAGGAGTATGACTTTGACTAGACTATGACTTGACTTGATGACTTCGACTGTGACTTGACACATATTATGTCAAGTCACAGTCGAAATATATAGTCGAATATCATTAACTTGAAAAATTATCAATTACTTGACACTGGCTAATGACACAAAAGCGTGGAGCCAAAACATAAAAAAAATGTCGCCATCTTGACAATAATAATTGTGAATTATCATTTTACCCGACATACCAATTAATAAAACAATTTTTTTACTTCGTTATGTTGACAATGGAAGTGTACGTGAACCAACTTCAACTTGTTTGCCTCGCATTCACCAGCTTACTCCCCAAGCCAAGCGAGAGTAAAGAAGTTTTACTTAAAAAAAAATCGCCTATTTTTTGTACATAAAAAGATTGTTTTCAATTCTTTGATTGGCTGGGTCTATGAATTATATTATAATATGAAATCATTGAAATTAATTATGATTGTCTAAAAAGGTATAACTTCGCAGTATTATATTACGTAGATACTAGATACTGCAACGACAAATGTTATTTAACTTTGCCTAATGGCTATTTACTAAGAAATTATATCAAAGGCCCAATCATCGACCATATGCAGTAAACTATTCCATTTTTACTATAACAGCAGTAAATATCTAAGATAGCCTACTTAGATAAGATAGACATAGATAAAATTATAATGAAAATGAAGTTGTTTACTTCTAATTTGAGCTACATAATGTACCTAACTATGATAGGCTTAACCTCGCCTAGAACCATGATTGTAGTGATGGGACTTCAGAAAATTTACCTTACTCTCAATGAAGCAAAATTATTTTAAAAGTTAGCTGTTCCAGTTATCAAGTAGCCTTGTGTAGTTCGCGAACGACCTAGTTCAAAAGAGCGCTCCTTTGTGCGAACTATGTGAACTAGGTATCGGTTGCGTCTGATTTTAGTTCGTACGTTCTTTGACAGATCGACTTGCGGCGGGCGGCAAGAGCCGCGCTCCCCAGCGCGCCGCGCTCCGAGGCGCGAGTCGCAAGCGGGAAAGAGAGTGATGATCACACATATCATTCTTACTTCGAATATATAAGATATCGATTGTATAAATGCTGGTTAATTTTAAAGACGTTTTTTCTCTTTAATAAACATTAAAAATACCTTCCTACATAGTTAATACTTAATACTTACTTATGTTCAACGAAACTACCTATATCATATTTTTAGTACTTACCTAGTTTAATATTTTTCTGTCATTAACTAAGTAGACTGAGTACCTATAGGTACTAATAAAAAAATATTTTTCTTAAATACCATGCAATGGTAGTAGATATAAGTACAGCTCTTTGCCTGCTGCGAACTAAGTAGGACGCTTTTGCGGGACCAGGCAAAAGATTGCTAAGAACAATCCTCTTCCCCGCTCTCGGTCCTGCCGCGAACTAGTGAACTAGATGAACGACCTAGTTCAGCAACGACTTGCGAACTAAAAGGAGCGCTCCCTGTCGCGAACTAAAATGGGCAAGGCTATCAAGCTTTTTTTTTTTTAATATTTTGTGAATAAATTATTAATTAATTCTACTTTTCTACTTTAAACAAAACGATACAGAAGGGACTTCTTTTTAAATATATATATCTTACAATTTTACCGAGATTACCATACGTAGTAATGCATTTTAATGCAGACCATACAAGAGACATAATAGGTTCTTGATTTCAACACACAGTAGGAAAAAAAATTACACGAGCACCGCCATGTACCTAGTCGAATTTCGTGCCGAACATGTAAGTGCCGAGCGCTTAAACTAAGTCAATACAATACATTATAATTATTATGTAACATGCGCAGGTAAATAATAGTTTTTTTTATGATAGAGAATGATGTGACGAGCTAGTCGTTCACCTGATGTTAAGCGACACGGCTGCCCATAACAGAACAGTGTCACTCGGAACTCCAAAATATAAAGTTTCGCGTGACACTGCACTGCGCACATCATCCTGAGACATCAGCACAGTCTGGTAATAGGATTACTCGACTGTGAGATCAGATCATAAAGTCTCATTTGCCCAGTAATTTCACTAGCTACAGTGCCCTTCAAACCGGAACACAGTAGTGGTTGCACACTACTGCTTGGCGACAGAATAACTGGCAAAGCGGTGGTACCTACCTAGACGAACTTTGCATAAAAGTCCTACCACCTAGAGTGCATTAAAAGGTTGTTTGGAAGAGATCGCTCTAAGCTATAAAACCGTCTATTGTACTAGTAGTAGTTAATAAATAAGTAAGTTTTACTTTATGTACAAAAAAAATACACACGGTGTACACTACGGTATTGTACACATCTATCTATCTAAATATGTATGGAGAAATGTAGTTAAATTTTACCTTCTATCTAACTACTATACTATGCTAACTTCATCAATATTGTCCCACCGAAGGTTACATAGAACAATCGCGACTTGACAAAGGGTCAATGAACTTAGTCTTCTCAATTTTCGTCTCCTAGTAACGGCCGAGGCTTACATCCCAGGGGTGCCCTTGAGCATTGTAGCTACACACGCACTTTTGATAGAATACTGCTCCCGTAATGCCATAAAATTTGGTAGGCATTATTAAGCAAAGAAACGAATGTCTACCATAAAATTTCTACCTACATGGCAGCACGATCAGGTTGTAAGGGATCTCGTGCATGGTTCTTAGTGCACTGCAATAAAGTTGTAAATAGCTTCTGACTATCAAGACGTCATCGACTGCTGGTTATCAGCTATTATCACCAACAATATATGACGCACAGTTGTCATATATTATATGAAGAGTAATTTATAAGTACCTTTATGATGTAAAGCCTCAAGGTGATAAGTGCTGACGAATTTGGAAAGAGTTTTGGGAACAGGAAAATTAAGTGTAAAAACATATATTGACAGCCTCTGTGGTATGGTGGTTGAGCAGGTCGGCTCATAACCTGGATGCGGCGGGTTCGATTCCCGCGACAGGACAAGTATTTCTGGACATAAAAAAACGAAATTACTTGTTCCGAGTCTGGGTGTTGTGGGACCATGATCCTCGTAGTTCCAGGGTCCCTAAAAACATGGAATCCTAGTTAGTGTCCAGAATCTATGTATGTGATCGTTGGGCGTTATTATTATTACTAGTTGCGCCCCGCGGTTTCACCCGCGGATAAAAAGTATTTTAATTATATCCTCATCCCTCGGCAAAATTTCACTTTTTCGGGATAAAATGTAGCCTATATGTTAATCCAGTGTATCTTGGTACCGAATTTCATCCAAATCCATTCAGCCATTTGAGGGTGAAGGAGTAAAAAACATACACACATACAAACTTTCGCCTTTATAATATTAGTGTGATTATTCCAAGTGACTGCAACGGATATGGGCAGTTGTGTCGCTTAACATCAGGAAAAAGACTAGCTTGTCTTGTCATTTCTTAACATAAAAAAATAATAGCTATCCTTATTTCTATTATTATTATTTTTATGGTAAAATGGGCATGCGTTTGACCACACCTCACCTGATGGTAAGTGACGAAGCCCATTCACTCTTGACTTAACATCTTTTGTGACTGGCCGTCATCATTTTAACTGGCCCGATAGCTCAGTTGGTAATAACACTTCTGAACTGCGGGTTCTGGGTTCGATTCCTACCCAGGACAAACATTTGTGTGATGAACATAGGTGTTTGTCCTGTGTCTGGGTGTTATATTGTCTTCTATGTATGTATTTACAAACAAAAAGTATCTAAGTATTGTATCAGTTATCTGGTTCCCATAGCACAAGCTTTGCTTAGTTTTTTTTTTTTTTTTTTTTTTTTTTTACTTCAAACTTGTCTAGCATTTGACCACGCTCTCACCTGATGGGAAGTGACGATGCGATCGAAGATGTAGCATGCTAGCCAAGTAAATACCTATTCACTCTTCTCTTGAACACGCCCGGGTCATATTTCGCCGGAAACACAGACGCTGGCAGGGCATTCCATTCCTTAGCCGTTCTAATTAAGAAAGTTGAGTCGAATCGCTTGGTACGAATGGGTGGTATTTCGACCACGAAAGGATGGCGCTTAGCCGAGCGTCTAGTAGTCCGGTAGTGGAATGGTGATGGGAGTATGAGATCATGCAGTTCTTGAGCGCATTCACCGTGGTGTATTCTGTAAAAGACCGACAGACTTGCCACCTTACGTCGATGTGCAAGGCTCAGGAGCCTTTTACCAACCAAAGTGTCGTCGTCAATGAGCCTTTTGGCACGCCGTTCAATCGAGTCCAGAGCCTCAAGCTGGTACTTGGCAGACCCGTCCCACAGGTGGCAGCAGTACTCCATACACGATCGGACCTGTGCTTGATACAGATTTAGAAGCTGTCCAGGTGTGAAGTACCGCCTTACCTTGGACAATATGCCGAGTTTTTTTGAAGCTACTTTGGCTTTGGACTCGATGTAGGATCCAAAGTTTAGGTTTGACGTGAGATCAACACCCAAAAGCTTAAGATGGTTTCCTAAACTTACAGATACACCACGGAATGAAGGAGCCAGATGGAGTGGGCTCTTTTTAGCAGTGAATAAACACGCCTGTGTTTTTGCAGCATTGAACCTAACCAAGTTAGCATCGCCCCAATCGGACACGGCTTTCAAAGCCAGGTTCATGCGCTCAACCATAGCCTCTCTCTCAATCCGGACGTCGTCACCACTGGCACGGGCACTGGATGTGTATCTTTCAACAACAGTACTATCATCTGCATACCCAAAGGTACCGGGCTTTAGCAGATCATTGATGTGGAGTAAGAATAGTGTTGCTGAAAGAACTGACCCCTGAGGTACACCAGCATTAATAGCTAATTGATCGGAGGAGCAGCCATCAAGAACTACTCTTAGCGATCGTTCCCTCAAAAAGTCTGATATCCAAGTGCACAGACCAACAGGTAGTCCGTAAGATGGAAGCTTATTCAGAAGTCCGTCATGCCAGACCCGATCAAATGCCTTAGAGACGTCTAGAGATACAGCAAGTGCCTCTCCATACATCTCTAAGGCTTCGCTCAATATGTGAGTGGCATACGCGAGAAGATCCCCAGTGGACCGGTTTCGGCGAAATCCGTATTGCCGGTCACTGAGGAGATCATTGTCTTCAAGGTATGCCAAGAGCTTGTTGTTAATTATACGCTCCATACTCTTACAGAGAATGGAGGTAATTGAGATGGGTCGATAGTTGGCAGGATCAGCACGACTGCCCTTCTTAGGTACAGGTTGTACGTTGGCTAGCTTCCAACTCATAGGTACTATTCCGGTGTCTAGAGAGAGGCGAAATAGGCGTGTTAGAATGGGAGACAACTCGGGTGCACAGCTCTTAAGTACAATTGCTGGTATACCATCGGGACCACTGGCTTTGTTCACGTCTAGACTGCGTAATGTTTTTAGTACTTCCTTCTGACGTATGCGTATTTCCGGCATGAAAACACCGCATTCTGGAAGGCAGGGAGGTACCTCATTAGCAGAATCTAGACGCGAAGCTTCTGCAAAGAGAGTGGCAAACAAGTTTGCTTTTTCTTTTGCAGTGTGAGCCAGCGATCCGTCTGGTTTCAATAATGGAGGCAGTGAGGATCGACAGAAGTTCGCTTCAACCGATTTGGCTAGGGACCAAAAAGCCTTACTACCAGCTGGGTAGGAAGCAAGTTTAGTCCCTATTCGACCAATATGATTGAAACGAGCCTTCCTTAATTCCTTCTTACAGGCCTTTCTTAGTTTGGGGTAAGATGGCGTTGTGTGATATGTCCACACATATTATATTATTATTTATTATTTAGAACATCTTTGTATCTTTACGTTTTGTTTTATTTCTTTGCTACCAATCAGAATTTATGATACATCCTGTTACGTATGCAAGGACGTCTACAACATGTAACATGAAGATTGCAATCTGTTACAACGATTTTTGCCAATTGAAGGGGTGAGAACAAAAAGGGTTTTACTGATTTTTTCACAAAATGACTTATGGGTATCGTTGGATTCAGTAATACATATAATACACTTCAATAATACATTCTCAAAATACCGAAATAAGAGCTTAAATCTCGAGATTTTGAGTCTAAAAACGGTTTATCTGTCACAGAAATACAGTTCGCTTAGCATAAAAACATTATTATGTCTATTTTATTATATTATATTTTTACAGTAATTGTATCAATTAGTACTATATTTAGAATTTTAAAATAGAAATAATACATTTTCAAGCAACTGAAACTTACATAAACCTTTTCTATTACCTTATAAGCACTCTACATTAAAATGACGCCGTTGTAGTTTAAAGTCAATTTTCTCGAAACTATTGTATCAATTTGACAATTATATTTAACAACTATTGTTAAACCCTTTTTATTCTCAACCCTTCAATTATGACGTCACTGAGATAATTGATATTGGTTATCGATTTTTTTAAAAACAAGACGAGAACATAACGCCTTATTAGTATATAGGCTGTATTATCTTAAAAACTACTTTAGTAATAACTAACTGTCGTGTTTTACAGAACTTATTATTTTCTATTGACTTCCAAAAAGGAGGAGGTTTAGTATGTGCGTTCGGCTGTATGCTTTTTTTGTATGTTCATTGATATTTTCGACAATTATGGACCGTTAAAATATATTTATAGTTCTAAAGGGTATAAATACCTAGGGAGTACCCTAGATGGTCCTATTATCACCACTTGACGATCTGATGATGGAATTTCAAAAAAATAAATATTTTTCGCTTTTGAGTGCCTATTTGTTGTTTTGTTCACACTTTTTTTTAATATAATAGTTTATTTTACTTATGGTAAAATATCCACTATGGATACGATTAATTAATCTTTTATGATAACGTTTTAGAATTTAATCTCGATGGATGGTCATGTGGTGATCGATGCCATCGTCGTGTTCCATGCAGAAGTATCATTGATGGTACATCTGCAACCGAATTGTCCCACTAGCACCATTGATGGTACAAGTGGTACTAGCTTATTGTCTCCGCACCAGATATACCATTGAGCAGTACCATTGATGATTGGCACCAAATAGTACAACTATTTAGTTTTTGATGGTACAACAATGTGATCAAGCTCGTTACGTAACCTTGAGATAACTAAATATGAGGAAAAGCCAACAATTTTCTGTTGACTTCAGGCAGACGTGAATTTTCACGAGAGAAAACGAGACAGCATTGATTAAACTGAATTAACGTTTATAAGGCCATATGAGACCGTGGTGGTGATTTAGGGCAATACACACTGGTTAAAAACTTTTGTTTCAGGCTATGCGGTATGCCACAGCCGTGGGTACGAATGGGCAATAAATATGTTAATCACTTGCCACGTGTGGGATGCTTGTGGGGCAAATGGGAATGTACTATAATCCGTATTGTGCATGAAGGAAAAGATAGGTTGAAACTTCCCGACTGCTGATTATATGTTTCTGAACACGGAAGTTCATATATTTCGTTAACTTTGAATAATAGTTCTTACGTAGCACTTTCTCGCCCCATTCTAGAATAAGCAAAAGGCCCGTTCTACTGCAAGAAATTATCTAAGCCACCTGAAGGGTTCTGGATATATCACAATGTATTTTGCCAGAATTCATGTCACTATCCATGAGAATGCCCATGAATACCGATACAGACGAATAACGCTAATGTGTCAATGTTTTATCAAAACAAGTCTACTATTTTACCACATTATGAATAGAGTCAAGAAGAATATCAGTATACGCCGCGTGGTCGTGGCATGCGTTGGCTCTTATCAAGCGACCTTTCTGTGCATACGTTTATATACTATAAATTTAAAAGATAATGCCTTTCGTAATACCCAGGATGGGAAATATGAGGTGTTTAATTACGATATCACAGTGTTAAGTGATATTCGCGATGCAAAACGTGGTACAAAGGCGTGTGAATTCCATTTAAATATTTCATAGACATAAGCTATAGTGAATCTTTTGTCATATTAGTGGAATGATACGAATGGAATTTTGATGAGTATTTTAAAGTAACGTCGCTTTCATGTTCAATATTTAAAGCATAATATCAAATGTCATTTGTTATGCTGAGCAAGAATATCTGTATTGTGAATGGCATTAGTTTAATTAACACGTGTTTCTATCGTAAACTGAAAGTGAGATATTAGAGCTTAAGTGATGTGACTTTCCAAGTGTTTGTGTTTAGAGATTCTCAAAAGCTTGTGACGGTTTTTAACAGTGACAGTGTTTTTGACTATGATGATGCAACTTTAAAATGTTCAAATAATGCAAACGATTTTCAGTATTTTGAAAAAAATTGCGTCATTGTACCCAATTTGTGCAAAGTAGGCGTGGTTACGAAAGGAATCTAAAAAATGTCCTTGACGCATCGCGCAGGCGTTTGATGAATACAAACTGCTACTGCTTTGTTTACTGGTGTATCGTATTCCAGCAAGCGATAACGCGTTTATACCTAGTTAGCGATATTTTACTGTCGTCAATAATTCGCTTCTACATTCACCGCGCGTTTCAATTTCTCGAGTTTTTAAAAGGCGAATTTTATCGATAACTTTGGATATTGATTACCTCATCACTATCGTATGGTTGTAACTTTAAGGATCGTTTTGAAAGTTATTGTAATTTTTTGTAATACTTTTTTAGTCACTAATCTTCAGCTAATAAAATCGGTTGTTTTTGTTACTATGTCGAAAATAAGTGCTGACAATGAGTGTTTATGTGCGATATTGTGAATTTAATTTACATTTAAGAAATTGCAATGGAGATAGACTTCGAGGAAGCGGCTGGTATGTATTTCTACATATTTATAGTATTTGTTTTGATAGTAAATTTATCTTTCCTGATAATACTTGAATACGTAACGGTTGGGATTGCTATTAAATGAAATGACTAACGTAAAATTAACATGAAGTAAAAATTTAATTTGTGATTTTAATTTGTAATGAAAATAATAAATTCGATCACAAATTAAATTTTGCTGGTTTAATACGTTGTATAGGTACCTATAATTTGGTTTCGATTTCAAATATTTATTTAATAGAGCCTCTTACAGCCTCTGTGGTATGGTGGTTGAGCAGGTCGGCTCATAACCTGGAGGCAGCGGGTTCAATTCCCGTGGCAAGACAAGTATTTGTGTACAAAAAAAAAGTGCAAATACTTGTTCTGAGTCTGGGTCCTAGTAGTTCCTGCGTCCCTAGATACAGGGAATCCTAGTTAGAGTCTAGGATCTACGTATGTGATCCTTGAGCGTTACTATTATCATTATTATTATTAGGGCCTATTTTTCCAGTGGATGTAGTCTTCTCGATCCTCTTATCCCCTTGAGCCTCCCTCTTTTGAAGGCTGGGCGCCTTCAGCGCCTGCTCTCCCGGCCGGTGACGTCGTAAAGATCAGTAGAAACAACCTTAATAAGCCCGTTCAAAAAAAAAAATTGATGGTGATTTTAAATCTCTCCTGGACAGTCAATTTTGGGATTGGCCTCATCTTTTCCGGAGATTCTTCGCTCTCTGCTCTACCGTCACCGTGACCGCTACCATGGTCATGGATAAAAGCCTTACCAGATGTTCCGCCGCTGCTGCCACCGACAAGATGTAATAATAATACCATGCCGGATAAAAATCCTCCAACAAGCCTATACACACTCCAACCACATGGATTCTAGCCCACCCGACCAGTATATAACAATAATTATGTAGGTATACATTACCAACCGCCATACACACGCTATGACACGGCTGTCGTTGGCTTTCCCGATACCTATCTAGTAGGTATTTAACAGAGCTGAAGACTGGGGCCGTAATTGAATTGTTCTTGTCTTGGGAGAGGTTGTTATAACCACCGCGCCTGACAGGCGTCGGTGATCGGCAGCAGCTGCTGGTTTCCGGTATATTCCGCATTAGCCGGTTCTTACGGCAGCCACGGGAAGAGATGGATTGTCTTATTCATACACAGGAACCACACAGCCTATAATTAATTCTAATTAGAAAAAACATTCATAAAAAAATTGAACCGAAAAATCAAAACCACCTCAATCGGAAACCAGGAAGTAGGTAAAATAAATATAGACTTCTAAGTTTCTATTACATCGTTAGTTAGTTATTTTTTCCTCGTTTTTCTTGAGATTCTATTATCAGATCCTGACTTAATGATAATGGGACCACCTCAGAGTTATACCCTTTCGAACTAAAACATAATTGTTGAAATCGGTTCACAATTAAAAAAATAAAAAACAAAAAATAACATACAGTCGAACATAGCACCTCCTCCTTTTTGGTAGTCGGTTAAAAATAGGAGTATAATCTTTTACCACGACTACTAATGACAGTCGGTGCATAGATAATTTAGATTCTAATGTAAAATTACTCTATGTTACCATCGATTGTTATAAACTCTGCTAAAATATAATTATTACAACAAAAACACCGTCCCAAAAACAAATTGTCATAAATTTCGTCAAAGTCACGCCAAACTGGACACGTCCTTGTAATTTTAATATAATAATACCGAACTGGCAACCGATGATAATATTTTCATAGAAAATGCTTTATTAAGTCGCATTCAAACTGCTGATTTACATGATAGAGCTAGCTAATGGCAGGATTGTTTTCTTGTCACAGTCGAAGAAATTTAATATGAAAACCGTAACCGAGGCGTAGAACGCAAGTACCTAGCTTGTCATAAAATAGAACGACATGGCTACATTGTAAATTTGAAACATACACGCTGCGGGCATGTTCTGAACCGTTTGAAACAATTGATGAACGTCAATGAACTCTGACGTTAAATACTTTCAACAGTTCGACCGCTGTTGAAAACGTTAATTTTAACCAATTCAATATTGAATGCAGTTGATGTTAGTTTTATTAGTATTGTAAATTCAGGTACTGTACTTCATTACAATAAAATAATATAGTTATTATTTAAATATATCGTAATTATTATTTGTGTAATTATACAAAAAAATGCACAGAAAATAAAAACAAAAACTTGGCATGGCAACAAACGTACTATCTACTTAGTTTAAAAACACGTTTACATAAAAATACCAAAAATGCCTCTGTAAGCGACACGGAGGTTAAAGCATAGGGACTCCTTTGGTTGATTTATAGTTTTAGTTTTTTTTAGAACGTTATGCTTCGACGTGAAAAAAAAATGTCTGTTTAGTTCATGTAATAATTTATAATTTTTTAATATATTTTTCGCCAACTCTGCCGCTTTATATTTCGCACAATAGTACTATTTTCTGGAAACACCTAAGCCTGGTCGTCACCAACAGCCGCACTACAATAGAACAATAAACATAACAAAGAAAATTTCATAAAAAAACAAATCGTATGAGAAAATGGTGTTAATGTACGTAACTAAATCGAATTAGGTACTTATATAAGTACCTATTGGTTTGGCTAGACGTAGTTTGTCCCACAAACTACGTCTAGGAGTATTGGCGGGAAAGCGAAAAAAAATTTCGTCACCGCATTATATTATTTTCGAAAACTTTGTGTTATTTTCAGTGTTTGTGCATAAAATTGGTGGCATTTTATTCGTTAAGTGCTGGATTACAAACTGGGATAAGTGTGGGAAAGTGGTATAATGATGGTGAAACGTTTCTTTTCGTGTTATTTCCAAAATAACATAGAAGCTTCTAGCAAAGTTGCCATCACTTCACTAGACGGAGGAGTATGACTTGACTAGATTAAACTATGACTTGACTCGATGACTGAGGCTGTGAATGACTTGACACGTACATATTATATCAATTAACTTGAGAAATTATCAATTACTTGACACTGGCTAAATATACACAAAAATCTGGAGCAAAAAAAAAACAACAAAAAGGCTACGTTTAGCCTGCATACGTGTAGCCCTAAATGTACAAAAAGACTACTTCTACATTTAACCTACTTTGCCATGGGGTGGTTAGGTCGGAAAAGAATGCTAAATAAGTACTGCCACAGAGTAGGTAAATAATTACGCTGTCTAGTAACCCATTGTTATAAACTACAAACTCACTCAAAAGCTCCGTACGTCTCATGGGACGGGTTAGACTTTTTGTCTTTCTTTATTATTCCACTACGTATAGGTGTGTAATATGAAGAAGAAGAATTACCCCTCATCCTACTGGAGGGGTGTACGGGTAACGAAGGAGACCCCCATCTATATCAATATGACGTCACAAAGTAAAAACAAGTGACAGTCAGATGAAAAAAACTGTATTCTACAGCCAATCAGGTCGATTTTCAAATGCTATAATTACTTTTTAAATATTGTAGTAGCCAGTTCCGGAAACATAAAATGCACCCTAAATACCCATACAATGCTAAGAATGGCTAATTTTAACTTTTTATGAATGTCTAACTGGTGTTTAAACTGTAAAAGGTCATAAGTTATCTCGTTAAACTGTGAACTATGTTAAAATTATGCATTTGAGTTAGTTATTTGTCAATGTACCCTTACTGCGTCCGCGGTTGCGGTTGGGTTGGAGTTTTCAATATACTAAATTTACTTCGTTGAGTTTGTTACGTGAAATTCAAAGTATTTTGCGTGTTAGTTTTGTAATTTACGCTTCATATTAAACTATTTTGTTGTGGAGAGCTATGATGTATAGGCAAATATAACGTAAGGTTGATGCCCTTTACCTCATAGCTAGGATAAGTGTATTCTGTTCAATAATGCCAACTGGCCGGTCATAGAATGATCTGTGGCTATTTTAAACAAAAATCTCACAACACAAGCTTTCGCGAGTTGAACTCATATTATAAAAATAAAACCATCGTGACCACGGCCAATGTAACTTGGTCGAAACGGTTAGTTAAAATTATGTTTTGATAACTTTTGTGCGCTAATAGATCCGTTTTAATTGAATATGCCTTTTAAATTAATAATACGAATATTCCTTTGTGGAATTATTGGAAATATTTGAAAACACCATGCAAGCGGTTTTTCAAACGACTAAGAAACAGAGAGGTTTTTTAATGTGCTTGTATTTTTTATGTTTTACTTTCGAACTCCGACATTTATTAGCCGACGAACTTCTGCCCGCAACTTCACCCGCGGCATGGCCTATGGGAAAATAATTCAACCACCCATTTCACCCTCTTAAGGGTGGAATTTCGAAAAATCCTTTCTTAGCGGATGCCTATGTCATAAGTCAGTCAGTCAGTCACCTTTGAGTTATATATATTTAGATTTGGAATATTTTATTGAAATGAAAAACCACTCATAAAATTCATAAAAATTGGTTTAATAGTTGAGTTTTTAAATTTAAGTAACTAGAAAAAACATGTCATCCAAGTAATTCTCGGTATGAGATTATGGTAGTCGGCTTAAATCTTTAAGGTTCGTACTACAGAACGATGATCAGTCATTGATCAGTGCTCAAGCAGAGATTTCATTCATAAACTGATCAATTAGTGAATGAAATCTCTTCTTGAGCACCGATCGATGACTGAGCATCATTCTGTAATACGGACCTTAGTATATTAGTATTCCTTCCGAGGATTCTTCAACCTCTTTAAACGACGAAACGACGCTGAAGTTTCGTCTAAATTTGTAGATGATTACCCAGAATAGTACTACACACCTCAGTACTTGCACGCGGGTAACCAAAAAATATTGACGTGCGATGTCAATTTATCAACCCGGTAGCACGTATATGATCTATATTGATACCGTTTATCTAGTTAGGGAGACTGGCTATTGATTTTCACCCGTAACTCTATCTCCGATAACCAAAACTACGGCAAGGATATACATACAATCAGCAAACAAAGTTAACCTTCAAACTTACAAGTTACTTTACTAGGTGGTAGGACTTTTCTGCAAAGTTCGTCTAGGTAGGTACCACCGCGCTTTGTCAGTTATTAGCAAGACACTCATGCAAGACAATAGGCTTTCCGACTACTATTGAAAATGAGCAAATAAATATTTTCATATTCACATCATCATAGTAGGTATACAATTAGATACTCACTTTTAGGAGATAGTTATAGGAATCAGTTATTAAATATCTTAAGTTACATCTCTTTGTTCTGTTTTCGTTATATTTCTTATCAATCGGTCAGCGTTGTTGGTACGATAACTACTTACATTGTAAGACTTATACTATTTTAAGATTATTGTTTGTTGTGTACTGTTTGTTGATCCTAAAAAAGAACAAAAAAAGTAGCGTGAATGTAATAATTGAAAAACAAATTAAAATCGGTAAATAAATCACGGAGCAGTACCCTCAAGGAGGAGGCATTGCCTATCACTTTCTCGTAAAACAAAGATCGTGTGGTGCTTTCTCATAGCTATTATGACGCTTTATTTGTGACGTCACATGCCAAAGAAATTGTATGTAGAGCTACCACAGATACCTCTAGGTCTACTTTTTTGCATTTGATACTGTCCATCCAAAGATTGTCTGGAAGAGTCGCTGTCAGCGATAAGACCGCCATTGAAACACTAGTGAATAAGGTTTTTTGATACTTTTATATTTCATTGGTGGAACAATAAAGAGTTCTCTATCACTATCTATATATCTACCACAACTAAGTTACTGTGAGGACTGGTAACTGACGTCACTGCGTATATAGTTCAGCTTTATAACCATCTATAAAAGATAATCAGTAAAGTACTTCGGTGATTTTTGTCAACTCCACCGTCACCTTCTTGCCATTTATTTTGTTGGATTCGCACAATTTTCGCCTTCGGCCTCTGTATGACACACTGCTTATTAGATATGATATTGTCCCCACTACGACTATTGCTGAAGTCTAATGACGTCAAACCACAGCAAAGCCAATTTCCCACCAAAATCTTTGGAAAATAATCAACAAATTTATAATTAGAAAACAGAATATAAATATAAGAGTGTTATTTTATAAATTAATAATAATAAATTATATAAAGGACGGCCTCTATGGTGTGGTGGTTGAGCAGGTCAGCTCATAACCCGGAGGCGGCGGGTTAGATTCCCGCTGCAGGACAAGTATTAGGTATAGAAAAAAAAAAGCTAAAAATACTTGTTCTGTGTCTGGGTGTTGTGGGACCATGGTCCTCGTAGTTCCTGGGTCCCTAGATACAGGGAATCCTAGTTAGGGTCCGGGATCTATGTATGTGATCGTTGTATAACGCACAGCCCAAACCACTGAACGGATCGGGATGAAATTCGGCATGCAGGTAGATGTTATGACATAGGCATCCGCTAAGAAAGGATTTTTCGAAATTCCACCCTTAAGAGGGTGAAATGGGTCGTTGAATTATTTTCCCATAGGCCACGCTGCGGGCGAAGCTGCGGGCAGAAGCTCGTTTAATATAGCGTGTGTTTAATACTATTCCAATTATAGACTATTCAAGCTCTGAAAGAAAGATTTTATGTTCACATTTTATTATAGCCCATACTGCTTGTAAAGTAACAAGCTAGCATCCGCTATGAGAACCATCTGCTTCAGAACTACGTTCGATATTCAATTTCACGAACCGTAACTACAAATAAAAGCTTAAAAGCTTTCACCAAGGAATATTGAACCATACAAAGATCTCTGATTTTGCAATATAAATATTGCCGTCGCGATAGAAAGATTTATAACTAACGAAGTCACTACACGATGAAATGGTATACAAAATCTGCTTATGGAATATACAATAAGTACTTAAAAATATATAAATGGCTTAAGCGATGGGCGGAAGAGAATGACGTTGTCACAAATATTGATGTTAAAGGACTTGATAGGAAGTTAGGGTAAAAAGTAGCATATTATGATAATTGTTCTGTCTTCGTCTTTCGAGATTTATTTCATTTAGCTCTGCCTACGCCTCATCCCAAATTAAATAAATCTCTTCGACGAAGACAGAACAATTATGGATCGAACTTCACTTCAGGTAAATTCGTTTGATCATCTAATAATTTATTTATTATTATTTATTTATACTTTAGCACAAAATAATGTACAAGGATGACTTAATGCTATGAAGCATTATCTACCAGTCAACCTGGATGTGCAAGAAAAGAAATGGTAGCGGTGCAGTAAAATTGATTTTAGAATAAAATACGTATAATAATTTAAAAAAATACTTAACGTATAATATACTTTATTATATAAAAAATAATATAATATACCTACTTACATATATAAAACTTACTATACTTATATAACGTCAAGATTGAAGAGTTCATATTATGATAGCTGTGAGAATCAACAACGGTTATTATTAATAATGATTAGGGGGAGCTTTATTCGACATAATAATTTATGACATAATAATTGCGAACTTGCTTTTTAAACACATCTTTAAACGTAATCATTTTTAATAATAATGTATGTATATAAAATTAAAACCTTTTATATTCTATGAAATTTAATACTGCGATATACTTTTGGAACCCTGGAGTTAACATTATTATTTCAGGCTGCGCGTGGTTACTTATTTTATTAATAAATATAAATAAATAAACTTTTCTGGGCAATGTTTTCGTTTAAATTTTTTTTAAATATTTGTGGATATAAGACAGTTACGTCACAAGTTCTTGGTTACTTATGCAATTCTTGAGTTTATGCTGAGTAGATTTTTGAGAAATATATTCTACTTATTATTGCAGACTGTACTTAGAATCCTAAGACGGGTTTTTTGCCAATATTGACGTGAAAAAAAGCCATTGCCGGCCAAGAAAATAAGCGTCACGAACTTACCCATAGCAAATAAGCACATTACGCAAATTTCAATTTTTAATGTGGGTACATTGGTAAACAAATCTTCACGGGTGGAGGTACGGTTTGCAAGTAATCTCTCTTCGTCCCACTCGTAAGTTTACGGATAATCATCCCACTAAGGTGTACAGTTTGCTAAATATCCTCCTTCATCCTACTAGTGAGTCTAGGATCTGAAAAAGATCCAACTGGATGAGAGACCTTCTTTTCAGATCATCCCACTAATGGGTGAATTACATACCTACTGGATGAATCCTCTTTCGTCCCACTAGTTTAGGTGTAGGGGCTTGCGAGGGATTTTCCCTCAACCCACTGGACGTACGGTTCATGAAGAATTTTATCATTCTTATTTTTTTATCTACACATAAATATAACATTACAGAACAGCCTAATGCATCACATTCTATCATAATTTAATTAAAGAACTTATTTATTTAACTTAATATAATAATAATAATAAAGCCATTTATTCCATATCTTCATTTTCATCGTACATTGCAGTGTTGTTAGTAAGGTATAGTTGTAGAAATGTAGAAGTTGTGTGCAAATGTAGAAAAAAATTGCTTTAAATTAATGTTAGTATTGCTTATAAGATATGGATCCCTGTTGGGTAAAGGCCTCCTCCATCCATTTATTTAACTTATTACTCTACAATTTTTATTTACACTCTATCGAATCAATATAAAAACCTTAACCTATTATACATTACATACACCATGACGCCTGCCACGGTGCCACGGAAGTGTTATCTAAATTTTCCAGCATAAAACCATCTTACGTTGACCCCGGTAATCTATAGGTAGAGCCCATGGGTTCATAGATCGTGCCAAATAAACTGCAAACTATTCAACAAGTACTCTAGATTCTACATCTAATAATCAATAGTGCTAAAACAAGTGCCAACAATAGAATTAACAACTGTCACTGCATTCGCAAACGTCTTTGCAAATTAGACATGACACGCTATGCAATCAGACATGTTTATTTGTCTAAGCGGGATAGACATGGCAGTCTGCCATGTTTTAGGCTAGACTACATGATACTGCAGACGTTTCACCGTTCTATATATTATTAGCTTCTGCCCGCGGATTCGCCCGCGTGGCCTAAGAAAGGAAGAAGATTTTTTAAATAGATAATTCAACCACCCATTTCACCCTCTTCGGCGTGTAATTTCGAAAAACCGTTTCTTAGTGGATACCTACACTTCACAAAGAACACACCCTTCAAATTTCAAGTCTCTAGGACCAGCGGTTTAGGCTGTTATATATAAAAAGGTTAAGGCGTTGATAACATAAGTCAGTCAGTCAGTCAAAATTTTTATACGAATAGATTATTGTATTGACCAGCTCTAAAGAGCTAATATTTAATAATTTGACAGCCTCTTTGGTATGGTGGTATAGGTTCGATTCCCGCGATAGGACAAGTATTTATGCACAAAAAAGCTCAAATACTTGTTCTGAGTCTGGGTGTTGTGGGACTATGGTTCTCGTAGTTCCTGGGTCCCTAGGTACAGGGAATATTAGTTAGGGTCCATGATCTATGTATGTGATCGTTTGGTATTATTAAATTCATAAATTTGCGACCAAAGATCGTTCTGTAATACGGGTCATATTGTTAGAAGGCGTCATCCTACAAAAAATGGGTCTACTTAACTCCAAAAAGGAGTACGTTTTGTCCATAAATAGCCTTCATAAACTCAATTTGTCCTTAAGGATTTATGAACTAATCCTTCTTGAGACTTAACTGATTTATGAGAAGGCGGGAAAAGGATCTAAGGTTATTTATTATCCCCAATTTTCTGAAAACAACAAAATAACTTTTTTCTGGAAAGATTTTCACGTGCAGAATTATTCATATTGCTTTTTTTTTGACTGGCCCGATAGCTCAGTGGTATTAACCCTTCCTTCTAAGCTGTAGGTTGAGGGTTTAATTTCCACCCAGGACAAATATTTCTTTGATAAACATCGATGTACAACAAAAAGTATCTAAATATTATATCAGTTATTTCGTTCCCATAGTGTACAGCTTTGCTTAGTTTCGGCCTAGGCCGTCCATCTAGATGGATGTGTAAAATGTCCACGAATATTTATTAATTTATTTTATTAACCTTAACAAATCTAAATTCAGTAAAAAAGAGTACCTATAGATATAAAATTGGGAACAGTATCAAAATACGAGATCAACTTTATTATTACATATTGAATGTATTCATTTATTCTTTCAACTAAATAGTACAGTTACATTATAATAACTAATAGTACACTACCTACTACAAAAATAAATAGGTCTAAAAAAATGGCGACGTAAAATCAGCGAAATTGAAACAAAAAACACAACGAAATTTGTTGTTAATAAGTTGCTAGAAAATTATTTTTTTACCGATTGCAAAAAAATTTTTGCTGTTGTTGAAGCAAAACCATTAATTTTCTAACAACAAATTTTAGTGTTTTTTTTCAATTTCACTGATCATCGCCATTTTTTAGACATAAAAAAATCTTATTTTTCATAATTAAAAGAGGTTATTTTTACTATGATAGATTACTATCTATAACATAATAACTAATACTAAATACTACCTCCCACAAAAAATTCTTAGTTTTTAAAATTAAAAGAGGTTATTTTAATATACATTATACAGTTTTAATGTAGCCATGTCTCCTGGAAAAGCGTTAGCGTTAGCCCAGGAGGCAGTTCATCCACAAAATAAAGTCTAAAGCTATATTCTGTACTATGTATACTTAGAAGGTTGTAAGTTGAATGCTCAATAATACTGCTTTAGTTGGCAGAACTGCCTGAAGAGTGAAACTGAACCAATTATGGTGGCTGCATGATGGTTCACAATAATAATGCAGTAGGCTAGGCAGAGGCGTCAAGTCCATTGCATATTACAATTTCTGGATGAATATTTGGTGAAAATTTGTGGAAGAAACAAATATTACAGAAAATAGATCCTGGACCCTAACTAAGATTCCCTGCGTCTAAGGACCCAGAAACTACGAAGACCATGGTCCCACAACACCCAGACTCAAAATTCAACCGTTGAACTCTCTCAACAACAACAAAAGATTTTTTTTTTTTTTTTTTTTTTCTAGAATACCTTTTTTGAGCACTCTAATAATATTACAATCTAGCCATCCATGTGGCTAATAAGTAATTTACATTTAACCTAATCTCCGAAACATTTAATTATCTAAGAATGTGTCCAATAACACTTTTCTTATTGTCTCTATTAAGGCGAAGACACATTGTTCTTGTGTTCTTTTTAAGTAGGTAGCACTTACTTGCACTGCACTACATTACGTTATAGCACTAAATACACACTACACTAACTCGAATGGTTTTGTTCTTTTCAATCTTCTAACTATATCAATGTGATCGAGCAGCTGGATTGCTTCAACATTCACATGATGGTGAAGTCGGCGATGATGACTTTCTGCGTACTTCTGGATGACTTTGGTGACGACCTCTATATTAAGGTCCCGATGGAGGTCATCATTTCGTATGTACCAAGGTGCATTTACAATTTCCCTCAGTACCTTGTTCTGAAAGCGTTGAATTATGGCTACATTACTCTGTTTGGTACAACCCCACAGCTGTATTCCATAAGTCCATACTGGCATCAGGACTTGTTTATATAACAATAGTTTATTGTGCACTGACAGGGTGGAGTATCTTCCAAGCAACCAGTACATTCTCTTAAAGCGTTTGCTTAGTTCTTCTTTTTTTTTCTTGACGTGGGCTTTCCAGCGAAGCTTTGCATCAAGAGTCATACCCAAATATTTTGCTGTATTTTCATATGGAATTTGGCGATTGTTGATAAAAATCGGGAAATACTGATGATGTTTGTTACTAAAATCTATATGAATTGATTTGGATTCATTAAGTTTGATCCTCCATTTTAGGGTCCATTTATGGATTTTATTGACTGCTGCTTGCACCTTTTCTGTTGCTTCTTCATGAGTATTTCCCACGGCCATTATAGCAGTATCATCAGCAAAGGTTGCCATGGTGTTATTTTCTAATTCAGGAATATCACAACAAAGATTGTAGTAACAAAAGTTGCGGGCTCATGCAACATCAAAATGTTTTGTTGTTCACGACTGTAATCTTGTTTTGATGTTGAACGCCCACCTTTTCTTAAAATACACCAACAGAACGGCAGATCCCACCATGTGTATAGTTCCGATATAATTTCCATGAGTCACACAATAAAAATATAAACACATTAATATTTATTGCGGCTCCGAGTATTTACAAACTTTTGCGGTATATATATTACGAGCTTCTGCCCGCAGCCTCGCCCGCGGCGTGGCCTGTGGGAAATAATTCAACCACCCATTTCACCCTCTTAAGGGTGGAATTTCGAAAATTCCTTTCTTAGCGGATGCCTACGTCATAACACCTACCTGAATGCCAAATTTCAGCCTGATCCGTTCAGTGGCTGTGCGTTGATAGATCACTATGTCAGTCAGTCAGTCACCTTTGAGTTATATATATTTCGGAGATTGTATAACGCGTTTAATTGAAAAACTATTCTAACAAAGCTAGAATATATTACTATCTCACTTGCACCATTAATTTAGTGCAGTTAGAGTGAGAAAGTATCAAAAATTTCTACTATATTCAGATCTTTTCTTTATGGAACGCGAATATCTGTTTGTGTGTTTATTTTAATTGTTCCGATAAAACGTCTTTTTCAAAGAGTAATAAACAGTGTTTAGTGAATTTTATCATCCAGCTTTTAACTTCTAACAGCATTAAGTGCTAGGTTATTTCGTCTGCCCCAGCCTTTTTTATGTTTTGGCTCCGCACTTTTGTATATTTAGCCAGTGTCAATTACTTGATAATTTATCAAGTTAATGATATTTCACGCATTTATGTGTCAAGTCACAGTCCAAGTCATCAATTCACAGTCCAAGTCATCAAGTCACAGTCCAAGTCATCAAGTCACAGTCCAAGTCATCAAGTCAGTATTGGTCTAGTCTAAGTCATACTCCTAGTAAAGTGGTGGCATCTTTACGAGAAGCTTCTATGGAGTTTTGGAAACAACACGAAAAGAAACGTTTCACCATCATTATACCACTTTCCCACAATCATGCCTGTAATCCAGCACTTAACGAATAAAATGCCACCAATTTTATGCACTAACACTGAAAATAACACAAGTTTTGGAAAATAATACAATGCGGCGACGCGATCTTTTTCATTTTCCTGCCAAAACTCCATTAAAAAGATTAATTCTAAATGTGTTCTACTTGTTTGTCATATGTAGATAGATAGATAAACTCTTTATTGACACCAAGGTAACAAAATACGACGACAGGAAAACTAATGAGTAGATTACAATGGGTGGTCTTATCGCTTTCCTTGAAAGCGATTTACATTACAACGTGATGATTGACAGAGATAGATCAATGAGCATGGACGGTGGTGCTATAAAAGATATATAAGCTCTTATTTATGGAGGGCAAGCAATGGGTTTAATATACTTTATAAGCGCCTTAACTTTGACCTATTCTGTACAAGCGTAGCGTTAGCCAGGCAGCGGAGGAGCAGTGAGTTTTTTTGACTAATTACTAATGATTAACTGTAACATTCTTAGTTACTAGGCTAGTTGCTACCTTAATTATTTATTTACTTACTAGTTGCGCCCCGCGGATAAAAAGTATTTTAATTATTTACTCATCCCACGGGAAAATTTAACTTTTCCGGTAAAAATGTAGCCTATATGTTAATCTAGTGTATAAGCTATCTTGGTACCGAATTTCATCCAAATCCATTCAGCCGTTTTAGCGTGAACGAGTAACAAACATACACACATACACACATACAAACTTTCGCCTTTATAATATTAGTGTGAAGTGTGATGTGATAATTTATTATTATACATAGCTATTTAACAACTAAGTTGCATGCAGTGTGTATGTAGGTAGTGCTCTTAGGTGTTCACTTCATTTAAATTGTACTTTTTTTGTCTATCCGTGAGGACCCTTAATTGGCTTCCTTTTTTGTAAATGAATGTCTATATAATTATAACAGCAGTTTGTCTTAAAATGTAATAAATAATAATAATAACGCCCAACGATCACATAAATAGATCCTGGACCCTAACTATGATTACCAGGGACCCAGGAACTATGAGGATCATGTTCCCACAACACCCAGACTCAGAACAAGTATTTGCGCTTTTTTTTCTGTGTACAAACACTTGTCCTGCCGCGGAAATCGAACCCGCCGCTTCCGGGTTATGAGCAGACCTGCTCAACCACCACACCACAGAGGCTAAATATACTAAAAATACTAAAATAATAGTTTACGTAGTTTACATGACAGCAAAACAACGATGTCAAACAATCAATGAAACACGACTAGAGTTTAATCTCGTTATCGTCCGTCGACGTCAGATCGCGTGCTGATAAGGAGTCAAGGAGAATTTCTCAACGTATTTTTCAGTTTTTGTTGTATGCTGTGACAATAGTACGTTTTTTCTGTATCCGAGAAATGAGTTTGTGACGTCATCTTTTAGTGCAGTATGCATCGCCACCATAAACTAAGGAGAAGTAAGTGGATTTATATATGGTTCTGGTGCTAGCAAATAATTAGTGCTTTTAATTTTGTGGTTGATTCATTTTATATTTAAAGGGAAAATTTGTATTTCGTATGCTATTTGAGCCCTTTTATGTTTTTTTTTGCACTTCCCTGCCACCACGGGGGGTATGTGGGACTCGACCCCACTAAAGCCCCCCGTGAGTCCTCGTCCGCTGTCCTGGGGCGAGAAGGGTTCGCGTTGGCAGTCCAGCAATCTCGCCCCCGGCGGCAGGCCCTTTCGGGCCACTTTGCGCCAATGGATGGGTGACCTTGCTCACCAAGGCCACCCACCAGACTTGTGGGGCCGTGCAAGCCGGCGGAGAGTCCCCCGACTCTCCACCAGTGTCCCCACTACGGAGGAGGAAAGCGGTGCGCGTAACGCCTCCTCCTCTCTTCTGTACGTCTGCGCCGGAGCGGGTCAGCTCCCGCGGCCTCCTCTCTGACCCGCCACTTTTTGCGCCATCATGCTATTAATTTGAGCCCTCATCCAATATCTCTAAGCGGCAATGACAAGTCATCTCATGTTAAAATTTTCCCGTTCGTGATTCAAATGTTTCTATTAAATAAAAAAGTAATCTGCTAATTACGGTTAGCAGGCGATTGTGCTGTAAATAATTAAAGTTTTTAGCTTTTATTGTAGTAATTTAAAAACGTAGAGCAACTGAATTTTTTTCGTATTGTAAGTGGCCAGTAATTTTTTCGAACACATATGATGTTATTTTTCGAACTTTTGGACTGGCCACACACGCTCGGCTTCCTAATACAATTGTTACAATAGTGAACATAGTACATGCTAAACTAAATCACTATACCCACAGAGTAACACAGGTCTCTCTTCACTTAGTCCATATGGTACCTAGATTTGATGATCAAACTATCTATAACGCACTAGTAAAACCACACTTACTGTACCTTATTGAAATTTGGGGAAGTGCATCCAAAACAAAATTAGTCGAACTTCAAGTCTTACAAAACAAAATTATCAAAATGCTTTTTAACTACCATTATTTAACACCAACAAAAAAAATCTACACTGAAACTAAAATAATGAACATAAAAAAATTATACAACTATAACATCTGCATATTCATCCGCAAAACACTTGACCGGGATATCCACACTAACATAAAATTCACCAAAGTAAAACAGGTTTCCAAGCGCAGCAATCGTCGCGGTAGCCTTCTTGTACTTCCGAAACCTCGAACAAATTATGGCAAAACAATGCTTACTTTTGAAGGAGCACAATTTTATAATAAAATACCCTCGCATATTAAAAAAATATATTCATTTAACGAATTCAAGAAACAATTGACTCAATACCTAACGACGGATGAGTTGCCGAAGTAAATATTTTAAATTATGTCGTGTTGAAATGTAATGTTACTTAAGCACGTATTTATATTTATGTTACTATACCTACATTATTTAAAGTGACGACGAATGTACTTGTATAGAATTCTTTAAGTCTAACTATGTTCTCATGGAAGTGACTTTTTTGTCTTATTTGAGAATAAATTTCTTTAAACCTAAACTTAAACGAACTTACCAAGTGAAGCTCGATCAAAATTATATTACGGTTCCATTATAAGCGATTTATGCGTGTAGACTGTGAACACTAAATAAAACCTTGTCAAGTGAAAGCAAAACTATGCTAAGAGCCATAATGTATGAAATCTATGGATAACGCTTAGCGACTTCTGTACTATCCGATTTCCAATATTGGCTGGCCTCACAACTTGTTATAGTTGTTAACTATAACGTTGCTATGGCTATGTCTTCTGAACTGTTGGTTCGATTCCCGGCCATATATGGTAGGACGGTAAATAAGTATAAATAAATCAATTATACTTTGTAACGGATAAATATTAAAAAAAAACCTAATTAGAAAAAAAATGTGCGGGGCAGTCTTTGGGGACTGCCGACAGAAGTGAAAACCAAGTAAATCGTGAATATAGCTCATGGAAAGCGTGCGGTGACGATGACGCGAGTTTCATGATTTTTGTTCACCCAAAAAATGCTCAACGCGCCTAAAAAAGTTTATATTTCAAAAATATGGTAGGTAAAAAGAGGCTTTTTTTATTTTACTGAATGATTTGACGAGCTAGCCGTTCACCTGATGTTAAGCGCCACGGCTGCCCATAACAGAACAGTGTCAATCGGACCCCCAAAATAGAGTTTCGAGCAACACTGCACTGCGCACATCATCCTGAGATCTCAGCACAGTGTGGTAATAAGATTACTCGACTGTGAGATCAGATCATAAAGTCTCAATTGCCCAGTAATTTCACTAGCTACAGTGCTCTTCAAACCGGAACACAGTAGTGCTTGCGCACTACTGCTTGGCGGCAGAATAACTGGCAAAGCGGTGGTACCTACCTAGACGAACTTTGCAACAAACAAAGTCCTACCACCTAGTAAATATTATATAAATAAAACAGAATTTAGATCACCTTCATTGTATTCAGTCAACTTGATCTATCCGGAGGTTTCATACAGTCATGGCTACAACACACGTACGTAATGAACTCATTACAGAACATGGGTGTGTCCCTGCATAATATTTACATTAACTTTGATATATAGCTTCGGGGTTACAGACTTATAATTAAGCTAATGGTAAGCAACCGTTTCATTAGGGCTTAGCTTGTCAGTCAATACTCGCCGATTGCTGAAACATGTGTTTTATAATTATGATTATAAAACCAACGATCACATACATATATCCTGGACCCTAACATTAGATTATTCAACAACCTCTGTGGTGTGGTGACTCATAACCTGTAGGTGGCGGGTTCGATTACCGTGACAGAAGAAGTATTTAAAAAAAAGCGTAATTACTTGTTATGTGTCTGGGTGTTGTGGGAATGGTCCCACAATAGTCAGGATTCCTTGGATCTAAGGACTACGGATGGGGTCTTCGATCTAAAGAATCCTGAGGAATCCAAAGGATCTATGTATCTATTATTTTTATTCATAATTTTGTATGTGATCGTTGGGTGTTATTTGTTATTTATTACAATTATTTATTATTTAATTTAATAATCAAGACACAGATGATTTTTGAGATAATTCCTCATTAAAGAAGTATGATGATAATAAAACTTAACTGTGTGTTAATTGCTGTCACGCCAACATATCAATCCTCAATAAAATGCAGCGCGTGCAATTTTACCCACCTCGTTACCCGTATATGGGCATGATATGCTGCTACTTGACCATACGTCGACCACAGCAACTTGTATCGGCCGCTGTCATGAAGTAAAAAATCTGTAGAGTGGGTATATTTGAGTGTATTTCTGTTAGAAACATTGGGTTAGTTGGGAGTAGAAGAAAATTGATGCACATGATTGGTCAGCACTAATGCAATGGAATGCTCTTCCAACAACAGTGTTTCCTCCTGGGTATAACCTTGGCCTTTTAAAGTCAAGAGTGAATGGGCATCTCATGGGCAAGCGTGTTCCACCTTACCATCAGGTGAGTTATTGTCAAACGCATACCATCATACCATAAAAAAGCACCAAGAAGCTTAATTGTCCTAGTGGTACCTTTACCGCTGGAACAATTAAGATTACACTCAGATAACCTAAGTTCGTGTCAAATTCTAATATCGCTATTTCACTTGGTGGTTCTGTTTTTCTCTTTTCTTTACGGGATGTATGGCATTGAAGTTTTCAAATTGACGTAGAGCGAGATGAAGGCTTCAGCGTGTAGAATATTAATGTTATATAGAATTTGGATCGGATAAGGTTTTTGAAGTACTGTTTACTCCATTACCTGGTACACCTTCGTAGAAAGCACTCAGTTATACTGCACAACTATGAACTCAAGAAAACGCTAAATTTGATTTTCTGAATTATAATTGGTGGAATAAGCCTATGAAATAACAACTTATTAAAAATTCAATAGTACTTGATTCTGTCTGTCTGGCCGTTTATTACCTTTTCACGGTCAAATGACTGATTCAATTTTGATGAAATTTGGTATGGTGGTAGTTTGAATCCTAGGAAAGTCTTCCCCCATATTTATTCATTAAATTCTAGCTGACGTGAAAAGTCGCTGCATCAGTTAGATACTTATAAGTGTGACTTAAAGTGTGACACTTAAGTGTTTCTACTAACAGAAAGCGGTATGCGTAGTCAAGTGATTCAATTATCATTGAAAACTGCGCACGTCCTAAATACTGACCACAAAGATCGAGATTTTATTATTATGGGAAGCTTTAAAAGGAAATAATATGGAGTTTTATTTAAAGTCGGAGAGACGATTTTGTGTTGGTGATTCGTGTTTGGATGGTGCCCGTATTTGGTACTAGGATTATGTAGCGTTTGTCGCACAGCGGGAAAACGGTGATAAAAATCTTGGTAATTAGAGCCATTGAGTTCTTAGATAATAACCATTATGGATATTTGTTTAAAATAAAACAAATAAAATAAAATAAAAATTAATGAATTCAGGCAATAAACCCATAAAAAGTAAAGTGAGACGACGGCTACACACTGTTGTTGTGTTGCCTCATTTTTTGTTGTCGTTCATGTGCACAGATATCCAATATGTAAATATTGGACTCTGGACTTTTGTTAAAGTATGCATGAAAAATATATTCGCCAAACGCAGGTATTTTTCTGCAAAATACATTTAATTGTTTATCTCAGTAATATAAAGTTGACGAATGAAGGTTCCTGGAATTTTGTAGAATTCCAATTTTTTTTTACTGATGTCGTATCTGCGCATCGCCTAACCAGCCAGTATTTATAAAATCAAAGCCCAAAATGGCGGTAAAGGTATTTGAAAATCCTTAAGATTAATCGGCAACATAAGGCTTCATCACAGAAGAAAATTATGGGCCCTACCAAAAATATTACTATTGTTTCGTAAGTCTCAGAAAGGTTGATAAAATAAGCCTTCAGTAATCAGCTACTATAATAATAGATACAGAGACAGATATAATAATGTCACAGTGTCTTATTGATGGAAGGGCCACCCCATCTCATCCCGTGGTTGCCGTTAAAGTCGTCTAAAGGAATGTAGGTCTACACGCTGGAACGTCGAGGAAGTAGGATTTTACTAGGTGGTAGGAAGTTCGTCTAGGTAGGTACCACCGCTTTGCCAGTTATTCTGCCGCCAAACAGTAGTGTACAAGCACAATTGAAGGGTTGAGAATAAAAAGGATTTAACTGACAAATTGACAGTTTCGAGAAAATTGACTTTAAACGTCAACGGCGTCATTTTTATGTAGAGTGCTTACCACAGACCAAGTAGAGGATATGGTGCTTACAAGGTAATAGAAAAGGTTTATGTAAGTTTCAGTTGCTTGAAAATGTTTTATTTCTATTTAAAATTACCAAATATAGTACTAATTCATACAATTACTGTAAAAATATAATATAATAAAAGAAATAAATTAATGTTTTTATGCTAAGCGTACTGTATTCCTGTGACAGATAAACCATTTTTAGACTCAAAATCTCGAGATTTAAGCTTCATTTCGGTATTTTGAGAATGTATTATTGAAGATAATTTCACGCTGAATCCAACGATACCCATAAGTCATTTGGTCAAAAAAATCAGTTAAATCCTTTTTATTCTCACCCCTTCAATTGTGTTCCGGTTTGAAGGGCACTGTAGCTAGTTAAATTACTGGCAATTGAGACTTTATGATCTGATCTCACAGTCTCAGTTATAACCAGACTGTGCTGATGTCTCAGGATGATGTGCGCAGTGCAGTCACGCGAAACTTTATATTTTGGAGTTCCGAGTAACACTGTTCTGTTATGGGCGGCCGTGTCGCTTGACATCAGGTGAACAACGAGGTTGTCACATCATTCACTAACATAAAAATAAAAATTAACTAGGAAATGGCAGAAGCATTTTCCTTGAGCTGCATGATAGTCTATTGCGATCATCAAGATACCTGCCAAGCAATTATGACCCTAAGGAGAAGGCCTATGTTCAGCAGTAGACGCAAGAAGGCTGATGATGTGATGTGTTACCACCTTCAAAACCTTAGAAGCTCCTGAGCAGCTCCACACAATAATCAAAAGTCCGGTCAGAAATCGAAACATTGCCACAGTTTACTATGTCTAGGATAGCGTTAGCACGACCATTCTAATTGGAAACATGCCAGTTCGTATAACTTTCAGTCAACACCTAATCCTTAGGCTGTTTACACGCCTCGCCGCGGTGCAACAAAAACCAATCTTACCTCACAGAAATTCGGTCTATAATTGTGTTTTCGGTGCATTTAAATATTTAAGATTGTCAAAGCAAATAAGCTTCAAGCAATATCAATGTGTGAGGTACTTAAAGAATATTAATTCAGTGTCATTAAACAGAATGTGATCAAGTGAACTGCAATTAATTAGTGATGGGAACGGGGCGATTGTGTAATTAATAATTAACGTTCTGAGATTCCTTTTCGGTTTAATTGCCGGATTATCAGATGTGATTGAGTTAAAAGTCACGGAGCAAGGATATCAGGTCAATTTTGATAGGACAGCTCGTGGACTAGTAATTTTTTTGGCTATGGGCCTAGTTTTTGAAGTAAAACTTCTTTACGTACGCTTGATTTGGGGGGTAAGCTGGTGAATACGAGGCGAACGGAAGTTGAAGTTGGTTCACGTAGATGTCCATTGTCAACATAACAACGTTAAAAATTTGTATTAATTGGTTGGTATGTCCGGTAAAATGATAATTAACAATTGTCAAGATGGCGACATTAACATTAAATAAAGCAAAAACAAAGTTATACCGGCCGTAGTAAACTAAAAAGTTTTACTTCAGTCGTGTGGTCTAAAGCACACTCATTTTTTATATAGATTTACGTTGGGCTCTCTATCCTTTATCGAAAGTATTACTCTACTACAAGTAAATATTACTCGTGCCCTTTTTGCTACAGCGCTGGATTCCAAGTTATCACATAATTCTCACTTAGCGCTACTTAATTTAGCATCAAGTTCAAGTAACACGAACATAAGCAAGCAAATGACGTTAACTAACTTAATAAATCGGGAAATGTTAGTTTACGCCAGTTAAACTGAAGTAAGTTGTAACTAAACTGGGCTTATTTAAGTGAGTAATGGATGAACATTAACTGGTTTCCCTGCTATTTTTAACAGTTCATTTAGTTGTTATTTATGCTATAAGGCAAATAAAATTAGCTCTTTCCTCGGCTATTTCTAACGGTTAACTTAAGCTGTAGCAGTTTATTTTTGCAGTAACGTGTTATTAGCTTGTTTCGCTGTAACAAGCTATTAAATATTACAAGTTGTTACTGTGTTGTAACTTTAATGGTTTATGTCATTTGTAGTTAAGTTTTAACGTGTTTATTTTATTTGTGGAAGGGTCAAGCTTAGAGACAAGCCTCCATATTCGCTATCTCAAATTACTGCAATAAGTCCTTTGACTTACATCACATTCACTAGAGCTTTGGCGGGAACGCGAAAAAGATTGCGTCACCGAATTGTATTATTTTCCAAAACTTGCGTTATTTTCAGTGTTAGTGCATAAAATTGGTGGCATTCTATTCGTTAAGTGCTGGATTACAGGCGTGAGTGTGGGAAAATGGTATAATGATAGTGAAACGTTTCTTTTTGTGTTGTTTCCAAAAATCCATAGAAGCTTCAAGTAAAGTTGCCACCTGTTTACTAGGAGTATGACTTTGACTAGACTATGGTCCGTATTACAGAACGATGCTCAGTTATCGATTGCTGCTCAAGCAGAGATTTCATTCAATAATTTATCGCTTTATGAATGATCTCTGCTTGAGCACCGATCGATGACTGAGCATCGTTCTGTAATGCGGACCTATGACTTGACTATGACTTGACTTGATGACTTCAACTGTGACTTGACACATATTTGCGTGAAATATCATTACCTTGATTTAATTGAATTGTTAAATTAACAGTGAAAAGTAATTGAATTATCAATTACTTGACACTGGTTATATACACAAAAGTGTGGAGCCAAAACATTAAAAAAAAAACATTCACTATGCCGCCTTAAGCCTTGCGTTTGTTAATTGCAGTCTATTTAGTACTACGATGCGCTCGTCACTCCGAGACTCAGTCATTAGTTAACAAGTCAATAAAACAGTATTTATTGACTAATATTGACTTTTAATTAGGACAAAGTTACATTTTATGCAGTGGAAATTTCACGTGTAAAATGTTAGAAGGATATTTGGATACTAATTTTAGTAAGACTACTTCATCAAAATGTACTAATGTCTAACTGTATTGTCACTCGTCACGTTTGTCGTGTACGCACATATTAGTAAGAACGGTGTAACAAACGAGTAAATATTTGTGTTTCCTCACTAAAGACGTTACTACTGGATCACAAACTACTGGTTAAACGTTATTTCCTTTAAAAATACCTCGTGATGTATTCAGATGTACCTAAACTTAAGAAAATCGTCCTGGTATTTGAAAATGTTATTACCGTTGCTCTGCTATGTGCACATGTGATAGAAACAAATAATAATAATAATAATAATAATAACGCCCAACGATCACATACATAGATCCTGGACCCTAACTAGGATTCCCTGTGTCTAGGGACCCAGGAACTACGAGGACCATGTTCCCACAACACCCAGACTCAGAACAAGTATTTGCACTTTTTTTTTCTGTGCACAAATACTTGTCCTGCCGCGAGAATCGAACCCGCCACCTCCGGGTTATGAGCCGACCTGCTCAACCACCACACCACAGAGGCTGTCGAGAATAGAGACTTACTTTGAGAATGAGTGACAAACAAGCATACAGACTGTACTTACGTACAGTTAATGGATAATTTGCAACATACATCCGCAATTCCTGAAAGCAATTTGCTTAATGAACGACATAAAAATTTATTTTCCTTCTTTTATTAAAATGTAGGAATAGTTTTATTTTACTTGAAACTTGTCCAGTGTGTTGTTTCCATTTGACCACGCTCGGGAAGTGACGATGCGATCGAAGGTGTCGCATGCTAGCCAAGTAATTACCTATTCACTCTTCTCTTGATCACGCCCAGCACCCCTACCGCGTAACCGTTCTGGGAATCGGCTTCGCCTGCCATCCTGTACGCGCTAATTAACAGGTCCACGAGTGCGAGCAAGAGAGAACACGATTACGATCTCCACCAGACTTACGCGGTAAGGCCCCAGGTCTTACTTCGCCGGAAACACAGACGCTAGCAGGGTATTTCCATTCCTTAACCGGTTTAATTATGAACGTGGAATAAAATCGCTTGGTGGTATTTCGACCATGAAGGGATGGCGCTTATCCGAGCGTCTATTAGTTCGATAGAGAAATGGTAGGGGAATCATGCAGTTCTCGTGCACATTCACCGTGGTGTAATTTGATACAACTTAGCTTTAAGTTCACGCAATTCACTGGGTCCCATTAATATGTATAGCCCAAACAGCGTATTCGTATTATATTACTAGGTGGTAGGACTTTGTTGCAAAGTTTGTCTAGGTAGGTACCACCGCTTAGCCAATTATTCTGCCGCCAAGCAGTAGTGCACAAGCACTACTGTGTTCCGGTTTGAAGGGCACTGTAGCTAGTGAAATTACTGGGCAATCTGATCTCACAGTCGAGTAATCTTATTACCAGACTGTGCTGATGTCTCAGGATGATGTGCGTAGTGCAGTGTTGCTCGAAACTCTATTTTGGGGTTCCGATTGACACTGTTCTGTTATGGGCAGCCGTGGCGCTTAACATCAGATGAACGGCTAGCTCGTCAAATCATTCAGTAACATAAAAAAAAATATAGAAGCAACATGATTGTAAAATCGCCGGGCAATGGTTTTATTGCACCGCACTCCATCGTCCTTGGCTTTCAACTCGATCAAGTTAATATTTATTGCTAATAAAGCGCCGAAATACTTTTAAAATCTAATTAAAAATGTTGTAAGCTGTAATTATTATGATGTAAGCTTGATTTTAAACGCTCGTGTAGTATAAACCTGTCAAATATTGTTACTTGAAAGTTCGCCGACAAATAACAAGACGCAATTATTTATTTAAATCTATAATGTTAATTTCTATTTGATGAATAATTTTAACAGGTGTTTCGATGGTAGATGGACTGAATACTGATAGTCCAGATGTTCACATTACCAGTAGGTAGCGTACCCCCAACTTTGTGATAGATTATTACTTATTCCTGTTCGGAAAAATGTCTTTGCGGATCGGAAAATATTTTTTCAAAAAAGTGAAGCCATGGGGCTTCGCTTTTTTGTCTGTCTTATGTCGTATTTTATGTCATATAACTTAATAATTACAAAAAAAAAAAATAAGTATCGAACTCAAGCTAAAACAGAGGCCCTTCGCTCGCGCTTTGCACTCGATCGGTCAAAGAGGGAATAATAAATTAATAATAAAACCAATTAATAACGGAAGCAATTAATTCTTTAATTTCTAAACATAGTTCGCTTTGTACATAGTTTACTTTGTTCTGAAAATAAGACCATATAAACTTATCTATCATATAGTTTGTATTATATATAAGTTCATGATAATAATAGGCTTAATTAATAATTATAAAAAATAATCTAACAAAAAGCACGGTCTGTGGAAATGCAGAATAAGCAAAAAAAAACTTATCTATCAATCAAGTTATTACATTTCATTAGCGATCTACGAAATCGATCACAAAGTTGCCAGCTATCGAGAGCGGACAGCATAAATCATTTCGTAAGTGGAGATAACGATTTAATGATTAATCGTACCAACAGGACTGGTTTAATAGCAACACTGGTGCTATTAACCCTAGCCTCATTTGTGAAATAGACAGCTTTAATAGTTTATATATGTTACAATGTATTAGAAAATGTGTAGAAATAAATAGGTATATAGGTAGTTTTAGTATGATTAGGTACCGCTTTAGAAATAATTAGGTAACCATTTACCTAGTTTGGGATTTAGATAGATAGATATATAGATAAACTCTTTATTATCACCAAGATCCCGAAATACAAAACAGGACAGCTTATGAGTATACAATGGGCGGTCTTATCGCTTAGTGATGTTTTTATCTTAAAGACTGAGGCACCTCGCGATTGCAGCCGCGTTTGTTAATATTTAATCTTTAATTCCATCAGACCCTTTTTTCTTTGTATATACGCTATTTGATGATGCTTCAGGTCTGTAAAACAAAATTTAAAAACATTTAGTGCGTAGTTTTCATGTCACTATTTAGAAAGGCAGTGTTTTTGTATGGTATTAGGTCACATCCTTATATTAGTTGTATGTATGATGTAAAGAGCCCATTTTTCTATAAAATAGTAAGACGTTACTTTTTATCTATCTAAATATATAACTCAAAGGTGACTGACTGACTGACTGACATAGTGATCTATCAACGCACAGCCACTGAACGGATCAGGCTGAAATTTGGCATTCAGGTAGGTGTTATGACGTAGGCATCCGCTAAGAAATGATTTTTCGAAATTCCATCCTTAAGAGGGTGAAATGGGTGGTTGAATTATTTTCCCATAGGCCACGCCGCCAGCGAAGCTGCGGGCAGAAGCTCGTTTCATATAAAAAAAAATTACATTCTACAAGTTTTATTCAGTGTATTTCTCAGCCCAATAGAGAATTGAAGGGTTGAGAATAAAAAGGGTTTAACTGTCAAATTGATAGTTTCGAGAAAATGGACTTATAAACTTCAACGGCGTCATTTTAATGTAGAGTGCTTATAACGAAATAGAAAAGGTGTATGTAAGTTTCAGTTGCTTGAAAATGTATTAATTCTATTTTAAGTTACTAAATATAGTACTAATTCATACAATTACTGTAAAAATATAATATAATAAAATAAATATAGTAATGTTTTTATGCTAAGCGAACTGTATTCCTGTGACGGATAAACCGTTTTTAGACTCAAAATCTCGAGATTTAAGCCTCATTTCGGTATTTTGAGAATGTATTATTGTAGATAATTTCACGCTGAATCAAACGATACCCATAAGTCATTTTGTCAAAAAAATCAGTTAAACCCTTTTTATACTCACCCCTTCAATTGTGAACGAAACGACAGTAAACTAAATTACGAAGCTTTCAGTACGTTGCACAAAGTTGCCCTACCTGTTTATATGATACTCGTGTATCGATCCTACTCCCAATTCCCAAAGTTATGGTCACGTCATTGTTCGGAGAGTAGGTAACTTTTGTCTAAAACAATGGAATCGCGTTGGCTTGAACGAAGCGATTTAGACGCCACTCAGAACTTTTCCAACTCGTCCGGTGACGAAGTTTTCATTGCTGCTCTTTGGTTTTAGATATTATTCGGTAAAATAATAATACCTAATAACTAGTTGACGTGCCTCGGCGTCACACGGGTGAATTAGTAAAACGCGGTCGAACAGGATAAAAAGTATCCTATGTCCGTCTAAGTCCTGGTTCTAAGCTTTCTGACCCGATAGCTCAGTTGATAGTATCCCTGCCTCCTGAACTGCAGGTTGTGGGTTCAATTCCCGCCCAGGACAAACATTTGTGTGATGAACATCGATGTTTGTTCTGTGTCTGGGTGTTTATACTGTATTCTATGTATGTATTTACAAACAAAAAGTATCTAAGTATTGTATCAGTTATCTGGTTCCCATAGTACAAGCTTTGCTTAGTTTGGGGCTAGATGGCGCTGTGTGAAATGTCCACACATATTTATTATTATTTTATTTATTTACATTGGTATCTCTATTACCGTCGTCGTAACACAAGCTTTCTCAGAATTCGTCGTTTCATATATACAATCCTTTATAAACAAATAATATAATTATGATGATGAGAATGGGAATGATGTAGTTGGTTTGGTCGATGGCACCAAACCAAAAACATACCAATCTACAATAAAATAATCTCTATAGAGCCAAACTTTCTATTTTATTAGCAATATTGACAGGCCCGATAGCTCAGTTGATAGTAACCCTACCATCTGAGCTGTAGGTTGTGGGCTCGATTCCCACCCAGGACCAACATATGTGTGATGAACATCGATGTTTGTTCTATGTTTGGGTGTTATATATTGTGTTCTATGTATGTATTTACAAATAGAAAAGTATCTTAGTATTGTATTAATTATCTAGATCCTATAGTACAAGCTTTGCTTGGTTTGGGGCTAGATGGCGCTGCGAAAAACGTCGACACATTTTTTTATTTTATTATAGGACGTCAATTCCTACTACTACTTCTTTAGGTTATTGTCGTGAAATGTATTATTTGAATTAAACTGCTGTAACACTCGCCAATATTTCGTTTGCTTACAACGAATGAAACTAGATGGCGTGATGCGACCTTAAAACACGCAAGCGTTTCGTTTAGTGAACTCGATATACACATCCTATGAAATTGAAACTGTAATTGAGTCAGGCACTTGATTCCTTAAGCAGACGGACTCCCGGCATTCTCGAAAATACTCTTGTTGCACTGAACTCCTAATAGGCGCTGCGGACAGTATTCTTCTGGCCATCGCTTATATAAATTTAGAGTAACTCCTCACTCGCTAGTTGTACGTAAATAAATGTTGATTTCATAACTGAACTCCGTCGTATTTACTCTGCGCCACATCCCGTCACATCCCCGTTACACTGCTAATTAAATTATAGGTTTCACTTCTTCTACAGTGTTATTTAATTCAAGTTACTTGTAACTCGTAATACAATATCTTTCAAGTTACTTGTTATTTTATAAGGTTTGGTAATAGCTTCTTGTATGGCAAGATGCGTTATTTCCACCAGGAGACGTTAATGGCTCTTTTATGGCTATAATAATAAATGAAACTGCCATTCTTAGTAATATTGTGAAAGCATATGAACCTACTTTATAACGGAATAAGGATATTAAGTTAGGCTCAGAAACTGAGACTCCGGCTGTACTGTTAAATATTCTGTGCCCTTCTCTACGCCGAAATTCAGCCGTTTCCTAAACGACCTCATAAATTAATTTATGGTTTTTTAATTTAAACATATTACTTCATTATTGTAATTATATCGCAATCACATTATCAAACCTGACTTATTTTTGAAAAGAACAGCAACAAAAAAAAAGCTTAACATGCTGTTTAAGCCGATATGTTAAGCTTAAGCGCTTTACTAATCAAACCATTTCATAAACAATTTCTGTTTAACGTTTTTGATATATTAGTATTTTTAGAAAAAAATACAAAACAGTATGTAATATTGTTTTCTTTTGAAATGTAAAAAAAAGAATATTAAGCTTCTTATTACGGCTATTTATCGTCAGAAACCCCACTTTGATTATAATTCGTCATAGTAAAGTTGCTTATTATAAGGCATAATGTTTCATGAAGACAAATCTATTGACACTCCATTTGTCAAATTCAAAGACTGGAGGAGGATTGTTGAAAATAACCCGGAAATGGCAGTTGTGAATTTTTTTTTCCATTTCCCGTGTGATTTTTAATGTATGGTGTTCGTGCACGTGCACGAATGTTGGCAAATGTATCCAAGTTTTAAAACTATACCTTTTTGTTTTCAGTTCAAGGCTTTCTAAAAAATATAATATCCACCATTTTACTGTGGCATTTTGATTTTGATATAACTGTACAAAAATTCATTACTTGGCATTGGCTGAATTATCGCTAAAAAGCGATAAAAAGTCACGAAGATGGTCGTTGAAAAGAATCCGAAAATGGCGGTTAGGAATTTTGATTTTTTTCCATAACCCATGTATTTTTTATTTTAATGTATGATAAAGGTGCATGGATTATTATCCTTTAAGTGTTCGTGCACGTGCACGAAAGTTGTCAAATGGATACAATTTTCAAAACTATACATTTTCGTTTTATATTCAAGGCTTTCTATAAAATACCCACCACTTTGGCATTTTGACAAGTTTTACTTCAGTCGTGCGTTTTAAAACACACTCGTTTTTTTTCTTATTTGGTTTAAAAGGGAACTTGATCAAGGGTGTGATTCAATCACCTCAGTCCGATCAGATCAGTTCAGTTTTTTGATAATCATCACCAGTTCTCTAGAAGACCATGTTTAAAAAAATTATGAACAAAAAGATTGTTGAATTTATGGATTCACGATTTATAAGCAAGTCATCCACTACGACAAAGTTACACAATAAGTCAATGTCCGGTTATGACGCTACAACGATACCACTCTGTATAGTTCCACAAAATGACGTCCGCAAAGATATCAGCTTGTCTGGTAGCGACCGTGATATCGTGTGACGTCACAAGCCCCTTATCGGTATATCGAGAACACGAGGACAGTCGCACGGCAGTCGTGACTTTTGATGTAATGTTATACAATACGTACGCATTAGACCGAGGAAAAACGTTCTTCGTATTTTGTTCGAGAGTTCTATAGCATGTACGAATCTGGCTGCATATTTGATGATGAAAATTTCCGGATTGGAAACGCTTTAACGTTTGAATCAATGTTATGTCATCCTCAGTTAGACTACAGATCGTCAGTAAACGGAACACATGTTTTTATGGCACAATAGTGTTCGAAGAAAAACTTATACGCACGCATGACTTGGGGAGTAAGCTGGCGAGGCGAACGGAAGTTATTGACAAGGCTAATAATTTGTAATATTATATCATGTCGGGTAAAATGACAATTTACAATTTGGTCAAGATGGCCACATGAATATTAAACAAAGCAAAAACAAAGTTATACCGCCCGACAGATGGAGCTAAACTAAAAAAGTTTTACTTCAGTCGTGTGAAAGCACACGCGTTTTTTTTTTAAATTAGAAAAAACAAAACACGAATTTTGTTAGTTTAGTAGTTTTCATTCATTTTTAAAGACGAAGTAGAAATGAAATCTTGTGTAAAATATATTTTAACTTTTTACTTCATTGTTTTGATTCAAATTGCCTTCTAAAGATATCCAAACCGGCCAAATACGAACAGTATAACCAAAAAAAAATTAACTCAAATTCATACGTACAAAATACGAAAAGACTTTACCCCGACCGTATTACGTATTGGAAAGGAGGTCGTGATTATTATCTAGTACTGATTTATTCCTATGAATAGGCTTCTATTTTAACTGTGTGCTTTGTTTTGAACGTAATGACAACTGGGCATATACTACTAAATCAACTGGGTATGAAAATCAAACCTTTACGATTCGTGAACTGGAATCAACAATGGACATCCCTGTTATAATGACTGTTTACTGCTTTTGGTTTACAGTCCTTCATCTTCTTTACGTAAATTACATTACATTCCTTATATATTTCTTTCCTATTAACCTTTATATTTATTCCGTAATATTAACTTTTTTTCATATTAATATTCCTTAATATTAACTTTCAAAATGTTTAAATATAAAGATTTCAATGGGGCTCCCATCTGTGCGCCGTTAGGTCAGCAGTGGACTTTGACTGTGGTGATGATAATGATGACGACGACGATGATGATGATGGTGATGATGATGATGATGATGATGATGATGATGGCAAACCAAAATAATGACTGAAATAGAAAAGACTAGGTACAATTTCTAAAAAGTGAATTCCAAGAAATTCTTAACTTAGAATGCCCTAGGTAAACTAAAAAAGGACCAAAGGGACCAAAGGGACCAACTAAAAAGATTAGTATTTTTGTACGGGTTCGATTTGTGTGATGGGACAAGGTTTATTTAACCATAATATACATAACCAAAGAAAACATTACAATAGCTAAAAATTACATCGAAGGTTGTTACAGTATAAGAGGATATGATATGTAATGAAACTCTGAATCCCACACTAGCGCAACCCTTGTCATGGAATTTAGTGTCTTCCAATTTCGATGGTCTTATTATTAGTTTTATTATTATTATTATTATTATTATTGCCTATGTTTATCATGGATAATTTGGGATAATAATTTTTCAAAGCGATCCTGTAGTTTCTTAGCCTAGTCAATGTAAACAAACAATCAAATATTTCCTCTTTATAATATTAGTTTAGATTAATAATGAATTAAGAACTAATTAAATCAAAAACAACTGTTTATTTGCATGAATACAATATTAATTAGGTACAAGATCTTAAAGCTAGTAAGTGGATACGTGTCATGGATGGATAAGTGAGTAAGGTCCGTATTACAGAACGATGCTCAGTCATCGATCGGTGCTCAAGCAGAGATTTCATTCATAAAGTGATCAATTAGTGAATGAAATCTGCTTGAGCACCGATCGATGAATCGTTCTGTAATACGGACCTAAGTCTCCATGCAATAGGCGTGCGAATATTAAATCATTTTTGTTACTAATCATTTATTTATTTATTTGAACACCAACATAACAAACACCAATTCATGCTTCAGTAAATAAATTAATAATAATATATAGCTAAGTGTAGATATAATTATAGGTGAAGATAGCTTGTATGCTAGCATAATCATGTGAAATATCAAATTCCTTGACACTATGGAAACATTTGCTTAAAAGCCAGGCGACTAGGGGGGTGATAACGAAACTTTGATTGCAATTCAACAGGAGTAATTACTCCTGTTATACTGACTATGCACATAAACTGCGTATTCATACTGTCAAATCCCTAGAAATTTGTGTTTCAATTGGTTGCAATCGAGTTACGTGATCGCCCAGCTGGTCAACCACCACAACACATAGGTTGTCAATTCATGATTGATCAATGAATGTTGATGGAACGATTAAGGTACGAAACGATTGAGATAAGTGGATAGTTATTTGTTTTTCCTCGTCATGTGGATTGGCTTTGACCACTGTCGCAACGGGGTATTAAGTGATGATTCGGTTCTCAATAATAATAATAATAATAACGCTCAACGATCACATACATAGATCCTGGACCCTAACTAGGATTCCTTACGTCTAGGGGTAGGGACCCAGGAACTACGAGGACCATAACATCCAGTATCAGAACAAGTATTTGCGCTATTTTTTCTGTGCACAAATACTTGTCCTGCCGCGGGAATCGATCCCGCCGCTTCCGGGTTATGAGCCAACTTGCTCAGCCACCACACCACAGAGGTTTTTTTAAATTGTTATATAGGCTTGCGTTTGACCACTATCGCACCTGATGGTAAGTAACGATGCGGTCTAGGATGTAACACGCTTGCCTAGAAGATACCTGTTCACTCTCGATTTGAAGATTCCAAGGTTGTAGTTGTCGGGAAATACGGATGCCGGTAAAGCGTTCCACTCTTTGGCTATTCGCATGATTGTTTGTTCTGAGACAATATAATAATGACAATGGATGAATGAACTGGATCTCGAATAAAAATGACTAAAAATATAATAGTATGCTCCTATGAGAGAGACATTTAAACCAAGGCTTTAGACCTTTGGAAGATTTCCTCTTTGCTCTGCTCAATATAGACATTTTAGACATCTCTCTTCCGGTTATAAACCATTTTCATCAATTACATTGACCACTGTATGTTTTATAAGTACCTAAAGTATTCATGTCTAAACAAATACGGATTAGTGCTTTGGGTTAATAAAAATATAATAATAAAGCGTCTTTATTTCCTATACCCTAATTATTACATATATTTCAACTTATAACTATTTAACGCTGTTTTACAAGTTACATTACATTATTGAGATATAAAAAAAGTTTAGATAGGAACCCCTGTTTGGGTAAAGGCCTCCTCCAGTGCGTTCCAGCTTTCCTTATCTTTAGCTCGCTCAGTCCACTTTTTTCCCGCTATGGCTATGATTTCGTCACTCCATCGTTTCATAGGTCTTCCCTTCCGTCTTTTCCCACTAGGTCCATTCCATTTTGTTGCTTCTTCTGTCCATCGTTTGTCGCTGTATCGTGCTACGTGTCCAACCCATCGCCACTTCGCCCGCAGATAGGACATCGATTAGCTTGGTCTTTTTTCGAATAAATTCACTTTTTATTTTGTTTATTTTTCTTATTTTTAAAAGGTGTCTTTCCATTGCTTTCTGGCAACTGACTAGCTTTTTTTTTATTTTAGAGTTGGCAGAATGCATGTATCCATCACTGTTCTCTTCAGGTGTAGCGGATATTTGCTTTTCATAATTTCTTTAAGAGACCAGTATTATTTCCAGCATATATTAGGTCTTTACCTATGAAATTGCCGTTTTGTTTGAAAAAAGTTAAAGTATTTTTTTTCGAACTTATTTATTTCTTTTATTTAAAGTAATCACCCCTGCAATCAATGCATCTTTGCCAACGCTGTGGCAGTTTATGGATGCCCTTCTTGAAAAAATCAGCAGGACGGGAGACAACAAACTCTTCAAAGGCGTTTTGTACTGCCTCTCGGGAATTGAATTTTTTTCCCGCTAAAAAGTTGTCCAAATTTTGGAAAAAGTAATAGTCGGTAGGCGCAAGATCTGGTGAGTATGGCGGATGAGGGAGAGCTTCCAAACCCAACTCATGCAGCTTAGAGACGGTCTGTTATGCAGTATGGGGTCGCGCGTTGTCGTGAAGTAGCAGTGGAGACGACCGATTGACCAAAGCTGGTTGCAGACGTGCGAGTTTCGCCATCATTGTGGTCAGTTCTTCAATGTACACATCTGCAGTAATGCTCTCGCCGTTTTGTAAAAAACTATGATGAATCACACCAGCACTAGACCACCAAACTGTGACCATCACCTTTCTAGGGGTCATTTTTCGTTTTGCACATTGCTTTGGTACCAAACCAGGATCTAACCAACTTGCTGAGCGCTTTCGATTGTCAAAAAGAATCCATTTTTCGTCGCACGTAACAATTCGGTTCAAAATTCCTTCATTTCTGTGCCTGTTAAGCAGCGCAAGGCAAGTCTCGACGCGTACGTTGCGCTGGCGATCGTTAAGTTCGTGGGGCACCCATCTATCAAGCTTTTTTATCTTGCCAATCTGTCGCAAATGGACCAATATTGTTTTGATGCTAACATCAAAAGCTGCTGCCAGCTCAGCTGTAGATTGAGATTCATCAGCTTCCACAATCGCCTTTAATTCATCATCGGACGACCACGAGGTTCATTTTTCAAGTCAAAATTCCCAGAACGGAACCGAGCAAACCAATAACGGGTTGTACGTTCGTTTGTACAGTTCTCTCCGTAAACGTCGTTGATGTTACGTGTCGTTTGTGCCGCGTTGGTGCCACGACGGAACTCATATTCCATAATTACACGAAATTTCAAAGTATCCGTTATGAGGAAAAATGTTGAAATGTAATGAAAATACAACGCTAATCAATAAACAAAAGACTTATATTGTAAATAGAATGTCATATTTTTAAAACAAAATTAATTTGAATTTAGAATTCATAGCCAATCAAAACTTTTTTTTGTTTGAAAAAGTCTGTACTGCAATACGGCAATTTCATAGGTAAAGACCTATTATTTATACGGCGTTCTATCTCTTTCTCTTCGCTATTATCTTCAAATGATAGTTCTTTTCCTAGATATATGAAATTATTTACGTATTCAAGTGTATTTCCTTCTAGTGTATAGCTGTATGTCATAACTTTAGTTTTATCTTTATTCATAAAAAGGCCTACTTTTCTGCTCTGTTCACTTAACTCGTTTACCATTTTTTCTAATCTTCCACTACTTCCTGCAAAAAAAACAATATCATCTGCGAATCTGAGGTGATTTAGGTACCGGTTGCCCATTTTGATTCCTTCTTTCTCCCATTTTGAAAGATGTCAAAGATGTTTTGGAGCACAGCTATGAAAATTTTTGGGGACAAGGGATCTCCAGGTAAGGGTGCTTTAGGTTATTGTTTCGTAAAAGGACGTAAAAGTCTTCGGTTGTAAATGGTTTCGTACAAGAACGAACAATCTTCTATTGCGACAGGTTGCGAAGTTCCGGTTTCGTACTAGCCGAGGGGTTCTCAGGGATCCATAGCTTTAATCATGAAAAATAAATTTTAATACATTGGCTGCAGGAGATTTATGCAAGAGTTTAAGTACGTAAGATAAGCGATAAATAAATATGGTAGGGTTTTTTTTTGGGAATACTTAAGAAGTTCTTATCATCGATGCTCTTTAAGTTCTTTTAAGTCAAATTATATCCTAAAATACTTCTTTTAAATTAAGTAAAACCTGTTTTCATACTAATATATAACTATGACTAATTTCTACACAATAATTATAGCGGTCGCTACAAAGTAGCGCGGTAGCCACACGATAGTTTAAATCGAAAAATCACACTAATATTATAAAGGCGAAAGTTTGTATGTGTGTTTGTGTGTATGTTTGTTACTCCTTCACGCTCAAACGGCAGAATGGATCTGGATAAAATTCGGTACCAAGATAGTTTATACACTAAATTAACATATAGGCTACATTTTACCCCGGAAAAGTAACATTTTCCCATGGGATGAGTAAATAATTAAAATACTTTTTATCCGCGGGGCGCAACTAGTAATCACATAATAACAGACGCCACCTAACCCCATTCTAAGCCTCATCCCATCGGGAATACGTCGAGTTTCCTATAACAATGTATATTATGGTGAATATTGTTTCCAGCTAGTAAATAGAGCATTCATGTCAACTCTCAAGTGACGTCGTGGTGCGATAACTCTCAGCCTTGTGCTAATTTTACATATTATTACCTCTTACGTTCACGATCTAGACAAGCATAGATTGGAGCGCGGGGCGAGCTTAGAATTTATTCACATACAATCATTATTTACAGCCACTGTGGTGTAGTGGTTGCGCAGATCAGCTCATAACCCGGAGGCGGTGGGTTCGATTTCCGCGACAGGTGATTTGTGCACAGGAAAAAGCCCAAATACTTGTTCTGTGTCTGGGTGTTGTGGGCTCATGGTCCTCGTAGTTCCTGGGTCCCTAGACACAGGGAATCCTAGTTAGGGTCCAGGATCTATGTATGTGATCGTTGGGCGATTATTATTATTTTTATTTACCTATACGTACTTATCTACTTTGATTGAAGCGGGAAAGCGTATTAAATAATAATAATAATATGTGCGGACATCTCACACAACGCCATCAAGCCCCAAACTAAGCAAAGCTTGTATTATGGGAACCAGATAACTGATACAATACTTAAATACTTTTTGTTTGTAAATATATACATATAATACTATATAACACCCTAAAAAATAAAGTAAATGGTTACTTATCACATTATCACGATTTATAAATTGTGACTTACAGTATAAAACTAATAATGATCAATATTCTGAATAACTGGGATTTATTTTATTTTTTATAATAATGATAAATGTGACGAGCTAGTCGTCCACCTGCTGTTACGCGACACGTCCGCCCGTAAAGTGTAATTGGAAACTAAAATATAGTTTCGCGTGATACTACATTGCGCACATCATCCTGAGACATCAGCACAGTCTGGTAATAAGATTACTGGACTGTGAGATCAGATCATAGTCTCAATCGCACAGTAATTTCACTAGCTACAGTGCTCTAAAAACGGGAACACAGCTGTGCTTGCGCTGTACTGCTTGGCGGCTTAATAACTGGCGGTGGAGACTGCAGAAAAGTCCTACCATCTAGTTTTTAAGTAAAGACACACAGGTCTTCCAGAATGATCCGAGTTAGACCACGTCATTGCTTAACATCAGGCGAGAGAGTGGTCAAATGCTTTGCCTATAACCAACAAAAAATAAATTAGTACTACATAGGTACTCAAAACAAAAATGTAATAAACAAGTAATTACCATTTAACTAATTAACACATTGTCGAAAAAACATAAACAACTAATTAATTCTACAAATGACATATTTTCCGGAAAAAATGTTATATTTTAGGTATATATGAATTGACGCGAATAATAATTGTGTTATTGTAATTTAACGAAATCTAATTTAGTCATTAACATGACATTTCACTCAGCGCCAACTAGACCCAAACTAAACAAAGCTTGTACTATGGGGATCAGATACAATACTTAGATACTTTTTGTTTGTAAATACATACATAGAATACAATATATTCATCATACAAATCTTTGTCCTGGGTGGGAATCGAACTCACAACCTGCAGTTCAAGAAGCAGGGTACTACGAACTTAATTATCAGACCAGTCGAAATATTAGTGTATAATTAGAGTGATGTGATTTCAAACCATGGTCCTCGTAGTTTCAGGGTCCCTAGACACAGGGGATCCAGGATCTATGTATGTGATCGTTGGGCGTTATTATTATTCATATTTATTTATTTATTTACAATTTTAAATTTAATTTTTAAAAAATTTATAAATGTAATATTACAAAAATAGAATAAAAAACCTAAACCTAGTGTGCCGCCAGCAGCAGGGCAAGGCCCAAGCTACCGCGGTGGTTAGAGCTGCAGACTGGGGAACCTATGATTATTATTAGTTACTATTATTATTAGTTAATATTATTATTATTAAATTTTTAGGCGCACAATACCCTATATGTTTTTACGACGTCGACAACTTTCATTTCAACCGGTCCAAAACATCACCAAACATCATTGTTATATTTAATCAAACTTATATTTCAATGTTTAATTAAAAAAATCATCTTACTGCTGCACTGTTAAAGAAGCCACACAGATTTATACAGTTCAAGTAAGTAATTATCTGGGCGGCATTGCAATATATATGGACAGGTGTGGCGCCTGCCTTATAAAGAATATTTTTATTAATTCGACAGGTCATATTGCTGTAAAAAGAATTATAAGCCACAGAAGCTTATTTTAACTAAATTAGAAGGAAAATCAGGAAAATCGCTGGTGTTCTGGTGGTAGTTCTATATTGACTGACAAACGAATCAAAAACAAAAAAAGAGCAAAAACATTTAAAAATAGTAAAAAAATAAACTTCTATAAAAAGGAGGTGCGTTCAGCACATTTCTCCCCCTTTTAGCAGGGAAACCAGCTTCTTGACAGGCCTCCGAAGCACCCCAGTAGCAGTCGTAACATCGGCGACACGTATGATACCATCTTTTCCAGGAAATACTGTTTTTACACGTCCTCGGGGCCACGACCCTCTTGGCAGATTCCCATCAGCTATAAGCACTAGATCTCCCACGGTAATATTCGGACTAGTACCCTGACCTCGTCTCGGCACAAGGGTAGGCAGGTACTCTTTGACCCAACGCTGCCAGAAGTGGTCAGATAATCTAACTGCTCTGCGCCAACTGCTTCTGCTCACAAGGTCGGCCTCACATAAATCTCCTGGGATTGGACGGCCTGAAGAAGCACCAATCAAAAAGTGCATGGGTGTGAGTGCCTCATCGCTTTCCGCCTCAACTGACACGTGCGTGAGTGGACGTGTGTTTACGAGCGCTTCTGCTTCCGCTAGCAATGTTTGCAGAACTTCTTCCGACGGAGCTCGTTCCTTGAGTGTGATTTTAAGAGCAGATTTTACACTTCTTACTAGGCGTTCCCACGCTCCGCCCATAAAAGGAGCCCCTGGAGGAATAAACCTCCAATTAATCTTCTCATTCGCAGCAAATTCGGAAGTGGCGCTATCGTATAGGACTCGCAGTTCTCTGTTGGCACCCACAAATGATGTTCCGTTATCTGACCACAGCTCTGTAGGTGTGCCTCGCCGCGCTATGAATCTGCGAAGGCTCATGATGGCTGCATCAGCAGATAGATTTCCAACGACTTCTAAGTGGACGGCACGGACAACCAGGCATGTGTACAAAGCAACCCATCTTTTTTCTCGCCTCCTGCCGACAGCTACTTGTACTGGTCCGAAATAATCCAGGCCTACATAGGAAAACGGGCGATGGTGGTGCGCCAGACGGGCTTCAGGTAAGTCACCAGTTGGTGGTGCAAATGCAACGGCCCGACGTAAACGGCATCCTTGGCAGTTGAATGCAACAGATCGTACAGTGCTTCTGAGACTCAAGATGAAGTACTCTTGCCGTAGTTCATTTACTACTGCTTCTGTATAGCCGTGGCCAGCTTTCTGATGATATCGTTCTACCAAGAGGCGTACTGCATAATGTCTTCCATCGAGTATAATGGGGTGCTTCGTTTCTTCTCGGACTCCTGATGCTGAAGAAATGCGGCTGGACAAGCGAAGCAAGCCATCAGTAGCGACGATAGGGGATATTTTGTATAGGCGACTGATAGGCTGCAGAGGTTGTTTACAACGAAGCCGCGCTACTTCATCTTGAAATGAGTCTAGCTGTGATTGGCGCAGTATGTGCGCCTCTGCCAGGCTTAGATCGTCTGCGGTTACCACTTCACGTTTTAATGATGATAGGTGCAAAGGGGATAAGGCGTTGACCGGCTGAAACATAAAAGTACAGAGACCCCCTTCTAAACGTACTAAGTGAGCTACATCTAAACCCCGGCGATGTAAACTACGTGTTCGCAACAAGGTGATGTACTTATGTGCTATAGCTGTTGCACGCACCAACCTAAGCCAAGAGCGCGCTTTGGATCAGCTGAGATTGGCATTTGCTTCTCTACTTCATGAATGAGATGAATTGCGATACGTGAAGATGGTTTCAACTCTTCTTGCCCTTTCTTTTTGGTATCACATGGTTCACAAGGCCAATCAGATGATAATAAATAATGAGGTCCTACGAACCAGCGAGATTCCAGAGATAATACTGAGCGCTTCAAGCGTGTTGCATCATCCGCTACATTTAAATCACTCGGGACCCAGCGCCATTCATTAACGCTTGATAGCTCTAATATCTCGCCTATTCTATGTGACACGAACGGTTTGAATGATCTAGCGTCACTGCGAATCCAACCGAGGACAGTCATCGAATCACACCAAAAGAAACGTCTTGTGACTTTTAGTCTGTGGGCTTCACAGATTGACGAAGCTAAACGTGCTGCTACAAGAGCACCTTGAAGCTCTAACCGTGGAATGGAAACTGGCTTTAGTGGAGCTACGCGAACTTTACTACAAATTAGAGCGAGCTTGACGTTACCGCCACTTAATATAAAACGCCAATATGCAACTGCGGCATAAGCAGACTCGCTAGCATCACAAAGAACGTGAAGCTCACACTCGACTACTTCACAATCACTCAAGCAATATTGCCTTGGGATCTGAAATTGTGACACGGAAATTAAGTCATCGAACCAAAGCCTCCACGCAACATCGTCACTTTGAGAAAACTCTTCATCCCATTCGAGACCCTTACGCCATGCATTCTGAAACATGATCCGACCTCTAACAACAATGGGCGCAAGGATCCCAAGTGGGTCAAAAATACGCATTACATGAGATAATGCTACTCGTTTGGTTAATTTTACTGGTAGCACCTGTTCGCCTTTAACACCAGTATTGAAACTTATTGAATCTGTAACGGGCTGCCAGATTAAGCCCAATGTGCGGACAGGTGTTACAAGTCTACCTAGATCTACGTCTACGTTGGGTTTTACTACAGGTGATTCTAGCAAAGTCTCCTTCGGCAACAATGACAGTGCCTTCGGATCGTTTGAAACCCAACCGCGCATTTCAAAGCCACCTTTCTTATGGACGGTGTACACATCAGCAGCTAGCTGAGCCGCCTGCTCTGTTGTGTCCACAGATCCAATATAGTCGTCCATATAGTGATCAGTAATTATAGCAGAAACCGCTTTCGGATAACGATCCTGATATTCGATTGCATTTTTGTTTTTAATGTATAAAGCTGTAAAGGGACTTGATGCTGCACCGAATATCATAGATGCCATGCGATAAGTTTTGATAGGCTCATTGGGATGATCGCGCCAGAGAAATCTTTGAGCGTCACGATCATGCTCCCTTACTTTGACTTGAGGAAACATTTCGCGTATATCAGCTGTAAAAGCAACTTTGCCTTCACGAAAACGTAACAAAATACCTAACAAAGGTTCTAAAATGTCCGGACCTGTTAAAAGTAGCGAGTTCAAAGAAACGTTCTGTGATTTTGCAGCGGCGTCATGGACAACACGAAGTTTCTCAGGTTTGTTTGGGTTCACTACGCCGAAATGTGGCAAATACCACATAGGTGCTGAACCGGTGTGAGTTTCTGTGCACAGTTCCGCATAATTTTTCCTAACCATATCATCAATGTTTTGACGGTATTTTGCTGCATAAGTTTGATCTTGCTTCATCTTTCTCTCTAAACTTAAAAACCTCGATAAAGCAAGCTTATAGCTGTCGGGAAACGAAAGATTGTCCGACTTCCAGAGCAGTCCTACTTCGAATCGGCCACTTGGCAGACGACGTACCGTACGTTCGAGTATTTGGACGGCTCGCTCGTCGTCCGTACTACGTTTTTCACATTTAGAAATACCAATAGAGTCTAATTTATATTGTTCTCTTATTAATTGCTCTAGATTCGAGCGATCACTAAAAATATCACGTTCGTGTAAGGTGGTATGATTGACCACTTCTACCGGGGTGGTTGCGCTACACCCAAAACCAAAAAGAACCCAACCTAAAGCTGTGCGAATCGCAACCGGTTGCGTTTTGGTACCCTTACGCGTAGTCTTAGAAACGCTAAGATGCCAGTTGTCAATACCTATAATAATCATTGGCTTTACGTCATCATAAATAAATTGATCAGCAATATCCGCAAGATAAGGATACTTACACACGCTTTGTTTCTGAACTGACTGACGCGCGACACCTAAACCGTTAATCGACCTAGCTTTACGAATCAGAAATGATTCTTTCGAGTGTAAGCCCTTGATATTGAAATCTACATACTGCACTTTCGTTTCCTTACCTAATCCGCCTACACAATCAAGATGGATACGACTCTCGGGCCCTGTAACTCCTAACTTGGCAGTTATCTCAGCATCAATAAAGGTAGCTGTGGAACCATCATCTAAAAGGGCATAAGTGTCAACACTGCCTGAAGGACCAGACACCGTCACAGCTACTACCTTCAATAATGGACGGAGAAATGTTGGCTTACAAATAAAGTCACTTTTACCATTTGAAGAAGTCGAAGCGTGAGTAAGGATTTCATTAGGTTGGTCGATTTGTGGCGTTGCCACGGCAATCGCGACGCTCGGCGTGACTGGCATGTGCTCTTCCTCCTCTGCGAGCTCGTCGTCTTCTTCTACGTCGACGTGCGCAGCTGCGGTACGCTCGTAGTTCGGGTTATGAAGCAAAGCATGATGACGGTAAGTGCAACCATCAATGCCGCACAAACTTTTTGCCTTACAGTTATTAAGCCTATGCCAACCTACTTTTAAACATCGGTGACAAATTTTTTCTTTCTTTATTATATGCCATCTTTCATCAACCGTCAATGACGAAAATATGTCACACTGACATAAGGTATGTATTTTCTGACAAAAAATACACGGAACACGAGTTAATGCTGCCGCCGATGAATTTTTATTTATAGCAGTAGCAGGTGCTTCGCAGTCCTCGGCAACAGCATGGACCCTGTCCTTCGCCCGTCCTGAATTGTACGTGGCATGTGCCGTAGTCGGTGCTGTAGAAAGTTCTGTGACTAACCCGTACCTAGCTTGCAAGTCAACTTCGTTTGCTAGAAACGACTCGAACAGTTCTAGCTTAGAATGACCCGTAGGGTCATGGCGGGCAGCATAGTCTAGCCATCGCGTTCGTAACATCAGCGGGACCTTACTGACTACCGCGTGAAATAGCTCGGGCGAACATAGATAGTCAGGTTGGTTTAGTAGTCGAACGATTTCAATGCAGTTACGTACGCGAGAGGAAAAAATAGCAAGGTCCTTACCTTCGGCGGCAACTCTAGGTAGCGCGCGAAGCGCTGCCACCTCTTGGAGCACTATCAGCTCAGGCCGACCGAAGCGCGTGTCTAGCGCGCGCACCACAACTCCGGGGTCGCGCGCCGACACCAACAGCGCTGCTACAGATTCACGCGCAGCGCCGCGCAGTGCAACGTTTAGACGAGCTAGATTTTCTATAGGCGAGTGTAAATGCTGTGTCTCTTCGAACATTCTTTTTAATGCTAACCAATCTAAATGTGTTCTTCCATCAAACTGAGGCAAACTTACGGAACCCGTCTGAGGACGGCAACTTCTGTTCACGTTATCAATCAAAACCTCGAGGGACTTCACTAGTTGCGGCACTCCATTGCCGCTGTCGTTAGGTGTCGTCGTAGGGACAAAACCGGGAGCTGAAAAATAATTATTTTCTTTAAATCTTACGTGGGTACTAGTGATTGGGACCTCATTTTTCAACCACTTCTGAACATTAGCACCACTACAATTTGAGCCGTGCTGACTCGCGTCTGCCTCGATGGCGGCGAGTTCCGCGCGGAGCTCTAGATCTGCAGCTTCACGTTCAAGCTGCATACGGCGTTCTGTTGCATCACGTTCGAGCTGTAAGCGGCGAGTCACAGCCTCGTTAGCTTCGCCCTCAAGATCGGCGAGGCGGCGCGCGTGTTGCGCCTCCGCTGCCAACCGTCTAGCTGCCATAGTGGCAGAGGACGCTGACGAAGTGCAGCTCGCAGGACGAGAAGGCGCCTGAAATACGGTTGCCGACGGGGCATGAGGGCCGCACTGCGCGGACGGTTGTTCCTCCCTCACCGAAACGGTCTTACCTTCATTACCCTGCATCTGTGAGCCCGAACGGGTTTCTACCACCATACTTACTAATTCACGGTGAAAGGACCAAAATATAAGCCACAGAAGCTTATTTTAACTAAATTAGAAGGAAAATCAGGAAAATCGCTGGTGTTCTGGTGGTAGTTCTATATTGACTGACAAACGAATCAAAAACAAAAAAAGAGCAAAAACATTTAAAAATAGTAAAAAAATAAACTTCTATAAAAAGGAGGTGCGTTCAGCACAAGAATAATTAAGTGATTATCATACAAACGGACCGCCAAGTAAACTGCTCGGCGAATCATCTTCATTTCAACTGATTGAAACTAAAATTTGCTAGGATTTCATAGTTTCAATACGCAGCTTATGTGCAACATAGTAAGCACTAATTTAAGAAAATTAAATTGTGAAAATCATCGCTCTATCACGCACTCACCTCTCTTTCCTATTCATATTACACATCATTTTGAATTATAAATTCAGAAAGCACAGAAAATTTTAAAGTGTTTTAATTGTGTTCTTTAAACTGCTTTTCATTTTCATATTCAAATCTAAGTATTTAAAAGGAGTAGTTAAGTATATAAAAACTTATATTTTGTTATTTATTTAATTTGGTAATATAAAAATTCTAGTACTAGTATAAGGAAATAGCGGGCTATGCCTAGTGGACTTATGACTTATGAGACTTCTTGACTACTCAACTGATGAGACTAGAACAATGTCTTTGTTCTACCTTTATTAGACCTCTATGGCTTTTAGACTAGAATAAAGGTCACATTGGCATGTTCAAAGTCCCGTTGCACTTCGCAGTCTCCATACGATCGCGGACGGTCCATAATTAAGTCGCACAGTGGAAATTCCCCTTAATTAGATCCCTGACGACCGTGCCCTATATATTCGAGATGGGAGGAGAAAAATGGATCTTTAATCAAACTAGTTATACCAGAATTCAGTTAGTTCGGGCTGATAGATGATGATACAGTATCACCGAACATTATAACATATTATAGCGATAGCTACAATTTTTTTTCCGCCACGTATACATGTGTCTACGTAGGGAGCACTAAACATTCCAGAATTTAAAAAAGTATATATTAATGATAAAAAATTATTTTTTTTTTTTTTAATTCTCCGTACTCTCCGTGATTCTCCGTTTTTTTTAAATAAAAATAAACCAATTTTGAAAACATTAATGCCACACCTCTGTGGTGACCTTGGAAACATGTTTTTTATACACCTCGACAGCCTCTGGTGATGAAAATCATCATAGCTATTATTTTTATTTATTCTTTTTAATTGTCTTTATTTAGGTTTTGCAGTGATTAATATTGAATTGGTACAGTTACTTTAACCGCAGATAACATAATATAACATCTAGGCTGGTCTGATGGTGAGTCTTCAATTATAATTTTATTTTATTATTGTTTGGCTCCACACTATTGTGTCTTTAGCCAGTGTCAAGTAATTAATAGTTTATCAAATTAATGATATTTCCCGCAAATATGTGTCAAGTCACAGCCGAAGTCATCAAGTCAAGTCATAGTCTAGTCAAAGTCATACTCCTAGTAAAGTGTGGCAACTTTACTTGAAGCTTCTATGGAATTTTGGAAACAACACGAAAAGAAACGTTTCACCATCATTATACCATTTTCCCACACTCACGCCCGTAATCCAGCACTTAACGAATAGAATGCCACCAATTTTATGCACTAACACTGAAAATAACACAAGTTTTGGAAAATAATACAATGCGGTGACGCAATCTTTTTTGCATTCCCGCCATAACTCCATTATAATTATTATGAGCTCATTATATGAATTCATATAGCGTTTTTATTATAACGCGATTCAATAAGCAAAGATCGGAAAAGATCAGACACTTCTATTACTATCTCACTTCAACTGCACGTAAACATAATAGTGGGAGTAGGAAAACAATGTATTCTTGCTTACGTCAGTATCGTTTTTGTAATGACACGTGTTATATCATAATAATTGATTTGATGCGAGACATAAATATCTTCTATTGACAGATCTTGAACTTTGACATTGCGTTTATTACATCATGCAAAACGATTATCTAATTTAAAAAAATAGGTACTTAACTAAAAGCGATGTTAGATTTTGTTTAACAATTTTTGAAGTAAAACTTCTTTACGCACGCTTTACTTCGGGAGTAAGCTGGTAAATGCGAGGTAAACGGAAGTTGAAGTTCACGTAAATCTCCATTGTCAACATAACAAAGTTAAAAATTTGTATTATCATATTGGTATGTCCGGTAAAATGACAATTTAAAATTGTCAAGATGGCGACATTAACATTAAATAAAGCAAAAACAAAGTTATACCGCCGATAGATGGAGCTAAACTAAAGAAGTTTTAGTTCAGTCGTGTGGTCTAAACTACACCCGGTTTTTTTGTTCATAGCGTAGCTTGACTATCCGTTCTTAACCAACCAAAATATAAGTAAAGATAACCAACGTTTGCGGCAGTCACTACATAAAGCGGTACAACTGAGCGCCACCGTGCTCGCACGCTAAGCCAATATTATAGTTTTTAAATCGAGTTAGCAGTCATCGGGATCGGGCGGCCTTAAAATTCTGACACCAGGGCCAAAGATTACTAAATATTAAGTTACTACGTAACCATATAACTTTATTATCAACCAATTACTTCGAAAATTCATCAAAAAATCAAAGCCTTAGTCATAATTCTAAATTAAAAGTCTCATGACGAGTTCGGCTGGCAAAACAACAAATATCGCGTCACCGCATTGTATTATTTTCCAAAACTTGTGTTATTTTCAGTGTTAGTGCATAAAATTGGTGGCATTTTATTTGTCAAGTGCTGGGCTACAGGGATAAGTATGGGAAAGTGGTATAATGATGGTGAAACGTTTCTTTTCGTGTTGTTTCCAAAACTCCATAGAAGCTTCTGGTAAAGTTGCCACCACTTTACTAGGAGTATGACTTGACTTGATGACTTGGACTGTGACTTAACTTGACATATACACATATATATTAATTAACTCGAGAAATTATCAATTACTTGACACTGGTTAAATACACAAAAGGGTGGAGCCATAACGAAACAAAAAAAAGTCTGATACCCGGTCAGACACCGCGACGCGTGTCTTGTGGTGTCGTGCTGTGGTGACTACTCGTCCTACATTCACCCCCCTTCGATCAACTTTGTCTTGAGTTGACTGACGGTCATTGCCTAACCAACCGCTCTACACACTACACCAAACACCACAATCACTTCCACTGTGTTTTGCAACCTAATCACTATGCAATAAGGTTTGTTTTAATTGTGAATAGTGGTTTCATTTATAAAATTATCCTTGTTTCATCTGCGCTGTTTACATGCGTCTGTTCGCGATCGTCAATTAACTATTTCGATATTTGAACGTTGCCGCGAGCTGTCCTATCGATCGGGTTTTGTTTTTATTTTCGAAAGTGTCATGTGTTTTCGACCACGACGTGTGCTCGAGCTTTTAATTGAATTAGGAACTTAGTTTATTTTTAATCGTAATATTGAAATTAGTGAAAGTGGTTTGGAATAACAAATGAGTAACGCGTTTTTGTGATTATGTATTATCGTGAACAGTTTGTGATGATTATGTAAATATGTGAATACAAAATGTTAGCTGGTCAGGAAGCCAGCATTGAAATAGTGCAGAGATGGTTACAGAGACGCAGCAGCGATGGGGATACAGGTGAATTACTTCTTTTGTAATCTTTATGCAACATTTTACCTCCTTTTTATTTTCAACGGACTTCAAAAAGAAAGAAGTTTCAATTCGACTGTTTTTCTAAATGTTTGTTACTTTAGAACTTTCGACTGGGTGGACCGATTTTGATGATTCTTTTTTTATTTGAAAACTGATGCTTCAGAACTGAACAAAAATAGAACAAAAAATAAAGTAAATTAAATACGAGTATGTTATTTTCAACTAACTTTTAATAAAGCCAAGAAAAAGTGGGGGTTATATTTTTTAATTTTTTTAAATAGTTCCTTTGATTATTGCGGTATTTATTCAATGAACACATTATATTACTTGAAAGGAAGTTAATTGATTTACTAATAATCACTAGCGAAAACGACTAAACTTAGGTAAAGTTGCGTTTGTACTAACTTATGTGGCTCAAAGACGCGAGAGAGCTACAATTATATTTCCAACGTAACCCTACTGCATTGAAGTTAGTCTCTACCGACCTTTGCAGCGTCACCGAGTGAAAATGTAGTACATAAGGGCCCATTCACACTTCACTGAACGTTCAAGAAAGGCAGCTACGAATAATAAGTCAAATTTTTTGGTATTTATATAATATTCTTACATTATAATCATCCCTCACATATTTAATTATTGTAGGAATTAATCACCATTAATCACTAATTACATAAGTAGATTATATATACGTATATATATATTCTATCACTTATGTATATCAGTGATAATGTAGGTTTTTTTATGTTAAGGAATGACGTGACGAGCTAGCCGTTCGCCTGATGTGAAGCGACACGGCTGCCCATATCAGCTGCAGTGTCACTCGGAACTCTAAAGTATAGTTTCGCGTGATATTGCACTGCGCACGTCATCCTGTGACATCAGCACAATCTAGTAATAAGATTACTAAACTGTGAGATCAGATCATAAAGTCTCATTTGCCCAGTAATTTCACTAGCTACAGTGCCCTTCAAACCGGAACACAGCAGTGCTTGTGCACTACTGCTTGGTGGCAGAATAACTGGCAAAGCGGTGGTACCTACCTAGACGAACTTTGCAGTAAAGTCCTACCACCTAGTAAATTTAAGGATTATAATGGTGAAAGAATTTTTCAAATCGGTCCAGTCGTTTCAGAGCTTATTCAATGCAAACAAACAATCAAATATTTCCTCTTTATAATATTAGTTCTGACTAGTGTGAAACTTGGAACAAACAAGCTAACCTTGGTATCTGGGTACGCCTCTATTTTTTGTGTCTTTAGGTATGTCACGTCACGAGCAATCAGTCCGTCATTTGCATATCAATGTACTCGTTACTGATATTTGAAAAAGACACACTGGATATAATATAGGGTATACCTTTATTCACCTATTTACATAACGGAAGATCCCAATCATCTTCTATTCATAAAAACTCTCAAACGATTTGAATTCCGTGTCGCTTTCTCGAATAAAACCTTTGATTGAAATATGAAGATGATTTTTGATAGATAGAATCGGTGTTATAGATGCTACGGATACTAGTGCCATATAACGACATTAGACTCATTGTCATCTCAATAAATATACATAATTCGTTTTCTATGTCGACAATATAAATAAATAAATATTTGTGGACATTTCCCACAGCGCCATCTAGCCCCAAACTAAGCAAAGCTTGTACTATGGGAACCAGATAACTGATACAATACTTAGATAGTTTTTATTTGTAAATACATACATAGAATACAATATAACACCCGGAAACAGAACAAACATCGATGTCCATCACACAAATTTTTGTCCTGGGTGGGAGAAGTGGGAAGTGGGAAGTGAGAAGTGGGAGAGTGGGGAAGCGAACTCACTTCCCGCACCTCAGAAGGGTTACTACCAACTGAGCTATAGGGCCAAATACCTCGGCTGGTACTTTATTTCTATAGGTATCAAACAAACATACGGCTTTCCTGATGGTAAGAGGTCACCGTAGCCTATGGCCATCTGTAACACTGGACGTGCCACTATGCGTAGCTTTGTTGGTAGTACTACCGTGGCTTCTCTATTTATTATGACCTCCTCTGCGGTGTGGTGGTTGAGCAGGTCAATTCATAGCCCGGAGGCGATGGGTTTGATTCCCGCAGGACAAATATTTGTGAACAGAAAAATAGCACAAGTTCTTGTTCTGAGTCTGGGTGTTGTGGAACCATAGCCCTGGTAGTCCTTGGGTCTGTAGATATAGGTAATCCTAGATAGGATCCAGGGTCTATGTATGTGATCGTTGGGCGTTATTTATTTATTTATTTCTAACTGCGTTTATATACTATCTGTTATACATAATGTCTAAAAAAGAAGTTTTGAAATACAGCTCGAAGGACCAAATTGGAAGCGGATTTTTAATACTTCTTCCTTTTGTCGACAGGCAGTTCAAGTGGCTCGCCAGGCGCTCGCGCCGGTCGCCGCTCTTCCTTGGCCTTGACTCCCGAAGATGAGCCTCTGGTAGACGTCGCCGTAAGTACCTCTTCACCACGACACTTACTATCCCCTTTACTGAAAAACCACTACAGAACAGTGAAATAGGGGTACTTAGTGATTTATGCTGTTTTCCCTTTTTATGTTATAGAATGACGTGCTGACAGGTCGTTCGCCTGATGTTAAGCGACACGGCTGCCCATATCAGTTGCAGTGTCACTCGAAACTCTAAAATATAAAGTTTTCATGACACTGCACTGTGCGTGTCATCCTGAGCCATCAACACCGTCTAGTATTAAGATTACTAGACTGTGAGATTAGGTCGTAAAGTCTCATTTTACCAGTAATTTCACTAGCTAAACTGCCCTTCAAACCGGCACACAGTAGTGCTTGTGCACTACTGCTTAGCAGCAGAATAACTAGCAAAGTGGTGGTACCTGCCTAGACGGACTTTGCAGAAAAACCCTACCACCTTGTAACCGCAGACTGTGCTGTACCATACTTACAAAGTTCTTTTTTTAAATTGTTAGATGGGCTTGCGTTTGACCACTATCGCACCTGATGGTAAGTACGATGCGGTCTAGGATGTAGCACGCTTGCCTAGAAGATACCTGTTCACTCTCGATTTGAAGACTCCAAGGTTGTAAATGCGGGAAATATGGACGCCGGTAAAGCGTTCCACTCTTTGGCTGTTCGCATGATAAATGTAGAGCCAAATCGTTTTGTTCGCACATGGGGGATATTGACCATGTAACGGTGGCGTTTTTTCGTACATCTAGTTGTTCGATGGTGGAAAGGTGAAGGCGGAATCAGGTTATGCAACTCCAACGCGCACTCTCCAAAATGCACTCAAGGTCGTTAATGTTTATTCAAAAGTAATCCATGGTATAAATAAAATGTTCTAGCAGTTCTCGCAGTAGGCAACTCTATGCGAGAAGAAGATTTTATTTATCGGCCCGGTCAGATTACAGCGTCTACATTTTTAGATCCCTTATAGAGTTTCTGAATTGGCCTAACGACTATCGTTTTCACAACATCCGGGACCGACAGCTTACATGCCCTTCTAGGCACGCTCCGTTGTAAATACTACTTTTAGTAGCTGTTGTCTTTTTGAACATTGCCCAACTTTACAAACAGAACAAAACATATCTCAATTTTAAACAATTATTTATGGACATTGCACACAGCGCTATCTAGCTCCAAACTAAGTAAAAGCTTGTACTATGGGAACCAGATAACTGATAGAATACTTATATACTTTTTGTTTGTAAATACATACATAGAATACAATGTAACATCCAGACTCAAATCAAATATTGATGTTCATCACACAAATGTTTGTCTTGAGTGGGAATAGAATCTACAACCTATAGATTAGAAGGCAGGGTTACTACCAACTGAGTTTTTGGGTCAGTATATGTTTAGACATATAGCTCTGTCTCCTAAAACGTTAGGGCCAGCGCCGCGGGTAATTCGGCTAATGAGCTAAAATGGCGCAAATATAGTAAAATCGGTAGCAGTTACATATTTAAGCCGTTTGCTCTTGAAACCCCAGGGTCTCACGGATCTATGGGGACCGGGAGCTCATTGCTTTTTCCAAAGTTTATCAAAGCACCTCGTCGATGCAATGCGTGACGAAATGACCAAAACTGGCACTTATTTGACACAACTAATAAGCATTGCAACTCAACGGGGCAATGCTGCCAGTATATCGGGTAAATTACCCACTACGAGGCTGACCCGGAGTATTTAAACTGTCTATAGCCCATCGCGTCTAGTAGATATAATAGTCCAACTGCTTTTTTTGTAGTAAGCTGTGTAGCTATTTTATGTACTTTTAGTGAACACACTGCATGTCAACACAAAACAAAATAACGCGTTTTAACTGCTACATGCTATAACCAAAAAATAGCCCTTAGTTACACGTTATTAGTCATAATGACAACAGTTGTAGATACGATCTATTTGACGTAACGACATGACGCCAGACGATAAAGAATCTGATTACTTACTACTTACTTAATGACACTTGTTTAGAATGCAATGTTCATTTTGGTAGCTATTTCGTTAACGTTAGAGCGTATAGTTATTTACATATAATAAAAATATAAAATAATTTTTTTCTTCGTTTGACACTAAACGCTAAAAACAGGTTTTTAATGCGTGATAACAAAATTATTTGTCGTTTTAGCTCCTTCAAAAGATAATTAAGTTACCTGTTTAAAAATATGCGCTGTAAATGTTTAAAAGAAAAATAGGACGAATTACTTAAGCATGGTTAATAATGTTTTTAATATTTAACTTTGCATATAAACTAGTTATACAGTTATAGGTATAAATTAAAGCTATTCATTATGTAGATCAGAAACAAATTACTTTACTAAAACCAGTAGAAAAAGAAGATTATAATTTAGCACAGTAGTTATTGTAACCAGTAAATCACGCACACGAAAATGTTGTTAATTTGGCCCTTAAAATTGACTTATAACGTCCATAATCAGTGTAAAGGTATATGATAATGGGTGTTATCAGTATTATCATACAACACTTGATATTTTACATTATTAGTCTCAATCAGCTCAGTGGACAGTGCAACCGTTGCGCGCGAGAAATTCCTTACTAAATACACGTGAATTGTTGATATAACGAAAGAGCTATCACTGTTAAATAATGTTGACAGCTAACGATAACGGTTAACTTGATCGCATCACTAAAAAATTGTGGTTTGAAAAAGGTTGGTTCTACTGGTAAATTTAAATTTGGAATAGTGAAGTGCGTAAAGGTAGTGAAGTGCACTGTGCAATCTGCAATGTAAATAGAAGATAAAATATTTGAATGTTTAATGCATTAAATTCAGTGGTAAAACATAATACATGGTTATAATCACGTAAATGAAAATGTAGGCATATTAAAGAGTCCGATAAATCTTCCATGTCAACAGGAAAATTTCAAATTAATACCAAATGTTTTATCGATAATTATTCACAAACAGGAACTATTTTTTTATCGCAACAAATTAGTACTTTGGTACTATCGTAATAATAGTTATAGTGGTGGCAATAACGAGCATTGATTTGGTGAGGATTTATTACCGCCAGTAATAGAAACTCCTGTTTATCGATAACTATCACAAATATCGTTTTATCGATACTAATGACAGCCGTAATCGAGTAATTAAGATATGCAAACTTCCTGTGTTGTTGAAATATACAATTGAGGGTCACGTACAAAAGAAGATTGGAATTATTGATAATGGATAAGCCGGCGCCAAACGTGGAGAACCAGAACGTGGAGAAAAAAGGTTGTTGGTCGCGATTCAAAAGCTTGTTCGAGGATAGAGGTTTCGATTTAGAATACGAAATCAGCTCGCACAGAGCTCGTACCGTGCCGATATTAGGGGAAAATCTAAACGATCCTGAAGGATACAGAAGAATAGACGACAGGAAACTATCAGCAAATTTGTTGGATAAAAGAAGCTCTTTGTCCAACACATCAAACAGTTCAAATATTACCGTAGATGGTGAGCTCTCTGGTGTTATAAACTTTTACGAGCAATTTGCAACCTTAGGCGATGACACTAAGGATGATACGGATTTATGGCCGAAATCGAATGCACTGAGAAATAGGGTGTCTATGAGGCCGAGTATGTTATTGACCAACATTTTAGAGGAAGATGGAGATGAAATTGAAGTGGTAAGTTGAGAATCACACTAATATTATAAAGGCGATAGTTTGTATGTGTGTATGTTTGTTACTCCTTCACGTTCAAACGGCTGATTTCCATGAAATTCGGTACCAATGTGGCTTATACACTGGATTAACATACAGGCTACATTTTATCCCAGAAAAGTGAAATGTTCCCGTGGTTTGAGCAAATAATTAAAATACTTTTTATCCACGGGTGAAACCGCGGGGCGCAACTAGTAAATAAATAAAACTTAGTGATACTAATGCTTGTTTGTACTAAAGTTTGGAAAAGTTTGAAAAGCTTTTAAGTTTGCACTTGTTACTCTGCGATATACCCAAATGCATTGCAGTAGGTAGAAGTCATTGAGATAAATACATAAATAACAATGTATTTATTGACATAATTGGTCACAAAGTTATAATGAACCCATAGACTCCCGAAGTAGTGGAAACTGTATTTCAGGATTCAGTGGCTTCTCCCATTATAAATTTTACTTGAGCTATGTCATACTAATTAGGTTCACAGTTATTCATTAGGAACAAAATCCAAGTATAATCCAAGTCTAGTGCTTGTAATATAGTGTGTGTGCGTGTGTGTGTGCACGTGCGTACGGGCGTGCGTGCGTGTGTGCGTGAGTGCGTGCATGCGTGCGGGCGTACGTGAGTGCGTGCAAGTGTAAAGGGATAAATGCGGACTTAAGAGCTACAAACTTTAGTGCAGTCCAAATACAAAAAATCTGTACCTAATGATGCGAGTTTTCAAAATGTATGTTTCTCTTTATTTAAAAAATTGACAAGCTTTATAAACTGAACGATCGATCGATCATTAATATACGGCAAGTCACGTCTAAAAATCAATTACGTCATTATGACCACAAATACTACATCATATTTTAATATACCAAGCGTCAAAAGTTCATTAGCATAGCAAGTAATTTCTAAATTGTGGGCGTGGACTGTCGAAACTGGCCACAGATTAACAATTAGTGGTTCAAAATTGGCTCTGCACAAGGCCGGTTCTTTATAAATGATTACGTTGACAGTTCAATCTGTCGGGGCTCTGACACGTCGGCTTTAGGTATTTATTGTGAGATGAACAAATTAATCTTATAATTAGTTGAGTAGCTTGTGTGCGACAGAGATACAATGTCGTATTTTATAAGCTTACCGGTTCTGTCAATACATTATCAGATCGTATAATACATTCTTTATAATAATTAAATGAATGTATATAGTTAAATACATTGATTTACTTCTTTAGCAAGTATTTTTTTTAATTCAGAAGCTAACAACAAGAGCTATTTATAAAAGCTATTTATGTAGTTTTATACCATCAAAATATATATACATTTTCATGAATAAATTTTGACGTAAAACCAACGTGACAAACAGATTTAATCTATTATAAAGACCAAGTAAAGTCAGGCTGACAGACCCTTTATTGTGTAGACGATAAGACTCATTTAAAATTTTAAAAGCATTGTATTATTTGGTGAAATCGTACAGTCAAAGAAGAACTCTCAGTAATTGGTTTTCGTTAGGTACATACTTGCATAAATGCACAATGCAGAATGTGTGTGCATGAATTTACCTTATTATTCTTCACTGGATACGCAGAGCGTAATTCTTTGCTTTTGTACATAGCTAATAAGTTTTTAGTATGATGAAAACTTTGAAAGTACTGAAGATTCTAGCTAATAAGCTAACGCAATTTAAACTTTAAACATTTACAATCTACATCATGTATAAAAGGTCGACTAGACTAGTAGAAAAGTAACGTCTTTTGAAGTGAATGTATTTTTCTTCTTTCTCCATTTTATTATTAGATCCACTTTCAATCAATCTAACAGATTTTGTATTACAAAATTGTACCACTGCTTAGTTACAAATGAGCAATTCAACGGGGAATTCTGCCAGCATATCGGGTATCTACCCCGATACTTGACTATATAATAGTTAGTGCGGGCAGTAGACAGTCCAAATATTTTTGTAGGTAGTGTAGGTGGATATACATAGATAGTAGCAAATTGTAAAATCCCTTCTTTACCCAAAAATAAAAGCCGATCTTACTTCTAGAATTTCTGTCAAAAATTCAAGCTCATACAAAAATGTTTCGAGGTCAGTGACTGTTTTATGAAAGCAATAACGTCAACTCTTAATCTCGAGAGGAGATAAGAATTGACTGAAAGATTTACGTCATATTTGCAATGGCAATAATATGCCCCTCGCGGTATATGGGTCATCCAAGGAAAGGAAATAAACTATGAATAACTCATGGCCAGTTTAAAATTCTGTAGTCTGGCTTATATAGTTATAATAAAAATATTAATTAATAAGAATATAAGGGTTATATGGCACTCATAAATGGTTGTCCTCATTCTTTAAATGCAAACCACCATCGTGAAACTTTTCCATTTTATTAAGTACTTCCAACAGAACGCCATATCTCTCTCTCTGCTCTATAGTTTAGAGTTCCGAGTAACACTGCAACTGATATGAGCAGCCGTGTCGCTTAACATCAGGCGAACGGTCAGCTCGTCACGTCATTCCATAAAATTAATATAAATAAAAAAATATACTTTCGTAGCATGATATAAATTAAATGTTATATAATGAATGATTTTGCGCGCATTCACTTTTCATTCTATACTCTACTACTGTGTTGTCCCCACGGTAATTTAATGTATGTGATATTAAAATATTTAATTTTTTTTTATAAAAGATATTCTTTACCCTCAAGTAATATTGTACTTAAAACCTATAACATTTTCATCTCAACGCCACCACAGTCTAACAGTTTTCAAATAAACGTATTGAACACAAAATTGTGCTGACATTCGTAACATTTGTGTAGTGAACATAACGCATGAGCACAAATCCAATACTGCTCATCATATTGATATACCTACCAAAATTCGAACATGGACGTTCGCAATAGCCGTATCTCTATACCCACTAGAACGGCCAGAATGTTGGTTAGAGGGCCATTCAAAAGCATTGGCCTTTTGAAAAGCTTCGCTCCATTGACCGGTAGTTAGATTATACGCAGAATCGGGAGCCATTAGTGCATGGTGGATGCAGAGATTTCTCTGCGTAATAGCGGTCATTGTTGCGCCTTTCAGTTGCAAAATTGCTTCATGTACATACACCACGTTATCTGTACGGTATTTGAAAAGACACAGTCTAAAATGTTGAATTATATGATGAACTAGCTTCTGCCTTCGGCTTCGCCCCCATGGCCTATAGAAAACGTAGAGGAATTTTTTTCATTGATAATTCAACCGCCCATTTCACTCTCTTAGGGTCGGAAATTTGAAAAACCCTTTCTTAGTGGATATTTACACTTTGCAAAGAATATACTCTCCAAATTTCAAGTCTCTGGGACCAGTGGTTTAGGCTGTGCGTTGATATAAGTCAGTCAGTCAGGACTTTGAATTTTATATGTACAGATAAAAAATATTTTTTTGTAATGCTGAGGCACATGATATATAATAAGCACTGCGCCGAGATGAGACGAGCTTACTATGCATTATGGTTTGGGACGATATGGAAAACCGCATTTTCTTTCTTCATATTAATTTTCGTCAAATACTCTTGAATCTGAATTCGGAGATTGAATACAAGTCTAAAGCTAAGACGGGGATCTAAAAAGGACTTTTATATTATTTAGACTATAAAATAAAACATCCATGGCAATTTTTTTTTCTCCCAAATAACCCTTTTTATCGATCACCAAAATAACAGATGAGGGTGCTTCCAGTCACCCTTTATAACTCAATTTGTCAATAACTGTCAGTCGAGATGACGAAGGTCTGAGAGGCCTTGATCAGTTATAAGCTTAACTTCAGTAACTGGACTTGGGGCGCCTACCAAATAAGCCATTATGGTATTATAAGTAGAACTTTGAGCATTGCGACAGCGATTAAATCAAGTGTTTCCTGCGGCTGCAAGAAAACTTTTTAAAGATTCAACGATATTAGAAATAAAAGATGTTATATAACTGTTATATAGCTATTCAACGAGGATATGTTGCCAGCTTTTTGGGTACGTTTCCCGCAGAATGTGATCTAAATTCTGTGTTTTATTTAGGACCCCTTTTTTACCTACAATATTACCTTTTCTTCAATTATTATTTATTTTAATTTCTTATGTATAGTTTAGTTTTTTCTTTCTATTAAGTTCAATTATATAAGTAACCATTTTTGTGTATTAAAAAGTTATAAAAACATGTGAAATAAAAGTATTTCTTATATTCTTCTACTATATAAAAATAAGTCAGGTTTTCCTTCCTGACGCTATAACTCCAGAACGCACGAACCGATTTCCACGGTTTTGCATTCGTTGGAAAGGTCTCGGGCTCCGTGAGGTTTATAGCAAAGAAAATTCAAGAAAAATTCAGGACAAACCAACATTTTAAGTAGATGGCGCCGGTGCGTGATACATTGTTTGACAGCTACTGTTACATAAAACGAAGCCATCTGGTGGCGAAACGGAGTTCGCCGGGTTTGCTAGTATGGTGATATTTTTTTATGGAAACAGTAAATAAGATGGTAGGTTTTTAATTAATAATTCCTTTTAAAAAAGCGACTTTAATCCAAATAAAAACATCATCAATGTAGTCGAAATCAAAATACGCATTATTAAGAATAACTCAAAAACTACCTATCATATATTGATTGAATTTAAATGGGTCCACACGGAAATCACCAGCTTCAAATAAAAAAAGTATCATCAAAATTGGTTCACCCAGTCGAAAATTCTGTGGTTGAGAACCTACTCCTTTTTTGAAATCGGTTAAAAATGTAATCCCTTAAAACATTTATTTTTTGTAATTGCTTGGATTATTTGATGCTTATTTGACAAAAATAGATGTGGAACAACAACAAACAACCGCGAATTGGACAAAAAGGGTATATTAATTTATAATAACCAAGTTCACCAAGTGCTATTAGCATTAGATCTACTTAAAATGGGAAAAAAATAATTTAATATATAAATTTATTATATAAATATAATTTGTAGGCTAGTTGTTTGATCACAATACGTAGAAGGCAGGCAACTGAAACCCGAGGTAGAGACCGAAATCCCTGTTACTCGGTAACGTTTTTGAATCGGTTGTGTCGTAGAACAATTTACGTGTGGTTGTACCCAAACAGCCTTATTAATAAACACGAACTAGCTTTAAACTAGTTACACCATCTTTTGTCTCTTTAGATCCAGCTAAATATTCCAGTAGCAAAAAAAAGACAAAAGCTGAAATAACTAATCCGAGACTAATACCCGTTTATTAATAAGGCTGTAAAAGTCGGTTGGTCGGCGTATGTCGCGTGTCTCTGTCAATGTTTTTGGAACTCTACCTTTTGAATTACACCTCGTTAAATCGATCGGTTTATATTAAGCCTCCTGTAATAATGTTAGTGAACCAAGTTTCGAAAGTTACAAACAAGTCAGTCAACATCTTCCCGAGACACACGTTAGGGCCGGGCCGCGGTTAATTCGGCTGAGCAGCTACAACTTTTACTAGGTGGTAGGACTTTACTGCAAAATTCGTCTAGGTAGGTACCACCGCTTTGCCAGTTATTCTGCCACCAAGCAGTAGTGCGCAAGCACTGCTCTGTGTTCCGGTTTGAAGGGCACTGTAGCTAGTGAAATTACTGGGCAAATGAGACTTTATGATCTGATCTCACAGTTTAGTAATCTTATTACTAGATTGTGCTGATGTCTCTGGATGACGTGCGCAGTGCAGTGTCACGCGAACCTCTATACTTTAGAGTTCCGAGTGACACTGCAGCTGATATGGGCAGCCGTGTAGTTTAACATTAGGCCAACGGCTAGCTCGTCACGTCATTCCTTAACATAAAAAAAAACAACGGCGCAAATATAGTAATCTCGGTAGTGGTCGCATATTTGAACCGTTTGATGTTGAGACCCTTGGTCCGTAGGGGGTAGAAGCTCGTCGCGTTTTCTAAAGTTAGCAGAGCGCCTGGTCGATGCTACGCGTGACCAAAATGATATCACTTAATTGCCACAACCAATCAGCATTGCGATTCAACGGGGCTATGCTGCCTGCATGTTGGGTACGCTACCTACTGGTAGTGGGCTGGAGCATTTGGACTGTCTATAGGTTATCGTGACTAGTATATAATCCTTTTTAAACTTTCGCGACTTGAACTCATATTGTAAAGATAAAATGGGTCTATTCGCGCACAAAAATTATCAAAACATTATTAGTATATTAGTATAGTAGTATTAGTATCACTAATACTACTAAAGACGCATTTATTTAGACGCATTTATTTTTAAGAATGTTTTCTGTTATTTTTCATTGCATTAGTATAATTGGCACAGTTGTAAAAGTTGCAATGCACGCATGATACTGTATCAGAACTTTATCATGGCTCATAAAAGTCTAAATTACACCTTGTATAAATCCATTATAAGAACATAAGTACATCACAAGATTGATAATACCTAATCGCTAGTAGACACCCGTTTCTTTGATAAAGCTACCTTACTAAGTATCTATTTTTGTTAACTATTTCATTATTTATGTAGTATTTATAGAAGTTCAAATACCTACCTACTACTACTAACTACTACTACCTAACTGGTTGTGGATTATCCACAACCAGTAGCTAGTCTACCATACGTGCCTGTACCATTTTAAGACACCTACAACATGCGAGCATTTTAAAAGGGGAGTCAAAGGAATATTATGACAAAGTTGTCGGGAAATTTATTAATTGTTTCTTACTTTTTTAATTAAGAGGTGTTTTTGACTTTGATAGAATGTAAAAAGTGCTGTTTTGGTTGGCAGCACTGTCGGAAGGGCCATGATTGGTTGGTACCATCAGCCGATCATGGATTGTTCTGGCTCAGTTAAATTGAGTTTGGTGGGGGAAGTTGCGGCGCGACAAAAAATTTCGAAAAAACAGTCAATTTTCGTTGATCGGCAGAAGCGTCAAGACGTATCACACTTGCTAGTTGACTCTGTATTACAAGTACAAGAAATGTGTAATGTAATGTAATGTGTACAAGGAATATACAAAATGGAATAGGCATTCTATGTGTTTTCACTTCAGGGTAGCCAAAGCATTGGTGGCATCTAGTGTTAGAAATGTCCATAGGCTATGGTTACCTCTTCGAGGACAATTTTTTTTAAATTCATGTTAAGGAATGACGTAACGAGCTTACCGTTCGCCTGATGTTAAGCGAAACGGCTGCCCATATCAGTTGCAGTGTCACTCGGAACTCTAAAGTATACAGTTTCGCGTGACACTGCACTGCGCACGTCATCCTGAGACATCAACACAATCTCGTAATAAAATTACTAGACTGTGAGATCAGGTCATAAAGTCTCATTTGCCCAGTAATTTCACTAGCTACAGTGCCCTTCAAACCGGAACACAGTAGTGTTTGCACACTACTGCTTGGAGGCAGAATAACTGGCAAAGCGGTGGTACCTAACTAGACGAACTTTTCAGAAAAGTTCTACCACCTAGTATTCTACTACTACCTAGTAATTATATTTATTAGCTACCTATAGCATACAAGTAACGAACGGAAAGCGAAAAAATGAACTTATATGGTTTTCTCATGGATGCCATTGTCAGAACTAGACCACACGAGAAGCCCCAGCTTTCAAATAACAAAGAATCATAAAAATCGGTTCGCCCAGTCGAAAAATGTTTTAAAAAAAAACATTTGAATTGAGAACCTGCTCTTTTATTGAAGTCGGTTATAAATACCACACAAAGCCGCCAATTTGTGATGTTGATCGGTTTCAATAGTAGTATTACTAAATGTACGAATATATTTCTTAACAGCATATAAATAGTCAAGTTTATGCTAACTCCGGGCTCAAAAGCTAAGTATACAGCTATATATAAATATATATAGCTATAGATAAAGGTGCACAACTCTATCAGAGTGGCGTGCAACAACATCTTCAGGCAGCTGATGGGATTATCGCGGAGCTGCAGTGCGTCCGGAATGTTCTTGGACGCGCGCGTTGATACTTCAATGCCATTCAGCGCAAACGTATCGCCTCATTCATGTCCAGAGTTGACATGAGTAAAACACCATTATAAGGAGCCTGGCAGATCGCCTGCTGCTTTCTGCAACGTACCGACGGTGGTTGGCTGTTGCTACCTAATATTTTATTTTTAATCAATTTTAATGCCATATTGTTTTTTTTTTGTGTGTATTTTTTACTCTGTTTTTATGTGTATTATGGATCCCGAGTCTGAATTAAAGTTTAATTATTATTATTATTATACGCTACGAAGCTCGCGGAATCCATCGGAGTTTACGACCTAGAATATATTTGCTACTTTCAAATGTTTACTAACGAGCCACGCCATAGTGCTAAAAAGTTTCACACTATTAAGGAGGGTTTTATATTCAGAAATGACATGCCAAGCTAGCCGTTTGCCTGATGTTAATCGATACAGCGGTCTTTATCAGTTGCAGTGTCCTTGGAACTCAGTATAAAGTTTTGGGTGTTCCTGCACAGGCACGTTATCCTGAGACATCATCAAGGACTTTGCTGATGTCTCAGGATGACATGCGCAGTGCAGTGTCACGTGAAACTTTATACTTTAGAGTTCAGAGTGACGCCGCAACTGATATGGGCACCCGTGTCGTTTAACATCAAGTAAATAACGAGCTCGTCATGTTATTCATTAACATAAAAAAAAACTACACGTAGGCATTGTAAAGGTGGATAATATGTTATTTTATGTTAATAATTAAAATTAACACAACCTTTACTTCTTACCCGAATACGCGAGCAAACAAAAATAAACCGTTATTTTAAAATGTTCTCCCATAATAAGCCATCCCGCCGCTAATACTTTCAACGTAAGCGACACGCGTTTCAATATTAACAAAAGCTTTTAAATCCCTAAATATTTAAGGTAGGGCAGGATAGGGGTGCGTGTGCGTGTTACTAATTATTATTATTATTAAATATTTATTTATTTAGGTTAGTTACCCATACAATAGACGGAAGTTTTTTATAATTATTTTTTTTAATGAATAATGTGACGAGCTAGTCAATTGCCATTTAGGTTAGTTACCCATACAATAGACGGAAGTTTTTTATAATTATTTTTTTTAATGAATAATGTGACGAGCTAGTCAATTGCCATTTAGGTTAGTTACCCATACAATAGACGGAAGTTTTTTATAATTATTTTTTTTAATGAATAATGTGACGAGCTAGTCAATTGCCATTTAGGTTAGTTACCCATACAATAGACGGAAGTTTTTTATAATTATTTTTTTTAATGAATAATGTGACGAGCTAGTCAATTGCCATTTAGGTTAGTTACCCATACAATAGACGGAAGTTTTTTATAATTATTTTCTTTTAATGAATAATGTGACGAGCTAGTCAATTGCCTGATATCAAGCGACACGTTCGCCCATAACAGATGCAGTGTCATTAAGAACTCTAAAATATACAGTTTCGAGTGACACTGGTCCGCGCACGTCATACTGAGACATCAGCATAGTCTAGTAAGATTACTAGTAATAAGATTTAGAAGAAGTCTAGTAAGATTAGTAGACTGTCAGATCAGGTCATGAAGTCGCATTTGTGCAGTATATCTGAAACGCACTAACGTTCCATGTACAAATGCTAATATTTGAATAGCTGTGTGATTGTATGCGTAGCCGAGCTCAAATCCTACTCGCTAAATAATAATAATAATAATAAAGCCCAACGATCAAATACATAGATTCCTGACCCTAACTGGGATTATCGTGTCTAGGGACCCAGGAACTACGAGGACCATGGTCCCACAACACCCAGACACAGAACAAGTATTAGCGTCTTTTTTTCTGTGCACACATACTTGTCCTGCCGCGGGAATCGAACCCGCCGTACAAGTTTTTTTTTATGTTAAGGAATGGCGTGACGAGCTAGCCGTTCGCCTGATGTTAAACGACACGGCTGCCCATATCAGCTGCAGTGTCACTCAGAACTCTAAAGTATAGAGTTTCGCGTGATACTGCACTGCGCACGTCATCCTGAGACATCAGCACAATCTAGTAATAAGATTACTAAACTGTGAGATCAGATCATAAAGTCTCATTTGCCCAGTAATTTCACTAGCTACAGTGCCCTGCAAACCGGAACACAGCAATGCTTGCGCACTACTGCTTGGCGGCAGAATAACTGGCAAAGCGGTGGTACCTACCTAGACGAACTTTGCAGTAAAGTCCTACCACCTAGTAGAAGCCACCAAGTATCAAGTTAGTATCCATACTAGAACGGTTTCATTTCCACATGTGGAAATTCCGGCTAAATACCGTACGCGTGGCTGACTTAGGACCTGTGTGATCTGCGAAGCGAATAAATTTCCCGCGCCTTAAAATATACGAAGGTGAATGAAACTGGGTAAATATTGATTTTACACATTTTACGCCGTAATTTAGACTAAAATGTCAATGAAATAAAAATTTTGATCTTTTACTTTGAAAACTAAAAGTATGACATATTTTTTGTAAGATAAATAAGCGGCGAGTCAGTTATGTGCTGACGCTCGCGAAACCCGCCGCGGCTTGCGTTAGTAACTGGCTCTCAGAAGAAGGACATCGAATATGTCCGAAACCTGGTCGGAGTAATTTTGACTTTTAATTGACGTGAGTTTAGCCGTTATTTATCTTCCAAAAAAAATCTTGTTCTATCAGGTCTTTGTTTACTATAAATAAACTACCTCTGATTAAATAACGGGTAAAATGCCCTTACTAAACGAAAAACTACATTACTCATATAAGTATTCGTCTTTTATAAGTATTCACTGAGCTCTCTATTGTAAATCCCTACGACTCATTCTCAAGTGTTTACCTATTCCATTGAAATCCTTGTCTATTAAGAACGCTTACAAATCCAAACACTCTAGCTCTACGCTTGAGTTCGAAACATATACATAATACATACCTACTTTATTTAATTAATGTGGTCGAAAAAGAAATACGCATTATTAAGGATAACTCAAAAAATACTTGTCTAATTACTTACCAATTTGGAAGACCAAAAGCTTTTTCTTACATCGTAGAAACAAACTATGCACTAGGAAGCCAATTAAAGTTCTCCGCGTCTAGCGGAATAGTAGCACTTATGCTTGAGCACGCAATAATGAACACCTGATTTTAGAAAAAAGAAAAGTAAATTAAACTTTGACAATGATCGAAAACACTTAATTGTATCTGAATGAATTTGTTGCACTTTTTTTGTTTATTTTCAGGGATCAATTAACAATATCGCATACATTATTTTATGTTAAAGGTATTATTAAAAATAGCACAAGTTTTGGAAAATAATACAATGCGGTGACACGATCTTTTTCGTTTTCCCGCCAAAACTCGCTAGACAAGTTTGAAGTAAAAAAAAAAAAGACGTGTGGCACTCGGAGACTGCCGCGGTAAAGCTATTGCATAGCATTTTTTATCAACTTAAAATGCCGCGATAAAAGCTATGCAATAGCTTAAAAATCTAAATAGATGTACACTTCGGAAGTTTATAAAGAAGGTTTTCCTACAAGAGAAAATTTGCACTAATGATAAATTATTTTCGAAAAGGAGTTACGTGACTTCGTCTATGATTACCCACCAAAATTTGCAAGACTTTGAAGTCAGAACTGTCTATTCAATTTGAAACTTTTATAGCAGCTTTCAGCTTTCAGCTAAAAATCCAAACAAACGTACACACGGTTTGTAAATAAGACACGTTTCTCAATAACCCCGTTATTAGTGTTTAATATTTGTCTGCAAAGATTTACGTTTGTGACATAGTTTACTTCAAGACAGTACCAAAGGTTTGCCGATTTAAAATGTTTGCCTACAAAATGTTTTTTTTTTACATTAAATGGGTTTTAATTTGACTAAATTTCACCGGATGGAAAGTGAAGACGAGATCGACGATGACTCACCATTGCCCAGAATACCTTCGTATTTACTGTATTTTTGAATACAACTGGCTTTGAATTACCACCTAGATTGTTTGCGGCAGAAAAGACTGATGCCGACAGTTCCTTCCGCTCCTTTACTGTTCTAAGAAAGGAACTATAATCATATTCCCACCCAGTGACGTTGTAAAGATCGGTAGAGAACAAAAAACCCGTTCAAAAAAAAACGTTGGTCATATTCTATTCCTTTATACATATAACAATGCTGCTGAAACAGACACAAAAATCTGATGATGATCACAAAATGGGAATGATTTTTCATCATCATCTGATGATGATGATGAAAAATCATTCCCATTATTAGCAAGTGAAACTCAAATTATGGTTATGGGAAGCTCGTAAGTACATGGAATAGGTAGCAGCATTCTCTTCGGCACCTATATTGAAATCTTCTGCTATCACCAAAACGCTTGCTACGTGTGGTGATTATGGATAAAACATGATATGGTTCAGCAGTTGACATCTTCCAGCTGATGATATCAGTTGTACCATACTATACTCTACCAGACTTATTAATAAACACGAACTAGCTTTAGACTAGTTACACCATCTTTTGTCTCTTTCGATCCAGCTAAATATTCCAGTAGCAAAAAAGGACAACAGCTGAAGTAACTAACCCGAGACTAATACCCGTTTATTAATAAGGCTGTTTGAGTTGTACGCTACGACTCACGTCACAATATTTTATATAATTTATTTCATTTATTTTGTGGCACCTGCAAAGTCAAAAACAAATTTACCACAACTTTTGATATGAACTATAAAGTATATTTTATACTGTTGTGGAGATTTATGCGCAATCATGTTTGTGGTTATAGCGCTGTCACTGAACTTGTCTTCGAACACATGATCCAGGCTCCAAACACTACCACTGTCTCTCGCTACATTTCACTAGTGACGTTAATCTGACGCCGCCTCACGTACGCGTGCCGAATCGGATTGTCTAAACAAATCCACGGGCATGTTTGTACTGTTCTAAATTGAAATTTATTTGCAGACAAATTGCTTGGGTCGTTGTAACGTACGGCTGAGGCTTCCACCGAACGTAGTGATTTATTTCACGATAAATTAAGAGAAAACTTAGCGCTCGACCGTGGCGGCGCCGGCGACCGTAAAATGCAATGGTAAATAAATAATAAATTGCTCATTGTAGCACATAAACTGTAAACTCCTAAATATTAAGCCGGAAATAATAAAGACATAAGCTGATAGTTTTGCTAGGACCAAAAGTCCTATAAATTGTTACCAATATTGAATTAATTCAAGTCCTAACTTTATATCCGTAAAGCTTATTCTTGGTCTGTACCTAAGTAATCCTTTAGTTAAATTTAAAGAGGACTAAGCAAAAAAATAAACTTGCTATGTTTTTAATAATAATAACGCCCAACGATCACAGTCATACATAGATCCTGGACCCTAACTAGGATTTCCTGTGTAGGGACTCAGGAACTACGAGGTCCATGGTCCCACAACGCCCAGACTCAGAACAAATATTTGCGTTTTTTTTCTGTGCACAATTATTTGTCCTGCCGCGGGAATCGAGCCCGCCGCCTCGGGCTATGAGCCGACCTGCTCAACCACCACACCACGCTGTCAAGCTAATATTTGTACTGTTAAGACTTCTTTAGGTAATAATCAGCATTTATGGCCATCACCATACCAACAACTATCAAAATTAGAAACAATCACAAGCTACGTCATTCTAATTATCAAATAATTACAGATCACCAATGAATTAATGAGTAAGTGAAGTGATCATGCGGTTTCGTTAAAATTACGTTGTTATCAGCCTAATGATGATTAATACTATGGGTTATAAATCCGATATAGATAAAATATTGTTTATTAAAGGAATTGTTGTGAAGTATCTTGATTGATGTGATGTCATTTCTTTGTCTGTGACTTCATTGAAAATTCTATAAGAGTCTAAAATTCGACTGCCAGCATGTTGGATAGCTCCACAGTTGCACACCTACTCCTATTACCTACTGGTGGTTACTGGTTTTACTGGTTGTTGGTTACTGGTCTTTAGGTGGTAAAGTGAACTGGAGGTTTTCCTATTTTGGACTGTCTATATGTAGAAATTACTTTGTAGTAGTGTCCTGCTTAGAGCGAAAAGTTCTAATCAAGTACACACCACCCGAGAGGAAAAGAGATGGTAGAATAATGTCAAATAAGACATTATTTAGGCAAGTAAAAGCCAAACAAGCGCCCCGTATCAGATCAGTCTGGTCCACGAATTTTGAAATTTAATGCTGTTATATTAAAGTGCAAATTACTATTTGTGCAACTTTAATGTCTTATTCAGTGAATGATTGTGACTTTACAAAACATACTTACTCCAATTCAATTATCAATAATCCAATAAATTCACAGCAAATTTACCACAAAATTCATTGCGTTTTTGCTACTAATATACTACTGTATCTTCTTTTTATTATTTAATAATTTTACTCCTTAACTTTGAAGGATCTCAGTAAATAAAACGTCTGTTATTTGAATAGGATTTATCTATATTTGTTAATATTATGTAGTTGTGGTCATAAAATAAAAGACATTTCAGTTTTTATGGATTCGTGTTTTCAATCGGGCGCACTGCCACGTAACACTTATCTGTACAGATTATAATCTCTATTTGACATCTTCCCCTTAAGACTAAGGCCGACATCACTACGCTCGGTCGCAAAGTTAATAATGATCCGGTACAGTCATATCATCAGCCCATACATTCCCACTGCTTAGAGACACGGGCCTTCTGAGAAAGCCCTGCTCTCACAGTAAACAATAGGTATATCTATTTAAAATGAACGTTTAGTCGTTTCACGTTACTTTCTAGTTCCACGCGCGTCTATATGATATCTTCTTTTTAGTCCGAGTCCGAGGGGCGTGAAAAGTTGGGGTAAACGACCTCTCCACCCATTCATAAAATCGGGAGGTTAACCAGAAAATAGGGATTTATACGTGTATTAAAAGTTTAGACAGCTTTGCTCCAATCGAAATTGTGCCCGAGGAAAGGGCGCAAACCGTTATTTGATGTCAGTAACTTTTAAACGATTTTATAATAAGTTACTTCAAAATCAACTAAATGGAAGTTACTAGTTAATAACCTTCGTTGAGGTTTCAGCAATACCGCCGCCGTCGGTTTGTTTCAAATTGTCCGTTCCGTATTAAGAAATGTGTTTTAGTAAATATATTTATGGCTATTAAACTAATGTTAAAGTTTTCTGTAAACTGAAGTTTTGTTGCTCATCATTAATGTAACATTGCACTGGTCTTCTTTGTCTACGGTTTTGTCTGACACGCAAGCAGCGGCAGATTTTTTTCTTGGCTAGCATGCTACATCTTCGATCGTATCGTTACTTCCTACCAGCCAGGTGAGAGTGTTGTCAAATGCTAGACAAGTTCGGAGTAAAAATATATAAAAAAAAGACAAAGTTTTAATGAAAATCATAAATATGCTATAGCCCAGTCATTTTAGGTTTTCATCTGCTAATAAAACCAAATGAAACCTAACAATTTTTTTAAGAACATTTATTTTGGCATTCCAAATGTCTCAAAAGTCTCATAATCACGATCACGCGTGATCGTCGTTTTTTTTATATAGCAATTTTTTATACGTCAAACCATTTATGTGATAGACGTCGGTGAAAGTTAAGGGCATTGACTGATGAAAATTGATTGACGTAATTGTTCGGGCGGTTTCAGTTATGGGGGTAAAAACGATTTATGGAGCATAGCATATGTTCCTATGAGTACCAACATTTTTTGACATCACCAGAAAGTCGTCTCTAAGATGGAGTACCAATGGATCTCGGAAACCACAAGTCAAGTCGTACCGTTTTACCTAAAAAGAAAGTATACGTTAGGATGATTTTAAAAAATGTGGCTCCCGTACATAAAACAATGGCTCGCGTTAACATTGAAATGCTTTAAACCGATAACCATAAAAGATGCATTTGACCTAATATCAAAGGGGACGATAAGGGCTTTACGATGCTGATCACAAAAAAACAATATAGTGGGTTTTCATAGTCAAGCAAAATCGATTAAAGGAGCAGAAAGGGAGATACTTAAAATAATTATTGTGATCTTTGAATATTTCAGGACGCTCAAGTGACCTTATGAGACTTTTGAGACAATATTTAGAATGCCAAAATATACAAAAAAAATAGCTTAATAGGTTTCATTGAGAAGTTGACCCCTTTTTTAGCCTATTTGCATTCAAATAAACATCGGCCGAACACATTACTTGTATGTATGAAAACTCATAACAACCGTGCTCTTTAAAAATAGAACGAACTTTTCACCCCGAAGCGAAACATGACAACCAAGCTTCCCCAAAAAACTTTAACAAAGGCCTTATTTAAATTTCGAACAGTTAAAAAGTGAAACAAATAAATTGAAAAAAATACATCATATTCTCTTTGCGCAAATAAATATATTGGCGCGTTAAAACTCATAGTTGCCAGCAACTGAAAATTAAATATCCCAAAACTGTCATAATTATTATAATCACGTCTCCCTTCAAATACGAGAAGAAATATTATCACCATAGAGCCTGTTTACAAAGAGTCCAATTATGCCTATTTATGATGATTCAAACGATCTATCCAGTATATCCATTTAAGGATTCCAAGCATGCTTGATCATTGATTTATGATGGAAACGCGACCTACCTCACCGCATTATGACCTTTCAAGGCACCGTGCATAGCAAGTGCTCTAGCTTTGTTGTGAATACGAAGTAGTTGTACAAGGTCTGTGATTTAACAATTGCATTTATAATTGAAGGGTTGAGTATAAAAAGGGTTTAACTAACAAATTGACAGTTTCGAGAAAACTGACTTTAAACGTCAACAGCGTCATTTTAATTTAGAGTGCTTATAAGGTAATAGAAAAGGTTTATGTAAGTTTCAGTTGCTTGAAAATGTTTTAATTCTGTTGTAAATACTAAATATAGTACTCATTCATACAATTACTGTAAAAAAAATATAATAAAATTTATATGCTAAGAGAACTGTATTCCTGTGACAGATAAACCGTTTTTAGACTCAAAATCTCGAGATTTAAGCCTCATTTCGGTATTTTGAGAATATACTATTGAACATAATTTCACGCTGAATCCAACGATACCCATAAGTCGTTTTGTGGAAAAAATCAGTTAAACCCTTTTTGTTCTCACCCCTTCAATTGTTCTTTTCATTAAATCTCCTTTTAATATTATTTCAAAAGAAAAACTCGTGTAAAAAGAGGAATGATAGCAATAAGGTAACAAATTAAAATTTATAAATTTTTTTTTTCAAAAATTTGAACTGGCTTCCTAACCAAAAATAGGCGCTCAAAAGCAAAAAAAATATTGATATAGTTAAATTATAAGCGCTACTTTATTAGCTCATTTATTTGAAGTTGGGGCCAGCTGGTTAAAAATTTTTTTTTGTTTTTATTCCTTTATGGTTATTGTTACTAAACGTTAGATAAGTATGCAAAATTTCAGCTCAATCGGAAACCGAGAAGTGGGTCAAAATTGGCTTCTAAGATTTTATTACATCGTTAATTTGTTAGTTTTTCCTCGATTTCCTTGAGATTCCATCATCAGATCCTGACTTTATGATAATGGGACCACCTCGGGAGTGTACCCTTTCGAAGTAAGAATAATTTTTGAAATTGCTTCCAATTGGCGAAATATATCGATGAACATGCACAAAAAACATACAGATGAACATAGTACCTCCTTCTTTTTGGAAGTCGGTTAAAAATGAGGTTAAATCGATTTCAATTGCCTTAATTACACACTAAGAAATACTTGGATGATATTATAACCCATATATTTTTTCCAGTTATTACGAATCAAAAACCAAACGCGACTAATCTAAAGCATTTCGTTTCAAATATTAAAAGATTTTCCAAATTGGCTTACAAAATGACAGAGCTCTGGGGTAACAAACATAAACAATAAAACCAACCGAATCTAGAACCTCCTCCTTTATTTGAAGTTGGTTGAAAAGTTTATTCATTAAATATCTTGAAAGAACGTCATTTACTGTACTCTGATGTATCAGGGTCAGCCATTATAATGTAGACCTCCCGGTGAGTAGGTAATTTAATTCTGCAATGTGGACCGCGTACGACTACGTGGGGCGAATGTGAAATGAATCCCAATTTTATACATGCCTGGATGCTGGATGATGGCACCTTAGGCCACTTAATATCAGGTGAAATACAAATGAAATTAAAACGCTAGCCTGACTTTTGTAAAATGGTCGAATTTCTTCACACTTAACACACAAATATTACAATATAACTCAAAAAGGTGACTGACTGACTGACTGACATAGTGATCTATCAACGCACAGCCCAAACCACTGGACGGATCGGGCTGAAATATGGCATGCAGGTAGATGTTATGACGTAGGCATCTGCTAAGAAAGGATTTTTCGAAATTTCACCCTTAAAGAGGGTGAAATGGGTGGTTGAATTATTTTCCCATAGACCACGCCGCGGGCGAAGCTGCGGGCAGAAGCTCGTTATATTATAAATGCGAAAGTTTGCGTGTGTTTATTCCATACGCTGATACTTTTATCTACAAGTGAAACTGCGGGGCGTTGCGAGTATAACATATTATGCTTTTTGGATCTTTAACCGTTCAACCACGCGTCATTCATTCAACCAGCAGCCGTTCAATCAGCCTCTGTGGTGTGTTGGTTAAGCAGATTGGCTCATAGTCCGGAGGCGGCGGGTTCGATTCCCGCGGCAGGACAAATATTTGTGCACAGGAAAAAATATGCAAATACTTGTTCTGAGTCTGGGTGTTGTGGGACCATGGTCCTCGTAGTTCCTAGGTCCCTAGACGCAGGGAATCCTAGTTAGGGTCCAGGATCTATGTATGTGATCGTTAGGCGTTAAATTATTTAAGTAAGTTCTTAATCTATGATGGATCCAGCTACGATACTCTTCCTTTATAACGGGATAAATTAGAAGTATAGTTCGCGCAAAACTTTATGAGCTCTCGGAAGTTAGCGCGGATAGCTGCGCAGTACCCATATTATAGTTATTACATGGAGCCGCTTTTACAATATTCATAATGCACTCAACTGTAACCACGCGCGGTTTATTACTCGGGCCTAACTTCCGAGAGCTCATAAAGTTTTGCATTACCTATGGTACTATTTTGTGGCAGACCATTTTTCCACACTCATCGTCTAGTATTGACCATTTTTTTTTGAGCGGGGGAAATGCCCTCGCACTTCCCTGCCACCACGGGGGTGGTGGCAGGGGGTATGTGGGACTCGAACCCACTAAAACCCCCCCGTGAGCACCTCGTCCGCCGTACCGGGGGCGAGTAGGGGTCGCGACTGCAGTCCAGCCAACTCGCCCCCCAGACGTCTAGTATTGACCTCTGCCAACGTAATGTAAAAGTAAACAAAGTTTAGCTGTAATCCCTACGGCCAGAAAAAGCTAATACGTGAGGAACTGAGAGAGAGAGGTGGGTGTTAGAGGGTGGCAGGGGGAAAACCCATGGAATTCTCATTTAGCCATCGGCGAGCCATTATTAAAACGATTAGGTAACTTTACAGCCAGGGGAAGTTCTATGGGGATTACAGATTACAAAGTTTCATGTTGACTTTTATTTTGCTCCTCATTTAATTTTTTTCCTGGTTTGAAATATTCTCAATGTTTTTATTATGAACCAAGTTAAATTAAGTTGCAAAATTGATACCATTACTTTGTATTTTAGTTCTTGTTTTCTTGAAGAGCAATTTTAGAAGATCATCCTACTAATTCAGCTACTCGCAGCATCATTAGGAGGTAATGGTCCAATCAACTAGCAACACTGACCCAAACACGAAATGGGCTGCCATTATCTGAACGCATAATTACCCAAAGGCCGAACAGTCATCACTACGTTGTCCCCAATATTGAAGGTCTGTAATTTGAATTCTGACACCCTCTCTTGGTAGGGTAACATTTGGGGATTCTATTCGGTATTCGCGTGCAAGCGTAGCGTCTGCATTATCCCCTTACTAATAAACACTGCATTACAATGGCTATTTTTTAAATTAAATAAATATCTGTGGATATTTCACACATCGTCATCTAGCCCCAAACTAAGCAAAGCGTGTACTATGGGAACTAGATAACTGATTCAATACTTAGATACTTTTTGTTTGTAAATACGTATATATAATACAATATAACACCCAGACACAGAACAAACATCGATGTTCATCACAGAAATATTTGTCCTGGGTGGGAATCGAACCCACAACCTGCAGTTCAGAAGGCAGGGATACTACCAACTGAGCTAACGGGCCAGTCAAATTATTTGATAGGTTTACGTTTGACCGCTATCGCCTGGCGGTAAGTGCGGTCGAGGATGTAACACGCTTGCCTATAAGATACCTATTCACTCTCGATTTGAAGTGTCCAAGGTTATAGGTTTGGGGAAACACCTTTTTGGGTAAAGCGTTCCACTCTTTGGCTGCACGCATGATGTACGTGGCAGCAAATTGCTTGCTTCGTACATGTGGGAATATTAACCATGTAACGGTGGCCTTTTTACGTACATCTAGGTCTCCGAATAGGAACAGCTACTTAGTGTTTTCTCTTGTGTTATCTTTGTTTCTTAATCGCTTTCCAACATCAAATATTTTGGATATCTTAAGACTAAATTGTTTTGATAAAGTTGGATTTTATTCTTGCATATCGTAATTTATTTCATGTCGCTTTAGGTCGTTTTTTCTTTAGATCAGATCCGCTTTAGTCAAGAATTGTAGACCATTTCACAGAATTGTTAATTTCGGAGCCATAATGCTAATAATATTTGTCAGCTGTAAAAAATCTGAGACGTCATTGAGACTCTTACTTTCTTATTATTTTGAGTGAGCATCTTCCGCAAATATCTTTATAGATCTTCCATCAAAGACATACCACCCGTTGTTTAACGAGCGTTTAACGATCGGCTGAACAAGCATTAATTAGTTTTATGGCTTTTAATGCTTAATGAGTATGGCATTTCTAGATTTGTGTGAAGAGCTAGTCGTGCACGGCGTCCATAGCTGAACAGTGGCATTCAGAACTCCAAAATATTACCCAAAAGTTTCGCATGCCACTGCACTGCGTACATCATCCTGAGACATCAGCACAGTCTGGTAATAAGATTACTCGACTTTGAGATCAAATCATAATGTCTCATTTGCCCAGTAATTTAACTAGCTATAGTGACCTTTAAACGGAAACATAGAAGTGCTTGCATACTACTGCTTCGCGGCAGAATAACTGGTAAAGCGTTGGTACCTATCTAGACGAACTTTGCAGAAAAGTCCTACCCCCTAGTGAAATATTTATTTCGTTTCTCAATTATTGTGTAGAGTTTTTCTAAGGGTTCATTTACCAAGATCTTATAGGTAACTCACTCACGCATGGCGACATTTTTGAAGATTTTAAATAAATAAATTTGCCTACAAAAAATGTGACTAAACTGCGTCCTCAACAAACAAATGCTCAACAAAAATATCATACAAGTAATAATCATCCAAATAGGTTTTCATACTTAAAAACAAAAACAAAGTTATTTTTCTTTCTTTCGGTAGGGCCTTTTGTTTAGCAAGATTGTTTGTAACTAAACTTATTCTTTTATTATCTTCATAAATGTTGCACAGACCTTTAAAGTAACGTCATCTTCTATCTAGGTCATGCACGAGGTCACGAGCCTTTCCACTCGGGAAAGCACGGTGTCTTACCCTCGACCCGAGTAATATGGGAAATGCATGACATAAATTACTTACGCCAATCGGTTTTCTTTTCTTATTTTCAACCACTCAGCCTAGTCTATAATAATAATAATAACGCCCAACAATCACATACATAGACCCTGGACCCTAACTAGGATTCCCTGTATCTTGGGACCCAAGAACTACGAGATCCCCACAACACCCAGAATCAGAACAAGTATTTGCGCTTTCATTCTATGCACAAATACTTGTCCTGCCGCGGGAATCGAACCCGCCGCCTCCGGGTTATGAGCCGATCTGCTCAACCACCGCACCACAGAGGCTGTCAAATATAAGTAAAAAGTTAAAATATAACTTAATTATTTTAAAAAATCATCAACTTGATTATATTTAAAGTATAGGCTTTAATATTTCAGCGCAGCTTTTTGTAAAAGTGAGTACAGAAACCTGCTCGCTTAATTGAATTACCTTTGATAATGAGTTTCATTATAATTAACTATCCGCCGGTGATTTTAATTATTATAACATAAAGGTTGCTCATGTATGAACGCTCGCAGTTGGTTCTACGAAAACGAACCGCCAGCAGCCATTTACAATGTGTTGAAAAAAAAAACATATTTCGTATTACAGAATGACGCTCAATCTAATGATTGAATGAATCAATGAAATCAAATCATAATGAACTAATGAATGAATGAATTAATTAATATTCATGCACAAGTCAATGTATCACATCACACTATCACATTAATCACACTATATAATATTATAAATGCGAAAGTTTGTATATGTGTTTGTGTGTATGTTTGTTACTCATTCACGCTCAAAAGGCTGAATGGATTTGGATGAAATTCGGTACCAAGATAGCTTATACACTAAATTAACATATAGGCTACATTTTATCCCGGAAAAGTGAAATTTTCCCGTGGGTTGAGCAAATAGTTAAGATACTTTTTATCCGCGGGTGAAACCGCGGAGCGCAACTAGTCATTCATAAATTGATCATTTTGCGAATGAAATTTTGACTTGAAAACAGATTGGACTGAGCAATTTTTTTTATGTATGAATGTTGTGACGAGCTATTCGTTCACCTGATGTTAAGCAACACGGCCGCCCATAACAGAACAGTCTCACTCGGAACTCTAAAATATAAAATTTCGCGTGACACTGCACTGCGCACATCACCCTGAGACATCATGTGAGATCAGATCATAAAGTCTCAATTGCCCAGTAATTTCACTAGCTACAATGCCCTTCAAACCGGAACACAGTAGTGCTTGCGCACTACTGCTTGGCGGCAGAATAACTGGCAAAGCGGTGGTACCTACCTAGACGAACTTTGCAGAAAAGTCCTACCACCTAGTGCACCTTGAGCATCGTTTTGTAATACGAGCTATGGTTGCATCATCAACAACAACAACAACAACAACAATAATGAATAATAACAATATCAACATGTGTGTGAACATCTTGGTCATGGGTCATGACTGGCTATGGCTCCTGGGATCAAATGATACACTTACTGAATATTGAACTACCATTTTTTACTTTCATGATAGCAAGCGAAGACATATGTTAAAGTATGACACAAAAAGTATGACATATTACCTGGATGCCCTAGAAGAAGATACAAAGAGATGCACACGTGTTTATCTAGATAGATAGATAACTCTTTTTTACACCAAGGTGACGAATTACTAAACAGGAACGCTTATAAGTAGGTTACAATGGGTGGTCTTATCGCTAAAAAGCTATCTCTTCCAGACAATCTTTGGATGGACAGAGATAGATCAATGAGCATGGACGGTTGCTATAAAATAAACTTTAGTTATATATACTAAGATAAATACATAATAGTAGACTACTTACATACTACTATATATAATAGGTCTTTACCTATGAAATTGCCGTATTGCAGTACAGACTTTTTCAAACAAAAAAAAGTTTTGATTGGCTATGAATTCTAAATTCAAATTAATTTGTTTTAAAAATATGACATTCTATTTACAATATAAGTCTTTTGTTTATTGATTAGCGTTGTATTTTCATTACATTTCAACATTTTTCCTCATAATGGATACTTTGAAATTTCGTGTAATTATGGAATATGAGTTCCGTCGTGGCACCAACGCGGCACAAACGACACGTAACATCAACGACGTTTACGGAGAGAACTGTACAAACGAACGTACAACCCGTTATTGGTTTGCTCGGTTCCGTTCTGGGAATTTTGACTTGAAAAATGAACCTCGTGGTCGTCCGGAAACTTTGGTCAACAATGATGAATTAAAGGCGATTGTGGAAGCTGATGAATCTCAATCTACAGCTGAGCTGGCAGCAGCTTTTGATGTTAGGATCAAAACAATATTGGTCCATTTGCGACAGATTGGCAAGATAAAAAAGCTTGATAGATGGGTGCCCCACGAACTTAACGATCGCCAGCGCAACGTACGCGTCGAGACTTGCCTTGCGCTGCTGAACAGGCACAGAAATGAAGGAGTTTTGAACCGAATTGTTACGTGCGACGAAAAATGGATTCTTTTTGACAATCGAAAGCGCTCAGCTAGTTGGTTAGATCCTGGTTCGGTACCAAAGCAATGTGCACAACGAAAAATGACCCCTAGAAAGGTGATGGTCACAGTTTGGTGGCCTAGTGCTGGTGTGATTCATCATAGCTTTTTACAAAACGGCGAGAGCATTACTGCAGATGTGTACATTGAAGAACTGACCACAATGATGGCGAAACTCGCACGTCTGCAACCAGCTTTGGTCAATCGGTCGTCTCCACTGCTACTTCACGACAACGCGCGACCCCATACTGCACAACAGACCGTCTCTAAGCTGCATGAGTTGGGTTTGGAAGCTCTCCCTCATCCGCCATACTCACCAGACCTTCGCGTACCGACTATTACTTTTTCCAAAATTTAGACAATTTTTAGCGGGGAAAAAATTCAATTCCCGAGAGGCAGTACAAAACGCCTTTGAAGAGTTTGTTGTCTCCCGTCCTGCTGATTTTTTCAAGAAGGGCATCCATAAACTGCCACAGCGTTGGCAAAGATGCATTGATTGCAGGGGTGATTACTTTGAATAAAAGAAATAAATAAGTTCGAAAAAAAAATACTTTAACTTTTTGCAAACAAAACGGCAATTTCATAGGTAAAGACCTAATATATATATATAATAGGTCTTTACCTATGAAATTGCCGTATTGCAGTACAGACTTTTTCAAACAAAAAAAGTTTTGATTGGCTATGAATTCTAAATTCAAATTAATTTTGTTTTAAAAATATGATATTCTATTTACAATATAAGTCTTTTGTTTATTGATTAGCGTTGTATTTTCATTACATTTCAACATTTTTCCTCATAATGGATACTTTGAAATTTCGTGTAATTATGGAATATGAGTTCCGTCGTGGCACCAACGCGGCACAAACGACACGTAACATCAACGACGTTTACGGAGAGAACTGTACAAACGAACGTACAACCCGTTATTGGTTTGCCCGGTTCCGTTCTGGGAATTTTGACTTGAAAAATGAACCTCGTGGTCGTCCGGAAACTTTGGTCAACAATGATGAATGAAAGGCGATTGTGGAAGCTGATGAATCTCAATGTACAGCTGAGCTGGCAGCAGCTTTTGATGTTAGCATCAAAACAATATTGGTCCATTTGCGACAGATTGGCAAGATAAAAAAGCTTGATAGATGGGTGCCCCAGGAACTTAACGATCGCCAGCGCAACGTACGCGTCGAGACTTGCCTTGCGCTGCTTAACAGGCACAGAAATGAAGGAATTTTGAACCGAATTGTTACGTGCGACGAAAAATGGATTCTTTTTGACAATCGAAAGCGCTCAGCAAGTTGGTTAGATCCTGGTTCGGTACCAAAGCAATGTGCAAAACGAAAAATGACCCCTAGAAAGGTGATGGTCACAGTTTGGTGGTCTAGTGCTGGTGTGATTCATCATAGCTTTTTACAAAGCGGCGAGAGCATTACTGCAGATGTGTACATTGAAGAACTGACCACAATGATGGCGAAACTCGCACGTCTGCAACCAGCTTTGGTCAATCGGTCGTCTCCACTGCTACTTCACGACAACGCGCGACCCCATACTGCACAACAGACCGTCTCTAAGCTGCATGAGTTGGGTTTGGAAGCTCTCCCTCATCCGCCATACTCACCAGATCTTGCGCCTACCGACTATTACTTTTTCCAAAATTTGGACAACTTTTTAGTGGGAAAAAAATTCAATTCCCGAGAGGCAGTACAAAACGCCTTTGAAGAGTTTGTTGTCTCCCGTCCTGCTGATTTTTTCAAGAAGGGCATCCATAAACTGCCACAGCGTTGGCAAAGATGCATTGATTGCAGGGTTGATTACTTTGAATAAAAGTGTGGCGTGCTAGCCCACGAAAAAGTTTACATATCAGTTTAATAGAGAACTTTTCCAGCTAGTTGCTAGGGGCAACGAATGTTGTTGATATAGACTACATATTAGAGAAAATTTTATATTCCGCATTTTGGTTTTTGTAAATATCTTTTTAATTAATATATCTTATACAAAGTCAATCGGCATATCATTAATTCAGCAAACCTATGGACCTCCTTCTATTACAACAAAAGTGTATCTAATTTCGCTTAACTGGTGACCTGTTTTGAACCGAAAGTCCACGTTTGCAGTAAATGTGTGTGATTTTGATTTTGTTGCTGATTGCGATAATTCTGATACTGATTCACATAAAGATGTCGCTCTCAACCGATAAGAACGAAGATATTTGTCGTGTGGGCGTGCGCATTCCGCCGTTTTGGCCTGAAAAGCCGGCCATTTGGTTCGCGCAGATCGAGGGCCAATTCGCGATATCGAACATTACTACGGACAATACGAAGTTTTTCTACGTTATCGGCCAACTAGACCCGCAGTATGCTTCTGAGGTGGAAGATATAATCATCAACCCGCCCGACACCAACAGGTATGAAAAATTGAAGTCGGAACTTATCAAACGACTGTCCGCGTCACGAGAAAAGAAGGTCAAGCAATTACTTATGCACGCAGAACTTGGAGACCGTAAGCCATCTCAGTTTCTAAGACATTTGCAACATTTGGCTGGACCTGGAGTTCCCGAAGATTTTCTACGTACTATATGGACCAGTCGCCTACCAAGTAGCACGCAAACGATAATCGCTTCGCAGATGATGTCTTCACTGGAAGCGCTCGCAGATCTCGCTGACCGCATCCATGACGTTGTTTCGCCTACAGCGCACGTAGCATCAACATCAAGTGCCATACCAGGAAGCTCTTTAGACGCCATGAACCAACAGATTGCTGAACTTACCAAACAAGTGCAAGCTCTAATTGCGCAGGTGAACCGGCATTCACGTGCACCGAATCGTTCAAACAAGAAAACGCGCGGTCGTTCTAGCTCCACACGATCACAGTCGAACTATAGAAAATTTCCTGTGTGCTGGTATCATAATAAGTTCGGCAATGAAGCAAGTAAGTGCGTAAAACCGTGCGACTACCATGCGGGAAACGCGAACAGCAGTCGGTAATGGCGACGACCGATTGCCAAACTTCCGGTCGCCTATTTGTCACGGACGGCGCTACGAAGATGCAGTTTCTCATCGATACTGGCAGTGACGTATGTGTCTTCCCCCGATCGGCACTCAAGGAACGTCGTGAGACAACAAATTATGAGCTGTGTGCGGCAAACGGTACACCCATTTCTACTTACGGCTACGCTCATTTAGTGCTGAACCTAGGCTTGCGCCGCGACTTTACTTGGCGATTCATCGTAGCGGACGTTACAAAGGCCATAATAGGTGTAGATTTTTTATCATTTTACAACCTCATCGTGGATTGTCGAAATCAACGTTTAATCGACAACACCACAAGCCTTACGTCCCCAGCTTCACCTGCACAGTCAACTGGGAACATTTCATCGGTAAAAGTTATTTCTGGAAATTCCGTATATCATAACATACTAAGCGAATACCCTGAGATTACTCGACCTTCCGGTGTCCACCGTGTTCCGAAGCATAATACCATGCATCATATACAGACTACTGCAGGACCGCCAATAAGCAGCACACCACGAAGACTAGCACCGGATAAATTAAAAATTGCAAAAGACGAGTTTGCAGATATGTTGAGGAACGGAACAGCCAGACCTTCAAAGTCACCATGGTCATCACCACTTCATCTTGCGCCTAAAAAAGATAACGGCTGGCGTCCATGCGGTGACTACAGAATGCTCAACGCTAGAACCGTACCAGACAGCTATCCCATTCGGCACATACATGACTTTGCACATTGTCTCTCCGGCTGTCAAGTATACTCGGTTATCGATCTCGTAAAAGCTTATAATCAAATTCCTGTCTGCCCTGAGGATATTCCGAAGACCGCAATCACGACGCCGTTTGGTTTATACGAATTTCCGTTCATGACGTTCGGACTACGTAATGCCAGCCAAACGTTTCAACGATTTGTGGACGAGATGCTTAGGGGCCTTGAAGAGTTCTGCTTCCCGTTTCTGGACGATTTTTTGATCTTCTCACCTGATCAGGAATCACACAAGAAGCACCTTCATCTGCTCTTCAACAGACTCAAGGAATACGGCATGGTGATCAACACGAACAAGTGCATATTCGGTGTATCAGAGGTAACGTTTTTAGGACACAGCATCTCAGCAGCTGGGACTAAACCATTACCATCGAAGGTAGAAGCGGTTGCGAATTACCCACCACCGAAAACCGTCAGAGAACTGCGAAGATTCCTAGGAATGGTGAACTTTTACAGAAGGTTTATTCCTGATGCAGCGCGGCATCAAGCGCCTCTGAATGCACTGCTCACAGGATCAGTTAAAGGTTCACATCCCGTGCATTTATCAGAAGAAGCTACTAAAGCATTCATCACCTGCAAGGAAAGTCTCTGCCAAGCAGCACTACTCGCTCATCCAGACTGCCAAGCGAAGCTCGCTATAGTCACCGATGCTTCAGACACAGCAATGGGCGCAGCTTTACAACAGCATAAAGACGGCATGTGGGAACCTTTAGCATTTTTCTCTCGAAAGTTTTCACCATGTCAACAGAAATACTCGCCTTACGATAGGGAACTTCTCGCCATCTACGAAGCAATAAAATACTTTCGTCACATGGTGGAGGCGAGAGACTTTATTATTTACACTGACCATAAGCCCATAACTTTCGCATTTCATTCACGAAAAGAAAAGTGCTCACCAAGACAGTTCAGACATCTGGATTTTATTTCACAGTTTTCTACAGATATCAGGCATATTTCAGGAAAGGATAACGTTGTGGCTGACAGTTTATCACGCATCGAAGAGATTACTCAGCCCATCGATCTATCCAAGCTTGCTCAAGCACAAAGCACAGATCCTGAACTAGAACAACTTTTGGATAGCGATACTTCTCTGCGCTTGACAAAAATCAAACTGCCTGGATCTCACACAGAAATCTATTGTGACAAGAGCAGCAATGTGGCCAGACCTTATGTGACCAAAGACATGCGACGGCAAGTGTTCGAAAACTTGCATTCTTTTAGCCACCCTGGCATAAATGCGACGACGAAACTGATATCGGAACGCTATGTATGGCCTAGTATGCGAAAAGATTGTAGAGAGTGGACTCGTTCCTGCCTAGCATGCCAACGATCAAAAATAACACGTCATGTCTCATCTCCGTTAGCATCATTCAGCTTACCTCGAGCCAGATTCATGAAAATCCACATAGATTTGATCGGACCTTTACCTCTCTCACAAGGGTATCGTTACTGTCTCACATGTGTAGATCGCTTCACACGATGGCCCGAGGCTATACCATTACAGGAGATAACAGCTGAAACAGTGGCAAAAGCTTTAGTTCACGGATGGATATCCAGATTCGGCTGCCCTGAAGATATCGTCACTGATCGTGGTCGACAGTTTGAATCAGAACTTTTTAAGCATCTGTCCCACATCATCGGATTTCAACGCAGACGAACTACAGCCTACCATCCAGCATGCAATGGACTCGTCGAAAGATTCCACAGACAGCTTAAAGCCGCCATTACATGTCATGCGACCAGCAGCTGGCTTGAAACACTTCCACTTGTACTACTGGGAATCCGGGCGGCATTTAAGGAAGACTTACAAGCGACTCCAGCTGAACTCGTATATGGAGAGTCACTACGACTCCCAGGTGACATTTTTTGTCAATCGGCTGATGGCACAGAGGACTTGACAGTATACACTGAAAGACTGCGCACATTCGCCAAAAATTTGTTGCCATTACCAACTTCTCATCATGGGAATAACCGCTCTATATTCATTTTCAAAGATTTAGCAACAGCATCCCACGTCTTTCTAAGAGATGACACCTCGCACCCATCTTTTCAAGCAGCTTATACAGGCCCGCATGAGGTGATAGAACGAGGGGATAAAGTTTTCAAGCTCCGCATAAAAGGCAAAGAAGTCACTGTATCAGTCGACCGCATTAAGCCTGCCTACATACTTCGTGAGTTGGACCATTCTCCCGTCGTGGCAGCACCTGAGACCCGAGACGCTCCAGTGACCACCACTCGATCAGGACGAACAGTGCGTTTTCCAGAATATTATCGCCCGTAGGACGGTCTCTGGAGGGGGGTGATGTGGCGTGCTAGCCCACGAAAAAGTTTACATATCAGTTTAATAGAGAACTTTTCCAGCTAGTTGCTAGGGGCAACGAATGTTGTTGATATAGACTACATATTAGAGAAAATTTTATATTCCGCATTTTGGTTTTTGTAAATATCTTTTTAATTAATATATCTTATACAAAGTCAATCGGCATATCATTAATTCAGCAAACCTATGGACCTCCTTCTATTACAACAAAAGTGTATCTAACTTCGCTTTAAAAGAAATAAATAAGTTCGAAAAAAAAATACTTTAACTTTTTTCAAACAAAACGGCAATTTCATAGGTAAAGACCTAATATATACTATACATACTACTACTATACATAATATATATATCCCATCACCATTCCACTACCGGACTACTAGATGCTCGGCTAAGCGCCATCCTTTCGTGGTCGAAATACCACCCATTCGTACCAAGCGATTTTTTTTTTTACATCTCACACAACGCCATCTATCCCCAAACTAAGCAAAGCTTGTGCTATGGGAACCAGATAACTGATACTTTTTGTTTCTAAATACATACATAGAACACAATATCACACACCCAGACACAGACCAAACACCTATGTTCATCACAAATGTTTGCCCTGGGTGGGAATCGAACCCACATCCCACAGTTCAGAAGGCAGAGTTACTACCAACTGAGCTATCGGGCCAGTACTAAGTAAGTAGTAATACTAAGGATACAGTGAAGATTTATTTCAGAGTCAAGCTAAAGAGAATAGTGGTTGATTTGAGTCTTAAAAGCAGTGAGTGATTGAGCCTGCCGAACGTTGAGTGGAAGTTCATTCCACAAGCGTAACGGTTTTAGTCACAGAAAATACAGAATTTCCGCATAAATTCTTTCACTTAAGCACTTAACTGCCTACGTTACCTAGTTTATACATGCACATATAGTTACTGTCGTTACTGCAAGGTTAGCAGTAAGAAATGCAGCTGACGTAACTAAACCCACGCCTTATATACACGTGTTAAAGCCTCACAGCCCTGGGAGAACTAATCTTAGATCTAGTCAAGCAGCTAACGAACGAGTCGTCGTGTCATTTGGTAACATTAAAAAAAAATCTAAATACAAAAATAACGATTACAGATTTTTTAAAACAACTAGTATATTTTGATAAGCTTTGCGTGTGCGAAATTTAATTTAAGCCACAGTTTTTCTCCAATACAAAGGTTGTATGGAAGAGATCGCTCTAAGCCTATTGTACTTTATTGTACTAGTATTAGTCAATTACCTCAATTTTTTGTCGGTGTAAGATAAAGTGTTGTTCTATCTATTACTTAGGTCCGTATTACAGAACGATACTCAGTCATCGACGATTCAAGCAGATATCATTTACTAATTGATCACTTTATGAATGAAATCTCTGCTGGGGCGATCGATGACTGAGCATCGTTCTGTAATACGGACCTTAGACAAGAACGATAGAATTGCGTGCATAGAGTATACCTATTGATAAATTATACTGATATATTTTATAAGTAAGACTGCGGTTTCACACGTGATTACTGGAGTTAAAGACAGTATAAGGGAATGAATTAAAAAAGAATAACTCGGTACATGCCCTCACCACAAAAGGAAAACCTTACTATTAAGTCTCTAGGTCCATTGATATGGTATATACGATGTCTATCAGTCACTCAGGATGAACATTTTATAGTTACTAAAAGAAAAACATAAATTTAAAATAGTCTAGTCATGCAGTAATTTATTAATACAGCAGGTGCTTCATTATTTAGTGTCCATTTCCCGGAATGAGGACGAATTGCTCTCAAGGGAGACAGTGAAATATCTCAAGATAGCGCTCGAGCGGAAATAATATTAATAATAATAATAACGCCTAACAATCACATTCGTATATAGATCCTGGACCCTAACTAGGATTTCCTGTATCTAAAGACCCAGAAACTACGAGGACCGTGGTCCTACAACACCCAGACTCAGAACAAGTATTTGCGTTTTTTTTCTGTGCATACTTGATCTGCCGCGGGAATTGAACTCGCCGCCTCCGGATTATGAGCCAACCTACTCAACCACTACACCACAGAGGCTGTCAATATGATCCTATGACAGCAACGACGCGTACAAAATAATATATATAAATAAAATAAGTTATAAAAAATAGTAAAAGTTATAACTACCTATTTAGTTGTTGATATTAATTCCCACCTAGTACAAATGTGATGAACATCGATGCTTCTTCTGTGTCTGGGTAACAAAAAGTATCTAAGTATTGTATCAGTTATCTGGTTCCCATAGTACAAACAAAAAGTATCTAAGTATTGTATCAGTTATCTGGTTCCCATAGTACAAACAAAAAGTATCTAAGTATTGTATCAGTTATCTGGTTCCCATAGTACAAACAAAAAGTATCTAAGTATTGTATCAGTTATCTGGTTCCCATAGTACAAACATAAAGTATCTAAGTATTGTATCAGTTATCTGGTTCCCATAGTACAAACAAAAAGTATCTAAGTATTGTATCAGTTATCTGGTTCCCATAGTACAAACAAAAAGTATCTAAGTATTGTATCAGTTATCTGGTTCCCATAGTACAAACAAAAAGTATCTAAGTATTGTATCAGTTATCTGGTTCCCATAGTACAAACAAAAAGTATCTAAGTATTGTGTCAGTTATCTGGTTCCCATAGTACAAACAAAAAGTATCTAAGTATTATATCAATTATCTGGTTCCCATAGTACAAACTCTATTGAGTTTGGGGCTAGATGGCGCTGTGTAAAATATCCACAATGATGTATTTATTTATTATATTATTAATATTGTATGTTTTGTGTATTTATTTTTAGCCTGAAATAAAGTAATTTTATTAATATCAGTAAACATTGTTATAATTTCAATTCACATTAAGTAAGTAATAAAATGATATTACTTTTCCATTTCACGTTTATACGGTCGAATGCCTCCCAGCAGATATCAATAAACTACCTCATACAAACGGGGAAATATATACGGTTTTAGGCTCGGTATTCACTACAATGAAAATGGCTTCTTCGCTCTTTCTGCCGGCTTATTACAAACGGAAAAGGTCCACTTTGGTGACAAATGTCCGTCGGTAGAGATTTGTAGAATATTCTTGATGATTAAACAAACTTACCAAGTTAAGTTCGATTATTAAATTAACCGTTCTATTCGAAGCGATTCATAAGGGTTAACATTGCATTGTTTTTTTTATGTTTTGGCTCCACACTTTTGTGTATTTAGCCAGTTTCAAGTAATTAATAATTTATCAAGTTAATGATATTTCACGCGAATATGTGTCAAGTCACAGTCGAAGTCATCAAGTCAAGTCATAGTCTAGTCAAAGTCATACTCCTAGTAAAGTGGTGGCAACTTTACTTGAAGCTTCTATGGAGTTTTGGAAACAACACAAAAAGAAACGTTTCACCATCATTATACCATTTTCCCACACTCACGCCTGTAATCCAGCACTTAACAATTAGAATGCCACCAATTGTATGCACTAACACTGAAAATAACACAAGTTTTGGAAAATAATACAATGCGGTGAGGCGATCTTTTTCGCATTCTCGCGAAAAAAGCATTGCGTTGTTTATTTGACCTAGCTTCATACAAATTGTAGTCATTTCCACAGACTTATTACTGTTTCGAACATAAGAAGAACGTTTTACTTTTGAAAATAGATCTAAGATTGACGATCTAATTGGCAGATTGTGTGCATGCGAAATCTTAACAATTTAAAAAATATTACAATTTCAGTTTGTGACCGTAATTTATTTTACAACAGTGAAAATGTCATATCTAGTGAAAATAGAATTGCAGATGGAGAGCAAAGAATATCTCTCTACCGAGAGATGGAGAGAAAACGAAATAATTTCCAGTTTATTGCCGTCAAAGTCACAAAGGATATTTTAGGTACCTATTTAAATACTTACGGAATGTTTATAAAGTGGAGGGCAGAAAAACGAACAGCCAGCACTAAAACCATAACTCGGTTTCTATTTACTCCCTCGCTAATGTTCGACAGTTCAACTGCCTGGTATATACTGAGTCACTTTGGACCCTTGTATAACAATCTACTATATTAGATTGTTCTTATGTGTTAGTAACCTAAACAAACCATTACTTAAAAAATCCTGATTATTTTGCTAAAAATTCCATTTCTTTTTGCAAAATTTGTACACCAAGCTTTATACTGGCTAGGAGTACTTATAAATAAATATAGAGAGTGTATCTTATTTGCCGTATCATCTTTTCCTAGAACAGTAATATTTAGGCCATGCACACTTTCAGCCAAAATGAACATGGTTTGATAAAAATGTTATTGACATAAGCTTATTGACATTTACTTTAACAACAGGTTTTCTTTGCGGTGACATTTGTGACTCAAAATTTAAAGACGGCTCTTAAGCTGTCTAATTAGGTTGCCGTTTTGGATAATAGATGGCGACACTAGTATAATCAAGGACAAATAATATTGATATTCAATTTACGGCCATGTGTACACCATGGAAGTACTTATACTTAGTACTAGGTAGGTAGGTACTTGGCCGTAAATTGAATGTCAATATTATTTGTCCTTGATTATACTAGTGTCGCCATCTATTATCTAAAACAGCAAACTAATTAGTAATAATGAAACGTGTTATTATTGTGTATTACACACCTCTCTCTCTCTGCAGAACAGGTCGCCGCCGCCCGCGTACATCCCCTCTGCGCTACTCTACTCACCACAAGAACCAATTGAGGTAAGACTTCTTCGTTTTTCATACGTTTATAATATGAACCCGGGGAGATAAAGACAACTACGAAAGGCCTCTCTTTTGTAACGTCATTTACCTTTTGGTCGGTCGTTCCTGTATTCAACACTGTTATAAACCACTTGAAGAGGGCTATTCTCGAAGTTTCCATGCGAGATAAGATCCGAAATGAGGAATTCTGCAGGAGAAATAAAAGATAGCTTTAGAATTAGCCGGTTAAAATTACAACAGGCCACATCGCTCGAAGAATCGACAACCGATGGCGAAGAATGGTTTCGAGTCACGATAACCTATCGAAACATGCAGCATAGCCTCCCACTTGGTGGACCGACGAAGCGGTCAAAACAGCGGGGAGATTTTTTTATCATAGAATAGCTGTGCCCCGCGGTTTCACCCGCGTGGGGAAAATTTTCCATACTTTCTTAACTTTTTCTTTCATAAGAACCTTCTATTGAAAATAATAAATACCAAGGGAAATAGAGATTCATTTTTATATATTGAGATAGGCTTACATTTGCTTACATTTTTACATGTTTCTTTTTTCATTTTTACTTATTTTTGGTTGCCTAGAAGACACCAGTTCACTAACCTTAAAAACTTCCAGATTTTATTTGTCAGGAAACAATGACGCTGGTAAGGTGTTCCATTCTACTCTCCGAATCATAAATAGGGAGTAAAACGCTTTGTACATATTCGAGGAACTCCTGCCATATACGGATGCCATATTTTCGTGTATCTAGTTGTATGATGACGATGGGAGAATTAAGTTGTGCAATTTCATCACACATCCGAAGTGCAGTTTGTAAAAAACCAATATGCTGTCAACCGTCGTCGGTGTTCGAGGCTCTAGAGTTGGATGCAAGAGGCCAGCAGCCGCTCAAAGTGGTGGTCTGTGAGGGAGGCCCATTTTCAGTTGTGAGCATCTTCAGGTTAATAATGTTGATGAATATGTTATGATTAATCACATCTTTGTAAGATAAATAACGGCTAAACTCACGTCAATTAAAAAGTCGAAATTACTCCGACCAGCAGGTTTCGGACATATTCGATGTCTTTCTTCTGGGAGCCAGTTACTAACGCAAGCCGCGTCGGCTTTCGCGAGCATCAGCACGTAACGCTATTTATCTTACTTGTGTCATACTCACGATAGTTTTCAAACTAAAATTAATCACATCGCCTGGCAAAAGGGTTTCAGTAAAAGTACACACTGGCAATTTCTCTTACTCATTTCTTCTCTTTGAAATCGTGGTGCCAGTGATTATAGTAAATGATTGTCTCTTTTCCACAGTTGCTATGCGTATTCCCCGAGCGTACGTCACGCGTGTGCGCTGTAGCTTGCGCGGCCGCGTCTCGGGCAGGCGGCGATGCGCGTTCAGTGCGCGGCCCTCGAGAGGCTCTAGAGGCTCTACGACGCGACAGCGACGCGCGGCTGCCGCACGTGATAGTTGTCGACGCGCGGCAGCCGCAGCTAATGGATGCGGCGTTACTGGCTAGGTAAGAAGAAAAATAAAGTTAATATGATTTTAAAAGCACAGCTAAAGAATCGATAAACTTGCACTTCACTATTTACGTCAAATCTAAGATGTCACGACTGAAGTAAGCACAGCTTAATATACCTAATAATAATAATATATAATAATAGCTCGCCAATGACGTTATGATGATGCAGGGAACTCAGGTTATGTAAAAACAATGTGAGTCTGACGTATTCAAGTCCTGAATTGCAGGTTTTTCAAGGCATCATTTACACAAATTGCTTGCACCAGTAGTGTGAAAGAGAACTTCTTTATGCACGCTTGACTCGGGGAGTACGCTGGCGAAGCGAACATAAGTTGAAAGTTGTTGGTTAATGTAGATCTACATTGTCAACAAATAAAAGTAAAAAAAAAAATTATGTTGGCATGTCCGGTAAAATGACAATTTACAACTGTCAAGAACATTAAACAAAGCAAAAACAAAGTTATCCCGCCCGATAAACGATACGTAGTATCCTCTACTTGGTCTGTGGATAGACGGAGCCAAACTAAAGAAGTTTTACTTCAGTCCCACACTCGTTTTATTTTTTAAAATTCACATATTGTACCTAATGGACTTTCTGTATAATATTTGACATTAAGCACTTTATTTTAAGTATGTACCTAATCCCATTTTTAGCAGGTAAAGTGCTATAAATAGCGTATATACTTCTATTGCTACTTCTAAACCCTCTCAAGCGACCATTTATAAAAGATGTCAAATATGATTCAAGCATTCATCATGTATCTACATTATTGAGTAGGTAAGTCATTCTCATTGGCTCATCAAGAAGTGCTATGTACATAGTTCAAAAGCGAAAAGACACTTGAAGTCTCATGAACAAGATTCTGACAAATGCACAAGACGTGCGTCATCCAATTTACGAACGAGGAAAATATCTCTAGGCATGGATTGTGCCTGATCCTTTTTCTTCGCACCTTCGATAATGGCAATAGTTTGTAACGAGAAACTCAGTAAGCGCCGCTTGGATATCTCTGTAGTAAGGAGTTATAGAATTGTTACGTGTGTACATAAACTCTTCCAAACTCGTTGGCGAATTTGTGATGAAGTTTGCTAGAAACACGATAGGGCACATTTCAGCATAGAAAAAAGAAGGCGCGAAAAAAAAACATGTTATATGCACAAGTTTCATACACGTGCGTGTATGAAACTTGTGCATAACTTTTGACAGCCTCTGTGGTGTGGTGGTTTAGCAGGTCAGCTCATAACTCGGAGGCGGCGGGTTCGATTCCCGCGGCAGGACAAGTATTTATGCACTGAAAAAAAACGCAAGTACTTGTTCTGAGTCTGGGTGTTGTGGGACCATGGTCCTCGTAGTTCCTGGGTCTCTAGACACAGGGAATCCTAGTTAGGGTCCAGGATCTGTGTGTGATCGTTGGGCGTTATTATTTATTATTTATGTTTTTTTTAAATCAAATTAATTAATATTTTATTGACTTAAAAGATTTACATGTATTGAAGACTCCATTGAATCCTGAATCTCCTGAATCGAGAGTGAACAGGTATCTTCTAGGCAAGCGTGCTACATCCTAGACCAATCGTTACTTACCATCAGGTGGGATAGTGGTCAAACGCAAGCCTATCGAACAATAAAAAAAAACTAGTTTATCACTATATTTCAGGAGCCATAGCTTCTCACCTATACGAGTAAATAGAACTTATATATTATGTCATGTTATTATTATCATTACATTATAATAAGAGTCGCATAATAAGAGTTGCATGTATTTTATGTCTAAAATTGCGTAATTGGTCGATGCTACGCGTTACCAAAATGCTGGCACTTATTTGGCACAATGGGAATTGCAATGTTGATTAACATTGCAATTCAACGGGGCAATGCTACCAGCATGTTGGGTACGCCACCTACTGGTAGTGGGCTAGAGCGTTTTGTACTGTCTATAGGTCATCGCGACCAGTATATAGTCCAAATGTTTTTATTTTGTAGTAGATAGTGTTTAGTAGGTATGAGATATTATATTATTTGGCGTATATAATAAACTAGTTGGGTCTCACGGTTTCACCCGCGGTTAAAAAAAACAATTATTTGCTCATCCCACGGGAATATTTCATTTTTCCGGGATAAAATGTAGCCTATATTAATCCAGTGTATAAGCTATCTTGATACCGAATTTTATCCAGAACCGTTCAGCCGTTTGAGCGTGAAGAAGTAACAAACATACACACATACAAACTTTAGCCTTTATAATAATATTAGTGTGATATCTATGTTTGTACCACATCAAAGGCGTTGCGTAATATGCCTATAATGTTATTGGTAATACTTGTAGCTTCACATCATGTAAAACATTACGGAATAAACACTTGCACCATGCCTATACATATTAGGATTCATGCCACGCATTCCACAATCACCGTTGCATGTCGATGTGGCAAATTGGCAATGGTGCAGTCTAGGTAGGTAGCAGTGGCGTAACTACCGGAGAGCTAGACGGGGCAGTGCCTGTGGACCCCAAGCTCAGGAGGCCCCTAGAGCTCTGACTTACAAACTGTTGACTACAGACCTTCGCAGCAACTACGACCTACCTTTTTTATAGGTATATTCTTTTAAATAAAGCTTGGCGTAAAACAACAACAGTTCGCGATAGCTTCGACTGACGTACGGGCGCTTCGGAATATTAATTTATTATTTTCTTTCATTTTTCCCTTTCCGCCTCTTCGTGACCATCCTCATCGCATCGTCTATACAAACTATACATTGAACCAGTGAAACATTCTCCCACATTCGGATCTGGAGAACGACGAATCTGAAGTAGGTACGTCGAGTTTGGAATGCGAATATTGAACAAACGATTTTAAATGGGTGTTTTTTGCACCAGAGACTTTGGTTACTAGCTACGCCACTGCTAGGTAGATACGATACACTGCCAACTAGTGGCGTCATAGAGCATTATAACTATTATGTTTTACCAAGGCAAAATGTGGAATGTTGTCAATGTGGAGACATTGATAATGTAGGCTGTAGGTTGTGTACTAAAAAGAAGTTTCGCGCGTTAACTGAGAAGTGACCACCAAACAATAGAAAATGGACAGTTGAGTTTTGGCGGGAAAACGTAAAATGGACAGTTGAGTTTTGGCGGGAAAACGTAAAATGGACAGTTGAGTTTTGGCGGGAAAACGTAAAAGATGCATCACAGCATTGAATTATTTTCCAAAACTTGTGTTATTTTCAATGTTAGTGCATAAAATTGGTGGCATTTTATTCGTTAAGTGCTGGATTACAGGCACGAGTGTGGGAAAGTGGTATAATGATTGTGAAACGTTTTTTTTCGTGTTGTTTCCAAAACTCCATAGAAGCTTATAGTAAAGTTGCCACCACTTTACTAGGAGTATAACTTGACGACTTCAACTGTGACTGGACATATTTGCGTGAAAATCATCAACTTGATAAATTATCAATTACTTGACACTGGCTAAATACACAAAAGTGTGGAGCCAAACCGTAAAAAAAGAACAATAGAAAATCTATCGTCGTAGTGATTGACGGCAGGAAAAGACTTAACTCTTGAGCTCCGTAAGGGAATGGGGAAGGAGACCAAGTACCATGTCGAGTGTGCTAGTTATAGCATACACAGGTTCTCAGGACTTTGACCGATTTGGTCCAAAGGGAATTGAGTTTAAGCTCCGCGTTGTGTGTGCGAACGAATGGTAAAAGCTGGGCCAGAGACATAAATATATTTCGTAGATAAAAATGTAAATAAAATTCTCGCCATGTTGGAAGTATCGATTATAAGGCAACCGTCAGTAACAGCTAAAAGTGGCAGGTTTTGAACATAACATGAGAATAAACAAAATACTGGAATTATGAAAAATTTGTCTCTATTTTGCGATTGAAAAAATTGGAAATCACACTCTTCAACAACCACTTCAACAAAAGATGACTTTAAGGAACTATTTTACGAAATGGCTAAAACATTAAAATGTAAGATAAGTAAAGCTTATTAAAGTCACAAAATGTTAACTGTGTAGACTAAATTTACCAAATGAAATTACTTATAAAAAATAACAAGAAAACACATTTACTTTTTCTATAGTAATAATAATAATAAATAAAATATTTCTGTGGACATTTCGCACATTTCTATCTTGGAAACCCGCGATTAAAAAAAAAACTTTTGCAAAACTTCTATCAATATACTATCTCTTATAAAAAATCACTCGAAACCCCAATTCTCTACAATACCAGGTATAAAACTGTGGATATATCTGAATAAACTGCAATTTGCTTGTGGTTGAAACCATTAAATTGAACATGCGAGCTTATGTTCGGAGGTTGGACCGACATATACAACATGCAAATCGGAAACTTGCATTTTAGTCACGATATATCTGCCGCAAAGTAATAGTGCGCAAGCACTAAACGTGTTCCAGTTTGAAGGGTACTATGACGAGTGAAATTATATGGGGAAATGAGACTATATTCAGCAAGGCAATCACGGAACTTATTTGCAACCAATAGAAACACAAGGTATGGATTTGACGTTTCAATCCATATTAGTTTTACTAGGTACTTAAATGGTAAGACTTTTCTCCAAAGTTCGTTTAGGTAGGTACCATCGCTTTGCCAGTTATTCTGCTGCCGAGCAGTAGTGTGCAAGCACTACTGTGTTTCGTTTTAAACGGCACTGTAGCTATTGAAATTACTAGGCAAATGAGATTTTCTTGACACTTATCTGCAATGTCTCAGGATGACGTCCTCATAAATAATTTATGAAAACCGAATCGAAGCGCACTCGTAGTATATTTTAATAGTAGTAGTATGACAGACACAAAATCCACCCAATATCAAGACAGACAAAATATCAAAATAACAAATTGAAATATAGAAAGCATTAAAAATTAAGCTAAATGTGTTATATAAAAAGGTTGGTCGATCAGCAACAAGTACGTATATAAAAATAAAGTAATTAGATTAGGTGCCCACATCCCAAGTAACATACTACCAACATAATAAAAAAATCTCTATTAAAGCAAGTCTGCGTCCATACGCATAATAAAAAATCTCTATTAAAGCAAGCCTGCGTCCATACGCAAGCTAGGGATTCCTATTTGCGAGTAGGCCCCGTTAAATTAGACATGCCTGTAATGAATATGAATACGTGACCCACCGTATCGGCACAAAGCACGCAGCGTATTGAATTCTGAACAAGACGGAGCTCAGAGAACTAAAAATGAAGCAACAATTACTATATTAATAGTTATTGTTGCCCTGTCAGCACCACAGAATTTGTGCTTTTCAAGTTTTTTATTTTCTTGCTTGCCTCCACTTAAGTTTTCGAGGATTTGATTTTAGGTAAGCTCCTGACTGCTCAAGAACATTGCAGGATTGTAAGCGGAATGGTGTTGATGTGGTTTGTGATTTTGTATTCCTTCTCATGGCTTCAAGTGCTAGTTCTACGAGCGCCATCTATAAATACATTTAGTCTGCGATTGAATTTCGTGAATTTCTGTTTCTATTTGTGGTAAAGAGGATAAAGTAATTGCGAAGGCGAAATTATTGGAAAGGTCATCTGATTCAAAACATTTTCACATTTGTTAGGTAATATTGTAGCTAGTTGGTTGCGGGTAAAAAGCTTCTCGTGTTACTACAGAGTGGTACTAATACGGGAGAGAATTACAGTGGTAGTACCACTGGCTGTGGCAATAAATGTAAACATCTATGGAGACACTGAGAAGCCTTAATAAGGTTGAATTACGAACATGCAACCTCATTTGACCGCACGCGTTCATAAACAGTACCCTATACATCATCAAGACAGGTCTATTCCCCGGCTTCCATCTATTATATTGAATTCCTCTTACTAGAGTGTTTCTCGAGAATTTGTTTGAATAATACCCTCATCCCTTTTATATTGGACGTAATCTGATAAAGGAATTGGATGGTGATGGTAGCGCAATTTGGGACTCGTAAAGAAGTTGCTCCAAAAATTTGATCTTATTGACAGTGGACTGTACATTTCTTGATAATAATCTAGATGTAAATAAGCGTCCGCATTTTTTATATTACCTGATATATATGTCTATAAATATCAGGGTTCTATGTCATTGTCAATTGTTATATATTTTTTTTTACTATTATTTATTTATTCCAAAACAATATAATTGTACTAACACGTGCCTATAAAGAAACTGAATACATTAAATTTTTAGTAAAAAGAGAACTTAATCAAACAAACCACTACCAGTAGGCAACGTGCCCAATATGCTGGCAGCATTGCCACGTTGAATGGCAATGCCCAATCTTTGGCCGAAGTAGAGGCCAGCATTTTGGTCACGTGTGGCTTCGACCAGACGTTTAGAAAGGTCTTTAAAAATTTGGTGAGCACTCGGTCCCCAAGGCCCCAGTGTCTCAACTGCAAAAGGCGCAAAGATAAAACCGCTATCAAGATTACTATATTTGCGCCTTTTTAGCTGCTCAGCAGAATTCGCCTCAACTTGTGTTCGCGGAAGATGTGACGGCGCAAGGGTGTCGACACATGTAGCGTCCCACACCAAAGGCCGCCCCAACTTCCAAGGAATTAAAGTCATTCCGTCGGGTCTTTTACCATCGTCCCTAACGAGGCCATTAGGCTCCAAAATAGCGGCGCAGTTGGCGCTGGTAAAAGCCCTACGAATGAAAAATAATAAATAGTAAATAATAAATAAATGTCAGGTAATATAAAAAATGCGGTGTTCTCAGAACGTAAGAAATTGAAACCACGAAGTCGCAAAATAAGTTATCCATATACCTTTTAGCCTAAAATGAAACTAACCACTTTCCCTAAACACTTAGCAGATTCGTGTTAACGCACTTCAAAAACGATCTAAATTTTCTTTACGAACGTTAGTAGCTAAGTCTATCAGTGAATTTTCTATTCAGTACTCGAAGCTTCTTGTAGTGACCTCATTTGACCCCACATATTCATACGTTACTTATATTTTTACATAGGTATTAAAAAAAATATTTGACCTATTTACTTAGGATCGATCTTTCAATAGTAAAATCGCAATTGTCCTACTCTAAAGTCAAAAAATTTTAGAGAATAACTTAATTGAATGTCGTCCATCAATTATTGTAATTAACTTTAAAAAATAACGTTATTATTTAAAATTTGATTATTTAAAATAATAACGTTATTTCTTAAAGCTATACATATGGATACTAGAATTATTATGAACGGATTGGAGTGAATGAACTGAAATGTTGTCCCGGCGGCGATAATATATATACATCAATTTAAATATCTTTATTATATTCTGTGACGTCTAGACTAGTTGTCGTTTCCCTTGATTTATTATACTGATATTTCGGAGATCCAGACTCCTTACCATTCCCTTTAGTTTATATCTCTTTAGTTTGTTTTATAATTAATATCGAGATGTTTTTTTGTTTATTAGCTACGCAATGCTAGTGATCAATTGTTTTCTCCTATTTATCTTTGAGATTTTGTAGCTTAGTCAGTTTTGCTTTCAGAGCTTTACTTAGTGCAAATAATGTTTAGATTTTAATTTTCTTTTATAAACGTGACATTTTTAAGACCTTTGCAAAATAACACAAAAGAATGTATTACCGACTTTCCGAAATTTTCCGACGTTACTTTTGTCTTTTTTGTCATTGGAATTTTGAACTCGATTAAAAAAGACTAAAGGTAGTGTATCTAATCTAAAGCAGTCTATAATAGTCTACCCAATGTAGCAATCACATTTATGAAATTTGAGAAGCGGAACTATTATTTACAAAATTATTGTTAAGAATTTACGCAACCTATATCTGTTTTAGTATAGTTTCCATAGGCTTTAGATGTACTTGAACAAACCTTACTTGAGCTTATTGAAAAAAGTCTATGGGAGTTACTATACATATGTATATTCTGAGTCAAGCGATTTTTTCCTAAATCTAAATATACTCGTATATAACTCAAAAGACTGACCGACTGACTGACATAGTGATCTATGCACAGCCCAAACCACTGAACAGATCGGGCTGAAATTTGGCATGCAGGTAGATGTTATGAAGTAAGCATCCGCTAAGAAAGGAATTTTTGAAATTCCACCTTTAAGAGGGTGAAATGGGTGGTTGAATTATTTTCCCATAGGCCACGCCGCGAGCGAAGCTGCGCGCAGAAGCTCGTTAGATTATAAAATGGATTAACTCCACTAATTCCATTTTTTTAACTATCAGTGGCCAACAAGCAAACATCCCACTTGATGGAGGGGTCACTTTCGCTTCTGCCACACCAGGAGCGGTGATGATGCGTTGTCTACTTTAAGCCATGGTACTAATGCGCCTTTTTTCTCAGTAGATCCACTGCTCAAACTAATTTATTTAAATAAGTTATAGCAACTATAGACTTCATAGTGTACCTCTAGAGTAGATAAATAACTAGTCTTAGTCATAAAAGCTTGCACTATTCAACTTCAACGCTCTAAATAAATTCTGAAAAAAGCGCAATGACCTTACACAATGCAAAGGGAGCGAGAAAATAAGCTTCACGATTTATATAGATTTTAAAATATAACTTCAAGTAAATTTCCAGTAAGTAATACGAGTTGTCTGATAAAAGAGTGAAACGAACTCTCTTTCCATAACGTTATGTAAAAGCTACACTAAAGGCTGCCCGCGGTTTTACCATCATAAGTTTATGTAATCTTTCACACCCTGTTTGACTCCCCTTAGGGTTTTCAAAAACCCTTTGTTAGTACACCATTAAATGAAAACATCATCCAAATTTAAATTATTTAGGTCCAGTGGCTTGGGTTATAGGATAGAATAGAGCAGAGCTGAGCAGAACAGAACACAGCAAAGCAGAGCAGAACAGAGAAAAACAAAATAGAGTAGAGTATATAGTAGAATAACATTTATTCAATACTCGCGTGTAGAATTACGTACGTACTATTCATTTTAACGTCTTGTCACTCTGCTTCTCTGTCAGTCGGTAAGTTAGCTAGTCAGTCAGTCAGTCTGTTAGTCAGTTGGTCAGGTAATCGAGTTCGAGTTATCTACGTGCGAGTAAAATGTAACGAAAATACTCGTTCTATGTTCACTCAGGACATACCGTTTTATTAATATAGTAGATAGAAACTTCAAAGTAATTAATAAGAGTAACAAGCAATAGGTACTACAAAGAGTAATCTCGTATCTACATTCTTTAGAATTCTCTCTGTCTGCGTGCTATTTAGCTAATTAGTTTTTAGATGCAAATGTAGATCATTTGCATCCCTGGACTTTGTTATTTTTACTATAATAGAGTAGAATTTTTGACATTTGACAGCCATTTTCAAAGATATCTGTTTTTTTTTATATACCTTATGTGTTCAATCCTACTACAAATGATATGCAAAACAATCAGGTAATATAAAGTACAACCAAAGATTCAATTTCCAATGCATATACGTAAAAATCCAATAATATTGCCTGACCTATTATTAATGATATATACATACCTACTTACATACAAGCTAGTAAAAAATATTCAACAACATATCAAAAAGGCCTACTTACATATATTTTTATATAGAACAGAAACTACTTTAAGTTTTTTAGTAAATAAAAATTAACGTGCCTACAGTACACTCATTTCATTAATGGTAGCAAACAGCTTCGATCAGCCCAAGCCTCGATAGAAGTGTTTGCGTCGCAGTCAACTCGCTCACTAAATGGAATCTGGCAACCCAGACCTTTTTATACATAGACAAAGCATTTGACTATCCCAGCTAGTGGAAGTGATGACGCAGTCTTCAATGATGCGTGCTGCCTAGAATATACCTTCATTCTTGACTGTTCGTCGTGATCCTGACGCCCAAGAATCGCATACATAGATCCTGGACCCTAAATAGGATTCCCTGTATCTAGGGACCCAGAAACCACGAGGACCATGGTCCCACAACACCTAGACTCAGAACAATAGCTTTTTTTCTGTGCACAAATGCTTGACCTGCCACGGAAATCTATCCCGCCGCCTCCGGGATATGAGCCGACCTGCTCAACCACCTGACCACAGACTTGAAGACTCTTAGATTATTTAACGTGAAAACAAAGAAGCTAGCAAGGTGTTCCTTTTTGTTTACTCATTGGTTGCACACACAATATAACGCTGTATTATAATATTTTCTGAGTTTGAGACATTTGTGAGTTAGTGTTTTTAACGACTTTATTACTGCATCCAGAATAAATAGTAGCTTCTAAGGTAGCCCTTTATTCTTCTTAAATGGTAATAATTTATTTCAGGATATTAATAAACTATTATATATATATACTATTCATTTTAGTAAAATTCAACAACGATATTTTTTCGACAACAATAATATAATGGCTTTGCCAGCTTTACAAAGTCAAGAATAATAAGACCTTTCGCGTTTGCAAGAGGCAAAACGCAAGGAAAGCGTGCTTTGTTATGATTTTACAAAACGCTCCGCTGAGTAACTTAAAGTTAATTAATAATAACGTCGCTCCTTTGAGAGCATAACTGAGATGCCGCCTTCAGTTTAGGAGCCGCAAGTCGTGTAGCGTAGAGACAGTGTTGGGTAAGTATCGATAAATAAAATTACTTATCGATATCAATATATCATATTATTATGTCGCCAGCATGGTGTACTTTGGTTGTTTCTCCAAATTAGTTACGGGACGTTAAAATAAATATTTTACCACAACGTAGCTTGTCCACTGCTGGACACAGGTCTCTCCTAGTGAACGCTGCTGAGCCTGATATTCGGTCCTTCCATTTTTACATAGTTTTCCTGGCGCACAGTTTATAAAATCATTGTTATGCAGTTATCCAACACTCCGCGAGTTAAATACAATACAAACATTGCAAATATTATGTAATACCGTATAGTGGTAAATAAAATAAAGCATTATTAAGAGACCTAAAATGTAAATCTGTTAATCAATATATAAATATTTAATATAATGTACTTACCTCTGAAGGTTGGAACAAACCGACGCGGTAAATGACAGGTCGCCACGGGCAACGGCTAAAGAAAATGTAAATATATAAATTATCGATATCATTATACTTCAAATTCTCCATCCCTACGCCCCGAATTCATGAAATTTGATGCTTTAGTGATAGGTACCCAATATATGCAATCTTGAACAAACTACAGTTCATGGTACTGGTGATTATAATACGGAGCCGTTTCATCCTTGAAGTTTACTTTCCACTCTTCAATGCACAATCTACAATGCACCTGGCACTCAGTACAATTTTAGAACTATATTCAAATACATAAAAAAAAGTTAGCTTTGAGTCTTTTGGCAGGAAAACGAAAAAGATCGCGTCGCCGCATTGTATTATTTTCCAAAACTTTTGTTATTTTCAGTGCTGTGCATAAAATTGGTGGCATTTTATTTGTTAAGTGCTGAATTACAGGTATGAGTGTGGGAAAGTGGTATAATGATGGTGAAACGTTTATTTTCTTGTTGTTTCCAAAACTCCATAGACGCTTCTGGTAAAGTTGCCACCACTTTACTAGAAGTATGACTTGACTAGACTAGACTATGACTTAACTTGATGACTTAGACTGTGACTTGACTTGACTTGACACGTTATATGATATTAATTAACTTGAGATATTATCAAATACTTGACACTGGCTAAATACACAAAAGTGTGGAGCTGGAACCAAAACATAAAAAAAACATTGGCGGTGATTTCTGTCAAAATTTAAAATCAAACCGAGTTGAATTGTCACATACTCTAATTATTAATTAAGCACGATTAAGTAGTTAATTATAACGGTTTAATATTAATGCAGCCATTAACTCTCTACTTGATGATCCCTCGCTCGGCAGCCTCTGGCAACAGGATCCTAATTATCGCGTTGTTTGCTAATTAACATACTGAACCCAACTGGACTACGGTTCGCTCTGTGCATTGTTATTACATAGTACTTATTCTGTGCCTGGATGTTAGGGGACCATGGTCTTCATAGTTCTTCGGTCCCTAGGTGCAGAGGATCCTAGATAGGGTCCAGGTTCTGTGTGATAGTTGGGTGTTATTATTATTATTATTACGGTACTCTTGAAAACTATTATAAATGTATTATTAAAGCATTGTTTTAGTTAAATGTTTTTTATTGTGCCTTATATCAAAACTAGAGCCTTCGCGTGCAACTTGTCCGTTCTCCCGTGGTAATTTGTTGACCACGGTAATATAAAAAACCCGTGTGCGAAATATGTCCAGATCGGTCTAGACGTTTTGCCGTGAAAGCCGCACAAATAAACATAAATGAAAATACAATGCATCACTTTTTGTATGCAATAATTTTACATTAAACTTGTGAATAAAAAAATAAATTGCCTATTCAAATATTGTCAGGAGGATCGAAAACGCATTGAACAAATTTTGTGAAAATGCTATCAAACATTTTCTTAGAAAACCGATATAAATTCCAGAATCGAGCGTTCTTTATTAAATTGAACCATTAATGATTAATACAAGTTACTGAAACTGTAGGTTTAATTATCATAATTAAACAAAACTGTTTCATTTCACTGCTCTCAAAACGGAGTTGATCCTGATATTAATAAAGGAAACGCTATAAATTCTTATTTACCGGCAGAGATGTAATTAATTACCCAATTTAATTAAATCTATGTTTGTAACCCTTTTCAAACAGGAAGTCACCTGTGGATCTTATGAAATGTTAGCTATCAAATTTCACGAAACATTTTAGTTATTTTGACACACTTTAGGGCCGGCGCCGCGGCTAATTTCGCCTGAGCAGGGGACCTGGGGACCAGGAGCTCATCACGTTTTCTAAAGAGTATCAGAGTGTCTGGTCGATGCGACGCGTGAACAAAGTTCTGTGTGCCAGCACATCGAATCAGCATTGCAATTCAATGGAGCAATGCTGTCAGCTCGCTGCCTATCGGTAATGAGGTGAAGCATTTGGACTGTCTTAGGTCATCGCGGCTAGTATATACAGTCAAACCTGGATAAGCGAAGGTTCAAGGGAGCACAATCCCGTTCTCTTTCTTCTGTTTTGTTATATTTTGTTCCTCTTAAATAATATAAATAAATAAAGCTCGACTGTCGCTTATAGAGGTACAGATAAGTAGCAGTCTCACTGACGGAGGTCCTTGAGGGAAAAACGACTCTTTCTTACAGAGGTTTCTGTTTCTCGCTAATAGAGGTTGTGGGAGCTTGAAATGACGGGCCCTGGCTATTACTCTCACTAATAAATTTTTCTCACTTATCCAATTCTCACTTACCCATGTTTGACTGTAGTTCAAATGTTTTTTTTTTGTAGGAGATATTTTAGCTCGTAGTATTTAGTAGTAGTTGTTATATTATTGTAGTAGTTAGTTAGTTAAAAGAATAAAGGCACATTGCACGGTATATTAGATTTAAAAAAATACCAATCCAATATCCGATATTCGATTCCTAACAATTATTTTAGGTACTCATCGAATAATTGTATAATAACTACTTACCCAAAAATGTTTTATATCAACCGGTTATAAATGATTTCCTGTTTGAAAAGGACTTAAGTTGTGGTTATTATTAGTGATGATATGTAATGATTACATCATTAGTGAACTTAAATTGAGATGCCAGGTACCAGGTATAGGTAAGAAAATATCTATTTCAGTGGATGAACTTTTGGTAGCCGGCTTACATACTACTTTGTTGAAAATTTCGAGAAAATCCTAGGTTAACTTATCCATGAACTCATTAAAAAGTTGCTAAAATTTACCTTCGGTTCAATCGTGGGCTTAATGACTAGCAACATAAATTCTTCTCTGAGTGAATATAAAATTCGGAATTAAATTTACTACATAAAATTTTGACATGAGCACCGATTCACGTTTGTGAGTCGTTCTACTCTGTGGGTCTTATCACTTATTTTGAACGTTACTGTGTAGTATGAAGTCATTTATCTAAGTATCTATGCGCTGTTTCAAATTTTGTACATCACATCAATCCAAGACAGGTGTTCTGTTTAATAAACAACGTGTCATTTTTAGTTTGAAAACTACCGTGAGTATGACACATTTTGTAAGAAAACTAACGGCTAAACTGACGTCATTTAAAAATCGAATTTACTCGACCAGGAAACACGTAAGTTACGTGCTGACGCTCGCGAAAGCTGCCGCGGCTTGCGTTATTAACTAGTTCCCTTCTGGGAAGGAAGGACATTGAATTTGTCCGCGAAATCTGATCGGAGTAAATTCGACTTTTTAATTGACGTGAGTTTAGCCGTTAGTTATCTTACAAAACATGTCGTTTGGTTCATCTAATACTTGTAGTGGAGCAAACAGTTCTTATTTTATTGTTAATTTATATCTTTAATAATTCATGAAAATACGTAGGTATAAATTCACGTACTAGATACATAGCATTGCCGACGACGACTCGGTGTTTCTGTGGTAGAAAATAATAAACCTATAATAATAAAAAAGTAAAAATGAATCGCATGTATAAAAGAAGCTGGTAATGTGGCGAATATCAAAATAAAGATTAATAATAAAAAACTAAAGAGACATTTTCCTTGTTCACCTAATGTAAAAGACATAAAAAAGCACCAAAATGAGGCCAAACATTCTAACCTCCGTGTCGCCTATACATTTTTTTCTGACAATTGAAGGGTTGAGAATAAAAAGGGTTTAACTGTCAAATTGATAGTTTCGAGAAAATTGACTTTAAACTTCAACGGCTTCATTTTAATGTAGAGTGCTTATAGAAAGGTTATAGAAAAGGTTTATGTAAGTTTCAGTTGCTTGAAAATGTATAAATTCTCTTTTAAAATACAAAATATAGTAATACTAATTCATACAATTACTGTAAAAATATAATATAATAAAATAAATATAATAATGTTTTTATGCTAAGCGAACTGTATTCCTGGGACAGATAAACCGTTTTTAGACTCAAAATCTCGAAATTTAAGCCTCGTTTCGGTATTTTGAGAATGTATTATTATAGATCATTTCACGCTGAATCCAACGATACCCATAAGTAATTTTGTGAAAAAAATCAGTTAAACCCTTTTTGTTCTCACCCCTTCAATTGTTTACACATGTTTGCCAGTGTCATGTTAAAAGAGAAAATACATTAACTAATAATTGAACTTGGCTAGAGATTCAGACATTGAATTATACATAAAACTACACTGGGAATCTAGTATTTTTCTATAGAAGATATACCAAGAAAATATACCAGGTCTTAAAGCTTTCCGATATTACAGTACATCATACAGTATGACCAAACTAGCGTACTTCCTTACCCCTCTATTCCAATTCATCTATCACATATCAAACAAGAATGTTAATCTCAGTTCCTTTATTACCTGGAGCACAAAGCGTATAGCATACGCTACGTTGAGTTCAAGGACGAGTTCGATCGTAATTTGTATGAGGACAGCTACTGGATCGAGTTGCAATAAATTGGCCGTAATATGGGATATCGGATGTAGCGTGACTGGAACGAGATAGTATATAATGATAATGATTTTTCTGACTAGAATTTTACTAGAATACAAACTAAGTAAAATTTAACTAATATTAATAAAAATAAAAGACTATCCGCTATCGTTTTTTAAATATTCATAATAATCTTTGCCAATTATTCTGCCGCCAAGCAGTAGTGTGCAAACTCTACTATGTTCTAGTTTTTTTTTTCTGCTGCATTACCACAGACTCCTGGGGCCATGCTCTTTTTTAATATACTACTTAATTATTGTTAGCTGTGTTATTATTATTATTTATCATATACAGGAGGGACTTATTTACACTTTTTTCCTTATTTTCTTAAATTTATGGACACTATATAAATATTGGGAACATCAATTACTTTATTTCTATTTGCGTGTACTATGTTCTAGTTTTAAGGGCACTCTGTAGCTATTGAAATTACTGGGCAATGAGACTTTATGATCTGATCTCAGTCTAGTAATCTTACTGTGCAGATGTCTCAGGATGACGTGCGAAGTGCAGTGCCACGCGAAACTTTAGAGTGGAGTTCTGAGTGAACTGCATATGGGCGGTCGCGTCGCTTAAAATCAGGTGAACGACGACCTCGTCGCGTTATTCATTAACATAAAAAAAGAATTACAATTAGGTTTTTATGGTTGCAATAATTGGAAAATAGGGTATCGCAAGGCTGAAGGTTGAGCCTGCTACTACGCGAATGAAGTCGTGGGCAGTAGTTAGTATGTAATAAAAAAAACTTATTTATCATTGAGTCCTTTTATTACGTACCCAAAGTTAATGTTAACACGAAAATATTAAGAAAGGTAGAGGCTGAAACGTGAAGATTTCCTGAGTGATTATCTATGAGAGCAATTAGAGTTGTTTTTTTTTTCTTCGGGGATTTTATCTCTATGTGCCGCATTTGGCGAAAATAAAAGCCAAAAAAGAAATTTTGGATTTTTATTGTTTACGTGTCAGCTCTTGATGCAAGCACTGGGCCCACACAAACCTACCGTGGGAGACAGTCTTTGGTATAATATTATCCTGTCTGTATCCACAAGGTTTCCGTTTGATCATGTTACCAAGTTATAGATAAATATGAATTAATAACGGTTTCCTTCCAAATAATTTTCTTTTTGGAAATGAAGGGAAAAAGTCTAAGGTTTCCATCATGTTTTTATCTAACTGAAAACGTTTATCTTATTTTATTTTCTATTAACAATAATTCTTATAAATATTTTATTATTTTGACTGGCTTGGTAGCCCAGTTGGTAGGAGCTCTGCCGCCCGAATAGGTTTCGGGTTCGATTCCCACCCAGGACAAACATTTGTGTGATGAACATACGTGCTTATTCTGTGTTTGGATTTTATATTGTATTCTATGTATGTAATAAACAAAAAGTATCTAAGTATTGTATCAGCTATCTGGTTCCCATAGTACAAGCTTTGCTTAGTTTGAGGTTAGATGGCGCTGTGTGAAATGTCCACAATATATTTATTTATTAATTAATCAGACTCAATTTTAGTATTTGTTACATAGATGATAAAGTATTAAATAGATTTGCAAACCAGAATTAATGACCCCAGTGAACATTGCTTATGAGCGATATGTCATAAATTAGTAAATAGCAGTATATGTTCGTTCGTATCGTTGCCTGATATCGAGCAGGGATGTCACGAAAAGCATCTTTTGATTCATTTCAGTAATGGAACATTATCTTTGTTACAGAGCAATAAGGGGAGCAAAGAACACTCAGCACATAATCCTCATTGCTGTCGTCAAAAAAAGGTAAGTGTACGTTTCTGACTCATTTTAACGAATTGTAATTCGTAAAAATAATTTATTATGCCACGTGAAATCATCGTTAGTCGACAGACTTTTATAGTAAGGAAAAAATTAAACTTTTAATTTTCGATTTTTGGTTGTAGGATAAAATATTAGGTACTACGCACTTTTGATAAAACAAGTGTTTTTACTTCTCTTGTTCAAAATGTCTTTTTTTTTATTAATGCCGGTTTCTAAGAAGTATTAGTTCATAAATAAAACAACCTTAAATAAAGACTCGACTCTGTTTTTAAAAAAGAAAACAATATTTTTGAAAATGGAACTAAAATCGGCGATCTCTTTGGTAGATTGCGTGCATGCGTTGCAGCTACAGAAGAAATTTAACAAGACATTAACGCGAAATCTTTTGAATTTTTCTCTAATTAAAAATGGAGTTGGTGACAGTAGTTTATTTTGCAATAGTGAAAATGTCATCATCTAGTGAGAATGAAAAATTGTATATGAAAAAGAGAAGAAAAGAAATATTTTTTATCTGTAGCCGTCAAAAACACAAAGGATTTAGGTACCTATTTAAATACTTATGAAAGGTTTATGAAAAACGAAAAGATTCGTTTACGGAGGGAGTTTTAACGTATTTTGATGATCTCTCCAAAAAATATCAAAAGTCATTCTATTGGAACACATATTCAATGTAACGGCGTAAGAGTTTCACCTGGTTGAAAGCGTCGACTTGTTCTACAGTGGTAAATACTGGCTTAGAAGATAGCTATTCACTCGAGACTTGAAGAGCTCCAAATTGTACTTATCGGGAAACAAAGACGCTGGTTAAGTGCTCCATTCCTTCGTTGCTCGGATTATAAATGTCGAGCCAAACCACTTTGTATGAATCAAAAGAATATCAACCATAAATGGATGGCGTGTAGGCGTACATCTATTTGTATGGTAGTTATGTTAGCTCCGCAGCGCACTCACCGAAATGTAGCCTGTAGAATAGTGATAGGCTGGAAACTTTGCGACGGTGCACCGAGCTCTGGAGCCTAGCCTGATTTTGAACAACCATCTATAATGAGACATAATGTTTTACATTTATTTGTAACTACCTGACACGGTGAACTTCGTTCCGCCTAAGAGTCCATTGACTCTTATATTAGGCGGAACGAAGTTTGCCATTATCGATCGTAATGTGCATGTTTAGGATTTTTTTTTATTGTGTGATGTTTTTATTTTATTACTTATTATCCTATTCTAGAAGAAAATAAATCCAGAAATACAAAATCATAAATATTGTTCCAACCGTTCTTGAATTATAAGTAAAACTCATACGACTTTATGTTATATATAATAGATATAATGAACTAGACTAACTAAACTAAACTTATTAATGTATTGGAATATCTTATTTTCTCGCAAGCGTAGAAAAAGGTTGAGTGTAACACACGTCGCTAAAACTCATTACAACTAGGTTTCTGCTTACTCTCTCGCTAAAGCTTAGGAGTAAAAAGAAGGAGTAAAACTACCTCGTAAATAATGGGTTATTGTAGCCCTTTGTATAATAATCTACCATATATTATTTTAATTTACGACTGAACCAAAACTAAAATCAAAACGAAAATGGTAATTTTGGTTTAGGTTCCCTGTAACTCACAAGCACACTTCGTGGTTCTTTTTCTTCATTTCCACAGACACCGGGGTCCGTGCTTTTTGTTAAATTATTTTTATATTTATAAATTTAGCCTATTATTAACATGAACATGTATACAATTACACTTCGTGGTATGAGTACAATATGTTAACCTATGTAAGTTAATAAGTTGCATACATTAAATAATTACAATAAATCCCTAATAAAAATATCTATGTTAGTTTTAGAGATATGTTGAGGAATACGTTTAACTGTAAAGTTTAATGTGACAGATTTTCTCTGCGCGGAAAGGGTATTTAAATAGTCAGAGACGCTGACGTTCGTAGCTCGTAATTATGTATTTCTATAGCAACAAATTTTGACCACCAAAACGGTTAAAGCCCCTTAACTTTCTTACAAAAAAAAACATTAAAAATGAAGAAAATGAAACATGTGCTACTAGGTGGTACTCGGTGGTGTTTTACTAGGTGGTAGGAAAGTTCCTGCAAAGTTCGTCTAGGTAGGTTAGTACCTACAAAGCGGTAGTCCGCTTTGCCAGCTATTCTGCCGCCAAGCAGTAGTGTGCAAGCACTACTGTGTTCTGATATGAAGGGCACTATAGCTAGCGAAATTACTGGGCAATTGAGACTTTATTATCTGATCTCACGGTCGAGTAATCGTATTACCAGACTGTGCTGATGTCTCAGGATGATGTACGCAGTGCAGTATCATGTGAAACTATATTTTGGAGTTTCGAGTGCCACTGTTCTGTTATGGGCGGCCGTGTTACTTAACATCAGGTGAACGACAAGCTCGTCATGCCATTCACTAACATAAAAAAAATGTGCCAATTATGCGAGCCAATTAATGCGCTATTACTACCTAAATAAACCACTATGGTTACCATAAAATGTAGGCATATTATCAAAAAAAGTATATTATGATATGTGTGATGTAGAACAGACAAAAACTACATCTAATTACTTCTATCTTCAAGCAAAAACAACATGTATATTAAAGACATACAATAAAAAATAAAAGCCTTAAAACCAAAATTAAGCCAGAACCGTGCCTTCCTCCAATTTTCACTTATAATAAGGCCGTCATCTCAAATGAAAACGGTAACAATAAAAATGTATACTCAGTCTGTGGTGTTTGTTCTATTTTTCTGAGTATTAATGTTTCTTTTACTTCAAATTATGAGTATTATGTACCTTTAAAATACTCTGCTGTTGAATATTCAAATGTTTGTGAATTTATTTATATGTGTATTACAAAACTCACGTAAATAAGTGAGAATTTAAAAGTAATGACAACTGGACGATTTGGAAAAACTTTATAATCGACTTGGTCGACTCGGGACCACAGAGAATTGTTTTTTAAAATCTGTGCTTTTTATGTTAATGAATGACGTGACGAACCTGTCGTTCACCTGATATTAAGCGGCACGGCCGAGCATAACATTTGAAGTATCACTCGGAACTCTAATGTAAAGTTTCGCATGACACTGCACTGAGCACGTTATCTCAAAACACCAGCAGTCCAGTAATAATATTACTAGACTCAGATCAGATCATAGTCTTATTGCTCAGTAATTTTACTAGCTACAGTACTTACTGTAGCTAGTAAAATTACTGAGCAATAAGTCTAGGTGGTTGGACTTTTCTGCAAAAGTTCGTCTAAGTAGGTACCACCGCTTTGCCAGTTATTACCACTTGGTAGTGTTTGCACACTAACGCGGCAGAGTAACTGGCAAAGCGGTGGTACCTACTTAGACGAACTTTTGCAGAAAAGTCCAACCACCTAGTGCTGGGATATATTCAAATGTTTTCTCGCTGATTCTGTTCTCGGGACATAAAAGACGGATTTGAATTAAATTTGGAATAAATAATAATAATAATAATAATACGTGTGGACATCTCACACAACGCCATCTAGCCCCAAACTAAGCAAAGCTATGGGAACCAGATAACTGATACAATACTTAGATACTTTTTGTTTGTAAATACATACATAGAATACAATATAACACCCAGACACAGAACAAACATCGATGTTCATCACACAAATGTTTGTCCTGGGTGGGAATCGAACCCACAACCCGCAGTTCAGAAGGCAGGGTCACTACCAACTGAGCTATCGGGTCAGTCAATGGAATGAAGGCACTCAAAGGAATGAAGGAATCGTAATTCTTATATCATAAAAGTTCCATGGCCTAAAAATCCTTTGAAAAATACAAGCTATTTGGCGTCTTATACCAATGTTGCCATGGCTGAAGGTAAGAAAACTGAGGAAAATTTAATTTACCCATTTATAAGAAGTACAAGATTACGACGCGAAAGAAATATCGAGGATCTTATTAAAGTGCTTTGCCAAAATTCTGATTCCACTCCAATAAAACTGAAACACATTCTTCGTACCTTTTATAAGAAGTTAGAAGGTTGATCCAAACTTTACTCTACTGGAAATCCGTGGAAGTATTAGGAATGAGACTGCCGATTATCTAGGGTTATCGATATAAATAGATTGATAGGCTACTCTTTATTGAAAACAACACCATATTACAGGAAAAATCAATAATCTAAAATCTTTAAACTAAGTGTCACAAAAGGTTGGTCTTATCGCTTAAGCTATTCCTTCCAGACACCCAAATAATAAAATAAATATTTGTGGACATTTCACACATCGCCTTCTAGCCCCGTACTAAGCAAAGCTATGGGAACCAGATAACAGATAAAATACTTAGATAATTTGTGTTTGTAAATATATATATACATAATCATATTTAATGCTTATTATTATTATTTATAGATTTATTTAATACTTTAGACACAGGACAAACATCGATGTGCATCACACAGATGTTTGTTGTGGGTGGGAATCGAACCAATATCCTAGTTCAGAAGGCAGGGTTTACTTATAGCTCATGCAAAACTTTATGTGCTCTCGGAAGTTAGACCCGAGTACAAAACCGGTACAGTTAAGTGGATTATGAATATTGTAAAAGTGGCCCCATGCAGTAACTATAATTATGCTTACTGCGCAGCAATTTGCGCACTTCGAGAGCTCATAAAGTTTTGTGCGAGCTATACCAACAATTACTGAAGTATCGTCACAGTAACTGCAACTATTACACGGCTAACACTCACGAGATACAGTCGAATAACTCGACCGGTGTTCGGGCAATATGGTGCGGGCCGCCGCGCGTACTCCTTGAGGATGGGCAGATGCCCATCCTCAAGGAGTACGCGCGGCGGCGGTGGCGGCTCGGCGCTGACTCAACCAGCGCCGAGCCGCCACTGTACGACTGTATCTCGTGAGTGCTAGCCGTGTAATAGTTGCAGTTATGAGTACTACTCACGTCAGTTTCTATAATATTATCGTGACAGTGAAAAAAATAAATGTATAGTATCGATATTGAGGAATCACATGTACGAAAACAAAGTTACCCAATAAGTTTTGTGACTATACTCGTAACAATATAGATACTTCCACAAATTAGATAAGAACCACAAAGTACTACGTCAATGTCGCAGATGCATAAATTATAGAAGAGCGATTTATTTCGTTTAACTCCTTGGCGCACCTTTAGTTGGCTATAATGTCATTACTATAAAAATAATAATAATAATAATGCCAACGATCACACACATAGATCCAGGACCCTTTAGTTTTAGTATTAAGTGCCTCCTAAAATAACTGTATGACAGCCGAAATGTCTATTTAACGGTACACACAGCGCGGGCACCAGCTGAGTGCTTTATAAATGCTTCGTAGGCAATAAAAACACCTCCACCTTTATTTATGTATATGACCTTTTCTGTGCATCAATACAGTATTCAGTATTTCTCTATCCTATTATATTAGAGCGCTTTTAGTTCATTTTTTGGGTAAAAAATAAATTGTCTCAAACAAAGTGTAGAATTTTAGTTTGATTATGACTATTTAATTGACGTGAGTTTAGCCATTATTTATCTTACAAAAAGTGTGGAAAATAATAACATACCTAACACACGCTTACACAATAAATGTGAAAGTTTTTACCGTATACCTAAGTCCGTTTCTGGTGTGTGCATTGAGTTTCCACAATGCAATGCAGCCGTTTTCCCGCATAAGTAATAACTTTAAAAAGACTTACGGTGGAGCTTCCTTCTAATATAACTTTACAGGAACGATCAAACTTTCCGTTTGACGTGCTTATTGCTTTAATACTTAGTTACTGTGTGGTTTTCCACAAAGGTAAATAATGGCTTTAGAGAAGCCACTTAGTTCGTCTTAGAACTTAGACATGGTCCACCATTGATAATTTTGGTTAATGGTGCAAACCCAGCCGTAACATAATTGATTGACTCATACGTTAGTAGGTACTACAGGTATTCTGCCATTGCACTGTCTGTCTTTAACATTCGTTAATATCGTAGAACAATTTTGGCCTTAAATAAGTTTTAAGTTGATACTAGTTAATGCACGTGGCGTTGCTTGAAGAAGTTTCATAACTTTCTAACACAAACGAGATTCTTTTTATTTCCTTGCCTCGTCATTCTCAAGGCGTGGCTTACAAAGTTAGACGTTTCAATAAATTTTACTGTAACTTTGTGGACTTGTAACTTTCGTAAGTAATATCACATAGATTGAATTGCATTTCGGGTGGGTAGAACCGAAGAAAAGTCCCTCTATATCGAAGCATTACCACAGATTTTGAAATTTAGAGGCTGTGTTCTTTGTGAAGTGTAGGTATCCACCCATTCATCCATTTCATCCCTAAAAGATTGAATTATCTATGAATTTTTTTCTTCTTTGGATCAATTGATTCGAAAATTAATACACAAAATGTTCTTCAATTAAAATTATGAGATACGTGTACCACAGTTTTCCCAAAATCATCCCCCGATTCTCCCTTATAACTATCCCAGCTAAATTAAATGTTTGATTGAACTCCAAGGGGTAGTTCGATGGTGTTATAGGTATCCTCTGAACAAACACAGACTCTCTACGTGAACTAGCGTTTCATGCCAGAGTTTCATATTATTGCACTGTTTGGGATGTTGTCAATTTGTATATTGTCATTTGTATAATGTATCGAGAGAGAGTGAGAGCGGTTTATAATGTTTGTTTCGGCAGAAAAATATGCCGTTCGTTTCTTATAGGCCACGCGGGCGAAGCCACATGCAGAAGCTAGTGTAATATAAATATACTCTACATGTATATGTAGAGTATATTTATGTGTATACCAACATCGGCAATGAGTTTTGGCGGGAATGCGAAAAAGATTGCGTCACCGCATTGTATTATTTTCCAAAACTTGTGTTATTTTCAGTGTTAGTGCATAAAATTGGTGGCATTATATTCGTTAAGTGCTGGATTACAGGCGTGAGTGTGGAAAAATGGTATAATGATGGTGAAAAGTTTCTTTTCGTGATGCTTCAAAAACTCCATAGAAACTTCAAGTAAAGTTGCCACCACTTTACTAGGAGTATGACTTTGACTAGACTATGACTTGACTTGATGACTTCGACTGTGACTTGAAACATTTTTGCGTGAAATATCATTAACCTGATTAATTATCAATTACTTGACACTAGCTAAATACACGGGGTGTGGAGCCAAAACATAAAAAAAAAACACCGGCAATCCTAGCTTAGTAGTTGAAAGGACGTTCTCGTCTAAACTGGGTCGCCCATTTCTTCCTCAACCTAACCCGGTTTCGATGTGGGCGGAGGGCAAACAAACGATCCGTACCGGGTGATTAAACCGTCCGTCATTGACAGAGGACCAGGTCACGCTTCCCGGATATAAATCTCGTGTGCACACACCTTTTACTATGTGGGTCCACGACCGGATAATAATTATTGATTAATATCGCCCGTAATTAAACCTATATTTATTAAAAAGTAAATACTACAATGATATAATAACTAATACTAAAGACTACCTACTACTACAAAAAAATACATTTGGCCTATATACTGGCCGCGATGACCTATAGACAGTCCAAATGCAAGTAAAAGGTTAACAGGTTTAAAAGGTTAAAGGTGTAAGTGTTAATTATGAAACTTTTTTTTAAATGTTATTGAATGATGTGACGAGCTAGTCGTTCACCTGATGTTAAGCGCCACGGTCGCCCGTAACAGAACAGTGTCACTTGGAACCCTAAAACATAGAGTTACAAGCGACACTGCACTGCGCACATCATCCTGCACTGCGTGGCACTGCACTTCGCACGTCATCCTGAGACATCTGCACAGTAAGATTACTAGACTGAGATCAGATCATAAAGTCTCAATTGCCCAGTAATTTCACTAGCTACAGTGCCCTTCAAACCGGAACACAGTGGTGCTTGCACACTACTGCTTGGCGGCAGAATAACTGGCAAAGCGGATAACTTAACATCTTATTAGTTTCAAGTGGCAACGCAACTGTTATGTGCGACCGTGTACCGTAACATCAGGCGAAAACTACATTTTCTTGTATGTACATAAAAATCTTTAAAAAAATTCTTTAAACACTCTGATGTTCATGATGTCATGAATGCCGCCTGAAAATCAGTTCTTTAAGGTCACGCATTGAGCTTAATCTCATGCTGAGTCGGGGCCTGCTGGGCGATTACGTAACTCGATTGCAACCAGTAGAAACACAAATTTGTATGGATTTGACAGTTTGAATACGCATGTGTCTGTGTGCATATTTAGTATGTAAATTTCTCCTATTGCATTGCAATCAAACTTTCGTGGTCAGGACATCACACAACGTTACATCTGTTAATTTGTCTATTCTTTCTAAATTATACTGTATTCTCTTATAATATAATCTAATGTTGTGTCCTGAATAAATATATTTTCTTTCTTTCTTTACAAAACAATTGTCCTCTCGCAGGAAACGAAACCACCGCCTCCGAGTTATAATCCGATTTGCTCAACTACCACACCATAGAGGCTGTATATTAGGGAACATTCGCAATTTTAATTCACACATATCTCATAATAAATATATTAGGGACCATTCGCAGGTAACAAAATATTAGAGAGATCCTTCATAAAAGATATTAGTTCCAATCCACCTCACTTCCGCGCCTCATAAAGTTGAAACTGTGGCTCGACACTTTACTTGAATATATTAACAAAGTTCCTTGTTATTACAGCAGAGTAACCCTGATACACAGATTAACACAAAGTTACTTTTGTAATAAGTCGTACAAGTTCAAAGCATCACATCACACAGGCCGGTGGCAGGAGTTTTCTACTGTCAGGTACAGAACTTCAGCCACCTAATATATTTGAGGAAATTTTTAGTTTGCGTTTGTTTGTTAGGTTATTATTATATTTGACGGCGGCAACGTCCAGTTATAAATTCTATGCGCAGCGGGCAGTACCGTAATTTACCCTGTGGTAGCATTTAAATTTATTACAGTGGCAACACCGGCAGCTGTCATCGCTCCCCCACCCATCTGGCTATATAAAGGGAGCGCTCGGTGTACTCCGGATCATTCTTGCGTGCGCATGCTGAAGGCCTATAATTTTATAGGTTGCCTGCTACCACCGTGCCTATATATTTACTAGTGTTTGCTCATTTATTTACTGGTTAGTAATACAATAATGACCTAACAAACAAACAAGCAAACTAAAATTTCCCAAAAATATCAGATAGCCGAAGTTCTTTATCTGTACAACCATTTATGTTTGTAGCAATTGGTTACTGTTATCATAAATATTTGTATTAAGAACTAACGTTCTACGTAAATTCTGAACCCACGTAATTTTTGTAAGCATTTGCATTTTCAAATTGCTCTGTTACAGTTTGACCTAATTTTACTTCAATATGCTCGAGTTGCAAATCGCTTATATCCGAATCTCAATATCATCAATATCATCTCAATATCAATCAATCTTAATCCGAACTTCAATATTTTCTAGTAGCATATAAACTTTTTTCATTTAATACCGGTATGTTGTACCAAGCAAAGATTTTTTGAATAATCCTTTCTTAGTACTTATAACTTTACAAATCTGTACCAATAAGATTTTTTTTTACACTGTTAAAAAAAAAAACATTTTATCTCGAATAGAAACTAAGTCACCGTGATTCCGATAACTGTCGATCTTCAACCGCACACTACAATAAAGATCATAAGTAGAGCACATGAACGAAGATGAAATGCGAAAGCTGAATAATCCTTTTACTTGTGTCAGAATTTTGATGGGAAAGTTCCATCCGTCAGCTGAATTTAGGAATCCATTTTCTCTCGTCTTCTTAAGTTCATTCAACTTTTTAAATAAATTTATTACAAAAAGTGAAGGTTAGTTTGTGCAGATTAAATACTTTCTTTTTACAACTCGAGATAAAATTTTGCTTCATAAATAAAACTTTTTTCAAAAAACTTAAATTCACCTTTTTTATACCCTTACCGTACCGTCCTCCGACTGAGATACTGCGTTAAAAAATTAAAACTGACATGCTTAAATCTTAAGAGTAGAAAAACATTACAAGCGATGTACTAAAAACTGAACACTAAAGCCAAAAAATAATACTCCCAACATTATTCTCAGAGCAGCAATACGAACTAGGATAATAGATTTATTTTCATTATAAGTAGCGTCACGTAAGAAGAACGCTAGCCGTTGACCTGCGCAATGAGCGGGTTTTAATTCCTGCTTTCTATTATTCTAACTACTATTCTAAAGTACTAAACTGTAGCTAGCAAAGTACGTAATTATATATAACAATTACTATAAAAAAATTGAAATTAAACAAAACCGTCGGTGCGCAGGTAAAAAACCAGAATTTTTCTTGCGTGACAGTACCTATAGTATCGGCAGTGCTTCTGATGTTGCAGGAGTCGATAGACGCCGTAATTACAAGCATGTACATTGTGAACAGCGTCGTCACTTTCTATGAGGTGACACCGCGGCCAAACGCTGGACTGTTCAGTTATGAAAAATAAAAGCTTGTTGCCATCAGGCAGGCAGTTTTATGTTAAAATAGTCTCTAATATATTTAATATTTTGGCTGTATATATAGTCTAGCACTTTAATGTAATTAACTTACCCGTGCTCTTTAGCTATCGTTACTTGTGATCACTGTTTTTATATCAAATTAATGCTATTTTAGAGTCGGAGACTAAAAAGTGTAGTAAAAACATTTTCAACAAATAGTCCACTTAATTTGATTGAAAACATTTTAAATTTCATACTATCGTCATGGCAGCTAAGTGGTTTGGAGTAGAGACTTGCACAAAGAGCACTGAAACGTAGTTTTGTAATGCTTTGTCTGCGTGACGTCGACAAAATGGCGGCAGGAAATTTTATTTCATGTTTTGAAAACATGCACGTTTGTAATATTATTATATTTATTCCGTAAAACAAAAACAACTTTCCCCAAACGAAACGAAACTTTTTATAGCTTCATAACGTATTCTGTGGAAGCTTGCGGTATATTTAATGATAAGTCGCCCCGCGGTTTCGCTTGCGTTTCTTCATTCAATTACGAGTCTAAGAACCCATTCAACGCACTTACGGGTTGGATTTTCAAAATCCTTTCTTGGTTCTTTTTACGTCATAAAAATAAAAGTTCCTCCAAGTCTCTAAGTCCAATGGTTTGGACATAGAATTTTTTTGTTAAGAGACTGTAAAGTGTCTAATGAGGTCCTAATTAGATCAAATCGTTTCTAATTAAGCCTTAATTGAATCAATCAATTTGAATATAGTTGAAAATCAGAAATCATAGAATAATACCTGTGTAATTATTTAATTATTTTAAAAGTATTTTTTTTATATTGTTACCTACAACAGTAATAAACTTTGATTTGGGGAATGAGGCCTAGAAAACTTCGCCCCTGTTCGATAGTCTAATCATACGTTTCAGGGAAGTTGATACATACACTCCTGAGTCTATATAATGCAGCAATAGAAGTGATCATTATTTGCGTAAATTTGAAAAATCACTAAAACAATCGGCTAATACAAACAAAGACAAACTGAAAAACAAAGACGTTAAATTGTACACATAAAACATACCTACCTACACAGTCGCAGTTCAGGTTACTACGAAAATATATTATATTACCATAACACTTTATTAACATAACATTTATTATAAGTTGTAACAAAGCATTCGAAATTTATCTGTAATGATGCTAGAATTCTGTTTATGAATAAATAAAAATAAAATAAAAAATAAAGTAAACTTCCGGAGCCAGTGCTACGTCGTAGCACCTCTACGAGATAAGTTACACCTGTCATGTAGTTAGATAGATATTTCGACGGCCTATTTGGTGTCTTTGCGAGTAATAAATACTTAAGAGATAGTCTTATGTAATTTGCGCGGATTACTATTGAGGAATTTGCTTTATAGATTATTATACCATGGTATTACCTCAAGCAATTTTCTGATACTAAAATGTAATTTAACTGGAGCCGCACAACCGTACAGCGTAGCAGGAAAAAAGATATTTTACGAGCGCTCAAATGAAGTACTAAAAGCGAAAAGAAATTAGATACGTTCGCGATTGGATGCCGTCCGCATATTTAATGGGTTCCGTAACCAAAGAGTAAAACGGGACCTTATTACTAAGCCTCTGGTATCTGTGTGTCTATCCGATCTATAAATAGATAGATAGATAGAATTCTTTATTGAAACACCACATTTTAGGAGCAATGTACAAGCACAAACTTAAAAGTTAAGTGTCACAAACAACTGTATCTTTTGAACCAAAATAGATGACCTACAGAAATTTTCACAAAATATACTATGTTATGATAGATTACTTAGCTAATAATAAAAATTAAGGGAGACCCCATAGAAAAAACGTGTTTTAATAATATTTTTCATATTATCTCATATTTCAAAAACGGTAATACATAAATACATAAAAATTTCAAATATGACAAACATTTAATTTCAGACATTTCAAACGTACATTAGTATTATTGTAGTATATATTCCGTTGTATAGTAGTAACATAAATTTAGCCAAGTGCGAGTTAGTCTTGCCATAAATATTTTCAATCACTGTTCATTTTAGTGGCTAATTTTATTTGGTCTTATCGTAAATGTAAGTACATGGGAACGGAACCATCGGTGCGCAACACTGACTCACACTTCGCCAGGTTTTTGACCATCGTAAACTAACGATGATATTCTTTAACAAAAGCCAACATTAAGATAAAAATTATCATATAATGGGTTACTCGAATTAATAAAGCTACTTCCTCATCTTCCTTTTATCATATAAATCTGTAGAAAATTTTGCTAAAACAGATCTGAAAAAGTTTGCTTCTTTAATGCTGCATTTATTGCGGATCTCTGAAAATCTCAATTGGAAGTCTCGAAAGTATAATTGATTCATTTCCATATACATTTTGGCAAAGTCAGATTGCTTCCACTTACAAGATTCACTGAAGATTTTATAACATTTAAATCAATTATAAATAAAAAAAATTTACCGGCAAATTGTCTTTATTTTTTAACTAAAAACTACAATGATGCAATAACTAATACTAAACACTACCTATTACAAAAAAAAACATTTCGACTATATACTGGCCGCGATGACCTATAGACAGTCCAAATGCTCCAGCCCACTACCAGTAGGTAGCGTACCCAACATGCTGGCAGCATTGCCCCGTTGAATTGCTATGCTGATTCTGCAGGCCTAGCACGGCCGGTGGACAACTTCTCCCCAGGGAGTAGATAACAAACTTATCCTCACTGTCACTTTATTCCACTCTGCGAGCACGGCCGCGACAGTGGAAAGCTTTATCCGGGGGATAAACGGCGGGAGTAGCGTTTTTAGATTTCTCTACCGTATTGTTGCCAGTACGAGAAAATTTAACTAAAATGACATTACATGCTTCAATATTTTGTTCAGTCCATCAAACCATCGATAATTGTTCGGCTAAATATACTGGGATTGAAGACAAAATATAAAAATTAAGAAAATATAAGGTTTTTGAGTCTGTGTCCTTGTGTTAATCAAAGAGTATGTAACGACTACTATGTATATGAGTGAGAGTAAGTGAGTAGTTTAAATTAAAATTTTATTTTGTTTGTAATATGAGCGGAAAAACGTGATTAATTATTGTGTAGTAGTTATATTTATATTTTTATATGTATATATTTTATAATAAAATATACTCAAAAAATATATGCATCATTTAAGTTAATTACGTGAATTAAATAATTTCCTTATTAAAACTAAACTAATAATTGTATTTTCACGAATATTTCGCTATGTATTTTTTTTGTATTGAAACTCATTTCCCGGGATTTAGAAGGGATTACTTGTATTCCGAATGCTTCTCCCGGTGTAACTTTCGCTCCAAAATTAGAGTTTCCGCGATTAAACATAGTTATAATAGGCACGCGACATTTTTGTGCCTATTAAAACACTTTGACTTCCTTATACCCACCTACAAGAGTCGAAGATAAATACTCTCTGCTTTATGTCAATTCAAGAGAATATTATCCACTTTCTTCCGAGTCCGTGCTCTGAAGCTGGGAGTAGCGGGATATAATGTCTATGATAATGTCAAAGGGAAATATTTCTTTCCTCTCCTCGTTGCCGTGCTACGTAAGGTGGATAGGGGGATTATTTTAACTGACAGGTGGAAAAAACCGGGGGAAAGACAAATTCTCTACATGCCGTGCTAAGCCTGCTGATATATATATATATATATATATATATATATTTATATACTTGATTTGAACATGAATAACTTATGTTCACGAATTTTATAAACATTATTGCCCCTCTGTATAAAAGTTTGACAGCTTGATGTTCGCACGTTCGTACACATTGAAGATTCTTTGTAACAATTCCAGACGCATTGCAGTAGGTGTTATAGAGTTAATTGCTTTCTTAGGACAGCTCCTTAAAAAACCTCCTACCTCCTTGTAATAGTTAACGTTATTCCCACTTTGACTATTCAACCTATATTCATATAAAAATGAGGTGTTGTATTACGTAGCTGTGAAGTTGTTTTATGAAGTTTATTTAGTTTTGTTTAATGAATGAGTTTATCATTATGAAAACTATATTATTTCCATGCAAATTTTATACTGTAATTTGAAGCTATTTAAACTGATTTTGTGATACTCTTTTATTATTTATAAAAAACCTTTTGTGCTTAATTCAAAGATTATATATATAATTAAGGTGATTTTTTTATTTTTTTACATTATATACTTTACATATAAGTAAAGATAAATATTCTCATCCAAGTCTCAAAACATAAAGAAAATAATAACTTTGAAAAATTTGAATACTAATAAAAGTCTTGACGACTAAAAATCTACATTTATTAGTTAAAATTTCAACAAGATTTCTCTTCAACATCGTAGAAAAAAACAGTCTCAACGAATTAAAAATTGTTTCATCTACAACAACAAACTTTTTTCCGAACTTTTTTGTCTTAAACATTGTTAAAAAGTTTAGTTAAACAATTGAATTAAATCGAGTTGTATATTCACCGGGCTTTCGAAACCATCAGAAATATTACTTTTAGAGATCCCTATTTTGACGCGAAGTATTTTTATTTTTAGGTTTTCCTCTCTTCAAGGCAGAGAAAACAACAGTTAATTATCGACAAGCATGGTATGTTTTCTCTATGCAAAAATATAATTAGGAATTAAACAAATTTGCCCTTTTATAAATTCTATCCCAATTTATTGATTTGCTTCGTTCCGTGTGATTAGTGACTTGTATCGCCCGTCTATTCCACTTCAGTTTAAAATCTATTTTATAAGACCTTCATACTCTGCTCTCTGATTGCTCGTCTTGTCACTCATTAGCCGCGTCAAGAAGTTTAGCCACGTTCTGACTTATGGAACAGCTTCGCGAAGCTGCACATGAGACATGCAGTACGAGCTTCGCCTGAGCCTGCCGCGGTCCGAGGCAAGCGTTGTCGGTTTTGTGGATGCTGGCTTTGCTTACTCAGGACGGTTGTCTTGTGCCTGCGTGGTCTCATAGCGACTTTCCATTCAACTGAGCGCTCGATGCTGGCTCATCCTTACCGTGGTTCGGCCTGGCCTGCTTGCCCACTCAGTACGCGGCCGTTCGCATTTTAGTGCATGGAGCTAAAACCTATAACATTTTAGTACCATGCTGATTACCAATTTTTTTTTCATTATAATTATGTAAACAAATTTAAAATCTTAAATAAATTTAAACCAAAAATTCAGCTATTTCAATTCTTACAACGTCAACAGAAATCAGAAATGAAATAACCACAGAGTAGGAACAAACCACATTAAACTCGCAGAACACTTTGTATAGGGCCCTGTAACTTTTTCATCTGATTATGAAAGGTCATTTCAAACAGAAGCTTTCCAACAATAACGCCCTCTCGACAATGCAGCTTTCTCTAAAACGCTGGAATTATTAAACTTTTTCAAATTTATAACAAAATTTTTTTTTTAAATTTGTTGTTGCAAGATTTTATTTAAGTGCTTCGCGGAGTAGAGACTTAGATCTGTACTAGCGCGAACGCACATTAGGTCATTGTCAGAGACTTTTTTGTTTTAATTTATGTTTGATTTTTAAAATATCGTCAAACTGCTGAATGTTTTAACTATAGATCCAATACTCATAATAATTTCTCGAAATATATTTAGGAGACTTTAGATGTTACTTACGTCTCTGTTTAAAAAAAAGGTGTTTGAAATTTTGGTCAATAAGGGTTATTTTACAACACAGGGAATCCTAGTGTAGAGACCAGAACCCGAATAATATCTACTGTCGCCTAAAATTATAACTTTGTTTTTGGTTTTTGATTAATACATATAAGTAAGGATCATATAGTTATCGTTGCTATTGTTTGCTGAAAATATATCTTAAATTTAAATCTTATTATACAATTAAGCATTGCATAAGTAAGAGTCGTCAGTCAACACTAGCCTGGAAATAGTTCTGAAAACATGTTGTCATCTTTATAAGTCTAAAAATAATGTACAAACAGAAAACAAAACAGAAGGATACTGTGGCACTCTGGCGCTGCAGTATACCCGTCCACTATCTTATTACTATTAGTAGGTAGGTAATAGGTCCCTAATATTGCATACTAAGAAACATAATACTTGTCAGCTTTTTACCTGCTTTGATTTAATTCATTTGAAACCAATAACATAGTCACTTTAATAATTGAAGGGGTGAGAACAAAAAGGGTTTAACTGATTTTTTTCACAATGGGTATCGTTGGATTCAGCGTGAAATTATCTTCAATAATACATTCTCAAAATACCGAAATGAGGCTTATATCTCGAGATTTTGAGTCTATAAACGGTTTATCTGTCACAGGAATACAATTCGCTTAGCATGTAAACATTATTATATTTATTTTATTATATTATATTTTTACAGTAATCATATGAATTAGTACTATATTTAGTATTTAAATTGAAACATTTTCAAGCAACTGAAACTTAGATAAACGTTTTCTATTATCTTATAAGTACTCTACATTAAAATGACGCCGTTGACGTTTAAAGTCAATTTTCTCGAAACTGTCAACTTGTCAGTTAAACCCTTTTTATTCTCAACCCTTCAATTATAACTCGTATGTAGAACAATGGAATTTCACTCAGCACCTACCGACTAGTTTACCTGTTGTTAGTATTACTATAATCTAACTGTTAATGTACCTACCTATCGTATATTTAAGGTTCTGTTTGTTTTTTCTAAGCAATAAAGATATTCTTGGTTTTGGCGGGAAAGCGAAAAAGATTGCGTCACCGCATTGTATTATTTTCCAAAACTTGTGTTATTTTCAGTGTTAGTGCATAAAATTGGTGGCATTCTATTCGTTAATTGCTGGACTACAGGCGTGAGTGTGGGAAAATGGTATAATGATGGTGAAACGTTTCTTTTCGTGTTGTTTCCAAAACTCCATAGAAGCTTCAAGTAAAGTTGCCACCACTTTACTAGGAGTATGACTTTGACTAGACTATGACTTGGCTTGATGACTTCGACTGTGACTTGATACATATTTGCGTGAAATATCATTAACTTGATAAATTATCAATAACTTAACACTGGCTAAATACACAAAAGTGTAGACAAAACAAAAAAAAATCTTATTACTATAAAAATTTGTTCCTAGTCGAATAAGATAACACAATAAATAAATATGCGGCTAAATGTGTTTTTGCTCATCACAAACACAGAAGCTTATCATTTATTGAACATGACAGCACGCAGAGCCCTCTCACATTGCAGCCGGGCAAAAGTTGCAGTTATTACTTTGTAAACAGCTCACAGGCTTCCCTGTAACAGTTTTATTAAACTTTTTACTTACTACATGAGCTTGCGCTTAAATTAATTCTGTATCGTATTGTACTTCTGAGCGATACAATCCCACTATAAGCTTATAAAGCGGTGTTACGAGTAGCTCATAATGGACAAAATGCTTTTTTTGACGTCAGTGACATGTCCAAATAATCATACAAAAAATGGTGTAATCAGAAAATGAAACGAAAAACAGGAATAACCAAACAAAACTTACCTAAGCTTTAGTTTTCTTTTTAAATAAAATTATACCATAAAAATTACTTTATGAACGTAGTTTTCTAAATTTTCAGCGATAATAACACATTTTTTTACAAATCAAATAGCGTTGTTCTAAAAGAATGACGAAATGAAATATTTATTCGATATCTACACTTCACGTAATCCATAAAAAACACTTCCATGCGCAGACCCAGTTTGACACCAAAGTATGATCTGCGATTTTCAACTTTAAACAGAGCGAGAACCCGTCAAAAAAACGTGTTATGACGCGGGCTTATCGATCCCTATCCTATAAAGACAAACCATTGCTTGAGGCGTCTATCCAGAGCGTCCCAATGTAAATGTCTTAGTTAAAGTGGTATTTACTCTAAATAATGTTGGATGTCACAGAGACCGTGAGGCTTCACGCAGACTTGTTTCAATTTATACTGAAGTTACTGAATACACTTTTGCCAATTGGGAAGCGATCGGAGTCACCAAATTTAAAATCTGAACATATTCAAGAGACATTAAGATCGTTACCATCAGATTTTTTTCTAGAATCTTCTTGTTATTTTTATTTATTAAGTTTTTATGGTTGGAGCACACTGACGCGACCTGATGCTCGCTATATTAATCGAATCGTTCCACGGCAGTCACCGCGCCGACGCAATGATGCGGCTTGCGACATTGGCTGTGCCATTGTGCTGCAACCTTTAAAGATGCATTATGATTTTTTTGTGTAAATACAATCAGCTTCAGATCTGTAGATGGTTATAATTGAAGAATTTACTTGCGTAAATTCAGATTATCAAGCAATTTAAAAACTTTGGCCCCCAACATCCATTTTATACAGATTTTTATCCACTATACGAAATATGGGAGAAACAAAGATCTTTCGTTATTTTAACCGGTTAATAAGAAATAGCAAAACTCGCGGTGAAAACTATATATTAGCTAACTGTATGTACCTATATTAATAACAAATATATCGCGAAGACGTCATTCATTCCGCCGGGCCCCTACTAACGACATTTTAACACACTGTATAAACAATACCGTCAAATTTATCTATCATAATCAAAGTTATATATATCAGTGGTTTACGATCAAGACTTAATGACACATAACACCGATCCCGCCGGTCGCATCAAAACGTTATTATTTTTCGCATAAATTCTGTGACGCAAAGCAAGTAACCCGGCTTTTTCACGGGGACATAAAAAACGCGTTTTTATGCGATAAAAGTGACAACAAGGACACTTATAAGTAATAAGCAGTAAGGATACTTGATACACGTTTTTCACACACAGTCCAAAACGCGCGATGGGCTAGATGTCCAACATAGTACATGCGCGTACGGCGTAGCGGCTTTTTGCCGGCTTTCCGCTGTTTGACATGTTCAAACAGCGGAAAGCCGGCAAAAAGCGCTCTTTGGGGAGGTCTAATGTTCAGCAGTGGATTTCATCAGGCTATTAATGATAACGTTTCATCTAGCATCTAGCTAAAACTCTTTATGGCACAACCTATTTTTAAAAAAGTATCAAAATCGGTGCTTTTATAATAGTTTTCACTAGTCAACATTTACTTAAAAGAAAACCTTGTTTGATTGTGATTTGATATTGGTTGCAGTGTGTATTATTCTTTTGAATTGTACATTTTGCCCTTACTGACTATAACGTGGCGATAAAAGGATGCTACGTTTGATTGCACCCTTTCAGACATAGGATGGGACGTCCAGTAAATGGTTTTAGAATAAAACATATAAAATGTACTTTAAAAGGATCCCTTGTTATTGGATCAGTGAGTCATTTGCATTGATTTGATATACTATAACGTACCGTGACTTTTGAACAGGTTTTTCTCAGAAAATTTTCGAGTCATCTGTTTTTACGTGAAAGTACATCAAATAAAAAGAACATTTTTACGAACCAGGGTTTTAGAGAGAGGCGGTCGAAATGGTTATTTGGTTCAATTACCAAATATTCAAAAAGCATTAAATTTAATCTACTTAATTCTAACTTTGCGTCTATAAAAGAACCACAGTAGCCTATTCCATTGTCATCTCTAACGTCATTAAAATACAGTTTATATTTGCAAAATCACACTTTCATCGTTTAGGTGTTCAGTGTTTTCATCACAGGGTTAATGAACTCTGTGGCAGAAACGTTAGGGTGAAATTCTGTAATAAATTTATCATATAACTAGCTGCGTCTTGCGGTATCACTGGAGTGGACTATTTGACAGGATACAAAGTTATGTCAGTATCATATTCAACTGAAACTGTTTGTATTTTATTCAACCTACTTCGGTCAGACGAAGATATACTTCTTCAAATATAAAATCAGGGATGTTACGGAGCTTCGGTTCCTATTCCGAAAAGTCGGATCTTCCGATTGATAGATGATAGACCTCCGACTCCGACTACGGTTCTGATTCTGACTCCGAAAAACCAAATTTGAAACCTCCGAATCCAACTTCGGTTCCGATAAAACCACCTCAGTTACATCCCTACATACAATCACGTTACTCAGTGATAGAACTGAAAAGTTCTATCAGTATGGAAGTTCGAATTCAAAAGAGGTCCTATATACTGTTGTATTTTTTAGTCTGCGTTATTTATAAAACTATTTGAAACTTTCTAATTTTTATTTCAAATTTTACATACACTTTCAGATTGATCCCACAGATGTGTCATCAAAATCTGTTGAGTAGTTTGGTTCTTAAATCAGAATAACTGTAAAAACAATATGAACAAGTGAGCAAAATGTTGGCCTCTACTTCGGCCAAAGAATTGAATTTTTAAATTTAATCTTTAATTTCAATTTTATTTTATTTTTTTAGCAGCATTGCCATTCAATGTGGCAATGCTGCCAACATATTGGGCACGTTACCTACTAGTATTGGTTTGTTAGGTTAAGTTTTATTTTTATTGTTTTCTTTTTTTTATTACTTAATAGTTTTTCGTTTTTCTCTAATAAAATCATGCCACTGGTAAAAATACATAGATGATGATATCGTCCACGGCAACTGAAGTCGTTTAACCCCTTCTTTGAAGGATATTAGTACCGTTTTACTGTGGTACTTAAACGGACTAAAACCGATGGTACCTTTTTGTTATCCGTTGCGCACTATACACACACATGCAATGTATAAACTTATTTATTTTTTATGCTCTCTAGTAAATCATCGTTTGATTACCCAATCACAAACCACTCGCACTTTTACCGAATCTGATGCCAGTTTTTTCTCACAGCCAACAATCTATTGTGCTGGTGCTGTCCGCGAATTCAATTTATCTTGGCTCTAAATTAAATAGCCGGCCGTCGAGCCATCTCGTCTCTGAGGCAATTCATCCTGCCCACAACCCACTGGAGGTTTGCGGCTTGTTTACTACTAAACGTATAAAATAATCGGGTTGGTTGTCGGTCTACAAGATATGAAAACTAGGTAAATTTATTTAGATATTTGACGTACACAAAACGCTCAAATTTCACATGCAGAAGAGTTTTTGTCATTTTCGTTGGATAGTTTCGTCGAGTGGTTCGTTCGGCGTTCGCTTAACTTTTATGATTACTCACATGTGATAAAGACTTTTTGAAACGAATTGGTCTTTGTAGTTCCCGAATCCTCACAAGGAATCCTAGTTAGGGTACGGGATCTATTGTATGGGATCGTCGGGCGTTATTTATTTATTTGTCCCTTACTATCGCGACTTCCTCAAATATACTCTATTTATTTATTTATTGTAATAAAAACGGTTACAAAGACCAATTATACTTACTACTAAACTATTAATTATAATATATTTAAAATTAAATGTCATAAATCAAATTCAAATAAGCACCAATTAATAATACATTGACAATACAGATCAAACATTTTCGCAATAGATCAAATACACATATAAAACAGTTTTCCAATTGTCAAAAAAGATATCAAAATCAGGGTTGGCGTCGAGGAGTGCATTGAGGTTCGGCATAAGGGTGTATGCTTTTTATATATGTTACTAATACGACTGTCCAAAATGCGGGCACTTTGGCACAACGAATCAGCATTGCAATTCAACGGGGCAATGCTGCCAGCATGTTGCGTACGCTAAGTACCGATAGTAGGCTAGAGCATTTAGACTGCCTATTGGTTTGTAGTAGTCACACCTAGCTAGTAGTTGTTATATTATTGTAGTATTTAGTTAAATAAAAATAAAGGCATTGCTCGTAAAATAAAATTTATACGATATCACAATATATTTTGGGTCTTTTTGGATATTTTTTTTTTCATTCTGTAGAGTATAGATGTAGAGTATACTGCCACATGAGTTTGGAAATAAAAACCAGAACTTAACAATAGATTACAGCAAATACAGTCATCGGAAACTTCTAGAAAATAGCTATTTAGGGTCTTACCTATAGTCGACAACAACACCTGATCACGTGTTATAAAAATACCCTACGGAACTTCTCAGTATGGAGCTAAGGCTCTTTTATAAGAATATCATTATATTTCAAGAATATACATAAAAATTGAAATTCCTTAAATTGAATTGGAATTAAAGGTTCATTCATCTGTTGCAACCGTAAACTCAAGTATTAAGGTACCATTCAAATTGAAAATTATGTCTACCACTTGGATTATCAAGTAAATTAGATATGGATTAAATATTTGAGTTTCTGCTACAAGCATTTCAAGAATCTCGAGGAATCGCATACATTCAACGGTCATCTAATATGTTTTTGAAGTAAAACTTCTTTACGCACGCTTTATCACCATCATCATCATCAGCCTACACTAGTCCACTACTGGACATAGGCCTCTCCCAAAGCACGCCACTGAGCCCAATTACGCACGCTTGACTTGCGGGTAAGCTGGTGAAGCGAACGGAAGTTGAGACTTATATGAGATATACTTATATTTCCCTTATTATTGGTTATTATTGCTTTTATAATGTATATAATGACTATGTTTTTGTGCTTTGGATGGAACTGTAACGTTGCAAAAAATTAAATAAATGAATCTGAATCTGAATTTTACTTCAGTTGTGTGGTCTAAAGCACACTCGTTTTTTTTATTTATTGACACGCCATCTACCTTTTCCCCCGTCGCTTTTCTTTTGATCTGGATTTGTAACCACCACAACTTTTTAGCTTTATAAAACCGTGCATTGTGACCACGTATTATAGTAACTTTGCTACAATTTTGCTGACGTGACGGGATGAAAGCGTTTCACAATGGTTGAGCGTTCTTTGTGCAAGTTTTTACTTGAAACCGTCTGCCAGAGTCAGTAAAACTGAATCGTTTTATTCCGTGAGTCCAGTGACGTCAGAACTACCTTAACTTTTATATCACGCGATGTTTATCACATGTCTGAAAATAGAGTTAAAAGTTCTTTTAACTCTTTTCAAATACAGAGTCAACCACAACTTCTTCAAAAAATGTTTTAAAATTATCTAAATATTTCAAGGCGCCTTGTACAGTAAGATGTCTATAGATAATTCTCCTTTTCAGACGGTTTTGCAATGCATGCTCTTCTTTAACAAATCTACTCGGTAGTAGATAAAATCATTTAAAAAAAATCTAATGATTCAAAAATCCAGGCTTTTCAGCATTTTAAAATCACCATAAACCTATTTTTATGATTTCAGTTAAAACCGGCTTACATTCCCTAATACTCTTTCAGCCTTATTAATAGACGGGTATTAGTCTCGGGTTAGTTACTTCAGCTTTTCTCCTTTTTTTGCTACTGGAATATTTAGCTGGATCGAAAGAGACAAAAGATGGTGTAACTAATCTAAAACTAGTTCGTGTTTATTAATAAGGCTGTTTGTGTTTAATATAATAGAGACAAAGAGATTGCCGTGGTTTAAATAAAGGAACCCTCTTCGTTTTTGTAAACTAATTAGCGGACTCAAAAATACTCAAACAAAACATTTTCCGACTATTTTTTTCTAGTTTCTATCTGAAAGCTTTTTGCCGTCGTTTTGTAATGGAAACACTATTATTGGAAACGCTAATAAAACTAGAGCACTTAATTGTTATTGTATTCCCTTCCACCAATTAAACAAACACACATTGGACTCCGAACAAATGAAAATAAAAAGTTTGTGTAGTGTTCGATGCAATTCGAACCACCTGTGTCACGAATTTATTTATTCCCGTATTTATATGGTATTCAACAATTTATTCCCAAAATCTTATTCAATTGAAATGTTAAGTCCTGAAAGTTTTTTTATTTTTCTTTTTGATATCAACTGATAGAATACTTATATACTTTTGGGATGTAAAAACATACTTAGAATACAATATAACACCCAGACACAGAACCAAACACCTATGTTCATCGCACAAATATCTGTCGTGAATGGCAATCGAACCCACAACCTACAGTTCAGAAGTATCAACTACCAACTGAACTATCAGGCCAGTCGCATATTTAGTATTTTGGTTGAAAGTTAATCGTTTTTGTGAAATTAAGCTAAAATAATGAAGAACTCTTTCTTTGTTATTACTAGCGGCCTGTCCCGGCTTCGCACGGGTGGACATTTATTTTTTAAATATTTTGGCATAAACATACAGTAAATATAGGATTTTTTTTACACCTGGGGTAACATTATTGTAGTTTTAGTAAGGATCTTTCTTTTTTTCTTGCATTCAAAATAGCCTATATCAATCAAGTGATAAAGTAGCATTCAAGTAGTGAAAGAATGTTTAAAATCGGTCTAGCACTTTTTGAGCCAATTCGTTACAAACATACTTACATACAAATCTTTCCTCTTTATAATATTAGTATAGATAGAATGAAACAATAAAAATTTGAAAAAAAAAAGAAACCATTGTGCGATCTTTGACCGGATGTTCACTCACTGTTCGAACCACCGGGCCGGAAACCTTGTCTCGCCGGCGTCCTATGTTCTTAGAAATACTATTTATATTCTTGTCTATGAGACACAAAAGGAGGCTTAATACAATTACCTTAATTGAATGTAGTAATGTTTTATGTCTTTTTGTTTAGGTACGATAAAGACAAAGCCTCAAAATCTAAAAAACCTTCATCATTCAGAATCATTGAGTCAGAAAACACTACGTTCCAAAGCGTAATATTGTCTAACTCAAGACATTCCATTCAGCATAATTATTTTATGTACCTACAGGAACTCACTGCTGCACTAGAAAATAATACCTACGTATTAAAGTATAAATTTCAAAAAGTTTCCTAATTGGCTTTCCCCGTATAACCCATCTACTTCAATCCTTGGTTAATGGCCTTTGACCTAGCTTGCATAGCTCGCAATGCATTGCATCTAGTGGTTATTCTATCCGAAATATTTATTGCTTTATTAAACTCGCTTGCAGATGTAATAATCTTTTTAAATGATTGAATGATATTTACTCATTCTTTTTCTATTTTCTAAATTTTTATTTTGTCATAATTATGTACAGACATTAAAACAGGGATTAAATAGTAATTAGTATCATATGATATATATATGTCTGGGAAGCACCGTTCCCGCTGGCATCGTCCCTAGTTGCGGGCTTGGTGGGCGTCATTGAGGTAGGATGCGAGCTTAACGGGGGGCGAGTTGGCTGGACTGCAGTCGCGACCCCTACTCGCCCCCGTTACGGCGGACGAGGTGCTCACGGGGGGTTTTAGTGGGTTCGAGTCCCGCATACCCATTTTATTTAGTTTTGTAACACCCCAACCAAGAGCTTCCACCAAATGAAACTAGATGGCGTTCTCAACCCTTAAAACACGCAAGCGTTTCATTCACGAAGTATCAAGGGCCACCTCACAGAAATAAGTTTTGTTGTTCTCATCAGCCAGTATTATAGCTGCATGAAGGCGCTTCCACCTCGTTGGGACACCATCTGAACGCCATAATAACTGCTTCTTACGAGTCACCCAATCGACCGCTTCCACCTCGCTGGGACGGCCGATCTAGTAATATTGACTCCCCATGCGCCCTCTTATACTGGCGCCCGTACGTGCGGCTCGAAAAAACATCGTCGAGTCAACCCATAAAAAGTGAAGAGGTCAAACCAGGAATCGGATGAGCGACGAGTTTTACGCAACAGACGCAAGTAACTTTGCTATTGGTGCAGTTTTGGTGCAGGGGGAGGGTGAGAACGAGCTTGCCTTCCCGAACACTAACACATCCATTGGTGTATATCATGGATCAGCACTACGTATCTTCCGAAATGCATATGGGGCAGATTTGCCCAAGCCAGCGCAGCCCATTCGGAAAAGAGGCCGTCCCCGTAAAAACTAATGCCACGCATGAAGATCTCCTGTCTTTCTCGTCGGGTCGACATCGTAGACAGAGGGGGAGACTGTAACACCCCAACCAAGAGCTTCCACCAAATGAAACTAGATGGCGTTCTCAACCCTTAAAACACGCAAGCGTTTCATTCACGAAGTATCAAGGGCCACCTCACAGAAATAAGTTTTGTTGTACTCGTCATCCAGTATTGTAGCTGCATGAAGGTGCTTCCACCACGTTGGGACACCATCTGAACGCCATAATACCTGCTTCTTACGAGTCACCCAATCGACCGCTTCCACCTCGTTGGGACGGCCGATCTAGTTCTAATAGTGTTGTCCACCCTGTTGTAATCTTTCAAATAAAATCAGTGTTCTCTCTCGAAACTTCTCTCTCTCTCATTCGATTCCCCGTGCGCCCTCTCCTTACAGTTTTCATTTAATTTTAGATAGTTTACACAATGATTTTTAATTTACACACTTTGAGCAGCGAATTCGGGGCACCAATCTTACTTCACCAGCGATCCAACTCGATCGGTCTGGTCACCTCGCCTCTTCCGAGCAATCTAACTCAAGAAAAACAATCTGCACCTTAAGTAAAGTTGGCGCCTCGATCTCGCTCGAGGCACGTGCTCTGCTCTGATTGGTTGCTTTGTGAATTACAGTATTTACAACTTTTATTAGATTAGTAGGGGTTTTAAGCAATAGGAAAATTTAACAAATAAAATTAATTTGAATAAAGAATTTTGAAAGTAATTAAAATATAATCAAATAATATTGAGCATTATGCATGCAAACAGCAATCAACTGGACTACTAGCTTCCTCCGACATATATATAAGTTATTTATTATTAACATAACAAAGATTAAGGATGTTTTGGTGTACACATATCTCTATTATTAAATTCTACAGACAACAAAAAACAGCGAGTTTATCAGATTCAAAAATGGAGGGACCTCACACACAAGGAGGAGACAATTCACTTACGATATTTACAATCAATTGTTTGGTTATTTATTCTTAACATAACAAATATCAAGGATTTCTTTTTCTGTACACATATCTTTGATTATTAAATTCTACAGGCAAGAAAACAGGCATTTTATCAGATTAAAAAAAAGGAATAAAGTCTAATACGCCTACATATCACACGAATAGAAATAAACTTTGTTAACACGTAATAGGGTTTCAAGAGACCTCATTATTCACTTACGATATTTGCGATCAATTGTTTGGGTTCTCATGAAAAAACCCTCCGTAACGAGGCGAAAAGTGCCTTTTCACGCTCATTTTGTAGACCTCCTTTCAATAGGTTATCAATGGAGATCTTCCGCTCTGCGAAATATGAGGCTTATTTTGCGAAAATATACATGTACACAGTATTTTCGTACGTAACAAGAAGGTTTTGTTATCGATAAAGAGGGGGTTGTACAGATGTTACGAAGCCGCTTGATAAAAAAGAATAAGATGTGAATCATAAAGAAATAAAATCATAGAACGCATCTTAACTGAGATCTTTGCAAATACCTAAACCATTTTCATATAAATCAACATACTCATTTTACACGACATATTACCTTTCTAACCTTATTATGAGAACACCCATGTTAACTTCACATATATTAAAAATTAATTAAGTATCGAGCACAATTTAGATTTTTTCTTAATTGACATCGTCGTTGTTTTCTATTGTTATACTTATTACTGTCCCTAAAGTATCCTTTCAAAATTATGCATTCTATTTCACTTACAGTTTAGCTCTCGATTCGGCTAAGAAGTAATTTTAATGAATGAATGATAATGTACGGCGAATAATCCTTTTTTTCTCTTATGATAGCTGCCATTATTTGACGGAAAATTAAATTAAACGCGTTTATACTGCGGGCCGCGACTGTCGTTGCGTTCAGTGTGCTCTGGCCCCTAGGGGTGAGCCACCCGTGATCCAGGTGGGATGTCATGACGCGTGCCCTATCTCTGAAGGTAGAAGCCGTGTTACTTGTTACTCGTCGTCATATTGCCGTCGTGAGCCCTAATTAGGATGTTTCATACATCTAAACGATGAAGTGGGCGTTACTTTATTATTATTTATGAACCAGCTTTTGCGTAACGTATTTAATACCGCTTCGAAGCATAATGAGCACGACACTCAAAATTTACAAAACACAAATTATTTGTAGGTCGCGAAAAACATTTCCAGAATAAATAAAATAAATATAAATGTTCAAAAAGAATTGATGGTGTCTCAAGATATTTTCCGTTAGCGTAAATGCACTTTTTTAATTTTCGATGATGAGTAAGTATGAAGGAAAAGAAAGAATGTATAAACATTCTTAGACGATGAACATTAGTGCAAAATAATGATGTTGCAACAAACACAATTGTAGGTCGCGAAAAACATTTCCAGTATGAATAAAATAAATATAAATGTTCAAAAAGAATTGATGGTGTCTCAAAATATTTTCCGTTAGCGTAAATGCACTTTTTTAATTTTCGATGATGAGTAAGTATGAAGGAAAAGAAAGAATGTATAAACATTCTTAGACGATGAACATTAGTGCAAAATAATGATGTTGCAATAAACCACCGATTGAGAGAACTGTATTAATTACCACGAATAATAATGCGAATGCGCGTTATAAATATGAACTCTAATTCTACATAATTATGGAGTAATCTATCTCTACATTGTTTTCTTTACTATTGTGCTGGAGAAAATTGAATTGTGTTGTTTTTTAATAACTTCTCTACGCTTAACATGATTGACGTCTTAAGTATAAAGGCAATTTACTTGCCTACTACCTGTGGATTCGAAGAAATAAATAAATATTCTCTTGTGAAAAAGTAAAAACCCAACGTATTTTTCTTAAGCTAAGCAGAATTAAGATTTATGAGTTGCTAAGAAAGATTTATGAGTCTCAAATTATTAAATGTAAAGCAAACTATATTAGACTAGTGTGATATTATAAGCATGCACCATTTTAGACTTCGTCAGGTCCTCACCTTCCATCATGTGAGATATTGTTCTATGCTTTATCTATAAACGAAAAAATGTGAACATTTGACACGGGATTTTGGCGGGAAAACGAAAAAGATCACGTCACCGTATTGTATTATTTTCCTAAACTGTGGAGCAAAAACAAAAACAAAAACGAAAAAACTGTTTTTTTTTACAAATTATATAAAATAGTAAAGTCAATTTGAATATTTTGTAATAACTTTTCCTAGTAAAAATAATCTTGACTGACAGTTAGAAATCATGTAAAGGTTCCACTCTTCTAAAACGGGTTGTAACCCTAAAAGTCAGCAATGACGGCACACTGCTGTTAAACTTTTGGGTGTTGTATTGTATTCTATGTATATATTTACAAAAAAGTCATCATCATCATCATCAGCCTGTGTTAGTCCACTGCTATACATAGGCCTATCCCAAGGTACGCCATTGAGCCCGGTCTTCGGCTCTTCTCATCCAATGACAAAAAAGTATTTAAGTATAATACCAGTTATCTGGTTCCCATAGTAAAAGCTTTGCTTATTTTGGGGCTAGATGGCGCTGTGTGAAATGTACACATTTTTTTTTAAATTATATTTACTTGACTTTAGGTTAGTAAACAAATTAATGCATTTTTTTCTTCATGTTAGTGATAAAACGGCTGACATTCCTAAATTGGAGTGACTTCTAGCATAAAAAGATGCGAGTGAAAATGGCGATATCGCGTCATATTTTAACTTTATGTGAAATGTCTGTCACGAATATTAAATTATGTTGTTACGTTGGATCTTCAGAGGCAAAAGAGCGTTCATTTTCTTTGAAGGATATATAATATATTTCATAGGAGCGACTGTATATACCCATCACCCATGTACTATTTTACGTCTCTCTCACTAGACCAGTAATTCAAATAACTACCTATAGTATATAATTTTATAAGTAATTGTTTCTATTTGCAAAGTCATCATCATCAAAATTTTTGTTCTATTATTAGAGTTCTGACTCATAGGCTATTCACGTATATTCGTTTCTCGTATTATTTACAAGAATGCATTCGTACTCGCAACTTACCTATTTTTCAGAAAAAAAGTCGTCCATGTTTACCCTGGTAATAAAAAAAATCATTGTGCATAATTGTATCCAAATCAGTCAAGTCGTTTTGCCGTCAAGCGATACAAACAAACAAATAACCATTCACCTATATATAATAGCGATTTTGTGGTACAGTCGATAACCGTACAGGGCAATAAAATTTGGAACGAGCTTTTGAGCACACGGTATAGATAAGTAGGTAAATAATGAAAACGGAATAATCAAAACTTCCAAGGTCAGTGCCCTGCGCGGTCATTGACCCGTGAAAACAGAACAATAGAATTACTTTTCGAATTTCAAAACGTGATAGAGACTTCCGAAATCGACAAATAAACTTCTCGCGATTTCACAATTGTTTTTCACGCGTAGATATTTTTATGACGGTTCGTTTGGCATATTAGTCTAATTATTTTATTTTCCTTCTTACAGTGCTTATCTCAAAGATGACTTCGCAGTTCTACCGTATTTGGAAGCTGGATTTAACAGGGTAAGACTTTAACTCTCTTCAACATTTAGACGGTTCATTTAAAAATTTAATATTTGTCTGTTTGATTGTGTGATTTTCACACCAAAACAGCTCCACCGACTTAGAAATTTTGGACAGAGATTGTTTATAATACTAAGACTCAATAAAAAATACTTTTTGTCCCAAAAAATGAGGCCTTCTCTAGCTTTTGCTAGGTTACTTTCTAATAGATACCTTTACAGTTTACTCAAAATACTAAGTAAAAATTTATTCAACAGAAACATTGATATGTACAGGCACTCTATAAATAAAAAGTTACAACTAATAAAAGACTATTTACATATAAATATGCCATCCAAAGACCCTAAGTTAAATTTATTTAACGTTTTTGCCTTATCTGTTTTTACCAATTAGTAAGACTAAACATTCAAACGTTTGATTAATAGCTCCCAAGAGTCCAAAGTAAGTATTACATTTTACACCTCCATAAAACGTTGCTTTTTATGCCCCGACAAACAATTTTCACGTTTTTCTTATTGGTCAATAAATTTTACTTCGGCTTGTTGTTAGTTGGTTGAACTTGCTAAAGCTCGCGACTTTGCTCGAGTAATTAATTTTCCATTGCTTAAAAATTCCACTTTTATCAATGACTAGGCTAGCGTTTAATCACGGTTTCACCTTGTCTAGTAAATACCTATTCACTCTTGTCTTCAAAAACACCACGCTGTACTTTTCTGAAAACCTAATGTCCCTAAATCTTATAATCCTATAAAAGCCATACAAAGGTCGATTTAAAAACAAAATACATTCTTTTGCTTTCTGAAAGCTCCCGTAATTATTGTTAAAACTCGGTTTATATTATTTTATTATCTCTTTACTTACAATGTAATCGTGTTCTTCAGATATGGTGTACTTTGCAAATTTATTATTTTACGAGCTTCTGCCCGCAGCTTCGCCCGCGGCGTGGCCTATGGGAAGATAATTCAATCACCCATTTCACCCTCTTAAGGGTGGAATTTCGAAAAATCCATTCTTAGCGGATGCCTGCGTCATAACATCTACCTGCATGGCAAATTTCAGCCCAATCCGTCCATTGGTTTGGGCTGTGCGTTGATAGATCACTATGTCAGTCAGTCACCTTTGAGTTATATATAATTAGATTAAGAGAATTTCGAAGTAAGACTTACTTCGAAATTCTCTTCAACGATTTTGGAAATAAAACTCTATAAAATTTATATTAACATTAATCTTTGCTATTGAATATATGAAATTGTCTGTCAACTTCTTGCAGACGAGACCTGCCACGCGGGAGGGTGAGACAATATCATAAAATAGCGTTTAAAAACAAGAACACATTCTTTTTTTACTTTACAAGAATATTTAGAGAAGAAGCGTGCCTTCTCCATGCAAGTCTTGTTACTGTACTATTACTACTATTATTTTTATGTGACCTAAGTACATGGTTGCTAGAAACATATCTCAGAACACAAAATACAAAGATACCTACTTTAATAATCTACAAGCTCCTATTGGCTGTATTAAATTGTTGAATACGAATGAGTGCGTTTATGTAAATACATAAATAGGCCACTTATGTCTCCCACAATGGTTCTTGTACCATCTGTCCCGACTGTACAATGTACAAGCTTACAGTACATCAGATAGAGATTTCTAAAAGTAATGTTGATAACTTCATAGACCTATAAATAAACTCGAACAACTCAAGGACACTAAGAAAATGTTTTAGACCCTTAATGGGTAATTTAATGGGAATTTTTTTTTAAATTTTCTTAGGTCAGTTTTAAGTCCGCAATGCTTTATCTTATATAAACATTACAGAGAAGGCATCACGTTGTCAAACCAGTCTTCCAATAGTGAGAGTTATCCCTCAGTTTTTGATGGACTTGGAATACGCTGAGTTATAACTCAACATGCCGCTTTCATTCACTTGAAATCCAACCCTGTCCTTGACCTGTCTCCTTATAATGAGCTAGCGGAGACGAAAAGTTTCCCAAGTGCGACCCGCCCCCGCTTTGAACTCGACAGCGATTGACTATCAAATAGAAAAGTTTCGTTTGCCCCGTCGATATTATAAAAGTTAGGAACATCAATTTGTACGGCATACACCTGCGGTCAAATACACGTGCAAAAAAAATATAGAAAAAATTAAGATAAGAATTAAAATATGTCTAAGGCATAAACGAGTGTGATTTAGATCACACGACTGAAGTAAAACGTCTATACGAAACGTAACCCTCTCTATTTCTATCTTCAGTAACTTATATCTCCGTGTCAACTTCCGTTCGCTTCGCAATATCAATTTCCGTAACACTCTCGTCACACATTCACCAGCTTACTTACTTACTCTCCAAGTCAAGCGTGCGTATAAAAGTTTTACTTCAATTATACCAATTTAGATAGTTACACAACAATGAAAGTTTGTGTGCATTTCTTTATGGCCACAGTAGGGATACGCTTGAATGGATTTTGATAGAACATGGTGTGTAGATACTTTAGGGGGGCGTATTTTTAACGCGCGGATGACGCATGTTTCCCGAACGCGCGCTCGCGGCGCTGTAGATGACCAAAAAGCTGATCGTATAAGCTATAAGATCGTATACGCTGATCGCATTTGTATCGATTCAAACGCGCATATTGTTACCTCAAAATTTCGTTATTTAAAAACTGTTTTTTTATTATAATAGTCTATCAGATTGGTTTCTATAGTAGTTTATTCGGGTAGGTTACTTTTTCAAAATAACTGATAGAAATCGTGTAAAAATGAAGTGAAACCGCGGGGCACAAGTAGTAAAGTATATATATAGTCAAATATCAAACAGAGGCGTGTACAATAACAATAACTGATGACCTTGTAAAAGGGTTTCCCTTTTCAACGTAATCAATAAATTGGTCCCAGGCACTCATTATATTGTGTTGGGTTATACTCGTAATTAAATCTCTAATTGAAACCAAGTTCATTATAACCAAAAGTTTTATAGAGATAATAAATGAGTAGTGTTTTGTTTCACGTATAGTCAAAGTCAAAATTTGATTGCAAATAAACTATTATTAACACTTTTACAATTCTAAATGACACTACGTACTTTAAATTAAGTTATTGTACTAAGCATATAAAATTACAAATTGCTTATTTTCAAATATCATATAACAAGCCATTGGATACAATATGCGAGTTTGAAAAAAGGAACTTCCCTTTTCCGCTACTGATGCATCCGGCACGATGCAAAAAGAAGAAGGATTTGTAGCTTTATTACTGAAAACTAAACACCCATTAAAAATAGCCAAATATCCCTATATAAAATTCTAACTGTTTTAGGGATACAAAAAGTTAGTAAATTAAATAAATTAATATCAACCAATAATCAATAATATAGAAATAGAACAACTACTTCATTTCATAACATAGCTGTATATATATAGCTAGTCTACTAAAAAAAAGTAATAAAATTAAGTCGGCTATCACTCAAGTACCAATGAATAGAAGTACTCCCGTCGGAAAGACGAGTCTAGAGACGGCCCCAAACACTTTAATTTAGAAGCCTTTTTCGATTGAGTCAATATTAAAGGATTCTGATGAAAAGATCTTTTTAACCTTTTAACAGAGCTAATTTATATCCAATATTTGAAGGAGCCGGCTTTATAAATAGCTACATTAAGAGTTATTATATATAGGTATACAAAATCGACAAATAATGGCTGGAGCATTTGGACTGGAGCATTTTTGTCTATAGGTCATCGCAGCCAGTATATAGTCCAATTTTTTTTTGTAGTAATAGGTAATGTTTTTTATTAGTTATTATATTATTGTAGTATTTTGTTGAATATACATTACTAATAATCATTCCCATACATTTACCATTTGATTGAAGTAAGTAGAGCTGTACCCAATCAAGTGTCTCATAATAACTCACCGGTCCGGATCGAGGGACATAAAAATGGTCTCTACCACATTTATACCCGAATATGGACACCGAATAAGATGGTTTTATTACTGGAACGCAAGGTTACAGTCAAGTATATTAAAGCCATCAGATATTACTGAAAACTGTACAACATATGAAAACTTTAATCACTATATATAGGTATACAAATTATATCACTATATATAGGTTTATATTTGAAGTTGAAGTTAATGGAGCAAGATCATCTGGTTCTATCACTAAAATGGGGGTCCCGCAGGGTTCAATACTAGGACCATTCTTATTTTTGGCCTATATTAACGATCTTCCATTTTTTGTAAAGAACCTATGTGATATTGTTTTGTTCGCAGATGATACGTCTCTTATTTTTAAGGTTGACCGATCTATTAATGATTTTGACGACGTTAACAAGGCAATTTCACTGGTTTTGAACTGGTTTACTAAAAACAATCTACTGTTAAATAGTAAGAAAACTAAATGTATTAAGTTTTCGTTACCTAATGTTAGGGGGTCTCCTACAAATTTATTACTGAATGGTGAGCCATTAGATTTAGTACAATCTGTCACGTTCCTTGGCATAACTATAGACTCTAAATTACAGTGGGGTCCTCACATATCAAACATTGCTGGTAGATTGAGCTCTGCTGCATATGCTGTGCGTAAAATCAGACAGTTTACTGATGAAGCCACTGCAAGATTAGTATACTTTAGTTACTTCCACAGTATTATGTCATACGGCATCTTACTGTGGGGTAAAGCCGCGGACATAAAATCAATTTTTGTCTTACAGAAAAGAGCAATTCGTTCCATTTATAACATGAAATCCCGCGACTCTCTCAGGGAACGATTTAAGGAGATAAATATTCTTACAGTGGCTTGTCAATACATTTACGACAATTTGATGTACACTCGCAAAAACATTAGCTCTTTTCCCAGATATTGCGATATTCATAACTTTAATACTAGGAACAAAAATAAATTGAAAGTTCCAAGATTCAGACTGCAGAAAGTTAATGGTTCATTTATGGGAAACTGTATACGCTTTTATAACAAGTTGCCCGACGGTATCGAACAATTGTCAATGCGTAAATTTAAATTATTCATAAAGTCAAACTTAATGAAAAAAGCCTATTACACAATAAATGATTATGTGTCGGACAAAAAAGCTTGGCCTGAATATCCCAAGCTTAACGGTATGTAATCTTAGGTACTTTGCCTATTGCCTATTCCTATCTATAAATTCAGTTTCTATTTGTAATGTTTATAATAAGATAATCACGGTATTTTTCTTGCACCGGTGTGACGTGGTGGTTATTTTTGTAACATATTCATTATCTCAACTGTAATGAATTATATACATTGTAAAAGACAGTAGAAAGAAGACAAAAACATCACTGTAAAGTTTCTTGTAGCTTCTTCTTTACAGTTGTAATCGAAGCTTCGGATCAAAGTTTTCAATTCTGCATTGTGCCGGATTGCTTGCACCAGTAGTGAGAAAGAGAACTGCTTTTTTTTTCAAACTCATATATTGTAATGGGCTTGCTATATTATTTGACAATAAGCACTTTGTAATTTTATATGCTTAGTGAAATAACTTAATTTTAAGTACCTAGTATAATTTTGACTTGTAAAAGTGCTAAAATTAGCCTATTTGCAATAAATCTTTTGACTTTGACTTTATACAAAATTGTCAATAATATGACGCGGAGTTCTTGATTAAGAAACTGTCAAACAAATTAATAAAAGATTTTGATATTACAGAAATCCTTTATTATGATCTCATTATTTTACAAAATATAAATGTTTGTGAATAACCAAAATCCTGAACAATGACTCTGTAATATAATCATTTGCTATGAAAGCAAATGAAAACGCTGCCGTAGAGATAATTTATGTAATAAACATATCTACTATATTCCATAACCATAATGTCTCAAGTACCTACGCTGCGTCATTAATTCATACCCGTTAATATTCTAAAACAGATATAACAGATAAATGCTAACACCGCTGGGATCATACTGGGCATGATCTGGGTAGATAAACTTGATTCGCGCGTTGGGATGGCGATGGTGGGTTGTGACCGCTAGACTAATTTAGCTCGGGGCAGTCCCGCGGTTTGCGCTTCCAGCGAGCCACATTTTCCTGAGTATTGCTGACTGGGATTGATTGCACATCACACACAAACGAGTAGAAGCGTCCAATGAATGTGAACACATTATGCAAACGCTTCGTGCTAATAGGATTTTTCACTGCGATGCATAAAGTGATTTCTATCCTATAAATTGATTTGTTTTTTTTTTCTCTTTAATAACTAGATAATGTTATGTGATTTTGATGATCCTATAAAAAACCATTCTTGGGAAAAAGTCATCGTATCCTATGGACATCTCAAGACGTAGACACATCGTGCTACTAAAGTCATTGATATATAAATATATTGATGATATTAGGTTTTTATTAAGTGTGTATTACGAATTGTTTCTATTTATATTGAATATTGGCAATAATCCAATCAAACATTGATGCTATTCGTTCCAGGTGATGGTAGAGACTCTAGGCTCAACAGCATGGTGCGCCGAGGTGTTGCAAGCAAGGGCGGCGGCGGCAACGTCGCGGGCGCAGATCGGGGCCATGGCAGCGCTGGCAGCTGCCACCGATCGCTGCCGAGACCTAGTCGCAGTCACCGATGACCAGCAGAAGATACTTGTTAGTTGACAATGATTACGTTTCCAGCTAGAAATACTGGGACATAGATATTTGGTCCTAATTGTTCTATGGAACGAATTGAGAAAGACACCCCCAATTGTCCGATGACGACAACTAATTGAATGACCTTATCCCACCCTCAAATAATTGATTGTGTGGATCTCTATAGCAGGACAAATAAAGAAAACCACACGATACCATCTGTAAATTGTGAACATTCCGCGTCTTCGTAGGAGGCCACTTTTATAGTACGCACTGCGATAGAATGGAACTCTTCATGTTACTTTTTCCCTGAAAACTATAATTTGTACGCCTTCAAGGCTTGAATGAATAGGTTTTCGTGCTACAACTTTGGCCGCACCATCAAATCATGGCGTTGGCCATCAGGCGCTAGTCGCCAAACGTAGACCTATTGACTATTAAAAAAAGCAGTTCCATAGAACTAAGAAAAATCGACGGCCAGTGATATAGCTATAGCTGTTTATCCTTACCTGAAGTACTCTCCTGATTTTATAAGTCTAATATCTCAATGACAAAACTAGGACAAAAGCGAAAAAAGTCTAATATAAACGATTAAATCTACGTACGTCAGAATAAAAACTAATAAATATAATTTATTGCAAAATAAAGACCAAAAAACTGGGTAAGTACAAATAATATCTCAACATCCCTCCAGCTCACCAACAAGGCCTGGTGCCGGGTGCTGGGCTGGCGTTCAGAGGAAGGCCCCAGGCCTCTATCAGAAGCCGGTGGCGGTGAAGCCCTGCGCCTGGCTGCGAGTGGGGCGCGGGACTGGGAAGCGCCGATCACACTGCGGCGTCGGGCAGCGCCCGACCCCATCATGCTACCTTGCCGCGGAGCTACCATTGGCCTCACCAGGTAACAATACAATAGGTTTATTAGGCTACTTAATGCGTACAGCTTTACACGCGTGAGCATTTACGTAAATTGAGATGATTAAAAGGTATCCCATATTCTTCCCTATAACGTTCAAACTGTCAATAGATTTCTTTAAAATCCATTGAATCATACTGTCCTACAATGCATTAACATTAACTTTAACTATCCAGCGAGGTATAAGAAATGTTGTAAATGAGGTTTTAGTTCAACTTTCATTACGTCTAGACCAAGAAGTTTTAATTAAAATAAAATCTTGCTTTCGATGGGTCTACGTTTGACTACATCCTGGTGGTAAGTGACGATGAGGTCAAGGGTGAAGCACGTTTATCCAGAATAGGAAGGAATAAGAAATGTTCTCGAGAGATCTCTACTATAAGATCTCTACTTTAACGGGATCGGGACATGCTGTTTCCGGTAAGCTTGTATAATTACGTTCTTAAACATTTCTCGTATTGCAAATAAACTTTATTAAAAGATAATTTTATATAACCTTAAAAATTACCTCGATGAGTCAAGCTCAAAAATATTCCTGTAAAATACAGAATACATTTTATCAAGTTCAACTCAACCTTTCCAAACTTTTAATTATGTAGAAGATGCTCCTAATTCCTCAAAAATAACAAACCATTTTCGATTAATCACGGAGACTCCCTACTTATACAAATACTTTCTGGAATATTTTTTATGCAAGTAGGTAAGTGTCTCTACCATTTTTTTAAATAAATTAAACGTGGTTCAATTGATTAGCTTCGACGTAAGCAAACTAAATCGAAGACATAAAACTGGTTAAGCGATAATTGCAGGGACTTCTATAATAGTAAGTAAATTAAATTAATAAATAAATATCTGTGGACATTGCACACAGCGCCATCTAGCCCCAAACTAAGTAAAGCTCGTACTATGGGAACCAGATAACTGATACAATATTTAGATACTTTTGGTTTGTAAATACATTCATAGAATACAATATAATGCCCAGACACAGAACAAAAACCTATGTTCATCGCACAAATGTTTGTCCTGGGTGGGAATCGAACCAACAATCTACAGTTCAGAAGGCAGAATTACACCAACTGAGCTATCGGACCAGTCAGTTTATTAGTAAGTCTAATAAACACCTGTATCTAATTGAAAGCAGCTCGCATTTTTTACTCTTGAACTCCTGACTGAGGTGCTGAAAAATATATACGGTTCTACATACAGAGTGGACCAAACCAATGGCCCCAAGGAAATTACCCTAAATATAGGAGTTACCTAATTTTACTCAAAGGAAACATTCCTTTATTTTAAGAAATAAAAACAACTGCATTTACAGATGTTCAAGTACGAGTCACTTATTAGGTAGTCGAACCCGCTACATGTAGTAAATATATGTAAAATATTATATATACCAATATACCGGTCGATCATAAGCAGAGACTTTATTATCTTTGATCATAAGAAACAAATCTCTTAAGGAAGATTTGTTAAGGATTATTATTAAGGAACAAATCTCTTAAGAGAAATAACAATAGGAAGGAAAGAATAGGAGAGATTTATTCCTTATGGATCTACCAATGCAAATTGCAAACGTTTATGCATATATACAATTTCAATGTGGATAAGTCTAATAAACATTGTATTTAATATGAAGAAAACCATGATATTCAATCGCAAAGAAAACTAGTCGAATTGGTAAATACAGTTATGTATTTAAATTAATTAATGTTATATTATATATGTACCTACCAATAAACATAACCAAAGAGAAACAACAACTTGTTTGTAACGCTCTTTTAGAAGAGGAGGATATATCATTTTTGTTCGTGAAAGATGTTGAAATCACGAATACACTTCATGATTCTTTAGATATCAATAGGTTAATATTTAATACATTTTTTTTTAAATTAAATATTATGAAAAGTGTCATTCAACCTATACAGGTTGAATGACACTTACTTCTGTAAAAAAGTTCTTGATAATTGAGCGTTGTCGGCGATCCCATTACCTGCCATCACCTACTTGTAAGCGATCCAGTGGTTCCAATAAATCTTATTTGTTCGGAATTGCGTTTTTTCCCCTACCTCGCCAATGCCCTTTTTCTTGAAAAGGGTCGTAATTAGTCTATGGTTGATTAAGTAAAACATTGTGGTGACTTTTAACATTTGGTCATCATCAGCCCGATGATAATGATGAGTAAATATTAATAAAAATGATTAATGATGAGCAAATATTAATAAAAATGATTAATGATGAGTAAATATAAACAAAAATTATTAATACTAGCAAATATTAACAAAATGATGATATTTATTGCTGGACAGCTCTTCTCCTAACGCCACAAGGAGCATAGGTAGCTATGCAATAGTGCGTTCATTCAAAACTTTTCTTACCGTTCCATCCACAATCTAGGTAGGTATTAGGTAGTGCATTTTTTTTTGTCTTCGTTGCTTCCATACGTCAAATCTGCTAGCAAAAATGGGAGATCTAATTTCTACTACCACAAGAAAATGTTTTCTATTTTAATATAAAGGTAGGTACAATTATTTCCTTTTAGCGTTTATCTAATATATAACTTTTATTTGATACGTCTCGAATATTCCATAATAATGTACCCTTCCACTTTTCATCGACCGGAAATTCTACAATGATATCTAGTTCCTGTTCCCAATATCAACGTCGCTATTCATCAAACAAATTGTATTCGAAATTCGTACTAAAACTTGATATACGAATTGTATAAGAGAACCCATACAAATCTGTCGACACGTCTTATTAGAGATTATTTTGCTTTCAATTTATGTTGTACATCGATTTTTGTTTGGAACCTTTCAACAAACCGATTTGCACTAGACCAGTCACGCAAATGCCCTTATTTTCAATTAGTACATGATCAAAGACGTAACAAGCTATCATTACAGGGCTCAAGTAAGCGTACACACATTATTCCCTTTACACATTACAAAAATATGTAAAGACTAAACTTTGTCCATGCCTTAAAGCACCGAGAACTTAAAGCCGCACTTAAAGCGGCCAGCCCAGCCTCGTACGCGTCAGTGTGACCATTTTTGGTATTTTTAGTTCAAAATTGAGGCTCCGAAGAATGACAATAACATATTTTTAGCATATTACTAAATATCGGTATAGTATTGGTATAATTTCAACTGTCATGGTATTTTTTTGTATATTCACCTGGCAACCCTGAAAAGGAAAACATATAAGTCAACAAAGATTGTCTATGCTGTCCGAAGATTTTTGTTCAAGTTAAAATGATCAAAACAGAAAGAGGTTTCTTCGCAATTACATGTTACATTAGGAACACTTACATTTTAGTAGTATTTTGGCATAATTTGGCAAATATTCTTTTTTTTTAGATTTTTTTAGTAGATATCAAAGATTCCGTTGGTAGGTTTACAAAATTTGAAACGGTCATGCAGGCGCGCGTCGCCATTTGCTAGTGCGAATCTATCTCTCACGACGAGTGCACGCAGCTTTTACCATCCGCTTGTTTACCACATTTTCTACCACGCCTATCATTGTTTACTGCTTTATTGTTATCGTTTCTTCTCTTCGCTTGTGTTGTACTGTGCTACCAACTCATTTTCTTGTCATCTATGATTATAAATAACTGTGCCTTCTTACATTGTGAAGTTCTTAGAGGATTTATATCTCTATGGTGAAGTGAATATACAAACGAACGTTTTGTCATAGTGTTGTTTTTCCATTATACAGCTGAACATTTAACCATAGTGTTGGATTTCAATTACATAGCTGAACATTATACCATAGTGTTGGATTTCAATTACGCCACTGTAGCACTTCACTCTTCATCCATACTACCAGCTGAGTGCATTTATTTACCACTGTCCGTACTTGGCACATAATTGCCTAGCTTTTGGCATTTAATTTGGCCAAAAAGAGAAAGCACTGGTAGCTACTCTGCTATTATTTAGTATTTATTAGTAAGACGGTATTACCGGGGAAATTGTGTATGCTTACTTAAGAACTGCAATGATAGCTTATTTGCGTCTCTGTTCATTTACTAATTCCAGCTAAGTTATATTGTATAGTTATATAGTATAGTTATATTGTACGTCCAGAATGGATAATGCTGTTCACAGAATACTAGATTACTAGTAGTATTACTAGTATTACTAGATTACTACTTGGCCATTTAAGACCTTTGCATGTACATAGTTTTTATACAATAAAGTAAATTCAGTTACAATTCTATTTGTTTTGTAATATAGTATTCTTTTGTTTTGGCTGTTAATTTTATGGACATTTTTGTACCTAAACTCGTTATTGCTAGGCCTATTTATGTAATATAGGGGGCCTGTCACTAATAACAATTTATTAATGTGATTAAATTTTATAATTACTTATAATATTTTAATGTGTATAAATGTAAATTCATATTGTATCTTGAATGAGTACCACACAAACTAATAAAATCAACTAATAATAATAGGCTTGCCATCGCTTTAGGGTTAATTCTGCCAATGTCAAGTGAGGAATTTTCATACGGTTATGTCATGTCTAAGTGTTATTTTGTCAAAGTAAAAATGCCACAGTAAAATGGTGGATATTCTGCTGAAGACTCTAGGAAGCCTTGAAGAGAAAACGAAAAAGAAATGGTTTAAAATTTGGAACCATTTGCCAACACTCGTGCACGTTCACGAACACTTAACGGATAACAATCCACTCTTATCACACATTAAAATTCAAAAATACACGGGTTAGGCAAAAAAAAATCTTAACCGCCATTTTCGGAATCTTTTCAACGACCCCGTACGTAATATAATTATTATATCTAGTGGAGGATAATGACAGTGCTATTATGACACATGCAGTTACGATATCTACAAGTGGTGGATAAAGCAACTCATTCGTTACTAATGTTCATCTGTAGAGACAACGGGAAATTGTTGTTAGCGGGACCTCACTGGTGGACATCAGATTGTTTTTTCATGATGATTAGATCTTTAAAATGATGATGCACTTAGATAAAATAAAAATAAAAACTCGTGTGATTTAAACTACATGACTTAAGTAAAACTTTTTTAGTTTAGTTTTCTATCGGCCGGTTTAACTTTGTTTTTACTTTGTTTAATGTTAGTGTCGCCATCTTGATCATTATAAATTGTCATTTTACCGGACGTACCAACATAATAAATATAAATATGTGTAGACATTTCACACAGCGCCATCTAGCCCCAAACTAAGCAAAGCTTGTACTATGGGAACCAGATAACTGATACAATACTTAGATAGTTTTTGTTTATAAATACATACATAGAATACAATATAACACCCAGACACAGAACAAACATCGATATTCATCACACAAATGTTTGTCCTGGGTGGGAATCGAACCCACAACCCGCAGTTCAGAAGGCAGAGTCACTACCAACTGAGCTATCGGGCCAGTCAACATAATAAATATAAATATGTGTGGACATTTCACACAGCGCCATCTAGCCCCAAACTAAGCAAAGCTTGTACTATGGGAACCAGATAACTGATACAATACTTAGATAGTTTTTATTTGTAAATACATACATAGAATACAATATAACACCAAGACAGTGTGTTGACAGTGTGGGAACAAATCACAAAATGTTTGTCCTGGGTGGGAAAAGAACCCACAACCCACAGTTCAGAAGACAGGGTTACTATCAACTGAGCTATCGGGCCAGTCAATAATACAAATTTTTAACTTTGTTATGTTGACAATGGAGATCTACGTTAACCAATAACTTTCAACTTCCGTTCGCTCCATCAGCTTACTCCCCAAGTCAAGCGTGCGTAAAGAAGTTTTACTTCAATAAATTAGTAAAAGCTTCCTTTTCTTTCAGAGCTACATCACACATCGTGTTCGTATGCGAGCCTACCAGCGCTATCGATCCGGATCGCGGTCGTGGCTCCTTGCACTCCATCCGCCGAGGCTCGCTGGACGTGCGCTCGGTCGCCTCCGATGGCTTACGGCGCACTTCGCTGGCTAAGCTACAGGGGTTGCCTTTAGAAGCTCCTATAACAAAGGTAAAAAGGCTACATGTAAACTAGTTCTGTATATAAGTTCTGTAAGCAATGCTTTCACGAAAGAAAATATCCAAGGTTTTTCCACACTTTCCAGGACTTCATACAGATATAACCTTTGGTGCGCCTGCTTAAGAAACTGTTCAGACTAAATATGGTTGAACTTACGAAATACCTGCGCTCTGATATTAATTGTAAGATTTTTTATGTTAAGGAATAACATGACGTGCTTGTCATTGGCCTGATGTTGAGTGTGTTGACACGGCTGCCCATTTCAAATTGTAGTGTCACTCAAAGTATAGTTTCGCGTGACATTGCACTGCGCACGTCGTCCTGAGACATCATCTGATCATCAGCACAGTCTAGTATTTACTAGACTGTGAGATTAGATCATAAAATCTCATTTGCCTAGTAATTTCACTAGCTACAGTGCCCTTCCAACTGGAACACAATAGTGCTTGGTGGAATAATTGGCAAAGCCGTGGTAACTAGACGAATTTTGTTTAAAAGTCCTAAAATCTAGTAAATGAACGAATCTGAATATTAACTAATATATACTTACACTAATCTTTCGATGATTGCTTAGATTATAACAACGAAAAGTATGACATTATGATATGTAACATATATATTTACTTATTTAGTTATCTAAATTTATATAACTCAAAGGTGACTGACTGACTGACTGACTGACATAGTGATCTATCAACGCACAGCCCAAACCACTGGACGGGTCGGGCTGAAATTTGGCATGCATGTAGACGTTATGACGTCCGTTAAGAAAGGATTTTTCGAAATTCCACCCTTAAGAGGGTGAAATGGGTGGTTGAATTATTTTCCCATAGGCCACGCCGCGGGCGAAACTGCGGGCAGAAGCTCGCGAAAAATAAAACTGTGTAAAATCACAAAGTCGGTGTAGTAAGTAAGTGGTAGGTGCAACGACAGTAATTATTGATATCAACGTTAGCCAAGGTAGACTTTTTAATTGAAAAAATGGTGGAATCGCAACCTAATTAAGTAGTGTGACGACATTATTTGAAAACGGTCTGAATCAGATTTTTATCGGTATTGCCAACAGCTGATGTGTTGAGGGTACCGACATTAACAGTCTGTTTGGTAACAGGAAACAACGACCGATAACTTGGAAATTATAAATAAATCTATGAAAATGATCATTCATATTCAGACAGTGTTCATCAAAGGATATTTCGATAAGAGTGATTCAGAAGTTTAGAGTTAATAAAAGTGGTCATTCCAGAATATCGATAGTGTAATAATTTAATAATGTACGTGTATTAGTTTATATCATATAGGATGGTCATTGGTCATTGAACGGTCAGTTTATTTTTCAATTTATTTCTTAGAGTATATTGTACAATTTGTATTACTTTGTGCCTGTACGTATGTACTTGTTGACTTGCAGGTCAACAGCCTAGCAAAATATTTAGCAAAGCATTCTTTTACAGTGTCACATTTGTGCAATTTTGTAAAAAAATAATATAATATAAATTGATCTTAGTCATTTTCAATAATTTTCACACAAATTAAAAGTTACTTTTTATTTTTTTTTTAATTTAGTGATTATATTATTTTAAGAGTGAGTGTGGCTCAGTGGTATAACGTGGGGCTTTCATACCAAGGCACCCTTGTTCATATCCTTCAGCACAATTGACTTTTCAAGTTAGTTAACACTCGCTATAATCAAGAAAAAACACAAAGAAAGAACAGCAGCGGCGTAGGCTTCAAAGATAGTCATAGAAAAATATTAATATTGGAAGGGTTAAAAAAACGAGTGTGCTTTAGACCACACGACTGATGTAAAACTTCTTTAGCTCCATCAATGAGCCGGTATAACTTTGTTTTCGCTTTGTTTAATGTTGTAGTGTCTCCATCTTAACAATCAAATTTTACCGAACATACCACAAAAGTTCGAATAGTAAGTAATTTAAACTTAGTTATGTTGACAATAGAGATCTACGTTAACCAACAACTTTCAACTTCCGTTCGCCTCGCCTGCTTACTTCCCAAGCGAAGCGTGCGTAATTAAGTTTTACTTTAAAAATGAATAAGCGCATGACTGTCGCGAACAGATATCCACAATAAAGTGTGAACAGCACAAACAAATTGATTACTACTTATGTACAATAAAATTGCTATTAATACTTTTTGTTCTTCTGCTCAGGTGATATCTCTGCTATCAGCAGCCACAGAAGGGGCGCCGCCGTCCACCGTGGCTTACATCGAGCGAGCTGTCGACATGCTGCGGACCTCGGAACTGTACTCGCCTCAGATGAGGACCGAGCCGAACCTGCGGGTCGAGGACCCGATAGCTACTGATCTGATCGGGGCTTTGTTATCGGTAAGTTGTACTTTATGATGATTCAATAATCGGTTGTTTGGGGTTTTAATCCGTTGTTTTGAAGTTTATAAATTTTTTTTTTTGGTTGTTTGACGTTTTTTTCGGTTGTTTGGGGCCTTTTTGTTTTTTTCAATAGCCTGATTTAATATATTTGTGGTATATGTTATATTAGAGCTTTTATGTGGCATGTGCGCTAAACTGTATGCTGTAAAAATTCCCTCACTGTAGCTAATATAACTGGGTCCAAATTTAAGACCATTAACATCTATGGACACTTATCTACCATTAGTATCTAGTATGAGTACCTAGTTGTTAATCCACGGTTTTGCTTTTTAATATACGTAAAACAAAGTTTATTTAAAATCGTTTGTTCCTAACCATACTGTTAGTGAACATTATACACGGTGAAATTGAATTCACTCTTTTCCTTAAATGTATGTACTCAGTCCATGCTATAGAATATTCGTGCAAGGTCCAATAAAAAAAAATGTTATTGTTTTAGTATCTAGTGCTTCCTAAAATAACTGCATGACAGCCGAAATGTCTATTTAACGGTACACACAGTAAGGGCACCGGTTGAGTACTTTGTAAATATTTATAGGCAATAAAACACCTGCTTTGTTCAAAGTCGCAGGGCTTTTCTTTAGAATTTAAATTTGCAGTAATTTAATAATACCTAGATTTAAGTTTTATTTCATGAGTACTTTTTTTATTTAGTTATATGGGTTAAAGGAAAATAGCGAATTAAATTCCACCTTGTATATGGTGTGAAATGGTTAATCAAAATATGTTCCTTGAAATTATTTATTAAAATATTAATATAACATTCGAGGCTCTCTTGAGACCTTCATATCAACCCTCTTCAAACCTCCTGGCTTGAAATAACTGTATAGTTATGATTAGAGAAACAACACTCAGTCTCACTAGGCTCAAGCAAACTTAACATAGTTTCACGTTTGTTTTAGACCTTAGTGCTGGTCCGATGTGCCTATGTAATTTAATTATATTATTATCGAATGCAAAATATACAGCTTGTTTTTACATTTATATGTGGTAATTCGCGTGTATAGATTAGCTTTAAATTTTTTAATAATAACAAATTAGAACAACGCTGAGATCGTACAAAAAAAGCTACATAATACGGTGTTTAAACAAAATAATTCCCACAGTTTTTGTAGGTATGTTTATATAATGTTTTACTTATTTTAACCTCTTGTTTATTTAACGTGCATATAATCCAGTTATTTAAATAATTTAAAAGTTATAACTGAAAACGTCTGTTGCTACTTTTGAACCTCTAACTTACATAGCTTCGGTGTGTACACTTGGAGAATGATAAGGTTCGACACTTTAGGGTCCATTTTTGCTTGTACTAGTATAAAATTCTGCTTAAAAGGAGTAGCTGGCAGAATCTATTTTAAATCATGTTCTTTGAATAACAATGGATCATGATAAAAAGATCAAACAACTTTGATCCAATTAAATATAAACTTTGAAAGTCTAAGGACATAATCTTCTATGCAAAAGGTGTTGTCTATGACGTAGAAAAGGTACTATAATATGCTCGATGGATCAATTTGAAAACTAACGAACCTTTTCATTCCATTACTCTGTACTCCCTAAGAATACCAACTAAACAATTTGCATGTCAGTTTGTATATAAGTATTAATATGTATTTATTTTGTCCTCGATCCTGTCCGGGCGGATAGCGGGACCAGAACACAAACTATATGTACATGGTAGGAGGTTTGGATTACCACCTGTTTCTATGCCTAAACTCTTCGTAGAATGCCGTAGATACTAATTCTAGAATCGCTTAGAAAGAGCTGTGACCCTAACGCTAGAACTTTTACTAACTTATGCTTGGTGATTTATAAGGGCAATCTGAAATAACTTTTACATCCACGTACATTGACGACAGAGGTATAAAAAAATTATCAGCGGCATTATACGCTGGTGAAATTACAAAAAATTCAATTTGTACGACAAGTTTTGAGAGAGATATGTAAATGTAATTTTTTTTTACCTTTATTGCTTGCGAAACTTGTAGCTGATAACGCGGTGTTGCCTGGGCTAAGTACCTAAATGATTTTGGTGCTTATTACTTGAATAACGCGCCTAATTTAAAAAATAATAATCTGTTGTTATCACATTATTACGAAATCTTAAATTAGTTTTCTTTTTGTTCCGATGATGTTGGAACACAATTTCAATAATACAGGTAATTTAAAATGAAAGGTTGTCTGGAAGAGATCGCTCTTAGCGATAAGACCGCCTACCTATCTTATTATGTAACTCTCATTTCTGCCTGTTTATTTTTGGTGTCAATAAAGCGTTTTGTGTTGTATCGTACTGTAATTTAATGTTATTGCCCTTCCAATATCACCAAGTATATACACGTGTTTCGTTTCACGGCATTACTAACTTTCTTAATTGAATTGAATGCTATCGTTACTGATATAGATCAGGAAGTGCCGTTCTCTTTTACCTATTTAATACATGTTTCTAATTAAGCAGTCGATCTCCTTGCCTTGGCGTTTTTTTTTACAGTGCCAATTCTACAAATTGTTAAACATTTGTCATTAGTGTAGAAAAAAAACACTGGCTTCCTACCATACATATTATGAGTTCTCTTCTATTGGTTCAATAAATGCTGTGAGGTGACTATCCAACTTCCACGACACGTCATTGTTTCTTTTCGTATGATTTAGGCATTAGTCATACATAACGCAAAACGATCCGTTTTCATTTCAGTATATTTTTCATATTGTTTCCCATTTTCATTTTAGTTTTAGATAAGTACTTTCTTTCCTTTGTAGATCTTTTTTAGACTCCAGTTTCTTTCAAATCTTTTTCAATGACTTTTCCTTTAGCATATTTTCTTTAAAATATAATGCAGTAAATGAATTTAGAACCATACATAGAAAGGCTAGAATATAGATTTCTGAGATTCGTGATTTCTAACAAACTGTTTACCTTTTTACAGCAAGGGCCAACAAACGTGCTGTCTTCGCGAAGGAGCAGCAATGATTCTACTGTCGTCAGATCTCAGACTAACAGGACAAATATCAAACACAAGGTACAATTTACTTTAAACCGGAAGCCAAATCTGTTGTAAACCCGAAAAAATTCAAAATTTGAATCCTTATCAAAATTAAAATATTCATTACTTATTTGCATTTTACATTTGCATACATAACTAGTTAAAATAAAAAATGATCTCACAATAAATAAGATAATTCTAATTTGTCACCATTCCTGATTATCATCATCAGCTAGAAGCTAGAAGACCATCCCTGCTAAATGCAGTCCTCCCCCATAGAGCGCAACTTTGACCGGCCTCTTGCATCCGAACCAGATGTTAGCGAGACTGTCTGATAAGCTATCGGGCAATTCTTGCATAAAGGTTCTTGCAGTTGGAAACCCTACCTTACGAATAAATCGTAAAGGTTTTTATCTATTCTATTCGTTTCACAGTTCTATTCTTACAAATCAGAAATTTTGTCTAAACGATTACGAGGACATTCTTTTTTTTTGTTTTAGCTCCACTCTTTTGTGTATATAGTCAGTGTTAAGTAATTTATAATGTCTTAAGTAAATTTATATAATACGTAAAAGTAATGTCACAGTCTAAGTCATCAAGTCAAGCCATAGTCTAGTCTAGTCAATTCATACTACTAGTAAAGTGGTGGCAACTTTACCAGAAGCTTATTGTAGTTTTGGAAACAACACGAAAAGAAACGTTTCACCATCATTATACCACTTTCCCACACTCATGCCTGTAATCCTACCCAATAAAATTCCACCAATTTTATGCACTAACACTGAAAGTAACACAGGTTTTGAAAATAATAAAATGCAACGATCTTTTTCGTTGTCCCGCCAAAAAAACGAGGACCTACTTAGATACTTATGTCGGTTAAGCTTAAGTTGTAATTCCTGTGTAGACCTCAGGACAGCTCCGCGAGCTCCTCGACACGGCCCTAAGCTGGGAGTTCGAGATCTTCCGCCTGGAGGACCTGACCCGCGGCCGGCCGCTGGCGCACCTCGGGCTGGCCATCATGGGCGGCAGGTTCGACGTGTGCGCAGCGCTGGAGTGTGACGAGCGGACGCTACTGCACTGGCTGACCGTCATCGAGACCAACTACCACGCCGTCAACACTTACCATAACTCCACGCATGCTGCTGATGTGCTTCAGGTTAGATTTACAGAAATTGGGCTTTGGACATACTGCCTGCCACAGTTTTGAAATCATAATCGTTTTGGTTAAACGCGCACCATTGATAAACCGATTCTGAAGCTGAATTTTTTTTCTTAGTATTCAAACTCTAATGAGTGTGATTCGTTTTGAGCAGGTCGGCTCATAACCTGGAGGCGGCGGGTTTGATTCCCGCAGCAGGACGAGTATTTGTGAAAAGAAAAAAGCGCAAACACTTGTTCTGAGTCTGGGTGTTGTGGGACCATGGTCCTCGTAGTTCCTGGGTCCCTAGACACAGGGAATTCTAGTTAGGGTCCAGGATATGCACGATAGGCTATGTATGTGATCGTTGGGCGTTATTATTATTTTATATTAATTTTGACACATTATTTGTGAGTAACAGTCGGCAATACGCTAATTTAAAAAAAACTATCGCTTGTACGCTGTGGAAGCGAGAGAGCTATATATAATATAATATAATATGGTATAATATTATTTGTAAACATAAAATATCTTTTACAATATAATAAAATTCAATTCAATCATTTAATAACTTCAGACTAAGGTAGTTACTTAATTATTTGTAGATTATACGGTTTTTAAAAATTGTTACAAGTAATGGGATTTTAACCAGCACCGTTGAAACTTCCAGGCTAGATGTTCTCTCTGCTGAGTTTGAGAGCTGGAAACTTAGAAAATGCAGGTTGAAATCACGCTGGCTTTTAACTATTTTCGGGAAATAACTACTAGATATAAACTAATAAAAATATCTGACAATACTTTCCAATTCCAGGCCGTAGCATACTTCCTGGAGAAGGACCGTTTGAAGACGCTCCTCGAGCCCATAGAAGCAGCGGCGGCTCTGATATCCGCTGCCGCTCATGATATCGACCACCCGGGCACTTCGTCCGCTTTCCTCTGCAACTCGCGCCATCCCCTCGCCGTGTTGTATAACGACACTTGTGTGCTGGAGTCACACCATGCTGCGCTCACCTTTAAGCTTACTCTGAGTAAGTACATATAAGGGTGCTAAAAAGAAATGATGATAGGTATACAGCCAGTCTGTTTACTTTATTGTTATCTCACCCATATAATTAATAGAACATTTGTATACATACATACATATATCGTATACATATTGGTGGTAAATAATGCACATTGAGCGGCATCGGTAGTTTCTTCGCTTCTTTGACTTTTTTTTTGTTTTACCTACTACCTTTTACGTTTTGTTTACTACCCTGTCGGCGGCGTTCTTATATGGGTCTTCATCTTCAGCCATTTGCTTCCACTGCTGAACATAGGCATCATTAGAGGGACGGGGCTGCCATAAACAGCACGCTTGGCAGGCGTCTTTGTGATCGCAAAAGATCATAATGCAAACCGAGACTACTACAATTAGACTACTGCTACTATACCAAAACTACGACAATAATACCAAATACTTTTTTTTTTTTTTTTTTTATGTTTTGGCTCCACACTTTTGTGTATTTAGCCAGTGTCAAGTAATTGATAATTTATCGAGTTAATGATATTTCACGCAAATATGTGTCAAGTCACAATCGATGTCATCAAGTCAAGTCATAGTCAAGTCATAGTCTAGTCAAAGTCATACTCCTAGTAAAGTGGTGGCAACTTTACTTGAAGCTTCTATGGAGTTTTGGAAACAACACGAAAAGAAACGTTTCACCATCATTATACCACTTTCCCACACTCATGCCTGTAATTCAGCACTTAACGAATAAAATGCCACCAATTTTATGCACTAACACTAAAAATAACACAAGTTTTGGAAAATAATACAATTCGGGCGAGGCGATCTTTTTCGTTTTCCCGCCAAAAAACCCTACCAAATACTTACTATACTAATATACTATTTAATACAACCTAACCTAAAAATCCTAAAAAACATTTGGGCTGTATACTAGCCGTGATGACATAATTAGACAGCCCAAATGCTCCAGCCAACTACCAGTAGGTGGCGCACCCAGCATACTGGCAACATTGCCCTGTTGAATGGAAAACATTTCAAATTATTGACCTCTAGTTTTTTTATTACAAGTTAGTTAAAAAATAGCAGACGCGTATTTTTAATTTATGTTTTTAATGCATTTATTAAAATGTAAATTTTTAACTTTGGGGAAATTAAGGTTCTTGTACCAGAAAGAAAAAATAAAACGCTTTTGGGTTGTAGTGTTTTTTATGACTGTCACACTCATTGTAAAATGCTGCACACATCGACATCATACCACACTTAATTTTGTAATAATAACTTGCGTAAGGGGAGTTTTGGCGGGAAAACGAAAAAGATCGTGTCACTGCATTGTATTATTTTCCAAAACTTGTGTTATTTTCAGTGTTAGTGCATAAAACTGGTGGCATTCTATTCGTTAAGTGCTGGATTATAGGCGTGAGTGTGGGAAAATGGTATAATGATGGTGAAACGTTTCTTTTCGTGTTGTTTCCAAAACTCCATAGAAGCTTCAAGTAAAGTTGTCACCACTTTACTAGGAGTATGACTTTGACTAGACTATGACTTGACTTGATGACTTCGATTATGACTTGACACGTATTTGCGTGAAATATCATTAACTTGATAAATTATCATTACTTGACACTGGCTAAATACACAAAAGTGTGAAGCCAAAAAAAAAAAAAAAAAAAAAAAAAAAAAAAAAAAAAAAAAAAATTGCGTAAGACTGAATATAAAAATCTGTTATTTTTTATATGAGGTTTTTCAATTTTCGATACGTTGAAAAATGAAATGTTGTTGATAACCAATAACCTTTTAATGGGCAAACTGCCTTTATTATTTACCAATTAACTTGTTCTAGATGACGACCGCGTGAACATATTCAAGAATCTCGACGCCGACACGTACAAGACGGTGCGGCACAACGTGATCGACATGATCCTCGCGACCGAGATGACGAAGCACTTCGAACATCTCGCCAAGTTCGTCAACGTCTTCTACGCTAAGGGCAGCGGGAGCAAGGAGGATAATATGCATACTGATGTGAGTCTTAACTCGTACACTTAAAGAACTGAATCTACGATTTGATTCTTGTGCAATTTTTTTTTCCTCTTTTTCGTTTACACTTCGAAACCATTTTAAATGAAAAACAGAGGGCAATTCCGTTGTTTTTATCTTTTAGCCCATTTACATGAGCATTTTTTATAACTAGCTATGAAATATGATTTTTTCTTGGCTGATTTATGGCTAGTTATTAAATAGTAATATTTAATCCATGTACAAAACTGTGTTTTCGTAAACGGGTATAAGTTTCTTATAATATAACTGGCAACACCGTCATTCTGTACGTCACTGTTAAAGTTCTTTTCTCTTTGATACTTCCTCTCAACCAATCGGCTGTGCTGATTTTTGTAAATCATATCATTCCACGCATTTTTACTTCTATGTAGAAGTAGTAAGTGTAGAAGTCTTCTATTTGTATTCTGGTGGTCATACACTTTTTAAACTTTTGCGCTAAATATCCCGCGCTCGTTTATTGACTACAGCCCTGTCAGTTTCGTTTGCGATATGTAAATAATAAATAAAGGGGTTACTATGATAAAATATCATGTTTTCTTAAGTTATCTAAATATATATAACTCAAAGGTGACTCAAGGACTGACATAGTGATCTATCAACGCACAACCCAAACCCACTGGACGGAACGGGCTGAAATTTGGCATGCAGGTAGATGTTATGACATAGGCATCCGCTAAGAAAGGATTTTTCGAAATTCCACCCTTAAGAGGGTGAAATGGGTGGTTGAATTATTTTCCCATAGGCCACGCCGCGGGCGAAGCTTCGGGCAGAAGCTCGTCTGAAATAAAGATATACTTTGTGGTGTGATAGGTGCGCAGCATTTGAGAACCACAGCTCAAATGCAGCCGTTATCAAAGTTAAATGATAAATAATCCATAATAGCTTCAGAGTTATCAATAATGTTATTTTGGATATCCATATTCCTCAAATATTTGATCCTGTAACGTGTGATCCAAGCAAACATCTGGTCATTCGAACCAAACATTTTATCCTTTGAGCCAAAAATTAGGTCCTTCGAGCCAACTACAATATTTGTAAACTTCCAGGAACCTCTATCCTTGGACAGCATGGCATTGACACAGCTACAGTTACCAGAAAACGGTGTCTTAGTGAAGAGGATGATGATCAAATGCGCTGACGTCTCCAACGCATCCAGGCCGCAGAAGTACGCCTTTGAATGGGCTAGAAGGTAAAATAGTATTGAATGTCTACTCTACTAATCATGCCAGTTTCGCGAATCATGGTCTTTCGATGCAAATGTACGAGTACAACTACTAATTTAGTAATTTTAACAAATAATTAAATAACAATTAATTATAATATACATTTTTTTGGTAGCCACTGCATATATATTTAGTTGTAATAATAATAATATGTGTGGACATCTCACACAGCGCCATCTAGCCCCCAACTAAGCAAAGCTTGTACTATGGGAACCAAATAACTGACACAATACAAAGATACTTTTTTTGTTTTTAAATACATAAATGTAACACCCAGACACAGAACAAACACCTATGACTACACTATGCAAATTTCACATAAATGTTTGTCCTGGGTGGGAATCGAACCCATAACCCATAGTTCAGAAGGCAGAGTTACTATCAACTGAGCTATCGGGCCAGTCAAATGTGCTGCATTTGGCGGAAACAGTAACCAAAAAAAGAGAGAAAATTGAATTCTGAGTAACTGGTGGATTCTTGCAGGATCGCTGAGGAATATTTCCTCCAGACCGACGAAGAGAAGGCCAAAGACCTGCCGGTTGTGATGCCGATGTTCGACCGCGCGACCTGCTCCATACCTCGCTCGCAGATCGGATTCATCGATTTCATCATCGTGGATATGATGGAGGCTTGGGCTGGTGAGACACCTGTTTATTTTTACCCTTAAACGGCTTTCATTTCTAAAGCAAGAGTTACGTTTTTATATGAGAGCGACTCAATGGCTCAATGGTAATCCGACTGCCCTTAAAACCTAGGCACATAGGTGAACCTAATCCACTCCCCACAATCCCACTCACTAATGACTTTTTATATCTTGTGTCCACCACACTGACCTAGTGCGTGTTAGTGGATGATCCGTGTCCTTGAATTTGGGGATTCTTTAACATGCCGATTTCCTCACAATGTTTTCCATCACCGTTGTAATAGCGAGTGCAAATTTCAAACATTAGGTACCTATTTGAAAAGTCATTGCTTCAGGGCCAAGCGGGATTCGAACCGGAGTGAGTTCGATTGAAAGGGGCACGGGCTATCGCTGAGCCACGCTCGCTCTAACAATTAGTTTACATAGACATAATAATATTTAAAAATTAGTGGTTTAATCACAAAAGATTTAAACAAGCCTAGTTTCAACTGCTGTTTTGTAATTTTAAACACACGCTTGTCTGACGACTGCCTAAGCCTTGATTATGTATTTGTGGTAACATGGTTAGATTCTAAAACAAACGTCTTTTTTCTTGAACTTCTAGCGTTCATAGACATGCCAGAACTTGTGAACCACGCGAGGAACAACCGGCAGCGTTGGAAGGAGCTAGACGAAGCGGGCGTCACTACCGTCGCGGATGTGAAGCGGGCGCAGCGCCAGAGCTCTATCATACAACCTTCAAGCACAACGCAGCCCACGGCTGAGGAATAAACATGATTGAAATGGAACAGATGAGAACTGTATGGAACAGTCGAAGGAACGTTATGTAACAGTCGGTAAAACGGTGTGGAACAGTCTATGAACATTAATGGAACATTCGGTAAAACGTAATGGTACAGTCGGTAAAACATATGGAATAGTCGGTTAAACGTCATGGAACAGTCGGTAGCCAAGGTCGATCAAATGCATATTCGAAGAAATAAGATCAGAATTGACGACAAGGAAAGCTTGGTTATGTTGACAATGAAGGGAACGTCAAGTAATTTAAGGAGTTTGCATAATTTATATCCGCAGGAGGTACTACGAAACGCCATCAGTACCAATCTTCGGTTTTAGAAGATCAGTATCTACCCCGGATTGTCAGAGATATTTGTGAAAGAAATCCCTTTAGGATTCGGAAACCGCTGCTGCGAAGCTAGCATGCAAAGGTATTGCTAAGAACTTTCACAGGTTGCAAAACACAATATGATATGCAATTATGATATGTTCAATCTTTTTCAAATCTAGCCTCCTTTTTGCCTCAAGCGGAAGAGACGTTCTGAATTTAAAACAGGGAACGATAGAATGTTCCGACGTTGAGTAGCGTTTACAACGTTATAAGTCTGAAAAGGATCACGGGCACGCGTTGCCAAACAGAGTATGTCCGATAATACGCTTATTTTATACTATAACCGTGTAGCGTAGATATCATTCACTATTATTGTTGGTATCTACATTTATAAGTAGTCGTATATAGATTAATGACCCATTTACTATATTGGTGTATCAAAAGTTAAAATTTTCTAAATTGGTGTTATCGATTTTTAATGTGATGTTGACGTATTATATTTGCCATTTACACTTTTAGATGATGTGTAATATATTAAAGAGCCGTGATAAAAGTGCCATATAACAAGAATTGGCCAATATATCGTTCATGTTGTAGTTAAATCGGTGTTGTTAAATATATATCACTTCTCACTGCATCCCATGACAGATATATATAGCCATTTTTACCTATATACACACTGCACTTTTGTATCACTATCTTGATACTGAAATATTTCCCTATTTAAAATGTACTATTCGTATTGTATTTATATATTGTTATGTATAATATACAATGGTCCATTTATAAACTTGAGCTTCAAAAGTAATTTCTATTTTTGTAAATCTTTTGTACTATCTCTCGGCCTCTACGTCATATCAAAATTCCAAATTATTCGTACTTTTTTCAACAACTGTTGAACTACAATTTATATGTAGACGATTCTGTTCATTCCTGGTGAATATTTTATAAACATTTTATAATACCTATTTTGAATATATAATGAATGTTAACGTTATTTATGAATAGTAATATTAATATTAGATGACTTGAATATTTCATAGAGTTAATTTATTGTATTCGAATAAGGTTCTAACATGTAAACGTAAAGTAATATTCGTCAATATGACGCTGGTATTATAACTATTTGTATAACATAGTAATGTATAAAATGAGAACATAAGAATACGCTTTTTGTGCTCAAATCGGTCTAAAATTATATACTTCAATATGCATACAATTTTAAATGAACTGTAGTGGAGTTTTGCTAATTCAATATAATATTGATTAATTTTGATGAATGATTATTGATTACATAATATAAATGTTTAGATCGAGTGTTCAATCTCATATTGTTAAATTAGTATACGGATACCAAAATGTTCTTACGCCCTACGACCTTAACGATCAAATTAGTTTAAATTTGTTATAGTTAGCTCAATTTATTAAGATTTAACTTGATGTTGCTATGAATTTAACTGCGCACAACGTACTGACAACATTTTAAAAGTTGCCAGGTTAAAAAAATAACTTTTTAAGTGAACTAACGTATTAACATTGTTTTTGAATCAACATCCAAACCTAACCCAAATGATTTGATAATAATTAATCTTGTTCGAGAATAACTTTTTAAGACGCGGGGGCTGGTCCCCATTAAGTGGAGGTAGAACAAATGTTGTGAGTTTTATATGAGGCGTGCAATGTATCTTGTATACTTAAGTACCAATTAATTAATGTTACAGTAAAAATAAATATTTATCGCTTCGCACGCGAAGTGACTCGACATCTTGGTGATTTTTATTTCTTAATCTATTCCTTCTCTTTTTGGATGAATCTACTCTATAGTCAATTGTTTCTTCGCCAATCTGTGAGCGACACTGGAGCACAGATTAAAACAATAATAGAAGTTTGCACAGATATGAAAAGAACTAGTAGCTAGGGCATAGATGAGAGATACACTTGGCATAGACCATAGAGATGTAAGTTGAACGACAGAGCAACTAAATCGATGGAGTTTTGGCGGGAAAACGAAAAAGATCGCGTCACCGCATTGTATTATTTTCCAAAACTTATGTTATTTTCAGTGTTACTGCATAAAATTGGTGGCATTTTATTCGTTAAGTGCTGGACTATAGGCATGAGTGTGGGAAAGTGGTATAATGATGGTGAAAATTTTCTTTTCGTGGTTCCCAAAACTCCATATAAGCTTCTGGTAAAGTTGCCACCACTTTACTAGGAGTATGACTTGACTAGACTAGACTTGATGACTTGGACTGTAACTTGACTTGACATATATATACATTATTAACTTGAAAAATTACCAATTACTTGACACTAGCTAAATACACTAAAGTGTGGAGCCAAACCAAAAAAAAAAGCTAAATGGTAATGATACGCAAGAATGCTCTGCAACGGTGGCTGCATAATTTTGTGTACATAGTACGTATAAGAGGTGCATGGATAAGATAAAACGACAAAAGTACCATAAAACATTTTATTATAAACAATAATTATTTAAAAAACATACTTTACATTATATAACTTACAATTCCAACACTGCTGTAGTATAAATGCAATTATGTTATATCGCGGACACTTCCCTAGTATAAAATACAGAATAGACCTCTCTACTTAAATATTTAGTAGAATTAAAGGTATATATACATATTTGAAAAACTGTACAAATATTTTTTTTCTTTACATTTTTAAGGCATACTGTCCCAAGCCGAGTTACAACCAATTTTTGAACTGCAGACTACATTAACGCTGCATTGCTCAAAGTTATGTAATTGTATACAATTTCACTCTGCTCAGCCAATATGGATTCAATTACAATAAAATGGACCAAATTATAATTCCAATAGCGGGATTAATCTCCTTTAAAACGGAGAGAAGTCAAACGAACACGAAGTTAATTTCAACCTGTAGAATCTCTTTTCAAATTCGAGAAGTTTCGCGGCTTTCGCTCGATTCGCTCAATAGGCATCTGCTTTTTTGGGCCGTGAGCAAAGCAAAAATAAATATTTAGTATCGTTTACTTTTTTCTATATGAATTAACATGTGAAAAGACAAAATATGCAGTTTTCTCGACATTAATTTAAACAACACATTGTAGGTACCTAGTAGGTATTGTTATGCTCTTTGTTCTCGGAAAACATGTACTCTCTTTCAATAGGTTTTCATCTCTTTTGCTTACAAAGGAAACAAAAGAGACAGAATTCTTTGACTAGTGCCAATACATAACATTTTTATTCGCCTCGTCTGGGTATATGCGTTTTATAGACCGATCTCTGATAAGCAAAAATCGACCTTGACTCAATTCGGCTCAAGCCAAGTTTTTATAGATCTTGGCCGCAATCAAAAGCAAAAATAGATGTCAATCCGAATTTAGACCGTAAGAACATGTAATCTAAGATTGAATATCGGGATGTCCTTTAGAATATATATTCCTACTTACGCAAGACTAAACGGGTAAATCTATTGTAAAAAAATGGAATGGAAGTACCTTGAACCGTTAAATAAAACAATTAATTAAATATGAACCTAAAGTACATATATATATAAGTACCTTAATTAATTTGTATATTATAATTCTGAAGTGAAATAAACAATAAACCAATATAAATCCACTATCCTCTAGTCCCCTCTACCCTCTAGTTCGTTTAGTATAACTCTGAGAAAATCAAACAAATTCATGAGTCCTTTTTCCCTCCTCTGTTAATAAAATCAAATCCTCAAAAATCCTTTATCTCCTCCTCCTTTGATAAAACGCCTCCTGCACTGAACTTCATAGAATTTTCCATAGACCGTTTAGATATATTATGTCATAAAAATAATTTATGGATAATACGGTAACCATTAATAAATGAATTAAAAAACTTGTGCTATTGGAACAAAAATAAAAAATAGTTTAACAAGTTCGATTGTCTAGCGAATAGTTTTATGGTTTGTATAAGGTGACCATAATTTTTAAGCATTATATAAACTTCTTAATTTTTTGCAGGGTCAACGATTAACCATAAATATCGTTTTATTTTTGTTTCTTGGGATCTCAGTTCCGTTTTTATAAACATTATAGAAACTACACTAGATTTGTAACAGATATTATAAATATAACATATTTCATGTGTAATTTGAATAAAATATTTCTTATTCATCTTAATTGCTATAAACACTTGGCATTTAACTAAATAATAAAACTGTTGTTGAATTAACAGCATAATAAGCGAGACGCGTGGGATGTAATTTTGCTCTAAACATTAAATGAAAACACCATTCTGAATGTATGGCTATATTCTCTATCTATTCGCGTACCTCGACGTGTCGACCACATTGGCCGTGGTCATGAGGGGATTGCCAATGCAACTTGGTCGAAACGTCGAGGTTAGTCAAAATTATGTTTTGATAATTTTTGTTCGCAAATAGACCCGTTTTATCTTTACAATAGGAGTTCAAGCTGCGAAAGTTTAAAAAGTATGGCTACAGGTTTAGTATAGTTATAGTTTCAAAAATCAAAATTAAAGTAAACTTTATCATCGCATCGGTAGATGCGACTGCAAAACTTGTTTAGATATTTTCAGCTTTGGGTATTTTCATATAATGTCGCGCATATACATTATAACAAAACGTATATAAGTGTCCCAAATTTGTGTAATCAAAACGAATTATGTGGCAGAGGACTTTGGGTTTTGGTAGCCCCTGGAGTATTCTACCTCCAAATCAGTTTTGATCCACACGAGGACATCATGTATAATTAACCAATCAATTTATATCAACAACATTAATAAGTAGGCAAACAAAATAATAGTTTTTGTTCATTAAATTCTTCAAATTACAACATTAATAATCTATGATAACACGTGGAAAATAAGGCACGAAGGAAACTAGTTTCATGAAAGGATACATTGACCGATGAGATTTTAACATTTATTTGCATACAAAATGATGGCATACCCTGGTATGGGTGAAAACTAAAATTTGTTTCCACCAATTACGAAGATTTACAAACTGCAAATTCACACTGCAAATACATTTTATATCCAGACTCCACTATCTCACTCCTCTTTCTCTTCTCTTCTTCTCTTTCTTGTCTCTAAACATTTTGAAATTGTCTTTCAGTTTCAATACCGTAAATCATGTACGAAAGAAAGAGAGAAACTTTGAGAACCACTGAGTGAGACAGCGATATATTGGAGCTACGAACCGGTATATAGGAGGCCTGACTTCACCATCGCAGGTAACTACTAAATCTCCGTGGCATCAAACGATATGTATGACGTCATCTCGCACATGTATTTTAATCAATGTTTTATTTGATAATTGTACAATTAAAATTGTACAATGTATGGAGATCTCTAGTTATAAATAAAGTGCCCAAAATCTATTAGACATAATATTTCTTTTACATTTGTGGCAAACTACGTACAATGGTGGACTTCTTATTTAGAAACACGTTTCCGTCATTTAAATTCGGTAGGTATAAAAAAAAAGAAAAAAGAAACGTATTACTTGGTTCAACCTCAGATTAATTTTAAGGTGTAATAAAACCATTGTAGTGAGCTTAGCGCTATATATGTTTATAACTTTCATTTTAATTGACGGGCAAAAATATTCGAGAGCAGCCAACTTATCTGTGCAATTAAATGCTCGACCATCTCTTTCTATTTAAGGCTTCCTTGCGTTAATAGAAAGAGAGGGCGAATAATAAAACTGAACAAAGAAGTTATAGATAAGTAATGCAAACTACTAAAATCGCTTAGCAACATCATAGTTACATTCTGTTTAGAGGCGATTTAAACACTAACAGCCTTATTAATAAACACGAACTAGCTTTAGATTAGTTACACAATCTTTTGTCTCTTTCGATCCAGCTAAATAAATCAGTCGCAAAAAAAGGACAAAAGCTGAAGTAACTAACCCGAAACTAATGCCTGTTTATTAATAAAGTTTACGATATTCACAAAATTGTAACAACGCCATCTAGTTTTGTGTTTTACAAGTATATTTGTACAAAATTTAGTTAATTAACAGTCCACCACAATACGTCCGACTAAAATAGCCGACGTGCCTTAGTCTACACCGGTTATAAAGATAACATAATTTTGAATAAGAACACGCTCTGAAAAGACCTCGGCTAACATGTCCTGTATTCATATCCGATTAGGAATAAAGCTAGATGACACATTGCAACACCCGATAACATGCGTCCGATTTGAAATTATACATGTCCCTTTCTAAAGTATTGTAAGATACATGCATGTGCATAAAACACGAAAGAGACGAGTATACACAATGTCAAAATACGTGTGAATGAAACGGTCATATATACTTTCATGTTTTAACCTGGACAGTCGAAAGTGCGGCTTAAAACTGATACTAAAAGTCTCTTTCTACAAAATAAGTGTATGTATTAGACGCGTCGCGTGGGGTCGTATGGCGTCAGGTGTTGCCAATATATTTCTAGCTCATCTCAGATGACAATCTAAAAATCATAATTTAGTATCACGATTTTCATACTATCATCGCACTAAATAATAGGTCTTTACCTATGAAATTGCCGTATTGCAGTACAGACTTTTTCAAACAAAAAAAAGTTTTGATTGGCTATGAATTCTAAATTCAAATTAATTTTGTTTTAAAAATATGACATTCTATTTACAATATAAGTCTTTTGTTTATTGATTAGCGTTGTATTTTCATTACATTTCAACATTTTTCCTCATAATGGATACTTTGAAATTTCGTGTAATTATGCAATATGAGTTCCGTCGTGGCACCAACGCGGCACAAACGACACGTAACATCAACGACGTTTACGGAGAGAACTGTACAAACGAACGTACAACCCGTTATTGGTTTGCTCGGTTCCGTTCTGGGAATTTTGACTTGAAAAATGAACCTCGTGGTCGTCCGGAAACTTTGGTCAACAATGATGAATTAAAGGCGATTGTGGAAGCTGATGAATCTCAATCTACAGCTGAGCTGTCAGCAGCTTTTGATGTTAGCATCAAAACAATATTGGTCCATTTGCGACAGATTGGCAAGATAAAAAAGCTTGATAGATGGGTGCCCCACGAACTTAACGATCGCCAGCGCAACGTACGCGTCGAGGCTTGCCTTGCGCTGCTTGACAGGCACAGAAATGAAGGAATTTTGAACCGAATTGTTACGTGCGACGAAAAATGGATTCTTTTTGACAATCGAAAGCGCTCAGCAAGTTGGTTAGATCCTGGTTCGGTACCAAAGCAATGTGCAAAACGAAAAATGACCCCTAGAAAGGTGATGGTCACAGTTTGGTGGTCTAGTGCTGGTGTGATTCATCATAGCTTTTTACAAAACGGCGAGAGCATTACTGCAGATGTGTACATTGAAGAACTGACCACAATGATGGCGAAACTCGCACGTCTGCAACCAGCTTTGGTCAATCGGTCGTCTCCACTGCTACTTCACGACAACGCGCGACCCCATACTGCACAACAGACCGTCTCTAAGCTGCATGAGTTGGGTTTGGAAGCTCTCCCTCATCCGCCATACTCACCAGATCTTGCGCCTACCGACTATTACTTTTTCCAAAATTTGGACAACTTTTTAGCGGGAAAAAAATTCAATTCCCGAGAGGCAGTAAAAAACGCCTTTGAAGAGTTTGTTGTCCCCGTCCTGCTGATTTTTTCAAGAAGGGCATCCATAAACTGCCACAGCGTTGGCAAAGATGCATTGATTGCAGGGGTGATTACTTTGAATAAAAGAAATAAATAAGTTCGAAAAAAAAATACTTTAACTTTTTTCAAACAAAACGGCAATTTCATAGGTAAAGACCTAATATATAATCTTACAAGTAGAATATAAGATAGCTCTCTCCGACCTTTTTCAGTCGACTTTTAGCGGTGACACCGCTAGATGGCGAGAGGTTTGCCCTTGCACTGTTCGACGACGTAAGACGTGAAGCGCTTGAGGAATTTGGGGTATTCTCGTTTGTAAACTGCGCGGAGCACCCCGGCCGGAGCCCAGCCTCCTGGGTTTACTGGAACAAGCGTTATAATTCATAAACTTGTATTATAAAGAGGAAAGATATGATTGTTTGTTTGCATTGAATAGGCGCGGAAACTATACTGAACCAATTTTAAAATTCTTTCACCTTCAGAATCCTACATTATCCCATCTATCTAAAATATCCATGAGAAGCCGTGGCAGGAAACACTAATATTATAAAGGCGGACGTCTGTATGTGTGTATGTTTGTTACTATTTCACGCTCAAACGGCTGAATGAATTTGGATGAATTCGGTACCAAGATAGCTTATACACTGGATTAACATATAGGCTACATTTTATACCGGAAAAGTAAAATGTTCCCGTGGGATGAGCAAATAACTAAAATACTTTTTGTGTGCGGGTGAAACCAAGGGGCGCAACTAGTAACTTATAAAAAAAACTCTCCTAATGAAGACGAATATATATACATAACAGATTAGTATCACTCGGAACTCCGAAATATATAGTTCCGCGTGACACTGCACTGCGGACATGCATCCTGAGACATCAGCACTTTCTGGTAATAAGATTACTGGACTGTCAGATCAAATCAGTCTCATTTGCCCAGTAATTTCACTAGCTACAATGCCCTTCAAACCGGAACACAGTAGTGCTTGCACACTACTGCTTGGCGGCAGAATAACTGGCAAAGCGGTGGTACGTACCTGAACGAACTTTACAGAAAAGTCCTACTACGGAGTTTTGGCGGGAACGCGAAAAAGATTGCGTCATTGCATTGTATTATTTTCCAAAACTTGTGTTATTTTCAGTGTTAGTGCATAAAATTGGTGGCATTCTATTCGTTAAATGCTGGATTACGGGCGTGAGTGTGGGAAAATGGTATAATGATGGTGAAACGTTTCTTTTGGTGTTGTTTCCAAAAACTCCATAAACGCTTCAAGTAAAGTTGTCACCAATTTACTAGGAGCATGACTTTGACTAGACTATGACTTGACTTGATGACTTCGACTGTTACGTGACACATATTTGCGTGAAATATCATTAACTTGATAAATTATCAATTACTTGACACTGACTAAATACACGGAGGTGTGGAGCCAAAAATTATTTAAAAAAAAAAGTCCTACTACCTAGTAAAACATACATACCGGTACTGCAGTAAGCGATGCTCGTAGTAATATTTTCCCGTGAAGGCGTCGCTCCGGCTGGGAATGTGCTGCGGCAAGCGAGGCAGACCGTCACGAATAGACGGATGCAAGCGCCGGTATTGGACTGGAACATATAGTGTAAAGGTCGTTTATTTGGAGCTGGCAGGGTCGCCTTTAAAGATGGTGTATACCTAGAGGATGATTGCTGCACTATATTGGTAATTGAAGGGATGAGATCAAAAAGGGTTTGACTGATTTTTTTCACAAAATGACTTATGGGTATCGTTGGATTCAGCGTGAAATTATCTACAATAATACATTCTCAAAATACCGAAATGAGGATTAAATCTCGAGATTTTCAGTCCAAAAAACGGTTTATCTGACACAGGAATACAGTTCGCTTCGCATAAAAACATTATTATATTTATTAAAAAATTAGTACTATATTGTATTACTATAGTGTATTTTAAAATAGAAGAATTAATAAATTTTCAAGCAACTGGAACTTACATAAACCTTTTCTATTATCTTATAAGCGCTCGCATTAAAATTAAGCCGTTGAAGTTTAAAGTCAATTTTCTCGAAACTATCAATTTAACAGTTAAACCCTTTTTGTTATCACCCCCTTAACTGACGATGGTGTTCCGGTGCACCAGTGTATTGTTCTGCTTCTACATGATGACTGTTAGCTTATTACTAACTTACATGCTACGTCGGCTAAGCTATATAAGTCGGGCGTGTTTATACACTACAATAGAACCAGTCTTAGATTTTTTTTATGTTATTGAATGGTGTGACGAGCTAGTCGTTCACCTGATGTTAAGCGCCACGAGCCCCTAAACAGAACAGTGTCACTCGGAACCCTAAAACATAGAGTTACAAGCGACACTGCACTGCGCACATCATCCTGAGACATCAGCACAGTCTGGTAATAAGATTACTCGACTGTGAGATCAGATCATAAAGTCTCAATTGCCCAGTAATTTCACTAGCTACAGTGCCCTTCAAACCGGAACACAGTGGTGCTTGCACACTATTGCTTGGCGGCAGAATAACTGGCAAAGCGGTGGTACCTACCTAGACGAACTTTGCAACAAAGTCCTACCACCTAGTATAGATACAAAATTTATTCTACAGGTGGTCAGGTAGATGTGTTACTGATTAAACCACGACTATTAATTATATTCACGACCTGATAGAAAGTTGGATGCCAAGTATTTAAGAAAAATAAATAGTGATTCCACTGCCAGCTCAATAATAATAATAATAACGCCCAACGATCACATACATAGATCCTGGACCCCTGGATTCCCTGTGTCTAGGAACCCAGAAACTGAACAGAAACAGAACCACGATCCCACAACACCCAGACACAGAACAAGAATATGCGCTTTTTTTTCAACATATACTTGTCCTGCCGCGGGAATTGAACCCGCCGCCTCAAGGCTATGAGCCGACCTGCTAAACCACCACACCACAGAGGCTGTCATCATACAGAAATACAACTTAAAAAACTACAATATTATACAAACTGACGTGAGTAGTACTCATAACTACAACTATTACACGCCAATCAGTCAGCGCCGAGCCGCCACCGCCGCCGCGCGTACTCCTTGAGGATGGGCATCTTTATTGCCCGAACACCGGTCGATATTCGACTGTATCTCGTGAGTTTTAGCCGTGTAATAGTTGTAGTTAAAAAACTACATCTTAAAGCCTACTAAAGTATCAAGTTACTCACGGGATAGTCCGAGTTGGTGGTTGAATGGTTGGTAACGGCGTATGTGCTGTCATCGGAGGCGCGTACATGTGACCAGAATAACGCGTCTCGTTGTGACGCCGGCCAGATCCGTTTGAACGTCTGATGGAACACCATCGCGTCGGATGATACCTCTTCCACTATGGTCATAGTTTCTAAGGTTGCTGTGGAAATATGCATGGCGGTTAGAGAGGATAGGCACGTGATCAATAGCTTTTAAAGTAAAACTGCTTTACGCACGCTTGACTTGGGGAGTAAGGAACGGAAGTTGAAATTGGTTCGCGTATCAATTCCTCCAAAAAATCATAGTAATCTTCAGCGGGAAATTAAAGCGTCAATCGCCTAGTCGGTTTGACCCTTTTTTTATAAAGGAAATTATTAGTAATGATTAACCCGCAAACATTAAATAACTTGATATAAGTTATAAGTCCATAAAAACAATTTATTTGAAGACCTCTGCCAAAACAAACGACATTAAAAAAGCTAAAAACATGTCTACTTTTAAAAATCACATCACGAAGAATTCACAATATTTTTCTATTCCGTTCAACCGCTGCATGCCACTTCTAACTGCGCTTGTTCCTTGTAATCCGGCCGCATCGAGCCAAAGTCCGAATGCACGGTAACACACACACCACCACACAAGATGCCAAGCGAACGAGCGGACATTTAAATCTAGAACTACCCGCAATATTTTTTGTAAGTTGAATGTGTATAAACTTAAGCTAAATATCTTAGTAAATGATAACAGTTTAAGTACGTTAAGCCCTAATGTTAAATGAAAATAATTTTGTTTTTCTCATGTCAGTGAATTTATTCTTAATGAGAAATTAATATCTTTAACCAGAAGTTATCAAATTTACCCGCTGGGCAATCACGTAACTCGATTGCAACGGATAGATACACAAATTTGTATGGATTTGACAGTTTGAATACGCAGCTTATATGCACAGTTAGTATGGAAATTTTTCCTGTTGTATTGTAATCAAAGTTTGGTTATCACCCCTCAGGGCGGTCTGAGATATTATGCTACTTACTTTCCCATTCATATCGATACCGCGGATTGAAGAAATAATGGCACATCTCGCGAGCGCTTACTCCCCGCACCTTGTGCATCGCCTTCAGCGGATCCATCACCATGCCATCTACTTCCATCTCTCTATAAAACACAATAAGGTTTATTTTAACTTGGCAATGTTCTCAATGCTGTGCCGCATTCTTTAAAACTGAGATAAAATAAAATATCGCCGTCTTTGTCATTTCCCCTCTATCAGAAGAATACCGCTATACGTTAAGCTTTAGAGAATACGACACAGAATCGACACCATATTGCTTAATTAAGTTAAGGAAAATAAAGCATTCCCATGACAATTAATAAAATTGAATATTATCATCGGCTACAACGCAAAGCAGTTAATCGTTTATGATACCCATTTTTGTTTTTGTAATAAAACTAATTTTAAAGCATCTTATTAATATTTATACACTTTATTGTTATTTCTACATTATTATGTTCCGACTGAAAGAGTTTAGTTACTTACAACACGCGAGTTAAAACCTAGCACGCCAAAAGCAACCATTAACATTTGATACCTAGTTAACTAACTGAAAATAAAGTGATTTAGAGATGTCTTATGTTTATTTCATTAAGTATTAATTTATATTCATATTTGTTCATGAATAAAGCGCATTTAATTTGCATTAATTGCCCCGTCCAATGGCAACGCTTATAGCTATTGGGCTATCATAAATAGAGATCACCAATTTGGTCACGTGTTGAATAAATAAATTTGTATTTTATAGGTCCCTATATAATATTGATTAGTTTAATTTACCTTCTGTACATCCTCATATCTCCTTCTTCGGCAAACAATTGCCACCCGATCTCGCCACCGACTCCTTCAAACGCAGCCTGAATCTGTTCTGTTGATATCCTGTCGATCTGAAATAATTTAAATCGAATGAATCTTCCTTCTTTCATAGTACATATTACAAGACGCACAGAAACACGGCATCCATATATATGGATTTTTTTTTGAACGAGCTAATGCTTTTGGTCTCTACCGACCTTTACAGCGTCACCTCGCTTAAGGCGCCCAGCCGTCAAAAGTGGGAGGCAACTAGCTCAAGGGCACCCCTGGGGTGCGAACCTCGGCTTGGGCCGTTGCCGGGATAAGAGGATCGAGAAGACTACGTCCACTGGAAGAGTGGACCCTATTGAAAGTCGCGAGTGTTCTAGCTAACCTACGGGGGGTACGAATATATATGGATATATACCATACATACCATATGGTTGAAATTCCTTCAACCCGCACTAAGCGTTTCGTTACTAACTTTATAGTGCGAACAGCTAATGAATGGATCAGCTTGCGTCCTTGTTTCCAGTTAACTATAACCTGGGAGATTTCAGGTCAATAGTGAACAGTGAGGTGAACACGCAACTGGAGAAATATCATTCCTAATTGTTTTTCTTGTGTAACTATGTACATAAACTGTGTATTGAAACTGTCAAATCCATACACATTACTGTTTCGATTGGTTGCAATCAAGTTCTGTGATCACCTAGGAAGTCCATCTTCTAGGCAAGCATTGGTATGCTTGCCTAGAAGATGATGGTGGTTGATGATGGTTAATCAGTACATCATTGTTTAACATTAGGCGAGGCGATAGTCAAACGCTTTGCTTATAACCAATTTAAAAGAAAGAATCACGCTTGAGTTTTAAAGATAAAAGAGGAAACATGAAATCCAAAGAACCTTCAAACCTACCATATAACCATATGAAAACTCCAATTTATACCGTGAATTAAAGTTATCAATTCGTAGATATAAAAATTGGTCTAAGACTAAAGGAATTTTTAAAAGATGTTTATAGGTTTTTGTGCTATACGTGGCAAACAAGCATACGGCCTTCCTGGTGGGAAGAGGTCACTGTAGCCTATTGGCATAGATTTCCTGAGATTTTATCCTCAAAAGCTATTCATTTATTTACACTAACTAATGTAATACAAATACAGTGCCGAACATCGATCCGAGCCAGCCCGCTTGATAAACTTCCACCAATGACCAATCCCATCGAGTAGGTATATATCAGGCGGGCTCCGGACGTCCGGTGACAGAATACGTTGGTCATGGGTATACTGTAGCTAATCGTGAATCGATCTGTGGATGACGTTGCTTACGTAGAGATAGCGGTTAAGTGGACACGACTGTGTTCTATTACGAATGATTTTAATACATATAGTGCGCAATGGTTTCATACCTAGGTGGTACGACTTCACTGCGACAAGTTCGTCTAGGTAGGTACCACCGCTTTGCCAGTTAAGATGCGCCAAGCAGTAGTTTGCGAGCATTACTGTGTTCCGGTTTGAAGGGCATTGTAGCAAGTGAAATTGCTGGGCAAATGAGACTACGATCTGATCGTGCAATCTTAGACTGTGTGAAATCTCAGGATGACGTGCACAGTTGGTGTCACACGAAACTTTAGAGTTTCGAGTGACACCTGTGTTATGTAATGTAATTAATGTTCTGAATATGCAAATATATGTCGCAATTACATGTAACTTAATAATTGAGTTCTTCTAAATGGTCTCATATTTCGCACGAGCTGGCACACGGATTTATTTTATTTAGCAAGGTTATCAAAATTTTGCGTTTACATTGTGTATGTAAATCGCAAAATGACCACAAAAGTTGAAGAGACTCGTTAATTCTTTCGCTTCCTTTGTTTTTTCTCATATCTTTCCTTAGAGAGAAAAAACAAATCTCTCCTCAAATTACCTCACATTATCTCCTCTTACTTTTCTACTTCTGTCCCCTTACGAAATACTTTTTCTATCTCTCACTTTTTCTCCCTTTTCCTTTTTTCTCCTTTTTCTTTACCTTTTCTTTGCCTCCTTTTTCTTTCTACTTCCGTCCCCCTTTTACCTCTTACTTTCTCTATCTCTCACTCTCTCTCTAACCCCTCTTCACTACATCTCCTGTCCAACCTCCTTACCTCAGGCCACAGTGGGTGCACAGTGAGCCGGTTGTCTATGGCCGGCGGGGGTAGTTCGACCTGATCGCGCGTGTGCACACTGGGCGGCACCACGCGCGCGCACCGCTCCTCCTCCATCTTGTCGAAGCCGGTCTCGACGGCATCGTAGAACTCGTCGTCTGGTAGCGTGGAGTGGGGACCCTCCTATGGGCAATACAGGAAGGAACAAGTTATTTTAAGATTGGTAAAGAACTGGGCAGGATAAATCTTTAATTTCTAACACATGAGCAGATCACGTGTTATAGTCGGCTTGTCTTCTGAAACGCTTAAAACTTACAATATTACTGAAGACTATTTCAAATTACTCCTAAAACTTGAGTACAATATTCTTTAATAAAAATACCAAGAGTAACCTACCCACGCTTCGTGTAGAAAAACATAATCAACCTGAACTAAGTCAAAAATCAACAAAGCATTACAAGAACAACAAATTATGTTAATTTTCTAAAAAGAACTTGGTACAGTATCAAAAGGAAAGTGAAATACCTTCCAAAACAAATGTCCCATGGCCGAATAGATTCCCAAACCCTTTACTATTTTATTCGAATTTGACCTACAATTACGAATGCATAAGGACGAAAGTTGAGACATTTTGGTCGATTGCATGAGCATTGTGTCAGTAACCATCGCGAAGTGGAATTGTGTACGGTGCGGGTTATGCGGTGCATCTATAATTACTTGGAGCTGATAACCTAATTTATGAATAGTAGTATTGGAAATAAAAATCAATTTTTAGACCTGTGTAGCCTGTGTGAAATTTAAAAACTAGCCTCTATCCTAGCACAATTAAACATGTCATTTTAATTTGGCTGCGAAATCGTGAAGTTAGTTCAATAAAACGCGTCCAAACCTATACAACGCTATCAGGTCAAATAAAAAAGAAAGGTAGATAGTGAGTGAAAGAAAAAATCGTTTGTAAACATTCACAGAATATGACTATCCCTTATTCTGTGAAAATAATAGTGGTGAAGTTTGACATGTGATATAAATCTTTGATAACTAAGAACTTTAGAACTAAGAACTTTAGACCGACATTGAAACAAAGCTTACTATAGAGAAGTGGGTTAATAGCGTTGGCTCATTCTGACCTATATTCATGCTACAATAGTTTACCTTTAGCGACCTCGATAGCGGCGCTGCATCTACCTACATCGAAAATACGTTACCTACAGTATTAGTTTGCAAGGCACAAACCAAAGTAGTTCGTATTCTACCCCACCTTACCATTGTTTGTTTGGATTTTTAAAAAGGTATTGACAAAAAGCAATAACGTGGTGAGATGATACCGGCTCACTCTTCATTTGAACTCCCAGTTTATAGTTAACCGGAAACAAGGACGCCGGCAGATTGTCCCACTCATTCATTAGCTGTTCGCACTATAAAGTTTGGCATACAATCATAATACATTTAAAAAAATCATAAAACATTGAAATGAATTCCAAATTGACAACGTTTTTCTATAGATTAATGCAAAAATTTAATCACGAACAGGAAAATTTTCTTAATAATGTAATACTTCTGGAAAAAACCATTACGACCTATTCAGTAAAACAGTTACGAGTTGCTATTACCTACTTCGAATTATTTGTATTGTAAAACAGAGTTGTAATGGGGCGTTCATGTGAGATAACGCGCGATGAGACAGCTCAAGTTTCATTCTGCCAGATAATAGTGAAAATCAGTTTAAATCATCTGGTAACCCTGCTACGAATTACTGCAAGTAAACGTATGTACCTGAACAAAAAGATGTTTCACCAGTTCGTAGCAGGGATGCCAGGGTATTTTACACTTCGATAAGGCAGTCCCATATTCAGTGTTCTTTATGATATGTCAGCATAAGCATCATTTTTAATTATCTTTTCCATTATGTTCTCACAGTAAACTTCTTCAACAGCGGCTTACGTTCGGTAATTCAGATAAAAATTATCTGGATATTATGAAATAAAAGTAGCTTAGCCGCGGAGTACGACATGTCAATGCTGGTTCGTTCGTAGGCGCATGCCATGCAAGCTCTTTCAAAAAACATTAGATTACTCGACTAAACTAAAACCCTAACCGATGTAATAATTATTTATTTTAATAGATGTTTCCCGTAATCGATTGAGCTTCTTATCAAAGTTCTAGAAACTTTAATCGAGTACTTAAGGTTAAAAATAATCAACAAACATAACGCTCGGCGCGGCGATTGTTATCCCAAATACACCTACATAACGCTATCTACAAAATGTATCTCCCTAATTTTAAAACCATTGCGTCATAATCACCATCAATCATCAGCGTCACTGATCTTGAAAATTTATCAAAACTAAAATCGACCTTTTGACCTTGAATATGAGCAGAACAAGTTCAAAGCCAACATATACCACTGTTACTAATTTCTAACTTTTACATAACTTTCATAATATGTAATAGTAAAAAAAATTATAAGTATCATATTTCTTTCTCAAAGGAACGCAAATAGCTATACGCTGCAGTATAGTAAAACGAAAGTTTAATTTTTATACCCTTTAATAAATCGTTAAAAAGTAACGATTTGTTCTGAACAATCCCTTTTAGTTTTAACCTTTGCCCACAAATATTGTAAATATAAAAAATTTAACATTGCCAACACTACATTTTCGTTACGGTTGAAACGCACCCACACACTATTATCTATACTGTGTTAGCACTAAATGGCAATAAAATTATCCCGGCAACAAGCCAGTTAAGGTAACCTTGCAAGAGCCATCAGACAATACTACTTATTGTCAGATGGCTGTTGCGAGAGTGAGGGAAAGGTTACCTTACCCAGCTTGTCCCGGTAACAGCCAGCAGCTAACATTCAGGTAACATTACCCGGTTGGGTGGCTCATTAAAATACCAAACGAATTCCCACCAGCACAGCAACCACGATAACCGTTGAAGGGTAGACCGGCGAACACACCCCGTAATCGCCTGACGGACAATTTAGCCAGGTGACGTCACCGCCACTCCCCTGCCGTAACGGAAAGCATGGGCACGTTTTAATACAGAAACTATGTCTATTGTCTATCTTCCCCATGAAAACGTGTCAACCTATTTTTAGGCACAAATTGGGCTGAACTTTCGGACGGTGGCTGATTTGGATAGATTGTGCGGTTGGCATTTGTGGTGTTGTAACAATCTTACAGGAAAGGATTAGTCCTCTGTGAAACAAGACTAGAAACTTTAAAAATAATTTGGACATGTTTGGTTAGCAAATAGCGACCTAGTAAAATTGATCACATAACTCTGAAGTGCGATTATGCAATACAATAAATGTATCAAAAATTGCTTTGGCACTATTAACTCTGCATGCAAACAACGCGAGTCTTAGATTATGTAATTTTAATTGAGCCCTTTGCGTGGAATTAACCTTAATTAATATCAGATTTATTTGAATGCTGATGAATAAAATTCCTTTATGATTATTTCAAGGGCAGGTCGACTGAAAACCTCCATTTGTTTCATCGCGTTGGTGACAGATAATATCGGAGTTATAAATCAACAACGTATAGCGTCTCTACTGTCCATATATTAAAATTTAAGACAGCACTGAATTGGACGACCGGAGTAATAAGAATTTGGTTTTGTTCCACACACGAAGGCCACGTTACATCACTCCTCCGCGAGCCGGTACGGATCGCATCACAAAACAATCATTGTTTTGGGGTATAAGCTGGAGCATTAGCACATCAAAGAATGACGTCAGTAAGCCACAGGCTTTATACTCGTACATTGATTTGAACTGGACCGAGACTGCATGCTGGTTAACGGCTGTAGTTGATTTGTTTATGACTGACTAAAGGCAGACTGCGGTTTCACGCGCGTTACTTCATCTCATCAATTGTTGCTCCTCTGGAGCCTATTCCTGACCTCATGCAATATCTGTTCTTTTTATAAATAACATGATTTTTATTTAAGTTTTTTGATATTGTGTTCGTGTTATTGGAATAAATGTATTTTCTTTCTTTCTTTTCTTTCTCCTTTCATTTTACTCCGTTAATGGTTGAAACCTTTTCTGAGCACACTCCTACGAAATAGAGGAAAGACACCGTCTAAACCACAAGTCTCTAGGTTTGGGTTGTACATTGTCTGTCAATTATTAGACACTCAGAACAAAGCCTTTTGATATAAAAAAGATTTTCTATCATCCAAAAAATTATTGAAATGTACGATTCTATGAAGGTACTGAAGACGTACAGATCTTAAGCATTTACAATGCAGACGTTCACATGAAGTCCTAGAGTATATATTAACATTAAGAACATATGAATAATGTTGGATAAGGATTGATAACAGCACCATAAATAGTCGTAAGACGCTTGTGGAAATGAGGCCAAGATCGGTTAGGAGGGCCCGAGTTTTCTCTTGAACTTGAAGATTTAATCGATCGCTGTATTCGACCATCGCGCACAAGTGGCACGTTATGGTAATGGGAAGCAACACTTTACCCGAACACCGAAAATGGTAACATTTTATGCGAACGTATATAGGTATATGTATGAAACTTTTAATTTTAGAAGCTTTAATTTTGCTGTCGTAAGCTTGATGTTTTAAGTTCTGTTATTTAACAAACTATCTAAACGTTAATGTTAAGTGAAACTTATGTTTTCATGTTGAAATAACAAATTAGTGTAATTGTAATAAATGTGCTCTGTTACAAAGGACACATACAAAATTCAATATAAGGTAGGAACATAATTTCTAGTTTTATCTTACGTTTTACAAAGTGTTAAGGCATTAAAATAGTTTTTTTTTTGTTATTAAGGCGTTTTTAGTCTGTAAGTCACATTACTAAATAAATGGTAGCTATTTGATTGTGTCTTATAGTTATTACATTATTACTATAAATATTAATTAAATAAATATATTTAAAAAACAAACAAAATGGCTAGAGCGTTTGTGACAATTAAAAAAGGTTGTCGTTAGTTTCGTGTCCTGAAAGTTAATTTTAATTCTCTAAAAATGCAAATTGAGATGACATCATTGTTGGTTTGATATGGCGAGTTGGCGACTACTATGTGACTTCATGGTATAAAAAAGCGTAAAGACGTTAATTATGACTTTACAATTATAGCAAAAAAGAACTGTTTGATAAATAAAAAAAAGCCAGTATTATCATTTTTAAACATTATAACAACCAATCAATTAATAAAAGCCACAGCGAAAATTCTCCATTTAAAAAGTTAGCCCAAAATGAAATATCAAAATGAAATAGTCAGATAAAAATAATAATATGTGTGGACATTTCACACAGCGCCATGTAGCCCCTAAACTCAATTCTTATTGAACATTTCTAGTGTACGTATAAATCCTAGAAACGACAAACATTACAAAAATTCACAAGTATATTTGTTTTGCAAGCTCGGGCGCTTATATAAAACTATTAGCTGGATACTAATTACATTTTTTAAACTTAATTATTAATTTAACTTCTGTCATTATATTGATAAATTAGTTACGAAAGCTTTAGTGCAAGCATTACGTTTTTAGATTAAGAATAAACACAACAGCCCCTAAACTAAGCAAAGCTTGTACTAAGAGAACCAGATAAATAAGACAATACTTAGATACTTTTTGTTTGTAAATACATACATAGAATACATGTAATATACCCAGATGTTACTTATGTCACAGATGTTCAAAGCGAAGTTATTATACGCACCAAAATTAACTATAGCCACATTATTAGACCACAACACGCATCACGAGTCGCCATAATGGTACTAAACAAACGGTCTGAGCCTTCGGGGTGGATACATGGAAATGAATGCGTGACGTCATCTTGGAGGGTTGATGGAACTCGCTAATGTATTTTTGCGACTTCCGTTATCATAGAGAAGATAGTTAATTTGACAAAATCGTTCAGCCCTGCTACGACACTCTGACAAATCTTAAATGGGAACAGCAAAGAATGGGAACATGAAAAAACATATATACTATATATATATGCGAAATCAACAAATCCAATAATGAGATAGAGCCGTTTTATATCATAACTAGCTTCTGCCCGAAGCGTCACCCGCGTGGCCTATAGGAAACGAAGAAGAAAATTCGCCATAGATAATTCAACCACACATTTCACCCTCTTACGGATGGAATTTTGAAAAATCCTTTCTTAGTGGATATCTACATTTTACAAAGAACACTCCCTCCAAATTTCAAGTCTCTAGGACCAGCGGTTTAGGCTGTACGTTGATAGTCAGTCATTCAGACAATCAGGACTTTGAATTTTATATGTATAGATATCGTTCATAGGATTGGATTCACATTGAGACAAGTGGCAAAGGTGATAAAGTAAGGATGAGTATTACATGGTCGTATTATGTTAACACATACAAAAAATATGCAGGCTAATACCTCGAAACGTTTTGCATGCTCAAAATGCTGTAAAGCTAACGACAACTTAGATAAATTTATTTACACATAAAAAATAATACTGTAGGGCCTACGTGCCAGCTACATCACAGGACATGTACCCCCACTTAGTAACTACCACATAAACTGTGCGAATACTGTACATTTAATGATTGATCTAGATCGACCAGTCAGTCCGCGACTGGAGCGCAATTATAGTGCACGTACCTAAACTACCTCCAGTGTTTCATTCACGCACCTCATGCATTATTTAGGACACCTTCTGATAAATACGTAATCAATAATACCCAACCAAAAGTTCTGAATTGGAGACCCCGACGTGATGTACAATATTATAATATAAACAATAATATAACAATAATGAAAAGTAGCAGCACACCGTTCGACACTAAGCTAACATTAACACTAAGTTTTTTTTTTTTTTATTAGATTTATATATTTATTAGATTTTTTATTAGACACTAAGTTAACATTAATGTTGCTTCCTCGCTCTAATATGCGGTAGCCACCACAGGCCACCTATTTAGTGGGTGGCAAGTTATCATTTATCGAAATATATATAACTCAAAGGTGACTGACTGACTGACTGACATAGTGATCTATCAACGCACAGCCCAAACCACTGGACGGATCGGCATGCAATTTGGCATGCAGGTAGATGTTATGACGTAGGCATCCACTAAGAAAGGATTTAAAGGTTGCTTATGGTAAACCGTATAGATACCCGACAGACCAACTATACCAAGACACTAGGAACCTTAGAGTCAGGCAAATTTTCATTCTCTCTTCTGCACTTCGTTTCCACAGGACAGCCTTAGAAAGCGGAATGGGTGGCTCATTAGATCCTGGTGAAACTAAATCTAAACGCTTTTATACTTGGCGTGCTCCAAAAATTAAAACACGATTTGGACAGAAATCTTACCGCTTTCTCGGATACTATATCTACGGGAAACTGAATAAAATACTTGGTATCCGGAATGACACTAAGCAAGTTTGCAAACGTAAAATAATCAATTACCTATCTGGATTGAGTCACAAAGCCACTGAAGAGATATTACGTGTTATCTATTAGTATATAATATATGTTGAATGCGTAAACAGTCAATAGTTCCACAAACATAATAGGACTTAAACAGCTTAAATTGAAATGATTAAGAAGCAATTCTATGTACTAGACACCATTACACAATTAACTACCTACTCATTTTGCTACAGACAATACCAACAATCCTACATACACATACACGCACATGTACACTATATATCACGCACTCTCAAAATTTTTAACAGACAAAAATATATATATATATATATGCAAAACATTCACACAGCTGACGATTATTCCTCTGTTGTCGGTCAGAACCTACGTTTAAAACGCACAGATTCAAATTTATATACACATAATACCATCCAAATACACTCATACCTCATATCACTCATACATGCAACTCATGCATACAAATGAACTTTCCAGTAATAGTAATGGGTAAAGAAACTATTGTTGCTAAAATTGTTGAAAATAATTTGTTATTCTTTCATTATTATTGTATTGTTATATATTGTAATATGCTTGATAGTTTATGATAAGTTTATTGTTATGTTTCATTGGAGGAGTACTGTTCAGCACAACACAGGGAATCCTACTGTGCTGAACAGCGAAATTGTGAGAATCAGCTTAAATCATTTATATACTTATTTTGTTGATTGTAAACTGAATGTATTATTTTTGCACAAATAAATATTCTATTCTATTCTATTCTATTCTATTCTATTCTATTCTATTCTATTCTATTTTTCGAAATTCCACCCTTAAGAGGGTGAAATGGGTGGTTGAATTATTTTCCCATATCAATACCAATACCAATACCAATCAAATGATTGGTAGCAGGTGGAATAAACTAGACTGTAGAATGATTGTACTTTTATAGGTTTCTTATGTCACGCAATTGTGAACCCCATGACGTTTAGCAGCTATAGGCTGTGGACTTATTAAACACAGATATCATAACCATACCCATAACTATCATAAAATAAATATCTTCTGGTTTCATAAATTTTCAACGTGACCTTGGCAAGAAACCGGGGTCGTTCACGAGCAAAAACCTTTAAACCATAATCGATGGAGTTAAATGCCTTTGCAGTAAACTATTTACTAGAAATTTAACGTCGAAAAATACTTGAAATTATTTAAAACATTATTTGTTAGTCTTTAAAATGCTACAATGTTCATAGTTTTAGATATATTCTACGTGTTATTGTTGTACTTAGTCACGAAACCACAAGAGTTTAAAAGGTAAGAAGGATTCAGGGTTGTTAAATTTAGCAGAGCAGTTGCTCCATAAGACAGAGACAAATGTCAATATCATAAGAATTGAAGCATAATTAAACTCTATACTTTAGAGCGGAGTAATTACTCGGAGAGTAATACTGCAACTGATATGGGCAGTCATTAACATCAGGCGAACGACTAGATCGTCATGTCATTCCTTAACATAAAAAAGTCTATTTTTGCCTTTTTATAGACTATGCTAGTGTTGGATCATATCTCTCAATATCCGTTATAAACTTACAACTAAAATATATCTATCGAAACAAATTTTGTGTCCCAATCCGCGTCTAATTTTTCCGCAGTGCTATAAATTGCAGTCCTACAAAATGAGTGTCCAAAATCTTGTCGCCCCTATTATTGAAAATGTTATTTAACATTTATTATTATAGCCCGACATATCTCTATCGATGTATTAATGACGGCGTTTATCCTGAGTGACTGACTGATTGACGGACAACTTAAGTACTATCACAACCAGTTTTGTGTACTTTTTAAGCATAGCATCGTAGCCTGCGTCATCTCTTTCCACCAGGTGAGACGGTGGTAATGCTTTACTTATAAACAATAAATAAAGCATAATGTAACGTGAATAAGCAATAAACTACAGCTCGTAATGTACAGATGGTTTATACATAATATATGGGCTTAAAATAATGACATAATTTAGTATAATGTAATGTTTAAATAGCTGAGAAAACACAATTACATTATTCATAAAACAGCTCGTATAACACAGTATGTTCATTGTATGTGTATGTGTGTGTTCAATACCAAGTAGAAGTCTGTCGTATACCATGATTGTGACTATCATACTATAAAAGTGCTAAAAATACCATATATTCAATAATTTGACTTTGACTTTATCCGTTATTTTAATTCATAAGAAATACCATCTGCAAACGCTGTTAATTGTACCGCAATAATTGTGACTATCATTTTTTTTATTCATAAGGAATACCATCTGAAAACGCTATTAATTTGGGTGTTAAAAGTAATTTTTCAACTATACACATTATCACCATCGTAAGATATCTTTCACATCATCACATTAGTAGCCGGTAATCATCTACTGCTAGGCGGGGAAGCCTGTGTTCATCATTCATTATCATTAAAACGCCACATTGGATGTTTATCATAAGGGGGGTTCGTCATAATCGAAGCTTCTATCAAGATTTATCATTACTTTTGGTTTTCAAATTTTCCAGTGTCCACACTCCTCAAATTGGCGAGGTTGGATACACCACATTACAGAAAATACGCGACAATCTACTATTGCTTCACTTTACTACGTCTCGTCATTTCTATCAAACCTAGAAATACAAATTGCCCCGGCGGCGGCGGCGGCGGCGCCGAGTTTATTAAAAGAAGACTAACAACGAAGGAAACCATATATACCGATGCAGTAATGATTGTAGAACGTTTACTTTGTCATAAATTATAAGAAATGTGGAGGTAGGTACATAAGGTCGCAATTTGGACAGTTAATGCTACCCTAAGTGTGAGGCATAATTTAACAGTAGTAAGACACAAAATCTTCAATGCTTTATCCTGTGGCAATGCACATGCAAAATGATAATCAAAGAAGGTATAGAAAATATGTAATAAGGCGTACTTTATGGCTCGAATATCTTTGAATTCAGTTCCGAGCAGCCGCATCTCTCGCAAAAGGATTGTTTTAATAATATTGAAGTCCGATAGGAGTCAGGAGATGTCACCATAAAAAGAAGAATACTTTTAAAGCAGCAGTTTTGATCAACAATGGCATAATGCGCAAAAAATTGTGCACAGTAACATTAAACTATTAACAGATGAAGGTCACAAGTACAACCTCAACGTGAGCAAGCAATAACCTATTCGGAAATGGCATACGGAACTAATCCAATATTTTTCATTGAATTCATTCAGCGCACAACAAATCTCATACATAATGGGATCAATCATCATCATTATATCTACCAACGGGTAATGGAGTTTATTTTATACAAAATATCATCCATCATTTATCTGGAACAAAAGTTTCTGAATCAAATCAATCTTCTATAACATTTTTGCCGAATAAGTTTATTATTTTTGAATGGGCCAATTCTGTTATTTCTCTCCACCGAAGTTTTCACACAATATCACCAGGCAATATTTAACCCTATAGTCTCAGAAAAGTCAGGCCACCCGAGGTGTCTTTGTTTTAAAGTAGGGTCTGGTTTCGTCTACATCCCACTCAGAATTCCTTTAAAATCGTCAAAACCTAATATGCTTGTTTACGAATCTTGTATTTTACTGCTTTGTTTGATAGAATCTAATCGAATTCTAATGCATGCTTCTGAACTACACAATGCATTAATGCATTATTATTTCCATAAAAGTCAACACAGGTAAAAGTTAGTTTTGTCAAATCATTGTAATCTGTTACCCACAAGCCGAGCCCAGTCCATACCTATCGCTTATTATGTTATCTAGTACAATAATGTAACATGACCATTCTGTACTTTGCATACAAAAATAAATTTATGAACCTTTAAAACATTGACTACGATGATTCACCCGGATTCACATAGTGATATTAGATATCGAGTATCGATGTTTCACGCATGAGTGACTAAGCCAGCAGACAATAAGCCCAATGCGTTTATATTATATTAGAGGAAACTTTGTGGAAATTTTTATTCTCATAAGTTCTTTCCGAATATACATTCAATAAATGATCAACAAGATTTAGAACGTCGGCATTGAGTATTATGAGTTTATCACCAAGTAGTCTAAAACTGAACTAGTAGGGTCATTACAAAACAGTATATCAATGACCTACTTGACGACAAAATATGATTAGATAGTACAATGGATCATGAATAATTGATAAATTAATTGGACGAGTGTCAGGTAACTAATATATTCAAACGTCATCTATAATAATAAATGACGTGTTACATTTTAACGTTGAAGAAACAATCAAAAATTTGCGTACGGAGGATAGCAAGTACACAATATAAGTATCTATTATAAATATTTTTCCTACCGCATACTCGTAGTAAATAAAAACATATTGTCATTACCTTAGAGGAAATATTTCTTTGGTCACTACCACATTTCAATTTGTACTGAATATTGTTTAGTTGGCAATTTTGAGGAATTAATGGGATCGTCTTTCAGCTCAAATTTACTTTTGTTTGTCAGAGTAGCGTTTGATAACATTTCACCTGATGTTAAGTGACATTTTGGCCGAAGGTGGAACCACAATACGCCCTATTCAGATTAAAAGAGCACTTCTGTTTATTATTTTAGAGAGAGATGATACGAGTATGTTTGTGGCAGCGTAAGAGTACGACCACCCCATCTCCCACGGGTGCAGTAAAAGCCGGCTAATTGGCAGCAGACTCTTTGTCTGCATCATAATCTACTACGATCAACAAGACACCTGCAAAGAGTAGTGATTGTGGCAAACCCGCCCCTCGATCGGGAGAGGCCATGTACAGCATTAGACTCAAAAAAGGCTGATAATGTGGTGTGTTGAGATTTTTTTTTTATGTTAAGGTGACGTGACGAGCTAGCCGTTCACCTGATGTTAAACGACACGGCTGCCCATATCAGCTGCAGTGTCACTCGGAACTCTAAAGTATAGAGGTTCGCGTGACACAGCACTGCGCACGTCATCCAAAGACATCAGCACAATCTAGTAATAAGATTACTAAACTGTGAGATCAGATCATTAAGTCTCATTTGCCCAGTAATTTCACTAGCTACAGTGCACTTCAAACCGGAACACAGCAGTGCTTGCGCACTATTGCTTGGCGGCAGAATAACTGGCAAAGCGGTGGTACCTACCTAGACGAACTTTGCAGTAAAGTCCTACCACCTACTAAAATGAGAATGAGAGATATAGATATAGAGATGTCTCTTTTCCGACCCTCACATCTCTCATGCAATCAGTACAGTACAGTAGTTTGTTACTCCTTCACGCTCGAACGGCTGAATGGATTTGGATAAAATTCGGTACCAAGATAGATTATACAGTAGATTAACATATAAGCAAAATTTTATCCTGGAAAAGTGAAATTTTCCCTTGGGATGAATAAATAATTAAATAATTAAAATACTCTTTATCCGCGGGTAAAACCGTGGACGCCACTAATAAATAATATACCGGACTTTCTTTGACCACGTTTCAAATAAAAGTAGCGAACCAATAAGTGGTAAACTTTCTTCTATTTAACGTAAACGTAAGATTTATGCTCGCGTGTTAGAGTGTAACGACTCAGTGGAAGTGGTTATGCTTTCGGTAAACTGTGATTAATTAAATAACATTCTTGTTTTGATCACATTTAGGCAACCGATAACTTTATATATCAACGCGAAAATGTGAAAAGTCAATCGGACATTAAGTTAAATATATTTTATTATAAAATTACACTTAATGCTAACTATGTAATTCTTACTTACTTTATTTGTGTGATTGAACACTCATCGATAAAAATTGGTTATGCGGCAAGTGTACCAAACTTTCATCACTAATAAACAAAACGTGGTATCTGGGACACCAAATTTATTTCTTAAATATTTCTATAAAAGAATACTAAAAGGTTCACTTTTTATAGAAACCTATCAAAGTACAGGTTCAAAGCCCCATTCAAATCATTATTAATTCATAGCGTGACAGCAGTTTGGTTATTGTCAAGGAGTTCATTGCTCGTGTCGGGCGACCCCATCCCATAGGTTCATTGCATTGTATAGTTAACCCAGACTGGGGTTGGAGTTAAACAGTCAGTTGGCAGCAAGTTAATGGACAATCGAGGATACTTTTTGTTCAGTGAATTTTAATATCATATTTGTCATCACTGTTAAAAAAACGAGCGTGCTTTAGACCGATCAAAGTAAAACTGCTTTAGCTTCATCTATCGGCCGGTATAACATTGTTTTTGCTTTGTTTAATGTTAATGTCACCATCTTGACAATTGAAGGGTTGAGAATAAAAAGGGTTTAACTGACAAATTGTCTGTTTCGAGAAAATTGACTTTAAACGTCAACGGCGTCATTTTAATGTAGAGTGCTTATAAGGTAATAGAAAAGGTTAATGTATGTTTCAGTTGCTTGAAAATGTTTTAATTTTATTTTAAAATACTAAATATAGAACTAATTCATACAATTACTGTAAAAATATAATATAATAAAATAAATATAATAATGTTTTATGCTAAGCGAACTGTATTCCTGTGACAGATAAACCGTTTTTAGACTCAAACCTCGGGATTTTAAGCCTCATTTCAGTATTTTGAGAATGTATTATTGTAGATAATTTCACGCTGCATCCAACGATACCCATAAGTCATTTTGTGAAAAAAAAAATCAGTTAAATCCTTTTTATTCTCATTTCTCACCCCTTCAATTGTAAATTATCATTTTACCGGACATGCTAACATAATAACACAAATTTTAAGTAAATTTTTAGCTTTGTTATGTTGCAATGGAGATCTACGTTAACAAACAACTTTCCAACTTTCGTTCGCCTTTGCACGAGCCCACGTGCACCAGCTTACTTCCCAAGTCAAGCGTGCTTCAAAAAGCTTCAACAGTAATTAAATATTTATAATTAATTTAAATTAAATATTTTTAAAATTCTTTAGTCAAATATTTTATAATTAAATTAAATATTTTTTAAATTCTTTAAACATGAGGAAAGCGAGTAAAATTTATGAGAGAAGGGCGGTGTAGGATGTATAAGATAAAACCGTTGTTTTATCGTTTGTTTTATTGTTTCATGTAAAAGATAAAACGACGATGAAGTGCATGATGGCTACCCGTGATTGGATGTAACGACGTGTTGAAGACAGGGCTCAATGTCCCACATTAGAAAAGAAAACAGGGCCCTTGATGATACAAAGGTAATGAATGAGTCGACAGTCGAGAGCTTCTAAGTCACATTGTGCAATATTATATATTTTGACAGCTTCTGTGGTGTGGTGGTTGAGCAGGTCGGCTCATAACCTGGAGGTGTGCGGGTTCGATTCCCGTGACAGGATAAGTATTTGTGCAGAGAAAAAAGCGCAAATACTTGTTCTGTGTCTGGGTGTTGTGACACCATGGTACTCGTAGTTCTTGGATCCCAAGAAACAAACATCAATTAAGATCTCCAGTTAGTCAAATGTCGTCAAAACGGAGCTTATTTGTAATAATTATAATAACACTAGTTGCGCCCCGCGGTTTTACTCGCGAATAAAAAAGTATTTTAGTTATTTGCTCATCCCATGGGAACATTTCTTTTTTTCGGGATAAAACGTAGCCTATATGTTAATCTAGTGTATAAGCTGTCTTGGTACCGAATTTCATCCAAATCCATTCAGCCGAATGAGCGTGAAGGAGTAACAAACACACACAAACACACATACAAACTTTCGCTTTTATAATATTAGTGTGATTATTATTTATATTTTTAATACGTTGTAAATATTACGTTCTTAGTTCTAATCAAAGCCTTTAATTCCTTGACGCCTTTTAAATTCTCACACTCGCGCTTCAACATTTAAGCTATTGTTTCAAAGTTTCAACAATCAACACAGCACTAACATAGGTACTATATATATAATAATATAATAAATATACAACAAAATAAATTTAAAAAACCAACGAATTCGATAAACAATGAACCTACGTTTTACAACAGGAAGTTTATTAAACATGGTAAGGTACTTCATACGTACTGTTTACTGTTGTAATTTATATGAAAAAAAAATTAAATAAATTTTTAAATACTTTTGGAATCAGCTTTCAGTAAATAACTATTTCGCATAATAGTAACGTTTAGGTAAAGGTAATTAGAGTCCTAAATCGAATAGACCTTTAAAATACATTCATATATTTTGTTAATATCGGTAGTGATTTTACGGTTGTAATATTAATATTAAAAACATTTTATGATAGTGCAAAATATACTAATTAAACTTAACTATAGCAGTAATTACAGTGCAGTGGTTTGACTGACCTGATAGCTCAGCTGGTAGCCCCTGCCTTATGAACTGTAGTTTGTGGGTTCGATTCCCACCCAGGACAAACATTTGTGTGATGAGCATCGATGTTTGTTCTGTGTCTGCGTGTTATATTGTATTCTATGTATATACTTACAAACAAAAAGTATCTAAGTATTGTATCAGTTATCTAGTTCCCATAGTACAAGCTTTGCTTAGTTTGAGGCTAGATGGCGCTGTGTAAAATGTCCACACATGTATAAAACATATAAAATTTTAACCGGGATTAGTGAACGCAGCATTAGTGCCTAAAAGTCTGTGACGCTTAAAACTGTTAGAGGAATATTTCTATGTATGTGCGCATACAAAAGTAGCCTTTACATCACACCACAGCTCTATGCATCATACTCATACAAATAGCACGAGAAATGTAACATAAAACCATCCACAGCATACCAACAAAATCACGTTTTAAGGCAGGTCCAGTTCAGACCGATGTAGGCATATAGTCATGTGATACTTAGGGCCACATCGTACATAAGATACGTTTATATGGCGATCGGTGTCGCGGTGTTGTTCCACTTTGCATATATGCAATTGCACGTTGTTTTGCTAGATAAGTTAGCGTATCGGTTTTGTGTGTCAAAGTACTGCACTAGAATCTACTTAGACCACGGAAGACTTAATTTAAACGTTATATTTAAATTAGGTTTATTATTTCTACCAGACACAAGATAATGTGTTGTAATCGGTATGCGTACAAAGATAGAATTTAAAAAATGTAAAAGGTTATCATGTAAAATACACCTTAATCAAAAACATTAAGGTAAAGTATTGGAAAACAATCACCCCGAAATGATTTCTCAAGATTTTGCGATTGAATGTGTCGCATGGTATTTATCGCGTACAATTCGCATTATTTTAATTATCAACGTTACTATTCCTGTTCTGTAGTCACTCAAAGAACTCTACCAGTTTACTCTCTTCAGTCTACTCTTTCTATTACAAGAAAAAAGAGCAGAATATTACGAAATACATAGTGAGTCGAAGCGAAAATGTTCTACTTTCCGTGGACGTAGTCTTCTCGTTCCTCTTATCACGGCAATGGCCCAAGCCGAGGCTCGCATCCCAGGCGTAACCTTGAGCTAGTTTTGCCTACCACTTTTACCACATTACCACTCGGTAATGCTGTAAAGGTCAGTGAGACCAACAGCATTATCCCGTTCCAAAAAAAGCGAAAACATTCTAGGTGTGCAAGTCATTGGTCTCCGCTGTTCTCCATGACGTCTGATAAAATTGTTCACGATCTTGACCCAACTACACTTTTAAGTTAAACCTTAGGGCCTAGGCCTTAACCTGACATTTAATTTATCTGCAGTACACTTTCAACACAGAACATAAACAAGCCCGATTCTAAAAAGTTATTGGATCCTAATTGGTTAGTTTTAATCGTATTTGATCTTAAAGTGGGATTTGATTTTAATTTTATTTCTGAATTTGTTATACTTCCTAGTCATTAGATTTTATAAATAAAGAATAAACCGTAAAAAAATAAATATTGACGACATAGCTCGCGGGCCGGGACTTAGCCCCCGGACAGGTAAAAAAAAACATAAACAACCCACTTATTCCATCAATACAACCAATCACCATCAACGTCAGTTTCTTGTCCACACCAAGTTTAACTGATCAAGATAAATTACTGTGATATACGTTGGCACTGGGGACTTATTAAAAATTATGTCATACAGACTGGGCGTGGTCTGTGGTCATTAATTGAGTTATTTTAATATTATTTTGTAAGTTAAGTGTGCAAGTATCAAAGGGAAAAAAAACACCTTCTACGCCTTAAAAGGAAGACGCCCTCAAATGTTTCTACGTCCAGCGGCGGTTTGGGATGTATGCTGTCAGTCATTCACTCAGGATACCCTTTTTTGTATTAATGTAGGTAGATAAATATATGATTACATGGACGAAATCCATCCATGGCATGGGTGATCAACTGATCATATATATTATATATCTCATTATATTGGGTGTTGGGACTCAATTCAAAGACAATTTTATGTATTAACAAGAGCAACGATATTATAGTCAACCGATACTATAAACAACACAAACCATCGAGGTACTTCGATCCAAATAAAATTGTCTGTATCTGTTATCCGAATGAGTTACGAGAACGTGAAGCAATGCGAATGAGTGACAGACGGAAGTGAGATTTAATAATGCGCTTTCATAAGTATAATGAGCGGTTTGGAGCTGGCTATAGTAGTGTCAGAATTCTATGCTCTTTATTACGGTCCAGAACCAATGCGACTTGTGATGCTTCGGGAATATAGTCCTATTTGTATTACTAAGTATGACTGGATTTTCTCCAACACTCTTTATCATGAAATAGCAAGTTCTATTTTGGTCATGCATACTTACTTAATGAGTTGACATAATGATATTATTTTACTTTCAGAGTTCCGAACCTAAATGTAATAAGTCCGTTGTGTAAGTCCGTCTGTCTGAGTACAGCACACAGTCTAAATTTAACCATATCCGATACAAATTATAACACACAATGCATAAATAATCCAAAACAAACAACACAGTTCCAAGAATTCCGTTGGAACCATGACTCATCTACATCGTATAGTAAATGCATACGAGTGCAGTACAGTAAGAGCGTTTAAGCATATTATCCCAAATCAGAAGCCGATATTCGGTGTCCTTGTTTGGCGCCCGTAGCTTGAGCGAGACGAAATGCTTTCCATTAGATGGGAGAACGTGCAATTAGCTGTATAGATCACTAACCTGTTAAAGGAAAGCCATAGTGACCTACATATGCAAGTACGAAACCTACGTGTATCAGCTATTATGCTATCGGACAACGTCTCTTTTGAAATCGTCCAACACATTTAGGTAAAATGCTAATAATGGAAAACAGGCTTTTGAGATAGCCGGTTATGACGAAGATCGCTATTAGCGATATGACCGGTTATTGTTAGACCACGGTCTGTCTATATAAAATAATTAGAACCTTTTTATCGTGATCATGAAAATATTCATAATATAAATGCTTACGTTATATAGGAAATAGTGTTTTATATGTTTCATCATCATCATCATCGAACGCAAGCGAACGCCAGAGTTTTTAACCTATACATATTTAGGTTCCATACGATTCATTGTAACGTCATTTTTTATTTCTTCAAGAGCTCTTCACATCATTTGATATTATTAATACATTTCATATTATTAATACCAAGAAGTCTAATAAGCGAAGTTGTATATATAAACAAAATTTTAACCTCCGTATTAAATTAATACAAATTCAACGAAAAACAAAACATTTTGAAACAAATACCTAAGTAACAATGTAAGCAGTAAATACAACGTCGTGTAAGTAAATGAGTTCATGCTAATTTAATTTAGCCACGGATACGCTTAAAAAACAAAACGCTTATCGGATAGCCCCCATCAATATGCGTTTCATGTAATATTTTTCGAAACAGTTCCACTATTTTCTTATCTTGTGACTGTAAAACATTAAAGAGAATCAAGCTTATGGTTCCAGTCTAACCCCCTTACAAATAAAAACCATGTAGCGAAATAGTTATCGTTTTTTTATTGTTTTTTTAGGTCTTCTCATTCAGCGAGGTTATTTATTTTATTATATTTATTTCACAAAATCCACAGATATTAAGGTAAGGTATAGTTTAACTTACAATACAATATCTTAGAGATATAACAGACTTATATTTTGAAGATTACATTGTTTACATTGTGATTGATAACATAGCTTTTAAACTTTTGTTTTTGGCAGTGAAATAGATCAACAGAGCTAAAACGTTTATTAAAACTCTCGTGTTCGACAGATAACAGAGTTTTCGCATGCGGGTTATGCTGCCAGTATTCTGGGAACCATACCACGCGGTGGTGAGTTGGATGGCGTAGATATTTATTTTGTAAATAAAGTTTTTAGTTGTAACTTCCATTTTTTTTTATCAAGTTTCAAATGCGTACAGATAAATCAGTACAATAAAGCCATTTTATAATGATTAATAAAAAAAAACTGAATAGCTATTCCACATGTTATGTATTGTATGTTAGTAAAGGGGTTGAATTCCGTTATTCATACGAAATACATACTTAGCAGCAATAATAATAATAATAATATGTGTGGACATCTCACACAACGCCATCTAGCCCCAAACTAAGCAAAGCTTGTGCTATGGGAACCAGATAACTGATACAATACTTAGATACTTTTTTGTTTGTAAATACATACATAGAATACAATATAACACCCAGACACAGAACAAACACCTATGATCATCACACAAATGTTTGTCCTGGGTGGGAATCGAACCCACAACCCATAGATCAGAAGGCAGGGCTACTACCAACTGAGCTATCGGGCCAGTCAAGTCAATAATATTGCTACTAAGCACTACTATCATAGTCGGCCTCTATTTTTATTAGTTGTAAGTTTTAAGTTTTATTAGTTATTAAATATTAAAAACTGTACTTTAATTTTTTTAAGAAATAGAAGGTTGAAAATCATTACCAAATTTTTTTTCATTGTTTTATCGAATTCAGTCAAATTCATTTCTTTATTATGCACCCCGAAAAATCGACAAATGGCCAAACATGAGACCTTGATTTCGTTGTAGTAATGGAATATTGGACCTTGCACCAATTTGACGGCACTATTATGTGATTTTGATTGATTACGTACATTACGGTGCCAAATATTTTTCTTAAAATCAAACCTAAGTCAAGTTTATTTCCTGTTACCATTTTCAGGTAAGCCATGAAACAGACCTTGGGTCAATTGTAGTAAAGGTTTATTGGGCCTTGCACCACTTTAGGCAGCTACAGTTTTGCAGAGTGGTTTTGGTTTTTATTATATACAAAGCTCTACCTAAAATTTAAACTAAGCTTAGTTCTATCACTTCTATATTTTCAGTTAGTTAAAAGAAATCATTTAAATTAACTAGGTGGTAGGACTATTCTGAAAAGCTCGTCTAGGTACTTACTAGGTACCACATTTGTAGTGTAGTGTGCAAGCACTACTGTGTTTCGTTTTGAAGGGCACTGTAGCTAGTGAAATTACTGGACAAATGAGACTTTATGACCTCATCTTACAGTCTAGTAATCTTATTACTCACAGTCTAGTAATCTTATTACTAGATTGTGTTGATGTCTCAGGATGACGTACGCAATGCGAAACTCTATACTTAGTTCCGAGTGACACTACAAGAGACATGGGCAGGCGTGGCGCTTGCGACCAGGCGACCGACTAGCTCTTCATTTGTCATTCTTTAACATAAAAAAAAATTATTTTTGTATGTTTTAGTAGATACTGACGGGACTTTAATGCCTCAGAATGATTGCCTATATCTATTTTTTTCATTTTCAGTTAGCCATAAAAAAGCAAGATTAAACAGATGACTAAAATATTTCTGGCAGTCTATCATAATCGCATCATATTAGACCTTGCACCAAATCGACGGTGCCTTCTGATGCTACATTATTATGAGCGGTTTGGTTATCGACACTTAGAAGCTATGAAGAGCGGTTTGGTTTATTTAAACTGGTGATCTAATTTTAAACTCAATCTTAGGTTTTTCTAAAATTAGAACACCGGATAAGCATATGCTTTATTTCATATCGGTTTTTTAAGGAGGATATTTTTATAAGTCAAATATGCATCAAATTCCGAATCGCTTTGTTATATTGTTTTTTTTTAATTCTGACTCATTTAGTAATTTTTTGATGTTACATTTTTTAATGGTCCATGTATTTTAATGATATTAACACATGTAAATGTTGGATGGATTTCACGCGGAACAAAATTTCAATACATAAGCCAAATTCAATTAGTTTTTATCCCATTGTGGAATGTTTAAAACCTCGCGACACCATATACCTGAAAAATTACGAGCAAATATAGATAATAATTTATACCCTAGTACCTAACACACCAAGTCACTAAGACCAATGGTATTTCTAGGTAAATGAGTAATTTAATTCTCATTATAAAGCTGTTATCAGTTCGTTATCATGTAAACAAACAACCTCGTGATTTACCCTTTTGTTTATGTTCAGAGTAAATGTTACTCTTTACATTAAACTTGTTAGTTTCTCGTAATAGCATACAAGAATTAATTACGAGAACAAACACGCATAAGGTCTGGCTCTGGTCAATGCCAAAGTGAAATTTTATAAGTGAAAATCGATAATTTTAATCAAAATATGAATCAATATAAACTGTATCCAGGTTATCAAGAATCTATTGGTTTTATAACTCAATGTTCAATGTAAAAGTTAGTACTTTGTAATCGATTTGCTGCATTTTTAAATTGATTAAATTTTTTGTAATCCTTTTCATTGTTTTTTTCTTGTGAAAAAGTAATTGATTTGTGATTATTTTTTAAAATTAACGATACATAAATTATTCCATGGACTATTCAATGAATCCTACAACGTAAATAAAACACTGACGCATAAAAACTATTATCAGCTGAGTCAACATAACAAATGCAACCAACCTGATGCAGGAGTTTCTTGAAAATTTTAAACTTCATATTTCACAAGAGTTACAAATTACAATGTTAATCGATTAAACACAGAACATCACTCGCAGCGTATTCGAACTAAATTTAAACTGAGTAAAATGTGGTACGTAAACGATGGCGTAGTTAAATGTAGCAAGCGACCACTCGCGACGGTGGTCGACGCGGTTATGAGGACTCGAGGAGAGGGAAACAAACTTGATCGTGATAACACTGTAATATGCTTTGCTTTTCCATGGCACGCCTTTGAAACGCTGCTGTGTATATATATGTACGTAGTACTATAATGTATTTTGTGGTATAGGTACGTTACGCTACTTACCCGTTATCCCACTGAAACTCTCAATTTTCCGTGATAAAAACTATCCTATAATAATAACTACTTGCCTCCCACTTTTGACGGCCGGGCGCCTCATACACCTGCCTTCCCACCCGGTGACGTTATAAACGTCGGTAGAGACTAACAGCATTAGCCCGTTTAAAAAAAACCGTTATCGCACAGAAAGTCTAAATTTTCCTGGTTTCGGTAGAGTTAAATAATAATAATACATGAATAATAACGCCCAACGATTACATACATAGATTCTGAACCCTCACTAGGATTCCCTGTGGATTCAGCTTTTTTCTGTGCCCAAATACTTGTCTGCCGCGGGAATTGAACCTCAATCGAACAGCCGCTTCCAAGTTATGAACCGGCATGCTCAACTACCACACCACAGAGGCTGTCAGAGTAAACAATAAATAAGCAAAATTTAATCAACTTAAGCACTACTGTGTTTCGGTGTGAAAGGCACTGTAGCTAGTGAAATTACTGGACAAATCAGACTTTATAACCCAATCTCACAGTAGTAATAAGATTACTGGACTGTGCTGATGTCTTAGGATGACGTGCGCAGTGCAAACTCTATACTAGAGTTCCGAGTAACATTGCAACTAAAATTGGCACTTATATTCGCTTATATTTAAAAATTAAATTTATGTTAGTTTTTTTTTTTATATGTTATTTAGGCAATCTATATTTAAGTTGCGTTGCACTGCCCTGCAAAAATTTCCATGTTACACCCAGGTTAACTGGAAGATAATGCTCTCTAGCATTAAGTTCGCCTTTGTACCTACATTTGTTATTTGTGCAATAAAGCATTTTCTATCTATCTATCTATCTATCTATATTTATGAAAAAATAAACAATAAATTAAATTTAAAAGAACTACTGCCGAACTTCATAATTTACAAATATCAACAATAAGAAGCAATAGAGATTAGTTCCTTAAAAATAAACTAGATGTCGCCACCCTCAAAACAGGCAAGAGTTATAGTCGCACTATAAACATAACGCGACGATAATGGATTTATAAAAGAAATTGTTCCCGCCCGGTAAGGCTGTAAAGGTCGGTAAAGAGTAACAGCATTAGCCCGTTCGAAAAAAATAAACCATATAAATTGTTGGTGGCCATAACTCACCAGCAATGAAATTCCATACAAATTTTCTAGCGCTTTTTCGAGACCGCAGCGACGTCTATAGCTCATGCAAAACTTTATGAGCTCTCGGAAATTAGGCCCGAGTACCAAACTGCGCATGGTACAGTTGAGTGCATTGTAAAAGAGGCCATACAATAACTATAATATGCGTACTGCGCAGCCATCTGCGCTAACTTCTGAGAGCTCATAAAGTTTTGCGCGAGCTATACTTTGCTCAAAGAAGGTTGTCAAAATAATGACCGCATTACGAGTATTAATGAGTAAAAGAATAAAGGCATTTTACCCATCAACACAAATTAAGCAGGGAAGTAGAGATTATGCCATCACTTACCTCGTGATCAGGTCCCGGTTTTGACGCCAACCTCGCTTCAGTTAGCTGGTTTTTCAATGCCCTATAGAAAATTGATAATTTTAGTTTTAAGGTAACACTCTAGTTAATATTGTGATGTAGATAGACCATAAGCAAATCGAAAAGCGAATATTTGTTAGGTTAAAATAGTTACTGTAATTACCGTAATTTCCCTTTCTATTCTTGTATTTTAAAATGCTTAAAATTCTGGCATATTTTGAGAACTATTTAATTTTCGTATTTACGATTGAATTTATTGAGGAACGAGCTCCTGCCCGCAGATTCGCCCGCGGCGTGGCCTATGTGAAAATAATTCAACCACCCATTTCACCCTCTTAAGGGTGGAATTTCGAAAAATCCTTTCTTAGCGGATGCCTACGTCATAACATCTACCTGCATGCTAAATTTCAGCCCGATCCGTCCAGTGGTTTGGGCTGTGCGTTGATAGATCACTATGTCAGTCAGTCACCTTTGAGTTATATATATTTAGATATAATTTAATATTAGTAAACCCTATTATTATAGGCTACAGCTGGACGATAACGTTAGTTGATTGCAACATATAGAAACACAAAATTGTATAGATTTAACAGTTTCAATACGCAGTTTATGTGCATAACTATGAAAAAAAATAATTAAGAAACTATTCAAATTATGAATGAAATTTCTCTTATTGCATTGCAATCAATGTTCCATCATCGCTCCCATCACGAACGAACAGGAAAAATTTCCATACTAACTATGCACATAAACTGCGTATTGAAACTGTCAAATCCAAACAAAATCGTGTTTCTATTGGTTGCAATCGAGTTACGTGATCGCCCAGCAGATGTATAGCCTATAAGACACTTACATGTATAATTCCTCCGCCTGCCTCGCCTGTTTCTCTCTCCGCCGCAGAAGATCGACGCAATGTTGCAGCGTGGTTAACGTCGCACCGCAAGTCGCACGGAACGACGCGCTTGTCGCACGAACTTCACCCGCATGCAAGCTCATGTCGTTACCTGTGAAAAGATCATTAATTAGAAAAAAATGTGAGAAGATCCTTAAGAGAACTAAATTCACCGATACAGCTCTTATGGAATAAAATACAATACACCCTCACTAGGTGGACGACTAGGTGGATAAGCAAGGCGATTACGTAATTTGACGTTTCAATACGCAGCTTCCATAGTAACTATGCATATGCAGACTTATTAATAAACACGAAATAGTTTTGGATTAGTTACACCAACTTTTGTCTCTTTCGATCCAGCTAAATATTCCAGTAGCAAAAAAAGGACATAAGCTGAAGTAACTAATCCGAGACTAATACCCGTTTATTAATAAGGCTGATGGATATTACTATGGAAACTGCGTATTGAAACTATGCGTATGCATATTTACTATGGAAGCTGCGTATTGAAACTATGCATATGCATAGTTACTATGGAAATTTTCAATTAGGAATGAATTTTCTCCTGTTGCATTACAATCAAAGTTTAGTGTTGGGGACAGAAGAAATTCACAATTGGACATCGGACGGTTCACAATTGCGTTTGTCTGCTCTCGATTTTCCCGATTTTCCGAGATAGCATATGTTTGAAGTAGTGTGAAATGCCGTTCCTTTGCTATACACCCATTTTCATCGCTTCATCAACAATCTAAGCAGAATTTCCTTGAAAAGGTTTGGCATTTTACTGCACTATATTTAGGGTAATAAAATAAAAAAACTGGGACAGTAGAGTTGCCCCAGTTACTTTATAGGTTATGGAATATCAAAAACCTATAAAGGTAAAACGTTCATGTCATAAAATTCATAAAAGAATGCGTGACACACATTATGCTTCTAACATAACATATGCTATGTTTTGCACGCGGGCACTAAACATAAGTACTTATCTGCGGTCTGGGTGTTGTGTCAAAGACAAATTCAAAACATTTATTGCATATAGGCTATTTTTAACATTTTTACAAGTCAAAATTATATTAGGTACTTAAAATTAAGTTATTGCACTAAGCATATAAAATTACAAAGTGCTTATGGTCAAATATTATACAGTAAGCTCATTACAATATACGAGTTTGAAAAAAAAAGAGTTCTCTTTCATTGAATCGAGCTATGGAGAGAGCTGAGAGAGAGAGAGTGAGACCGCGAATCGGCAAACGTAGCGTAGGACACCCTGCGGCAAGATGGAGCGATGATATACGCAAGGTAGCTGGTAGCAACTGGAAGAATAGAGCCGCAGACAGGGCTCAGTGGCGTGCCTTGGGAGAGGCCTATGTCCAGCAGTGGACTAATATAGGCTGATGATGATGATGGAGAGAGCTATGCTCGGTTTCCCTGCGAGATAAGATCGCAAAAGAGGAGATCCGCACAAGTTGAAATGGCAATGGGCAGGCCACATTGCTCATGAAGACGACAATCGGTATATGTGTAGGACGCCTTTCGATTCATATTGAGATTTCGAAGACATGAGTAGCTGGTAATTACGGTAAAGACCGGGCGCCTGGTGTGCCTTGGGAGAGGCCATGTCTATAACAGTCGACTAGAGTTGGCTGAGTGTTCTAGGATATTTTTTTTATTATTACTTCAAAACTTGTCTAGCATTTGACCACGCTCTCACCTGATGGAAAGTGACGATGCGATCGAAGGTGTACCATGCTAGCCAAGTAAATACCTATTCACTCTTCTCTTGAACATGGACTAAATTAATCATGTTTAGGTACATAAATTTTTTTTGTATCATTATTTGAATTGGCTGGAAGAGATCGTTTACACAGATTATTTTTTAATGTAAAGGATAAATATGTTTACTTTTTGTTTTCCTTACTATATTATTATTGAATATATTACTGTATATATCACATTAAAATTTTATCTGTTTTTAGTAGGCGATACTACTATAAAATAATCATAAATCATGAAATCGTTTGAAGCGATAAGACCACCATTTAGATTTATAACTCTTGTGTACTTTATTTTTTATGTGAACAAATAAATGAACTATGAAATAAAACAAACAAAAATAAAACGGGGGATTTTTAGGGAAGCTATACTAGATTCTTGTTTCATATATACGATGAACTTACGCGAATCACGATTGAGTCAATAAATTTTTTAAGATAAATGGATTGATTTTTCATGTCCATAATAATACATTTATTGATGATTGATATGAACGTATGAAGTAGCTTAGTAGTACGTAAAAACAATAACTATGCTTAAACTAGATGTAGACGCTCGATTATTATTTAATGAGAACTTTTGATTTTTTTACATTTGACCTAAAAAATTAAGAGGGTGTTCTTTAAGCCTGTTACATACATTAATTTTAAGACAGATATAGCTTAGATACTAGCGCTGAGTTGTACGTAAAATGTAATATTTATTTAAATAAAGAATTCTTGAAATTAATTAATGAATAATAATTAATGATCAACCAATAATTTAGAATGCAGTATCCTCGATTTATGATCGAAAGGTCCTATATCCAAATAATATTGGCATGTCTCATAATCAGAGATTCAAACCAAGATTTACCACTGTTAAGGCTTTTACAGCCATCATGGATTGTCGATTGCTAGACGGTAAGTGGTAGGACTTTTCTGCAGCGTTCATCTAGGTATCTACCACTGCTTTGCTAGATATTCTAGCGCCAAGCAGTAGTGTGCAAACTAAAAGTGTGTGTGTTTTAAGAGACACTGTAGCTAGTGAAATTACTGAACAAATGAGGTATCTCAGATCTTATTACTAAACTGTTTTGTTGTCTCAGGGTGACGTGCGCAGTGCAGCGCACGCGAAACTTTATATATTAGAGTTCCGAGTGCTACTGTTACAGGCGGCGCGTCACTCTGGAAAATTTCTAGAAAAAGGGAAATATTCCTACCATCAGCGACGCTAACGGCGTCAATGGCCTCAGCTGCGTCGTCGTGAATCTGTGGGTACGCCGCTACAGCCTTGTCAAAGTACTTGTTCAGTTGCACCGCTTGCTTTGACAGCAGTTGGCCGTATGTGTCCAACTCGGCAATCTTCTCCGTGAGACGACGGGCGGCGCGCCCTAGTGATGGAAAACAGACGAGTATAGTAATCACACCTTAACAATATACATAATTGAAGGGGTGAGAACAAAAAGGGTTTAACTGATTTTTTTCAATAATGACTTATGGGTATCGTTGGATTCAGTGTGAAATTATCTACAATAATACATTCTCAAAATACCGAAATGAGGTAGTATGGATAATGAGGAGTACTTGAATCTCGAGATTTTGAGTCTAAACCCGGTTTATCTGTCATAGGAATACAGAGCGCTTAGCATAAAAACATTATTATATTTATTTTATTATATTATATTTTTACAGTATTTGTATGAATTAGTACTACATTTAGTATTTTAAAACTGAATTAATGCATTTTCAAGCAACTGAAACTTACATAAACCTTTTCTATTACCTTATAAGCACTCTACATTAAAATGAAGCTGTTGAAGTTGAAAGTCAATGTTCTCGAAACTATCAATTTGACAGTTAAACCCTTTTTATTCTCAACCCTTCAATTATAAGAGAAAGTTTGTATAAGAGTTTGTAAATCAGTGAGCAAGGGAGAGATGCATGAATGAATGTGATTTTGTGTGGATGAGAGTGTGATGAGTGTGCATGGATGTGTGTGGGTAAAATTATGGAATGTTATGATGATTATGTTTGGGGATGTCATTTTGTGAGTAATTGATGAATGGAAGTGTGTGACTGAGATTTTGTGGTTGGGGCTGTATGGAAGAGTGTTTTGTATAGGTTGTGGTTAAGTAAAATTTCGTATCTTAACTTGCGAGTGCACCAAACCTGATGTGTACATTTGTGTGTGGATCAGTAACTGTGAGTGTGTGTGTATGAATAAAACTGTATGTTTCAATTAAGTTAGCTCTGCAAATAGGGTAACATTTAGAAGATGAGGCTAATGGTAAAGGCCAATTTTAGCATATATTTTGTATCTATTTACGCAAGGTGCATCTATTATTATAATAAATTATTATTAAGTTGTTTATACAAACAGTTTATATGAATTCTGTTCACAACCCGAGCTTCCGACCACAGCTTATCAGTTTCAGTATATTTATTCTGGGATGAATGTAATTCTCCATGATGAGTCAAGTTTTTTGACATGATTGTGTGTTCTTGTTTTAGCTTTAAAAATTGTATACCTCTGTAGTGGCGCATGGTCAATATCGGCGGTAGCACAATTCAATTATTGGAAATATTTGAACACGAGAATCTTTCGTAACTTAGCTGTCAAAACCAGGCTATTATGCTATGTAAAATGATTAATTTAATCTGTAGAAGACAAGAAATCTTACTATTGTCATATTCACCATGAGATCCAGTAGACTGCAAGGATGTAACTGAACCATGCCTCCGGAGTCCACCACCATTGGAACTACTATCTGAGCTAGTTCCATACCCTGATTCCACCTGATAAGTACAAACATCTGTGTTCTGTATCTTCATTTGTGATGTTTAGCTATAGATATGCTTAACCGTTTTTATATTACGAGAGATACTTTGAAAGACTTTTATTATGTCTACTACTGTCTAATCTGGGTATTTAGGGCTCATTATTAGATAAAAATAATTTTGGCTTTGAGGACTTTCTTTTTTCTTTTTACTTCAAACTTGTCTACCATTTGACTGCACCCTCACCTGATGGGAAGTCACGATGCGATCGAAGATGTAGCATGCTAGCCAAAACTACTTAAGACTTGTTTTGTCCAGTGTATCCCTTGGGGACAAAAATAATGTCATTGATAGTATTTTTATCTCACAACTAGGGCTAAGTCTTCTGAAACTGGAAAATTTTCCACCACTGCCATACTGACTTAATGCTGCTTGGTACATGTACTCTTAAATACAATATAAGATAAAAGTTATCCTTCATTACAATATTCAATAGCTCAACCAGGATTGCTTTATCAATACACAATTCAAAGCATCATACAACTGATAGTGTAATCATAAGCCAGCAGTATAAGTTTGATAACATGCCAAATGTTTGGAGTATGAATCATTTAATTTAATCATCAGCATAAGCAAATGTGCAGATGATTAAATTAAATGATTATATTTTTTTAAATTTTACATGATTCAAATTTTATTTTATGTATTTTTTTCTTAATGATATTATGAATTAAATAGAATCAATTTGAAGGCTAGTCAAACTTGATCTTTCGTTTGTGACCTTTTTTTATATAATTACTTAATTTATAATGTATATATATACTTAATTACAGCTTAGTGTAAGGCCATTAGTAAGTGCAGATTATATTGAACACTATACATATGTAATAATAATTATGCTTACATTATTATGATATGATCAGTTACATATTATCAAAAGCTACTTGCATTAAGTTTCATTTAATTTATTTTTTAATATTCTGTAGACCTATCAGAGCAAACTAATGCTAACTAAATAGTGATTTTGATTTTTCTACTCCACCTTGTAGAACAAGTTATGTAAATTAAATTTCATTCGCTACTAACATTCAGCAAGTCTGTATAGCTGAATACTCAAATTATACTAACTTTGAATGACTCCAAAACATCAATCCACTGTTGTTTTTCTTCCGGATTAGACGCCCTCAAGTACCATACACAGTCATTGACTGAGACATCAAATCTACAATCATCAAATTCATGAGGCTGAAACAATAACGTTAATTAGAACACATTACCATCAATTCGAGATTCATTACAATCGTTAGCTAGTTTCTTTATTATTACGTCAATAGAGACGGAACGTGACAAAAAAACCGCTGCAAGGATAAACTCATTTTCTGCTTCGACGCTCCCAATAACAGAATAATTTATAATCTAAAAACTTACCTTGACTTTAGCTTTTTTCAGGCATAAGGCACCGCGACATCCAAGATTACTCTCCAATTCACTCTTATAGTACGATAAAGTAGAATCCTTCAAAACAATAAACCTGTCCTGCCAACCGTGAATATAGTTTGTCCATTTACTCAAATGTCCGCGAAGTTCTTGAGTCCCCACATCCTCTATATCCGAGCTGTCGCTCACTGTTATATTTTCTTCCGTCATATTCAACAAAAATAAAGAAAGAAAATTACATTAATCTCGAAATAAAAGAAACGAAATATAAACAATTTTATTAAAATAAACTCGGAAACACCAGTGAATTGTTGCTGTGTTTTGACATTTGTGACAATAATCACAGATTATATGAAAATAAAAAGGTAACACAGAAAACTTAGAATGAAAATAGACTGATAACAAAGACCGATAAAGAAAGAAAAAAATCAGTTTTGCCAACAAATCGGACAATGAATGGTTCTTTTAAAAAGGTTCACTTGTCATAATAATATGATCTGAGACCATATCAAACAGTAAACCTATTTATTTATTTTATTTGGCGTATTTATTTTGTAAGTAATGTATTTAGTTGTAATTTGTTATCAATTTTAATTGTAATAACATTTTTGTTACAACAGTAAACGTCAAAATTCTTTTTTATCTGTGATGCTCTCATATCTGAACAAGTTCCACGGCTTACGAACTATCTCTTCTTAGTCTGTGTTCCACAGCAGCCCGGATGTTGTGTTGTGCTCTTTTGTGCGTGTATTGATTATTCAGCGGTCTGTGATTTCATTGGTGGATTATCACAAACCGCCAAAACTAACAGATTTCATCCAATAGAACGACGTTTTTCTGTGAGCAACGCGCAATTTCCTTTCAAGATGGCCGACAAAACTATGTCTATTTTTGTTCCATCTGAAAAACCTGTAAAAGTAACAAAGTGGAAAGTAAAACAAGGTGCTTTTGTGTCACAAGGACAAATATTATTTTTGTACAATGATTCATCAGGGAGCAGCGCTGATCTGAAGAAGTTCAAGGCTACACGCGCTGGGACTATCTCATCGATCAAGGTGAAGGAAGGGGACATTGCGGAGCCTGGGTAAGTGACGTCTCTCTGTTTTTATATTATTGATTAGTGATATAATAAATAATAGATTGATATTCAATTAATTGTAATTCAGCCACTCCTTAACGAGTTAAAATACATTGTATTGATTAAATATTGAGAAACCAACCACCATTGACTACGTTGGTGCGGTAAAGTTGTCGTTCTGGTTGACCGAATTCCCGCCAAAATTCAATTGTGATTTAATTCGCGTATGATTGCGTTTCTTTAAAACGTGTTATGTTATAGGTATTGTTTAATCTGCAATACCTTTATATTGTACTTATATTTATTCTTAAAAACCACGACAAAGTAATTTCGACAGACACATGAAAATTTGAATAACAAAAGGCCGCGCTGCACCACGGTGCCTGCGCAGCACTGGATCAGATTCATTTTCAATTCAATAAAAATCGTGCATGGTGCATGTCAGTCTAGCTTGCCATACCGGGTTCCAACTTGTTTACCCCTTACATAGGCATGGAGAAAAAGAAAGAAAAAACATTTATTCAGGACAACACTACATTACAATGCAAAACACCTGGGTTCAGTTCACGCGGTAGGACAAATGTTTGTGATGTGAACAGAAAAAAAGCGTAAATAACTACTCGTTATTTATGCTCTATATATATTCGTTTATGGGTCCCTAGATACACGGAAGCCAAGGGTCCAGGTTCTATGTATGTGATCGTTGGACATTATTATTATTAATTCTTGAAACAACACCTACCTTTGAAGTATCAAAATGTGTTGATATGAAAATATAAAGATTATTATTATAACTATTCCATTAAACATAACAGCTAGGACAAACACTGCACAATACAGTAATACAGTGGTACATAACTGGAACAGGCTACCAGAAGAGGCCATTGCTGCCACCTCAGTGAATAACTTTAAGAACATACTCTACAACTGGCTACAAACAAATAAACTATCTCTGTTACAAGTTTTTTTTTTTCTTATTCCTAGAATGCCTTGTTAGACACTCTGCTAATATTACAATCTAGCTAACTATTTGACTATTGAGTAATTTGAATTTAACCTAAACTGTTACCAGTATGAACATTAAAAGTGAATCCAACACTGGATATAGATAGACACATCAGCAGTCATACTGCTCATCTATTAAACAATAATAATAATAATAAATTTTCTTTAATGTTTTTTGTACACAGTACACTAGTAGCGGAAATAGAAGGATGCCGTCACCCAACAGTGATGAAGCAGATGTGTGCAGAGTGTGGAGCCGACCTGCAGGAGGATGAGGAGGTCAATCGAGATGTGGCCATCGTGCCAATGGTACACTCTGTACCCGAATTAAAGGTGAACGTTACCTTAAGATTATAACAGCGATTAGTGCTGCCCCATGGACTCAAAAATAGACTGGATAAAAAATTAAATTACAAATGCACTGATATCATATACACATATCAGCTAAACAGCTGCTGGAGTATTAGAAATAATAATAAATAAATATATGTGGACATTTCACACAGCGCCATCTAGTCAACCAAAGTAATGGGCGGTCTTATCGCTCAGAGCGATCTCTTCCAGACAACCTTGCACGGAAAGGAATAACGCAGTAATATTCTGATTCATAATGATATAAACGCTCAAACCAATCTATTCTACTTAATAATAATAAATATGTGTGGACATTTCACACAACGCCATCTAGCCCCAACTAAGCAAAGCTTGTACTATGGGAACCAGATAACTGATACAATACTTAGGTACTTTTTTTGTTTGTAAATATATACATAGAATACAATATAACACCTAGACACAGAACAAACATCGATCGAAAAGATTTTCCAATGTTGTTTATAAATAGTGAAGTTGTTAGGATAAGAAACAAAAAACAAACAATCATATCGACATCCTCCTCCTTTTGTGAAGTTGGTTGACAAAGTCATATTTATATATTTAGTAAAATAAAAAAGATTTTTCCAATATCACACTTATATCATAAAGGCGAAAGTTTGTATTTGTGTTTTTGTGTTTTTGTGTATGTTTGTTAATCCTTCACGCTCAAACGGCTCATTGGATTTGAACGAAATTCGGTACCAAGATAGCTTATACACTGGATTAACATACTACGACTAACGACTACATTTTATCCCGGAAAAGTGACATTTGCCCGTGGGATGAGCAAATAATTGAAATACATTTTTATCCGTGGGTGAAACCGCGGGGCGCAACTAATTGTTCCTAAATAGTGGACTTTTTAGGATAAAAAACAATAAACAGACAACCATATCGAGAACCTCTTTCTTTATTGAAGTTGATTGACAAAGTCATCTATATTTATTTAGTAGAATAACTTCCACTTGGCTGATAATTTTATTATGACTTAATTGTATTTTAAAATATTGGGAGAAGTCACTGATTCCTGAAATACAGTATAAAAAACTAGTTCGGAAATCTATGGATTCATTTTATATAATGTAATAATATGTATGTCATAAACATTTTTGTATTGTATACATGGAAAAATACCTAATAGTTTCTAGCATGCTTTCTTGGTATGTCAAACACAAACAACAATTTTTATGAACTTGGATTTCCCCATACTAGCTAATAAAAAAAAACCCCAACATTCCATTTCAATATAATCATAGATTAATTTATTTTTTAATGTTTAGGTGTCCGAAGAGCTGGCTCAGAAGCTTGGGAAAGAAGATGCCGACCGCCTTCTGAAAGACAGGAAGCTTGTACTGCTCGTCGATCTTGATCAAACATTAGTACACACCACCAATGACAACATACCTCCTAATTTGAAGGTACATTTCACAAATTTTGTTACCTGCAAATTTTCTTGGACATGTGTTTTATACCACCCTGTACAGTGTCAACGTAACTTCGGCGCATATCTACCACTAGCTTCTGCCCGCGTGGCCAATAGGAAACGAAGAAGATTTTTTATAGATAATTTAACAACCCATTTCCCCCTCTTAGGGATGGAATTTCAAAGAACCCCAGTCTTAGTGGATACCTACACTTTACAAAGAACACACCTTCCAAATTTCAAGTCTCTAGAATCAGTGGCTTAGGCTGTGCGTTGATATATAAGTCAGTCAGAACTTTGAATTTTATATCTATAGATAGGGTTAAAAATAATAATAATAATGGACTACTAGCTGCACTACCTACTAAAAAAAGTAGTACCAAACCATACAGTTGAGTGCATTATGAATATTGTAAAAGCGAAGCGCCCATACAGTAACTATAACTATCATATTATGCGTTCTGCGCAGCCACCCGCGCTAACTTCCGCGAGCTCATAAAGTTTTGCGCGAGCTATAGCCGCTATGACCTATAGACAGTCCAAATGCTCCCGCAAACAATTAACAATAGTAAAATAATTATTTCGATATGTTATAAAATGGCGCAGTTTATCAATTTAATCCCCGCGGCGTTTTTATGGTGTAAGATAAAACAGCCGGCCTCCACAGTGCAGAGCTATGTAGATATAGGTTGATCCAAACGATGCGATAACACGTATCGGCATTGAGGATAAAGCCTCACCTGTAGGAGGAAAGGGAGAGGAGTAAAGTGACGTCATCCAAACGGTGCGTTAGAATATAGCCGGCAGCGAAGATAAAACCTTGTAGCCTAGGGCGTAAATGCTAATTTACCGTGCGAAGATATATTTTACGTACGTTCACGCGTGATGCGATGACCAAGGGAAATAGAGATTCATTTTTATGTTTTTTTTTTTAGTTTTGGCTCCACACTTTTGTGTTTAGCCAGTGTCAAGTAATTGATAATTTATCAAGTAATCGATATTTCACTCAAATATGTGTCCAGTCACAGTCAAAGTCATACTCCTAGTAAAGTGGTGGCAACTTTACTTGAAGCTTCTATGGAGTTTTGGAAACAACACGAAAAGAAACGTTTCACCATCATTATACCATTTTCCCACACTCACGCCTGTAATCCAGCACTTAACGAATAAAATGCCACCAATTTTATGCACTTACACTGAAAATAACACTAGTTTTGGAAAATAATACAATGCGGTGACGCAATATTTTCCAAAAACTCCCATATATAAGATTAATCGGTTACTTTTATTATTCCCAACGTGTTCTGCGCTTCCAGGGCGTGCTTCACTTCTTCCTTCGAGGCGGTGGCGGCGGCCGTTGGTGCCACACTAGGCTACGGCCGCGGACCCATCAGTTCCTCTCGGCCGCCTCCAGCCTGTACGAACTCCATGTTTGTACGTTCGGAGCGCGGCAGTACGCCCACGCGGTCGCCGATCTACTCGACCCAGAGAAGAAGTACTTCTCGCACCGGATACTGTCCAGGGACGAGTGCTTCGATCCACGGACCAAGTCTGCTAACTTGAAGTAAGTTTATTGCATGAAAAGTATGTTCTAGGAGATTATAGCATTACAGAACGATGCTCAGTTGTCATCGGTGGTAATGAAAGAGAGATTCCGTTCACAAATCTATATATATAAAACTCAAAGGTGACTGATTGACATAGTGATCTATCAACACACAGCCCAAACCACTGGATGGATCGGGCTGAAATTTGGCAAGCAGGTAGATGTTATGACGTAGGCACCCTTAAGATGGTGAAATGGGTGGCTGAATTATTTTCCCATAGACCACGCCGCGGTCGAAGCTGCAGAAGCAGGCAGAAGCTCTTTGATCGTATTATTGTGAAAGAAATTAATAAATAAATGTTCTGTTTTTATATCAACAGTTAAACCTGTGATAACCTCTGTAGTAGTAGAGAGTGACTGGCGGTGCAGTAAAAAAGGGTAAAGGTAATTTAGTCTATCGCCTATGCTAATGGAAATTATCATTTTTAATCAAGTTGAACACTTAATTTGTATAGTGTTCTTATACTGTTTTTTTTTTTTTTTTTTTTTGAGGGGGGGAAATGCCCTCGCACTTCCCTGCCACCACGGGGGTGGTGGCAGGGGGTATGTGGGACTCGAACCCACTAAAACCCCCCCGTGATCCGACCGCCGCCGGGATGGGGCGAGATGGAGACACACTGCATTAACCATCTCGCCCCGGCGGTAGGCCCTTCCGGGCCTCTGGCGCCAGTGGGTGGGCAACCCACTGGCGCAGAGGCACCAACACACGTCTGGTGGGCAACTGAGGTCAGTTGCCCACCAGACGTGTGGGGCCATGTAAGTGCGGCGGAGAGTCCCCCGACTCACCGCCACTGGCCCCACTACGGGGGATGGAGAAAGCGCTCAATGAAGCGCCTCCTCCGTCTCCCCACCCGTCTGCGCCGGAGGGGGTCAGAGTTGGTATTATCCTCCCTGACCCGCTCCGCGGCCTCCTTCTGCGTCATCACCCTCTCGCAGAAGGAGACCGTGGCCTGCCACGCACTCTCGCTGCCGAGCATGGCTTTCACCACGCTCGGCAGCGAGAGGTCCCGGCCAACAACCGCTGAAAGTGTGCGCCGCTCGGAGTCCCAAGCAGCGCACACCTCCAGCGTGTGGGGCGCCGTGTCCCCTGGCGCCCCACATTCATGGCAGGCCGGGGTCGCCTCCCGTCTCGCGATTTGATGCAGGTACTTTCCGAAACATCCATGTCCGGAAAGCACCTGCACCAAACGGAACGTCAGCGACCAAAAGGGCCGCCGCACCCACTCCCGGAGGACCGGGCGGATGGCCTCCACCGTCCTCTGTCCAGGGACCGGTGGAGCCAGGTCCTCCGTCCACCGCCGCAACAGGGCGGCCCGCGCCTGCTTTCGCAGGCGCTTGACCTCCCCCCACGCTGGGGGCTCTCCACGGGACCTCCTCGCCGCCACGAAGTGGTAAACTTCGGCGAGGGTCTCCGCTTCGAGCTCCCAGGGGGGATCACTGGCCAGCACACATGCCGCCGTCCAGGACACCGTCCGGTATCCGCGGATTGCCCTCGTCGCAATGACCCGCTGCGGACGTCGCAGCAGGGCCTTGTTATTGCGACCGAGGGCGTCCACCCAGACCGGTGCCCCGTACATGGCCATACTCCGGATCACTCCGGAGTACAGCCGGCGGCAGGTGGCGTTCGGGCCACCCACGTTGGGCAGCAGCCTCCCCAGAGCGGCGGCCGCTCCTATGACTTTTGGGGCCAGTTGAGTAAAGTGGGCCCCAAAAGTCCACCTCCCGTCCAGGATGAGACCCAGATATTTCATCTGGGTCCCAACCGGGACCGGGACCCCATCCAGAAGCACCCGCGTTCCTGGAGGGGGTCCCCCCCGAGGCCCGTGGAACAACAGGGCCTCGGTCTTGGAGAGGGCAACCTCCAGTCCCAGAGAGCGGATGCGGTCGACCACGAGGGTTGTTCCCACCGTGGCCAGCCGCACCGTCTCCCTGAGGTCCCTCCCCTTGACTACGACCAGGGTGTCGTCTGCGTAGCACGCAACCCGCATGTTTGCAGGCAGCGTGCCACGCAGCACCCAGTCGTAGCCAATGTTCCACAGGATCGGTCCCAGTACCGACCCCTGTGGAACCCCGCAGGAGACGCGACGGTGCCTCAAACCATGGCGCCCTTCCACCAGGACCTCGCGGTCCTGGAGGTAGTCGGCCAACAGCCTCCGCAGATACAGGGGCACACCGTGGTAACGGAGCGCCTCCTGTATCGTTCCATGCGGGAGGCTGTTGAAGGCGTTGGCTATGTCGAGCGAGACAGCCAACGCCTTTTCCCCCCCGCCAACCGCATCCTGCGTCCACCCCTTGAGTGTTCTTATACTGCTTAAATTAACTGATATCAATTATATCTGCGTGAAAAATAATAGGTCTTTACCTATGAAATTGCCGTATTGCAGTAATGACTTTTTCAAACAAAAAAAAGTTTTGATTGGCTATGAATTCTAAATTCAAATTAATTTTGTTTATTAATTAGCGTTGTATTTTCATTACATTTCAACATTTTTCCTCATAATGGATACTTTGAAATTTCGTGTAATTACGGAATATGAGTTCCGTCGTGGCACCAACGCGGCACAAACGACACGTAACATCAACGACGTTTACGGAGAGAACTGTACAAACGAACGTGCAACCCGTTATTGGTTTGCTCGGTTCCGTTCTGGGAATTTTGACTTGAAAAATGAACCTCGTGGTCGTCCGGAAACTTTGGTCAACAATGATGAATTAAAGGCGATTGTGGAAGCTGATGAATCTCAATCTACAGCTGAGCTGGCAGCAGCTTTTGATGTTAGCATCAAAACAATATTGGTCCATTTGCGACAGATTGGCAAGATAAAAAAGCTTGATAGATGGGTGCCCCACGAACTTAACGATCGCCAGCGCAACGTACGCGTCGAGACTTGCCTTGCGCTGCTTAACAGGCACAGAAATGAAGGAATTTTGAACCGAATTGTTACGTGCGACGAAAAATGGATTCTTTTTGACAATCGAAAGCGCTCAGCAAGTTGGTTAGATCCTGGTTCGGTACCAAAGCAATGTGCAAAACGAAAAATGACCCCTAGAAAGGTGATGGTCACAGTTTGTTGGTCTAGTGCTGGTGTGATTCATCATAGCTTTTTACAAAACGGCGAGAGCATTACTGCAGATGTGTACATTGAAGAACTGACCACAATGATGGTGAAACTCGCACGTCTGCAACCAGCTTTGGTCAATCGGTCGTCTCCACTGCTACTTCACGAAAACGCGCGACCCCATACTTCACAACAGACCGTCTCTAAGCTGCATGAGTTGGGTTTGGAAGCTCTCCCTCATCCGCCATACTCACCAGATCTTGCGCCTACCGACTATTACTTTTTCCAAAATTTGGACAACTTTTTAGCGGGAAAAAAATTCAATTCCCGAGAGGCAGTACAAAACGCCTTTGAAGAGTTTGTTGTCTCCCGTCCTGCTGATTTTTTCAAGAAGGGCATCCATAAACTGCCACAGCGTTGGCAAAGATGCATTGATTGCAGGGGTGATTACTTTGAATAAAAGAAATAAATAAGTTCGAAAAAAAAATACTTTAACTTTTTTCAAACAAAACGGCAATTTCATAGGTAAAGACCTAATATATAGTGCGCAATTTCATCTGACGTCATATATTACTAGCTATCTAATTGTCTTGTAGTTATTACTATAAATATTGATTAAATAAAGATATTTTAAAAATAAAACAAATTTATAAGTAAGGCCGTAAGTTTAAATCCAACGCCCAATTATTGCAATAGGTGTTTATTGTTGGACCGCATTTCTAAAAGGCCTACCCCTGTCAATATATGGCTGAAGGCTAGACTTCTGGGTGGTAGTTAAGACAAGTACTAATAAATAGTCATGAGTCAACAAAACATAACTTATATGACTGGCCCGATAGCTTAGTTGGTAGTATCCCTGCCTTCTGAACTGCAGGTCGTGGGTTCGATTCCCACCCAGGACAATCATTTGTGTGATGAACATCGATGTTTGTTCTGTGTCTGGGTGTTTATATTGTATTCTATGTATATACTTACAAACAAAAAAGTATCTAAGTATTGTATCAGTTATCTGGTTCCCATAGTACAAGCTTTGCTTAGTTGGGGCTAGATGGCGTTGTGTGAAATGTCCACACATATTTATTATTATTAAGTAGAATAGATTGGTTTGAGCGTTTATATCATTATGAATCAGAATATTACTGCGTTATTCCTTTCCGTGCAAGGTTGTCTGGAAGAGATCGCTCTGAGCGATAAGACCGCCCATTGTTACACTTTGGTTAAGTTTGTTCACTTTTTTAAATTATTTAATATGTGGTGTTTCAATAAAGAGTTAATCTATCTAAACATCATATCATATCGATAAACCAAAATACATAACCGTTATCACATAACCAACTAAAATCAAAACAAGTTGAGAACTCAAAACAGTAATCGCAAACTGTTGAACGATCTCAACGCGACCCACATCACGAACGATCGAACCAATTCATATTCATTACGTCTCTTTCTTAGGACTATAACTAGATATTGTATAAAAAGAGACACTAATATTAATTTGGATTCGTTGTGGTTATTTATCGCGTCATACATCGATGCACATCACAAATTAATACTAAATATCAAATCAATATGGTTCATTTTTATGGATAACCATAGCTTAAATTACTTATTAATAGCATGTATGTAGTTGTGAGATTCGTAAATAACCGATCCAATTAAAATTATTATGCTCTGGTTAAATAGGTTTTTTTTTCAATTTACTATTAGTAATAATGATAAGTTTTCCTTTACGTTTTGGTTCTGGTTTGTGCCGTCAATAGTAAATCATTACTACTAATATCAAAATACGAAAAAGGTTTTCGATATCATTATGAAAACAATATCGGATATGTAACCGTTTTTCCATAATAACGAAAACGCCCATATCTACTAACGAGCTTCTGCCCGCAGCTTCGCCCGCGGCGTGGCCTATGGGAAAATAATTCAACCAACCATTTTACCCTCTTCAGGGTGGAATTTCGAAAAATCCTTTCTTAGCGGATTCCTACGTCATGACATCTACCTGCATGCATAATTTCAGCCCGATCCGTCCAGTGGTTTGGGCTGTGCGTTGATAGACTAGACTATGTCAGTCAGTCAATCAGTCAGTTACCTTTAAGTTATATATATTTAGATAAAATATGCTCTATCACTATGTTATTATAGTAAATGTGTTTTGTTTCGAGGAAAGCTCGAACTTAGAGAGGAATTTGAACCCAAGATTTACGAATCGTCCACGATACTACCAACTCGGCTATGATCAATGACTGCTGAAATTGTTGAAGGCACAAATTAGACAATTTTCGAAGTGAAAACTCCTTTAGGTGCATTAAACACTTTTTGAATGAACAAAAATCATGGAATTCGCATCATCATCACGGAACGCTTTCCATGATCTTGTATACGTGTATATATACATATATGTACATATTGAAACAAAAAGCGTGAAACTCGCGTCATCGTCACCGCACGCTTCCCATGAGCTATATGTCACAAGTTACTCAGTTTTCATTTCTATCGTTAGTCCCCAAACACTGCCTCGGACATATTTTAACTTGTTTTATTAACGTCACCAATTTCATGGCAGAGCCCTATTCCCGTGCGGTGACCACATGGTGTGTATAATCGACGACCGAGAGGACGTCTGGCGACATGCTGCCAACCTGATTCACGTGCGACCGTACTCCTTCTTCCAGTCTACTGGAGATATCAATGCACCACCACCGCCAGGTAAAAAATATTTATGTATCTGGCCTGGCGTAGTATGCACTTTAATTAAGAAAGAAAAATGTTGTATTACTGTTTTATTTGCCTAATGTATGAAGCAACAAGTACTTGTAATGTACAAGTAAAGTAATGTTATATTAATGTTTTATTTGCCTAATGTATGAAGCAACAAGTACTTGTAATGTACAAGTAAAGTAATGTTGTATTAATGTTTTATTTGCCTAATGTATGAAGCAACAAGTACTTGTAATGTACAAGTAAAGTAATGTTGTATTAATGTTTTATTTGCCTAATGTATGAAGCAACAAGTACTTGTAATGTACAAGTAAAGTAATGTTGTATTAATGTTTTATTTGCCTAATGTATGAAGCAACAAGTACTTGTAATGTACAAGTAAAGTAATGTTGTATTAATGTTTTATTTGCCTAATGTATGAAGCAACAAGTACTTGTAATGTACAAGTAAAGTAATGTTGTATTAATGTTTTATTTGCCTAATGTATGAAGCAACAAATACTTGTAATGTACAAGTAAAGTAATGTTGTATTAATGTTTTATTTGCCTAATGTATGAAGCAACAAGTACTTGTAATGTAGAAGTAAAGTAATGTTGTATTAATGTTTTATTTGCCTAATGTATGAAGCAACAATTACTTGTAATGTACAAGTAAAGTAATGTTGTATTAATGTTTTATTTGCCTAATGTATGAAGCAACAAGTACTTACATAAACATTTTGACAGGCCCTATAGCTCAGTTCATAGTAGACCTATCTAGACCCAAACTAAGCAAAGCTTGTACTATGGGAACCTGAGAAATAATACAATACTTAGATACTTTTTGTCTATAAACAAATATATAGAATACAATACATAATATTATAATACATATAATATAAACCCACACAGAACACAGATAAAACATTGATGTTCATCACGCAAATCTTTGTCTTGAGTGGGAATTGAACCCGCAACCTATAGTTCAGAAGGCAGGGTTACTACCAACCTACCAACTGAGCTAATGGGCCAGTCTTCTAATAATCTTCGGGAAGTTTAAAGTAAATATTATTTCTTTCATCAATATTTGATAGTTACTATGCCATTACCTACTTATAATTTAGTATGTAAGTTATGAAAATATTATTTATTTACTTATTATTGTGTAACTCGTTAATTTCTTATTTGGATAATAAATGTATCTTATCATATTTTTGTGCATTGGATTTAGATACAGGTTGCAGTTAAGTTTAGATGCAACCCCATTTGAAAATCCAAACAACAAATGTCCTTATGAAGACTTTCTTTTGTTTAGTTTTGAAAGAAAGACAGATACGAGGACTACATAACATCACATATAAATATGACTGCGGCAACGTCCAGTTGTAAACTCTATGCGCAGCGGGCAGTACCGTAATTTACCCTGTCGTAGCATTTAACTTTATGGCAACACCGGTTTCTGTCATCGCTCCCCCGCCCATCTGGCTATAAAAAGGGACCGCTCGGTGTACTACGGATCATTCTTGCTCCGGAAACGGCCCGGTGTGGACATGCTGAAGGCCTATAGTTATATAATTGCCCTCTATGCCAACCCGTCATCGTATAAATATATTAAAATTTTTTTAATACATTATTTCTTGCAAAAAATATTATATTTAATAATGTAAGAAATTCCATATGTTCCAGTGGACGAAAAGCCCAAACTACCCAGCGGTAAAAACGGTTCCCAAACTCCAATGAACCAACTACCCACTCTAGACCCAGAGCCAGAACAAAAGCCACAAGAGAAAGACAATGAGAAATCAGCAGACGGTTCCAATGGCAAGATATTAAAAGAAATAAAAAGTAACGAGAACGATGCGAAAGATGTCAAGATTGGTGACAAAGATGGAGATGAGAGAACGGAAACCGATGAGGTCCAGGAACCGGAGCCGAAGTGGATAGAAACGGCTGATGGTCAGATAGAAGTGGAAGATCCTGATGATTATTTGATTTATTTGGAGGATATTCTAAAGAGGATACATCGGTGAGTATTTTATATATATAACTGAAAGAAAGAAAATACATTTATAGAAGACATCAAGATTACATTTTTACAAATAGGCGCTAATACAAGAGTAATCACACAAAAAAGAGAACTAAAAGTACAATGTTGCGTGACGTCATGATATAGGTCCCGAGTCAGTATGCAATTAAGGTCGTAGGACCATAATTACTGATTTCAATCGGAACCCATATTCATGACATCAGAAACCTCTGAAGGGTGATCACGAAACTTCGATTGCAATGCAACAGGAGAAATTTCTATACTAACTATGCACATAAACTGCGTATTCAAATTGTCAAATCGATACAAATTTGTGTTTCTATTGAATGCAATCGAGTTACGTGATCGCCCAGCCGGACAACAAATTAATTTAAAAAAAAATTGATTAAGAATTAAAAAATGTTAATACATTAATATAGATCAAAGCATATGAAAATATATGTATAACTACTATAATATGTAATATTTAGATGGGAAACACGCGAGAACTACAGTTTATCGCGATAAAAAGTACCTTATGTTCTTTTTTTTTATGTTAAGGAATAACGTGACGAGCTAGCCGTTCGACTGATGTTAAACGACACGGCTGCCCATATCAGTTGCAATGTCACTCGGAACTCTAAAGTATAGAGTTTCACGTGACACTGCACTGCGCACGTACAGTTTACAGTTTCTTTCCCAGGGCGTAAATTGAATCGGTGATCAAGCCAAGCGTAACCTCTTGATTATCGGTTCATGACTGAGCGTTGTTCTTAAGGTGCGGGTACAGACACATAAGGGTCTAACGCCGCCCGTCTGCACTAACGTCTGCCAGCCCTCAATTTCGCACTTATCTCTAGCATTGGACATAGTATTGTCATGTGTTACCACACACGTATTTAGTCTGTGTAGATATATTCTCTTCTATATTTTTGTCGATTCTGTGCCAGCACTGACTGATACATCCCCTTCCGTTTCTTTTTGTATGTCATCCATGATACGTGTATTTTATTTTGATTCGGGACGATTCAACGGCCGTTGATTATAACTTGTTCAGGAACGACCATTGCAGCTAGCTGCTTTAGCACTGAGACCCATGTGGCGTACATCTAAGACGAGCCCAAATGCGTGACAGTAGGTGCGTTATAGAGGGATAGGTGCGATCTTAAGAGCTGTCAAACTTTAGTGGAGACGGGCACAAGACACGTACAGCCTTATTAATAAACGGGTATTAGTCTCGGATTAGTTACTTCAGCTTTTGTCCTTTTTTTGCTGCTGGAATATTTAGCTGGATTGAAAGAGACAAAAGATGGTGTAACTAGTCTAAAGCTAGTTCGTGTTTATTAATAAGGCTGGTAAGGTTTATTTAGGTCAATATCGAATTTTCCTATAACTAAATTGGATTCGATCGCAGTCGAAAGATATCTTTACAAATACACACACATTACTATCTACAATGACAGCAACAGTTGTGCAAACATAACAATATTTCGTCGTTGCGCGTGCAAAAGTCGCTATGTGTTATTTAGTTATTGATAATTTCTCGAGGGTTAATTAATTAATAATTAATTTTACTAGGTGGTAGGTCTTTACTGCAAAGTTCGTCTAGGTAGGTAACACCGCTTTGCCAGTTATTCTGCCGCCAAGCAGTAGTGCGCAAGCATTGCTGTGTTCCGGTTTGAAGGGCACTGTAGCTAGTGAAATTACTGGGCAAATGAGACTTTATGATCTGATCTCACAGTTTAGTAATCTTATTACTAGATTGTGCTGATGTCTCTGGATGACGTGCGCAGTGCAGTATCACGCGAAACTCTATACTTTATAGTTCCGAGTGACACTGCAGCTGATATGGGCAGCCGTATCGTTTAACATCAGGCGAACGGCTAGCTCGTTACGTCATTCCTTAGCATAAAAAGAAAAAAAATGTATATATAGCGTGTTCATATGGAACTTTTGATATATGAATAACACAGCTACATTTAGTAACTCTTTAAATATTGCATTTATCATATAGCTCTTTTTACAGTATGTTTGTATTGAAACAATGATTAAAACTGCATCTAAAACGGAAAATAACTAAATAGCACATAGCGACTTTTGCACGCGCAAAGACGATTTGTTCATTTGATCAATTTAATTTCTGTCTCCATTTTACAGACACTTCTACGACCTTTACGACAAGATGGGCAAGAAGCAAATACCCGATCTGAAATGCGTTATTCCCGAAGTGAAGAGCGAAGTACTATCTGGTACCAGCCTAGTGTTTAGCGGCTTAGTACCGACGCATCAACGGTTGGAAACTTCTAGAGCGTATTTAGTAGCTAAAAGCCTGGGAGCTGAAGTTACGCAGGATTATACTGAGAAAACTACGCATTTGGTTGCTGTGAGAGCAGGTTCGTTGGTAAAAGTAATATTGAGATTTAATCACACTAATATTATAAAGACGAAAGTTTGTATGTGAGTATGTGTATTTGTGTGTATGTGTGTATATTTGTTACTCCTTCACGCTCAAACGATTGAATGGATTTGGATGAAATTTAGTGAAAGTAGGCTACATTTTATCCCGGAAAAATGAGATATTTCCCGTGGGATGAGCAAATAATTAAAATACTTTTTATCCGCGGGTGAAATTGCGGGGCGCAACTAGTGATCGATAAAATTTTAATACTCTTACAGCCTTATTAATAAACGGGTATTAATTAGTCTCGGATTAGTTACTTTTTTTATTGTTTGATAGGCTTGCGTTTGATCACTATCGTACCTGATGGTAAGTAACGATGCTGTCTAGGATGTAACACGCTTGATAAATATATATAATAATATTACTTCAACTTTTGTCCTTTTTTTGCTACTGGAATATTTAGCTGGATCGAAAGAGACAAAAGATGGTGTAACTAGTCTGAAGCTAGTTCGTGTTTATTAATAAGGCTGTTAATGTTATTACCAACCCACAGGAATAATAATAATGCCCAACGATCACATAGGACCCAGGAACTACGAGAACCATGGTCTCGGAACAAGTAGTTTTGCTTATTTTCCGTACTCATAATGCGTCCTGTCGCGGGAAACGAACCCGCCGCATCCGGATTCTGAGCCGACCTACTCAACCACCACACTACAGAGGCTGTCGAATAATACTACCATTTTCTTTTATTTTGTGCTGATGAATGATTTGACAAGCTAGTCATTCGCCTGATGTTCGTCATGGCTATCCATAACATTTGCAGTGCCATTCGGATTTATAAAACATAAAGTTTCGCGTGACACTGCCTAGATATATAAGATACGAGCATCTGCCCGCAGCTTCGCCCGCGGCGTGGCCTATGGGAAAATAATTCAACCACCCATTTCACCCTCTTAAGGGTGGAATTTCGAAAAATCCTTTCTTAGCGGATGCCTATGTCATAACATCTGCATGCCAAATTTCAGCCCGATCCATCCAGTGGTTTGGGCTGTGCGTTGGTAGATCACTATGTCAGTAAATCACCTTTGAGTTATATAATATGTAGATAGATACAGGCAAGATTACTTAAGACTGGAAGATCGGGTCATAATCTTTCGTTCACAGAGTTCCGAGTGATATTGCAACTTTTATGGGCGGTCGTCTCGCTTAACACTAGCCGATTGACTTGTCATATTATTCATTAAAATACTTCAAATATATTTATATTAACCAAATGTTGGTGCTATATGTCCGAGAGTAATTAATAAATTCGTATAATGCATTAATACCTGCCTAATTTTATAACCGCAAATACAAAACAAAGAGACCTAAAAAAAATTAAAATTTATACAATACAATACAAAACGCTTTATTGACACCAAAAATAAACATGTAGAAAAGAGAATTACATAATAAGGTACAATGGGCAATAATAGTTTTTTATTTTAAGTTCTTAGGTATAGTTTAGTTTTTCATTAAAATAATTAAATTTAATTAAAATTTCCCAGGTACAGCGAAAGTGAACGCAAGTAGACGAGTGTGTGAAGGCAAAGCTGCCAAAGTGCAAGTGGTAACGCCGGAGTGGCTGTGGACATGCGCCGAGCGATGGGAGCGGGTCGACGAGCGATTGTACCCGCTGCAGAGGGGCGGGCAGGTAATATATACATATACATACATCGGTGAATAAATAAATACCTGTGGACATTTTACACAGCGCCCCTAACTAAGCAAAGCTTGTTCTATGGGAACCAGATAACTGATATCTTAATAATAGGTCTTTACCTATGAAATTGCCGTATTGCAGTACAGGCTTTTTCAAACAAAAAAAAGTTTTGATTGGCTATGAATTCCAAATTCAAATTAATTTTGTTTTAAAAATATGACATTCTATTTACAATATAAGTCTTTTGTTTATTGATTAGCGTTATATTTTCATTACATTTCAACATTTTTCCTCATAATGGATACTTTGAAATTTCGTGTAATTATGGAATATGAGTTCCGTCGTGGCACCAACGCGGCACAAACGACACGTAACATCAACGACGTTTACGGAGAGAACTGTACAAACGAACGTACAACCCGTTATTGGTTTGCTCGGTTCCGTTCTGGGAATTTTGACTTGAAAAATGAACCTCGTGGTCGTCCGGAAACTTTGGTCAACAATGATGAATTAAAGGCGATTGTGGAAGCTGATGAATCTCAATCTACAGCTGAGCTGGCAGCAGCTTTTGATGTTAGCATCAAAACAATATTAGTCCATTTGCGACAGATTGGCAAGATAAAAAAGCTTGATAGATGGGTGCCCCACGAACTTAACGATCGCCAGCGCAACGTACGCGTCGAGACTTGCCTTGCGCTGCTTAACAGGCACAGAAATGAAGGAATTTTGAACCGAATTGTTACGTGCGACGAAAAATGGATTCTTTTTGACAATCGAAAGCGCTCAGCAAGTTGGTTAGATCCTGGTTCGGTACCAAAGCAATGTGCAAAACGAAAAATGACCCCTAGAAAGGTGATGGTCACAGTTTGGTGGTCTAGTGCTGGTGTGATTCATCATAGCTTTTTACAAAACGGCGAGAGCATTACTGCAGATGTGTACATTGAAGAACTGACCACAATGATGGCGAAACTCGCACGTCTGCAACCAGCTTTGGTCAATCGGTCGTCTCCACTGCTACTTCACGACAACGCGCGACCCCATACTGCACAACAGACCATCTCTAAGCTGCATGAGTTGGGTTTGGAAGCTCTCCCTCATCCGCCATACTCACCAGATCTTGCGCCTACCGACTATTACTTTTTCCAAAATTTGGACAACTTTTTAGCGGGATAAAAATTCAATTCCCGAGAGGCAGTACAAAACGCCTTTGAAGAGTTTGTTGTCTCCCGTCCTGCTGATTTTTTCAAGAAGGGCATCCATAAACTGCCACAGCGTTGGCAAAGATGCATTGATTGCAGGGGTGATTACTTTGAATAAAAGAAATAAATAAGTTCGAAAAAAAAAACTTTAACTTTTTTCAAACAAAACGGCAATTTCATAGGTAAAGACCTAATATATATAAATCTCGTGTCACAATGTTTGTCCTCAATGGACTCCTAAATCACTTAACCGATTATAATAAAATTCGCACACCATGTGCAGTTCGATCCAACTTGAGAGATAGGATAGTTTATATCTCAATCTATAATAGATATATATTAAATACCCGTGGGAAGCCGGGGCGGGCCGCTAGTAATGCTTATATAGTTGGAACGAAGTTCCTTATCGCGCGTTGCGAAAGGCCTAGACGGAAAAAATTAAGACCAAAAGTTGTAACGACGCTTTTTGCTATAGATGTAAGCCGTGCGGCGTTCGCATGTATCTTTCTCTCTCTCTCCCTCCCTCCCTCTCTCCCTGCCCCTCGTCACACAATTCCCCCTTAACGTGTGACGTACCTAATGTATCGATAACCCCCTAATATGTTATATTTCCCTACAGAGTAGGAACCGTCGTCCGCCAGCGCACTGCAGCAGCCCGCCGCCGCCCGCCGCCGCGGTGGCCGCGCCCCGGCGCCGCACGCCTTCGGGACGATTCATGGATACACTCAACCCGCTGCTTTCCTTCTCCAGCGATGATATAGCCGACATGGACCGAGAGGTAATCAATCTGTGCAGTACCACACAAACTTTATTATATTGACTGGCCCGATAGCTCAGTTGGTACTAACCCTGCCTTCTTTACTGTGGGTTGTGGGATCAATCCCCACCCAGGAGAAACATTTGTGTGATGAACATCGATGTTTGTTCTGTGTCTGGGTGTTATATTGTATTCTATGTATATACTTACAAACAAAAAAGTATCTAAGTATTGTATCAGTTATCTGGTTCCCATAGCTTTGCTTAGTTTGGGACTAGATGGCGCTGTGCGAAATGTCCACAGATATTTAGGTGACGGTTAACGTGGAGCGAATGAATAGCTCGTCATTTATTGTCATTTAAAAAGTCTTATCTTTCATAATGCGCACTGTCTAAGAATGAATCTTAACCATCTTACTCTCTTCCTGAAAACTATAAAAAATAAGTCCTTGATCACAAAAATCGCTTACCATCAGGCGAGTTGGTGTCCAAATGTCGACTTATTCGCTAATAAAATAATTAGTAAGCGCAACACTTGTTAAAGAATGATAAAATGGTTGGACTTACATAATTAGCTATATTTTATTTTATTAGGTTTTCTAGTTCTGAGTGAACAGGTTTCTTATAGGCGAGCATACTACATCGTCGGCCACATTAGCGCTTAACATCGTGATGTTAAATGTGGCCATAACCAAGCCTATATAGATTTTTTAAAATTGCGTAACATTGTTGTATATTTTCAAAAAAACACTAAAAGACTCCCTATGGTCCTGGGTTCGTCCACTAATGCATGCCTTCAGCATGGTTGACAAAAATCTGCTGTTGTCTTTGCCCAATAATGACTATTATAGATATGTATATGAAATGAACCAACGGGTAATCCAAAAAATAACACTACCACGCCTTCTGGATGGTGCATGAACGCTGAATTTGGTAAAACCAACATGTTATTCCTTCCAAAGTTCCCGATATATTTATATCATATACACAGGTATATATAGGTTTAAATTATTTCAGGTTGAAGATATATTCAATGAATCAGATGAGGATTCTTCAGACGAGGAGTCAAAGCACCAGGGTGATGACCTGGACGATGAAGAGAATCCTCCAGAAGACCGGTTGCTGTCTTTAGAAGCAGAAGACAGTACTCAAGACAGGTGAATTAAATTCTTAATTTCATGCATATATTTGTACTAGCTTCAACATGCGTGGATTACAGTCGATCGCTATATAATGTATCCTATGTAATCCTAAGTCTTGCATCTACACACCAAATTACATTAGGATCTGTTCAGCCATTTAGTTGTAAAAAGGTATGGACATGAATGTTGTGAAAGCATTTTCTTTTTAATGTTTTGGCTCCACACTTTTGTGTATTTAGCCAGTGTCAAGTAATTGATAATCTATCAAGCTAATGATATTTCACGCAAATATGTGTCAAGTCACAGTCAAAGTCATCAAGTCAAGTCATAGTCTAGTCAAAGTCATACTCCTAGTAAAGTGGTGGCAACTTTACTCGAAGCTTCTATGGAGTTTTGGAAACAACACTAAAAGCCACCATCATTATATCATTTTCTCACACTCACGCCTGTAATCCAGCACTTAACGAATAGAATGCCACCAATTTTATGCACTAACACTGAAAATAACACAAGATTAGGAAAATAATACAATGCGGTGACGCCATCTTTTTCGCATTCCCGCCAAAAAACAATGCATTATTTTGTTACCTTCTTACCACGATATAGATAATAGTACTCCCTTACTAATAAACTTTGCATAACAGAGGTTTAGCTACTCGGTGTACTATTCCTCAACTACACACTGTTTATTAGTAAGGGTTTATAATAATTCATTACATAGCTGGATAATGAAAAAAATCGCCTCTAGCTATGAACACTCTGAACCCTTAAAAAATATGTTTGCTAATAATATTCTTACCTCTAATAAACGTGGTGTTATAAAGGAATAGTTATTTTTTTGTATTGGATTTACTACTAGTACTATAGGAGTAATAATTATGTAAAACTGCCTAAATAGCTTATGTACAATAAATTATTCTAATTTGACTTCCTCGGAGGCAGTACTCATTGGTGTTACGATCTTCACACACCGCTGGGAGCGTGCATAACATTACATTGGTATTAAAACTTCTTTTGTTACAGGTTACAAGATACACAGGATGGTGCAAATTCTAGTGATTCTGAAGGTTAGCAATAAACTAATTGATGCATAAAATACGAATGCAATATAATTACTATATTTAGATGGTTTTAGTATCTTGCACGTTTCAGGGCGATAAATTGTGTGCTAGGTACTATGGCAAGCAATAATCGCCATGAGATTATCGTACCCATAATGCTTACATAGATGCAAGAACTAAATTCTCGTTTACGATCATGTCATACGACATTCGCAAGTGATTTATCGCTAGGCGATAAGTTACTGCGACGTTTATACGGCGAAAGAAGATTCTTGCTTACGAGTTCTCAAATCAACAGGATCTCCTATGACATACTTTTAAGACCATAAACTCTTATGGTCTTAAAAGTATGTCATACTCATCGCACATATCGTTTAGAACCGTTTTGAGTGCAAGAGTTAACATTCGATCGAGTTGAGCAATTACTACGGTAATTGTTCTCAAAATGACAAAAATCATTCAAATTTGTAACTTTTTAAAGTCTATTATTATTGCTGAATCGGACATTTATGGCGGTACTCTTCTGATAAAGGAGAAATGACAAAGACGGAAATATGTTAATTTCGTTTAGCTTTAGAGTATGCGACACAGAATCGACACTACTGTCATATTATACATATTAAGTCGGGATACATTCTTTTTGCATGGTAGATATGACACAAAACCTCTTGCCTGAAAATCCTGTGTAGACAGAACGATGGGACCGTTATTTAATTGCCGGACATTTATTGTCGCCCAAGTAGAAGTGCGAAAATCATGAATGTTTAGATGAAGTAACTCTTTTTAAAATGTTTTGTCGAGAACCGTATCTTCGAGTCGAAAAACAATCACGTGTCTAAATGGCCCTTATACTCCATACCCATTTAGACTAGACATTATTGTATTGTATCACATTTTCTGGGCGGTAGGAATGCATGCTTTAAAGCTATAACGAAAATTGTTCAGACTGGACCGATTTTGGCATGCAGTATTGTTTTACAAATATACATTTTAGTTTTTGTTTACATTAAAATGTATTTACCTTTTGTATTATACAGGTTATCAAACACCGAGATGTTAGTTCAAAGCTAAAAGATCCCGGCTGATTTAAAACTGAATGTTATTTGCCAGGTGACGAAAGCCGCCCGCGCAAGAGGCCACGACCTTCGACACCTCCTTCTGATGATGAGCCTCCTGATGATGATGACAGCTCCTGGAATCTCATGGGAGCAGCGCTAGAGCGAGAACTTGAAGCGCAAGATTGATGTTTACTAAGTGAATCACAAATTATGGACATACAGAAAGATGAAATAGATTTTGTGATATTATGAACTTGTTTTATTTAGGACTTATTATTTTCTATTCCCTAACTTATATCAAATCCTTAACCTTTAAGGCTGTTCTTTTCCTTTTCAAAGCTAACGTAGATCAACTTAGGAATATGTAGGCAGAATATCAAAATGTATAAGAAACCCAGTTTCCTCAGAGTTATGGAAAATCTAAGAGGATAGCTATAGAAAATAAATAGTTTATATATGTATGTACTTGCAACAATATATACACACCGGCACAATTAGGAACAGAAAAAAAAGTGAGACTATGAGATAATAACGCATATATTTGACGAAAATGTAATTAGACACAAAATAACAAATTGATTAACATCTTTTAACAACGACTTTGAAAAGTCTTCGTTATTTTTTATTGAAAAATAAAGATATTTGAAATAAGTGAAATTTTTAGATGATTATGAACCATCACAAAAAATAAAAAAAGTAAGCATTAAATGATTTAACAATAAAATTACAGCAAAATTAATAACAAGTGTTTCCCCCTCTTGCTCTGATTACGGTTTCCATTTGTCTGGGCATGCTACAGATTATGTTATCGATCTAATTGTGCCGGTGTGTATATATTTACCATTAATATGTTCTCATATGTGAAAGGCTAAAACTACTTACTATTTACAATAATTATTATGATCTCTTGTAATATCACCTCATAAAGACATGAAGTTCTTCAGTACTTACTTAAAGATGAGATATGTGATTAATTTAACAATGGACAACTTAACCTGACATTGCTTAACTTTAACTTTAACTTAATTTAACTTAACTTATATGGATCATGTTGTCTGAAATAAAATATATTTGATTTTGATTGCACCATAAAGATTCAACGGCACGATCATAGATTCCTGTGGCCCCTCTATAACATTACTGGTTAAAAGTCAACCCATCCAAATGGAGTAAAGAGTTGTGAGGCTGGTCAAATTGAACACGAGTAAGTAAATAAAACAATCCATTATACTATCACTACTTTTATATTAATAATCTAAAATATTCAAAATTAAATAGAGTAAGGATCGGTTTTATCAAATACATGGAATCTAGTATATGTTGGTTTTTCTGTAAAGTCTTTCTTTCCTTGTTGCCATCCTCTTGGAGGCGCTTTGCTATGATCGAAGCTAGAATCTGATTTCCCATACACCTCTGCTTGTCTATCAACATCTTCTCTGTACTTTTCTTTAGCAACTTTCTTTCCTGTGATTGGATCGGTGATATCTCCGAAGGGATAAACCACTTCCTTCACTTCATGTGTAATTAATTTTGTGAGTTTGTGAGGTAGAGCTTGAATCAGAACTATATCACCAGTCTTGCATATGTTTGCTGGATCATGGCAGTAGTAAAATTCGTCTTTCTTGAAGTACTGTCAAAGCAAAAATAGTACATTAGATAACTGAATATGCTTTATTTAACCGTGGTAACATAAATCTGGGAATCCTGTCGATTAATTGAATGCCTAATGATTATTAGTAAGTACTAACCATGAGCAGATTTTCATCCAGCTCTAACCTTTTGATTCGAATCTTGGCAGCATTTTGCTTTACTGTCGGAACGCACTGACCAAGTAGTAAAAATTTTTTAGCTGCCTCAGCTACATTTCGGGCCATTACAATTAATAATAAAAGAGACACTTTTTATTTAAATATCTAAATCTAAACTTAATCTTAGCTAACGAAGGCTAAATCCAAAGCACAGACCAAGTAGAGGATATGATCCAAAGGATAGGTTTTCTGTTTCCGTAATCCGTATCTTAGCGTAGCGTTATATACTCTTTGATCCGTAAATATAAAAGTACTCTGTGGTTTTCTGACAGGCTGACAATTAAATAATTAGGGAGTTTCAGCGGGAAAACGAAAAAGATCACTTCGCCGCATTGTATTATTTTCCAAAACTTGTGTTATTTTCAGTGTTAGTGCATAAAATTGGTGGCATTTTATTCGTTAAGTGCTGGACTACAGGCATGAGTGTGGGAAAGTGGTATAATGATGGTGGTAGATCTAAAGTATGTATCTGAACGCATCCGTTTTCTTGTAACATTTTTGTTGAGGGTACCTCCCGCCCATATCCTACCCACATTTTCCATTTCTCCTTATAATACGTCAATTCCACTGACGGCTGACAACGCTGAGTAAAAAAGACTGGGAACAATTCTCTTGTGTGTGCGCCGTCGGCCATTACGCATCTGCAAGGAAAATCAAAAAAAACGCTCTCGGCCGATCTACCTGTTGTGCCATCGTGTGGCCTGCATATCTTCGCCGCCAGAGAGCAATCCTTGGAACATCAGCAAAATCAACAAAGTGTTGGGAAAGAGGAGGCCGGCCTGCCTAATAAAACCAGCGCATCCCTTATCGAAGAATTCTGGTGAGTCGGCCCGTCAGTCGTTTTCAATTCCATTTTTTCCCTTTTCCCCAACATTCTTTCTGGTCCTTCCACCCGCATAAATACCTTAACAGGTCGGATTTCCTATATTCCGATCGATTTCTAACAAAATTTGCAACCCTTAACCTATTTTCAAAATTTCAATTCAAAAATCGTAATTTCGTCATACATTTCTGGCCGCCATATTTTTGTTTCATATCTTGTGTTGGCGGTATTTTTCATTTCAAGTAAAGTTTTATTGTTCTGTGTCATTTTACTTTTTCTTTCATTTTAGTCGTTCAATTTCATTCAATACTATATTATGTCAAATTGTCTATGGTGTAGGATGATCGAATCGTAAAAATCGACGAATTGAGTTGAGTATGAATGAGCTTGATCTCAAATGTGATTATATTCTCTTTGATTTAGCTATCAAATAAGATTCAAGTGGTAACACCCGACGTGTATCTGTGATCTATCAAGTTGTTTACATTTTAAAAGTTTTCGTTTCGTAAACAAAATAAAGTTTTTAAAGTGTTTTCAAAGTGGTTTATCGGTATAATAGTTTGAAAAAATATACAAAATGACGGACGTTAAAGTAAGTACTGTCGCTTTCGAATACTGTGCGCGTTTTATTGAGCAATTGTATCAATTAGCTACGAAATTATCTTCGCAAGCATCAAACCTAACTCCCAGTGATCAAACTATATTTCTCGCTAGGTACCGCGATCTAGAAAGGCATTGGCATCAGATGAAAACCGCTTATGCCGTAGTTATGGCAAATCTCACAGATGACGCGCAACGTGTGGTGATCGAAAATAAATTGATGAAATGTTCGGATATGGTCTATTCAATTCAGGCACTTCATAGCCATTTCGTCGGTGCTCGAAATGAGTCGAAGGCTCAAGGCCCACAAGTAAGTCACGAATTTCACTTACCTAAAATAACATTAACTCGTTTCAATGGAATTAATGTTGAGTGGCCTAATTTTATTAACATTTTCAACAGTTTAATTCATAATAATGAACGTTTGAGTTCTGTAGAAAAAATGCATTATTTATTGAGTGTTTTAGATAAAGATCCTCTTTCAATGGTTAAGCATCTATCCATATCAAGTGAAAATTACTTAGTAGCTTATGATATTTTAATACAGCGTTATGAAAATAAGAGAATCATCGCCGATAGGTATGTGGATGCTATACTAAGCTTGCCAAACATGAATCAATTTAATTTTAAAAATCTAAGCAAATTCATCAATACAATCAAAGAGAATACACAAGCGCTACAAGCCATGAAATTTGATATCCAGTCTTGGAGCTTTCTGTTACTCCACATAATCCTTAAGAAGTTATCTGTGGACCTCCGTACAAAGTTTGAGGCTTCTTTAGACTTATCAAATTTGCCTACATTCAGGCAATTGTTAGACTTTTTAGAAAATCAACTTAGAATCTTAGAAAATGTTGGTGGTTCTTCTTCAAGAACACCTGCAGGTAGTAACACACTGAACATCATTGAAAATGATAAACCACAAAACAAATCAAACAATTTTAGTGCGTGTCCTTGTTGCAAGGAGCATCATGCCATTTATCGATGCTCAAGGTTTGATAACATGACTCCTTCACAATGGAAAAATTTTGTGATTTTAAACAAATTGTGTTTCAATTGTCTGCGGCCCCACCAAGTTTCTAAATGTTCATCAGCAAGTGTGTGTCAGGTATGTCGTGGACGGCACCATACCAAACTTCACATTTCAAACAATACAATGGAAAATCAACATTCGGACCCAACTCCTGTGCCAACACATTCTGAGACTGCTGTGTCGACTCACGGTTCCACAGTCCAGCCTCAGATTTTTCATGGTGTCGATGGAGCATCAACCATGATTTTAGGAACGGCATTTGTCAGAGTACAGGATGTTGACGGTCACTTTCATTCTGCTCGTGCATTAATTGATAGCGGGTCTCAAGTTTCCATAATGACTGAAAACTTGGCCCAACGTTTGAGGCTACCTCGTACTAAGTCAGGTGGTTTGTGTGGACTAGGTGCTTCGTCTGTTCAAGAGACTCGAGGCATGGTCCATTGCAATGTCAAATCAACAAGAGACAACTCTCAATTATTAAGGTCGGATTTTTTGGTTTTAACGAGAATAACGGGACACCTACCTTCTGTTACGGTTGAACCAAAAGTGTTTGAACTTTGCAAAAATTTAATATTAGCTGACACTAGTTTTACCATACCTGGTCAAGTTGATTTGCTTCTTGGTATAGAATTTTATGATCAAATCTTAGATGGCAGGAAGTTCAGTCTAGGTGACAACATGCCTACTGCCTACTCATCTATCTTTGGTTGGATCATCATGGGCAAAGCACCTGCAGCATCGCAGTATGCTCATACTGCTACTTCGATGGCCTGCACCTTGGATCTCAATCTTGCTCTCAGCCGGTTTTGGGAGGTGGAAGAGCCCCCTAAATCGCGGATTCAGGATCCTGAAGACATTCAATGTGAGAAGCATTTCACAGAAACTTATGCTCGGGATAGCGATGGTCGCTTTGAAGTTTCTTTACCTTTCAAGGTTAATCATAAACCTTTAGGCGAAACTCATCTTATTGCTTTAAAACGGTTCCATAATTTGGAACGCAAGCTGCTCAGGGAGCCACGACTGCGTGAACTATATATAGCCTTCATGCAGGACTACATTGAAGCTGGCCACATGCGTGAAGTATCATGTCCAAATTCCACTGATCGATACTTCATACCGCACCATGGTATTCTCAAAGAGCATAGCACGAGCACCAAGTGTCGTGCGGTGTTCGATGCGTCAGCGCCCAGTTCAAACGGTGTTGCACTGAATCAAGTGCTCATGTCGGGTCCCAAGCTTCAACAAAATATCGAAGACATCATCTTGCGTTTCAGGTTGCATGGCGTAGTTTTCACCTGTGACATTAAACAAATGTACAGACAGGTTCGCATGAATGATCGCGATTGCAGATATCAAACCATCCTCTGGCGCGAATCTCCTGACGCTCAAATCAAGACTTTCGAATTGACTACCGTTACATATGGCGTTTCAAGCTCGGCGTTCCAGGCTATTCGCGTGCTGCACGAGCTTGCCTACCTCAATGCAGAACAGCATCCTGATGCTGCTAGGACGTTGTTAGAGGACACTTTCGTCGACGACGTTGTAAGCGGAGCCCGTGATATTGACTCAGCTAAAATACTCGCTGAAAGTATAGTTGACGTTCTCGCTCAAGGAGGTTTTCTTTTGCGCAAATGGTCCAGCAATTCCAAAGAGTTTTTGGATGGTTTTCCTGTCGACCACCGTGAATCTCCTTACCGGTTTGTAGAGGACGGCGAAAATATTTTCAAGGTTTTAGGCATCGAGTGGAATGCAAACAATGACTGCTTCGTTTATAATGTCTCTGAAATGACCAAGGTCCTCACCAAGCGTGGCGTTCTTTCCAATATTGCTAGGTTGTACGACCCATGTGGTTTTTTATCCCCTGTAACGTTTTTTGCGAAGCTATTCATGCAAAAGCTTTGGTCTGTGGAATCGGGATGGGACGATCCCTTACCTTCGGATATCAGCAAGATGTGGATCGATTTCATGTCCGACTTTCAAAATTTGAATCGAATTTCTATTCCACGGTGCGTGGTCACTGATCAACTGGTATCAAGTCATTTGCTCGGTTTCAGTGACGCCTCTGAGCGCGGGTACGCTGCTTGCGTCTACCTGCGCGCTCAAAGTGCTTACGGCCGCGTTTTAGTCCAGCTGCTTCTGGCTAAATCACGCGTGGCGCCGCTCAAGCAAAAGTTGACTATCCCCAAGCTCGAGCTAAACGGAGCGTTGCTTTTGGCTCGCTTGTTGGGACATGTCCTCAATTTATTGAACGGAAAACTTCCGATAGATTGCACGATGGCGTGGTCGGATTCCACCATCGTGCTATCCTGGCTCAAAAATTCGCCTCATAAGCTCCAAACATACGAGGGTAATCGCGTGTCACAGATCCAATCATTGATACCCAATGTTGTTTGGCGACACGTGTCATCAGCCCAAAATCCAGCCGATTCTGCAAGCCGCGGTCTTTCGCCTTCAGAATTGGTAAACTATACGCTGTGGTGGTCACCAGCATGGCTCGAAGATGATCCTTCGTCATGGCCTGGTGGTTTTCAACCCATTGATGACGAAGACTTGCCGGGCCTCAAACCCAAGACTTCAAGTTCTCGCTCTCACACCGTTCAACTGGCGGAAGCATCCTCAGTTACGGAGGGACAAACTTCTGATAAGGTTCAAATCGCTGAAGATTTGCTTACCAAATTCAGCTCGTTTCCCAAGTTACAGGCGACTGTAGCTTGGTGCAAACGATTCGCTCATAACGCGCGCAACCCAACGCAAAGGCGTACTGGATTGCTGTCGGTTGTCGAACTCGACGACAGTGTTTGCACAATCGTCAAGCTGGTACAGTCTACTGCCTTTGCTGAAACATTGACGTTGTTGCGCGCCAACAAGGTAGCAAAAGGAACCCTGATGCGTTTGAATCCCTTTCTCGATTCAGAAGGTCTAGTGAGAGTCGGAGGCAGACTTGTCAAGTCCGATTTGGAGTATGATAGCAAACACCCGTTGCTACTCCCCAAGTCTCATCACGTCACTTATTTAATTGTGGATCACTACCATCGGATGTTTCTCCATCCTGGTCTAAATTTACTTTTAAACTTGCTTCAACGCAAATTTTGGATCTTATCTGCGCGTAGAGTCATTCGTAGTCGCATTTTTCAATGTCAACGCTGCTATCGTTTGCGGCCCAAATCGATTGAGCCTTTCATGGGTGATCTACCGGCAAATCGTGTCACGTCTTGTCGACCATTCCAGCGCGTTGGCGTCGACTTCGCTGGGGCATTCATGCTAAAAACATCCCGCACACGCAATGCTAAAAGCACCAAGGCCTACCTGTGCATCTTCGTATGTTTCACCACCAAGTGTTGTCACTTGGAGATAGTCTCTGAATTGACGACGGATGCTTTTCTAGCTTGTTTTGATAGGTTCGTGTCCCGCAGAGGACTGCCGACTGATGTCTACAGTGACTGCGGCACGAATTTTGTAGGTGCGCGGAACTACTTGAAGGAGATTACCAAATTTCTAAATGAATCCCAGACTGACATTCAGACATCTTTGGCCAGACATCAAATATCATGGCATTTCAATCCACCTGCAAGTCCACACATGGGTGGCTTGTGGGAAAGCGCAGTCAGATCCACGAAACTTATACTGAGTAGAATCATCGGCGATCGTTCTCTCGTTTTCGAAGAGCTCGCTACTATTTTTTCAAAAATTGAAGCCGCGTTGAACTCTCGGCCGTTGTGCCCGATTAGCAATGATCCCAACGACCTCGAGACTTTAACGCCCGGCCACTTTCTAATAGGTCAACCTCTTCTAGCTCTACCCGAGCGGGATTTGTGCCACGACAACATAAGCCCATTGAAGCGATGGCATCTTGTTCGTCAAATTACTCAACATTTCTGGAGGCGTTGGCAAACAGAATATTTGCATACTCTTCAGCAACGTCCGAAATGGTTTTTAAGGTGTGAAAATTTGAAAACTGGTGATTTGGTGCTCATCAAAGAACCAAATCTCCCGCCGCTTCAATGGCGCAAGGCTCGTGTCATTCGAATCTGCCCAGGTACAGATGGTACTGTAAGAGTCGTTGAACTTAAAACGTCTTCCGGCACTCTACTTAGGCCGACAGTAAAGCTGTGTCCTCTGATGCCATGTGTCGATCCAGTAGCTTAATCATCTAACTTAATTCTACTCTAATCAACTCTACCTTATAACTTTTTGTTATTCAACTTAGTTTTCAATTTTACCATTCGATCTTTGCCTTAAATCAACTTCAATTTTATTCAATTTTGTGAAAGAGCTGGGTAGCTCTTTGGGGGGCGGTATGGTAGATCTAAAGTATGTATCTGAACGCATCCGTTTTCTTGTAACATTTTTGTTGAGGGTACCTCCCGCCCATATCCTACCCACATTTTCCATTTCTCCTTATAATACGTCAATTCCACTGACGGCTGACAACGCTGAGTAAAAAAGACTGGGAACAATTCTCTTGTGTGTGCGCCGTCGGCCATTACGCATCTGCAAGGAAAATAAAAAAAAACGCTCTCGGCCGATCTACCTGTTGTGCCATCGTGTGGCCTGCATATCTTCGCCGCCAGAGAGCAATCCTTGGAACATCAGCAAAATCAACAAGTGTTGGGAAAGAGGAGGCCGGCCTGCCTAATAAAACCAGCGCATCCCTTATCGAAGAATTCTGGTGAGTCGGCCCGTCAGTCGTTTTCAATTCCATTTTTTCCCTTTTCCCCAACAGATGGTGAAACGTTTCTTTTCGTGTTGTTTCCATAACTACATAGAAGCTTCTGGTAAAGTTGTCACCACTGTACTAGGAGTATGACTTGACTAGTTCACTTGATGACTTGGACTGTGACTTGACTTGACACATAATATTAATTAACATGATAAATTATCAATTACTTGAAACTGGCTAAATACACAAAAGTGTGGAGCCAAAGGCAAAAAAAAAAGTATAACTGTCCTAAAGGAAGTGGTTTGTTAGTTTCAAAGAGTAAAACGTAGTGGTTATATGCTCTTTGGGTTATATGCTCTTTGTCAAAGAGTATAATAACTGTCTTAGTTTTCTCCTTGTCATATTATTTTGTTTATTATAAGTTTATTTATCCGATCTCCGATTTTCTTATGTAGCTTAATAGTTGGTGCAAATTTATGATAGATAGAGTTAATTCAAAATATTTACCTGCCTAGCTGTTGTTACTCTCATTGTACCTTGTCGTCGCGTCAACATAGAAGGCTAAAGTGCAAAACTGAATACAAACCTAATATGGATATAATTATTAGAGTAAACAATCAGTCTAATGGAAGAGATAAACTGGCTAGGTGAGTACCTAAACAATTATAATAGTAGATCCAGGTACATAGTGGATACCTATTTGTTTTTTAGTTTAACATAAAGTATACATACTTTCGTGTAAGTTGATATTACTGTTGTTACCTCGTATCTGAAACATTAATGTGTGTGATAATGCGATAATATGTAGGTAGGTCTAAAGTTGAAAGTAGGAATATTCGGTAAGATTGTATAGTATGTAATCAATAATAACATTTTTAATAGTATACTTCTATTTCATCAGGTTGGTGCAGTACACAAGTCGTCTAGTATGGCATCAGCTTGAAAGAAGAAACGCAAACAAATATTCAGTTGATAGGATAAAAAATTTAGAACTTGCTCTTAGTTCATTCCGAAAAAGTAAGTATATTGAGACAGTGGCGACAGCCTCTGTGGTGTGGAGGTGGCGGGCTCGATTCCCGTGGCAGGACAAGTATTTGTGCACAGAAAAAATACGCAAATACTTGTTTTGAGTCTGGGTTTGTGGGACCATGGTCCTCGTAGTTCCTGGGTCCCTAGACACAGAGAATCCTAGTTAGGATCTATGTATGTGATTATTGGGCATTATTATTTATTTATAGTAGTAGGAGTTTCAGCATAGTTTATTAAGTATTTATATCACTATATGTCAACCTTCTATTGTACTGTATAAATTTTAAAAGGTATAAGGCAAAAGTTGAATGTTGTTTTATTGCAGTACTGCGTCTTGGAAGATGTGTTGATATTTTCTACACCGCAATAAATACAATCAATTTAGAAGATCCATTCCTGAAGATAACATTGACAGTGAGCAAACTAGCACATGCTCTCTACTTGTATGCGGACCATATTGTATGGCTTACAAGAAGTGGCTTCCTGAAAACTGACTCTGACAGCTGGAATCGTACAGCAAACAAGTTCTGGCTTGTCTCTATCATTGCAAACCTAGCCAGAGACTTCTATGAAATATTACATCTTCTAGAATTGCACTCAACAAAATTTTTAAAACCTTCAAAATTATTGGATTCTTCAATGCACAACTTTAACTTTTCTGATCACATGAAACATGTCTATTCAATTGTAAATTGTCACAAAGATGTCTTCATAGATACCATGAAAAACTCCTGTGACCTATTTATTCCTCTGACTGCATTAGGTTTTACTAAGCTAAGTCCAAGTATGGTAGGAACTTTGGGAGCTGTCTCATCATTAGCTGCCTTAATTACTTTAGTCAAACCTATAACAAAGCTTTTGCCTGCTTGAATTCAATAAGCACTAATTATTATCACAAGTGTCAATTTTATCATGTTAGATAAGAAAAAATGTGATTTACTAAAGAAAACTATTAAAACCAAGTATAAAACTTACTATAAATACATAAGTGGTATTTAGTAGTATATAGCATTGGCTTATGGCTCATTCACCACTAGCTACATTCCCACTAGTAATTAATTAATGGGAATTGGGGGTGTTTTCCGCATTTATCTTTAATGAAATGGCATGGAATTTTTTTCTTTCCATTCATTAGCACTAGAACGAACTGGGTTTTTTAAAATCAAAGTTCTTGCCTTTGGCACCATATGGCATTTTCCCATTCATCACCAGTAGGAATGGTGCTAGTGGTGATGACTGGCTATAAGTTGTAAATACCTACCTTACACCTTAAGCTGCTAAAAGTACAATGCTAGATACTCTAGATAGGTAATTGGGGATGGTTCACATGTATATGGTATGGTGAAAATTTATGAATTATTATTTTGTATAATTGTATATGGTACATATATTTTTTATATATAATTATTAAAATTCTTATTTTTGTATTGCTTTGTTCATCACTATGCCAAAAGCACTCTACTCATAATACAGATGAACAGCTAGGCGTTGACCCATTGGTTAACACTGAATCAGGAAATTAAGTTTGACAATTTGGAGAAAGAGGATAATAGGCATGTAGGGACCGAGTGAGTCTCTGCTTCAACTAGCGAAAGTTTTCATTTGACCGGATGTACATCGTTACGCTCGGGTACAAATTTTTTAACAAAAATGGTATAGGCTCTGAGAGTAATGATTTTTGAAGCAAAACTTCTTTACGCACGCTTCACTTTTACTAGGTGGTAGGACATTTCTGCAAAGTTCGTCTAGGTAGGTACCACCACTTTGCCAGTTATTCTGCCGCCAAGCAGTAGTGTGCAAGCACTTCTGTGTCGATGTCTCAGTATGATGTGCTGCAGTGCAGTGTCGCGCGAAACTTTATATTTTAGAGTTCCGATTTTCACTGTTCTGTAATGAACGGCCGTGTCGTAAGCGACGATGCTGTGACGAGCTAGACACATCAGGTGAACGTAACATAAAAAAAAACTGGGAGTAAGCTGGTGAATGCGTAACGAGGCGAACGGAAGTTAAAAGCTGTTGGTTTATGTTGATCCCATTGTCAACATAACAACTTATTTTATGTTTTGGCTCAACACTTTTGTGTATTTAGCCAGTGTCAAGTAATAGATAATTTTTCAATACAATGATATTTACGCAAATATGTATTGTGTCAAGTCACAGTCGAAGTCATCTAGTCTAGTCAAAGTCATACTCCTAGTAAAGTGGTGGCAACTTTACTTGAAGCTTCTATGGAGTTATGGAAACAACACGAAAAGAAACGTTTCACCATATTAATATTAAATATTACAAACTTAAAGAACATCTACGTGATAATGATACTTAAAGGTACTATTATTTATTCTGTGTTAACGATACATACTGCCTTGCTACAACATTTAAATTAGTGCGGTATTCATTTACATTAAGTAACTCATTCTATGAAATAAATAGTACAACAGTTATTTGTCAAGACTGCGAGGTTAACTTTAACAAAGTTTTTTTTTAGATTTGGCTCCACACTTTTGTGTATTTAGCCAGTGTCAAGTAATTGATAATTTATTAACTTCAACTTCAACTCTTTGTAAATGGCCTTTGTGGAGAGGTTACCACAATTTTGCCAATATCACGTAGAAAGACAGCACATCAAACGAAGATTTTTCAGTGAGAAATTTTGGTATATGTGGAGAATGAGGTCAACTATGAAAGTACTAGATGAATCTAAAATGCTGAAACAAAACAAAAGAATACAATATTTACAACAAGTAATAATATTGATAATGAAATAATAAATAATCTAAAACTAATATTTAAGTACACAATATAACATAAATACTTACACAATTTCTAAAATAACTACCTACTTACAACTTAATTTTATTCACTTTAATAAATTTACATAAAATACCTATAAACGGAGAAAATACCAGACATAATAAACACTTGAGGGAAGTGGGACGAGGGATATTGTTTGGAATAACATCATACAATGAAAACTGTAATTTGGAACAACTGAAAAATATATGGTCCACATTTCCTTGATCTAAACCACATTCACAGAGAGAATTATCCCTAATCCTAAGTTTTTAGGAAAACCGGAGTACAAGAGTGATTCAAGCGTAAACGACAAACAACTGAAGTGGTCAATTTGTCTGCCTTTTTAAATTTAGAGAACCAGGGTTTATGAGGAATCTCAGGCTGAACATCACCAAAAAATTTACCTTTAATAGATTTAGAATTTTGCCACGCACTAGACCATGTCTTGAATAAAGCCGGTTCAAAGGTGGTACATAAATCATGAAAATATATTTGAGAATGGTCAAGAGATCCTGTATGAAAAGCTGACCTAGCACAAGAATCAGCCGACTCATTACCGAGGATACCTGAATGGCCAGGAATCCAAGCTAAAACAACATTAATACCTAATCTGTTACATTGAAATAGAAGCTCTCTAATTTTAAGGATTACAGGGAACCTGGTTTTTGAACGGAACTGATTGGAGAGAATGGACTGAAGACAACTTTTAGAATCAGAAAAAATAATAGATTTATTAATGTTGTGCGATTTTACGAATTTAATGGCTTCTAGAATGGCGACAGATTCCCCTGTAAAAACTGAATAAACTGAAATAATTTATTAAGTTATCGATATTTCACGCAAATATGTGTCAAGTCACAGTCGAAGTCGTCAAGTCAGTCTTGTCAAAGTCATACTCCTAGTAAAGTGGTGGCAACTTTACTTGAAGCTTCTATGGAGTTTCGGAAACAACACGAAAAGTAACGTTTCACCATTATTTTACTATTTTCCCACACTCAAGCCTGTAATCCAGCACTTAACGAATAAAATGCCACCAATTTTATGCACTAACACTGAAAATAACACAAGTTTTGGAAAATAATACGATGCAGTGACGCAATCTTTTTCGCTTTCCCGCCAAAACTCTTTAACAAAGTTATACCGGCCGATAGATGGAGCTAAACTAAAGAAGTTTACTGCAGTCGTGTGGTCTAAAGCACACTAATTTTTTATTATAATATTTTCTTTAAAGTGCAGCCTCTTAGGTCCGTATTACTAATTGATCACATTATGAATGAAATCTCTGCTTGAGCACCGATCGATGACTGAGCATCGTTCTGTAATACGGGCCTCAGTCTGTGTTCTGTAATGATTTATACTCTTTGCTTTGCCGTGCCGCTAGCGTAGCTGGCGGTTAATTATATACTCTTTGGTTTGGTGCCGCCCGCGCCCGCACCTACCATCACTGCTTCTCCGGCCATATTGAAAATTTTCTATTGCGCGTTGCGCGGATACGTGACTCAGCGGAAAACGTGTGGTTTTACAGCTAATCGTGATTTTTTTTGGTGTCTCAAGAACTTGCAGTGTACTGTGTTGTTCAGTGATCTATTAAAGTGACTAGAGTCGCTATTTCGTTTGTGGTAAGACTAAAACACTATTAAGCGTTGGAGTGAACTGGAACAAGGCGACATTTTGAAGTGACGTGTAATGTTGTGCATTTCAGATAGTGGTTCATCGTACTGAGCTTTAATGATTGGATTACCGCGTAGCGATAGAGATAGAGATCGAATAACGGTGAAAATACGTAACATGAAGCGGAGTTCGTCCAGGGATAGTGTGCCGCGATCGAAAAGAACGCGTAGCAGTATCGGGCGTTACGATGACAGCTCGGATGAGCGCGCTTCGCCCGAGCGGGTGCGTCGGAGAGTACGCTCGCCGAGCCCGCGCGGTCGCTATATGTCGCCGCATCGTGACGACTACGCACGTCCCCGCGAAGCTCGCGAGGAATCCGGACGCCCCTTTTACAAGGTGCTATGTGTCAGTGCCCTACATCCTAAAGCATCAGATGACATCGTCAAGGACACCCTATACCGCGAGTATAAAAAATTCGGTGATTTCAGTATTAAAATATCTCATGAACTTGATGAGAGAGTGGCCTACATTTGCTTTCGAAGTGCCGAAGATGCCAGGGATGCTAAACATGCCAAACCTAGAATAATTTTGTATGAGAAAGTGGCTATTGTAGATCCTGTTTATGAACCAGTAAGAGCGGATTATAGACCTAGGCCCAGGAGCATCACTCCGCCGGACTATGATCGCCCATATTCTTATGCTTGGTCTCCAGTATCAGAAAGACGGCGACCTCCTCCTGAAGATAGAGCCTATGGCATTCCTCCAGCTGTACCCCCACATCACAGAGACTTCCGTCCTCCAATGCATGATTATCCTATGGCAGGGCCTCATGGTCCCCCGATGCACCATAGACCACCTATGCACCATCCTCCCCACCCCCACTACATGCCGCGCCCGTACATGCCTCGCCCACACCACCCACAATTTGATAAAATGGATTTCAAAAAAGATAAATTCCCTAACTATTTACACCATGTTCAACCAGAGGATGATCCTCTTGCCACTAGGACCCTTTTTGCTGGTAATCTAGAAATTCACATTTCTGATGAGGAGCTTCGCTGCATTTTTGGTAGATATGGTATTGTTGAAGATATTGATATTAAGCGTCCCCCTCCGGGCACTGGAAATGCTTTTGCATTTGTGCGCTACCAGACTTTAGATATGGCTCACCGGGCTAAGGTAGAACTGTCCGGACAGTACATTGGCAAATTTCAATGTAAGATAGGTTATGGTAAAGCTAACCCTACTACTCGAGTGTGGGTTGGTGGTCTTGGGCCTTGGACATCTGTAGCTCAATTAGAAAGAGAGTTCGACAGATTTGGGGCAATAAAAAAAATAGAGTATGCCAAAGGGGAAGCTCATGCATACATTTTGTATGACTCCATTGATGCAGCACAAGCTGCAGTAAAAGAAATGAGAGGATTTCCTTTGGGTGGTCCTGACAGACGTCTTCGCATAGACTTTGCTGATTGTGGAAATGGTGGTCCTTACAGACCTAAATCTTACGCGCCTCCGGTTGGAGAAGATGGTAGGCCAGTGGAAGGTTATGAGGGAACCTCGTGGGAAGATGGTTACGGGTATGGTGGCTATAGAGGCAGGGGTGGTCACAGGGGTCGCGGGCGTGGCATGTACCGCGGTGCGTATCACGGGACTTCGGATTTCCGTGACGATGAATGGAGGAAAACTGCTGTAGACGGTGATTATGAGGCTCGTATTCGTCGCTCCGGATCGCGGGAGCCTGGCGTAGACCGGTCCCGTTCGCGTTCTCCTCGCCGCCGCTCTCCTGACAGCGATTCCGACGGCTCCCCTCGTCGCGGTGGTGGTATGCTCGCTTCCGCCAGAACCCTTCCTGAAGTCGTGCGCAAAGCCACGACAATCTGGAATGGCGCGCTTATTCTGAAAAACTCCCTTTTCCCAACCAAATTCCATTTAACTGATGGCGATTCTGAAATCATTGATGGCCTCATGAAAGATGAAGATGGGAAAAATCAACTGAGAATCACACAAAGGCTCCGTCTAGATCAGCCAAAATTGGATGATGTCCAGAAAAGAATTGCCACATCAAGTTCTCATGCCATTTTCCTTGGAGTGGCGGGCTCTACAACTGCTATCACAAATGATGATGCCAGCATTCAGACACGACCTATGAGAAATTTAGTTTCATACTTGAAACAGAAAGAAGCGGCTGGAGTGATATCTCTTTTGAACAAAGAGACTGAAGCGACTGGTGTTTTATACTCATTTCCACCTTGTGAGTTTTCAACGGAGCTTCTAAAGAGGACATGCCACAATTTGACAGAAGAAAGTCTCAAAGAAGACCACTTGGTCATTGTTGTTGTGCGAGGTGGCTCTGCCTAATTTTTGCTCTAACTATAATTTCATATATTTATATTTGAATATATTTACATCACTAGATTAAGTTTCTTTTATGTTTCAGATTGTTATTGTATTTTTTGTGATGTGTAGTGAGTGTGAGGTGATTGTAAACCTAGTTTTGTGAAGGTTTCTCCTTGAAAAATTGCTTGTGAAAGTTCTGTGCTATTCACAGTTTGTGACCAGCAATAATTGCTATTATTGTGACAGTTTCCACATTATAGTTTATTAGTTCTTGCTAGATATTATTACAAGCAAATTAAAAGTGTATTAATTGTATTAAACATTTCTAGTGTATTTTAAATCAGTGGGTATAGGTGATGTGTAGTGTATGTGTGACCTTGAAAATAGAATGTATCATGTTATGATGTTGTTTTTTTACACCTTGTGATTTAGTGATGTTAGTGCAGTTGTGTGTCCAGTGATCTCATGTTGTTCTGTGATCATTCATCAGATGAACTTGTGATAAAAAGTGGTCTAAGTTTAGTGATAGAAAAAGTTCTCATTAGTGATAATAACACCAAAGTTGAGTTTTAGTGATTAACAACAAAGTGGCCAAGTAATACTCAGCTCTTAAAGTGAAATCTGATATGTGCTGTGGTACTTGTGAAAAGGACAAAGACAGTGAGGTGACTCACTATAATATGACATCTATGTAACAGAGGAATAAAATCCAAGTCACATTTAATATTAACCTGTCTTGATTACTGCACACTACATACCTCTTTACTAATAAACACTGCTTAACAGTGGAATAGGTATTCGGTGTTTTCTCTTGCTTTATCTTTGTCTCATTTCAAGTCTGATAGAAAAAAAAACAAAACACCAAATAACTTATTCTGCCACACAATGTTTATAAGTATGAGGATATGTTATTAAGTTTTATATTATGGTTATTAACTACCTGCTTATGCATTTTTTATAAGTAGATGTATTCTAAACCAATAATTTGATAGCCCTATATAGCCAATTATCTGGATGTCTACTTGAAAGTATGAAGTTTGTTTTTCATCTTTTTTTTTTATCTTAGTAATGATGGTTTACTTGATTAAGTATTTAGATTTGTGAGAGGGTCTGGATGATGGGATTGCTGTATCATTGGACTTCATCGGGTAAGGTGGTAAGCACTGAAGTATTTTGAATGATTACAATTGAGAAGATAGTTATTCAATAAGCTACCTATGGCTATCTGTAGGTATGGATATGCCATATCCATTAGTAGATAGGTAGAACAATGATCTTAGTGCCTTGTCTAATCCAATCCAAACTGCAAGATTTCAAAAGTTACCTATGGAACTGAATGTACAATAGTTGCCTATTGATAGCTTTGTAAAAAACACGGTTTGGCAATTTAGGTGCTGCTGGTTAGAGCAGCATCCCTAGCACGGAAAGTGGACTAATAGTTTTTCCCTGTTTTTCGCTCCAAGTGGAGTAAAACAGGAAGATAATTTATATCACCGGTGATTCAGGTGACCCGTTTCATATAAAAGAGGTGATTTTATGACTTGCTAATTGCTCGTGAATATAAAGATAATTATGTCGCTATACTGGAAAACCCAGCATAAGCTGGCCAGTCACCAAGTAGACTGACTACATGCAAAACCGCGGGGAGCAGTTAAATGCAAGAACTGGCTGGTCAAAGTGGCAATCTATGGAGGCCTATGTTCAGCATCTTTCGCCTGGTGTTGATGGTGGCGTCGCCATAATATTTTAAGCACCACAGGAAAAAAAATTATTAGTAAATAAAGCATGAACTACACTTTGATTATTCAGGTAAATAATCAAAGGAACTATAGTTTATCGCTATAAAGTCAACCTTACCATGGCTACAGATCGAGGCTTCCTCACAAAAGGCAGAGAAATTTGAGTTTTCTTATTTTCAGGTTCTTGGTGAGGAGGAAGGAGCTTGGAGAAACGGTATCAACATTCTTACCTACTTGAGTATTAGTGAATTAGTGATATGTGCAGTGAAGTGAACCTTTATTGATTCTACTTCAATAAAATAAACTAAACATTAAAATATTTTTATACTTACTGTCCTAGTATGTTACGCTGCAATCTTAGAGAATTTACCATCTCTAATTGCTCGAAGGCTGCAATAGTAGTTACAATGTAGGTGTGGAGTGTAGAGTATAATATAAGTACGGCTTCGTAAATTTAAATCACCGTATAAGTCCCGTCACGTAAGAACACCCAGACACAGAACAAACACCTATGTTCATCACACAAATGTTTGTCCTGGGTGGGAATCGAACCCAAAACCCACAGTTTAGAAGGCAGGGTTACTACCAACTGAGTTATCGGGCTAGTCAAATATTGTCTTTGTTACAATTACAATCGTTATAGGTCTATAATGAAGGGAATAAAAATTAATGGTATAATTTTTTCCTGGCATCAGATTGTAATTATAACCATTAATAATAAGGTCCTGCCTAGTAGGTAGGCGACACAAGTACATATAGCCGAAACATTATTACGTGATATCTGCTGGAAGATTACAGGGATTTTTTTATTTTATTTATTTATTGTGATAAAAACGACAAAATCAATTACAATTATCACATAAAGTATTACATACATTAACAAAAAACAAATCAGGGTTATAAAAGAATCCAATTGGACTATTACAATAATGTCAAATAAAATAAAACTATGTCTGAGTTAATTAAATAAAAAGAAGATGGGGGAAGGGATGGGGCGTAATGCCGATGCCGTAGAGAATGAACCCTCGTAGTTTGGATTAGGTACTTTTATTTCCGTAGTAAAAGGTAAATAAAGGTTCGATCTTTAAGAAACTACGGTTCTAGGAATGAGCTTTAAGCGGAAGTTCAGTGGTAGAGCATCCTGTGGGACATCTGGATGAACCCTATGCTTATCAGCGATGGATGGTTTATTTATTAAGAACTAGTGGCTTGCCCCGGCTTCGCACGGGTATCATATGTTCTATCGCCTAGTTATCAGGGATAATGTAGGATTCTAATGGTGAAAGAATTTTTCAGATCTGTCCAGAAGTTGAGCCTATTCAATGAAAAAACAAGCAAATCTTTCCTCTTCATAGTATTAGTTTAGATAGACAAAAATTACTCTGTGAGTTTAGGTACGTAGTCAATTATTGTGTTTTCTTTAATCTGTGGAGATATGAGCATTTTTAGCAATGACGAAGGAAATTTTTAGTCATTTTCTTTTCGGACAACCACCGATTTGAAGTTTTAAAGGAGGAAGGTTACTCGTTTCATTTACTTGGTCTGTGGGCTACCTACTCTACCAAAGAGCATATAACCACTACGTTTTACTCTACTCTTTGAAAGAATCTTCAATACCACTAATTATCCTCTACTTTAGCAATTTTCAAGTGATTTAGAAGTTACCTTGAACATTACGGAAAACTTGCTAATTGTACTGAGATGGAAGGTATGAAAAAATATTGTAAATACCACAGAATAAATCGTGTTGGTGAGAATAGGTAGGTACCTACTTAGGTACATCAAGGTCCCGCCACCATATTGGCATTGACGGAGGATAAGCCACAAGTATGAACGCAGTTATATCATAACTTATATAGACATAAAAACTCATAATTCGTCACTTCACAGTCATGCTTCCATTCGTCGTTTCAGTCGTCGTGTAGGCAAGTGCCTACACGAGAAGAGGCCTAAAAATTCAGGGATAAGCTCTTGCTTATCCCTGAATTTTTAGGCCTCCCATTCTTTGTACCACGACTGTTGTCTTTTAACAGCAGGACCCTGTGCTCTGAAACACTAGGCAGCGCTCAATTGTAAATAGTTGTACACACACAAAAAGTGGTACAACGGTCACTTACCTATCCAAGTAGTGACCGCAGCGAATGTTGCTTAACTTTACCGATTGGTTAAGAATAGCTACTCATCGAATTTTGCTATGAGCGGTATATAGATACCTACAGCGCGCTTAGATTACCTACCGGTCTATCAAAGCCAGCGCGGTAGTTTGCTAAAAAGTAGACGTGCCTAGTTCTTATCTATGTTTATCTTCCACTACCTAAATCCGCTAGGGTCAGATAGGAGGAGCGTTAACTACGACGAATACCTGATGGCTATGAAGAGGGTGCACCGTCGGCACTCGATGCGGTCGTCATTGCCCCAAGAGATGAAGACGCCGCGCGAGCGTCACAGGCACGATGAGAAAAAGAATATTGAGTAAGTACTACATAAATGACCTGATCAAGGGCCACTCCATCTCTTCCCGCAAGTACCGTAAGAACCCGCGAGAAGGGATGGGGTGACACCCCTATGAAAAGCAAAACAAGGTGGCGATGGCTAGCGCTCAGGCACAGAATATACAAATAGCTGCTCAGGCCTATGTTCAGAAGTGGATATATTCAGGCTGTTGATAATCACGTAATGATATCAGGGCAGCGATTTTCATTAGATAAAAAACTAGACTTTTTTTACTTCAAACTTGTCTAGCATTTGACCACGCTCTCACCTGATGGGAAGTGACGATGCGATCGAAGGTGTATCATGCTAGCCAAGTAAATACCTATTCACGGTTCTGTTGAACATAATAATGAAATATTATATTTTGAGTGGCTAGGGTGCACAGCGGCCTTTTTTGTTGGTGGTCGTTGGGAATAATCATGGCCTTCCGCTTTTGTAATTCTGTAATAAGTAATTTGCCAGTTTCGTAGTGTAACTTAATATATACCTACTTACAGATAGGCTGTAACGTAGACACGTTATTAGTCATAATTCCGGACCCTATAATCAGCGACTCGTTACAGCTTATCATAATCAGCTCGTCATTGTACTCAGGATGGAAGGTTTGAAAAGCCGGGGCTCCATGCAGGAGGCTGGCCGTATTAGCACCATAGCGTCTATGGTACCAGATGAAATCATCTACAAGCATTACGACCACTCCGTTAGAAGCTACGAGACTGCGCTCATGTTAATTGACGTGTCTGGTTTGTCTTGTTCTTACCCTATCGTTTGGTGTATCGTTATTATTAGTGGTTAAGGTTGTTTATCTATTCAACAGATTCGTAGATTAATAAATAATAACGCCCAAAGATCCATAAGTAATTAAGTAGAGCGCGCGCAGTTCCACGGGAGCCCGCGCTACTTTCAAACTGACGCACCCTAGTTTGAATCCCGCTCGATCCTGCACTAGTGATACATACATAGTAATACAACCGGCTCGTTCAAGAATCACAAAATATTCTCGGATAGTGTCATTCACCGCACTTCACTTGGCTAATGTGGTGGGATCGTGACCTACACTTTCTACCTGTGAGAGAAGGTCCCCGTCCGTGTCCCAATCCCAGCTGTGGGAAAGTATTGAGTTGATGACGAAAATTTAATGTAACCAACTAAACCACTTGGTTCTTGTACCTAATTATTCCCACCATATTTTTTCTGTCCACGAAATTGTCCTGCCGTGGGAATCGAACCCACCACCTCCGGATTATGAGCCGACCTGCTCAACCACCACACCACAGACTAGGCTGTCATAGTAAAAGTACAACTTGTTAGTGTGATTTTCACGCCAAAACGGCTGATCCGTTTTGTATGATTATCGGAAACTGTTTGTCTGTGTTTGTCTGTTGCTTACATTCCTGAGATCAACATCATATAGGTACCTACTTAGGTGCCGTTTCCCCGGAAATAAGAGTATACGCGGGAAAATTGGTAAATTGCGGATAAGGCCGCTGAGCGCCTCTAGTTTAGTTTAAATACTTATAATAGGATTTAGGACCCATAATATGCATCACGAATTATTAAACAATCTGACACAGATCTTTAGCTTTAGGATTCAACTACCTAATTCCTTCTATATACTAAATTTTGAACAGTTTACTTAACACTTATGCGTATACCAAACTATAACCATACTGTGCACGCAACAATGATTATTTAAAAATACATGGATCAAGTGATTGGAATAAAAACAATTACCTACAAGGGATTGAGTTTTTTGCTCTTCGCCCTCTTTTAATGCGTAAGTTAAGTAAGTAGGTAGGCAGACAAAAACAAGCCCATAAATACTCGCATAGCCTATACATAAATGCCTATTTCGGAGTGGCCACGTTTTAGGATTCACCGAATTATGTGAGAAGTACACCAAAGCGGGACGCGGCGGCCCATCGCGGCTGACCCAAGTCCTCAATACTTACATCGGAGCCATGGTGCAAGAGATCCTCACGTACAACGGGGACGTTCTGAAGTTCGCCGGAGATGCCTTCATCTCAATGTGGAAGAAGACGGCCAGGCTTTCCATGCATGATGTCGTGCACACGGCGATAGACTGTGGATTGCTGATACAGAAGAATTACGGAAGTTACAGGACAGATGTCGGAATAAAGCTTAAAGGTAAATAGGATTTAGTTTTTTCGAGGGTACCGATTAGGGGAATGGGCAGCAGCATTGTCCTCGTTACTTAAAACCTGCGAACACCAATTAAGCCGCCTGCCAACAGCGGTGATTATGGTAAACTATTAAGTGTCCAAAGTAAGTGAGGACAAATTCTTTATGAGAAGATCTATGTTTAGCAATGGATCTTTCCCGACTGATGAAGTTTTAAGGCACCAGAAGGCATAATATAGTGCATTAGAATCATAGTAATGTTAATCCTAGATATTGCGCGCCATGGAATAAAAACCTAGGTAGGCAGTGGGCGAACTCATTCGCATATTTAATGAAAAGTTACATGATAAAATAGTTGAATATAATTACGTGACGGACGTCCATTACGAGCAACGATGAAAAAGGGTAAGGTCGAGCCGGAAGCTACCACAGACCAACAAAATAATATAGACTATGCATACCATGAAGTAAAAGTGCTGTGTGATACCCTGCGTCACTTTGAAAGTCGCACGGGTTACGGCTGATCAACACTCGCTCCTCCATACTTACTTACCGTTTCTTATTATTTTCTTGGCAAACGTTGCATTGTGTAGAACGCCTTCCGAAAAGGTAAAGCCAATGACTTGCACAGAGTAGCTGGGTGACCGAAGACTGAGCTCAATGGCGTACTTTGGAAGAGGCGCGCACAGAGGACTAATGCAAAACGATGATATCCAATGATGACATACCCATAATAATTTGTGTAGAGTTACAAACCAATAAAATTATAGCATGTTACCTTACTTTCCATGATATTTGGTAGAATTGGTCGTCGCAGAATGATACATTTGAGCGTCTTTATCACAACAGAATATACAAAAAAAAAACACTGTAAACACTAAACACTGTATAGCCCACTCTGTGTAACGTTACCAGTCAAGATCGCCATATCAGCCGGCGTGTCATTCTTCTCCATCGTCGGCGGCGATAACGGCTCACAAGCGAGCTACGTCATCGTGGGCCAGCCTGTATGGGACGTGAAGATGGCAGAGTATATATGTACTGCTGGTGACGTGGTCACCGCAGCCAGTGCCTGGACGTATATTAACGAATCGTGGTACTGCACTCAGCCTTATGGTGATGGGAAACATACTAAGGTGAGCTTGTGAAGTCTCGTATCTTATTTGTTTTAATAGGTACCTAGGTATCTAATCTTGGACAGCTTACAGCTCCTCCACAATTCCGGGCACTTCTTTTGTAATCAAACAAAAATAAAACCGCCCCAAGTCTTGGGCCAGGACACATGAGTTATGCCCCAGTAGGGGTACCTATCACCCACACTCCACTACCTTCCTATAGATAGGAAGGACCTATTGGTTGATGTGTATTTAATTTCAGGTTCTAGGAGTAGGTGCAGCATGGAAAAGAGTTAAAATACCAAATAACTCTTTAGTAATAAATCAAGGTACGTTAACAATTTGGGTATAAATTACATTTTTTACCTAGTCTAATTCCTAGTAATTAATCAAGTAAAGTAAACGTTGTACATTGGTGTTTTTAGAACAATCGCCACGGACTTCTAAATCAAAAGTGCCTTCACCGGTCGATGCAGAAGAAATGCACTTTAGAGAATTTTCTTGTAAGTTCAATGTGTACTTACATATTTCATTTGGAAGAAGTAGATTTTTTTTTATGTAAAATGGAGCAAACAAGCAAACGGCGCACCTGATGGGAAGTGGTCACCGTAGCCTATCATGGACATCTGTAACACCGGAGGAAGCGTCACCAATGCATCGCTTACTTATGTTTGTTAATAATTACTATCACTTATTTCACGTAGGTAACATAAGTGTTATGTTACTATTAGAATCAGATACTCGACGCTCTACATATTATCGTCGAGTAGTGCTCGAAGGCTCTGATTATATCTACTGTCAATAACAAAGTACTTAAGGAGTAAGAGAAAATCTTGGCCAACTCATAAAAAATTGTCGAAGTAAGAAATGTCTAGGTCTATTTTAACAACAGCTTTTCCTACGTCCCATCCTAGTCTTCGTTTCCAGTGCGTCCAGCTGTAATTGCAGCAATGCGGAGTTCCTGGTGGCCGGGATTGCGCCAGTTCATGCTAGCCCCTGTTCTACGCGCCGTTGATAACTACGAGCCGATGGACTTCTTGACCGAAGTGCGACGGGTGGTCGTCGTATTTATGAACATTATTACCAAGCCAGTAACGGAAGATGTGCTTATTGGTGTTGTTAATGAAGCTTATACTTGTGTTTCTAAGTAGGTACCTATTTGAACAGTCATAAAGCTTATACTTGTTTGTATTTCTAGGTCAAACACATGTTCAAAAATATCAACACAATAGTCAAAAACATCGGGAGTTATACGGATTTGACTTATAGAACTATCGCCTCTTAGAAGTTATAGTAAGCCTTCGTGAAAGTCAAAAGATTTATTGTAAATTGGCTAATTTTAGCACTTTTACAAGTCAAAATTATATTAAGTACTTAAAATTAAGTTATTTCACTAAGCATATAAAATTACAAAGTGCTTATTGTCAAATAATATATAGCAAGCCCATTACAATATATGAGTTTGAAAAAAAAAGCAGTTCTCTTTCTCACTACTGGTGCAGGCAATCCAGCACAATGCAGAATAGAAAACTTTGATCCGAACCTCGCTCCCATACTTCACGTAGCAATAGACTCCAACCACAGCGTTGAAAAAACTTCATACGAATGCAGTTCCTGTACGTTAAGAGTACCTACGTACTATTGTGTTACTACTGTGGTTATAGTGGTAGACACATTTGTGTACCTCATATGCCCATTTCTTCTTAGCCAAATCAGTTTTTCTCCAATGCCAAATCGGGTGGCATTGGCGACCCATAGTTTGACCATAAGGAAACATCCTATAGGCCATATGAAAAAAATAGTAATGCAGTGCAAAATCTGAAGCATTTTGGCCTAATATGAAGTCGCAACAAAAGCGGTGACCATGCTGGGTGAGACAAGAGAATAAATAAAGATGAAGTAAGTCCAGCCCAATGGGCAAGTAGGTACCTGCCCTAATATCCTCAGTGCCTGGCAACCTTGTCTACCTATCATGTAACTGTAGTCACTTCAAAGGTTGAAGGATGGCTGTCCATGACATGAAGGATGGCTGATGGGTGTGTCTGTGGCTATCGAGGGGTACCTATATTTAGCACATCATCAATCGGCTGCAAGTGTTACCTTTCGACCACCAACTCGCGTGATGGTAACCGACGGCATGGTCGACCATCATATGCATCTTTTCAGCGTGACTTCGAACTCCGGGGGCTTAGTGAACAAAGTTTCCATGTTTGACAAGGACATGTTGTTCCTCGTGGTCTTCGGCTTACGAGGGTTGAAGCACGAAGACGAGGCGCAGAAGGCTTTGCAGTGCGCGTTTCAGTTAAAAACCTCACTGCATAACGACAATATCCTCAGCATATCTATTGGAGTCACTTCTGGTTAGTCAGGCTTTTTATCGAAATACGACATACACATACGACCACAGCCTGTGATGTAGTGGTTGAGCAGATCGGCTCATAACCCGGAGGGCTCATAACGATGGGTTCGATTACCACGGCAGGACAAGTATTTTTTTTGTTGTTTGTTATTGAATGATGTGACGAGCTAGTCGTTCACCTGATGTTAAGCGACACGGCCGCCCAAAACAGAACAGTGTCACTCGGAACTCCAACATGTAAAGTTTCGCATGACTGTTGCACTGCGCACTGCACATCATCCTGAGACATTAGCACAGTCTGGTGATAAGATTACTCGACTGTGAGATCAGATCATAAAGTCTCATTTGCCCAGTAATTTCACTAGCTACATTGCCCTTCAAACCGGAACACAGTAGTGCTTTCACACTACTGCTTGGCGGCAGAATAACTGGCAAGACGAACTTTGCAGAAAAGTCCTACCACCTAGTAAAAGTATTTGTGCACAGAAATAAAATGCGCAAATACTTGTTCTGAGTCTGGGTGTTGTGGGACCATGGTCCTCGTAGTTCCTCGGTCCCTACACAAGGAATCCTAGTTAGGGTCCAGGATCTATGTATGTGATAGTTGGACGTTATGTTATTATAATTATTACAAATAAGCTCCGTGTTGACGACATTTAACTAACTGGAGATCTTAATTGATGTTTGTTTGATCACCTGTTGCATGTCCATGAGTTGAAGTTGAAATTAAGGACGAGTACGAGTTTATTCTAATCCAATGTAGGTACTTTACGACAATATTACAATTCTTATTTTAAAACTGTGACATTATGCACTCGCTATCGAGTAAGGTACAGGAGCCAATGAAGGCCCACTTAATTTCAAAACCTCGTGAAATCTTGCAGATAAATAAAGTATAGAAAAAACATAATGGAAGTTGTAATAATAATAATTAAAACACACTTGCATTATTGTCTATGGTACTAGTAGCATAAACCCGCGAAATTTAAAATGTTTCGTTTAATCATAACTGTATTTTTTTTAAAGTGGGCTATCCTAGGAGCCGGGCCATCTTCGGCGACACTACCTTATAATACGAATGAAAATACAATTATTTATATGAAATCCAGCACAGTCTTATCTACTAGCGGAAACTAAGTAACGAAGGATTTCATTAAAAAAAAGAGTGATCTTTAGACCACACGACTGAAATAAAACTTCTCTAGGTCCATCTATTGGCCGCCGGTATAACTTTGTTTTTACTTTGTTTCATGTTAATGTCGCAATCTTGACAATTGTAAATTGTCATTTTACCGGACATAAGTAATTTTTACTTTGCTATGTTGCAATGAAGGAAGAGCTACGTGAACCAACAACTTTCAACTTCCGTTCGACTTGTTACGCATTCACCAGCTTACTCCTTTTTTTTGGGGGAGGAAATGCCCTCACACTTCTGTGGGACTCGAACACACTACACACTGTCGCGATGGCATTGCCATCTCGCCCCAGCGTCCAGCTTACTCCCTAAAGCCTGCGTGCGTAAAGAAGTTTTACTTGAAAAATATTTTTGATACTCGATACTTAGCGAGTACAGTAATATACATTCGAATAGACTCGTAATGGAGGTAACTATGGGTTTAATGCCTGGTGTTTTCTACAGGAATAACTTATTGTGGTGTCGTAGGCCATGTCTTGCGAAGAGAGTATACTGTTATTGGACCTGCTGTCAACAAGGTAAGGTCTTATTTCATACGTCGCTGATTAGAGCCGAGTCGCTGAGTATGATGGGAAGTTGTATCATTGGTCAAGTGGATTTATAGTCTGTGTGTTTTATGGATAAACGAGCTTCTGCCCGCAGCTTCGCCCGCGGCATGGCCTATGGGAAAATAATTCAACCACCCATTTCACCCTCTTAAGGGTGGAATTTCGAAATATTATTTCTTAGCGGATGCCTACGTCATAAAATCTATCTGCATGCCAAATTTCAGCCTGATCCGTCCAGTGGTTTGGGCTGTGCGTTGATAGATCACTATGTTAGTCAGTCAGTCACCTTTGAGTTATATATATTTATAGATAAATAAATAAATAAAAAAGAATTTGTTCACAGATTTTCCGTCAACATTATTTTATGTCCCTATCAGCCGTCACGAATAAACAAAACCTGTCATTCTTGATTGACAGGCAGCGCGACTGATGATGAACTATTCAGACAAAGTAACCTGCGACAAGGAAACTTTCCTAAGAAGTAAGCTGGACCAAGAATACTTTAAGCTAATGGAAACAAAGCCGCTTAAGGGTATCCATAGGCCTGGACCTATTTACGAGTTTAACAAGTTACGGTCAGTACAGTATACAGAATCTACTACCTAATGATTGTTATATTGTGCTCTATGTATTCTTCTATTTCTCTTTTTGTATATACTTAACTAGGTACTGTCTCTATTTAATTGTATTTATGCATATATTCTTGTAATTTATTAATATAAGTGAGTGTTGGATAAATGTTTTCTTTCTTTCTTTTTGTGTATGTAGGTATTTACAAAAAAGTATCTGGTATCTAGTTCCCATGGTACGATCTTGCTTAGTTTGGGACTAGATGGTGCTGTGTGAAAACTATCCAGCCGAATAGGCTACTATATCAGGCGAATAGGTTTTACTCATCTATACATATAAAATTCAAAGTCCTAACTGACTGACTTAGGTATATATCAACGTACAGTCTTAACCGCTGGTCCTAGAGACTTGATATTTGGAGGGTGTGTTCTTTGTAATGTGCAGGTATCCACTAAGAAAGGGTTTTTCGAAATTCTACCCCTAAGAGGGTGAAATGGGTGGTTGAATTATTTTCCTATAGACCACGTGGATGAAGCCGCGGGCAGAAGCTAGTGTTAAGATAAGAGCGAGCGTTTAAAAGTCGAAGGCTTCGTAACGTAATATACGCTGTACTAATGAATGAACTAATTGCCAATCAAAAATCAAAAAATGAAAAAATTGAAATTTGGCCAATCGTTGTCAGGTGCAAGATCTTATCTATATAGATAGATAAGACCTTGCACCTGACATCGATTGGCGATATTCATTTAGTTAGTAAATGAAGAATTTCCTTTTACAGATGGCATGATCGCCAAAGCATGTGGCGTCACCCTATATTGGGACGGAATGAAGAAATACGAAAGTACAAAATAACTCTTTACAATGCGCTGCAGCAACAGCATGTGGCATTCACGCGTTTCCGGGACCATAAATTCGCTATTGCTTTTATTGTAAATCATACTTGTTTCAATTTATTAATTTAGGTAGGTTAGATGGTGAAAAATTGTACTTTGTAGTGCGAGCCTCTGCTTGGCTCGTTGCTAGGAAAACAAGATCTAGGCGATAACGTTTACTGGAGGAGGTACACAGATCACGGTCTATTCCGGTTTGATACCCAAAAACGATCTGCTATTCATCTTTAAAATGAAATTTCTGGTTGATCCTCCAATCATTTTCCGTTTGGATCTACCGCGGTTAGTTATTGTATAAGTATAAGGATGACAAAAAAGTGTACATGTGAGCCAAATTACATTTCACCAAAGTATTTATTATACAGATTTCGGTGGAAAGTAGAAATCAAAATGGCATTGTAAGTTTTTTTTCATCAACTTCACAGGCTGTAATGTTGTATACCTTCTTGTACTTAGTCCCTACTTAATAATAATAAGTCTTGTACTATAGGCAACTGTTATCCATTTTTGGCTAGATTTTGTTTTTGCTTCATACGTAAGTATATGAGGGGTATAGAATCAAATGCAGCTACGAGCACAACCTTCAATTTAAAATTTAAGCTGTCTTTGATGTTTGCATGCCGTTATTAAGCTGACTTTGACCCCAATGCAGATTTTTAATCTGATCTTTGTATTATTTTAAGCTGGTTTCGATGCAAAATTATAAGTTGAGATCATACACAATTGACAGACCTATATTTTTGCATTCATAGGTCAGATTAAAAAAAAAATGCAAGTAGCTGCTTTTGATTCTATACCCCTCATATGGACTAAGTAATTAAATAAATAATGTGAAAGCATGATAGATCATCAAATGTAGAATTAGTAGTTCTAAATATCCAACACATTGTAAAGATTAGTGTCATATTCTTAACAATATTACCTACTTATTTCAGGGGAACAGACTGGTAGGAAAAACACGTCTGCTGGAGGAATGTCTGAATATCACACCAAACTACATTCGTATAGAGAAAGTCATACTGACGGAAGAAACAAAGGTAAAACATATCCCATGTAGGTACCAGAACCAGTTCCGTCTTTAAACGTCACCTTTCCATGTAGATTCACGTTTTTTTTTTTAATCACAGAAGACATATTTTTTAAATTGTTATAGCATTTGACCACATAATAGTTGTATACTTTACATTTCATACTTTAAAAAATTATCACGTATCTTTTGGTGTTAATAAAGGTGCCTTATGGGCTGTTCCGTTTGATCATCGACCGAACTCTAACAAGTGGTAAAGCGAGAACGTCTCGAGAGAATTGTGAAAACAGTATTAGATACAGGTAAAATGATATCTTTTCTTCATGATTTTTTTTATATTTTCTTCGTTATTATTATCATAGTAGTTATTAGACATATTTTATGCTTTAAGATGCATTTATAGCATGCATTTTATTCCCGCCATAGGTCTTTCCAACGAGTCTTTCCAACTCTATGTTGTAAGTTCTTTAAAAGGAGGGTTAAAAGTGTCCTACAGGGTAAGCAATCCATTGCTTACGCCTCCTCCGGTGTTACAGATGTCCATAGGCTACGGTGACCACTTCCCATCAGGTGGGCCGTATGCTTATTTAATATATAAAAAAAAAATTTGACTAGTCTCATATCAAAATTGCCCGAATCAACTTCTTCCATGGTCTCAGTTTCATTATTCTTCTTTGGTCTCAACTGATGCTAGGTATAGGGACGCGAATGTTACTGTCGACAAGGGAGCAAACTATCTATTTTCAGCATTGACCTTTCGAGTTCGACACCAATTGAGATATACGCTCTCAATACTATATTCGACACAAGATTTCCTCTACCGGAAAAGTTTACCTACACTGGAGAATTGCTTAGCGAACGCAGCGTTAAGAATATCATTCGGAAGATCTGCAATGTCGTAAGTAAAACTCGCTTTACCTAAAACCCGTATGGTTGTCAGTGGTCCTCTAACACCGTCAAAAAGGAATTTTAAAACTTTCTTCGGTTGATAGAACTTTACAGAATTATGGGTTTTGGCTGTGGAAGAGGCTCAGCATACAGACGACGAGTCTTGGCGAATTTTACTATTACTTCTTGATACCAAGAAAATCTTTGTGGCGATGACTTTTACGACCGAATTTCAATTGACGCGTTAGTAATTTTTAAGTATTATAACTTATAACATATCACTAATTTGGTGTTTACAATAAAGAGTTTATCTATATGTATATAATTGTATACCAGATAATAATCCTATACATGATTTGCTGATTGATGGTATACAATTTACAGCGTTTGCAAACAGCTGTCTTGAAAACGAAATGATTGTGAAGATTCACCTGATCGGCGTAGATAAATGGTACCACGCAGCCTTGGCGTGTCAGTTGTTAGACGTACAAGCTATCCCAGCGGACTTGGAGAAGTGAGAAACTATTGATTATTTACACACGAGACACTAGGAAAACATCCGAACATGTATCTAACCTATGTTCATATAGATCACAAAAAATCCAAAAAAAAAAACGAGTGTTCTTTAGGCCACACGACTTAAGTAAAACTTCTTTAGTTTAGCTCCATCTATCGGCCGGTATAACTTTGTTTTTGCTTTGTTTAATGTTAATGTCGCCATCTTGACAATTGTAGGTAAATTGACATTTTACCGGACATACCAACATAATAATACAAATTTTTTACTTTGTTATGTTGAGAATGGAGATATTCGTGAACCGACTTCTTCCGTTCGCCTCGCATTCACCAGCTTACTCCCCAAGTCAAGCGTGCGTAATGTTATTTCTCCTGATACTTCAGGGTCATAGAAAGCGCAAGCGCTGGTATGCCAGGTTGGATACAGAACTTTGTGATCTCCCTCGTGCAACGTGGAGCTCTGACAGTAGTGACTGTATCACAAAACGAAGCCAAATCTTCCGGGGCGATAATGCCATCGCCAGCACTCCTGCAAAGACCAGACTACGAAACGAACCAATCGGAAGAAGATAAAAGGACTAGTTATCAAGTAAGCTTTTTGTCGTACAATACTTACCTTTGCTCAAAAACATCAGGTAACCGACTAGCTCGTCATATCATTCCTTAACATAAAAAAAAAACAATGAAAAAATACATTTGTGAAGAAACTCGTAACAATAAAATCAAGGGCATAGGTATAAATATCATCAACCGAAAGACCGATCCATACTGAGACAATGTGGTAGATGATAGAGATTCCATGCTCCCTCCATCTTTTAATCTAAAGTCTTTGAAGAGTAGGAACGAGATGATAACGAAGGATATTGATATATACAATCATTCAACTGGAAATTCCGGAAGAGCCTCGCTCTTTTATTTGGCGGTTTTCGAAAGTGCTATTAAATAGAATAAGAGACAAAATTGGTTACAGAGTATTTACAGCGTGGTGAGTGCAAGCTTGATGAGCAAAACAGACAGCTCTTATGCAGTGGAAGACGAGCATATAGTCCAAATGGCTGTGCTAGCGGATAACTACAACTTTGATGATTTAGCAGTTGATATGGCCATGGATGGTAATAACTTTAGGGATGTTTTGGCAGCTCTTGCAGATGTGCTTTTACTCAGTTGACTTATGTTTTGCAGTTATAATTCTTAAAACATATGATTCACTAACGCCATTCGAGAAAATGCTGCTGAAATGCGCTTCTGTGCTGGGCGATGTGTTTTCTAGACGGATGCTCCTACATCTTTTGCAAAGTGATTCTACTACGAATGTTGCCCAAGGTAGTGAACTTTTCACATAATCTTTTTTAGTATGCGTCCTCTTTTTATAACTGCATTCTCTATGTTATCAACTCAGATTTTAAAGCTATAAATTGGTGGCTATAAAATTATAACACGCTCTTTTATTTTTGTAAATCCTTATAGCCGTGGCGAAACTTTTCACCATCCGAGTGTTGGAGTGCGAAGGTGGTGATTTTACTCGGGATACCTCATTGGTTCTGGTACACCCTGCCCCAGCGACACCTACGGCTAAACCTCCTTACTGCGCTTGTCTTGGAACTCGGCAACCACGTAAGAATTTCATTGATGAAAGTTCATTGCTTTGTGGAGTTACCATTTTTATGCATTGGAATATCCAGAAATACACTTGCATACGACTAGCAACTTTTTGGTGTCGATAATAGATACCTTTTTAGTATTTGTTTAACTTTAAAGAATGCCAGTCATTCAGAAGTCATTTCGCTTGTATTTTGATTAAACGTGATTGGTAATTTTAGCAAACTGTCGAGGAATGCCAATGTATGCTTTCTGCGGTTACATGAGATTCCGCCACTCGTTGTTCAGGACAACCACCTACGAACTGTTGACTGAGAGCCAAAAGGTAGTAGAGTTCTTGGTTTATTAGTAGTATTTGTAACGTTTTTCATATGATTACCTTTCTAATTTTAATTCTTTTCATACAGCACGAAATGCATGCGAGAGCTTTAACATTTCTGGAACGATATACAAGACGATGCTATACTTGTGGGTCTGGCTGCTTTATTAAACTGCTTGGCCTGCGATGCGATGACGTGAGAATTTTATGCTTTATCATGCCACCATGGCAGTTATAAATCCTACAACACTACCCATGGATAGTTCCGTCCATTCCGAATCGTTTCATTATTAATTTTCCACTGATTGTACTAGTAGTTACTTAGTGTCTCATTAGTTCAATCAATGGCCGATGACTATACTGCTGACACGTAATTTACCAGTTCAATCGACTGCGCTAGTGGGCCATATTGGATGTATAACTTAGAATGAAACTTTTTGTAAATTTTACGTACCTTGGGACTTTCGTGCAATATGGGGTTATCATCATCATAGGCCGTCTTTTTCAGGGGTTAGTTGAAGAAAGCGCTGAGTTGAAACGTACACGCGAACAGATCTGCGCTTTGAGTGCGGAAACCAGAGTTCCCGGCGAGTTGCAGCCTGCTTCACCATTCATGCAAGATAATGTATCAGAGTTTAAGGTGATATTAAATGAATCTGCTGGATATTGGTAAAAAACTTATGTCGTGTTTCTACTTCAGGCATAGCTACGATGTGACGACGTGTATTGTTTGCGGCGTTTATGTCTAAATTAATTATTTGATCATTATTAAAAACCGGCAATGCTGTGATTTTTGGATTAAGAGGCTATGGCCGCGGTTTAGATGCTATACGAAGTGGCTCTACAAGACAATGTAACGCAATGAGCGTTACATTAGGTTATTTTGGCTTCAACTACCTGACTGTAAATTTTTGTTAATTTTCAATACGTAAGACGTTAAACATTCCAGCTATGTATTTTTTTTATTGTAGCTCAACCTAGGAGAAGATCTAACGAGCTATGAACTTTTGGAAACCCAAGGGACATTGGTCAGCCGGATGTTAGGTATGTAACGATGAAAGACAAAATCATGAGAATTGTAAGAAGATAATACGAAATACGAGATACATGTACGCAAACAAAGCTCTCCTTAATGACTATTTTCATTTTCATGCGCTAAATAAAAATTTTCCTAGAAGATGGTAATGAAATGAGAGATGCTTGTTGGGTTCCAGAAAATAGAAGTCCAAGGCCCTCGCACCAAATATATGAAAAGTACCGTAAAGAAAAGAGAGTCCGATCGTTTACCTCGCTGGATTTAGTTTCCTGTGAATGTTTAAATATTCTGCTGTTCGTATACTGCCAGATAATTGACCATTGCCGTGGAGCTGGTAAATAAAAGACATATCATAATATCTTAGTAAAATTTTTAAGACTGCACATTTTGATTGAAATTCCAGGTGAAGAAGACAAGCTATACGAAGCTTATTTAGAATACGCAAATCTAAGCATTATAACGTTCAACATACCTCAAGCTATCCGCCTGCTATTTGAATTGGAAACATTCATACAGGTAGGTAAAAAGAAATAAGCTACAAAAAAGATAAATAAGTGTTCGAAGTATTCAGGCGTGTGCGTCGGTTTAAGGTCGCACGGGCTGCCGCTGAGCCATGTTCGCTTTGCTAAGCTATGTTGAAGTCCTAACTGAAGCGTAATTCACACAGCACTACATTTTTCATTGATAAGTTGATAACCTATTATTACACCGGGTATTTTGAGAAGGCACAGTTTAAGATCTTGGTTATCACTCTTATCTTCATTTTGATTAGTGATTGATTTTGTCATTTTATCATGACTTTGTTTTGACAGACCCGTAAATTTTACAAGATGAACATTCGCCAACAATGGGTAATTAATTATCAGTTAGCGCGAATTTGCTCTATGAGAGGATGTTGCATGCTGGACTCTGGAGACTTGAGCGAAGCCAGGACGCAGCTTCTTGTGGCTTCGAAACTTTATTGCATACCTTTTCCGACTAATAAGTGCGTTAAATTTTTATACATATTCCTTGATCCTACCTACTGCGCTAGGGCGCTTTTAAACTTTTCTATAGACTTTTTAGATATCGCGGCGTTGTGGTTTTTGGCAACACACAAAACGTCTTAGATAATATTATATGGTTATAAACTACGTTGGTAGTTATTAAAAAAATATTACAACTTCACAATAAAATCAGACTTTAATAATTTAAACAGAAAATAACAATTTTACTCAATTAAATTAAATAACAGAAAAATATGAATCGCAATGGTACAACGTCTGTCTATTCCCGGAGCTCGAGCGAAAGTGGCCGACCGCTGATCACGCGATCGTTGAGCTCGGCGCGCCCCTCCACGCTGGTCTCCATCACTCTGACGCAGGCCACGCCCTCTGTCTTCGATTTTAGACCTTACTCGGCCTCTCCTGACAGCGGTGCGTCCTCGCACGCAGATGGATCAGAGGGGGATGGCGGATGCTGCTGCAGGACTTCAGGCTCACGACATGAAGTAGCTGGTCTGTGAACATCCACTTCCACATCTTGGCGCTCATGGCTACGTGATGACTCATCAGTAGCACATTTTTCGACATCATCATTGTCATCTGAAAGACATAGCTTGCATTAGTTAAATGATCTTATACTAGTAAGCTGAAAAAGAATCAAAATAAGATCATTCTCCAAAAGTTCGGCATATTCCCTCGTCAGGAATATCCAGGATGACACGTCACCCTCATCGAGCCCGTTAGGTCACTCGGCAACAGGCTCTGCCCTACAGGCGGCCACCAACTCCATGGTCCTCTCCAGGGTGTGTACTAAAGTACTCGAGGGCCACCAGCATTGTAAGAGTGCAAAAGAAAACTCATGCAAGACGGCATAGTATACCAACCAACTGCATTACAATAAATAGGCCACTCAAGAGTAAATTAGATGACACCAGCATTACCAAATGCTCTAGGACGTAGGAAAAACACCTCAAACGTTCAACAACGCGAGATCACTGCTCCAGCGTTCCACAAACGCGAGCCAATATACACCTCAAACGTTCAACAACGCGAGATCACTGCTCCAGCGTTCCACAAACGCGAGCCAATATACACCTCAAACGTTTGACAACGTGAGATAACTGCTCCAGCGTTCCACAAACGCGAGCCAATATACACCTCAAACGTTCAACAACGTGAGATAACTGCTCCAGCGTTCCACATACGCGAGCCAATATACACCTCAAACGTTCAACAACGTGAGATAACTGCTCCAGCGTTCCACAAACGCGAGCCAATAAAACAAAACATTAAAAGCAAAACAAAAGCAACTCCAAACGTCATACTGACCTTCAAAAAATATTGCACATACATCTGGGGTCCACTCCCCGCGCCATAGCACAATGTGCTCTGCAACAGCTTGCGTGGTTTTGCCATAGGAGCCAGCGATTAATTTAAGTTCATACCGACCACGTGGCAGAACTTGCGTGACGATATATGGGCCGCGCATGCAGGAGTCCATCTTGCCCGTAGCCTGGCTCGGTTTTCTTACAAACACCAGGTCATTTTTCTCAAACGAGCGGGGTGTCTGGCGCCGTTTGTTGATTCGAGTGTCTTGACGAGAGCGATTCTCGTCTAGAAGCTGTGACGCACGCTGTCGGGCAAGCTCGCGCAAAGCTTCGCGATTAGGACTCGACGCATCCAATGCCACATCTCGCACCAGAGATCGTATGACGGGAGTCGTACCATCACTGCCAATCAACAAATTTAAAGGTGTACATTTTATCGACTTTTGCACAGTAATGTTCAAGGTGAGCTGTAATTTCCACAAAATATTTGACAAACTTTCTTGTCTAAAATTAGCCTCAACACGAATCATATTCATGACTGTACGGCAATACCGCTCAACTTGTCCATTACTTTGGTGCATTTCAGGAGTAATGAAATGTAGATCACAACCAAGTTCTCTAATCCAATTTACAAAAACAGAACTCTCATACATTCGACCACGGTCTACAATTAACAATTTGGGTGGGCCAAACAAAGAAATAGCATTTTCAAAAATCTTTTTCAGTTCACTTGCATCTTGTTTGTGTATAGGATACAGAAGACAGTATTTAGTGAATGCGTCTACAATAAGAACGACATACTTGAAACCGTTCGAGGCCGGAAGTGGCCCTAGGACATCACTGTGCACAGTATCGAATGGTGTACTTGGCTTGTGCCACGATTCGATAGGTTGCAAAGGCTGACGTGGAACCTTTTTGTGAGAGATACACACAACACAGTGCTGTATGTACTTCCGCACAAACATACGCAATTTCGGAAACCAGAAATGTTTCAGTATCAGTTCGGTAGTCTTTTCTACACCAATGTGCTGATGTTCATCGTGAAAAACACGGAGTAGGCTAAGGCGATGACCTTTAGGTATATAGCACAACAAACGTTGTTGTTCGCCTACTACATCCATCTTGTAATAAAGAACGTCATTGCGTTTGACATACCGAGATGAATCTAGGTCACCGTCTTTGAGCTTTTGCAACAAATTTTGAGTTTCTTCGTCAGCGGCCTGCGCTATCTGGGCCCAGTTTAGTGGTCTACGAATTTCACAAACATTAACAGGATTTCGGCTTAGAAAATCGGCATGAGATAACGCAGCTCCTTTTCGATACTCAAGCTCAAAGTCGTAGTCTTGTAGAAACATCCACCACCGAGCAATCCGCGGTAGTAGATCCTTCTTACGTTGAGTCAATTTAAGGGCATTACAATCTGTGATTACTTTAAATTTTGAACCGATAAGGTAATGTAGAAAATGTTGCAAAGCCTTCACAACGGCCAACGTTTCTAACTCATATGAGTGATAACGTGATTCTGCCCCTTGAGTAACTTTGCTAAAATAGGCAACTGGACGCTTATGTCCATTATCGTGACTTTGGAGCAAAACAGCACCGTAACCTTGCGCAGACGCATCGGTGTGTACTTCAGTGGGGAGAGACGTGTCAAAAATTGCTAGTACTGGCTCACTAGTTAGCCGCTCAATAATATCTTTACGGACGCTCTCTTGTTCCTCACCCCATCTGAATGGTACACCTTTGCGAGTTAGGTTGGCAATGCATGCTGTTTTTAATGAATAACCGGGAATGTATCGTCTAAAGTAACCCGCGAGGCCTAAAAACTGTCTAACCTCTTTGACATTGCTTGGTACTCGCGTGTTAACTAAGGCTTCCACTTTATGCTCGCTCGGTCTCACCTGACCATTACTAATCGTTCGACCCAAGTACTTTATTTCACTCGTAAGAAATTTGCATTTCTTAAGGTTGATAGAAAATCCCGCCTTTGTCAGAGTCCCTAGAACGTCGCGTAGAGTCTGTAAGCCTTCCTCAATAGTATCGCTCGGTAATAATACGTCATCAATATACACGCAAACTCTACCTGCTTCTATATAGGAACGCAAAGTATTTGAAATTATTCGTTGATAAACGACAGGAGCATTAGCAAGACCATATGGCATCTTAAGGTACTCATAATGTCCCTCTGGTGTTACAAACCCAGTTCGATGAATAGAGTCACTATCCAAGCTAATCTGATGAAACCCAGTAGCCATGTCTAAACTCGTAAACAATTTGGCTTTGCCAAGACGATCGATATGATCGTCGATCAACGGCAGTGGATAGTGATCCTTCACGGTGTTTGCATTCAAAGCCCGAAAGTCTACGCACAACCTATCGCTACCATCTTTCTTCTTAACCAGAAGTATTGGGCTTGAAAACTCAGACTCCGATTCGCGTATTATTTGTTTATCTAACAAGTCCTTAATGATTTCTCTAACACGCAACTTTTCATCATGAGACATCTTGTAAGGTCGATAAACTACTGGAGTCTCGTTATGTAAACGAATGTGCATGGAACCAGTGTTCACAGTAGTGGTCGCTGTACCAACTACAAGATAATCCGCGAACTCGTTAATTACGCTTATCAAACGCTTTCTATCTTCGCCTACCAACGGTGAATCGATCGGTAATGGTTCATCTAACATAACCTCGAAAACATAATCAACTCGCGTTAATCGTTGTACGCCGCGTGTTCTAGTGTACGTGACCCCGTCTCTGTTTAATACATCGGTACCAACGATAACTGGCGTATTCATGAATCGGTCAGAGACAACATGAAAATCGACTTCGAGGGTAATCTCAGGAAACTCAACCGTTAAAGTAGTACAGTAAGAAGACTCTACCTCCTGACTACCAATACCGCGTAAGACACGAAACGAAGGCACCTGAGTGCATTGAAAATGCTTAGCGACGGATTCAGATATCAGTGAAATAGTCGACCCACTATCTATCAGAATATCAACGGGAATGCCCTGTATTACTGCGGTTGCAATATCATTTTGTTTAAATGTGTCAACCATTTCTCGACAAAAATTTACAGTTGACTTACCACGTGACTCAGCACGTTGTTTTGCAAAACAGTCTTCTACCTTATGACCTATCTTTTTGCAAAAACCACACGGCTCTGATTTAGACGTCAACTTTTTCGAATTTGAAGTACTTGCACCTGAATTATCACCGCCTAACCTCACACGCTTGGGACACGACTGCTGCTTATGACCTAAGCCATTACAGTTAAAACATTTAATAGTCCTCGAATCACTATACTCGCGTTTTCGCGAGTTTTGTTGCACATGACCTTTACGAAAAACACCACGAGTTCGAACGGGTGTAATCTGATCCGGTTTCACATAGATGGACAAAAAACTCACTAAATTGAACGTGGCACGGACAGGTCCAGACTTGCAGGGTACGACTCGGCGCTCGACGGCGCAGTTAGCTGGCCAGACGGCTCGCACGTCGCGGCTGGCGCCGGAGCATCCGGTGTGAGCACCGGCAAGGCGCGCGATGTACTCGCAACAACACTTGCACTGCGTGTCCTGGAACCTTCCAAAACATTTAAGCGGCTTATAATCGTTTGAAGCTGGGCTTCTAAACCAGGAATAGACGTACGATCTCGCTTACGACTTTTACGTTTACTACTCTCAGCCATAGCTTATAAAATTAAAGCAAAAATTAACTAAAAAAGAAAAGATTAAAAAATTAAAGATTACAACAGCAAAAGCAAAACACTACTTAAAATCAGAATAACCAAGTCAGAACGGAGTAAGATCCCACTTCTGAAGTTATAAACTACGTTGGTAGTTATTAAAAAAAATATTACAACTTCACAATAAAATCAAACTTTAATAATTTAAACAGAAAATAACAATTTTACTCAATTAAATTAAATAACAGAAAAATATGAATCGCAATGGTACAACGTCTGTCTATTCCCGGAGCTCGAGCGAAAGTGGCCGACCGCTGATCACGCGATCGTTGAGCTCGGCGCGCCCCTCCACGCTGGTCTCCATCACTCTGACGCAGGCCACGCCCTCTGTCTTCGATTTTAGACCTTACTATATTGTAATGTTTCAGGAATAAAGTGCGACTTGCTAATTTGAAAGCATCGATGCAACTTCAGATAGCACTATACGTAGCTCCAAATTTCTACATCGCTACCAAAAAAGGACTGGCTGGTTACTTTTACGAAGACATCGCCAAAACATTTAATCATCTGTATTTGTTATTTGCCGTAAGAAACTTTTATACTTTGTGTTGAAGTCAAAGAGGTATGAGGTTAACTTTGTTGGGTCTCGATACTGTTTTTAACGGGGTTTGTATTATTGGAATAACAGAATAAATGGTACTCTGAAGTAGTAGTATAGGCGGAACTTCTCAGAAATAATTTTAAGTTTTTAAAAATTTTTGGGTTTTTACAGGAGTCAAAGGAAGAGGAAAACGCCACATTGGCAGCAAAATTGGGACTATTATATGCTCTGAAAACAAATGCTAACTTTCCTGTTCTGTGCCTTTCTTATGGCAATCTAATATCATCATACAGGCAGAAACAAATGGTAAACGCATAAAATTTCAGAATCTTCTGGGTATACATAACTCAAGATTACATTTCCGGGGTATATTTTTTTTTTATCGAAATGGAAATAATTGAAAAAAGGCTAGACTCTTACATAAGAAGAAATTTAATAAGACATTCGTTGTACTTTGTGAAACCTAAGAATTCCTTACGTTGTACCTAAAGAGTTAATTAATAGCTAGATGCATCTTTCTTTTTTCGACTATTTTTTAAATAAATTTTTTGATGTTTTAGTTCCCCATGTGTATGAAATTGGAGCAGAAAGCACTGGAAGTGTGCCGTCGTAAACGAGGCATTTTGGACGTGACCGAAGTACAAGCAGTTAGCTACCTTTACACCAACATTTTCTTGTTTTAGTGAGTCTCTTTTTATCAGCTGAAGTTCAACCATTCAAATCAAACTATTTTCATAGCTTCGGTGAGCATGTGAAACTTCTATGACTCAGGCATCTTCTCAGAGAATTTATGAGCTGTATCACAGAAGACAATCAATCCAGTCACGCTGGTATCCATGGATCAACAAATTAACTAATTACAGTGTGGAGTATGGCAAAAAGGCGGAAAGCCTAGAATTCGGACTATCCGTGATGAATATGATGACCAGCCTGATAGACCTGAACACACGAACAATGCTAGTGATATGGATGCTGAAGCTGCTTATCACAGAACGAAGAATCAGTGATATGGTCGCGATAATGACAGAGTACTTCTATATGACGGATTACTACGATCTCAGCTGTATGATTATTGATTGTTCCATTTACGTTAGCAATTGCTTCGTTATAGCAGAGACCGGCACAATGTTGACTATTTCGGATACTGAGTAGACATATTAAGTAGAAGAAAAATAAATGCCTAGGAATGGGAATCTCTTTTTGCAGGAGAGGTTTACTTTCCTTAGTCGGATTATTTACCCGTGGTTATAGTACAAATCTAATACGTAGTTATGCAGTTAGGTTGACTTACCGTCGGTTGTCATGATTTCCTGTCTCATAGTTCGTATTCAAAAGGCAAAATTACTACTTATTTGTTTAATATTTATCTCGACCTTCCTTCTTAGCCATTTCTATAATGAACATCTGAAAATGTAAATGTTTTGTAAAACAACTGAATCAAGTAGGTACTGCTATCTACCTACTTAGTTGCTTTCACCAATTATCATTCGCGAACTACTAGCCAAGTAGGGCTAGTAATAGGGCTAATGGTTATATGGCTCAGCCACAGAAGACTTTATAGTTATCGGTCAATCAGATTAGCGATTTGCGATGAGGCAAGCATGCACCATTAGACTACGTCGTCACTTTCCATCAGGTGAGATGGTGATTTGTGTATAATATATCTCTAAAAAAAATACAAAGCCGTTATATTTTAGATTTTTTGTAAATTACGTATTTTGTCTTGCTTTCGTCCTTGTGTGGGTAGATTTACATAATTTGTTTTAACTTTTTACGATGATCCAGATGATAGCAGGTTTCAGCTGAAGAAAGATAATTAATACCTACATTAATATCTTTCTTCAGCTGAAACCTGGTACTACCACTACGCCATAGTGTTACTGTTAGACACAGGATATACCGTTGAAACTTACTCTACTTGCGAGAGGTTTTATATAAAGAAGGGAGATGCGATACTGCGATCAAAGACGCCGGAAGCTGCTTGGAATCTGTTCGTTTCGATGTGGCTCATGTAAGGGATCATCAGTGTAATTATAATTTTGTTTGTTTGTGGACTTTTTCACACAGCGCCATCTAGCCACAAACTAAGCTAAGCTTGTACTGTGGGAACCAGATAACTGATACATTTAGTTTGTGAATGCATACACAGAATACAATATCAACCAGACATAGAACAAACATTGATGTTCATCACACAAATTTTAGTCCTGGGTGGGAATCGAACCCACGACCTACAGCTCAGGGTACGTCAACCTGACCTATCGGGCCAGTCATTAATGAGAATGAGAAGGTATTCATATTAAACCTTTCTTGAACCTTTCGAAATTCTTGAAATCGTATTTGACAGCCTTTGTAGTGTGGTTGAACAGGTCGGCTCATAACCTGGAGGCGGCGAGTTTGAGTCCGGCGATGGGACAAGTATTTGTGTACAGGGAAAACACTATTTGTTCTGTGTCTGGGTTATGGGAACATGGTCTTCGTAGTTCCTACATCACTAGGTACAAGGAACCCTAGGGTCCAGGATCTGTGTATGTGATCGTAGCATGTTATTTATATAATTGACTATCAATATAGCTAGGTACACGAGCTCGCTGCAAATGAGGTTAGAGCCGAATCGGGCCCAGGGGCGTGCCTTAGGAGAGGCACGACTACGACCCCTATAGGATGATGACATGATGATGAAAGAAAATAAACATATTATAAAGATAAAATGGGTTTATAAGCGCACAAAAAATATCAATTAATAATAATAATATAATATGTGTGGACACCTCACACAACGCCATCTAGCCCCAAACTAAGCAAAGCTTGTATTATGGGAACCAGATAACTGATACAATACTTAGATACTTTTTTGTTTGTAAATACATACATAGAATACAATATGACACCCAGACACAGAACAAACCACCTATGTTCATCACACAAATGTTTGTCCTGGGCGGGAATCGAACCCACAACCCACAGTTCAGAAGGCAGGGTTACTACCAACTAAGCTATCGGGTCAGTCATTAATAAGTCATTATTAATAATTTTGACTTACCTCGACGTTACGACCAAGTTACTTTGGCCGTGGTCACGAGGAGGCTGGAGTAGCGGGTGTCAGCGTCGTCTCCAACTACCCGCATGGTTTTTTAATTCTTCACTATCAATGTCCCGACATACATACTATCAATATCGTCAGTTTCACGCGAACACCTATATGCTTATCCACGATGAGGATAACCTATAACCATGCATCTTTCAGATTGAAATTGCTATTACTTTTTTCAATGACTTATCGGACAACTCTTGGGTAGAATTTCTTGTCAGCATCGAGAACCTTAGGGGCATGAAGTTCGATCCAGTGGTTAAAATAAACAATGTTGGGAAAATGTTTATTTTCTTTTTAAGCATGGTGTGAAGTAGACGTAATGTTATGTTTCGTGACGTGTGCCTTTTTCCTTATTTCAGGACAATTCGTGTGGGAGCATGGGAGAAGTCGATACTATGGGAGGACAAAATAAAGCAGATTATGTCGGTGAAGCTGGAGCGCCACGAATTCAACATCATGATACTCGTGAGACTGGTCGAGGGACTGTTGATCACTTTAGTCGAAGAGGTAGGAAAGCCTATTTTGGGCTGTTAGTTACTCAGATGATGTTGTTGATTGAGTTACTTACCACAATAAATAATTAAATGATGAACGCAGCGGGTATAATGGCTGGAATTGCCATTATAACAAATACTATTAACAGGCGAAGTAAAGATTTTGAATTTATATAGGTGTGTCAGAGATCAAATGAAAAGCGGGACTAACTAAATCCAATGCTATTTACAGATGAATAACTGGAACATTAAGAAAATAATAATATTGGAAAATTCTATAAAAATTATGTTCAAAGACATCGACAGCGCATGCGCACGGGCGCCTATGTATCGTCCGAGGTAATTTAGGTACCTTTTGTCACAGGATAAATAATATTATGTAGATACTACGTGCTTTTGTTTGCAATTATTAGTTGGTAGTGTAAAGTTTGATACCGACCAAATAATTCAGAAATGGATACAACGTATTTTTGTGGAGTCAACGCAGTCTTTGTAGAACGGAAGTGTCCCGTGGCTGCCGTAAGAACCGTTTAAGGGAACATCCAGGGAATGAGTACCAGCATTCTCTTCGGTACATTTAAATTTTAAATCTGCGATCACCAAACCATCTGACAAGCATGGTGTTTTTTTTAGAATAAGAATAAGTTTTATTTCAGCAAACAATAGCAACGATAACAATATCATCCTTACTTAAGTAGGTAGGTTTTTTTTATGTTAAGGAATGACGTGACGAGCTAGCCGTTCGCCTGATGTTAAACGACACGGCTACCCATATCAGCTGAGAGCAGCAGAGGTTCGCGTGACACTGCACTGCGCACGTCATCCAGAGACATCAGCACAATCTAATAATAAGATTACTAAACTGTGAGATCAGATCATAAAGTCTCATTTGCCCAGTAATTTCACTAGCTACAGTGCCCTTCAAACCGGAACACAGCAGTGCTTGCGCACTACTGCTTGGCGGCAGAATAACTGGCAAAGCGGTGGTACCTACCTAGACGAACTTTGCAGTAAAGTCCTACCACCTAGTAAAATGTGAATTAATCATTTATTATATTATATTTGATGATGGCAAACCTGCTATGAAAAGTGACAAAATTGGCGTTTTATGGGGAAGGCCTGTGTTCAGCAGTGGACTGGTACAGGCTCATGGTGAGGAAGTTTATTTGTGACAAGATTTATGGCAGTTTGTCGCCGAAGTAGTTGCGTTAGTAGGTAGTTGTAGTTGCGATGAATTTTCGGCCACGTACGACACCGCCTGTTCGATCAAACACAGATACACAGATCCTGGACCCTAACTAGGTTTCCCTCCTGTATCTAGAGACCTGGGAACTACGAGAACCATGGTAACACAACACCTAGACTCAGAACAAGTATTTGCCTGTTTTCCTGCGCACAAATACTTGTCCTGCCGCGGGAAAAGAACCGCCGCCTCCGGGATTATGAGCCGACCTGCTCAACCACTACACCAGAGGATGCATACTTCTTATAATTTTTGTTTACATACAGATACTATCTTCTGAATGCTTATTATAAGTTCATAAGAGGGAAGAAGCTGCAAGCGTTTATCTCTCTGAACAAAGCACTTGAAATTGCGAAACAGTTCACACATGGATGTATGATCGTTTGGGCCGAACATACTAGAAATGTGAGTAAAATCTTCTGGAAGTTTAAGATATTGCAGTATGTATGAAGATGCGGTAGCTAATGCATTTAGCATTAGCTACCGCATCTTGGTGACCGCATTACCACAGTGTTACCAGTTTGAATATATAAAGAAACGACCTAAACAAAAAAATTTGAAACCCCCGACAATCCCTTCAACGACTACAAAAGAGATGATTATTTCTGATATCAAATGATAATTTTATTATTATGATATCATAGCAAATATGTAACACTCTCGAAAAAGTCATCTTTCAAATAAAATAAAAAATTAGAGTCGGTTCATACGTTTGGGAGCTACGATGCTATCATGCCATAAACACTCCGATACACACGTTATACTTATAAAATCCGTCTATTTGGGCGGGGGTTAAATAAATTCTCTATGGATAGAAATGTGAGAGCGATACCAAAGACGTCATACTATGGGGACTCACTTGGGTCCATTTAATTCAATTTCTAGGCCTTCTTCAATACGGGCATTGATTTAGTGGCAGAATATTTTTGTCATGCTCTCGTAAAAAGTAAAGTCCTAAATGTCCAAAATCGAAGATTTATGCTACTTTTAGTTTTTGGTTACTAACGTCTTCATGTGACTGCGCATGATGTTAAGTCATTTGATGAGGCAGGCGTTGACTTGGTAGGTCCACTTCCACGCCGCTAACTAAATTCGGGTTCGGGCAATATGGTCCAGGCAGCTTGCAACTGGTTAAAACCGCCGGATCTCAGTAGCTGCTGGGATTTTTTCTCCCAATAGTTCCTTAGAACTGTAAATAAAATTACAATATAAATCTAGTCTCAATACATACCATTTTTCTTACTATCCGTTTCTAGTGGTCTGTTCTGTGGTAAAAACTGCGTTTCCACTACTTCTGTCGTTCTATTGTAGGTACTTTTTCATATATTTCGACGCGGTCTCGATTTGTTATGTTGCATTTACTTTATAGGTAAGTACTTAGGTAGGTACTTATCATCACGCAGTAGAACGTCGATCGAACTCCATGGCAGTTGTAGTCACGATCTCGGGGCTCTAGATCTAGTCCTTGCCTCCACTCCAAATCTCTTCTCGTGACAGCTTCATTCTAAAACTAAAACACAAACTATCAACTAGTCAGTCAATGCTAAAATATTAGGTACAAACTTACCATGTATTTCTTTAACCCTTTGAACTGTAGTCATCTTTGTTTGCTTGCTTTGTTGATTGGTTGCTTTTAGCATTTTTCTAGTGACAGTGTGACGAATGTAGTTAATTAGCGGACTCGTTTACAAGATTAAGAAATGAGGCGGGTCAAACTAAATTTGCGACGGTCGCGACCTTAATTTTTAGCTCAATTGAGTTGACTGTAGGTACTCATTTTTAGTGTAAAAGTGGAATTAATAGTTCCGCTCCAATGGAACTTAGAACTAGTGAGACTTTTCTCACATTCTATAGGTCTGGGATCAACACACTTAAAATATTAAATAACTATCTACTATAGGTACAACAATCAGGAAAAATACTTTTTCTCTTTTTTTTTTGCAGCATTGGAAAGGAACACTGGACCCTAAATACGTGAACTACTGGGTGGAGCACACTGAAGATGATAACTTATTAGATTACAGAGACTTTGATGAAGAAGGGAAAGGAATGATTGTGCCGTTCACATTACCTTTGCCCAGAGACCTTGAAAGATACTGAGTATTAAAAATACCTAAATGTTAGCGACTATTCCCACTAGGTCAGACTACTGAACTAGTTTTTTTTTCATTTGTTCAGGCAGCTGCACCTGATTTTATGTGTTTTAATGTACTTACAAATAACTATGATGAAGGAAATCGTGTGATGTACCCACACAATTTTGCCTAGAAACTTGTACCTAAATGATAGTTGGAATTGAAAGGAAGACAAACATAAAGTCTCTTGATCAACAAAATATGTATAATAGGCATAAAGTGGCTTCTACCTGTTTCAAATTTTTTTAGCTGTAGGCTATAGCTAAGTACTTAATGCTAAATATTAATTATTCTATGATAATAATAAAAAAAAACCGCTTCCGAATGGTAAAAATGTAAGGTATAGGACATTGTTTTTAAGTTAAAAAATGTTTTGTTCTGTTTTTATTACTTACTCAATGCTAAACTAAGTTTTGTACTTAGAGAATAAGCCACGTTTAATGTTATAAATATGAAAAATATTTTATTAGTTAATTACGTACCTACCTTACTCTATGGCACCCAAAGTATATTGTCAGATATTAAAGTAAAGAATTAAAAATCAATATGGTATACTACTACTTTGATATATTAAATAGGGCCAGATACGGTACTGTCAAAGATAATAAAGCCCCTAATAAGTGGATTTATAGTCAATGGGTATCATTAACTGTCTCTGCTCCAAAGACAATAATCTCTGCTTAAACAAGACAACTCGTTACATTAAGTCGCACGCAACACAACGTCGTACTCGAAAGTCAAGAACTTGAGTTGTCATAACATTATCATAATATCGTTATGCGCATTATATGATATCACCGCAGTAAAAAAAAAACAATAACTGCAAGACTCACTGGATCCCTTTCCACTCTTTAGTATATTTAATAACGTTCATTATTGAAAAAACGAGTGTGCTTTAGACCACACGGTTGAAGTAAATCTCCAGCACAAACTAGATAGAGATACTATGTATGATGTACAATATAATACTGTGTATGATCTCCAGCTCCATCTGTCGGCCGACATAACTTTGTTTTTGCTTTGTTTAATGTTAATGTCGCTTTGACAATTGTAAATTGTCATTTTACCGGCATACCAAAATAATAATACAAATTTTTAACTTTGTTATGTTGACAATGGAGATCTACGTGACCCAACTTCAACTTCCATTCGCCTCGCATTCACCAATATAGGTACTACTATTCTACACAAGTCAAGCGTGCGTAAAGAAGTTTTACAAAAAAATAAAACTTGCGTCCACTCGTACGCGGTGCACGCCCCGACGCAACGGCGTATGACATGCGTCACGGACTCACGGCAGGCGTAATGAAGCCCGAATACAGGTTAAACTAAGTTAGTACAGCGTTTTTTTGCGTTTGCGAATGAGCGACTGACTTGAGAGTAATTTTCGCTTTTTAGTAATAGTTTTCATTGTACCTATATCATTTATCATACTGGGAGGCGCATGTGATCAAAACTGTAGGTATAAGTATTGGTAAATAATGCATCGAGCTAAAGAGACAACGCTCAACGAAGCCTACTATCTCCCTCTGAGTGACAGAGACGACGCTCTACCAAGCCGATTACCTCGATGTGCACTAGTCACCGCCCCAGCTGCACCGACACCTAATTTTCCGGGCGCCCGTGACAGGTGTGCAGTGGATAGGCGGCCATAGTAAATGTATGTACATTGTACCAGTCAGCATTCCTACTACGGCGCGGCGCGCCTTCATCTCGTTCGTTCACGGGTGACTGTGCGGTGGAAAAACGCCCTTATTGCTCGCTTTCAAAGGAACTAGTCAGTCGCAAACTGAAGTGTATTCGCGCCGTATATAAAACTATTGCCCTGTGCAATAATCTACAGTTCTACCTAAATGATTTCAAAATGGAATTCCCATTACCATGGAATAATCTCAAGTGCCCAAAAACTGAAATAAACAAAAGGCAATACAGAATATCATTTATTATTTTAAAAAAATTATACACCTAAATTGAATAGCTTTTGCTCATAGAAAAAAGCTACCTCATAATTTTGCCTGCAAAAATTTATTTTAGTTTTAATACTTTATTTACAACAATTAAAACAATATACATATTGATGGTATGGTAAAAACAATATAAATTCACTAATCTATTACTGTCCCACTCTCACGTCAGCACTGGGCATAATGGTGGAAATGGGAAAACTATATTCATTGTTATCAACAGAATCATTTTTCAATGAGATTTGTGTTAATAATATATGGTTTATTAGCAGGCATTTAACACTCACCACTGCCATTGCTCTTACCAATACCACCACACACCACTTATTTAACAAAACTTCATCAGCCTAAAGATCATAAAATCAAGTGTTATATATATCATAGACATAAATATGTATTATTCCGACTACTTCCACTGCATATTTTAACTAGTATCTGGGCTGGGATACACTCCTTGCACCTATTTTCCATTGATACATTTTTACAAAATTAGGAACAGAATATTAAAATGACACTCCTCATAAAGTCTGATTGCAGAGCAGAAAGAATTTTGTATAATGGCCTGCCTATATTTATCTCTTTCTATTACATATAAATATATTGCTGTTGCAGGTGGTCCTGCTATTGTAGGAGTGTGATGGCAATATGAGAAATAAGTATAGATGGGCTGAAATTCTTTGTTCTGCAAGCTTACATCAGCAATCAAAATGGTCATCTTAATTGAAGGGGTGAGAACAAAAAGGGTTTAACTGATTTTTTTCACAAAATGACCTATGGGTATCGTTGGATTCAGCGTGAAATTATCTACAGTAATACATTCTCAAAATACTAGACATTTTTAGTCTAAAAACGGTTTATCTGTCACAGGAATACAGTTCGCTTAGCATAAAAACATTATTATATTTATTTTATTATATTATATTTTTACAGTAATTGTATGAATTAGTACTATATTTAGTATTTTAAAATAGAATTAAAACATTTTCAAGCAACTGAAACTTACATAAACCTTTTCTATTACCTTATAAGCACTCTACATTAAAATGACGCCGTTGAAGTTTAAAGTCAATTTTCTCTAAACTATCAATTTGACAGTTAAACCTTTTTTATTCTCAACCCTTCAATTACGATTTATACTGCTACTGTTACTGCTGTTCAAAATTACTTTGTTTCAAACCATCCTAGAGCTATGCCTATATTTATGAAGTGAGTGAGTGTTACAAGTTATTGCGAATTCATTATTAATCTATATTTAGTATAAGAATTGCTTACTCTTTAAAGGCAGTGATAGTCAGCTGTGTGCTAATGATTCATTGTTAAATAAGACTAACTGTGCTCTTTAGCTTCTGTTACTACTTATGCCTATCTACACTTAAGATCACACTTATACATATGTATGTACCTACAGCATAGAGACATAAGTGTGAACTTAAGAGTTGTCAAATATGAATGCAGATGGGCAGTATTGTTGTTATTTTTTTTATGAACATTCATCTTTATGCAAAGAAAGCTTAATGCATCTTTGCTAAGTTTAGAGCTGCAGTCCATACTTTAAAATTAAATTTCATTTTATACACAGAATTTATACCATCTCACAGAGTGAAATTCAGATCTATCATTTTAATAGTCTGTTCTCCCTCATACCTACCATTTTGGCTAATTTTTATCACCCAAAAAAACAGTTGTTCTGAACCAGCCTTATTGTCATTTCCCAAATTACACTTTGACAGGGTTTATGATAGTAAGAAGTCCTTCAAGCACTTTGGCAACGGCAAAGATTTAACAGATCCATTGTTAATGTACTGGAGAATAGCATCTCTGCATACATTTTGGAGAGTTTTCACTGAAAGAGAAGTACCATATACAAAATATTACATTGGAATTAATATTGTAAATGCAAATAAATCACAACTAAATAGGTCTTACAGGGTAAGTATTCCAATAGTATCTATGCAGATACAAGAAACATACCTCCATATAGTTGAACTATTTTAACTTGCTTTGTAGTTCCATAAACATCAACAACAGCATGTAACGGACCTCTTGTGTAGGGTATGGCTTTGGCACAAGGACCTTGATCTTCTCCATTAATTATAAAATGCATTTCTGCCAAATCAGGCTCATCTCTACTGACTTTTGGACATGGAACAAACATAACACCAATGCGACTGCCAGCATCCATTGGAAGTATACCTTGAGGTGTACCATTCTGGGATAATGTCTGCGGTTTGAGCACCATCTTCGAAAAATTGCCGCGTGGTGTTCTTACAACATGCCCATCACCTAGTACAGAGGTACGCGGTTCGCTTTCGCGGCGGCCACTTGTCACCTGGTTCACTAATTCAACGAGGACATTATTTTGAGATTTTGATATAGGGAATATCCAGGACATACCAGTGTTGGCGAGATCCGGAAGCGCATATTGAGGCAGTCCTTTGTCGCCGAGAGCAGCTGTCTGTGGATCCAGCAGCGTAAGACCCAATCGCATGTGTCCACTCCATCCACGTTCCGTTTTTTCGATTTCCACCAAAAATATTTCCCCGGGTTGCAAGGGTTTCTCGCTAAAAGTAAGTCCATGAGCAAAACTGGCTTTTCGAAACGCAATAGTATTGTCGTCAAATAGTACGATATTAGTTCCGTGATAGTTATGAAATCTGGTAAGCATGATTACAAGCACATTTGATTTATTTTACATAGAACACTATTTTATAGACAAAACAAATAATATTCTGAATAAAATAACAACTCCATATTTCGGTGTATTGTCGCAAAACCACAGGCTAAGGGTAGAGTAGAGACACTTCACTGTACTCCACAGTGACACGACATTGACATTGACAGCGACAGGTCGACCACACACCACAGAGTACTTTTTTTTTTCATTTTGATGTGGCATTATTAATGCATTCTGCCAGTATCGAGTGCCTAATTTTTTCCATCAATATTTTCTTTATATTTTTTATTATTTACCCACTACTATATTTAATTAATTAAATAATATTATAAGTGTCATGCCTTTAATTATAAATAATGTGCGTAGAATGAAACGTAATTGAGGACACAGACTGGGAGAGATACGTCGTATTAAAGAAAGAAAAATAGAAATAAAATGTTTTTTCCCGGTAAAGTAGTCACGCGAGTTTTTCAGTTTAATTTACGAAATACCTTAGGTAAAAGTAAGATAAGAAGAATTAGTTCAGTTGTATTTTCAAAATCTTCATATGGGGTGAATACTGTTAAAGGCGTTAATAGCGCGTTTATCGCCGGAAAATTTCACATAAATAATAGCATCACGTAAGTTTTAGTGGTTATAGCTCTTTGTACACACTAGACTAGACTTGTGTAACTTATGAACGAGCAGTTCTCAGAACTGCTCAGTTGCGGTGAACAAAAAGAACGGATTGTTTTCGTTCAGTCGTTTTCAGTTTTAACTCGGTGAACTCTACGGTGGATACAAGCCACCACCCGCAACTCTCAGTCCCATGAGTCATTTCGTTCAGCAGTTCACAGTTCGGATTGAGAACTTCAAACCGTCCGGATGAACGAGCTTATTTCGTTCACGACAACTGATTACTGAACAGTTCCAGGGTAGGATTTCGTAGTATAATTATACTATTTGTACCATCATTTCATAGTGTGTAATATATAGTATCGTAATGCCACTATACTACGCGAAAATACCACAATTTTATCTTCAGGTCAACCGACTTGTATTAATAGTGAACCAAATAATATAACCAAATAATAATAGTAAAGTTTTTAATATTTACCTTACAATATTGGGAATTTCTGTATGTACGGAAACAGTAAATAATGTTTTACTATCCCAGCCATTCTGACAGAGAAGGATTTATGTACCTATTTTATAAATGAGTACGAGAAAAACGACACCATGTTAATTGGTGGCAATGTTTTGGATTACTATGTAGACAAACCTTGAATCAACAGTGAATAGTTGTAGTACAGATACGCTTTTCTTTTATACTATACTGAAACATTATAGTGACGATTGCTAAGGACGAAGTTCCTATTGACGCATTAGTCGAGATAGACGTCCATTTGCCTGAACTTGATTGAACTGATTACTTGAAATTTCTCAAGATTTCGTGAATATTTTTGTCTTATTCGATTAAAACGAAATATCACTAAGGATATTTATACGAATGCATTTTTAATATAATTCAAAACTAAAACGCTGAAATCGAAACATATACGATATAAAAAAACATGAAACCTCAAACGTAGTACAATTTTGGATAAATAGCATAATTTTATTTTGAACGTACAATTTTTTTTGAGGGTCTGAAATCCAACCCGGAATAGTTCTTTGGAACTGTTCGTTCATGACATGAGTCATGCTCATGCATAAGTTACCAACACTTTTATAATAAGTCACAGACTAGTGAGAGAATTAGAGATACAACCTAATACTTGTACATAGTACATACTACCTAAATACAATAATGTATTGACTATTGAGTGTATTGACCTCCATTAACCTCCAAACTATTGTTTTCTGCGAGCGAGATATTCCTGTTTGTTGAATTCTTATTAATAAGTACATAATCAAATATATATAAGGTAATAGTGTAATAAATGTATTTTATCAAGCACTAGCTGCACCCCGTGGTTTCACCCGCCTGGTGAAACTTTTCTTAAGAACCTCCTTACAATAATAAACACAACAAAAAAAGAATTAGAAAAAATGTTTCATGCGTTCACGCGTGATGTGTTGTGTGTATTAAACCGATTTCTCCGAGTTATTAGAAAATAACCTATTGTTTGTTTCAAGCAATGATGATGAGACGAGCAGAGATGAGAACAAGATAGCAAGTTGACATGTACTGTACTACTAATATTATATTGCCTTAATGTTTATACTGGAGTTTGAGTAAATATTTACTACAAATTTATTATTATGTTTTAAGTTTTTGCATTTATAAACAGTAAGTACCTAACAACTTGTGTTTACTATTTCTTAACATTTCCCGAGTAGATTAGTACTTACAACTCTTACGAGTAAACATAGAATATTATAAAAATGCTTAGACTACAGTTACCTTTTACCCATTTACCAGATAAATTATAAAGATCATAATAATTATAAGGTCTTAAATAAATAAAAATTGCTAAAAATTGTATTGACTGCCTGCGTTATAGTTTGACAGCTCAAAGCAAAGCAAGTTTGAACTTATCTCTCCAGAGTGTACCCTAATAAGTAGTAGTAGGTATAGGTATGTCATAAAATGATAAATGTGAACTTAGGGTCTGTTAAACTTTAGTGCATATAGGCATAAGACTTGAGAATAATGCAGTGAATCTATATTCAACCTCAAACATAGAAATATAACACTATTCCCCTAAGGCCTCAAAGTTCAAGACCTTGAAAGATGTCTATTAAATTTGGAGTCCCTAAAAAGAATAGGTTAGTGAAAATTTAATATTTGTAGCACCAAAAAAAAAAAACCATTTTATGCATCAGCCTTACATATTCTAAAACATATGTAATCTGCTTCATACAAAATAATAATCTATTTATACAAGAAGGTCTATAATCCGTCTCATCTTTTTATCTAGCAGAGTGACAATGATAAACATTTCAAAAACATTATCTAAAAATGTCAAACTTGACAATGGTCAATCAAAGTGAATACCACTCCATATAATCTCAATATTTTTATCTCTACATATTCTCTCCATTTAGAATTTTATTATGTGTTCTGTTACTGAAATTATTGCATCAATAACAGATGTTAGCCAATATCAAGTTACAGCTATCTGTGACCTTTCTAATTTATGTGACCACTGATCAGTGATCACGGGTGTAACCTTTTCAATCGTTAGTCAGTTTTGGAATGATCATGATGATTTACAAAATAATTGTGTTTTTATTATGTTCTGCTTCCAGCCAAGTGAGAGCCATGGGTGCCTTGAGTCCACTTGATCCTTCATCCTACGCTAGACCTGGTAAGCTATTGTTGTAAATGCTACGTTCCTGCTAATGCTATAGATTGTTGCCACCTAACTGGCCTAAAAGTTTTACAGCTGCTATTTTCTTAGTGGCTTCTGTGACGATTTTACCGCTATTTAGCCTGCTAGCGTACCAAGTAAAACTGTTTTTTTTTTTCATGTTTCTTGTAATAACTTTCTGTTTAAGACTAGGATGCTCACAAGTCACTCTTTTCCAGTATACTAACCCTCCCACTTTCTTTATATATGAAGTTATTAAGATGTGATAATGATGATGGTGATGATTAAATGAAGATGGTGTTGTCTCAATAAGAAACTCTTAAGGAGAGAACCACTATTTGTACCAATTTACTCCTAAGTAACATCTGTATTGCATTTTTAGTGTAAAGATAGTTTAGGGTAAATGGCCCCATAAATCAATAAGTATCCATTTAATTTTATCCTACCTATTGTAATTATTGTATGTCTAATGCTTGTTTACAGAATTAGCAGTGATAAAGCATATATCATTATCACTAAATGTGGACTTCAATGAAAAAGTCATCAATGCTGTGGCAACCTACCGTTTGGATGTTCTGAAAAATCTCACTGAAGTGGTATGCGTTTATATTTTCATCTTTACTTCATAGTTAACTATAAACAGCCTGCTGTTTCATCTGCATTTTTTTATGAAAAACTTAATATTCGTTAGAGGTTGAATTTTCAAAAACCCCTTTTTTGTACATATTTTTAAAAAGATGTCCAAATATCTAAATATATATAACTCAAAGGTGACTGACTGACTAACTGACATTGACTGACTCACATAGTGATCTATCAACGCACAGCCCAAACCACTGGAAGGATTGGGCTGAAATTTTGCATGCAGGTAGATGTTATGACGTAGGCATCTGCTAAGAAAGGATTTTTTGAAATTCCACCTTTAAGAGGGTGAAATGCGTGGTAGAATTATTTTCCCATAGGCCACGCCGCGGGCGAAGCTGCGGGCAAAAGCTTGTGTAATATATTTTCAAATTAGGAATTAAAAGTTTCCAATGCATTGCAATCAAAATTCCATGATCACCCCATTGCAATCAAAATTCCGTGATCACCCCACATGTCTCTATGTCCAGCAGTTTGGACTGTATGATCTATCAGTCAGTCAGTCCCAGGATAAAGCCTTTTATTCATGTAGGAAGATAAATCAATACACACATCCAGCAGGGCTAGCATGAGGTATAAAAATAGGCAAGCCTGAAGAGGTAGGCTAGGGAAGTCGAAGAGTTCATTTGAAAGAAAGGAGAATGAAACCGGAGAACTATGTTTATAAAGGGTCATTCTAAGTTAAGAGGTAATATGTTGTATGAAGTGATGGCATCGCATTTTTTTTATATTTTTACTTAATTATACATGTTTTTTATGGAAACTTTTAAGTTGGAAACATTCACAAAGTGGCCAGTCAATTTATTGGTTTTATCTCGTTTTATAAGTGACCAGGGTAAATACTCAGTACAGGGTAGAGACAAAATGCACAGGGGAGGATACTTTATGGACAGGGAAGAGAGATAGGCATATTAAAAACAGGGTTATTTTTAAGAATCAACTTTATTTATTTATTTTTATTTTAATTATGAATTATTTATAATCAGACTTGTCATTTCTTAGCCGTTTTTGTTTAAAAAATTAAATGTTTCTTAAGCGCCAGGTACAAAACATAAAAAGGTTTTTACATTTCCTTTCCATCAAAACAAAAAATATTTATAACTTTACTATCAATAGTCAATAATTAAATAAAAATAAAACTTCTCTGTGTAACAGTATTAAATTTTTCTTGTATTTAAACTCTAAAAACATTTTAATTAAAAAGTAACTAAAACTAAAACCCGCGTTTAAAGACATCAATAGATTCATTAAATGCATAAAAAATACGCTGCCCTCTCATTTTTAAGCTAGGGGAGGGTAGTTTTTTTAAAACCTGATCCCAGGTGATGAAAGAAATATCGTCATCATTAATTCTGAACTTTTTTCCAGTTTAATCACAGATTGTACAAAATATAACTTGAAGTTCATCATCTTCTTCAACACCTGTGCACATTGTAACATAACGATATTCTGTTTTTTATCTTGAAGTTTAACCAGCACAAAGTCCCCGTTGCAGAATGTTTTCTTTCCAAATGTTGAGGCTTTGAATCATCTTTGTGCAGTTTGGTTTTAATACTGGTAGGTATAGAATGCTGTAGTGTTTCTTGAGACTTCTTCTTGTGTTCTTGAGATGTGACATTGATTAGTGGTTCATCTTCTGAATCGCTAGCTCCGTATATATCATCAACACGTAGATTAAATTTACGATGTGTTTGTGGATAATCCAAAATACCCCATTGTAAATGACGACATAGCTCTGAGTCACAGAAGCAGCTCAAACTTTTCAATGTCAGGCAATTAGGTATAAATATGCAACCGGTAATTTGTAGAATCTTTAGTGTGCCTGAAAAAGTCTTTATACTTTCAGTAGAACCTAATTTGTGGTTGTTTAATCCATTGTATTTGTTTCTTGTAGCGTTGGACTGCAGACTTAAGTTGAGCTATTTCAGCCTCTTGTTTTCTTATTATCAGGTTTCTTGCTTTTCTTGCTCGAATTGACTTTTGCTGTGCTGCCTGCACTCGCCTATTAATATTTTGAGGGGGTGGTGGTTCTTCATTATCCAAACATGGTGGTGTTTCAGGAGCATTGCTTAAAATATTATCTTGGAGTGCTAAACGACGTCTATGAATTTTTGCTTTTTCTCTCCATACTTTTCTAACCTTCCGCTGCTCTCTGGGAGTCAGTTGCTACACTGTCTTAATAACTCTTTTAACTTCTTTTCATATTTTTCCCTTTCCTTGATGTTTTGTTGAACGTACTTACTTATCTTTGTCATTTTTAATTCTTTGGTACCTTAATCGTTCTGCTATCCTTTTTTTTTGAGCCGTTCTTCGCGCGTCATTTTTTTTCTAGGTGCCATTTTTTTCTGTAAAAAAGGCATATTAAATTGTAAAGCTAAGATATACGTAATGCCAAGTAAAGATTCAGAGAAAAATGTAGAAGTATTCATGAAAACGCATACAAATGTATCTCCCCTGGACATTGAGTATCTCCCCTGTCATCAAAAGAGCCAGGGGAAATACGCCAGGGGAGATACATTTTCGATTGATATCTAAAATAGCCGTAAAAGTGTTTCTCGTACGCAATTCACAATCAAACGTAACAATGTATGCACTATTCATAGTGAATATTTAAGTCTATATTAGTATTTTAACAAACAATTGCTAAATAAAACTTACCAGAGGAAAGACTGCATTCACTCAACAATTCTACACCCAGCGAGCGGCGTGACTGAAATGGCCGTTAAAATGGCTGCGCAGTGGGCTTATGCGCCACTTGCTGCTTGCTTCATGTTACATCCTATGCACTCAAGGTCACAACTTCCACAAACTAGCAAAACAAAACTGATTTTTAAACGAAAACAAAATGCCAGGGGACGAGACACGAAACACGGAGGACAAATTTCGGTGTTGATATTATTTATGAATAATTGGAATATAAGTAATTTTACTTATAAGACACTGAGAATAAGTTATTATTCTGTATAAAATTACCCATGATAAAGTAATTATTTAATTTTAAGACATTCATAATAACTGGTTTACAAATAATGTCGGCTTGGGGACAGACCAGGGGAGAGACTTTTTTCTTATATTAGAACTTATTGTGACTAAACTACATACATTTCTGTAATAAATTTAAGTGAGCATGAAGAAAACATTTAGTTTTAAGTAATAAATAGGTTAATTAGGAAGTTAGTATAAAAAAAAAGTATTTTTTTGTCCTTGCCATGGAAAGTACCTCTTAACTTAGAATGACCCTAAAGTAGTTTTTTTGTTTTGTGTTTTAAGTAGTTACTTAGTTAAGTTTTGTTCGATCATTGTTGTTTTTCGTTTTATTTTCTATTTACACAATTTTTCATACGATTATTTTGACACTTCAAATAAATATAATAATAATAAAACCCTTTTTTGATGTATGTAACTAATATGACATAGTTACCTATATCATCCTACAGCTTATACCGCGCCTTAAGTTAATAAATGCTTTCAGATCTTGGACACCAGCAATCTGACCATAAAGTCAGTAGAAACTGTTGATGGACAACCATTGCAGTTCAAATTTGGTGAATCGGTGCCTAATTTTGGATCTAAGCTGACAATAATGCTGTCCAAAGCTGCTTCTGCTGAAGAGCAGTAAGTTATACTTCTTATTGAATATAATACTTTTTTTACATTCCATGATAGTGTTTATCCAATCTAGATGTCATATATCATCAGGCCATAATAAATGTTCTGAAATGTGACGCTTGATGTGCTTCAGTTGTGAAGCTTAGCAGAATACCTTATTAGTCACAATGGTAATATAATATATGCCTATAGTGTATCAGTAGAATGGAAATTGTATGTGTTGTTATCAAAATTAGCAGACTCGGGCTTCAGGTAAAATACAGGCAAATGCCACCTAAAGAAATTACAATATTACCACAGGCAATATACTAAATTAGTTATTTCTCAAAGGTCATTACCTGAACCGCCATGCAAAGAATGTATCCCCATACCGGCTGCCTTGGATGATATTACTCTAAACTACAACGGGTTCGTGTATGAACCGGAACTGGTTGGCGTCTCCGATGAAGAGGGGAAGAACTACATCGCCAACCATGATAATAAACCATGCTCCTGTTTTTATGTTACTGGTACAAAGATCCGTGCTACTCGTGGAAATCGGTTAGCACCGTTCAAAAACTTTGTCCCTACGTTTTTAATACAAATAAAAGGTTGTGTCAAAGTCTAAGTCAAAAGATTTTATTGCAAATAGGTTATTTTTAGCACTTTCACAACTCAAAATCATATTAGATACTTAAAATGAAGTTATCGTACTAAGCATTTAGAATTACAAAGTGCTTATTGTCAAAACGGTATGTTGCTTCGTAGCTCACAATCGGATGAACCGATTTAGATTTGTGAAGTATAAACTTCTTTACGCACGTTTGACTTCGGGAGTAAGCTGGCGAGGCGAACGGAAGTTGAAAGTTGTAACGTGGATCTCCATTGTCAACATAACAATGTTACAAATATGTATTATTATGTTGGTATGTCCGGTAAAATGACAATTTACAATTGTCAAGACGACGACATTAACATTAAACAAAGTTATGCCGGTCAATATATGGAGCTAAACTAAAGAAGTTTTACTTCAGTCGTGTGGTCTAAAGCACACTTTTTTGTTTGAAAGGTCTAATCAAAACTGTTCTTAGCTAATAGAATTAGCGTCGGGAGGTTTGAAAATTGAGTTTTCTGGTATTAAAGGAATAGTTATCAACCTAAAAGCCGTACGGTAAAGGTATTTGAAACGTAGCATAGGATAATATAATCTATATATTCGACAGCTTCTATTTCCTAACATAGATCAATGAATTACACGTCACAGAGTAAGACTAGAATCCCCGCCTACAAATTACCCGGCAGCGTCGCTAAGGTTCGCTAAGCCTAAGTGCTGCAATGACGGCTACATTACTGTCATTGGGACAGACGGTATCCCACGCCGAATCACCACAATTGACGAGTTAACCACCTACGGAGGAATTCCGCCGAAAGACGTGAAGGGAAGGAACGTTGTACCTCCACTGAAACCTGGCGGTGCACCTTCGAAACCTGAAGGCGTGCCACCCTGGGGAAATGAAAACGTGTCCTCGATACTTGGTGGTGTGCTACCTGCATGGTTGCAAGCGATTATAAAGCCATTTAAGAAACCGACGAATATTACAGTGAATACGGGGGACAGTAAAAAGTAAACATTAACTATTTGAGTTGGTTCCATTTTTTTTGAAGTAAAACTTCTTTCACGCTTGACTTGCGGAGTAAGCTGGTGAATGCGTAACGACGCGAATGTTGAAAGTTGTTGGTTCACGTAGATCTCCATTATCAACATAACAAAGCTAAAAATTAAAATTTGTATTATTAAAAAACAAAGTTATACCGGCCGATAGATGGAGCTAAAGAAGTTTTATTTCAGTCGTGTAGTTTAAAGCACACTCTTTTTTTTTTAGCTTTTCCTCATTTTTGTTTCATATTATATAGTTTAAAGATGTGTTAGAAAGAGAGTTGAAGCGACGACTAGCAGTTGAATAATATAAAGCTAAGTTTGCAGCGCTATTTTCAGTTCACGAACTGAAAACGACTTTATTGCGTTGAAGAAATAGTCACTATTTATTTAAATAGCTCTGCTGAGTTCATCTTTCATATGTAGTTGAATTATAAAGTGGTCTGATATAAGTAATATTTCTACCTATAATGTGACCAATGTGTTGTTTTCAGGGTGAAATTCGTAATAAAGTACAGTACGGCGCCAACTGCGTCTGGTCTGCAATGGCTGGATCCAAATCAAACATCTGGAAAAAAACATCCCTATCTTTTCAGTCAACTGCAGGTATGTTTTTTAGATGGGTTAGGTTAGGTATAGAGCGAGATGGCTGGACTACAAACGCGACCCCTTCTCGCCTTGGTATGGCGGACGAAGGCTCACGGGGTGGTTTTAGTGGGTTCGAGTCCCACATACCCCTGACACCACCCTCGTGGTGGCAGGGACGTGCGAGGGCATTCCCCCCCGTCAAAAAAAGGTATATTATAAAAGGAGTTGTCAGTGAAAAAAAATATTTTTAGATAGCTCATACTCGACCTTTAGGAGCCTTTAGGCTCCGCTGTCTTATTTAACTGAACTAAAACTCGTTTCAAACCAAAATCTCGTTAGTAAGTGGAATAACAACCTTAATAAAAAAATAGTCAATGAAATATAACTCTTATTGAACCCTTATCACAGCCCATCCACATAAAAGTCGATCTTATCCCATGTCAAGGAAATGTCAACCTTTTTGCCCTCGTAATTGTTCCAATAAAATATCACCCTTATTGCCCTCCAATTACAGCCCATACACGCCCGTTCAATCCTTCCGTGCCAAGACACTCCAGCCGTCAAGTTTACATACGATGCTGAAGTGACAGCTCCTGAAGAATTCACGGTTCTTATGAGTGCGCTTCGAGGCGAGGTTAAAGGCAACAAAACTAGCTTTAACCAGCCGATGCCGCTTCCCTCGTATCTAGTTGCTATCGCTGTTGGCGCTTTACAGTCTAAGAATCTCGGACCAAGGTAAGATAATATTTCGCCAAGTACGCATTATACAATCTTACATAAATAGTACACACACCACCCATACATATCCCTCAACATACTCTAACAACACACATACACGCAGTCACTCACCCTTAGCGGTGGGTGTGTATGTTGTGATACGACTAATCGTATCACAACATACACACTCACATATTCTCAAAACATACATAAAAAACACCCGCTTTTCTTTATTGCTATGAGCTGTACACACGTCTGTATGTTGCAGACTTAGTGCTCATATAGCAAAGTATTCACACACCTTCCACATCCATCCTGATGACCACGACACACACACACACACACACACACACACACACACATATACACATACTCACTCACACTCTCACAAGAGAAGTACACCAAATTTTCAACAGTAATATAACATATCTCCTTACAATTTACATAGGTAATATTATATCATAACTTCAGGTCGCGAGTATGGGCAGAAACTGAAGAGCTGGACCGTAGCGCGTGGGAGTTCGCTGACACAGAGCGCTATTTAAAAGCGGCAGAGAAACTTTGCGGTCCTTACGAGTGGACGGAATACGATCTACTAGTGCTGCCCCCTTCCTTCCCTTATGGAGGAATGGAGAACCCGTGCTTGACGTTCGTTACTCCTACGTTATTGGTAAGAAATTTCCCTACACACATCTTGAGCTATCTGTACGTATATTACGAGTTATGAGTTTATTTAAATGTTCGCGCCACCGAGTATCATAAAAGATTTGTATGAAATCCTTAGTTAAGTATAATTGCCGCTAGATATCTTATACAGATTGAAATGATTATAAAAGATCTAGACGGATTAGTAAGATGTAAAGAGTTGTTGGAGAGCATTGGCTTACGGGTCCCGTATGTATCTTTAAGGAGGCCTTGCACATTGCATGTTGCCGAAGGTAGAAACAATTACAGGCAACATTCATATCTATTAAGAGCTAGCAAGTGTTTCAATGACTTAGCTGTGAGACATAATATAGATCTTTTTAATACTTCCGCTAATCAGCTGAAGAAGCTGATGGCCAATGTATTTTTTAATAATTAGGGAGCAAAGTGGTTGTTGTGTAGAAGTCATATTTTTTCTTTGTGTGCATCCATCTTTCTAAGTGTATTTATTTGTTTTTTTTTTTACGTATCTATGGAAACTTTTAATTGGCCTTCTTTATATGTTTACTTTTCTATACGTGTACCTAGCTGTAAGTTTTCTTAAAATCTTAAAATAAAATAAAGGAAAAGTTTGAATCACGAACTTGATTTTTCCTTCCTTCCTCCTTTTACTTTCCTTTACAAATTAATCTGTTGATCAAGCATGTACTATCTAAGCAGGCTATACTGCTATAAAAATCATAAATCTTGTCGATTTCTAATGTTTTCTTCTTTCTCATTCTCCCCCACAGGCGGGTGACAGAAGCCAAGCTGACGTCATAGTCCATGAGATAATGCACAGTTGGACCGGCAATCTCGTCACGAATAGGAACTTCGAGCATTTCTGGCTCAATGAGGGCTTTACAGTATACCTGGAAAGGAAGGTCGGCGCTTCGCTTATTGAGGACCCTGAGGAAGCCAAGAGGAGCAGAGACTTCCACAGCATACTAGGGCTTCAGGAGTTAACTGAGACAGTGAGTTGTCACTAGATACTCTTCCGTTTTTTTTTTCCAATTCCTTTACCACAGACCCTGACAGAACACTGAACCTGTTAAATTATTTTAAATTTATTACCTTAGCTTATCAAAATGAACATAAATACAATACAGGACAATACACATTTTCCGAACTATCTTTTCGTGCAAAATACCGCAGAGCCTGAAAATAAATCGGTGTTCTTTTCATCCTTTTTTTATCATTTTTTTCTTTTAATTCTATAATTCCATTACCTCTGTTTTCAATATTTAGTTGGTTATTTTCAGAACTATCAAATATCTTATTATACTATGGCTCTAGCAGATGTTTACTGAATCCCTGTTCTGAATTGCTCAAAATTTTTATGATCTGTAGTAGTTGATACTGCATGTCGTCATTATATTATTATTATAATAATTATTCGTAAAATCTGTGATATCTCTCTCTCTCTCTCCCTCTCTGCCTCCCTCCCTTCCTCTCTATCTTTTTCTGTTTTCTTTGTTTTTTCTTTACCTTCGACAAGTTTTATTGTTGTTAACTTTTATTAAATCTTAATTAATAGACTTTTTAATTAATTGCTTTTTTTAGTCACGGACCTCAATTTAAGAAACGCTTTTGTACGTAAAATAAATTGATGTACAGATGGTAGTGTAGATAGAAGACACAGATTGAGCCGCATCTGTCAGCATGGAATCGTATTTTGTAGTGCTCCATCCTTTTCTATCGCCCAAGATCGTCATTTCCTGGAGCGAGAAGGATAAAGTGAGTGCTTTCGCGGCACTCGCGCTGTCTTTCTCGCTCTGGGATGCGACGAACCTGAGCGGTAGAAAACGTTAGAACGTGCGGCAATGCGGTTCCATTCTTACATATTTTACTCAATCCTTGTCTCTCCCAAATTTCCAGATACAAACCTTAGGCCCCAACAGTGGCTTGACCCAGTTGGTTCCAGACCTAAAATCCGTGCATCCCGACGATGCGTTCTCCCGCGTACCCTACGAAAAAGGATCCCTATTCCTTCGCTACCTTGAAGATTTGGTCGGAGGACCCGGTAAGGATTAACCGTTTATTATATTTTATAGGTTAGAGTGGAATTAGGAGCGACCAATCAACTGACAAAATTGGTGGTCGATTTGAAAGGGGTGCATCCGGATGACGCGTTTTCTACTATACCTTATGAAAAGAGTTCCCTATTTTTAAGATATTTGGAGGATTTGGTTGGAGGGCCTGGTGAGTGGGTGGCATATTGGATATGCCTTTTTCTCAAGCGCAAGCCAAACGAAAGAGCCTCATTTGACTCTAGATGTATGAGTGAAAGCGCACGGGTATACGGCAGAGTTGGCTGATGTTCGGCCATTGCGTGGGCCGTGACAGTCTGCTTATGGTAGTTGGTGTTTCGTTGGCTTGCGTTTCCATCGACTAAACAGTCACAAAAAATATTATGGGTTAACGTTTCCAATGACGTACGATTTTGACACGAAAAATGTTTGACTTTTCATTCAGCGTACATTTGGTTATTTAAGCTATTTGATAATTATACGCATATAAATGTTACAAATGTTCTATTGATCGAAATTTCAACAATAAAATTACACAGTTTTTATTTGTATACATTGATAAGATGTTGCAAACTTTAGGTATTATGTTTTTGGTGGATTCATTTGTTTCTCGAAACTAATGCAGAAAACTTTATATGTGCATTTTCTTTTTGGTGGAAATGCATTGGTTAGGTTGCATTTTGTGTTCCTAATATATTTTTACTTTAATTAATCTTTAAATTTTGATTCTGGGTTTTCGTTTACAGAAGTGTTCGATGATTTCCTGCGGTCGTACCTGAAGAACTACAGCAAGAAATCGTTGGACACGAATGATTTCAAGAATTATTTGTTGAAATATTTCAAAACCACGAATAAACTTGATGAGGTGAACTGGGACGCTTGGCTGTACACACCTGGCATGCCACCTGTAATTCCAGCGTAAGTTCAACGTTGGTATACCGTATAATAAGGGATTAAGAAATTGACCAACGAGCGAGTGTAGCTCAGCGTAAGCCCGTGTCAGTTCCAAACCTGAGTTCGAAACCCTGGTTCGAATCCGAATCCGAATCCGAATCCTGGTTCGGCCGTGCGTCAACGAATTTTCATGCGTACATTTTATTTTTCATTTACGTGCGGTATTTACACTTGCTTGTAAAGGAAACCATCACGAGCAAACCAGCTCTCCTGACGGGGAGAGATGATCTTAGCCTATGAATATCTGTAACACTCGATGTGTCACTAATGCGTTGATTACCCTGATATTCAAGTCTATCTAATATTTAAAGTAACTGGATTACTCCAATTTCACCAAAATTCGATGAACTTAAGTATTCCCAGGCTAAATTTGTTTTCTCCAAATAGTTGTTCTTTTTTTTATCACTGGCAATACATTTCATATACTGGCGCTTGTTTTACCGTCCATAATAATTCATAATTCATTTATTTACTTACGAAAGTAGGTGATATTAGTGTTATACATTTATTAGTCTAGTAAAATTATTAGCCAAGCATCATGTGTGTGGCTTTTAAAAACATAATATCATGTAATCATTGTTGTCGATTCTGTTTTGCATACTCTAAAGTTACACGAAATTAACATATTTCCGTCTTTTTCATATCCCTTTTATCAGAAGAGTACCGCCATACTTTGAGTTTACTTTAGTTTTAGAGAATCTGACACAGAATATATCATTGTCATAATAAATATTTCTATAATTATTTTCAGGTACGACACAACAATGACCAGATCAGTGACCAACTTGGTAAAGAGCATTGTAGAGTCTAACGCTACCTTCGCGTGGAAGGATGTGAAGTCGTTTACTCCTCACCAGATGATCTACTTGCTACAAGCTCTACTGGAAAAGGACCCTTTGCCATTACCTGCCCTGCATAGTCTTGGCAAAGAGTACAAAGTTGAGGATAATAAGAATACGGAGATCAGATACAGGTATCATTTATCACATAATTAGCCTTTTACAGTCCACTGCTGACATGGCCTTCCCATTTGGGGTTGCCATAATCACCACGCAGGGGTCCTGGTGGTCGCAGGAGATTATAATGCAGACCGAAGACAATGGTGATGCCCATTCCTTGTATATTCCCTTATCTGGCTCTAACGGCACCTGTAGTAAGAGATGATGTCCTATTTTAAAGCCACCGCACTGATGCTATATTCGAAAGTAACTGGCTGTATGACTATTTGGTACCTTTTTACACGATTTGTAAAAAGTATGTCTTATGTCTTGATGTAATAATGCAGATAGTTTTTGAACCGAGGGGATGAAGGACAAATATAATGGGACATGATTATACTTTTTATCGCGATAAACTGTAGTACATGCGTGTGATGCTGCAGGTTGTAGCTGTTCCTATAATTGACATATGACTACCTTCTAAATATATAACTCAAAGGTGACTGACTGATTGACATAGTGATCTATCAACGCACAGCCCAAACCACTGGACGGACCGGGCTGAAATTTGGCATGCATGTAGATGTTATGACGTAGGATTCCGCTAAGAAAGGATTTTTCGAAATTCCACCCTTAAGAGGGTGAAATGGGTGGTTGAATTATTTTCCCATTGGCCACGCCGCGGGCGAAGCTGCGGGCAGAAGCTCGTTTAACATATAACTATTTAATAGGGTCTACAGATATCGCCAAGGCTGCTTCGCTGGTGAGAACTTGTCCCAAAGCGTTAAACAATATATCCAAACAATATATATAGGAATATATCCTTCCTACTAATATTATAAACGTGAAAGTTTGTATGTATGGGTATTTGTTACTCTTACGCTACTTTTTATCCGCGGGTGAAACCGCAGTTTTAAAATAAATTCCATTACAAACAACTGAGGAAAAAAATAAGATCATACTTCTTCATTTTCAGATGGCTGCGACTCTGCATTAGCAGTGAAGATGTAACCAAGTTAGACGAGGTGTTCGAATTTTTGAATTCACAAGGTCGCATGAAGTATGTGCGGCCTATCTATAGAGACCTCTATGCCTGGAAGCAAGTCCGGGACAGAACCATAGTCAACTTCCTGAGCAACGAAAAATACATGATGCATGTATCTGCTTACACCTTGAGGAAAGACCTGCATTTGAATGACTGATATTGGCAAATGTTGGACACTTTGTGGAACGAGTGCTTAGTGCTAAGCCGATAAATAAAATAATGATAATTATTGTAACGATATTGTTATGTATTTTTTTTCTATAATGAAATATATACTGTATTAAATTTTAACTCTTATTTTTATTTATTTATGAACGGTGATATTTACGTGGCAAAAAAGTAAGACTGCTAGTCTGCCACTTAATGTTTTGTAATTTGTGGACTTGTTTGTGCAAACGGCGCCATAGCCACCGGTGGCCAACGATCAAAGAGTATGTAACGCTACCAACGATAAACAGGGGCCTTACCGCGTAAGTCTGGTGGAGATGGTAATCGCGTTCTCTCTTGCTCGCACTCGTGGACTTGTTAATTGGCGCGTGCGAGATGGCAGGCAAAGCCGATTCCCAGAACGCTTACGGGGTAGGGGTGCGTTCATAAGCTTTTTGGCACAAAGTACAGGATTGATGCCGAGTAAATGGAGGTACGATGATCGAAGGAGTGTAATCTGCAAACGGGCTGAGTCAGAAAAAGAGTAATAAATTAATAATAACTACTATACAGGAGACAAAGATTAGAGATAAAACATAAAAAATATTAGATTTCACTCCTAAATATTATTAATTCCATAGGGATTTAATTCGTTTATAAACGAAACAATTTTTAGCTGATAATACCATTTCTACGGAAGACTAGACGGTATGGTCTCATTACTTTAGCCTGACCAATGGGCGAAAAACCAAAAATTCTGATAATACTATGAGTTGTCAATGTAAGATTTCTATAGCGTAGCGTTACATACTCTTTGGATTTCTAGTGTTTGAAAGAAATCCTAACCTCAAATAATCTTTTTCATAATTTTGATTTTGTTTTCAATTATTTATTATTGGGAATTAAAATTACATTAGGGCATTTTAGATTCAAACATAATATTAAATGTTTGCATAAATATGTCTGCTGCAAAAAGAGTTCAGGTAATTTATCAAACCTATTTGAAACTTGCGATTTCTATAATTCTTAATTAAACGCGTTTTCTAAATCACATTTTATAAAATTTTAGCAATGGGCCACCTTCGCCCGTACTTGGCACATATTCGACTGCAAGTGGCAGGACCCGTACGAATCAGCTCATGTCATAAAGAAATATTTGATGGGAATGCACAAACCTATTTACCACCCTATGAACGACTGCGGTGACGTCGTCGTAGCTATAAACAGTCGAGAGATAGCCCTGAGAGGTGACGAGTGGAGGAAGAGAGCTTATTTTCACCACACCGGGTATCCCGGTGGTGCTTCTTGGACTGTAGCGTGGGAGTTGCATAATAAGGACCCAACAATGGTACATAATATATATTTTGTTAAATGAATTGAGTGGCCATTCTCAGCTCTGGCGGCCTTTCTACGCATATTTTATAAATATAATTGTTCACATCACTTAGAACTGGCCCTTAATCACAGTCTGCTTTTGCTTATGATTTTGATTGCTATATCTTTCTGTTTATGCAAGGTGCATGTTGCACCTAATTTAAGTGGACCATTTTCTAGAAACGATGCCCATTCGATACTCTTTATTTACATTTGTTCTATACCTACCAATTTTGATAGGTTAATAAATAAAAATAGTAAATGTTTAGTTACATATTGCCAAATTAGAAGGTATTTTATGAATACCTAAAGATTTTCTTGATGTAAACTAATTTAAAATTTTTTGTGTTATTTTGTCAAAATTCTAGGTATTCTTGTGTTAAAATTAGTTTGCAAAAGTTTGTAGCTATCTTGGTATTTATCTAACTTAAAATGCTTAGTAAAATGAATTACTCTTAGATTAGATAAAAAATTGATAATATAATAATTATAGGCAACTATATAGTTATTCATTTCAATCAAAATCTGTTTACAAAACTATTCTAACTTACAAAAGTAATGAATGCCTACTTGATGTAACCTTTTCAGATCATCAAAAAAGCAGTGTACCGATCCATGGCAGGCACCCTCCAAAGGCGTCATACGATGCAGCGTCTGTTCATTTACCCTGACCAACTTGTACCTGAAAACATCCTAGAAAATGTCACCAACCAGATTCGGCAGCTCCGCCAAGTGCCAACTCGACTAGATCATATACCTGAAGAGGAAGTTAAGAATTTCCCTAAAGTCATGGAATACCCAGAAGATTATGTACTAAAATAAATTTATCATAAGATTGTGTAGATATTAATTAATTAGGTGTTGTCGATTAAAAATAGTAGGATGTTCTTATCTGGTTTGATTAATACAGTTTTCCTGTAAGGTCTAATAAAGAGAAGTACTTAACTTTTTCCACAAAGTTAATTTTTGTGCAATGTTTACATGTCATGATTTAATACCAATAAATATAGTCAGTTGTTTTATCATTATGGGACAATGGAAAGGAGCTTTAATAATTTGGGTATCTAAGACTAGTTCTTCCTCATGCCACACAGTCAACTGTTTCATGGGTGGATATCAACAATGTCATCAGCTACCACACCACCCAATACCACCACCATTACTGGTAGACATGTCGAAAAGTGGATACATTTTTATTATACCATCTACTATCGTTATTATCAGGTGAGATGTCAAATAATGACCATTTACATATTCAATAAAATTAGCTGCACCCTTTTATATACCTGTCAAACTGCAATGCTGTTGCTGCATGAAAAGAGAAAAATTTTCAACTTTCATGTCGGACTCTTAACTCGAAAGTTGGACAATAGGATTTAAAACATATCTAATAAAAAATAAAACTATATCTAAATTTGTTTATTGATCAACCAATTATATTATAGGTACCTGTGGTGATTTTACGCAGTCTTCATTAAATTAGTTTATACAAAAAAAAATAACGCTGGCAGGACTTTTAAGTAGAGATGGAAGTATAAAAAATTTGAACACATTTTTATATCTTTAACAAAACAAATCAGCGCAGTCTGGGATCAGCGAACTGCTTGCCAGGAAAGCTGGGGACGGCGATTTTGACAGCCTCAACGACTGGCACTGAGGCGGCATCCTCAGACTCGAAGGCGGGAAGAGGAGCTTCAGCGAGCATCACGGGCTCAGGCACAAACATCTGTTCAGCGGCAGGAGCTTCCACTGCGGGCAGAGGGGCTTCGGCAATCATCACAGCTTCAGGGACGTAGGCCTCTGCGGCAGGAACCTCGACGTCGGCGAGAGGGGAGTCTACAAAGTTTACGACTCCAGGGACGTAAACTTCTTCCGCTACCTCAACAGCGGGGAGTTCTGCAACCTCCACAGCTTCAGGGACGTAGGCGTTTGCGGCAGCAGGAACCTCGACGTCGGCGAGAGGCGAGTCTACAAAGTTTACGACTCCAGGGACGTAAACTTCTTCCGCTACCTCAAAAGCGGGGAGCTCGGCAACCTCCACAGCCTCAGAGACGTAGACCTCTTCAGCGGGAACGTAGGGAAGAGAGGGCTCGGCGATGCGGATGGTCTCAGGGATGATCTCTTCAGCTACGGGAGTTTGAAGAGGAAGCTCTACGAAGTGGGGCTGGAAACGTTAAAATGTTATTTCCAGTTTTCATCATCATCATCATCATCAGCCTACACTAGTCCACATCTGGACATAGGTATCTCCCATGGCACGCCACTGAGCTCGTTCTGGTTTCCGGTTTTAATGCGGCTAAAATATGTTGCCGTGCACCTACCGTGCATTGTCAATTATTATTAATAACTGTTTCAACCGACCCTGGTATGGGGTCGGTTGAAACAGTTATTGTGTCACATCTTTTGATTACACGCTTTCTATCTAATAAATATGGCAGTTGAGCTTCTATTTCTAGTATTTATTTGAAGACGATGGTCTACTCTCTCATTTTATGTATTTTGTTTGTAATTACGTATCATAATGAGTGCTACGGGCGTTTAATCGAAAATTGTTTCAACCGTACCCAGTCTCCCCTATTAACATATTGGGTACCTAATGTTCCCACAGATTCTCCTGTAGCGCACTAATAAGGACCTGACTCTTGTTAAATTTAACCACTGCATAAAAAAGCCGTCTCGTTTCCGCTCGTGAAGTTTCACGTCAGAATAACAGCAAGAAGTTGACCTTTTAAATGTTGATTAAACGTTACTAGCGTTTATAATAATTAAGACTGTTATAGCTCAGGAACATGTTTGAATGATCCGAATAGAAAATTGATAATTTTTTAGTAGATTACCTAGTTTTATAATTCTAACTAAATCATAAGTAAAAAACGTAAACAGATAAACTCATTAACTACTAAAACTATGACGTCATTATGGCAGATGCAACTGTTTGCTTACCTCTACACCGTAGTCGTATTCAGCAACGGCCTCAGGGGCATCAAGAGGAGAATCCACAACATGGACCCTCAGGTCCTCATCGGCTTCATTTAGAGGAGCATCTACAAATCTGACTCTTAAGTCGTCATCGATGGCGGCGTCGCGCATCACAAGAGGCTGTCCAATCTTGATAGCGTCTAAGACCGCTTGGGGGACGAATAAGGGCCTAATGTCAGGGACCGCGTAGGCGGGAATAGGCGCCACGGGAAGGGACACAACGTGAACCTCATCGGCAAAGGCCACCGCGAAGAGTGCGAGGGCGATGAGCAGCTTCATTTTGGCTAGGAAAATAGAAAAAAGTTTAGTCTGTAGTTATGGGAAGATTGGTAAATTATAAAAAATTAAGTTAAAGAGATCACTGCTGTGTTTTTTACATTATAACAAGATAGAGTACTACAAAGAGGGCCTAGTTGGTCAATTAGATCATGCGTCATACTGATAAGAGAAGCTTTGACTTTCATTTTTATAAATAACTATATTTTAATAAAGTTTTATCAATAAAACTGAAAAAATGAAACGAAAAATCACAAAGCTTAGATTAAAATGACTTACCTGACAGTTTTATTGCTTACAAAACAATAATGTTTACCAATATTCACCGCGTTATATGTATTGAATGCTATCAGTCCACTGATAGGATCGCGCGCTTATCATCTACACTTGATTCGTCCACGTAATATTAGGTTATTTTTTGGCAACTTAAGGAATTATATTTAATAAAATTTCATTAAAAAAATATTTTGCCGCAACGTACCTAGTTACTTACGTCTCCTACAATACAATCATGCACTAACCGAGTGTTAACTCTTTTAACCGATATATAAAAATACAGGTTTTCAATGCGACATTTAATAAATAGGTAGTTTCTTAAAATAATCAGCAATGTCACAATATTATATTATAATAATAGGTATATAAATTAATTTAAAAGATGCAGTTGGTACTATCATTGACTATATATAATACAGTAAGATTTATTTACGACTTTTAAGCCAGTGTTAAATAAATGCTTTATTTTTTAATTTTATATTTGGTCCGTGTTAAATTAGTTATTTTTCATTTTAGTAGTTGGCCAGCAGGACTGTGGAACCAATACCGACACAGTTTATAAATTCTTAAGATTTATTATGTCATAATTACCATAAATAAAATAAATCTTTGTTCAGCTGCATTTCGCCCCCTCTCCTGTCACACACTCAAACACACCTTCACTCGCGAAATACACCCCCATACACTCACACCCAGTTACACCTCAAAATTATTCAGGCATGCATTTATCCTCTTGGAATAGTTTCTCTTAGTTTACTATATTATTCATATATTTTCTTTTTTAATATACTTACGTGTTATTTACCATTTTACATATGTACAAATTTATATTTTATAATTTTAATAAAAAAACTAAATTGTCAATAAGTACTTAAACATTACGATAGGCAGGTATACATTAACAATCAGATTTTATTGATATTAACAACAATAGGTGAGCTAGTAGGTAGGTGCTGAGGGAAATTACATTGTTCTAAATATGAAAAATAGCTAGTGAAATTACTGGGCAATTGAGACTTTATCTGATCTCACAGTCGAGTAATCTTATTACCAGACTGTGCTGATGTCTCAGGATGATGTGCGCAGTGCAGTGTTGCTCGAAACTCTATTTTGGGGTTCCGATTGACACTGTTCTGTTATGGGCAGCCGTGGCGCTTAACATCAGGTGAACGGCTAGCTCGTCAAATCATTCAGTAACATAAAAAAAAAACAATGAGTTATACTAGTTATTAGAGTGAATATTGTATCGGTTTCAAATGAATTAAATCAAAACATTATGTCCGGCGGAGGCATTGGTATGCCAAAACACAGGTTTTCCTAGTTTGGCTACCAATATTTTCTAACCAGGTAAATTGATTTTTCATATAGACTGTTTTTATGTTTAAACCGATGTTTGTAACTATTTAATTTCATTTCATTTGTAAAGGACAAAAAAATACATCAGCAGTGTACATTTGAACTACAAAATATTTTTTATTCCGTAAGTTATAGTGCCTGCTCAGAAACCGAATCTGCACAAATTGATTTTTAAAATACCGCGATCCGGTGCTTTTTACTTTAGTTTTACAATGGTAAATACCTGCCTATTTATCGTGATTAAAGAAATTGATGAAAGTAAGCTTTTAATGAATTTTACACGTTATTATCAAGTAAATAGATAATTACAAATATTAATCACTGCTCCGACTTAAATCCACTGATTAGAACTTATGGTATTAAAATTTAATCACTATTATTTGAGATATGCATTGGTTTACTTGTGGAAATCTTGTGAATCATATTATTCATCGTACCTACATTTATGTAGAAAAAAACAGCGATTTTTAAAAAAACGAGTGTGCTTTGTTTGGAGTAAAACTTCTTTAGCTCCATCTCTCGGCAGGTATAACATTGTTTAATATTAATATCGCCATCTTGACAACTGTAAATTGTCATTTTACCGGACATACATAAAAATAATAATGTGTATAATAATACGCATTTTTAAGTTTATTATGTTGACAGTGAAGATCTACGAGAAACAACTTCCGTTCGCCTCGCATTCACCAGCTTACTCCCCAAATCAAGCGTGCGTAAAGAAGTTTTATTTCAAAAACCACCAGATTTATTATAATCTGTGTTTTAGGGATGCAGCCGTCAACTGTCTCATCTTAGTAACTGACTGATATTCATGAACGGATGATGTAGTACTAACTACCTACCTTCCATAAAATAATGGCACATATATTTTCGTTTATTCCATCTAGTTTCGTATATATACTAGTGTTCCAATTTGTTAGACTGAATAGCACAGCAGTAGAAAAGCATGGATACGCACATTTCACTGCTATAAAAAAAAACGTATAATACAATTAATAATAATAATAATAACGATCACATACATAGATCCTGGACCCTTACTAGGATTCCCTGTGTCTAGGGACCCAGAAACTACGAGGACCATGGTCCCACAACACCCACACTCAGTACAAGTATTTGTGCTTTTTTTCTGTGTATAAATACTTGTCCTGCCGCGGTCTATGGGCCAACCTGCACAACCAGCATACCACAGAGGCTGTCAAATTAATAACTATATATACCTATTATTATCTAATAATACACAGAATTGAAATGGAAACCAACATTATATAGGTACTTTATTTATAATTCTCTTCCATTACACCGTATTACCACTAAAATATATTTGGCAATATAAAAAATAAGGAATAGATTAGACTCGATTCTTAATCATACTACCTAAGATTTATACCATATCTAAAGTAAATATAACGGAGCCGTGAACCAATCGATATGGGAATTGGATATTAGAGATAAACTTTCTCAATACAAATCCGTTTCTCAGTTATTAAAATCAATAGGGTAAACCATCTAATAACTGGCCACTTTGATGCACTGGCCAGTTCGTTTTAGTTTTCATACGGTAAAAATTGTGAACTAATATGAAAGCTTATAGATAAGGTAATGTTAAACCATGATCACAGATGGCGTTACGGGAATGTAAGTCTTTTTTTTGTGCTTCACACTTTAGTGTATTTAGCCAGTGTCAAGTAATTGATAATTTAGCAAGTTAATGATATTTCACGTAAATAATGTGTCAGGTCACAGTCAAAGTCATCAAGTCAAGTCAGAGTCAAGTCATAGTCTAGTCTAGTCAAGTCATACTCCTAGTAAAGTGGTGGCAACTTTACCAGAAGCTTCTATGGAGTTTTGGAAACAACACGAAAAGGAACGTTTCACCATCATCATACCACTTTCCCACACTCATGCCTGTAATTCAGCACTTAACGAATAAAATGCCACCAATTTTATGCACTAACACTGATATTAACACAAGTTTTGAAAAATAATACAATGCGGCGACGCGATCTTTTTCGTTGTCCCGCCAAAACTCAAGGTAATGTTAAACCATGATCACAGATAGCGTTACGTGAATGTAAGTCTTATTTCATGCAAATGTAGTAATAGTGGCCAATAACTAATAGCGGCCAGTTACACCAAGTTATACCCTACACTCAACATATTCATAAACATGTAGTAAATACGCTAACAGGGAAAAATTAAAACGTTGCATAAAATATACTGTACAGAAATTTCAATACCTCTGTGAGAAACCAGAGCTAAAAATTCATAAATTCCTCTTTCCCATGTTTCGATTATTTTTTCGCAGTATCGTATTTTTAATTCATCTTAATCGATTTTCGACCGCTTACGAATAATTTCCAACTTTAACATACAATAAAGGTTCAATACATACAGAACAAAAGTTTATTCTGAACATCCTCGGTCAGTGATATTACATTTCCTAAAAAAAGTGTGGTTTATTCTTTGAAATCCAACCCATATCCCTTGGTCACGTGACTCGTTAAAATTAGCTACGGTCAGAGTAAATAATTTGGACTAACTGGATTCGTTACCATAGTTATTTTTATATTACAATATCTACAATTTACATTGACTTTTAACACGATAAAACAACAAACGTTTCAAACAATACATTGTTTCCAATTAAATACTTTGACTGTAACATTTTTCATAATTATGCAATTTTTTGGAATACATTCTATACATTTGGCCAAAACGTTAACGAGGGTCGATCTAACCGAACAGTTGGCGACCATTCACTTTACATTATTGTTTATTGTAGTAAAGAAGAGTCTTAGAACTCCCATATATATAACAAATAAGAACAAATAACTACGTGTAACAAGCGTGGCCAAATGTGTAGACGACCTACCGATACCTTATGCAATAAAAATAAAAACAAATTACTAAAATATACAAATTACCATAACAAATGTTGATAAATCTAAGATCAGTTGTTTTTATAATATAATAATAATAATTCGCTTAAAGTATGTAAACAATATTAAGCATAGAGAGGGCTCTTGCAAAAAATGCATATTTTAACAAACCAAAACAAGTTTGTTGCGTGGAATCAAACACATAATTGCAAGCACCTGTGATAATCTACGGATTATATTTAGACTAAATGATATTCATAATATGACCTTAATAATAAATAACTCTACAAATAAAAAAAGACAGAAGCAAACTTGATTTCAATGAGATATTTTGTTTACAGTCTGTTTAGAAGTCGTTATTTATCATTCTTACGATGCATCCGGCATTTTGTATTATCCGAAGAAACAGATCTGGCGAATATTCTATTTTGTTAAAATATTCTAGATATAAATCTAAGAATGTGATAATTGTCTGTCGATCCTGTTAGCTAAAATTCTAAACTATAAGTAATTTTGTATGTAAATTTAAACAAAATCCGACATTCTCTTCTACAAATAGAAAATTAGATGATGATCTTGGAAGCTACGATGCCACCGACAGGCACACAGATTCGTTAAAGATATTTGTTTGGTCGACGGGATTTTTTTTAAACTATCGGCGTCCTTGTTATTTCGATCCATATGAAAGAGATAGGAAAATTTTCAGAAGTGTCAAAATAGATTTAGTTTAGAATTTTGTATCTATCATTTGAAACTTATATCAGATTGCTATATTACGAGTTACGATATATTTTTTAATACAACTTATATCGCTATCATTCGGTTTCTATATCCAGATATTATTTAGTATTACCGAGTTTTATTGAAAAATTATTAGTTGAAAATAAACAACGTAAAGATAGCGTCGTTGAGGCAGATTTTGGAATATTGAATGGTGAATCTTATAATATACTTACATAGGACAATAAACAAAATAATAATATTATTTCCTCCACTGCTGCCGCGGGTGGCCGAGATTTTGTTTAATTATCGAGGCCGCCGTTGGCCTCTATGGACAAGCAATAAACGCAAAACCCTAGTAACTAGCGAATTTTATACTAAAAAGATAAAAAAATATTTGTAATATTTAAGCTCATCACATAAAAATTCCAAGTTTTACATAAAATTATGGATTCGAATGTTTATTTCCATCAAAGAGGCGAATCGAGTACCTAACTATAACATGCGTAGCACGAAACCTCATTTTTTTATGTAAACTAATTTCTAACATATACCTACCACATAATAATTTTCTTTCTTTCGAAAGCATGAGCGACATATTACTATTATAAAACATTCATTTTTGTTCATTTGCTTGTAAAACACTATAATAATGATGGAATCTAAAAATAATAATAGTAACACCCAACGATCACATACACAGATCCTGGACCCTAAACTAGGGTTCCCTATACCTAGGGACCCAGGAACTACGAGGACCATAGTCCCACAACACCCAGACTCAGAACAAGTATTTACGCTTTTATTCTGTGCACAAATACTAGTCCTGTCGCGGGAATCGAACCGACCGCCTCCGGGTTATGAGCCGACCTACTCAACCACGACACCACAGAGGCTGTTAAAAACAAGGTTCTTAAAATATACGCGTGGTAAATTAAAACTAAAGTCGGTGTCCCTTTACAATAAATGTGATAAAGCCAAGCTTTAGCAGGATAAAGTGAGCAGTCTCGTAAATTTAGGAAATACTTTAGGTATCCACAAACAAATGTAACATAAACCATAAACTTATTATCGTTGTACAGGGATACTCAAAATATGGAAACAAAAATAAAATCCAGCCTTTTAGCATGTGACGAATCGCGCATTACATAATGAAAAAATTGGAAATACGACTCTTCTAAGTGCCTATTCCGTTATACAAAATCCTAAATTTCATCTGACAGTTCTAAAGCCATTGCGGTCCTTTTTATTGCGATCTATATGAAACGGACAGCAACATGAAATGAATTGAAATTTATTGTCAAAAAAATAGTTGAAACAACATATTTAAATTGTTTTGTAACATGTTATAGAGTTAGCCAAATTTAATTTAGGATTTTGCCTAATAGAATCGACGTCACTGCATTAACAAATTTTAATCATTAAATCATTAATTACATTAGCGCAAAGAAGTGTATAGATTTTCTTCTTATTCATAAACAGCTAATAAGCTAATCTAGCCATTTTTTTTGTTGCTTTGTGGGTGTTATTTATATGTTGACAGATTAGTCCATAGAGTATAGAGTTTGGCTCTTATTTAGACATTGATTTTAGTTAAGCACATTAGTACACCAATTCACAATTGGAATGATTACAATTAGAAATGAACACTCTCTATCTCCTTCATCTTGAATGTTGAAGAAAGAGACAGATAACTTTCACAACATTGTAAAATTCGAAAAAATTCAAATTATTTTTCGATTGGAATACTTTCGATTTTAATATTAAATGTCCCGTTATTTCTGTAGCTTATAATTTGGGTATAACATTATAGAAACTGACGTGAGTAGTACTCATAATTGAAGGGGTGAGAATAAAAAGGGTTTAACTGATTTGTTTTCACAAATGACTTATGGGTATCGTTGGATTCAGCGTGAAATTATCTACAATAATACATTCTCAAAATACCGAAATGAGGCTTAAATCTCGAGATTTTGAGTCTAAAAACGGTTTATCTGTCACAGGAATACAGTTTGCTTAGCATGAAAACATTATTATATTTATTTTATTATATTATATTTTTACTGTAATTGTATAAATTTGTACTATATTTAGTATTTTAAAATAGAATTAATACATTTTTAAGCAACTGAAACTTACATAAACCTTTTCTATTACCTTATAAGCATTCTACATTAAAATGAAGCCGTTGAAGTTTAAAGTCAATTTTCTCGAAACTTTGACGGTTAAACTCTTTTTATTCTCAACCCTTGAATTACAACTATTACACGGCTAACACTCACGAAGTACAGCCACCGCGCGTACTCCTTGAGGATGGGCATCTATATTGCCCGAACATCGGTCGAGTTATTCGACTGTATTTCGTGAGTGTTAGCCGTGTAATAGTTGTAATTATAATTTAGGTGTAATTAACAAAATATTCATACATCGATCAAGTAGCATGACTGTTGAAATGTGTAAACATATGGTAATCTTATAATGTGAAAATATTTCACTTTTTAGAGGTATACCAAATGTCATCATTTAAGCTGATGATTGATGATTAATTTTTAGTATTTTTTAGCGTTCCACACCAAAATGGTAAAAAGGAATCTTTGGAATATAGATAGCTTAGGCATAGGCTTATCTTTATCCGCGGGTGAAACTGCGGGGCGCAACTAGTCTATCATAAGCCGGGTCAAGCCCCTCCGAAACAACAATCCTGGATCTGCCACTGTGTCAGAATATAGAAGTTTGAAATGTTTTCACATAGTAAAATCTAACTTAATTATATAACATAAAATATTATACTTCTTATTCATAACCACCCTTTGAACTAATCTAAGCCATAAAATAATTTGTCCATTTCACGCTGACGAGAAACGCCACGCGTGAAAGAGAGACAAATACAACAAAACGTTTAGCTTATCGAGTTTATGAATCAGGGCTATTATATAATGTGACGTAAAACAATAAACATTATCAAGTCTTAATTCATTATAGTTGTAAAATATTTCCAATCCCAAAATAACGTCAATAAATGAACATTTAAATAACTATTATTGAAGTTTATTTCATAGTTATAAATACAAAACTAAACTAGACCTAAAAAACTAAATTACACCTAAGAAATTAAAATAAAGAAAAATAAAAAATAAAACTAAAAATTTTAAAATAGCCCGTTGGTGGAAGGGAAAGTGCCCAGAATGCTGGCAGCATTACCACGTTGAATGGCAATGCTTATTTTTTGTGCAAAATAAAAGCCAGCATTCTGGTCACCTGATGCTTCCACCAAACGTTTGGCCAAGTCTCTATATGTTTCCATGGCAGCCGGCCCCCACGGACCCATTGTCTCCACCCCAAACGGCACAAACATGTAGGCCCTGTCAAGAAGTGCATATTTGTGTCGTTTGAGGTTTTCGGCCTTGACGGCGGCCGCGCCGGCTTGAACTGTAGTTAAAGGAAGATGGGACAGAGCCATAGTGTCAACACATGTGGCATCCCACACTAGAGGCCGTCCCATCTTCCAGGGGATGAGGGTCATCCCGTCGGGTCTTTTGCCGTCATCTCGCATCAGTCCATTAGGTTCTAGGACAGATGGGATACCGGCACTAACTAAAGCCCGACGGATGATATCGTTCAAGTCGGCGTGTCGTGGTATTCGTCCTGTACTTTTTATACAGGACAGTCCGTGGTATCCGAGCCCGTGTACCATTTCACCACAAGAAGAACAATGATGAGGGACTTGGCTAGGTGCACCTATAACTATAAAAACTGATCACAGTAATTTAGAAAAAAATCAACAAATACCACCGCATTTTTACAAATTAAACTTTTTCATGATAATTATCAAATCAGTTGCTTAAATGGCTTACTGCTAATTAAAACGTGATTATATATAAGTAATATTTTACATCGACATAATCGATACATATGTATTTATAATAAATTCATTTACTAACATTATTTCAGGGGCGTACGACCGCCATTTTGAAGCGATACCTATCGCGCACTGCGTAAACCAAATCTGAGATCACTGGTTTTGTTGACCAGACATATCTTATGATGTATTTTGGACAGTTGTAAGTCGATGATCAATTGGCAGGAAATTATTATTGCTTATTTTAAAGTTACTTTAAATATATCTGGTGTTTTAATTATTATGAACTACTTTAAAACATTTATTTATTTGTTTAATTGTAAACTTTACGTAATACCTTCAATTTCAATAATAATTTTGGATAAATATAGTCCTATCGATATTTTTACGCATTACATTAGTAACCAAAAGTTTCTGGTGATGGGCTTGTTTACGCAATCAATGATTTTTTTATCACTATAATAAATTTTTTGGTTTATCCAACCAACATGTAATTATGTAACTACCCTACCCATATTAACCTTATCTGATAACGACTCTTCGGTCGTGAATAGCGACAGCTGTGATCCTGCTACACAGGCTCTAAAGAGTGCTGGCGAACAAAAATTAACAGAATAACTTTCATAAGGATACTTTCATAAAACTTATAACCTCGGGGTCGACTCTGAAGCGCAGAATAACATTCTATTTTTGGTTAATATTTCAAATTGGGTGTTGTTGAGAATAATCAGCACTTATAGCGAGTCTGTTTATATATACAATACTTATCTGAGCTAGTTAAAAAAATAAAATATTGTATTTAGAGACCACCCACTTTAATGTATTTACGATATATTGGAATGGAAACCTAAAATTGTATCTACAACTTGGGTGGAATCAAAATAAAGTTTTATTATGTATCCGCGACGAATATAGCAAAATATCTGACCTTAGTCAAGATTCCCAAGTCCTGGTCTACCCAACCAATGTTTGGTTTCTGTGTATCAGTGCGCGATGGTACTAGCTAGCAGGGGCGTGGGTTCGAGGTGGCGCGATATCGCCGCACTCCGAATCATTTGATCGCTCGAGCTTCCGGTAAAAATGCGTCCCAGTAACGGATGGCCTGCGGTAGATATAAAAAAATGATTATTTTTATCTTTTTATCCTAGTGTTTTTTATTTACTAGACAACATCCATTGTTCCTCTACCGTACCATAGTCAGGCAACAACCAGATACAGAACAAATACTTAAGCTTATTTTGGGGAAATACATGGTGGGGTAATGGAACTTACATTTTTGCAATTGCAATTGCACCATGTTTTTGCGAAGTATATTCCGCGCGAACGGGTGAAGCCCAGTAGTAACTTTGGACAAAGGTTTTCGTGCAGTTTTAGTATTTAGTATCTATGAGTCAATAAGAGAAGCTTCACGCGTTTTAGAACGGTCGTTCATCATCGTCGAACATCTCCATTAGAAGACTATATTGCACTTAAAATGTAAAACAAAACGTTCTCAGTTTTCCGTGCGGCTTTCCCGCTAAAACCGCTGATATGATTTGGATAACATTTTAACACTCAGATTGCTTTTTTTTTCTTTTTTTTTATGTTACTGAATGATTTGACGAGCTAGCCGTTCACCTGATGTTAAGCGCAACGGCTGCCCATAACAGAACAGTGTCAATCGGAACCCCGAAATAGAGTTTCGAGCAACACTGCACTGCGCACATCTTCCTGAGACATCAGCACAGTCTGGTAATAAGATTACTCGACTGTGAGATCAGATCATAAAGTCTCAATTGCCCAGTAATTTTACTAGCTTCTTCTACCGAAATCGAAACAGTACAATTTATTAGAGAGTTCCCGAGGAAAAACGAATAAATTGCAGACAAAACTACGGGGGTACATCTATAAAAACAATGGAAGTCCAGATAATAAGTATTTTGTCAAATTAATAACGGCTAAGCTCACGTCAATTAAAAGTCGAAATTACTCCGACCAGGTTTCGGACATATTTGATATCCTTCTGGGAGCCAGTTGCTAAAACAAGCCGCGGCGGCTTCGAGCGTCAGCACGTAACTGTTCACACTCAGTTACGTGCTGATGTATAACTTGTGCAAAACTTTATGAGCTCTCGGAAGTTAGTCTCAAGTACACAGCAGTACAGTCTTAAGTACAGTAACGGGAGTTTTGGCGGGAAAACGAAAAGATTGCGTCACCGCTTTGTATTATTTTCCAAAACTTGTGTTATTTTCAGTGTTAGTGCATAAAATTGGTGGCATTCTATTCGTTAAGTGCTGGATTACAGGCGTGAGTGTGGGAAAATGGTATAATGATGGTGAAACGTTTCTTTTCGTGTTGTTTCCAAAACTCCATAGAAGATTCAAGTAAAGTTGTCACCACTTTACTAGGAGTATGACTTTGACTAGACTATGACTTGACTTGATGACTATGACTATGACTATGACTTGGCACATATTTGCGTGAAATATCATTAACTTGATAAATTATCAATTACTTGACACTGGCTAAATACACAAAAGTGTGGAGCCAAAACATAAAAAAAAAGTACAGTAACAGCAACGCGTTCCTCTGACACCTGTAATATGCGTACTGCGCAGCCATCGGCGCTAACTTCCGAGAGCTCATAAAGTTTTGTGCGAGCTGTATCATACTCACGATAGGTTTAAAACGAAAATGAATAAATAAGCAGTTCACCTGAGCCTGGTGCTTCATATGCTCCTCCAGGTATGTGAGGATGGTGGCTCGTAGTTCTGCGACGCGTATTTCCTCCCAGCGCTCTATTTCCTTCTTGATCACGCGCGATATCATATCAAACTCTTGCTGACCTCGTTCCACCTTCGCTTCCCACTGTACACAAACAAAAATGTATCAAGCTTTCACTATGTCCACGGAAAGAATATCTTTCATGAATTTGTTATCAAATCAAAGTGGTTATTTGCCAGAGTAATAAGATCTAGCAAAGATGTTAAAATTAGTTTTAGCGAACTGTATTCAGTCTGCACATTGGCGTAACTAACTATTGCTTATCTAGGTATAATATCTATGTAATTCTTTAATACTATAAAAACAATGGATTACGTTTCAAATTTTTGACATATTTTAATTAGTTTTATTAAAAGTTTGTTGAATAATAATAGACACGTATTTTTTTTTTGTTTTCGATGCAACATATAATTAATTTTAAAAAATTGTCTTTTTTGTATTTTATTTATTTAGGTTTTGTATAGTCAGTTTAAATGAAAAAGCTAGAAGCCAGAAAAAAAGAAAAAAATCACACACGTGATGTTAAGCGACACGGCTACCCATAACAGAACAGTGTCACTCGGAACTTCAAAATATAAAGTTTCGCGTGACACTGCACTGCGCACATCATCCTGAGACATCAGCACAGTCTGGTAATAAGATTACTCGACTGTGAGATCAGATCATGAAGTCTCATTTGCCCGGTAATTTCACTAGCTACAGTGCCCTTCAAACCGGAACACAGTAGTGCTTGCGCACTACTGCTTGCCGGCAGAATAACTGGCAAAGCGGTGGTACCTACCTAGACCAACTGCAGAAAAGTCCTACCCCTAGTAAATCTCTACCTAAATGCGTTGCAGTAGGTACGGCATAGAAGTGCGAAATTAGGAGCTGTCAAAATTTTAATGAACACGAGCATTTGGTTTACTATAAAAGCTCTACGATGTGTATAATAAATAATAGGTAATGAACAAAAAGTTTAAGAGGTGCTCTTGGTTTTAATAACAATACGTCTAGCAATAGAAATATCTGATCTTTTCTTTAACGGCACATGTAGTACTTACATCAACAATCTCGGCGGACGCTTGTTCGATTTTCTCCGGACGGTTCGCGAGCTCCGCTTTAGCTTTGTTCTCTCTTCTCTTAGTGAGTTGCATCTGAGCGTGTTGCCAGTTTTGGAATACCTACAAACATAATTGTTGCCATTACAAAAAAAAAGTAGCCTATTCCATATTTAGAACGTTTCCGTTGCTAGGATTTTGGCTTTCTATCAGATAGTTTGTAGTTTTTTTATTACTACAGGTGCCCCGTATACACCCGTTTTCGACCGGGATAACTCATTTTTACGGGATAAAAATTATTTTATGTTGACTTCGGTTGTGTGTGTACCTGTGTGGAAAATTTCATTGATACTATATACTTCCTTCTAATGGGGGGAAGCCTATGTTCAGCAGTGGACGTCATCTGGCTAGTAATGAGTTGACGATATCAATACCACTCTAAATTTTAGGCATCAAAAAGACCACTTCCTAATAAACACAGTATATTAGTGGAATAACTACCGAGTGTTTTTGTCAATCTAACTTGATAGAGAGAAACAAAACACAAAATAGCCATTCCTCAGCTTCCCAATGTTTATCAGTAAGAAGGTTAACATAAAAAGGGTACATTTACTCCTAAAAGTTAACACATACCTTGACTCTTTCATGGAATACGTCTTTGATAGCACCTATGAGTCCAAGGTAGTCCTTGATGTGCTCTGTTAGAACGTAGAAATCTGTGTTCGATTGTTCTATTCTCAGTTGTTCCACCTGTAGAGAGACAAGATAGTCATTTTGGTGCCACAGAGCAGAACAAAAAAAGGATGCAACGCCCGCTTTTATCTCAGGGAGTGAGTCATTTGTTTTTTTGCTTTTTAAATTTTACTATGCTGTGTACAAAATATCGATAAGTGGTAGAAGAAAGTGTTTAACTTGGATAGTTTTTTATACCTTTTCGGAACATTGACTATACGAATTTAAACTTAAATTGTGTACTATCGAAAGAAAGTGTACCCTGTTTAAGACTTGAGGTATTGCCAAGAGTCTTGGGCCTTAATACACACAATTTGGACAGTCATCTGTCCCCATTACTCCTATATGGTCTTGATACGTACCTGCTCTAACCTTCTCATGCTAGTCTCCGGTATACAAACTGACACAATCATGATATCACTCTCACACCCACGTGGTCATACGAGTTGATATGTAATCCTTCGAATCTCATATTCCTACTCCCAGTTACCTTCTAATGCAAGTCTGCAGTGTGACTAAGCGCCTGAGATGAAGCTTGAATCTCACTCTCATAAGTTAATGCGTGACGTCACTCCTGCATGGTCCTTCGAGCTGATAAGTAGCTCCTACATGGTCCTTCGAGCCTTAAACTCAACTATTTACCTTCTCATGCAAGTCCGCGGTGTGACTAAGCGCCCGAGACAAAGGTGCATGAGGATCGGCACCCGACAGCGCAGCGGCGGCGCGCGCGGCTTCGTGTGCCCTCGCCGCTAGCTCCCGCCTCTCCCCCGCTAATGTCTCGCAAGCACCGTACAATCGACGCAAGCACACTTCGAGACCTTCCACGCGGGCTGAACGCTCTTCGAACCACTGAAATAAGATTCAGTTCTTTATTTGATGTTCTTTTTTCCTATTCGCAATAAATCTTTTGACTTTGACTTTGACATTCAACAGTCTCTATGGTGTGGTGGAAGAGCAGTTTGGCTCATATCCTGGAGGCGGCAGGTTTGATACCCGCGGCAGGGCAAGTATTTTTTCACAGAAAAAAAGGCGTAAATACTTGTTATGAGTCATGGGTGTTGAGATTCCCTGTGTCTAGGGACCCTGGAACTATGTGGACCATGGTCCTCACTCAGACTCAGAACAAGTATTTGCGCTTTTTTCTGTGCAAAAATACTTGTATTGCCGCAGGAATCGAACCCACCAGCTCCGGGCTATGAGCCGACCTGCTCAAGCACCACACGACAGAGGCAATAGATTTATGTAAATAAATAAATTGGTTTGCTATAACACTTTTTAAACTTTTGCGACTTGAACTCATATTGTAAAGATAAAACGGGTCTATTCGCGCACAAAAATTATCAAAATATAATTTTGACTAACCTAACAAGTCTGCATATTAAGTGGTGGTCAGAAAGAAGTGTAGCTATTAAAACATCATCTGGAGTCCATACACCCAAGGGTTGAGTTTTCGGTTGAAGTTGAAGTCGACAGGTCATTGGCGTTCCTTGATGTCATATTGATGGTAAAACTAGACGGATCCCTGGCACACTCGGTTTATAGGAAACCAACGCATACGGACAGATACCTGGACGCAATGTCTCAACACCACCCTTGCCACTTAAAGTCCGTGGCTACATCACTTATAAACCGGGCTTATGATCTCTGTGACCCTGAACATCTACAATCAGAATTATCTCATGTTCGGGAGGTACTTAAACATAACGGTTATACGGTGAACAAGATGCGGCCCAGGCGCAGATACACGAATAAGGCGGTTTTTGATGTTTGTAGACAGCCGGTGTTTTTACCATATGTGAAGGGGGTAACGGACAAAGTTGGAACAGCACTAAGAAAGTAGTCCATCAAGACTTTATACACTCCGTTATTCAAGGTGGCACAGCAGGTGGGGCCAGTGAAAGACATCATCCCGTTTCAAACACCCGGCGTTTATAAGATTGACTGCAGCTGTGGTAGTTCCTACATTGGTCAGACAAAACGTACCATTGCGGAAAGGGTTAAGGAACATATCGCAGCTGTGAAAAACCGACAAACCAATAAATCTGCGATTGCCGAGCACTTGCTTGAGTCAGGACCAAACCACTGGATCGAACTTCATGCCCCTAAAGTTCTCGCTACTGACAAACAATTTTACCCAAGAGTTGTCCGAGAAGCCATTGAAATTAAGAAGTATAGCAATTTCAATCGGGAAGATGGCTATAGGTTATCCTCAGCGTGGAATCCGGTGATAAGTAGGTGTTCGCGTCGCGATTTGTGTTCGCGTGAAACTGCCGATACTGTTAGTATTATATGTCGGGATATTGATAGTGAAAATTTACAACATCAAATGCGGCTAGTTGGAGACGACGCACGCACACGTTCTGCACGATGCTGACACCCGCTACTCCAGTCCCCTCGTGACCACGGCCAATGTAACTTGGTCGAAACGTCGAGGTTAGTCAAAATTATATTTTGATAATTTTTGTGCGCGAATGGACCCGTTTTATCTTTACAATATAAATAAATTGGTATTAATATTAGTAAAATATACTCACAGGGTCAGATTCGTCCATTCTATAGGTGATTTTGTTGACGGTTTCGCCGACCTTGTTGAATAGACGCAACACTCCAGCGCCGCTGAGAGCTGATGTCGAAGTCGCTTTGGGCAGTTCCGTGTCTGTAAATAAGTAAATAATAAATAAATAACGCCAAGTGATCACATACATAGATCCTGGACCTTAACTAGGATTCCATGTATCTACTAGTCCTAGAAACTACGAGGTCCATGGTCCTACAACATTCAGACACAGGACAATTAAATCTGCGCTTTTTTCCTTGTGTACAAATACTTGTCATGTAGCGGGAATCGAACCCGCCACCTCCGGTTATGAGCCGACCTGTTGAACCACCACACCACAGAGGCTGTCAAGGGCATTGTTTATTACTATAAGATTTATCATGATATTCATCAAAGTTTAGCCTAGAATTAATTCTAATCCAAATCAGAACATTAATGTAGTGACAGGTTGTATATTGATCAGTTTTCGGGATGCAAGTCGTACCCAACTCAAATTTCCAGAGATTTAAACGAATTACTAAGAAATGTTTTACGCAAAATGCTGCCGATCGCCAAGCAGGAATGCTTGAAATATGCGCTATAAAATTCAGTAAAATTATTCGGCAAGATGATCAATAATAATAAATAAATAACGTTCAATAATCACGCATAGACCCTGAACCATAACTAGGATTCCCTGTATCTAGGGTCCCAGGAACTACGAGGACCATGGTCCTAAAACACGTAGACACAATACTTGTTAATATTAGCGCTTTTTTGTTTACAAACACATGTCCATGTTGCAAGAATCGAACCCACAGCTTCCAGGTTAGGAGTCGTTCTGCTCAACCAGCACACCATAGAGGCTATCAACAGTCATAAACTAGCGAAAATTGTAGGAATGAATTTTAAAGTATGCGCCATGCCTTTATGTTTTTATCGCTTACGTCACAAAAAATTCTGTTATCTATTATTTCTAGCAGACTTGTAACAAAATACGGTAATAAGTTCAACATCAACTGAAGCTAATTGGCTATGAAGGCCGCAATGTTTTGCCTAATTAGATTGTACATTGTCATAAATAACGTACAATGGGGCTTTGTGAAAGGTAGATAATAATTAACTCACTGCATGTTATTTAGGAATATATATATATTCATTAATATTCAACTTTATTTTATGTTTGAATAGGCTACTTCAGGTTATAATAGTTAAAGCGATGAAATAATGCTATTTAAAAAATGATTAATAATGCAAACAACTATTTGAGTGCATGTAGTAAACATGCTAACTTGACGTCATCGCAATTGTTTTTCTTCTTTTTTTATCGTTTGGAACCAATTTCTCTAAAGCTCTACAATTGCTCTAAAGAACAAACATCATTCTCACCATTTTACAATTTTTTTGAGTGAAATGATTATTGTTCCGTTTATATTTATAATATCAGGATAAAACAAAGAATTTTCAGTCTTCAAAAAGGCAGCCCCTTCCAAACGTTCCACAGAGCTCTTGAATAAAAAAAGAAGAAATCTTTTTCCCGACCTAATATTTTGTATGGTCATCAAATTGTATATAAACTTTATAGTTTTTATTTTAAATATTAATTTAATTTTGCGATACAGGTTTTCTCAAAATAAAATATGTTACCATACCCGACTCCAAAAATTCCCTAAAATCAGGGTCAATGCTGAGTACAGGGTGTTGCCCGACACGGTTCAAGAACCTCTCCAGAGCTGCTCGACGCCTCTCTACGAACTGGGACTGCACATTGTTGCCAGTACCATTGGCACTTTCAGTAGATGGTGTGGATGTCATTTTTACCTTTGTTGTTCCTGTAAAGACAAGACTAGACTGTTGTACAAATAAAACAAAACACACTCATGGATTTAGAACGATAAGATTAATACAATTCGGATTTCGAATCGCACCGTCTTGGTGGTCGTCGCGCTGCGGGTCGAAAAGCCTAACGAACAGCCTTCAAATTCAACAATTATATTTGCATAATAATTTATGACTTATAGTAGTACCACGAAGTATCGCCTGCTTAGGGTAGTAAACAGATTAATTTTACTATTGTATACACACTTGTTTTTTTTACCATATCTAAATATAAAAAGAAAGTCGTGTTAGTTACACTATTTATAACTCCAAGAACAGCTGAACCGATTTGGCTGAAAATTGGTAGGGAGGTAGCTTAGAACTAGGAGACGGACATAGGATACTTTTTATTCCGTTCGACGGCGTTTTAAAAATTCACCCGTGCGAAGCCGCGGCAATTACGGGCGGATCAACTAGTAATTATATAATTTCAATTTCAATTTTTATTTGCATTCCACTATATTATTATGATGATGATTTTTCTGGATGATTAAAAAGAACCTAATCCAATCTGTAGTAATGCATCGCATTTTGGCAGCATGTTAATGGAAATTAAACAGTATTTCCTCACCCATAATGCTCTTTTCCGGTGCCGGTGGAATGATCCTCCCTGACCGAAGGTACTTCTCTGTCAACTTCTCATGCAAGCCGAGGAAGTCGCTGAAACGCCTCAGAACTGAGAACTCGTGCTTGTTGAATATCGGCATGTTCGTCTTAGTAAGTACACGGTACGCTACATATGAGCTCATGCCTTCTCCAATCTTCTGTGGCTCTGTGATTGTGATAATGATGTTGTTGGAACGTTCTGTAGCTATCTGTGGGAGATAAATACCATGAATTTATACATACAATTACTTGCATCTTACTTTTCCTGGGTCACCCCATGGTGGAGCATTTGTACTGTCTATAGATCAACATGGGTAGAGTATACAGACAAAATGTTTTGTCCAGTAGGTAGTGTAGCTACTAACATTTATTTCAATTCATTATGTACATATTATGTGTATAAATTTAACCTGTTTTTGTACTTTAATTTTAGACAAGTATTGAATAAATGTTTTTCTATTCTATTCTATTCTATTTAGTACCTAGTTAGATAGTATTAATAGTGTATGACCTTCATATGAAAAACAGTCAAGAGCTTATGTTTGATTCTGCTGCATATGTGCATGATATTGAGGTAATAATAATAATAACTCACCTCTTCCATGATTGGACTTGCAAGAGTAGCAGTAATAGAAGGAGGTTCTCCAAAGGATATTTTCTCTAGTCCTTCTCTAGCTCCATTCACCTCTGGGTCTAAACTGACCTCCTACAATAAAAATTAGACAAAGGGTTAGTAACACATCCTAATATAAAAAGTTCTGAAAAGAGTAAGTTTTTCTATTGTTGTCTCGCTCTTAATACACTTTTAACGTAATTGTGGAAGAGGGAAAACTATATTCTCTAATTTACATCAGAAACACATTTCCAATGGTCTGTCTTATAATTGGCTACTAAAAGTCTATCAGGATAAGAGCATAATTTTTTTTTCTGCTCTTGGTTTAATGATAGGCTTGTGTGCTTACCAAAGAGGAAACTGAATGGATGTGTTATTCAACTGATAAAAATAAAACCAAGCTATTGTATTCTAAATTTAGAGAAGCATTTTATTAGCAATCTATAGCATTATAGCTCTGTTGTATCTATATGCATCTACTTCAGTACCAGTTAAGGTGTGCCCCAGTTGATTAACCCCTGACCTAACCTGTTAGCAAGCACCTGGGCTGCAAGAGAAGTACATACAGCACAACTGTATATAAATAAATAAAAACATATGGACATTTTGTTAGTAAAGCCTTTTTCGTATAGTATTTAAATTCAAATAATTTATGTTCTATGTACTTTTGATACCTGCCTTTTGGTATGTCACTTGAATATAAAACTTTACAGCATATACCAGGTTGTTTTATATTTTATCTTTTATTCTCTAATATTTACATATTATATTATTCTCGCCACTTCCACATTCTCTCACGAGAAACGTAACCCTAATAATGGTTATGGGCCCAGAACGGAAGGCGAAAAAATATAATATTGTAGTGAGTGTCATTGCTGAAAAATAATTTTCTATATAAAGATTGTGCTGAAGGAAACATTGAGAGCTGAGGTAATTTTATTGAATAGTTAAAATGGCTACAACAAGAATGATTGAAGTTTTAACCAGAGAAAATTACGAGAGCTGACGAATACAAGCAGAGGCTTTACTGATCAAGAATGATGCGTTTGGGTATGTGGATGGTAGTAAACAAAAACCAATGGAGGAAAGAGCAGCGCAGGCGTGGATTGTTGGAGATTCCAAGGCAAGAGCTGACTTAATCCTGAGTATGTCTCCTGGTGAGTTACGGCATGTGAGAGGGTGCAAAACGTCTAGAGAGGTATGGTTAAAGCTAGAATCCATATATGCATCAAAAGGACCAGCAAAAAAGACTAATATGTTGAAAAGGTTGACGATGATGAGATTCATCGAGCCTGGCGACTTTTATGAACATATTTCAACATTTTTTTGATACAAAGGATAAACTGAGTGCAATGGATGTGGAGATTCATGATGACCTATTTTCGATAATGTTGCTCTATAGTCTTCCTACAGAGTTTGACAATTTCCGATGTGCAATAGAGTCCCGAGACGAAATTCCGAATCCTGAAACTCTAAAGATCAAAATCGTTGAAGAATACTGTTCGAGGCACAACTCTGAAGAAAAAGCAATGATCGCAAAAGAGAATTTAAGAAAAAAGAAGTTTAATAAACAACGGGAAACATTCAAGTTTAAATGTTTCAAATGCCATAAAATTGGACATAAAGCATCAAAATGCACGGAAAACAAAGAAAAAGATTCTGCAAAGTACGTTGTTGATAGTGATACATGTAAAACATCTTTTGATACCAGTTTTGATTCTTTTAATTATGTTACAGATCAATGTAATGGTGTGTACAACGGGAACGGAAACTGGATCTTAGATAGCGAGTGTACATCACATCTATGTAAGGACGTAAACAAGTTTGTGGAGGGTTTGTTACCGTCATGGAGTCAATTAAATTTAGCTTCCAACTTGACCACAAAAGTTGAAGGTGAAGGTATGGTCACGCTGTCTGCATGTAAAGGTGAATCCAAAACAAATGTTCAATTGCCAGACACATTGTACGTTCCCGATCTGCGATGTAACCTAATTTCAGTGGCAAGGATTACAGATAAAGGTTATACTGTAATGTTTACTAAGGATGAGGCCATAGTGAAAAATTGCCATGGGGAAATTGTCGTAGTTGCGGATCGTAAGAGTAATTTATATTACGTTAGGGAACAGAATGAATCTGCATCAGTAGTATCAGAGGATAATGTGTGGTTGTGGCATGAACGAATGGGACACTTGAATGCAAGGGATTTATTGAGAGTTTTGACCAAAGCTGGTATAAAAACTCAGAGGATAAATGAGCGTGAGCTGTATGATTGTGACGTGTGTGCGAGAGCGACGACTTTAAGAAAGAACTATCCAAAGAGTGTGAACTAAAACACTTTGGACAGGCCGAATATATTCTAGGTATTGACATTGTCAGAGACAAAGGTGTCATTACGTTGTCACAAACTAAATATATTTGGAAATTATTACAAGATTTTGGAATGGAAAAATGTAAAGAATGTTGCAATTCCATTGTGTCCGAATGAAAAATTAATATACTCTAAAAGTTAAATTAATGCGCCTGTTGTGAATGATACACATGGATACAGGGAGCTCATAGGAAGCTTGATGTACTTGGCAACAGGAAGTAGACCAGATATAATGAATTGTGTGGTAAAGTTAGCACAATTCAATGAAAATCCGAATGAAATGAGTTGGAATTTCGCAAAGCGTGTGTTGCGATATTTGAAAAGAACACAGAATTACGGTCTTTCGTTTAAAAAGACTGGTGAGTCAATGGTAGGATACTCAGATTCGGACTGGGGAAGTTGTGAACTAGATCGACGTTCATATTCCGGGTATGCTTTCATTTTAGGTGGTGCGTGCGTTTCGTGGAAATCACAGAAACAAAGGTGTGTTTCTACTTCGTCTTGTGAGTCAGAATACGTGAGCCTATCACAATGTATGAAAGAAGCGGTTTATCTGAATAGTCTGCTTACTGAAATTGGGTTACTCAGGTATGCTAGAATTACTTTATATGCAGACAATCAGGGTGCTATTGCGCTAGCTAAGGATCCAGTTCTCCATTCTCGTTGTAAGCACATAGATATAAGATACCATTTTATTAGAGATGTGTTAAAGAATAATAAGGATATTTCTTTACGATACATTTCTACAAATGATATGACGGCTGATATATTAACGAAAGCCTTGCCTAGATGTAAACATTATAAATGCATGATAGGATTAGGGCTTCAAGATAATATATGTATAACTTAAGGGGGTATGTTGACTAGGCCTTGAGAGCATAAATTAAGGGGGCGTGTTAGTAAAGCCTTTTTCGTATAGTATTTAAATTCAAATAATTTATGTTCTATGTACTTTTGATACCTGCCTTTTGGTATGTCACTTGAATATAAAACTTTACAGCATATACCAGGTTGTTTTATATTTTATCTTTTATTCTCTAATATTTACATATTATATTATTCTCGCCACTTCCACATTCTCTCACGAGAAACGTAACCCTAATACATTTCACATAGCGCCATCTAGCCAGAGGAATTGTTTCTTGGCTAAGCCAACATCAGGCATCGGTTGCGATCTCCACAACAGAAGCTGAGATTGTAGCAGCAAGCGAAGGCGCAAGAGAAGTAGTATGGCTTCAGAGAATCTTTAGCCAGCTTACAAATTTGGAGAGAGTTCCAACTCTGAAAGTTGATAATGAAGCTGTGATTCGCGTTGCTTATAATCCTGAGTTCCATAAAAGAACTAAACACATTCATGTGAGGCATTTCTTTGTTCGAGCCTCATAGATGTTCAAAAAACATTGTCGGAAGAACAGCAGGCAGATCTTATGACAAAGGCAGTTCCAAGACCCATGCTTACAAAGATTGTCGCCGACTTGGGTCTGCAGAACATTGATTGATGCAATAATTGATGAGGGAAAGTGTTAAAAGAGGTAGCATACATCAATATTACATCCTTAAATCTATAATCTTTGTTTGGTGCCAGGCTACTGTGTTATATATAAAACTACCTGATATTAGTTCTGAAGAAAAAATAGCTGCTGTAAAAGTTGTAATGTGTTCTTTTACAATCCTTTTATTACTGTCCTGTTTTATTTAGTGATATAGATTTTGATGAACTATTCAATATAAATTATAGTGTTGTTATCTCCTCCTTATTTCTACTGCATACAAGATTCAGACCTCACAATATTATCAGTTGGTAAGCTAATAGGTCTACCTACTGAACTGTAGGCTGTTGATTAGTTTCCATCCAGCATAAAAATTTGCATGTATATCAAATCAATAAAGATCCAATTATAGCCCTTCCTTGCTTCATCCATTACAAATTATAAGTAATTATGCGGAATAAATCATCTCACGTAGATAGTTATAATCAACAAATGTTTATGTGGGTATGTATTTTATTTTTATTTAGCAGAAAACTATCAATATTGTTGTTAACTAATAGATAAACTTATCAGCTACCACTTAAACACCAATGAGTCATTTCAACTGTTGATTGTAAAATAAAAACTTAAATATTTAATTAGAAGACTTTGTTCGATTAGTACAAATTATATACATAGGGACTAAAATTACCGGTACTCTTGTATATGGTAGATATTTACAAACATTACAACTAAAAATGGTTATTTAAGTTGGATCGTTACTCTCAAATCATCAATAGTATAGGCTAATATTTAATTGCTTTAAAAAACAAAAAGCAGGAAAGGGGCGTAAACGCGCGTCCAGCTCGCCCTGTAGCCCCGTAGGTCGACGAGGGGCGGATGTGGCCTGACAAGTAAGCAAAACAGGATTCCAACAAGATACCTGGACCGCAGACGCGAAAAGGTCTTCGTCATCTCGACTTTCCTTGTTAATGTCGATGTTGCTGAAGGGCGGTGAATCTAGCCCCTCAGACATGATTGAATTAATACTATAAACGCACGACAACAATGTACCGAAACAACAACAGAATCTGTTCAAGTTTTCTCGAAAATAAATCAACTTTCCGTCCTTTTTCCGATACGACGGCTTGGCATTTGCTTGATGATTTGACAATTTTGACAGTAAGATTTGAATTTAGAAATAGAAGTTGACAGTCTATGACGTTGATGGACAACTTGCTGGTTTGTATATAATATGGCTCTACGTCATTCACGTATTTAGCCAGTCTCAAGTTTAAACCACGCAGCAGGTGGCGGTGACCACATATTATGTACAAGGCGGTGGCGATGGCGCCACTGAGTGCCGTCGCACTAATAAAAAAAACTATAAAGATAAAATATTCCTAATTTTTTGCTCATTCGTGCGACATCGACTGTAATGTCACTGGTTATTACTTTTTAAATTCAAAACCCACGGGCGTGATCACGAAACTTTGATTGCAATGCAACAGGAGAAATTTCCATACTAACTATGCACATAAGCTGCGTATTCAAACTGTCAAATCCATACAAATTTGCGTTTCTATTGGTTGCAATCGAGTTACGTGATCGCCCAACTGATATACAATCAGTTTGCAATAATATTATTAATCTAAAGCACAACCTTTTTTCTTTGCTTCAATAATAGAATAACATTTTGTACTGTAGGATCACCATTTATTTCATTTGGTGTGTTTGGTGGTTCTCCTCTGCTTCATTATAATTCAAATTGTTAAAAAAAGAAAAGAGAAGCGGTTTTCAGCGAATGAGATAGTAATTGCGACATTCTAGTGGAGTCTTTTTCTAATTGTGTCACAGGTTAAAGAAAACTCTTCACCTCTTAACTAATTTTTTTTAGCTTTTTTTGCGGGTTATCACAATAAAGATAAAAAACAATTGATGATTGTGATGTAATCTCTGAACAAGGAAACCTAGGTTTCCTTTTTTTTTTAATTGTTTTGTTCCACACCTCCGTGTATTTAGCCAATGTCAAGTAATTGATAATGTATCAAGTTAATGATATTTCACGCAAATATGTGTCAAGTCACAGTCGAAGTCATCAAGTCAAATCATAGTCAAGCCATAGTCTAGTCAAAGTCATACTCCTAGTAAAGTGGTGGCAACTTTACTTGAAGCTTCGATGGAGTTTTGGAAACAACCCGAAAAGAAACGTTTCACCATCATTATACCATTTTCCCACACTCACGCCCGTAATCCAGCACTTAACGAATATAATGCCACCAATTTTATGCACTAACACTAAAAATAACACAAGTTTTGGAAAATAATACAATGCGGTGACGCAATCTATTTGCGCGTTCCCGCCAAAACTCCTAGGTTTCCTTGTTCAGAGGATGTAATGAATCTGGCGCTGTCAAGGTTCTGTCAGTGTCAAAGAAAAGTTAAATCATAAAAAAAGAAAAAAAAACATCCGATTTAGACGACTTTGTTTTGAAACAAGTATATTACGATTACGAAGTAAATACGTATGTCTCCTTAATCTGTAAAGCAAAATAAAACAACAGAAACATTAAAACACCTACTTTCAAACCAAAATCTGGTGATTACCCTTTGCACTGAAGGTAGATAATACTACAAATTTTGATGTATTATGTACATACCTGCACCAAATAAAGAATAAATGAAACAATTGATATAAAACAATACCTGCCTCTGCTCAAACAATTTATTTTTTTATTCACTTATATTTTAGTGTTGTGACTAAAAATGAGTGGTCAAGAGAGAACGGCTAAGATTCCTACGCCGCCTACGCCGACCGGTGGCTCTGGAAATTTGTTGTCCAGTGTAGCGCCGCCTTCACAGCTGCCCAACTTCATTACTGCCCCTGCGGAAGTATGTTTTCCCTAATTTATAGAGGTTTCCTATTCTTTCGTGATGAAAGATCATGCGTATGATGCGTAATGCAACGAAGGGATAACAGTTACATCTCTTATTTACAACGACAACGTAGTCGGTAATGTCTGGGAGGATGAAATGTATTACTGTTTTATTTATTGATTCTACAGTCAAAGCGCAACAGTTGCAGTTCTTATTAACATGGTTAATTGAGGAATTCTGACTGTATTTCCTATTTAAGCTGTGCAGTGTTGGTTGTGAGATGCCAACTGCAAACAGTGGTCCTCGATTTTGTATCACACTTTTAAGAAGAGTTTGTATGACTATCATAATTCTAGACATAATACTACTATATTTCATAAAATTGCAGTATGTCAAATAATGAATAACTTCACATTCAGATGCATCAAGTAGTTCAGCAGCCATTGCCACTACCACAAGTGATGCCGCAGGCACCTCAAGTGGTGTCCCCTAACCTTTCTATGGTACAGCCAGTGCAGCCAGTTATTGTGAAACCTCAACAGCTTAATGAAGGAGAAAGGTTTAGGTGAGGATCTAAAAAAATATATAATAATTTATCAATCATACTAAACATTAATCTATCATGTTCATCATAAGTCTGGGGGGTGATCACGAAACTTTAATTGCAATGCAACAGGAGAAATTTCCATACTAACTATGCACATTAACTACATATTGAAACTGTCAAATCCTTACAAATTTGTGTTTCTATTGGTTGCCATTGAGTGTATGTGATTGCCTAGCTGGTCATAAGTTCTCTCACATTCATATTTATATTAAGTTTTCATCATCATCATTTTCCAGTTTACTTAATCATATGCTTTTTATAGATCTATAAATGCTATGTCTCTAATCCCAAATTAATTCTTTCTCTACTGATAAGTCTTAGTGCCAGAATGGCTTCTCATGTTCCCTTACCTCTTCTAAACCCATATTGATCTGCTTCTATGTTGCGTTCAGCTGGTGTGCTCACTCCGTTTTGTAGTATTTTGATTTTTTATTTCAAGGGTTTTTTTTGTTTGGTTTTGGCTCCACACTTTTGTGTATTTAGCCAGTGTCAAGTAATTGATAATATCTCAAGTCAATTAATATCATATAATGTGTCAAGTCAAGTCAAGTCATCGAGTGAAGTCATAGTCTAGTCTAGTCAAGTCATACTCCTAGTAAAGTGGCGGCAACTTTACCAGAAGTTTTAGAAACAACACAAAAAGAAACGTTTCACCATCATTATACCACTTTCCCACACTCATGCCTTTAATTCAGCACTTAATGAATAAAATGCCACCAATTTTATGCACTAACACTGAAAATAACACAAGTTTTGGAAAATAATACAATGCGGCGACGCGATCTTTTTCGTTTTCCCGCCAAAACTCCTTTCGAGGATTATGATATCAAGCTGAGAGTTCAATGTTCTTTGCATTTAGGTGTGTTTAATTTCTTAGCGAGTAAGTCACTGGGTCTGTCATGTTGATATTATGTTGAGTTATTGAAATTAACCTTTTGTTCGTATATTTATTCTTGCTATTCGAGTCACGTGACTTAACATCGTTTTGCATATAATATGGCCCAAAGGTACATATTCTAAAACGATGCTCAAATGCTTATCACTTTATGAATGAAATCCTGACTGGAGGCTTGTACTTACTACTAACAAGTATTCTATGCCTGAGTACTGATTTACGATGTTACCAATGCCCAAAGCCTAGGAATTAGAACTGACTTTTTATTTACAGCTTATTATATTGCAGTTATGAGTTATCTAATTTAACATGAACTTTTTGATTTGATTTGCTTTCTGATTTTCAGCCCAGCCATTCCACTTGCAAAAGGTGAGCCGACAATGTCAATAAGATCACCAGATGACTCTCAAACTACACAATCACCTGAATCTCTGCCTGAATCCTCGTCCGAGACAGACAAACTTGGTGTGTACCACACATAAAATAAATAAATAATAATCATCAAAATCATGATCACCACCACCACTGTCACCATCACCATCATCATTATCATCATCATCATCATCATCATCATCATCCTCATCATTGACAGCCTTTGTCATCCCACTTCTGGATATACAGGAGGCTTCCCTTTACACACGCCATTGACAGTGTTGTCGATCCATATCTATGCTGGATGGCTTATCGCTTCTCTTACCTTTACTCAGCCACCATTCTGTCATAGTAAAATATCATACGTAATTCTTAATACAAGATGATTTGTTTGTAGACCATATCCTCTCAAGGCTGATGGTACACTATAAAGCGGGAAATTCATAATGTATAAGGATATGGAGGATCTAGTTAAAATGGACCCCAAGTTCCTGGAATCCTCTATCTTGCTAGCGCATATCGGAATTTTACGAAAAATGTGACTAATACAATCCCTCAAGAATAACATTACAAAATCATCTTAATCCAAACAAAAAAATTACCTTGATTCTGTTTATAAAGCTAAGTGTAATTATAATATCTGTCTTTTTCATCTCCCCTTTATCAGAAGAGTACTGCGATACTTTAAGTTTAGATTAGCTTTAGGGATTGGGATACACAATTGAAGGGTTGAGAATAAAAAGGGTTTAACTGACAAATTGACAGTTTCGAGAAAATTGACTTTAAACTTCAACGGTTTAATTTTAATGTAGAGTGCTTATAAGGCAATAGAAATGGTTTATGTAAGTTTCAGTTGCTTGAAAATGTATTAATTATATTTTAAAATACAAAATATAGTACTAATTCGTACAATTACTGTAAAAATGTAATATAAAATAGTAAATATAATAATGTCTTTATGCTAAGCGAACTGTGTTCCTGTGTCAGATAAAACGTTTTTAGACTGACAATCTCGAGATTTAAGGCTCATTTTGGTATTTAGAGAATGTACTATTGTAGATAATTTCACGCTGAATCCAACGATACCAATAAGTCATTTTGTGAAAAAAATCAGTTAAACCCTTTTTGTTCTCACCCCTTCAATTGGCATATGTTTTTCTTTTTTTAGGTGACATAATGCCTGGCAGTGGATTGATCACGTGGATGAAAGGTGCGGTGTCCACTGGTGGACTGTTACAGCGAGTGGCTGAAAAAGCTAAGAGTTCAGTGGACTCCATGATTACCACTTTAGACCCGCAAATGAAAGAGTACTTAAGTAAGGATGCCATGCCATTTCTAAAACTTGATATTATATTATGTCAGATTTTTTAAATCCCAGTCAATGTTTATTGAAGAAATTGGTACTAACAAAAATCATCATCGAAATAAAGAAATTTATTTACTTTGTTTCTACTGTAAAACTAGCATTTTTGATAAATTAAATAGATACTTAAATAGACATTGTGCTTATTTAATATAAATAAATATTTAATTAAGGACCGCTCCAGTGGCAGCGGGTGGACGATGACTTGAGGGTTGAGCCCCTATGTTAGGGTCGCGTCGTAGTTCGTTTTTAAGGCACCCCGTCGTCGCCGCCCGAGACACGTCTTGAGCGACCCGATGATCCTATAGCAGCCGTAGTATCGGCTGCGCTAGGATCACCGGACCAGTCTAGCCCTTCTGGCTCAGGTACCGCGCCCGGCACCGGTATAGGATACCAGCGTAACACAATCAGACACCGACCCCGCCGGCGAGGTCGACGTACCCCCCGTAGGTTAGCTAGAACGGTCGCGACTTTCAATAGGGTCCACTCTTCCAGTGGACGTAGTCTTCTCGATCCCCTTATCCCGGCAACGGCCCAAGCCGAGGCTCGCACCCCAGGGATGCGCTTGAGCTAGTTGCCTCCCACTTTTGACGGCTGGGCGCCTTAAGCGAGGTGACGCTGTAAAGGTCGATAAAGACCAACAGCATTAGCTAGTTCAAAAAAAAAAAGGTCGTTTTTAATGGGGCCTCTATTGCGTTCGGTTTAAAATTGAAAATCGCAGATCATAATTTGATGTCAAACTGGGCCTGTGCATGAAAATGTGTTAATATTGTGGATTTTTTGTGAATAGCATGAAATATGGTTAAAATTATTTATGGGTATAAATATTTTATCTAATTATCTTTTTAGAACATCAGTCGGCCTATTAAATTTGTACAAAATAGAGTTGTTATCATTGAAAATTTGGAGAAATACGTTCATAGAGTATTTTTTATGGGGTCTGGGCATTGGAACGAATTCTTTGTAGAAAAAATAATGTACTTAGTTAAGTTTTGTTCGGTCATATCTGTTTTTCGTTTAATTTTCTATTTACACAATTTTTGCTATTCCATTTTTAAAATGATTATTTTGACAAGTCACGTCACATCAGTATGGATGTTTGTTACTCTTTCACGCTCAAACGCCTGTATGGATTTGCATAAAATTTGGAATATAGATAGCTTATATAGTGGATGAACACATAGGCTACTTTTTATCCGTGGGTGAAACCGTGGGGCGCAGCTAATTTTATATTAAATAAAACACTTTTTTGAAGGAAGTGGTGGAGACATGCTGGTTGTGGTGGCATCAGACAAAGATGTGAAGGTGTCACCTATCAGAGAAGCATTTCAGAATATTTTCGGCAAAGCAACAGTCATGTGAGTTTCCCTTTGCTTTTACTTACAAGGAGTGATCACCATTCAAGTACGCCTGTGTATGTAAAAAAAGTAAGATAAAACACCACCTTCTCGAATGTAGTCTTCATAAATTACGTGCAACGAATACAATTTTCCGTGTGTGAAAGAGATAGCAATACGTTTTGAGCGACAACTAGAGTGCGACGCACCGCAGGGCCAGTTTTTGATTAAGCGATGTGAAGATGTACTTCTATGAGTGTAAATAAGCTCCTACCTACCCTACATTTTGTCTGTTTGTTTTTTTACTTATATATAGGTACAAACATTTTCCGTTCGTCGGAGAAATCCTATTAACGTAACGTGTGCGAAAAGATACGGTAGAGGTGATGAGATATGCGATAGAAAGAGAAGAGACCAAAATATTTGTTTCACGGTGTTTTAATTTTGACTGTTACCATGAGCTTACAAATCGAAATGAATTTTATTAATTGTTGCTGTAGCCGCATCGCATTATCGCGGCGTAGCTTATGGGAAAATAATTCAACCACCTATTGCACTCTCTTAAGAGTGGAATTTCGAAAAATCCTTTCTTAGCGGTTGCCTACGTCATAACATCTACCTGCATGCCAAATTTCAGCCCGATCCGTCCAGTGGTTTGGGCTGTGCATTGATAGATCACTATGTCAAGTCACCTTTGAGTTATATATATTTAGATATTCTAACAAACAGACCGCTGCCAATAGTAACAGTTTCAAAAATAAAAAATAAACTCTATATAATTCCAGGCCCTAAAAAACTTGTTTAACTATCTCGCATACATATAATGGGTCATTTTAGCCCTTTGTATAACAGTCTAACTAATTTAATACTTGTTCTGTGTCTGGGTGTTGTGGCACCATGGTTCTCGTAGTTTCTGGGTCCCTAGACACAGGGAATCCTAGTTAGGGTCCAGGATCTATGTATGTGATCGTTGGGCGTTATTATTGTTATAATGGGTAATTTTAGCCCTTTGTATAACAGTAACTAATATAATACTTTTTCTGTGTCTGGGTGTTGTGGGACCATGGTCCTCGTATTTCCTGGGTCCCTAGACACAGGGAATCCTAGTTAGGGTCCAGGATCTATGTATGTGATCGTTGGGCGTTATTATTGTTATAATGGGTAATTTTAGCCCTTTGTATAACAGTAACTAATATAATACTTTTTCTGTGTCTGGGTGTTGTGGGACCATGGTCCTCGTAGTTCCTGGGTCCCAAGATACAGGGAATCCTAGTTACAATCTACGGTCTATGTATGTGATTGTTGGGCGTTATTTATTACGAGCTTCTACAGCTTCGCAGCTTCGCCCGCGGCGTGGCCTATGGGAAAATAATTCAACCACCCATTTCACCTTCTTAAGGTGGAATTTCTAAAAATCCTTTCTTAGCGGATGCCTACGTCATAACATCTACCTGCATGCCAAATTTCAGTCCGATCCGTCCAGTGGTTTGGGCTGTGCATTGATAGATCACTATGTCAAGTCACCTTTGAGTTATATATATTTAGATATTCTAACAAACAGACCGCTGCCAATAGTTACAGTTTCAATAATAAAAAATAAACTCTATATATTATTCCAGGCCCTAAAAAAGTTGTTTAACTATCTCGCATACATATAATGGGTCATTTTAGCCCTTTGTATAACAGTCTAACTAATTTAATACTTGTTCTGTGTCTGGGTGTTGTGGCACCATGGTTCTCGTAGTTTCTGGGTCCCTAGACACAGGGAATCCTAGTTAGGGTCCAGGATCTATGTATGTGATCGTTGGGCGTTATTATTGTTATAACAGTATAGTATTATTGGTATAACAGTCTAACTAATATAATACTTGTTCTGTGCCCGGGTGTTGTGGGACCATGGTCCTCGTAGTTCCTGGGTCCCTAGATACAGGGAATCCTAGTTACAATCTACGGTCTATGTATGTGATTGTTGGGCGTTATTTATTACGAGCTTCTACCCGCAGCTTCGCCCGCGGCGTGGCCTATGGGAAAATAATTCAACCACCCATTTCACCTTCTTAAGGTGGAATTTCTAAAAATCCTTTCTTAGCGGATGCCTACGTCATAACATCTACCTGCATGCCAAATTTCAGTCCGATCCGTCCAGTGGTTTGGGCTGTGTGTTGATAGATCACTATGTCAGTCAGTCTGTCACCTCTGAGTTATATATATTTAGATTAATTAATTTATTAATATTAAATTGTGTAACCATGTTTCAGCGGGTACGAAGCGCAGAGTGACGTCACAGCGGCCCAGCCGGTCGGCTATGCGGCTGCGTACGCGGCGGCCAAGCAACGCATCGCTCACATACGATCAGTGCACTCGGAACTTACTAACAACGTGCCCATTGTCGCTATCGAAGGCTTTCTACATGAGGCTGTGACTGACAGGTTAGTCATCATTATCATCATCGTCATAATAAACATCATCGGCTATTTTTCCAAAGTTATATGAGCAAAACATCGCATCGCTCACATACGATCAGTGCATTCGGAACTTACTAACAACGTGCCCATTGTCGCTATCGAAGGCTTTCTATACGAGGCTGTGACTGACAGGTTAGTCATCATCATCATCGTCATAATAAACATCATCGGCTATTTTGCCATAGTTATATGAGCAAAACAACGCATCGCTCACATACGATCAGTGCATTCGGAACTTACTAATAACGTGCCCATTGTCGCTATCGAAGGCTTTCTATACGAGGCTGTGACTGACAGGTTAGTCATCATTATCATCATCGTCATAATAAACATCATCGGCTATTTTTCCAAAGTTATATGAGCAAAACAACGCATCGCTCACATACGATCAGTGCATTCGGAACTTACTAACAACGTGCCCATTGTCGCTATCGAAGGCTTTCTATACGAGGCTGTGACTGACAGGTTAGTCATCATCATCATCGTCATAATAAACATCATCGGCTATTTTGCCATAGTTATATGAGCAAAACAACGCATCGCTCACATACGATCAGTGCATTCGGAACTTACTAATAACGTGCCCATTGTCGCTATCGAAGGCTTTCTATACGAGGCTGTGATTGACAGGTTAGTCATCATCATCATCGGCTATTTTTCCAAAGCTATATGAGCAAAACAACGCATCGCTCACATACGATCAGTGCATTCGGAACTTACTAACAACGTGCCCATTGTCGCTATCGAAGGCTTTCTATACGAGGCTGTGACTGACAGGTTAGTCATCATCATCATCATAATAAACATCGGCTATTTTGCCACAGTTATATGAGCGAAGCAACGCATTGCTCACATGTTATCAGTGCACTCGGAATTTACTAACATCTACAATCATATATTTGACATTCATATATTTTTAGACTGTCCCGATAGCTCAGTTGGTAGTAACCCTGCCTTCTGAACTGTGGGTTGTGGGTTCGATCCCCACCCAGGACAAACATTTGTGTGATAAACATGTATATATATATATATATATATATATGTATATATTGCGGTTACAGCAGAAATTACAATACATAAAATAACTTAAAACAAAGTGCCAGGGAATAATATTCTACTATCCTATTAATATTAAAAATGCGAAATTTTGTGAGTATGGATGTATGTTTGTTACTCTTTCACGCAATAACTACTGAACGGATTTGGATGAAATTTTGCACACATATAGTTTATAACCTGGATTAACACATAGGATACTTTTTATCGCGGGTAAAACCGCGGGGCGCAACTAGTATTAAAATAATTCTTAACGTCAGTTTCTTCCAAAGTATAAACAGGTGCTTGGATTAAGATAAAACTTTTTATTTACGAGTTCATCCATTTAAGTCATAATATTATAATCACTAGTTGCGCCCCGCGGTTTCACCCGCGGATAAAATGTATTTTAATTAATTGCTCATGCCACGGGAATATTTCACTTTTCCGGGATAAAATGTATATATGTGATAGCCTATATGTTAATCCAGTGTGTGTATTTTGGTATCGAATTTCATCCATATCCATTCAGCCGTTTGAGCGTGAAGGAGTAATAATCATACACACATATACACAAACACACATACAAACTTTCGCCTTTGTAATATTAGTGTAGCTACATAATCATTTTGTTTTTTAATTAAAACAATAGATCATTCGTGTTTAAGCATATCTTTAATACCATTTGGTGACATAATTCAAGACAATAAATCATTAGTGTTTAACCATATCTTTAGTGCCATGTGGTGTCATTGACTGCTATATTTTTATTGCATTAATATATAATGGACCTCAAAAAATAGACAGTCGTAAAGACAAAAATTGAAAATCTATAATGGCTGGCATTTTATAATAATAATAATAATAATGTTTATTTCCAAAAAAGATACAAAGGTTTATGTATAGGTACACAAAGTAAACAGAGAAAAACTTACCGTCTAAACATAATTTGCTACGAGGCTCAAACTAGGCGATAGCCTGTATCTTGAGACTCTGAGATACGAATTACCTAAGATGAAGTTAAAGTAATTACAATGTCATAGGCACCTTAATTAATTTAAAATATTACTTATATCTATCTGTTCGCTAGTTGAGATGAGTATGAGAGAATGGAAAGATGTGAGGTGTGTAAGGTAGTGATGAGCGTGTGTTTGTAAATAACCTGTATGTGAAGTTGTGATGTGTATGTGTGTATATTTTAAAAAGAATGTTTGTGATGTCACATGCCAAAGAGATTGTATGCGCTCTACATGCAATCTCTGGCATGTGACGTCACAAACTATGCCATTATAGTAAAAAACTGACCTCAGACTTCAGGTTTTCTCATGGATGGCATTGTCAGAACTAGAAATTGATATGAGACCACACGGGAAGCATCGGCTTTCAAATAAAAAAAGAATCATCCAAATCGGTTTACCCAGTTGAAAGTTGGTAATACTGTCTCTGTAGTGTGGTGGTTGAGCAGGTCGGCTCATAACCCGGAGGCGGCGGGTTCGATTCCCGCGGCAGGTCAAGTAGTTGTGTATAGAAAAAAAGACCAAATACTTCTTCTGAGTCTGGGCGTGATCGTTGGGCGTTATTATTTATTTAATATTTAACATGACCCGGGCGTGTTCAAGAGGAGAGTGAATAGGTATTTACTTGGCTAGCATGCTACACCTTCGATCGCATCGTCACTTCCCATCAGGTGAGAGCGTGGTCAAATGCTAGACAAGTATGAAGTAAAAAAAAAAACAATACAAAAAAAAACCAGTCGAAATGAGAACCTCCTTTTTTTTTGAAGACGGTTAAAAAGACAAATAATTCAGAATCTAATTCTATGACGATTTGGAGGTTTTTAGATTCACTCCAAAAAATTTCAGAAGTTTTTAATTTAGGACAGATATTTATATTTATGAACATCGTTTACTTCCTTAAAATAGGCATGACGACAGTATCAAAAAATGGTCGATTTAATGTTTTTAGGGTAAAATTTATATTAAATAACGTTGAAACACTGGTTTAGTTTTATTAAAAATATTAAGATTACTTAGATTTTCAATAAAATAAAACATTAAAATACTGCGATCTGCCATTTTGACTGAAACGCCAATCACAGCGCATGACGTCACACGTAGATTTTTGCTATTGTGAATATACGCATTTGGATTGATTTTGTTATTTTGAATTCTTTTTCTACGTGTGTAGTAGTGCAGTGACATGTTTTCAACATGTCATTGTGTAGGTAAACACCTAGGAGTGACGTCAGAGCCGACGCCATGACACCTCGAGCTGTTTTCGCGCCGCATTTAAAAAATATTATGAAAATGGCTTTAATCTTGGTTAAAATTAAGTCTATTACCGAAATAAAGGTTTTTTCGTAAATAGTAAATGTATACCCACATTACGGAAAAGGATTTCAAAATCTTTCGTCATGCCTATTGTGACGCCTGGATTGACCCTTTGCCTACACGTAAAGGGGAAGGTTTCGATAAGATATAAGTAGGTTATTTTAAACTGATGTATCCTTTCCAGATGGTACGACCTAGCGCTAATAGTCCTCTCCCAGCCGTCTCTAGGCATAGAACTGCAGTTGCAGTCACAAGGGACGCCGGTGCCGAGCGCGGCAGTGACGGCGGCGCGGGAGACCACTCTACCAGAGTATGAACACTCGCAGACAGGATACAGTGTCACTGTGGGATCTATTATGGCTGATAGCTTACAGGTACTGTATTACAATTGAAGGGTTGAGAATAAAAAGGGTTTAACTGTCAAATTGTAGTTTTTTTTTTTTTTTACTTCAAACTTGTCTAGCATTTGACCGCGCTCTCACCTGATGGGAAGTGACGATGCGATCGAAGGTGTAGCATGCTAGCCAATTAAATACCTATTCACTCTTCTCTTGAACACGCCCGGGTCATATTTCGCCGGAAACACACGCTGGCAGGGCATTCCATTCCTTAGCCGTTCTAATTAAGAACGTTGAGTCAAATCGCTTGGTACGAATGGGTGGTAATTCGACCACGAAAGGATGGCGCTTAACCGAGCGTCTAGTAGTCCGGTAGTGGAATGGTGATGCGAGAATGAGATCATGCAGTTCTTGAGCGCATTCACCGTGGTGTATTCTGTAAAAGACCGACAGACTTGCCACCTTACGTCGATGTGCAAGGCTCAGGAGCCTTTTACCAACCAAAGTGTCGTCGTCAATGAGCCTTTTGGCACGCCGTTCAATCGAGTCCAGAGCCTCAAGCTGGTACTTGGCAGACCCGTCCCCCATAGTTTCAAGAAAATTGACTTTAAACTTCAACGGCGTCATTTTAATGTAGAGTGCTTATAAGGTAATAGAAAAGGTTTATGTAAGTTTCAGTTGCTTGAAAATGTTATAATTCTATTTTAAAATACTAAATATAGTACTAATTCATACAATTACTGTAAAAATATAATATAATAAAATAATAGGTCTTTACCTATGAAATTGCCGTATTGCAGTACAGACTTTTTCAAACAAAAAAAAGTTTTGATTGGCTATGAATTCTAAATTCAAATTAATTTTGTTTTAAAAATATGACATTCTATTTACAATATAAGTCTATTGTTTATTGATTAGCGTTGTATTTTCATTACATTTCAACATTTTTCCTCATAATGGATACTTTGAAATTTCGTGTAATTATGGAATATGAGTTCCGTCGTGGCACAAACGCGGCACAAACGACACGTAACATCAACGACGTTTACGGAGAGAACTGTACAAACGAACGTACAACCCGTTATTGGTTTGCTCGGTTCCGTTCTGGGAATTTTGACTTGAAAAATGAACCTCGTGGTCGTCCGGAAACTTTGGTCAACAATGATGAATTAAAGGCGATTGTGGAAGCTGATGAATCTCAATCTACAGCTGAGCTGGCAGCAGCTTTTGATGTTAGCATCAAAACAATATTGGTCCATTTGCGACAGATTGGCAAGATAAAAAAGCTTGATAGATGGGTGCCCCACGAACTTAACGATCGCCAGCGCAACGTACGCGTCGAAGCTTGCCTTGCGCTGCTTAACAGGCACAGAAATGAAGGAATTTTGAACCGAATTGTTACGTGCGACGAAAAATTGATTTTTTTTGACAATCGAAAGCGCTCAGCAAGTTGGTTAGATCCTGGTTCGGTACCAAAGCAATGTGCAAAACGAAAAATGACCCCTAGAAAGGTGATGGTCACAGTTTGGTGGTCTAGTGCTGGTGTGATTCATCATAGCTTTTTACAAAACGGCGAGAGCATTACTGCAGATGTGTACATTGAAGAACTGACCACAATGATGGCGAAACTCGCACGTCTGCAACCAGCTTTGGTCAATCGGTCGTCTCCACTGCTACTTCACGACAACGCGCGACCCCATACTGCACAACAGACCGTCTCTAAGCTGCATGAGTTGGGTTTGGAAGCTCTCCCTCATCCGCCATACTCACCAGATCTTGCGCCTACCGACTATTACTTTTTCCAAAATTTGGACAACTTTTTAGCGGGAAAAAAATTCAACTCCCGAGAGGCAGTACAAAACGCCTTTGAAGAGTTTGTTGTCTCCCGTCCTGCTGATTTTTTCAAGAAGGGCATCCATAAACTGCCACAGCGTTGGCAAAGATGCATTGATTGCAGGGGTGATTACTTTGAATAAAAGAAATAAATAAGTTCGAAAAAAAAAAATACTTTAACTTTTTTCAAACAAAACGGCAATTTCATAGGTAAAGACCTAATAAATATAATAATGTTTTTATGCTAAGCGAACTGTATTCCTGTGACAGATAAACTGTTTTTAGACTCAAAATCTCAAGATTTAAGCCTCATTTCGGTATTTTGAGAATGTATTATTGTAGATAATTTCACGCTGAATCCAACGATATCAATAGTCATTTTGTGAAAAAAAAAAAACAGTTGAACCCTTTTTGTTCTCACCCCTTCAATTGACAGGCTCTGGTTTGGTGGTTGAGTGGGTTGGCTCATAACCCGGAGGCGGCGGGTGCGATTCCCGCGGCAGGACAAGTAAAGGCACATAAAAAAGCGCAAAAACTTGTTCTGAGTGGTGTTGTGGGACCATGGTCCTCGTAGTTCCTGGGTCCCAAGACACAGGGAATCCTAGAAAGGGTCCAGGATCTAAGTATGCGATCGTTGGGCGTTGGTTTATTATTATTATTATTATTATTATAAATCCCTTTATTAACTGCAACGGTATTAAAGGATTACTGCAACTGCAGTCAATTAATAATAATAAATATCATAACGCCCAACGGTCACACACATAGATTCTGGACCCTGACTAGAATTCCCTGCATCCCACCCTGGAACAACCACCAAGGAACTACAAGGACCATGGTCCTTCCTAGACTGTGCTGATGTCTCAGAACGACGTGCGCAGTGCAGTATCACGCGAAACTATACTTTAGAGTTCTGAGTGACACTGCAACTGATATGGGCAGCTGTGTCGCTTAACATCAGGCGAACGACTAGCTCGTCTTGTCAATATAACAAAAATAATGGATTACATCACATTATTATATCATCAATTCTCACAATCGCGTTTAATTCTCCATAAACGTCGTTGAAGTTACGTAACGCTTGTGCCCCGTTGCTGCCACGACGGTACTCGTATACCATAATTACTAGAGTTTTAACGTATCTATAATGACAAAAGAGATTCACATGCGAAGAAAACATAACGATAATCAATAAACAAATGACTAATTATTAAACAAAAATCCATGTTTTTTTTTTGTTTGGTTTTGGTTCCACACTTTTGTGTATTTAGCTAGTGTCAAGTAATTGATAATATCTCAAGTTAATTAATATCATATAATGTGTCAAGTCAAGTCACAGTCCAAGTCATCAAGTTAAGTCATAGTCTAGCCTAGTCAAGTCATACTCCTAGTAAGGTGGTGGCAACTTTACCAGAAGCTTCTATAGAGTTTTGGAAACAACACGAAAAGGAACGTTTCACCATCATCATACCACTTTCCCACACTCATGCCTGTAATTCAGCACTTAATGAATAAAATGCCACCAATTTAATGCACTAACACTGAAAATAACACAAGTTTTGGAAAATAATACAATGCGGTGACACGATCTTTTTCGTTTTCGCGCCAAAACTCAAAAATCCAAGTTTTTAAAATATAATAAATTTGAAATTAGAATTCTTAGCTAAACAAAAAATTTGATGTAAAATGGCCAGTACAGCAGAACGGCAATTTCATAGGATCTATTACTCGTAATGTCATTCAAGTGTATTCTCAACATGTTACATCAAAATTTTAATTTGAATAAGTATATTCTGTAGGCATTTCCTATGCTTGCGATTGGCTGATCACGATAATGACGCAAGAGCAAGGATAAAAAGAGACAAGTCATACGAAATTATAAAGAACAGAGTAGGACGGAGCAAAAGACATCAACGGGTTCCCGCTTCTTCTTGTTCATAATGTTCGTTTTTAATTTCAAAATAGATGTACTAAGTTTTCTATAATTACCATATGAAATTTGCTTACTTGTAGAATGATATGCCGTCCTTTGCACAGCCAGACGTCTTGCTATTCCCCCCGCACAATTTCACTGCGCAATAACTCGTTTTTCTGATATTATGTGATATTTTTTCGTTAGCTGTTTCTCCGTGGAAATCCAAAACGAAACTGACGTACTCACAAAGGCTAGTAGTGGAAATCAACTACTATTTGTCGTATGAGGGGAAGTTGTATCATTGGTCAAGTGGATTTATAGTCAACGAGTACTAGCGGTAGTAGGTTTAACATATATTTTTTAATTATATTATTTATTTTCAGGTCCCCCACACACAATGGCAAGAGGCTGCGACGGGCGTGTCTCGTCGCGAACTACTATTATTAGCGGCCAAATCTATCGCCGGCTCTTACAAGAGATTGCTAGCGGTTTCTGCCGCTGAGACTTAAATAAATGCCAATAAATTTATGGATACTATTGTAAGTTGAAAACGTATGCTGTGTGATCGCGGCGTGAGAATTGAACCACCCCGGTAACATTATTGTAGTTTTAGTAGGATCCTTATTTTTTTTCCTTGGAATTTTAATAGCCTATATTAATCAGTGATAATGTAGAATTCAAATAGTGAAAGAATTTTTAAAATCGGTCCAGTACTTTTTGAGCCAATTCGTTACAAACATACTTACATACAAATCTTTCCTCTTTATAATATTAGTATAGATGTATAATGAAATGAAGTGAAGTTAAAATCGGAAATAAAAATAGGCAACTACCTACTCGAACATCGCATACATACTTATATGAAATTTAATTTAGATTATACGTGGTTAACACTTGTGTAACTTTCAATTTTAAACAATTTATTTAATAGATGTAGGTATTTATTATAGTATTATTATAATTTTTGTTTTAAACTTTTAAATTATATTGACAAATAATAATATTTTCGTGTTTGTTTCAGGAAAGAAACTCAGCGCAAATGGAACTATCTATATATACTTGTAAAGATAAGCGTATTATGATTCAGATGTTATGTTTTATTGATAAGAGAATGTAATAAAAGACTTGAGGGACCAATGTGTTTTTATAAAGATGATTAAAGGATTACATCGGAACCTTTGCCCGTGGATAGCGGAGCAATCCATCATTCGAAGGGCTTATGTTAAAATCCCTACAGTTAGGGATAGCCGAAAGGGAAATGCGACAAGTTCCAAACTGGTTTCGCGTTTGTACGTATTTCTTGACTTTTTTTTTATGTTAAAGAATGTCAAAGTCAAAAGATTTATTGCAACAAGGCTAATTTTAGCACTTTTACAAGTCAAAATTATATAAGGTACTTAAAATTAAGTTATTTCACTAAGCATATAAAATTACAAAGTGCTTATTGTCAAATAATATAGCAAGCCCGTTACAATATATGAGTTTGAAAAAAAAGCAGTTCTCTTTCTCACTACTGGTGCAAGCAATCCGGCACAATGCAGAAATGAAAACTTTGATCCGAAGCTTCGATTACAACTGTAAAGAATAAGCTACAAGAAACTTTACAGTGATGTATTTTTTTTAGTCTTCTTTCTACTGTCTTTTACAATGTATATAATTCATTACAGTTGAGATAATGAATATGTTACAAAAATAACCACCACGTCACATCGGTGCAAGAAAAATACCGTGATTATCTTATTATAAACATTACAAATAGAAACTGAATTTATAGATAGGAATAGACAATAGGCAAAGTACCTAAAATTTCATACCGTTAAGCTTGGGATATTCAGGCCAAGCTTTTTTGTCCGACACATAATCATTTATTGTGTAATAGGCTTTTTTCATTAAGTTTGACTTTATGAATAATTTAAATTTACGCATTGACAATTGTTCGATACCGTCAGGCAACTTGTTATAAAAGCGTATACAGTTTCCCATAAATGAACCATTAACTTTCTGCAGTCTGAATCTTGGAACTTTCAATTTATTTTTGTTCCTAGTATTAAAGTTATGAATGTCGCAATATCTGGGAAAAGAGCTAATGTTTTTGCGAGTGTACATCAAATTGTCGTAAATGTATTGACAAGCCACTGTAAGAATATTTATCTCCTTAAATCGTTCCCTGAGAGAGTCGCGGGATTTCATGTTATAAATGGAACGAATTGCTCTTTTCTGTAAGACAAAAATTGATTGTATATCCGCGGCTTTACCCCACAGTAAGATGCCGTATGACATAATACTGTGGAAGTAACTAAAGTATACTAATCTTGCAGTGGCTTCATCAGTAAACTGTCTGATTTTACGTTCAGCATATGCAGCAGAGCTCAATCTACCAGCAATGTTTGATATGTGAGGACCCCACTGTAATTTAGAGTCTATAGTTATGCCAAGGAACGTGACAGATTGTACCAAATCTAATGGCTCACCATTCAGTAATAAATTTGTAGGAGACCCCCTAACATTAAGTAACGAAAACTTAATACATTTAGTTTTCTTACTATTTAACAGTAGATTTTTTTTAGTAAACCAGTTCAAAACCAGTGAAATTGCCTTGTTAACGTCGTCAAAATCATTAATAGATCGGTCAACCTTAAAAATAAGAGACGTATCATCTGCGAACAAAACAATATCACATAGGTTCTTTACAAAAAACGGAAGATCGTTAATATAGGCCAAAAATAAGAATGGTCCTAGTATTGAACCCTGCGGGACCCCCATTTTAGTGATAGAACCAGATGATCTTGCTCCATTAACTTCAACTGTCTGAATTCTATTACCAAGATAAGAAGAGACAAGATCAAGAGCTTTCCCAAAAACCCCGTAATGCTTTAATTTAAAAATTAGGGTTTCGTGACATACGCACTAATAATAATGACGTGACGAGCTAGCCGTTCGCCTGATGTTAAACGACACGGCTGCCCATATCAGCTGCAGTGTTACTCGGAACCCTAAAGTATAGAGTTTCGCGTGACACTGCACTGCGCACGTCATCCTGAGACATCAGCACAATCTAGCAACAAGATTACTAAACTGTGAGATCAGATCATAAAGTCTCATTTGCCCAGTAATTTCACTAGCTTAATTTGACTTTGAGATTTTGTGTTAATGAGTTGTCTCATCTGTCCAGTAATTGAACCTTCAGTGTCTTTAAACGGGAACATATTGCTTGCACACTCCTGCTTGGTGACCCCCGGTCCATTTAAATCCAATGCAAAAATCCGTTGATGGATCTTTTTGCATCTTTATGTCCACTTTGTTACTAAATCTATAATTTTTTACAAAGGGAAATTTTAGGACTAATTAGGGTCTGTAAATCCATGGTAATTCAAGTGGTTCATTCGTTCGATCTATCATTTAGCCGACTTAGCATATAAGTTAGTACTAAGTTAGAGTAGTCATCATGTAGACGCCGATCAATACACTTGTGCACCGCAACACCATCTTTCGTTACCATTTTAAACTAAGAAAAACTAAGGAACATGATATCTACGATGAGAGAAAATGGTAACGAAAGATGGTGTTGCGGTGCACAAGTGTATTGGTCGGCGTCTACATGATGACTACTCTAACTTAGTACTAACTTATATGCTAAGTCGGCTAAATGATAGATCGGGCGTGTTCATACACTACAATGTCAACTCAGTCAGTCAACAATGAAGTCGGACTGAAAAAAACGTTCCATAGCCATTTGCTTAACATGATAACAAAATTGAATTTAATGTTTTTCCACAGAAACTTTAACACCACATTTCACGCCCTTAGGGTTGACTTTTCAAAACAACGTGTAGTTTTTTCTTTTTCTTGATATATTAGCAAAGTTTCATACAATACCTTTAAAAACAAAATTGAATGGCATAAAGTTTTTTAGTGCCATCCGTCATCGAGCGGCAGTATCATATCGGCAGACAGTTAGTTCTATGTTTTATAGCGCCATCTGTCATCGAGCGGCAGTATCATATCGGCAGTTCTATCAATAAAAGTAGCCTGGGATAATAAACATTTACCATAATAAGTTTCATCAAAATCGGTCCGGTAGTTTTTGCGTAGCCTAAATGTTGACCGGGATAATAAACATTTACCTTAATAAGTTTCATCAAAATCGGTCCGGTAATTTTTGCGTGATGGAGTTTCAAAGGGACAGGCAGAAGTGTTCAAAAAAGTTCGCATTTATTCGTCTATGACATACTTAAATCTATTGCAGAATGTCATAGAAGTATAAGTGCGATCTTAGTAGCTATAAATCTTTAGTGCAGACTGTTATAAGTATTCTGTGGTAGAGTTTGTTTCTAACGTAGGGTACATACTATAACCACGTCACGATGCATTTTATCTTTATAACACATATTGATTTATTACAGTATCAAGTTTATCTGTAGCGTAACAAAATTTTTGATATTATTTGTTTAGTCTGAAGAATTAAGATATGGATTAAACATGTCAGACTCTGTAATAATAATAATAACGCCCAACGATCACACACATAGATCCTGGATCCTAAATAAGATTCCCTTTAACTAGGTTACCAGGAGGACCATGGTTCCGCAACACACATCAAGTATTCGCACTTTTTTTATGTGTCCAAATACTTGTTCTGCCGCAAGAATCGAACCCGCAGCCTCCGGTTTATGAGCCGACTTGCTCAACCACCACACCACAGAGGCTGTCACATTACAGCTAGAAGTGTGGTTCAAGTGTAGTAGAGCTATGGCCTACCGCCATATGCCGCATAAGCTATGTAAAGTCATCTTCCGATACCGGAATCTTCTGCCTTTGCTTTACATAACATACCCATTTCTTGCTTTTTGTTTAGGTGTATGGAGGTTGCTTTGAAAAGATCGTCTCTATTGATGAGGTTGCCCAATTATTATTGTGCTACCCATGCGCTACTTACTATAGTATATTTTGGCCTTATTAAGCACTAAAAATTATTTTATATTACTCGTATATAGAGACCGCTAATATAAAGCAATATAAATGCCATAGTCTGTGAGTAAAAAAAAGATACATTTTGAAGACATCCCTGCGGTTGAGCTGGTCGGCTCAGAGCCTGGAGGCGGTGGATTCGATTCCCGCGAGGCAGGAAAAATATTTGTGCACAGAAAAAAAGTGGAAATACTTGTTCTGAGTTTGTGTGTTGGGATCCACGTGGGCCATGGTCCTCGTAGTTGTTGGGTCCCTAGATACTGGGAATCCTAGTTAGATGCAGGTAATTTATGTATGTCATCACTGGGAGTTTTATTATTATTAATAATAACATCTATAACGTCTCAAATTTGAATAAAACTTAAGTAGATGAGAATAAGAGACCCGGGAATATGACAGAAGACTGCAGGGTACAGCATTTTATAAGGCCGCCCCGTGGCTCCACCCACAACTGTCCCGGTTTTTTTATGTTATTGAATTATGTGACGAGCTAGTCGTTCACCTGATGTTAAGCGCCACGGCCGCCCATAACAGAACAGTGTCACTCGGAACCCTAAAACAGAGTTTCAAGCGACAGTGCACTGCGCACATCATCCTGAGACATCAGCACAGTCTGGTAATAAGATTACTCGACTGTGAGATCAGATCATAAAGTCTCAATTGCCCAGTAACTTCACTAGCTACAATGCCCTTCAAACCGGAGCACAGTAGTGCTTGCACACTACTGCTTGGCGGCAGAATAACTGTTAAAGCGGTGGTACCTACCTAGACGAACTTTGCAACAAAGTCCTACCACCTAGTGAAAAAAGAGAAAAGAGTTCCCCCGGGAACTCTCAATTTCCTAGGATTAAAAGTACCCTATTATGATATCGCTAGGAACAGCAATCTGTGTGCAAAATTTCATCCAAATCCGTTTTGTTGTGCGATCTACACAAATAAACAGGCAAAGTTTTATTTGATATATCAAGTAGTAGGAATAGATTATCATGCAACGTAGCTGGCCGTATTAACCAGTCCAGATTACATGATCTTTAGCTACTATGCTTTACGTGATAGCTTTATAGGTTTTATGACATAATTTGAGATTATTAAATAATCATTATTTATAGGTAATATAATATCAATAAATGCAATAAATACGCAATGATAGTGGTTTTAAGTATACCTGCGCAGTTTGTATAAATAACAGTTACAGAGTATTTTACACCAAATTCACTTGTGGGTAGGTGAGTACAACACTTAATAGAATATTTTATTTTCTATACTAATTAGTGAAAAAGTATCATTAAAAATCTTGGTCGATCACTCGTAACATCTTTTCAAATTAATTAATTTTTAGCTCCATAAAAAAAAATATTTTTAGCTCACTAGTTTATTACGTTGGTAAGCTACAGTATAGTGATATCAACACAGCGTCACTAAAAAAAACTTCACTTCCTGTATTTTTTGTGAAAATAAGCGCCAATGGAAAGTTTCCATTGGCGGTCTCCGCGCTGTTTTTTTTAGTGACGCTAATTATAAGAAACACGAAAGAATTACACAGTGCTTTTTATTTGTTTCCATTTCCAAACAGATAAAAAGCAGAGAGTAATTTTTTCCACTTCATTGGTCTTTGCAGCAAAAAACTCAGAATGAAATTCTTCGCACTATTCTCGGCCATCCTCGCCGTGGCTTTGGCCTCGCCTGCCACCTGGACCGTCCAAGAGCTCTCTGACGCCATCCAGAACCCCAACACCCACCCATCTATGCTGCCCATCCTTGAAGATGCTCTGAACCAGCTGATGTACGCCGTTTTCACTGGAAGCCAACAAGTAAGTCAACAGTTGTCGGCAAGCATAGCATGCTTCACCTATTACTATTGATTTGATTACTCTACTATACTCGTAAACAAAGAACGATGGAGTTTTGGCGGGAAATCGAAAAAGATCACGTCGCCGCATTGTATTATTTTCCAAAACTTGTATTATTTTCAGTGTTCGTGCATAACATTGGTGGCATTTTATTCGTTAAGTGCTGGATTACAGGCATGAGTGTGGGAAAGTGGTATAATGATGGTGAAACGTTTCTTTTCGTGTTGTTCCCAAAACTCCATAGAAGCTTCTGGTAAAGTTGCTACCACTTTACTAGGAGTATGACTTGACTAGACTAGACTATGACTTAACTTGATGACTTGGACTGTGACTTGATTTGACTTGATACATTATATAATAATGAACTTGAGAAATTATCAATTACTTGACACTGTCTAAATACACAAAAGTGTGGAGCAATAACAAAAAAGAAAAACAAAGGACGATCTCAATATGTGTTATCTCATTGTGACGAACAGTTTGACAATGAAGAAAGATTATTCCTCTTAATCAAATCAGTTTGGCAATCTAGTTCTAGTAGTTTCTAGTGAAATGTGATAAAGCGATACCCAGTCCAATATATAAAAACTGCTGGCAAAAGAATAAACACTGAGGAAAATCGCCTTACCGTACAAGAGGCCTTTTTTCTCAGAATTGTGTTCGCGTTTCCAATTTAAGTAGTTTATACCAGACTAGTTGCGCCCCGCGGATTTACCCGCGGATAAAAAGTATTTTAATTATTTGCTCATCCTACGGGAAAATTTCACTTTTCCGGGATAAAGTATAGCCTATATGTTAACCAAGTGTATAAGCTATCTTAGTATCGAATTTCATCCAAATCCATTCAGTCGTTTGCGCGTGAAGGAGTAACAAACATACACGCAAACACACATACAAACTTTCGCCTTTATAAGATTAGTGTGATTAGTGTGATTATCAATTCAACAGATATTGAATACCAGATTTTGTACTATTCAAGAAGAAATGTTTACTACTTCAACGCTACACAAAAAACAGAAATAACTGATGTTTCGAGATTCTGTGTAATTATAATGTTAAATTATGGCGGTACTCTTCTGATAAAGGACAAATTAAAAAGACGAAGGTTTTTAAATTTTTTTTAGCTTATATAACCCGAATTCACTTTGGTAAGGCACCATGAAGCTATCTTAATCGGGGAACGGCAAATACTTCCAAAGCTTTTAGCAGTATGTACAAATAACAAGCCAGCCACTGAAGCTCATCCATAGTCAATGATTGCGAAATGCGACCTTACTGGCCGGTATTAAAGTTTCTTTTCCCGCTAGACCGTGACCACCGTCTCCACCGTAGTCCAGGACTTCTCCTCATGGACTCTCTACGAGCTGTCCGCTGCCATCCAGGACCCTGCCACCGACCCCGCTCTCCTGCCCTACCTTGAACATGGTCTTAACTCCATGATGGCCAACATCATGGCTGGACAGACTCAGGTAACTGATAATACTAGATAATCTCATCATCATCAGCCTGTAAACGTCCATTGCTGAACATAGAGCTTCCCTATAGCACGCCATTTTGAGCGGCTACTTTAACTGTTGCTGTTTTTTTTAACGCGGTGTTCATCAGATCGCCGGTAGGCTTAGTATGCGCCAGCTTAGATTGCATTTGTGCATCATGACAATATACTGACATTTTAGTGGTTATTTCGGCGAAAATTTTACATTTTTAAAATAGAATAGATGGAATAATGATAATAATAACGCCCAACGATCACATACAAAGATCCTGGACCCTAACTAGGATTCCCTGTGTCTAGGGACCCAGGAGCTACAAGGACCATGGTCCCACAACACCCAGACGCAGAACAAGTATTTGTGCTTTTTTTTTCTTATCGTGCCGCGGGAATCGAACCCGACGCCTCCGGATTATGAGCCGACTTGCTCAACCACCACACCACAGAGAAATAGAATAGAATTGAAACTTAAAGATACAAAAATATTAAAAAAAAAAATTTGAACTGACTTTTAATCCACAAATAGGCACTCAAAAGTGAAAAATTAGTTAATAAAAGTATATACAGACGAACATCTAATTTCCCACTCAACTTTCTTAATTTTTTCTTTTCTTAATTTTTAATTTTTTTTTTCATAAATACCTCATATCCTGGCAACAACAAACACAACAAAAAAGGAATTAGCGAAAATGTTTCATCCGTTCATGCGTGATGCGATGACCAAGAGAAATAGAGATTCATTTTTATATATAGAGAATTGATTTATTTTTTGAAGGTGATTGCCTCTGACGTCATCGACTCCGCGAGGTTTTGACCACACTTAGGATAATAAAGCCATTTTGAACATTTTATGGTAGATAGCTTTTTACTATAACATATCGTCATTTCAGGATTACATCATCATCGGTACCCCTGTCGGTCTCCTGCCCATCGAGCATATTGTCCCCGTCGTTGTCCCCGAACCCGTCGTCGTCCCCGTGTCCCCCGCTGGGACCCCCGCTGCCTCTGCCAGCCCTCTCGTCCAGATCATCGTGAACATCAAAAGCCAGGAGGCAAGTTTATATTATATTTATAATCACGAAAAATGTTGACGAAACTAACATTTCACACACAGCGCTTCTAAAATAGGCTAACGTAAATATATGCGCAGATTTCCCGACTTTTTAGTTACGGTGTAACCACACGGTTTGTTTAGTTTTTTTTTTTTCAATTATGTTTATTAGTAAACTTTTAAACTTCCTAACAAAACCTATTACACGATAAAATGAACTTTAAAAAGGGACCATTTGTACTGTCTATTAGTGAACATAGCCGATACAGTCTAAATGTTATTTGTCTTAAGTAGTGTATCTAATTAATTGTATTTTGAAGTACTTATTTAAGAGAATCAATGCACTTTTTGAAAGGAAAAATCCCTTCAAAAAGTAACTACCTTCACAATCAACTATCCACAGTGGCACACACACAACTGGCAGACTAAAATAATAGTATTTTTTTAATTAAACAGGTTAGGCATGTTAGTAGGAGACGCATAGCAAATACCAGATGGCACCATCGTCGGTAAAAGTGGAATCCTCATCTTTTTTATAGTAAACGAATGACTTAGACATGGTGCCATCAGAACCGAGAAAATTATATTATCTTGTTTTTGTCAGAGCTTTTCCAATTACACGCGCTGTATTAACTGGGACGCTATCTTCCTCTAGAGCCCTATTGCCCCAGCCCCCGTCGTTGGCGACGAGAGCCCCGTCCTTGGACCCAACCCTGTGGTCGTGCCTAGCCCCGTCGTCGTGCCCGACGTGGACGTCATCGCTGTTAACCCAGTGGTAATTATAATTCATACCACACACACAGACACACCCACACACATATTTTATCATCAGCCGGAAGAAGTCCAGTGCTGAAAATAGGCCTTCCCATCCATCCCAGAAGAGGATTTGATATAATCACGCTTGGCAAGCATCTTGGTGAATGCAGTGCAGATTGATGAGAATCCTATATACCCATTACCACTTACTACACAAAGTTTCACGTGACACTGCACTGCGCACGCAATCCTGAGACATCAGCACACTCTAATTTATAATCAATGCTAGGACCTAATAAGAACTAGAATGTGACATGTCATAAAGCCTCATTTAGTATTGTTCTGTTTAGTATTATAGTGTATCTAATTAATTCCATTTTGAAGTACTTACTTCAGAGAATCAATGCACTTTTTGGAGGAAAATAAAAAGAGGCCGTCAGCCAGATAAATAATGATAGTAAAATTTAGATCCTATAGCTATTTGAAGTGTGGACTCAAAGTTTCTTAAGTCAACATTCAATGAATGTCATATTAAAAAAGTTAATAAAAATGCCCAGCGACAACGCAACTATCTAACGGCATAAATGTGCCGCGTAACTCCCCACTGGGTGTAGTATCGTGTTTAAATTTTTTTTGTATGTTTCGAAATGACATGACTAGCAAGCCGCTTGCCTGATGTTAAGCGACACGACTGCCCATATCAGTTGTAGTGACACTTGAAACACTAAAATATAGTTTCGCGTGACACTGCACTGCGCAGGTCATTCTGAGACATCAGCACAGTCTGGTAATAAGATTACAAAACTGTGAGGTTACGTCATAAAGTCTCATTTGCCCAGTAATTTTACTAGCTACAGTGCCCTTCGAACCAGAACACAGTAGTGCTTGCGCACTACTGCTTGGCGGCAGAATAACTGGCAAAGCGGTGGTACCTACCTAGAAGAACTTTGCAGAAAAGTCCTACCACCTTCAAATATGAAAAAATCTGTATATAGTAGGCATTCACTCACATGGTGGAACCGAGAAAACAATATTTTCTTGCTTTTGTCAGAGCTTTTTCAATTACACGCGCTATATTAACTGGGACGCTATCTTCTTCCAGAGCCCTGGAGTCGTGCCTAGCCCTGTGGTCGTGCCTAGCCCTGTGGTCGTGCCTAGCCCCGTGGTCGTGCCCGACGTGGACGTCATCGCTGTTAACCCAGTGGTAATTATAATTCATACCACACACACAGACACACCCACACACGTTTTATCATCAGCCGAAAGAAGTCCAGTGCTGAAAATAGGGCTTCCCATAAGGTGGGGGAGGATTTGATATAATCACGCTTGGCAAGCATCTTGGTGATTGCAGTGCAGATTGATAAGAATCCTATATACCCATCACCACTTACTACACAAAGTTTCTCGTGACACTGCACTGCGCACGCCATCCTGAGATATCTGCACAGTCTAGAAGTTAAGAACTAGAATGTGAGATGTCATAAAGCCTGATTTGCCCAGCAGTTTCACAGGCTACAGTGCCCTCCAAACCGGAACACAATGGTGCTTGCACACTACTGCTTGGCGGTAAAATAACTGGCAAAGCGGTGGTATATGAACTCTTCAGAAAACACAAAAACATAATTTACCTATATCAGCCCCTTTTCTAATTTTCGGTATATTACCCTTAGCCTTTTTGGTGTCATGGTTGAGCAGGTTGGCTCTTAACCCGGAGGTGGCGGGTTTGATTCCCGCGTTAGGACAAGTATTTGTGCACAGAAAAAGGGCTAATACTTGTTCTGAGTCTGGTTGTTGTGGTCCATGTAGGCCTGGGTCCCCAGATACAGGGAATCCTAGTTCGGGTCCAGTATCTATGTGTGTGATCGTTCGGCGTTATTTTTACTATTACTTAATTATCAGGCTATTTAAAGAACACATTTCTCTAGCCCGGCGCCACTCCCGAGTTCAACCCCATTGATGTGATTGCCATCGCCGCCCCTGAAGTCAACCCTGTCGACCTCATCAGCCCTGTGCCCGTGGTCGTGCCTGTAGGCGCAGTCGACGTTGTTGGACCCATGTAAATAAATTAAAAAACAAACAAAAACTTAAACCTCCATGGCTTAGCCACAGAAGATTTAAACAAGCCTTAAACTAGTGTTAAACTGCTGTTTTGTATTATTAAACACACGTTTGACGTCCGTTTAAAGCTTGTTTAAATATTTGTGGTAGTACGGCCAGTTTCTAAACGCTAAAACGAATTGTCTATTGTAAAAATCCAGTGTAAAACTAATATTGTGAGCATCCGTTATGTTACTACCGAATTGAATATGAGAATATATTGAGTTTTTTATACCTACAGTCAGACTTTTATTTTTTATAGTAGTAGTCCTTAACCCCCGTGCATACTTGAAACTTTATCAGATATGAAATGAAAAATATTTTTTATTTTTCTGTTAATAAATAATGTGACGAGCTAGTCGTTCACCTGATGCTAAGCGACACGGCCGCCCATAACAGAAAAGTGTCACTCGTAACTCCAAAATATAAAGTTCTCGTGACACTGCACTGTGCAAATCATCCTGAGACATCAGCACAGTCTTGTAATAAGATTACTCGACTGTGAGATCAGATCATAAAGTCTCAATTGCCCAGTTATTTCACTAGCTATAGTGCCCTTCAAACCGGAACACAGTAGTGCTTGCACGCTACTGCTTGGCGGCAGAATAACTGGCAAAGCGGTGGTACCTACCTAGACGAACTTTGCAGAAAACTCCTACGTCTAAGTCGTAAGTCTTTACGTCAAAGTCAAATAATTTATTGTAAACTGGCTGACCCGTCTTGGCTTTATATGAGTTTGTAAGTTTTACGTGCTGTCTGAGTCGAAGAGAAAGAGAAACAGTAGGAGAAGAATGAATGGGACAGCGATGAAAGAAGGGAGGTTGGCGAAAGGAGGCAGGAAGGTTTCAATCACCCTTTCTTCTTTCTTCTACCTTTTTCCTTTCCTCTTCTTTCTACAGGCTAAGTAGAGGCTTTAAGTTTAAGTAGTGGATACGATTATGATCATTATTATCACCATCTTTGATGGCAAATCTGCAGAATGCTGGTGATTATAGAGTGCAAATGCACCTGTCCTTATCACTCACAGCTGCCCTCCATTTAACCTTCTTAAGTGTGTCTAAAGCTAAAATCTTCCATGACTTCGCAATCAAAACATTCACAGTCCGCGTCGCGAAAAAATGTGGAGATTAGATTAGCTTTGACATCTCGCTGTGGGAATGCATTTTGTCACACAATTATAGAACATAAGTACAGGATGTTACAGAAATAAAATACTGATGACTATAATTGTGCAAAATAAAAACTCTTTATAACCAATATTTACTAGCTGAGACAGATCTTTAATATAGTACCTAGTAGTGGAAAATAATGCATAATGTGGTTGGTGGGTACAAAACCTGCCTGTAATTAAATGCGTTCATTTTTTAAATTTAACTAAGTACTAAGTAGGATCCTAAGATTTAGACATTGGTTGTCACACTAATATTATAAAGGCGAAAGTTTGTATGTGTGTATGTTTGTTACTCCTTCACGCTCAAACGGCTGAATAGATTTGGATCACATTCGGCACCAAAATTGCTTATATACTGGATTAACATATAGGCTACATCTTATCCCGGAAAAGTAAAATTTTCCCGTGGGATGAGGAAATAATTAAATTACTTTTTATCCGCGGGTGAAACCGCGGGGCGCAACTAGTGTTTAATATAAAGACTATATTTGACATTACTATTAGGTAGATATAGATAGATATTTATTAAACATTAACAAAAAAATATGCCGTTAGGTAAAATATAAACAAGATAATTTGAGGGATAAGTAAATAAAATTGGTTATTAAATGGCGCCGTATTATTGGAGCATATGATATGGGATAATATGATGTTCTCCTAAAAAGCTTCTATAAGGATACGTGTGCAGTACTGCACGCTGGTGCTGGTGCCACAGGTTGTATAGAGTTACCATGAATGCATGATATGGAGCTGGGACTCATGTGTGACGTCATTGCGCATTTTAGACCTCACTATTCTGGTCTAAACTCTTACAGCCTTATTAATAAACATGTGCTGAACGCACCTCCTTTTTATAGAAGTTTATTTTTTTACTATTTTTAAATGTTTTTTGCTCTTTTTTTTGTTTTTGATACGTTTGTCAGTCAATATAGAACTACCACCAGAATACCAGCGATTTTCCTGATTTTCCTTAAAATTTAGTTAAAATAAGCTTCTGTGGCTTATATTTTGGTCCTTTCACCGTGAATTAGTAAGTATGGTGGTAGAAACCCGTTCGGGCTCAAAGATGCAGGGTAATGAAGGTAAGACCGTTTCGGTGAGGGAGGAACAACCGTCCGCGCAGTGCGGCCCTCATGCCCCGTCGGCAACCGTATTTCAGGCGCCTTCTCGTCCTGCGAGCTGCACTTCGTCAGCGTCCTCTGCCACTATGGCAGCTAGACGGTTGGCAGCGGAGGCGCAACACGCGCGCCGCCTCGCCGATCTTGAGGGCGAAGCTAACGAGGCTGTGACTCGCCGCTTACAGCTCGAACGTGATGCAACAGAACGCCGTATGCAGCTTGAACGTGAAGCTGCAGATCTAGAGCTCCGCGCGGAACTCGCCGCCATCGAGGCAGACGCGAGTCAGCACGGCTCAAATTGTAGTGGTGCTAATGTTCAGAAGTGGTTGAAAAATGAGGTCCCAATCCGTACCCACGTAAGATTTAAAGAAAATAATTATTTTTCAGCTCCCGGTTTTGTCCCTACGACGACACCTAACGACAGCGGCAATGGAGTGCCGCAACTAGTGAAGTCCCTCGAGGTTTTGATTGATAACGTGAACAGAAGTTGCCGTCCTCAGACGGGTTCCGTAAGTTTGCCTCAGTTTGATGGAAGAACACATTTAGATTGGTTAGCATTAAAAAGAATGTTCGAAGAGACACAGCATTTACACTCGCCTATAGAAAATCTAGCTCATCTAAACGTTGCACTGCGCGGCGCTGCGCGTGAATCTGTAGCAGCGCTGTTGGTGTCGGCGCGCGACCCCGGAGTTGTGGTGCGCGCGCTAGACACGCGCTTCGGTCGGCCTGAGCTGATAGTGCTCCAAGAGGTGGCAGCGCTTCGCGCGCTACCTAGAGTTGCCGCCGAAGGTAAGGACCTTGCTATTTTTTCCTCTCGCGTACGTAACTGCATTGAAATCGTTCGACTACTAAACCAACCTGACTATCTATGTTCGCCCGAGCTATTTCACGCAGTAGTCAGTAAGGTCCCGCTGATGTTACGAACGCGATGGCTAGACTATGCTGCCCGCCATGACCCTACGGGTCATTCTAAGCTAGAACTGTTCGAGTCGTTTCTAGCAAACGAAGTTGACTTGCAAGCTAGGTACGGGTTAGTCACAGAACTTTCTACAGCACCGACTACGGCACATGCCACGTACAATTCAGGACGGGCGAAGGACAGGGTCCATGCTGTTGCCGAGGACTGCGAAGCACCTGCTACTGCTATAAATAAAAATTCATCGGCGGCAGCATTAACTCGTGTTCCGTGTATTTTTTGTCAGAAAATACATACCTTATGTCAGTGTGACATATTTTCGTCATTGACGGTTGATGAAAGATGGCATATAATAAAGAAAGAAAAAATTTGTCACCGATGTTTAAAAGTAGGTTGGCATAGGCTTAATAACTGTAAGGCAAAAAATAATATAATAAAGATGGCATATAATAAAGAAAGAAAAAATTTGTCACCGATGTTTAAAAGTAGGTTGGCATAGGCTTAATAACTGTAAGGCAAAAAGTTTGTGCGGCATTGATGGTTGCACTTACCGTCATCATGCTTTGCTTCATAACCCGAACTACGAGCGTACCGCAGCTGCGCACGTCGACGTAGAAGAAGACGACGAGCTCGCAGAGGAGGAAGAGCACATGCCAGTCACGCCGAGCGTCGCGATTGCCGTGGCAACGCCACAAATCGACCAACCTAATGAAATCCTTACTCACGCTTCGACTTCTTCAAATGGTAAAAGTGACTTTATTTGTAAGCCAACATTTCTCCGTCCATTATTGAAGGTAGTAGCTGTGACGGTGTCTGGTCCTTCAGGCAGTGTTGACACTTATGCCCTTTTAGATGATGGTTCCACAGCTACCTTTATTGATGCTGAGATAACTGCCAAGTTAGGAGTTACAGGGCCCGAGAGTCGTATCCATCTTGATTGTGTAGGCGGATTAGGTAAGGAAACGAAAGTGCAGTATGTAGATTTCAATATCAAGGGCTTACACTCGAAAGAATCATTTCTGATTCGTAAAGCTAGGTCGATTAACGGTTTAGGTGTCGCGCGTCAGTCAGTTCAGAAACAAAGCGTGTGTAAGTATCCTTATCTTGCGGATATTGCTGATCAATTTATTTATGATGACGTAAAGCCAATGATTATTATAGGTATTGACAACTGGCATCTTAGCGTTTCTAAGGCTACGCGTAAGGGTACCAAAACGCAACCGGTTGCGATTCGCACAGCTTTAGGTTGGGTTCTTTTTGGTTTTGGGTGTAGCGCAACCACCCCGGTAGAAGTGGTCAATCATACCACCTTACACGAACGTGATATTTTTAGTGATCGCTCGAATCTAGAGCAATTAATAAGAGAACAATATAAATTAGACTCTATTGGTATTTCTAAATGTGAAAAACGTAGTACGGACGACGAGCGAGCCGTCCAAATACTCGAACGTACGGTACGTCGTCTGCCAAGTGGCCGATTCGAAGTAGGACTGCTCTGGAAGTCGGACAATCTTTCGTTTCCCGACAGCTATAAGCTTGCTTTATCGAGGTTTTTAAGTTTAGAGAGAAAGATGAAGCAAGATCAAACTTATGCAGCAAAATACCGTCAAAACATTGATGATATGGTTAGGAAAAATTATGCGGAACTGTGCACAGAAACTCACACCGGTTCAGCACCTATGTGGTATTTGCCACATTTCGGCGTAGTGAACCCAAACAAACCTGAGAAACTTCGTGTTGTCCATGACGCCGCTGCAAAATCACAGAACGTTTCTTTGAACTCGCTACTTTTAACAGGTCCGGACATTTTAGAACCTTTGTTAGGTATTTTGTTACGTTTTCGTGAAGGCAAAGTTGCTTTTACAGCTGATATACGCGAAATGTTTCCTCAAGTCAAAGTAAGGGAGCATGATCGTGACGCTCAAAGATTTCTCTGGCGCGATCATCCCAATGAGCCTATCAAAACTTATCGCATGGCATCTATGATATTCGGTGCAGCATCAAGTCCCTTTACAGCTTTATACATTAAAAACAAAAATGCAATCGAATATCAGGATCGTTATCCGAAAGCGGTTTCTGCTATAATTACTGATCACTATATGGACGACTATATTGGATCTGTGGACACAACAGAGCAGGCGGCTCAGCTAGCTGCTGATGTGTACACCGTCCATAAGAAAGGTGGCTTTGAAATGCGCGGTTGGGTTTCAAACGATCCGAAGGCACTGTCATTGTTGCCGAAGGAGACTTTGCTAGAATCACCTGTAGTAAAACCCAACGTAGACGTAGATCTAGGTAGACTTGTAACACCTGTCCGCACATTGGGCTTAATCTGGCAGCCCGTTACAGATTCAATAAGTTTCAATACTGGTGTTAAAGGCGAACAGGTGCTACCAGTAAAATTAACCAAACGAGTAGCATTATCTCATGTAATGCGTATTTTTGACCCACTTGGGATCCTTGCGCCCATTGTTGTTAGAGGTCGGATCATGTTTCAGAATGCATGGCGTAAGGGTCTCGAATGGGATGAAGAGTTTTCTCAAAGTGACGATGTTGCGTGGAGGCTTTGGTTCGATGACTTAATTTCCGTGTCACAATTTCAGATCCCAAGGCAATATTGCTTGAGTGATTGTGAAGTAGTCGAGTGTGAGCTTCACGTTCTTTGTGATGCTAGCGAGTCTGCTTATGCCGCAGTTGCATATTGGCGTTTTATATTAAGTGGCGGTAACGTCAAGCTCGCTCTAATTTGTAGTAAAGTTCGCGTAGCTCCACTAAAGCCAGTTTCCATTCCACGGTTAGAGCTTCAAGGTGCTCTTGTAGCAGCACGTTTAGCTTCGTCAATCTGTGAAGCCCACAGACTAAAAGTCACAAGACGTTTCTTTTGGTGTGATTCGATGACTGTCCTCGGTTGGATTCGCAGTGACGCTAGATCATTCAAACCGTTCGTGTCACATAGAATAGGCGAGATATTAGAGCTATCAAGCGTTAATGAATGGCGCTGGGTCCCGAGTGATTTAAATGTAGCGGATGATGCAACACGCTTGAAGCGCTCAGTATTATCTCTGGAATCTCGCTGGTTCGTAGGACCTCATTATTTATTATCATCTGATTGGCCTTGTGAACCATGTGATACCAAAAAGAAAGGGCAAGAAGAGTTGAAACCATCTTCACGTATCGCAATTCATCTCATTCATGAAGTAGAGAAGCAAATGCCAATCTCAGCTGATCCAAAGCGCGCTCTTGGCTTAGGTTGGTGCGTGCAACAGCTATAGCACATAAGTACATCACCTTGTTGCGAACACGTAGTTTACATCGCCGGGGTTTAGATGTAGCTCACTTAGTACGTTTAGAAGGGGGTCTCTGTACTTTTATGTTTCAGCCGGTCAACGCCTTATCCCCTTTGCACCTATCATCATTAAAACGTGAGGTGGTAACCGCAGACGATCTACGCCTGGCAGAGGCGCACATACTGCGCCAATCACAGCTAGACTCATTTCAAGATGAAGTAGCGCGGCTTCGTTGTAAACAACCTCTGCAGCCTATCAGTCGCCTATACAAAATATCCCCTATCGTCGCTACTGATGGCTTGCTTCGCTTGTCCAGCCGCATTTCTTCAGCATCAGGAGTCCGAGAAGAAACGAAGCACCCCATTATACTCGATGGAAGACATTATGCAGTACGCCTCTTGGTAGAACGATATCATCAGAAAGCTGGCCACGGCTATACAGAAGCAGTAGTAAATGAACTACGGCAAGAGTACTTCATCTTGAGTCTCAGAAGCACTGTACGATCTGTTGCATTCAACTGCCAAGGATGCCGTTTACGTCGGGCCGTTGCATTTGCACCACCAACTGGTGACTTACCTGAAGCCCGTCTGGCGCACCACCATCGCCCGTTTTCCTATGTAGGCCTGGATTATTTCGGACCAGTACAAGTAGCTGTCGGCAGGAGGCGAGAAAAAAGATGGGTTGCTTTGTACACATGCCTGGTTGTCCGTGCCGTCCACTTAGAAGTCGTTGGAAATCTATCTGCTGATGCAGCCATCATGAGCCTTCGCAGATTCATAGCGCGGCGAGGCACACCTACAGAGCTGTGGTCAGATAACGGAACATCATTTGTGGGTGCCAACAGAGAACTGCGAGTCCTATACGATAGCGCCACTTCCGAATTTGCTGCGAATGAGAAGATTAATTGGAGGTTTATTTCTCCAGCGGCTCCTTTTATGGGCGGAGCGTGGGAACGCCTAGTAAGAAGTGTAAAATCTGCTCTTAAAATCACACTCAAGGAACGAGCTCCGTCGGAAGAAGTTCTGCAAACATTGCTAGCGGAAGCAGAAGCGCTCGTAAACACACGTCCACTCACGCACGTGTCAGTTGAGGCGGAAAGCGATGAGGCACTCACACCCATGCACTTTTTGATTGGTGCTTCTTCAGGCCGTCCAATCCCAGGAGATTTATGTGAGGCCGACCTTGTGAGCAGAAGCAGTTGGCGCAGAGCAGTTAGATTATCTGACCACTTCTGGCAGCGTTGGGTCAAAGAGTACCTGCCTACCCTTGTGCCGAGACGAGGTCAGGGTACTAGTCCGAATATTACCGTGGGAGATCGTGCTTATAGCTGATGGGAATCTGCCAAGAGGGTCGTGGCCCCGAGGACGTGTAAAAACAGTATTTCCTGGAAAAGATGGTATCATACGTGTCGCCGATGTTACGACTGCTACTGGGGTGCTTCGGAGGCCTGTCAAGAAGCTGGTTTCCCTGCTAAAAGGGGGAGAAATGTGCTGAACGCACCTCCTTTTTATAGAAGTTTATTTTTTTACTATTTTTAAATGTTTTTGCTCTTTTTTTTGTTTTTGATACGTTTGTCAGTCAATATAGAACTACCACCAGAATACCAGCGATTTTCCTGATTTTCCTTAAAATTTAGTTAAAATAAGCTTCTGTGGCTTATAAAACACGTACTAACTTTAGACTAGTTACACCATCTTTTGTCTCTTTCGATCCAGCTAAATATTCCAAAATATCAAAAGTATCAAAAAAAGGACAAAGTAACTAATCCGAGACCAATTCTCGTTTATTTATAAGGCTGTTAGATTTTCGCACTTTATAATCAATTATTTTTTCTCACTTCCTAATTTTTGGGATTATAATTTACTTCGGTACTTAAATACAGTCAAACTCCTTAGTTTGTATGGTGTTGCTCTCGTGCAAGAACTTGATTAAAATATCGTGGCATTTTCTACGTTGAGTACCTAATAGGAACAAAATGTTTTTAGGTAATTATAGGACACAGGAAACAAACTTTATAGATAAGATTAAAGATCTCATAAGTAGTGGTAGTTGAAATTTTTAGATTAGGTACTGAATTCGTGTTATGTTAACCGGGTTAGGTGGGAATTATTTGTTTTGTTATTGTGCAAAAATTTCTTACCCAATTATTTGGTATTTGTATAGACACACAGGAAATGTGATTTATGATATTTAGCGTATACCTCCGTATATGTATATAAAGATATACATATCTACATACCATAAACACCTACGGTTCGTATAGTCAAACTTTCATGAAAACAGTGATGCGCTGGTAGTGCGACCAGCATTGTGCTGAGTTGGGACCGGTCCCAGTTCGTGGCAACTGCCAATTATATTTGTTACGAGTACGTAGAATAATTTATTGGTTTATTTGTTGCCATGAATAAAAACATTTTTCTTTTTTTTTCTTTCTTTAAAACTACTTAACGAAATTAAGGTCCTCATGAATGTTCGGTCGAAATATTCGGTTGGTTCATTTACGCGAACTTTGTCTCGCATCCAATCTACGGCAATAAATTTTCAACAAAAGCTCCACTGCAATTTATAATTTTGACGTGCATATTTCTATCGACATAGGACAATTTCATATGAAATTGCAAACGAATACGTAAGTTGATTTCAATTAAAATTAAATTACCAGTTTCATATAGATACAAGTACGTATATAATAAATTTTTAGCGTATTTATGCGTTTCATTTAAATTTGTGAATGCATTTCCTTAATTACATAAATTTAAAATCGACTACGATCAAGACTATGGATCGGTAGCACTCGTTCAACTAAAATCACCATACACCTTGCTGCCGAGTGCCTAGTGTATCTTTCCTCTTATACCTAATCATATTAAGCTATAAAATATTACTCTATAATAATTAAGAATAATGTTATTCTTCAGATATTTTTTTCATTTTTTTTACCAACGACCATCCATGTGAGCGTATCCGCGCGTCCACATACCGTCAGTGGAGACAAAAATAGAAAGTAAGTAGTAGAAAATCGTACTGGAACATACAGTCCAAAACCTTTCCTGTTTTTTACTGTTCTTGTAGTTAAATTTCTAAAATAAACGTAATGCAGGTGCACACAAGCCCAGTATTCTAGAAAGGTACCGCAGCGACCGCGCAAGCTGAGCAAATTAGATATCAACTATTAGAGTACACATATTCACACAGGCTCGGCTTAGGTATATGGTTGATGAAGTTAGAAACTCGATTTCTAGTTCCAGACTGTCCTTATTTAGATTTCATGCCTACCCCACACCTACAAATAATAAATCAGTACTACCCCCTTAATAATAGTATTTCAAAGAACACAAAGAAACACTATGCATGGTAAACATTTAAACGAGCAATTATATTAATTAATTATAATAATAATAATACGTGTGGACATCTCACACAACACCATCTAGCCCCAAACTAAGCAAAGCTTGTACTATGGGAACCAGATAACTGATACAATACTTAGATACTTTTTGTTTGTAAATACATACATAGAATACAATATCACACCCAGACACAGAACAAACACCTATGTTCATCACACAAATGTTTGCCCTGGGTGGGAATCGAACCCACAACCCACAGTTAAGAAGGCAGAGTTACTACCAACTGAGCTATCAGGCCAGTCTATTAGTTATTATATTAATTATATATTCTGAATCACAGAAACGGCTCCAATGTTTTTCATGAAATTTTGCATGCAGAGGGTTTCGGGGGCGATAAATCGATCTAGTGTATTTATATGTGTGAATAATAATACAATTTAATATTTTTCTTTCCGGAATGGAAACGTGTAAATTTGTACTGTTATGTTTAGTAATCATTCATTGTTTTTATGATTACACTATTTATCATTAATTAGGTATACCTACTGTATTATACCGATACGTGGTAAAAATCAATCATCTTTTATATCTAATCTACAAAGTCAACTTATTACTAAAACGCTACGTAAATTTTCCCTGTAAATGATTCAAAATGCATTTCAAAATAACACACCACATAGAATTTGGCGAAAAGTGTCGTATCTCGGTTGAATCACGCAAAAACTATCTAGTCGTTTAACCACATGTTGGGAGGTTATCAGCTTTTGAAAGATAAAAGTGTCGGTTAAGAGATACCAAACGCCAAGCCCACTTGTGTATTGTCATAGTGTATTTTATAAATAAGGCACGTACGAAATCACGTCAGTACTGTAATAAAGTTTATAGGAGATTGTCCTTGCTTGCAATCTTTCACGTAAGTTTTCTTTTTTATTGCTTTTATTTATTTACTTTCTTTTAAACTGTTTTCTTTCACTTCTTTCAAACTTTTTTTTAAGTCTGCGATATCAGTTTAAAATTATCGCACGTCGATGTTATCATTATTACAAAATCCTTTATATTTATTGCACTTTTTCCGCTATTATAAAATGTTCGAAAATAGATATCTCATGGTGACGACGAGCAAAATTTGATTTTCGTACATAATTTACTAAATATTATGGATTGAGCTTTTTCTAGTTTCATTTTAATAAATTCGGATTATCTTATGTAGTTTAGTCATTTTGTTTACATGTTTTGTGACCTGCACTGCTCAAAAAAAAATCTGCCGTCTGTACTAACAAAAAAATTACGATTTTGCTACTTAATTTGAAATAGATAATTCTTACAATGATTTTATGAATTTCATAAAATTTATCTAGTTATTATACATTCATCATAAACGATAATAAAAAGTTATATTGTCCGTTATCGTTAAGCGTTGGGTTAGAATTATTGCATGGATTAGGATACGTTTTATTTTACCGATAAATGCTACTTGGTTTTTTGTCTAGCCTCTGACGTCATTGTTTCTTACAACAAAACAGCCCGTTTAGGTATGGAAGTCTACAAAAATGTTTAGTTCCTAAAAATTTGCCAACCAGCGGGATTTGAATCAGCGCCTTCCAAATGACCAGATTACACGCCCTTCCAATACAACTATAACTATAACACTTTAATTCAAATTAATAATTTATTACAGAGGGACCAACTAGGACCATATATTATATTATATTAGGACATATATTATATAAACAACATAAGATAGAATTTGATAGGTAGTTACTTCAAATAAAAATAAATCAATAAATACAATGGTCAAAATAGGCAGTAAAATGTTAATATTACAAAATCATCAATTTAAAATAATAATTCGCAATGTTACCTGCAAAAGTTTTATGTTCATTCAAAGTCAAAAGATTTATTGCAAATAGGCTAATTTTAGCACTTTTACAAGTCCAAATTATATTAGGTACTTAAAACTAAGTTATTTCACTAAGCATATAAAACTACAAAGTGCTTATTGTCAAATAATATATAGCAAGCCCATTACAATATATGAGTTTGAAAAAAAGCAGTTCTCTTTCTCACTACTGGTGTAAGCAATCCGGCACAATGCAGAATAGAAAACTTTCATTCATTACGTTTATCATCGACAGGTATAAGAACAACCATGTCTCATCCGACAGTCACCATCAACGAAGTGTCTCAGGGTATCCAGGACAACACGACTAATGCACCTGCGAAGAAAGTTCTAGAAGGCATGCTGAACGACTTCATGGATCTTCAGTATGGAAAAGAGACTCCTTACACTACTGGGAAGCAAGTAGTTCCTTCTGGTGCCAGTATTGGCGATGTAGATGACGCGATCGCGAATGATTCTACCGATAAGAAGTTCAAGGCAGTCTTTGAGACGATTTCTGAGAAGGAGAAGAGTGGTGACCGAACTCCTCAGAAGAACGACGGTTCCTGGGATCCTAAGCTCACCCCTATTTTGGTTCTGATCAGGCCTAACAACTAGTTATAATGTGTAATTCAAAATAGTATAAGGCTTCGTATGTCATCGTTTAACTCATGTACTAAATTTATGGGTTTTTGGCATTGGTCCAGCTGAGTCACTTTCTTTGGCGATGATGTTCTTCAAAGTCAAGTTAAAAGATTTTTGCAAATAATTTGCGAGCACTTTTAAAAGTCAAAATTATATTAGGTACTTAAGTTATTTTACTATACATATAAAATTACAAGCTTATTGTCAAATAATATATAGCAAGCCCATTAAAATATATGAGTTTGAAAAAAAAGAAGTCCTCTTTCTACTGGTGCAAGCAATCTGGTGCAACTTCGACATTTGAATGCAGGTTTCAGTTTATTTATTGAAATATAACTACAAATTAGGAGATTTGCAAATAAATATCGTTTTTAAAATGATGAATTTTATTATTTTAACTTTTTTAATGCTATTTAGCAATAAAGCATACAGCCCGCCTGATGGTAAAAGGTTAGCTACAGACACATCTACATACATCTGTAACACTAATGCTCTTCTATACTGAAGTTTGACAGCTTCTATGTTTGCACTTTTTTTTATGTTTTGGCTCCACACTTTTGTGTATTTAGCCAGTGTCAATTAATAATTTATCAAGTTAATGATATTTCACGCAAATATGTGTCAAGTCACAGTCGAAGTCATCAAGTCAAGTCATAGTATAGTCAAAGTCATACTCCTAGTAAAGTGGTGGCAACTTTGCTTGAAGCTTCTATGGAGTTTTGGAAACAACACGAAAAGAAACGTTTCACCATCATTATACCATTTTCCCGCACTCACGACTGTAATCCAGTACTTAACGAATAGAATGCCACCAATTTTATGCACAAACACTAAAAATAACACAAGTTTTGGAAAATAATACAATGCGGTGACGCAATCTTTTTCGCTTTCCCGCCAAAAGTCATGTTTGCACTTATTCCTCTGTAATATAGCCAAATGCATTGCAGTTGGTGTGTCACGGATAAGATAAATAAGTACGAATTTAGGAAGTATAATCTTTTTGTACTGACGGGCATAGCGTATCACATATATGCTATACTAGTTGCGCCCCACGGTTTCTCCTGCGGATAAAAGTATTTTAATTATTTGCTCATCCCAGGGGAACATTTCAATTTTCCGGGATAAAATGTAGCCTATATGTTAATCCAGTGTATGAGCTATCTTGGTACCGAATTTCATCTAAATACATTCAGCCATTAGAGCGTGAAGGAGTAACAAACATACACACATACAAAATTTCGCCTTTATAATATTAGTGCGATGGCAACATATATGTTTGATTGCAAAATCAAGTAACATGATCGCCTTGTATTGATGTTTCAGGATGACGTGCGCAGTGCAGTGTCACGCGAAACTCTATAGTTTAGAGTTCCGAGTGACACTGCAACTGATATGAGCAGCCGTGTCGCTCAATATCAGGCGACCGGTTAGGTCATCACGTCATTCCTTAACATAAACAAAAACTATTATACCACATAATTCACATACAGATACACTTTTCTGTTCCGGTTTGAAGGGCACTGCAGCTAGTAAAATTACTGGGCAATTGAGACTTTATGATCTGATCTCACAGTCGAGTAATCTTATTACTAGACTGCGCTGATGTCTCAGGATGATGTGCGTAGAGCAGTGTCACACAAAACTATATTATATAATAGGTCTTTACCTACCAATTTCATAGGTAAAGACCAATATTATGGACATCCGAGTGACATTGTTCTGTTATGGGCAGCCGTGTCGCTTAACAACAGGTGAACAACTAGCTCGTCATTCACTATCATAAAAATTATATATATAAAAACCATTTATTTGTCTATGTACATGTCCATACAAATGTCTCTATGAAGTTTATCTTCCACCCTGCACATTTGCAGAAAAATTTAACACGTGTATGATTAAAAGCAAAAGTGAGTACCTAATGTATGAAAGATACGAGTTATCTGATATAGAAATATGTATGAATGTTAAAACTATAAATTTCACGTGTTCCAATATCATGCTAATTAATTAATTTAATGCTATGCATAATTAAACATCCCCTACCTGCTTGCAAAATATTAAATTCGGAATGCGACCGCGATGCAATACAGCGAACCGCAACTTTAATGAGACACAATGCGGTCGCGTTTCAAAAACAGCGCTTATAAAGTAACAAACGCAAAGCATAAAAAACGATTTCAGACAGACTGGCTCGATAGCTCAGTTGGTAGTAACCCTACCTGCTGTGGGTTGTGGGTTCGATTCCCACCCAAAACAAACATTTCTGTAATGAACATATGTGTTTGTTTTGTGTCTGGGTGTTATATTGTATTCTATGTATGTATTTACAAACAAAAAAGTATCTAAGTACTGTATCAGTTATCTGGTTCCCATAGCACAAGTTTGGCTTAGTTTGGGGCTAAAGTCAAAGTCAAAGTCAAAAGATTTATTGCAAATAGGCTAATTTTAGCACTTTTACAAGTCAAAATTATACTAGGTACTTAAAATTAAGTTAGATAGCGTTAGATAGCGTTGTGTGAGATGTCCACAGATATTATTATTATTATTATTAAAGTCAAAGTGAAAAGTTTTATTACAAATAGGCTATTTTTAGCACTTTTACGTGTTAAAACTATACTAGGTACTTAAAATTAAGTTATTTTACTAAGCATATAAAATTACAAAGTGCTTATTGTCAAATATTATACAAGGTGGAATTTAATTTTAATTTTAATTTAATAAAAACGTTAAGTCCTTCAAAATAAAATGTTATTATTATAATATTGTTATTAGTAAGTCAATAAAGAAATTTCAAAAACAAATAAATCAATGTGCTGTGATAAACTTTGGGATTCCCAATATAGACTCTCAGTCACCATGGGCCCAGGGTTTCATCACCAAACTGCTCAAATATAAACCACTAACGATTACTATGCATACGCCACGACGCCAGCCCTCAGTAATTGAGTCCGTAAATCAACTGATAACTACATCTATGAAGTTATCAATAAACATAAACTATCTTCTAGGAATAAGGAAGTTTTTTATTTTATCAGCTTGTAACAAATTTATTGCAAATTAGTGTGGATTTAACTTAATCTAGAGGATTTCACCTAATCTATATCACTTTGATCTTGCGATTTAATAACTTAACTTTTGGGTTAAGACTTCGGCATAGTAGATTGAGCACTCATTGGGAACGCAGGTGAGGCTTATATTTAATTCCTAATTTATTCTAAATGGTTTACACTGTAACATTATAAACAGATAGGTAGATATGTGTTTATATTCATTACTTTACAGTCGATCAATAAATACTTAGGTACGTTATTTAAAGCGACAGGTCAAAATATTGACGATGCTTGAATGAAACTTTGGTCATTACAGCTCACTTATTAATAATAATAATAATATGTGTAGACATCTCACACAACGCCATCTAGCCCCAAACTAAGCAAAGCTTGTGCTATGGGAACCAGATAACTGATACAATACTTAGATAATTTTTTGTTTGTAAATACATACATAGAATACAATATGACACCCAGACACAGAACAAACACCTATGTTCATCACACAAATGTTTGTCCTGAGTGGGAATCGAACCCACAACCCACAGTTCATAAGGCAGGGCTACTACCAACTGAGCTATCGGGCCAGTCAAATATTAACAACTTATTATACCCAATTCAAGGATATTATGTGTTTATTAGTTTTTCATATATTATCCATCTGCGGCACATACCTACACTATGCCACTAAGTTTCCTTGCAAGAAAGTTTGTATCTAAATAGATTACATTTCCTATATAGACAAGATGAAATTCCTCATCCTCGCATTGTTCGTGGCCGTCGCCAGCGCCGCTCCACTCGAAGATGACAGCAACGGCCCCGTCGAGCTGATCGTCAACGGAGTGCCCGAAGGCCAGCCAATCGACCTCAGCGACATCGTGGATATTAAGCTTCAAGAGCACGTCAACGGTGAAGTCGCTGCTGCTACGAACCTTCTGCACCCTTACACCGCTGTCGGCATTGCTGAAGCCGCTGCTATAGAGAGCCCTGCCGCCGCTGTCCTCCCCAATGCTCCTCTACCCGAGGTTGCTGTGATCTCCGAGCCCGTGGTTCTCCCCGCCCCTGTTGCTCCTGAAGTGATTCCAGAGCCTGTGGTTCTTCCTGCTCCCGTTGCTCCTGAAGTGATTCCAGAGCCTGTGGTTCTTCCTGCTCCCGTTGCTCCTGAAGTGATTCCAGAGCCTGTGGTTCTTCCTGCCCCCGTTGCTCCTGAAGTGATTCCAGAGCCTGTTTTCCTGCCAGCCCTCGTTGCCCCTGAAGTTGTAATCCCCGAACCTGTAGTTCTCCCCGCCCCTGTTGCTCCTGAAGTCGTCATGCCCGTGGTTCCTGAACCCGTGGTCTTGCCTTCTCCCGTTGCCCCCGAGGTTGCCGAGCCTGTTCCTGCTTCTCTGCCCACTGGTGAAATCTTCAACGATGGTACTGTTTCCGTGACTGTCAACGCTCCTCAGGAAGCTGGAGTGTTCAGTTCAATCCAATCCTGGTTCAGCATGGTTCTGAACTATTTCAACGATGGCACCCAGACCACCCAGCAGATCGTTTAAACAGTATGACTCATTGTAATGTAACGTAATATAATATGTAAAGTATTCGTTCACGCCATCAATAAAATAAAGCATTTATTTTATTGAATTTTCCAAAAACCTAACCATGACATATAAAAAAAAATATTTTGTGATTGATTTTGTCACTATTTAAGTATAATATTATGTTTATTGTCTATTATTGCTGGTTTTCCTGTTGTAATAATAACCAGCCGCCACCATAACTCTCTACAGTGCTTTCCTTTATGTCATATATATCTTTTTGAATCACGGCTTCGAGCCGGAAAGTTTGCACCGTTCGTTACAGCTTTCAGACAGATCGCCCCATCGTGTTTATATATGCAAACAATGTAGGCATAGTGTAGGCGAAAACTCGAATATGTAACCGCGCACTGTCGTACATTCTGTGGCTTAACTTTAGTGTAAAACAGAACCTGGAGCTTGATAAATAGTATAATAATAAATAATGTAAGCGTGTCATACGGCTTAGACCAATGATTTTACTTTACAAGCAAAAGCATTTTAATATTGGCCGTTCAAGAATTTACAAGTCTTTGGAATAATCATATTTTTCGATACAGGTTAAGAAAAAATAAAATTTATAACAAACAACACAAACCAAAAATTCAGCAGATATTGTGCTTTAACATAACTCAATTTTAACGTTCAAAATCTAACGAAGAGCACCCGAGCCAAGTCACTGCCTAGATGCTAGCTTCATTATATGTTTATAGTTTAAAGTGGCAGGCAATGTAATAAAGTATTAAGCGTTGGTGGGATGCTCGAGCGGGCTTTGGCACATTCTCGGGTAAGTTTGGGTGGCAACTTCTGGTAAGTTAAGTTACTCAGGTCGTTAGGGTGGACTCAGCGTGAACGACCAAACTTGAATGATTGTAGGTCGACTATTATAAGTTTTACTGGCGTTTAGATGGATACGTACGCGCCCTGATTTATTGGATAGTTAGGAAGTGGCAATGTTTATTGTTTGTAGGCTGTTCAAACGAGTGGTTTCGTGGAACGTTACTACTGTATAAAATAATCATTAAAATGAAAGGATAATATTTATGTTTTCATGTTTAGTGTCGTGTTTAATAAACGAGTTTTTGTTTTATTAATTATGAAGTAAATTTACCGCAAATCGTTGTAATATCGATAATGCGTCGCGATGACATCTGAGGCCTATCGTCACGAATGTCCTAATAAATACAGCATAGCCAACCACAACAAGTATTTGCTCATAAAACAAATGAAGGAGTTGCCTTTGTTTGTTTTGTAATATGGAATACAAAAAACATTCATCGTGCCAAAATATTGCGGTATTTTTTTAGTAACAGTACTCAAAATGATTTTAGTGGTGCTAAACATACTAGGACTAGATAATAAAAATACTACCTACTACCAGCAAATTGTCAACACTTTGCATCTATGTTCGAGGCTCTGTAGCAGTCTCAAACAAAATCGTTACCTGAGCTTCTTGGCCTGATACTATTACTATTATTTACTGATATTTGGTACTACTATTTAGTGGCTCTAGTTTACGCTAGAAAATCTATTTAGCCTATTAACGAACTATTGTAAGGCCCAATCTTTCAGCTGTAAGCGTTAAACTACAAAAATCAGGCCAAGAAGCTCAGGTAACGATTTTGTTTGAGACTGCGACAGAGCCTCGAACATAGATGCAAAGTGTTGACAATTTGCTGGTCTTTTATCAAGTGCATTAGAGAGTGCGCACGTTGCATAACCTTGTTAAAATAAAAAAAGTTATTTGCTTCCACGTTTATTATGTCAACAGCCAAAGAGAGGAACATTTGGCGGCGTTTTTACTTCCCGATAAACATAATATTGGAGTCTGCGAATCTAGACAAACGTGCTACATCCTAGACCGCATCATCATTTACCAATAACTACTCCAAAAGATATTTTTTCAAACTGTAATATTATTATTTTTTTCTCAGTAGATGGCGCTGCTAACTCCGTAAGTTGGTTGTAAAATGATTGAAGGATTATCATTCGTCACGCTAGCCTAAAGCATGTCCCGGCTAGAGAGACGGATGGATGCGAGCAAATCCGCCATGATCCAATTTTTTCCTTAACATTATGAAATAGTCTGTTGATTACGGTAAGCAGGCAATACTGCTATTGATCATAAATCTTTATTTTCTCCAAAAGCTGTCATTTATAAACAATAAATAACATTACAGGACATTCGGCTTGTTCGACCGTGACCGCAGACAGCCATTAAGTACTTGCTCAAATCGGTTATGCCGTTTAAACGTGGTGTGGTTTCTAATACACGTACAATATGTGACGAGAAATGCATATTTTACGTCAAGGTATATTCCATGGTATCGAATCGAATTTGCAGATTCTTGAACAAGCACGTTTATTCACGATATTTTTTTCCATCGAAATAAGAACGAGTGCAAATTCCGCACATAGCTTGAAAGATAAAACTACACAAATGCACTTCAGACACGTTTGCATAGTTTTATCTTAAAAAGAGACTTAAAAGATACACAATGTTAAACGGTAACGCTTACCGTCCGGCAAACTGTCAGCTTGTCTATCCATTTTATATAAAGAAAGATCAATATATTTTCTACAATTTATTTTCTCTTTTAACACTCTTCGGGGTCCATGTTCTAGCTACTGCATGCAATAAAACGTTTAGTTATCAAATAGGTACTTACTTATTGTTACATTTATGTTAATGAATGACGTGACAAGCTAGTTGTTCACCTGATGTTAAGCGACACGTTTCGCGTGACACTGCACTGCGCCTGTCATTCTGAGACATCAGCACAGTCTAGTAATATAAGGTCATAAAGTCTCATTTGCTCGAATAATTTCACTAGCTACAGTGGTAGCTTGTGAAATTGTATTAAAAGTAAATAAATATAAATTATTCGAGCAAATGAGACAAGGACACTTCCTTCAAACCGGTAAACAGTAGTGCTTGGCAGCAGAATAACTAGCAAAGCAGTGGTGCCTACCTAAACGAAATATGCAGAAAAGTCCTACTCCTGAAATCTGCTCCAAAATTGACCAACGAAAATTAAAATACGGCTCAAGTCAGCCAGCTATTGTTAGTTGTCCTTATGGCTGGCTTTACCCGTTACTGTATAAACAGTAAAAAATCTCTATATTTCTATTGGATTATGTATAAAAATACACACATGAATTATTTGAAGTAACGACAGATGCATCGCATGTACTTATGCATTTTTAAATTGTATATATGTAAGTAATGCTGAAAACATCTTATCCCATTTCCTGCCGAATGATTGTTGATAATACTTGCCATGGGGGAGCCTGCAATTTCAAACTTTAGCCCTATTTCATATTTATTATATAGGGATAATGCTACCAGCACGTTGCGTATGCAACCGACTGGTAGTGGGCTGAAGCATTTGGCCTCTCTATAGGTCACCGCGGTTATCTAAATGTTAACTTTTTTAATTGGTAGTTTAGCTAGTAGTATTGTTATATTATTATAGTAAGGAAGAAGAAGAAAAGAAAATACATGTATTCAAGACATCACACATTACATATTTACAAATAGGCACTCATACAAGACATATCACACAAAAAAAAGAGAAACTAAATATATAATTTTACGTGACGTCCGATATTGGTCAGCATACAATTAAGGTCATGCCTGATTTCCAGTTATTAAGTAGTAGGTACGTAGTAAGTACTACGCTACTAATTACATTATGTACAATTTACATAGCAGTTAAAAGAATAAAGCCACTTTGACCAATAAAACTAAATTATATCCCGGTAGAATTATCAAAATCTATTTTAGTGCACGTCCACGCTATAAAAGGACCCTTCAAATGTCAAGTCACTATGTCTAGCTGTCTGGGTTGTCAGGACTGTCTACGATAAAAAGAATTTAATGCAGTGACACAATGGAACACAACCAGCGTCATTGTTTACTGATAAGTACAAGTATTTCAAGTTAAGAGTGAGGTATGTTCTAGGCAAGCATGTACCACCGTAGACTACCTTCATTTTCCATCAGGTCAGACTTTTTTTTCAGATAATTCAGTCCAATTTGTCGGTAACAGTAAGTCTTACAGCTATATTAGTAGAATAATAGAGCACACTCGTTATTTGTTTTATAATACTGTTATAAGAATATTGTAAGAAAACTTGTACTTTATAAATGAAATAAACAAGTTATAAAGAAACTTGAAGATTTCATACTGTCAGCATTGAAAACTCTACAGCCTCGGGTCACCAGCATATTATATTGTGGCCGTTTTAATACTTTTTTAAGAATCACAAAGTACAAGTAGACACGCACGGTGGTCGGTGGTCACGCGACGAGAACATGCGAGTGGTAATGTGGTCGATTAGCCCGCAGCGCCGGGTCACTGCTCACTGGCCTCACATCTCCACTTTGAGGGGTTAATATGGTACTTTCAACGCCCCCTCTACTAAAAAGTCAAGAAAAGCAAGTCTGTCGGTCTTTTACAGATTACACCACGGCGCACAAGAGCTGCATGATCTCATTCCCCCATCACCATTCCAATACCCAACTACTACACGCTCAGCTAAACGCCATCCCTTCGTGGTCAAAATACCACCCATTTGTACCAAGCGATTTGATTCGACGTTCTTAATTAAAACGGCTAAGAAATGGAATGCCCTGCCAGCGTCTGTGTTTCCGGCGAAATTTGACCCGGGCGTGTTCAAGAGAAGAGTGAATAGGAGCGTGGTCAAATGCTAGACCAGTTTGAAGTAAACATTTTCATTAAAAATTTGAATTTCAATAAAAAAGGTAGAGTTTAAATTTCCACTATCCCCTCTAGTGGAGATTCTTGAACATGCTGGTTTGCTTTACTGTTGTAATAGTGAGTCGAAATTCCGCACATTCCTTTAAAAATTGGTTGAGGTTGAGCTGGATTAGAACCAGGGTGCGTCGGCTTAATGTTGCAAGGTATGGATTTTGTAAACCTATTCCCATTAAATTTCTAATTTTAGATTTAGCGCACTACTGCATTATCGGCATAGTGATCAAACTCAGTATAGTTTAGTGATATTTTTTATCCGCTATCTGAACACTTACTACAATACATCAAAATATTCTTGCTTTAAAATGTAATATTTTCTTGTTAATCATAAGGTATTTAATTGATTTACGAATCACATCATCCAACGGAGCGATTACGTAATATGATTGTAATCAATTAAAACATAATTTGTATGTCTCTAACAGTTTCAATACACATGTTGCTATGGAATAAATTAAATTAGGAATAAAACGCCTGTTGCATTGCTATCAAAATAATGTATCGTGATATCCTTTGGCAAAAGTACTCAGTTTTTGTAGCATTACAACTCGTAGCATTGCGACGCTGCTGCGTAGACACGTAGCGCGCGCTACGCTAGGCGCGTAGATAAAGCGTAGCGTCACTTTTTAGGTAGGCCTGCCCCCGCCTAGTCATGAGCCTCGACCGGTATCTCCATTTCGAGCATGACATTTCAATTATTGCTTCACCGCTTTACGACTCCATTTTTAACTCAATAATGCGAGGAAGCGATCTCTCAAAGCGTTTATGTGTTTAATTTCCTTTTCGAAGCAACGCTTTTTTTGTAAATATTTATTTATTACACAAGATTTATTAGTAGCCGTTAAACACCGCCACGGTTTAATTTTGTTGGCGGTTATTCTTAATAGCTTCTCAGTTACATGGCAAACAATCAATAGTAACTTTTAATCGACTTTGCGACCTAGAAAACGACGTAATCGCGTTTTCGTCAGGGAACCGTTGACCGCATCGTATTCGATCGAGTTAAGTTTTTAGTTTGACGACGGCGTGTGTTTGGGCGTTTGGGGAATCGATAGGGCGTGCGGCCGTCGCGGCTGCAGGCGGCGGTACGATTATCGCGTCGGAGCGAGCGTGGATGTAGGGCAAGGAGCCGCGGCGCGGCGGCGCAGCGGTCGCGGCCCGGCCGGCAGTCCGCGCCGCGCCCCGCGCCGGACGCCCGTCTCTCCCGGCGACATGCGCCCGCCACCGCCCCCGTGACCCGCTCTCTCCACTCCGCTCCGCTCCCCGCTCCACGGAAGCGGACGCGCGCTACCCCGCGACCGCGACTATAACCTAAAGGTTACACCGAACATGATACCCGTACTTTATAAACGCGACAGGTGAGCACTTTTTCAAGTGAAACTTTAAAGTTTTAATGTGAAATCGATTGAACTTTGACCGTGTCCTGAGATCGATATACTACCGGTAAGTCGAGTTGTTGATACATTATTTATTACCGATATTTGGACAAGCAAGAGTCTCTAATAATAGATTTAAGATTAATTTTTGATGTGAAAAGGAAACATGAATGTTCTGGCATTAGAATATTTTATTTCTTGTGTGAAAGGTGGGGGTGCGTGCTCTTGGGCGGGTTGTGGGTACCTGATTGATGGGTAAAGAGTACGTGGGATACCTGGGTCTTCGCATCCTGACCTACTTCAATCAGATCGATCTCTGACGTGACACAAAGCTAAGCCGAGCGTGACTAATTACGAACTCTATATATATATTTATGTCTATCTCTCTATGTAATTCTAACCCATGTTTGAAAGGTCAGAAAGTCACATCGGCTGACCAACCCGAACTTCAACTAACTAATTGTGTAAGTTACTCTATACAAGGCGCTAAGCGATAAACTTTACTAATTCTACCAACTTCTAATCTGGGAGTAGTTAGCTTTCTATACAAGTGTACTTATATATACTAAAAAGAAATATTCTTTCAAGAAAGCAACGAATACATTACTTATGCAATTTCATTCATTCAAAATGCTCTTCTGCAGTGTTCTATCAAAGGCAACCCGGTTCTTTGACTCGGTATTGTGGAAGTAGGTGTATTTCGTGCGATGTTTGCTTCACGTTTCCTTCAATTTCCTTATGCCACATGCGGTCGGCTTTCGACAACGGCTGGGGCTCAAAATGAGATGGAATGTGATCGCTAAACGTATTCTTTCTGCGGCAGAAATGTCTATCTCTGTTTGCGAACTAGCTGCGTGAAAACCGGCTAGTTTTATCTTTTGTGTTTTGAAGTGACACATTTGAATGCAGTGGTGAAATATTCCAATAGGATTTTAGATATGCGGCTAGGCAGGCGTAGCGCTTACCAACAGTGCAGATCATATCTTTTCAATTGAGGATTAAGAAGAGTTGGAAGGGGGGAGCTTTTAAAGACTCTTTTAATTTCTGGATATATAGAACTTGCGTTTAGTTTTGTTATGATTAATGAAAATAGTCCAGTATAAAGCTAATTAAGAGCAACTGTCTTAATTAATTTTGATTAAGCTTCAATGTTCTGTGCCTTATCTTTTAATTAACTCAAAATTGAGAACGTTACATTATTCCACTCATCAAAAGCTTCAGAAGATTATGAATTATTCCCCCAAGGCACCACAAATAGAACTTCTTGATTAAATAAAGTAATCAGGTAATATGCGTTTAAAATGTTAAATTTTGAGTTTTATAATAGCTGCTGAAACAAGACCCTCACGAATTACCCGGTCAAATTTGGAGGTCCTAAACAAAGCCACTCGTACTTTATTTGTTACAACGCTATTTGAATATTTTAATTGTTAAAATTTTAAATATTTCGCTGCTTTGGTTTGTTTCAATTAAAACCACTAATTCTTTAATATGTGTTAATAACTGTAAATGTAAAGCACTGATGTAGAAAGTGTAAAATTTTTCAGAAACAAATAAAATATAAAAGTAGATACGTACAAAAGTACGTGGCTTTTGTAGTGGCTGATGTAATTATGTTTTGCTTATAGATTTTCATCATGGATATTGGAACGAAAAAACATATGGGGGAATGAACGGCAGCGGCAATCCTCAGAGCCTTATATTTATACTAAAGGCTTAGACTGTGACGAAAGATGAAAAATACCGAAAAACTTAAAAACGTGTATCTTATACTCTATATTTTGAAAGAATGAAACAAAAACATATATTTAACACTCGCTTACAAAACGCTCTCTCGCTTTGTAAGCGATTGTTACTCGCTTATAAATAAAAATTACAAGAATATACATACAACAAGAGAATACAATTAAATATAAAGAATACCTAGCTAAGAGTATATAATAAGAGAAGTAAAAGAGAAATAGAAGAGCAGATACAGCACGGAAAAAGTTTTCATAGAGTATCAGAAAAGAGTTCGTCACTACGCTAAACGTTTAAAAAAATATGTAGTGGGAGTTTTAATGTTAAAATTACGAGGTTGCTATTCACGTGTCGTTGTTTTATCCCACCTAGAGTGCCATCTACGAGAAAATTCAATTTCGCGATTGAAACTTGGTAGAGCGGTACTGTATGTATAAAACATAATCAAAAATTGTTTATTCACATGCTCCCCAAGGAGCACGAAAGTTAAAATGGCTGCCGCATTCGGTCCCAAGAATAAACCTAGCCAATTTCCATAACCATACAATTTCCCATGAACCGATGGTTATTTTACTACCGATAAATTGAGTACGTGGGCGGAACTAGGGCTTTAATACAGGGTCAGTAGAAAAAATAATTATTAAGTTTAATTTTACTTATCCGTGATTTTGATTTAGTTATTATATAAATGAGCAGTTTTTGCTAGCGTCATTCAACCACTTTAATACAAGAGTGTTCAAAATAAATGATGTCTTAAGTTGATATAGTAGATAGATAACCTCTTTTCTTTTACACACAAATAATACAATTTTACAAAGAATGACAGGAAGCTATGTAATAAAATCGTTATTAGAAGTGTGGAAAGTAAAAGAGGGTTTGGTTTGAAATTCTCATTTTATTTCAAAAATTAGACAGGAAAAATTGGAAGAGAAAGACCCTTCCTCCGTCCCATTTCCCCCTGGATACGTCCACGATAGAGTATAGCGTATTATGTCTGCAGTAAGACTGAGATAATATTATTCTATAATTCTTGAATATTGCAAACCTACTCACGTAATCATTCCCAGCCCTGCGTTGAATCTGGGCGTACTAAATTGGGTGTAGCAATACAACTTTATGTATTCGTACACGGATTGATTATCATGTGTTGTTTTATACAAGTAAATGTAGTAACAGATAAAGAAATACTTTCGTTTTACACGTACTTTTTTGTGTCAAATAATGAAATATTGGTGTTACCTATATATAAATATTCTTTTAGCGGAAGTTAAGTATTTCTATTATTATTTATTTACGTCTAAAAAATTTTGTCTGATAGCCTCTGTGGCGTGGTGGTGGAGCAGGTTGGCTCATACCCCGGAGGTGGCGGGTTTCATTCCCGTGACATGACAAGTATTTGTACAGAAAAAAAAGCGCAAATGCTTGTTTTGTGTCTGGGTGTTGTGGGACGATGGCCATTATCTAGGGACCCAGGAGTGGGTTCCTAGATACAGGGGATCTTAGTTAGGGACCAGGATCTATGTACGTGATCGGTGGGTCTTATTATTATTATTCATTATTACTGACACATGCTCAAAATATTTTTTTTATTATCAAGTGTACAATCTACCCAGGAAAATATTGCAACGATTATGACGAAAAAGTAGTTTAAAGTAAAGTATTTTATTAGTATTAGTTGGATGTTTAAACTTTGCTTAAGATATAAAAAACATAGATACATAAGTTAATGATTTATTGTAGTAATTAAAACAGAAGGAATTTTGCTTGTCAAAAAAGGTAAATTGTTTTATATTTTTGAAATAATAATTACTTTTTAAATCGTCAAGCAGACATGTGTTTAAATGGTTTTTTTTGACGTGAAAAGTGCCTTTATCAAAAACGTTTTTTGCCCGTTAAAAAGTGTTATTTTAATAAATGCCTACAATTCTAGCACGTTTCAGAGTGGCCAACAATTTCCTTGAATAATAACCGATTGTCCTTCAAATCTGTAACAATTGCATACATTACTGTTAAAATACAAAATATAAATACAAATGTATTGAATAAACTACCACAAAAGAGCTACGTTTCATCAACCGTGTAATCGACACGTCAATCATTAATTAAAGTACAGCACGAAAATATATTTCCATCGAATAACGCTTATTAATTTAATAATCTGTTAACTTGATCCCGAAGCCTCGTACAGATTGTTTATTGCAACGTATTTGTACGATTGTGTTTCACTGGTTCCAAATATCGAATATTGCTTCTCGTCTACAGCGAAATTTCGTGGAAATTATTAAACAGTTCCAGTGGAAAATTTTGCTATATTAGTCCTTACATTGCTGTGGTGTGATTGGTTTGTTATGAATTGATTTATCTGACACTATACAGTAATGGTGAAACTTATTCTGTTACCCATATAAAACGTTGCCTATGTTTCTGTTTGTTTTTAGTTTGTATTGTGGCTGTCACTCCACCAAAACAGCACCGATTTGGATGAAATCTTTGCCGACTGATTATTAATACTATTAATACTACAGATATCAACGGATAGAATGACTATTCGTCACTGGGGTACTTTTTTATCTAGAAAAGATAAAAGCTCTTTTGGGAATAAGTAAATAGCGGGTGAAACAGCAGGGCATCTCTATCTATCTATCGGGGGTTCTCTTTTTTAAATGCTATATGCTTTTTTTTTAAATGCTATCGGCAGCAAAAGGCATATGACCCACCTGATGGGAAGAGATCACTAGTCTATAGACATCTACATATATACATAACACTAGACGTGCCAGTAATGCGTTGCAAACCTTGTGATAATACTTTTCTCCCACCTTTTGAAATGCTACAAAATGCTACATGAAATGTTGTAGTTCGACACAAAATGCGTATAAACTGATTCGTATGCCACACAACCTATTTATTTCGCCAATTTTGATTGACAAACTAATGCACGTGATCCTTGACTTACTGATGCTAAACCGAGACTCGGTTGACTTGACTTGGATGAAGGAACGGCTCTTCACTCTCTGGCATAAAGTCCTGGCTTCATTAACATTCATTAATCTTGCGCTCTCGCTGGTTACGTGTGCTGCATATTTTATCTCAGCATAATGCTATGTTATAAGTTGAAATTGCTGTTTAGTTTGACTTCAGAGCGTGTTTCAAAACACCGATAAAAATGTTATTCTGTTTCTGGTAAATAATAATAAGAATAATAATGGTTTCTCACTCTATAACCCTAACAACCTGTACCTTGCACCCTGCCTTAATGTCAACGAGACTCTATGGAGTATAGGTATTTTAATACATTGTGTTTTTGTTATTCAGTTAGTTCTTCCGCGGGCAGATGTAACTGCGGAGCGTCTTGTTTGTACGTTTTATATAAAGGTCAAGGAAGACGTGGGCATGACGTCACGTAGTCAAAGCATTTGTATAGAGTAAAAGAAACCGAAATATTAATTAGAATTTTCTTTTCGACTATCATGAACAGGCTCAATTGAACCAATGACGATTGATTTAGTCGATTGTTAGTTCAATCAGAATAGAACTCTGTTTACAGAAACACAGGAAACGGTCACTCATTGGGTTAATGGGACACAATTAGATATGTTAATGAAATGGTGCGTTTTAAATAAACAATCGCAATGCATACATGCCTAATAATTGTCAGAATTCATAGCTGTTTAATCCCGTGTCACATAGCCTTCAGCCAACGATCGCTTACTTAACCTTGACATTTTAATCTATTAGTAAGGGTTATGAACCATTATCACTACATGGTAAAGAAACCTATTTTGAAATCAATAGAAACGTTGAACGCTGAAAAAAATTAGATATTAAAAGTTAAGCTATCCTTTTGGAGCTTATTTGAACCCATGGGAATACTTAACTTAGTAAGTAATTATAGTGAGTTTATTAAAGGCATGACTATTACATTTGTTTTGTGTATGTAAAATATATTATTTTAAGAAAAAAATTAAAGTATAATGCACTGTAGCTAATAAAACCACTGGGTAAATGACGCAAATAGATTTTTTTTATTAGGATTCAGCGAGTGGCATGCTACTGTTATGAGCGACGGTGACGTTCAAATTTTTATTTACAATAAAAAAAACCACGGGTGTGATAAGGGAATTTTGATTGCAATACAACAAGAGACATTTAATTCGTAATTTGAAAATTTCCATATGCACTGAGTATTGAAACTGTCAAATTACAAATTTGTTTTTTTTTTGTTTACAATCAAGTTACGTGATCGCCTAGCCAGTCTAAGAATGATTTCATTCTATCGGTCAAGATATGGGTAGTTTCGATTTGATAGGACAACTTTCGTGCTGATAAAATCTAATAGTGTAGGGAGCTAGCCCCATTGATTAACAGTAAGAGCAGTAACAGCTTGTAGCACTATTAGATGGAATAAAATAAGTAATATCGGTTTACTACCGGCTCGCGACCATATTCATCTATACTAGGGGTGCAAATGCAGTCTACATTTTAATTCACTAATAATATGGCCTCTGTGGTGTGGTGGTTGAGCAGGTCGACTCAACACGGAGGTGGTGGGTTCGATTCCTGTGACAGGATAAGTATTTGTGCACATAAAAAGTGCGTAAATGCTTTTCTGAGTCTGAGTGTTGTGGGACCATGGCCCTTGTAGTTCCTAGGTCTCCTCCCCTAAGTACAGGAAATCCTAGTTAGAGTCCAGGATCTGTGTATGTGATCATTGCGTTGTTTATTTATTATTGTTGTTATTAAAAAACAAAAGAGTCCTGTTTCTGCCACTAGACACAAAAATAAAAAGGAAAAGAAAATCACTTGTCCTGCGATAATTCCAACTGCAAATATGAATTAATGGTTTTTAAGTTTTTCCTAGTAAGTAATTGACAATGGAATTTTTGGACGCATCACAGGTTATATATAACGGGCTACCAAACGTCTATGTCTGCGGTAGACAGCATAGACAAAAGTCTATGTCTGCGGTAGATAGGTCGACCACGGTCGACGTGTTGGCAGCCCTGATCAATACTTATATTTATTGGTCGTAAAGTTGTTAATAACGCGGCTGATGCGCGTTAACGAAACATTTCATTTAATGTTATCCTAATCATCGTTTATTTTCTACTAGGTGGTAGGACTTTTCTGCAAAGTTTGCCTAGGTAGGTACCACTGCTTTGCCAGTTATTCTGCCGCCTAGCAGTAGTGTGCAAGTACTACTAAACACATTTCAGTTTTATAGGGCACTGTAGCTAGTGAAATTACTGGGCAATTGAGATTTTATGATACACGAGGCGATCATGTAACTTGAATGCAACCGATAGAAACACAAATTTGTATGGATTTGACAGTTTCAATAAGCAGTGTATATGCATAATTATGGAAATTTTCAAATTAGGAATGGAATTTTTGCTGTTGTATTACAATCAAAGATCCGCGATCCCCTCCTGAGCTGATCGAGGAGTTATTTTATTACTAGACTGTGCTGATGTCTCAGGATGATGTGCGCAGTGCAATGTCACGCGAAACTTTATATTTTAGGTTTCCTAGTGACACTGTACTGTTATGGGCGGCCGTGTCGCTTAACATCAAGTAAACGACTAGCTCGTCACATCATTCATTAACATAAAAAAACATCATTTTCACATTTCACCAAGATTTTAATGTATATGAAGTCGGTAGTTTTCGATTCGCCACTTCGATGGATTTTCACTGTTCAAACAACAATAAAAAATGGAAAAGTTGAGAGGTTTTTCTACCAGCAAAAAAATAATCAAGAAAATCGGCTCAGAATTTGAGTGTTCATTTTATTTATATTATTATCTTGTTCAAGGAAACATTTAAACGGGAATATCGTGACTAGCCTAAAATTTTGCGAATACCGTACCGTTTTGTGAGTTTTAAAGGAATTCGCAACTTCAACACAATTACAACAACACGACTCCACAATTACAATTTACAATTTACATCATTGTATTTTGTCTTATTCTTCCTGATGTAAATGTCACCATATAATAAGCTATAATTAAATAAAAATTTAAAAACCACATACACAAAATATTTAAAAAAAATCGTAATTTGGTGATGGCAGCCATCTTGGATTTGAAATTTATCATATTGTTAGAATATTTCAAGTCAAGCCCTTTCATTTGATACCCATATTGAGGGAGTTCTGAAAAAATATGAAATAAAAAAATGAAATGAAATATGAAAAATAATAAAAATCAATCAAAACATTGACGCATAATGATTTAGATATTAAGCGTGATATGAGTAGAAAATACCTCATAAAACATTTAGGTTACGCGTAGAATCGACCTAAAATCAATAAATTTTATAGAAAACGGCTTACGATGTTTAAATATTTACACAAGGCGCCTCGCATCCTTGGAAATGTTTCTACAAGAAAACTTTGTCTTATTTCGTGCGGATCCCAATCCAGAAGCTTGCAGGTACTTGACACCCTTGGGACACAATGATGCATAGTTCAACAGTTGTTTTATAGCTCACCCGCCGAAGTGTATTGGAATCGACCGAATAACAATACAAAAAACTACACTGAAATCTATTTGCTGACCGTATTTTTAATTTCATTGTTAATTTTTTTTTAATGTGTGGACATTTCACACAGCGCCATCTAGCCGCAAACTAAGCAAAGCTTGCACTATGGAAACCAGATAACTAATACAATACTTAGATACTTTTTGTTAAATACATACATAGGATACAATATAACACCCAGACACGGAACAAACATCGATGTTCATCACACAAATGTTTGTCCGGGGTGGGAATCGAACCCACAACCTGCAGTTCAGAAGGCAGGGTTACTACCAACTGAGCTATCAGGCCAGTCAAAATCGTATGGTTGCATAGAGCATTAATAATGTTAAATAGTTTATTCCGAACTAGCTGAGAAATCCCAACTTTTAAAGGTGGCTCCACACCATCCAATCTGCCCTCCAAACTGATCTGCCACGCGATCTGCTTCGTCTGATTAAGTTGACAAATTGTGTGACAGATTGTATGGTGTGTAGACTCTACACAGCACTCTACACTGTAGAGTACTTCAAATATTACGCACATTCGAACGCACACAAAAACCAATAAAATTAGGCAGCCATGTTCATAAACGGTTTCAGTGACGTAGCAGAATTATATATTTTAAGATAGGATTTTGAATTGTTGATACTTTTGGTGGTATTTATTAACTGTCCTCCATTTTGGAAATAGTTTTTTTATAAATGCAACTTTTTCAGTAGTGACAATTTGTTAATGTAGGTTTTAGTTAAATTATCTTTTTTAAAGGGAGATTTTTATAGTTGTAGATAACTAGGTACATTTACCTGAAGAGACCTTGATTTTCCAAGTGATAGTTAGCAGTGTTGAGTGGGGCTTTGTGAGCCTAATTCTATCTTTAGCTTCTGTAATTTAGCTAAATAATAAGTGCTAACTTCACATCAGATTGACCGGTATACTTAGTGAAATAATAAAATATTAATAATAATAATAATAACGCCCAACTATCACATACATAGGATCCTGGAACCTAATTAGGATTCCCTGTGACTAGTGACCCAGGAACTACGAGGACCATGGTTCCACAACACCCAGATTCAGAACAAGTATTTGCTCTTTTTTTTCTGTACACGAATACTTGTCTTGCCGCGGGAATCGAACACACTGCCTCCAGGTTCTGAGCCGACCTGCTCAACCACTATACCACAAAGGCTGTCAATTATTTCAACTATTTTAACTATTTCAATTTTGCGACGATCCCTTACTGGTGGGTCAAACCTTAATAAAAATAAAATATATCGGTATCATCAGTGGATCGTTCCAGCGGAACGAACCGGAATAGACCAGTTTATATTAGTAAATACTCTGTAAAACAGGAAAAAAAAAATGAAACATGAATGTAAATAATTACATTGATGCCCTATTTTTAATTTGCTTTAATAGTAATGTAAACAATGTCTACATAAAAGTCGTGTCTACATAATTTACATCTCTAGGTGCTGCAATAAACCGTTTACTAACGCGTTAAACATACCAACTTCCTTATATTTCATCCGAAAATCTTACTACACATCTGTTTTTCATCATTACGGATAAGCTTAGCTAAAAACACACCCTAAACTCACAAAATGCTTACGTGGTTTTGTGAAAAAATATGTTACGTCGACAAGAAATTAAATAAAAAGCGTTCCAATAAATCGGCTACAGGAAAATTCACATGTACACAATAAATGTACAGCAATTTCAACAGCTTTAAATAAAAAGAAACAAGGAAACTCAAAGCGGCTTTATAACAAGGATTTGGGAAGAATTGTGTGAACAATGAAGTTCATCTTTTTGTTGGGCAGTTTATACCCGTCATGGACGCTAAAGGGCATAGGTCGCTCCGCTGTGATGAAGCGGACACACCATCATGAAGTGAGTATTCAAGACTTCAGTTGTTTCTTCATTTATTTCTTTTTTTGATACCTTAAATATGATCAAGGTAAGATAGCCGGTAGTTTTAAAGTAATTGATCATTAAATACATTGATCATCTTTAATGTGTGTAAAAATTAGTTTGATAGTTTTTGTTGAATGTCAAAGTTTTATTGATATTTTTCCGAAACTGGCAATATTTAATACAGTCGTGTTCTGTGACTTTGTTGTGAGACCATGGTCCTCGTAGTTCCTGGGTCTCTAAACACAGGGAATCCTAGTTAGGGTCCAGGATCTATGTATGTGATCGTTGAGCTGTTATTATTATTATTTTATAACTGCCAATACCGGTCAAAGATTGATGGTCAGGAAAACCTCGTATTTGTTCAAACCTTAGTTACTGTCTCTCTTTGCGGTAGACGGGTTCATTTGTTATCCTTGAAGGCTTATTTTAGAGGAATGAAGGCGCATACTAGGGAACGGTTACAAAACAAGACTAATGAGGATTATCATTAACAAGTAACCAAAATACTATTAGAAATGTTTGATATCAAACATCTCATTTTAAATCACCTATTTTGTTGATGATGACAATAGCGATGAGCGAAAAAAAAACAAGTGCGCTTTAGACCACACGAATGAAGTAAAACTTCTTTAGTTTAGCTCCATCTATCGGCCGGTATAACTTTGTTTAATGCTAATATCACCATCTTGACCAACAATAAAAGTCATTTTATCGGACATACCAACATTGTAATACAAATTTTAAACTTTGTTATGTTGACAATAGAGATCTACGTGAACCAACAAATTTCAATTTCCGTTCGCCTCGTTACGAATTTACCAGCTTAATCTTCAATTCAAGAGTGCATAAAGATTTTTATTTTAAAAAAATTAACTTAACCATGAGATAGGACCTATATCTAAAGGACTCTTTAATCCATATTTTACCCGTATTCCCTCCCGCTCTCCGATTTTTGTTAATAAATTCCAAATTGACTAAAATATTTAGAAGTAAAATCCATACAAACAAATACTCAAACATTCAAGAAAGGTCCCTTTTTACTGGTCGATAGACGATTGTAAAAGTTAGTCCAAACGTATTTAGCACAATCACAATGGCATTATTAACCTGTCCACGTAATTTTCTTTTCGCTTTTAATCTATCGCTTATTAAAGCGTCAAGCGCGAAGTCAATCGTAGCTTTCGAAACACCGTGTAATAGAGCGAATAACTACAGCCATGTTTGTTTTGTATATTCATATTTAACACTGCTGTACGTACAGTGATGGACTTAGGAATGTGTGGCTTTAGGGCTCATTCATATAGCGCCGGCTCTAGACCCGGTGTCCGAGGCGGCACTAATAGGTATGGCTGCTAGCCTCCGGTGGGTGTCGTGTGAATGAGTCCTTATAATCACATCACACTAATATTATAAAGGCGAATGTTTGTGTGTGTGTATGTGTGTTTGTGTGTATGTGTGTATGTTTGTTACTCCTTCACGCTCAAACGGCTGCATGGATTTGGATGAAATTAAGTACCAAGATAGCTTATACACTGGATTAACATATAGGCTAATTTTACCCCGGAAAAGTGATATTATCCCGTGGGATGAGCAAATATTTAAAATACTTTTTATCCACGGGTGAAACCGCGGGGTGCAACTAGTAATAATAATAATAACGCCCAACGATTACATACATAGATCCTGAACCCTAACTAGGATTTTTCTGTATCTAGAGACCCAGGAACTTTAATCCAAAGATGCTAAAACTAAAATTAAAAACCGTACTGTGTGAAAACCTAATCCAAGAAGTCACTACTTGAATGCAAGCAATGGGTAATTGCTTTAGCTTTTTGCTTTTGCATTTATTAATTGGTGATATTGAGAAAAAAGAAAAGCCAATGTGTTTCCGGCGAAATATGACCCGCGCTTCTAGAGAAGAGTGAATAGGTATTTACTTGGCTAGCATGCTACACCTTCGATCGCTTCGTCACTTCCCATCAGGTGAGAGCGTGGTCAAAGCTAGATAAGTTTGAAGTAAAAGAAACAATCTTCACCTATAAATTCTTATCACTTTCGTACAAATAAATAGATACAAACTACGTACAGAGTTTCGTAGACTGGTTGTTTACGCCGCTTGGGCGGCTGAGTTATCAAGTCCGGCCCTTGTACAAAAAGCGGGAATGACATCGAGCCAGCGGAAGCCGCCGCCGGCGCTGTTTCCATTCGTAATTAAGTTTTTGCTTAAGCCGAAACGCGATGCTTTGGTACTACGCGACATCCGGCAGCGGCATTTTTGTCAAAGGTTTTGAGCGGGCTTTATTTTTGGTGACTATTTTGTTGATCTGATTATTTACAGTTCTATTATAAGTGTCTAATAATAGATTTACAAGAATTCAATTGTGCTATTGACCGATATTGGTCTCGCGCTGCTTAACCCAATAGTGTACAGTCAGCGATATCACTCCTAGCCGAAAAGTTAATAAGTATGATTTTATCTTCAAAGGAGAGTATTAGCGTCAATTTACTTTTTCACTTTCGTAGAAGATTATGAGACTCTCCAAAAGGGGGTTATAAGAAGAGTCTCAAGAGTAAGGAATGTCAATAGAGACGAATACAACTATTTGGTTTGACCTAACTTTATTCTTATAGATAGATTAGAATCTAACCATTAAACAACGACAAAAAGATTAATATAAGACTCATACAAACCTCCTTTCGAACGCCCAACGATCAACGATCCTGGACCCTAACTACCCTGTATCTAAGGACCCAAGAACTACTAGGGCCATAGTCCCAAAACACCCAGAATTGGTAATTTTTTCAACAAGCACTTTTTTCTGTGCACAAATACTTGTCTTGTCGTGAGAATGAAACCCACCACCCTCGGGTTATGAGCCAAACGGCTCAACCTGGTACCACAGCGACTATCAGATGGTCACATGTTTCCAAACTTTGATTTTTGTACATGCCTCTGTAGCGTATGTACCCAACCTACAATAGTTTAGCCGAAGTAGTATAAGTTGGTACTAATCTATGTATCGTTCATCACGTAGAAGCCGAAAAATACTTGTGCACCACAACAGCTTTTTTCATTTCCAACATGGCCCATAATGTACCATAGGTGTTCCCTTTCACATAACAAAGCCTTTACACCATTTTCCTTCACCGTTGCGACCTTCACCACAATTTTTTTTTTATTGTTAGATCGGCTTGCGTTTGACCACTATCGCACCTGATGGTAAGTAACGATGCGGTCTAGGATGTAGCACGCTTGCCTAGAAGATACCTGTTCACTCTCGATTTGATGACCCCAAGGTTGTAGTTGTCGGGAAATACAGACCGGTAAAGCGTTCTTTGGCTGTTCGCATGATAAATGTAGAGCCAAATCGCTTTGTTCGCACATGGGGGATATTGACCATGTAACGGTGGCGTTTTTTCGTACATCTGGTTGTTCGATGGTGGAAAGGGATTACACACACTTCTAAAATAAAAACACTGTAGATGCCCCTAAAACTGGCTTAGGGTATTTCAATTTTCAATCTCATTTTAAAATATAAGCACAAAATTGTTTTCGGAGACCTACTCGTGTAATACCTACGTCATTTATTAACGCGTTCTCCCCGCGTAATGGAAAGTGTTTAGGGTGCCCATCATTTTGTAATGAAAACGGGGAGACTCGACACTATATCAAAATGTATATCTCACACGGACGAGTACGCTTACTTATAATATATTATGATTTATAGAACGAGTGGTTACAGAGTGAAGCTGTTGGTTTGATTGATGGCGTATCACACGATATAACTCAGTGATAAATTTTCTTGAACATTTGCTCCTGCCCGCGTCGTTTATCGTGATAGAAATATTTTATACCATTCTCTAGGTATCGAGGTATCACACTAATATTACAAAGGCGAAATTTTGTATGTGTGTTTGTGTGTATGCGTGTATGTTTGTTACTCCTTCACGCTCAAATGGCTGAATGGATTTGGATGAAATTCGGTACCAAGATAGCTCATACACTGGATTAACATATAGGCTACATTTTATCCTGGAAAAGTGAAATTTTCCCGTGGGATGAGCAGATAATTAAAATACTTTTTATCCGCGGGTGAAACCGCAGGGCGCCACTAGTAAAATAATAAAAATAATAATAAAGCCCAACGATCACATACATAGATCCTGGATTCTTACTAGGATTCTCTGTGTTTAGGGACCCAGAAACTACGAGGACCATGGTCCCACAGCACCCAGACTTAGAACAAGTAATTGCGTTTTTTTTCTGTGCACAAATACTAGTGATGTATATGTAAGCGCCTCTGCATCTATACGTATACCTACTACGCTTATTGTCAACTGGTAGATGTGTCTGGATTAGTAATGAAGTGCTCGGGTAGCTAACTGGCTGTTTTATTTTGCTCCGCGACTACCGACAATGCAACTAGTCTTTGGTCTTTTCATAGAACTAGAACTATAACAAAAACTATGAACTCTTTAGCAGTTTAGGCATGAGGTACCTAGAAGCAGATAGGGAGTAACTTTTGAATTATCAATATTATCATGGAATCAATCAAGCTTACAATTGAAGGGTTGAGAATAAAAAGGGTTTATCTGTCAAATTGATAGTTTCGTAAAAATTTACTTTAAACTTCAACGGCGTTATTTTAATGTAGAGTGCTTATAAGGTAATAGAAAAGGTTTATGTAAGTTTCAGTTGCTTGAAAATATTTTAATTTTAATTTTAAAATACTAAATATAGTACCAATTCATACAATTACTGTAAAAGTATAATAAAAATAAAATAAATATAATAATGTTTTTATGCTAAGCGTATTCCTGTGACAGATTAACTGTTTTTAGACTCAAAATCTCGAGATTTAAGCTTCATTTCGGTATTTTGAGCATGTATTATTGTAGATAATTTCACGCTGGGGCTTGGGATATGTCTTTATAGATGCAAAAAGTCCAAGTATTAATTAAACCCATTCGCATCCGTTGACTGAATCAATAAAAAAATCGATTGTATTTAAAGGACAAGCTCATTATAATATAGAAATATGATTTTGTTCAGTACATGGTGTACATAGTCTAAATATAAATCGGGTTGTATTGAAGTAAAATTTAAACAGACGAAGCATAGTACTATCTGTTTATGACCTCTTATAGTATATGTAAATACTCCTAGTATAAATACTAGTTGCGCCCCGCGGTTTTACCCGCGGATAAAAAGTATTTTAATTATTTGCATAGTAAACATACACACACAAACTTTCGCCTTTATAATATTAGTGTGACTACTACTCACAGTACCCTAAAATGTTAAAGTAAAAAAACAGTGTTGCAGAACGGCCTGTGGCATTGCGTTATATACACACCGGCACAATTAGCGGAACACAAAAAAACATCGAGAACATCGTCATTGGGATTTGAACGAATGGCAGCAGGTTCTCTTTACTGATGAGTGCAGAGTTCTTTTAAAACAGATCGATGAGAGACAGCGAATATGGAGACGCAAAGGAGAACTCCACATACAGTCTAATTTTGAACACACAGTGGCTTATGGTGGCGGCTCGATTATGGTTTGGGGAGGGATATGTTTGGGAGCTCGCACGGAGTTAGTGATAGTCACTGGAGGGACCATGACAGCAGATCGATACATCAGAGACATTTTAGAAGAACATGTCATGTCCATTTGCCCCATTTATTGGTGACGACTTTATTCTAATGCAAGATAATGCTCGTGCTCATAGTGCACAATCAGTACAGGCATATCTGAGCCACGTAGGTATACCGGTGATGCAGTGGCCAGCAAATTCCCCCGGTATGAATCCGATAGAGCATGTCTGGGACTTGCTAAAAAGAAGGGTTAAATCCAGAATGCCACCCCCCAACAATCTGAATGAACTTGGAAACGCATTACTTGAGGAGTGGGAGCGGTTGCCTCAAGAAATCATCGATAACATAATCTGTAGCATGCCCAGACGAATGGAAACCGTAATCAGAGCAAGAGGGGGAAACACTCGTTATTAATTTTGCTTTAATTTTATTGTTAAATCATTTAATGCTTACTTTTTCTAATTTTTTGTAATGGTTCATAATCATCTAAAAATTTCACTTATTTCAAATTTCTTTATTTTTCAATAAAAAATAACGAAGACTTTTCAAAGTCGTTGTTAAAAGATGTTAATCAATTTGTTATTTTGTGTCTAATTACATTTTCGTCAAATATATGCGTTATTATCTCATAGTCTCACTTTTTTTTCTGTTCCGCTAATTGTGCCGGTGTGTATATAAGCAAACAGTCTGTGAGTTTTGGCGAGAAAACGAGAAAGATTGCTTCACCGCATTGTATTATTTTCCAAAACTCGTGTTATTTTCAGTGTTTGTGCATAAACTTGGTGACGTTATATTCGTTAAAGCTGGATTACAGGACACTCATGAGGAAAACTGGTGTGATGATGGTGAAACGTTTTAACTTAAAACTTGTCTAACATTTGACCACGCTCTCAGCTGATGAGAAGTGACGATGCGATCGAAAATGTAGCAGGCTAGCCAAGTAAAACATCTCTTCCACGTTTCATTTCATGTTTCCAAAACTCCATAGAAGCTTCTGATAAAGTTGCCACCGCTTTACTAGGAGTATGACTAGACTATGACTTGACTGGATGACTTGTACTGTGACTTGACACATATAAATATGCGTGAAATATCATTAACTTGAGAAATTATTAATTACTTGACACTGGCTAAATACACAAAAGAGTGGAGCGAAAACAACAAAAAAAAGCTCTATAGCGGTACAGTATCTGCTACTGAACCTAAGGGTAGTTTTAGCTCTAATAAATTACTTTCGCCTAAGTTCAATTATATAAGTTTCACATTAAGGCAGATCTGCGCCATTAAGGATGTATGAATGCGGTCCCTAAAGTAATCACGCGTAACGGTACGAGATAGATGGAGTCTACACTCGCCGCCCATCAGGTTGATACCTACGTGGAGCTTATAATTTATACATGCATACACTCTATTTTGTAATAATAAACCTATAGGAAACATCGTCGAAAGAAAAACGAGTATTTTTTAGACCACACGACTGAAGTAAAACTTCTTTAGTTTAGCTCCATCTATCGGCTGATATAACTTTGTTTTTGCTTTGTTCTTTTTGTTGTGTTTTGGCTCTACACTTTTGTGTATTTAGCCAGTGTCAAGTGATTGATAGTTTATCATATTGCTCGTAGGCTCGAAGGTTTATGAAGGTAATGATATAAGTAAGAGTCAAGTCATAGTCTAGTCTAGTCAAGTCATACTCCTAGTAAAGTGGTGGCAACTTTACCAGAAGCTTCTATGGAGTTTTGGAAACAATACGACAAAAAGCGTTTCACCATCATTATACCACTTTCCCACACTCACGCCTGTAATTCAGCACTTAACGAACAAAATACCACCAATTGCACAAACACTGAAAATACCACAAGTTTTAGAAAATAATATAATGTGGTAACGTGATCTTTTTCGTTTTCCCGCCAAAAACTATTTTGCTTTGTTTATTGTTAATGTCGCCATCTTGACAATTATTGTAAATTGACATTTTACCGGACATACCAACATAATAATACAAATTTTTAACTTTGTTATGTTGACAATGGAGATCTACGTGAACCAACTTCAACTTTCCTTTGCCATTCACCAGCTTACTCCCCAGTCAAGCGTGCTTAAAGAAGTTTTACTTCAAAAAAGACTTGTAATTAATTTCGAATAATTTGAATCACGAGTGGAATTTAACCCGTGTTCATCCATCGGTAGAGCTGGGATATGATTTAAATCAAAATTCGTCCAAATCTATCCTTCGTATTTAATAACCAAGTTACCCTACTCTAGAACCTTCATCAGAATCATTACTTTACACTGAAAAACACTTTATTATTTTTTTATAACAAAGACTGACAAATCAGCTGACCGACTGATGGTGAGCAGTTACCGTCGCCTATAGACACCTGCAACATCAGGGGCGCTGCCGATACGTCACCTACCTTTTAAGAATTTTATCTCATTGGCAAGCGTGCTCCACCTTAGACAGCTTCGTCAATTACCATCAGGTGAGTGGTTGTCAAACGCATGCCCATTTTACCAACAAAAAAAAAGACTATTTACCCGTCGTTTGAAGTACCCCATGTTGTAGCTCAGCGGAATCACTTCAAAGGGTAGCTCATTCCACGTCTTGCAGGTATGTGGCAGAAATGATCTCGAGAAATGGACTGTGCGAGATTTCCACGAGCCCGCGAGATGTGGATGAGCTTTTTGCAGTAACGAGCTGTGCGATTATAAAAACCGCGATGCTGGGATTAGGTTGAATTGCTCTTCAGACTTTGTAGAACACGCAGAAAGAACCGATATGGCTTAAACTCAGTGGTTCTAAATAATTTTTATTTCGGATCATTCAATTCTTTGATTTATTTAAATTACAATGTCATTTCAAACTTCAATACTTTTGTGGTAATAAGTTCTATATGCTTTGTACTGATAGTCTTATAATACTTATCTACATTGGTACGTATGTCTATGTCTACGGTATATAGTACTATAGTGGTTTGTAGTACCTATGCAATTTTTTATTAAAATTGTACGTATCTATGTAAAGAATTTACTTGTACTTATAGGTCTACCTGAGCAAAAAATATTTAAACTTTTGTTTTAAGATGGCAAGAAATAAATAATCACTGAAGCGGCAGAAAGCTTATGGTGACTTTAAAACCTCTCCCTTTCCTTATAATCCAGATACCTCGCCTCTGGCAAACATCTACGTATCGGGGTAAAGCGGGGCGAACCGGGGCAAACCGGGGCATGTTTAAGACGGTCGCATCTCAAAGGGATGAATACCTACGCCCACACTCAGCCCTCATTCGCCCTATTCACTGCAAAGAAAGCGATGATTGCCTTCAGTGGGAAACACCTTGTTCGGTAGGTTGTTTGGCTTTATACTTGTTAGCCTTTGGTCACAGATTACACGATAGTTAAGTAAGTTACGGTCCAAATTATCTTCTGACCCAGTTTCTTGATATATTTATGTAAATAACTTAACGCTGAAATGGGACAAAAATATTCTGAAACCTGATTTCTTTTGAATGCAAATGAACTGAAAGACCGAGGTTTTTAAGTCAAAATAATAAATCTGATTTGCAAGCTAATAATTCATTATCAGCACAACGTTTTCAGTGCTGGGACATGATCCATCACGCTGGCCAAGTGCGGGATGCTGGACTTAGCTTCGAATTATGTTATATTCTTAAAAAAGTGTGCAAGCCAATCTTTAAACTGCCGATAGAAGTGAACACTAAGTGACCTGTGACATATAGCTCATGGAAAACGTTCGGTGACGCGAGTTCCTCGATTTTAGTTCACCAAGAAAGTGCTTCACGTGCCTAAAAAAGTGTTCACTTCAACAAGGTTGTAAGAGCGAGTGCAAGTTTTGAAAATAATTGGAAGTCATTGAAGCCGGGCTTGAATCAGCGATGCGTCGTTCCAAAGTCGCAAGTATTACCACTGAGCAACATTCTTAAACCTTAAACTTATTTCATAGCAAGATCTTAATACTACTGGTTTTCAGTTATTAACGCGACTTCACATTAGGAGCCTGTTCTCTATTTAAGGGCATACTTTTTTTAAAACGGCTCGATCCACCTGTTTTTTACCGATTCGGATGATTTGTATTTTGCCGAGTATACTCTAGGACAGAGAATTTCAGGTATTGATTCAATTATAAATAAGGTTTATACCCATAGGTACTGCAAAGGTCAATGAAATAATGATTAACAGACAATGCTTCTTATTCGTTTGTAATAAAGCCGGTGCGTCCACGAAACCCTACTAATGACACATGGTTTGACATGCTCTTGATAAGTTATTTTAAAACAATACTATTTTTTAGCTAGCTGTATTGCATCTGTAGTGTATAAAATAAAAAATATAACATTGGTGGACATCTCATACAGCGCCATCTAGCCCCAAACTAAGCAAAGCTTGTACTATGGGAACCAGATAACTGATACAATACTTACATACTTTTTTGTTTGTAAATACATACAAAGAATACAATATAACACCCAGACACAGAACAAATATTTAAATTCATTACACAAATGTTTGTTCTGAGTGAGAATCTAACCCACAACCTGCAGTTCAGAAGGCAGGGTTACTACCAACTGAGCTATCGGGGCAGTCGCAGTAAATTGGCAGCTATAGTTGCATTTAATTATTCGAAGAGACAATAGACATCTACGTACATAAATAGAGACCAAATTCCATAAGTAATTAACTATAAAACCGGCTACAATGGCACGTCTGCAGTTAATCCCGCTTTGACAGTTAACAATGAGATGCTTCACAGAGCGTAATGATTAATGACCTATCCACGTCATGGCATGATACTGTTTATGTATCATGCATTTGTATGGACCATATACATCACTTATACATGAACGTTGCACCGAACTAGAACTCTCGCTAATAAAAAAACTAAAATCCTTTATTTAAAATGTTCCGTCAGTCTAGAAGTTATCTTTTAGTAAGTTATCTAGGCTTAGGTTCTTATAGTACGTCCTAGTAATCTTTCACTAGGGTTTACTAGGTCGTAGGACTTTTCTGCAAAGTTCGTCTAGGTAGACCACCGCTTTGTCAGTTAGCATTAGTGCGCAAGCATTATTGGTGGTCCGGTATGTAGCTAGTGAAATTACTGGGCAAATAAGATTGTACGAACCAATCTAACAGTTTAGTAATTTTATTATTAGACTGTGCTGATGTTTCAGGATGACGTGCGCAGTGCAGTGTCACGCGATACTCTAAACTTAAGGGTTCCGAGTGACACTGCATCTGATATGGGCAGCCGTGCCGTTTAACATTAGGTGCACTAGCTCGTCATGTCATTCCTTAAAATAAAAAAGTGTAATCTGCATAATACATAAAAACCCGGTAAAGTTCGAATTGGAATTGCGCACTGAGAGTTCCGTACACATGATCTTGCATCTATACATATAAAATTCAAAGTCCTGACTGACTTACTTACATATCAACGCACAGCTTAAACCGCTGATCTTAGAGACTTGAAATTTGGATGGTGTGTTCTTTGTAAAGTGTAGGTATCTGCTAAGAAAATTTTTTTCGAAATTTCACCCTTGAGGGGAGGAAATGGGTGGTTGAAATCTATGGAAAATTTTATTCTATGGATCAATTGACTCGAAAATTTATACACAACATGTTCTTCAATTAAAATTATGAGATGTCTTATAAATAAATATGTATGGACATTTCACACAGCGCCATCTAGTCCCAAACTAAGCAAAGCTTGTACTATGGGAACCAGATAACTGATACAATACTTAGATACTTTTTGTTTGTAAATACATACATAGAATACAATATAACACCCAGACACAGAACAAACATCGATGTTCATCACACAAATGTTTGTCCTGGGTGGGAATCGAACCCACAACCCACAGTTCAGAAGGCAGGGTTACTACCAACTGAGCTATCGGGCCAGTCTTATCCCTCTATAACGTACCTAATTGATTTGATTATTACCATTATTTTTTTCAGTTTTTCAAAGTAAAACTGTTCGACCATGTTGCTTTGTTTGGGAATACTGTATCTACTTTTTGGTTGTCTCCTAATTAGATATTTTCACACACGCTTTGAGTACTGTTAAAACACACTACTCTCATCCCAGAGTTTCATATTATTGCACTGTTTGGGATATAGCGTTTATAATGTTTGTTTTGGCAGAAATATATGACATTCATTTCCTATAGGCCACGCGGGTGAAATCACGGGCAGAAGCTATTATGTAATAAAACAAATAATAAAATAGCCCCCCAAATTGAATAATGGTTGAAAACCTTTATCGCAACACCAACTCACGCTTGGTCAGTTTTTGGTTTTTAATCTTACTACTGAGTATGCACTATAATCATTTCAAGTTAGAGGTTTATATGTATTACCTATTAGAAATGTGAAAAAAAACCGTTAAACCTTTGTTACTTATCCCCTTAATACAGCCTTGATTTTTTCCTTTTGGCGATGTTTTTTTATTTATGAAGTAATTCGACGTAACGCAAGTTAAAATTAAATTAGGCGCAGGGATGCCACATAATTTACACCAACTGACACATATAATTGGCATTATTATTATTTTAACTTACCACATCAGCGGTTACTTTGTTTTTGGCACACAAAATTTGTATAAACGTTATCCATCAGCGCTCATAATTCAACCACCAAATTAAATATTAATTAGTTTCAAAATTGCTATTCCCACCGCAGCGATGGTCAGGGCTTTTCCTGGAAACACAACTATTAATATTGATATAATTTATATTAACAATGGGAGTTTTGTTTTTAATGAACGGATTGACTATTGGTGAATTTTATCTTGGACGCCGTTTATTTTCGATAACCAAGAACATCAATTGCATCTGACTGTAATAGTGCTACTTCGCTGGAAAAAAACTAAACTATATATTCAACCATGTTACTAATAATCTCTAGATTTTTATACGAATGTATTTTAGCCAGCTTTATCAGCAAATACATAAAATATAATAAAAATGGAGTCAGCATAATACCCTTGAAATAGTGCTAAAATCGCCTATTTGCAAATTGTTTGACTTGTTCAAGTCAAACAATTTTATTTTAGTATGTTCTGCTCTTTTGTTGGTAGGTACTGAGCTTTGCGTAGAATTTTCTTCTCCTAAAACTACCTAACTGCTTTGATTAAATCTTTCAAAGTCCTCGGCCTTCACTTGCGGTTGAATAACAAAATTTAAAATAGCCACGACATTATCACGTACATAATTTATAGCGTTTTCACAAAGCATTCTTCGTCACATACAATTTTCTCGTATTAAATATGTAGAGAATTTTAAGCATTTTCAGAGTAAATTTTAAACAAGGTACTTTACAGGTTTTTCTGTAGCAGCTTAAAGCTCTCTTGTTGATTCAAGAGCCGAAAGGAGCATTTAAGCTCGGGGGTGGTGCTTGTCGCTATCTGGCCCTTTCCGATTCTCTTTTGTTACACCGTTTGAAGGTTTCCACAGGGTAGCAAATTCAATTGACAATTTAAGAGCGATCTGGGAGATTTCCTTCCTTTTTGTGCTAAAGTGGATACGACTCATCTTGCAGGTTTTTCTCGTTACCAAATAACGCCCCTACTGAATGACTGTGCGAAAACCGATTGTGTGTTGTTACATTAATCATTGGTTCCGAATAATAAAAATAATTATGGTTTATAATTACTTTACAATAGGCCCTTATATACGGAAATATTGTTAGATCTATTAAACAAATATGACCATCACGATGCCATGATTCGAGATAGAATAATTTCCGTAATTTGAAACTGGCTAAAAAACTGATTGTATGAAGACTGCCTATAGGCTACCTATACCTACCTGAAGCCATATCGCTATTCTTTGATTTGATTTTAAGTGGGCTAGTTAAATTGTAGGTTAAACATAATAATACTACGGCTATGGTACTGTATTATAATTCCAAAGATTTTCCTGTAACTTAATAAATTTGAGCATCGTTTGATCTGATTAAAGTCATGTGCAGTGGTTTTATAATAGTTTGGGAGACTTTTATACAGCTTAAAAACTAGAGCCGAAGTTGGGCACTATCTGAAAAGCACAGAACAGTCACAGCTGTAATGAATATCCCTTAATAACGTTTTAACCATTCAATAATGACCAACATTTAGAAAACGGAAAGGATTTCGCGGGTATACAGCAGAAAACGAAAGCAAAATTACTTTCGGTAGATTTTATAGGCTTTGCGGAAGACGGAGTGAACGCTAATTATGCAAATCCCCTTTGTCATGAGCTTATTTCATTACGGCGAGAACTCTTTCATCCAGTCTTTGGCCTAAATTGGGCGATTAAAGTTTTTATTTGTGGTTTTTGTTGGCTGCGTGAACTCAGTTTTACCATTCATATACATATATATATAGTAAAAATCATGTGGAAGCTACGCTCCAATAAAGCGCAATTTAACATGAATTTAACTCATTGCTTCCATACAGTTATTTTACTATGACGACCTCCTTTTTCCTCTATGAATAGGTCAGTATTTTTAGAAAAGGAATTTTGCCGCAAGTAGTTTGCATGTACGTTGGAAATTAGAAAAACATTAATTTTACACTACCCAAATACACGGGGCTGTTCTATTTTCCTCCATAACGAGCCCATAATATCGTTAAACTATTTAACAACTTAATTCGTTTAACCATTCGTCATCCCGGGTCGGGCTATTTCGTATTCATAACTAGTGCAGGGCGTCGCAAGCTTCTTGTTCGGGGATTACCCCTCATTTTCATCAGTCAACGTCGGGGAAAACTCCGGGGTAATTTGTGGAGTGTAAAATTTTGTTGTTGGTTTGTTAAGAATATTAGAAATGTTAGGTTTAGTTTTGGGATAGAGTTGTTTTAGGATTGTGAATTTACTGCTAATACGGATTGCGTGTATTATATAAACAACAAAATGGCTGAGCAAATGTATATGCTTTTGATTTATATTTGTAGCAACGTAAAATGTCATTTGTGTGACACAAATATCAAACTAGTTTATGACTAAAGGCTAAACGCGGCAGGACTAGTATTTGTGCACAGAAAAAAAGCTCAATTACATGTTCTGTGTCTGGGCCTTGCGGGAGCATGATGCTCGTAGTCCCTGAGTCCCTAGATACAGGGAGTCCTAGTAAGGAACCAGGATCTATGTGTGATCATTGGGCGTTACTTTTTCCAAAAATACTGCGGATTCACGACTGGGACAGTATCGTCTGGATTGTACGGATCGCCCAAGACGTGTCGAGGGCGGCGATGACGGGGAGACTAGAAACCTAGTCTATATAACATCGAATGCCAGATGCTAGCAGTCATATTAAGTGTTGAATTATGTACCTATTTACAGCTGACGTATAGGATACCCATTCCGTGTTAATGGTCTTGTATCGAAACACCATGTGCTTATCTACAACATGTGGCCATGTGGCGTAGACTTCGTGTATATAAGGTACATTATCGCCGTATAGAAGGTAATTAACCTTTGTACAGAAAATGTGTAATGAGTATGAGGTTTGGGTATCGTGTAACGATAATATTTTTTTGTAATACGCTTTTTTCTAGATGTTCCAAGAATACCACTAAAAGCGCTTTAAATATGGCTTGGATGGCCACACGTTTTACTAAAGCGCTATTATTCAATGCTAGAACTTTCGAACTGCAAAACGGTAAATTCAAATAGTTGTAGTTGCACGTAGAGCTGGAAAGGAAAAAACTAGCGGCAAACTAAAAGAGCTTTGTAAAAATTAAACGAAATGAGATGATAAATAAATTAATGCCGTATTTAGTTTCTGTTAGGACACAATTAATTTTAATTTTCCATTGACACCACTTTGATGATTTGATTAGCCTTAATATTTTTTTCCTTCTATGTATTATTTACATTACATTATGACGTAAGTTTTTTGCGGTACTATGTAATTCGTGTTTGAAATAAAGAATTATTATTATTAGCTTATTTAAGATAATTATAGATTAAGTAAGATAAGATACTGACTAAATACAATAATCGCCAAGAGTCAAACTAAAAGAAGCCGAAGTTTTATAGCCTTTTTGTATAAAAAAAAACAATCAGTATACTGTCAAATGCTAAAGTTATTAATAAAACCAGTTGATCAATATAGTGATAATACTGATATTATACGATCAATTGCCGTTTTGTGTTGGACAATGGTTCAGTACCATTGGGAGTCACAAAACGGATACAGATAAACAAACCATAGTGGTATACCAATTTAGATTGATTAGCTAATTCACTGATGAAAGCAGTGATGCTTTGTGATCTCGACCGTTTTCTGTTTTACATTATACTACAATACTTTTTCGCTTCCGGCTATTGGCGTCTGCACATACTTGTATAATATGTAAAAAGCTCCAAAAAAGTCGGCTTCATTGACAGCCTCTATGGTGTGGTGGTTGCGCAGTTTAACTCATAGCCCGGAGGCGGACGGTTCGATTTCCGCGGCAGGACCAGTATTTGTGCACAAAAAAACAAATACTTGTTCTGAGTCTGGGTGTTGTGGGACCCTGGTCCTCGTAGTTTCTGGGTCCCTAGACAGGGAATCCTAGTTAGGGTCCTGGATCTATGTACGTGATCGTTGAGCGTTATTATTATTATTAAATACACAAATACTCAAAACTTAATAACTCAATAAGTCAAATACTCAGATACTTTATAACTCAAATACTCAAATATTTACTCAATTACGCAAATACGAAATTGTGGATAAACTAAGTTTACAAAAGCCATAAATCAACATTATCATAGTAGGTAAGTATCGTACAGAAGAACATCTGACATAGATAGATAAACTCTTTATTGACAACAAGGTAACAAATACCAAAAAACAGACTAACTAATGAGTAGGTTACAATGTGCACACAGTTTAATTAATAAGTACTATAGTTAGTTATATAAGTTTGCTTTATTTTGTATAGCCACTAACCGTTATATTACCCGCGTTATGTTCCCATTGTGAATATTGCACTTCTAATGAACGTATCCGCATAGAACTGCCGCAGTCCCATAGGTCCAGCGTAGTTTGCAGAATGCTTCAGTTCATTCCCTAGTTTGTATCAGGACGTCGAAAGTCATTTGTTTGACTTATGTAACTCTATGCTATATTTGTTTGTATATTCATTTTGTTTTGTGAGATCCTAGAACTCCGGGATAAGAAATAGCCTACGCGCATTTCTCATTTATTCTTGACAGCCTCTGTGGTGTGGTGGTTAAGTAAGTTGGCTCATAACCTGGAGGTGGTGGGTTCGATTCCCGAGGACAAATTTGTGTACAAATATATGTACACAGAAAATAATATTGACTATGTTACGTTTACAAATTCATGGAAAATTCGGTAGAAATAAACGGTCTAGTAACTATTCTTTATAGAAAAATTCGAAATGAAAACGCTGGAAAACTATCGATCGTTGAACATAGAGCTACAAAAATCCTATCCACAGGAAAAATTGTTTGTAGCAAAATGTGTTCTTACTATCATAAATAATAGCATCTGTTTGGTATCGAGGGACCTGGATATACGAGATGATCCCCCAACCCAAAATACATTGACACATTCGAGCGAGCACTCTTAAATAAATCTACTAAATAAACTCTACCTCTAGGTAGAGAGGTAGAGAGTACATATACTTCTGCGAACCTCACGAGCACAAACTTTTTGTAATAATTAGTGTTATTTACTAAATTTGTCCCGAACTCAGACCTCACATTTATATCTTAACAACTTTGTGACCGATTTTATTAATATTTTACAGGGTAAGCAATGCATTAGTGACGCCTCCTCCGGTGTTACAGATGTCCATAGGCTACGGTGACCACTTCCCATCAGGTGGGCCATATGCTTGTTTGCTCCCATTGACATAAAAAAAATATAAAATACTTCATTAGAATTGGGTATCATATATTTCTGCCAAACATTGTCGAAAATGGCCGGTAAATGGCAACACAGAAAACTTCCCCCTTTTTGGGGGAAATACTACTCCTATAAAAATCACCGAAGACAAAAAAATCTATATTGTAGAACCTCTACCAATTTTCGTGAAGAATTATAGTTGAAAAATACGACGTACGCGAGTACCAACATAAGTACAGCCGGACAGATGAAAGCTAATTTAGCGAGTACTAAGCAGAGACTGCTCACTCGGTCAACACACACACACACACTGAGTAGCTTTTATCTGTAGCTTTCTAGAAAAACTTAAGATTTTTGCTATGCCGGACGGTGTTTGACTACATTTAACGCAGACGAGTGTAAGACCTAATGTTTTCTGGAGAAATTTGATCTTTAACATTGACTGTATCGACTAGTGAAATATAATATAGACTTATTTTTAAAAATTTACATTTGGTTTTATTCCCGGTTTAGGTAAGCTTGTCAAAAATATTGTAAATATAGTTTTGTTTCTTTAAAAAAATGGAATGTTTCACTTAAGTAAAATCTATCTTAAAGATTTAACGTGATTTCTTTTCAGGGTCCATTGAATTTTTACAACCTGTATAGATTATAATGTCATGCAAATACCTATTTCTAATTGAAATCGGCGTAAGCCTATGTTTTTTCAAGATATTTTAAATGAAAAATGGTAAACGCAACAACCCCAAAAGGCAAAATGACTTTAGAGCTAATTACCTCCCTTGTCAATGATTGATTTTTCACCCCGTCCCCAGGTAAGACCTTTCTCTTCATCTCGTTATCGTGATTGTATCTCAGCCTCCAGGGTGGGAGCAATCGCTCGAGCATCCGCGACCCGGGGCTTCCGCGGGGAATACCTATCAACGGAATTAATGTTTGAAAACGGATGAAGAATGCCTTGCTTGGTATTAGGATATTTTGACATTTAATATTGTCACTGAATAATTTTGACGTTAGAAAATTTCTTTTGGCGCTTTTCTTCTTCTTCGTTCAGTGGCTTTCTATCGCTTTTTAGCGACAATAGGATATTTGACTGATTTATTTGTATTGCATAAATAAATAATATATCTCAAAAAATAGACAACCGCGAAAACAATAATTTAATATCTCAAAAAAAATTACTAAGTTACAGGAATTTTAAAACAGGAAAAGAAAGAGACAGCTAAACACGCAGTGACGTCAGTAACCAGTTCTCATAGTAACTCATTACTAAGCTGTGGTACCTCTACATACAATCTCTTTGGCATGTGACGTCACAAGGTATACCTTCATAGTAGCTGTGAGGAAGCTCCACACAATATCTAATTTACGAGAAAGGGACAGGCGATGAAACTTTAAAAGCGTACTACTCCGTGATTAATTTACCGATTTTACTTAGTTTTCAATTATTACATTAATTTTCAAGCTACCTAAATTATGGAAATACTATATACTTGTTAATTTTTTTTTTATGCTGCACTCCTGGGTCCGTGCTCTTTTTTAATATACTACTTACATATTATATTACTTATTGTTATTTTGTTAAATTTATGGACGCTTAATAAATATTGGGAACATCAATTACTTTATTTTTATTTGCGTATTTGCGTTTACACCACGACTTGTTAAGTTTTTTATAGTAGTCAAATAGCCTATTCTACCGAGACAACGTTGAAAAGAATCCGAAAATGGCGGTTATGAATTTTGATTATTTTTCCATATGCCGTGTATTTTTGAATTTTAATGTGTGATTGCATTCACGAACACTTAACGGATAATAATCCACCCTTATTAAATACGCATTAAAATTCAAAAATACACAGGTTATGGAAAAAAATGAAAATTCATAACCACCATTTACGGACTCTTTTCAATGACGCTTTGGCGCCTTAATATCAGTGTTTTTTTGTAGACATACCTTGAAACTAGAACGACGTAAAAACGTCACTTGTCACATTAGATGATACTTTTGAAAAGTCTGTCTGCATAAATAACTCTAAACTTCTTACTTCTTTATTATCCCTGTTCAGCGACCTCGAAAGAAAATATGACAAAAAATATACAAGATTAGAATATTTACTATTATCTCGACGGAGATTTTCATATTTTGAACTTTATATAGAAAGAAAACGAGACGAAAATTCGTTGTATATTACGCCATAGCCCAAAATGTTGTTTATAAGCGTAAACCGTCCTCCAATATTAAATAACTATCAGCATGTTGAACTGTAAAAAGGACTCTAACATCTCAGCAAGAAGGTCCAAAATAAGGTAGTGAGCTCATATCGTCACCGATACGCGCAAAGAGTGGCCTGAAATGGAAATGGCCTGGTTACATCTCTAAGGACGAATAACCATTGAGATAGAGTCCTTCAGTGGAGAACACGAAGACCTGACGACCGAAGGGTTAGATCATAAGGGTTAGATGTTAATAAGTGAGAAAATCATGGAGGAATACAACGGAACTATTTAGTTTTGCGGTCATTGTCTCTTACACAACTCAACCGTAACTTCTGTGGATTTCTCTCTAACTAAATTAACTTCAAAATAATTGAAGGGGTGAGAATAAAAAGGGTTTAACTGATTTTTTCACAAAATGACTTATGGGTATCGTTAGATTCAGCGTGAAATTATCTACAATAATACATCCTCAAAATACCGAAATAAGGCTTAAATCTCGAGATTTTGAGTCTGAAAACGGTTTATCTGTCACAGGAATACAGTTCGCTTAGCATAAAAACATTATTATTATTATTTTATTATATTATATTTTTGTATGAATTAGTATTAGACATTGATGTGAGATGAACGCGTCGCGTATGATTGCGTGTGTATACGATGTAAACGATTAATATATCATTGTCTATGCTGACTGGGATACCTTTAAAAATAAGAAGTTGTCTCTGATTCTCTTCCGGCTAATATGGCGTAGATGTAGGACGTACTTTGTAAATATATTCCTAGCTATTAATAAATAAACGTGTTTGGCTAACTTTGGGGCTTTCATTTAAACAATTTCTAATAGGTTACGGGCCCAGAACCCATAGTCAGTCAGATCGGCACAGTTTAGCGTAGGAAGTGTAAAAAGTTAATAACGTGGTTAGACGGCCATTGAATAAGGTCAAGGGGTAGGAAAAATAGGATTAATTTTTCAGCTATAAAACAAAGCAACGAAATGGAAAACAGTGCGTTGTCGGCACATTTATACAAAGTACCACCACTGGAAAATGGAAATTTCAATAATTGGATGTTCAGAATTGAGATGGCATTGGATGAAAAAGGTTGTAGCGATGTGATCAAAACGGAACCAGGTGCAGCAAGCAAAGAAGCTCAACAACAAGATGCTAAAGCGCGTAACCTAATTATACAGTCGTTGCCCGATAAACATCTAGAATACGTAAAGGGAGCAAAATCAGCCCACCAGATGATAGAAAATCTGAGAAAAATATTTGAAAGAAAAAGCACAGTGTCAACAATATATCTGAAAAGAAAACTAATAAACCTTAAGTACAAGAAAAATAATAATACGCTGGAAGAGCATTTTACCCAATTTGATAAAATAATTCGAGAAATAGAAGCAAATGGTAACAAAATGGAAGAGAAAGATAAGGTTTGTCAACTGCTTATTAGCGTGGAAGATGCATACCAACATGTGGTAACAGCATTAGAAACTTCAAACATGGAACTGACAACAGAATTTGTAAAAAGTAAGTTACTCGATGCAGAACTCAAAGAAAGAAGTACAACAAGAAAGTCTTCATCAAACAGTGAATATGTTTTTCACAGTACAGAACCCAGAAAGTGCTATTCTTGTGGTGAAACCAATCATTTTGCGAGAAATTGTCCAAATAAATATCAGCGAGGACGTGGAAATCAAAGAGGTAGATACAATGGAAGGCGTAACTATAGTAGAGGATCTAGTTACAACAGAAAACCAAGTGTTAATTTAGTGGAAGAAAAGGAAATCCAACCAATATCTTTTGTAGCTTCATCAAAACCAAGTTTAGAAGTAAATAATATCAATGAAATTGAATTTGTAATCGATTCAGGTGCCTCATACCATATGATTAATCAAAAGTATGAAAAATTCATGACTAATATAAAACAAATTCCACAACTACAAGTACAAGTAGCAAATGGCAGCATGATAACAACTCAGAGAAAAGGAAATCTGTCGGTAATATCAAAAGAAGGTTATCAAGTCACCATAGAAGATTGTCTTATCATGGAAAAACTGTCACATAATCTAATATCTGTGATGAAACTTAATGAAAAAGGTTTAATAGTGAAATTTGAAAAGAAATTCTCAACAATAAGTAATCAAAATGCTACTATCAGTGGCCAAGGCAATGGAAAATTGTATATTGTTAAAATGATCATAAATAAAGAGGGTTGTATGGTTACACAAAAGAATGATAATAATTTGTGGCACAGAAGAATGGGTCATCTAAATTATGGCGGTATGAAAATACTCGGTTTACCATTATCCGATGAAAAGTGCTCAGTATGCATGGAAGCCAAAGGAGCCCGATGCTCATTCAAATCACACTCGATACCCAGAACTAAACAAATAGGAGATTTAATTTATTGTGACATTGGAGGGCCAATAACACCACAAACACAGGATAGTGAACGATATTATTTAACTATTATAGATCACACTCACATTTCACAGAAGTATATTTATTAAAATCCAAAGATGAAGCAAAAGGTCACATAATAAACTATATTAGAAAACTGAAAAACAATAACATAAATATAAAGAGAATAAGAACAGACAGAGGAAGAGAATTTTTAAATGAAACATTAAAGAAATTTTATGAAGAAAATGGTATCATACAAGAAACAACATGTAGCTATACTCCACAACAGAACTCAGTATGTGAAAGAATGAACAGAACACTGAATGACAAAGTTCGAGCTATGTTACTAGAGACAAATTTACCTAAATACTTATGGGGAGAAGCAATACGATGTGCAGCATACACATTAAACAGATCGCCCACTAAAGCACTTAAAGGTGATGTTCCAGCCAATATATGGTATGGAAAGACAAAGCTTGATAACCTGAGAGTCTTCGGATCAAAAGCATGGAGTGTTATTCTACCAAAACAAAGCAAGCTAGAACCTCGTGCTAAACCATTAATTATGATTGGATATAGCGGGTCAGGCTATAGGTTATGGAATCCAAAAACAGATGAAATACTAGTATCACGTGATGTGAGATTCGACGAAACAAACTATAAGTATAAAGAGGAAAGTCAAGGTCCAGAATCATACATAGAATATGAAGAAGAGGAAGATTATGAACCACAAAAATCTAAAGAAATTACTCAGAAAGAAAAATTACCAAAAAATGAACAAGGGAACTTAAAATCACCAGAGAAAAAAGATGATAAAATGATACAATCAACAAGAAAATTCCAAGAAGAGGAAGTTGACATAGAAAATACAGATACAGAAAGTGAAAATTCAGATAAACAAGAAAATATAATTACAGGAAAAAGGGAAAGAAGGTTACCTAAAAGATTTGGTATATATGATCTATCTAATATAGCATATGCATTAATATCTGCAGATCCCACAAACTACAGTGAAGCAATAGATCAAGGATGGGAAGAATCCATAGAAAAAGAGCTTGAAGCTCACAGAAATCTACAAACTTGGGAAGAATGTGATTTACCCAAAGGCTGTAAGGCTATCGATACAAGATGGGTATTTAAAACAAAATCAGATAATACAAAGAAAGCACGATTAGTTGCGAAAGGTTTCCAGGAAGAAACCACAATAAATGTCTATGCGCCAGTCGCTAGAATGACTACTGTTAGATTATTCCTAAATAAAGCTCTACAAGAAGATTTACCTATCAAACAACTAGACATACCAACAGCTTTTCTGAATGGAAATTTAAAGACAGATATATATATAAAATTTCCTGAAGGCTTACAGAAAAAAGAAGGAAAAGTACTGAAACTAAAGAAAGCTCTATATGGTTTAAAAGAATCACCGCGTTGTTGGAATGAAAGACTTAATGAATTTCTAATAAAAAATGAATTCAAACAATCACTAAGCGATTTCTGCCTATATACTGCTAAAGATGTATATATTCTTATTTTTGTAGATGATATACTCATAATTGGAAATGGACATGACATTATAAAGAAGTTTAAAGATGAATTTCAAGCAAAAGATCTGGGAAATATTAATAAATTTCTAGGAATGGAGATAACAAGAACTAAAGATAAAATTGAAATAAAACAAACACAAATTATAGACAAGATTTTATTAAAATTTAACATGGAAAACTGTAAAGGCATAAGTACACCAATGGAAGTCGGCCTGGAAGTAAATGAGAATGAAACTGTTGATGAACATTCCCTATAGAGAACTTGTTGGATCAATCTCTTATCTGGCCACCGTTTCACGACCAGATATCGCATATGTATCCGGTTTTCTCAGCAGATACATGCACCGTCCAACTGCTACATTATGGACTGCTGGAAAAAGAGTCTTGAAATATCTGCAACAGACAAAAGACAAAGGATTAGTGTACACAAAACAAAATAATAATAATAATAATTTATCAGCTTTTTCAGATGCAGATTTTGCCTCTGAAAAGATGGACCGTAAAAGTGTAAGTGGAGCCGCAATTTTCTACCAAGGAAACTTAATAAGCTGGAGCTCCAAAAAGCAATCCGCAGTTTGCCTATCAACATGTGAAAGTGAATATTATGCAGCGTCATTGACTGTAAGTGAAACTATTTTTATTACTAGAGTGCTAAAAGACTTGAAGTGCAGTAATAATAATTTAGATTGTAATTTGTTAATTGATAACCAAAGTGCAATAAGCATGATTCAAAGTTATGAGAATAGTAGGAGATCCAAACATATAGATATAAGAGCACACTTTATCAAAGATTTTGTAAATAAAGGGTTAATAAAAATAAAGTATGTTCCAAGTTCTGAAAATAGAGCAGATATACTAACTAAACCACTGTCTAAAGTCAGACACCAATACCTTTGTAAATTACTAGGATTTTAGTTTATTTTGCCTTTTTAATCTAACTATACATTGATTAATGTTAAGTATGCCAACACCTTATTTTTGTTCTTACAATAAAGTCATGAGATACACTTAGATAATATGATAGTATCTTGAGCTATGTACATTTAGAAGATATTTTCTTTTGATGCTTTTTGTTGTTAATTTGTTTCTTGATAGTAAAAGATGATAATATTATAGTACTGTTTAAATGATGATAAGTGTTAAAAGCTAGTTTAGTCTATTTCATAATAAAATATGTCTATTTCGTAATATAACTAAGATTGAATAATGTATACTTACCAAGTTGAATACATACTGTGTTACATAACATTTTTCTGATATTTTTGTCGTACTGTTGATTGATGATTTTAATCATTTCTTTTGTAAACTGGTAAAATATACAATGCTTTTCGTTTAACAGATTTTGAGGTTATATTTGTTTTCAAATTTCTAGTTTTAAATGTCAGATGTCAAAGTCATGTCAAGTTGAAGTTGAAGTTTTGTACGTTGTAAATGTTGCCAGTACACGTATATATGAATTCACCGAAATGTAGTGTTACCAAGTTAAAGTTTAAAAAACATTTTGTGTAACTTTATTTTAATAAACTATAACTTGAGCGGGGGTATTAGACATTGATGTGAGATGAACGCGTCGCGTATGATTGCGTGTGTATACGATGTAAACGATTAATATATCATTGTCTATGCTGACTGGGATACCTTTAAAAATAAGAAGTTGTCTCTGATTCTCTTCCGGCTAATATGGCGTAGATGTAGGACGTACTTTGTAAATATATTCCTAGCTATTAATAAATAAACGTGTTTGGCTAACTTTGGGGCTTTCATTTAAACAATTTCTAATAATTAGTACTATATTTAGTAATTTAAAATAGAATTAATACATTTTCAAGCAACTGAAACTTACATAAACCTTTTCTATTACCATATAAGCACTCTACATTAAATTGACGCCGAAGTTTAAAGTCAATTTTCTCGAAACTATCAATTTGACAGTTAAACCCTTTTTATTCTCAACCCTTCAATTATTTATTGTTATTTTTTTATTTATTAATGAATATTTATTTATTTTAGTTATTTTTGTTAATAACAATATTCACTAGGTATTAATCTTCCAGCTTTCATTATCTTTTCTTTTTGATCTATTGAATAACTGACTGGCTGACAGGCCATGTAAACTAAACTGAATTTATAAAATTAGAGCAACTTTAGTGCAGATTATCATTATTATTATATAATGAATGTCAATGATAGTTACATTTTGTACCTTAGATATAATATAATAATAATATAATAATGCCCAACGATGAGATACAAAGATCCTGCACCCTAACTAGGATTCCCTGTGTTTAGGGACCCAGGAGCTACGAGGACCATGGTTATATAACACCCAGACTCAGAACCAGAATTTGCGCTTTTTTTCTGTGCAGAAATAATTGTCCTGCCGTGTATAGATGAATGTATTCTATGAAATCCTACAATTTTTCACGAGTGAATTTTGCAGTGGCCTAAGTTGGTAAGCGCTGCGGCGCCGAGCTTCAAAGCGGCTCAAAAGTCATGGTTTATTCAATAATCTTGCAGTCTTTTACCGCATTGTGTGCGCAATTTACGTTGTGAAACGTTGTCTATATTCTCACCGTATAACAATCGGCATTGTTTTTTAAACAACATGGAGTGATTGAGTATAAAATGTCCATACAGATTATATACATATAACACAACAATACCTGATTGCGTATTTAAATAATTTAAGATTGCACACGCTAGGCCTGTGCCTTCAAGATAATTGAAAATATGTTTAAAGCTCTAACATAGGCCTTTCCCATAGATCGCCACTTTGACCAACCGCTCGTTTTTTTGCATCCAATGGCTCGCCGCGGTTTTTAACAGGTCGCCAGTTCACCTAGTGAGGTGATCAAATTATTTCTAATTTTACTGTCATAGGAACAGTGTAGAGTTTAATATATTTCATCGAGTTATAAGTGGTAAAAAATTTTGCTGGTTGGAATTGCAATCCTTGTTTTAGACTCTAAAACCTAAAATTTACAAACACTCTATTAGTACCAAACCAGTTAAAAGTTAAAACCATTTATTTTATTCAAAAATTTAAACATCTCCCTATTATCGATTCATCAACTAGAAAAGAGGTTCGGAGAGTTTTTAAACGGCTGACCAATTTCTTTTTGATTCATAACTAAAAACACTTTCGATCATATCACCTTTCAAACATAGTAGAAATCAAAATAGGTTCATCCGTTTGGGAACTAACGATATGCTACAAGTAGATACATAGATACAAGCGTTAAATGTGTAACAACTTTTAGTTTGGCCGGCCGCATTTTTTTTCTTTTAAAGTTTTAAGTTACTTAAATATTACGCAATCAGATCATATGTTCTGACTAAGATATCCGTAGGCACGCTACGTACAACGCTCTAGGAAAGACCTCTCGTATCAATTCCTGTGGAAAGACCGTTCTATTACGGGCTTGCAGAGTACATAGAGTGCGTGATACCCACCATCGATCCAACCCGACCTTGCTCCACCATCAATGGCGGTGTTTACACGCAGACCACCTGGGCTACGCTGTTTGGATTGGATGCTACGAAAATACGCTGAGGATTGTGAATCTCTCTATAAATATAAAAGTAAGACGTAGTGTAGGACGCCCTGCGGCAAGATGGAGCGATGATAAACGCAAGCTGGTAGTAACTGGAAGAGTAGAGCCGAAAACCGGGCTCAGTGGCGTGCGTTGGGAGAGGCATATGTCCAGCAGTGGACTAGTGTAGGCCGATGATGATGGTATAAATATAAAAGAATCGCATTCTTTCTTCGGATATCGGTTTGTCAGCTTTGAGGAGTGGTGGTTAAGCAGGTCGGCTCATAAACCGGAGGCGGCGGGTTCGTTTCCCGCGACAGGACAAGTATTATGCGTAGAAAGAAAGTGCAAATACTTGTTCTGTGTCTGGGTGTTGTGGGCCCATGGTCCTCGTAGTTCTTGAGTCTCTTGATTCAGAAAATCCTAGTTTGGGTCAAGGTTTTATGCTCCTGGAATGATAGAGCAACCTATTCACTCTTATCTTAAGGAGAACCAAATTATACTTGCTTATCCACGGACATAATTTTTTTCAAACTTTGAAGAGCGATTACCATTATCCAAACATCTTGGTCTTTCTGTTACTGAAACTAGGTAACAGAGTGTGTCCAATGTCAGCTTTCAACAGCCACATAATATCATAATATGTATAATACAAATACATAACATACAAAATTCATAAAAACCGCTAAAAGGTCTCGGTTGTCGAACGACACCTTATCGTTCAGTTTACTATCCAAACAATGCCAAAATGTCTGGCAGAAGTATATTGTTATCAGAAAATAGGTCGAACAAACGCTGACGATGCGTTACTTCCTTTGTTTTAGAAATAGACTGTATAACCGCTGTTAAAGGACATGTTTATGTCGTTTAATATACTATAATAATAGCGGTTAGATAATAACTTTAAGATTCATGGTAGGGAGTAGGGTTGCGATCATAGGGTTGTCTATTGCGAGGATATCGATATCAGTGGTTGCGGTGAAAAGTAGTCTCAATATCGGTTATTTATTATTTATTTATTTATGTTCCAATAATATTTTATATCTAGTTTCTTTAATGTTCATGGTAGGAACTAGTGTTGCGATCATAGAGTTGTCTATTGTGAGTGTGGGGGCGCAGGATTGCAAGCGAAGCAAATATCGCATACGTCGGTCGCACCGCTCCTGCCCTCCTCAGTCGTCTCTCCACCAGTACCGCGTCGTGTTGTAGTTAACCAATTAAGTATATAAACTCTAAATATATATTTATTTATCCAGTGAGTCCTAGTTTTCCTTGGAGTCCCCCGCACCATAGATAGGAATACGCTTGATTATGGGGAGACGAGAAGAACACGTCATCCCCCACAGTGTGGATATCGATACCAGTGATGCCAGTGAAGAGTCAATATCGATTATCGATAATATTTAATATCTAGTATCTTGCAAAAAAGCAGAACAGGACAAATGTAGTCAAACGCAATCGTATCTAGTATTAAAAAAAGAAACATTTTAGCCGCTCGTTAATTTAACTGTCTATATGTATGGGATCGTGTATGTGATCGTTGGGCATTATATTATACTAGTTGCGCCCCGCGGTTTCACCCGCGGATTAAAAGTAATTTAATTATCTGCTCATCCCACGGGAGCATTTCACTTTTCCGGGATAAAATGTATGGTACCGAATTTCATCCAAATCCATTCAGCCGTTTGAGCGTAAAGGAGTAACAAACATACACACAAACACACATGCACACATACAAACTTTCGCCTTTATAATATTAGTGTGATTATTATGTTTTGTTTCAACTTTATATCGTTCATCTCGATATATTTGGAAGAGCAGCTTGTTTACACGTCCGTGGCTTTAGCTCCTTAACGACTAATCTTCCGTATTAAATGATATGATAGGTGGTAGCGTTAAGCTAGTAAGTGAAGCCACGTATAGAATTAAATAATACAGCCATACCACAATAGACGGAGTATAGCAAATCTATTTCCCAAAAAGCTGGGTGTAATGCGCAGGTTACTCTGGTATCAATAAAGAAAAGGAATTGATGTTTTGTTCACGGACGCGCCTGGGGAGAGCCAGGTCGGATTAGCCGAACAGCAGGGCTGGCAAAAACAATCAAGGCCGAAAAGGCAAATTATATCTTTACTATCTTCCTTACCTTAAAATATTTTACCATGCAGGAATCCTTACATGATCAGTTCGCTGTCTATTTCCATCTGTAAACCTGTTCGTTTTTCTATTCTAAATTATATCTTGACAAATTTGTTTTCCTTAGTTTGGTAGATGTTTTGATAAATCTTACATAAACCAATCCGCTTTAAACTTGTCGTGTATTGCTTTAAAATGTAGCTGTTGTGGCCATAGAATATATAGAATAGGTAGATGTAATATTTAGAATAGGTAGGTGCTTATATAGAAACAAAATCAAAAATATTTTTTAGTTTTTATTATGTACGTACCTTTTTAAATTAAAAAGATAACTGCGTTCGAAAAAGACTCCTGACTGTAGTACGGCCCTCCATTCGTGGTGTGGCGGTAGTTTCAATGACATTAGTGACAGGATATTTTTTTTTTATGTTTTGGCTCTACACCTCCAGTGTATTTAGCCAGTGTCAAGTAATTGTTAATTTATCAAGTTAATGATATTTCACGCAAATATGTGTCAAGTCACAGTCGAAGTCATCAAGTCAAGTCATAGTCTAGTCAAAGTCATACTCCTAGTTAAGTGGTGGCAACTTTACTTGAAGCTTCTATAGAGTTTTGGAAACAATAAGAAAATAAACGTTTCACCATCGTCATACCATTTTCCCACACTCGCGCCTGTAATCCAGCACTTAACGAATAGAATGCCACCAATTTTATGCACTAACACTGAAAATAACACAAGTTTTGGAAAATAATACAATGCGGTGACGCAATCTTTTTCGCGTTCCCGCCAAAACTCCCAGACAGGATATTTATTGACGTGAAACTTCTTCACGCATGCTTGACTTGGGGAGTAAGCTGGTGAATGCGTAACGAGGCGAAAGGAAGTTGAAAGTTGTTAGTAGATCTCTATTGTCAACATAACAAAGTTAAAAATTTGTATTACCTATTATGTTGATATGTCCGATAAAATGACAATTCACAATTGCCAAGATGGCGACAGTAAACATTAAACAAAGTTATACTGGCCAATAGATGGAGCTAAAGCAGTTTTACTTCAGTTGCGTGGTCTAAAGTACACTCATTTTTTAAGTGAGTACTTATATTAAAACTGACTTGTAAACGTTCTAAAAATAAAAATTATTTAAGTTTGTCTTTATCTCTGTCGAGTCAGTTATTGACAGCCCTAGCTGGCCGGTGTTCAGAAACTTCGCCTTTGATCTCTTGTGGTATTGACGGCTACCGTAAGCGCAACGCAACACAACGTTGGATTCAATAGAGAGGCTTTAGGGCTACAGAGTTGTAAAACTTTTGGGATGCCGATGTATTAGATCCACACCTAAGTAGGCCTTTATTCACAACAAATTACCGTTCTTCGTACCAGTTTTTTCATGTTACGTAATTAACTTTGCCAGGGTGCTTGAGAGAGTCCACTTTGAGTGCTGTCATGATTATTATAAACTAAAACAAATATTTAGCTTAAGAGTATTTAGTAGATATCCAGTCCTCATATCAATTAGTAACAAAGCTCGCCATATACAATACCACCACTATTATTACTACTTGGTTCTCCATATAAAATATTATTAATTCAATTCAATTCATTTGTTTATAAGAAATATCTTCTCTCAATTGTTATAATCTAGATATATTCATGTCTTTATTATTTAAATTTAAGCTATTATTTAACAATAATTATATATATGTGTCTGGGTGTTATATTGTATTCTATGTATGTATTTACAAACAAAAAGTATTTAAGTATCGTATCAGTTATCTGGTTCCCATAGCACAAGCTTTGCTTAGTTTGGGGCAAAATGGCATTGAGTGAGATGTCCACAAAAAAAAAATATACATCAAATTTGATATTACACTTGCACCTGATCTAATTCAACGATGAAGGAAAAAGAAGATCTACAATTAACATAAATCACATGTTATATAAATTTTTTTAATAATCTCGATGATAAACGCCTACTTAATAATACCTAAGTAGTCACTAACATTTGTAACACCAGGGACGCTGATGATACGTTGTTTGCCCTGGGGGATGATCAAGAAACTTTGATTGCAATACAACAGGAGAAATTTCCAAACTATGCACTATAAGCTGGGTATTTAAACTGTCGAATCGAAACAAATTTGTGTTTCTATTGATTGCAATCGATTTACGTGATCGCCAAGTTGATCTCTGTAAAAATAAAACCTTCCAATCGGTTTGGCAGTCGGGTAATAAGTCTCTATGAACTTTAGGAATTACACCAAATTACGCAGTCAACGACTACGTCATTAGTCTCGTGTTCATGACGTCAGAACGATAAATTGATGACCGTTGACATCGTTTTCCCTCACATTTGGAGCCGTCTCGGAGGCGGTAACTGTTAAGGCAATTACCATCGTTCATTTCGGCAATAATAACGCCGCGCACATTCACAGTTCTGTTGGGATGTTGAAACTGTGAATATGTCGAATAACACCATAACCTGACTTTAATAAACAGGAAGTTTTTGAAGTAAAATATTGGTCTTTACCTATGAAATTGCCGTTTTGTTTGAAAAAAGTTAAAGTATTTTTTTTTCGAACTTATTTATTTCTTTTATTCAAAGTAATCACCCCTGCAATCAATGCATCTTTGCCAACGCTGTGGCAGTTTATGGATGCCCTTCTTGAAAAAATCAGCAGGACGGGAGACAACAAACTCTTCAAAGGCGTTTTGTACTGCCTCTCGGGAATTGAATTTTTTTCCCGCTAAAAAGTTGTCCAAATTTTGGAAAAAGTAATAGTCGGTAGGCGCAAGATCTGGTGAGTATGGAGGATGAGGGAGAGCTTCCAAACCCAACTCATGCAGCTTAGAGACGGTCTGTTGTGCAGTATGGGGTCGCGCGTTGTCGTGAAGTAGCAGTGGAGACGACCGATTGACCAAAGCTGGTTGCAGACGTGCGAGTTTCGCCATCATTGTGGTCAGTTCTTCAATGTACACATCTGCAGTTATGCTCTCGCCGTTTTGTAAAAAGCTATGATGAATCACACCAGCACTAGACCACCAAACTGTGACCATCACCTTTCTAGGGGTCATTTTTCGTTTTGCACATTGCTTTGGTACCGAACCAGGATCTAACCAACTTGCTGAGCGCTTTCGATTGTCAAAAAGAGTCCATTTTTCGTCGCACGTAACAATTCGGTTCAAAATTCCTTCATTTCTGTGCCTGTTAAGCAGCGCAAGGCAAGTCTCGACGCGTACGTTGCGCTGGCGATCGTTAAGTTCGTGGGGCACCCATCTATCAAGCTTTTTTATCTTGCCAATCTGTCGCAAATGGACCAATATTGTTTTGATGCTAACATCAAAAGCTGCTGCCAGCTTAGCTGTAGACTGAGATTCATCAGCTTCCACAATCGCCTTTAATTCATCATTGTTGACCAAAGTTTCCGGACGACCACGAGGTTCATTTTTCAAGTCAAAATTCCCAGAACGGAACCGAGCAAACTAATAACGGGTTGTACGTTCGTTTGTACAGTTCTCTCCGTAAACGTCGTTGATGTTACGCGTCGTTTGTGCCGCGTTGGTGCCACGACGGAACTCATATTCCATAATTACACGAAATTTCAAAGTATCCATTATGAGGAAAAATGTTGAAATGTAATGAAAATACAACGCTAATCAATAAACAAAAGACTTATATTGTAAATAGAATGTCATATTTTTAAAACAAAATTAATTTGAATTTAGAATTCATAGCCAATCAAAATTATTTTTTTGGTTGAAAAAGTTTGTACTGCAATACGGCAATTTCATAGGTAAAGACCTATTATTTATACGCACGCTTTACTTGGGGGAGTAAGCTGGTGAATGTGAGGCGAACAAAAGTTGAAGTTGGTTCACGTAGATCTCTATTGTTAACATAACAAAGTTAAAAATTTGCATTACATATTATGTTGGCATGTCCGGTAAAATGACAATTTACAATTGTATGGCGACATGAACATTAAGCAAAGTAAAAATAAAGTTATACCAGCCGATAGATGGAGCTAACTTCAGTCGTGTGGTCTAAGCACACTCGTTTTTTATTCATAGGAAAAAGGTATAATAAAATTATTGTTAAAATCTCAACGTGATTTGAGAGACTACTAAAACTGTTTTGTGAAGTGTTAACATTTTTAATGCAGGAAATAATAATTTTTGGTATGGAGACAGTATGAACCCCGGTATAATTTTTACTGCGAAAAATTGTAGTCAAGCAAGTTGGTTGCCAAGTAAGGTTGTATATCTCAACAATCTCTTGACCGATTTTGCTCATATTTGGAACACTTGTTTGAATTATAAATACCCTATGTTTCTGCCAGATATTATCAATATCGTCTGATTAATGCCACCGCAGCAAATTTCCTCTTTTTGGAGAAAATGCATATCTAATCCTAACCTGTACCGTCAAGATTCTTTGTAAAATATGACCTGTACGCGAGTACGTACACTCGTACATTCGGACGGATGAAAGTAATTTCACGAATTGAAGCAGAGACGTTCGCTCACTTTGTTTGCTCGGAGAATTAAAAGATATAGGTCCGTATTACAGAACGATGCTCAGTCATCGATCGGTGCTCAAGCAGAGATTTCATTCACTAATTGATCACTTTATGAATGAAATCTCTGCTTGAACACCGATCGATGACTGAGCATCGTTCTGTAATACGGACCTTAGTATTCTATCTATGTATGTATTTACAAACAAACAGTATCTAAGTATTGTATCAATTATCTGGTTCCCATAGTACAAGCTTTGCTTAGTTGGGTAGATGGCGTTGTGTGAAATGTCCACACATATTTATTTAGTATAACATAACTCCTACTAACAGTGCCCTGTTATGATTATATAGCACCTGTATCTAGGACATAGTTATATATGATTACATTAATTTAACCCAGCATGCTAAACTAAATTAAAATACAACTATTACACGGCTAACACTCACGAAATACAGTCGAATAACTCGACCGGTGTCCGCCACCACCGCCGCCGCGCGTACTCCTTGAGGATGGGCATCTATATTGCCCGAACACCGGTCGAGTTATTCGACTGTATTTCGTGAGTGTTAGCCGTGTTGTAATTATGAGTACTTATGAGTACTCACTTCAGTTTCTATAATATTAAAGCCGTTACTTGACATAGAACAAAAACTGACCTAATCCGGAAAATCTAATTTTATCCGGCAAATTCAAAGGTTAGCCAACGCTGGCTGCCGGCAGACTTGTAAGCTGCTAATGTGACATTGGAAATACCTTTGCTCAGGTACAACCTTTTAGTATTGATTCGAGGGTATGGAGTTTGGTTTGTTGACGACATTTTATTTATTTTATTTTGTAATGCTTTCAAAAAAAGAAGGGAACTAGTTTCCCTATTAGGGTTCCTATTGGGAACTGAAGGGAAACACTGCACCTGGTTCATTAAATGTCTTTATTGTTAAGACAGTGAGTCAAGTATTAAGTAAGTAGTAAGTATTTAAATTGATGACAAGTAGTAAGTATAGTATATTCTATATGTAGTATATTTACAAGGTAGGTTTTGGGCGCCGTTGAATTACAATGCAGTGCTAGCCGGGCTATTAAGAGACTTAACAGGGTGTGTGGCTCGAGCTAGTAGCACATACCTGCTTTGCAACCAGATAGCTAAGTTTAGTTGGTAGTAGACAATACAAAAGTTAAATAAAAACGATCAGCTAGCAAAATGCTGGCTGACCGTGGTACCGGAAGGGACCCAACGGCACAGGGGGGCTGAGCCGGGCCCAGGACAGTGCAGACGGTTGGTGTAGACCCGTAGTACGAGGCTGGCGCTTCCTGGAGCCTGGTCTCTCAGCGCAGACCGCTGGTGACCTCCGGAAGCAACCCAACGGCACAGGGGGGCTGATCTGGGCCCAGGACAAGGCGGACGGCTGGGGGTAGACCCGTGGCGCTAGGCCGTCGCCTCCTGGAGCCTAGTCTCTCAGCGCAGACCGTTGGCGACCTCCCGAAGGGGGTGCGTTAAATTTGATTTTAAGATATAAAAAAAAAAACCCTGTTGAAGAACAGGAAAGAATTAGTTTTATTGGCACTTTTACCATGAAGTCTACGACTTGATGCGCTTTTATATTTAAAGATGGGGAAACTTACCCTGTAGAGGGGTTTTTCTTTCAATAGAGAGCGTGAGCTACAGGCTCACGCTGAGCGTGGTGGAGGTCAGCTCACTCCTACCACGAGGGTGACGCAGCAGCGGCCAAATGGAGGCAGCGACTTGCTACGACCCAACAACTCAGACGCAGGGCGCAGCTGTCTGCGGAAAGATGGAACCGGGTGAAGCTACCGGATTCTGAACACGGCACGGGGATGGAACCCGGCCCTCAATTGTTATAAAATCTCATGGAAAACTCACCTGCAGCAAAAGAAGAGGTTGAATTGGCCGTTTGGGGACAGGCCCAAAGGTCAGCAGCTACGCCCTCGCCGAAATCAAACAAACAAAGGGAGCGGCCTCCGACTTTTAAAGTCGTAACCGTCGTTCTGACTGGGCGGATTTTCGTCACGAGATCCCCCTCCCAGCCAATGCAGAATTCTCTCGAAAAGTGGTTGCCTGCATCCCTGACCACAAAAGTTGCTACTTCGCGTATCACCAAAAGCGAGACTCAAACTAGTGAACCAGGGACTGCACTTTTCCACACGAGCTCTCACTACGAAGGTTGTTTATTCCAGTCTTTTCTATTATTGTTTACTAAATAAAACGATTCGCTTGTTATGGTTTTAACTTGAAATTAGGATACAAAATAAACAATTATTATCAAAATTTGCACATTTCTCTTCGGTTAGGGTCACCCAACGATAACGTCATATGTCAACTTTAATTTTGACGTCGTTGATGTGACAACCAAACGTGACATTGACATTTCGTGTCGGAAAGTTATGGTTGTTGTTGAGTTCTTGAGACTGACTTGTGCCGGAGCATTATTTAGCCAGCCACTGGTTAAGAAAAATGAATCGAACCAATCTCAATTAAATTATCATAAGAATGAAAAACAAGCCGTTACAGTACCCGTCCAACCCGGGTAGAATTCACGTAGTGAATTCGAAACGGCTGTCCCCAGCCGGTAACCTTAGTTACAAACAAAAGACAAATGACACACCAATGACATGGAAAATGTCATTAATGATTCCACCAGAATATTTTAATTAGGTTTAAAGAAAAGAGCATTTAACACTAGACACTATCATCAAAATTAAAATATAACTTAGATCTACATATTCCTACACCTGCATGCGAAGGTAAATATTGAATTAATTTATATCAATACACCTAAGAATATAAAAAATTGTACCACTGGCTTGGGCTAGATGCATAAATTAGCGAATAAGTAAAAGATATAATACATTCTAATAATAAATTGAACGAAATTAGTTTTGATGTATAACCCCGCAAAAACCCCTATATAAAATAATAGTTTTTGTATGTACTGTAATATTAGAACTTGAGTGTACTGCATTTACCCCGGGGTAATTATGAAATTGACTGGACATCAACCGAGAGTACAATTTGCCATAATTAAGCACCCGTTATAAGCAAGCTATTGTTCTGCGAGGGAATCACTGGAGTTGACTGGATTGTTTGCCAAAGTACAACTAACCGTGAAAAATAATGCTATCCCCCTAGTTAGTAAAAAATTGAATATCAGTAACCCCCTTTATTGGTGTGATAGGCTTCTTGATAGAGGAGTTCACTCACCGCTCCTGTAGGCTTAAGTTTGTGTTCTAGGCTTATTGATAAAGGAGTTCACAGAACCGCTCCTATAAGTATAGTTTCCTACTAGTCCGCTTAGCTACGGAAGTAGAAGTATAGAGTCCTGTTCTCTGCTTAGCTACGGTAACAAAACCATCAAAAGTTTAGTGTTCTAGGCTTGTTGATAAAGGAGTTCACTAACCGCTCCTATAGGCTTAAGTTTGTGTTCTAGGCTTGTTGATAAAGGAGTTCACACAACCGCTCCTGTGGATTATTCTAATGACCTTAGTCTGGTGATGTTATAAACATACATAGATATTTGTATACAATATATATTTTAGATATGAATTAAATTGACTATTTCTAAAGAATTATTATATTATTTCCTATTACACCAAGCCAGGTTACAGAAGACAAAATAAAAAGAAAAGAAAACTAAAAACTATGGTAACCACCCATGGCCAGTCCATCCTTAACTAGAATTTAATATTTACAAGGACTAAACCATTCTACCTTTTATATCCATCCTAACAGTAACATCAAACCGAGAAAAAACCAACTCCCAGGATCCTACCAAGAGCAGCCGACTGCTGTCCGGGGGTTCTATCATACCTAATATCCAACTATTAACCTTATCACACAGAAAAACAAACCAAAGTAAAATCCATCTCCCAGGACTACACAAAGGCGGCCCAAAGCCGCGTCCGGGGGTTTGCTATCATACCTAATTTCCAACTATTTAATTTATCCAACCGAAAAAACAAACCAAAGTACATCCATCTCCCAGGACTACACAAAGGCGGCCCACGCCGCGTCCGGGGGTTTGGCTATCAAACCGTTTATAGGTAAACGAGAATGAGTGAAATAAAAAAAATGAAATTGGGATTCCATTAGTTAGAGGTTTTAAGGTCCTTTACATGCCAAATGCCCGCATCTCTACCGTTCTCGTCAACCAGCTCATATACCAAAGGAGACTTCTTAGTTTTAATCGTACATTTGGTATATTTAGGGGCCAGCTTTGCCGAGAAAAATTTCCCTTTGTCACTCAGCGGGAAAGTTCTTTTCCATACCGTTTGACCCACTTTGAGTTCCATGTATCTTCTCCGGAGATTATAATAATGCGTGTTCTTGGCGTGTGCCTTCACCAACTCCTCTCTGACTTTGCGAAAAATTCCGGAAAGCGCACCCAGTCGGCGTGCGTAATCCTCTCTCCGTGGAAAAGAAAGGTCTGAGAGGTCTAAGGGAGCCGAGTCGTAGAGGTCTCCATTTGGTACGGCCTCACGCCCGTGCATTAATAAGAATGGAGAATATCCCGTAGCCTCACTGACAGATGTGTTGATGGCGAACTCAATGTGGGGCAAATGCAGGTCCCAATCGCGATGATCCTCCTTTATAAGCGAGGATATCGCAGTGACAATGGTACGGTTTTGCCGTTCTACTGGGTTCACTTGCGGGCAATATCTAGGGCCCAAATGCACCTGAGGAACGTTGTATTTATGAAACAGGGCTTGTATTTCATTTCCAGTGAACTGAGTTCCATTATCAGAAATCACTGTTTGTGGAATCCCATGTTTCATAAAAACGTCATTCTCTAAGTGCTTGACGATGTTGGCTGCGGTAGCTCGACGCAAGGGGAACAGCATCACATATTTTGTGAAGCAGCACATAACTACGAACAAGTGTGTGTAGCGGTTTCTAGAAACCGGAAAGGGCCCTACCAGGTCTATACTCAATGTCTGGTTTGGCCTACAACATTGCTTAGGACTACCCATTAAGCCTGGTGTAGTCTGATTCGGGATTTTATGGGATAAACATGTTTCGCATTTTCGCACAAAATCAGCCACGTTCTTAAATAATCCGGGCCAGTAATACGCCAATGAGATCTTTTTGAAGGTCTTCTGTATTCCCAAATGTGCAGAAGTGGTGGTGGTCTTCAATAATTGTTTTCCGCTTAGACTGTGGTATTACTTCTTTCCATTGGAAATCGCGCACTAGATTATTGGCTGACCTTGTGTAACGAAACAATCTTCCGTCTTTTACCATAAAATTCCTACAAGACAAGGGTTTTTGCAGGCATTTAGTATAGACGCTGTCGTACCAAGAATCACCAGTAGGGGTGAAAGAGGACGTGGTTGCAATAGCTGCAACCGGCGTTACGAACCGAGATAAGGCATCCGGTACCACATTATCCTTGCCTGCTCGATGTTCGATCTCGAAGTTGTAGGGAGATAGTCTGCAACCCCAGCGAGCTAATCTGCCGGTTGGGTTTGTTAAATTGAGGAACCATTTTAGGCTAGCATGGTCGGTCACAATTTTAAAAGGTTTGCTTCCTTCCAAGTAGGGCCTAAAATGTTCTACCGCAAACACAACAGCCAGGGCTTCCCGCTCTGTTGCCGAATAGTTCATTTCACACTTCGAGAGCGATTTGCTTGCGAAAGCAATTGGATGTTCGGTACCATCAATATCCTGTGCTAACATCCCGGCAATGCCGTATGCCGAAGCGTCGCAATGCACAGAGAAGGGTTTGGAAAAATCTGGGCAAGCGAGGATGGGAGCAGAAACTAGGGCCTGTTTTAGTTTCTGGAAAGAATCTTCCGCTTCCTGAGACCACGCGAACGGAGGGGCCTTCTTCCCCGTGCTTGTCAATTTGTTTAAAGGGGCTGCTATTAGGCTGAAGTTCTTAATAAAACGCCTGTAGTAGGAGGCAGTTCCTAAAAACATCTTGACGTGCTTTCGAGTCGTAGGGGTAGGGAACTCGAGTATAGACTGCACTTTAGCGGGGTCGGTGTGCAAGCCCTTCTCATCCACAACATATCCAAGATATTTGAGTTCGCGCCTAAAAAATTGGCACTTTGAAGCTTTTATTGTCAAACCTGCTTGCTTCAAACGTTCCAATACCCTTTTTAGGAGGTTTAGGTGGCCCTCAAAGGTCTCGTGACATACAACTATGTCATCTAAATAGACAAAAACCCGGTTTTCGAAGCCGTCCGGGCCAAATAGTATGTCCATCAATCTTTGTTGGGTGGCTGGGGCACCAGTCAAACCAAAACACATGCGCTTAAAGTGAAATAACCCCCGGCCTGGGACCGTGAAAGCAGTCTTTTCGCGGGAGGCGGGGTGTAATTCAATTTGCCAAAATGCGGAGCTCAAATCGATTGAAGACAGGTATTTGGAATTCCTGAGGCTGTCTAGGATCTGAGTAATATATGGAAGGGGGTAGGCGTCATGTTTGGAGACTTCGTTCAGCTTCCTACTGTCCAAACAGAACCGTAGTTCTCCCGTGGCTTTTGGCGTCATTAGCGTTGGGTTATTCCACTCGCTTCGACTGGGTTCTACTACGTCCAACTCAAGCATTTTGTCCAACTCCCGATGTAACTCTTTAAGTTTCTCTGGAGACATCGGGTAATACCGCTGTTTGATGGGTTTCGCATCTCCCGTGTCGATAGTGTGTGTTATTAAGTTTGTCTTTCCCAAGCCTACCTTCTCAAATGCTATTTCACCATAAGCCTCGATGATCTCCTCCGCTTGGCGGCGCTGTTCCCAAGTTAGGGTGTCCATGGGATGAATATAATTTATCTCGGCCACCGTGCGTATATCCCTAGGGAATTTCCAGGGCAGTGTGTCGAGATCAGAAGGAGCCAAACCAAATGCCCGCCAGAAGTCCCAACCAAAGATAAAAGAAGTTTTCACGTCTGGAATAACGTGAAACTTTATAATCTTAACTGTATCTCGAAAAACCACCGGCAATAGAAGAGAACCGATAATTGATGAGGTAACCCCATTTACTGACTGAATCCTGCAGGAGTCCACGCAAGGAATGAGGGTGGCCCCCAGATTCAAGAATTGTTCATGTGAGCTGTCCCCTATAATCGATATACTGGAACCAGAGTCCAGTAGCCCGTAGCACGGTTGCCCGTAAACGTCGACCGTGAGAAATGGTCGATTATCAATTTTTTCATCACGGATTGTAGCTACTTTGTGTGAGTTAAAAAAGTGTTTTACTGTTTTTAACCAGTCCTGCCAATCTTTGGGGTCAAAATTGGGTGAGCTGGCTGAGCCACAATCCAACGTTACTAGTTTTTTTGCTTAGAACTAGTAGATGAGGTACCAGCCTCAGAGGGGTTTTTCTGGCACTGACATTGGCAGATGTGGGGTTTTACGTCCTGACCCTGATTTTTAGCACAGTTTGGGCATTTTCCTGTAACATAACCCCTAAGGCCGCAAACTGGATATTTAGGTTCCTTGCAAGTTTTCAAGTTATGTCCTTTTACCCTACATCTTGGACAGAACAAAGAAGAAGATGCTGGTTGTGGAACTACCGCGGTCGCCGCTACCTGACGAGTTTGAGGCTGACCCTTGTATGCCAGGTCCATTGCTAGAGTTTGCTTCGTTACTTTAGGCGGCTCTACAAAGTACTGGGCGCTAATTTGCTGCCTTTCCAACGCTTTGCACTTGTTCTTGAAATCCTGTAACGTCGTAATAGGAAAGAGTGCCAACCTATCCGAAAAAGCAGGGCGAATGTTCCGCCTAAGTATTCGCAGCTTCTCACTCTCGCTCAAAGGTTCTCGCAGTCTATTAAAGAAGTTCAACATGACCGAAAAGTACGCTGAAAAGGATTCATCAATACCTTGAGTTCGAGCCTTCAATTCCTCAAGCAACCTATAATCAAAATCAGGAGGCAAAAATTCATCTAAGAGCTCCTGTTTAAGCTCTTCCCATGAGGATATGGAGCTACGGACACCCCTATACCATACTAGAGCAGAGTCTGTAAACAATTCTGCCGCTGAATGAAAAACTTTTTTCTTATAATTTAAACTTTACTAATTAAAACTACTTTTTTCTTAAATTTCTTATAAGATAGTGAACGGGACAAGATTAGTTCATCAAGTCGTTCCAAATAGGTAACAATACATGTAGTGCCATTGTACTTATGATTAAGGGAGTTTATGTTCGCAGGAGGTACATAGGTGACCTTATGGCGACATTTCCTAGGTGCTGAGGGGTCACTGTCGGTTGAAGAGTCTGACAAAGGCTCCTCATATTTAGAATGTACTTTCTTACAACGCCTAGTCACATATTCATTAGGATCCAATGCTTGTGACTCATGAAGACTAGGGACCTGTACTTGTGGAACAGGGTCCAATATATTTGTAATAGGAATATCTGACTTCTCTGTGTCAGACATTTTGTTCTAAGAATAATTTATGTATTGTCAATTAAGTTATAAATTGTATAATATTTTAATGAAGTAAATTTGCCTTATAATATGTATAATAATCTTTCTGATTTCCTATATGGTTGCAATGCAGTTTACAATTGAATACTTCTAATGATTTAGGGTAAATATGATGTAGCACTTTGTGAAATTACAAGATTATTTCTTAATTCATAATGTTTTTCTTTATCAATAATTTATACCAAGTATGAACCTAAATACCACTTGGGCTGTAATTACCGGATTACAGCTGATAAACAATACAGTCTAGTAATGGAAAACTAATATTCTAATGTAATAGTTACTTTGTTGTTATAACTTGTATGACAATAATTTTATTTTAATAGAATTTCCCAAGTAAGTACTCAAAATACAATATCATAAGATTAACTATAGTAAAACTTGTAAAATTGTTGCTGTAGTACACTCCTAAAATAGCTAAATTTCCTATTATACAAACTTAAGACTAAAGGTTGAAGAAAACACAACACAAATTTCTTTTAATTTTTGTTTTTCCTTGTTACAATGGTTAGTATAAAGAGCTAACCTACCTATCTAAGATTTAGGTTGCAAAGCTAGGATGAACTAACCAGTTGAGGCGCCACTGTAATGCCTTTAAAAAAAAAGATGGGAACTAGTTTCCCTATTAGGGTTCCTATTGGGAACTGAAGGGAAACACTGCACCTGGTTCATTAAATGTCTTTATTGTTAAGACAGTGAGTCAAGTATTAAGTAAGTAGTAAGTATTTAAATTGATGACAAGTAGTAAGTATAGTATATTCTATATGTAGTATATTTACAAGGTAGGTTTTGGGCGCCGTTGAATTACAATGCAGTGCTAGCCGGGCTATTAAGAGACTTAACAGGGTGTGTGGCTCGAGCTAGTAGCACATACCTGCTTTGCAACCAGATAGCTAAGTTTAGTTGGTAGTAGACAATACAAAAGTTAAATAAAAACGATCAGCTAGCAAAATGCTGGCTGACCGTGGTACCGGAAGGGACCCAACGGCACAGGGGGGCTGAGCCGGGCCCAGGACAGTGCAGACGGTTGGTGTAGACCCGTAGTACGAGGCTGGCGCTTCCTGGAGCCTGGTCTCTCAGCGCAGACCGCTGGTGACCTCCGGAAGCAACCCAACGGCACAGGGGGGCTGATCTGGGCCCAGGACAAGGCGGACGGCTGGGGGTAGACCCGTGGCGCTAGGCCGTCGCCTCCTGGAGCCTAGTCTCTCAGCGCAGACCGTTGGCGACCTCCCGAAGGGGGTGCGTTAAATTTGATTTTAAGATATAAAAAAAAAAACCCTGTTGAAGAACAGGAAAGAATTAGTTTTATTGGCACTTTTACCATGAAGTCTACGACTTGATGCGCTTTTATATTTAAAGATGGGGAAACTTACCCTGTAGAGGGGTTTTTCTTTCAATAGAGAGCGTGAGCTACAGGCTCACGCTGAGCGTGGTGGAGGTCAGCTCACTCCTACCACGAGGGTGACGCAGCAGCGGCCAAATGGAGGCAGCGACTTGCTACGACCCAACAACTCAGACGCAGGGCGCAGCTGTCTGCGGAAAGATGGAACCGGGTGAAGCTACCGGATTCTGAACACGGCACGGGGATGGAACCCGGCCCTCAATTGTTATAAAATCTCATGGAAAACTCACCTGCAGCAAAAGAAGAGGTTGAATTGGCCGTTTGGGGACAGGCCCAACGGTCAGCAGCTACGCCCTCGCCGAAATCAAACAAACAAAGGGAGCGGCCTCCGACTTTTAAAGTCGTAACCGTCGTTCTGACTGGGCGGATTTTCGTCACGAGATCCCCCTCCCAGCCAATGCAGAATTCTCTCGAAAAGTGGTTGCCTGCATCCCTGACCACAAAAGTTGCTACTTCGCGTATCACCAAAAGCGAGACTCAAACTAGTGAACCAGGGACTGCACTTTTCCACACGAGCTCTCACTACGAAGGTTGTTTATTCCAGTCTTTTCTATTATTGTTTACTAAATAAAACGATTCGCTTGTTATGGTTTTAACTTGAAATTAGGATACAAAATAAACAATTATTATCAAAATTTGCACATTTCTCTTCGGTTAGGGTCACCCAACGATAACGTCATATGTCAACTTTAATTTTGACGTCGTTGATGTGACAACCAAACGTGACATTGACATTTCGTGTCGGAAAGTTATGGTTGTTGTTGAGTTCTTGAGACTGACTTGTGCCGGAGCATTATTTAGCCAGCCACTGGTTAAGAAAAATGAATCGAACCAATCTCAATTAAATTATCATAAGAATGAAAAACAAGCCGTTACAATTTATGTTAAGGAATGACGTGACGAGCTAGCCGTTCGCATGATGTTAAGCGATACAGCTGCCCATATCAGTTGCAGTGTCATTCGGAACTCTAAAGTATAGAGTTTTGCGTAACACTGTACTGCGCACGTCATCCTGAGTCATCAGCACAATCTAGTAATAAGATTATTAGACTGCAAGATCAGGTCATAAAGTCTCATTTGCCCAGTAATTTCACTAGCTACAGTGCCCTTCAGAGCAGTGCTTGCGCACTACTGCTTCGCGGCAGAATAACTGGCAAAGCGGTGGCCTAGACGAACTTTGCAGAAAAGCCCTACCACCTAATAACTATCAAGAAATAAAGCTTCATTGTGGTCATATAAAATCATTTTTTATTAGATGACGTTTAACGTGTATGGACGGAAAATAACGGTATTGTATGGTATTGTCTAGCGTCGGAGGTCTGGGTGGAATCAATGAAGACGGACTTCCACCCGGTGACGTTGTAAAGGTCTGTAGAGACCAACACCATAAGACCGTTAAAAAAAATTAAGACGGATAAGCGTGAGGATATTGCTATCGGTCGTAGAGATAAATATAAGTAAAATGTTTGTGTTAGTGGCGTTTGAATTACCAAAGTGGACTGCTGGAAGGAGAGACGTGATTATGATGATTATAGCTGCCCGCGCTGCGCTTGCTACGTAAGTTTTATGAAGTATTATGAAGGTAGTTAGGAAAAATAATACTACACTATTTGATCCGGTTTATAACTTGTGATTTAATTTGATTATATTTTTGCGTTGAATACCAACTAATTACAAAATGAGATATATCCCTGGAGATATTGTAATACATGTAGGTCCTAAGCTAATAAATATAATTAAGAACAGTATCAACATTATGTGATAAGTTTACTGTAAATATCTAACCTGCAGCTCACCGGCTTTTAGTTTTATATAAAATTACATTTCTCTGTAAGTGAATTTTGTAAATTCTTATGAGAAATAAAATTCTTTAACCATAGCTAGTCAAAAAGTTACTATGTTTGAAGTCTGTTTAGTTGGCTTTCATGTGAAAAATGCGGAGGATGATGCAAATGAAGTGAAAAAACGTGTAAATTACACGTGAAACCAACTACATGCCGCTACATGCCAACTGTCGACTACAGACCTTCAGGACAAGTGCAACCTACCTTTTTATATATTCTTTTAAATAAAGCTTAGCGTCCGTACGTCACCTTCAAAACAACAACAGTTCTCGATAGCTTCGACTGACGTACGGGCGCCTCATAATATTAATTTATTATTTTTCATTCATTGCACCTACTTTCCGCCTCTTCGTGACCGCATCCTCATCACATCGTCTACACCAACTACGCCTATAGTTTAAATAAAACCTCTTTATTGAACCCCGGAGCGTTACTGAGTTCAAGTATTTATGAACTTTAGTCTATAGAGTTTTAAATAAAAACTACGCTTTATTTAATGGGCACCATCCTTTTATTCGTAGCAGAGCAAGTCACTTAATCACAGAGCACTGTACGCCATTTTCTCAGAGTATATCAACCACCAACTACTAGACACATAAGAAAAGAATCGTAGACTAATTATAATGGACTACAGATACACAATAATATCCTTAACACAGCCCCTCAATTTATAGAATTTTGATACTACTAAAACATTCTTAAATTGCACACAAAACATTTAAGTCAATTGACAACTCTAGTATTAATAACTCTAATACAATATCATATCCACTCTATGCTTTGCAACTCTAATATCAAAATTATTATGTGACGAATAAATGCAATTATAATTTACAATCCTGCTCCTTTATTTTAATATAGTTATTAAGCCTTTATATTAAACAATTAAATAACACTATTTTACTTTTAAGTTACAAGTAAGTTACATGACATTTATCCTATAACATAGCTAAATAGGTACTTAGGTTTTAAACTAGATAGGTACAATCACTATAGTCTAGCTTAAATATTAATGAAATTATGATAATTTATATTAAATTTAACTTTTCACAAAAGTATGCATGTTTATTTATAGGTAGAGCTTTGGTGAAAATGTCTGAAACATTTTCATTTGTAGGTACATATGAGATAGATATTATTTTCTTATGAATCAAATCTTTTATGAAATGATACTTAATGGAAATATGTTTGGAAGCTTTAGTATTGCTTTGATTATTGATTATATTAATTGCGCTTTGGTTATCAATCAACAACTGAGCTGAAATTATCTCTTCATTTAGGAAATCAGAGATCACCCCTTTTAAGTGCATCAGCTCACTCACTGTGTGTGCTCCTGCAACATACTCAGCTTCAGCAGTCGAAAGAGCGGTACATGTCTGCTTCCTGGCAAACCAAGTAATTAAATTATCCCCTTGAAAAATAGCGCAGCCACTTGTACTTTTCCGGTCCATCCTGTCAGCTGCCCAGTCTGCATCTGAATAAGCTACTAACTTTGTTGGGTCACCAGTCTTCTTATATAGCAGCCCCTGATTTGATGTTTCCTTAAGGTAGCGCAATACCCTTTTACCAGCTATCCATAGCTCACGTGTAGGTATGTCTAAAAATCTGCTCAAATAAGATACTGCGAAAGTAATGTCCGGCCTACTATTTGTTGAAATGTATAATAATGAGCCTATTAATTCTTTAAAAGGTACATCGATCACATCTGAATGATCTGATGATGATGCAATCTTTGCATTAAAGTTTATTTCCATTGGAGTCTTACTTCCTTTGCAGTCTTGCATGTTAAACTTTTCTAAAAGTCTTTTTATCATTTCAGTTTGTCTTATTTCCAGTCTATCGTTTTCCCTTGTTATTTCTAATCCTAAGTAGTTACACACTTCTCCTAAGTTCTTCACTTTGAATTCTTTTTCTAATTCTTTTATTATTTCACTGTCATCTCCGAGGTGTAAAATATCATCAACATACAGTAATATCCAATTATTTTCCTTTTTGTATAAACATGAGTCATACTTTGACTGTATATATCCTTTTTCTGTTATAAAGTCGTGAAATCTTTGATACCAGCACTTGGGTGCTTCTTTTAATCCATATAATGATTTCTTCAATTTGAGAACCTTTCCTTGTGTAATTTCCATTCCTTCCGGGCATTTAATATATACATCTGTATTCAAGTTTCCATGTAAGAATGCGGTTGGAACATCTAACTGCTTCAGTGATGTATCATATTGTATGGCTAAACTCATCATCATTCTTATTGTAGAAATCTTACCTACTGGGGCATAGTGATTATCGTGGCTTCTTTGTTGAAAACCTTTAGCTACAAGTCTTGCCTTTTTGGTGCCATCCTGCTTTGTTCTGAAAACCCATTTGGTGTCTATTGCTTTACTTCCCTTTGGTAATGTAGCTTCTTCCCAAGTCTGTAATTTAATTTGTGAATTTATCTCTTTCTGTACTGCATTTTTCCAATCATTATCTTTAATGGCTTCTTCATACTCTTGCGGATCCCCTGATAGTAAACAATATGCCGTGTATAATTCATAATCATCTAGAATTCCTTTTGGCTTTTGCACTTGTCTTCCTGATCTAGTTATATATTCTTTTGTTTCTTGCCTATTCTCTGCATTTTTGTTTCCTTTGTCTATTTCTTCAGTTTTCTCATTATCTTCTTGATACTTCTTTATTAATTCTTTGTTTGTTTCATCTTCTTTTGCTCCTCTTTGCATGTCTAAATTACTCTGATAAGGCATCATTCTTTTCTGTCCATCTTCTTCATCCTTCTTTGTATCTTCTTTTTCTGTTATTTCATCTCTAAAGTTCCTTACCTTCATTATTTCATTATTTTCTATTTTATTTGTGTCTTCTTTGTACTTTATTTCCGTCTCATCAAATCTCACATGTCTAGATGTTACTATTCTATTCTCTTCAGGATCCCACAGTCTCCATCCATTCATTGTATAACCAACAAATATCATTGCTTTGGCCCTTTTGTCAAATTTTTCTTGTTTAGGAACTGTAACTGCCCATGCCTTTGCTCCAAAAACTCTAAGTCTAGACAGGTCCAAACGTCCATATCTGAGCTCTGCAGGTACTTTGTTATGTATAGCTGAAGATGGGCACCTGTTTATTTGGTATACTGCACATCTCACAGCTTCACCCCATAAAGATTTAGGTAGTCCAGTCTCATTCAGTATTGTCCTCGCTTTGTTGTAGATAGTACGGTTCATTCTTTCAGCTGTCCCGTTGGATTGTGGGGAGTATGCCTGTGTAAACTGCATAATTATGCCCTTGTTTCTGCTATAGGTAAGCATCTTGTCATTCTTGAACTCTCCACCATTGTCGCACCTAATTTTCCTAACTTTATTTCCTGTTTGTGTCTCAATTTGTTGTATATAGTCTATCAAGTAACTAGTAGCTTCACTTTTCTTTTTCAGTAAATAGACAACTGTAAAATGGGAATAATCATCAATTATTGAATGATAGTATACTTCTCCGTCTAATGTAGGTGTACTTACAGGTCCTGATAAGTCTGTATGCAACATTTCTCCCACGTATGTTGACTTTGGTCCTGGTATTGTTGCATATGGAAGTCTTGTAGATTTTCCTTCTAAACATGGTCCACATTGTTTGTCTGAGCTGGGTAAATTTAGTATTCCTAGATGTCTTCTATTAGCATGCCCTAACCTTTTGTGCCATAAATCTTTATCATTAATTGCTGCATTACATTTTTCTAAATTTAGTTTCAGATTTATTCCATACAGTCTACCAAACATTCTTCCATAAAGTACTATTTTTCCTTTAGTAATTGTTACTGAATTTTCATGAAATGTTACAGAATTACCTTTATGTAATAGTCTTTTAACAGATAATAAGTTGTGGGCTAAGCCCTTGACAATCAAAGCTTCAACAGTTATTGGTGTGTCATTGTACATCACATTTAGGGTACCTTGCTTATTGGAAGTTAAATATTGGCCGTTCGCTACAAAAATTTTAATTTCTTTATCTAAGTATTGAATATCAGTCATATAATTTTCAAAGCTGTCCATAACTAAGTTTTGTGTTGCTCCTGAATCAACTATAAAGTTAATGTCCTCTCTACAATAATCACTTAATACTAATACCTGTTCACACGCTACAAATGATAACTGACTTTCGCTTACTGCACTTGTTCCTTGCTCTCTTGATTCTCTCAGTCCTCTTGTTTGTCCTCTCATATTCTGTTGTCCTCTTGAATACACTTGTCCTCTTGTGTATGCTTGTCCTCTTGTCTGTGCTTGTCCTCTTGTATGTGCTTGTCCTCTTGTGTAACCTTGGCCTCTTCCTCGTTCTCTGCATTGAAGGGCTTTATGCCCTTGACGCCCACACCGAAAGCAGGCCATGAATGCTGTGTGGGGTTGCTGGTCTGCGCCCTTTGTTTGTTCTTTTACTTCTGCATCCAACAATCTGGCCTTAACAAATTCTATTTCTAATGCTTTTTCGGTTGTCATTGTCTCGATGGTCGTTATGACATTGTCATACTGCGACGGCATTGAAGATAGAAGGTAGCATATCTTATCCATTTCATCCACAGAACATCCCGCAGCTAATAATTCACTCAATAAACTATCAAATTTCAGAAAATACTCCTGTAGTTTTTCATTTTGACCACACTTTAATGTGATGAGCCTTCTCTTTAAATGTAATTTGTTAAAAATGCTTTTTCTCTCGAATGTGTACTCAAGTTGTTCCATCATTTGTTTCGCAGTGCTGCATTTCTTTACGATTTCTAGGTATTTGTCTGATAAACATTGTACTATTATATTTTTTGCCTTCGCGTCTAGTTTATTGAAATCTTCTGTCAACTTATCTTCAGTTTTCTCTATTGTACAGTATAATTGTTTTTCCTCCAGAAGCAACTTCAATCTGAATTTCCAATTGTTGAAATTTTGCTCGGCGCCAAGACGCGGAAACAACTCTTTGTCCGCCATTTTTACTCTTTACTTTTGGCTTTGAATTCTTCTTGATTCGATCACTTTCTTGAGTTACATATCCTTCTCTTTTCTAATAAAACGAACTTTTGTTTGTTCATAGCGCAGTGGAAGCGTATAGAGTTTTAAATAAAAACTACGCTTTATTTAATGGGCACCATCCTTTTATTCGTAGCAGAGCAAGTCACTTAATCACAGAGCACTGTACGCCATTTTCTCAGAGTATATCAACCACCAACTACTAGACACATAAGAAAAGAATCGTAGACTAATTATAATGGACTACAGATACACAATAATATCCTTAACATAGTCGAGGTCTCTACAAAGAACGTGAAACAAAAGACAGGCGTGCACCGTCATCACCCCGGTTTGACCTAGATTTCACTACTTACCAACAATTTGCCCCTGTCAATCATTTTGTCACTATTTATTCATTTATTTTTATTATTACTGCCTCTTTGGTTCAGCAGGTCGGCTGCTGCTAGTTTGGATTATCGCAACATATGTATTTGTTTGACGAAAAAGCGCAAATAATGTGTTTGGGTGTCGTGGGACCATGATCTATATATGTGATCGTTGGGCGTTATTTATTGTTTGTGGATTTCAAGAACGTAATGGTATTTTGGGGAAGAATCTCCGCCTTATAGAGCTCTCGTATTGAGAGATAATATTTATTTTGTATTCCTTATTTTGTTTTCAACTTCTGTTTCAGGCCTCAGTTTATGTTGCTTGTCTATTAGTTTGAGAAAAACCTCATATACCTTGTGTTATTCTTAGATTAGAAGAACAAAGTGGAGGAGTGTTCAAGCCTTCAAATTGAGTGAACATTTGTTATTTTATTTTGACTTTGATTTCTAGTTCTGAGTGTAACGTCTCTGAAGGGTCGTTCTAGATTAAGGTATCGTCGTAGACAAAATACATTCTCGAGGAGTCCCGAAGCGATATAAATAAAGAGATGAAAGTAGTAGTTAGTTCTCCTTTCATTATAAATACCGTCCAGCTTGGAGCCTAATGTCGTTTATTATGTAAGCTTGGGGATTGGACCATGTTGCTAACTTACTAATAAGCTTTTTATTCTCAGAAATATGCTTCTCTTAGTCTGAAGTTTTATTCTAAAAAGTAACAAGTTCCTTAACTATTCTGGCAGAGAGTTTTAGTGGGAACGTGAAATGGTTTCGTTGTCGTTTTGGAATTGTTTGCCAAAACTCTGTTATTTCTAGTGTTTTTGTTAATGAAATAAATGGAAAATAATTTGGCGGCCTACCTGGTGGTAAGTAATCACCACTGCCTATGTACACCTGCAACATAGAGAGCATTGCCGCGGCATTGCTTACCCTTAGATTACGTATCTTTCAACATTTTTCTTGAAGCTCCTAATACTGTAGTTATGCGGCAAACCCTCAGAAAGAAGGTCAGTCTTATATCTTGCAGGTTCGTGGAAGAAACAACGGAATCGCATCGTATGAGATTTCCACGTGTCTTTAATATGTGGTTGCGCTTTTTTTGCGCTGCCGAAAATTCCCCATGATTATACAGAAAAAACTGAGAGTACCGATATCTCGTTGCAGACTTAGAGCCTTGTCGATGAGGGTCGTTCTTATAAACGGCTAATTGTAAACGGCTAACGGCTCCTCGCTATCTCTACAGCAGCAATCAAGTGGTAAAGCCTAAAAATGGTGGGTTATTAGAAAACCTTTTAAATACAGTTGAAATGGCAGTGGACAAACCACATCGTTCGCAGAGCTTACAATTGATGGGGAAGAAAGGTTCTCGAGTGACGACCACGAACCTAAAGATGCAGCGAAGGCTAGTAGAGTATTTACCAGATCGATCTACCTGGTAGATCAAACTGGTAAAAACCGCGGGGAACCGATAAATGCAAGAGACAAGTAGCTAGTCAAAGTGATGCTCTATGGGAAGGCTTATGTTCAGCAGTGGTCTTCTAATGATGATGGATTTAGTTGGAATCTTCTTAAAGGAACAGCTGGGAAAAAATGGACAAAACGAATTCGTAAAGGCATCTTGGTAACAAATAACTAAACCTTAAATGAGTGATACATTTTATATGTATGTAAACTACCTATATAATGAAATAATTTGTCATTATACTGCGTCCAAAACCACAGATTAGATCGTAGATCTTACCGCACCCACAGCAACTTTGAATAGATCTATGTGCGCCCTAATCCTTCCATAATTCCAACTGAGAGAACAGTTGGAATTAAGGAATACTTGATCAAGTTGACGTGAAACATCACAGTCTGCTTTGTTTTACCATCGAAAGTTAGTGGAGGTAAACGTCCACTGATCCACTAGGTACTCGTATCGGAATTGGTGTATCAAACAGGTTATTTTGTGGTATACGTTGACTGTGTTTGACAGCCTCTGTGGTGTAGTGGTTGAGCAGGTCGGCTCATAGCCCGGAGATGGCGGGTGTGATTCCCGCGGCAGGACAAGAATTTGTGTATAGAAAAAAAACGCAAATACTTGTTCTGGGTCTGGGTGTTGTGGGACCATGGTCCTCGTAGTTTCTAGGTTCCTAGACACAGGAAATCCTAGTTAGGGTCTAGGATCTATGTACGAGATCGTTGGGCGTTACTAATATTATTATTATTATTCAAATTGCCGAACAGCGGAAAGGCGACTGCATCAAATCAGTAATTCATATGATGCCTCATCGCGCATCCAACTTTCACCATTACGACGGATTTTGGGCCGATGCGTTCGGTCCCGGCTACGAATCAATGGGTGTTTCTCGTGGCCAAACTAGTTTACCAAATGTAAACTTAGTAATAGTTCAGCTCACTAGGTTTGGCCACTTGAAATCAAATTACCTTGTATAATATTATCAAGTAGAATGGATTATCTAAATATATATAAAACAAAGGTTGACTGACTGACTGACATAGTGATCTATCAACGCACAGCCCAAACCTCTAGACGGATCGGGCTGAAATTTGGCATGCAGGTAGACGTTATGACGTAGGCATCCGCTAAGAAAGGATTTTTCGAAATTCCACCCTTAAGAGAGTGAAATGGGTGGTTGAATTATTTTCCCATAGGCCACGCCGCGGGCGAAGCTGCGGGATGAATCTCGTTAATAATAATTGTTATAATTTATTTGACCTAAAGTCGATACTTTGGATACAATTGGTACATCGAAGGTTGATACAGTATAAGAGGGTATGATAAATATGAAACTCTGAATCCCACACGAGGGCAACCTTTGTCGTGAGATTTAGCGTCTTCCGCTGTTAGTCAAACTAATATTATAAAGGCGAAAGTTTGTATGTGTGTATGTTTGTTACTCCTTCACGCTCAAACGACTCAATGGATTTGGATGAAATTCGGTACCAAGATAGCTATACACTGGATTAACATATAAGCTACATTTTATCCCGGAAAAATGAAATGCTCCCGTGGGATGAGCAAATAATTAAAATACTTTTTATCCGCGGGTGAAACCGCGGAGCGCAACTAGTGGTTTTATAATAAAGAATAAACAAGTAGACGTTAACAAATTATAGCTAAGTAAGTACCTACTTTTTTACTTGGCTAGCATGCTACACCTTCGATCGCATCGTCACTTCCCATCAGGTGAGAGCGTGGTCAAATGCTAGACAAGTTTGAAGTAAAAGAAACAATCTTCACCTATAAATTCTTATCACTTATAACACATAAAAAAATAAAATAAAACCTAGTTAAAAACATTTCGTGAGTTAAAAGTAACAAGACCTAAAAATCAAACAAACAAAGGAATTAGGGATTATTATCATTTTCTCTGTATAAAGTCATCGCCAAGTGGAAAATAACGTTCCACAATTACGTAGTTCAGCACTACTCAGGCTTGTGCAAAACTGTCCAGGAACTTGAGCTAAGGAGACAAGTTTAAAATCCATTTGATGCGTTCGTGCCAGTGCACATAACTCGGACCTGTGAACGTTCGCCTTTAATATCCCCTCAGCACCTTTATTTATCATCAAGATAATACCTTTAACCGAAAATAAATCCCTTATATTTTCAGAGAAAAGTTAGCACCATTATTTATTAAAATCGCAATTAAGCAGAAGCAAATTGCCAACGAAAATTTACGATCTAAAGCAGCGAAGTATTTATCTCACAGGTCTTAATCAGTGAGCTTGGTTTTTGATAAAGTTTGGGATTTAGCGTGTTGTTGGACTTTCTATTCGATAGGTAAAGCATTGGCATGAACTTACCGATCGGATCAGAATGGTTAGGCGAGCTTTACTATGAACGCTATTATATAGACGTTACATGTCTTATACCTAAGTGACAGAGTGAGTTTTGACGGGAAACCAAAAAAGATCGCGGCATTGTATTGTGTTGTGTTGTGTTATTTTCAGTGTTAGTGCATAAAGTTGGTGGCATTTTATTCGTTAAGTGCTGGAGTGGCATGTGTGTGAGAAAGTGGTATAATGATGGTGAAACGTTTCTTTTCGTGTTGTTTTTAAAACTACATAGAAGCTTCTGGTAAAGTTGCCACCACTTTACTAGGAGTATGACTAGACTAGACTATGACTTCACTTGACTTGACACTATATAATATTAATTAACTTGAGAAATATCAATTACTTGACACTGGCTAAATACACGAAAGTGTGGAGCCAAAACAAAACAAACAAGTGACTGAGTTCATTTTTGAAAGGTATTTAATAGATCGGTATATAAATCTATGATTAATAGCTGATGTTCAGTGCAGTTAGGACTTGGAAGTGTGACGGGAGTGTTTATAACTGAGATGTACTGGTGTTTTAAGGGATGCTTAATCATTGGCAAGCCCGGTATTTGTCATAAAACAGCACAGTGTAGGTATGCCATGATTTTGCAATCGTATTCCTCTCCATGGCTTCAGTTCCTAGTTCTGAGAGCGCTGTCTTTATTGTTTTACTGTACTGTGTCTGTAATGAGGTATTTAAGACCACTGTTTCCTCAGTGTAACAGCTTATAGGGCATTTTGAAAACAACAATCGTTAATTCAATTCCGTCTAAACGAGGCATTTTAGACACTTTTCCGTGGTATTAAGAATCAATTTGGATTGAAATGGTTTCCCGCTTTACTTTGCATACCGCTTTTATTTTTCGGTATATAGGTACTATAATTGCAGCCTATTTGTTCGATGAAGGGAAAGTAATGGTATCGCTTCAGCCATTTAGAAAATTTAGGCCTGATAATTTTTCGGTAGGGCTTTAATTTCTTTTGGAAATGTTTAGAGACGTTTTGGTTAATACCTACGGGTAAGCGTTACAACGGTAGGTTAAAGTAATAATAATAATAATAACGCCCAACGATCACATACATAGTTTCTGGACCCTAACTAGGAATCCCTGTTCTCTAGGGACCCAGGAACTACGAGGACCATGGTCCCTTAACACCCAGACTCTGAAAAAGTAATTTCGCTTTTATTTTTCTGAGCATTAATACTTGTCCTGCTGCGGGAATTGAACCCGCCGCCTCCAGCTTATGAGCCGACCTGCTCAACCACCACACCACGGAGGCTGTCTAATAGAAAGTGAGTATAGTTTATACTAGGAAGTAGGTTAGGATAGTAGATATTTTTCATCTATTTAGGTTGAAAAACTATTCCGAAAACGAATTAGGAAGAAACAGTTAACATCTTATAACTTTTTACTTGTATGTAGAAAATGTGGGGAAAAACGAATGTTGCGAAAAATTAATGCCTTTTACGACTTGCCACACCAGAGAACTTGGCGATGTGTCCTAAACTTATAGGAACTGCCTTCTCCCGATAAATATTTACAAAGTTCCTAAAATAGTATGGCTTTTCATCAAGTGAAGTACCCCCTGAGGTGCTTTATGCAGAAGCAGCTGTAATATAATAGGGGAGGGATTTTGAGAAATATACAGCCTCTATGGTGTGGTAATTGAGCAGGTCGGCTCATAACCCGGAGGCTGCAGGTTCGATTCCCGCGGCAGGACAAGTATTTGTGCACAGAAAAGTGCAAATACATGTCCTAAGTCTGGGTGTTGTGGGACCATGGTCCTCGTAGTTCCTGGGTCCCTAGACACAAGGAATCCTAGTTAGGGTCCAGGATCTATGTATGTGATCTGGGCGTTATTATTATAATATATTTTAAATCATAATCAATCATTTAATTTTTAGGATACACAAATCAAACACATTTCAGATTAATGGTAATGTCACAGTCACTGTACCCGGCCTGCAAGCAGGCGTGCTAATATTTATATAAATTTATGGAAATTCAAATTGCTATTACTATTTTTATTATTATTACATGTCAATTATCTTAATTAAAATTATCACTGTTATAATTTATTACCTACTTAACATTTAAAAACTCTTGCATACTGTAAAAACGATTATGGGCAAATCCTCCCTATGATAAGTACGCAAATACCACGGCCCCTAGTTCCCGGCCACCCTGCTATTCCTGACCATGGCGGCGGTTATGGTAACGGCAGGGCAGGGGGTGCTAAGAATCCCCGGGCTACGGTAGGCCGCCAAACCCAACTGACCTTGGCAACGTACAATGGACGCACGCTTCGACTTGACGAACATCTTGTGCAGCTAGAGGAAGAGCTGAATAACATAAGATGGCACATTCTGGGGTTATGTGAGGTCCGAAGAGAGGGGGAGGACACCATAACTCTTGGGTCGGGCCATCTTATGTATTTCCGAGAAGGAGACCAGCTATCCCAGGGTGGCGTCGGGTTTCTGGTTCATGAAGCTCTCAGTGACAACGTTGTTGAAGTCTCTAGTGTGTCGACAAGGGTCGCGTACCTCATTATAAAGTTAACCAAGAGGTACAACCTCAAGGTTATCCAGGTCTACGCACCGACTTCGACACATTTGGATGATGAGGTAGAAGGTATGTATGAAGACATATCCAAAGCCTTACATAATACCTCTAAGGCTCACTTCAACGTTGTCATGGGAGACTTCAACGCTAAAGTGGGAGTACAGACTTGCAGCGAATCGACAATAGGACCTCACGGTTTTGGCAGTAGAAACCAAAGGGGCCAAATGCTTGTCAACTTCCTAGAGAAGGAGGGACTCTTTTTGATGAACTCCTTCTACAGGAAACAGCCTCAAAGGAAGTGGACGTGGCAGAGCCCCGATGGCATAACGAAAAATGAGATCGACTTCATTATAGCGGACAAACGGCATATATTCAGAGATGTCTCAGTGATCACTAGGTTCAACACCGGGAGTGATCACAGACTTGTACGAGGCACTCTGAATATCGATTTCAAGCTGGAACGAGCTCGTTTAATGAAGTCCACGCTCCGACCAAACATGGTCCAAACCGTGGTAGGGTCTGAGACATTCCAGTTAAAACTGGAAAATCGATTCGCTGCCTTGGAAACCACAGATGACGTAGACCAGAAACTCGACCAAGTGGTGGATGTCCTCAGGGAAGAAGGCGCGAAGTTTTGTGCAAAGCAGCGTACTGGCAAAAGGTCTAAACTTTCGAGAGATACTCTGCAGCTTATAGAAGAACGACGTATAAACCCCGAGTCTACTTCGTCAGAACATCAGCGGGCACTCAATAAGACAATTAAAAAGCTGGTACGACGTGACCTCCGATCTTACAATACGCTCGAAATTGAAAAAGCTATAGAGCAGAATCGGGGGTCAAAAGTGTTCGTCCAGCAACTTGGAAGAAGCCACCTGACGAAGCTGACTACGTCCACGGGGACAGTCATCTCTTCAAAGCCGGAGATCCTTTCGGAAGTTAAAGATTTTTACAGCCAACTCTACGCATCACATGCTTCTCGACCTGACTCCGATTCAGAGGACTGTAGAGCCACTTTAACACGTCACTACACAGAAGAGCTGCCTGAAGTCAGCCAGGACGAGATCGTGATGGCTCTTAAACAGCTTAAAAATGGAAAAGCCTCAGGTGAGGACGGAGTTACGACTGAGCTCTTAAAAGCTGGAGGTGCTCCAGTACTTAGTGAGCTGCAAGAGCTTTTTAACTCTGTCCTCTTTACTGGGAGAACTCCGAAGGCATGGAATAGAAGCGTGGTCGTTTTATTTTTCAAAAAGGGTGATAAAACCCTATTGAAGAATTACCGACCCATATCGCTTCTGAGCCATGTCTACAAGCTGTTCTCCAGAGTCATCACGAATCGTCTAGCGCGAAGGCTTGACGAGTTTCAACCTCCGGAACAGGCCGGGTTTCGTAGCGGGTATAGTACCATAGACCACATCCACACAGTGCGGCAGATTGTACAGAAGACCCAAGAGTACAATCGACCCCTGTGCTTAGCGTTTGTGGACTATGAGAAAGCCTTTGACTCTATCGAAACCTGGTCTGTTCTGGACTCCTTACAGCGATGCCAGGTTGATTGGCGATACATCGAAGTGCTGAGATGCTTGTATGATGCCGCAACAATGACCGTCCAGTTACAAAACCAGGCGTCTGAACATATCCAACTGCGTCGCGGAGTGCGACAAGGGGATGTTATATCCCCGAAACTGTTCACAAACGCTTTGGAGGATATGTTTAAGACGCTGGACTGGAAGGGTTGTGGCATCAATATAAATGGCGAGTATATCTCTCACTTGCGATTTGCAGACGACATCGTCATAATGGCTGAATCGCTGGAGGAGCTACAGCGAATGCTGAACGGCCTAGCTGATTCTTCTTTACGCATCGGTCTACGGATGAACTTGGATAAAACCAAGGTCATGTTCAACGAGCACGTTGTTCCGGGACCGATTGCCATAAATGGAGTAGCTCTTGAAGTTGTTAGGAAATACGTTTACCTAGGGCAGACGCTCCAACTAGGTAAAAACAATTTCGAGAGTGAAGCTTAAAGAAGGATACAGCTGGGCTGGGCAGCATTTGGGAAGCTTCGTCGAGTCTTCTCATCGCCCATACCGCAGAGTCTTAAGACGAAAGTCTTCAACCAGTGCGTCCTACCAGTCATGACCTACGGAGCCGAAACGTGGACACTCACGGTAGGACTAGTCCATCAATTCAAGGTCGCTCAGCGAGCTATGGAAAGAGCTATGTTAGGGGTATCTCTGCGAGATCGAATCCGAAACGAAGTCATTCGCCAGAGAACTAAAGTTACCGACATAGCTCAGCGAATTAGCAAGCTGAAGTGGCAATGGGCTGGTCATATCTGCCGAAGAACCGATAACCGTTGGGGTCGACGTGTTCTGGAGTGGAGACCGCGAATCGGCAGACGTAGTGTAGGACGACCTGTGGCAAGGTGGAGCGATGACATACGCAAGGTAGCTGGCAGTACCTGGAAAAATAGAGCCGAAGACCGGGCTCAGTGGCGTGCCTTGGGAGAGGCTTATGTCCAGCAGTGGACTAATGTAAGCTGATGATGATGATGATGACTGTAAAAACACTTGTCAATCAGCCAACTATACAAACATTTTTTTAATATGTTTCCCTGCAGTATCTTAATATTATCCGGCAACTTATTATACGCTAATATTATACCCATATTAACTACGTTCTTCTTATCTAAATATATATAGCTCAAAGGTGACTGACTGACTGACATAGTGATCTATCAACGCACAGCCCAAGCCACTGAACGGATCTGGCTGAAATTTGGTTTGCAGGTAGATGTTATGACGTAGGCATCCGCTAAGAAAGGATTTTTCGAAATTCCACCCTTAAGAGGGTGAAATAGGTGGTTGAATTATTTTCCCATAGGCCACGCCGCGGGCGAAGCTGCGGGCAGAAGCTCGTTAGTACATTGACGCGATGACGCTGATTTTAATGAAGCATAATATTTTTCACGCAGTACTCTATACTTTAGAGTTCCGAGTGACACTGCAACTGATATGGGCAATCGTGTCGCTTAACACCAGGCAAACGCCTAGCTCGTCACGTCATTCCTACACATAAAAAAGTCGGTTGAAAATAATTGAAAAATTGGTGTCAGTTTCTATCAGCCATTATATATTTTTGGTACTAATTGAGAACCACCCCAATTTAAAGTCGGTAACTAAACCAGACGACTAATCATCATTCCGCATAGGTATTTATCTGATTTATTACAGTGCGTGACTTCCATCGTTCGTTAAAAGTGATTTTATTACCACTTACCTCCATCCAGAGTTCGACTCAACCAACTCATGATTAGGGTCGATATTGTTATGGCGGGGGTGTAAAATTTTGTCATGTTTACGTTGTATAACCCTGGAGTTAGGAATGGCTAAACTAATCAAAGGATCATTATTAATTCGTTGTACCAGAGACGTGGGTGGTTAATTTTTTTGGTACTTACTACAACAAAAATAAATAAGGTATGAAACCAAAATTAATAGGAATAAAAAAAAACAATTGAAAGTCGGAAATCGAATGTAGCACATTTTGTAAAAGAAAAACTTCTATATTCGATAATACCGCCCTTTTTGTTGTGTTTGGCACTTAATTCCTAAGTTTGTGCTTTCAATTGTTCCTGTAATGTGGTGTTTCTATTAATTTTTTTTTTTTTTTTTTTTATTTGGGGGGCTTACAGCTATCTTAAAAATCTAAATAATGACATAACTTTGAAGAGCCAATTAAAAGCCTCCACAACTAATTATAAAAATAGAAGAACATGCAATAGCCTAATATGCAATTATAACTACTTAAATAAAAGATTTACAAATTGTCGAACGACGAAGGCGAGACACAATCCTTAAGGGAAAGTACTATCTAACCTCATAGGTATCATGTGAAAAACTTTTTTTGTTTGGTTTTGGCTCCATACTTTTGTGTATTTAGCCAGTGTTAAGTAATTGATAATAATCTCAAGTTAATATCAAGTGCAATGCGTCACCGCATTGAAATATTTTCCTAAACTTGTGTTATTTTCAGTGTTAGTGCATAAAATTGTGGCATTCTAATTGTTAAGTACTGGATTACAGGCGTGAGTGTGGGAAAATGGTATAATGACGGTGAAATGTTTCTTTTCGTGTTGTTTCCAAAACTCCATAGAAGCTTCTGGTAATGTTGCCACCACTTTACTAGGAGTATGACTTGACTAGACTATGACTTGACTTGATGACTTGGACTGTGACTTGACTTGACATATATACATATATATTAATTGACTTGAGAAATTATCAATTACTTGACACTAGCTAAATACAATAAAGTGTAGAGCCATACAAAAAAAAACTTCTTAACTGAAAACGTATTTGACATTATTGTTATAAAAACGCAAATGAAAAATCAAAACTGAATTGTTCACAACAATTTCAAATGTCGAAAATATCTAACCAAATTCAATTGTTTTCAAACCAAACCGTACAAAATACCACGATACACAAACCATATTATACAAAGAGAAACAAACATACGCGCCCCAGCCCCGTTATGACCACTATTTGGCTTTCGAACAAACAAGTTTCCCAATAAACAGATTTTTCTGAAACAAAGCTCGGTTCGCTCGAGTTTCCGAGCCTTAGTGCCTGAGTGTTGACTCTACGGCTCGGGAGAGAGCCCTCGAGTCTCGAGAGGGGCGTGCTCGCAGCTAAGATACCCTGTGGTGTTACTGTGACCTCGATTGCGAGGGTCCTCTTCGGAAGCCGAAGGTGTTATGGACGTATTTATGTTTTTTGATTCAAATGCAATATACAATAATATTCTTGACATTTGGATCCTTTTATTAGAACTTCTTTTCTTAATACACTCCTACGATATTAAACCGATACACGTTAAAACTTTTATTCATAAACTTTTTTGCACCCACCCCGTTATTTATCGGTTATCGGAAGACACACTCCAAATACTTATGAAGTCTCTACGCCCATCGTTTTGGACTAAAAGGCAGGTTTTTTTAGCTTATAGCGCTATACGAGCTAAATTTTAAGGAATGATATGACGAGCTTGTTGTTCGCCTTATGCTAAGCGGTATAATAAATAATAATAATATGTGTGGACATCTTACATTACGCCATCTAGCCCCAAACTAAGCAAAGTTTGTGTTGTGGGAAACCAGAAGCAGATAACTGATACAATAGTTAGATACTTTTTGGTTGTAAATACATACATAGAATACAATATATATATGGCTGCCCATATCAGTTGCAGTGTCACTCGTAACTCTAAACTGTAGATAGTATAGACAGTGCGCATCAAACCGGACAACAGTAGTGCTTGCGCACTACTACTTGGCGGCAGGATTCTCGCGGCAGGACAAGAATTTGTGCACAGAAAAAAAAGCGCAATTACTTGTTCTGAGTCTGGGTGTTGTAGGGCCATGGCCATGGTCCTCGTAGTTCTTGGGTCCCTAGATACAGGGAATCATAGTAAGGGTCCAGGATCTATGTATGTGATCGTTGGGCATTATTATTATTAATATTATTAATAACTAGTTGCCACCAGCGGTATTACCCGCGGATAAAAATTATTTTAATTATTTACTCATCCCACGGGAAAATTTCACTTTTCCGGGATAAAATGTAGCCTATATGTTAATCTAGTATATTAGCTATCTTGGTGCCGAATTTTATCTAAATCCATACAGCTGTTTGAGCGTGAAGGAGTAACAAACATACACACATACACACAAACACATGTGATAATAATTGGACTGTATAGTGTATAAGCTGTTGACGTTATTTTCAATAAAATAAAATTACATAGCAAAAGTATGACTGTGAAAGCAACATGTTATCAGCTAACAGGACGCAGTATGCGTAGTCGAGTAGGTTTTAGTCTTCGGTCTATGTCTGATATATAGCAGGTTAGGTTTAGGCGAGTGCATTAAGCTGCGGTAAGAGCTCTCTAACGGAAGTCAGGGGTAGAAACGTAAGTGCTCCCGACTGTAGATAGGTAATGTACGAAACTCTCTATGCGAGATAAAATTTGTTGGTCCCATTCTCTTACATTGTTTTATTTTATTAGAATTAATATTTAACGGTATTTTTACTGAACCCTTTTAATCGAAAATGTAAAACAAAACGGCTAAACAAAAAAAAATATGTTTTAGACCACTCGACTGAAGTAAAACTTCTTTAGCTCCATCGGCCGGTATTGTTTTCGCTTTGTTTAATGTTAATGTCGCCATCTTAATAATTGTAAATGGTCATTTTACCATACCAACATAATATTACAAAGGTAATTTTTAGCCTTATTATGTTGTCAATTAAAATCTACGTTAATCAATAATTTCAACTTCCGTTCGCCTATTTACGCATTCACCAGCTTAAATGACGTATATAAGAATGAGGTAAAAAACGTTTAAAAAAAATGTGATTGAAAATCTCCACCTGTTTTTAAGTCGGTTCAAAATAATTCCTGAACAACTAATTCAATAAGTTTAGACCCTTTCATGAACAGAACCATCCAAATAAATATGAGTGTATTAAATTTATTTAGACCAAATGATCTCATAAAAACTTCAAAGCAGGTTCCCGCTTCTCCCGATTCACGCTTTTCCCGCGTAAGCTTTTCTCGCTTCAAACTTTCGTAAAAATATTTTGAGGAAAATGCTTTTCAGGGGGAAACACTACCACATCTGTTACACCCTCTGTCATGCCCAAAAATCTTAAGCAAGCTAGCGACTTAGTCCTAAGTTGCTGGACTGTTTTTAGAACCTATACGTAAGTCATTGAATATATTTTTAATCGACTTCAATTGGAGATTTATTATGTTTGCTGCCGTAGAACTCCGTCATTTATAAATCAGTTAGATTTTATTTTGGTTTGAGACGATATATGGGTACCAAATGGGTCATGAAAACATCAAAATCGGATCAACCGTTCGGCTTTCAAATCTAAATAACTGGCCTAACAGCTTAGTTAGTTGACACAAAAAGTATCCAAGTATAGTATCAGTTATTTGGTTCCCATAGTACAAGCTTTGCTGAGTTTGTAACTAGATGGCGCTGTGTGAAATGTAGATAGATAGATAGAAAATTATTTATTGCACAAACAATAGAAAGTACACATAGGCGAACTTAATGCTATAGAGCATTATCTTTCAGTTAGCGGAATGGAGTTAGTTGTGGAAGGCTTAATGCGGTAGTGAAATATTGATGGGACATAAAAGTAAATAATAACAACAACTTAGCTATATGTCTAAACTGGTGATGGTATAAATAACACCATAACAAATATGTATATAAAATTATGTACACCCAATAATTCAAATATAATACATATTATATATATGTGAGCAGAAACGGGTTGTGGGTAGGTTGCAACCTATATAACTATAGGCCTTCAGCATGTCCACACCGCGCCGTGTCTGGAACAAGAATGATCCGTAGTACACCGAGCGTTCCTTTTTTATAGCCAGACAGGTAGGGGCGCCATGACAGTTGCCAGTGCTGCCACTGTAATAAATTTAATGCCACCACAGGGTAAATTACGGTGCTCGATCGCTGTGCATAGAGTTTATAACTGGATGTTGCCGCCGTCACGGGCCATACTGACGTGCGTACGTCCTCGTACGCTTAGCTTCACTTTGTACCTGGTGAGGGATATAAATATCAGTCTCATTGCTCGTTCATCCTCACAATTAAATTGAGTTAAACTTGGAGTCAAAGTCAAAAGATCAGTTTTCAATTTGATTAGTCAAAAGTATTTTAATCTTCCACTCATCGTCAGGGTTAACCCTGGTCTCCTCTCCACAAAGGCCATTTACAAAGAGTTGTAGTTGAAGGGTTAACCCTTCAGGACCATCAGTATCCATTCATTTACAAAAAAATGGACTGGATGGTGCTAGACCGGATAGATATATATCCCTTTAGCAACCAAATATCATCAAACTAATACCTTATCCCTTCATTTATAAAAAATGGACCGGATAGTGCTAGACCGGATAGATATCCCTTTAGCAAACAATAATCATTATTCCAACTCATATCAATTAGTGCTAGACCGGATAGATATCCCTTTAGCAAACAATAATCATTATTCCAACTCATATCAATTAGTGCTAGACCGGATAGATTATCCCTTTAGCATTCAGACACATTTTTTTTGTCATCAGTTTTACATTCTCTTTTCTTTCTTTTTTTTTTTTTCTTTTTTTCACTTTTTTTTTACTTTTTTCTCTTTTTCTTACCCTTTTTTTCTCTTTTTTTTTCTCTCACGAATCATTACTTTTTTTACCATAACTTTTAGTCTCATTTTTTTTTCACTGGTCCGGGTTAACCCTGCAACGAAATTTGATATTAGTATCACCCGCCGTCACGTCATCATTCACGTCACGTCACGTCACGTTTCGCGTTGCTTGAAGAGTGATGTAGAAATGGGCAATCCCACTTCTGATGTCGGCAGAAACGGGTTTTGTGCGTAGATTGCAACCTATATAACTATAGGCTTTCAGCATGTCCACACCACACCGTGTCTGGAACAAGAATGATCCGTAGTACACCGAGCGTTCCTTTTTTATAGCCAGACAGGTAGGGGCGCCATGACAGTTGCCGGTGCTGCCACTGTAATAAATTTAATGCCACCACAGGGTAAATTACGGTGCTCGATCGCTGTGCATAGAGTTTATAACTGGACGTTGCCGCCGTCATATACATACATATACTAATAAATATTTATTTATTTAATATGCTTCATATTATGAAATTAAGACGACTCATATCAATAGCGTTAAAATATTACCGATACAAATCTTAATAACTAATCTTAAAAAACTAAAGTAAATAATTAAAACATTAAACTTCTGAACATGAATTTTCTCACTACCTTTAAAGAACTAGGGCTACTACAAAATCACAACGTATGGTCCTACCACACTAATAGACGATCACTTGGCTATATATTTACATCAAATCATCTATAACACCTCTTACGTTTATATACTTTATATAATTAATAATCAACTAGGTTAGGCATCCAGACGCTAGGCTCCGGTATCGGGTAGAGGGTCTCTTTAGGGAGGGAGGACGTTACAATTTGTCACATTATAATATCCATTTAAACGGACTTCATACTGAGAACATATATTTTAATGTTATTAATTTTATTAATCGGGCTATAAATAACGGAACTATGAAGCAACAAACATAGGCCTCCGTTATTTGAGGTCGGTTGACGAGGATATTATTTATGTGAGACAGGGCCTTTTACCATACTTCACCTGATTTTCCTTCTGCAGCAGCCGGTTGTTACATTTTCAAGAATGCAATTGTGTTATGGCGGATATCAAACGTGTATATTATGTGTATATTTATATTACGTGTGTATAATATTCTATCGGTGATTTTATGACCAAAGGTAGCCATTGTTTTTTTTTTCTATTCAATTTTATTTATTAATTTTTAGACATATTATACGAACTTAATAAGTCAGTCATAACCTTTTTTTTTACTGTAAAATAGTTAGGTACACATAGGAATGCATATTAAAAATACAACAAAAGAGACAATATAATAACAGTAGGAATCTAAAATAGTATCGTCCAAAAAGTTACAAATTATTTTTTTAATGTGATACATGAAAATAACCTTTTTTAACAATAAATTTTTTTCCCTTTCTTTATTTATTCATATTTGTCATTTTACATGAACATAGCTTAAATGTTAGGTTCTGTAGGTTACAGTTGTACGCTAGATTGTGGAGTAGAAAAATCTGCGATTTGATACAGATTTTAATACCGCAATCTAGAGAGAGAATAGAGGTGTAATGTTACCTACTTATTTATACAATATAGTGATATTTTTGAATCGGCTAGTACTAATTTAAGATACGATTTGGTAAATAAGTTAAAATGTACAGTCAAATGCTTGAAATATATTTCCATATGCAATAGCCTTTGTATTTTGTAATATTATAATAACTATTTTCTATAAGACACTTTTTGTTGAACTGGCTCTGCCAGAATACACTGTTAAACGCTAGGCAACAGATAACTTGACCGATGTAGATACCAAGCCACAGGGAGTTATGGAAAGAAAGAAAATACATTTATTCAAGACATCACACAACATTACATTCATATAAATAGGCACTTATACAAGACAAATCACACGAAAAAAGAGAAACTAAAAATATAATGTTGCGTGACGTCATGATACGTCCCGACTCAGCATGCAATTAATAGCTGATGGTCAGTCGGAACCCATATTCATATTTACATTGCATACAGCCTCTGTGGCGTGCTGGTTGAGCAGGTTGGCTCATAGCCCAGAGGCGGCGGGTTCGATTCCCGCGGCAGGACAAGTATTTGTGCAAAGAAAAAAAAAGCGCAAATACTTGTTTTGAGTCTGGGTGCTGTTGGACCATGGTCCTCGTAGTTCCTGGGTCCCTAGATACAGGGAATCCTAGTTAGGGTCCAGGATCTATGTATGTGATCGTTGGGCGTTATTATTATATTAGATATGCTTATGCTTAATACACCTCAAGCAAAACGTTAATTCAGGACCTATCACCCACATGTCATTGTTAACTAAATTTGTATGTAAACGTAAATATCGGTCGAATACAAAACAGTTGAGGGTAATTTATTTCAAATATTGGTTTACCTGTTACCTTTGAGCTACAAACACGGGCGCTTGAAAGGGTAGGCAAAGCATGGTGTTGAATATAAATAAGAGGTAAAGTGTGGTGAGTAAAAGCGACGGGTTCCAACACTTCCAATAATAAAGCTTTGATTGACATCAGATGGACAATAAATCTGTCCAAGTGTTCTGATTTAAAGGAACCCTAAAAATGACTCTTTAATTTTTACGTTTGAATCATTCTGTTCTCCGAAAAAAAAGCGCCAATACTTGTTCTGTGTCTGGGTTTTGTGGGACCATGGTCCTTGCAGTTCCTGGGTTCATAGATCCAGGAAATACTAGTTAGGTTCCAGGATCTATGTATGTGATCGTTGGGCGTTATTATTATTATAATTCTGTTTTCGGACTCATCGTTTTCATCGTCAGCGAATACGTCCAATGTTGACCATGTTTTTTTTTATAGAGCGCCATTTTGACCGGCTTCTTACATCTAGCGGCAAACGTTTTTGACCAGCTGGGCGATCACGTAGCTCAATTGCAACATGTAAATACAAATTTGTATGGATTTGACAGTTTGAATACGCAGTTTATGTGCATAGTTAGTATGGACATTTCTCCTGTTGCATTGCAATCAAAGATTCGTAATCACCTCCAGATCGCACCTCCTAAAGGGCCAACCTTGGCCTATCTCTAAAATTTAAAATTCAAATATAGACTTGGATGAATATTTGTTCCAAAATCTTACCTATTTAGAGAATTCTAAATTCTAACCATAGTAGCTTCAAATGCGATCCTAGCTCGTGTCAGTGCCGTCCCGACGCCGCCGTCTGAGTATTATTTGACGTGCACTCAGATGATGCTATCTAGGATTAGCTTTCACTCTCAACTAAATCGTTTTTCCATGTGGGACTGTTGTACCACCATTTATAAACGTAAGACGTTTAACGCCCTCGACTTTCAGTAGCAGGCCAACGTAAAATAACTTCTATTAGATAATTTTGTAGAATGAAATTGTCTAAGATATTTATTACTTTAGCCCAAAGACTAAGCATTGCCATTCGACGGGGCAATGCCTCCAGCATTTTGGGCACGTTGCCTACTGGTAGGTAGGTACTGGTACGAAGTATGTATATACTTATGTATGTATGGAAGTATGTACTTAGAATACAATATAACACCGAGTACAAAACATAAATCAATGTTGTGCACACAAATGTTTGTGCTGGGTGGGAATCAAACCCACAACCTCCACAGTTCAGAAGGCGGGTTACTGCCAACTGAGCTATCGGGCCAGTCAATAGGCTATTTGACTACTAAATTTTTATTACATACATAAATAATATACCTCAAAAAATAGATAACTGTGAAAACAAAACTTGAATATCTCAAAAAATGACTAAGTTACAGGCACTTTAAAATACTGAAATAGAAAGAGACAACTCAAACGCGCAGTGACGTCAGTTACCAGTCCTCACAGTAACTCATTACTAAGCTGTGGTAGCTCTACATACAATCTTTTTGGCATGTGACGTCACAAACCATGCCTTCATAGTAGCTGTGAGGAAGCTCAACACGATCTCTGTTTTGCGAGAACCCTTTCTGCGATGAAACTTTAAAAGCGTACTACTCCGTGATTAATTTACCAATTTTACTTATTTTTACAATGATTACATTCATTTTTAACCTACTTTATGAAAATAATATTTACTTGTTCATTTTTAATAGTAGTCAAATAGCCTTTTTTTTTTTTTTTTTTTTTTTTTTTTTTTTTATGTTACTGAATGATTTGACGAGCTAGCCGTTCACCTGATGTTAAGCGCCACGGCTGTCCATAACAGAACAGTGTCAATCGGAACCCCAAAATAGAGTTTCGAGCAACACTGCACTGCGCACATCATCCTGAGACATCAGCACAGTCTGGTAATAAGATTACTCGACTGTGAGATCAGATCATAAAGTCTCAATTGCCCAGTAATTTCACTAGCTACAGTGCCCTTCAAACCGGAACACAGTAGTGCTTACGCACTACTGCTTGGCGGCAGAATAACTGGCAAAGCGGTGGTACCTACCTAGACGGACTTTGCAACAAAGTCCTACCACCTAGTAAATTGTAGGATATAATATAATAGTTACTTTAGGAGTGTGCCTCCTCGGCATCGCACGATCGAAACACATCAACTGTTGATGGTGGACTGAGACGGAATATGCACTTTGCGCGGCTGCTGAACGATTGAGTTTTCCTTCAATATCGAGGAAAATTGAAAACAATCGAAGAAGCTGGTCGATCGATATCAGCTGTTGATGGAAACATATATTTTAGAAGCTTCGCTTGCGTTAAGTGGTATTATGTAACAGCTGCTTAGATTTAGCACTTTTAATGTAGATTCTTTATAGGTTTGTATAAGTGTATTACATTTTATAAATAAGTAAGAATTATATTATTAATATTTTCTGTCTTTTCTTCTGTTTTAAACTGTTTTGTACGGAAAAACAAATAAAGAAATTTGCACTGTTTTTACCACTGTAATTAACATAATTCTCTCAGGCGACATCCATAGCTTTCCTGAAATCTAGAAATGGATTCTTGAACCAAGTAAAAAATGTCTACTTCACTAGAAGTCACTTAATAAATTTAATAATTCAATACATAATTGAAAATATGAAAATGTTTAAAATATAAATACATAAAAACGTTGTATGTTTGTACGGCTCTCAATTTAGGCCATCAAAAAAAGGTTTCATTTATTTACAATAAACTACACCACGAGCTTGACGTCTTTTTAAGAATATAAGATGGAGATATCTTGGAAGGGAAGTGCGGCGTGGTTGAACTAATGTATACAAGCACAAAGTGACATCCCGGAAAAAATAGTTGACCCGAAAAAGATGAAGTTTTGCACATAAATTTCTTATACTAGCAAGATCAACATAAGCACTATTTATCCGGGAAAATTAAGAATTTCCACGGATAAACGGGTACGTTGTGCCCCAAACTGCTAGTTCAAATCTCTAGGTACGAAATAAATGATTTTTCGTAAAAAAAATATTAGCTGACGTCAGGTAAGATGAAGGTTTGCACACAAATTGCTTGTTACCAAGATCAACACTTTTTATCCCGGATAATTATGAATTTCCACGAGTGAACAGATACGTCGTGGGTCACTGGTCATCTATGTGTACAAAATATGCCCAAATGATTATTTTCGTACAAAACCGCCATGAAAAAAGCTAGACTTGAAGAAAGTTTACGTAATACCTTAAATTACGCTATTGCTTCTTAAAAGGTTGCCAATGAGATGTACTAAAATACCTGTGTTAGAAATACGAAGGAACATTTCTGAAAAATGTATTTTTAAAGTGCTCTTTCGTATCAAATTCTGAAGAACCGGGCGAACGTACCCAGCGAGGTGCTTCTTTATAAAATGCTTTGAAGAAACGAAAAGCGTACAGACGTAGGTATTGTAAAGAATTCGAGAAGGATGTATCGTTTTAACAAGCTTACGTTCCTGTAGATTTAGTTGTAGGTGAAGCTGTAGAAGTATTTCTACAAGACTTTTGAGAAAAAGGTCTTTAATAATAGATTGTTATACAAACGGCTAATACTCATTATATATAAGGTAATATAAAGTAATGTTTATTGAAATAAAACTTCTTTACGCACGCTTGACTTGGGGAGTAAGCTGGTGAATTGACGAGGGCGTTACGGAAATGGATCGGGCGAGGCGAACGGAAGTTCAGAGGGAGATATAAATTAGTGAAGATAGAGAAAGAGAGAGTTCCGTTTTGTATGGAAGTTTATTTCAGTTTCAGTGTGGTCTAAAGCACACTCGTTTTTTTAAGGAACTACATGCGTTCCTTATGATGCAATACCATATTAAAGTCTTTATTTACAAGAAGAATAATAATAATAATTGTAAATTATTACTGCTTCATAAAATAAAAACATTTTATTTTTGAAGAACAATTTATTCGGATAATGGAACTAAAAGCGGCTATCTCTTTGGTAGAATGCGTGCATTGCATTGCGGCTACAGAACAAATAAAAAATACTTTTTCTTTTCTGTAGGCCCGTTGGTAACGGACTAAAATAAAAACAAATACATTTCCGCTATAAAAAGATATGCTATTTTATCCGCGCTACAATGACGGACTTTTTGAGCAAGAGGATTTAAATAGCAGATTGTTTACCAAGGAAGCAAACAACTATTTTTAAGGCGAGAGTATTTCTTTGAATCCAGAGCGGAGCGAAGGATTCTTAAGTATAATCCTAAGCGCAGCTATGTAACTATATCATTCGAGCTTAAAATAGGCGGACACCTTTTATCACCATCTATCTTCTATCTTCTTCTAAATTTATACCAATATATATAACAAAGGTGACTGACTGACTGACATATTAGTGATCTAGCAACGCACAGCCCAAACCACTGGACGGATCGGGCTGAAATTTGGCATGCAGGTAGACGTTATGACGTAAGCATCCGCTAAGAAAGGATTTTTCGAAATTCCACCTTTAAAAGGGTGAAATAGGTGGTTGAATTATTTTCCCATAGGCTACACCGCGGGCGAAGCTGCGGGGAGAAACTCGTGAGACCATAAGTATGTAACAGCTCATTTGTATCACATTTTAGGGTCAGAGTACACTTTTGTTCTCTGGAGTTAATACATATAATAATTTCATAGTCACTATTTTAGTAATACACATTAATTTTTCGCGTAACTAAATATAATCTAAATTTGAGGAAGCATTGGTACAAATAATAACAAACAAAATAAACAACAAAAACAAAAAAATAAGCATCTTTTTTGACAAACTTTTTTATTTGTTCCGCGCGCTGTTTGTAGTATTATATTATCTGTGATTTAGCATACAGCCGGTTACTTTTTTTTTTTAATTTTTTAGCTACACACTTTTGTGTATTTAGCCAGTGTCAAGTAATGGATAATTGATCAAATTAATGATATTTCACGCAAATATGTGTCAAGTCATAGTCGAAGTCATCAAGTCAAGTCATAGTCTAGTCAAAGTCATACTCCTAGTAAAGTGGTGGCAACTTTACTTGAAGCTTCTATGGAGTTTTGGAAACAACACGAAAAGAAATGTTTCACCATCTTTATACCACTTTCCCACACTCATGCCTGTAGTCCAGCACTTAACGAATAGAATGCCACCAATGTTATGCACTAACACTGATAATAACACAAGTTTTGGAAAATAATACAATGCGGTGACGCAATCTTTTCCGCTTTCTCGCCAAAACTCCCAGCCGGTTACTTGTTCATACAATGTTCGTTATTGATCTCTTTGGTGATTGGAACTTTTACTACCATATCGACATTCCAAATTCAAGTCACTTTTAGTTCCTAGAGACTAAAAAATTAAATAGGAGTTTTTAGCGGGAAAACGAAAAAGATCGCGTCGTCTCATTGTATTATTTTCCATTGCTTGTGTTATTTTCAGTGATAGTGCATAAAATTGGTGGAATTTTATTATTTTAGTGCTGGATTACAGGCATGGGAAAGTGGTATAATGATGGTGAAAAGTTTCTTTTCGTGTTGTTTCCAAAACTACATAGAAGCTTCTGGTAAAGTGGCCACCACTTTACTAGGAGTATGACTTCACTAGACTAGACTATGACTTAAATTGATGACTTGGACGGTGACTTGACTTGACTTGACACATAATATATAACTAATATTAATTAACTTGAGAAATTATCAAGTAATTGACACTGGCTAAATACACAAAAGTGTAGAGCCAAAACAAAACAAAAAAATAAATAAAATAGTCTCTCTTATTATAGTCTCTGTTTATTGAGAACAAACAAAAGGCCTTTTTGAACAGATGAATCTTATAAATGATTATTTTGATTTGTGATGGTTTGAATTTATTACTTAGATTAACATATATGTTTTTTTTAATATTAAACGATACTAAAGATATATGATTAAAAATACTGAGTTAACGTATAACAGTATAAAAGGTGGTCTCATTGCTTAGAGCAATCTCTCTCAGGCTACCTTTGGATGGAAAGGAAATCTATAGCTATGAATTAGGGCTTCGGGGCACAAAACAATACAATATTGAAAGTAATAATAGAATGACACATGGTAACACTAAGCTATTGTGTATTCTAGCATGTATGCCAATAAACTCTGTCACCGAAACAAGTAGGAACCCTTTACGAAAGCTCTGAGGTAACAAACATTAAAAAAACTGACAAATTAAGATCTTCCTCCTTTTTTGAAATGTGTTAAAAACAGTTTTTGTTTTTATAATTCACGGTTTTGGAGATATTTAATATAAAAACGAAGCTTACAAAAATCTCGAACACTGCAAAGAGTACAGAGTATAAAGAGATATACCTATAGCAACACAGACTATAAAAGCCGTCACACGTTCCATTTAAGGCAAGATATTCACGAGCACGCGCCGCCGTATAATGAAACCGGCCATTCACGCTCCCGCCAGCCACTGGCAAGTAATTTGTACCGCAATGTGACTATCGTAGTGGCGGGAAAAACTAGATAACCTAAATATCTACTGTAACGATTTCATTTGTTTGTTTTAGTGCAAAATGTTCTTGTGCTTATATTTTGTTTGGAAAGTTGATTTTGTTTGTATTACGTACTTATACGAACTTAACAGTTTTTTAACATTCAACACTAACTTTCAACAAGTAAAGCTTATAAAAAAAACTTGGCATAATGTCCAAGGTAAGGCGGTACTTCACACCTGGATAGCTTCTAAATCTGTATCAAGCACAAGTCCGATCGTGTATGGAGTACTGCTGCCACCTGTGGGACGGGTCTGCCAAGTACCAGCTTGAGGCTCTGGACTCGATTGAACGGCGTGCCAAAAGGCTCATTGACGACGACACTTTGGTTGGTGAAAGGCTCCAGAGCCTTGCACATCGACGTAAGGTGGCAAGTCTGTCGGTTTTTTACAGATTACACCACGGTGAATGCGCTCAAGAACTGCATGATCTAATTCTCCCATCACCATTCCACTACCGGACTACTAGACGCTCGGCTAAGCGCCATCCTTTTGTGGTCGAAATACCACCCATTCGTACCAAACGATTTGACTCAACGTTCTTAATTAGAACGGCTAAGGAATGGAATGCCCTGCCAGCGTCTGTGTTTCCGGCGAAATATGACCCGGGCGTGTTCAAGAGAAGAGTGAATAGGTATTTACTTGGCTAGCATGCTACACCTTCGATCGCATCGTCACTTCCCATCAGGTGAGAGCGTGGTCAAATGCTAGACAAGTTTGAAGAAAAAAAAAAAAAAAAAAAAAAAAAAAATAGATTATTTAAATTGTTACTCATTTCATTGAGATCCTCGATAATCCAAAATAGTGGCTGGCCCGATAGCTCAGTTGGTTGGAATCGGCTGAGCCTCTTGTAACTTCGGTTTACGTGAATTGACACGATGGAACTAAAACTTGAATCTTACACTCAAAAATAAAAATAAAATATAAGAAAGACATCAACTAAAATACAAGTATTCTGATTTTGATATGTAAAAGTGATAAAATAGCCTATTTGCATAAATTATTTAACTTTGACATTGATTTTTTTTTTAATGTTAAAGGGAGCAAACAAGCATACGGCCCACCTGATGGGAAGTGGTCACCGTAGCCTATGGACATCTGTAACGCCGGAGGAGGCGTCACCAATGCATTGCTTACCCTATAGGACTCTTTTAACCCTAAGTACTCCATGTTGTAACTCTGCGGAAAGACCGCTGGCGGAAGCTCATTCCACATTTTGCAGGTGTACGGGGTTATAACATTAACGTTATATATAATATATATACTAACGAATTTAATCGTTTTTTGCAGCATTTGCTTATTTGCTGCTGTATTTGAATTTATTTGGTTAGAACTAATAGGGCTAATACTGTGGCCTTGTGTACGGTAAGGTAAATCAATACAGAAAAGTTTACTAGACCAATAAATAACTCTTGAAATCTTCAAGATATGAATAAATTCTTTTACAAGCAGTTGAGATATTCATGCGCACGCTCTTCGTTAAATGAAACCTATTCACGCCCCGGCCGGCCGCGGTTCGCTGTCCGTCATTGGAGACAAGTAATTTGCGTCGCGACGTGAATACCTTTGCAGGATAGATTTTTATTGCCATAGCTCTAAATGTGTGATGATTTTTAAGGCTTTATAGCTTCTGCCCGCAGCTTCGCCCGCGGCATTTCACCCTCTTAAGGGTGGAATTTCGAAAAATCCTTTCTTAGCGGATGCCTACGTCATAATATCTACCTACCATCTACCCAAATTTCAGCCCGATCCGTCCAGTGGTTTGGGCTGTGCGTTGATAGATCACTATGTCAGTCAGTCAATCAGTCAGTCACCTTTGAGTAATATAATATATTTAAGAAGAAAGAAGATACTACAATTTGGCAAGCAAATAAAAAAAAAAATATTTTATAAAAATTAGTGTGCTACTACACGACTGAAGTAAAACTTCTGTAGCTCCATCTATCGGCCGGTATAACTTGTTTTTACTTTGTTTAATGTTAATCTCGCCATCTTGATAATTGTGAATTATCATTTTACTGGAAATACCAACATAATAATACAAATTTTTGACTTTGTTATGTTGACAATGGTCTACGTGAACCAACTTCAACTTCCGTTTGCCTTGCACTAACCAACTTACTCCCCAAGTCAAGCGCGTAAAGAAGTTTTACTTCAATAATCTACTATACAAAAAATGTAATCCATAATGATATACAATATAAAAAATTAAAAAATGTGGTTCTGAAGATTTTGAGTGAACGAAGCAAGGTCATATGGTAAAAAAATAAAAAAAAGCTTATTTAATTTACATCAATTCATATTTTTTGTAGTTATTGTTTGTTTAATAAGTACTTGTCTATTACATTTTCTATGATTTTGGTCTCCCACAAGTCAACACAAATTATTACGTGCGCCTTGCTTAGCCGCGTAAGAAAATGTCAAATGCGAAAAAAGAGAACCATGGCTCGTCAGCGCCATCTACATTTAGCTGTAGAACTAAGTTCCGTCAGCTGTCAGAAAACCTCCCATTGCAAATTTCAAAGCACAAGTATACTTCAGCTGTATTATCAATTTATACTGTGAACAATACAGCATACTTAAAGCGCCATAGGGAGTTTTGGCGGGAAAACGAATAAGATCACATCACCGCATTGTATTATTTTCCAAAACTTGTGCTATTTTCAGTGTCAGTGCATAAAATTGGTGGCATTTCATTCGTTAAGTGCTGGATTACAGGCATAAGTCTGGGAAATTGGTATAATGATGGTAAACGTTTCTTTTCGTGTTGTTTCCAAAACTCCATAGAAGCTTCAAGTAAAGTTGCCATCATTTTACTAGGAGTATTATTTAGACTAGACTACTACTACTACTGACTTGGACTGTGACTTGACACATATCTGCCTGAAATATCATTAAATTGATAAATTATCGATTACTTGACACTGGCTAAATACACAAACGTGTGGAGCCAAAACATAAAAGAGCGCCATAAATAAAATAGCATAAACGAGCACAGTGCTGCTAAATCATCAAGCTTGAAATAATTTAAACATTACGCCATTGCAGGCACTGCACGTTTGCAGCGGCAACTGCATGACAGTAATCCCTTACAGCTTACAGCGCTGGGCGTAAATGGGTTCGCTAAATAACTATACAAAACACAATTTGAGGAAACTCCGTCTACATTTTGATCTTTGTATTTCAGTCGCGAATAAAAAAGAAAAGAAACATGTCAGACGGAATCCTTAGGTTTCTTTGTTGTTTAATACCGATTACTAATACGAGTAAATCTTACATCTATGTTTTTACCCTGACTTTTTATACACATATAATAATAAGGTCAGGAGGTTTTTTTTCTATGCAACCCAAGCCACCGGTAGCTTGAACTCTGCCCCAATGTACTGGGCTTTAGGCTTAGGTTTTTTCCAGTCTCATTTTTATAAAGTACTAGTTGCGCCCCGCGGTTTCACTCGCGTAAAAAAGTATTTTAAATATTTGCTCATCCCACGGGATAATTTCATTTTTCTGTTAATCCAGTGTATAAACTATCTTGGTGCCGAATTTCATCTAAATCCATTCAGCCGTTTGAACGTGAAAGAGTAACAAACATACACACATACAAACTTTCGCCTTTATAATATTAGTGTGATTATAAAAGGCTCAAGATATTTAAGTTTATGAGTGAAAAATAATGACTTGTTTAATTACTTATAATATCTGTGGTTGTTCTATCAGTATTTATACAACTTTAAAGTTTTATAAAAAATAAGTTTATCGATAAAAAAAAATCTTTTACTTTATACAGTCAGTGCTAAATCAGAAGCATTCAAACTATATTAGCTCCTATCAGACTAATATTAAAACGCTGTGTTAGCAGCTATTTTCATGCTCAAAGCTAGGCTTTCAGTATTAATTGATGTGACATCATGCCGCCAATCTGTCGGTAAAAGCAATGGTTATAAAAGCAATGATCGCACTAATAGACAATGAGTGAACCACCTAGTTTTTAGGAAAATAACTTATTATGAGAAATCAAATGTAGTCCAATGGCATTCTAAGATGTCGGGAGAAGTCATTTAATTAAGTGGCAAAAGCCACTTAATAATATAATATGATATGCCTCTGACAATTTAGTTACAATGGTTATTATCTCAAATCAACAACACCGGCAATTTACAATAATGATTGAATATCAATTAAGTGATTAGTTACTGTACTAACTAATAATAAACTTAGAGTAAAAAATACTCCAAGATAAAAAAGGTATGTGCTAGTTTTTTTTTTTTTTTTTTTTTAGTTTTTTGTCTCTACTATTTTGTGTATTTAGCCAGTGTTAAGTAATTGATAATTTCTTAAGTTAATGATATTTCACTTATGATATATATGTTGCAAGTCATAGTCCAAGTCATCAAGTCAAGTCATAGTCTAGTCATACTCCTAGTAAAGTGGTGGCAACAAGAACACAAGAAGCTTCTATGGAGTTTTAGAAACAACAAGTAAAGAAACGTTTTACAATCATTATACCACTTTCTCATACCCACGCCTGTAATCCACCACTTAACGAATAAAACACCACCAAGTTTATGCACTAACACTAAAAAGAATTTTGGTAAATAATACAAGGCGGTGAAGCGATCTTTCTCGTTTTCCCGCCAAAAAACCAATGTGCAAGCTTAGAGCTTTATCCTATAATCTTATCTTAATATGCAAGAAAGAAAGAAAAAAAAATATTTTGTAACAGAACAAATACATTGAAAAAACATGAAAATTGCCTAAGAACGACGCTTTCAAGTTCTGTCACAAACCGGCCCCAACTCAGCGTGGTGCTAGAATATCGATTAACGCTAATAATTCACTGGCTAATAAAATACATCGATTTGAGCATTCATCATCCGACGACTGATGTCGGTCCAGCTTTATCTGTTTAACCGAGCTGTTTGCCGACCTCCGTGGGCCTAATGGCGAGCTTCTGATTAATGACAGGCCCTCAAGGAATCATTGTTGAAATATAGTTTGACTGTGCTAAGGTGCTGGCAAATGTTATATCTATTTTAAAGTCCCAAATTCTCGTGCTCAACGCTGTCATCATTGATTTGGTCTATTCGAACATATACATGCAAACTCTGACGGTCAAAAATTGGAGTAATATTTATTAAGCACTAGCTGCACCCCGTGGTATTACCCGCGTGGCGATGAAAATCTTTTTTAATTTTTTTTCCTGAGATCCTTCTCCTGACAATAATAAACACAATAAAAAAGAATTAGCGAAAACGTTCCTTTAGTTCACACGTAATGCGATGACCAAGGGAAATAGAGATTCATTCGACTGGCCCGATAGCTCAGTTGGTAGTACCCCTGCCTTCTGAATTGTGGGTTCGATTCTCACCCGGGACAAGCATTTGTGGGATGAACATATACATACATAGATAATATAGATTCTTGATTTAGGCTGGCGCAAAAAATAACAGCAGCTCACTCAAGCACAAAGACCTATTTGGTTGACTATTAAGCCATCACTTTTGGCATTCTTTCGGAAAAGATGTAAATGAATCATCAACTGTTCTAAAAACATACTCAAAGTGGGAGCACTTTTGCATTAGGAGTAATGCACATAGTAATGTTACGTCATCTTACGATTTTTTACAAGTCAATACAACTTATGAACGATGTCCAACTGTAGGTAAATAATGAGGGTAAATGGCCGTAAATGTATCTCGACGCGTTCTCGCAGCGAACGAGAAATAATTGATTAATAGAGAGGTTAGTGACTCAGAGAGTGAATTTGCGAAGCATGGTGAAACTAAACGTAAGTCGTTTTGGATAAATATATAAATAAATACTTGAGGGATAAAACGGTTAACAATTCCAAAATTTTCTACCATTTAAATTGGTTGCTTAAACTTTACCACATGATTTTGAAAATCTATTGCAACTTTCATAATTTATACATACTTAAGCTCATTATAAGTGAATTATGTTCTTTATGAGTAAATAAATTCGTTAAACCTAAACCTACTTTCGTAAACCTAAATGACGTCATCGGCTGATGTTGCCAGCGTAGAAATTCGGTTGCAATTGGGAAAACTTTACGTACTCTGAACATTTGTATCGAGTAATGCGGCTCGAACAAATGGCGTAGAAAGAATAGTTCATATTATTAATAATGTATCTATCTGCTATGCTATTTCTATACTATGGTAATAATGGTTGAGTTATCAAGGCATTGGGAAAGAGAACATTTAAAATCTTATTGATTATAAATTGCTTGCTATGTTTGCCATTAAGCATTTTTTTATTTTATATGTTTATATAGGGGCCTGGGTGCGCGCGCGTGCTCGATGCTCCTACACTTAGAACAATATCATAAAATAAGTATTTTAATTATATAACTTGAAAAATTAGTGTATTTGCAGATACGTAGTTTGAGTTAGAGTTAGGTATTTGGATTACTTGGGATGGTATTGTGGTACGAAATTATGACAAAGGTTTGAAAAATAAATAATAATAAAGTTTTTGTTCTTTTACTTCTAATTAGGGATTAAAAATAATAATAATACTAATAATATTACTAATGAATATTTTGAATTTGGTATAGGTACCTATAGTATGCGGGCTCAGATGAAAAGAATTAATAGACGGCGCGTAGTAAGTTCGACAAACTCTTGTCAATACTAACCACAAAATACCGAACGCTCGTTGGTTGTCTGTAGATCATCGGCTGTACCAATAAGCAATAACCAATAAGCGTACAGTATTTGATGTGCTGCCTTAACACGAGCTTGACAAATGTATGGGAAACCGATGCTAAAGAGATAAGTGCGATCTTAGGAGCTGTTAAATTTTAGTACAGCTAAAGTTTTAAAAATTTACCTTCAGATGAGAATGTTTACAATAAATGAATGATGAATGAAAGATGAATGTTACTCGTACAATAAAATGTATGAAGAATTTTTATCAATTTTAAAAACCTTAAAATCTGGTCTCAAAACTTCTTCAGTTAAATCCTAAACGGAAAGCTATCCCAAAAGCCTATTTTGTAAATCCGTTGCATAACCGTCCTCCAGTGAGGTATCATCGGTGGTAAATGTATTGGAAAATCGGCTAGAGTCGAGCTCGAATGGCCCAGGTTGAACCAGCAAACCGCTCTGAATATCGTTGCCAATAAACAGAGCGCTACTATGCTTCAGTACCTATTCAATTATTACTTATATAAACTAATATTATAAAGAGGAAAGATTTGATTGTATGTTTGCATTGAATAGGCGAAACTACTGGACCGATTTGAAAAATTCTTTCACCATTAGCATTCTACATTATCCCTGATGAAAATAGAATACCCAATGGTCGCATACATATATCATTTTTTTATGTTACGAAATGACATGATGAGCTAGTCGCTCACCTGATGTTAAGCGACACGATTGCCCATATCAGTTGCAGAGACACTTGAAACTCTAAAGTATAGTTTCGCGTGACACTGCAATGCGCACATCATTCTGAGACATCAGCACAGTCTAGCAATAAGATTACTAGGCTGTGAAGGTCATAAAGTCTCATTTGGCCAGTAATTTCACTAGCTACAGTGCCCTTCAAACCGGAACACAGTAGTGCTTGCACACTACTCCTTGGCGGCAGAATAACTGGCAAAGCCGTGGTACCCATCTAGACGAACTTTGCAGAAAAGTCCTACAACCTAGTAATATCTGTATTTCTAATTTCATCAAAATTGATTCAGTTGTTACGGAGGTAGGTATATTTTATAAGCATAATTATATTTTACATAGGATACTTTTTAACCGCGGGTGAAACCACAGAGGTCGTCTTGTACTCTAATTTAACGCCAAACATAAAAACCACCTTTCGTTCTTAGTACCTAACTCTTAAGTACCTACCTGATAGTAACTAACTTAAGGAAAGCGTATACAACAGATAACGGACGATACTTCGATTCTTTTTTGTTCGTAAACACAAATACAAATGGTTTATTGCAAAACACTAATTAGGTTTATATACATAGAATACAATATAACACCCACACAGAACCAAACCTATATTCGCCACACAAATGTTTGTCCAGGGTAAAAATCGAACCCACAACCTACAGTTCAGAAGGCAGGAAACTACCAACTGAGCTATCAGGCCTGTCAAATCACAAGTATATAGCACGAGTGTTATTCTATAAGATCATCAACAATTATGTCTCGAAGGCACGTTTCCATATCATATCACGAAGAAATCAAACAGAGGTATGAAACCAGACACTGAACAATCTCAGATTTCCCGATATCTCGACGTCTGTATTGTCCTCTCGAATATGTAGAATTCAGCGATTGTGGTAACTTCGACTATGTCATTGCATAACTCAGTAATGTATCTGTGGCAACGGGTGTTTACTATTGTAATATAGACTGTATATAGATGTAATATAGATGTATGGACAGCCTCTGTGGTGTGGTGGTTGAGCAAGTCGGCTCATAGTCCGGAGGCGGCGGGTTCGATTCCCGCGACAGTACAAGTATTTGTGCACAGAAAAAAATCGCAAATACTTGTTCTGAGTCTGGGTGTTGTGGGACCATGATCCTCGTATTCCTGGGTCCCTAGACACAGGGAATCCTAGTTAAGGTCCAGGATCTATGTATGTGATCGTTGGGCGTTATTATTATTATTGTTATTATATTCATTACATACGCAACTGTAATATACATATTATAAATACAGTGACACACAGTAAAAAAAATACATTACTGTAAAGTTTCTTGTGGCTTTTTCTTTACAGGTGTAACCGAAGCTTCAGATCGGAGTTTTTCTGTTCTGCATTGTGCCGCACCAGTGGTGGGAAAGAGATTTTTTTTCAATAATAATATGTTTGAACACATCACACAATGCCATCTAGCCCCAAACTAAGCAAAGCTTGTATTATGGGAACCAGATAACTGATACAATACTTAGATACTTTTTTGTTTGTAAATACATATATAGAATACAATATAACACCCAGACACAGAACAAACACCTATGTTCATCACACAAATGTTTGTCCTGGGCGGGAATCGAACCCACAACCCACAGTTCAGAAGGCAGGGTTACTACCAACTAAGCTATCGGGTCAGTCAATATCTTTATAGTAATGGTGGTATTGTAATGGGCTTCCTATATAATATTTGACAAAAAGCACTTTGTAATTCTATAATGATATAATAATTAATACTATAGTATTAGTGAATATATCGTTGTAGTATTTAGTTTGAAAATAAAGGTAGAAAAAAACCATATGCTTAGAACAACAACTTAATTTTAAGTACCTGTTATTATTGTCTTGTACAAATGCTAAAAATAGCCTATATGCAATAAAATCTTTTGACTCTTGATTTTTATCAGTAAAGTGTATCATTTCGGGATGCACATGCCTTCGGTGCCTGCGACTAACTCGGCTGAAGAGCTGTATCGTCGCAAAAGAGAATATAATAGTGAATATATTTGACGGCGGCAACGTCCAGTTATAAACTCTATGCGTAGCGGGCAGTACCGTAATTTACCCTGTGATAGCATTTCAATTTATTACAGTGGCAACACCGGCAACTGTCATCGCTGCCCCACCCATCTGGCTATATAAAGGGAGCGCTCGGTGTACTACGATCATTCTTGCGCCGGACACGGCCCGGTGCACATGCTGAAGGCCTATAGTTATGTAGATTGCAACCTACGCACAACCCATCACCCTATATATTCAATATATCTGTGGCCAAATCAGTAATCACGGATTTGGTTTCATGTTTGTTTCGTTTCGTTTGTTGTTTGTCGTGTTTTCGAAAGTTTATTAGAGCGTCCCCGAAATCGATATAATACATAACCGGCAACGCGCAATGCAATTGCAATGAAATGGGGCAATGCTGCCAGCATTAGACACGCTATCTATGCTGGAGCGGATAGAGAGATAAGTGCGAACTTAGGAGCGGTCCATATTTAGTATGGGCTAGAATCAGACTGTATGTAGGTCAGTAAAGTATTAAAGAACTCCTTAAATTACTATTATCGGCCTTATTCCAATACTTCGTGCCAGAAAACATTCTAATTTTAGCTAAAAAAAAATCCTTGTGACCTTAATATCTTGAGTAAATCTACAGGTAGGTTCTTTCATAGTTTTATCTTATTATTCTTCTTGTACCGCTTTTCTCTTGTCTTTCCTCCACTTTTGCTTCTTCCAATCTAACGTTCTTTGCACCTCGCGCCTCGACTGTCACTTTTTTTTTATGTTTTGGCTCCACACTTTTGTGTATTTACCCAGTGTCAAGTAATTGATAATTTATCAAGTTAATGATATTTCACGCAAATATGTGTCAAGTCATAGTCGAAGTCATCAAGTCATAGTCAAGTCACAGTCTAGTCAAAGTCATACTCCTAGTAAAGTGGTGACAACTTTACTTGAAGCTTCTATGGAGTTTTGGAAACAACACGAAAAGAAACGTTTCACCATCATTATACCATTTTCCCACACTCACGCCTGTAATCCAGCACTTAATGAATAGAATGCCACCAATTTTATGCACTAACACTGAAAATAACACAAGTTTTGGAAAATAATACAATGCGGTGATGAATTCGAACCTCTTTTCTAAACCCCTTACAAAAGTCAATAATAGGTACAGTCCAAATATTTTGCGTTGTTGTGTATCAGGTATAAAATTTATATTCGATTCCATTGGAAGTGAATTATTCGGAACGCGTTGGTTTTTCACAGTTTTCATTCGCGAGTCCATTGCTATGCAGAGCACCGACGTTTCCCCAAGCCCAAAGTTTTTTTGTTTATTATTAAAGTGCAATATAAAAGTTATGCATTCATGAATCATTTATCCACTTTATACGGTGCGCACTCCGAAAATTGTTAATGAGTGCTATTAAGCAAGTAAATTATTAATAAATACCGCAAAGGAAATATTAAATAAGGCCATAAAAGCAACAGGAGCTAATTCGGCTAAACCAAATCGCAGTATAAAGATTGTCAGTACATAAATTCCCACATAAAATACTTAGTCATCAAAAAAGTATGGAGGCAGTGCTATGAGCGCGGCGTGCGTCGTCATTAAATGACGGTAAATAAAATACCAATACTTGTATCTAAATTCTCAAAGTGCCAAAATAATCAAATCATACAAAAATATTTACAAAAGAGGTCATTCGACTTCAATCGCCTTTTAATTTTATATTGAGAAATACTTTGATGCAATGATGTTAAATTATTATTTGTTTTTGTTATTCTAAACCAGATACTGTACCGATTTTAATGAAATTTCTATGAGACCAATTTGAAGGTATATTCTTTCAAATAAAAATAGAATTATCTAACATTAAAAAATGCAATCCAATTGAGTACATTAAAATCAGTTGAAAATTGGAAGTAATTATAATCAAATGCATAGAATAAAATAAAACACTTCACATCACAAAAACGTTCTTTTCCAGACAAGCTGTCATTTAAAATTCAATTACGTTTAACATTCGAAACGTTAATCACTGACTCCGAATACACTGTGTCTGGTAATCCAGGGTGAGTCGGGGTAAGTCCGCCGCCAGTCGGCAAACATGAGCTGTCATTACCCAAATTGATTACAGAACCGGAGGGTGAAATGGACATGATACTCGGAGCCTTTTAGCCAATAGAGCAGGTTTACGGATCTTCAATGAAATGTGGATATGGGTATAATATTCCACTTAGGTAGCTATTTTATTGGAGGCCGTATTTTGAAGATTGTGTTTGATTTTCGAACATATGCAGTTATTTTTACATTTTTTTTCTTTCCTTTCTAGCAAAATAGTGCGCTCATTTTTTGAAGTGAAAACTTCTTTAGGCGCGTTAAGAACTTTTTGGGAAAAACAATGGAACTCGTGTCACCAAACGCTTTCAATGAGGTATATGTATACTGTGATTTGTGTACTTTTAGGGTGAACAAAAAGCGTGAAACTCGCGTCATCGTCACCGCACGCTTCCCATGAGGTATATGTCACAAGTTACTTAGTTTTCACTTCTATCGGCAGTCCCAAAGACTGCATCGCATATATTTTTTAAACGTGATAATGCTGTTGGTCTCTACCGAACTTTACAGCGTCACCAGGTGGGAAGACAGGCGCATAAGGCACCCAGCCATTAAAAGTGGGATACAAACAGCTCAACGATACCCCTGAAGTGCGAGACTCGGCTTGGGCCGTTACCGGGATATGAGGATCGAGAAGAATAGTAGGCATTTTCTCTACACTAACCCTACCAAATGACGCGCAAATACGTAGAGGTAGTTTATAATTGACGGAGCGAGCCAAGTCTCAGCTTCAACTTGCTTTCATCTGTCCGGGCGTTAGTAATCGAGTACAGTCGTGAAATGTGTTCCTCAGTTACTCAGGTAGTACTGAAAATTAGTAACTGAATTTCTATTCCTGACTGTAATACATGTTATGGCCCGTATTACAGAACGATACTCAGTCGTTGATTGATGCTCAAGTCGAGATTTCATTCACAAATTGATCATTTAGTGAATGAAATTTTGTCTTGAGCACAGATTCAAAGTTGAGCGTAGTTCTGTAATACGAGCCTATGATTGTGTGTGATGCTATATTGTTCGGGATAACAATCATTTCATTTCATTTCCGCCTCTGTGGTGTAGTAGTTGAGCAGTTCGGCTTATAGCCCGGAGTAGGCGGGTTCGATTCTCAAAGCGCAAACACTTATTCTGTGTCTTCTGGGTCCCTAGATACAGAGAATTCTAGTTAGGGTTCAGCATATATATATCTGATTGTTAGGCGTTTATTACTATTATTAATATTATTTCATTTACAAGTCGTATTTTTCTTCTATACAGGCAAACCTTTTATACAGGTTCTACAATTCAAAAGAAACTTTTGCGGTCGGCGGCTTGTGATTGGATGTATATTTTCCCCAATAAAGAGAGAAGTTTGCTGTGGCGAAATTTACTAGCCAATTTTGATAATTTTTGGCAGAAACAATTGGTACTCAATTCTAAACAAGAGTTCTACAAAATTGATCAGAAAGATGTCAAAATATAAGGTCTACTTGACTCCGTGCTCAAGAACGTGAAGTCGCAGAACTAGATAAATAATAATAATAATAATATGTGTGGACATCTCACACAACGCCATCTAGCCCCAAACTAAGCAAAGCTTGTACTATGGGAACCAGATAACTGATACAATACTTAGATTCTTTTTTGTTTGTAAATACATACATAGAATACATTATAACACCCAGACACAGAACAAACATCGATGTTCATCACACAAATGTTTGTCCTGGGTGGGAATCGAACCCACAACCCGCAGTTCAGAAGGCAGGGTTACTACCAACTGAGCTATCGGGCCAGTCGATATAAATAGATAGATATAGAACTTTGCTGCACCAAAAAAATATAAAAGTATTAAGAAAACTTTATAAACTAGTGTTACAATGGGCGCTTTTATCGCTGACAGCGATCTATTCCAGACAACCTTTGGACGGACAGTATCAAATGCAAAATAGTATACGGTGGTGTACGACAATTTAAAAGAAATCTAATAACGATAATAAAATGATAAATGATAAAATTAGTTTATTAAGTTGAATATTGTACTGTTTGTTTTTCCTAAAAATTAATAAAATAAAATAAATAAATAAAAAATACTTAATTTTTTGCAATAAATATACCTACATCCTAATCCTTATATAATCACAGTTTTTTTTTTATGTTATTTATTTATTTATTTATTTTATTTATTTATTTATTGCAATAAGAACGGTTTTAGACCAATTACACTTACTACTAAATTATTAATTATAATATATTTAAAATTAAATGTCATAAATCAAATTCAAAAAAAGCACCAATTAATAATACATTGACAATACAGATCAAACATTTTCGCAATAGGTCAAACACACATATAAAACAGTTTTCCAATTGTCAAAAAAGATATCAAAATCAGGTTATTGAATGATGTGACGGGCTAGTCGTTCACATGATGTTAAGCGCTACGGCCGCCCATAACAGGACAATGTCACTCGGAACCCCAAAACATAGAGTATCGAGCGACACTTCACTGCGCACATCGTCCTGAGACATCAGTACAGTCTGGTAATAAGATTACTCGACTGCGAGATCAGATCATAAAGTCTCAATTGCCCAGTAATTTCACTAGCTATAGTGCTCTTCAAACCGGAACACAGTAGTGCTTGCACACTACTGCTTGGCGGCAGAATAACTGACAAAGCGGTGGTACCTACCTAGACGAACTTTGCAACAAAGTCCTACTATGAAAGTAAATCATGCCTTTGCACTATACTTTTAAATATGGACAAGGTCGCATGTCTAGCATCAGTGGAAAGCGCATTCCATAAGCGAATAGCTTGCATTGTGAAGACCTTATCATAGACCTACTGCGTAATGTAGTATTATATTGTACTAGTTGCACTCCGCGGTTTCACCCGCGGATAAAATGTATTTTAATTATTTACTCATCTCACGGGAACATCTCACTTTTCCGGGGTAAAATACAGCTTATATGTTAATCCAGTGCTTAAGCTATTTTGGTACCGAATTTCATCCAAATCTATTCAGCCATTTGAGCGTGAAGGAGTAACAAACATACACACATACAAACTTTCGCCTTTATAATATTAGTGTGATAGTGTGATAAAGATATCAAATATCATCATTGATGTTACCCTAGTACTCTATTTTACTCGTCTTCTAATATCCTTTACTAGGAACAGTATAATGAGAAGCTCCGAACGGGCTCAAGTCCTCTCTAGAATGTATAGGGTATAATAACAAAGGGATCAAGACTTGACGCAGACGAAATCGCAAGCTACTACATTTCGTTGTTAATAAGAGTGATCGTAAATATACTGAAGAACACGGGGAAGTAAAAAAGTAATTCTTTAATATTGGATAGCTCTGTAACAGAGAAAAACGGCTGACGTAGACTATAACTTCATGAATAAAATACACCTGCTTCAGAATTTCTCGATGTTATGGTCTCAAAAATTACGTTTAAAATTGAGCTTAAATCTATTGAAGTTAGTGTCGAAATTTTGTTATTTAAGTTGTGACGGGTTTTGAGAACTCTGTGGCTATGTCAGGACAGAAATTAATATAATTAATTTTAACTATTCTATTCTAACTAAGGTTTACATTCATTAAAAATATAATTATTGTAATTTTCATTTTTTTATGGAATACTAAGGAATGGATACTTTTTTTTTATTTCCTTAAATAAAAATTGTTTACAATACATAGGCCGCACTATATATTTCCGGAACTGGCAACTTACTGTAACATTTTAAAAAGTAATTACAAAATGTAAAAATGGAACTCTTTGGCTGTAGAATACAGCTTATTTCATGTGACTGTCGTTTGTTTTTACATTGCGGCGGTTTGTTTTTAATTTTAGAAACTGCGTGTCTACACCACCATGGATTTGTTTCGTGAAAAATTTTCTAGTATGATTTTCTGCGATTTTAAGTGTAATTTGACAGCTCAGCAGAGCTTTGCTCGGCTTCAAGCTGGGCTGGAAGTCTTCCAGTCAAGAGTGAACACGAAACTTTGATTGTTATGCAACAGGAGAAATTTCCATACTAACTATGCACATAAACTGCGTATTCAAATTGTCAAATCCATACAAATTTGTGTTTCTTTCGGTTGCAATCGAGTTACGTGATCGTCCAGCAGGTATCTTCTAGGCAAGCATGCACCATCGTCACTTTTCATCAAGTAAGATAGTGCTAAAATGCTTTGTAATATGTATAATTGTATAATGTATTAAACAACAAAATAAAAACCTTTTTTTATACCCCATGCATAACTAGAGTCAGCACGCAGTTCCATGTAAAATTACACATCACACTTAACCCTTTTAAGGACTGAATTTTTAGAAATTCTATCTTACGAAGATTCACCTTCCGAATATCAAGACTTTGCGTCCAGTTGTTGCACGTTATCATTTGTGTGAATATTTATCACCTTCATCACCTTTGATTGTTATGGAGGTAGATACCTCCATAACAATCAGTTCCGAATTCCAAATTGATTCAGTCAATTTTGATACAATTTTGAATGCAGATAGCTTATATACGCTGGATAACACATGGGACAGATATATCCGCGAGTGGGACCGCGGGGCGCAACTAGTCGATACATGCATCATCCTATCTTTCAAAGTATACATTCATCTACAGTGCCACTAACTTATATATGTACAACTGAATGCTCTGTCTGTCTGTAGCATTGCAATCAAAATTTCGTGATCCCCTGATAGCTCGGTGGTACTGTGCATAAGAGGAACCGTAAGCTAGTTGTGACTTGATATATTACATTGGCGTTTGCGGTTATCTTTACTGCCTTCACTTTAAAAATATTTCCTTTAAACATTTTATATCGGTAGCTAAAACGTTTTCCGTGTCAATATTGGATAGAAGCGGCAGGACAAGTATTTGTGCAAAGAAAAAAAAACACAAATACTTTTTCTGAGTCTGGGTGTTGTGAGATCATGGGCCTCGTAGTTCTTGGGCTCCTCACAGGGAATCCTAGTTAGGGTCTAGTTAGTTCATTTTGCGATTCATGTGGGTTCCCACAGGGTTCCCACACAATTTGCAAACAAAAAAAAACGAGTGTGCTTTATACCCCACGACTAAAGTAAATCTTCTTTAGTTTAGCTCCATCTATCGGCCGGTATAACTTTTTTTTTATGTTTTGGCTCCACTCTTTTGTGTATTTAGCCAGTTGACACTGGCTAATTAAGGGTAATTGATAATTTATCAAGTTAATGATATTTAACGCAAATATGTGTCAAGTCACAGTCGAAGTCATCAAGACAAGTCATAGTCAAGTCATAGTCAAGTCATAGTCAAGTCATAGTCAGTCATAGTCAAGTCATAGCCAAGTCATAGTCAGTCATAGTCAAGTCATAGCCAAGTCATAGTCAAGTCATAGTCAAGTCATAGTCAAGTCATAGTCAAGTCATAGTCAAGTCATAGTCAAGTCATTGTCAAGTCATAGTCAAGTCATAGTCAAGTCATAGTCAAGTCATAGTCAAGTCATAGTCAAGTCATAGTCAAGTCATAGTCAAGTCATAGTCAAGTCATAGTCAAGTCATAGTCAAGTCATAGTCAAGTCATAGTCAAGTCATAGTCAAGTCATAGTCAAGTCATAGTCAAGTCATTGTCAAGTCATAGTCAAGTCATAGTCAAGTCATAGTCAAGTCATAGTCAAGTCATAGTCAAGTCATAGTCAAGTCATAGTCAAGTCATAGTCAAGTCATAGTCAAGTCATAGTCAAGTCATAGTCAAGTCATAGTCAAGTCATAGTCAAGTCATAGTCAAGTCATAGTCAAGTCATAGTCAAGTCATAGTCAAGTCATAGTCAAGTCATAGTCAAGTCATAGTCAAGTCATAGTCAAGTCATAGTCAAGTCATAGTCAAGTCATAGTCAAGTCATAGTCAAGTCATAGTCAAGTCATAGTCAAGTCATAGTCAAGTCATAGCCAAGTCATAGTCAAGTCATAGCCAAGTCATAGCCAAGTCATAGCCAAGTCATAGCCAAGTCATAGTCAAGTCATAGTCAAGTCATAGTCAAGTCAGAGTCAAGTCATAGTCAAGTCATAGTCAAGTCATAGTCAAGTCAGAGTCAAGTCATAGTCAAGTCATAGTCAAGTCATAGTCAAGTCATAGTCAAGTCATAGTCAAGTCATACTCTAGTAAAATGGTGGCACCTTTACTTAAAGCTTCTATGGAGTTTTGGAAACAACACGAAACGAAACGTTTCACCATCATTATACCATTTTCCCACACTCACGTCTGTAATCCAGCACTTAGCGAATAGAATGCCACCAATTCTAACACTGAAAATAACTATAATAGTTTTGAAAAATAATACCATGCGATGACGCAATCTTTTTCGCTTTCCCGCCAAAACTCCCGGTATAACTATATTTTTGCTTTGTTTAATATTATTGTCGCAATCTTGACAGTTGTAAATTGTCATACCAACATAATAACACACATTTTAAACTTTTTTTATATTGAAAATGGAGATCTACGTGAACTATTTTCAACTTCGTCTCGCATTCACCAACTTACTCCCAAAGTCAAGCGTGCGTAAATTTTTTTACTTCGAAACTACCTACTATGCTACTTTTGGGGGTTTATGTTTGCTCGCGTCCGTAGGCTTTAACCCTAGTTTCCCTACACGTGACCCCTGGGTGGTGCCAAAAGAGCAACCAAATAACTGGTGGAAGGCCTTAGCCGCCGGCTTAGTTACCACCCATTAGACAAAACCTCGATGCCAAGCGACTCGTCGTGTTCCATCGTGATGTCTAATGAAGCCGTTCTGACGAGTAGATGTGGACAGTTGTGTTGGGTATGCAGACCGGTATTGGTGATGGAGATGCTTTCGCGTCGGAGACCTTGCTTCGGAGGGTAGCGGGATCCGAAGCACGGTGCTCTCTGCTGGCCGACCGCAAGTTGTAGGGGGCCCAAGTAGTAGTCTAGCCAACTACGAAAGGCTGCCCCACCGCTTGTGTAAAATCCTGAGGTTGTCCACAGGGCCAGTTGGCGACTGGAAGTGAGGAACTTGTGGGCAATTTCAGGGGGGTTCGGGCGTCCCCGCAGTCTCCGCGCAAGTTCTCCATTGGCGTAGGAGCTTCTCTATTACTGAGGGTTAGCATCCCAATATCTCGTCCACTTCCTACTTGTCTACCTAACTCACCCAACTATGAAAAAATCAAATAAATTGAGCAAGTTTAAACGGCAGATGCACGTCCTCACTCTTAAAGTGCACCTCACAAATATTCGTGGGCTGCACTCAAATCTGCAAGCGGTCCATCATCATCTGGAGACCAACAAACCGCACTTGCTCTTCTTGACTGAGACGCAAATAGGATGTCCATCAGACACGGCATATCTGGACTATCCAGGATTCATCTTGGAAAACCGCTTCCTTCCACGCGCTGGTATCTGCGTTTACGTCCGTGATGACATTTGCTGTTTGCGTCTCCGAAACCTTGAACATCCCCACTTTTCGGTGATTTGGGTGCTTGTGGACACCGGCATTGAGAAAATTCTCTATGCTGGTGTGTACAGATCACATAGCGGTGACCGGGAGACAACTCTTCTAATGGAGTATCTCAGTGAAACGGCAGATGTGGCTCAGCAACGCTATCCTTCGGCTCAGCTTGTTGTTCTGGGGGACTTTAATGCTCACCACCAGGAGTGGTTAGTCCCACACCGGATCACGGACCACGCTGGGAGAGAGACGCGTAAGCTCGCTTTGGCGCTCAATTTAACGCAGATTGTTAAAGAGCCAACGCGAGTGCCTGATATTGATAGCCACACTGCTAACTGCCTCGACCTTCTGCTCACGACTGAACCAGACCGATACTCTGTGGCGGTATCCTCACCCATTGGTAGTTCCGATCACTGTCTGGTCAAGTCCGTTTCAGTATACTCCCCGCCTGACTCAAGCCCTAAGAGCAATCGGCGTGTCTGGAGATACAACTTAGCAGACTGGGACGAGATGCGACATTTCTTCGCTTCATATCCTTGGCGGCAAACGTGTTTTTCTTCTGGAGATCCGACAGTCTGCGTGAATGCGGTTACTGAGGTAGTATGTCGGGCTATGGAATATTTTATTCCATTTTCCGATAAACCCGTGACCAGCAAAGCCAGCCCATGGTTTGGAGCCGAATGTGCACGTGCTGAAGCGCAGAAGCATGCGGCATATCTGGCATGGGCTGACGCTCGAAAACGCAAGGCCTCGGACACTCGAGCTAAGAAGAAAGCCTTTAACGTTGCCGCCAAGGCCTGTAAGAAGGAATTAAGGAAGGCTCGTTTCAATCATATTGGTCGAATAGGGACTAAACTTGCTTCCTACCCAGCGGGTAGTAAGGCTTTTTGGTCCCTAGCCAAATCGGTTGAAGCGAACTTCTGTCGTTCCTCACTGCCTCCATTATTGAAACCAGACGGATCGCTGGCTCACACTGCAAAAGAAAAAGCAAACTTGTTTGCCACTCTCTTTGCAGAAGCTTCGCGTTTAGATACTGCTAATGAGGTACCTCCCTGCCTTCCACAATGCGGTGTTTTCATGCCGGAAATACGCATACGTCAGAAGGAAGTACTAAAAACATTACGCAGTCTAGACGTGAACAAAGCCAGTGGTCCCGATGGTATACCTGCAATTGTACTTAAGAGCTGTGCACCCGAGTTGTCTCCCATTCTAACACGCCTATTTCGCTTCTCTCTAGACACCGGAATAGTCCCTATGAGTTGGAAGCTAGCCAACGTACAACCTGTACCTAAGAAGGGCAGTCGTGCTGATCCTGCCAACTATCGACCCATCTCAATTACCTCCATTCTCTGTAAGAGTATGGAGCGTATAATTAACAACAAGCTCTTGGCATACCTTGAAGACAATGATCTCCTCAGTGACCGGCAATACGGATTTCGCCGAAACCGGTCCACTGGGGATCTTCTCGCGTATGCCACTCACATATTGAGCGAAGCCTTAGAGATGCATGGAGAGGCACTTGCTGTATCTCTAGACGTCTCTAAGGCATTTGATCGGGTCTGGCACGACGGTCTTCTGAATAAGCTTCCATCTTACGGCCTACCTGCTGGTTTGTGCACTTGGATATCAGACTTTTTGAGGGAACGATCGCTTAGAGTAGTTCTTGATGGCTGCTCTTCCGATCAATTAGCTATTAATGCTGGTGTACCTCAGGGGTCAGTTCTTTCAGCAACACTATTCTTACTCCACATCAATGATTTGCTAAAGCCCGGTACCTTTGGGTATGCAGATGATAGTACTGTTGTTGAAAGATACACATCCAGTGCCCGAGCCAGTGGTGACGACGTCCGGATTGAGAGAGAGGCTATGGTTGAGCGCATGAACCTGGCTTTGAAAGCCGTGTCCGATTGGGGCGATGCTAACTTGGTTAGGTTCAATGCTGCAAAAACACAGGCGTGTTTATTCACTGCTAAAAAGAGCCCACTCCATCTGGCTCCTTCATTCCGTGGTGTATCTGTAAGTTTAGGAAACCATCTTGAGCTTTTGGGTGTTGATCTCACGTCAAACCTAAACTTTGGATCCTACATCGAGTCCAAAGCCAAAGTAGCTTCAAAAAAACTCGGCATATTGTCCAAGGTAAGGCGGTACTTCACACCTGGACAGCTTCTAAATCTGTATCAAGCACAAGTCCGATCGTGTATGGAGTACTGCTGCCACCTGTGGGACGGGTCTGCCAAGTACCAGCTTGAGGCTCTGGACTCGATTGAACGGCGTGCCAAAAGGCTCATTGACGACGACACTTTGGTTGGTGAAAGGCTCCAGAGCCTTGCACATCGACGTAAGGTGGCAAGTCTGTCGGTTTTTTACAGATTACACCACGGTGAATGCGCTCAAGAACTGCATGATCTAATTCTCCCATCACCATTTCACTACCGGACTACTAGACGCTCGGCTAAGTGCCATCCTTTTGTGGTCGAAATACCACCCATTCGTACCAAGCGATTTGACTCAACGTTCTTAATTAGAACGGCTAAGCAATGGAATGCCCTGCCAGCGTCTGTGTTTCCGGCGAAATATGACCCGGGCGTGTTCAAGAGAAGAGTGAATAGTATGTATTATAAAAAGTAGATACCTACTCCACTTATAAGAGTTGTAAGCGAGCCCGTGTATGTAGCCACCACACGTTCTCATAAAGTATTAATCACACTTTTACAAACCCTTTTTGCGGTGAAAATTTTGTACGAAAACGAGGGAATTTAAACCGGCCCTGTCATTAACTCGGCTGTGGCAACACTGGATGCTAATAACAATAAAAAGTGCGCGTAGCATTACAGCGTTTCGGTTTTTAGTAACGACGGAATTGCCCTTAAAAACCGAGTGTTGGGTCGGCTGAGGGTTCCGTAATCAGAACTCATATTATATGGGTATTACATTGGAAAACTGTGTTGGGTGTAATCAGGAGAGCGTATACGTTACATAAAGAATAGCAGCGCTTTATCTGTAAACTTTCTAGCTTGTACAATATTGATTTCTGATTTAAGATATCACTAAGGTGCCTCGTGGGTTCTCCCGTTACTTAACCGTTTTCTCGCGGGAACTCAGCATTTTCGGGGATAAAGTGTCCCAATGTTGAAATGGGTAGCGACGAAATCTGTATATATTTCATTTTTATCAAATTTTACTTTCAAAGTAAACTTTCAGCTAGGATATTCATATATAGATGTAGCATTAATTCGGAAGGCTAATTAAAAGCTTTCAGACATTTTGTATAGGGAATAACTAATACAATATTGTACAGTAGACTGATGGAATGCTCAAACAAACTTATAATTTTTTATTTTTATAGTATAAAAAGGTTATACAGATCAGCTATAATAGCTGTCAGCGATAAGACCACCCATTGTTACACTAGTGTGTTCTGTGCACAAATACTTGTTCTGCCGTGGGAATCGAACCCGCTGCCCCCGTTATGAGTCGACTTGCTCAACCACCACACCACAGAGGCAGTAAATGTTTTTTGGCATCTTTTTGCTTGTTTTGAGCGCGATATCTATATTGTTCATCTAGTCTGAGATCTTACCATTAAGGTCCCGTAAGAATTAATGATGAAACGCTTTAGCTGTCGCGCAAAATTTAAATATATATATATATATCGTGGCTGTATGCGTACTACAACGAAAATATCGACAAGTGTTGTACGTACATACTGTAAATAGAACACGATCGTTACTGGTTAATGTACTTATGCGCCTACGTCATTGAACGGGGATGAAAATTGAAAAACAGCCTTGATATTCACTCTGTGGTTGAATAGCTACCTTTGCAAGATCTCTCTCGCGATCCATGTCTGCAGTAGTTATCTACACACAATAAAAAAATACGGTAGTGTAGCTTTTAAAACCATTGCAAATAAATTAAAAACTTTATAAATATTAGCTGAGTTTTCTCTAAAAAAGTCCAATTATGAAGGTTTTTTTGGTTTCACACAACCATTTAACAAAGACTAGACAATTTGTAGCATTTTTGTTAAGTTCGTATAAAAACACATATTTTCGAAAGAAACTGACTAAGCTCATAAAAGGTCTGAATATTGGAACGTGCACAAAATGGCACACATTCAATGTAAAACATTTCCGCTGGCCGTAGCGGCTGGCTACGACAGAGCTACGAGCCGCGCTCCGAGCGCTACGACAGCTACAACCGGCGGCGGGCGTAGACAATAGCACAATAGCGATTCGTTACGCTACGATGACGCTCTCTATAGAAGGCCTTTTTGTGATTCAACGATTTGATTACTTTAGGAATAGAAGTAGATCACTTGTTGTTTTATTTGAGAGGGAGAGAGAAAGAGAGGGAATAATACTATTTTGAACTACTTCCTACGGTTATAATTTTATTGTTAAGACCAGTTCAGAGACAAGACAGCGTGCCTAATAGAAAAGTTAGACATTTAAATGATGTAATAATAATGTATTGATGTTGTTTTTGCTTCACTTTCTTAGTTCTAAGTAATGTATCTATATCGTTCTTGCCTAAACTTTCTAAAGGCCTTTACACACCAGGCAATCTATCACTCAATTTTTCAATTCTACTTTGCTGGATGGAAGCCACAACACGTCTCCACACGATGCAATTTGCTGGATGGGAGCCGGAAACACATCTTCACACGATGCAATTTGCCGGATGGGAGCCGGAAACACATCTTCACACGATGCAATTTGCTGGATGAGCGCCGGCAACACATCTTCACACGATGAGATTTGCTGGATGAGAGCCGGCAACACATCTTCACACGATGAGATTTGCTGGATGAGAGCCGGCAACACATCTTCACACGATGGAATTTGCTGGATGAGAGCCGGCAACACATCTTCACACGATGAGATTTGCTGGATGGGTGCCGGAAACACATTGACATTGGTGATTTGACTGATTGACTCGACAAATCGTACGGCAAATTATATGGTGTGTAGAGTACTTACATATAGTGCTCGTCGTTTGTTTAGTATTGCTATCAACAGTACGTCAGCAAGTCTCCATAATGTTTGCGTATTGTTACTCCGTGGCAACGTACCAACTCTAATAACAAACACAGAGGCGTCTCGCGCTCCCTCAATAAATAGTTTATGACCGCGTGTGCACAAACAGATTGTGGTATTGATTGTATTTCATTAAGCTTTACTGCGAATACCATTCTCAAAGACGACATTAAACGCAAGAACGCTGGTTTATAGCTCAGCTTTCGGTCTAAACGGTACAATAATAAAAATTAGATGTTTTATCCGTGACTTTTATTACTAGCCAACTAGTTTTACGTACTTGAATAATTTTTTATGGACGTTGGAGATTTTCGCTTGTATGTAAATGTAGGATGGCAAGCAGTGACTAGCAATAGCGACAGAGGCTGATGATTTTATTGCTGCAAAGAAAATTTCCTTGCAAACAGATTGTTATCATATCTACGTGACCTTATTTCTTACATTCTGAATTACTGTAACCTTTTTATTAGCTACTTACTCGGCATAAAACAAACAACTGATATGTCAGATTAGCGATGCTTTAACAAACGATGTATCTTTCCAGGTGGCAGTTACATTGGAGAATGACGTCACCGGTGCGCGAGTGTAAGTGAGTGTGGGAGGGGCGATGGGGGAGTGTACCGCGTAGCCCCCGGGCCGGGATGGAGGAGGACGAGCGGCGGCTGTCGTTCCCGCCGCCGGCGCCGCTGCACTCGCCCGGGGAAGAGATCGACGGCTCGCGGCTACTCAGCGAGATCGTGCGCACGCTTGAGGCGACTAACCCTGAAGCCGCAGCACCGCTCGTCGGCTCACAGTCGCGCGAAGCGCTCGACTCCGAGTGCGAACGACCGCGGCGCGATGAGCTCCGCATCCCGCTTGAAGGGGTCAAGTTCGCGACCGAGGCGATCGACCGCGGTGAACGGCGCGATGAACCACGTGCTGCTGTCACGCCGTTCACCCGAGAGAGTGCCCGCCGCGCTGGCTCACGAGGTGCCCAACTCGTGCGCGAGTTTGGGTTCATGCCGCGCCGCCGCCTCAGCGTTGAAGACGGCGCGCGGTTGCCGCGCAAGTTCGAGCCCTTCCCGCCGAAGCTGTATGGCAGACCGCTCGAAGAGATCGACAATTTCATATACGATGAGGTGAGTTTTATAATATGCTGTAGCTATTTTGGTATGCAAAGAATGAAACGGCTTCTAGTGATTTATTAGGTTGGTTCTGTATACCTATATGGTTATTATTAAAATACTGGTCAGGCGGGCTGGAATCCATGCGGTAGGAATGTGTGTAGGCTTATTGGAGGATTATTATCTGGCATGGTATTATTATTACATCTTGTCAGTATCAGCAGTGGCGGAAGATCTGTTAATGCTTTTAAGGCACTACAAGCGAGCGCTGCACTATGGACGGGTATGAGAATTACGGATACCTATTCGCCAAGTCATTGTGCACTACTGGCTCGATGCTGCAAACGGTTTGAAGTTTGTCTGTGTGTATCGCCATGTTTAATTAGTAGAATAATATCAGTGTCACCGTGAACTGTTTAAAAAATGGATATTTATATTGAGACTACCAACTATAACCGATAACTTTATGTCGTATTCTACAGTGATACGTACATCTTTTTGATAGTTCAGTCGAGATATAAAGCAATTTTCTCCCTCAAGGTTTTATTTTTATATGGTTAGATTGTATCTAACAGGCTTAAAATAAGGTAGCCACGTCACTTGTTGCCGCTGCACCAGCTGCCACGCTCTCGGAACGCTATGAAAGTTGGCCGTAAAACAAACTTTGGCTAATAAAACTATCTCGACTCAAACGCTGCGCATTTAAATTTAAAGTTATCTCGCTTGTATATATACAAATATATAGCTGTAGCGGGTTTTATGTTTATGGTTAAGTGTTTAGAGACTTGACTAAATTCAGCGTTATCTATCTGGGCTGTTTTCATGCATCATCATGCATGTATGACTAGAGGAATGTTTTCCTCTCAATGCGTAGTCATACTCATTCATGCGGTTGATTCGTATGATACGTGAGTGGAGTAGTTAATTGTAAAATAACGAGAACAAGGATTTTAATTTTGTAACACAAATTTACTGCCTCAGATTAAACAAGAATCAAATAGAACCAGTTCTGAGAACTACAAAATAAAACTTTAAAATGGGATACGAAATCGCCAAATCAATGAACTTTTCGCTGAGGTGAAATATTGACCAAAAATCACTCTTTTTACTGTACAAGAAAAGTTTTGAAGTAATATAAAACGTCATGATATTCATCGAATACGCTTCAAATACTGACTGGCCCGATAGCTCAGTTGGTAGTGACCCTGCCTTCTGAACTGCGGGTTGTGGGTTCGATTCCCACCCAGGACAAACATTTGTGTGATGAACATCGATGTTTGTTCTGTGTCTGGGTGTTATATTGTATTCTATGTATGTATTTACAAACAAAAAGTATCTAAGTATTGTATCAGTTATCTGGTTCCCATAGTACAAGCTTTGCTTAGTTTGGGGCTTAGATGGCGTTGTGTGAGATGTCCACACATATTATTATTATTATTATAAATAGCGTATTACTGCTCAAATCATCAGACATCCAAATGCACAAAGCAAACTTCTTTGCAAACTGGATGTAAACATTGTTTTTCCTGACTTTACCGTCTTTTCCAACGTACTTTTTTTTTTTTTTGTTTTGTTATGGCTCCACACTTTTGTGTATTTAGCCAGTGTCAAGTAATTGATAATTTTTCGAGTTAAGTAATATATATGTACATAAGTCAAGTCAAATCACAGTCCAAGTCATCAAGTCAAGTCATAGTCTAGTCTAGTCAAGTTATACTCCTAGTAAAGTGGTGGCCACTTTACCAGAAGCTTCTATGGAGTTTTGGAAACAACACGAAAAGATACGTTTCACCATCATTATACCACTTTCCCACACTCATGCCTATACTTCAGCACTTAACGAATAAAATGCCACCAATTTTATGCACTAACACTGAAAATGACACAAGTTTTGGAAAATAATACAACGCGGCAACGCGATCTTTTTCGCTTTCCCGCCAAAACTCCTCCAACGTACTTAAGCTGCGCTTTTACTTGGTTATGTCTTTTAAGCCTGTACAGTACCCTACTCGAGGGTATAATAACAAGTCAATGTGGTCATCTGACCAGCTCTACCCGTCCTTTCCGATTTCATCTAGACCGTTTCCTCTCTCTCCATTTTACACGGTTTACAAGCTTCCACGGATCTTTTTATAGTGGTGTTGACCGTTTGATAGGTGCACGTAACAAGTGGCATCGTAAAAAATAATGCTTAACGGAGGCTCGTCAGGGAAGGATGGGTTGTTAATTCTCTTATAACACGGACAATTTCGTCAACACGGAGTTTTTCATAAAGATTTTTTCATGTTTAATTAAATTTGTTTTATGTTTTACTTGCGACTTTATTGAACATCAAACTCAGGTGAGTAAACCAGATTGAATTCTTGTTTTAGATAAAGTGTTAGAAAGTATGTTAAACCAATTCAGTGCGTAGTTGTCTCTCATCTATCCATGTATACTTGCTCTACGGAATATAGTCTACGACCTTGTTTTTGCTAATGGTTCATAAAACTTTCTCTATGATTTTTTGATCGGTGTGTCATCCATTAAAATTAAGACTGATTGTTTTTTTGCTTTTTGTGTGCTAAGTAATAAATCTAACTTTACTATCTTGATCCCTGTGTTTTTGTCCAAAACCCTTCATAAAGCTTATAGTAACCAAAATGCTGGCCTCTACTTCAGCCAAAGGTTAAGTTGAGTTGATTGCCGTTCAGCGTGGCACATATTGGGCACGTTACCTACTAGTAGTGGATTAATAGTAATAACAATAATAAAAACATCCAACGATCACATACATAGATCCTGGACCCTAACTAGGATTCCCTGTGTCTAGGGACCCAGGAACTACGAGGACCATGGTCCCACAATACCCAGACACAGAACAAGTATTTGCGTTTTATGTTCTGTGCGAATACTTGTCCTGCCGCGGGAATCGAACCCGCCGCTTCCGGGCGCACTCAACCAATACACCACACAGGTTGTATGATTGTTAGATTATTTTTATATTAAGCAGCTTATAGTTTTAGTTTTCTAGTAGTTTAGTTTAGATGTGTGCATATATATACACACCTTTGTTAGTTAACATAAGTTCCACATTTGTTTGTATTACAATCGGTAGAGTTTCACAACATACTAATGCCCCAGGTATGCAAAGTTCTGACAACTGGGCTACTAATATAGTGCTCAGTAGAATACAGTTACTCAATATAATATTTAGCAAATGTATGATTTATATTAATGTACAGAAAAAACATTAGATACGAAAGGAATTTTTAGAAATCTTTTCTTAATACGTCCATACGCTATAAAGGGTAGAAGACAAAGACGTATCGGCACAAAGCCTTTTTATGATTGATTTAATGATGATTGATATCGTTTGGGTACGGTAGGGATGTTAAGTACCAAAAAATATTTTTTTGATCTCACAAGCTCGGAAAGATTATATTTGCCATTCGAAATCTGAGTGTAAAAGAACATTTTATCTGCTATAGCGTGGAAAGTATCCTATGTCCGGCTCCTAGTTTTAAGCTACCTCCTTACCAATTCAGCAGATCGGTTCAGCCGTTCTTGAGTTATAAATAGTGTAACTAGCACGAATTTTTTATAATCTAAATATATATAACTCAAAGGCGACTGATTGACTGACTGACATAGTGATCTATCAACGCACAGCCCAAACCACTGGATGGATCGGGCTGAAATTTGGCATGCAGGTAGGTGCTATGACGTAGGCATCCACTAAGAAAGGATTTTTCGAAATTCCACCCTTAAGAGGGTGAAATGGGTGGTTGAATTATTTCCCATAGACCACGCCGCGGGCGAAGCTGCGGGCAGAAGCTCGTATATAGATAAGATTAAACATAACACTCGTAGAAGATAATTAGAATTAAGTTTATTTTGTATTTTTTATCAAGAAATATAAAGCTTCTTTTTTTGTTTATAATTTATTACACTTCCAGATATGCCTAAACGTGCAATAACTTTTTTTTTATTGTTAGAGGAGCTTGCGTTTGACCACTATCGCACCTGATGGTAAGTAACGATGCGGTCTAGGATGTAGCACGCTTGCCTAGAAGATACCTGTTCACTCTCGATTTGAAGACTCCAAGGTTGTAGTTATCGGGAAATACGGAAATACTTACGAGCTCTGTAACTGTATCAATGAATATTCGTGTTCCAAACATATTACCAAGTTGGTAAGTCGCAAGTGTAATATTTGCTTAGCCCACAGGTGACCGCACAACTTGCCGGTCGAATGGGCCGATCTGATAAGTACGGCTTTTGGTTACTTGTTGATATTAAGGTATGACATGATTAGTAGATAGGTAAGTAGAATGGGTAACCTAAACCGCTATTACCTACTTAAACAGCTATTTAAGGTCTTCAAAGAACTATATCCAATTTTTATGTAGTACTTTTAATAAATCACACTAATATTATAAAGGCGAAAGTTTGTATGTGTGTATGTGTGTTTGTTTGTTACTCCTTCACGCTCATAGGCCTGAATGGATTTGGATGAAATTCAGTACCAAGATAGCTTATACACTGGATTAACACATAGGCTACATTTTATTCCGGAAAAGTGAAAGTTTCCCGTGAAAATACTTTCCGCGGATTTCATCATTATCGGGGTGAAACCGCGGGGCACAACTAGTAAATCATAGCAGAAGCTGGTCGCCCGGAAGTGGCGGGCTCGTTTCCCGCGTCCGAACAAGTATTTGTACCCAAAAAAGAGCGCAAATACTTGTTCTGAGTCTGGGTGTTGTAGAACCGTGGTCCTCTTCCAGGATCTATTTATTTATTTTTTAATTTTTTTTTTACATTTCACACAGCGCCATCTAGCCCCAAACTAAGCAAAGCTTGTACTATGGTTACCGGATAACTGATACAATACTTACATACTTTTTGTTTGTAAATACATACGTAGAATACAATATAAACACCCAGACACAGAACAAACATCGATGTTCATCACACAAATGTTTGTCCTGGGTGGGAATCGAACCCACGACCTGCAGTTCAGAAGGCAGGGATACTACCAACTGAGCTATCGGGCCAGTCTATGATCGTTGGGCGTTATTATCAACATTTTTATTTACATGAAACGGTGAAATCAGCAATTAATTAAGCTGTTTTCGTTAAAGGGTTACTTCAAACCAGCGACATTGATTGAAATAATCCGGAAACACCAGCCTGTGCCGTTTGTCCGGACTCCGGACTCTCCGGACGTCAATTAGTTGAAACGCAAAGTGTTGTCGAATAATTCGATCATTAGTTGTTCGCGTTTCGTGACACAATATTTGACATCAACCTGTAGCTTTATTTAAAAATAGGATTGAATTTTGTTGAATTTAATTAACAGTTCATTAGATATTTTTTTGTTGTTTATTATATTTGACTTATTAAGTTTAAATATTTATGATTTTAATTATAAAGGAAAGAATTTCGTCTGGTTTGGGATTAGAACCTGAATCCATCCCTAAAGCCAGCCTTCAGAGCTGTAGGTTGTGGTTCGATTCCCGCCCAGGACAAATATTTGTGTGATGAACATCGATGTTTGTTCTGTGTCTATGTGTTATATTGTATTCTATGTATATATTTAGAAACAAAAAAAGTATCTAAGTATTGTATCAGTTATCTGGTTCCCATAGTACAAGCTTTGCTTAGTTTGGGGCTAGACAGCGCTGTAAGAAACGTCCATAAATATGTTTTTATATTTATTTATCAAAGTCAAAGTCAAAAGATTTATTGCAAATAGGCTAATTTTAGCACTTTTACAAGTAAAAATTATATTAGGTACTTAAAATTAAGTTATTTCACTAAGCATATAAAATTACAAAGTGCTTATTGTCAAATAATATATAGCAAGCCCATTACAATATGTGAGTGTGAAAAAAAAATTTCTGCTTTATAATACAACTGAGTATACAAACATAGGTTTGTATACTGTCGGGTATTGTGTGTGTTAAATGTTTATTCTTATATATAGATATAAGAATAAATATTTAACCTACTTATAATAAATGTGTGGTAGATACTTGTATAAGCTGTTAGGAATATTTCAGTACGAACCTACACGGCTCTAACAAAGAACAAACGACCCGACATTTTCCGATAATGGGACAAATGTGAAGCAAGTTCCCCATACTAATGTCAGAACCATTCGCGACATATCGCCCATTTGTGCGGTTGAATGCAGTAGTGAAGCTGTAGTCAAGTTGAATTATTCAACGTTTTAATAAAATACACCAATGAGATTCAATTTCACTAATTACTGTGCCCTTCAAACTGGAAACAAGATAGTAATATTTCCATACAACTGCTCGGCAGCAAAATATCTGAAAAAGCGGTGATATACCTTTTTTTTTTTTGAGGGGGGGAAATGCCCTCTCACTTCCCTGCCACCACCCCCGTGGTATGTGGGACTCAAACCCACTAAAAACCCCCCATGATCCGACCGCCGCCGGGATGGGACGAGATGGAGACGCACTGCATTAACCATCTCGCCCCGGAAAGCGGTGATATACCTAGACTAACTAACACTTGCAAAAAATTCCTGACAATCGGTCAAAAAACAAGTGTGCTTGACAACACGACTGAAGTAAAACTTCTTTAGTTTAGCTCCATCTAACGGCCGTTATATCCTTGTTTTTGCTATGTTAATGTCGTCATCTTGACAATTTGTAAAGTGTCATTTTGCCGGACATACCAACATAATAATACAAATTTTTAACTTTGTTTTGTTTACAGTGGAGATATACGTGTACCAATTTCAACTTCCGCATTCACCAGTTTACTCCCCAAGTCAAGCGCGCGTAAAGAAGTTTTACTGCAATTAAATATCTGATGGAAAAGTTAGTATGAAAATGTAGCGAAAATCTTGTCGACTTCCTTGTAGACATGCTAAACTTTTACTACTGTTCGAAACGTTCTCGGCCTATCGTTTGCAGATAGACTAGTCCTCTAGATGAATATAGTAGCGTTTTGGAACGGGTCCAAAGCTTGACGTTAGCCCATCTCCGCCTATTTGATTCAGTAGAGCTAGTTAATGGTTGACTGTTACCAACATTTTTACGACTAGGTGGTAGGACTTTACTGCAAAGTTCGTCTAGGTAGGTACCACTGCTTTGCCAGTTATTCTGCCGCCAAGCAGTAGTGCGCAAGCACTGCTGTGTTCCGGTTTGAAGGGCACTGTAGCTAGTGAAATTACTGGGCAAATGAGACTTGATGATCTGATCTCACAAATTAGTAATCTTATTACTAGATTGTGCTGATGTCTCAGGATGACGTGCGCAGTGCAGTGTCACGCGAAACTCTATACTCCGTGTTCCGAGTAACACTGCAGCTGATATGGGCAGCCGTGTCGTTTAACATCAGGCGAACGGCTAGCTCGTCACGTCATTAATTAACATAAAAAAAGACTATCGACAAAGTCCGCAAATTTTATGATACTTTTATGTATACAGATTTGGTTTAAAAGTAGCCGTTTATAATAATAACGCCCAACGATCACATACATAGATCCTGGACCCTAACTAGGATTCCCTGTGTTTAGGGATCCAGGAACTACGAGGACCATGGTCCCACAATTCCCAGACTCAGACGCAATTACTTCTAATTGCGTTTTTTTTCTATGCACAAATACTTGTCCTGCCGCGGGAATCGAACCTGCCATCTCCAGGTTTTTAGCCGACTTGCTCAACCACCACACCACAGAGACTGTCAAAGAGGCTGTTTGTGTATACAGATTTGATTTAAAAGTGAGTTTTCTAGTGTGAAAACTATCGTGAGTATGATTTGTAAAAATTAATATCGGCTACACTCACGTCTTTTAAAAGTCAAAATAACTATGACCAGGTTTCGGACATATTCAATTTCCTTCTTCTGGGAGTTATTAGTTTTGCCAGTTACTAGCAAGCCGTGGCGGCTTTCGCGAGCTCCTCTTAGTTCCTGAGTCCCTAGGTAAAGGGAATACTAGTTAGGGTCCAGGATCTATCTATGTGATCGTTGAGCGTTTTATTCATTATAAATTAATTATATACAATGGACTTCAGAATAAAGGCCATGACTAGAGTAATTATAATACTGTATACACGTGCCTTCGATTAACTTTTTATGTGATAAGTTATTTGTAACTAACAGTAATAATAATTAAATATAGTTTAGGATTATGTTTATGTGTAAATTGAATCTTTAATTTAGTGTTAATTGTTGGAAATAAATGCCATTAATATATAACTAACAGTAACCTATGTTAGTTTAAATGAAACATTGTTGAGTGGATTAAAGTTCTTCGCTTTATTATGATTAAAGTTGTGCGGTTTATACAGACATGTAGATATTATTCAGTTTCACGATGAACATTTTCATTTAAATCAAGTTTTATTAAATTAAAAATACAACCTTTTGAAAAGTCTCTTTACCAATTATATAAAAAATAAAATACATTAAGTTTATTATTATTTAGGTAAATGAACTATATTATAAGTTATTTATAATATATGTCGGCAGAAACGTGTTGTGCGTAGGTTGCAACCTATATAACTAAAGGCCTTCAGCATGTCCACACCGCGCCGAGTCTGGAACAAGAATGATCCGTAGTACACCGAACGGTCCCTTTTTATAGCCAGATGGGTAGGGAAGCGATGACCAATGCCGGTGTTGCCACTGTAATAAATTTAATTGCTGCCACAGAGTAAATTACGGTACAGCCCGCTGCGCATAGAGTTTATAACTGGACGTAGCCGCCGTCACGGCCATACTGACGTGCGTACGCCCTCGTACGCTTAGCTTCACTTTGTATCTGGTGAAGGACATAAGTATCAGTGTTATTGCTCGTTCATCCTGACAAATTGAGTTAAACTTAAAATCAAAGTCAAAAGATCAGTTTTCAATTTGATTAGTCAAAAGCATGTTAACCTTCCAGTCATCGTCAGGGTTAACCCATCAACAACCCAGTTCAGGACCATCAGTATCCCTTCATTTATAAAAAATGGACCGGATAGTGCTAGACCGGATAGATATCCCTTTAGCAACCACAAATCATCATTCCAACCAATACCTTATCCCTTCATTTATAAAAAATGGACCGGATAGTGCTAGACCGGATAGATATCCCTTTAGCAACCAATAATCATCATTCCAACTAATACCAATAAGTGCTAGACCGGATAGATTATCCCTTTAGCATTCAGACACATTTTTTTGTCATCATTTTTACATTCTCTTTTCTCTTTACACGTTTTTCAACTTTTTTTTTTCTCTTTTTCTTACCCTCTTTTTTTCTCTTTTTTTTTCAAATTTTGGTTTTGGGTGCAGAAACCAATTTAGTCGATGTTGTTGAACGGTTGAAGTTTTTGTCGGATCAGATTTGGTGCTAGAGGTTTAATTGGTGCCGTGATTTGATCCGATTCGGAGAGCTTTTGAATATTAACTGCTGTATATAACGGAGTTCAATTACTTAAATAATCTAGCTATAGTGAGAGCGAGAGTAACCCTGCCATCTGAACTATAGGTTGTGGGTTTGATTTAGCGTCAATATTTGTGTGATGAACATCTATGTTTTCTCTGTGTCTGGGTGTTATATTGTATTCTATTTATTGTTATCTATAAGTTATTAATAGATGCTGTTATTGTTATCTATAAAGTTATTATTAGATACTTTTTTTTCCCCAATGCAACTTCTCACGGTCGCGTTGCGAGCCAAGCTAGGAAAAACCTGTGTTATGGCCTGCAACGTTTCCCGAATTTATAAAATAAATATGCATAAATAATATAACAATATAAGCAGTATATGTTTTGCTTGGTTTTAGCTAGATGGCGTTGTGTAAAATGTGTACAAATATTTATTATTACTTATTTTATTAGCCATTTTAAGATTTAAGCTATTATCCTAGATGAGACTTTATAGCTCTAAGCTCTAGAGAAAGCTCATTTTAAGTGTAATCACATGAGGTTTGAAATACTTTGACACGATTTCATGTGACATATGGGTATAAAATGTAATGCCACTAAAGTAATGATGCAGCTAAAACATTTTGGTCCAAATGTATAATTAGTTTTCGCATCGAGGTGTAAAATTAGTATGTTTAAGCTTAAATACAGTAAAGTATATAACTTGAACTTATAAATAGAAAATAAAAGGGTTTGCATGGTAACCCCTTTTTTTATTGATGTACAATTTAGCTACTTGTACCAACAGATAACTGTCTAGTCTAAATTTTTTAAGGAATATAATTTTGTAATCCATTCTTGTCATGTTTACTAATAATGATTTGATTTTTAGAAAATTCAGACATATATGTTTGTTATGAGGTTCTATCGAATGATCCAACGAAATATATCCAATCGATTCACAACGTAACTCGTTATCCCAGACCTTGTTAGATGCGATAGACTTTTTACAAATCCAAGCACCATTACATTAATAATCTCCTACAACAATCACTGACTACCGCACCATTTACCTTATGCGGCTTAACGTTCGCTTATTCACATATAAAGAAAAAAATGAGATCTATAATATATATAATAATCATAACTACAACTATTACACGGCTAAAACTCACGAGATACAGTCGAATAACTCGTCAGCGCCGAGCCGCCACCGCCGCCGCGCGTACTCCTTGAGGATGGGCATCTATATTGTCCGAACACCGGTCGAGTTATTCGACTGTATCTCGTGAGTTTTAGCCGTGTAATAGTTGTAGTTATGAGTACTACTCACGTCAGTTTCTATAATATTATATATAATAATCTATTAAACAAAAAAAGAAACAAAGATAAATTCCTATTCTAACAGCAAGCACAAAGAAACACTAAACTCATGCGTACGTACTGCGAATAAAACTCTAAAATAAAAGGATACAATAAGTAACCGTATCCGTAAACCGGTGTGCCAACTTCCGTCGTATTTGCTGTAAAATACGGTAGCCACGTAGTTCCACCGCGTATATCTAAGCTCTCTTTTAAAAATTCAAAGTTAACACGGCATATTTAACTTGGAATAAAATTTAACAACACGGAAATGCATTATAAAATGTAAGGTAAAATATAAAACGAAGTACTCAGCTTTTACAGGTTTTCTGTAACTGTAATTAAAAGTTTATTTGATATAGTTGTAAGGTATCAACTTCTTTTCAAGGCGATTTATAAATAGATAAAAATGAATGAATGAAGCGATGCTACTTTAATGGACCAAGTAGAGATTTTTATATTCAGTACTTATTTCTCAAGTTGTTATATAAAAATAACAAAATAATGAAGTATAAATGAAGAATTACGATATCGACGCGTGACACCAAATTTGTTCAATGACTGTCTTGATAAAGTTTGTTCTATCTTTTATGTTTAATCTATGTTCGTTTTCACACGCTTTATTTTACATGCATTGCTTTTAAATTGCGTGCTTATATTAAAAAAATTAAGCAGAGCCATCGCATCAACTAAATTATCGTTTTATCCAAGTTTCTTTCTGAAAATAAAAAAACTCAGTTTATTCAAGTATTATATTATAACGCCAAATCAAATTTCGAGCGACGCTTATTTAATCGATCTCTCATTTTGACCTCGTCTTATTTAGTATAAGTTTCATAACTGCGATTGACATTTAAACTTCATCAAAATTAAACGGAAAGATTTCCGTCGGATGACTCCTTCAAAATATTGAGTACCTATTCGTTTAAAATCCAGAAACTAAATATTGAAATTAAACGATATTCCGATCCCATTTCTGAACGAAACAAAAGCTTAGTGAGAGCAGGAATCTAGTTCCGCAGAGTAATTCATTTGAGGCACAGAACGCCATGAATACTAACAGTGATAGTGTTTCCACTGTGACCCAGATAGTGCTGTGCTTCTGTCAGAAAGTTTATCGATAACCATGACAGAGTTATTTATCGATAAATGTGAAATTGTCAACAACACTGCTTATTGTTAACTAAACTACCTATAATAATTTGGTTACCGTTTATATTTGTAACCTTGCCAAAAAGTAATTAGTACTATTAACCTTGCCTAGATCTTAGTGGTTATATATAATTAGTACGTTAGAACTATGCTAATGACTTTTTCAATTTCAATTGTACAATAACTAATTGAACGTAACTTTGAATGTAGTAATAAAAATATTGCAGTATCTTTCTTCATTAATTATTATTTCAGAGTTTAATACCTACTTCATAGATGATTAATTAAATTTATAAATCACTTATTGATTAGCCGTTTGAGAAGTAATTTCAATGAATACTTTTAGAAGGAAAGTCGCAGTTGTTTAGATAGAGGAAAGTACTTTCAAACACTTAATGAACTACCTTAATTTCTATTTTTATCTAAAAAGCATTGCTACAATGATTGTGTAGCTGACGACGACTAGGTGTTTCCGTAAAATGGTAAAGTGCAAGATCAATAAGCGGGTAACGTGGCGAAAAATCTAAATAAAAATGTATAAAATTAAATAATAAACTAAACCGACATATTCTCCTTACCAAACTATAATATTTTTAAGGAAACTAAAAAGAAACAAAAGTGCTTAAACCACATGACTAAAGTAAAACTTTTTTAGTTTAACTCCATCTATCGGCCGATATAACTTTGTTTTTGCTTTGTTTGATGTTAATGTCGCCATTTTGACCATTTGTAAATTGTCATTTTACCGGACATACCAACATAATAATACAAATTTTTAACTTTGTTCTGTTGACAATGGAGATCTACGTGAGCCAACTTCAACTTCTGTTTGTTTCGCATTCACTAGCTTAGGTACTTCCCAAAAAGCAAAATTCAAAAAGCAAATAGAGGCCCTACACAGCAACGTCCGTGGCTCTTACAGAGCGGTTATCTGGACACGAGTTAAACGCTCAATTGAGTTTCGTAGGTAGTGCAGAATTTAATCTAGCAGGAAAGCATCCGGTCGGCTGAGTGACGGCTCACCGATACCCATCGCCCACCTCGTCCGGCAGTGGACCAGCCCACTTGTACGGAGAGCTGGATAGCTATAGAGTAGAACCACAGTCACAATAGTATGACTGATTTAATCTTAAATATATATAACTCAAAGGTGACTGACTGACTGACATAGTGATCTATCAACGCTCAGCTCAAACCACTGAATGGATTGGGCTAAAATTTGGCATGCAGGTAGATGTTCTCAGATAAAACATTAAGAAAATGTAATGTAACTATTTAAACTTTTAATTTTAAGATATATATCTATACTTACAAAAATTTTCTGCAATAAAAAATATGTTATGACGTAGGCGCTAAGAAAGGATTTTTCGAAATTCAATCCTTAAGAGGGTGAAATGGGTAGATGAATTATTTTCCGATAGGCCACGCCACGGGCGAAGCGGGCAGAAGCTCGTCTTATATATAATAGCTAGCTTCTGCCAGCGGCTTCACCCGCGTGGCCTATAGGGAAATAATGCAAACACCTATTTCACGCTCTTAGGGGTGGAATTTCAAAAAATTCTTTCTTAGTGGATACTTACACTTTACAAAGAAAACTCTCCAAATTCCAAGTTACTAAGACCAGCGGTTTAGGCTGTGCGTTAGTATAAGTCAGTCAGTCAGGGCTTTGAATTGTATATGTATTGATATCTTATATTTTTATTATTTCAACTAGTTGCGCCCCACGGTTCCACCCGCGGTTAAAAAGTATTTTAATTATTTGCTCATCCCACAGGAAAATTTCACTTTTCCGGGATAAAATGTAGCCTATATGTTAATCCAGTGTATAGGATATTTTGGTACCGAATTTCATCCAAATCCATTCAGCCGTTTGAGCGTAGAGTAACAAACATACACACATACAAACTTTCGCCTTTATAATATTAGTGGGATAGTGACAACGGTCCCTAGTGGGGGCCGTTCAGGAAGGGCTATTTATCCAGTGTAAAAACTATCTTGGTACCAAATTTCATCCTAATCCATTCAGACGTTTGAGCGTGAAGGAGTACAAACATACACACAAACACACATACAAACTTTCGCCTTTATAATATTAATGTGATGAGAAGCCCAATTTATACACAGATACCTTAATTTATTTCAATGAAACGTTTTATCACCTTTGATAAAATCATCTAAATAATAGGTCTTTACCTATGAAATTGCCGTATTGCGGTACAGACTTTTTCAAACAAAAAAAAGTTTTGATTGGCTATGAATTCTAAATTCAAATTAATTTTGTTTAAAAAATATGACATTCTATTTACAATATAAGTCTTTTGTTTATTGATTAGCGTTGTATTTTCATTACATTTCAACATATTTCCTCTTAATGGATACTTTGAAATTTCGTGTAATTATGGAATATGAGTTCCGTCGTGGCACCAACGCGGCACAAACGACACGTAACATCAACGACGTTTACGGAGAGAACTGTACAAACGAACGTACAACCCGTTATTGGTTTGCTCGGTTCCGTTCTGGGAATTTTGACTTGAAAAATGAACCTCGTGGTCGTCCGGAAACTTTGGTCAACAATGATGAATTAAAGGCGATTGTGGAAGCTGATGAATCTCAATCTACAGCTGAGCTGGCAGCAGCTTTTGATGTTAGCATCAAAACAATATTGGTCCATTTGCGACAGATTGGCAAGATAAAAAAGCTTGATAGATGGGTGCCCCACGAACTTAACGAACGCCAGCGCAACGTACGCGTCGAGACTTGCCTTGCGCTGCTTAACAGGCACAGAAATGAAGGAATTTTGAACCGAATTGTTACGTGCGACGAAAAATGGATTCTTTTTGACAATCAAAAGCGCTCAGCAAGTTGGTCAGATCCTGGTTCGGTACCAAAGCAATGTGCAAAACGAAAAATGACCCCTAGAAAGGTGATGGTCACAGTTTGGTGGTCTAGTGCTGGTGTGATTCATCATAGCTTTTTACAAAACGGCGAGAGCATTACTGCAGATGTGTACATTGAAGAACTGACCACAATGATGGCGAAACTTGCACGTCTGCAACCAGCTTTGGTCAATCGGTCGTCTCCACTGCTACTTCACGACAACGCGCGACCCCATACTGCACAACAGACCGTCTCTAAGCTGCATGAGTTGGGTTTGGAAGCTCTCCCTCATCCGCCATACTCACCAGATCTTGCGCCTACCGACTACTACTTTTTCCAAAGTTTGGACAATTTTTAGCGGGAAAAAAATTCAATTCCCGAGAGGCAGTACAAAACGCCTTTGAAGAGTTTGTTGTCTCCTGTCCTGCTGATTTTTTCAAGAAGGGCATCCATAAACTGCCACAGTGTTGGCAAAGATGCATTGATTGCAGGGGTGATTACTTTGAATAAAAGAAATAAAGAAGTTAAAAAAAAAAATACTTAAACTTTTTTCAAACAAAACGGCAATTTCATAGGTAAAGACCTAATATATACCTACCTATATATTATGGCTATGATTTTACCTGGCTTGCTCGTTTCCCCAATTCGTTACATGTAATAAATTCCTTAATTAGACAGCTTTGTTCGGCTGTACTGTGAACAAAGCTGTCTAAAAGTTTGGACGTTTGGTCGTATTATTCCTAAATTATATTTAATTAAAACTCCCGTATAAAAAATATTTATCACGAACGGGTGTTAATTTGTGGTTTATTATATATGAAGTTTACTATTAGGTTTTGCTAAGGTTATCTGACAAACTTAGATACTTTTTTATGTGACAAAAAATTCTGTTGACGTTTTTCCTTCAAAGTTATCGAGATTTATCACAGAAAATACTATGCAAAGTTATTTAAAAAAATATCGACTCTTGCCACAACACAATAAAGTACAATTGAGCCCGCACAGAGCGTGGACTCACGGTTCATATGTTCCTGATCACATAAAAGAAAGAAACATTTTATTTGCACAAAAGTGAAAATAGTTCTGCACTTTAGTAACGAAAAGGTTAATAAACAAAGATAGAGACAGATCAGTACTATCGAAACTATAATATCTACTAGTAAAGATAATATTATTGATAAAGTTGGATCTTCTTCTTTCTTTATTTAACGGTAACCTTTTAGGTCAAACGTCGACTTTAGTTTATTGATGATTATGGGCATTTTACTGAAAATGGGCAGTTTATGAGTGGCTGTAAGTAAGCAAGGACCCAAATCAGCGAGAATAGTACAGCCACAAGATGTCATAAAAGCTATATGGCACGTAAAAATACAATAAATCCGGCGGTCCGACACGTCCGCATCGCGTGACCGGCACATTAACTGAATTGCCCTTGCCTCGGCTTAAAACAACTCTTCAATATCTGCAATTAATATCAGCTATAATTATGTTTCTTTGAAATCGAATGATCAAATAATTCTCAAAATGAAGTTACTATAGATTTTAAATTTGTAGTTTGGTAAATAATATCTGTCAGTATGTGTCATTTCACATATGTGACATTCCGTGTAGTTAAAATTTCGTCATTTTGAGTGTAGGGTACTTCCGTTATGTAAGGGTTTTATATAAGTTATGCTAAATTACAATGTCTACCAATGCGGAATAAAGAGTGAACACCTGGTACATGTATACGTTTTTTTATAGCTGTGCCATGTGACGCCTTACTTGACGAATGGTTTTCAATGACGAAGCAGAAATTATAATAATAATAAATAGGTTTTTGAGTAATGTTGGGCGCCAACTTTCCCAATGCTCATAAGCTACCGTTTCAATCTTGTAATGATAAAACACTACAAATATCTCTATTGAAATAATTGTAACCAGTTTTCATACGAATTAATCAAAGTTTTATACCTAATGTTAAAAAGTGGCGCCCAAAATGAGACAGCTTTAAGGGAACTTCATCATTTTATTTATATGTAATTTTGGATCACCTTACCTATTATTTAAAAGCCAGAATCTATTATTAATACTGTAAATAGCCGCATTATGTAAAATTAGGTGCTCGGAATAAAAACTCTGATTCAGAACGGCCATTGTTTGTCGTTCCATTGTATGGCGAGCGATGATTGTGCTTACTTTGATATTTATGTTATGAATGTTCAATGGAAGTAACCTTAGTACCTAGTATTCAATTCGCCTTCAAAATATTACCAAAAATATAACAAAAGCTTGTATTCGATAGCTTTTGTAGCAAAGTAAATTATTTTAACATTTTTATTCCCCCTCGTGCTGGTTGAACTGAAACGATAATTATGATTTTTGACCACTTGAATGGTTGACGACAGGTAGTAGAAAGTAGAAATTATTGTATTATATGCTTTATTAATAGTTGTTTAAGATCCATTAATATCATTCCTCTTGGTTTGCAATGGTTACCTACTTAAACATAAATTTAAATTAGTTCTCGTCCGCGGCTTGGAAACAAGCAGCAACTATTTCAGTATCTTTCGAAATTAATTAAGTGCACCTGCATAAATTCAGTTTGCTGTTAATTTTCTTGGATTGTTCAACTTAAGTGAATTGTTTAAAATAGACTGCAACGATTCAATTTCACGAATTTTCGGCATTTAATAATAAAACATACAAATGCTTAAATATTTGTTCTGTCTGAGTGTTGTGCGACCACGGTCCTCGTAGTTCTTGTGTCCAATTACTTACTTACATTACCTAGGTTTAAAACTAACTCCTCATTTTAAAATAAATATTTTTGAGTCATGATATCTTATTAGTTTAAACAAAAAATCACTAATAAAACAGGTACCTACGTAACTGGTCAAGATAAAAATATTTCCACAAAGCCATGAACAATAATACGATGTAGATAAAAAGCATTGACACATTAAAATTATAAATTGTGTTTTTGAACAATTAATGGAACAAATGCACCTTATAATATTATCCGCCACTTTGAGCTGCTGTTTGCCTGCATCTGACAGCTCCCCGCAATGATCTTGAAACTTTGATTGCAACGCAACATGAGAAATTTTATACTAAATTTGAACATTTCTTCTGTAACTATGCACATAAACTGTTGCTGACGAGTAGGTGTTTCCGAAAAAAAAAAGGAAATAATAAAGTGCGATATGTAAAAGAAGCGAGAAACGTGGCGAAAATTATATTTAAAAGTTGGAAAATTTTATATAAAAAACTTTAAAGACATATTCATCCGGTCAAAACTAAAGTTCTTAAAAACTAAATCTAAAAACCAACGAGAGCAAAGGGGTCCTTACGCAGCAACCCCCGTGTCGCTTGTATGTACTGAAACTGTCAAATCCATACAAGTTTGTGTTACTATTGGTTGCAATCGAGTTCCATGATCACCTGGTTGTCAGTCTACATTGTTTGGGGACGCTGCGTCTTCCAGCGTCTTCCAGCTGGTACTTTTGTACCTACTCGACTACGACGACTGGCCCGATAGCTCAGTTTGTAGTAACCCTGCCTTCTGAACTGTAGGTTGTGGGTTCGATTCCCACCCAGGACAAACATTTGTGTGATGAACGTAGGTGTTTGTTCTGTGTCAGGGTGTCATATTGTATTATATATATGTATTTAAAAACAAAAAAGTATTTAAGTATTGTATCAGTTATCTTGGTTCCCATAATACAAGCTTTGATTAGTTTGGGGCTAGATGGCGCTGTGTGCAATGTGTACAAATATTTATTTATTTGTATCTCTATTGTGATTATTTTTTATATCCATGTCTGTCGTTCAGTTTCATTGCAATTTGTCTTCACTTTGAGACGGTAAATTTCAGTATTCAGTCGGCAAAAGCTTTTGCCTAGTTTAATTAAAAAGTTAAATGAATTTCTCTCTCTGTGAAACTATATTCCTTTTCAACTTTATGGTGTGATTCAACTTGACATCGTAGAATATAATTATTACAAGCAGAACTTTTATTGGATTTGTTGGGAATGACGGGTAAAATTAGATAGGTATTTTTCAACGTAATGGTTACGCAATATTTTTTTTGTTTAGTTTTGGCTCCACACTTTTGTGTATTTAGCCAGTGTCAAGTAATTGATAATATCTCAAGTTAATTAATATCATATCAAGTGTCAAGTCAAGTCAAGTCACAGTCCAAGTCATCAAGTTAAGTCATAGTATAGTCTAGTCAAGTCACACTCCTAGTAATGTGGTGGCAACTTTACCAGAAGCTTCTATGGAGTTTTGGAAACAACACGAAATGAAACGTTTCACCATCATTATACCACTATCCCACACTCATGCCTGTAATTCAGCACTTAACGAATAAAGTGCCACCAATTTTATGCACTAACACTGAAAATAACACAAATTTTGGAAAATATGACAATGCGGTGACGAATTTTTTTTCGTTTTCCCGCCAAAACTCCTACGCTATATTTATTTTATATACCTATATCTATATATATAAAAGAAAGTCGTGTTAGTTACACTATATATAACTCAAGAACGGCTGAATCGATTCGGCTGAAAATTTGTGGGGAGGAGCTTAGAACTAGGAGACGGTGGATTCATTTTATCAAGTTTTTATTATTCGCTTTTTTTTTAAATATAGATAGCTTATGTATGGTGGATTTACACATAAGCTACTTTGTATAAGCGGGTGTAACCACGGGGCGCAGCTAGTATTTATATATAATAGATAGTAGTAGAGAGATATTCATTTCAAAGACTTGTTTAAATTTTAGTGAAAATATCTAAATTTCAGCAAAAAATATAGACAAAAACCTCTTTTTTTTGTTTTGGCTCCACACTTCTATGTGTTTAGCCGGTGTCAAGTAATTGATAATTTCTCAAGTTATTTGACGCAGATATGTGTCAAGTCACAGTCCAAGTCATCAAGTCAAGTCATAGTCTAGTCTAAGTCATACAGTAAAGTGGTGGCAACTTTACTAGAAGCTTCTATGGAGTTTTGGAAACAACGCGAAAAGTAACGTTTCACCATCTTTATACCACTTTCCCACACTCATGCCTGTAATCCAGCACTTAACGAATAAAACGCCACCAAGTTTATGCAGTAACACGGATAATAACACTATTATTGGAAAATAATACAATGCAGTGAAGCGATCTTTCTCGTTTTTCCGCCTAAACTCCAAAAACCTTCTCTAAACTCTACCAAGTATCACAGAGCAAGCTTTACTGAATTTTGACCACAGAGTAAGTGAATAAACCAACGGTAAACCTAGGATTGGTTTCGCAAATCCTCTTTGCTTTTTTTCCAAAGTAAAATAAGGTTATACAATTTCGTAGCGCGGAAAAGCTTTCCGTACAAGAGGAAAGAGGGAGATAGGAGGATATAAATAATAAAGCAGCTGCGAAGATTTGATATGGGTTTTCTTTGTTTGAGATCAGATAGTGAATTTACTGCAGAATCATTAATGAGCTGTTAAATTAAATGTGAGAGGATTCAGGAGGAGGATTCGTGTTTCATCGTTTCTCTTGTTGAATTGAGAGGTTAGTCGAGGGCTTGTGATAATTTTGTTTTCGCGTTTTTTCGATAAGTGTATATCTTTTGATTGGATTATAACCCTCTTGGCTTTCATGGACGAGGTCTCGAGACTCGGGACTAGATAATGAAGAGATTAAGTAAGTAAGCATGAGCCCCCTCGACATTGGGCTCGTTCGGGATTCTGAAAAGGGATTTGGGATCTACTGTCTATGTAATAAAGTTTAGTATGTTCTGTCTTCTGTGATGCTATTAATTACAATATACTTTAGGGTCCTTGACGATACAGGAAAATACATACGAGTATGCTCTTACTACATACATATTTATTAGTGAAGTCAGTGTTGGACCGTTACAAGATGATAGGTAAAGGTAGGTACCACGATTCTAGTAAACTTCAAGCCCAACACGACATGGATCTTATACTCTAGGGGACAGAGTTCAATTTTTAAAGGTGAAAATGAAACACGGGATCTTAGAATTACCAAGTTAGATTGAACCGCATGTGGTCAAACGCTTAATGTCTGACATAAATTAATAGTAAATAACAAGCTTTTATGTTTCTTTTTTCCTTTCAGAAAACCAAATCCGCCATTGTTGGTAGTCCACCATATTGGATTTAGAATGACGTCAATTACCTAACCATGCATTGTCATCCAAATTAAAAGAAAATGCAAAATTTCATGTTAATCGATAGAGGATAACTGCTCTAAAATTTAGTTGCAAGATTTACAAGTTGACATAAAGCTGGAGAAGCTGTCCAGACGTCAAGTAGAAATTATAAGTTACAAAAGAAATGGGCTCTTACCTCGGCCAAAGACAAACACCCATACTCTTACACTTGACTCGATATTTCCTCGACTTGACTTCCAATGAAACTCGAATGGAGGCTTCTCAAACACCCCTTCAAAACTACCTCAAAAATAGCATTTTTGTTGTGTTCGAGGTTCCTTGATGGTTGAGGTAATGTTGCCAGCTTTTTCGGCACCTTACCCGCAGGCAGTTACTTAAACGCGGTTTTTATAAGTTTAGATATAGTTTCAAATTTGTATACTTAGTTTATTTTAATTTAGATTTAATTTAGTTTTAGGCATGTAAGCAAAAACGGGTTTTGCGTAGGTTGCAACCTATATAACTATAGGCCTTCGGCATGTCCACACCGCGCCGTGTCTGGAACAAGAATGATCCGTAGTACACCGAGCGGTCCCTTTTTATAGCCAGATGGGTAGGGAAGCGATGACAAATGCCGGTGTTGCCATTGTAATAAATTTAAATGCTGCCACAGAGTAAATTACGGTACAGCCCGCTGATCATAGAGTTTATAACTGGGCGTTGCCGCCGACAGGCATATTATTTTGTTTATTTATTGGTATTCATTTCAACAATTGGTAATGTTTCACTTCTACATATGTATTAGTAATGTAGTGGGAATATACACACATTCACTCATTTACACTAACACAGCCTCACGTCACAGACACACATTTACACACACCTCCATATCTGCAACACTCAGTCACTCAGTTTTAATACAATAACCTTCCATAGATTTATGAAAGGAACGTAAGAGGCTAGATCCTGCGACACAGGTACGCCTAGTGTGGGATCTAGGGCTCCGTAAAATGTAATATTATACTTAAGTTATACAATGTACTTAATACATCATTCATAAATATGTATCTTGTATGTGTGCTTGTAAATAAATAAATAAATAAAATAAAAATAAAAAATAAAGTATCTATTGAAATAAATGTGTTTACTATCATAAAAAGTAAAAACACTCCGGAATAGCACGGAATTGCGCCTTTTTTTACAGTATAGTACTAGTTATGTATAGTATTTTATAATATTTTAATGAAGCCGTTCTTTAGGGTAACAAAATGATTAATTGAATGGCTTTAATTACTTCCGATTAGTTAGCTAAACGCGGGCGAAAATGCCTACAAGTGAAGGAGCTGTTACCAAGTTTTAGAATGAAGAATGTTGGCTTTTGCTATATATAAGTTAGAACAACGCTTCTTTGAGTAAAATACTTTTAATAAAAGTCATTTTTCGATAAAGATAAAATTCGCAAAGTAAAGCGTCCCACTTAATAGAGAATTTATATATCTATATAATATTTACAAAATATTTTTTTATCATACAAATTAATATTCATGTGTTCTAGGTATTTCAATCAAATACTGTAGAATTTAGATTTTGTAGTGTTATGCCCGTTTGTACTAAAGTTTGTTACTGCTAAGTTCGCACTTATCCCTGATTGGGTATGTCACAAAGGAATGAGTGCAAAAATACGAGCTGTCAAATTTTAGCACCAACAGGCATTAGTATATTATGTATTACGGATATAGATTGAGAAGGCTAGTAATAAACTTACTGGCCCGATAGCTCAGTTGGTAGTAACCCTGCCTTCTGAACTGTAGGTTATGGGTTCGATTCCCACCCAGGATAAACATTTGTAGTTTTGAACACTGGTTTTTCTAGGTCGTAGGATTTTCTGCAAAGTTCGTCTAGGTAGGTACGACCACTTTGCAGCTGTTCTGCCGCCAAGCAGTAGTGCGCAAGCACTACTATGTTCCGGTTTGAAGGGCACTGTAGCTATTGAAGTTACTGGACAAATGAGACTTTATGACCTGATCTCACAGTATAGTAATCTTGTTACTAGATTGTGATGTCTCAGGATGACGTGCGCAGTGCATTGTCATGCGAAACTCTTTTAGAGCTCTGAGTGACACTGCAACTGATATGGGCAGCCATGTTGCTTAACATCAGGCGAACGGCTAGCTCATCACGTTATTCCTTAACATTATAAGTTTAATTTAATTTATTTTTATTAATTTAAGCAAGCTAAAGCTAACCGAGAACGGGTGTTTTACATAAAAGTCATTCTCCCCTTACCCCTCACCTCACCGTACTTTAAAGTTCATTTTTCAATGCGAGATACTGAAAAAGCTGTTAAAATCACCCGTTACTTTTATTGTGAAAATTCATAGCAATCAGTGTGTAATGAAAGAGGTTCCATATATTTTAAAAAAATGTCACAGACCTCCAATTGGAAGCACAAAGGATTACAATACGGGTCGCAATAAACAAAGGGAATAATCGTAAATATGGCACAGGCTACGGGGACATCCCGGGACCGTAACATGGCTGGCCTGGGATAAATCTTTGACGCTTAATATGTTACTATTTGATATCATATTTTTTGATGTTGTTTTTACCGGTTTCTTCTGTCTATAGATAGATAGATATTTGTGGAAATTTCACACAGCGCCATCTAGCCCCCAACTAAGCAAAAATAGAATACTTATGTACTTTTTGTTTGTAAATACATACATAGAATACAATATAACACCCAGACACAGAACAAACATCAATGTTCATCACACAAATGTTTGTCTTGGGTGAGAATTGAACCCACAACCTATAGTTTAGAAGGCAGAGCTACTGCCAACTGAGCTATCAGGCCAGTCATATAAAATATCTATAGAAGGTGCAATTACTAATCGTGCCCATATAAAACAAAAATTCATATGTAATTTTTTGTGTTATTTTTTATTATTATTATTATATTATACTAGCTGTGCCCCGCAATTTCACGGCGGTAATCTTTGCTGCATCATACAGACATCTCATCACTTCGATGTATCGCCAACTTGGCATCACCGCAAGGTTTCCAGAAAGACCAGATTTCGATAGAGTCAAAGGCCTTCTCATAGTCCACAAAAGCGAAGCACAGGGGTTGAATGTACTCTTCGGTCTTATGTACAATCTGCCGCATTGTGTAGACATGGTCTATCTAAATATATATAACTCAAAACTGGTTGACTGATTGACTGACTAATATAGTGATCTATCAACGCACAGCCCAAACCACTGGACTGATCGGGCTGAAATTTGGCGTGCAGGTAGATGTTATGACGTAAGCATCCGCTAAAAAAGGATTTTTCGAAATTCCACCCTTAAGAGGGTGAAATGGGTGGTTGAATTATTTTCCCATAGGTCACGCCGCGGGCGAAGCTGCGGGCAGAAGCTCGTAGTGCTATATCCGCTACGAAACCCGGCCTGTTTCGGAGGCAAAACTCATCAAGCTTTTGCGATAGACGATTCATGATTACCCTTGAAAACAGCTTGTAGACATGGCTTAGAAACGAAATTGGTCGGTAATTCTTCAGAAAGGTTACCACCTTTTTTGAAGAATAAAATGAGCAACGCTTCTGTTAAATGCCTTTGGAGTTCTCCCAGTAAAAATGACAGAATTAAAAAGCTGCTGAAGATCTATAAGAGGCTCCAGTTCTTAGTCTTACTCTAGCATTAAAGAGCTCAGTCGTAACTCCATCCTCACCTGAGGCTTTTCCCTTCTTGAGCTGATTACGGGCTATCACGATCTCATCCTAGCTGGCTTCAGGCAGCTCTTGGGTAAAGTGGCATGTTAGTGTAATTTCTTCTTTAAGTAAAGAAAATACTTTCAACTGTACTAAATCCATTCACATCTTTCACACTCACGCTCATTGAATTAAAACGACGTAACTTCAACTTCCCCCACTGATAGGGACGTCAGCGGGCACGTTGAAAAATACGTATATCAACGCGGAAATACGTTTCCTCCAATCTCCATAACAATTTTCCTCGAAGCTTCCGAGTAAGCATATCCATAATTCCCCATTCATTTTCCATCATACGCAGCGTGAGATCTAATAAGAAAAATTCTTTAGTTTACGACCGCCCACGGTTACCTAAGTAATGTTAGACGTATCAACACGAAGATATCAAGAAGAAGGGTTGCATCGCAAAAATGTATTCGCATAATAAAATTTATTACGCTCTTAAAATTCTACTCGTGAACGATGTTTTGTGAGACAGTGTCTGAGCTAGCACGATTTATATATCTTTGTCCATTATAGTTAGTCATAACAAACTTTTACGTAATCCTACACATTTTTATACCCAAATAATCATAAACAAAAAAGGAAACAAAGTGCACACTAGCGGCAATTGTAGTAATCTGTGTTTTTTTTTATGATGTGACAAGCTAGTCTTTCACCTGATGTTAAGCGACACGGCCGCCCGTAAAAGAACAGTGTCACTCGGAACTCCAACATGTAAAGTTTCCATTGATTGCTGCACTGCGCACGTCATCCTGAGACATCAGCACAGTCTGGTAATAAGATTACTCGACTGTGAGATCAGATCATAGGTGGTAGGACTTTGTTGCAAAGTTCGTCTAGGTAGGTACCACCGCTTTGCCAGTTATTCCTCCGCCAAGCAGTAGTGTGTTCCGGTTTGAAGGGCACTGTAGCTAGTGAAATTACTGGGCAATTGAGACTGTATGATCTGATCTCACACACAGTCGAGTAATCTTATTACCAGACTGTGCTGATGTCTCAGGAAGATGTGCGCAGTGCAGTGTCGCTTGAAACTCTATGTTTTAGGGTTCCGAGTGACACTGTTCTGTTATGGGCGGCCGTGGCGCTTAACATGGGGTGAACGACTAGCTCGTCACATCATTCAATAACATAAAAAACAAGTACATGGCGACACAATCATTTGAATTTGGTATTTTTGAAGCACAGTCACTGTCTTCTCTATAAAATGAACATCTCGAAGCAAACATTCTGCTTCATACGTGAATTTCAGATGTTATCTCTAGAATGTAGACAGATATTGAGCATAGCTCAGGTAAAGTGTACAACTTCACCTCGCTTTTAGTAGAAATTCATTGCGTAGTCGAATGCAATGCAAAGGAGAAGCTATGAAATAAACATTCGTAAAATTAAATAATTTTTTGGTTGTGAAGTATTATTATTTTATATTGTATCATTTACGCTAGCTATCGTTTTTAAACAGGTTTAACATTTATAGACGTAGGTGTATTGCATATACAGAAATCGAATCAACAAAAATAAATAAATAGTGTGCTTTAAACCACACGACTGAAGTAAAACTTCTTTAGTTTAGCTCCATCTATCGGCCGGTATAACTTTGTTTCATGTTGATGTCGCCATCTTGACAATTGTAAATTGTCATTTTACCGGACATCCCAACATAATAATACAAATTTAGTTTCTAAAAACTTCTCAATTTTATTCTACGTAGTACCTACTATTATCAATTATTATTCTGTGCTTATGTGCAGCTATCTCGCTCACACGCTCGTGCAAGTTTAAGTAAGCTGCCGAGGCTGCCCGGTGCGGTGAACTTTTGTTTATTCTGAAACTAGGGACCATTTTCTGTTTCACATTGATAACACTTGCTTATTGTTATTATTTCATATATTTGTGGGCAGGAACGTGTTGTGGGTAGGTTGGTTGCAACCTATATAACTATAGGCCTTCAGCATGTCCGCACCGCGCCGTGTCTGGAACAAGAATGATCCGTAGCACACCAATCGATCCCTTTATATAGCCAGACAGGTAGGGGCGCCATGACAGTTGCCGGTGCTGCCACTGTAATAAATTTAATGCCACCACAGGGTAAATTACGGTGCTCGATCGCTGTGCATAGAGTTTATAACTGGACGTAGCCGCCGTCACGGCCATACTGACGTGCGTACGTCCTCGTACGCTTAGCTTCACTTTGTACCTGGTGAGGGACATAAGTATCAGTGTAATTGCTCGTTCATCCTGACAATTAAATGGAGTTAAACTTGGAGTCTAAGTCAAAGTCAAAACATTAGTTTTCAATTTGATTAGTCAAAAGTATTTTAACCTTCCAGTCATCGTCAGGGTTAACCCTTCAGGACCATTAGTAAACCTTCATTTATAAAAAATGGACCGAATAATGCTAACCGGATAGATATCCCTTTAGCAACCAAAAATCATCATTCCTACATTTTTTTAATGGACCAATTAATGCTAGACCGGATAGAGATCCCTTTAGCAACCCACATTTTTTTATGGACCATTAGTGCTAGACCGGATAGATTATCCCTTTAGCATTCGGACGCATTTTTCTTGTCATCATTTTTATTTTTATTTTTTTTCTTTTTCTTACCCTTTTTTTTCTCTTTTTTTTTCTGTCACGAATCATCACTTTTTTTACCATAACTTTTATTCTCTTTTTTTTCACTGGTCCGGGTTAACCCTGCAAATAACTTTGATATTCGTGTCATCCGCCGTCACGTCATCATTCACGTCACGTCACGTTTTGCGTTGCTTAATGTGATGTGGAGATGGGCATCCCACTTCTGATGTGGGCAGGAACGGGTTGTGCGTAGGTAGGTTGCAACCTATATAACTATAGGCCTTCAGCATGTCCGCACCGCGCCGTGTCTGGAACAAGAATGATCCGTAGCACACCAATCGATCCCTTTATATAGCCAGACAGGTAGGGGCGCCATGACAGTTGCCGGTGCTGCCACTGTAATAAATTTAATGCCACCACAGGGTAAATTACGGTGCTCGATCGCTGTGCATAGAGTTTATAACTGGACGTAGCCGCCGTCATATTCTTATTTTGCTTGCTTATTTTAGAATGGCTAAGCAATCCTCTCTAGCTAAAACTTACTGCACGAAAAGCAAAAACATTACCAAATGGCGCCCTGCGTCTTTACTTACGATTTTCTGTTTTCCTGCCCGGAATTGAGAGAAAATAATAGTTAAGAATATTGAGATATTTTGAAGTAAAAAGTAGCCTACGTGTAGCTTGTTAGTATTAGTAAGCTATATGCAACATTTCATCCAAATCGACGTAGCTGTTTTAGCGTGAAAGCCACTCAAACATGCAACCAAACAAAGAGGCCACATTCTTTTTTAATCAGTAGGGATTACTTTCATAATGACTCGTATCTTAATATGTAGAAAGAGCTATATGCAAAATAACACATTTTAACACAGTAGGTACATATGCAAAATGACATATAAGTATTTAGGAGGTGTTTTTATTACTATTTCAATCAATCTCCTATTTCATAATACATAATTAAACGATTAGACTGTACAAATTTGTAAAGATTAAATCGCCAACTTTAAAAATTCTCTGTAATCAGTACCTGATTCGGAGCTCAGTGACTTTAAAGTATGCTCTCCGACTCCGAGTCAGTTCAAAGTAATATGCGTACATGCTTACATAGTACTTAGTTACGCACGCTACCTGTTGAAAGTCGAATATTTTTGGAGACCTCGAAGGCGCTTGGTATTTTATTCCTGCAATTCATTTGAAAATTTTCATCAGTACAAAAGTTTTAAACAAAAAATTCATCCACATAGAAGTGGAAAAATACTTTACCAAATAAGTTTTTTATCTACACATCATAAAATATAATACAATAAGTATAAGGTGCATCTATAACTTAGAAGAATTCTTTGTTTTTTACTGTTGACTGATTTGTTAAAAGGGCTAAATGATGAAGGGTGTCCACCCTTTGATAAAGTTCATATCCCTATTCCTTTCAGTAAAATTCTGCACTAGAAAGGAAAAGTCTTGGCACGTCCACGATGACGTCACAGTTTAAAACGACACACTATAAATAAACTTTACTATGTCTGCGATATTGTTTCCTTGCACACGTGGTTCAGCAACACGGCATTGCGACAAGCATGACGTCATCCCACCCTAGCGCCCTAGGGGGCGGGCGGCGTAATGAGCCGCCAGCGCCACCTGCCACCTCTAGTGGCGATACAACCCGCGCTTTGACCACACACCGTTTGAATTTTCCCACGGAAGCCACTTACGGATACTTTTACGTGTCATGAAAACAATTTTCAACGTAATTGCCATTTATTTTTGTAGGTCAGATTCGATGTGTCCTTTCCATTTATATAAATTCATGTATGTAGTTAAAATGTAAAATTTTAAATTGTAGGGGAATAGACAAGTTTTGATTATCGCTATCAGTGGTTCATTTAATCATAATACAGTTTAATTATTCACCTATTGCTTAACTTAGATATTTGATAGTTTTATTGACACTGTAAAGAGGATAATTACTGTATTCTTTATTGTAAAAACATCTACTTATACGAATTTATGAACATAAACAAATTCAGTTTCAAATTTAAGTAATTTATTATGTCAATGTCTTCTAAGATTACGATTTGATCTTTGCCTTTTATAAATCTAACCAAAAGACAATTACCTATGTTTATTTAAATACAATCTAATATCTGAAATTAGCATCAAGCAATGCTGTAGTATGTGAAATTGTGAATGCTAGTGGTTTTAAAGCTCTGCTTAAAACCACTAGCATTCTTACAAATTTGTAAATTGTAAATGCTAGTGGTTTTAAAGCTCTGCTTAAAACCACTAGCATAATGTTATGTTAAACTAAAAACGTGCACGCAACAGAGCAGGATAAACAATAACCCTCGCGCCTCGATAGAGACGATAATTACAACAATACTCGTTCGGAGCGAGAGCAAAATTTTTATCCTTGCTTCTATAACATAAGCGACTAGCTTCTGCCCGCGGTTCGCCCGCGTGGCCTATAGGAAACGAAGATTTTTTTATAGATAATTATCTATAAAAAAATCTCAACCACCCATTTCACCCTCTTAGAGGTAGAATTTTGAAAAATCCTTTCTTAGTGGATACCTACACTTTATAAAAAACACAGCCTCCAAATTTCAAATCTCTTGGACCAGCGGATTAGGCTGTGCGTTGATGTATAAGTAAGTCAGCCAGGACATTGAATTTTATATGTATAGATGAAAAGTCAGTAAGTACCCACACTAAATAAAAAAACTGAAATTTATTTTTACCGAGGTAAAATAAAATAACTCAAAGTTCAAGCCGTAAAGTATCTCAAAACATTTCTTTCATAAACGAACTCAAGACACCGAAGACATAAAACAGTTACGTTTCATTTTACGCACCCTCTCATGAATGAGTAACGCTGAGGTTGCCGCAACCAGGTGCGTTGATTGAAACACCTGGCTTACTGTTTTTCTGTAAATTAGGATCAGACACGGTAACGAATCATGATAGATTTAGTGTGTTATGTCAATAACCGGGGGTTGGGATTACACGCGTGATACATTTTAATAACTCAAAAGCAAACGCGTGTCAATTTTCAACACAACACATGCGCAAATAACACAATGCCAACTACCTCGAACAAACTAACCATAAAGTGGCTAAATTCTCTCCAACTACAAAACGCCGCTTCACCCCTTTGGTATTTCTGGACGCCTGGTACTTACAAACTTTATGTTAACAATATTTCTACAGGAATATCATTATGCGATGAAGTGTATTATTAGTGAACAATGAAGCTAGCTGGGAAAAATGCGCAAATAATTGTTCTGTGTCTGGGTGTTGTGGGACTATGGTCCTCGTAGTTCCTGGGTCCAATACAGGGAATCCTAGCTAGAATCCAGGATCTGTGTATGTGATGGTTGGGTGTTTAACATTATTATTATTGTTCTTTTTTTTGTTATGCCTCCACACTTTTGTGTATTTAGCCAGTGTCAAGTAATTTTTTTTTTTTTTATTTTTTTTTATGCTAAGGAATGACGTGACGAGCTAGCCGTTCACCTGATGTTAAACAACACGGCTGCCCATATCAGCTGCAGTGTTACTCGGAACTCTAAAGTATAGAGGTTCGCGTGACACTGCACTGCGCACGTCATCCAGAGACATCAGCACAATCTAGTAATAAGATTACTAAACTGTGAGATCAGGCCATAAAGTCTCATTTGCCCAGTAATTTCACTAGCTACAGTGCCCTTCAAACCAGAACACAGCAGTGCTTGCGCACTACTGCTTGGCGGCAGAATAACTGGCAAAGCGGTGGTACCTACCTATACGAACTTTGCAGAAAAGTCCTACCACCTAGTAAAATACTTGATAATTAAAATAAAACTTGATAATTTTTCAAGTTAAAAGGTATTAGATATATGTGTCAAGTCACAGTCCAAGTCATCAAGTCAAGTCATAATCTAGTCTAGTCTAGTCAAGTCATACTCCTAGTAAAGTGGTGGCAACTTTACCAGAAGCTTCTATGGTGTTTTGGAAACAACACGAAAAGAAACGTTTCACCATCATTCTACCACTTTCCCACACTCATGCCTGTAATCCAGCACTTAACGAATAAAATGCCACCAATTTTATGCACTAACACTGAAAATAACACAAGTTTTGGAAAATAATACAATGCGTTGACGCGATCTTTTTCGTTTTCCCGCCAAAAAGCTATTGTTCTTTCACTGGCCAGAGTCTCCAATTAGTCTACAGAGTAACTTATTTATTCTTTAATCTGTGGATGTTGGAGGAACAATTTATTCAAAACGTCAACACTCGACTGGTTAGCTTCTCAACTTCTTTTGTGAGTATTTCTGATGATAGTAATATAAATGGTTTATTACCATCGGAATTAAGCTGTGAAATTAAAAAGTTCACAATTTTATCTGGTTTAAAAAGTTTTAGAGAAAATTAATCTCCAGGGACGTTTTGGGTCTGAAACTTTTACATTTTTTCCGTCCTTATAATAAAAATTAGCAATGACCCAGAAGGATAATTTCATTTTCTGTGATGCGGCTGTAAAAACATTATTATAATCAGACAACATTTTACGCTAAAGTAGGCGAGATTATTATACCAACTTATGAGAGGAATTGTTGACGCAATGACGTTGGATAACGTCATTGCTGAGAGTTTTGGCGGGAAAACGAAAAAGATTACGTCACCGCATTGTATTATTTTCTAGGAGTATGACTTGACTAGACTAGACTATGACTTGACTCTGACTTGACTCGATGACTTCGACTGTGACCTGACACATTATTTACGTGAAATATCATTAACTTGATAAATTATGAATTACTGGGCAAATGAGACTTTATGATCTGATCTCACAGTTTAGTAATCTTATTACTAGATTGTGCTGATGTCTCTGGATGACGTGCGCAGTGCAGTGTCACGTGAACCTCTATACTTTAGAGTTCCGAGTGACACTGCAGCTGATATGGGCAGCCGTGTCGTTTAACATCAGGCGAGCGGCTAGCTCGTCACTTCATTCCTTAACATAAAAAAAAACTTGACACTGGCTAAATACACAAAAGTGTGGAGCTAAAATATAAAAAAAGACTATCATAATTTTTACATCATCATAACTCAAATCTTTTCGACATTTTCTCAAACATTTCTCCTCTACTTCTATGAAGGAGTGGTCATATTATCAGTTATCCTTCAAACCTTTTTTACTATAACGCCATAGGTAGATATCACGCCATTAGTCCAGACTTCAGACCAGCGATCCGTGCCGAAAATAATTTGCACGTAGAAATGACCGCTACCTTCCGGTGCCCTCGGGTCTTAGATTGATGACTGACGGATCACCCTTCCTTGGAATATAAAGGGTCTATTATAGGCCAAAACGATTCAATCTCGCAAGTTTTCGAGGTTAACCGATTACGCAGCTGTTTTGGTAAGGCTGTTGCTTCCGTTATTCAGTATTGTTGGGTAAACGAAAAACCAGTAGGCTATCTAGGTAAGACTAGAATTTTTGGAAACTTGAGAAACATTTTGTAAAATTAATAACGGCTAAATTCACGTCAACAAAAAGTCGAAATTATTCCGACCAGGTTTCGGACACATTCTATGTCCTTCTGGCAACCACAGCAACTTTCGCGAGCTACAGCACGCAATGACTTTTCGACTTTTAATTGACGTGAGTTTAGTCTTTATTAATTATCCAAATATATCATACTCTATGGAATATGATATATTAAACAATGTTTCTCAAGTTTTTGAGAAACATTGTTTAATCATAATTTAAAGGAGTCTGTAACATGCTTTCGTTTATTCCACAGAGCAGAAAAACAAATTACGTTCGCGCCAGGATAAAAACGCCTTTTTCAACACGTTCTAAATCACAGACTACTACGCATCAAATCTAAATCATCGGACTATTAGTACATGGAACGTTTGTGTTTGGACAATTATTATTGTTATGCTGGATAGTGGAGGTTTTCAACTAAAGTAATAACATCAAATGGGCCTTCATAAAAAGGCCGATTTGTCTTTACGGAAAGGGAGGAAATGTTGATTTTTTTTTTTGGAAAATGTTCTTTAGTTTCTGTCGGAAAAATTATAGATATAACAAGTTCAGTTAGAATCCCGAAAAATAGTTTTAACACAAACATTTTTTTTAATGTATCTAATTGAAAATCCCTTAAATATGTTTTCAATGCCAAAGTGAAATACATTTTAGATTTACGTGCCCCATCTTCGGTCGCAGTGACAAAAGTAAATCTATCATTATAACAAAAATGAGACTCTTCAATACTTGTGTATCCGAAACCTAAAAAAATTCTAGCTTCAATAAATCATATTTATTAAAACGATCCTAATTTCGTACTGTTTCACTCACTCGGGTGAGTGTTAAATTATGTATTTCATCAAAACGTGTTAGCCGTATTACAATTTTGGCTGTAACTGAGTTCATTACGCTAATAAAATATTTACATCCAACGTAGAAGAAAATTGTACTACGCGGGTAGGTGGACATAATTAAGGCTTGGCTTAGGGGGCAGTTGCGAGATGGATGAAATAGCGACTCCATCTCGCTCCATCCCGGCGGTCGACGGATCACAGGGGGGTTTTTAGTGGGTTCGAGTCCCACATACCTGCCATCACCTCCGTGGTAGAAGCGAAGTGCAAGGGCATTTCCCCCGTCAAAAAGAGGGGGGCAGTTGCTCTGAAGTCAGTAGATAAATTTGTAGAAGTAACATTTTAAACGTGCTAATATATTTTATGGCAAATATTTTAGTAAAACGATAATTTTTAGACATTATTCAAACGAAATCCGAAAGCTTAAATACAAAACTAAAACTAGATATAATTAATTATTAATTAAATTCTTGTTTTATTTTATTTTATGATAACTATAGGAATCAAATAATGCTTTTTCAAAATGTTATTACATCCTATGTGAGTTACGTACCTATTTAAATGGATGGTATAAAACTTTACAGCCAATTTACTAAGTGCGTCGTATGCAGTAGCATGATGGTATTCGTCGGTTCCAATTTTGTCTAGACGTTAGTACATTGACTATTAGAACAAAAGTGAACGTTGTTAATACTTAATGCTTATGTCAATATCGCTACTAAATACATAATATTTTGTCTATATACTTACATACTCGTACATATTTTACTGTTGTACTTACATCATCACAGAAAAATTCTGAGGGAAGTTATGTAAATACACAGCTTACACACAATGCGTAATTAATTAGAACTTAGACAATAAAAACAATATAAATAATAATCATCTTTTTACATTTTATTAAATGCGTGATTTTCTATTAATATAAATTTTACAGACCTACGTCATTCATAAGCGGATATGTAAAATTCTTTTTGTTCTCAATTCAGTTGAATATGTTTGATATCTCAGAATACCTCCTTATTCATAAACAGATTACATTTTTTTTAATCGATACAGTTCAAGTTAGTCCTATAGAAATTTCATCAAAATTGGTTCAGCAGTCTGATTTAAAAAAAATAAAAATAAATAATAATAGAGTATAAATAATAAATAATATTTAAGTATAAATAATATGTCATCCAAGTATATATATGTCATACTTCTCAGTATGAAATTAAGATGAATAAAGTCAGTTCAACTCTTTTAAAAAAATTGTATTGTAGAATCTAACATTTGGCGTAACTCTAGGGGTGACCCTGTTCCCCCCAGCCTCAATCCTCGCACGTGGGCATGTTTATTTGCTACAGAAGCCGGGGTGGAAATACATTTCGTTATCAAAGCTGCGAGTGTAACAAATTGATGTGAGCGTTGAGTGATTTCACCGTTGTTCGGGGGCCATTGTCTAAAAAATGTTTTGTTTGGCGCCACGCCAGATCTGTGCGGAAACTGAAGAATGTGAATGGGAAATACACCTACTAAGAACTTCGGGACTTTGTGTTATGTCTGTATGAGTTATGTACTTTGCCCCACTGTGCTGATACAAATGACTTGGAACATTTATTGAAAAACTGACTTTTTTTAACTGTGACTCTATTATTTGATAAAGTATAGATTTATATTTGAAATTGAGAAAGGTTTGGAATTATCGATTAAATTTTCACACAATAATATGCCATTCTTAACTGTTTTCCGTCCCTATTCTCATTACGTACGTAATACATACAACAATGTACAGTTGGAAACAATCTGCGTTTCTGACTGTTTACTAAACACACAAAACGACAGAAATCACTTATACGTACGTACTTACGTATATGATAATCGCATCGCGTTGATTTGTACGTACGTAAAGCTAAATCATACAGCTATTTATTAAAACTTGGATCAAACCGCAGGCAGTCTAGGCGGTATTGTAAAGGATAAATAGCCACATTTCTGAACCTAATAAAGGTTTCGTTCACCTAGTTAGTTAACTAACTACACTCATTAGCAGCTCTAGTGACTAAACAACAATGTTAAATGTACACAACGGTAAATACACCTAATATATTTACATTAATTTCACTTTAGAAATTGAACTCAAATACTCTTTGTAATTTTAGTAATTTCGCTTTTCAACAAACTCAATGAGGCTTGTGTTTTCATAAAACCTTTTTGTACCTTTAAATAACTGTAATTTTAAAAGTCAAAGTTAGATATGGATTCCTTTATGAATTGGCGCGTGAAGAGATCTCGGTGATGTCTTGCCATTCATCTGCGGGCGAGAATACCCTCTTCAGTGGCGCCCTTTCAGCGACTCTGTGCGTGTGGGCGGTTGCTTGACCTACTTGCTTTTCATGAACTCCTGGTACTTGATTACTATTTGATGCTTAGAAGGTTGTCGCCAAATGCCATTTAGGTCCAAATAATAAATAATATTGGACAGCTTTCTTGTTGAGTAGAAAACTAATTGATGTAATACTTTTAGTTTACGGATCAAAATAGAGGTCATTATAACGTTTAAAGCTTTTTGAGTGGCTGTATGTACAACAACCTAATAAACGCTCCGAAATAATACGAATTCGAATTGCGAGGGTAGAGTCTTAAATAAATACACTAGGTAGCACAGCAAGATATCGTGAACCAAACGCTCGTGTGTTTTAGTGGTGTACAACGCCATCTAGTATCGCACGTGCACACCATATATCTTTATAAATACTGGGCTTAAACACTGTGACTGAAACATTTATATGTATTTTTCACTTTCGAATAGGACAATGCTGTTGTCCTTCAGCTGACATATCCCATATCTCTCCTTTTATGAAGGCGATTGAATACAACAAGTTTTTCTATCACCACTGAGCACTGACAAAATTAAAACGATTGCCAGTAAAATAATCGGCGAAGAAAATTATCAAATACCAAACTCTGTCATAAGCATTACAATACAAACCCCAATTTAACTGTATATTTGTTTCATAATTAACATTGAAAGTCAAAACTCAATCTTCAGCCCTCGTTATTAGAAGCAAAGCTGTACTTATTGTTGATTCAAGATTCAACACAATTACTAACGATTCAGTAACTTTTACAAGTACTTTACTTTGCATAAATATGAGAAAATTTTGGCTGATAACTTGAGTTTGAACGAAATTGTTGTGTAAGAGACTGATTAGATATCTAACCTTTTTTTACAATTAAGAAGCTATAAAAATTTAGGTCAGAGCTAGGAAAAAAAATCGCGTAGTTGGTTTTGCTGTGGGTAGGACGTATATAAAGATATATTTCTTCCTTATTTTCTTTCTAATTTCGTGATCAGCCCAGACGAAGGTGGCGAGACGGACAGTCAAAGAATATAATCTGACATTTGAATGACGTAGACTGGAGCACAAAAGATATACACAGAAGCACGTAGAAAAAGGGAAGAGACCTTTGCCCAGAAGTGGGACAACACCTGGTAAGAAAATAATAGAGAAATAAATAATATTTTCAAAGTTTATCAGAGCACCTGCTCGAAGCGAGGCGTGAAAAATGCTGGCTATTACTTGGCACACCGAATCAGCATTGTGATTCAACGAGGCAATGCTGCCAGCATGTTGGGTGCGCTACCTACTGGTAGTGGGCTGGAGCATTTGGACTGTCTATTGGTCATCGCGACTAGTATATAGTTTATTTTTTTTAGTAGGTTGTGTTTAGTAGTAGTTATATTATTGTAGTATTTAGTTAGTTGAAAAAATAAAAGGACAATAGGTATGCATATATGTTGCATATAGGATCTAAAGAGGAATGAGTCTGGACCTTGTGGGAGCATGGTTCTCGTAGTTCCTGGGTCCCTATATACAGGTAATTCTAGTTATGTTCCAGGATCTATGTATGTGATCGGTGGGCGTTATTAATATATTTATTTACTGTTACGATTTTTTCATCATAATTACTGTAGTCGTATTTTAATTTTTGAACTCTTTCTTGCTGTACACCTTTATTATTACTGCTTTGATTATCCACTTTTCACGTCTTTCTTTATTTACTCTGTAGCTAGAAACTCGGAAGACCTCAGACTATAGTTGGTGCTGCAATAATATGCAGCAGGTGGATGAGGAGTGTCGAATATAAACCTTATTAGTATTCCTTTAAAGAAATCTATGTTATACATAACCAGCAGTGAACCAGTATTATTTTTCTTGAAGGTTGCAGTTTATTTATCCAAGCACGCCAGTATTGACCGGTTCCAAAGTAATAGTCTCTGTGGTGTGGTCGTTGAGTAGGTTGCCTTATAACTTGTCAGCTGCGGATTCCGTTCCCGCAAAAAGACATGCAGTTTGCACAGAAATAAAGATCAAATACTTGCTCGGTGTCGGGGAGATGTGAGACTATGGACGGAGGTCCTGGGTCCCCAGATAGAGGGAATTCTAGTAAGGGTCAAGAAATTCCACGTATATGATCTTCGGACACCATTTGATATTTATTTACAAAAATCTTGCAAGAATAATTGTAGGTTTCATTTCATTTTGCGCTGGAACGAGGCCCACTGGCGTCACCAAGATAATTTTGTCCTGAAAATAATAATGTATATAGTTATAAATTAACTAACCAGTAAATAACATTTTGGTTTAATTATACAAACAAAATACTTGCTCTTTATTGAGATCAACTTAGGGTATGTTTTATTACGGCAAATATTAGGATTCTGCGGGAAAAAACGGGTAATTTTACGTTACCCGTGAATTCCATGGATGTATAACCTTTCCAAGTAAATTGAGCAAGTCTGTTTTCCTTATTGACGAATATATGAAACCTTACTAACGATCACACTCTTTACCCGGACTGCAAAAAGAGCGCTATAATTTTGACATTCTATATGTAAGTAAATATAGTAAATATAGCGCCTGGTCGATGCTACGCGTGACCAAAATTCTGGCACTTATTTCGCACAACGAATCAGCATTGCAATTCAACGGGGCAATGCTGCCAGCATGTTGGGTACGCTACCTACTGGTAGTGGGCTGGAGCATTTGGACTGTCTATAGGTCATCGTGGCTAGTATATAATTAGTCCAAATGCTTTTTTTGTAGTAGGTAGTGTTTAGTATTAGTTATTATATCATTGTAGTATTTAGATTAAAATAAATGCATTTGCCGGTAAAACAAGTAAATAATATATTAGGTCTTTACCTATGAAATTGCCGTTTTGTTTGAAAAAAGTTAAAGTATTTTTTTTTCGAACTTATTTATTTCTTTTATTCAAAGTAATCACCCCTGCAATCAATGCATCTTTGCCAACGCTGTGGCAGTATATGGATGCCCTTCTTGAAAAAATCAGCAGGACGGGAGACAACAAACTCTTCAAAGGCGTTTTGTACTGCCTCTCGGGAATTGAATTTTTTTCCCGCTAAAAAGTTGTCCAAATTTTGGAAAAAGTAATAGTCGGTAGGCGCAAGATCTGGTGAGTATGGTGGATGAGGGAGAGCTTCCAAACCCAATTCATGCAGCTTAGAGACGGTCTGTTGTGAAGTATGGGGTCGCGCGTTGTCGTGAAGTAGCAGTGGAGACGAGCGATTGACCAAAGCTGGTTGCAGACGTGCGAGTTTCGCCATCATTGTGGTCAGTTCTTCAATGTACACATCTGCAGTAATGCTCTCGCCGTTTTGTAAAAAGCTATGATGAATCACACCAGCACTAGACCACCAAACTGTGACCATCACCTTTCTAGGGGTCATTTTTCGTTTTGCACATTGCTTTGGTACCGAACCAGGATCTAACCAACTTGCTGAGCGCTTTCGATTGTCAAAAAGAATCCATTTTTCGTCGCACGTAACAATTCGGTTAAAAATTCCTTCATTTCTGTACCTGTTAAGCAGCGCAAGGCAAGTCTCGACGCGTACGTTGCGCTGGCGATCGTTAAGTTCGTGGGGCACCCATCTATCAAGCTTTTTTATCTTGCCAATCTGTCGCAAATGGACCAATATTGTTTTGATGCTAACATCAAAAGCTGCTGCCAGCTCAGCTGTAGATCGAGATTCATCAGCTTCCACAATCGCCTTTAATTCATCATTGTTGACCAAAGTTTCCGGACGACCACGAGGTTCATTTTTCAAGTCAAAATTCCCAGAACGGAACCGAGCAAACCAATAACGGGTTGTACGTTCGTTTGTACAGTTCTCTCCGTAAACGTCGTTGATGTTACGTGTCGTTTGTGCCGCGTTGGTGCCACGACGGAACTCATATTCCATAATTACACGAAATTTCAAAGTATCCATTATGAGGAAAAATGTTGAAATGTAATGAAAATACAACGCTAATCAATAAACAAAAGACTTATATTGTAAATAGAATGTCATATTTTTAAAACAAAATTAATTTGAATTTAGAATTCATAGCCAATCAAAACTTTTTTTTGTTTGAAAAAGTCTGTACTGCAATACGGCAATTTCATAGGTAAAGACCTATTATAAGGTTGTATTGTATGTATTTTAAATGCATCAGTATCTCAGACCTTGGTACCTTAATAGTGGCATAGTATTGTATAAAAAATCTAAGCGTTTCTACTTGCGAATCCATACGATTAAAATGTTTCTTACATAAGTTTGTCTAATGTAATTTGTAATGTTTCTTTATTTCATGATGTGGTTAGAATTTTTTTCATCATAATATTCGTAGAAATGATTTAATTGTTTAATTCTATCTCAACATTGTCTTGTTATTACAATTTTCTATATTCTTACCTTGACTACTCCATTCTCCATGTCTTTCTTTATTTGCTCTTTAGCTTTTTCCAAAAACGGCTTAAGAGCTGATTTCGTGTTTGGATCCTCCAATGCGTCGGAGACGTCAGCGACCGACCACGTGGATATATCTAGAGCTGGTATAGCAACTTCCACTTTATTCTGAAATAGACGTCAGTAAATGTTATGTTAAGTCTCTGAAACTTAAAATGATCACAGAATACTTAATAGTACAGAAGATCCACTCCACGAAGTCACTTAAATAAATAGCGACTTTCACTCCAACGCAATAAAGTGCACTTCAGCTGGCACGTGGCTACAAGCGTACCCTAAATCGCTGCCTTGCTTTATATCGCTATAGCGCAACTTTTCTGACGCGTTACGCGTAATGGACTGACCCGGTAAGACGGGCCAATGTAGTAGTCTATTGTTTCCCACTTCTCGTAAATCGCTGTATTTTTTTAGTATTTGGTGTGTACAGTAAACAGTTTATCTATCTGTCTATATACATATCTATGTAACAAAGTCAAAGGCAAATTCAAAGTCAAAGTCAAAGGAGTTATTGAAAAAAAAAAATATAAATATATTAGGTTCTTAAAATTGAATTATTTTACTAAGCATATAAAATCACAAAGTGCTTATTGTCAAATAATATATAGAATTATAATATATCTATCTATCTAAGCTTCCTGTAAATACGAAACCTAATGAAGTCTACAAAAATAAATGAATGCAATGTTTAATCTTGTTTAACAACCTTGTGACCTTCCAAGTAGTGCGTAACAAAGGTCTATTGTTTTAGATAGGATAAGTAAGCAAGCACGTGAATTGTACATAATAGTTTCCAAGAAAATTCTAAAAACTGTTAGGGCTATTGTTTAAATCGTACGCAACGGTCTGATTTTTTAAACCATGTGACACACCGTTTGTATGCTGCACGCTACCATTAATTTGGTTTTTCTTACAAAACCTCGGGCTGGTATATGCTCTCCTACTATCCATTATGCCTTAGCCTCTCTAGCTTTCTACACTGTGTAGGTAACAACAATAGCCTAACCATATATTTAGTAAGTAGTATGAAGAAGTGAAGCATCTAGCAAATTTATAACTTTGCTCATTTTTTGTCAAAATTTCTGCACTTCGCTTGTATTTTTTTGCTTTTTAAGAGGACTGTCCTGGTGTTTGAAAAATGTTATTGCCATTGATCGCTCTGCTATATGTACGTGTGATAGAGACAATAGTGCCCGTGAGGGCATCAATGTATCTACATTTTTTCACTATGTAGATAACATATTAAAAACTTTGTTTCTCATACCTCTGATCCCTTGGGGTTATCATTGAGAAGATAGTGATAAGATCTCTCAAAATAGGGCCGCAGTGCAGAATTCTTAATCGCCGGTTCTGAGAGCGCAGTCTTCAACTCATCCAATGTCCATTTTCTGTTACCACTTGGAGACAAGACAATCGCGTGTACTGCTTCCTAAAAGAAGGTGTCAAATAAAGTTAAACTTTTTTACGCACGCTTGTAAATATGTATTATTATATTGGTACGAGTATGTCCGGTAAAATTACAATTAATAATTGTCAAGCTGGCGACATAAACATTAGACAAAGCGAAAACAAAGTAATAGCGGCCGATAGATGGAGCCATAAAGCACACTCGTTTTTTTATGCTATAACGGCCCCCTGATGAGAAAAAGTTACCGTAGGCTACGGAAATAATTATCTGATTTTTTTTTATTACGCCCTACCACCACATATATAGAGAATTCTTAGATAGAGAACTCTTTATTGTCTCACAAAAAAAGTACAAAATCAGGAATAAATACAATATTTACGAACTAGTGTAACAATGGGCTGACAGCGATCTCTTTCAGACAACCTTTGGATGGACAGTAACAGTAGAGAAGAATAATTAATTTCTTCCTTTAACAAAATTTCAGAAAGTTCTAGAAACGATTTATACTACATTATGCAATTAGATTCTGCATAAATTTCTGATTTACTCTTAAATTCCTCTGTAAGCGGACTAATAATTGACCGGCATTTAATCAAACATACCCTTTCCGTTCAACAAAAAAATTCTTTAACCGATTTCTTCATTATTGAGATCTTTACGGTTTTTAACTTATCACTTACACCTATTAATTCTATGCAGTCACCTCATTGTTTCCCGTGAATAAAGCGAACATGATCTGGTTGAGTGCATCTATCAAGTAATTTCTCATTGCGGGGTCACCTTCGTGCTTCTCTATTGCGTCTGACAGCTCGTTGAGAGTCCATGTCTTCACGGTGGGGTAAGTCCATGCCGTCGCGAGCAATGTAGTAAATACGGCGAAGAGCTTCATATCTCTGTTGGACCCAAACATTTATGCGATGAACACCAATGTTTGTTTTGTGTTAATATAATGCACTAGCGGCCCGCCCCGGCTTCGCACGAGTATTAAAACTAAATATATAAAATTATAAATCGAATACGAAGTGATTTATTTGGATAAGAATAGGCTAGAATAATGTGGCCCAGTTTGAACCAGCATTACTATTGCATATTTTAACATAAAAAAGTAGTTATTGTGACACAACTGTAATAGTTATACATATGGTATGTCGCAGATATATATTTCGAAAATTTTTTGATACTGATGGCATCTATAAAATTGTAGCACATCACTTTGCTCTAATGTCAATAATTTCGGCAACGTACGTGATATAACCATTTTTTTGGTATTTTATTCACACATTATCGTAATTTTTATACGGATTCTTAACTTGAAAATATTCTATCGCTTATGTTCATCAGGTATAATGTGGGAATCGAATGATGAAAGAATTTTTCAAATCGGTTCATTAGTTTCAGAGCATACTCAATGCAAACAAACAATCGAATCATTCCTCTTTATAATATTACTACCTTCTGCCCACGGCTTCGCCCGCGTGGCCTATAGGAAACGAAGAAGAAATTTTTTCATTAATAATTTCAACCACCAATTTCACCCTCTAAGGGGTGGAATTTCGAAAAACCCTTTCTTAGTGGATAGGTATCCACTAAGAAAGGGTTTTTCGAAATATCCACTAAGAAAGGGTTTTTCGAAATTCCTTCATTGTAAAGTGTAGGTACACTTTACAATGACCACACCTTCTAAATTCCAAATCTCTAGGACCAGTGGTTTAGGCTCTGCGTAGATATATAAGTCAGTCAGTCAGTCAGGACTTTGAATTTTATATGTATAGATTATAATAGTTTACATGTATTTACAAACCAAACAACATAAAAGTATTATTATATCAGTTATCTGGTTCTCATAGCTTAGTTTGAGGCCGGTTGGTCGGATGTGTGAAATTTTCACAAAAAAAAAGTGAATATAAATCACTAAGTTAAGACTGTACCACATAGATGAGAACGGTAACACCACACACTAGTAAACAAATTTTACTCACCTTCTATCACCTGTAAAGATCACTTGCTAAAGGTGTTGTTTGTATGTCTGCAAAGAACGGATCACAAAGAGCACCGTTAACCGTAACAAGGTTCGAGTAACACTAATGATGTGGTCGAAGCGGGTTCATGAACTAAGGTAGGGGGCCGATTCGAGTAATTTTGAGCATTACCTACATGCGATGCAAAATAATCTCGAGTGACAATATTTTTTTGCCATAAGCTTTATTTAATATCCATTCAAGCATTTTCTGACGAACTTTCATAATCATAGTTTCTAATGCTTTTGTTAAGTTACTTATAAGGTGTTTGGCCGTGTGGTCCCGAAGGTTGTAAAAGTTAGCAAACAAGCATACAGCCCACCTGGTGGGAAACGGTCACCGTAGCCTATGATCCTACATCGAGTCCAAAGCCAAAGTAGCTTCAAAAAAACTCAGCGTATTGTCCAAGGTAAGGCGGTACTTCACACCTGGACAGCTTATTAATCTGTATCAAGCACAGGTCCGATCGTGTATGGAGTACTGCTGCCACCTATGGGACGGGTCTGCCAAGTACCAGCTTGAGGCTCTGGACTCGATCGAACGGCGTGCCAAAAGGCTCATTGACGACGACACTTTGGTTAGTGAAAGGCTCCAGAGCCTTGCACATCGACGTAAGGTGGCAAGTCTGTCGGTTTTTTACAGATTACACCACGGTGAATGCGCTCAAGAACTGCATGATCTAATTCTCCCATCACCATTCCACTACCGGACTACTAGACGCTCGGCTAAGCGCCATCCTTTTGTGGTCGAAATACCACCCATTCGTACCAAGCGATTTGACTCAACGTTCTTAATTAGAACGGCTAAGGAATGGAATGCCCTGCCAGCGTCTGTGTTTCCGGCGAAATATGACCCGGGCGTGTTCAAGAGAAGAGTGAATAGGTATTTACTTGGCTAGCATGCTACACCTTCGATCGCATCGTCACTTCCCATCAGGTGAGAGCGTGGTCAAATGCTAGACAAGTTTGAAGTAAAAAAAAAAAAAAAAAAATCATCTGTAACATCAGAGGAGGCATCACCAAGGCATTGCTTAGGGGTTGTGTGAATAGAACTACACCATCTCTTCCCGTGGGATCCGTAAGATCCGGCTAAAGGAAATCTAGGACATACGCCACAGCATTCTCCTTGATACATTGAAACGTTGTGCAATCACCAAGCCGCCTACCAAGCGTATTATGACAAACTATTATATATATTATTATAACAAACCCCCGATGATAAGCGTCTAAAGTGGCGTTTTACGTCACTTCAACAGCCTGAATACGTCCACTACAATACAATACAATACAATAATACTTTATTGAACACCAACTAATACATAACAACCTTAAAAAAACTTACAAAAAAAAGGTAGAACAAAGGGCGGCCTTATCACATTAAACGATTTCTTCCAGGCTACCTTAGAATGGACAGAAATCAAAGGAGCAAAATTGCGGTTGGTGTTATTACAACTTACGTACTATAAACAACAATACTAAACTTATAATGCATACTAATACCATATATCATAAACATAATAATACAATATATGTAATACATATATTACATGTATATGATTATATATATATATAATATATGAAAACAGTATATAATATATACATATATATTAGATATATAAATAAAATTAAATTGATAGATCATTGACAAATTCTAAGCAAAACTAGGACTGTTCCGATAGGAAATGTTTCCTCACCATGTACCTCCACTACTGACATAGACCTCCCCTATAAAACACAATCCTTATTGTTATTGTCTTTCCTTTTTGTTATTATTAACAAATATTGTAAGATTGCTATCAAACAATATTTGCTAATAATAACAATAATAATAACGCCCAACGATCACATACTATCTGGACCCTGACTAGGATTCCCTGTATCTAGGGACCCAGAAACTACGAAGACCATGGTCCCACAGCACCCAGAATTAGAACAAGTATTTGCGTGCACAAATGCTTGTCCTGTCGCGGGAAAGGAACCCGTCACCTCCGGGCTATGGGCCAATCTGTTCAACCACCACACCGTAAAGGTTATCGGTGTCATATGACATTAAAACTTATCTCGCACGAGACATGTTAATAAGAGTCGGCCCCCGCTGGCAAATTGTTTCTTTGTTTTGTTTGTGACACGTGAATGGAGGTACAGAATAAATATTAATTGTTGGATATGTTGTAAGTGTGTCTACCTATTTTTTTTTATTGCATGAGGGGATTGTGTTTGACCATTATCGCATCTGATGGTGACTATACTACCTGGTCTACCTCTAGAGCAAATCATAATTAAGTAAGGATAACATTTAAGCATGCTTTCCTTAAATTCATCACTTGTATAATTTCTGTCACCTTCTTTTAATTTAATTTTATTTCTGCGTTGTTTACAACCGATAGCCGTAAGCGATAAGACCGCCCATTATTCCACTGACGATTTTCAAACAATCCGAAAGTACTAACAATTTTATTTTAATTTAAGAAAACTATTTTATTTTATACTAGTTGCGCCCCGCGGTTTCATCCGTGGATAAAAAGTATTTTAATTATTTGTTCATCCCACGGGAGCATTTCACTTTTCCGGGATATAATGTAGCCTATATGTTAATCCAGTGTATAAGCTATCTTGATACCGAATTTCATTCAAATCCATTCAGCCGTTTGAGCGTGAAGGAGTAACAAACATACATACATACAAACTTTCGCCTTTATAATATTAGTGTGACAATTTACATACCTAAGTAATTCGCTTAGCACATTCGGCCTGTTTGAATCCCTTGTTATTAGAATAACTGGTGAAGAAAAGATAAGCTGTCTGGCATTCATTGACATTTTAACCTATACTCACCTTTCGGGTAAGGAATGCCAACACACGTCACAGCCAATGATGATAACAAGTAAAAAACAAAAAAAAACGTTTAAATAGTTTTTTAATAACAAAATCAAAAGTAAGGTCCGTAATACAGAACTCTTGATCTTTGACTTTTGACTTTTGATCCGATCGATGACTGAGTATTGTTCTGTAATATGGACCTTACTTTTGATTCGATCGATGACTGAGCATCGTTCTGTAATACGGACCTTACTTTTGATCCGATCGATGACTGAGCATTGTTCTGTAATACGGACCTTACTTTTGATTCGATCGATGACTGAGCATCGTTCTATAATACGGACCTTACTTTTGATCTGATCGATGATTAAGCATCGTTCTGTAATACGGACCTTACTTTTGAACCAATCGATGACTGAGCATCGTTCTTTAATACGGACCTTACTTTTGATTCGATCGATGACTGAGCATCGTTCTGTAATACGGACCTTACTTTTGATTCGATCGATGACTGAGCATCGTTCTGTAATACGGACCTTACTTTTGATCCGATCGATGACTGAGCATCGTTCTGTAATACGGACCTTACTTTTGATCCGATCGATGACTGAGCATCGTTCTGTAATACGGACCTTAGTGTCGGCAGGCTTGACTCACTCGGCACTTTAGATATAAATCTACAAGTAGGTATCTGGGTAAAGCGTCTGTAGGGGTATATTTAGAAGGTTGCCGCGCGGCATTTGCCAGCAATCAGTATCAGCGTATTTAGTGCCTCCGTCTTTTGACACCCGCTGTTTTACAGACATGACCTGATTCACAGTTTTCCAAAAAGTTGATAAGCAGCCCGTATCTTTTACATTACCTATCTATATATACTATCTACAGAAAACATGTTACCTCCCACGTCTCAATGTATTTCGTCCAGCCGTTTGAGCATGAAAGAATAACAAACTAAAACTAAATAAAACAAAATACAAACTTTCGCGTTATTAATATTAATGGGATGGTTGAGTAGAAGCAAATTTTACTAGGTTTTTTCTGCCGACAAGCACTACTGTGTTCTGAAAAGCACTGTAGCTAATGAAATTACTAGGCAAATGAGACTTTATGACCCAATCTCGCAGTGTAGTAATTTATTAATAGACAGTGCTGAAGTCTCAGCTTAATATGCGTAGTGTAGCGTCACGTGAAACTACACTTTAGAGATCTGAGTGATACTGCAACTGATATGGGCAACTGCATCGCTTAACATCAGGCAAACGACTAGCTCAACATGTCATTCTTTAACATAATTTTTGAAAATAAAAACAAAGTTTTTTTCCTTATATTCATCACTTACTTTCTTATAATAAATTATTTTTGGTACTCGCGTGCCATTAACGAATAGTCACTTAGAGCTAGTTTCTGAAACACATATCCCGTAGGATAAGGGTTTGTACCATTCTTCACTGGCACTAAGTTGATTGGAGTCACCAGTGTCACCTTCCCCTATAAAAAAACATAAATAATAATAATAACGCCCAACGATCGCATGCATAAATCCTGGACCTTAACTAAGATTCCCTGTGTCTAGGGACCCAGGAACTATGAGGACCATGGATCCCACAACACCCAGATGCAGAACAAGTATTTGCGCTTTTATTCTGTGCACAAATATTTGTCCTGAATCGAACCCGCCGCCTCCGAGCTATGACGCCGACCTGCTCAGCAACCAAACCACAGAGGCTGTCTAAATATATAATATAATAAATATCATGTAGATTACAGACGGTTCACAATAATGGAGACATCGCATAACATAGACCAAAAAATATAGTCAAATGAAAAGAGAAATGCTTGGTCGAAAGTCACGTTTTTTTTTTACTTCAAACTTGACTAGCATTTGACCACGCTCTCACCTGATGGGAAGTGACGATGCGATCAAAGTTGTAGCATGCTAGCCAAGTAAACTACTAAAAACTAGCAAAACTGTGAATTCACTGTTTTCATGCGCCTGCACAACACACACTTTGTAGTTGTCAAATATATTCCTTCACCAGCCGAACTGTAATTAGGTAGGTATAAAGTATTACCTACATTACATAATAATAACGACCTACTTTTTTCTTTCCTTTGGTCTTTTTAATTTGTTTTTGAGCCTTCTTCAGATAAGGAAGCAGTTCCGGCTTCGTTTTAGGGTCCTTGATGTACTTGTTGATGTCAGAGCGGCTCCACGTAGAGATATCCACCGCTGGCACAGCTACTATCGCTGTATTCTGCAAAAAGTAAAACAAAGGCCATTCTTATTATGTACCTAAATAAGGTTGAAACTTGTGTATTATTTTGATTATTCTGTAATGTCAGGAGTCCCAGTTCCGTAATATATATTATGCGAAAATTTCCGCGTAAAAGCCACACAAACAATCATAGTGACTTGACTGGCCATTGCTTAGTATAACAGCTTTTTTTTTTCGGGGGCGATTTGGCTGGACTGCAGTCGCGACCCCTTCTCGCCCTCGGTACGGCGGACGAGGGCTCACGGGGGGTTTTAGCGGGTTCGAGTCCCACATACCCACTGCCACCACCCCCGTGGTGCGAGAGTATTTCCCCCTTCAAAAAAAAAAGTATAGCATCTCTGTCTTCTGAACTGTAGAGGTTGTGGGTTCGATTACCATCCAAGACAAATATATGTGTTCTGTGTCTGAGTGCTTTAAATTGTAAGTATGAAAACAAAAAGTATTCATTAATTTTAAATATTATTATCATATAGCCTTCTCGACAGCCTATGTTCGAGTCCAAAGTATTCTATTTCAACGCCTTACTCTAATTAAGCAAATTTCTATAAACATTTAAAAAATCTTGTAATTATACCCGCTTTTTGATATTTCCTAAAGCTCGTTTCACCATGAGGCGCAGTATCGGGCTAGCCGTGGTGTTGTCGGCTGCTCTCGACAGCTGAACTTTGGTCCAACTTCTGGCACCTGTCGGTGATAGAATTATCACATGGCCAAAGACCTGGAAAATATATTAAAAAACGATAAAGATAAAAACTTAATAAATAAAACCATTGAAATTAAAAAATCCATGTAATAAAATAATCTCCTAAAATATAACTATATAAATATTTGACTAGGTGGTACGACTTTTCTGCAAAGTTCGTCTAGGTAGGTACCACCGCTTTGCCAGTTATTCTGCCGCCAAGCAGTAGTGCGCAAGCACTGCTGTGTTCCAGTTTAAAGGGCACTGTAGCTAGTGAAATTACTGGGCAAATGAGACTTTATGACCTGATCTCACAGTTTAGTAATCTTACTAGATTGTGCTGATGTCTCAGGATGACGTGCGCAGTGCAGTGTCACGAGAAACTCTATACTTTAGAGGTTTACTTTACTTTTTAGTGACACTGCAACTGATATGGGCAGCCGTGTCGCTTAACATCAGGCAAACGGTTAGCTCGTTACGTCATTCATTAAAATAATAATAATAATATATATTATTATTTTAATGAATGATAATAATATATATTATTTTTATTATTTGACTGGCCCGATAGTTCAGTTGGTAGTATCCCTGCCTTCTGAACTGCAGGTCGTGGGTTCGATTCCCACCCAGGACAAACATTTTGTGTGATGAACATTGATGTTTGTTCTGTGTCTGGGTGTGTATATTGTATTCTATGTATGTATTTACAAAAAAAAAGTATCTAAGTATTGGATCAGTTATTTGGTTCCCATAGTACAAGCTTCGCTTAGTTTGGGGCTAGATGGCGCTGTGTGAAATGTCCACACATTTAATTATTTATTATTTATTATTATTATATTATTTTTTTACAATTTTGATACAATTTTGTTTCATGATAGCGCTTGTGTAAAAACTTTATTGTAATTGATCCTAACCTACATTGTTTTTATTTTAATTTCGTTTATTATTATCATAACAAGGTTTAAGGTACATATTATCTAGAACCAGTAAACCTTGCAAAGGTTTGCATTAGCGTTAATTATACTAGGCCCCATCTCTAAATACTATAACATTATTGTTTTGGCGTTAGATTGTTATTTTATTATATCAATCAGTGATTTTATAACAAAAAGTGCATTTTACGATTCCGGGTAAAAACCGAAATCCTAGAACCACTCTGTTGTCTTGTTGCCAAAAGAAGATTACTAAGAATCTGGTATTTGGACCAATCTATATAAAACTCATGCGTCACCAAAATCTATAGAGTAGGCAAATAAAAAAAAAAGTTTCAATTCCCACGTTGAATTATCACACTTTAGAATGTTTTTCATGTAACTGGCATGAATAAACCCTCAAAAATAAGTTTGTTGAGTAATTATTTATAGAATATTACTCCACTTTATAGTAGGTATCGGATAAATCTATACTCAAGGGGATTTATAGCATGCATAGGAACCCTCAAAATATGATTATTTTATTCGCTTCTTACCCTTTTAGGAATACCTACTACCAAGAAAATATGAATAGTATAACGTCATTAGAACAGTCCATGAACAGTGCTGCCGCTATAAACGCATAACCAAAGTTAGGCATAGTGAGTATGTACATATTTCTAATTAAATAATTTGGGTTGTCTGGAAGAGATCGCTTTAAGCGATAAGACCGCCCATTGTGACACTTAATTCTTAAGTTTGTGCCTGTAAATTGTTCCTACAATGTGGTGTTTCAATAAAGAGTTTTATCTATTTATCTATCTATATTTCATTACCAAATTTTTCTCTTCAAAAATCGGTCCGAGAATCATTTCCGCACCTCGTTCTAGATAAGGTCTCAGTGGGTCGCCTTCAGGTAGTTTGTTGAAGGTTTCATGCAGGTCACTGAGGGGCCAGGTCTTGACGACAGGGTAGCCGAAGGTTGTGGCGATCAGGGGTAAAAGGATAATGAGAACTTTCATGTTTACCTCTGTAAATGCAAAAGGTGTCACTTTTAAAATTGTCTTAGTATTAATATCGTTAGTAATTGTTAGAGTTAAATAATAGACATCTGCGGACATTTTGCACAACGCCATCTAGTCCCAAACTAAGCAAAGCTTGTACTATGGAAACAAGATAACTGATACAATACTTATATTTTTGTTTTTAAATACATACATAGAATTAAATTTATACAACAGAACAAATACCTATGTTCATCACACAAATGTTTGTTCTAGTTGGGAATCGAACCCACAACCTACGTTTTATACTGAATATTAATTGACTGGCCCAATAGCTCAGTTGGTAGTAACCCTGCCTTCTGAACTGTGGGTTGTGGGTTCGATTCCCACACAGGACAAACAATTTTGTGTGATGAACATAGGTGTTTGTTCTGTGTCTGGGTGTTATATTGTATTCTATGTATGTATTTACAAACAAAAAAAGTATCTAAGTATTGTATCAGTTATCTGGTTCCCATAGCACAAGCTTTGCTTAGTTTGGGGCTAGATGGCGTTGTGTGAGATGTCCACACATATTATTATTATATTATTATTATACGCTTTGCATTTGTTACTTGTTTTGATTATATTGTAGTAGTTAGTTTAAAACAAGACACTTAGGTCCGTATTGCAGAATAATGCTCAGTCATCGATCGGTGCTCAAGCAGAGATTTCATTCACTAATTGATCGCTTTATGAATGAAATCTCTGCTTGAGCATCGATCGATGACTGAGCATCGTTCTGCAATACGGACCGTAGAACCGTTATCGGTAAACCCAATCAATATGGATCAATTTGATAGCAATGCAACAGGAGAAATTTCATTCCTAATTTAAAAATTTCCGTAATAACTATGCACAAACACAGCGTATTGAAACAGTCAAATCAAGTTGCAATCAAGTTATGTGTTCACCTAGTAGGTAGGTACAACTTACCTCAAAGACGATCAGGCAGCCCAACACAAACTTTGTGCTGTAAGTAGCACGTAGGTATTGTTATGTAGGCACTGTGCAAGACAATGAAACACGGCGTCTTAGTGAGAGGACACGACGGCCACTAAAGAAAGTGAGAAAGTAGCCTCAAGCAAAGTAGGGGTAAAAAGAATAAAGCTGAGTTTATACTACCACTCATTGCTGTTATTTTTTAGTACTTTAGGCAGTATGTGTTTTACCACATTTGAAGAAAGTAAGAGTGCATAGGACAAGGTGGAGAAAGAGAAAACAATAAAGGGAAAGGACGAATAGAGTAGGACGGTGGGGGGATGAATGGAGGAGACAAAGACATAAAATCAATTAGGTAGGGATTTTTTGATTTGTTTCTAATTTTCAAAGTCATGTCCTAAATGTCCTACTTACATTTTGTTTCTGGCTTGCATACTGACTAGCGCGTGATTGGACGAGAGGGCGAGTTGTTGTGCAAAAAAGCGATCAGTCATTGGCTAAAAGTTACAATATACATGACGGCGGCAACGTCCAGTTGTAAACTCTATGCGCAGCGGGCAGTACCGTAATTTACCCTGTGGTAGCATTTCAATGTATTACAGTGGCAACACCGCCAACTGTCATCGCTACCCCACTCAACTGGCTATAAAAAGGGAGCGCTCGGTGTACTACGGATCATTCTTGCTGCGGACACGGCCTGGTGCGCATGCTGAAGGCAGATAGTCCTATAGTTTGCAACCCATGCAGAACCCTAATCCTATATACACATTATATTAAGGAATGAAAAATACGTAGAAGTTTAAGAGGTGCTCCTAGTTTTAAATAAGCCCTTGTATAGCCATGGTGGGTCAGTATAAAATCATTTATTTGCATGATCTTAAGTTTAATACACAGCACATTTTCTTTCCTTTAACAGCATGCAAGTATTTAAAAGTAAGCTTTATTTGGACTTTAATGATGAAGCACGGAATAAAACATTTACCTTAGAATTATAAGTGAGTGCCGCTGATGTGTTCATGGCACCAGACTACCTAACTGACATTGCTACAATTTTGAAGTAAAACTTCTTTGCGCATTTTTGACTTGGGGAGTAAGCAGGCGAATGGAAGTTGCAGTTGGTTCACGTAGATCTCAATTGTCAACATAACTAAGTAAACAATTTGTATTGTTATGTTGGTATGCCCGGTAAAATTACAATTTACAATTGTCAAGATGGCGATATTAACATTGAACAAAGGAAAATCAAAGTTATACCGGCCGATTGATGGAGCTCTACTAAAGAAGTTTTACTTCAGTCGTGTGGTCTAAAGCACACTAATTTTGTATTATTTGGTGTGAAAAAAAAGAGTTCATCTGTTTATCTGACACAATTTGTATGAAATTGTCAACACTTAATATTTGCGCTGCCGAGACAGATTTATAACACTGTATAACCGATAGGTTTAACGAAAGCTTAAACTTTCTATCCTTACTAAAATTTACAGTATGAACACAGACTTTACACAGAATACAGTTACCCCGATGAGGATTAAATTAATCATCATCCATTTAACTCGTCAATAGCCACTTCTAACCGGTTATTGAGCTGTACAAATCCAGTATTATCCGGTTTAAATGCACAGTAGGTGTTTTAAAATAAAAGCTTTCTTTTTGCACAACCGAATATAGTATCTTATTTGTTCTGTGAACGAACGTGTTTAGCTTTGAAACATGTTTTGCATGCATTGATTTTGCGTTTTACATCGAAAAATTGGTATCGGCTATCTCAAGTTCGAATGTTACTTTATACTATACTGAATGTCTTGTCTTAACACGAAACACCAAGAGTATTTTTTCATATCGTTTTTTGATTGCATTATAATCGTATATATAGACAGCCTCTGTGGTGTGGTGGTTGTGCAAGTTAGCTCTTAACCTGCAGGCAGCGGGATCGATTCCCGTGACAGGACAAGAATTTAGAAGAAAAAAGAAAAAGCGCATATACTTGTTCTTTGTATGGGTATTGTGGGACCATGGTCTCCAGTTCTTGGGTCCCTAGATACAGGGAGTCCAAGTTAGGGCTTAGGATCTATGTAGGTGATATTTGGGCGTTTATTATTATTAATTATTTTTAGCCGATAGCCGATCCAAATCTACTGAGCATGATATACTGAAATTTTCATGGTATCAATCCCAAGGTATATATCGTGTCAAAAAAGAAGAAATTTCCAAGTCAGCTTATACATATATGGCCGGAGATTTGAGATAGCCACAAAGAAATTAAAACTACATGAAAAATATTTATAAACAGTATAAAATCTTAACCTGATATTGTTTCACATGAGATTATGCGCACTCATCAAAAACTTTTCCAGTGACAACCCTTCATCAGTCGTGCTAATTCGGCGAAAGAAAGTTTCACTATTATTTGATTTTATGTGTCAAGTTGTAACCGCACTTCAGGTTTAATGGGCGCTATCAAGAGATCCGCTACTGTTGGGCCTCGAGCGCCATATTAAATTTAACTTGTCACTAAACCCGACATTAGGAGAGATTTAAACGTGGTTTTGCTTCAATTTTTACTAGGTGGTAGAACTTTTCTGCAAAGTTCGTCTAGGTAGGTACCACCGCTTTGCCAGTTATTCTGCCGCCAAGCAGTAGTGTGCAAGCACTACTGTGTTCCGGTTTGAAGGGCACTGTAGCTAGTGAAATTACTGGGCAATTGAGACTTTATGATCTGATCTCACAGTCGATAATCTTATTACCAGACTGTGCTGATGTCTCAGGATGATGTGCGCAGTGCAGCAGTCACGCGAAACTTTACATGTTGGAATGAGTTCCGAGTGACACTGTTCTGTTATGGGCGGCCGTGTCGCTTAACATCAGGTGAACGACTAGCTCGTCACATCATTCAATAACATAAAAAAAAAAAAAAAAAAAAAAAAAAAAAAAAAAAAAAAAAAAATAAGTTTGTTTTAAGGTTAAATTAGAAGTACGGTTTTCTGTTGTTTGATGTACAAAGTAATACGATGTAAGAAGAGGAAAAATGTTTGACCATCTTATACGAGATGACAACCTAATGAAGATCTTCATAGAAGGAAAGGTAGAAGGAAAGAGAGGAAAAGGCACACCTAGAAGGGCATACACAAATCAAATAAAGGAAAAGGTAAATGTCATGTCGTACGGGGAGGTTAAAGCATTGGCCGAAGATCGAGAACGATGGTGAACTCTATCGACATGAGAAGGACTCTTAAATAAAAAGAAGAAGAAGATGTACATAATGATTTTGCGTAGTATATTTCTTATATAGAGATTGTGAAAAAGTTGACTGAAGTTGTTGAAATAAGAAGAGAAGAAGTTGAAGTTGAGTTGTTTATTGTTGATACTAAATAGACATTAAAGAAGTTGTTTTACTTATATATTACTAGGTGGTAGGTCTCTTCTGCAAAATTCATAGTTATAGATTTTTGTAATTTAAAGACGTGTCAAGCTAGTCGTTCAACTGATATTAAGGGATACGGCGCGCCCATAACAGTTCACCACCGCAATAGACAATCTAAATGATCTAGCTCACTACCGGTAAGTAGCGTACCCGACATTGCCCCGTTGAATTGAAATGCTGATTCGTTGTGCCAAATAAGTGCCAGCATTTAGTCACATCGCTTCGAGCAGGCGCTCTGATAAACTTCGGAAAACACTATGAGCTCCCGGTCCCCATGGACCCAGGGTGTCAACACCAAACGGCTCAAATATGTAACCGCTACCGAGATTGTTATATTTGCGCCGTTATTTATTTTCTTCGTTCAACACTTTGTAAGCAATAAAAGTCTAAAAGACGTCTCGCTTATTTTGTCCGCTTCAATGAATTTAATGCCTTAAACACTCGAAACTTGCGCGTTCTGGGTCAAATAAGAACATGTAAAACGTTTTACATGAGCTTCGCCGAAAGTGGCACGATTACGGAACCCAGAAAGTTATGAATTTATACACTACGTGACAGCTGTTAAACTCTGGTTGAACGGGCCAAGCGATTCTGATGAGCCATTTATTGTGGCATTTTCGTTTTTTTTATTTTACAATCTTTTTCTCAACAGTTATGCTTAAGCAAATTAAAAATAATGGATTGCTTTTAAGCTAATTAAGGAATGGAGCTCAGCATACAACCGAATGCAAACTACCACCAAGCAAAGTACACATATATACACAGCATACATATAGGTCACGGAAATCGTTCGGTGACGATGACGTGCGTTCCGTATTTTTGTTCACCCAAAACGCTGCTTAACGTGCCTAAAGAAGTTTTCACTTCAAAAACTTATATCCTCCTAAAAGGGAGAGGCTGGGACAAACGTGAATATTCCCACCCAAGTAAAGAAACATTAAAACTGATCAGTTCGCATTCCTCTAAATACAATAATGAATAAAAGATTTTCAATAATAAATTGAAGGGAATATATTAATACAGATGTAGTCAAATAGCTGTATACAAATCCGCAAGCTGCAGTGTTCCATTAATTCACGAATCAAAGTGTACGTGCGAAAGCTAACATGTTCAATTTATGGTGGTAATAAAAACTATAAACTCTTGAAATTGCCTTTCACCGGGATGTTTTATTCGAAGGTTTAATGTGCAAATGGGGGTTTTAAAAAGAGGTTATCTGGTTTTATGTCTAAATCATATTATGGGACTTAAATAAATAAATAAATCCTTTTAATTTTTGATTAAAAGGTTTAAGTACAAAATAATATCCTTTAAAAAGGTTAAACCGACTTCTATTGCCTTAATTTAACATTGAAGAAATAAAAATCATCGAAATCGGTTGGTGATATTGTGAGATGTCCACTAATATTTATTTTATTTATTTATTTTGACTGGCCCGACAGCCCTGCCTTCTGAACTGTGGGTTGTGGGTTCGATTCCCACTCAGGGCAAACATTTGTGTGATGAACATAGGTGTTTGTTCTGTGTCTGGGTGTCATACTGTATTCTATGTATGTATTTACAAACAAAAAGTATCTAAGTATTGTATCAGTTATCTGGTTCCCATAGCACAAGCTTTACTTAGTTTTGGGCTAGATGGCGTTGTGTGAGATGTCCACACATATTATTATTATCATTATTATTATTTAATGCAACAGCAGAAATTTCCATACTATGTATATGAACTGCATATTGAAACTATCAAATGCATACAAATATGTGATCCTATTGGTTGCAATCTAGTTACGTGACCGCCCAACAGGTCTCACCTCAATGGATGCACCTAAATAACTATTATTATTACAATAATCACCTAAACCTGAATCTTACTTACACTTTTAAACTTTTATAATCTTAAACATTTTTGGTTATTTTAATATGAATGAGGTTTATTTGGATTAATTCGTCACAGTATTGACATTATAAAAAAAAAGATTAAAAGATTCCAAATTTAGCACATTTTTTTTATGTTATGGAATGACGTGACGAGCTAGCCGTTCGCCTGAGGTTAAACGACACGGCTGCCCATATTAGCTGCAGTGTCACTCAGAACTCTAAAGTCTTGTGCTGAGACATCAGCACAATCTAGTAATAAGATTACTAAACTGTGAGATAAGATTATAATGTCTCATTTGCCCAGTAATTTCACTAGCTACAGTGCCCTTCAAACCGGAACACAGCAGTGCTTGCGCACTACTGCTTGGCGGCAGAATAACTGGCAAAGCGGTGGTACCTACCTAGACGAACTTTGCAGAAAAGTCCTACCTCCTAGTAGATATACTTTATCCGTCTACTATCGCCTTCATTTTATACTGAGAAATACTTGGATCCATGATATTATCATCAAATATTTTTGCAGCTATTTTGATATAAAAATTAAAACTACTAAACGATTTTGATAAAATTCATATGGGATCAATTTGAAAGTATACCCTTTCAAGTAAAAGCAATTTTCCAAATCTGAATAAACATAAAAAAGATAGAATGTATCTTTTTGTGTTTTCTATGTTAATCACCTGTCCTACCAACATAATGGCACCAGCACAGGTAGACAAGGTGTATAACTATACCTCTAAAATAAGATAGATATATAGATAGATGATTAGGTCATTATTAGCACTCTCTAAAATCACTCTCTCTCTCTCTCTCTCTTAAAATCTCTCACTCTCTCAAATTATTACTCTCCTTTTTTATTTTAATTTCTCGTGAAGCGACAGAGTATAAAGTATCAAACAGCCCCATAACATTTTTTTCAATTTTTCTATAATGCGTGAATATTTTCAAACAACCCCGCAGATTGTTTCAAACTAGATAAATTTTATTTCCCGCAATCTCCCAGGTTCCGGGGACCGTACCAATCTACCAATGGATTGTACAATATCTTATTGGATTCGGTAACAGCTCCTCTGTGAATAAACCGTCAAGATATTCGGATCAGATTTCCTTTTAGTTCCACTGCTTCAAGTTCTTTTGATTTTTGATGCGGAATAATATTTCCAAAAAGAAGTAGCATACCTTGCCAGGCATTTTTTTCAACTTATACTGAACAAGGCCCGTAATTTTACTCTAACTAAGCTTATGATTCGTAAATTGATTAACAAATGAGTGTGTCATCACCTCAACTACTGGAGGACTCAACTACTGATAAAAGGCATTCCCCATAGAATGCCACTTTGAACAATAATACTCATGCATCCAGCCACCGCTCCCTGTGGTTTGTACCATGTCGTCGTTCTAATTGGCGGAGGACTTCCAGTTCGTGATCGCCATTCTACGATCTTTGAAGATCGTAGAATGGCGAAAGATCGAAGAAGAAGAAGATCTCTTAAGAATATGACTGACAAAAGTCACTGAAAGAATGCGAGAGAAGATTCAACGCGCAAGTTTCGTGTTTCTTGTAGCTTCTTCTTAACAGGTGTAATCGAAGCTTCAGATCTTTTCTATTGTGCGTTTTCTGTTCTGCATTGTACCAGATTGCTTGCACCAGTATAGGGAAAGAGAACTCTATTTTTTTCAAACTCACATTTTCTATCTAAGGCTTGCTATATAATATTGACAATAAGCACTTTGTAATTTTATATGCTTAGTACAATAACTCAATTTTAAGTATCTAATATCATTTTGACTTGTAAAATAGCTAAAAATAGCCTATTTGCAATAAAAAATTTTGAATTTCAAGTATTGAGCATCTGTCACGTGACAAACAATATTACTTTTACCCAAATTGATCTAAGAAAAATTAAACCTAACTTTTAATGTGAAGACATGGTGAATGTTTATGGTGAAAAGTTCATTTAATAAAACACTAAACAAAGGTTCGGCGTCCACCTGAACTGTTATGTAATATTATAAATACGATAATATATATATATATTAATATATATTTATATATTATTATATTAGATATTATATTATTTTATATTATATTATTTTATATTATATTATATTATATATATATTAATATATATTTATATAATAGATATAATATAAGACGAAGGTAGTATAAAATTTGATTATTGCGAATTACCCTCCATGATTTAGTTACGATTGGAAAGTGAAGAATAAATACTACTGTGCCTTGTAAAATGTTGTTTAATTAATATAAATAGCTAAAGGACATAAAATGAACTACAAGCAAACTAAAAATATAAATTACAACTCAAACTCAATCTCACAAGCCACTGCCAGTATGCAACGTGACCGAAATGCAGGCAGCGTTGCCACGATGAATGGCAATGCTCAAACTTTGGCTCAAGTAGATAAGCGTTTTTGTCGTGTTGCTTTGTCCAGGCGTTTAGAAAAATACTTAAAAATTTGATGTGTAAAATAAGTTAAGGTTTGTTTGTTAACATTTGACTGGCCCGATAGCTTAGTTGGTAGTAACCCTGCCTTCTGAACTATAGGGTGTAGGTTCAATTCCCACCCAGAACAAACATTTATGTGATGAACATCGATGTTTGTTCTGTGTCTGGGTGTGTTATATTGTATTCTATGTATGTATTTACAAACAAAAAGTACCTAAGTATTTTATCAGTTATCTGGTTCCCATAGTACAAGCTTTGCTTAGTTTGGGGCTCGATGGCGCTGTGTGAAATGTCCACAGATATTTCTTTATTCATTTATATTTTGTACAATTAGTCGAAGTTTTAAGTTGTTGCTTGGAGCAACAAATAAATAAATAAAATAAGTAGTTATTATTAATTTTATTTTATTTGTTACAGACGTTTTGCGTGGTTTCAAAGCGATTCCGCAAGAACTACATCCACCGGTTCACGGCCACGCGGTCTCTGTTCTGGTGGTCGCCGTGGTCGCGGGTGCGACGCGCGTGCGTCTACCTCTCCACCAACCAGTACTTCGATTACTTCGTCATGGCAACCATCCTGCTCAACTGTGTCTTCCTCGCCATGTCGGAGACTATCGAAGAGGCTGAGTAAGTAGAGTTATGATGTAATCTAAATATATATAACTCAAAGGTGACTGACTGACATAGTGATCTATCAACGCACAGCTCAAACCACTGGACGGATCGGGCTGAAATTTGGCATGCAGGTAGATGTTATGACGTAGGCATCTACTAAGAAAGAATTTTTCGAAATTCTACGCTTAAGAGGGTGAAATGGGTGGTTGAATTATTTTCCCATAGGTCACGCCGCGGGCGAAGCTGCGGGCAGATGCTCTTCTTTTATAAAATACTAACTGCGCCCCTCGGTTTCACCCGCGTGGTGATGATAAAAAATAGATAACAACCTATTCTCCACCTACCAAGTGTGAATATAAAATTTCATCAAAATCGGTTCAGCCGTTTCGGAGGAGTATGGTAACAAATACTGTGACACGAAGTTTTTATATATATAGAAGCTATGCCACTGTATGAAGTTTTCAGTTTTTGCTTAGTGCCGGCTAAAACTCTTTCCGACGTAGGTCGCGATTTGGAACATATCTGCCAGATCTTATTTTTGCTATGAAAAGTTCACTTTGGTCTTTTTATACGCCCAAAGTTCACATCTGCTGGGTTATAACCTAACTCGATTGCAACCAATAGAACCACAAATTTGTATGGATTTGACAGTTTGAATACGCAGTTTATTTCCATAGTTAGTATGGAAATTTCTCCTGTTGCATTGCAATCAAAGTTTCGTGATTACCCCCCTGATTTTCTATAGACCCAGTATTTAGAAACCCAGAAACTACGAGGACCATGGTCCTACAGTACCTAGACACCGAACAAGTATTTGCGCTTTTTATTCTCGAAACATACATACTATGTCACGGGAATCGAACATGCAGCCTCGAGGTTTTTTTTTATGTTAAGGAATGACGTGACGAGCTAGCCGTTCGCCTGATGTTAAACGACACGGCTGCCCATATCAGCTGCAGTGTCACTCGGAACTCTAAAGTATAGTGGTTCGCGTGACACTGCACTGCGCACGTCATCCAGAGACATCAGCACAATCTAGTAATAAGATTACTAAACTGTGAGATCAGATCATAAAGTCTCATTTGCCCAGTAATTTCACTAGCTACAGTGCCCTTCAAACCGGAACACAGCAGTGCTTGCGCACTACTGCTTGGCGGCAGAATAACTGGCAAAGCGGTGGTAACTACCTAGACGAACTTTGCAGTAAAGTCCTACCACCTAGTAAGGTTACGCTCAACCTGCGTAAGGCAGGTGTCACTAATATGAATAAAGCTACCGTACGGTATCATCTCTCACACAGAACTGTGTGACAGTCCAGAAATCATATAAAAGTAGTAATTTCTAACTCAAGGGAACACTAATGAACGTACATTCGGATAAAAACTTGGTACCATAACCTCTCTATTAGGGGCGTCAAAACATTATTTTAATTTTCCCCCACCGTAACATGGTTATATTATTGCACAGCGTATCTAACACCCAAGTGACCGACTGCGGCTCTTTATAGCTAAGGGTTGAACCTTCGTGTAATGCCATTGAAATAATGTAGGCGCCTTTCGATTGAAACTTAAGGGTAGAATTTGGATGAAATTTCATTCATGTCGTCACTTATAAATCTGAGAGCATTCACGCGAGGTACAATTTCAATGAGTTTTTTTTTCTGGAATAGAATTATGGAATCAGCCTTGTAGATAGATAGATAGATAGGTAGATCAACACTTTATTGTACACCGTTAAAAAACAATTTTACAAAAAAAAAATACATAATTAACAAAGTGACGTATGAAAATTATATTAACGGTATTCGAAGCTTTTACCTGTATCATACCAAAGGCCGGTGCGTGAGAGCGTAAATATACATTGTAAACATTATAAATCGCGTAAATGAAACTATCAAAATATTATAATATCCAGTTTGTAATAAATAATTCAAATGATGCGCGTAGCATTGAAAACAAAATAAGACCCAGATCCACACAAAATATTTCGCATAACCGACACCGAATTGGTCTCACTCAACACACCCACAAAATCCATTATACACACCAATCCCATAACAACAAACAACAAAAAACGAAAAGAAATGAAACTCTGCAAGAAGTCTATGAATTATAAATCAGATGCACTTTAACCTAGACGTCTAGGAGGTGTTGATTGTAACAGAGTAAGCTAGGATTGTCAGTTGCCAACTTAATAAGACTATAAATGTAGGTACATCTAAAGGTTTATTTCTTTTTAGCACTTTAGCAAGTCACTAGCTAGTTACAACAATGCTCTTTCATTTAGAGTTCATTATTATTCTGTCAGTTTATTTTTATATTATTAGAAATAATAACACTTTTCAGTAACTTCCCAGCTCAATATAGCGTAAACTTATTGCTCCGGAAATTAATTATTCCCGTAGTAAAACGAGTAAATTGCAGGTGAAGCCGCTGGGTGCGACTAGTCTAAAACAATAAGTTTTATTTAACCTTTGCAATAATTAAATTAACCCTTTCTTTCTTGGCATGTTTTAAAATCAATGGTTCAAAAAGCTCTAAATAATAGGAACTTTCATACCTCTATTTCTTCTACAATATTTATGGTAAAGTAAACAACTAAAATGTGAACGTGTGTCAGTTACTCTGAATTGCGAAGTATTTTTAGCAAAACTCGTTCCAAAACTTCTCGACAAGATCTTTACAAATTACCTATTCACTTCGCGACTTGCAAATACCTACAAAGTCATGAACATACTCAAGAAGGTAAAGGATTGGGGCTTTTATTTCAATCTCCCTGTCATCTCTGTTAATAAATAACTTTTACCAATGCGTCTAAAGTGGCGTTTTATGTGGGAGGCATAAGTTCAGCAGTAGACGTCTTCCAGCTGTTGTGTAAAGTGATGTATTCTGGAAGTTTTTTAGAAAATATCTAGAATATTTTTGGATTTTATTGGCCCCTTCGTAATCCTGGCTACGTCCATGCAGACTTGTGAGTAGAATCCCAATGTTAGGTGTCGCGGAAGAACCCGAATTACTTGGAAGTGTCGATAATTTGATTACGTTTTTAAACTTTCCGGGCATGTTTGCTCCCGCACCTATTAAGTGCAAGACTTTCTAGAGATAATATTCATGTTTTGCAAAAGTATGCCTAAAGGTGTTTTTTCAATGTGTTCCTTGACTATAAAGCCTGGCTTTATAATCTTTGAATACTTTACTATGATTATTTTTTCCCTAGGGGATTGCGCTAGGGGATTTTAGTGGAGGTGATTTTGTTGTTACTAGTTGAGTCCCCAGTATAGGGGATCGGTATAGAATATCGAGTGATGTACAGTCCCCTGGGGGACTAGGCTAGGGGATTTTAGTGGAATAGGTTTTTTGGTACTAGTCGAGTCTCCAGCATAGGGGATTGGTATGGAATATCGAGTGCTGTACGATCCCTGGGTGACCGAGTTAAAGAATCCAGGTGGAAGTAGCGACTAGCTATGAAAATAAATAAATAAATAATAATTGCACCACAGATGCCACCGCAGTCACATCATAGATTATTCTATGATAATTTTCATAATGAATCAACATGTTTCAAGCTTTATAATTATACTTGTTTCCACAATCTGGATCACTGACTCATATATCCACAATTTAGGGTCGTGATCTGATTCCCAATTACTAGTTTATGTCTCGGAAGGACTCCCGAATTGGCGGCTTATGGCGATCCCATCTCGATTAATTCGATTATCTTCAAGAACTTTCGGTTGCTGTAATGGGAATTTGGAGAAGTCTTGTAAGTGCCAGGATTTCTTTATAAGTACCTAGAGCTTTTTAGGTGGTATATACTTTTAGCTGGCCTGTTTTTAAGTGAACTGCAGACATCAGTTTTTTTTTGGTTACATCTGTTGTGTAACCAACCAACCATGACGCGATATTCTTACAAAATACTATAAAACCACTAATTAAAAATATTTATAATGGATTAAAAATCATATAAAACAGCAGACCATTTTCCTTTTCAAATGTCAAGTTATCAATGTAATGACTGACGTCCTACCTAAACATGAGCAAAGTCTATGAAAAAAAAAAAAAAAAAAAAAAAAAAAATTCAGTTGATGCGTGTGTTCTTTATTCGTACAATAAAATTGGCGATTATTATATTTAGCAAAGTAAATGAGTTATGTCTTGTCAAATAAGTTTAAAAAAGTGCTAATTAGCTTAACTGCAATAAGTCATTTGATTTTATGTACCGATCTAAAATTACTTTAGAAGTGAGTCCAAAAAATCTTAAGAGTGAACCAACCTGAATTTTTTTTATACTTCAATTGTTAATTATCCGATCTAAAATCTGGTATAATAAAGTGTTTGTGTATTCAATATAAAAAATTGAGTAGGGCTACTTTAATTATTAATTTAAAGCTTTTCTAAAATGTCACTTAAATTAAAAACTGTCATCAAGGTCTATTAACCCCGCCGGTTCATTAACAGAATGTTATCAATAAGTACTATTAGTACCAATACTAACCTATTATAGCACTGGATGTAATTTCTTGTGAGTCGTCACCCCCTCGTCGTTTCTTTTCATTCTCATTCAAGCTGCGTGTCAGAATGTTGTTTGTCTTAAACATACGTTATTAAATTTCGCAAGGAATGAGGAAAAACTCAAGATTGATCTAATTTTATGGTTCAGAGAGCGCGCTCGTGGCAGGTAGATTTTTTGCAGACGTGATATCATCTCACATTTTTGTGTGTCTAACTGATAACATATTGTTGAGAAACTATACGTAGTTTGAACTTTATGGCTAGATTTATGAATTTTAGTATAAAACTCTCAAGACTGTTCATTTCTAATTAATATACATATTGTTAACGAATATTGTGTCGATTTCTCGTGACTACTATTCGTGAGTAACAGTCAGCATTAACTTAAGATTTATTAATTTGCCAGTTATTCTACCGCCAAGCAGTAGTGCGCAAGCACTGCTGTGTTCCGGTTTGAAGGGCACTGTAGCTAGTGAAATTACTGGGCAAATGAGACTTTATGATCTGATCTCACAGTTTAGTAATCTTATTACTATATTGTGCTGATGTCTCTGGATGACGTGCGCAGTGCAGTGTCACGCGAACCTCTATACTTTAGAGTTCCGAGTGACACTGCAGCTGATATGGGTAGCCATGTCGTTTAACATCAGGCGAACGGCTAGCTCGTCACATCATTCCTTAAAATAAAAATAAAAAATTGTCTAAAAATTTACATGGAGCTGATTAATTTTTTAAGTAAAACTTATTTACGTACGTTCGACTTGGGGGTAAGCTGGTGAGGCGAACGGAAGTTGAGAGGGAGATATATGGAGATAGAAAGAAAGAGTTACGTTTCATATATTACTGTAGGAGCAAGGGAGATGAAGCTAAAGAAGTTTTACTTCAGTCGCGTGGTCTAAAGCACACTAGTTTTTTATAGGCATAGTGCCTTTATTCATTAAGCTAACTTCTACAATAATAGCATTTACTAATAAATGTTACTATTGTCTGTCCATTTGTGTATTCGGTAGGTCCATTTACAGTTATAGAAATGGCTTGAACTCTAGGGCTGACATTCAGAGTCAACGCATCGAGTTTACTCCGCTCGAACTCACGTGAGATCGAACTCCGGACTCGGCGAGTATACTCCGCGTCGTTATATTCAGAGTCGAGTTCACACGATACCTGGAGTTCGATTCCAGCCATAGACAAGTGTAGTGACATTAGTGAGCAAGGCTTTATTCTTTTTTATCTGGCAGTATAATGCTAGAAAGAGACAAATGTTGTATGAATGACCGAAACGGGGGACTTTAAAAAGCGCGCCATTTCAAGTTATATTCCGAAAAGCGCCCCTTACTCTTTGTTTGTTTTTAAATGTTAAATGATTATAAAATTCTTTCTTAATTACCTAAATAGTTAATATTAAAGAAACGGATGAAATTAAACGTGTTAATTTTCAACCGTATTTTTTTTCTTTCATTCCAAATAAATATATTAATTTGGTGACGTATTTATCCATTCTATTTAATACAATAATTTCTCTTATAAAAACTTCTTAAGAATTGATCCTAAACAGCATTTAAGTAAATAGGATATTTCTAAATACGAACGTGTTAGTAAAGATGGCGGTGTCTGAGCACGACTCGAGTCACCGATTTCGCGGCTTAGCCCGTCTCATACTCACCTGAGCATATACTCGTACTCCGTTATGCTAAACTCGACTGTGAATATCGATACGATTGGAGTTCGAGTCTAGACTCGAATTCTGACAAATCGTTTGTGAATGTCAGCCTAGGTAAAGCCAAAAACTGTGATTTTTTGCGATAAAAATCAACATTCTAGACTACGGTCAATATAAGCATGCAAAGCCACGGGCAGCAGCCATACACAGTTTAAATCAACAAGAAATCCTCAAAATTTATATATAAATCTCAATAAATCGCATATTTTTATGAAAAGAGTTACAAAATGAGTTGGCATATAAAAATATAAATACGGATAAAATGGGCCGAACTCTCGGGTCACCCTTGGGTCAGCGTACAATGGACGGAATAATAACAAAATGGTAAGTTCTTTGCCTTTAGGACCCAATATGGAGGTGTAATGGAAGTTTGCGTGAACAGTTCATTGAGCCGCATGTTTCATCAAAAATCGTCCTTGTATTGTCCAGTCACGAAATTTGACTTTATTGGAAAACATGAGCTAGTTTTAGAAACCGTTTCAAGTGCCTCTACCTTTTCGTGCACTGCAGTAAACCTTATTGTGGCAAACTATTTCAGCCTTATTAATAAACGGGTATTAGTCTCGGATTAGTTACTTCAGCTTTTGTCCTTTTTTTGCTACTGGAATATTAAGCTGGATCGAAAGAGACATAAGATGGTGTAACTAGTCTAAAGCTAGTTCGTGTTTGTGTTTATATAAAAGGCTATTTGTGTTTATATAAAACCTGTTTATATTTTATTTTATTCAAAAATTAAAAGCTATAAAATCTGTTTTTTGCCATTAGGTTTGTATAGATGTCTCTGATTTTTCGCCTACGAAATTGGTTGTATTTTCTTCTTTCATCTCATCATTTTACAAGTCTATTAATGTTTTTATTATCATCATCACGTAGTATTCTTTATATTCAGTTAATTTATTTGGGGAATCGCTATTTTCAACCCGCGACTTACGATAAATACAGACGTAGTGTAGGACAAATTAAATTTGGCAAAATAAGACATTGATTTGACATGACATGACTGTACAAAATTTTTTTACTTGACATTGGCAACATTATCGCTAAAAAGCGATAGAAAGCCACTAAACAAAGAAAACGTCGACGACGTTTAGCGTCTTTTTGAACGCTAAAAAGACGCTAAAACGCATCCAAAAGCGATGAATATTAGGTATTATACATAAAATAAACGTGTCTAAAAATGTCCAGTTATTTGCGCCTCAATCACAAAGCGTGTCTATTGGTAATATACCATCATGATACGACACATCAATCATCTTTTCAACAAACAGCTGCTCAGCTGCTTTTGTTCTAAACAAACGTACAAAATGAACCGTTAGCCCACCCCGTGACAAGCGGGATCAAGTCGACCCTTCAATCCGCCAAGATTTATTGCAGTACAATGGATGCCGTAACTTGATCGGTCACAACTTTTGCGGCTTTGAGAATCAAGAAAGAAAACTTTGTGAAAGTTTCTCTTGAATACTTTATCCGTCTTTGAGGCTACATTATTTTTGGATTCGCCCACGGTTTCGCTCGAGGATACAAAGTATGCTATGTAAACTAGCCTATAAGCTATTTCCATTCTAAATTTCATTCAAATTCGCATTTATACACACAACTTTCACATTTATAAAGTGTGATGTGATAGTGTGATTCGAAAGTAACTTTGTCTGTTTGTCAACCAACTTCAAAAAAGGAGGAGGTCCTCATATCGGTTGTATTTTTTTTGTACCCTAGAATCCTTTTATGAACCGATTCGGAAAATGGATATTTTTTATTGGTTCCCATATGTATATGTAATAAACAATATACATAACTGGAAAAAATATGACTTTCAAGTACGTCAGGGTGTTAAATTAATTGGAGTTGATTTAATCTCTTTTTTTTACATGTCCAGTCCTGTCCTGTTTTTTTTTTCTGATCATTTTCATCGATATTTTCGAAAATTGAATTTTTTTTAGTATTTCGAAAGGGTTTGTGGTCCCATTATCATCAGGGCCTGATGATGGAATCTCAAGGAAATCGAGGAAAAATTAACTAATTAACAATGTGATAAAATCTTAGAATTCTATTTTAACCCATTTCCCGGTTTCTGATTGAGCTGAAATTTGTATACTTATCTATGTTTAGTAACAACGGATAATCGCCTAAAAAATCTATTTAAAAAATAATTACCAACTTCAATACCACAAACAGGCACTCAAAGCGAAAACTATATTATTATAAGCGCTACCCACTCATCTATTTTAAGCCGGTCCCAGCCAAGCCAAGTAGGTAGTAGATACTAAGTATGCAGTAAGTGCCTATTTGTTCTTTTGAAGTTGTTTATTTTTTAAATAATTTTTAACACGATGTCTACGATGGGTAGCAACCAGTACTTAATAAAGACGTAGAGTAAGAAATACAAGCTATTTACACATTAATTAAACACATACTGAAATACAATTCCCTCGTAACTGATGAGAAAGTTACTCTAGCTTACCTCGTATATTCAATTATACATTGACAGGCGGGTTTGTGTAAATTAGAGTTAGTTTTAGAGTTTCGCAGAGATGGTTACACTCGACACGTCATGGTGGAATTAAGCTAGGTACGTGCTCACACTGGCTTGTTATATAAGACGAGCTTCTACCCGCAGCTTCGCCCGCGGCGACGTGTCCTATGGGAAAATAATTCAACCACCCATTTCACCCTCTTAAGGGTGGAATTTCGAATTATCCTTTCTTTGCAGATGCCTACGTCATAACATCTACCTGCATGCCAAATTTCAGCCCGATCCGTCCATCGGTTTGGCCTGTGCATTGATAGATCACTATGTCAGTCAGTCAGTTAGTCACCTTTGAGTTATATATATTTATATTTATGTGTTTTGTTTAAATACTTGATTGCTTAAAGAATTCTACTTTTTAGCCGTTATAATTGTAAAGGTTTTTATGTCAATGTTTTGATCAATACGGTAATTTACGTACTTAGTGTATTTTTTGTGTTAATCAATGATTTGACGAGCTTGTTTGCGTAATGTTAATGTAAATCTTATTACTAGATTACGCTGATGTCTCAGAATGACATGCGCAGTGCAGTATCACGCGAAACTCAATACATACTTTAGAGTTCCGAGTGACACTGCTGATATGAGCAGCCGTGTTGCTTAACATCAGGCGAGCGGTCAGCGTTATGCTATAACATAAAAAAATTTCATCTCTCTTCATTAACTGAACTATTGTCTACCTCTATATAGTTGTTGCTATAATAGTGTATTCTATATACTTATTATGGTGTGCCTATGTAAAGGGTTAGAGGGTGAAAACCCTAAACGGAACAACCCACGACTTAGGTCCGACCCAAGTCAACGTTTCATTACAGCTGCCCGGAGATAGTTGGAACATATTCAGGTGTGTCGAGCTGAGTTTCCACAATATATTGCCCAGTTTTGTATAATTAAAACTTGTAGTTCTGAAATAAAGGTTAATTAAAATTTATGTTTGATTAAAACCTCTATTTTGAAGGGATATAAGTGAATTGTTAGGATTTCGGTGTTGTCGGAGTGAATTCCTACTGAAATATAAGAATTTCAGCATGTAGGTATTGTTCTTTGCGTTACATCTGTCATACACATTTTAAAGTAAAAAATATTTTTATATATAAAAATTTCGTGTCACAGTGTTTGTTACCATACTCCTCGAAACGGCTGAAACGATTTTGATTAAATTTTATATTTATAAAGATTTATTATATATAACAGTATCACCTGCTTAGCGTAATTAACTAAGTTCCGCCACTCCGTATAAGTTATGTTGTTAATGAATGATAATGAGATAAAAGATTAACAAAAGGTGCTGGGTTTGGCATCAGATGTGAGTTTAATATCATTAAGTTTCACAGCATCCATGGGGCTTTTACTATTACTAAATCTTTCAAGGAGACCATCCTACGTAAATCATTATTCCCCAATTATACCATATCATATACAGGGTTACAGGAAAAATCGTGCTAGATCCGTTAAGGGCGTGGAGTACCCATTATTTTGACTTATTTCACTATGAAACACCCTAGCCTAAACTTAACCCTTTTCGAGATATTCGACTTTTAATTTTCTTAATGAAAATTGTCGATTTTTCGGCTATAAAATTCAATAATGTTAATTTTGTTTGGGGGCGAGTTGGCCGAGGGCGAGTTGGCTGGACTGCAGTCGCGACCCCTTCTCACCCCCGGTACGGTGGACGAGGGCTCACAGGGGGGTTTTAGTGGGTTCGAGTCCTACATACCCCCTGCCCCCACGGGAGTGCGAGGGCATTTCCCCCCCTTTACCTTTACCTTTACCTTTACCTACAATAATCGTTTGCGACCGCCCCAATATAGATGATCTTATTATTTAGCAGAATCACACTCGATATTCTTATTTCAATTCGTACCTATCTCTATGTTCAAATCTACTGAAAATTTATGATAGTATTTCCAAATCTGTGTAAAGTATTAAAATGAGCCGCTTAAGAGTAAAATATGGGTACAAAATAAAAAATAATTAAGTTTGCAGGCATTGCGGTGTGTCAAGCCCAAAGCCTGTGGTTTGCACTATCATATAAACTGTGTGCGCGGGCCGGTTTTATCACAGTATACTAACAAAACAGTAGGCGATTTAAGGAGATAGTCATAGTTACTCGTTCTTTATCATAGATAAAGTAATCACTATAAGTTTTACCCACAACCGTCAATGTGGAACTTTTAGAAGTAATAAAAATAACCATGTTAGTAAAACATAAAACATCGTCTTCTTTACCTGACGCAATATTTGATAGCATTACAATAGATTTCAAACATAAATTCTTCCATAGTAACCATGCGTATGCCTAAAGCGCGTATTGATCAGTATCAGTATTTTTGACTTGATTTGACAGTTCAAATTCATACAAATGTTTTAATAATTAATTCGTTTAATTATTAATATTCATTAGTTTTAATCGTATCCAATTAAGTTACTTGATCCTATAGCCGATAATAAGCGATTTACCAATAATAGTTCTATTGAACCTTGGGACTATAAAATCTTGCGACTTTAAAATCTTGGGATTATAAAACACAGAGTGCCGCGACACTGATCGAATTTGAGACAACAGGTTTAATTCTTATAAAATACCCGCTACAAACACAGAAAACAGATTTACAGTGCTATTATTTTCTATTATAAATTATGGTCAAAAAGTAGTTATGATACTAGTTTTTAAAAATGTGAACCGAATATAATAAGTAATTAAATATATAAATAAATATTTCTGGACATTTCACAAACCGCTATCTAGCTACAAACTAAGCAAAGTTTGTGCTATGGGAACCAAATAACTGATAGAATACTTATAATACTTTTTGTTTGTAAATAGGTACTTAGAATACAATGTAACATAGCACCTAGTCACAGAACAGAAATCTATGTTCATCACACAACTGGGTGGGAATCGAAACTACAACCTACAGTTCAGAAGGTAGTGCTACTACCGATTGAGCCATCAGTCCAGCCACGATAACGAAAGCCTCTGCTTACGAGATTCATGACTTTCCTGCTTTTTTATTGGCAGATTGCGGCGTTTAATTTTATCGTATAAATTCAGCTGTTTTGGTGGTTTACTCTAAAATATGTATGCGGAGATTACGCAGCAGTTGCGCTACTGAATTATATCTTTACTGTGGCCATCAACAGGTTAATATCGATTTGTATTGCCGGAAACTCTCCATACAAGCGGAATCAGCAAACATGCGAACTGTTGGCGTACCGAATTAGTATTTGCTTTGCTCTGTTCACTTAGCAATGTGAAGACATAATTTAGGTACCTATATTGAACATTATTATGTGGTGATCCTTATTGTGCCTAGTTTTCTATATACATCATCATTAACAGTTTAAAGACGTCCACTGCTAAAAATAGGTACCATAGAGTCCTACTTTAAGCGGCTGTTTGCCTCTTGCGCGATTTCTAATGTACATACTTCCTTACTAAAATATATAAAGTTTGTATTTATTTTATAGTATATAGGGTATATGGTATATAGGTGTGTGTGTGTGTGTGTGTGTGTGTGTGTGTGTGTGTGTGTGTGTGTGTGTGTGTGTGTGTGTGTGTGTGTGTGTGTGTGTGTGTGTGTGAGATATCCAGATCCGAAAAAATATTTTTGTATGTTGAGCTGATACGTCAAATAGGGGCGTTGCTTGCATTTATTGTATTTTGAATACGAAACTTTTTACCGACCGCGAGAAGACGTGTAAATTGCTGGTATAAAGCCACGGTACGTTAAGAACAAAACATCCCGCTAGATTCCGCACTGCGGTTCCACACACGGGTTTTCTTTCACAGGAAGAGTAGTATATACCATAACCCACCATGCTGCCTTAAAGCGGGATGGTGGATGGAACTGTACTCGAACTTTATGATCCTTGAACGTAACAGTTTCCTAGCGATATTTTCCTTCACCTAAGTAAAAGCTCGTTAAAATTCCGCACGTAACTTGAAAAATTATACTTTTTTATAACTGTTACAAATAAAACCTCTTTCAATAACACCAGTTGAGTCGAAGTTAAGCTATTTAAGATATTAAACATACATGACAGACAAAAATGATATTCTTATACATATAGGATATAGGTAGGACTACATTTTTCATTTTAATAAAACTTTTATAAATTAGCACCATACAAAGTCGATAGGTACGGTGGGTACATAATAATGTTGATATACCCTTTTTTTTGAGGGGGGGAAATGGTATGGTATGGTTGTGGCAGGGGGTATGTGGGACTCGAACCCACTAAAACCCCCCGTGAGCACCTCGTCCGCCGTACCGGGGGCGAAAAGGGGTCGCGACTGCAGTCCAGCCAACTCGCCCCCCATGTTGATATACCCTGACCTATTCTAAAATTCATTGCATCCGAAATAAACGCAACGATTTAGCGGAGAATTTTTATTCTAAGTTCTTTAATAGCAATTCATGACATCTTCGGCTTTATTTCGTACCTACTTCATATTTATGTCAAATAAGCTCGTTATTGCTTTTTCTCTCTTGCGCAAGCGAAAGTAGACCTTTTACGTACTATGGCTTTTATGGCTTTATGAATATGGAAAGCTTTTTTTATAATACATTTTACGACAAGGTGTCGAAATTGCTTGGTATGTTAGTACTTAGCCATTCGTGGTTGGTAATGCGTGGAGGTAATTCAAGACGACATGAATAAAAATATTACCAATTTTATTATTGAAATATTTTTTTGATCTAATATATCTAATCAAGTATCTTAAGGTGGGCGTTATTTAATACTCAAATAATAATTAAATTCAATACCTAATTGCATAATATAAATATTTACTTCATATGGGAAAAAAATTTGGATGTGTTTTGAGCTGTTTTTGACATGCTTAAGGATAAGCCAGAGTAATGATTTTATCTGCGCAATGAGAACCAGATAATCACTCTATCTGTGTAATGAAAACCGGATAATCACTCTATCTAACAGCAAAACTATCGTATGGGAGTTTTGGCGGCAAAAAGAAAAAGATCGCGATCGAAAAATCGACATGCTATTCGTGAGTAACAGTCGGGAATATATTAATTTAAATTATCAAATACTTGACACTGGCAAAATACACAAAAGTGTGGAGCCAAAATAAATAAATAAATAAAAATAATAATAAACTATCGTATGCAAACATAGACTAGTTCGTAGACTAGTTGATGTCAGATATCGCAGCCCGCGCTAAGCTAACCGCAAAATTCGATGAGTTTCAGTGACGAGACCAGAGCGTGACACGTTGATCCGACATCGTTGTCACGTCGGGGCGGCAGTTAGCCAGCGTGGGATGGGATAAACGTCAAACTGGTCACGTCAGACGTAGGATATCTCTATAGAATATACCTATAAGGATATATCACTTCGCTTCGGGGATCGAACATTGTCCTCTATTCAGTTGCAGAACTTTTAAGGTGTTCTTCGAAACAAAAATTACCTTAGCATTGTGATCACCTCTGTGAACCTCTGACTTAGGTTGAATACTGATACCTGTGAACTTAATTATCACCTATACATACATTTACTAAACAGTGAGTTTAGCAAATGTACGTTTTTGATAAAACCATCAAAATGTAATGTCATTATTTAAATAGTAAATAAATTGCGTCACTAAAAAATGTAATAGATTTTTTCTGCAATTTTAATCAATTCAACGGGGAAATGCTGCCCGAATGTTGGGTACGCTAGTAGGCTGGAGCATTTGGACTGTCTCTAAGGTCATCGCGGCCAGTATATAGTACAATTTTTTTTTGTAGTAGGTAGTGTTTAGTAAAAAAATATATCTTTCTTTTCAATTACATTTTGTGTATGCTTAGTGAAATAACTTAATTTTAAGTACCTAATATAATTTTGTAAAAGTGCTAAAATTAGCCTATTTGCAATAAATGTCTTGACTTTGACTTTGTATTAATATTATAATATAACATAATATAAGAGTAATAAATATCACATCCTAAGGTTGTATCCTTTTGGATTTACAGCAGATAGCATTTCTTTTTCGGTTAACTGCACTGTTCCAATTGGTTGAATTGAACACTTTTGGCAGAGCGCCATTTAAAAAATTAAACTCTAGGAGGTATGTAGCATTTATTCTTCTACCCCATTCATCGTAGACTTTTCTTTGGATGCTCTAATAATTTTATTATTAGTTACAAAGTTATGTACGTGTAATATAACATATAATATTGACTATATTTGACTGGCCCGATAGTTGGTAGTATCCCTGCCTTCTGAACTGTAGGTCGTGGGTTCGATTCCCACCCAGGACAAACATTTAGTGTGATGAACATTGATGTTTGTTCTGTGTCTGGGTGTTTATATTGTATTCTATGTATGTATTTACAAAAAAAAAGTATCGAAGTATTGTATCAGTTATCTGGTTCCCATAGTACAAGCTTTGCTTAGTTTGGGGCTAGGTGGCGCTGTGTGAAATGTCCACACATATTTATATTTATATTATATTATTTATAATATATAAGTATAAGAATATTATAAATAAATTCAATTAATTTCTCGACTATTTGTGATACTACTTAATTTAACATTTTAACTTCAAAATGTTCTATGACAACTCATCCACGCCCTTTATATAATATCATACCTGTACATAAGTCATCTATGGTTACATTATATGGTTACCTTATGGTTATACATTTTATTTTTTCGTTATATAAAAACCGAATTAAAATACTCAAGATAAATAATACTATCGTAAATGTTAATTTAGACCAGATAAAGGGACTCCAAGTAAAGTATAGCTTTACGACAAGCACTATCTATGCTTAACTTTGGTCCACTTAAAAGTTATCCATCGCCGTACTTAGCTAGCTTAGACGGTTTTAACTTTATGACGCGACGGCTGGCTCTATATTGATGCATTTTTGATAAGAACTTTGCTGTAGACTTTGGGATATTTCTAGTGTAATATTCAAACAGGGTAGAAGCAGGACTGGGCAGTATTTGAACTACTTGTATTTATACAAAATACGATAAGACCGAACAAAAATTCCTTACTTGCCATTGGCAGAATTACCGCTAAAAAGCGATAGAAAGCCAATAAACGAAGAAGAAGAAGAACATTGTGATTTAGTGATTATGTTATCTGAAATAGTAGATCAACGTACATTACTGTGAAAAATAATTGCGTAGGCGTCTCTCTTACTATAATATGAGTAATTATGCCGATAAAATAATTAAAAATTAAGATCTCAGGCTTCTGGATCAATTCAATACCGAAATCTATATAATAGTAATAATAACGCCCAACGATCACATACATATATCCTGGACCCTTACTAGGAAGTAAGTAGCTCAGAAACTACGAGGGCAATGGTTCCTAGGGAATGTATGTGACCATGGCGTTATTATTATTTCTCAACTCTCCTTAAATCAAATACAAAAATATTTATTGACATAAGTATCATTACATTATCTTATATGAATCCATAGATTCCCGAACTAGTTTTTAAACTGTATTTCAGGAATCAGTGGCTTCTCCCAATATTTTTAAACATTATTATGTCACACAAAAAAAAAACATACAGTGAAATCTAGAGAAAAAAAAAAACTTATAGTGTAGAAGTTACAAAAAATAAACAAAAATAACACTGAATTTACACTACAACACTCATCGGTCTCAACATGTTTTTGTGTGTGTGTGTGTGTGTGTGTTTGTGTGTGGGTGTGTTTGTGTGTGTGTGTGTGTAAATATGTTTAAATGTGTGTGTTTGTATATTATTGTGAACGAATAGAATATAGTTATGAGAGTAATGAATTATAGGTGCCTTAATTAAAAATAGATATTTTTCATTTTTATTATATATATATATATAAATTTTAATGTATTGTGTACTCCATTTAAAAATAAAAGCTCGCCAACATTCTTTCTACGCCTTCATAGTCAAATTCATTTAGCCAATGTAATGCAATCTTCTTAATTTCATTATTACTAACTTTTCTAACATTAAATTTCTTATTAAGAATATTGTATAATTGTGTAACCATAATTTCATATTGTTTTTGTGCGAATCTGGTTTTAGCCCATCTGGCCGGCACACGATCTATTCTTTTTGAAGAATCAGGTAAAGTCGGCACCACTTGTTTGTGGAACCGTCGTACACTTTCGTAAATAAACAATTTGCGTACCGTGAGGACTTTGGCTTTCTCATAGACTGCCGTAGTGGGGTACCTAAAGGGTAGGTAGAGAAGAACCTTTAAAACAGCACGTTGGGCACGTTCTACAGTGATGAGGTGAGTTTTGGCTGCACTTCCCCATGCACATATGCAATACCTGAGGAGGCACTCACCGAGCGCTTTGTATGTTTGGAGTAAGAGATTCTGATTCGCTACTGTTCTTAAGGTTTTAAAAACGTATATAAGCTTTCTTACTCTGGAAGCCAGTGAATTTATGTGTAAGTTCCAGTTTAGCTTATCGTCTATTAATACCCCTAGATATTTAATAGACTGAACTTGAGAAAGAGTTGAACAACTACACATGGTACGAAGAGTATTATTGCGATTACATGGATAAGTATGAATTTTTAAGCTTATGTTGATTTTTGGTCTTCCTGAAGCTGTCATACTGTAACACATATACTTAGTTTTGGATGTATTTAGGGACAGAAGACTGTTTTCCAGCCATTTAACTACATTTGAGAGACAGTCCTCTGCCAGGTCCATAACTTTTTGCCAAGTCTTTTCATGCAATAACAGCACCGTATCATCTGCAAACATAAATAAATCTAATCCGGGCAAGGTAGTACAGCAGAGGTCATTAATATAGATAATAAACAGGGTTGGTCCTAACGTACTACCCTGCGGGACACCAAACGTGCACTCTGCACTTTCACTTTCATGTCCTTCGACCCGAACACATTGTGATCTTCCACTGAGGTAGTCCGTGAACCACTTAAGTACCAAACCTCTTATTCCCATGTTCTCCTCATGTAAAATATCGGATATATCTATGCACTATTCCTACCTACAAATATAAATACGATAGACAATGATGAATCGCATGGCGAAACGATTTATTGACGTAATGTTTGTTCTGAAAATTGAAGTTTGATTTGTTTTTTTTTTCTGAAAAAAGTTTAGTGGTAAAATATACGAGAATTTATGCTTCCCCATTCCTCATTCATAGTAAAAAATATTTCGAGTTAAATTGGCTGATTCACATCAGTAGCATATAGAGTCAAAGCTACAAGGGCTTAACTGAAAATCAGCGCCAGGTGTCGAGTACACCGGCATGAATGCTGAGGTAAGCCCTTTTCGACACCACTGCTTCCGTGCTATATCTACTCTTTTATTTTCCTTATTAAATACTTCTAACTAGGTACTGTTTATATTTAATTGTATTCTCTTGTTGTATGTATATTCTTGTATGTTCTTGTAATTTTTATTTTATTTTTGTAAGTGAGTGTTGAATAAATGTTTTTCTTTCTTTCTTTCTTTCTTTCTTACAAGTAGACATGTATTGACAGTTAGCGTTTATGACCGTCTGCACTAAAATTTGATAGCTCTTAAGTTCGCACTTATCTCTGCTTAAATACGTTGCAGTAGGAACATACTACAGAAATAAGTATGAATATTATACAAAATCTTATCAATTTCAACTGGATACTTAAGAAAAAGGGTCTTGGCAGACAGATGAACGACAACAAAGTGATCCTTCTTATACAGTGTCCAGAAATTCAATATAAAAGGTGAGAGAGGTCATACCATATACGGGAAAAATAAAAGACAAGTTCCGGAAATTGACACCATAATCATATATTTGGGGTTTTTAACCCTATATTTGACCGCTTGACGTTAAATTTCGGGACACTATGTATAATATTCGTTCAAAAAAGAGAATAACCTTCAGTACATATTTTGTCTAGTTATTTGGATTTCAAACCAAAAGTACTGATCCGGTTATGATTAAATTTCTACGACAGCGATCTGAAGGTATCTCTTTTCAAAGAAAAAAAAATGAATTTCCTAAAAGTGAAACCCTAAAAAAAAGCCTAAAAGTGTTTCCTAAATGAATTTCCTAAAAAAAATACAATCGAATAGAGAAACCTCCTTTTGAAAGTGAGTTTTCAACGCAGAAAAACATCTTAGCTGCTTCATTAATATTATCAAGCTTAGCTACTTCATTAATATTATCAAGCTGTTTAATAGTCTACTTTTATAATAGGTCTTTACCTATGAAATTGCCGTATTGCAGTACAGACTTTTTCAAACAAAAAAAAGTTTTGATTGGCTATGAATTCTATATTCAAATTAATTTTGTTTTAAAAATATGACATTCTATTTACAATATAAGTCTTTTGTTTATTGATTAGCGTTGTATTTTCATTACATTTCAACATTTTTCCTCATAATGGATACTTTGAAATTTCGTGTAATTATGGAATATGAGTTCCGTCGTGGCACCAACGCGGCACAAACGACACGTAACATCAACGACGTTTACGGAGAGAACTGTACAAACGAACGTACAACCCGTTATTGGTTTGCTCGGTTCCGTTCTGGGAATTTTGACTTGAAAAATGAACCTCGTGGTCGTCCGGAAACTTTGGTCAACAATGATGAATTAAAGGCGATTGTGGAAGCTGATGAATCTCAATCTACAGCTGAGCTGGCAGCAGCTTTTGATGTTAGCATCAAAACAATATTGGTCCATTTGCGACAGATTGGCAAGATAAAAAAGCTTGATAGATGGGTGCCCCACGAACTTAACGATCGCCAGCGCAACGTACGCGTCGAGACTTGCCTTGCGCTGCTTAACAGGCACAGAAATGAAGGAATTTTGAACCGAATTGTTACGTGCGACGAAAAATGGATTCTTTTTGACAATCGAAAGCGCTCAGCAAGTTGGTTAGATCCTGGTTCGGTACCAAAGCAATGTGCAAAACGAAAAATGACCCCTAGAAAGGTGATGGTCACAGTTTGGTGTTCTAGTGCTGGTGTGATTCATCATAGCTATTTACAAAACGGCGAGAGCATTACTGCAGATGTGTACATTGAAGAACTGACCACAATGATGGCGAAACTCGCACGTCTGCAACCAGCTTTGGTCAATCGGTCGTCTCCACTGCTACTTCACGACAACGCGCGACCCCATACTGCACAACAGACCGTCTCTAAGCTGCATGAGTTGGGTTTGGAAGCTCTTCCTCATCCGCCATACTCACCAGTTCTTGCGCCTACCGACTATTACTTTTTCCAAAATTTGGACAACTTTTTAGCGGGAAAAAAATTCAATTCCCAAGAGGCAGTACAAAACGCCTTTGAAGAGTTTGTTGTCTCCCGTCCTGCTGATTTTTTCAAGAAGGGCATCCATAAACTGCCACAGCGTTGGCAAAGATGCATTGAAAGCAGGGGTGATTACTTTGAATAAAAGAAATAAATAAGTTCGAAAAAAAAAAACTTTAACTTTTTTCAAACAAAACGGCAATTTCATAGGTAAAGACCTAATATATATACGATTTACTTTTGCCACAAAGCTGCCGCTGTATTCATAAGCAAAATGTCTTACAATTTTTTTATCCAACTCTTCAAAACTAGGACAACGCGGCACTTCGCAGTGGTTTCTTCGCTTGGTATTGTTTCTTCGGTTTTTAATTAACAGTCCAGCGGTTTAATTAACGATGGTTTGTGATGTTTTATTCATTGACACGTATTTAAATTTGGTAACCTGGTTTCTAATTTCAATTTGGCTTTTCAACCTCCAAATAATTGTGTTAATTGAGATTTATGAAACAAAACTGGATTGGTTACACAGACAGACAGGGTTACAGACATTACCAAATTCACATAAACATAAATATATGCATTTGTATTCAGTAATATATTTAACGAGCTACTGCCCGCAGCTTCGCCCGCGGCGTGGCCTATGGGAAAATATTTCAACCACCCATTTCACACTCCCCCTAAGGGTGGAATTTCGAAAAATCCTTTCTTAGCGGATGCCTACGTCATAACATCTAACTGCATGCCAAATTTCAGCCCGATCCGTCCAGTGGTTTGGGCTGTGCGTCGATAGATCACTATATCAGTCAGTCAGTCAGTCACCTTTGAGTTATATATATTTAGAAGAAGATAGATACATACATATATGCATTTGTATTCAGTAATGTATTTGATAGATACATCACCTACATAACAAACAGAACCAGGCGGCGTTCAGTGTGCCATGAACTCATTACGGTCGTGGTGCACTATATAACGATCAAGTCGCACTAACGACTGCGTTGCATGGCTCAAAGCGCCCCTTAGTTGCCGTCGCACTTAGCTTTCTATGCTTTCACTAGGCTAATACCTACTTACTTAGAGAAATGTCGATCAATTTAAATGACGTACCTTGACTTCCATAATGTCCCTTTCTATTTTATTCTTAAGTTTAAGTAAAAATTACTTACTTATCATTAATTACCGTCGTTATGTAATTACCATTACTGTCATCGTCAAAACACACGCGCGAAGAATGAACGTTGAATGTGTTCTATGAGTCATTTATTTTTAAAGTTTGATTAGCTTACACTTGATTACTTCTCACGCTTTTTTTTTACTTCAAACTTGTCTAGCATTTGACCGCGCTCTCACCTGATGGGAAGTGACGATGCGATCGAAGATGTTCCTATGTACCTATTCACTCTTCTCATGAACATATTTCCCGGGTCATATTTCGCCGGAAACACAGACGCTGGCAAGGCATTCCATTCCTTAGCCGTTCTAATTAAGAACGTTGAGTCAAATCGCTTGGTACGAATGGGTGGTATTTCGACCACGAAAGGATGGCGCTTAGCCGAGCGTCTAGTAGTCCGGTAGTGGAATGGTGATGGGAGAATGAGATCATGCAGTTCTTGAGCGCATTCACCGTGGTGTAATCTGTAGAAGACCGACAGACTTGCCACCTTACGTCACGTGATTGTAAATGACGTTGCGGTCAAAATTTAACACGCTTGAATAGATGATACCTGTTCAAATCTATAGCTGTACAATTGAAAATTATATTTTCTTTTCTAAAATAGAATTTAGAGTGTTCAAATGTTGAAGACTAGAAGATTCTATTATTGCGAAAACACGGTTGTCTTTTATCATGCCTGTGGTCAGCAGAGGTACAGATGAATCAGCTGAATTGATGTATTATCAGTAATTGCCAGTTATTCTGCAGCCAAGCAGTAGTGCGCAAGCACTACTGTGTTCCGGTTTGAAGGGCACTGTAGCTAGTAAAATTACTGGGCAATTGAGACTTTATGATCTGATCTCACAGTCGAGTAATCTTATTACCAGACTGTGCTGATGTCTCAGGATGATGTGCGCAGTACAGTGTTGCTCGAAACTCTATTTTGGGGTTCCGATTGACACTGTTCTGTTATGGGCAGCCGTGGCGCTTAACATCAGGTGAACGGCTAGATCGTCAAATCATTCAGTAACATAAAAAAAAAAAAATGAGGCAGTGTTTGTTTTGAGAAGAAAGTAACAATACTAATGTAACTCCTTTTTTTTTTTTTTTTTTTTTGACGGGGGGAAATGCCCTCGCACTTCCCTGCCACCACGGGGGTGGTGGCAGGGAAGTGGGACTCGAACCCACTAAAACCCCCCCGTGATCCAACCGCCGCCGGGATGGGGCGAGATGGAGACGCACTGCATTAACCATCTCGCCCCGGCGGTAGGCCCTTCCGGGCCTCTGCGCCAGTGGGTGGGCAACCTTTCACCTCAGTTGCCCACCAGACGTGTGGGGCCATGTAAGTGCAGCGGAGAGTCCCCCGACTCTCCGCCACTGGCCCCACTACGGGGGATGGATAAAGCGCTCAATGAAGCGCCTCCTCCGTCTCCCCACCCGTCTGCGCCGGAGGGGGTCAGAGTTGGTATTATCCTCCCTGACCCGCTCCGCGGCCTCCTTCTGCGTCATCACCCTCTCGCAGAAGGAGACCGTGGCCTGCCACGCACTCTCGCTGCCGAGCATGGCTTTCACCACGCTCGGCAACGAGAGGTCCCGGCCAACGACCGCTGAAAGTGTGCGCCGCTCGGAGTCCCAAGCAGCACTAATGTAACTCCTGACGTACGATTCTTAACCGTACTCATACCTACAACCAAACGCTCGACCTAGCATCGATTTCTAGATCGATTTAGCAACTTTAGTCATTTATTTATTTGCCAATAAGTAAATAAAAATCTTATGCTAGTGGCTTATATTAGGTATAGTTTTCAACTAAATATCATATTTTTAAAAGGAAACATATTAAAAAAAAATCAGTTGGTAACTATTTAAACATAGGTAGGTAAGTTACAAACATAAGATATCTAAGCACTTTAGCATCCGTACTAGGTTATCTTGTGTTACGTTTGCAAGCTTCCGAAACTTTTTCAGTAACAATTTTATAACTGAGTAGTAATAAAAACTAACTAACATCAAAATTATTTATATAACCAAATTATTCATAGGAAGTAGGGAGTGATGACGGAACTTTGATTGCAAGGTAACTAGAGAAGTTTCAATCCTAATTTAAAAAAGAAAAAATCATAAACGAAAGGCGTGTTTGTACAGCCACAAACGGCTTTCATTAAAAAAATATTGCCCGATTCTGTGACCAACGTAATAACCATGGTTTCAAACATCAATACACCCATTAATTTGCTATTGTAATCTAAAGTGCTTAACAAAAGACTGATCGATTAATCAGGGCTAGGGGCGGTGGTGACGTCATTTGCATCCGCATCCGAGTATGCCAAGTCGATTAAAATGCCTTGACAAAGGACAACCCTCTGGATTTGCATGTTTATTGTATGCATTGCCATTATTCATAAAATAACTCTTGAATAAAATAAAATTGACAGCCTCTGTGGTGTGGTGGTTGAGCAGGTCGGCTCATAGCCGGGAGGCGACGGGTTCGATTCCCGCGGCAGGACAAGTATTTGTGCACAGAATTAAAAAAGCGCAAATACTTGTTCTGGGTCTGGGTGTTGTGGGACCATGGTCCTCGTAGTTCCTGGGTCCCGAGACATAAGGAATCCTAGTTAGGGTCCAGGATCTATGAATGTGATCGTTGGGCGTTATTATTATGACGAAGCTGTGAATATAAGAAGATAGGATACAACTTTGCAGCGAGCGCTTTTCTTTCGATATATCGAGAAGAATGCTGCGGTCCATTCCCTGGATATTTCCTTATAGATAATGCTGCCCTAGCCGGCAGTCTAAAACATCGTAAAACGTACTTCATATTTAATAGAAGCTTAATCCAAGCAGTAAATTTTATTAGGCTGGTATCACAGGAATATAAATAACTAGGTTTTTCTGTCGACTCTACATAACCCAGAAACGAAAATATTTTTTGTAATAATACTATATTAATAGTGGTTGGTTATGGTTTATTAATAAGCATTTTAAAAATGATATTTTTGCACCCTTACACTTCAATTTACTCCATTGTATTTTTATATATTTATGAATGATGTGACAAGCTAGCCGTTTCCCTGATGTTAACAAACTCTAAAATATAAAGTTTCGCGACCCTGCGCTGCGCACGTCACCCTGAGACATTATGTCTAGTAAAAAAGATTTCTAGTAATTTTTCTAATTATAGTAATGCCCTTCAAACCGGAACACAGTAGTGCTTGAACGCTACTGCTTTGGCAGCAAAATATTTCGCATTCATTACATGCTTAAAATATCGATACAACCAAATTTGGTTTGTTTTTCGTGTTCTATTCCTCCATTTTACAATAAGCTACAATACAAGCCTACCATCTTTATTCTTTGAAAAGCTGTTAATTCGGTCATCTTTCTAACTCCAATCAATTATTTCCAGATACATTTTCCTGGCGATCTACACGGCGGAGATGATAATTAAGTGCATAGCGAAAGGCTTCATCCTAAACAAGTATACTTACCTGCGGAACCCGTGGAACTGGCTCGACTTCGTGGTCATCACTTCAGGTTACGCGACCATTGGCATGGAGGTCGGGAACCTGGCCGGCCTGAGGACCTTTAGGGTCTTGAGAGCGCTGAAGACTGTTTCTATAATGCCAGGTGAGATATATATTTTAAGCGACTTCAAAGAGAAAGTTCTCAATTTGGTTGTACTTTTTTATGTTTGTTATCTGATACCGCCATCATTCATAAACCGATATGGATTTTTTTTATCATAAAATATTTAACAAAATCAGTAGATTGGTTTATAAATCAAAATAACTGGAAAAGTTGTATTATAAAGTCATCCCGACCCATCATACCAATCCATTTTACATCAACGATCTGCTAAGTTATAAAGTAGTTAACTATTTTGTTGTATACATGTTTACATAATAATAATAATGACCAATGATCACGCACATAGATCCTGGACTCTAACTAGGATTCCCTGTGTCTAGGAATCCAGGAACTACGAGGGCCATGGTCCCACAGCACCCAGAGTCCGAACAAGTATTTGCGCTTTTTTTTCTGTGCACAAATACTTGTCCTGCCACGGGAATCGAACCCGCCGCATCTGGGTTACGAGTCCACCTGCTCAACCACCATACCACAGAGGCTGTCACATACGACATAAGCACAAAAAATCATTACACATCTTATAAGGTTATGTTAGCCTAGTACTTTATTTAGTAAAACAGCTTAATGCAAAGCTTATTTATTTAACCCAAATTATCCTACAGATCAATAATCATACCTACCTTAGATTTTAATAATATTGAGCATATTTTGAATGTTAAACGTACTTTACTCAAATGATTTTGGCTTGTCCAAGGTTTTTTAGAAGCTATCGGAACGGGCCGCTAGTTCCTATAGCAGAGCATCGCAATTCAACCCCATCAACTTCAATTAAAGGTCTTTGGCCCGTCAAACGGGTTTAATACCATCCGTAAAGGTATCATGCATTAAGGCTCATTATTCCATGTCCTAATAAAGTCGCTTCAAGATACTCTTGTATACCTTGGATGTAGCAAATTACACATTATTCGGATCTTATCTGATACCCCTCGGATTTGCCGACGTCGTCACGTAGGTACACTTACATTGATGATCCTTTTAGTCTTATACGACATCCGGGTTTTTATGACTGCAGACGCAGTATAAATGATAGTATAGAAGCCGTAAGGAAAAATAGTGTAGGAGCGATGGTGCTAAATTTCATACATTTTCCGAATTTCGTAATGACAACACTGCTATTGGTTTAGAAATCATAATTAAAAGATTTTTTATTCCTATTGCAAAGTTTTATCATACTTCTCGACGACTTCATTTATTTATTTGCGAGCTTCTGCCCGCAGCTTCGCCCGCGACGTGGCCTATGGGAAAATAATTCAACCACCCATTTCACCCTCTTAAGGGTGGAATTTCGAAAAATCCTTTCTTAGCAAATGCCTACGACATAACATCTACCTGCATGCAAAATTTCAGCCCGATCCGTCCAGTGGTTTGGGCTGTGCGTTGATAGATCACTATATATGTCAGTCAGTCAGTCACCTTTGAGTTATATATATTTAGATTTACACAGAATTTGCCCTATTTACATAAGCATTAGAACAGCAATCACCATACAAACCGTTTAAAAATGAAGATATGAAGGTGTAAAACAGTATCTTACCTATAATAACAATATTTTTTCTTCCACCAGTAAAGCAAATTCAAAGTTTAAATAGGTACTTAACGTTGCCATGTTATGGTCTCCAGGGAACCCTCATGAATGCTTAATCACCATAACGCCCTTTCGATAACATACGACCATTCGAAAAGATGTTTGAAAAAGGATGGAAACTCGAATAATCAATTCTGTTTAATTGTTACTTTATGTAATAAAAAAGTTACAATGAATTCCTAATAAATAAAAGTGAATCGTTTATGTTGTATCGTGAGTGTGATATTTGTGTTTGTTTTGTATGACTTTTTTTTTTTGTTTGACATGATGCTGGCAAAAATATGGAAACAATTACCATAATTTTTTTTTTAAATTATGACTTTCAAGGAAAACTGTGGAACTGATTTACTTGAATGAAATTTCGCACACATATGTGCTTACACTATCTAAAATAAAATAAAAATCCTGTATAATTAGAAGTGAAAACATATTCAAAACTAATAAATTGTAGATAACTACGGAGCGCATCTAGTGATAATATAATTGAGGTTACAGTAAAAATTCAGCGTTATTAAGTTTCTCGTTTAATCTATGTTCGTATTTGCGTGGGTTTCAACCATCCCCTCTGGTAATGTACGAGCTCAATGCATCAAGTAATGACTTACAAACTTTTATCCAGGTTTCTAGGAATGCAGCGAGCACTATTAAAACGTCTCTCGTTTAATGTACGTTAAAAACCTACACGTTTACCACAGATTTAAAACAAAATTAAAATGTACGTGTGGCGTGTCAATGACGACTTGGATTTATAATCTCGTCTTTTATTAGGCTGCTAATGACTGCCAAATGTGGAGATTACGACCCACAGACATGAAGAATACGAATCCAGGATGATTGAAACATGTAATAATTTAAAAAAAACTTTAAAGCTTTAAAAAGGCTTTGCACTAGGTTTATATGATCTACCTGCCAAATGTCTTAAACCACTTGATGTAATAACTTGATACCTATTTAGATAATTTTTCCTTTTTCAACATGGGGTGCACACCGATGCATAAAAGATTTTTTTTTAATTCGAATTTTCAAATAAATATTTTTAGTCAGGAATCAATGAGATTAACGATTATATATAAATAAATAAAAACACGGGTAAAACTTCAATCTGAATATAGTTAAAAAAAAAATTTATCATAATATAATTATTTGTTTATGAACAATACAGTAGATGTACCAAAAGTAAATGCAATGAGTAGGATATATTTAGATAAACATCATACATACATTTCATTGCTATTGTTCTAAATACCTACATACATAGACCGAATGCTAGGCAGGGAAAACTTTCACGTCCCTTTTATTCCATCCCCTGCATTCAACGCTGAATAAAAGACATAAAAAACTGTGACGGTAACAAAAAATGGCACCCAATGCTCGCGCTTTTGTCAAAAATCCATCGAAAAACGTCATAATTTTTTTCCAGGCTTGAAAACGATTATAAACGCGCTGCTGCATTCGTTCAAGCAGCTGGCGGAGGTCATGACTTTGACCATTTTCTGCCTGATGGTGTTCGCGCTGTTCGCCCTACAAGTCTACATGGGGGAGCTGCGGAACAAATGCGTGAGGAACCTCGTCATGACCGAGGGGGAAAACTTCACAGAGGACTTGTGGTTTGCGTAAGTAAAGTATAAAAATGAGCGCGTTTTAGCGTTTGATCCCACAGCGCACAGCAGTAAAATTGTAGCCGACTCAGCCGACGAATAAATCTTTAAAAGGCACAATGCCAGTGCAAAATGAGAACACTGCAACGATGGCCTACTTCTCTATATTTTTTTCTACTTTTAGTTTTGAAAGACTTTTTGTCTGATCAACATTTTAGCTTACCGTTTCTTGTACTGATGAATAGCTGTTATGTATAAAAATTAATCTTAAATTGAACATTATTCTGTCTGATTGGTTACGGTCCAAAGAAATTTATAGCAAACACTTCACACACACGCGTAATGTGTGTAACATTACACATTTATTTTAAACAGTTTTTTTATGCTTCTTTACCACATACTCCCGGGTCCGTGCTCTTTTTTAATATTCTACTTACATATTGTTAGTTGTTATTATTATTATTTATTAACGAAATACAGGAAAATCCCTTCTGTACAGTTAAGTTAAGGGATTTTAGACTGTTAAGTTCTTAAAATAGGGTCACTATAGAATATTACAACTACAACGTTACTCACATTATTATTAATGTGCCTCCGAGCTTAAAACGAATAAAAGTTATAATCATAGAGCTTCTATGCCTGACCTCTCACTTTTTTCATTTGATTGCGTTTGCCTCGCTTCGCAATCCCATGAAAATATATACTTCGGCAGGTACTAGCTTCATACGCAATCTTCAGTAATTAGTCAATTACTCCTCAGATTTCAAATAGCGAATCTGTAAAAAACTGATGTTAGCTACGACAACGCTATAATATTGGGACCACTTAAAATATCTTCCTACGACTTTTTATTTATTGAAATATAATCAGTTTGTTTTTTCTAATTACTTATACTACTTATTTGAAATATAACCAAATATGTTTGACTTCCTATAATATTATATCATCACTATTAGAGCTGGCACATACTTCGCTCAGAAGCTAAGGTCCGTATTACAGAACGATGCTCAGTCATTGATCGGTGCTCAAGCAGAGATTTCATTCATAAAGTGATCAGTTAGTGAATGAAATCTCTGCTTGCGCATCGATCGATGACTGAGCATCGTTCTGTAATACGAACCTGTCTTCTAATTCAGCGAGGTAATGCTACCAGTATTCTGGGAACCTTACCATGCGATGGTGAGCTGAATAGCATATTTATTTTGTAAATAATCTTTTATTCGTTGCAACTTTTTATTTATGGAGTGCCTGTACATATTAATGTTTCTGTTGAATAAATTTATTACTATCATCACTAAATTATCCAATCCTAGATGGATAAATGATTCATCGAACTGGATGGTGGATGACGAGGACACGCCCATCATCTGCGGCAACCTGACGGGGGCCAGGCACTGCCCCCAAGAGTGGACGTGCCTCTGCGTGGGCCCCAACCCTAACCATGGGTACACTAACTTCGATAACTTCATGTGGTCCATGCTGACGACTTTCCAACTCATCACGCTGGACTATTGGGAGAACGTGTATAACATGGTAAGTTTAAAATCTATAGTTAGTATGGTTCATACTGCAGGTTGTGGTTTCGATTCCCACCCAGCACAAACATTTATGTGATGGACATCGATGTTTGTTCTGTGTCTGGGTGTTATATTGTATTCTATGTATGTATTCATAAACAAAAAGTATATAAGTATTCTACCAGTTATCCGGTTCCCATAGTACAAGCTTTGCTTAGTTTGGGGCTAGATGGCGCTGTGTGAAATGTCCACACATATTATTATTTATTTATTTTGGTAAATAACAATAGTTACCTGCTGACACTCGCGATGTCTGCCGCGGTTTGCGTTAGCTACCAGAAGTACGTATGAATAAATGACTATGACTATGTCCAAAACCTAGTACGGAGTTACAAAAATACTAAATAAAAAGCAGGTTTTAAAAAGTCAATAGTATATTATTCACGACAATCAGCAAAATTACATCAGCCGCCATTCGATGCGCACACTACACATCACAGACAATATCTCACACACCAATTAGAGTAGGTAGAGGATACCTATACACACAGACTATAAAACATAGATGTAGGAATATCAGCTAAAATATTACATTGCTCAATCTATACTCCTAATAAGAGTAATTAAGACTATAGATAGATGTGAGCATAGTGGCTATTTACCAAACGGTTTAAATCAAGGTTTGAATGTATGACCGAAATGCTAGTGACTTATTATGGTTCAATCGATACAGCTGTAGGTATAGATCGGACGGACAGACAGACAGACACCGAAGAGTTTGAAGCAAGTAATAAGGGTCCCGTTTTTACCCTTAAAGTATGGAAACCAAAAAAAAATTTGGAATTTTGTTTTTTTTTAAATTCCTTATTTATGGAAAAAAATTCTTACCAATAAAGCTACTAAGTTTGTTGTAAGTACAACTTTTATTATTTCATATCTTTAAATATATTTGTTTTAAAGTTATTTTATCGATATATCATTATTTAAATATCAATAGCCTTGTAAAGCACTAATTATTATGTATTCTGTGCCCACAAGTACCATTTACGTAAGCCACTTAGATGAAATTGCTAAATTAAGCAGACTGTGATACCAATTTCGCGATCCCATCGAAAATCTTTAAGGTTAAACTCAATCTGGCATCCAATCATACTTATCTTCTGTAACTTTCCCGAAAACCTTTGAACCCAAAAAAGTCCGAGCAGTCCTTTAAACGGATGAGTCTTTTGACACCTCAAGTCTCATCCAGGTGTCTAGGTATCATTTGAATAACAAATACCACCCGCTCTTCATTAGGGTCAACGTATGTTGGAAAATCCCGACCCTAATGATTGTGGCCTCTCGGCGAATTTGGCTCAGACTATAGAATAGTTATGGATGATGTGTGAAAACTAAGAAGTGAAGTATAATACCAACTTTTGCTGAATATAAAATTAAAACTTCAGTTTGAGTAATGAAGCAATAGAATTTTGTTAAATTTTAATGATTACAAGTAAAACGTTGTCGGTTTGTTTATGTATTAGCGTGATTTTCAAGCCAAAACTGCTAAACCGAATATTATTAAATTTAGCACACAGCTTACACTGTGAGATTTTTGTTTTTATAAAACATGATAGTTTTGTGTTTCTGTCTGTGGCACCGTAGCTCTCAAATATGAACTGGATTAATGATTATTTTTTGTTTGAAAGGTGACTTGTTTGAGAGTGCTCTTAACTTTGGTTCATAAAAATATTTTCAACCATTTGAAGCTCAGCTGTTTTTTTAATTAAAAGAGAACATATTTTAAAAAGTATTTTTTAAATTATGAGATTCCTCGGGAACTCGTGTAAATTTTAGGTGAAGCCACATGCATATGTAAGAGTTCGGCGTTGGTTTTGATTGCTGATCTAGAATGATCTGGGCGGAAACTTCGGATACTTTGATTTCAAATTATTTTTAGTGCTACTCAATTTAACCACTCTTAGATGATTCAGCCAGGATAGTTTGTCTGAGATTTTAGCTTCACTTCATATTACTGAGCGTTTCATCTAATTTATTCGTCTAGTCTAAGGGATTTTATTACAAAGGGTCTGGTGAAATGAACTTTGTGAACTCAGGGCCTGTACATAATGTAAAGACCGTTTGCTTGTGGTCCCTTAATTAATTCTACTTGTGGGAGCCCTTTAAGGCGACGAGAGAGCTTTTTGTAAGTATAAAATGTTTAAAGTGTTTGATGTCGGACGATGTGAAATTTAGGTTCTTATTGAACTGTATTGTTTTTTTTTGTTTTGGCTCCACACTTTTGTGTATTTAGCCAGTGTCAAGTAATTGATAATTTCTCAATTAATATTATACAGTGTCAAGTCAAGTCAAGGCACAGTCCAAGTCATCAAGTCAAGTCATAGTCTAGTCTAGTCTAGTCATACTCCTAGTAAAGCGGTGGCGACTTTACCAGAAGCTTCTATGTAGTTTTGGAAACAACGCGAAAAGAAACGTTTCACCATCATTATACCACTTTCCCACACTCATGCTTGTAATCCAGCACTTAACGAATGAAATGCCACTAATTTTATGCACTAACACTGAAAATAACACAAGTTTTGGAAAATAATACAATGCGGCGACGCGATCTTTTCGTTTTCCCGCCAAAACTCTAACTGTATTGTTTTAATTGAGATGTGTATGAAGTATGAAGGTTCTTTTCATTGACCTGATAGCTCAGTTGATGTTAGCTGCTTTCTGAACTGTTTATTTATGTTTGAAGAATTTATTTCTTATAAAAATTTACAAATACACTTACAGAGAAATTTAATTTTATATTAAAACTAAAAACCGGTGAGCTGCAGGTTATTTACAGTATACTTACTGTTTATAGTTTCAACTCTCATCGATTTTAATAATGAACATAGGTGTTCTGTGTCTACGTGTTATATTGTATTAAGTAGGCATTTTTTTATTTTATTTTTATTTATTTCTTGTCTAGCATTTGACCACGCTCTCACCTGATGGGAAGTGACGATGCGATCGAAGGTGTAGCATGCTAGCCAAGTAAATACCTATTCACTCTTCTCTTGAACACGCCCGGATAATATTTCGCCGGAAACACAGACGCTGGCAGGGCATTCCATTCCTTAGCCGTTCTAATTAAGAACGTTGAGTCAAATCGCATGGTACATACACACAATCGCTTACATTTTTACAAATAGCATAGTACTGAATATTATTTGACTGGCCCGATAGCTCAGTTGGTAGTGTCCCTGCCTTCTGAACTGCAGGTTGTGGGTTCGATTCCCACCCAGGACAAACATATGTGTGATGAGCATCGATGTTTGTTCTGTGTCTGGGTGTTTATATTCTATGTATGTATTTACAAAAAAAGTATATAAGTATTGTATCAGTTATCTGGATCCTTTAGGACAAGCTTTGCTTAGTTTGGGGCTAGATGGTGCTGTGTGAAATGTCCACACATATTTATATTTTTGATATTATTATTATATTATTATTTAGCGATTTTATTATACGTCGAGTAATTTAATAACGCATACTCTGTGAAAATTTTGGCCGACTGACTATTATGGTTGAAAAGATACAGTTATTTATAGGTTGGATAGACAGAGAACGAAAGCTAAGGCTTAAAAACGATCTATCAACAAACATAGAAAACGCGTTTTTCCATATACAAGTTTTTAAGCAAGTAAGCAAATATAACATTCCTTCCCCAATGAACTTGTACAACAGATTACTTAATAGTATACCTAGGTAACTCTTCACAAACATTTGAACTAACGCTTTTCTTGGTAAATAGCCCATGAAGTACTCTGAACAGATGCTTCCGAGGTGCCGTGTATACACGTTTTCGCCGGATTTCTGAGTTAGAAACACTGCTTAAATTGCACTTTAGCAATTCACTAGAAATAAACTGGTACTGACACTTCACTGGTATTAAAGGAAAAAAGCACATGTCACAAACTGCGAAGAAGTTGAAAAATGCGCCTTTTCGTGTTTTCTCTACAAGTAATGGCCGCAGAATTAATTTCGTAATTTGAATATTTCTTTAGTTATTATGCACATAAACTACATATTGAAATTATCAAATCAATCCTCTCGTAGCCTTTGTGGTGTGATTGAGCTGGTCGGCTCATAACTGAGAGGATGGGTTTGATTCCCGCAGCAGGACAAGTACTTGTGCCTAGAAAAAAAATAGCAAATACTTGTTCTGTGTCTGGGTGTTGTGAGACCATCATGCTTGTAGTTCCTGAGTCCCTGGATACAAGGAATCCTAGTTAGTGGCCAGGATCTATGTCAGATTTAGGCGTTATTATTATCATTATCTATGGTTAGTACTAATTAATGTCTGCATTAAAATATACTTGCAATAAAATTCTGTGATTAAATTACTTGTTTGTATGTAGTCTGTAATGTCTTGTCTGTCAAGTCTCAGATACAGCGATTCGTAAGCGTAGCACGTAGCCCCGTAGCACGTCGTAGCGCTACGCGGCTACGAAGCGGGGAAAATGTGGTAATGGCAGACGAATTATAACTATCGCTTGGAACTATTTTTGCAAAAGTTTATTGAATGGTGGATATTAAAAATACACGGGTTATACCCGGTTAACTACCATTTTCGGATTGTTTTCAACGACACGCGGTGACTACTTACCATCAAAAATCCCTGCAGGTGCTGTCATCGTGCGGGCCGATGTCAGTGTCATTCTTCACGGTGGTTGTGTTCTTCGGTTCGTTCTACCTCATCAACTTGATGCTGGCCGTCGTCGCGCTCAGCTACGAGGAGGAGTCACAGATTACGCAGGAAGTGAGTATTAGAATTACTTTAGTAAGTGGTAGGAATTTTCTGTAAAGTTTGTCTTGATAGGTACCACCGCTTTGCCAGTTATTCTACCGCCAAGCAGTAGTGTGTGTTCTGGTTTGAAAGGCACTGTTGCTAGTAAAATTAGTCGACAATGAGACTTTATGATCTGATCTCATTCTAGTAATCTTATTACTAGACTGTTGATGTTTCGGGATGACGTGGACAGTACAGTGTCACGCGGAACTTAACATTAGAGTTCCGACTGACACTGCAACTGATATGGGCGGCCGTGTTGTTTAACATCAGGTGAACGACCAGCACGTATCGTCATTCATTAACGTAAAAAAATATTTCATTTTTTTTATTTTCTTGCCACCAACCATGCCAGTTGAAGAACAAATAATCTGGTACCCAATAATTCTACTTCTAGAAACGCGTTTAATTTCATATTACTCAACTATTTATTTAGGTTTCTATTTCTTCTTTTATCTTTTTTATGTTAAGGAATGACGTGACGAGCTAACCGTTCATATGATGTTAAGCGATATCTACGGCTGCCCATATCAGTTGCAGTGTCACTCGAAACTCTAAAGTATTGAGTTTCGCATGTGACACTGCACTGAGCACTTCATCCCGAGAGATCAACACAATCTAGTAATAAGATTACTAGACTGTGAGATCAGGTCATAAAGTCTCATTTTCCCAGTAATTTCACTAGCTACAGTGCCCTTCAAACCGGAACACAGTAATGCTTGCACACTACTGCTTGGCGGCAGAATAACTGACAAAGCGGTGGTACCTACCTAGATGAACTTTGCAGAAAAGTCCTACCACCTACTAACTCAAAGATTTCGTTGGTCTTAATTCTTTATTATCTATATCAGCACCCAACTCTTAAGACCTCGTTCGCACTTTCAAACAACTAACTTGAGAGCTCCTCGCATGCCGTTAATGAGACATCTTGCAGCCGGAGCTAGTGCAGAAAGTTTGTTGAACTGTGTTGTCACCTTGTTTACATTGGGTTCCACAGTTTAAATAAAGTTTGCTCACGGTACTCTTTTTTTTTAATAAGGTGACCAAATGACGTTAGCTACGTAGGTACGTTCATTAGTAAAATTGGCGTCAACGCGGTTTAGCGAATGCTTGAAACGGATCGTATTTTTTTGTATTCATTATTTAATTACTAGCTGAGTAAAGTTAGCGTTAACGCGTTTTAGTGGAGGCTTCTAACGGGTCGCAATTTTTGTACGCTTCAATTATCTGATTACTATCTGACTTTACAAATGTTATCCTATCCATACAAAAATCTCATAGAAAAGACGTTAAGTTTTCGAATTTGCAAATAATACGGAAAACTTAGCCAATTTCTCTTTTACGTTAATATACGTTTATAAGATTGCAATTGTGAATTCAAAAACATATTGTTCCTCTAATGCGGTGTTTCAGTAAAAGGTTTTAACCGAACATTTTAAAACAAGATGTGACCAAAATGCATACGCATAGCATTTCATTTTTATTTACATATTTTACCCTAAAAGAAAAACATATATATCGATATAATAATAAAAGGTTGGAAAACTTGCTATCAACTATCCTGTGCTTACTAAACAGCAACTCTTGAAGGCCTATGTGGTGTAGTGGTTGAGCAGGTTGGCTCAGAACCCAGAGGCAGCGGGTACGATTTCTGCGGCAGAACAAGTATTTGTGCAAAGGAAAAAAAAGCGCAATCCCTTGTTCTGAGTCTGGGTGTTGTGGGACCATGGTCCTCGTAGTTCTGGGTTCCTAGACACAGGGAATTCTAGTCAGGGTTCAGGATCTATGTATGTGACCGTTGGGCATTATTATTATTATTACGCTTTCTCAACTTCACTATCATACTTATTCTTCTCCAGGAACGAAAAAAAGACCTGAACGAGCACCGCGATGATTCGACGTTCAGCTTCGACCCGACGTCACTGGCGGTGCGGACACTAGCCAAGGACTCTAAGAAGAGAATAGACGCCCGAAAAGGGCTGTTATTAGCCTCGTACTCAAGGAAAAGGACAAGGCGACGTAAACGGGGAAAGAGCGCGATACACCACGCTGCCGCTGTCGCCGCCGTCGCGGAGAGGTAGGTGAAACAATGTTATTTACTATGTTCTAAACAATATCTTTGTCTATAAACACTCCATCCACAGCGATATAGTTGGTGTCTCTATTTCGTAAAACATAATTTAATGAATATTTGTGGAAATTTACACAACGCCATCCAGTCCCAAACTAAGCAAAGCTTGTACTATGGAAACCAGAAAACTGATAGAATACTTTTTGTTTGTAAATACATAGATATAATAAAATTTAAATATAACACCCAGGCACAGAACAAACATCTATGTTCACAAAAATGCTTGTCCTGGGTTTGCAAGCAAATATAACATTCCTTCCCCAATGAACTTGTACAACATATTACTTAATAGTATACCTAGGTAACACTTCAGAAACATTTGAACTAACGCTTTTCTTGGTAATAGCCTATAAAGTACTCTGAACAGATGCTTCCGAAGTGCCGTGTACACAGATTTTCGTCGTTTTTCTTCGTTAGAAACACTTTAAACACTAAATTGCACTTAAGCAATTCACTGGAAATAAACTGGTACTTCACTGGTATTGAAGGAAAAAAGCACAAGTCACAAACTGCGCCAAGTTGAATGGGAAAGCTGGGTAGGAATCGAACCCACAACCTATAGTTCAGAAGGCAGAGCTACTACCAACTGAGCTATCACGGTTTCACCCGCGGATAAAAAGGTTTTTAAATATTTGCTCATCCTACGGGAAAATTTCACTTTTCCGGGATAAAATGTAGCCTATATGTTAATCCAATGTATAAGCTATCTTGGTACCGAATCTCATCCAAATTCATTCAGCCGTTTGATCGTGAAGGAGTAACAAACATACACACATACACACAAACACACATACAAACTTTCGCCTTTATAATATTATTGTGATTTATCTTATTCATTTACTAAGTTCTTAACTTAAAATAAAATATAGAAAAGGAATTTTTATTTTGACCAAGAGTGATCATAATGGGTTAGTAGTTCTTAGTCTGTATTAGTAAACAATTAAAATATATATTATTAATAAAAACTTGAACTCAATTTATTATAGCTTAATTTTGCATGTTCCTTACTATGTGCATGTGAAGTTTGATGCGAGTTCGTACCGATATATACTACATATATATATATACGATATGTATAATCATAATGAAATGAAATGAAATGAAATAGTTTGAAATGAAATGAAATGAAATGAATTCGAAGACCTATTTAACGGTTCAGTGCGCTGTCTCCATTAATCAGCGGCTACTTAATCTATGGCTAACCATTGAAGAGATTTAATTTAATCTGTTGACCCTCAAAGGAAAGGGTTAGGGTAAATTAACCGTCTGTTTAATGAACCACTTCGATAAGCAGGGATAATGATTATACACTTATGCTAAACGTTTAAAAGGATGCTGTATTTTGCTGAGTGAGGGAAAAATTAAAATATTATGGGGCAATAAAAGGGTTAGCATGGTAACACCGTATTTAGATTTCTACTGATACCAAGTTTTGAGGCATTTGGTAAAAATGAATTTATTTGTTTCGTTCTCTTACAATTTTTCATATACTAATTACGCTTATTAAATTTAAATGACTTCTGCTCGTATGCACTAAAGTTTGAGAGCGCTTAAGTTCTCATTTATCTCTTTAGGACGTTACCCAAATGCGTTGCAGTAGCTACGAAATACGGATTAGTGTTTAAATTGCGCCCCATATTTTTATATTGCGTAGAACTTAATTGACAATTACGTAACTAGTTATTTTAGTCAGACTTTACACTTTCTAAGGCTGTGCCCGCCTGTACTAAAGTCTATTAAAATTAACAACTGCCACTTACCTAAGCAACACCTTCCCAGGGTTCTCATTTATGTTTATTAAATTCATGTCAACTGGGCTGATCGAATACTGAACGCTATAATTAGTTGCTTGTTGATCATCGGCTGTCTCAACCAAGAAGCGTATAGTATTTCGCATGTTCACTAGACACGAGTTTGACAAATGTACGAGAAACCGAGTGCTAGGGAGATTAGTGCCAACTTAGGAGCTGTCAAGTTTATCTGTACATATAAAATTCAAAGTCCTGACTAACTGACTGACTTATATAGCAACGCACAGCCTAAACGAGACTTGAAAGTTGGAGGGTGTGTTCTTTGTAAAGTTTAGGTATCCACTAAGAAAGAGTTTTTAGAAATTCCACCCCTTGAATTATCTATAAAAAAATCTTCGTTTCCTATAGGCCACGCAGGCAAAGCCGCGAGCTGAAGCTAGGATGTTTAATGCAGCTTTTTTCTGAAAGTAACATCTAAATTCTTAAAATTCCTACGATGTTTGAGTAAGTGGCTACTTATTTTTATTTCCGAAAATAAATATAATTTAATTACATTCATTTCATTTCATTTCAAATTTTCATACCTGAACATAGCATAGCGCCCGCACATGACGCTTCAACATGGTGAACAATTTTTCGCGACTGTTTATGCTTGATAGCGTATCTTGTAATATTATCATAGCCATAAGAATTTTCGTCGCACATTCCCTTACACTTCACACCTCGGCCCTTTGACACTGTTAACTGAATCGTGAAAGATAATAACGTGATCGGTCAACCGAGAATTAAATTAGGGAAGAGATTTATTTATTTTCTTGTACAACATTTAGGATAACAGAATGCCTTATCAGAATAGTAGGATTAGTATTCAATCTATTCAAACAAACCTATTTAATTATCAGCCTTTTTGCATACACTGCTGAGAATAAAGGCCTCACCCATCAGAGATTTGCCATACGCTTGAGAAGCGTCTTAATGCAGCGCATCATCATCATCAGCCTACACTAGTCCGCTGCTGGACATATGCCTCTCCCAAAGCACGACAATGAGCCCGGTCTTCGGCTCTACTCTTCCAGTTACTACCAGCTACCTTGCGTGTATCATCGCTCCATCTTGTCTATCAGCGTATAATTAGCGTAAATGCAAACCGAGGAGCTGGCTGCTTCCCATTCCCATTCTGTTCCCTTAGCCGGCTCTAACGGCAAGTGGGGTCCCGTGCCACACAGAATAGCAGCATTACTTACTTAATTACGTTTTGATCATGATAATGCAGCTGAAGTTTTCGCAATATAATGTTCTCGTTTTGACAGCTTAGAAAAACGAATGTATCTTAAGTCACAAGTTATTCTTCCCCGACTGGTCCAGCATAGTATTTTTTATATTTATGAATTAAGCCTATTATTAACATGAACATATATATAATACAGGAAGGACAATACAGTCAATAACAAAAATATACATAAACATAAGTACTTATTTCTAATTGTGCGTACACCACCGAGCAAACCAGCTTCCGCAAGCAGCACCCGTTCACGAGCTTGACGCATGTTCCAGCCATCGCCCTCCTCGACCATATTTGAGGGAAGAGGACGACTCGACACACGACGCCGCCGCAAGAAGAAGCTTTTTAGTGAGCGTGATTGCTCCGGGTGTACACACAATTTACAATTTAATTAAAATACCCTTATTACTATTTTATTCATACGAACGGGATAATTGACAGGCTCCTTTGAGCTCATCAATGATCCCGCTCGTACTTGCTTTTTTTTCCTTAGTCTACTTTTTCCTCCCGGCCCAGGGCTTCCATTACCGCCACGTTTCGATCTTTGATAGCCATTTGCAAGTTGTACTCGCAGATGGCCCCCGGTGATGCTTTTTTTTTATGTTAAGGAATGACGTGACGAGCTATCCGTTCGCCTGATGTTAAACGACACGGCAGCCCATATCAGCTGCAGTGTTACGCGGAACTCTAAAGTATAGAGGTTCGCGTGACACTGCACTGCGCACGTCATCCAGAGACATCAGCACAATCTAGTAATAAGATTACTAAACTGTGAGATCAGATCATAAAGTCTCATATTGCCCAGTAATTTCACTAACTACAGTGCCCTTCAAACCGGAACACAGCAGTGCTTGCGCACTACTGCTTGGCGGCAGAAGAAGCCTAGACGAACTTTGCAGTAAAGTCTACCACCTAGTAGTCATGCTCATCAGGTTTTCCACATTTTAGCTATTTTTAGTAAAGTATAATTTTAGTATTGTAAGCAATGCAAATATGTCTGAATAAAGGGCTTTATTATTATAATAATATTATTATTAACATACAAGTAAGCGACATGGAAAGCATGGACTGAAAATTGAGAATTATGAGTCCATAATGCTTAATGTGTCAAAAAATTCCTTCCAATAAAAAATGTCGTAATAATTCTTCAGCGTTAAAGCCTCAAGAAATCGTTTATTCCAACTACGCACGCGCCAGGCTATTGTAACCCATATCAAAGATGTTATTACCAAGGTGCCTACTCTAATTTACAGGAGCACGACATTTCGTGTTACGACTTTCTTCTTTTAGAGCAATCGTTGACTAGGATACCAAAGCGTGCAAAGCAAGACATCTAGGCAATAAAAATATTAAGATACACACGTTTTGATATCGATTTTATTCTTTGTTCTTTGATCCGCGTCTTCTGGTATATTTTCCGTAATATATTTTAATAGTAAATGGTTGCTAGGGATGAAAGTAACTTATTTAGTCCCGAGACGGGTTTTGGCCAATAACTTGACGTACTAAAAGTCCTTAGCCCGACGTAAACACTGTTCTTTTCATTACAGATACAAGGAAAGTAAAAATGAAAACTTATATTAGCTAAAGAATAAATGAGTGAATACAAATCTCTGCTATACGGAACTATTAAACAAAACTCTACAACTCGAAAAAACAAAAGAAAATTGGACTGCCGCTTTCCCGCCAATTTTTTTTTTTTATCGTTGCCGGCCATCTTTTCAGTCAGCATTTTTCATTTACATCATTTAAAAATGGTAAATATTACATTTCAATGTAAAACTGTAAGCTATTTTAAACTAATAGTTGAAAATAAATTATAATAAAGTCAGATATAAAATATATATTCTTTAATGAATACTCAACTTTAACTTTAATTAATACTTAACGTTATTTTAATTTTACATCGCTCTGTAATTGAGTGGCTGTAGAGAAAATTGGAACATGGTTCAAATGTGATGTTTTTAAATAATTTGACAGCTGTTAGTTGAAAACGATTCTCCTTAGGGCTGAAAAGTATTACTTTCAACCTGCTTCTCGGGCATCTTCAGACCTACTTTTCGAGTATGAGTAATTAAAAAAAATTCCTCCCTAAGATATTCCATCCGAAATCACACTCGAATAAATTGAATCTTCAGCCCACTACTTTAAGTCGAAAATTAAAACTCGTAATCCGTAGTAGACCCCCAGCAGTCATACACTCCACTAAAGAAGTGGTCAAGCGAATGATATCCGATCGTGCGAGGCGTTGACCGCGATATATCGGCGTGATATAATCGTGATCGACGATTTGATAGAGATGTTATAGTTTGATGACTTGGGTGATAAGCTTTATGTTCTAACGCTTTAGGGATTTAGTTTCGCTTATACCGCTTTAGGGTTGCGTACTCCCAGCTTGAGAATATGACTACGTTATCGGTCTGTCATAGAATAGAAATGAACCTGCCGGGCGACGCTGCAAAACAAAAGAGTGGAAATGAAAACTATTCATTACTGCCTTTCTTTTTTTTTATACTGCATTTCCACAGACATCTGGGTCCGTGCTTTTTGTTAGATTATTTTTTATATTTATTAATTAAGCCTATTATTAACATGAACATATATATAATACAGGGAGGACAATACAGCCAATATACTGCCTTTATCTGTATATTTTACTTTAACAGCTGAAAGTTTTCTTAAAATACATACAATAAATTAAATAAAAGTCAGTAAAATTAGTTTCCGTTAACGTTAGTTAGTAGTTAGTGGTACGTTACGTGGTACTATTATTTATTATTACGGTCGGGGGGTATATAAGCAGGAACTTAGGTTAGCTTACGCGTTGTAAAACCATAGGCAATTTTTAGGTAAAAAGTTTAAAAGCTCCATCGACTTAAAACTTAAAATAATTATAACTTAAATAAAAAAATTACTACTTAACAGTAAACAAAGAATTTTGCAGTTAATTCAATAGTTCCTGGCCTACATAGTTAATCAGGGTTCGTTTGCATCGTATGCAAATAAGGCCGATAATTCCATCTCCCGGATTTCACTGTTGATAGTTGCCGTCAATACCTCGCAACGAGAATTGATGAGTTCATTAATAGTACGTAATACTCTTTGAGTTCAGTATGCGGTGAATACTTCACTGGAACGGTAAGTGGTAATATCGCTTTTATGATATGTATCGTAAAGCTTTACGTCCGTGTTTTTTCGTATACTCTTAGCATAGGTATACATCCTGTCTCTTCCCGTGGGTTTTTTTTATGTTAAGGTATAACGTGACGAACTAACCGTTCGCCTGATGTTAAGCGACACGGCTGCCCATATCAGTTGCAGTGTTACTCGGAACTCTAAAGTATAAAGTTTCGCGTGACACTGCACTGCGCACGTCATCCTGAGACATCAACACAGTCTGGTAATAAGATTACTAGACTGTGAGATCAGGTCATAAAGTCTCATTTGCCCAGTAATTTCACTAGCTACAGTGCCCTTCAAACCGGAACACAGTAGTGCTTGCACACTACTGCTAGACGGCAGAATAACTGGCAAAGCGGTGGTACCTACCTAGACGAACTTTGCAGAAAAGTCCTACCACCACTACTACTACCACAGTATAGCATATGGTATGTATATAGTATGGGTATCGTAAGAGCCGGCTAAGGGAATATCCATGGAATGCATTCTCCTTGGTTTGCACTATAATCTACTACGACCACCAAGATTGCCATGGTAGTGATTATGACAACTGTTCTAAAATATACACTGATCAATACTTTAATCACAAAAAAAAAATCGGTGGACATTAAGTGACAGTACTTATTACTACTTGGTTACTTGGTAGGACTTTTCTACAAATTTCGTCGATGTTGGTACCACCGCTTTACCAGTTATTCTGCCGTCAAACAGTAGAGCGCAAGTACATCTGTGTTCCGGTTTGAAGGGCATTGTAGCTAGTGAAATTACTAGTCAAATGAGACTTTATGATCTGATCTCATAGGCGAGTATTCTTATTACCAGACTGTGCTGACGTTTCAGTATGATGTGCGCAGTGCAACATTATCTTTTAGAGTTCCGAGTTCTGTTCTGTTATGGGTGGCCGTGTCGCTTAACATCAGGTGAACGAAAACTTGTCAAATCATTCACTAACATAAAAAAAACAAAGCCGTCACTGTGTATAAAGAAATTAGATGATAAAATAAAAATAAATCTAGATATACGTGGCGCATTATACAAAACAGATACAAGAGATCGGTCTCGTACAGCATGTGTTAATATAAAGTCAACACATACGTCGAGTCATGGATATCGCGTGAACTGTTCAAACTGTCAGCTGTGATGTGAGTGCTGACGTTGAAACCAGCTCCACTTTATAACGGTTTAAACGAATATCAGCGAGGCGCTCACACAGCGATCGTTTTCAACGAATCTCGGCACTTCGTGACATGAGCTCAACGAGGATTTTATATAAGGGATGATAAGGCATAGAATAGACTAAACTAATATTTAGTAATAATAATAATAGTAATAATAAAATAACACGCAACGATCACATACATAGATCCTAGACCCTAACTAGGATTCCCTGTGTCTAGGGACCCAGGATCTACGAGGAACATGGTCCCACAACACCCAGACTCAGAACAAGTATTTGCGCTTTTTTTCTGTGCACAAATACTTGTCCTGTCGCGGGAATCGAACCCGCCGCCTCCGGGCTATGAGCCGACTTGCTCAACCACTACACCACAGAGACTAATCTATAGTTTTTTTGTTATGTTAAGGGATGACGTGAATAGCTAACCGTTCGCGTGATGTTAAGCGACACGGCTGCCAATATCAGTTGTAGTGTCACTCGGAACTCACTCTTACGTATAGAGCTTCGTGTGACACTGCACTGTGCACGTCATCCTGAGACAGCATAGTCTACTAGACTGTGAGATCAGGTCATAAAGTTAAAATTTCCCCAGTGATTTCACTAGCTACAGTGCCCTTCAAACCGGAACCGGCGGCTTGCACACAACTGCTTGGCGGCAGAATAGCTGGCAAAGCGGTGGTACCTACCAAGACCAACTTTGGAGAAAAGTCCTACCACCTATTATTATCCAGCAAAGCGTATATTTTATAAAAGTTACTCGTCAGAAGTTTTTAATTTGTTGATTAATTTATAAGTTTACAAAATTGTCTCCCTGACTAAGACCACGCTCCGTCGGCTGTCAACAGCCGGCTTGGATGATAAGCCGATTGTGAGTGTAAAATCAGTGAGTAGCAAACAATAAGCCGATATTAAGTGATTTATCGACTTTATCAGAATTAATTATTTAATTATTTTTTTTAATGTTGATGCATGACGTGAAAAGCTGTTCGCCTGATGTTAAGCGTCACGATCACTTTAAATATAATGAACTTTAAAATATATAGTTCTGCGTAATACTCCATTGCGCGACATTCTGAGACATCAGCACAGTCTATCAATAAGATAACTAGAATGTGACATCAGGTCATAGTCTCATTTGTCCATTAATTTTACTACACTGCTCTACAAATCGGAGCACAGCAGTGCTTGCACACTACTATCACATAAGTGTCAAAAATATTTTGAGTACCTACTTACCTATGTCCACTATAGATACTATTACTTTATAAAGAATTCTCGCCAAAATTCTGGTAAAATGACAATTTTTTGCAGAGTCGAGAATGCTACTGAGCAATTAATGACCATTGTTAGAAAATAATCTTCAAAAGCTTTTCAACACAGTCCAAGTAACTCGAAAATAAATCACTACAAAACCTGGCAGAGCACCAAAACATGGTTTATTCCAGTCAAAAAGACCAGTGAACTCAAATTAACGTAAAAGCCAAAGGTGAGAGAGCAAAGTTAGCAAACGAACTTAACTACGCTTGCTTGACTTCAAAAAGAAAAAAATAACATAAGTGCAAGAACGCGGAACAAAATAGATACTGTGCCGCGGACTTAATCTAGATGACGATACTTGTGTTCGAACGTGTCCGATAAAAGCAATGGTTGCCTTGTAACCACTCGGACAGACGTCCGCCCGCGCGCCCCACGTTGGGCGCCAGGGAAAAGATCGTCAGCTGCCGATAGTTCGGCGCTCGCGCATTGTATTTATTTTATCGTTTTTTTTTCATTAACTGTTCGATGTTCCTTGTGTTTTATTATAATGTTTACTTTTTAAATCTTGTTTCAAGCTCATTTACCTGCCTCCAGGACCCCTGAGAAGTGATGAATTTGTAATTTTTTTACACTTTTCAAAGCACTAATTAAATTAACAAAACAAAGTGGCAGCAACAATATAAATAATACAGTCAGAAAGCTAACAATATCTGAGCTGTAGGAAAGGATATAAGTGCCAAGCTAAGCTGCAGATTAGACGTCGTACAACCGAGTAGAAAATTATCTCGAATGAAACGCTACGGGGATTCTCGGTCATTCCGCCTGTAGAAAAATAAATACTTAGCCGTATTTCAAAGTTATCTGGAAGGGAGTGCCGAGTTATCTTAGACATGGTAAAATTATTCCGCACAATAAAGACGTAGTCCTTTGGGGTTGGACGACTTGAGATTTTAGTGGATAGAATTTTGTTTACAAAAATGACTGAAACACGCTGTCTGAAGATCTTTACAGATTGGAATTTTTTGATCGTATAGTGTCCACGTTTTATACCTACTTTATGCGAGAAATCCAATACATTTTTCATAACTTAATCTGTGTGGATTCTATAGGTACGATTAGTTTTCCTCGGTGAGTAGCTGAAGTTGTATAATTTATAGCCGACTTAACATTAAAAAATTCTCAACTTTATACCAAGTTCTAAAATTTAAAACAATTTATGAAAGCTCTGCGTGATTATCTTTTCTTCAGTTGGGAAGCTTTTCAGGTGATCAAAACAAAACCATTGTTAGGCAATGGCTTATTTTAATAAATCTGCTCACCAATTTGAAGTCGCGTTTTATTTAAGATTTATCTATCACATCTTTTCTAGGCCTCTATTATGGTGAAGACCTAGTTAGTGTCAAAGCTTTAGTCCAACACAAACACAATAAATAGGTTGGTATATACTTAGGTCACACTACAGCTTCGAATAACAAACTCGCCAGCGGAGCTCACTCAGCAAACGAGTTAGCGTTCATGTGTTTACTTTAAAGTAGCAAACAGAGACCAAAACTATCAAAACTAAGCGGAGCATTTTACGGGAAACTAAATTCTGTGTACTCTGCAATCAAGCTACGAAATGCGAACATAAATTAATTTTTTTTTTTTTTTTTTTTTTTTTACTTCAAACTTGTCTAGCATTTGACCACGCTCTCACCTGATGGGAAGTGACGATGCGATCGAAGGTGTAGCATGCTAGCCAAGTAAATACCTATTCACTCTTCTCTTGAACACGCCCGGGTCATATTTCGCCGGAAACACAGACGCTGGCAGGGCATTCCATTCCTTAGCTGTTCTAATTAAGAACGTTGAGTCAAATCGCTTGGTACGAATGGGTGGTATTTCGACCACAAAAGGATGGCGCTTAGCCGAGCGTCTAGTAGTCCGGTAGTGGAATGGTGATGGGAGAATTAGATCATGCAGTTCTTGAGCGCATTCACCGTGGTGTAATCGGTAAAAAACCGACAGACTTGCCACCTTACGTCGATGTGCAAGGCTCTGGAGCCTTTCACCAACCAAAGTGTCGTCGTCAATGAGCCTTTTGGCACGCCGTTCAATCGAGTCCAGAGCCTCAAGCTGGTACTTGGCAGACCCGTCCCACAAGTGGCAGCAGTACTCCATACACGATCGGACTTGTGCTTGATACAGATTTAGAAGCTGTCCAGGTGTGAAGTACCGCCTTACCTTGGACAATATGCCGAGTTTTTTTGAAGCTACTTTGGCTTTGGACTCGATGTAGGATCCAAAGTTTAGGTTTGACGTGAGATCAACACCCAAAAGGTCAAGATGGTTTCCTAAACTTACAGATACACCACGGAATGAAGGAGCCAGATGGAGTGGGCTCTTTTTAGCAGTGAATAAACACGCCTGTGTTTTTGCAGCATTGAACCTAACCAAGTTAGCATCGCCCCAATCGGACACGGCTTTCAAAGCCAGGTTCATGCGCTCAACCATAGCCTCTCTCTCAATCCGGACGTCGTCACCACTGGCTCGGGCACTGGATGTGTATCTTTCAACAACAGTACTATCATCTGCATACCCAAAGGTACCGGGCTTTAGCAAATCATTGATGTGGAGTAAGAATAGTGTTGCTGAAAGAACTGACCCCTGAGGTACACCAGCATTAATAGCTAATTGATCGGAAGAGCAGCCATCAAGAACTACTCTAAGCGATCGTTCCCTCAAAAAGTCTGATATCCAAGTGCACAAACCAGCAGGTAGTCCGTAAGATGGAAGCTTATTCAGAAGACCGTCGTGCCAGACCCGATCAAATGCCTTAGAGACATCTAGTGATATAGCAAGTGCCTCTCCATGCATCTCTAAGGCTTCGCTCAATATGTGAGTGGCATACGCGAGAAGATCCCCAGTGGACCGGTTTCGGCGAAATCCGTATTGCCGGTCACTGAGGAGATCATTGTCTTCAAGGTATGCCAAGAGCTTGTTGTTAATTATACGCTCCATACTCTTACAGAGAATGGAGGTAATTGAGATGGGTCGATAGTTGGCAGGATCAGCACGACTGCCCTTCTTAGGTACAGGTTGTACGTTGGCTAGCTTCCAACTCATAGGGACTATTCCGGTGTCTAGAGAGAGGCGAAATAGGCGTGTTAGAATGGGAGACAACTCGGGTGCACAGCTCTTAAGTACAATTGCAGGTATACCATCGGGACCACTGGCTTTGTTCACGTCTAGACTGCGTAATGTTTTTAGTACTTCCTTCTGACGTATGCGTATTTCCGGCATGAAAACACCGCACTGTGGAAGGCAGGGAGGTACCTCATTAGCAGTATCTAAACGCGAAGCTTCTGCAAAGAGAGTGGCAAACAAGTTTGCTTTTTCTTTTGCAGTGTGAGCCAGCGATCCGTCTGGTTTCAATAATGGAGGCAGTGAGGATCGACAGAAGTTCGCTTCAACCGATTTGGCTAGGGACCAAAAAGCCTTACTACCCGCTGGGTAGGAAGCAAGTTTAGTCCCTATTCGACCAATATGATTGAAACGAGCCTTCCTTAATTCCTTCTTACAGGCCTTGGCGGCAACGTTAAAGGCTTTCTTCTTAGCTCGAGTGTCCGAGGCCTTGCGTTTTCGAGCGTCAGCCCATGCCAGATATGCCGCATGCTTCTGCGCTTCAGCACGTGCACATTCGGCTCCAAACCATGGGCTGGCTTTGCTGGTCACGGGTTTATCGGAAAATGGAATAAAATATTCCATAGCCCGACATACTACCTCAGTAACCGCATTCGCGCAGACTGTCGGATCTCCAGAAGAAAAACACGTTTGCCGCCAAGGATATGAAGCGAAGAAATGTCGCATCTCGTCCCAGTCTGCTAAGTTGTATCTCCAGACACGCCGATTGCTCTTAGGGCTTGGGTCAGGCGGGGAGTATACTGAAACGGACTTGACCAGACAGTGATCGGAACTACCAATGGGTGAGGATACCGCCACAGAGTATCGGTCTGGTTCAGTCGTGAGCAGAAGGTCGAGGCAGTTAGCAGTGTGGCTATCAATATCAGGCACTCGCGTTGGCTCTTTAACAATCTGCGTTAAATTGAGCGCCAAAGCGAGCTTACGCGTCTCTCTCCCAGCGTGGTCCGTGATCCGGTGTGGGACTAACCACTCCTGGTGGTGAGCATTAAAGTCCCCCAGAACAACAAGCTGAGCCGAAGGATAGCGTTGCTGAGCCACATCTGCCGTTTCACTGAGATACTCCATTAGAAGAGTTGTCTCCCGGTCACCGCTATGTGATCTGTACACACCAGCATAGAGAATTTTCTCAATGCCGGTGTCCACAAGCACCCAAATCACCGAAAAGTGGGGATGTTCAAGGTTTCGGAGACGCAAACAGCAAATGTCATCACGGACGTAAACGCAGATACCAGCGCGTGGAAGGAAGCGGTTTTCCAAGATGAATCCTGGATAGTCCAGATATGCCGTGTCTGATGGACATCCTATTTGCGTCTCAGTCAAGAAGAGCAAGTGCGGTTTGTTGGTCTCCAGATGATGATGGACCGCTTGCAGATTTGAGTGCAGCCCACGAATATTTGTGAGGTGCACTTTAAGAGTGAGGACGTGCATCTGCCGTTTAAACTTGCTCAATTTATTTGACTTTTTCATAGTTGGGTGAGTTAGGTAGACAAGTAGGAAGTGGACGAGATATTGGGATGCTAACCCTCAGTAATAAAGAAGCTCCTACGCCAATGGAGAACTTGCGCGGAGACTGCGGGGACGCCCGAACCCCCCTGAAATTGCCCACAAGTTCCTCACTTCCAGTCGCCAACTGGCCCTGTGGACAACCTCAGGATTTTACACAAGCGGTGGGGCAGCCTTTCGTAGTTGGCTAGACTACTACTTGGGCCCCCTACAACTTGCGGTCGGCCAGCAGAGAGCACCGTGCTTCGGATCCCGCTACCCTCCGAAGCAAGGTCTCCGACGCGAAAGCATCTCCATCACCAATACCGGTCTGCATACCCAACACAACTGTCCACATCTACTCGTCAGAACGGCTTCATTAGACATCACGATGGAACACGACGAGTCGCTTGGCATCGTGGTTTTGTCTAATGGGTGGTAACTAAGCCGGCGGCTAAGGCCTTCCACCAGTTATTTGGTTGCTCTTTTGGCACCACCCAGGGGTCACGTGTAGGGAAACTAGGGTTAAAGCCTACGGACGCGAGCAAACATAAACCCCCATCAAATGATCTTGGCTCCTGATTAGTTATCAGATTTCATTCAATCAGAAGAATGTTACATTGTTAGCTCGGGCGTAATGAAAGGATCGTTTAGCCGAAAGTACTCTTGCTTTGTTGGAAGCCAGGTTTATAGACTCAATATCTTGATAGCATCAATGGACCAAGTTAAATTTACACGGGCGACTTTTGTAAATTTTCTTTTGATACCTGTCAAAAGAGCTATACGGAATGATTACCAACGATCTTTCAGAAGGTGAATACAGCCAGAGCAATTGCTAGTCAGCTGAATTTTTTCAACGCGACTAAAAAACAATACTAGAGATACGTTAAAGAAACAAAAGCACGTCGAAAGCGTTTATTTTATGTGACACGTCCCACGTCCATGACGGATTCCAATCTAGTAGTTCAACTAACGGGTCGTGTGAAATGAACGTTAAGTAAACTTCACAGACGCGACTCCCAGCTTAGGCGTTTTAAAGGATTTCTGAATAAACTTCATTCAGCTCGACTTGATCGAGAAACCAATTTGATGTAGCGTAATTGACGTTCAGTTCTCAAAGTTTTCTCTACCCGCAAACGTGGAAACTTTTGACGGGTGTCATATTTTTATCAAGATGTTTTGGGATTATACCTAGGTAGGTATTCCAAATTGTTTAGAAAAGTTTCTATTCTTTCTTCTATATTTATAACAAAACTGTGAATATGGAATTTAACTGTACCTTCGCTACAATAAATAATGCATTATATTAAGCCCCATTTGTTAAAATGACACATACAGACAAACCGAAAGCGGACGGAAATCGTTAGGTTGTCCGCTGCAAATTATGCGCTTAACCATATTTCCACTGTCCCGCACCTGTTTGACCTGATTCCGCGCCGCATCAACGCTTACAATTTACATGATAATGGTGTTTGCAAGCCGATTTAGCATAACAAGCGGATGAGACTTGCCCTCGTTAGGAACATGATGTTAAACGGTAATGGAAGAAGGTGCCAAATCGTAGAGCATGTGCTTATTATAATATTTGGCAACGTTTAGATGACCGTGTTCCACCTTAGACAACACCGTCACTTCCCATCAGTGAGATGATGTCATATATTAGGTCTTTACCTATGAAATTGCCGTTTAGTTTGAAAAAAGTTAAAGTATTTTTTTTTCGAACTTATTTATTACTTTTATTCAAAGTAATCACCCCTGCAATCAATGCATCTTTGCCAACGCTGTGGCAGTTTATGGATGCCCTTCTTGAAAAAATCAGCAGGACGGGAGACAACAAACTCTTCAAAGGCGTTTTGTACTGCCTCTCGGGAATTGAATTTTTTTCCCGCTAAAAAGTTGTCCGAATTTTGGAAAAAGTAATAGTCGGTAGGCGCAAGATCTGGTGAGTATGGCGGATGAGGGAGAGCTTCCAAACCCAACTCATGCAGCTTAGAGACGGTCTGTTGTGCAGTATGGGGTCGCGCGTTGTCGTGAAGTAGCAGTGGAGACGACCGATTGACCAAAGCTGGTTGCAGACGTGCGAGTTTCGCCATCATTGTGATCAGTTCTTCAATTTACACATCTGCAGTAATGCTCTCGCCGTTTTGTAAAAAGCTATGATGAATCACACCAGCACTAGACCACCAAACTGTGACCATCACCTTTCTAGGGGTCATTTTTCGTTTTGCACATTGCTTTGGTACCGAACCAGGATCTAACCAACATGCTAAGCGCTTTCGATTGTCAAAAAGAATCCATGTTTCGTTGCACGTAACAATTCGGTTCAAAATTCCTTCATTTCTGTGCCTGTTAAGCAGCGCAAGGCAAGTCTCGACGCATACGTTGCGCTGGCGATCGTTAAGTTCGTGGGGCACCCATCTATCAAGCTTTTTTATCTTGCCAATCTGTCGCAAATGGACCAATATTGTTTTGATGCTAACATCAAAAGCTGCTGCCAGCTCAGCTGTAGATTGAGATTCATCAGCTTCCACAATCGCCTTTAATTCATCATTGTTGACCAAAGTTTCCGGACGACCACGAGGTTCATTTTTCAAGTCAAAATTCCCAGAACGGAACCTAGCAAATCAATAACGGGTTGTACGTTCGTTTGTACAGTTCTCTCCGTAAACGTCGTTGATGTTACGTGCCGTTTGTGCCGCGTTGGTGCCACGACGGAACTCATATTCCATAATTACACGAAATTTCAAAGTATCCATTATGAGGAAAAATGTTGAAATGTAATGAAAATACAACGCTAATCAATAAACAAAAGACTTATATTGTAATTAGAATGTCATATTTTTAAAACAAAATTAATTTGAATTTAGAATTCATAGCCAATCAAAACTTTTTTTTGTTTGAAAAAGTCTGTACTGCAATACGGCAATTTCATAGGTAAAGACCTATTATAAATAAATATTTAAAATTACAACTATTACACGGCTAACACTCACGAGATACAGTCGAATAACTCGACCGGTGTTCGGGCAATATAGATGCCCATCCTCAAGGAGTACGCGCGGCGGCGGTGGCGGCTGCTTTCCATAATATTATAAATATTTAAATAAAATAAATAAATATTAGTTATAATATAATAAATACTTTATTTGTATATACTGAGTTTTGTATACATTTCAACTTTATTTGCCCAAAATATTTTTTCTGTTTTTTTTTTCTACTCATAATTTTCTATTTATTCTTATCTAACGCTGGTTTATGTTCGATAGTAGATTGATATATAAGGGGCTTTAAATACCCACGGCTCGGGAGTAAATAGAAAATCAAGTTTTCTCTACTTTTCACTACGATCGCGAAAAAATAAAATAATCCAATATAATATTATATACTTACCTAATTAAATTTACTGAACATTTAATGTTATTACAACATTATTTTTCGAGTCCTTATTAGATAGATAGATAGAGAACTCTTTATTGTTCCACCAATGAAATATAAAAATATCAAGAAAAACTTATAAACTAGTCTTACAATGGGCGGTCTTATCGCTGAAAGCGATATATCTTATTGTTCGTGACATTGAATATGTGCTCCAAAGGGTTGAACTTCTATATTTTTTTATGGATTTTAAAATACGTAAGAAAACCTTCTATAATATAAATAGTATAATACGTACTAAATATAAGTAGAATATAGTAAGTACGTAATTATCACAAACTAGATAGAGATACTACGTATGTAATTATAAAAAAAACTTTTGTGTTATTCTAATATGACAAAAAAACTCGTATAACAAAATATGTTTGTACATGTTTGCAAATGTATTTTATGTGGCATTAAAAAGACCGTGGGTGTTTAACGACAGCTCTGGTTCTGTCACAAATGTACTTCACGGTGCATTAACAAACACACGTAACGAGCATTCGGCTTTGAGCGGTATTTAGTGTGGGTGGAACTCATGTTGGCAAACGGAATACGGACGCTGTATGATAAAAAGAATTTGATAAACTGCATGTTGGAACTAAGTATAGAAGGTCCCATTAAAAGTAAAACTTCTATACGCACGCTTGACTTGGGGAGTAAGCTGGTAAATGTTGATGAAGTTGATAGTTGTTGGTTCACGTAGATCTCCATTGTCAAAATAATAAAGTTAAAAATTGCTTAAAATTTGTGTTTCATTAACATTAAACAAAGCAAAAACAAAGTTTGTATATCTTTTTTTTGCTTTGTTTTGGCCGATAGGTGGAGCTAAACTAAAGAAATTTTCAGTCGTGTGGTCTAAAACATATTCGCTTTTTTTGTTAATATTTAGTTTATTTTCGGGTAAAGCTGACTTATTTGTGGAAGTCAACCCATCAAGTTGAGGAGGGGTTGAGCACTATCTAACTAAAATGTCAGAGTGGAGAATCATTTTCTTTACAGAGATATTTAGGTTTCTTATCTTAATTGCCTTCCACCAATTTTCCGCTTCACAAATAGTCTTTAAAGGTTGCTTTACAATAAACAATTTAAACCAATTTTAGAATAGAGTCGGTAAGCGAGCATTTGATTCTGATCCAAACCACCAGGATTTTATAGAGAGCGGGCAGATAGGATGATAATAATTTATACCGAAATTGTAATTTGAATGGAGTCACCTTGTTGATTATACCTATACACGGGTAATCAATTGAGACTGAAGTGTTGCCAGGTGTGTGCTGACTATGAACACCAAGGTTTAACGACACTAAACCGCCTATGAATACCGCAGGTGATCAAAAAGACCAATTATTTATCGCCATTGCCAGCTACAAACCACCAAACGCATATATCACACTAATATTATAAAGGCGAAAGTTTGTATGTGTGTATTCTTGTTACTCCTTCACGCTCAAACGGCTGAATGGATTTGGATAAATTTGGTACCTACATAGTTATACACCGGATTAACATATAGGCTACATTTTATCCCGTGGGATGAGTAAATAATTTAAATACTTTTTACCCGCGTGAAACCGCGGGGCGCAAGTAGTAGAATATATTAATATGCTGTTCCTTACAGTAAAATAACAAAATATGGTTATGTAATTATCCCACGTTACGTGTGATTTACACTAAGTGATACCTAATATTAACAGGCTTAATGACTCTTCTATCTTTACAGCTACCAGGAGTTCATATATAGTAAGGAGATATCGCATAATTATTTACAGGTCTCACTCGCGGTCTCGGTCGCGATCGGTGACCCCGAGCAACTCCCCGCCAGCGCTGCCACCCTCCGCACCACCGCCCCCGCCCCCACATACTTTGCATCCAGACAACGCATTAGGTACATAGATTACTTTACATACTAACTTACATAACTATAGCAAACTTGTGCATCATCAACATTGAATTTAGAGTTAAAAAATCGGTGTATCTACCTAACTTAGAGGTTTTTGATCTGTCTTCTTAGTTGGGCACTCTTGTCAACCTGATGGTTGCAATGATGGTTACATGGGGTTCTACTTTTCAAGGTTGACTGCTCTAGCGATGTGTCTACACTTTTGACAATTGATAGCATTACAAGAACACTATGGGGACTTCAGGAGGCGTCTGCATTATAGTGCGTCGATCGATAATAGTCGATGATCCAATGACCTTCAACAGATATATTTTAAAAAGTCACAAACTTCTCTTGTAAAAGCATTTAGTGACTCATTAAAAGATCAAGATAGAAGAAATCGTTTAGAGCATTCAAAGTACTTGATATTTATCAAACTGTTCAGTCACCCCAACTTTACCTTCGAATACAAAAGGTCAAATTACCTACAACTTTTTATTCAGCCTTCTTTCTGTCTTCTTGATATAGGGACCAAGTAATCTTGTCCCTTTTTACTTAGCCCTTATCCACCAGTACGAATACATCAGTAAGTATGTACACTTAATACCTTAGTATTAAAGTAGTATAAATATATCCTACTATATTTTTTTTATAGTTTGATAAACTTATGTTTTTTTCCATGGGCACCTTTTTGTATGCGTAATAAAAAAAAGAATGGTGAACCAAGGGCAATCACGGGGGGGCGAATATAGTTTACATATTTGACCACCACTTCACCTAATAATGGCGCAATCTTTTAACATTATAGAAATTGAATAAAAGGACCTAAAAATGCTTATATGTTCCTATCCTGAACCGCTAAGCTAAGCTAGTTCGGTCACAAATGAAAAACAAAAGAGAAATGCTTCTCGTCTCGCATGATTTTGTCACAGATTACTAAATACCTTATGATTTTGTTTCTCGTGTACCTAATATATTTATTAATGACTAAAGTAGATATTCTATAGAGCGCCGCGTAATCTTTTAGTTTACGAATTTATTTCAAATCTGACTGATTTTTAACCAAAACTTGGAACGGCAAAACGATATTTGAACAAGTGTTATCAGATATCCTACGATTGGATCTGGTTCATTTTTAGCTACTTTAACCAACTAATCTACTCCGTGAGACATAACTGACTTCAACGTACTAAGGTGCTATTACATCTGCAGGTCGAGGTGCATTAAGCGCGGCCGGCAGACAGCTCAGTGATCACAGCAACAACCGGGAGTCTTCTCTGGACGACTCCGGGGTGGTGGATGACCACGATGACGGAGAGCACACGTCTGACGACCAGGCGCCTCATCCACACTCACATTCACATTCACACTCACATCCGCATCCACGGCGAGCGCATCTACTACTACCGCCACCACCGCCTCCGCCCCATCCACCGACGCCTATGCCTCAAATACCACAAATACAACAGGTAAATAACGTAAACGCCCTTGTTTTAGTGTCAGCCACAAAGCTGCATTTCCTTTAGAGTGGAGTTTAATAATTGAGAGACCATAAAATGTAGTCGCTAAGGGGTACTATCTAAGTTGAGCATCTTCCTGCTGATAATGATGAACTGATCACAGTGTGAGAACTTTGTGTAAAAACAAAAAGAGAAGTCCAATAAGTAGTGGTTGAGCTTTTTTGCATTATTAATAAAGCCCATTATTAATGTTGCAAAAAACTTACTTAAATAAAATTGAACATAGATGGCATCAATCCTAATAGATTTAAAAATAACAATGCTTTTAACGCATGATGATAACTGAATTCATTTGTAGTCAAAACAGCCTAGCAAGCAAAACGTACCTATTGCCTATACCAGACAGAATTAATATGATAACAGCGTCTTCACAATTTGCTGTACTTCGTGTTGAAATAGAACACGGTACAGTTTCAGATTCAGGAACCACAGACGACAACACAGGAAAAGAAGCAAAAGCTAAAGGATAAGTGGAAAGGGAGGAAGGCAGATAAATCATTAAAATCTGAAACAGCCCCCGTCCACGAGAGATATCCTTTAAACCCTGACTATTTGAACCAAATCGTAGTGCTGGGTAAGTTTTAGCAACAAACTGCACTTTTTTTTCATAGAGTAATGCTATCAATTGAATTCGATTCGACTTAATTAATGGCATTACAAAGAATACTCCAGTTAATAAGCACGGCTTAAACACTGAAAAGCACGAAACAATTAACACTTAACTTAATGATACAAACACTTCAGAATGAACGCTTTGCATACACGAAGGCATTCCAGTATCTCAGAAAATGCAACATTTTGCATTTTAAACAGTTCGAAAATATATCAGTTTTCAACATTTTCGTAGTTTAGAAATATGTTTGGAAAAGTTATTGGCTAACTGCATGGTAACATTTAAATTATATTTGATTCAGAATAATCACAACTAGGACAGCATTGTGTTTAGGTCTGTTTACGATCTTTCAGTGCTTGCGAACTTGGCCGTTTTATATTTTCTAAATTAAATTATAATGTACAGTTTTCTTGCAGATTCTTATTTCTGAGTTACGTACTAGTTGATCAAGTTTGAATATATTTCTTCTAAAATCTGATTTTATAATTTGTATCAACTTTCGTTTGCGAACAGATATCTTCTTTGAGTGTCTGAATTATATAAGATTTCTCATAATTTTAGTATCAGATTGGTAAACCGTTTGATTCGGGGCATTTCATTTTTGCTGCTAACTCGGAGTCCTTACTCAAACGGAGCCATAAAATATATTGGTGGCTTGGAGAATATTACTATAAAACTTATGAAAGTTACGAAAACATTCAATAAGCTACCAACTTTGTAGATACTGCAATTACTTACATTTTGCAACTTATCAATTATTATAGGTACTGCAAACGCCGTAGAAGCAGCCATTTTGAAATTTGTTTTTGAAACTGTAGTCAAATTAAGATAAATGGTAGTTTCTAATGGCTGGTAACATTCACAAGTAGCTCACTACTCAATGAGGCAACACTTCATTGAGCATTTGGTACAACACTATTGCAATCTCGCTTCTACCCTCATTAATATCGTCAGGGGCGGACTGGCCATACAAGCGCGCGCCCGACCTCCCCCCCGCGGAGACGACGAAAATTAATGAGCTCAGTTTATTGGCAGCCACGCACAAAACTCATATGGGCAATTACGAGCAAAATTGCACTTACTTCACAGGTTAGTAAAACACAGACGCCAACGCTTCTACCCCCCCAGTCCACCCCTGTTCCCCCACAGGAAGACTGCAGGGTCACTTTGCGATTGGTTCACTCGCTGTCGTGTCTTCATCGCCGAGAGTCGCATTCAAGTCTTGAGACATTCTTATCTTACCTACTAACAAATTGCTTACATCACTTTTCTAATGTGACATTTTTCGAACTTTTATGCGATTCATATTTGGAAACATCAAAATTAACACAGTACGATTGGCCACAGAATTTCATTGACGGTAAAATGCACCGATTGAAACTCAATACATAATTGTATCAATTGGCATTTCAAAATTTACGACCACGCTGGTTTTCCTTGATTTTCAATGCAATTTTCCTGCATATATTAGTCCTGATATTCCGCTTTAAATTGCATGAGTTTTTGTACCTACTTTATGATAAGTAACAGTTATGACTTTTGCAAACGAAAGCTTTGCATCGATACAACTTTGAATACGCCTCACAACGCTTTTGCTGATCTATTTCTTCGATACTTTTTCTTCTAGATGTAATTTATTTGATTTTAAATATTCTACTAGACAAATATTTTAACAAAATTCTCAAATTTGATCGTAGATGAACTCGTCGATAGGAACTGCGAATGCTGTGTTACTTGCTGCATAGACTATGAAGGATGGCTTCAGTTCCAGAACTGTTTGTATGGAATCGTGAAAGATCCGCTGTTTGAGTTGTTTATAACAACATGCATTGTTCTCAATACACTGTTCCTTGCTTTAGAGCATCATGGAATGAGCGAGAACGTAAGATCAGCTTTAGATATAGGAAATAAGGTAATACAACTACTTCTATATACTCCATTCTATTGGTTTTTGCACAGACGATTTTAAAATTATTTATTTCCAGGTGTTCACGTCAATATTTACATTAGAATGTATAATGAAAGTGATGGCGATGAGTAAGGATTACTTCGCTTGCGGCTGGAACATATTCGACTTGATTATAGTTTCGGCCAGTCTTCTAGATCTTATATTCGAGCTCGTCGATGGCTTATCTGTGTTACGAGGCCTTCGTTTGGTAAGTCACTAAAGCATTTACATCAATAAGTTCGTTTATTTAAGTTTCTGCATCAATGTCATAGATGTCATGGTTTTTTTTCAATTGCTTTAACGCGAAGTTTGTTTTTCAAGTTTTCAAATTGTCTTTGTTAATTTCTTTCTAATGTTGTGCTTATTATTTCAGCTGCGAGTGTTAAAATTAGCTCAATCGTGGACTACAATGAAAGTGTTGTTGAGTATTATAATATCGACAATAGGTGCTCTTGGTAATTTGACGTTCGTGTTAGTGATAGTTATATACATATTTGCCGTTATTGGTATGCAGTTGTTCTCAAAATCGTACACACCGGATAAGTTTGAGCCGGACCCTGTACCCAGGTATACTTCTTCTTTTCTTTTCTTGGATTGCTTTTTAATCATATTACTTCTATTTTTTAAAGAAATATGTGCACTGGGTGTATTTTGTAATGCTTGTGTAATATTATATCTTTAAATATCTTGTTGAACCTTTGTTCGGTAAGTCTTTTGGGTTATCTTTTTCTAACAAATTTTCATAAAAAACTAAAGGTGGAATTTCAACGACTTCTTCCACTCGTTCATGATGATATTCCGGATACTCTGTGGCGAGTGGATCGAGCCATTGTGGGACTGCATGAGGGCGGAAGAGGAAGCCGGGGCGGAAAGCTGTTTCTTTATTTTCCTGCCCGCGCTTGTTATGGGAAACTTCATGGTGCTCAACCTCTTTCTTGCCCTATTGCTCAACAGCTTCAACAGCGAGGAACTTAAGAATAAAAAAGAGGTATCTTAATCTTTCATATTTTTACTAATATATTTGTAAAAATATTTTTGCATTTTAATGTGATTGCACATGTATCTCAATATTTTTAAACTGATTCTATTGTCATTAAGGCATTTTCTTACAGTTCTGGAGGTAATTTCTGTTGCATTGAATTTCTTAATGTTCACATTTTTGATTGGTCTGGTCACAGATGTGCAATATTTCACTGTGGTTAAAGTCCTATATTTACCTTAGTTTTATTACTACTGATTGTGTTATGTTACTATTACGTTATGCATACCTAACCGTTATTATGCTCTTTGCAACATATAGTTTATGACAGTTACTGCAGTAAACAGTACCTATATCATTATTTATTTCAGGAAGTTGGAGAGGATTCGAAAATAGCTAAAAGTTTCGATAGGCTACGTTCTATAGTAAGAAAAAAAGGTTTCCTTATATCGAGAAGCAAAGAGACTGAAAAAAAATCTAAGTTAGAAGAGCTAGTTAATGAATTTATGTCACAGCAACATGTCGTTAGTGAGAAAAAGGTGTCTATACCAAGCGAGCAGAGGTATTCGTCATCTATACAGGAAACTATATTGTTTCCACACGACAATATTTATAGCCATAGTTATCAAGAAGCATTAAATAGGTACGTAAAATGTACAAAGAAAAACAAATAAAACTGTCTTCAAACTTCATTAACTCAAAATAATACTTGCAGGCCAATATCGGTAGGATCAGACTTTGCTTACCCTCATCTATACCAAGCCGGTAACAACTTTAATCACGGCAGTCAAGAAACTTTAAAAGACGTGCGTGACTTGGCAACTGAACATAAAATCACTAGCATAAGAGAAGATTCAAAAGAAAACTTAGAAGATACTTCACCTTGTGAGCAAGTTGTTGCACAAAAATTACTTAACCAAATGTCATCTGGTTACCACACACAGCCTTCAGACTCCAGAGGTAAATTAACGCAATTCGAAACATATCAGCGATAAAACTATCTATATCAATATTTTTATCATGTTTCAGATGAATATGAACATTACGAAATGGCGCAGCTATCAAGTAGAACAACCCCAGAGAAATCAAGAAGGCCTGTCAACCTGGAACCACCAAACATTTTATGTAAGGATGGGAAACAGCCCGGCCAAGAAGAAATGAGGCATCCGTGGCAAACTTTAGTCTCATATGTAGATGAATTAACCGTAGGTGGGAGGAAAAACTCGAAGGGGCAGTACGCAGACGCGATGGGAAATTTTCCAGGATTTGGAAAACGAAAAGATCCAAAAGTACCGCAAGATTGTTTTCCGAAACAGTGCTACGATATGTATGTATTCAATTATAATGCAAAGATTAATCCAACCACTTTGTAATCCTGTTACATTTTTCAGGAGTTCATGTTGGGAGGCTTGTGTTCAAACAAAATTGGGTCAACGATGGACGTTCCTCAGAACTTATACCTTGCGCTATGTAGACACTCCAGCTTTCGAATGGTTCATCTTAGTCCTCATATTCGCATCAAGTATAACACTTTGCTTTGAAGACATTCATTTAGAAAAGAACAAACCCTTGAAGAAGATACTGTATTGGACTAATTTGGGGTTCTGCATGATCTTCATAATAGAAATGTTTCTAAAATGGATAGCGCTGGGCTTCTTCAGATACTTCACCAGTTTTTGGACGTTGCTTGATTTTACTATAGTTTTCGTAAGTATCATTCACAAATCCACAAACATTATTCGTACATTTGGGGGAGAATAATAGTTAAATTAAAATAATGATTTTTTCAGGTGTCCGTATTTAGTTTGTTAATAGAGGAGAATGAGAATTTAAAAGTGTTAAGATCTTTAAGGACTTTACGTGCTCTGAGACCGTTGCGTGCTATATCCCGATGGCAGGGTATGCGTATAGTAGTAAATGCACTAATGTACGCGATACCAAGTATCTTCAACGTGTTATTAGTTTGTTTAGTGTTTTGGTTGATTTTCTCTATAATGGGTGTCCAATTTTTCGGGGGCAAGTTCTACAAGTGCGTCGACGATGAAGGCGAATTGTTGCCATTAGAGGTAAGAGTATGAATACTTATTAATTTTATGCTGTAATACATCTTTCAATTTCGGCCTGCAAACTTAGGCATAATAAATAAATAATAAAGCAAGATATATAAACGTTCTGTAAAATATATTTCTTTGTCCCATTTAGAATACAGAAAGTCAAGTAACTGCTGAAATATCTACTCATTAATATTTTAAAAATCTGTTGAATAGTGTGATCAACGCCTATAGGAGATAAAAAGGCAATTTCGCTAATGTTTATTATGTTTTCAGATAGTAAACGACAAGTGGGAATGCTACTATAATAATTTCTCGTGGATAAACTCGAAGATTTCCTTCGACCACGTCGGTATAGCGTACCTAGCCTTGTTCCAAGTAGCCACTTTCGAAGGCTGGATGGAGGTGATGGCAGACGCAGTGGACGCAAGAGGAGTAGACTTGCAGCCAGCAAGAGAAGCGAACCTCTACGCTTACATTTATTTCGTTATTTTTATCGTGTGCGGCTCGTTCTTCACACTCAATCTATTTATAGGAGTAATTATAGATAATTTTAATATGCTCAAAAAGAAGGTAAGAAATGGTAGAATAAGCCTTTCAACGACAAAAGGTCAAAGTAATTTCAAAACTGAAAGTAGGCTAAAATACATGAGATTACGTTTTGAAAAGCTTTGATTCACTACATAATGATACATATATATTAAACATACGTAAAGCATTTCCTTTTGATTTCAGTATGAAGGCGGAGTATTAGAAATGTTCCTTACAGAAAGCCAAAAACATTACTATACAGCAATGAAGAAATTAGGAAGAAAAAAGCCTCAGAAAGTGATAAAGAGGCCACGTAATCAATTCCTCGCGATGTTCTATGACTTATCGAACTCGCGACGTTTCGAAATAGCCATATTCGTGCTCATATTTCTGAATATGCTTACGATGGGTATAGAACATTACGATCAACCGCATTCTATATTCTTTATTTTAGAAGTTAGTAATGCGTTCTTTACTACTGTATTTGGTTTAGGTAAGTTTCTTTCAATTCTGCTCTTGTAGTTTCTGTAAAACACATTTATCTATATTTTATTTTCATCACTTTCTGTGACAGACAAATCTCGTGAAATCGAATCGACGGTAATTTTTAGAATCATGTTTAACATAGTTTTATACAGAGCATCGTCTTTTATTTTACGTTATACTCAAATATGTTTATTTTTCTTCCTTTTTCAGAGGCAATAGTTAAAATAGTAGGTCTTAGATATCATTATTTCACGGTGCCGTGGAATGTTTTCGACTTCCTTTTAGTATTAGCGTCAATATTGGGCATAGTTATGGAGGATATAATGATAGATCTCCCCATTTCACCCACTCTGCTGCGAGTAGTCAGAGTATTCCGGATAGGGAGAATTTTAAGACTGATTAAAGTGAGTACCATATTTTCATGTATTTTTATATTAAGTATATACTGAGAAATGTTGACTTCTTAACAGTGGTTTGTTAAATATTTTAACTTAAAAATGTTGTATTGCGCCAAACAAATAAAAGTTGTAAATACTATAGATTAAACCATTAGATGTTGCGTCACACAAGAACCAGGTCCTCTAGCACGTACTGAACTTTCATCCCTTTGAGAAACTAAAAGCGTTTAAATGCGATTTTTGACCCCGATCCGAGCTTGAAGTGCCTGAAGCTTATTCCGCACACTGTCAGCGAAATTAGAAAGATAGCTTTAATTAACTGTTGTAATTGATTCCAGGCCGCCAAAGGCATTAGAAAGCTGCTATTTGCATTAGTGGTTTCCCTCCCGGCTCTGTTCAACATCGGCGCGTTACTTGCATTAATAACATTTATTTATGCCATCATCGGAATGTCGGTTTTTGGACATGTGAAAGAACAAGGCGCATTAGATGATATCGTCAACTTCCAGACCTTTGGCAGGAGTATGCAGCTGCTTTTTCGGTGAGTAAAGAACAGCTTCTGTTATTATCTATAATTATACCTATTGTATATATTGAATACTTTTTATGTGTGCGTTGAGTCCAAAATCACAAAAGGATGTTAACGTGAGTATTTATCTTGGTACTACTTTAGTCTGCTTCTATTTGATCTTCAGTTTTCTTTGTCACGTAAATATTCGCAGTCTTCGATAGACTACACTGATTTCGGGATCGCATTGAGTTAAATGGATCTGGAGTTTGAGTGCTCTGCGATTTACATTCTGCAGCAAATTATGTCACCAGATCTTCATTTCTAATTTGATTTCGTCCATGTTGAATACCATTTCAGACTCCTCAACAAACTCAATCAGTTTCCACAACCAACGTTACAACTTACATAAGTGAAGAGTTTAAGTCAACTCTCGACTTTACCTTTTTCTGATTCTGTGAATGTTAGTAGCTACTGTTCATCTAATTCTTACATTGTATTCCCAACTTTTCCAGGCTCATGACATCCGCCGGTTGGAATGATGTGTTGGAATCCCTAATGATTCAACCACCTGACTGCCAATTGGGTGACCATGGCCACACCAATGGCAACTGCGGAAGCCCACTGTTAGCCATCACCTATTTTACCTCCTTCATCATCATCAGCTATATGATTGTGATAAACATGTACATAGCTATTATTTTGGAGAACTTCAATCAAGCACATCAAGAAGAGGAGATTGGAATTGTGGAAGATGATCTTGAAATGTTTTATATTCGTTGGTCTAAGTAAGTATCAGTCGGTAGGATTTTATTTATTTCTTCGTGTAATCTTTACTTGATATCTTGTACATGATCTGATGCATCTCTTAATTTCTCAATTCATAATATTTCAGATATGATCCACACGCGACTCAATTCATCAGCTTCGCCCAGTTATCCGACTTCATTGCATCCCTGGACCCTCCTCTAGGCATCTCCAAGCCCAACACTGTTGCTCTCGTCAGCTTCAATCTACCCATAGCACGAGGCAACAAAATCCATTGTCTCGACATACTCCACGCTTTGGTCAAACATGTGTTAGGCCACGTGGAAGAGACCGATACTTTTAGGCAGCTTCAAGAACAAATGGATATAAAGTTCAAGAAGCAGTTCCCAACGAGGAAAGAGTTAGAGATCGTATCTTCAACTAGAATATGGAAGAGGGAGGATAAAGCGGCAAGAACTATACAGCGCTCTTTTAGAGAATATGTGAAGTAAGTTTTGCATTATTTTTTTAAGGATAATACATTGGTATTTAACTACGGTCTACGCAATATGAATTATTAAAGTAGGGTAAACTTTCCATTACAGCTTCTTTTATTTGCGTTGACCAAAACGGATTTTTCTTTTTTCTTTTTTTTTTTTCAAAAAAATCCTTTTACTTTTTAGGCGTAAGAACCGTAGTCCCTCAAACGAGGAGGAAAGTACAAAGTGGTCTCCGGGAGGCGGTTGGGGCGGCCGCCTCAGTGCGTTGCTCCACGTCCGGAGAGGCTCTCACGCGTCAAGTAGGAAGTCTTCCCGAGCTTCCGACGCATCAGACGTGAGCGAGCTAGGAGGAGCCTGGCTGAACCTTCCGCTGCTCTTGCTACCCGGAGCCACGGCTGGTGAACAGGTGATCATATCATGAGCTTCAATTAATTCTGTAGACGACAAACCCACGCACAATCACGAACTCACGCATGTTAAGTGGGCGCGCTGAACTGATTCACCCGGGTTAAATCAGTATACATTAGAGGGCAGAAAACGTCAATGATTCTTCAATTATACCTACACGAAATACTGATAAATGACTACAAATACAAACTTCTCTATATTGTTTCTTTTTCGTTGAAATTTTGCTTGCAAATCAGTTTTATGGATGTTTTCAACATAATATCTTAAAAGGTTTTTTGTAATTTTATTCTATCATTCAAAAACTCGCTAAATTTAGGCTGTAACTTAGTAACGCTTATAATTGTATTTTTGGAAACTATATTATTACATTTTCGACTTTGTTATAAAGGCTACTCTTTAGATTAGACAGAAGTCCTGAGTAATTTAAAAATAAGCATAATTTTCTTCTGTACTATTTTCATTGTAGTTTTGTGTGGTACGAACGAACAGCAAGCACAATGTAAGTTCATAGAGCAAGACTTTCACTGTGTGACGAATTCATTTTTAGCATATAACTCTAGTGATTTTATTTAAAATATCCTTCAACAATCGTCGACCTTCGTGCTACTGCGGGTGTGTGACGTCTACAAATATACGAAAAGAAAAGGTACATTAAGATGTTCACACCGTTTATGTACTGAGTATTTGGGACCATAATCCTGGTTGGCGGCATCAAATATTTTTGTGGCAAAATATACATGTCATATAAATTCATGATCATGACAGAAAAAGCCTATATATAATAAACATTACAAACATGTACCATAGCACTTCATTGCTGTTAACCACGAAACGCAAGAGAAGTCACATAGTTCTCACGTGCATGTAATCCTACCCTACGGATTACAGTGTAAATCTAGAGAGAACTTGGAGTCAACTGTATATATTATGATCATTAGGCTTTTATCATTTCCATGTGACTAATGAATGAGCAGGGGGCGAGCGGTACGGAGTCAGCTCCGCCTAGACGGAGGTCGGCGTACGGTTTGCCAATATTCCTTCGCCACCAGGATGCTATGGACGAGGAAGCCGGACCAAAACGCGCAGGTTCATATGTAATGTTATGCTTTTCGTGTCTTCTACTTATTAGCTAGATGGATGTTTGTGAAGGCACTAAGTGGTTAGAATTTTTATTCATTGATGATGTCATTGGTATTTTGTCAAAAATGTCTGCACTGTCATCTAGCAGTGTATATTGTGCCTCACTTCCTTAAAAATATTGTCTTGTTCATCAACATTCAAACTATTGTTATCTTCAAAGGTATATCATAAGAAATCCAAACTCCAACCCGCAATGAAGGTGCCCTCTATTCAGAAAAAATATGTGAAAAGTTTCCCAGAACATGAATAAAACAACCATTCTCTTTTTGCTGGTTCTAAGCCATCGCTCCTTCATAATTAAGTCATGGGGTTGCCTAGCCACTTAGTGCGAATTAATATACGTAGACAAAGATCCCAGTACGAACTTTTGATTGAAACTACTTCCTGCATTTTGTTTTAACATAAAATTGATTGCTTTTGGATGATTTTTAACATCTAAATGTTTTCAGTTTTTAGATGGCGTGTTTATCCAATTGGCATAACCCAAGGCATTTATATGATGCAAGAAATTTGTGAAGCTTGAGCATGTTTGCTTGTTGCAAATATTTCTGTTTATGTGGCTGTTGCCGGCATGCTTTGTGGTACCGATTACCCATTATGTTTATGTGTTTTTATTGTTTCCTTCACTTTTAATGCCTCTCAGGACTTCGTAAGTAAGATTTCAAACTTTCCACTGCACAGGGTGCTACTCATAAAGATAGCTTTCCTGCAGGAATAGAAACCCCATGTAGAAGGTTATGAAATTACAATTCGTGAACAATTAAGCCTTACACAAGAGCACTTAAGCACAATTTGTACAACCTTGCGCACATTACAATCAAATATGAAAGAACACCACAAATTTAGAACAGCTTAATCTACATTCACATTTATATGACAACCGCAACGCAAACACTGAAAGCCAATATTCTAGCACAAGTAGCAAATAATAAATTATTGATGATCAGGTAAATTCTGGACAGTAATAAAGCTTGAGTATTCGCAGTGTATAGAAGAAATATAATAAAAATTGGATAATGCAGCTCTTTTGTAAAATTGAGGCAACCACATTTGCAAGTAACAAAGTTATCAATATTAGTCCATGATGCACTTGACATCTAGGCGATAATCACATTCTAAAAGAGCCCCAACAATTATTTAGAGTAGTCTGGCAATCCGCAATGCTTGGGTCTGCATTTTCTTGACGTACCCACCGTGAATGTGAGGTTACAATTTCAGGTTCCCTTCGTATAACCTCGCGTCGGAATTCTGCGAGGCGCGCGACGACGCCCGCTCGCGCCAGCACTCCTTCCCCTCACGCGAACAACAGTGAAGTGAGCATTTTAGTGACGGAAGCGTCACCGGACGCCGCCCCTCCTCCCGCCGCAGCCCCCACCGTAGTCCGTGTGCTAGTCCACAGAGAGAGCGACGAACAACCCAGCTGATCCACGACTAACGAGCCTTACGAGGCTCCAGAGAACTAGCCGAGCATACCCGACCGTGGCCGAGTATTGCCGAGTGTTGTCGCGAGTGATTCATGAGTGCGTGTCAAAACGATCGATCTTTGTGTTCAATCGAGTGATTGATATCGATCGCAATTGTGATTTTAAATTAGTCGCGTTCAAGTTTATATGAATAAAAGATAAGTGAGGTGAATAGACAAATATGATGCAGCTGTTCGTATCGCATTAATGATTCCTAATAACCGACACGGTCTAATCGTTAGAACAGAACCTTACCTCCAGCTACGAACATGGACCTTGATTGCAACAGTTAGAAACACAAATTTGTATGGATTTGACAGTTTCAATGTACAATTTATGTGCATAGTTACAATGGAAATTTTCAAATTAGGTTTGAAATTAGTCCTGTTTGCATTGCAATCAAAGTTCCGTGATCTCCCCATAGGAATGCGTATCGAACACAATTCTGCTAATTTAAGCTAAGCTTGGCCTTGTTGATGTGTACAGCGGCGTCTACATCAGCCTGTATAAAGAAAACGCTATCATAATTCTTCAAGAAAATAAGTTTATAATGAAATCTCTTCAGTTTTCCCCTATACAGACTTTTATATGGGCATTAGTCTAATTTTCCACTTTGGAGCTGCAATTTCAATTAATTTTAAGGGGATATTGACGCTAAAAATTCTATATTTGGAGTTATACGAAAAAAATATACAGAGGTTTTTAAACTGGTTTAAATCTACTGTTTAAAGTATGGAATAATTCAAATTAATAAATTGTTTTATGGTATCGGAAACTTGCGAGGATTTGCATTTTGTCTATTCACTTCTCAAACTTATATATAAACATACGTAATAGTAAGACCTGGGACTTCCAAAATTGCAATACATTTTTACGATATTTCACAATTCAATAAGCTTAATATTTGAGGTCACTTCGAAAACACGCTGTTATTTAATTAATAGATTATACAATTCGTTTTAGCGTTATGCTTGGATAGTATGTAGGGTTTCATTCTTAGATCATGATTTAAAGCGAGAAAAATAGGGTTTTGTTGGACCCAAACGAGCTGCGTCAGCCAAAACCAGGTATTGGCTGGCCTTACAGCTCATTTGGTTGTTAGTAGATCTGGCTTTTGAGCTGTAGGTATACAGGTTGCAGGTATAACTCCCGCCCAGGACAAAAAATTGCATGATGAACAAGATTTTTGTTCTCCATCTCGGTGTTATATTGTACTAAAAGTGTGTACTTATTATGAAAATATTAGGAAACTACATTTGACTTGACTGCATATATACTCATTTTAATCAACTTATGGCGATTTTAACCCTCTATGTTAACGCTCGATGAGTTAATGTTGGCTCTGTTATACATACTTCTTCTCTTCCTTTAATGGCCTGCTATCGCTTTTAGGCGGTAATTCTGCCAATGTCAAGTAAGGAATTTTGTACGGTTATGTCATGTCAAAGTCTTATTTTGTCAGTCAAAGTGCCACAGTAAAATGGTGGATATTTTACTGAAGTCTCTAGGAAGACTTGAAGAGAAAACGAAAAGGCATGGTTTTAAAACTTGGAACCATTTGCCAACACTAGTGCACGTTCATGAAAACTTAACGGATAATAATCCACCCTTATTACACATTAAAATTAAATAATACACAAGAAATTGAAAAAAGTTCTCGGACTCTTTTCAACGACCTTCCTGTTATACATATATAAAAACATTTGTCTCATTCTCACGCGTGACACTTCTTGTCAGTGAGACACTGACAGATAATATTAGAGCCTAGATTATTTTATATATTATGAGATTAGTTTGAGAAATAAAGAATAATTATGATCTAAGATTTGAATGAGCAAGTTTTTATATTCAAAACAAATGTTTTTACATATTGTTTGAAGTAGGTAGATACGTTATTCGTGAGATATAGAAACGTTGTACATTTTGTTGGTGTAAATAGGTATTTGTTTTGTAAATGAGTATGACTGATAATGTATCAACAAGTCCTGAGCCATGGTCCGGAGTATACAAAAAACTGCATGTCTTTGAAAACTAAATAATAACAAGTTTTCAAATAAAGAATATATAACTGTTGTGGAAAAAAACACTGCTAGAAATAAGAATAATATCAGTCTATCTAAAATAAATAGATGTAAATTATAATTTAATACTACTTAAATAATTATTGCCACCACTTTCATTTTCTTCAAACCTTAACAAAATAATAAAATATCAAGGCTGTGACATATAAATTAATTACCGAAATAATAATAGTCAAAGAGACATCTATTTATTTTAGCTAGCAACACTCAAATTATAGAGTAAACCAAAAACAATAATAGTACCTCAATATCTAATTAGATCCTTCAATAATGTATTTATCTGTTTTATTAAAGGCTTATAGCTGATGCAGAAGCTTTAAAGTTTAAATAATATAATTTAAGAATAAATTTGCATTGTAAAATAATTAATTCCAACAATAGCATAGATTATATTAGATGAAAAATGTTGCCATTAAATTGTGATGAATTTTTTGATATGGCTAAACTGAATTTATCTAGTTGTTGATATTTTTCGTATGCAGGTAGTCTTAAAATTCTGTAGCAATTAATATTCTGGCATGAATTATGGATGCATAATAAGAATTAAATTATTTTACACAAAATTAACAGCTAACTATGTATTACTATACATTAAAAACATTTTTAAAGTCAAAATGAAAATTCATTGTAAAATTTTCACACTTATTTATTCCATAACTGTTTTATTTATAAATAGATTTTTATTTTTATAACTGATTTAAGTTGTGTTTGTTGAAAATTATTGTTAGCCCGTCCATGGATTTGTTATTTATTTTTAGCTTATTTAATAGGTACACATATTCTGTATGTATTCTTATGTTGGATTTGGCAACAATGCACAAAGTGCTTTTATGTTAATTTCCTTACTAGCTTTAACAATAACAATAATAAAAATAAAATCTCTATACTTAATATTAAATCGGTTTTGAGCTTAATTATCTGTAGTAATTAGCAGGCTTTATAAAAAAACACTAATAACAAAAAGTTTTTAAATTAACTAGGGGTACCTAAGCAGGTAGATTTTGAACCCCAATAAATTTTCAAGTTAGCAAGGACCAAAATATTGTCGATTATTTAAAAGAAATATTCTGGATTTTCTATACCTTGACCAAAAACCGTTTTAAATTCATTTGTAATGTAGTTTTTCGAAATCTATATTGAAACTTGAATTACTGTAGAATTTAGGAGCAGTAATACTTAAAGTTTTCTTATTCAATCACCTTGCTTTTAAGCAAAATTAACACTATGCTTTAAATCTTTTGATAATTCATTACCTTCCACATTCACCAAACATTTCTAATGCAGACCGCAATATTATAATATTGTTCAATAGAATAGACTATTCTAAAATTGTTCATGAATTTAATAATTGTAAATAAATGATGGATGCAATAATTTTATCTTAATTAATTCTATCTATAGTTAAAATCTCGAGGTTGTTAGCTTTTAATTTTAAACTATTGTATTATTTGTAATTATGTACGATGTACATGTAAAACTATTTTAGATAGTAAAATTGCTATATTGAGAACATATGTTGGGCTATGTTCCAAATATTAATGTTATATTTAAATTGTATGATATGTAAATAAAAAGTTTAAGTGAGTCCTGCAAAGTATGATTTTCTTCCGAGGTACAAAATATAAATAAAATTAACCATGTTGAAAACTATGATTAAACGAAAATATAGAAAATTTGCTTGTTTTCATTAAATGCCTTAAATCTTTATCTCTTAAAAAGCTTTAAATGAAAATTCATTAGATTTTTTATGTAAATCTACAGTAGAGGTTCAGATGCAATGAAAAACTTTTCATTTGCCAGGATGCTATATTACTCACAAAAAAATTAAATCCAACAAGAATTCTAGAATCTAGAAATAAAATAATAAAAACATACTAACATTTCTACTTGGTGGAGACCCTGGTACGGCGATTCCAATGGAAGTTGAGTCCGTAATTCTTTGGCTTGTACTCCTTCTCAGTCTTAGGGACATCTAAATACCACATCCATCCATTTTTCTCACAATGTTCAATGGCTTCCTCAGGAGATGAGAACTGGACTTTCATGTTGGACAGGGGATCTCCACTAGAAGTCCAGCCCATGAGTGGATTTTCCCAGCGCTGACGATTGTCAAATTCCATTTCCCAATGGTGGATGTTGTTAGTACCACTCTGCATGGCATTTTTAGGTGGCTGGTAGATGCGAACTTTGCGAGTTCTGATATGCTCCTCTGGTACTCCATTGATGGGTGTCAAATCAACCTGAAAAACGTAACATATATTAGGTGTGATTTTACAATCATGAGATTTTTTCTTTTCACCATATTTTTTATAATTTATTCAGCATTAGTGTGGTCTAAATAATACACTACTTCAAGGACAATACAAAACTAACAAAATAACAGCTATTACACTAAAATAAAACAAATTGCATGGGAAATTAGAGACTTTTAACTTTGCCATTCTTAAGCGATTGTTATTTTTAAATTGGTTCTTTGAATGAATATTGATATGAAATGAATTAAAAAGATTGCACTATCTATTGTGCTTTATCCAGGCCCATATCTAGACTTTTTGTTCATGGGGGGATTCATTAACTTTATTTATTTCAATGAGGCAAATAGTAGATGAAACATGAGTGTAATTACAGAAAGTTCCTTTTTCTGTGGAGTCATCTGTGCAGGGCTAGAAAAAAAAGCCACAGTACAACCATGTAGCAAATGCAAAAAAATGCCATATCAGACCTATACAGCTTATATTACTGCAAGGGAAATGATGGGAATGGAACATAAGACATGGTATATCCATTAGGCTTTATGGTCAAGATTTCAGTGGGGATAGATCCCACCTAATATCCAACCCCTAGTGCCTGTCTTTATCAGAGAACTTTTTTATTAAGGCTGAAAATTTAAGAGACTAGATGATAACACTAATTACATTACCTTAACAGGCACAGAAATAGAGTCTAATGATTGTTCTCGTGGTGTGAACACAGATTCATTATCAATTTTAGGTGCTTCTTTAACACATGTAGGGTCTGGAGCTGCATAGATTGTGGGAGTTGTAGATAAAGCAGGTAAATTTCTGTAAAAGATTAAAAAACACTTAATTCAGGATAGGTAGGGCTGTAGAACTTTGTAGAAGGGGAACGATTATGAGAACGATTATAGAAACGTCACTTTAAAACCTGTGTTGTGAGAACATGTCTCTTTAACCAGTCAACTCACTGTAAAGCTGGATTATGTAGTCTCCCAGCTGGTGTAGTTGCTTATTATTGGATCGCAAATCACAACCCAACTGACAGATAGGTCTAAGTTCTTTAATAATCTAAACCCCAAGACTATGAGCACTGGCTCTGCACTGCAACCACTCTCACGAGCTGATGGTTGGAGTTTCGTAATTATACCATATTACCTGGATATCTGCGTTCGAGTTAAAGCCGCGGAACGGCAGACTACTTTAAACATTGTGATATTTTTACGTAACAAGTACACGAAATATTACGACACGACGATAGTCGATAGCCCGAATATGTGACATACTGATGTTTTGGTTTTGACTTTGACACATCTAAATACAAATTGACACATAAGAAAACAAAAATTGCCAAATGTTTGCCATTCAACGTGATAATGCTGCCAGCATTCTGGTAACATTCCCTTCCATCAAAGGGTTATTTTAAATTTTTCTTTTTATTTATTTTAAGTTCTTAGATGTAGTTTAGTTTTTTAGGTCTAGTTTAGTTTGGAATTAACGATTATTGAAATTAAACTTTATACTCATGGTAGAAAACATTTTTTTTTGTCGGGTGTGCATCCTCTGTTGTCAAATTTATTTAATGTCAATGTCAGTGACACTGTCAATCGGTCCTCACTGCCAGTTACTGCACTCATGCATTCAAAATTGTGGTAACGAAAATAGTAAATAAGTCGAATGAATATTGGCGGGAAAGCGAAAAAGATTGCGTCACCGCATTGTATTATTTTCTTAAACTTGTGTTATTTTTAGTGCATAAAATTGGTAGCATTTTATTCGTTAAGTGCTGGATTACAGGCGTGAGTGTGGGAAAATGGTATCATGATGGTGAAACGTTTCTTTTCGTGTTGTTTCCAAAACTCCATAGAAGCTTCAAGTAAAGTTGCCACTTTACTAGAAGGATGATTTGACACATATTTGCGTGAAATATCGATAACTTGATAAATTATCAATTACTTGACACTGGCTAAATACACAAAAGTGTGGAGCCAAAAATAAAAAAAACCTGTGGTAACCTCATCACAAAGGCCATTTACAAAGAGTTGAAGTTGACATCATAGTTCTACAAACTCTTCTCTGTCTACGTACAAAAGACTAAACGCTATGGCAAGGACCTTAAGTCCATGCGGTATGGTCACACGGCCATAGTATGCCCACGTAGACAGAACATACTCTAAGCTCCGTATCACAGAACAATGCTCAGTCATCGATCGGTGTTCGGTACTCAAGGAGAGATTTCATTCATAAAGTGATTAATTAGTGACCAATTAGACCAAAGAACATAGTTATAGTATCCTCTACTTAGTCTGTGTATTTTTTATGTTTTAGCTCCACACTTTTGTGTATTTAGCCAGTGTCAAGTAATTGATAATTTTTCAAGTTAATGATATATACGCAAATATGTATCAAGTCACAGTCGAAGTCATCAAGTCAAATCATAGTCAAGTCATAGTGTAGTCAAAGTCATACTCCAAGTAAAGTGGTCGCAACTTTACTTGAAGCTTCCATGTAGTTTTGGAAACAACACGAAAAGGAACGTTTCACCATCATTATACCACTTTCCCACACTCATGCCTGTAATCCAGCACTTAACGAATAAAATTCCACCAATTTTATGCACTAACACTGAAAATAACACAAGTTTTGGAAAATAGTACAACGCGGCGACGCACAGTGGTCCCATTTTGAAAAAAGGTGGACTTAGGACCGAAAGTCGGAATTTCGGGCTGTTTTTTTTTTATAGAATAGGTCTTAACTATCCTAACAACATCTATTCTATAAAGAAAATCCGTAGGATGCATAGTTTTCGAGAAAAAAAATAATCTTTTTTTTCTTGTATGGAGAAAAACATACTTTATTATTTTTCTCAAGTTGGGTGAAATAGTGACGGCTTTTGTTGATATTTTATGAAAGCCCTAGTGGTATTGTATCCAGAAAAAAATAAAACCAATGCGGTCACCTGCGGCCGCGGGAATAATCAGATGTCAAAAATTGATTAATTTTTTTTGCGTATTTTGCAAACATTGTTCGTTTCTGGCCAATTATTTATGTATATTAGGTTAGCGCTCCATACTTTAATTCGAACTATTATATAACATTTCAAAAAAATTAATCAAAATCGAGTTATTTTTTTTTATAATTGCTGTTTTATTCATGAAAATGCACGCATACATGGTTAATTCAAAATGCAAATCCTATATTACTCAGTATAATGTACAAAATAAACATGCACGTACCTAAAACGTAAAAAAAAATATTTTAGTTTTTCGTTTATGCTTACTAAAAGTCACCGGTGATGGTTACCGACATTACTTACCTACCACTGGCGGGCATTATCTGCATAATCGATTTCTTGCTTTGTATTTTCAAAACTGGTTTTGCGACAGCATTTTCACAACCGCGGTTGTTGAATGCGAGGCAGGATATAAACAAACGAGTCACATCTGATACTAGCTATGACTGGTCGCTAGCTGGTCGCTTTGTTCCTGACAAATCCTGACAACAGGATAACTCGTATATGCATGCAAGTAACTACCCCCTAAACATAAAAGTGATATAGCTCATCAATAATAATTGGCGTATGTTATACACCAATAATGTTTGTTATTGGTGTGTGTTTTAATCTTATGTAGTTGTGTACGTATGATTTTCTACCAGAAACATAAGATAAATGTGTAGCCTTGAAAAGGGCTGTTTTATATGTAGTTTTTTAAAGGATAAAATAAATAAAAAATTATAGCATTGGATCTGGTATATTTTCATTTTCTACTCTTCTTCCACGTATACGCACTCCGAGTCTATTTCGAGCAACTGAATTGCCTCAGGAAGCATCTCTAGATGATTAGGCTTTGAAAATTTTGGTCTAAGCCATGATATGTGGGGTTCTGAACTTATTAAAAGCCCGTGTAGTATGTCCTCGTTTGTTTGGATCCTTCCTGTCTTTCTCGTGTTCTTCTCTCTTACGTTCCGGAAGTCTTTATTACGAGCCTCGGAAGCTTCCTCCGACAAGGACCCTAAAAATAATAAAAAATATGCTATAATTATACGTTGAAGTTGACATTGAAACTATTATTTTAGTGTTTATAGATTTACAGTTAGTTAACTGCTTTATATTTCATTTGTCTTGATCTATTATTACTTACCAATAGGCAGAACTGAAAAATGACTGTAAATATCTGCTCCGTGCATCAGAAGTTTGTGGACACTAACAGGCATGTAGTACCACGGATAGAAATGCACATACAGTTCTGCTGTTTCTTTGCAATAACGTCTAAAGTTCGCAATATTGACGTTCTTTCCTGAAGATATAACTTGCAGAATGACAGAAAATCGGGGTAACAAATCTTCATCAACTCCAGTGATTCTCGATGATCTTTTATAATCTCGGAAAAAACGTCTTGCAGTGTTTCCATCGTTAGTTGTTCCAAAGCCCTGCAAAGAAGAAATTAAGTTAGTAGGGCATACAAAAACAGACGAGTATATAATATAAAGGAAGCAAATTAAAGGAAAAATTACCTGTTTTACAATATCGATGAGTATTCCAGTCTGTTCCCGAAACTCTTGTTGTGTGGCATTTTTCTTTGCTTGCTTCAATTCCTTGTGATCGCCACGAGCACTCCAGCGCTGGAAGTCCATATTATAAGATATATGAAGTAGACACTCCATACATCTTATCTTCATATGTAACGATGAAATTCCATATTGGTACAAATCCTGTCGAAGCGGTCTCGTGGCCAAAAGCTCCAAGTTATTCATTTCACTTGGTTTCGCCAAGCAAATGGGGCACGTTGCTGATGAAGGTACATCTGCAATAATATTCGCCACTTTCCCATCGATCATAGTCATGTGCAGTTCGTGGGCTATCTCCACATCACCACAATTTGTTGGTACCAATTTTGTAATTTGGCGCTGCATTTCTAAGTGTTCCCCTTTTATGAACTCCGCAGTCTCTGAAGTAAACGTGAATTTCACTGGCCGACAGTAATGTGGTGAGCAAGGATTTGGGTTTTCCCAAATAATCATTTCTCCCCCATCAACTAGTCGGAGTGGGACGATGCTGATCAATACAACAGAGGAATCGTCAAACTCAGGAGCTGAGACTTGTTTGTAATTACTCTGTTACGATGCTCCGTCAAGGCCCCATTTCCATATCAACTTTAGTCCTTCGTTGGTTGAACTTGTGATTGGTCTTAAGTCTAGCAAAATTCTTTCCACTGTGTGGTTAAGAAGTCCTTGCAACCTGAAAAATAAAATAAATTAATAAAAGTAAGCTAATGAAGCTTAAAAATTTTAAAACAACATATAGGATAATTTTATAAATACCTTATGCGAGCTCCCATTTCCGTTACTTCCACGTGTTCTTCAGATGGGTAACATCTCTTTTTAGCGTCAAGTAACTTGTGATAAGACGGAAAGGCAGCTGAACAATTTTCATCCTTCAGAAACATTCTCAAGGATAAGTATTGCCATTTGGATAGGCTAAGGGCTGTGTACAAAGCCAAAGATGTATCCTCTGCTATACTGACTACTTTTTCTTCCTTGAAAAGGAGTTTTGTTACATCTGATACAACTTCGGGAGTCTCGCACAGATATTCCACAATCTTCGCTAAAGCATATTTTCCATTTTCTTTTAACTTGGAAATAAAATAATACTGTAGTTCTTCTTCAGAGTTATCGTTAACAAAGACGCTGGAACGTCTTTTCTTCTGTTTGTTGCCCAAATCGGCAAAGGGCACTCTAACTTCTTTTACAGTAGAGGTACCTGCTTCCGCAGTGCAGACAGATGGAATAGCAACCGGCAGTAATTCCGGCTCTTCAACTAAGTCCTCTGGCATTCTCATTGTAGTAACAAGATCAACCGTATTGCAAGTAGGCCAATTAATATTGGTCTCTAACCACTTGCGGTTGTTTTCCCGATTCATAAATGTCTTCAAGTTTCTGCTTGCATCTTTCCACTTCTTAGTTACAAGATTGGTGAATAGCCGACAAAACTCCTTAATTGTTTGATGGTCATCTTCAGATATTTCACATGGTATTTTGGAAACTATAAATTCACACAATTTATTGTAATCCTTAAGATTTCCACTATCTTTAAGAATCAAGAACATATCAAAATATGTGCCTAAGCCAGCCATTGCAAATTCAAAATAGTAATTTTTAGTACTTCACAGTTAGCGATGAATCAATTTAAATTAACATTGCTCTGTATTTAATACGCCATAACAGATAGGTCATTAGTCACTATGTGCAAGAGCAAGGTAATAGTAAACGACCAATCACAGCCATTTATCAAAAATGACTCATTTGTTTGTATAGATAAAGTCCGCCAATGGGAGCTAAGTAACGTGTAATAAGTAATCAGGAATCTGCACAAACAAATGAGTCATTTTTTCTGGTAGAAAATCATACGTATACAGATGACAGAAAGATTAAAACACACCAATAACAAACATTATTGGTGTATAACATACGCCAATTATTATTGATGTAGCTATATCACTTTTATTTTTAGGGGGTAGTTACTTGCATGCATATACGAGTTATCCTGTTGTCAGGATTTGTCAGGAACAAAGCGACCAGCTAGCGACCAGTCACAGCTAGTATCAGATGTGACTCGTTTGTTTATATCCTGCCTCGCATTCAACAACCGCGGTTGTGAAAATGCTGTCGCAAAACCAGTTTTGAAAATACAAAGCAAGAAATCGGTTATGCAGATAATGCCCGCCAGTGGTAGGTAAGTAATGTCGGTAACCATTACCGGTGACTTTTAGTAAGCATAAACGAAAAACTAAAATATTTTTTTTTTACGTTTTAGGTACGTGCATGTTTATTTTGTACATTATACTGAGTAATATAGTATTTGCATTTTGAATTAACCATGTATGCGTGCAATTTCATGAGTAAAACAGCAATTATAAAAAAAATTACTCGATTTTGATTAACTTTTTTGAAATGTTATATAATAGTTCGAATTAAAGTATGGAGCGCTAACCTAAAATACATAAATAATTGGCCAGAAACGAACAATGTTTGCAAAATACGCAAAAAAAATTAATCAATTTTTGACATCTGATTATTCCCGCGGCCGCAGGTGACCGCATTGGTTTTATTTTTTTCTAGATACAATACCACTAGGGCTTTCATAAAATATCAACAAAAGCCGTCACTATTTCACCCAACTTGAGAAAAATAATAAAGTATGTTTTTCTCCATACAAGAAAAAAAAGATTATTTTTTTTCTCGAAAACTATGCATCCTACGGATTTTCTTTATAGAATAGATGTTGTTAGGATAGTTAAGACCTATTCTATAAAAAAAAAAACAGCCCGAAATTCCGACTTTCGGTCCTAAGTCCACCTTTTTTCAAAATGGGACCACTGTGCGACGACGCGATCTTTTTCGTTTTCCTGCCAAAAACTCCTAGTCTGATGGTATCCTCTACTCTAGTTGGTCTGTGCCAAAGAGTATAGTAACTATCTAAGGGTCTGTTATACTCTGTGGGTTCGATATCAAGAGTTTTCGCATTATTAATTATTAATTTCGCAAAAATATTAGAATTGATCAGTCTTATGCGTAAATTCAGCTGATAATTACTTTCTGCCTGTTTCATCTAGTGCATGTGTAGTTGCATTTATTACATATCGTGAAATATGTGTATTTCTGGCGTGTCCTTCAAAAAACGACTTTCTACAGCAGCTGTTTTGATGTAAAAGTAGGTATTACAACATATTACGTTACATAGCTGCCGCCGCCGGTACGATAATAATTATCATCGTACTCAACTACAAACAGTACAGACTTATCTACCTTACACACCTCTTTTACCCTCAGCCTTTTTAAAACTACATTTATAATAATACTATGATTTTTGCTATAAAACCAGGATAATTGAACTGGTAGGTAGGTAGATCCAAATATATCATTGCACAACTACTAAGCAAGATACCAAGAAGTAATCACAACTTTTTGCACCATTTTTATGCAAAATATAGATAAAAGGATATAACAATAATAATTAACGCCCAACGATCACATACATAGTCCTGGACCCTAACTAGGATTCACTGTGTCTATGGACCCAGGAACTACAAGGACAATGGTCCCACAACACCCTGACTCAGAACAAGTTTATTTGTGCTTTTTTTCTGTCTACAAATACCTGTCCTGCCGCGGGAATCGAACCCGCCGCCTCCAGGTAATGAGCCGACCTGCTCAACCACTACACCACAGAGGTTGTCAATAATAGAATATAAGCATTAAAATATTATAATATAATAAAATAATTACAGCATTAAAATAGCTAAAGAATTAATCCTTAATCAATATTCATAAGTGTTACACTACCAAAATTAACATAAGATACCATCCTCCATGTTTTTTTTTTTCTTTTGATACTTTCCATCCAAAGGTTGTCTGGAAGAGATCGCTATTAGCGATAAGACCACCCATTGTTGCACTAGTATGTAAGATTTAATAATTCCTGTATTGTTTGAATTTCGTTGGTGAGACAATTAAGAGTTATCTATCTATCTATCTATAAGATACTTTTAATATTAGTTACAAATTTATAGGAACATGTACAAAAAATTGATAAATAGTAGGAGAAATTTTGAGGTGCCTCTGGTACTAACATTAATTACCTACACATTTACTACTACTTACATTCATTTCAGTAAGATTTAAACAAAATTCTTTAAAGAACATTTAACTAATAAGTATATATATATATATATATTTTTAAATATATCCTGCTACTTGGCAATCTATAGTGTATCTAGAACAATAATCCAATTCGCTGGCTGTTTCAAACTGATTATTTTTGCGTTGTATGGAGAGAGATGCGTCCAGTGAGTTATCTCTCATTTTCTGTCTGCAAATCTGTGCTCTAGGTTGTATATACAATGTCGCTTTAGTCTGGAGAATTAAAGACTGCCCACTCCTTGCAATTGAGCGGGTAATTCGTTTCTGTGTCTTGAGTCTCAGTTGATATTTCTCACTGTAAGATCCAATCTCCTGTTTCACTGTTAATAAGTATATATTGATTTCCAGATTGTTACCAACATCATCATGTCCTGCTGAAGTAGTACGTTGTAGCTCCTCCGGGGGCTACTGGAGCTTAGCTCTACTCCGTGTACCTGTTTTACCTTTGCTCATAAGTTGAATTTAAGCCACATATCATTGTAGCATATAGTTTTATTGATTTGAGTAAGAAAAGTGAAGTAAAAGACAATAATACAAAAAACTGGTCCAAACACCTGGTGCTTTTTACAAGATGAGTAAGATGAAAGCGGAAGTTGACTGCACGAGTCGGTGTAGATCCCGTAGCCATGGACAAGCCATCACCAGTGCTATCACGAAGAGATCCATCGGTGATAAGGCTCTCGCAGCATTTATTAAGGGAACCTGTGCTAATTTCATCAAGGCATTTGACTTTGAGGTGAGATCCTTACTTCCATAGTAATTTGCATGGCATGGTATGGCAAGGGATTCAAATTTTTACCAAAGGGATTTCACGGCGTCATTTTAAAGCGTAGCATTTTATGTCGTATTTCTATAACAATATGTTTGAATGTCCATTGGGAAAAATTTAAATCCCTTGCAATGCCGTCCCAGTCTATGTAGGCCTTTTCACTGCAGGCAGCAGCTATTAAGGTCTATAAATTACATAATCTATAAGTAAGGTAATTTAATGGTCACACACAATAAACAATTTCATATTTATTATTACAATATCAAGGCAATATGGAGGATGGGTTGTTATATTTTTGGTATGGAGACCTAAGCTACCCTGTGTATATGAATATATGATACACAATGAGGCTTTCACATACATCACCAATATTGATGGAATGCAAATAGCTTATACGCATAATTTACACATAGGATTTTGATTTATCCGGGTGAAACTGCAGAGTGGAACTAGTAAATATAAAAATTGATTGTGGTCCCGCATCTTTCTATATTTCAGGGTCGCACAGCCCTGCACATGGCGGCATCTCGCGGCCGAGTCGATCTGATGGAGTGGCTTGTCCGTCACTCGTCAATAGCCTTTATGAACGCCAAAGACAGAGAATCCGGATCCACTTCCCTACATCGTAGCATATTCTATGGACAGATCAAAGCTGCTGTTTCTCTCATGAAGATTGGTAAGAAACAATTGAAGGGGTGAGAATAAAAAGGGTTTAACTGTTTTTTTTGACTTATGGGTATCGTTGGATTCAGCGTAAAATTATCTACAATAATACATTCTCAAAATACCGAAATGAGGCTTAAATCTCAAGATTTTGAGTCTAAAAACGGTTTATCTGTCACAGGAATTACAGTTCGCTTAGCATAAAAACATTATTATATTTATTGTATTATATCATATTTTTACAGTAATTGTATGAATTAGTACTATATTCAGTATTTTAAAGTAGAATTAAAACAATTTCAAGCAACTGAATCTTACATAAACTTTTTCTATTACCTTATAAGCACTCTACATTAAAATGACGCCGTTGAAGTTTAAAGTAAATTTTCTCGAAACTATCAATTTGACAGTTAAACCCTTTTTATTCTCAACCCTTTAATTATTATGAACAATTATTATAAAAACCTACAACCTTGGAGAAAGTGAGAGTTCAAATCGAGAGTGTACAGGCATCTTCTAGGCAAGCGTGTTACATCCTAGACCGCATCGTCACTTATCATCAGGTGTGATAGTGGTCAAACGCGAGCCTATCAATCAATAAAACAGAAAAAAGAATACTTATGTACAATTACTGGAGTTAAATAATCAAAATAAAGAGCAAAATAGATAATCCAGTTAGCTAGTTTTGGCTTTGTAGAGTGTTACTAAAAGCGACAAAATGTTCTGATTGACAGAGACGACTCTAAGCTGTCACTAGACGATTATCTACCTCTTTAATGTGCCTTAATATTTATCTGCCTTCGCTGGTACCTTGAAAACAAATGATAATAATCCTTACTTATATTTTAAACGCGGAAGTGTCTGTGTATTGATGTATGTATTTTTGTTATTCTTTCATGCAAAAACTACTGAATGGATTTTAATGAAACTTGGAATGCAGATAGCTTATACGCTAGATACTTTTTATTATAATATGATAAACTACAAATGATAAGGTATGTGATGAGTAAAATATAAAAAAACGAGTGTGCTTTAGACCACACGACTTGAACTAAAACTTCTTTAGTTTAGGTCCATCTATCGCCGGTATAACTTTGTTTTTGCCTTGTTTAACATTAATGTCGCCATCTTGACAATTGTAAGTTGTCATTTTACCGCACATACCAACCCCCCGAGTCCATCGTGCGTAAAGAAGTTTTAATCAAAAAAATGTAGGCGCCATTTAAATAAAATGTTGTTGCTGTTCATATACATAAACTATAATAATTGTAAATTGTCATTTTACCACACATACCAACATAATAATAACATAACAGCTTACTCCCCGAATCCAGCGTGCGTAAAGAAGTTTTAATCAAAAAAATGTAGGCGTCATTTAAATAAAATGTTGTCATCACATACGTAAACTAGGTGGTAAGACTTTACTGCAAAGTTTGTCTAGGTAGGTACCACCGCTTTGCCAGTTATTCTGCCGCCAAGCAGTAGTGCGCAAGCACTGCTGTGTTCCGGTTTGAAGGGCACTGTAGCTAGTGAAATTACTGGGCAAATGAGACTTTATGATCTGATCTCACAGTTTAGTAATCTAATTACTAGATTGTGCTGATGTCTCTGGATGACGTGCGCAGTGCAGTGTCACGCGAACCTCTATACTTTAGAGTTCCGGGTGACACTGCAGCTGATATGGGCAGCCGTGTCGTTTAACATCAGGCGAACGGCTAGCTCGTCACGTCATTCCTTAACATAAAAAAAAAAAAAAAAACTTTAATTATGATTTTCAGGCGTAAACACCGATATAGTCGACAAAGATGACTACAAAGCGCTGGAGCACGCTTTACTCGACCGCACGTACATGTATAAACACGACTCCACACAACCTTGCGATGCGTATGTGTGGGGGACCAACTGTAACTACACGTTGGGTACGGGGTCGAACCAGCCACGACACACACCCGACTTATTAGCCGCGTTTAGTCGTGCTAATGCTAGCGTGAAACAGGTAAGAAAAATATCTGATTGTGACAGTACATACTGTGATTTACTAGGTGGTAGGACTTTTTTGCAAAATTCGTTCTATAGTGCATTCACAGAGACGAGTTAGTATAGTGCCTTCTCTATCGCACATTATCATACAAATGACAAAGACAAAAAAAACTTAGGGTCAGTGGGCGTTAACAATACCTTAGAAATGTAAATGTGCGTTCACACTGCGCTTCTTAAAAGTTCGCTTAATTTATTCCTGCGGCTTCGTCTGTCGTATAAATTGAGAGACATTTATTTGATAGAATTTTTTGGTACATATTTAAAATAATAGTCTTCTTGGTAGACAAAAAAGCCCGCCGTTTTCTTTTCTCAGCAGGTTCTACGATATCCGCCATTATCGCACTATTTCAGTTTACAATGAAAAGTCCTTTTCACAAGCCGCCAAGTCGTCAAGAAAGCAATCAATCATATAATCCTATACACCAGCCGGTTCACAAGTTGAGCATACAGTCACAAGTAAGAGCACGTCTGCACAGTACGGGAAGTATGAGTAGACTAAAAAGTACTCGTGCTGTGTACACCGCCTTAGCGTTTATCAGTGACCAATCGCAGTTAAAAATAGTGTGAGTGAGATAACGTTCTACTAATTCGTCTCCGTGAATACACTAGTTAGGTACCACCGCTTTTCCAGTTATTCTGCCGCCAAGCAGTAATGCGCAAGCACTACTGTGTTCCGGTATGAAGGGCATTGAAGCTAGTGAAATTACTGGGCGATTGAGACTTTATGATCGCATCTCACAGTTGAGTAATCTTATTACCAGACTGTTCTGATGTCTCAGGATGATGTGCGCAGTGCAGTGTCACGCGAACCTTTATATTTTAGAGTTCCGAGTGACACTGTTCTTTTATGGGTAGCTGTATCGTTTAACATCAGGTGAACGACTAGTTCGTCACATCATTCATTAACATAAAAAAAACACTACACAATTTGAACGACTTGATAGCTCAGTTAGTAGTTGCTCTGCCTTCTGAACTGTAGGTTGCGGGCTCGATTCCCAACTAGGTCAAACATTTGTGTGATGAACATCGATGTTTGTCCGTGTCTGGGTGTTATATTGTATTCTATGTATGTATTTACTATTTATAAACAAAAAAGTATTATATCAGTTATCTGGTTCACATAGTACAAGCTTTGCTTACTTTGGGACTGATGGCACTGTGAAATTTCCACAAATATTTATTTATAATTTTGATAAAATCTTGAAAGAATTGTGGTTCCTACTTGATAACAAACTTGGTATTCTAATAGGGATAAATGGTGTACATATGTTTTTGGGAGAAACCGAAACTACCAAACCAATCTAGAACACATGCCCCATTAGCACGGTGACGTTGAGTCGATAAGGATTAGCAACGCCAGCGTCAGTGCGTAGTGAATTCACGAATAGACCATTGTCTAATAGATTGGATGGATTTATTGTTTATGATCAACGAGCTTCTGCCCGCAGCTTCGCCCGCGGCGAGGCCTATGGGAAAATAATTAAACCACCCATTTCACCTTTTTAAGGGTGGAACTTCGAAAAATCCTTTCTTAGCGGATGCCTACGTCATAACATCTACCTGCATGCCAAATTTCAGCCCGATCCGTCCAGTGGTTTGGGCTGTGCGTTGATAGATCACTATGTCAGTCAGTCAATCAGTCACCTTTGAGTTATATATATATATATATATAAAAATGTTCTAACGGGACTTAATCGCGCTAAAACATATTTTTATTTACCTCGACGTCGCGGCTATAGTGTAAGATATACTATTTATTGGTTCCAATTCAAAAAATATGGGCTACATCTCTGAAAACATCGATAAGGTTTTATTCATAAATTGTACCTTCCTTTTTCCTGAGGATTCACTGACACTGTCATAATCATAAACTTCAACTCTTTGTAAATGGCCTTTGTGGAGAGGTAAAGAAAAAAAGAAAAAAGACTGTACATGACAACATTAAACGTCAACGTAATACTGATAAACATTTTGTAAATCCTTCTATTGCTAATAATTAAATTCTATGATAATAAAATGCACACAGTAGGTCTACCGCGTACTTGTCTCGGTTTCACAAACTTCGTCACCTTCGTGTTGGGTTTTATAGGCTTTTTCATTTGCTTGTGGTGCGTTATAAACACAGAATTCTTCAGGGATGTAAACTACACAGTCACGAAAAGCTCACACGTGTCTTCCGTTGCCGATTTCGTGAACCTAAACTTATGGGTGACGCCTATGACCACGATTTTGATCCCTATTGCATTGGTAACTATGCTCACTTCGTGCTGTGGCATCTTGGGAGCTGGATGTAGGTGGAAATGCGCTTTGAAGTCTTACATCTTCCTCGTTACCATCATATCTTCAGTCGCCTTTTGTCTCTTCTTCATATTAGGCGTTTACAACATCTACACTAACAATGCCACGACGGTACGCTATTTCCAATCCTCTCTGCAAAATTACTACGGAAAAGAAGCCGATTTCATCACGACAGTTTGGAATTATATCATGATGAACTACAAATGTTGCGGCGCTCTCGGATTCTGGGACTTTGAAAAGTCCAATTGGAGAAAAACAAATGCGGACAAATTGTACCCAGTGCAATGTTGCGTATTAGCCAATGTTACAGCTCTCATACCGGTATCGGAAAACTGCACCAAAACCTTAGATCCTTCTATACAGTCCTACAAAATGGTTGGTTGCGTAGACGCCCTTCGAGAAGCGATAATCAGAAATAAGGGTTTGATTATATTTTACATAATACTCTTGGGTTTGGCGTACTCAATAGTTGCATTGTTCGCGTATTGTATAATTCGTGGAGAACCGTTGCTAACTTCTGTTACCGGAGGATTTGATTTCATGCCATCGCAAACTGCACACACACCTCTTCCTATAACCGGTGAACTTAAAAGGCTGGCGCCATCGTCTTCTTCGCTGGAGAACATGATGTTTGCAGAAGAACCGCCGAAGAAGATCGTTAGAGTTGTGTCTGCTGCGAATCCATTCCAAACGTACAAGTTCACTCCGAACTCTTACCTTAGTGGTGATCAAACGTTTCACCACAGTGTTAGGCCGCAAATGAGTTGAAAGTTTATAAATAAAAAGCTTTTGGCGCTGTAATTTAGAAAATGTGTTTTATTTTGTACCTGCCAAAAGCTGGCGTTACTGTTACGCAAACTGTAAAAGTTGATTAACAATCATTAAAAGCTGTACGGGCGTCCGTTAGTCCGACATTCCTTGGATAATACACTATATGTAGGCACAAGTAGCTAATTATTCTAATTTTGGCATGTATACGTGCTAATAATAACCTATCCCTACTTCTCTACTAAACATACAAGCGAAACGTCTGTTTGTTAGTATGATGTTAGTTTATTTGTGCAGCTTTGACGATAAAACGCTAAAACCGTTTGGCATAGCGTGCAAATTACGTAAACTATCAAATTGACAAAAAAAAATAACGATCGTGAGTTTAGCCGTTATTTATCTTACACAATGTGATACGATAGTTTTCAAACTAAAATGAACTATCAAAATGAAAAAAAAATGAAGAATAGAAAATTCACCCCTTATCTAAATATATATATAACTCAAAGGTGACTGACTGATTGACTGACTAATATAGTGATCTATCAACGCACAGCCCAAACCACTGGACGGATCGGGCTGAAATTTGGCATGCAGGTAAATGTTATGACGTAGGCATCCGCTAAGAAAGGATTTTTCGAAATTCCACCCTTAAGAGGGTGAAATGGGTGGTTGAATTATTTTCCCATAGATCACGCCGCGGGCTAAGCTGCGGGCAGAAGCTCGTTAATAATAAAATTTTGATGCTCTTAATAAATGTTTTAAACTTAACGTTTTTAACTTTTACTAGGTGGTAGGACTTTTCTGCAAAGTTCGTCTAGGTAGGTACCACCGCTTAGCCAGTTATTCTGCCGCCAAGCAGTAGTGCGCAAGCACTGCTGTGTTCCGGTTTGAAGGGCACTGTAGCTAGTGAAATTACTGGGCAAATTAGACTTTTAGAGCTGATCTCACAGTCTAGTAATCTTTTTACTAGATTGTGCGGATGTCTAAATCTAAATTGAAAGTGAAAGTTTGAGAGTGAAAGTCTAAATTGGAGTTTTATGGGGAAGGCTTATGTTTTTAATGTGGGCGTCATCCGGCATAATATGACACATTAGAAACCAGTGACCAATATATTATTTTAGCATATTAAATAAATCAGGATCTGACTTGATTGTTCTGATCTGATCTGGATTGAGTTTGACGTAGCTCCGCCTTCCAGGTGTGCCTAGGCAAGTTTCACAGCGTGTGGCTATGCCACGGCGGCGACAGTGATACGGTGTGGTGCAGCGGCCAGATGGCGCGAGCGGGCGCTCCGCACTGCACGGCGCTTCGCCCCGCGCTGCTGCGGCTAGCGGAGCCCTGTGCTCAAGTCGCTGTTACCCTCAACTCTACTATCATGCTTATGGATAGCGGTTTGGTGAGTGTTCATTATATCAGTTTTTACTAAGTGGTAGTATTTTTTTCTGCTGAATTCGTCATCGTTTTGCCAGTTATTGTGTAGACAAGCACTATTGTGTACCGATTTGAAAGGCACTGCAACTTGTGAAATTATGGGGAAAATAAAACTTTGACTCACTGTCTAATAGTAGTGGTTAGTGGTGGGTGGTAGTTTACTAGGTGGTAGAACTTTTCTGCAAAGTTCGTCTAGGTAGGTACCACCGCTTTGCCAGTTATTCTGCCGCCAAGTAGTAGTGTGCAAGCACTACTGTGTTCCGGTTTGAAGGGCACTGTAGCTAGTGAAATTACTGGGCAATTGAGACTTTATGATCTGATCTCACAGTCGAGTAATCTTATTACCAGACTGTGCTGATGTCTCAGGATGATGTGCGCAGTGGCTGCACTCCAACATGTAAAGTTTCGCGTGACTGCTGAGTCACGCGAAACTTTACATGTTGGAGTTCCGAGTGACACTGTTCTGTTATGGGCGGCCGTGTCGCTTAACATCAGGTGAACGACTAGCTCGTCACATCATTCAATAACATAAAAAAAAAAAAAAAAAAAAAAAAAAGTGGCCGTTGAATAAACGAACAGTTTTTTTTCAACTGTTTCTCTGCCGTGAACGAATAGACTAGTTTATAGTTCACTGATAAACATGTTTACGCATGAACGGCATCTCTATTGGTTCGCTCGTCCGTCGCATAAACCGTCGTAGACGATTAGACGGGACGTCTAAACGTCTACGACATAAACTAGTCGAATATTGAACCGGTTTATCAACTAGTCTATGGTTGACGATAAACGGTCTCGTTGCGTCGACTGTAAAGGCGTCAACGACCCACCACTACAGTCTAGTTATAAGATTACCAGACCTAGTGGGCAAGGGCTGATCTCAGGTTCGTATTATAGAACGATGCTCAGTCATCGATCGGTGCTCAAGCAGAGATTTCATTCACTAATTGACCACTTTATGAATGACATCTCTGCTTGAGCACTGATCGATGACTGAGCATCGTTCTGTAATACGGACCTTAGTCTATTACAATAGAGTGAACTTTGAAATTGGCAACGAAATTTATCATTTTGCATTGCAATCAAAGTTCGTGCACTTTTAAGTCTTCTGCAGTTACAATAAACCCTCTAATCTGTTGTATACAATGTTTTGTCTCGCTTTCGCATGTGGTATTTCTTGTAAGCGAGAAGTTGACATCGGTATAGTATAGAGATTACTTTTATAGCAGTTTATGAGTAAGTCTAAAAAGGGTCTACAGCACCTTTGTATTATTTATATGGTCAAAAGCAGAAATGCTTCTGCACCTTTTTCTTTTACCTTAAGGTACTACTTACTTTAAATTAATATACATTGAGGGATTCAGCTCTGCTAATGAAAATAAGGCTAATATTTTTTATGCTATTGCTTGCAAACATTATTTGCTATGCCCTAGCAGGGTCGTGTAACTTGTGTGATGTTATATGTATCTCCTTTTTACATAATGCAATAAATAAATAAACAAGCATACGGCCTGATGAGAAGAGGTCACCGCAGCCTGTGGATATCTGTAACACGGATGAGAGAGAGAGAGAGAGAGAGAGAGGTCCCTTTAATGTGTCCCTGACTATAAAAAATACAACCAACTTAAAGCCTGCATATAAATTCATAAAACATACCTCCTTATATTCCTCCTATTCCTTCTTATTTTTATTCCTCCTATATTTCCTTTTATTTATAAATCCTAACTAGGGTCCAGGATCTTTATATGTGATAGTTGTGCGTTTTACCCGCGGATAAAATTAATTTGAATTATTTGCTCATCCCACGGGAAAAAATCACTTTTCCGGGATAAAATGTAGCCTATATGTTAATCCGGTGTATAAGCTATCTTGGTGCTGAAATTCATCCAAATCCATTCAGTCGTTTGAGCGTGACATACAAATTTTCGCTTTTATAATATTAGTGTGATTGCTTCATTCTCGTCTTGTTTCAGGTGCTTCAATACACTCTAAACAGTACAGATAACATCAGCCAATCCTGTACAAAGACCCCCACTTCCATCCGTCTGCCGTCAGTCAAGTCCCTCATGAAGCTCTCAAACCCTCTTGGTGTGCGAGCGGGACGGACGCATGCAGTCGTGTGGAACAAAAACGCTGTCTACACTTGGGGTACCAATGTTGGGCAGTTGGGGCATTCGCAAGAGGATAAAGTTGTTACTTCGCCTAAACGAGTGAGAATTGTCTTTTTTACTTGATTTAATTTGGCTCAATACGATTAGCGTGTTTAGCCAGTGCCTATTGATTAGGTTTATTGAAATAAGACTTCTTTAGGCACGCTTAACTTGGGGAGTAAGCTGGTAAATGCAGGCGAATGGAAGTTGAAGCTGGTTCATGTAGATCTCCATTGTCAACATAACAAAGAAAATTTGTATAATTACTTTAGTATGTCCGGTAAAATGACAATTTACAATTGAAGGGTTGAGAACAAAAAGGGTTTAATTCGAGAAAATTGACTTTAAACTTCAACGGCTTCATTTTAATGTAGAGTGCTTATTAGGTAAAAGAAAAGGTTTATGTAAGTTTCAGTTGTTTGAAAATGTATTAATTCTATTTTAAAATACAAAATATAGTACTAATTCTTATAATTACTGTAAATATATAATCAAATATAATAAATATAATAATGTTTTTATGCTAAGCGAACTGTATTCCTGTGTCAGATAAACCGTTTTTAGACTGAAAATCTCGAGATTTAAGCCTCATATCGGTATTTTGAGAATGTATTATTGTAGACAATTTCACGCTGAATCCAATGATACCCATAAGTCATTTTGTGAAAACAATCAGTTAAACCCTTTTGATCTCACTCCTTCAATTGTCAAGATGGCGACTTTCACATTAAACAAAGCAAAAACAAAGTTATATCGGCCGATAGATGGAGTTAAACTAAAGAAGTTTTATTTCAGTCGCGTGGTCTAAAGCACGATTGTTTTTTTTTTTGTTTTGGCTCCACACTTTTGTATATTTAGCCAGTGTCAAGTAATTGATAATATCTCAAGTTCATTATTATCACATAATATGTCAAGTCACAGTCCAAGTCATCAAGTCAAGTCATAGTCTAGTCTAGTCAAGTCATAGTCTAGTCTAGTCAAGTCATACTTCTGGTAAAGTGGTGGCAACTTTACCAGAAGCTTCTATGGAGTTTTGGAAACAACACGAAAAGAAACGTTTCACTCATCATTATACCACTTTCCCACACTCATGCCTGTAATTCAGCACTTAACGAATAAAATGCCACCAATTTTATGCACTAACACTGAAAATAACACGAGTTATGGAAAATAATACAATGCGGCGACGCGATCTTTTTCGTTTTCCCGCCAAAACTCCCGCTTGTTTTTATTACAACAATTAAGTATATAATATTATATCAACGTATTAATTTTAATGTAAAGGTAAAGATGGAATCACGAATGGAAAAGGAAAAAGGTGAAGGATTTTGGGATTAGATCACGGTAACTTAGCATATACCGACTTTAGGGAAGGATGGGTGCGTGTTCGAATCCCGCTCAAATAGATGTTCAAAAGGAAACTTTGAATCACGATTTGTAAGTTTCCTTTGAACATTTATATGCTGGTTACGCTAATTCTACTATAAATCATAAATCATTAATATTGTATCATCATTTTATTTTTCAGGTAGCGATATCCATTAACAACAAGGAAGAAACGGGAATCGAACTGGTAGAGGCGGGTGATGCAGCGACCGTTCTCACCACCAGTCGTGGAGACGTGTATTTACTACACAAGTATATATGCAAGAAGATCGCTATCAAGTGAGTACAATAATAATAATAATATCTGTGGACATCTTACACAGCGCCATCTTGCCCCAAACTAAGCAAAGCTTGTACTATGGGAACCAGATAACTGATACAATATAAGTATTGTTAAATTCGCACTTATCTCTTTAGTATTTACCCAAATGCGTTGTCTTAGGGGGCCGTCCATTAATCACGTAAAACTCAAAAAGGGGGGTTAAAAATGCTTTAAAAACATCACGTGATTAATAGACGGCTCCTAGGTAAGTGCGTCATAGAGGGATAAGCGCGAACTTAGGAGCTATCAAACTTTACAGTCGAGTATTTATCTTTTGGGATATTACAGACAGATCAACCTGCGTCAAGTGTGCGTGGAAGGCAAAGTGAGCGAGCAGGGCGCTTACTCTCGAGTCACCGTCCTGCTCTTAACCAACGTCGGACATCTGATGGTATGGCAGGACACCACTAACAAACTTACTCGGTAAGTTTTGTGTCGATTCTTCTCACACTCCTGTAGCTGATATACTAGGTGGTAGGACTTTTCTGCAAAGTTCGTCTAGGTAGGTACCACTTTGCCAGTTATTCTGCCGCCAAGCAGTAGTGTGCAAGCACTACTGTGTTCCGGTTTGAAGGGCACTGTAGCTAGTGAAATTACTGGGCAATTGAGAGTTTATGACCCTGATCTCACAGTCTAGTAAATCTTGTTATTAGATTGTGTTGATGTCTCAAGCTGACGTGCGCAATGCAGTGTCGCGCGAAACTCTATACTTTAGAGTTCCGAGTGACACTGCAACTGATATGGGCAGCCGCGTCACTTAACATCAGGTGAACGGTTAGCTCGTCACGTCATCTCTAAACATAAAAAAAGCTGAACTAAACTAGATGGTACTAAGTGGTAGAACTTTTCTGCAAAGTTCGTCTAGGTAGGTACCACCGCTATGCCAGTAATCTGCTGCCAAGCAGTAGTGCGCTAGCACTGTGTTCCGGTAAAGGCACTGTAGCTAGTGAAATTACTGGCAAAATGAGACTTTGCAGTCGAGTCATCTTATTACCAGTCTGTGTTGATGTCTCAGAATGATGTGCGCAGTGCAGTGTCGTGAGATACTATATATTTTGGAGTTTCGAGTAACACTGTTCTGTTATGGGCGGCCGCGTCGCTTAACATCAGGTGAACGACTAGCTCGTCATATCATTCACTAACGTGTTTTCACATTATATATTATTAACATATTCATATATAATTTTCGTATTATTCTCAGGTGAGCCTGTCATTTACACATATCGTACGCGTGCACAAAAAATAACTAGTTCGCCATCTTGGGCCGTCCGCCATATTGGATACGCCATACATTTTCATCCAAACTAAACGCGTATGTAAACGTTCATCTCAATCGGATGATTGCATCAAACTCAGTGGCAAGATTTAACTCGAAAAAACTTTGAAATTTAAAAGAAAGTTGGAAAAATGCATCTAACTATTGTTTCGCCTGAAAACACAATGTATCTCACTAGTAATACATATCATATTAAAAAAGATAGTTAAGCTTATAGTTTAAAAGATAGTATAGTTTAGTGCGATTCCAAAGTCAATCTATCTATACATATAAAATTCAAAGTCCTGACTGACTGACTTTTATATCAACACACAGCCTAAACCGCTGGTCCTAGAGACTTGAAATTTAGAGGGTGTGTTCTTTGTAAAGTGTAGGTATCCACTAAGAAAGGGTTTATCGAAATTCCACCCTTAAGAGGGTGAAATTGGTGGTTTAATTATCTATTTAAAAAAATCTTCGCTTCCTATAGGCCACGCGGGCAGAAGCTAGTTTTACATAAAACAAAAGAGTTTTTAATATTGATATGATCACAATAAGATGTTGTTAGGTTAGCTAATTACGTAATAACTTAACACATAAGTCCCTTAGACAGATAGTCCCTTAAGTAGGGACTTGATAAATTAACCGACTTGGTATTACATGGATCCGACAATTTTTAAGGTAGAAGAGCCGAGTCACGATACTTGTTCTTTTTGACAAGTTTAGTTTTTGATGTTGTATTTTAGATATACAGGGAGTAACAAAAACCCTGTTATATCCGCGAGCTGCGTATCCAGTGTCAACTCAAGGTTGTAGTAATACTAGTTCTATTTCAATACGAGACATACAAAACTTACGTGTGCTTTTTATTAAAACCTTTTATGCCGTTACTAAAAATGTTTACGACCTCAGATATTGACAACATAGGTACTTGCACCACCGACGCAGCCTGCTGCCTGCCCGCACCCCGCACCGCCCGCCATGGTACGCTAAGTCTATTCAACTTGCATACCTACTGCGACGGAACTAGAAGCTATTTATTCCACAGATTACTTTTTAAGCGTTTTTCATACGATTATGTGCCCTATACCACATACCACAACGTTGTAGGATTGCGAGACTGAACTTAATGACGTAAAAGATCTCTTTGACCAATAGTGGTAGGCACACAAGTGCTGCGCGCCTTTCTGCCACACTCTAAACAATCGAATTCACGTGTGATTTTGTATTGTCAAGAAACAAGATAAGTACGTAATTTTTAGCTCTTAAAAGAGCTTTCAAAAACACATCTGTCGGCAGGCGATTTTCATGTTCAGTCAATCAATCAAAATGCTGATTTGGCGGATTGGATTTTCCACAGCCCATACGTGCTCATTATGGCAGTTAAAAACGCCAGTTCGGACGAACGAGCATTCGTCGGTTAATAAAATACGACTCAAAAACTCTGCGTCATCTGCCACTCTGGGCTCATAATCACTGGGCAACAATGATTGCACTCGTTGATAATGAAACGGGTGCTGACCGTCTTCCTTCAATGCCCTCCATACACGCATGTGATTAATTCCAATTTCTCTTGCCATGCTGCGTGTGCTACGTGTTGGGTCTTGCACAAACATATCGAGCACCTGTTCTTCAGCATCATGTAATACTCGTGGTCTTCCAGCATCAAATCTTTGCTGATCACGGCCCGTTACACTACCGGTGTTGTAAACACGTAAGTGCAATCGCTGGAATGCCATTAATGACGGTAACTCAATTCCACGCGAAATAGAAAAATTATGCTCGTATTCTCTACGTGCTGCCGCATAATTATTGTGACTTCTACCAAGGCACATTAACATATTGTAGTATTCGTCGTTAGAATACGACATCACACTCGACACTAAATTCGCGACGGTCAAACTGGAAACGACTAAATTGCATGAGAGAGCACGTGCGACTGAGCGTAAGCCGCGGGCCGCGCCGCGCCTATGCCGCACCGCCCGCGCACCCCATTTCCCCGTAGGCACACAGGTGCAGGAGCGGCATCCTACAAAAGAGCCGACAAAGGCGGCCCCCGTTTGTCGGTTCCGCGTTTACTTTTACCTTAGTTACTTAGCTATTTAAAAATAGGCACGGCTTGTGGCACAAACATTTTTGGGAAATGGTATTGTTTTTTTGTATTTAGATACTGCCTGTAACTTCAGATACGTATAACTTAGGTATTGTTAGACATTTTTATATGACTACTTGTAATTATCTGTACACATACTTCATTTATTTAACAGGGTTTTTGTTACTCCCTGTATAGATAGATAGATGAACTCTTTATTGTACACACCAAATAATAAAAAAAAATACAAAGAAAAAAACAATCAATTATATAAAGTGTAACAATGGGCGACCTTATCGCTAAAAGCGATCTCTTCCAGGCATCCTTTGGATGGAGAGAATTTGATGAAGTTATATTTTCGATATTATATTTTCTGTTTGAACAGTTGCGTATTCGGTCTCGCTCACCAAGTTCTTGTGACGCACGCGGCACTCACGCACGATGCTGTTTACTTCATCACTAAACATGGCGAAGCTTATACAGGTAAAAAAGTAAACTATAGTATAGTAGTACTCACGAGCGCAAACTTTTTAGGGCCTTATGCTCGTATTACAGAACGATGCTCAGTCATCGATCGGTGCTCAAGCAGAGATTTCATTCATAAAGTGATCAATTAGTGAATGAAATCTCTGCTTGAGCACCGATCGATGACTGAGCATCTTTCTATCGTTAATGTTTTTAATTAATTAAAGAAAATCTCAATTTTTATCTACATATCACGTGACTCGTAAACGCTATGCACAGCGCGTGACGTCATTCGTAAGTACATCGTCAAATGTTATTTCATTGTCAACATACCGGCTGTTTATATAATAATAATAATAATAAATATCTGTAGACATTTCACACAGCGCCATCTCGCCCCAAACTAAGCAAAGCTTGTAGTATGGGAACCGGATAACTGATACAATAATTAGATACTTTTTGTTTGTAAATACATACATAGAGTACAATATAACACCCGGACACAGAACAAACATCGATGTTCATCACATAAATGTTTGTCCTGGGTAGGAATTGAACCCACAACCTACAGTTCAGAAGGCAGGGATACTACCAACTGAGCTAACGGGCCAGTCAATATCAAAGTTACCTATTTACAGATGGCGTTAAAACCAATAATTGTTTTTTCTTGAAGGTACTATATCCCGCAAAGCACCGCCCACAACAACGCCGCAGCCAATAAGAAAGGAGAAGGAAAGAGATGGCAAATCGGCGCTGGTGAAGTTTTTAGAAAAGGACGACTGTACTTCTGTCAAGATAACCAAGATTCCGAACATACATCGCGCGGTCTCAATTTCTGTTGACAGTGAGGGATTGAATTTTGCTTGTTTACAGGTACGTTTTACTAGGTGGTAGGACTTTTCTAGAAAGTTTGTCTACGTAGGTACCACCGCTTTGCCAGTTATTCTGCCGCTAAGCAGTAATACAAGCACTGCTGTGTTCCGGTTTGAAGGGCACGTAGATAGTGAAATTACCGGGCAAATTTTATGACCTGATCTCACAGTCTAGTAATCTTATTACTAGATTGTGCTTATGTCTCAGGATGACGTGCGCAGTGCCGTGTCACGCAAAACTCTATGGGGCCGTTCTAGTATTACGTAAGCACTTTGGAGGGGCGGGGGGTCTTTGCTTTGCTTATTTTGGATGACATGGGGGGTAGGGGAGTCTAGATGATGATTCGGTAGTTATTTACCTTTTTACACGAATAGCAACTATCATATTGTCTTTGCTTGAAACACGAAACATTATAATACTAATATTTAAAAAAATAATACATTAAATGAAAATGCTTACGTAAGCTTGGGTGGAGGGGGTAAGAGCTTTGCTTACTTTTGCTGACAAGGGGGATGGGGGGTAAATAATTATAATAAATCTGCTTACGTAATACTTGGGCGGTCCCTATACTTAAGTTCCGAGTGACTCTGCAACTGATATGGGCAGCCGTGTCGCTTAACATCAGGCTAACGGTTAGGTCGTAACATCATTAATTAATTGTTTTTTAAAATATGTGGAACCCGTTGTTTCTTTTTAAATTTTCCCGTTTTCCCGCTTAATTTCGTTCAAATCGGTTCATCCATTATGGCGTACCAGCCATACAAATAACCACCAACGACAATTCTCGGGAGAGTATGGAGGTAAACATCGCCATATAAGCGGGCGGTGACGATGACGCGAGTTTCATGCTTTTTGTTCACCCAAAAAGTACACATATATACACAGTATTACATATAGCTATGACTGGCCCGATAGCTCAGTTGTTAGTAACCCTGCCTTCTGAACTGTGGGTCGTGGGTTCGATTCCCACCCAGGACAAACATTGGTGTGATGAACAACGATGTTTGTTCTGTGTCTGGGTGTTATATTGTATTCCATGTATGTATTTACAAACAAAAAGTATGTAAGTATTGTATCAGTTATCTGGTTCACATAGTACAAGCTTTGCTTAGTTTGGGGCTAGATGGCGCTCTGTGAAACGTCCACATTATATTATTATTATTAGCGCATGGGAAGCGTTAGTGACGATGACGCAAGATCCATGATTTTTGTTCACCCCAAAAGGGCTAAATTTGTTTTCAATTAATCAGTTGATATTTTCAGACGAAACCAACATGCGGTTTGACGTCAGTGCCCGAGCTCTCGCCATCTTGTATGGCTAAACACATGGAATCATTACGTGAGGTCGCCAACGAAGATGATATACTGCATGACGTCGTCTTTCAGGTAAAAATCTGACACCCATTCTGTTAAAAAAAATTGACCACCGTACCATACACTAGTCATCACACTAATATTATCAAGGCGAAAGTTTGTATGTGTTTGTGTGTATGTTTGTTGTTACTCCTTCACACTCAGACGGCTAAATATGGATGAAATTCAGTGCCAAGATAGCTTATACACTGGATTAACATATAGGCTACATTTTATCCCGGAAAAGTGAAATTTTCCCGTGGTATGAGCAAATAATTAAAATACTTTTTATCTTTTTGGTATTATGACCGAAAAGCGTTTGGTTTTTACTGTAAGCTTTTTGTGTATTTAAATAAATAAATCCGCGGGTGAAACCGCAGGGCGCAACTAGTCAAGAATAAATACAAATATTACTCTGAAATAAAATCTCGTCTTAGATCGGCAACAGACGCTTCCCAGCGCATATCTTCATCATCGCATCGAGCAGCGATCTACTTTACAAGTTGTACCGGGATCGCATCACTATGCCAGGTAAATAAAACCACAGAACACTTAAATGAATTCTGGGTCTAGGCTGAAAATCAGCGCTGGATGTCTCCGATGACCAGTAAAATGCTGAGCCGATGCTCATTCGATACTTGTTTTTTGTTCGTATACAGAAATACGCGCTTCCCGATTGGTTGCTTAAAGTTCATTCATGGAATTTCACCAATCGGAAAACAGACATAGGAAGTATGCTGTTTTAATCATATTGTTTTCCTGTAAAAAGTACACGCGATAAACTTGTTTTCTGAGTTTTGGCAGGAACGCGAAAAAGGTTGCGTCACCGCATTGTATTATTTTCCAAAACTTGTGTTATTTTCAGTGTTAGTGCATAAAATTGGTGGCATTCTATTCGTTAAGTGCTGGATTACAGGCGTGAGTGTGGGAAAATGGTATAATGATGGTGAAACGTTTCTTTTCGTGTTGTTTCCAAAACTCCATAGAAGCTTCAAGTAAAGTTGCCACCACTTTACTAGGACTGTGACTTTGACTAGACTATGACTTGCTTTGATGACTTCGACTGTGACTTGACACATATTTTCGTGAAATATCATTAACTTGATAAATTATCAGTTACTTGACACTGGTTAAATACACAGAGGTGTGGAGCCAAAACATAAAAAAAAAAACTTGTTTTCTGATCTGTGTTCGTTCCTAAAACATTCATAGAATTGCACCAACTGGGGATAGGGTTAATATCAAGTAAACTTTGCAAAAGAAAGAGATAAATACTGATAACACACATAAGTGTGAATGAAACGGGCATATTTTTAAATCATTATTTTATAAACAGGACAGAAGCCAACGATCCCTTTGGAAAATGTGCATCCGGAAGCATTTGAGAGAATCCTGAAGTTCATTTACACGGGAACTTGCGACGTTGCCGAATTAGGACCTTGTGCCTTGAAGATAAGGAAGGATGATCTGATCAATAAAAAGGAAAAGGATGGCGATATCGAAATGGAATTAATTGGTACGTTTTTATTTAAAACCTCTTTTACAAATGAAGGGGTGAGATCAAAAAGGGTTTGATAACTGATTTTTTTTCACAAAATGACTTAGGGTATTGTTGGATTCAACGTGAAATTATCTACAATAATACATTCTCAAAATACCGAAATGAGGCTTAAATCTCGAAATTTTCAATCTAAAACGGTTTATCTGACACAGGAATACAGTTCGCTTAACATAAAAACATTATTATATGTATTGTATTATATATTTTACAGTAATTGTACGAATTAGTACTATATTTTGAAATAGAATTAATACATTTTCAAGCAACTGAAACTTGGAAAAACCTTTTCTATTACCTTATAAGCACTCTACTTTAAAATGAAGCCGTTGAAGTTTAAAATCAATTTTCTCGAAACTATCAATTTGACAGTTAAACCCTTTTTGCTCTCACCCCTTCAAATATTATATACTAGTTGCGCCCCGCGGTTTCACCCGTGGATAAAAAGTATTTGAATTATTTGCTCATCATATGGGATAAAATATAGCCTATATGTTAATCCAGTGTATAAGCTATCTTGGTACCGAATTTCATCCAAATCCATTCAGCCGTTTGAGCGTGAAGGAGTAACAAACATACATACAAACACACATACAAACTTTCGCCTCTATAATATTAGTGTGATGTCCGGTGATATAGTGCGAAAGCCCTTATTTAAAACTTACCTTTTTGGTAGACCGATTTTGATAAAACAAACCTAAGAGCCTGCTCGGAACACTAAAACATCCTTACAGCAAACAACAAAGTAATTGATAGAATCAGGCGTGACTTCGCGAAAGTTCATCTTAAATACTAAATGAAATAAGAATATCTAGTGTGATTCCTCTGAATAAAAAAAACAATGTCTTTTAGCGGAATCACACTACTATACTCTTTCATTTTGTATTTAACAACATGAATCCATCAAGTAATTAATAATTTATCAAGTTAATGATATTTCACGCAAATATGTGTCAAGTCACAGTCGAAGTCATCAAGTCAAGTCATAGTCTAGTCAAAGTCATACTCCTAGTAAAGCGGTGGCAACTTTACTTGAAGCTTCTATGGAGTTTTGGAAACAACACGAAAAGAAACGTTTCACCATCATTATACCATTTTCCCACACTCACGCCTGTAATCCAGCACTTAACGAATAGAATGCCACCAATTTTATGCACTAACACTGAAAATAACACAAGTTTTGGAAAATAATACAATGCGGTGCGGTGACGCAATCTTTTTCGCGTTCCCGCCAAAACTCCGGCCGGTACTTTTGGCGTGATTTTATTTCATAAACAGACATAAATTGTAGAAACTGTATTTTTTGATATAACTACTTTAATATACTTCAAAAAATTACCAATACTGAGACATTCTCACTTAGTTAACATTACAGTGAGTTGCAGTCAATCGTTGGCCTATTCACACCCTTTACAGCCTCTGTGGTGTGGTGGTTGAGCAGGTCGGCTCATAACCTGTAGGCGGGGGGTTCAATTCTCGCGGCAGGACAAGTATTTGTGCACAGAAAAAAAAAAGCACAAATACTTGTTCCGAGTCTGGGTGTTGTGGGACCCTAGACACAGGGAATCCTAGTTAGGGTCCAAGATCTGTGTACGTGATCGTTGGGCGTTATTATTATTATTCGTACATTAAAAAAAACTTCTTCCCACAGAAAATCCTTTAGAAATATCATCGTTCGAAGCGTACAAAAAGCAAGAGACCAATAAGAATAAGAAAGGGGGTCGGAACAAGCGAAACACAGATACGCCGCCGCGATTTCACATGTACTGCGACCCCGTGAAGTTGGTGCAAGCATCGGCCAAGCGGTTGCGAGTCATGCAACTCCATAAACTGCTGGACAAGTTCTAGTAAGTATAAAAAACGAGTGTGCTTTATACCACACGACTGAAGTAAAACTTCTTTAGTTTAGCTCCATCTATCGGCCGGTATAAATTTGTTTTTCCTTTGTCAAAGTCAAAGACAAAAATTTATTGCAAATAGGTTATTTTTAGCATTTTTACGAGTCAAAATTATATATTTATTTTGTATATTAGTGAATGATGTGACGGGCTAGTCACCCACCTGATGTTAAGCGCCACGACCGCCCATAACAGTACAGTGTCACTCGGAACCCCAAAACATAGTTTCGCGCGACACTGCACTGCGCACATCATCCTGAGACATCAGCACAGTCTGGTAATAAGATTACTCGACTGTGAGATCAGATCATAAAGTCTCAATTGCCCAGTAATTTCACTAGCTACAGTGCCCTTCAAACCGGAACACAGTAGTGCTTGCACACTACTGCTTGGCGGCAGAATAACTGGCAAAGCGGTGGTACCTACCTAGACGAACTTTGCAACAAAGTCCTGCCACCTAGTAAAATATCAGGCACCTACTTAAAGTTAAGTTATTGTACTAAGCATATGACAAAGTGCTTATTGTCAAATTTGTTTAATGTTAATGTCGCCATCTTGACAATTGTAAATTGTAATTTTACCGGACATACCAATATAATAATACAAATTTTTAACTTTGTTATGTTGACAATGGAGATCTACGTGAATCAACTTCCGTTCGCGCCGCATTCACCAGCTTACTCCCCAAGTCAAGCGTGCTTAAAGAAGTTTTACTTCAATAAAGGATTACATTTCATTACACATTGCAAATAACGTACCTATCTTAATGGTGGAAGGATTTTTCTGCAGACATCGTCTAGGTAGGTACTACCGCGTTGCGTAGTTGTAATTAAAACTAAGTTCTTTTCTGGACATTTCATACAGCGCCATCTAGCCCCAATCTAAGCAGAGCTTGTACTATGACCACCATATGACTATGACCAGGGGGATGATAACAAAACTTTGATTGCAATGCAACAAGAGAAATTTCCATACCCAACTAAGCACATAAACTGCGTATTGAAACTGTCAAATCCATGCAAATTTGTGTTTCTATCTATTGCAATTGAAGGGATGAGAACAAAAACGGTTTAACTGATTTTTTTTTCAAATAATGACTTATTGGTATCTTTGGATTCAGCGTGAAATTATCTACAATAATACATTCTCAAAATACCGAAATGAGGCTTAAATCTCGAGATTGTCAGTCTAAAAACGGTTTATCTGACACAGGAATACAGTTCGCTTAGCATAAAAACATTATTATATTTATTATATTATATATGTACTATATTATACTAGTAATTGTACGAATTAGTACTATATTTTGTATTATAAAATAGAATTAATACATTTTCAAGCAACTGAAACTTACATAAACCTTTTCTATAACCTTATAAGCACTCTACATTAAAATGAAGCTGTTGAAGTCAATTTTCTTGAAACTCAATTTGACAGTTAAACCCTTTTTATTCTCAACCTTACATAGTCGCCTAGCAGATAACTGATACAATACTTACATACTTTTTTATTTTATAAATACATACATATAATACAATATAACACACAGACAACAAATACCTATGTTCAGCACTTAAATGTTTGCCCTGGGTGGGAATCGAACCTACAACCCACAGTTCAGAAGGCAGGGTTACTACCAAGTGAGCTATCGAGTTAGCCTTTGAGCTATCGGGCCAGCCGTCTATTATTCTCATAAATAATAACTAGGTACTTATTAAATTTTCCGTTCTTATCGTAATCGCCTTAATTTTATTAGTTATATTGCTTTAATACGTGTAACAGCGGCGTTTTATGGTTTAAGATAACAATCGGACGATAATAATACTTAATCCGTGAAGTAAACGTTTTGTTTTAATCCACGTGACTGCTGCAATCGAGTTCTTTGTTGTCTAGTAAATAATAATATTAAACAGCACTACTAGGTTAGGGACTAGGTTTAGTATTATTATTTAGTATTTGTTTAGGTTTAGTTTTGTACCAAAATGGGTTTGACAGCCTCTGTGGTGCGGTGGTTGAGCAGGTTGGCTCATAACCCGGAGGTGGCAGGTCCGATTCCCGCGACAGGATAAGTGTTTGTGCACTGAAAAAAAGCGCAAGTAGTTGTTCTGTGTCTGGGTGTTGTACGACCATGGTCCTCGTAGTTCCTGGGACACAGGGAATCCTAGTTAGGGTCCAGAATCTATGTATGTGATAAAAAAAAGAATATAAATAAACATAAATAAAATGACCCTGACATTTTTTTAAATAATTAGTAGCGAATTTGGTACAAAGTGTGGCTGCGACCGTGCGACTTACAAACCGAAGCAAATTCATGGTTCAAATTTAGATCAAATCTTACTAATCACACTATCACACTAATATTATAAAGGCGAAAATTTGTATGTGTGTTTTTGTGTATGTGTGTATGTTTGTTACTTATTCACGCTCCAACGGCTGAATGGATTTGGATGAAATTAGGTACCAAGATAGCTTATACACTGGATTAACATATAGGCTACATTTTATCCCGGAAATTTTCCCTTGGGATGAGCAAATAATTAAAATACTTTTTATCCGCGGGCAAAACCGTTTATAACCTTGATTAACACATGGAATACTTTTTATCGCGGGTGAAACCGCGGGGCGCAACTTGTAATATATATTTATTATTTATAGCATTTTCCACACATACACTAACCATTCAGACAGGCACTCATTACTACACACACACCATCACAAACACACATACAGAAAAAACACACTAATTAGCACACCACCAGTCCTTGTGAATAAAACTCCGGAGTCCAGAGTTTTGGCGGTAAAACGAAAAAGATCGCGTCGCCGCATTGTATTATTTTCCAAAACTTGTGTTATTTTCAGTGGTAGTGCATAAAATCGGTGGCATTTTATTCATTAAGTGCTGTATTACAGGCACGAGTGTGGGAAAGTGGTATAATGATGGTGAAACGTTTCTTTTGATCTTGTTTCCAAAACTACATAGAAGCTTCTGGTAAAGTTGCCACCATTTTACTAGGAGTATGGCTGTACTTGATAACTTGGACTGTGACTTGACTTGACTCATATATATATAATATTAATTAACTTGGTAATTTTTTTTTTTTTTTACTGTCGATGGGTTTGCATTTGACTACATCTCACCAATGGAGCACGCTTACCCAGAAATAACCTATTTACTCTTGACTTAAAGACTCCCAAGTTGTATGTGGATGGAAACACCGACGACGGGAGTGAGTTCCATTCCCTAGCCGTACGCACAATAAAAGAATCTGCAAAGCGTTTCGTACGAACAAAAGGTAAATCAACAACGTAACGATGGTAACTCTGACCTCGCCGTGAGGTCCTGTAGTGGAATTGAGACGGTGGGATAAGATTGTGAAGCTCCTGGGCACATTCTCCAAAATAAATTCTGTAAAATACAGCTAAACATGCCTTACGTCTATGTTTAAGGTTTTGCAGTTTACTCCCAACTAGCGCTTCGTCATTAATGATTTTTATTGCGCGCCGTTCCACTGAGTCCAATGCAGCCAACTGGTATTTGGCAGAGCCATCCCATAAGTGGCTGCAGTATTCCATGCAAGGCCGTACCTGAGCTTGGTAGAGGTCCAATAGTTGCGAAGATGTAAAATACCGTTTGACCTTGTTTAATATACCAAGCTTTTTGGCTGCATTCTTGGCTTTAGATTCAATGGAAAGTCCATAGTTGAGGTTGGGAGTTATGGGCATGCCGAGAAGATCGATTCTGTCCTGGAATGGTACCAACACATCCTAAAATGAAGGGAAATCGACTATGAGATCCCGTTTGGTCGTAAAAAGACAAGCTTGTGTCTTTTTGGTGTTAAAGGTGACCAAATTTGTTGCACCCCAATCAGACACTGTTATCTATTACTTGACACTGGCTAAATAGACAAAAGTGTGGAGCCAAAACAAACAAAAACAGCATATAGATAATCCCACGACACTGGTTGCCCTCGTGTGGGATTCAGAGTTTCATATTTATCATACCCTCTTAAACTGTATCAACCTTCGATGTACCAATTTTATCCACTGTATTGTTTTTTGGTCAAATTTATTATTATTATTAGATGGAACCCGTTAGTTATTTTTTCCTTTACATTAACATTAATCTATAAGTTAAAATACGCAAGACTGCTCTTAAATTATATTTAGTTTAAACAAATACCAACCTGTTTGTTAATTTTGAGAAGTTTATTGTTTTTTTACTTCAATTTTAATGTTTTTTTTTTGCTTTTTCGTTTCTAATTTAGGCTATACTTTTTTGCAATGCACCGATAATTTTTCAAGTAATATTCGGAATTTGAACACGCCCTTACAACGGTGAAGGAAAACATTGTCAGGAAATCGTGTTCAAGAATACGAGAGCGTGTGTCATCCACCAACCTGGGGCCTTACCGCGTAAGTCTGGTGGAGATCGTAATCGTGTTCTCGCACTTGCTCGCATTCGTGGACTTGTTAATAGGCTATTTGACTACTATTAAAAATGAACAAGTAAATATTATTTTCATAAAGTAGGTTAAAAACGAATGTTATCATTGTAAAAATAAGTAAAATCGGTAAATTAATCACGGAGTAGTACGCTTTTAAAGTTTCATCGCCTGTCCCTTTCTCGCAAAACAGAGATCGTGTTGAGCTTCCTCACAGCTACTATGAAGGCATGGCTTGTGACGTCACATGCTAAAAAGATTGTATGTAGAGCTACCACAGCTTAGTAATGAGTTACTGTGAGGACTGGTAACTGACGTCACTGTGTGTTTGAGTTGTCTCTTTCTATTTCTGTATTTTAAAATGCCTGTAACTTAGTCATTTTTTGAGATATTCAAGTTTTGTTTTCACAGTTATCTGTTTTTTGAGGTATATTATCTATGTATGTAATAAAAATATAGTAGTCAAATAGCCTATTGGCGCGTGCGGGATGGCAGGCGAAGCCGATTCCCAGAACGGTTACGCGGTAGGGGTGCTAGACTTGACCAGTTAGGTTGTGTATGGCTTTCTCTGAGAGAAAAGGTTCGCGTCCCAACAGTGGGAAGGTTTTGGGCTGATGACGAACGTGCGATGTTGCATCTAAGACATTTCAGTAGACAGTGTAAATTAATTTTGACGCCTTCTGAACGGTTGTTGGTTCGATTCCCATCCAGGACAAACATCTGTGTGATAAACATAGGAGTTTGTTATGTATCTGGATGTATTATAGTATATATAGTAATCTCTAATCTCTATAAGTATGTATTTACAAACAAAAAGCATATGTTTGAAAACTATCGTGAGTATGACTCATTTCGTAAGATGAATAACGGCTAAACTCACGTCAATTAAAAGTCGAAATTATTCCGACCAGGTTTCGGAAATATTCGATGTCCTTCTTCTAACTGTGATGTACTGAGTTACGTGCTGACGCTCGCGAAAGCCTCCGCGGCTTGCGTTAGTAACTGACTCCCAGAAGAAGGACATCGAATATGTCCGAAACCTGGTCGGAGTAATTTTGACTTTTAATTGACGTGAGTTTAGCCGTTATTCATCTTACATAAAAGTATATGAGTATTGTATCAGTTATCTGGCTCTCTTAACAAGCTTTGCAAGGGACTAGATGGCGTTGTGTGAAATATCCACAAATATGTATTTATTTAATCTTCTTTTCCAGCTATAAAGATGGTAATGTATGCATAAAAGAGCATGCAGATTACAAGAAAACCGCTACACACTGGGAAAGAGAGACGTATCCAGATCTTGTCGATACAAATGTATGCTCCAAAGATGGTATGCTGATACCGGCACATAAATGCGTGTTGGCAGCTCGCCTCGAGTACTTCAACGGAATGTTCATGCATTCTTGGACTGAGGTTGGTTATCTCTGTCATTAAAGGTATACCTCGAGTTTTGGCGGGAACGCGAAAAAGATTGCGTCACCGCATTGTATTATTTTCCAAAACTTGTGTTATTTTCAGTGTTAGTGTATAAAATTGGTGGCATTCTATTCGTTAAGTGCTAGATTACAGGCGCGAGTGTGGGAAAATGGTATAATGATGGTGAAACGTTTCTTTTCGTGTTGTGTCCAAAACTCCATAGAAGCTTCAAGTAAAGTTGCCACCACTTTACTAGGAGTATGACTTTGACTAGACGATGACTTGACTTGATGACTTCGACTGTGTCTTAACACATATTTACGTGAAATATCATTAACTTGATAAATTATCAATTACTTGACACTGGCTAAATACACAAAAGTGTGGAGCCAAAACATAAAAAGCTATACCTCGATCCTCTATCCCGCTCGTGCATTGCGACATTTAAAAAAATATTGAACTGAATCAACTTAAAACCTGGCTAAAGAAATTAAATTCAAACAAGTTTTTTTTACATAAAACAGGTAATGAGGAATAAATACTTTGATTACGTTTTTATGTATGAAAACTGGTTGGCTATCGCTCTAACTCTAACTAAAACGTTGAAGGACATCCATCCAAAGGTTTTGATATTGTGTTTTTATTTCAATTACTAGTTTTTTGTTGTATATAGACAAATGAACGAATGAATGAATGAATGTTACAGTTACCTGTTCAATCCTAGATTTTTAGGTAGAAAAAGGACGCCGGCGATTTGGTCCATTCATTGGTTTTTCGTACTATAAAATGCATAGCAAAACCGCACTGGGTCGATGGAATTTATACCATATACCTATACATATAAAATTCAAAGTTCTGACTGACTGACTTATATATCAACGCACAGCCTAAACAGCTGGTCCTAGAGACTTGAAATTTGGAGGGTGTGTTCTTTGTAAAGTGTACGTATTCACTAAGGAAGGGTTTTTCGAAATTCCACCTCTAAGAGGGTGAAATGGGTGGTTGAATTATCTATGAAAAAAAATCTTCGTTTCCTATAGGCCACGCGGGCGAAGGCACGGGCAGAAGCTAGTGGGTATATATTTGGTTTAAATTCTATCGATCCAGTGCGTTAACTAAACTTCTCAAGAAATTCGTCGAATATACTCAGGTTTCATCTTCAACGGAATTAAACAAGAAAATAGTTTTTATTGCCCCATTCATTCATAGACTAGGATTTATCGCGCATTTTAATAACATCGATCATAAAATGATACTTAATATTTCTATCATAATCTACCGCATTGACTGCCATAAATAAGCTTAATCAATTATTTTATTGCAGAGCAAAATGCTTTCAAAAGTGACACTACCTATTAACTATGGAATCTTACTACCAGTCATAAATTTCCTGTACACCGACTCCTGTCCAGAAGTTGAAAGCTGCGAAAGCATCGATTTCGTATGCAACATGCTGATGGTAGCTGATCAACTATTCGTAACTCGTCTGAGAGAAATGTGCGAGGTCTCTTTAGCAAACCTTATAACGCTGAAGAACTGCGCTGAGCTATGCCAATTTGCGCACACTTACAACGCTACCCAGCTCAAGCAATGCTGCATGGAGTTCATATCGCTAAACCTCTGCACCGTTCTCGAAAACAGATCTTTGGATATGGTCGAAGAATCGCTATTGGACGACATAACTAAATACTACACAAAATTCAACCCTATAATGTCTTCTAGAGTAATCACACCTTTTTACAACGCCCCAAGCGATGAAGTAATCGAAGAATATGCTAAAAATTTCCCCGTAGATTTAGACGTGATCGATGAAGAAGTTAAAAGAGATGATAGCATAGTAGAAGTTCCCAGAAAGAAAAATAAACAGTCTAAGAAAATTGAGTACACAGACAGCGAGAAACAGCGGATGAGATACGAATCTGTCAGTTCTGTGACGTCACTAGATCTGTCTAACGAGATCTCCGGCGATATAACTTTATCGCTAAGCAAAATAAAAGTTAAAGATGAAAAAGGAACGAAAGACAAGCAAGAGAAATGGATAGAAGTGTCTACCTCTCAGCAGAAACAACAGAAAGTAGTCCAAGCTAGGTTGAAAGCTATTAGCAATGCTAAAGACATTCTAAACGAGGCTCCAGTTGAGTCTTTTACTAAACTGACTAAAAACTCAAGTGCCATTAATATACCCTCACCCGTTAGTCCAGGGTTGTCGCGTATGTCTGTCTCTCCTAAAGATTCCCCCATTGCTGACTTAGCTACAAGCCCACAGGGTAATATAGTGATCAGCCATGTGGGACCGAAGTTATCTCAGAAACAGAGAAAGAAGTTAGCATTGCAGGGCAATGAACAATTTCCACAGAGCTTGAGTGATTACTCGAGTAAATTGATTGGCAGTCCACCAGAGAAACCTAGAAACCCGTGGAAGATTAGCGAGGCGCCGCTTGCGAGTAGTAGCCCTAAATCTAAAGCGGTTATGTTTGATCAGATATTGACAGATCAAAGGAAACAAAAGGAAGATCATTCTAGAATCATGACGAAACCTTTAGCTTGGACACAGGTAATATATTTTTTATTTGTAGCATCCTTTATTTATAGCCTGTAATAATTTAGTATCTACTTATCTAGCAACCTTTATTATGATATGAATAGATAGCAATTGCAAATAAGGAAACCCCAAAGTACTTTAGGCTGTATTATCACTTTGAATGGTTCAATCAGCAACAAAAGTAAAATTGTAGAATTATTAGCGTAGCCTATCTCCTCATGTACCTATTTTAATATAAATTTAATGCTCTGTGGTCAATGGTGCTGCTATCACGTTGATTATCTTCATTATTGACTGGCCTGGTGGCTCAGTTGGTACTAACCCTGCCTTCTGGACTGTGAGTTGTGGGTTCGATTCCCACCCAGGGCAAATATTTGTGTGATGAACGTAGGTGTCTGGGTGTTATATTGTATTCTATGGAATAATACAGTTTTAGGTTATGATAAAATCGAATTAACTTTTTTCATCTCTGAATATATATAGGAATAGGAAAATGCTGGTAAATATTGGCACCCATTTTATAACTTACCTTGGGTATGAATGCATAACCAAAGTATTGCACAGCCCGTATTGTATGTCAGAATTGGTGTACATGGCATCAAAATATTGGGATGTGCTGTGCACTGGCCATGCAAAACTATTGATACAGGCAATAATGTATGACCCAAAATGTTGCAGCTAGGAACCCATGTCTAATTGTAGACTAGTAGCTTCAAACTGGCTGGCTGTACTTTATAGTGACTCCTTGCCTTTATAGAACTAGAGAGAGAATTTTTTTTATTGGTCACCTGATGGAAATCATTAAAATGACATAATTTATCCCTATTTTTCTAGCTGGAAGACAAGGCGATAGAACAACTGGAAAGGTTCTACAATGTCCATGAAGTTGATGATGAACTAATAACAGTGAGACGCATAGAGCTGCAAGTGTCTTCCCCACAGTGGATACACACTGCCCCAAAGTGATATTTACATATTTTTATATATTTTATTTACTTAATGTGAGACATTAAAATAAATATAATTGTGAGACGTGCAGTTTGGCCTTGTTATTTCTACCTGTAATCATGAAGATGAGCCGAAATGGATAACTACTCATTGCCAGATTGCTAACCACCAGAGCTAAACTAAAAAGGCAGCTCTATAGTCAAGGAAATCAGTAAACACAAATACAAAATACTAGATTTTCAGGAATAAGTTTTTGGCACATCCATTACAAACAAATTGAAAAATAATCTACTTCTTATAGACAAATTAAGATTCCTTTTCTGAACATGAATCCAAGAAAAATTTATTACAATCAAGCCCTATCCAATTCCCTCGTGCCTTTCTCCCACTAGTGAGGAGAGAATAAAAAAATACAAATTTATGGCCTTTCTATCAGCTATGGAATATAAAATATTTGACTTTTAACTAAAGCAGTTAAGAGTCAAATATATACCCACACAACCACATTTGCATTCATTCATCTCTACAAACATATAAATTGGCAGCCACTTTCAAATTAAGTCAAGATCTTTCAGTCAAAATGCTAGAAACATTCAAAAGCTTATTAATACAGTACTAATAATGTTCTACACTTAAAGGAAAACATGAGATAATTAAAACCTAAAACTTTAATTAGTGTTGTTATGAGTACTCGATAACAAATGGGTGTTACATTAACACTTAATAATACACAGTAAGAAAGACAAAAGTGAACATTATAAATATATTTCTTGCTTTACAAAGACTACATAACTACTAATATTTACACTACTTTTTTGGCGGGAATCTCTTCAAAAGAACATTTAACTGTCTATGCGTTAGTTTCTTCTCTCCAGGCACTAGAATACCCTTCCTGCCTTGGTCTCTTTGAGTGTTCATTTTTTGATGATAGCCTTTGTAACATGTTTGGAATGCTGTGATTTCTTTCAAGCATTCCTGCTGTTCAAAGTCTGTTTTCTTAAAACAAGCGAACATTACGGCTAATTCCTGCATACAGGCAGCTTCGCTAGTTCTTTCGCTTTTTCCAGAGACAGACTTCTTTAACTCTAGAGGCAAGAGCATCTGGAATGGAACAGGCTCCTTCTGCGGTCTCCTGGCATTTTTGCCATTGAAAAGTATCTGACCTAAACGCATTTCCACTGAATTATGAGAATTTATCGCTATAAACTGCTATTTTTATAAATAATTATATATAAATAAACACTTGTTTTTGGCAGGTTATATTTTGTTACGCAACCACAGACTAAGACTGCACAGTGCCGTACTGTACTGTACTGTGGCAGCACTGATGTACTGTGTGTACTGTGTACATCAGTGCTGCCAGCACGGTTTGGTCAAAACGTACCATAAAGAGACAAAAAGTAACCTTTTTAAAGTTTTTCTATAGCGATTTTCTTTAATTGTAATGAAATAAATAGTAAATTATAACTTTATGTTTATTGCCATTAACAATAAACATAAAGTTAAAATGTAATTTTTCGCAGCGTATATTTATTTGATGCAATAAATTTTATTTTATCACATAGAAAATGATTCTGATATGTGGCTGCTTTTTATTTCATTTTTATAGAATATCGCTCCACGTTTGCCAAGATTTTTGGCGAATCTTGTTTTGAAAGCCTGGGCCCGGGTCATCTGCGTTTTGTTTATGTTAACTAGTCAAATTAAATAGCTCCCCAAAAAGAAGTGGAAACCGTCAGATCGGGTTATCTCGCTAGCCAACTAAATTCCAAAAATTCGCCCAAGTGGACAGCTGTAGGCTTTGATAAATTACTTTACAATAACTTGCATATATACCTATACATAACATCTTTTCGCTGCCTTATGCAAATAGGATATTTAGTGATCGCTATGAGGATTTAACCACTGATTCTTAGTTCTCTCGTTATCCATTGTTTCAAATCAAAATTCTCTCTCAAAATTTTGATTGCATTGCAACAAATTTCGTTCCTAATTTGAAAATTTCCATAGTAACTGTGTACACAAAATACGCATAAAAACTATTAAATCCATACAAATTACTGTACCACGTCTGGGCGATGCGAAGTACCGTTCCTAATTGACTGTCGTAGCTATGACATACTTTAAGATGTCGCTGAGTATAGTATTTGTAATGTATATTTACCAGGGCAAATAAAAATAAAAAGATTATATTTGTAAAAATGTTTATATTGTACCACTTGCGATAGATTGGTGTACATTTATAGGTACGTTTCTGTTTATAACCGTATAATAGCAATTTTAAAGCTTAGTTAAGTTCTTCGGGGAGAACGACAGCAGGAACAGGGATGATGGGGGTTCCGACGAGCACGGGCTGGACGACGATGGGCTCAACGACCTGGACGGGCTCGATGACCACGGGTTCCACAACCTGCACGGGGTCAACGACCGAGACGGGTGCGTCAACGCTGTCTACCACATTTACGGGGCCGGGAACGTATACCTCTTCAGCGACCTGCTCGACAACCACTGGGGACACACCGACGGGAGCGGGGGAACCGGCTTCAGCGTTGATGTTCAGGATGATCTGGACAAGAGGAGTGCTCTCAGAGGCGACGGGAGCGACGGGCACCACCACGGGAGAGGGAGCGATGACGGCGGGCTCTTCGGCGGTGACGACACCACCATCGGGAAGTGGGAAGTCAATGAAAGCGGGTCCAACTGCGATAGGGTTGCTTTCAACGATGGCGGGTCCGACCGAGATGGGGTTGGTTTCAACGATGGCGGGTCCGACCGAGATGGGGTTGGTTTCAACGATGGCGGGTCCAACGGAGATGGGGTTGGTTTCCACGATGGCGGGTCCAACGGAGACGGGAGTTCCAACGCCCAAAAGGTCGTGGAGCATGGCTTCAAGGGCGACGGCGGTGGCGGGGTCAGTGCTGGGGCTCTGGATGGCGGCCACGATGTCTGCGATCTCAGCGAGCTCGCCGCTCAGCTGAACGGGCTTGACGGCGGCCGAGGCCACGGTGGCGATAAGGGCGAAAGCGATGAAGAATTTCATGGTGGTTCTGTAAAAAGCAAAGAAAATAAATTCTACACTCAATATTTTAAATAACACTGTTTAATTAAATTTTTAGTGTATCGAACAATTGAACCTGCGGGAGGACTTACTTTTTGTTACTCGTTTACACGACTATGATGCACCTATAACGTTAGGAAGTTTTTATATTAAATTTTATCTACTTGAATGTGATTAAAATTATTGCCTATCGAGATTAGTGTCTAGGTAACTATGTTAGAGTATACCTATAGTTATTTTTTACAGCCTTGGATAGTTAGATTCCTAGTACCTATTAATAGTTTACTACACTCGGCTTGGACTTCCCTGTAATTTAAGTGCTTAAAATTGATAAAAATTATCTTGTCACTGCAGATTGAACTATGTAAGGATAACATTTGTTTGTTTAATCTTTATAATATACTCAGTTACAACTGAGGTAATTCGTGTGCGATACCTATACCTATCCATTTATTCAGTAGGCGGAGTTACACCCCCCCTTCTTTTATTTAGAAGTACAGGAAGGGGGGTGTAACTCCGCTGTTTAGGGACGTTCGGGTGTGCGCCTACAGAAGCAGGCGTCACAGTAGGTTGTCGCTCGGTTCACACGCTAACCACTAGCAGCGTTAATAATACATTTTATGTTATTTTCAGTAGTAACTTAATCGTGCTTCAGGAAAGTATCACAATTGTAGATATTATAGATAGATTGTGTTAATCAAAATAATTGACAAACAATATTAATAATAATAATAATAACGCCCAACGATCACATACATAGATCCTGGACCCTAACTAGGATTCCCTGTGTCTAGGGACCCAGGAACTACAGGAACACCCAGACTCAGAACAAGTATTTGCGCTTTTTTTTTGTGCACAAATACTTGTCCTGTCGCGGGAATCGAACCCGCCACCTCCGGGCTATGAGCTGACCTGCGCAACCACTACACCACAGAGGCTCTCAACACATAAATAACAACAACAAAACAACAATAAATAGCAACATAAATAAATAAATAAAGTAATAAATATGTAATGGTGGCCTCTGGATTATCTTGTTCGCGCTGTATGTCACTCAAGATTTTATTCATGGACTTACCCAAACATGTAAAAGAGATATTTAGTTTCAGAGACACGTTTTCAGGTAAAATAAGTACTTACCTTATGTGTACAGACATTGTAAAATAAAATATATATAGTTTTCAGATTACCTACATACAACTAAGTAAGTAACTAGCCTAAGTATATTTAAATCGTCATTATATGTTCACAAAAGTAGAGTAATAGGCACATAGCTGGTAATGTTCAGATAAGGGTTACGCGATAGAAAGAGAAGCAACTTCTACGTGAATAATTGGTCATAACACTCTTTAAACATTCACGACTTGAACTCATATTATATAGTTATGATATTTTTTGCGCGAAAAGACCAGTTTTAACTTCATAATATGAATAAATTCACATTAGTGCGATATGAACTGCACTTTATTGTAACAGAGCTAGAGTGGCTGTTTATTTGAAGGATTTTGCGGAGTGAGTCTTCCGTACGTAGTACCTACTACTACAGGGGGGGTTTTAGTGGGTTCGAGTCCCACATACACCAAATGACCTCGCATTTCACCCCTCAAAAAAAAACAGGTTATAAACTATCTGTGTTCCAAATTTCATCCAAATCCGTTCAGTAGTTTTTAAAGAAATTGTAACAACCATACACCCATACATCCATACTCACAAACCTTCGCATTTAATATTAGTAGGATTTAAATTACAGAAAAGCCCAAGCCGAATTTAATAAACTAAGAAAATGAGGAAGTTATTTATATCGAAGGCTGTAAAAAATAACACTACTATCTATAAACAACAATGTTATCACACTGTTGTAGATCAATCTTGATATAAATGAACCATAGGGAAATCGGAATTTGGGCAAGTCAAATTGCAGGCATTCTTAACCTCTGACAAATAAGCTACTTCGAAAGGTGGTAGAACTTTGTTGCAAAGTTCATCTAGGTAGGTACCACTACACTACACAAGCAGTAGTGTGCAAGCACTACTGTGTTCCCGTTTGAAGGGCACTGTGGCTAGTGAAATTACTGGGCAATTGAGACTTTATGATCTGATCTCCCAGTCGAGTAATTTTATTACCAGACTGTGCTGATGTCTCAGGATGATGCGCGTGTCGCTCGAAACTATGTTTTGGGGTTCCGAGTGATACTGTTCTGTAATGGGGGGCCGTGGCGCTTAGCAACAGGTGAACGACTAGCTTGTCACATCATTCACTAACACAAATGGGTGGTTGAATTATCTATGAAAAAAAATCTTCGTTTCCTATAGGCCACGCGGGCGAAGGCACGGGCAGAAGCTAGTGGGTATATATTTGGTTTAAATTCTATCGATCCAGTGCGTTAACTAAACTTCTCAAGAAATTCGTCGAATATACTCAGGTTTCATCTTCAACGGAATTAAACAAGAAAATAGTTTTTATTGCCCCATTCATTCATAGACTAGGATTTATCGCGCATTTTAATAACATCGATCATAAAATGATACTTAATATTTCTATCATAATCTACCGCATTGACTGCCATAAATAAGCTTAATCAATTATTTTATTGCAGAGCAAAATGCTTTCAAAAGTGACACTACCTATTAACTATGGAATCTTACTACCAGTCATAAATTTCCTGTACACCGACTCCTGTCCAGAAGTTGAAAGCTGCGAAAGCATCGATTTCGTATGCAACATGCTGATGGTAGCTGATCAACTATTCGTAACTCGTCTGAGAGAAATGTGCGAGGTCTCTTTAGCAAACCTTATAACGCTGAAGAACTGCGCTGAGCTATGCCAATTTGCGCACACTTACAACGCTACCCAGCTCAAGCAATGCTGCATGGAGTTCATATCGCTAAACCTCTGCACCGTTCTCGAAAACAGATCTTTGGATATGGTCGAAGAATCGCTATTGGACGACATAACTAAATACTACACAAAATTCAACCCTATAATGTCTTCTAGAGTAATCACACCTTTTTACAACGCCCCAAGCGATGAAGTAATCGAAGAATATGCTAAAAATTTCCCCGTAGATTTAGACGTGATCGATGAAGAAGTTAAAAGAGATGATAGCATAGTAGAAGTTCCCAGAAAGAAAAATAAACAGTCTAAGAAAATTGAGTACACAGACAGCGAGAAACAGCGGATGAGATACGAATCTGTCAGTTCTGTGACGTCACTAGATCTGTCTAACGAGATCTCCGGCGATATAACTTTATCGCTAAGCAAAATAAAAGTTAAAGATGAAAAAGGAACGAAAGACAAGCAAGAGAAATGGATAGAAGTGTCTACCTCTCAGCAGAAACAACAGAAAGTAGTCCAAGCTAGGTTGAAAGCTATTAGCAATGCTAAAGACATTCTAAACGAGGCTCCAGTTGAGTCTTTTACTAAACTGACTAAAAACTCAAGTGCCATTAATATACACAGCCCGTATTGTATGTCAGAATTGGTGTACATGGCATCAAAATATTGGGATGTGCTGTGCACTGGCCATGCAAAACTATTGATACAGGCAATAATGTATGACCCAAAATGTTGCAGCTAGGAACCCATGTCTAATTGTAGACTAGTAGCTTCAAACTGGCTGGCTGTACTTTATAGTGACTCCTTGCCTTTATAGAACTAGAGAGAGAATTTTTTTTATTGGTCACCTGATGGAAATCATTAAAATGACATAATTTATCCCTATTTTTCTAGCTGGAAGACAAGGCGATAGAACAACTGGAAAGGTTCTACAATGTCCATGAAGTTGATGATGAACTAATAACAGTGAGACGCATAGAGCTGCAAGTGTCTTCCCCACAGTGGATACACACTGCCCCAAAGTGATATTTACATATTTTTATATATTTTATTTACTTAATGTGAGACATTAAAATAAATATAATTGTGAGACGTGCAGTTTGGCCTTGTTATTTCTACCTGTAATCATGAAGATGAGCCGAAATGGATAACTACTCATTGCCAGATTGCTAACCACCAGAGCTAAACTAAAAAGGCAGCTCTATAGTCAAGGAAATCAGTAAACACAAATACAAAATACTAGATTTTCAGGAATAAGTTTTTGGCACATCCATTACAAACAAATTGAAAAATAATCTACTTCTTATAGACAAATTAAGATTCCTTTTCTGAACATGAATCCAAGAAAAATTTATTACAATCAAGCCCTATCCAATTCCCTCGTGCCTTTCTCCCACTAGTGAGGAGAGAATAAAAAAATACAAATTTATGGCCTTTCTATCAGCTATGGAATATAAAATATTTGACTTTTAACTAAAGCAGTTAAGAGTCAAATATATACCCACACAACCACATTTGCATTCATTCATCTCTACAAACATATAAATTGGCAGCCACTTTCAAATTAAGTCAAGATCTTTCAGTCAAAATGCTAGAAACATTCAAAAGCTTATTAATACAGTACTAATAATGTTCTACACTTAAAGGAAAACATGAGATAATTAAAACCTAAAACTTTAATTAGTGTTGTTATGAGTACTCGATAACAAATGGGTGTTACATTAACACTTAATAATACACAGTAAGAAAGACAAAAGTGAACATTATAAATATATTTCTTGCTTTACAAAGACTACATAACTACTAATATTTACACTACTTTTTTGGCGGGAATCTCTTCAAAAGAACATTTAACTGTCTATGCGTTAGTTTCTTCTCTCCAGGCACTAGAATACCCTTCCTGCCTTGGTCTCTTTGAGTGTTCATTTTTTGATGATAGCCTTTGTAACATGTTTGGAATGCTGTGATTTCTTTCAAGCATTCCTGCTGTTCAAAGTCTGTTTTCTTAAAACAAGCGAACATTACGGCTAATTCCTGCATACAGGCAGCTTCGCTAGTTCTTTCGCTTTTTCCAGAGACAGACTTCTTTAACTCTAGAGGCAAGAGCATCTGGAATGGAACAGGCTCCTTCTGCGGTCTCCTGGCATTTTTGCCATTGAAAAGTATCTGACCTAAACGCATTTCCACTGAATTATGAGAATTTATCGCTATAAACTGCTATTTTTATAAATAATTATATATAAATAAACACTTGTTTTTGGCAGGTTATATTTTGTTACGCAACCACAGACTAAGACTGCACAGTGCCGTACTGTACTGTACTGTGGCAGCACTGATGTACTGTGTGTACTGTGTACATCAGTGCTGCCAGCACGGTTTGGTCAAAACGTACCATAAAGAGACAAAAAGTAACCTTTTTAAAGTTTTTCTATAGCGATTTTCTTTAATTGTAATGAAATAAATAGTAAATTATAACTTTATGTTTATTGCCATTAACAATAAACATAAAGTTAAAATGTAATTTTTCGCAGCGTATATTTATTTGATGCAATAAATTTTATTTTATCACATAGAAAATGATTCTGATATGTGGCTGCTTTTTATTTCATTTTTATAGAATATCGCTCCACGTTTGCCAAGATTTTTGGCGAATCTTGTTTTGAAAGCCTGGGCCCGGGTCATCTGCGTTTTGTTTATGTTAACTAGTCAAATTAAATAGCTCCCCAAAAAGAAGTGGAAACCGTCAGATCGGGTTATCTCGCTAGCCAACTAAATTCCAAAAATTCGCCCAAGTGGACAGCTGTAGGCTTTGATAAATTACTTTACAATAACTTGCATATATACCTATACATAACATCTTTTCGCTGCCTTATGCAAATAGGATATTTAGTGATCGCTATGAGGATTTAACCACTGATTCTTAGTTCTCTCGTTATCCATTGTTTCAAATCAAAATTCTCTCTCAAAATTTTGATTGCATTGCAACAAATTTCGTTCCTAATTTGAAAATTTCCATAGTAACTGTGTACACAAAATACGCATAAAAACTATTAAATCCATACAAATTACTGTACCACGTCTGGGCGATGCGAAGTACCGTTCCTAATTGACTGTCGTAGCTATGACATACTTTAAGATGTCGCTGAGTATAGTATTTGTAATGTATATTTACCAGGGCAAATAAAAATAAAAAGATTATATTTGTAAAAATGTTTATATTGTACCACTTGCGATAGATTGGTGTACATTTATAGGTACGTTTCTGTTTATAACCGTATAATAGCAATTTTAAAGCTTAGTTAAGTTCTTCGGGGAGAACGACAGCAGGAACAGGGATGATGGGGGTTCCGACGAGCACGGGCTGGACGACGATGGGCTCAACGACCTGGACGGGCTCGATGACCACGGGTTCCACAACCTGCACGGGGTCAACGACCGAGACGGGTGCGTCAACGCTGTCTACCACATTTACGGGGCCGGGAACGTATACCTCTTCAGCGACCTGCTCGACAACCACTGGGGACACACCGACGGGAGCGGGGGAACCGGCTTCAGCGTTGATGTTCAGGATGATCTGGACAAGAGGAGTGCTCTCAGAGGCGACGGGAGCGACGGGCACCACCACGGGAGAGGGAGCGATGACGGCGGGCTCTTCGGCGGTGACGACACCACCATCGGGAAGTGGGAAGTCAATGAAAGCGGGTCCAACTGCGATAGGGTTGCTTTCAACGATGGCGGGTCCGACCGAGATGGGGTTGGTTTCAACGATGGCGGGTCCGACCGAGATGGGGTTGGTTTCAACGATGGCGGGTCCAACGGAGATGGGGTTGGTTTCCACGATGGCGGGTCCAACGGAGACGGGAGTTCCAACGCCCAAAAGGTCGTGGAGCATGGCTTCAAGGGCGACGGCGGTGGCGGGGTCAGTGCTGGGGCTCTGGATGGCGGCCACGATGTCTGCGATCTCAGCGAGCTCGCCGCTCAGCTGAACGGGCTTGACGGCGGCCGAGGCCACGGTGGCGATAAGGGCGAAAGCGATGAAGAATTTCATGGTGGTTCTGTAAAAAGCAAAGAAAATAAATTCTACACTCAATATTTTAAATAACACTGTTTAATTAAATTTTTAGTGTATCGAACAATTGAACCTGCGGGAGGACTTACTTTTTGTTACTCGTTTACACGACTATGATGCACCTATAACGTTAGGAAGTTTTTATATTAAATTTTATCTACTTGAATGTGATTAAAATTATTGCCTATCGAGATTAGTGTCTAGGTAACTATGTTAGAGTATACCTATAGTTATTTTTTACAGCCTTGGATAGTTAGATTCCTAGTACCTATTAATAGTTTACTACACTCGGCTTGGACTTCCCTGTAATTTAAGTGCTTAAAATTGATAAAAATTATCTTGTCACTGCAGATTGAACTATGTAAGGATAACATTTGTTTGTTTAATCTTTATAATATACTCAGTTACAACTGAGGTAATTCGTGTGCGATACCTATACCTATCCATTTATTCAGTAGGCGGAGTTACACCCCCCCTTCTTTTATTTAGAAGTACAGGAAGGGGGGTGTAACTCCGCTGTTTAGGGACGTTCGGGTGTGCGCCTACAGAAGCAGGCGTCACAGTAGGTTGTCGCTCGGTTCACACGCTAACCACTAGCAGCGTTAATAATACATTTTATGTTATTTTCAGTAGTAACTTAATCGTGCTTCAGGAAAGTATCACAATTATAGATATTATAGATAGATTGTGTTAATCAAAATAATTGACAAACAATATTAATAATAATAATAATAACGCCCAACGATCACATACATAGATCCTGGACCCTAACTAGGATTCCCTGTGTCTAGGGACCCAGGAACTACAGGAACACCCAGACTCAGAACAAGTATTTGCGCTTTTTTTTTGTGCACAAATACTTGTCCTGTCGCGGGAATCGAACCCGCCACCTCCGGGCTATGAGCTGACCTGCGCAACCACTACACCACAGAGGCTCTCAACACATAAATAACAACAACAAAACAACAATAAATAGCAACATAAATAAATAAATAAAGTAATAAATATGTAATGGTGGCCTCTGGATTATCTTGTTCGCGCTGTATGTCACTCAAGATTTTATTCATGGACTTACCCAAACATGTAAAAGAGATATTTAGTTTCAGAGACACGTTTTCAGGTAAAATAAGTACTTACCTTATGTGTACAGACATTGTAAAATAAAATATATATAGTTTTCAGATTACCTACATACAACTAAGTAAGTAACTAGCCTAAGTATATTTAAATCGTCATTATATGTTCACAAAAGTAGAGTAATAGGCACATAGCTGGTAATGTTCAGATAAGGGTTACGCGATAGAAAGAGAAGCAACTTCTACGTGAATAATTGGTCATAACACTCTTTAAACATTCACGACTTGAACTCATATTATATAGTTATGATATTTTTTGCGCGAAAAGACCAGTTTTAACTTCATAATATGAATAAATTCACATTAGTGCGATATGAACTGCACTTTATTGTAACAGAGCTAGAGTGGCTGTTTATTTGAAGGATTTTGCGGAGTGAGTCTTCCGTACGTAGTACCTACTACTACAGGGGGGGTTTTAGTGGGTTCGAGTCCCACATACACCAAATGACCTCGCATTTCACCCCTCAAAAAAAAACAGGTTATAAACTATCTGTGTTCCAAATTTCATCCAAATCCGTTCAGTAGTTTTTAAAGAAATTGTAACAACCATACACCCATACATCCATACTCACAAACCTTCGCATTTAATATTAGTAGGATTTAAATTACAGAAAAGCCCAAGCCGAATTTAATAAACTAAGAAAATGAGGAAGTTATTTATATCGAAGGCTGTAAAAAATAACACTACTATCTATAAACAACAATGTTATCACACTGTTGTAGATCAATCTTGATATAAATGAACCATAGGGAAATCGGAATTTGGGCAAGTCAAATTGCAGGCATTCTTAACCTCTGACAAATAAGCTACTTCGAAAGGTGGTAGAACTTTGTTGCAAAGTTCATCTAGGTAGGTACCACTACACTACACAAGCAGTAGTGTGCAAGCACTACTGTGTTCCCGTTTGAAGGGCACTGTGGCTAGTGAAATTACTGGGCAATTGAGACTTTATGATCTGATCTCCCAGTCGAGTAATTTTATTACCAGACTGTGCTGATGTCTCAGGATGATGCGCGTGTCGCTCGAAACTATGTTTTGGGGTTCCGAGTGATACTGTTCTGTAATGGGGGGCCGTGGCGCTTAGCAACAGGTGAACGACTAGCTTGTCACATCATTCACTAACATAAAAAAATGAAGCAAGATTTTGATCTATTAATTTATATGTACCATGTACAGAAGATTACAATGCCGGTAATGCAACACTCGAAATTGTGGGTATCCCTAAACCTCTTAAACACATATCCTTCCAGTAATGCTGTAACGGTCGGTAAAAACTAAGAGCATTAGCCCGTTCGAAAAAAACAATTCGAATCCGAAACCAGAGTTACGTTATCTGTATCGAACATAATAAATACTCTGCGATGTTTTGTATCGTGTACATGCTCTGTGTAGCACTCTCTCTTTTCCTCGCTAAGGCGCCTGCAAGTGGTTTTCCACAGTTGACTACATTGTAACATATACTTAATTAAATTTAGAAACAAATAGACAAAACCAAATTATTGTACAAGTAAGGCCAATTAGTACACAAGCGTACTCCGCATGTGCACTAATTTAATATCCGGGCAAGATAATTAAGTTTTTCGATTACATTTGGTTATTGAAAAACATAATTGTCTTGCCCCGAATTTAAAACTTAATTTTAAAAATGAATTTCAAAATTTAACGGTCTTATTCATAAAAAGTTATCGAGGCTTTATAAGCTTGTAATAATAAGATTTCCGAAAAGTGTTATTAATAAACGCTCGATAGCGCTAAAACGTTTGATAACTGTTCCATAAAGTCTCCATAACTTAGTGAAGCCAATACCCTACTTTAAGCCTTCCATAAACCTTCATAGTGAAATAACAGTCTTATAAGACGTTTTAACTAATGAACACCACAAACCTTCGATAAGCATTTTTTATGAATAAGACCGTAAAACTTTATCAGTTTCAAATAATGAAGTTAGGATTTTTTAAAAATTAATTCCAAGCTGTTGATGCGAAATTTGCTAATATGAGTAATGATGCCTAACTAGTTTTAGTTTATTGATGCCCTTCTAAAGAAATCCGACGAGAGGCAACAAATACTTCAACAGCATATTGTACTGCTTCTTGGTAAGTTTTTTTCTTCCAAGAAGTTATCCTCATTCTGGAAAAAGTAGAAGTCTGTAGACGCAAGGTCTGGTGATTACGGCGGATGTACTTAGAACCTACTGAATGAATGGATAGGCATAGGTATCGACCATGGAATTACCTCAGTTGTAACTACATTGTAATAATAACGCCCATCGATCACATACATAGATCCTGGACCCTAACTAGGATCCCCTGTGTCTAGGGACCCAAGAACTACGGGGACCATGGTCCCACACACCCAGACTCAGAAGAAGTATTTGCGTATTTTTTTCTCGGCACAATAAATACTTTTAATTCAGCGGTAATCGAACCCACCGCCTCTGGGTTATGAGCGAACCTGCTCAACCACCACACCACAGAGGCTGTCATATTATACAGATTAAACACATAAAAGTTATACTACATACTTCAATACGAAGTGACAAGCTATATTTTATCAGTTTTTAAGCACTTAAATTACAGGGAAGTCCAAGCCGAGTGTAGTAAACTATGAATAGGTAGGTACTAGGATTCTAACTATCCAAGGCTGTAAAAAATAACTTTAGGTATACTCTAGCATAGTTACCTAGACACTAATCTCGATAGGCAATAATTTTAATCACATTCAAGGAGATAAAATTTTATATAAAAATTTCCTAACGTTATAGGTGCACCATAGTCGTGTAAACGAGTAACAAAAAGTAAGTCCTCCCGCAGGTTCAATCGTTCGTTACACTAAAAATTAAATTAAATAGTGTTATTAAAAATATTGAGTGTAGAATTTATTTTTACTTTGCTTTTTACAGAACCACCATGAAATTCTTCATCGCTTTCGCCCTTATCGCCACCGTGGCCTCGGCCGCCGTCAAGCCCGTTCAGCTGAGCGGCGAGCTCGCTGAGATCGCAGACATCGTGGCCGCCATCCAGAGCCCCAGCACTGACCCCGCCACCGCCGTCGCCCTTGAAGCCATGCTCCACGACCTTTTGGGCGTTGGAACTCCCGTCTCCGTTGGACCCGCCATCGTGGAAACCAACCCCATCTCCGTTGGACCCGCCATCGTTGAAACCAACCCCATTTCGGTCGGACCCGCCATCGTTGAAAGCAACCCCATCGCAGTTGGACCCGCTTTCATTGACTTCCCCCTCCCCGATGGTGGTGTCGTCACCGCCGAAGAGCCCGCCGTCATCGCTCCCTCTCCCGTGGTCGTGCCCGTCGCTCCCGTTGCCTCTGAGAGCACTCCTCTTGTTCAGATCATCCTGAACATCAACGCTGAAGCCGGTTCCCCCGCTCCCGTCAGTGTGTCCCCAGTGGTTGTCGAGCAGGTCGCTGAAGAGGTATACGTTCCCGGCCCCGTAAATGTGGTAGACAGCGTTGACGCACCCGTCTCGGTCGTTGACCCCGTGCAGGTTGTGGAACCCGTGGTCGTCGAGCCCGTCCAGGTCGTTGAGCCCATCGTCGTCCAGCCCGTGCTCGTCGGAACCCCCATCATCCCTGTTCCTGCTGTCGTTCTCCCCGAAGAACTTAACTAAGCTATAAAATTGCTATTATACGGTTATAAACAGAAATGTAACTACCTATAAATGTACACCAATCTATCGCAAGAGGTACAATATATAATTTTTCTACAAATATCATCTTTGTATTTTTATTTGACTTGGTAAATATACATTACAAATACCATACCGAGCCACAACTTAGTCTTAGTCATTGCTAAGCAAATGTTTAGGTTGTACAAATCAAAGTTATTCTGAACAGTTTAAAAACCTCGGGATTTATTTTTGTGGATATTGAAGTAAATCTTTTCTTCTAATTAATCCAAATCCTACAAAATTAGCCACTGCCCGCGGCAGTAGCGGTGTTAGGGTAGGGCGCGGTAGGGCGACCGCCCAGGGGCGCCGGGTATGAATGCGCAGCCGCCCCTTTATTTCCTTTTACACTCTGAGCGAGACCTACTTACCATAATCTAGTCTGTCGACAAGTTGAAAATGGTCTAAAATAGTGATATTGCTCCCAAAATTATCTGTAGCTCATTGAATCCGGAATGACGCCTACAAAAATGTGCAAGAAGCGTGTAATTCCACATGAAAAATTTCAAAAGTCAAAGACTATTTGTAGCGCTAGCAAAAGTTGTATACAATTAAAGATTTAAAAAAGAAGGCATTTCGTTTTTCGCCAATATTTCGTAGGTAACTAATATTAGTTATGAAATTAACAACTATTTTTTTTTTTTGTTCATTTACAAACAATGAAGACGGCAGTTAGAGAAAATTTTCTAATATAACAATCGTTTAACTTGTTGAAAATTTTACTTTAAGTGAAAGTTCCGAAGGGAATAAATTTTTTAGTAGTTAAAAGGGTTCGGAATACATAATATTATTTGAGTTTAAAATTATTCAATGTTAAATATTTCTTATCAATGTGTCGTAATAAGTTTTGACGCCGCGCGCGCAATCTAAAAATAAGACGTGGAGACCCATTTTCAGCGGTAAATTAAAATTATAAATAATAAAGATAGAATTCCGTGAGTTTTTTTAAATGTTATTGAATGATGTGACTAGCTAGTCGTTCACCTGATGTTAAGCGCCACGGCCGCCCATAACAGAACAGTGTCACTCGGAACCCTAAAACATAGAGTTTCAAGCGACACTGCACTGCGCACATCATCCTGAGACATCAGCATCGTCTGGTAATAAGATTACTTGGCTGTGAGATCAGATCATAAAGTCTCAATTGCCCAGTAATTTCACTAGCTACAGTGCCCTTCAAACCGGAACACAGTAGCGCTTGCACACTACTGCTTGGCGGCAGAATAACTGGCAAAGCGGTGGTGAACCTAGATGAACTTTGCAACAAAATCCTACCACCTAGTAAAGTTTGGAGTTAGGGAGTTGGGAATTTTTTACTGCAAATTTCCGCCTCTTTATGATTTCTTTTTTGTATTTCTTAAATATTAGAAGTGGCGAAGAACAAATGCTTTATTTTTATCATCTTTAATTGCTTATATAACATTTGCAATATTTTATGTGCCATAAAAGAGTTCGCTGATAAAAAAAGCTAGAAAAGTCAAATTTTACTAGTTTTTTAATAAATAGTTACTTCTTTTAATGAAAGGTTGTTTCATTATATCCTTTGCTATTTTTCATATGAGTTTAAGTTGCAGTTAGGGGGCGCCGTAGAAATCTCGCCCAGGGCGCTGGTAGTGCTAAAACTGGTACTGCCCGGCGGCACCACATGTGTGCAATAGATTATGGATAAAAAATGAATTAAAATGACTATTTTGTCCTCATATCCATGTCTACCACGTTTTATTAGTAGCGGTACTGCGCAACGCCCGGCCGCGGTTATTGACTACGCAGCACTTTTTAAGGAACCCTTAGAATTTCTGATGTTTTTTTATATAAGCTCTTTATAAGACAAACTCTAAATGGTTTTCAAGTAACCTAGCAAATAATCAATGTGGAATTTTTTCCACACATAGTTTAGGCATCATTGAATACCTAGGTATTTTAAAATAGTGCAAAATAAAAATGGTAGTGGTGCAGTAAATAATAAATACGTATATTAAAGAATAAAAATTCGGTCGATCATCCAATCAACCGAATCGGAACAACTGGTCTAGAAAATACGGTTTTTCTATTTTTAAACTTATCTATCGATCAATCGTTAAAACGATCTATCGAATTATCGATCAACCGGTCAAACAATCTATAGATCAACCGATCAATTGATCAACCGATAAATCTTGTCGTCAATCATAGTCTAGATACTATTATAGGCTATTCAATTCAGTCATAAAATTTTGAGATATCAGGCCTAGAGTGAAATGCGTTTGAATAGGTTTTCCGATAATTTTCCCGAAGACGTTGGTGGGTGAAATCGCTCCAAAGCCGGCATCACATAGTGTTTATAAATATCACAGCTTGTGATTCAGTAACTAAATATTCACAACTCAGGGTCTACCACACTAATAGCAAACAAATAGGGATATTTTGTATTTTTCTATCTTTACTAGGCGGTAGGAAACCACCGCTTTGCCAGTTGTTCAGCCGCCAAGCAGTAGTGTGCAAGCACTGCTATGTCCCGGTTTGAAGGGCACGTTATAATATAGTGTAGGAATTGTATGCCTATGGTAGGCTTGCATTTGACCACTATCTCACCTGATGGTAAGTGACGACTTCGATTCAATCGGCGATGGAACATATTATGCTTGGAAAAAAGGTACTTATATAGCATAATAATAAAGTTTAAGGTCGCTAAGGTATTGTATGAAATGTATCAAAACAGTATTTAAGTATTATATTGTTATTAATCAGACGATATGGCCGGCATAAAGATAATGTTTAGTATAAAACGTGAATGATTTTTTTCTAAAGCATAGTCGCTTGTACAACAGGGCCTAAAAAGTAAGTACATATTTCCAAACTATATTTTACACGCACTAACTAATATAATAATTATTAAAACGCTAAATTATCTCAAATTATATACATATAACTTTAATATATTTATTTTTTTAACACGGCAAAATTGCCTTTATTTTCTAAATACTACAATGATTTAATCACTAATACTATAAACTACCTACTACTACAAAAAAAAAAGCATTTGGACTGTATACTTATCATTAATTTAAACTTTACAGAACCACCATGAAATTCTTCATCGCTTTCGCCCTTATCGCCACCGTGGCCTCGGCCGCCGTCAAGCCCGTTCAGCTGAGCGGCGAGCTCGCCGATATCGCAGAGATCGTGGCCGCCATCCAGAGCCCCAGCACTGACCCCGCCACCGCCGTCGCCCTTGAAGCCATGCTCCACGACATTTTGGGCGTTGGAACTCCCGTCTCCGTTGGACCCGCCATCGTTGAAACCAACCCCATCTCGGTCGGACCCGCTATCGTTGAGAGCAACCCCATCGCAGTTGGACCCGCTTTCATTGACTTCCCTCTTCCCGATGGTGGTGTCGTCACCGCTGTTGAGCCCACCCCTGTGATTGAGCCTTCCCCTGTCGTCCAGCCTTCTCCCGTCGTCATCGGTGAGATCCCCTCTGGAGCTTCTCCTCTCGTTCAGATCATCGTGAACGTCAACCAGCAAGAGTCTGGAGTCGTCGCCCCCACTCCCGTCGGCACCCCCGTCATCGATGAGGTCTACGTGCCCGGCCCCGTGAACGTTGTCGACCACGTCATCGCCCCCGAGGCCGTCGTCGTGCCCGCGCCCGTCATCATCGGTGAGCCCGTCCTCCCCGGCCCCGTCAACGTCGTCGACAACGTAGATGCCCCCACCATCGAGCCCGTCGTCGTCGTCGAGCCCGCCCTCCCCGGCCCCGTCAACGTTGTTGACAACATCGTCGTCGAGCCCGTGATCGTCGGCACTCCCATCATCCCCGCCCCCGCTGTCGTTCTCCCCGAACAGCTCAACTAAATGATAAACAAGTGCCAAGCGACTATACGACTTTCGTTATATTGTAGGTAGGTATCTATAAAATGTGTTTTACATGAGATATGTACAATAAAACAATATAATATTTAAAAAAGTTGTTTTGCATTTATCCGCGTACCTAATAATACCAACTAATAACTGAATAAGTATGATCATTGAAAATTCATATTTAATGAATAGGTCCGTAGGTATACGTACTCATCAGTAAACACGACTAACAGTAAAAACGAATTAAATATGTAATATTTCTATTATTTTTCTTAAATATTCGTAAATATTCTAATATCAATTTGACTGCACCGTTACCATTTCTTTTCTTGTACATTCAAATTGACTGGTAGATAATGATTCATAGCATTAAGTACTCCTTGTACATTATTTTGTGCTATATACATATAATCATAATAATGCCCAACGACCACATACATAGATCCTGGACCCTAACTAGGATTCCCTGTGTCCTAGGGAGGAGCTAGTCGTTAACCTCATGTTAAGCGACATGGCCGCCCATAACAGAACAGCGTCACTCGGAACTCTAAAATATAAAATTTCGCGTGATACTGCACTGCGAACACTATCCTGACCCTGAGATATCAGCATAGTCTGGTAATAAGATTACTTGATTGTGAGATCATAAAGTCTCAATTGCCCAGTAATTTCACTATCTACAGTGCCATCCATTTTGCACTAAGTCAGTAACATTTGTAATATTATATCCAAATGTTAAGACTTTGAACATAATATTACAAAACTTTGAACGAAATTAACATGCATAGTGTCAGCTGCCCAGGCCAGAACCGAAATTGTCAAAATCTTGTACAGTGAAACTTGGTTAAGTAGGACCTGGATAAGGAAGAAACCTCCATAACTGGAACACATGCTGAGGTGCCAACACTTTGGCATTGAATTACCTCTGGTAGTTCATTAGATTTATCATCATAATTACCTCTATAACTGAGACAGCGAGTGAATTTTATATGAATAAACCTCTGTAAATTAGTTTCACTTGAATGTATACATTGGTCTATTTTGCTTTATTAAAAAATAAAGCAGCAAACTACGATTATATCACAAAAATGCTAATGTTAACTTTGATCGTTTTAGTTCATACTCTATTAGTAGCAAAGTGGAAAATAATAATTTCTTATCGGCTTAAGTATACTGCAGCCCTTTATTGTATATTTTTTTCATATTTTAACTTTATGAAAGCGCACGCTACGTTATCCTTTTTACATAGTAACTTTTGAAAGATTGTTAATAAACTAACGCCCTTTTAGCACAAAAAAATATCATACTTTTTAATAAACTGGCATTAAAATCAAAGAAACGATTCATACAAAAACGTACTGTGGCCGTTTTAGCACCAGGCCACAGACTTATATTATTATAGAATCTTAATCTTAAATACTTATAAGCACTTACTAAGCTTTTACCCATTGAGACTAATCCTATGGAAATATTGGTAGTTGAAAGGTATTTATAATTCTCACGCAATAGGCTATTTGACTGCTATATTTTTATTACATACATAAATAATATACCTCAAAAAATAGATAACTGTGAAAACGAAACTTGAATATCTCAAAAAATGACTAAGTTACAGGCATTTTAAAATACAGGAATAGAAAGAGACAGCTCAAACACGCAGTGACGTCAGTTACCAGTCCTCACAGTAACTCATTACTAAGCTGTGGTAGCTCTACATACAATCTCTTTGGCATGTGACGTCACAAGCCATGCATTCATAGTAGCTGTGAGGAAGCTCAACACGATCTCTGTTTTGCTAGAAAGGGACAGGCGATGAAACTTTAAAAGCGTACTACTTCTTGATTAATTTACCGATTTTACTTATTTTTACAATGATTACATTAATATTTAACCTACTTTATGAAAATAATATTTACTTGTTCATTTTTAATAGTAGTCAAATAGCCTATTATCTAGGCACATACGCGCTGCTCAGCGGTGAGCATAATTGTTCTGTACTGTAAATACGGGTAATAAATTCATAATGCAAGTGGGTACCTAAACGTGCACAGCCTACATAGATAAAGAAAGAGGTGGTGTTGTGTTATGGACAACTGCAGAGCCGCCAATTATCGTGGTTTCTAATTTGGTAGACCTCTAGGATGCTGCTGAATAAATAAAGTAATCAGCAAAGTTTTCATTAATCATATTAAATTGAATTATGTGATTGATTTTATGTTATATAAAGCAAACAAGCTTACGGCCCCACCTGATGGGAAGTAGTCACCGTAGCCTATGAACATCTGTAACATCGAATGAGGCATCACACCAACGCATTGCTTACCCTGTAAAATAAAATGTATAATATCCGTATTATTGTTTCTTACCTACTCAAACAATTTATCATGAACATCAGACATATAGTAATACGTTTATTGATTAGAGATATCAAATACGTTTAATATCTTTGATAATTAAAATAATATTCCATTAACTATCAATTAAAATTTGCTTGAGCGGTAAGGTCAAGACATCCTTCGAGTTAAAAAATTCTGCATGCGGTTACGAAGTAGGAATTGCAGACGTTAGAATTTAGATTGTGATGAATCTATGTTATATACGAGTATACGTTGGACAGTGGCGTAACTACCGTAGGGCTAGACGGAGCAATGCCCTGGGGCCTTCAAGCTCAGGGCCTCCTCGGACTCTGATTTACAAACTATAAATTGAACTAGTGAAAATGTCTTCCCAATTCGGAATATAAATAAACCTGCACTACAAGTACCGTTCTTGTTAATCACACAATTTGACATTTAGAATCATCATAATTCGACAAAAAAGCTTTTATCGACATTACCAACTTTGTCGATCGGTAAACGACCAATCTGGAGTAAGACGAATTCGGAACACGACGAATACAAAACAAACGATTTTAAATGGTTTATATGGTTTACTTGGGGCCCTAGTTTATTTTTTTGCCTCAAGGCCTCTGTTTACCTAGCTACGATACTATGTATGGATTTATCTATATATAGCTTAGCTAAGACACCTTCTACCTTGTTTGGCTGTCTTTTTTAAGGTTACGTGGTACAATAAGATAGTCCTCCCTTTAGGTGGATCGATGACGCTAGAAGCGCAGGGATCCGATGTAGCAAGAGGCAAGCAGCCGTTCTAAGTGAAGTCCCCTGAAGGAGGCCTATTTTTAGCAGTGGAGGCGACCTGTCTTCAGTCTGATGATGATAGATATCTAGATAGATGTATTCTTTATTATACACAACAAAAATTTACTATAACCATACCGATTGTCTCCGAAATCTGTCCAGTAGTTACAGCGTGAAGGGTGTTCAAAGAGGTCTCTCTTGCCTGCCTAGGCAGGCTAGGCTGGGAGCCTGTCTAGGCAGACGAAATAAAGAGAAATAAAAATGGTTATCTTCTATATCGAAATAAAGTGAAAATGCTGCAAAAAAATTTAAAAAAACTATGGGTCGTTAAATGAATTATTGTGATAACCTAAGATAGGCGTCCAAAATGGGGTTTTATGGGGGAGGCCTATATTCATCTTTGGCTGTCTTCCGGCTCATGATGTGATGTATAGATTCAGCCTAATCACAGTTTTATTATAAGTAAGTGTACAAGATAATTATACAAGTGATGCACCTAATGGATGGGTACGTATAGCTACGGACCTATTCAGTACCTATCATGGTGATATAGTGATTAGTTGATTTGATTAGGTACGTGGATAATGCGAAACAATTTTTTAAATATTATATTGTTTTATTGTACATATCTCATGTAAAACACATTTTATAGATACCTACCTACAATATAACGAAAGTCGTATAGTCGCTTGGCACTTGTTTATCATTTAGTTGAGCTGTTCGGGGAGAACGACAGCGGGGGCGGGGATGATGGGAGTGCCGACGATCACGGGCTCGACGACGATGTTGTCAACAACGTTGACGGGGCCGGGGAGGGCGGGCTCGACGACAACGACGGGCTCGATGGTGGGGGCATCTACGTTGTCGACGACGTTGACGGGGCCGGGGAGGACAGGCTCACCGATGATGACGGGCGCGGGCACGACGACGGCCTCGGGGGCGATGACGTCGTCCACAACGTTCACGGGGCCGGGCACGTAGACCTCATCGATGACGGGGGTGCCGACGGGAGCGGGCGCGACGACTCCAGACTCCTGCTGGTTGACGTTCACGATGATCTGAACGAGGGGAGAAGCTCCAGAGGGGATCTCACCAACGACAACGGGAGAAGGCTGGACGACAGGGGAAGGCTCAATCACAGGGGTGGGCTCAACAGCGGTGACAACACCACCATCGGGAAGAGGGAAGTCAATGAAAGCGGGTCCAACTGCGATGGGGTTGCTCTCAACGATGGCGGGTCCGACTGAAATGGGGTTGGTTTCAACGATGGCGGGTCCAACGGAGATGGGTGTTCCAACGCCCAAAAGGTCGTGGAGCATGGCTTCAAGAGCGACGGCAGTGGCGGGGTCAGTGCTGGGGCTCTGGATGGCGGCCACGATCTCTGCGATCTCGGCGAGCTCACCGCTCAGCTGAACGGGCTTGACGGCGGCCGAGGCCACGGTGGCGATAAGGGCGAAAGCGATGAAGAATTTCATGGTGGTTCTGTAAAGTTTAAATTAATGATAAGTTACATGCATATAATTTAGGATATTTTTGCGTTTTAGTATCAATTACATTAGTTACTGCGTGTAAAATATAGTTTGGAAATATGTACTTACTTTTTAGGCCCTGTTGTACAAGCGACTATGCTTTAGAAAAAAATCATTCACGTTTTATACTAAACATTATCTTTATGCCGGCCATATCGTCTGATTAATAACAATATAATACTTAAACACTGCTTTGATACATTTCATACAATACATTAGTGACCTTAGACTTTATTATTATGCTATATAAGTACCTTTTTTCCAAGCATAATATGTTCCATCGCCAACCGAATCGAAGTCGTCTCATACCATCAGGTGAGATAGTGGTCAAATGCAAGCCTGCCATGAGCATAAAATTCTTTTACTATTATTACAATGTTCACAAGGTTTTTAATTAATAATAACAATAATAACGCCCAACGATAGACCCGGTACCTACCCTAACTAGGATTCCCTGTGTCTAGCACCCAGCTAGGTACTACAAGGCCAATATGGTCCCACAAAACCCAGACTCAGAACTAGTTTTTGCGTTTTCTTTTTCTGTGCGCAAATATGTCTTGTCCTGCCGTGGGAATCGAACCCGCCGCGTCCGGGTTATGAGCCGACCAGCTTGCTCAACCACCACACCACAGAGGCTGTCAATTGTTTGCATAAAAATATCATTAGGCCATGCTTTCCCACTGCTAGGAAGATACTGGGCTCCTCTCAAAATTGTCCAGAGTAGGCCGTTATCCAGCAGAACGCTGGCCAACAGCGGTAAATGACATATGCCCTAGAATATTCTAATTCTTGGACAATTTCCCTGCATTTTTTTTTTTCGTTGTAGGCTACCTAAGCACTTACTAAGCTTTTACCCATTGAGACTAATCCTATGGTAGTATTGATAGTTGAACGGTTTACGTATTACCGGTATTATTATTTAAGAAAGAACGAAAGAAAGAATATACATTTATTCAAGTCATCACACATTACATTTATATAAATAGGCACTTATACAAGACAAATCACACGAAGTACAGAGAAACTAAAACATATAACGTGCGTGACGTCATGATATAGGTCCCGGCTCGGCATGAAATGAAGGTCGTAAGACATTTAATAATTAATTTTCAGTCGGAACCCATATTAATGACCATATTTGTAATTCTCAGGCAATTAAGTAGGCACATACGTGCAGCTCGGCGATGAACATAATTGTTCTGTACTGTAAATACAGGTAATAAATTCATACTGTAAGTGGGTACCTAGACGTACACAGTCTTTCTTTATTATCTTCCAGTTCTTTATTATGGACAACTGCAAAGCCGACTATTATCATGGTTTCTAAACTGGCAGACATCCTAGCTGCTGAATAAATAAAGTAATCAGTAAAATTCTCATTAATCATATTAAATTGCATCACGTGAAATATTATTCGTATTATTGTTTCTTACCTACTCAAACAATTTATCATGAACATCAGACAGATAGTTATATGTTTATTGATTAGAGATATCAAATACTTTTAATATCCTTGATAATTGAAATAATATTCCTTTACCATAATATACCTGCCAATTAGAACTTGCTTGAGTGGTAAGGAGCGGTTACGGAGTTGGAGGGATTGTAAATTGGATTGTGATGTACTGTATGGATGTATTTATATACCTTAGTTCACACACCTACCTTGTTTGCCTGTCTTTTTTAAGATTCCGTAGTACAAAAAACGTGTGACTTATGCTTTGGATCAGACGACTAATTTTAGTTTAGCTCCATTTATCGGCCGATATAACTTTGTTTTTGCTTCGTTTAATGTTAATGTCGCTATTAACTCACCACCTTGACAATTTTAAATTGTCATTTTACCAGGCATACCAACATAATGACAGCCTCTGTGGTGTAATGGTTGAGCAGGTCAGCTCATAACCCTGAGGTAGCGGGTTTGATTCTCGCGGCAGCACAAGTGTTTGCACAGAAAAAAAAGCGCATACTTGTTTTGTGTCTGGGTGATGTGGGACCATGGTCTTGGTAGTTCTTGGGTCCCCAGACTTAGGGAATCCTAGTTAGGGTCCAGGGTCTATGTATGTGATCGTTAGACGTTATTATTATTATTGCTTTATGATCTGATCACACAGTCGAGTAATCTTATTACCAGACTGCGCTGATGTGTCAGGATGATGTGCGCAGTGCAGTGTCACGCAAAACATTATATTTTGGAATTCCGAGTGACACTGTCTGTTGGGCGGCCGTGGCGCTTAACATCAGGTGTACGACTAGCTCGTCACTTCATTAATTAACATTTAAAAAAACATTGCTTCCTCAGTTTGAAACATTTTACGTGGAAGTTGTTAGTCTACACATATTAAAAAAAAACTTGTGTGGGCGTCTATTCATATTGAAAATAATGCAATATTACTTTTATTGTAATGAAATATAACAATAACAATTCAAAAACGTGATGTTCCTATACGTATGCCTGCTTATCTCATTCTTGTTTGATGACAAAAGCGTATCAAACATTTATTGCACTAATAAAATTTTAATCTAAGATTACATATCTAAGATGTATTAACAAAATTTGCGAGGTAGTTAACTTGTTAAGCATTTGCTAATCAAAATCGATAAAGTAGTTGTAAATGGATAAAGTATATTTTATATACACGATAACGTCACTATAACGCTACCTAAATGCCTAGTTAACGTTTCAAATTGGGATCTTTTGGAACTCTTTTATTTAGGTTCATCTATGGGATTATGAACATATTTAAACAGTGTACATACTTACGGCGATGAGCTTATGGTATGGTAGGTCTCCTAGATACGGGGGGTAGGTTAGGGCAGGATGAGGGGACTTTGCCGGGGCGAGATGGTTAATGCAGTGCGTCTCCATCTCGCCCCATCCCGGCGGCGGCCGAATCACGGGGGGGTTTTAGTGGGTTCGAGTCCCACATACCCGGGAAGTGCGAGGGCATTTCCCCCCCTCAAAAAAAAAAAAAGGATGGGGGACTTCTGCATAATTATCCTCGTCCTAAAATAAACAAGTAGGTACTTACTTAAAACCTATTTAATATTTTAGGTTCAGAAGAGGTGGAATGACAATGCAACATTATCAGTTACCTATAAGAAAAATTACTGGTTACGTAAGTGTAACTAAGTAGGGACTAACAATGCTAGTAAGCAATTCTTAATTTCCTCTCCATCTCAATTTGTATGGAAGAGATCGCTTTAAGTGATAAGACCACCCATTGTGCTAGTATAAGACATAGGTTGATTACAATTACAATTTAAATTTTTAACGATCTTTCCAAACGATTTTTCTGTTCTAAGCAACACGTGACCAAAATGCTGGCCTCTGCTTCGGTCAAAGATTGAGCATTGCAATTTAACCTGGCAATGCTGCCAGCATATGGGGCAAGTTACCTACTGGTAGTGGTTTGTTAAATTAAGTTTTCTTTTTATTTATATTTTGATTTTTTTCAGCATATATAGTTTTAGTTTTCTAGTAGTTTAGTTTTAGCATTACGAGTAAATTCTAAAAAGAAATAGTATACTAACGTGGCTGGGATTTTAGATTAATTATGAAAAATGGCGTTTTACAAGCTTTTTATAATTATTATAACTAAAAATTTCATTCCAATTAGGTTATTTTGTATATTTAAGTTTTACAATGAAGAGTTTATCTATCTATGCTATCTAAACAGTTAATACCTTTTGTTGTAATGCCCACCCAGATGATAATCCTACTAATATTATACGTATGTGTGTATGTTTGTAACTTTTTCACGCTCAAACGGCTGGACGGATTTTGATGAAATTTGAAACATATATAGCTTATATAGTGTATTAACACATAGATTACTTTTGTCCGTGGGTGAACCCACGGGGCGTAGCTAGTAATACTATAGTGCCGAGACAAATAGTAGGTAGTTAATAATTATGATTTATACGTTTAATGAAATTTCAGTTCAATAAATATGTGACTATCTACTTGTACTATATTTATTCCAGTTAGATAAGTCGATTCAACTTGGTAATATTTATAAGTAGAACTTCCTGTCATTATTACCTTTTATCACAGATGCCATCAAATTTATCAACTTCCTTTTCATTGCACCTTCTGGTATAAAAATCGATGAAACCCCAAAATCAATGATACTTTGATAAAAAAAAAGCAACTAGCATGTAAGTGTTCTTATGATTTAATTTAAAAATATTTATTCATAAGTACAATTTTCGGTTCAATGATCTATAACTATATGTGTGAAATGTACTTGTATATTAGGTACGGAGTACCTAATCAGTCTCATATTTTCCGTAAGAAACCCAATATTAAATTATAAATACCACTCAATATAAATGTATGTCTTTTCTACAACAGTAACCATGAAGTTCCTGGTTGCATTCGCCGCAGTCGCCGCCGTCACCGTCGCAGTCCCCGTGCAGCGTGATCTGATCACCCCTGGCTTGGCCGGCCCCGCTCCTCTCGTCGACGACAATGGGGCACCTATCAGCATCGGACCCGCTATCATTGACTTCACTCCCGTCTTAGAAGGACCCAGTATCACTGAGAGTCCCATCTCTGTTGGACCCGAAATCATTGAATTCCCCGTGCCCGACGGTGGCGTCGTCACCGCTATTGAGCCCACCCCCGTGATTGTGCCGTCCCCTGTCATCCAGCCTTCTCCCGTTGTTATCGGTGAGATCCCTGCTGGAGCCTCTCCTCTCGTCCAGATCATCGTGAATGTCAACCAGCAGCAGGCTGCAGCTCCCATCCTCCCCACTCCCGTGGTTGAGGAAGAGGCCTATGTTCCAGGCCCTGTCAATGTGGTCGACAGCGTTGATGCACCCGTCGTGATCGTTGAGCCTACACCCTTGGAGCCTATCCAAGTAGTCGAGCCTGTCATCGTTGAACCCGTTATCGTTGGCACACCTGTTGTCGCCGAGCCCGTTACCGTTGGCTCTCCTGTTGTCGCTGAGCCCGTTATCGTTGGCACTCCCGTTGTTGCCGAACCTGTGATCGTCGACACTCCTATCATCCCCGCTCCCGCTGTCATTCTCCCCGACATCCTTAACTAAACGACTACATCTACTAAACTGTTATATAAGACTGTTTTTGCTCCTTGAATAAATAATTATAACATCCGACTTCTTGCTCATGGGCAAAAATACTTATTTTATGTATATTACTTCTGATGAATTGAAACGTTAAATAAATGAAAATTATGCCATTGTAAGTGTAGAGTATTTTTTTTTCGACTCTATACATCCCAGTCACCAAACGATCAATGAAACTTCTAAGGAAGGATAAAAAATTGTATTTTTTATCCTTCCTTATTCCTATTAGTTTATTTAATTATACCTAGTTCTAAAACTATTTATTTATATATATATGATTACCATAGGCCGATAAAACAATGACGTTAATAATAGAGTAGAATGTTGATATGTATTTGCATTACTTGGAAATCATCTCCTTAATCAAAGAATTTAATTATTCAGTGTGATGGCGAGTTTAGGAAACCGTAACAAGCAAGATTTATCTAGATTACATCACAAACTACTTATTTGTAATATATCGTTGAGCTATACCTAGTTGGTAAGTACCTATATTTGAGATCAAAAATTAGTAAAGCATTTTATTAGACGTAGACAAAAGGCCATAAATTATATATTAGGTAAATAGTTAAGTAGACAAGTACAAACGTCTTCCGCGATTATAATCGGCTCTAGTCATCTTTATCCATACGCTGGGATTATCTAAAATTTACACTCGTTAATTATCTGAAATACAGATTACCTTGAATTTTATAGAAGATAGCATTTTCGTATAAAACGAGGAGAAATTCAGCAAATAATTATACTTTGTTATCAACTAGTAAACAAACAGGTACGTTTCCAAAACAATACAATTTACTTTAAAGATCCGAGTTTCCTTACTCTATGTTCACAGACACTCTGCTCTATGTTCCTTCTCTAATTCCAACCAATTAACTCGTAATAATAGCTTTTATACGACTGTGTTACTCTCCATTACATCGAAGATGCGTATGAGCTAACGTGGTACATTAACGTGGTCCCGATAGCTCAGTTGGTAGTAACCCTGCCTTCTGAACTGTAGGTTATAGGTTCGATTCCCACCCAGGACATTTGTGTGATAAGCATCGATGTTTGTTCTGTTTCTGGGTGTTATATTGTATTCTAAGTATGTATTTACAAACAAAAAAGTATATATGTATTCCATCAGTTATCTGTGTTGCTTAGTTTGGGACTAGATGGCGCTGTGTGAAATGTTCACTAATATTTATTTATTTATTTATACCTACTTAACACAGTCAATATTTTTCCCCCACAGCCAAAATGAAATTATTCCTGACACTCGCCGCCGTAGCCGCCGTCGCCGTGGCAAGCCCAGTGCACCGCGGCTTCGTGCAGCCCGGTCTTGCTGGCCCCACGCCCGTCGTGGACGAGAATGGCTCGCCTATCGCCATTGGACCGGCCATGCTTGAAACCAGCCCCATCTCCGTTGGACCCGCTATCGTAGACATCTCTTCTCCCATCTCCGTTGGACCCGCTATCGTTGACGTCACTTCTCCCATCTCTGTCGGACCCGCTATCATCGAGACCAACCCTATTTCTGTTGGACCCGCTATCATCGACTTCCCCCTCCCTGATGGTGGAGTCGTCTCCGCTGAAGAGCCCGCCGTCATCGCTCCCTCTCCCGTGGTCGTGCCCGTCGCTCCCGTCGCCTCTGAGAGCACTCCCCTTGTCCAGATCATCCTGAACATCAACGCTGACGCCGGTTCCTCCGCTCCCGTCGGTGTCTCCCCAGTGGTCATCCCAGAGCAAGTTGCTGAAGAGGTCTACATGCCCGGCCCCGTGAACGTTGTCGACCACGTCATCGCCCCCGAGCCCGTCGTCCTGCCCGCACCCGTCATCATCGGTGAGCCCGTCCTCCCCGGCCCCGTCAACGTCGTCGACAACGTAGATGCCCCCACCATCGAGCCCGTCGTCGTCGTCGAGCCCGCCCTCCCCGGCCCCGTCAACGTTGTTGACAACATCGTCGTCGAGCCCGTGATCGTCGGCACTCCCATCATCCCCGCCCCCGCTGTCGTTCTCCCCGAACAGCTCAACTAATTATTTAAGTGACCTTATAAGCTGTAATTATTAACATCATAAAAATTATAAATGATTAAAAAAATTCAAACAAATTATTATAATTAAAACATTTTCATTTTCATAAAATAATTAGTGATCTGTCTCTAATTAACCGCTGATGTTTCATTATTTTATTTTTAAAGACGTTTCTAAAGAGTTCTTAGAATTGCTTGTTTTCTAATCAACGCCTTTTAATTAGTAGGTTCATCTGAAATTAGATAGTTATTGGCCAGGATAGTTATTATCCAGGTATAATAGTTGTTTTCGTAGGAAGGTAGGTAAGGTGCCCTGAATCATATAACCTATTCCTTAAAAGAAAAGTCCAAATTTTTTTACCTACTGCAGGTTATGGGAGTAAAAATATGTTATATTATAAAGGGATACGTTTGAAATGGCAGTTTTAAATCGAAAAATTCAAACTCCTTTTTATATTCATGTGATTGTACAAAGTTTATGATTGAAGACATTTTGTACCGCTTACTCTCGAGACCAAAATTTGTTTCTTGCAGTAAATTGTCCAATATATACTCGTAGGTTCCGGAATAATTGATGGTCGATTGGAGTTGGAGTCTTAGGTCTGGCGAATACATAACAGGAATAAATCGAAAAAGAACTTTGTGTTAAAAAAAAATATAGGTACATTAAGGCGGTTGTCTATCCTGAAGCGGGAAATTTAACATTTTGGCGGTTTTTTAATTTTGTAGCTAGCCACGATAGCATCTGGGTCTGTCAATTACAATCGTGGGTGGAGAATTTTTACATCATATAATAAAAATAAATCAACATAAATGCACCTGATTCCTTACATTTGTTCCTAATCCATATTTTACAATTAAAACGACTTGGGAACCAATACAACTAATCAGGAACATTATTGAAAAATATTTGCATTAGATTATGTAAAAAATAATCCGCGAATTTCAATACCACTTAGAAAAGTTAACTATACTAGTAACTAGCTCGGAAGAGTTATAATTTTTACTGTAATCAAGCTTGAATTGAAAACTGTAACAATTATTGAACCATTGAACCAATCACCATGAGTACCTACTACCAATCTAAAAGTTGATACACTATACAATGCACTAACACAAACATAAGCTTAAAGAAAATACAATAAAAACATACAAAATTAATAAAAATACGTTTGTATACTTGACACAGAGAACTTTCAAAATGTAAAAAAACTGATAACCCGAACTCATTATTGTACTCAGTATATATACATAATGAATATAGATAGGTAACTAAACGCCCTACACTTGTAGTGTTATAAACCATTCTCCCAAATAAACATTGTGTGGAGAAAGTTATTTTGTGTTTTGTTTCTCTTTATCAAGTTTTAAATAGCTAAAGTCACCTGAAATCATTTAATACAAGTGGCTTAGAAAGTAGCGTTAGTCCCGAACTGAGATCTCGTGATTTCAGATATAAACTTGCCTTGTTTCCACTTACAATCTGCCTTCAAGTCAAGAGTGAACTGGTATTTTTAGGCAAGCATGCACCATCGTAGATTGCGTTGTCCCTTTCTGTCGGGTGAGACAGGGGTCAGATGCTGTCTATAAATAGGTAATAAAAAAACCTAATTATATTTAACACTAGCTGATCTTCCCCGCCTTTGCACAGGCAAATTAGTTGTAAGCCCTAGCCCTATCAAAGAAAAGAAGGAACAGAGAGAGAAAAAGTAAGTGATAAGAACCCGTTCGTCCTTTTAACAAATTTTTTTCTCTCCCGTCTACTTGCCTGCCTTCACCGTCAGATTCATTAATTTTTCCCCTATTTTTGTACCCCTCTTCCTTTTGATAGAAAAAGGCTTCGTCTTTGTTGCCGGCAATGTTTTATTGTAGCGTATGGACGGACACATTATGTAAGTACGTCCTGCTAGCTTTAACTGCGGGGCTTTAACATCGTGAGGATGAAACTAAGCAACTTTGTCATATTTCAAGGTATTGAAATATTTTTTCAACATTGTCAATGCTTTATAATGTCATAGAAAACATTTACAAATAAAAGAAATCTTGCATAAATATTACTTCGCTATTGCATCGAACAACCCGAGATTGACCGATTTTAAAACATAGACTATCCTAGATGCTTCACGGAAAAATTAGCTATAAATATATCAAGTTTCATTGAAATCCGTCGAGTAGATTCAGCGTGATGCGTGTTCAGGATCAGACAATTAGGCAAAAATAAGAAAAAAAAATGCTTACATTCTTGATCGATAAGTAGACGCAATTAACTTTTTTTAATATTCGGTAGACATGTTTAATTTAGTTACAGTTTTACTATACCTCTATATGTATAGAAAGTAAGATAATTGGGCCCACAGTGTGGGTGGGCCAATATTGTGGGTGTGGGCCCCACACCCACAATATTTAAAAACCACTTACACGATTTCTCTCACATACGAATTTTATTATGAACGGTAGGTACATATTAATACTTGACTTGACTTGACGACTGCAGAAAATGAAAAAAAGAGATAAATTTACACTATTAATTTAATATTCATCCTTAGTAAGTACCACTAGTCAAAGTTGTGCATTTATCATTCCTTTTATTTAAGCCAAGTTTAGTTGAGCTGTTCGGGGAGAACGACAGCGGGGACGGGGATGATGGGAGTGCCGACGATCACGGGCTCGACGACGATGTTGTCAACAACGTTGACGGGGCCGGGGAGGGCGGGCTCGACGACGACGACGGGCTCGATGGTGGGGGCATCTACGTTGTCGACGACGTTGACGGGGCCGGGGAGGACGGGCTCACCGATGATGACGGGCGCGGGCACGACGACGGCCTCGGGGGCGATGACGTGGTCGACAACGTTCACGGGGCCGGGCACGTAGACCTCATCGATGACGGGGGTGCCGACGGGAGTGGGGGCGACAACTCCAGACTCCTGCTGGTTTACGTTCACGATGATCTGAACGAGAGGAGAAGCTCCAGAGGGGATCTCACCGATGACGACGGGAGAAGGCTGGACGACAGGGGAAGGCTCAATCACAGGGGTGGGCTCAACAGCGGTGACGACACCACCATCGGGAAGAGGGAAGTCAATGAAAGCGGGTCCAACTGCGATGGGGTTGCTCTCAACGATGGCGGGTCCGACCGAGATGGGGTTGGTTTCAACGATGGCGGGTCCAACTGCGATGGGGTTGGTTTCAACGATGGCGGGTCCAACGCTAGGGGGGCTTATGATGGAGGCCAGCTGCTGTTCGAGCAGGGCAGCGGTAGCGGGGTCGGTGCTAGGGCTTTGGATTGCAGCAATGATGGCCTCAAGCTCGTTAGTAGCGGACTTGTGCAGCGGGCTGGCGACAGCCACGGCGACGAGGGCGGTGAATGCAACGAATAATTTCATTTTAGTACTGGAAAAGAGAAAATATTTACGATAATTGTAAGCTATGCGTAGGTAACATCACAATTAAATTAAAAATGCCATATACTGCTGCGTACTTACACAGGCTGATGATGATGAAGAATAAAAAAAACACTATGTCATTGTTACCACAATTTCTGATGATACTTTATCAGCAAAGCCATGCCTTTGATATTTTTGACAGGTTTTTTCAATATAAGACAAGTCAACGGCTAGCGGCTTAATAACCAAATTTTTACTGCATTAAATTTAACCTAAGTATTTTTATTTATTTAGGTTGGTACTTACGATTTTGGATTACTCCTGATCAAATGATGCAAACTCAGTACATTGTTGTTCTTTTATACTTACCAAAAAAGTGGTATCATATAATATTTTATCAAAAACGTCAGGTGAAATTGCTTTATTGTGCACATAAATTAACAATGATACGTATTAAAGTAATAAATTAAATCATGAATTTATTATGTCCAAGTGACAAGACCTAATACCTACCCAGGTAATGGTTGGTTACATAAGTATACCAGGCTACCTAAAACCTATTGACAATGATAAATAACGAAGATCTCACGAGAAGACTTAGGAGGGAACCCTTCAGTTTAAGCACCATAATATGTGGCCTGCAACGGAAAGGCGTAGATTTATTTGTACCTACCCACAAAAAATGTATATATCTATAAATCTTACTGTAGTAAAGCTTCTTTACGCACGCTTGACTTGGGAAGTAAGCTGGCGAGGCGAATGGAAGTTGAAAGTTGTTGGTTAATGTAGATCTCCATTGTCAACATAAAAAAGTTTAAAATTTGTATTATTATGTAGGTATGTCCGGTAAAATGACAATTTACAACTGTCATTTTACCGGACAATTTTGCGACATCAACTTTAAACAAAGCAAAAACATATACTTGCCGGATAGATGGAGCTAAACTGAAGGAAGTTTTATTTCAGTCGTGTGGTCTAAAGCAGACTCGTTTTCCATTTATTTATTTGTGCCTGTAGGTACCTACCTAAAGGGTTCCTTAGGGTCCATTATTTACGTGTGTGATGACTCAAATAGATTCTGGACCCTAAGGAACCTTTACCTTACTAGGATTCCCAGTATCTAGGGACCCAGGAATTACGAGGACCACGGTCCCTTTACACCCAGTGACAGAACAAGTATTAGCGCTTTTCTGTACACAAATTTGTACACACTTGTCCTGTCGCGGGAATTGAATACACCGCCTCCAAGACGACCAAAGAGGCTGAACGAAGGTAAGTATTATCCACTATTAATTACTAGGTGGTAGGACTTTTCTGTAAAGTTCGTCTAGGTAGGTACCTCCACTTTGCCAGTTATTCTGCAGCCAAGCAGTAGTGCGCAAGCACTGCTGCGTTCCGGTTTGAAGGGCACTGTAGATAGTGAAATTACTGGGCAAATGTGACTTACGACCTGATCTCACAGTCTAGTAATCTTATTACTAGATTGTGCTGATGTCTCAGAATGACGTGCGCAGTGCAGTGTCACGCGAAACTCTGTACTTTAGTTCCGAGTGACACTGCGACTGATATGGGCAGCCGTGTCGCTTAACATCAGGCGAACTGTTAGCTCGTCCTTACAATAAAAAAAAAACTTGTAGTGATGAGGTATACAGTAGCTCTAAGCTATGTAGAAGCAGGAAATGGTAACCCATCCTTATCAAAGATAATGGTGTAACAAAACACGTTATCGTCAGAGTAATAAACATGAGTTAAAGTTTTACAATAGCAGTATCGGCCTCGGTCATCAGCGAGCGCCGACTTGCGTAGGTAAGACGCACCTACCATTCCTATCTGAATAAGACATATTTTACATGTTTAACTATTTTTAAATGTTTACACATTGCTTTGCTGCTTAAGATTCCTTTTATTTTATACGCAACTTAAAGTATATAAATAGCAAGCGTGCTCCACCTTAGACAACTTCGTCACTTACCATCAGGTGAGTTGTTGTCAAACGCATGCCCATTTAACCATTAAAAAAAAACAATTGTGGACATTTTACACAAAGCCATCTAGATCCAAACTGAGCAAAGCTTGTACTATGGAAACCAGATAACTTTGTTTGTAAATACATACATAAAATACAATATAACACCCAGACACAACAAACACCTATGTTCATCACACAAATATTTATCCTGGGTGGGAATCGAACCCACAACCACCACGAACAAGGCAGAGCAACTACCAACTGAGCTAACTGAGCTTAATAGCTCAGTTGGTAGTTGCTCGTCCCAAAACATGAATTTGGCGAGTATCTGATGATGGATGGATTCCGTCTACGAGACGAAAACTTCCTCATATATCGACTTACGGTTTGGCCTGGTTTCTCAATTCAGCTTTGGTCCAATGTCGATGATGGGGTACTTTGGTGTTTCTGGTTTCCGTCTCGTAAGACGGAAACCAGAAACACCAATATAATTGTGAACATTTCACACAACACCGTCTAATTCTAAACTAAGCAAAGCATGTATGGAGATAACTTTGTTTAAACGCATTAAAATTTCGTTATTATATTGGAGATCGCCACGGAATATTAGTAGTCATGATCATTATGGACATCACACTAATATAATATAATAAATTAAAATAAATGAATTAAAATCAATTTATTTCCACTGCAGACACAAATAATAATAGAAAAATAAGGCTTAAAATAGTACAACATAATATTCATGTCACAGGCAACGGGGGTAACTTCAGCATATGCTGTGTTCACGCGAATGAACACAGCGCTGTTTTTCTAGTTACCTCTATACTTGTACAGATTTTCGCCAAGAAAGTAAGTTACAAAGCAGTTTCAACTATTAATTTCATAAATATAAACACAAATAATAACCAAACACAGAATCAACATAATAAATATTATAATCACACTAATATTATAAAGGCGAAAGTTTGTATGTGTGTATGTTTGTTAGTCCTTCACACTCAAACGGCTGAATGGATTTGGATGAAATTCGGTACCAAGATAGCTTATACACTGGATTAACATATAGGCTACATTTTATCCCGGTAAAATGAAATGTTCCCTTGGGATGAGCACATTATTGAAATACTTTTTATCCACGGGTGAAGAATCCGCTAGTTTTTTTTTATTTTTATATTAGTGAATGATGTGACGAGCTAGTCGTTTACCTGATGTTAAGCAACACGGCCGCCCATAACAGAACAGTGTTTGTTGAAGATAGTACTACAATAGGCGGAATTTGGACGGAAGCGCTCAAGGACAAACAGCTAATTTATTGCCATTGCAGGCTATTGTGTTGGAGACCACATGAAATGAAGGCTTGGCTTGAAGTATTATATTATTCAGCATACTCCTTGGTCTACATTATAATCTACAGCGATCACCAACTAGGGTTTAGGTCTCGGGACGCAGTGCCGGTTTTAGCACTACCAGCGCCCTGGGTGAGATTTCTATGGCGCCCCCTAACTGAAATTTAAATGAAAAAGCAACTCTCCTGCGGCGCCCCTTCATATCTGGCGCCCTGGGCGGTCGCCCAACCGCGTCCTACCCTAACGCCGCTACTGTCGGGACTTCTCATGTCTGGAAGTCCCGGGACTTCGAGACACGAGAAGATGTCTGGTTAAGACTCGAGACGAGACAAGATTGTCGAAATTGTTGATATCATTTTTATTTTCAAATAATTGCCTTCAATTCTCCTGAGGCTCCTTAGCCTTGCACCATTATTCATTCATTAGTTTAATGAATAATTTCTTGGTCTACTACGTAACTACTGAGTACATGACAGAGGATGGACTTACTTACTATAAGCGCAATAACAAAAGGTAAATTCATTCGCTAGAATATAACCCAGCGAGGATATAAAATAACTGAGACTGATATCATAAAAATCATCTTGACTTTACAAAAAAAAAATATTTTTAATGAGTTTTACCAGAAATTAACTTAATTACTTTTTTTCAAATAAGCTTACCCATCCACAAAAAGAAAAAAAATCTTAATAGTCTCGAAGTCTCGGGAATTCCCGGGACTTTGATTGTAGGCTGTCTCTTGTCCCAGGACTTTGAAATTGTCGGGAATTCCCAAACCCTATCACCAACCCACCTGCCAAGCGGGGTGATTACAACAAACTCCCCTTAAGATAAACGTCAAAAAGTGGCGTTTGATCAAACGTCTTCCGGCTTTGCTATTTGTAGTGATAACCAATTTCACGCGGTCAAAGACGCGGTCACCCGCTAGTTTGGTGATAACGGCTTATTTCCAACTCGAATTATCCAAGTAGGTCGGGCCCCTATTTATGTGTAACGGGTCGGGCACTATTGCTTAAGGCGGCGTCATACAAAGTTTTAGAAGTAAAACTTCTTTACGCACGCTTGACTTGGGGAGTAAGCTGGGGAATGCGTGCCGAACAGAAGTTTATTTTGGTTCATGTATATCTCCATTATAAACATAACAAAGTTAAAAATGTGTATTATTATGTTGGTATGTCCGATAAAATGACAATTTACAATTTTCAATATGGCGACATTAACATTAAACAAAACAAAAAAAAAACAAAGTTATACCGGCCGATAGATAAATAAAGAAGTTTTACTTCAGTCGTCGTGCGTGTGGTCTAAAGTCACACTCGTTTATTTTTTTGACTACATAGTACGTGTATATAGAAGAACTTGTTTATAGATGCAAATGTGTTAAATTTGCTGGTTTTTTGCGGATTACGTGATATGTATATGCATATCAAATAAATATGTAAAATGGTTATTCTTTTAGAACAACAGTCTCGGTATTTAATTTGTACAAAACTGTGATTTTTTCACTGCAAATATGGAGCACTACGTTGAAGTTTTTTTAGGGGTCATTAGAAGGTTTTTATTTTAGCACAACCAACCAAACACACTACTTATACAATATTTTTCATCTGATTACTATGACAGTCACGTCACACTAAGTAAATATTTAATTATAAGTACAGGCACTCTATAAATAAAAAGTAACAACTAATAAAATATTATTTACAAAATAAATATGCTATCCAACTCACCACCGCGTGGTAATTAATGTTCCCAGAATACTGGCAGCGTTACCTCGCTGAATTAGCAGACTTAGATCATTACAAAAGGATGCTCAGTCATCGATCAGTGCTCAAGCAGAGATTTCATTCACTGATTGATCACTTCGATGCACGCGAGCACAGATCGACTGAGCATCGTTCTATAATACGGACCTTAGCATCTGAGAAAAGTATATGCCAGCTCTGGGATCCTCCGAGGCGAGAATCAATCGAGTAGAAATGTATGTCGCACTGGGTGTAAAAAAAGGTGCTTTTTGTTGATTTTGTGCGTAGGCCGTGCCCTTAAGCCGTGACGGAAATTTATATTACGGGTTTTAAGGCGAGGTATATCTACGCAAGGCAGCAGACAGCACGCTGTGTTATAAAACCAATGGGAAACGTTCAAATTCCTGTTAAATTTCAATTTAATAAATACAGGACATCCGTTGAAAATGAAAATCTTGCTGGTTTTGTCTAGTACCTACTGAATGAGAAATAAAACCATATAAAAATTGTGTTAAAAAATTATCACACTAATTTTATAAAGGCGAAAGTTTGTATGTGTGTATGTGTGCATGTTTGTTACTCCTTCACGCTCAAACGGCTGAACAGATTTGGATGAAATTTGGTACCAAGATAGCTTATACACTGGATTAACAAATAGGCTACATTTTATACCGGAAAAGTGAAATTTTCCCGTGGGATGAGCAAATAATTAAAATACCTTTTTTCCGTGGGTGAAACCGCGGGGCGCAATTAGTTACTAAATAATTCGTTTCAGACATGTCTGTTTTCGTTTTTTTATAAGATCGAGTACAGTACATTTTATCGTGTAATGAATTAGCACATTCTTTAGGCAATATCTTTATGTGTGTCTTATATTTTTTATAAGTATTAATAGTAAATACCTAAATAAACTAGTGTGCTTTAGACCACACGACTGAAGTAAAACTTCTTTAGCTCTACCTCTCTTGCCCCTACAGTAATATACGAAACTTAACTATTTCTTTCTATCTTCACGTAGCAAGATATACCTAAGTATGTCTCCCTCTCAACTTCGGTTTGCCTCACCAGCTTACCCCCAAGTCAAGTGTCCGTGAAGAAGTTTAACTTTGAGTGTGGGAAAGTGGTATAATATGGTGAAACGTTTCTTTTCGTGTTGATTTCAAAACTCCATAGAAGCTTCTGGTAAAGTTGCCAGAACTTTACTAGGAGTATGACTTGACTAGACTAGACTAGATTATGAATTGGACTGTGACTTGACTTGGCACATATATCTAATACCTTTTAATTTGAACAATTATCAATTACTTGACACTGGCTAAATACACAAAAGTGTGGAGCCATAACACAAACAAAAAAAAAGAAGTTAACTTCAAAAATTTGATCTAGCAAATCATTGTTTTTCGGCTTCGCTTTGGTGATTCGCCTGAACACCACAGTAATGGTAGGTGACAAAGATGATTTACATTCATGTCATGGCCCATCTACACAAGACCTAAGTCAAGGTTAAGTCAAGAATAAAACCTGACAGGCATATTTCTATATAAATAATATATAATATCAGTTATCTGGTTCCCATAGTACATGCTTTGCTTAGTTTGGGGCTAGATGGCGCTGTCTGAAATGTCCACACATATTTATTTATTTATTATTCATTGTTAAAGGAAAACTTAGTCCGTATTACAGAACGATGCTCAGTCATCGATCAGTGCTCAAGCAGAGATTTTATTGACCAATTGATCACTTTATGAATGAAATCTCAGCTTGAGCACTGATCGATGACTGAGCATCGTTCTGTAATACGAACCTTAGATGTTGAAATTGGAAGAAAAATAAATGAAATCCAAAATTATGTATTGTTTTGTTTAATTACAATTTTTCTTATAACCATTTTATGGATACCAATTAAATGTATAATTACCTAAATGCATTGTTTTACACTGGTCACTTTAATAAGTATAATTACGAATATAGTAATTTATGTGCTTAAATTTAATTGAGTGAATCAAGTTTTTCTTGGCAGGCAAAAACGACCGATACCGAAGTTTGTACAAATAAAATGATTAAGTAAATTAATGTTTGCATTTGCCTAACATCCGCCATAAAGATTGCTCAGATGACCGTCATCATACTTCATTTTTTTTTTAAATCATAGGCGACCCCAGGTACAATTTTGTCCACTCTTTTGTATGAAGAAAATATGGGTTGTCCGCTGGGTTGGGATTTTTGAGGCTCTTACGTAAATTATTGATTTCTCATGTAAGGCTGCAAAGTTGTTTTTTGCGCGAGTACTTGTATTGAAACCAACAAAGCAATAGGAGAAAATATATTACTAATTTGAAAATTTCCTCAGTAACCATGTACATAAGCTGCATATAGAAACTGTCAAATCCATACTTAACTTCTAAAAATGAGGGTGGCGCACAGATGAGTACTTCGTAAAAATACTTTCCTCTCAAGCTGCGAAATATTCGCATAAACGCGTATACGCTGGATTAACACATAGAATACTTTTTATTCGCGAGTGGAAACACTGATTAACTTTTTGCACCTGAATATTCGAAAAATACCGATCATAAGTCAAGAAATAGTTGATTACTCAATATCACACAGAAGATGTAGAAAGTAGAGTTTATGCAAATATTGGAAATCCCATTATTATTATTAACACTAACCACTGCTTCAGAAGCAGTAATTAAATATAAAGAAACTGGTTAATGTGTACCAAACACTGGCATAGAATTAATTTCTAGCCTTTAAACTACATAGTGTGTACTATACATACTACATACATAGGTAGTTGAAATGCTAGAAATAGTGGTTTAAAAATGATAACCTGTAGTTGAAGAACTAGAAACGGTAATTGATATGGTTCAATTTGCAAAAAGCGTTATTAACATTGGTTGAAACAATTGAAATAATTGTAATGTTAGAAACAGAAATGGAAGTTTAAAAATGAAACAAAGAACTTTTGATGATCCTAGACATATCATAACCAGCTAAGAGTCCTACACACTTATTTTTATCTCTATATATTCTCATTTCAGTATCAGATCAAATGCTGGTCTATTGAACTCAAAACATGTGATGATTCCTAACTTTCATTTTTCATTTCACTTTGTTACTGCTTTAACAAAAGGAATATAAGAGTGTCTTTTTGCCTTGTCTTTTTTTGCTAAATTATCATAATATATGTATAACATACTAGTACACAATTATGTTAATTTGAAATGCAGTTTTTATTTATAAATCTATTGTTATGAAGTGTGTGATGTTCCACCATTGAGACAGTCATAAAAGGATGCTGTTACACAAGTATAGTTACTTTTCTATCATTAGAGCTTGAATCTAAAGCCACAACAAAACAGTTTACAGTTTGTATCTCAGACATGTTTCCTTATTTATTACTCTCTGTATCAAATGTCAAGGTGACAATAATATCTTGCATCTAATTAATGCATTCATTATTTTCTAGAACATAGATAACAAATATAGACATTAAACCAATTAATAAAGCTACAAAAACAATCTACCACCAATAAATATCATCAATAAATAAGACAACGGAAACCTAAAGTATGACAAGTTAACAACACAATTTGTATGACGCCTGCACCAAAATCAAATTATACTAACAAATACAGTAAACACATCAAACTTTTCTACCATATGTACGTCTTCTTTGGTCATCAATGCTAATGAGGTAGTATGTTCCAGGAAACAGAACATCAATTGATCCCGATGGTTCATACGGAGCTGTGTGATAGTTCTTTGTTCTCACGTCCATTAAATCGGAGAACTTCGTGGGATCTACACTTTCCCGCTTATCAAGCAAAGACACCGCATCATGTAGGGCAGTAATCAACTTTTCTAACTTTGAACCTACAGTCATGTCATTGCAGATGTTTATTGAATACATTGTAGATGCAAGACCAGAACCATATGAAAACAGCCCAAATTTCTTTCCAATTAATTGTTCTGGAGATTTACTGATGAGGTAAGAGACAAGGCCTCCATATAAAGATGGTGTGTACATGTTTCCAACATTTAGAGCTAAGTACAGTGAAGGTTTTGTTTTATCATTGAATAACTCCTGACTGTATGTCATGAATGCCTTCTCCACCTCTCTGTCAAAGTATGTCTCTTCTAATTTATGGTTATTGAATTCAGATAGACCGGGAAACTGTACCAGTTTTTCTTCCGGTGATGCATTCAGAAAATCATTGAAACAAACTCTAGCTAAAGACTTTTGAACTAGTTTGCAGTATGGAGAATGGAACAACATGCCATCCAAGCTTAGCAGTCCTTTAAAGTTAGGCTCAATATATCTCATTTTCTTACAGAATAAGTTATAACAATTATCTAAAGCACTGAGGTAGCATTTAATTGATAGTTTACCATCAACATACGGGAACTCTGAGGCGAGGTCTGGCTTGTAAAAATCATATGCATGGGTCATGTATGAAGCACGAACACCACAGTCTAATACGAGGGGGGCATCTGGCCCTATCAGCATTGCTACAGCACCAGCTCCTCCTGTTGGTCTCGCAGGACCTTTTCCATACACTGCAATATCCCCCGCCACTACAATGGCTTTCCTGCCATCCCAGGATGATGATTCCACCCAGTTGACAGCATTGAAAAGTGCTGCAGTACCACCATAGCACGCGTTCGTTGAATCTATGCCCTCGATATCCGTGGCGCCTTCTTTAGCAAACAAGGTCATGAGGAAAGTTTTAACACTTTTACTTTTGTCAATAATAGTTTCAGTGCCAACCTCAAGACGTCCAATATCGTGCAGATTGATATCGTTTTTCTCGATGAGGCGGTGCAAGGCTGTCATACACAGAGAGTTAATGTCCTCTCTATCTGAACAAAAGCCCATTTTGCTCTGCCCGAGTCCGATAGTGTATTTGCCGGCGGACACTTCGTCGAATTTCTCCAGTTCAGTTTGATCGACGTACTGCGACGGGAAGTAAATTTCCATGGCAAGAATGCCCACGTTTTTTGCCCTGCCTCCCATTATAATTATTTACGTGTTGTTTCACGAAGTCGAACGTCTGCCAGTCAATACCTCCGACGCGCACTGATGTTCCGGATGTTCGTTTTCGCTCGTTCAAGCGAGTTCTGCTGCCGCCCGCCGACGTCACCTCGCGCCTCGCGCTACCGGCTGGAACGCACCATTGGCGGCATTGACCCAATACCAGCCAGCTTTCTTTCCTCCGATGACGCGTACGCTCGATAACAGTATTTACGTCGGTATCAATTAACTTTGCATTCAATCCGAATCCTATTTCAATTACACAAACCAAAATCTGGTTACTGCACGTACTTTGATCAGTAAAAATAATAATAAAACAAGAATTTTGTTAATATCATAACTTCAAATCTTGGTTAATGGCCTTTGTGGAGAGATTTTTGCAAATGTCACGTGACAGAATGATAACACAAATCAAGTGACGATTCTTCAGTGACAGACAGGGTCTGTTATCTTGTATATATAATTAATTAATTAATTATAATAGAGTTTTTGCCACGAAACACTAGTTTTTGCGGTTGTAAACATCAATCAATCTTTTGTTGTGTTGTGTTTGTTGCTAAAATATACCACTTCAAAAAATATGATGCACGTAAAAATTAAAACACTGGCCACCCCAATGCCAATGCCAATGTTACATACTCTTTGAACAAAGAGAATTATAATATAAGGTTTTTTGGCGGGAAAACGAAAAAGTTTGCGTCACCGCATTATATTATTTTCCAAAACTTGTGTTATTTTCAGTGTTAGTGCATAAACTTGGTGGCATTTTATTTGTTTAGTGCTGGATTACATGCATGAGTGGTAGGTAGGTGATGTGACAAAAGTGGTATAATGATGGTGAAACGTTTATTTTCGTGTTGTTTCCAAAACTCCATAGAAGCTTCCGGTAAAGTTGTCACCACTTTACTAGGAGTATAACTTGACTAGACTAGACTATGACACAACTTGACTTGGACTGTGCTTGACTTGACTTGACACATTATATTATAGTAATTAACTTGAGATATTATCAATTATTTGATACTGGCTAAATACACAAAAGTGTGGAGCTAAACAAAAAAAGAGTATATAACCACTACGTTTTACTATTTGAATGTCTGTATCAAGTCAAAGAAAGAGTATAATAATTGCTGATTTTCCGTTTTAACGGAATTATTCCGTTTAAGTTTTGATTTTGTGTATGTTACATAGCATTGGGTGTAAAATGTGAACAATGTCTGTCAACAATTATAAAAAATGTGCAAAGTGCACATTTCACTGTTTCAGTATCATAGGTTTCCGAATACAGGAAAGGATAATATCGCGAAGTAAGGGTTAAAAGCAAGCTCAGAACATTTATCGTTCTAGTGTCCCATTGCAGCAGCAACAGCTACTAAGCTGTTGCTGTATCACACAACGCTTGTCTTCGAATCCGAAGGGCGCGGGTTCAAATCCCACGTAAGACTGTCTTTTCTAAGATATGTATGTAGTCATTACTGCAGGAATTAATTAATATGCACCGAATATGTATCCAGGCGCATTTATTTTATAAGTGACTAATATACAGAGGGTAGATATATTTTATTTTTAATAATAATTTTAAGAAATAACTAGATAAAGTAATAGTGGCTGGTTGTTTTAATTGTGTTATGTATGGAAAAGATTTAAAAGAACTTATTCATCCCAGACATACAATAAAGTTATTGTTGTGAATTTTAAAATATCACACAAAATGGATAATGCATCTAATCTAAATCTATTATAAGTTCAGCATGATGAAGATGTAATTATGAATGTATAAAGTAATACTTACATTAAGTAATAACAATAATTATTAACGTATTTATGTACTTCATACAGAATCCTCTTATTGCTATATTTGCATTACATATTTTATTCTACTATGTTTCGAATATTCCCTCGCAAATTAGTTTCTTGCTAATCCGCAATGGCGCTAGTGTGGTGTCGGTGTATATCGGCATGGTTGCATTTTTTTACTATAGAGTTGTCATTCTTCTCTCGGTAGAGAGAAATTATATTCTTTGGTATGGTGATTGCTGTTCTGGACCTATGTAATAGGGCGAATTCTGTGTATATAACGTACTTTTGAATGTATTGATTTTTTCGGGTGAAAAAATGTGCAGTACCTCTAAAATGTCGCTTTAACACTGACATATTTTGACAGTTCTATGTTTACCTTTTTGATCTCGAACTCTGAATACAGGTACAGTCACACTATAGATAACAAGGTGCCATGCTCCGATGACTAGGTATTACCTACCATCCGGCCTATCACATCATCAACCTATTTACGTCCACTGATGAATATATAGGCCTCCCCCATTGGGGAAGCGGTTTCCCAATTCCCATATCACCTCGCGTGGTAGGCGTCTTGTCGATATAGCAGTAGATTATTGCACACCGAGAAGAATGCTGCCCATTCCCTGGATATGTTACCTAACCAAATAACCTAACTAATATATATAGTATAGTAAAAAACTATAGTAGAATAGTAGTTCGCTAGTAAGCTCGCTGCAGACTCGGTAATAATAATAACAATAATAATAATAACGCACAATGATCATATACATAGATCCTGGACCCTAACTAGGATTCCCTGTGTCTAGGGACCCAAGAAGGAGGACCGTGGTCCCGCAACACCCAGACACAGAACAAGTATTTATGCGCTTGTCCTGTCGCGGGAATCGAACCCGCTGCCTACAGGCTATAAGCCGACCTGCTCAACCACCACATCACAGGGGGCTGTCAATAATCTATAATCAATGTCAAAGTCATAAGTAAGGCAGTGTGCAGTGCAGTGCTAAAACACCTTTAGCAATAAATTACAATACATCCCAGGCAGTACCTAATTAGCTCGGGCCTATATTTTTTACCTACCTACGAATTACCAGGAGGCCGGAAATACTCTAGTGTACAGGTAAGGTTTATCAAAATTGTGTAACTCAATTTTTAAACGACCAAAAGGATAGAATATATACTAGTTTGTTTAAAAATATATATTATTTAATATGCAGGTAAGTATGTAAAGTACTTAGGTCTAGGTAGGTCTTATTTTTTTACAAGTTGCTTAACTATTGGTTCTGGATCAGTCTTCTTTGGCGTAAATTTGTAAAACTTTACACCTGAAATGGAGGATAAAAATTACTCGTAGTTATGTAGATACGGTAAAATAAACAAGAAGCAAGTGGAAAATCGTTTTTGAGGATTTTGGTAAATCATACCATTCAGCTTTAGTTAAAAATTAAAATAAAAAGACATAAGAAACGAGTGAAATGGCCTCTTGCAAGTTTCTGCACACTCAACCTTGATCAAACACAAGTAGGTATTCATGAACACAAAATAGAGCGCCTACCTGTCGGATTAATGCGAACTTCAAAAGTACTTTCGGGAGTCCATAATCGCACAGGGTCTTCTCCGTACAAATCCTGAAAAAAGAAATGAATACTTTACAACACTTTAACTAGGATACATACAGAATCAATACCAAATCACTATATTAATAGTACTACTCACGTCAGTTTCTATAATATTATAATACCAAATCATCACATCATCAGCCGGTAGAGTTGAACATATGCCTCCGCCATATAACGCCACTTTGGATTGGAATTGCTTTGGATGCTTATTATCATACGCCCAACGATCACATACATAGATTCTGGATCCTAACTAGGATTCCCTGTCTAGGGACCCAGGAACTACGAGGACCATGGTCCCACAACACCCAGACTTAGAACATGTATGCGCTTTTTTTTTCTCTGCACAAATACTTGTCCTGCCGCGGGAATCGAACCTGCCGCCTCCGGGTTATAAGCCGACCTGCTCAACCACTACACCACAGAGGCTGCATGCAACTATGCAGCCTCTGTGGTGTAGTGGCATAAAGCATAATCATCACACTTAGCAGGTGGCTTGGTGATCGCAGAAGATTTTATCACTGGAGAAGTTGGAGATCGAAATTCATTTGGATTTACTTTCTACTTAAGTACTAACCGTGACAGTGTAAGTTTGTTTGGGCAGCGCCATCTCGACGTCAGTAAAGTTGGCAGCGTAGGGTGTGCCGTCGACTCGCTGGCTAACGAAGGCCAACGCATACGAACCATCAACGAGCTCTCGGTTCCAGATCTCCAAACCTGATCTCTAGAAACAAAAACAGAGGGTCTAGTTAGTTTTGTTTCTAAACCAACACATAATTATGGGCCAGTATGGTGGATTGTGGGTTACACTTTCTCCGCGAAAAGTTTCTTGTCCTATCACCGACTATAGTCGGCCAGAGAACTTATTTTCCAACCACTAAAACTGCTACTTGGGTAAATTGCTATTTAGATGTTTAACATCTACTTGTTCGTACTGCTTAGCAGTCGTTCCGATACGAATAGAACTTACTGGATGATGGCAAGTTCTCACCTTTTTCTTTTTATCCTTCTCCTTCCACACCCTCGTCCCCTGCTTTCCCAGGGGGTCTTGATTGACGGCAATAGCGTCCCGGTTCAGCAGAATCTCCTTGAACTCTGGCCGAATAGTCGCCAGGTCGGTGCTGATGAGGAGTGGGGCTGCGAGGATTGCCCATACTGCCATCTGGACTCTGGCTTGCGTTATCGTCAATCCAAAATTGCCTATCAACAGCTGGAAAACAATGTATGTGTTTAAAATGATCCTGTGTTTTATATTTTTGTTTTACTTCTTACTGCGAACGGAGATAATAGGTCTTTACCTATGAAATTGCCGTATTGCAGTACAGACTTTTTCAAACAAAAAAAAGTTTTGATTGGCTATGAATTCTAAATTCAAATTAATTTTGTTTTAAAAATATGACATTCTATTTACAATATAAGTCTTTTGTTTATTGATTAGCGTTGTATTTTCATTACATTTCAACATTTTTCCTCATAATGGATACTTTGAAATTTCGTGTAATTATGGAATATGAGTTCCGTCGTGGCACCAATGCGGCACAAACGACACGTAACATCAACGACGTTTACGGAGAGAACTGTACAAACGAACGTACAACCCGTTATTGGTTTGCTCGGTTCCGTTCTGGGAATTTTGACTTGAAAAATGAACCTCGTGGTCGTCCGGAAACTTTGGTCAACAATGATGAATTAAAGGCGATTGTGGAAGCTGATGAATCTCAATCTACAGCTGAGCTGGCAGCAGCTTTTGATGTTAGCATCAAAACAATATTGGTCCATTTGCGACAGATTGGCAAGATAAAAAAGCTTGATAGATGGGTGCCCCACGAACTTAACGATCGCCAGCGCAACGTACGCGTCGAGACTTGCCTTGCGCTGCTTAACAGGCACAGAAATGAAGGAATTTTGAACCGAATTGTTACGTGCGACGAAAAATGGATTCTTTTTGACAATCGAAAGCGCTCAGCAAGTTGGTTAGATCCTGGTTCGGTACCAAAGCAATGTGCAAAACGAAAAATGACCCCTAGAAAGGTGATGGTCACAGTTTGGTGGTCTAGTGCTGTTGTGATTCATCATAGCTTTTTACAAAACGGCGAGAGCATTACTGCAGATGTGTACATTGAAGAACTGACCACAATGATGGCGAAACTCGCACGTCTGCAACCAGCTTTGGTCAATCGGTCGTCTCCACTACTTCACGACAACGCGCGACCCCATACTGCACAACAGACCGTCTCTAAGCTGCATGAGTTGGGTTTGGAAGCTCTCCCTCATCCGCCATACTCACCAGATCTTGCGCCTACCGACTATTACTTTTTCCAAAATTTGGACAACTTTTTAGCGGGAAAAAAATTCAATTCCCGAGAGGCAGTACAAAACGCCTTTGAAGAGTTTGTTGTCTCCCGTCCTGCTGATTTTTTCAAGAAGGGCATCCATAAACTGCCACAGCGTTGGTAAAGATGCATTGATTGCTGGGGTGATTACTTTGAATAAAGGAAATAAATAAGTTCGAAAAAAAAATACTTTAACTTTTTTCAAACAAAACGGCAATTTCATAGGTAAAGACCTAATATTTACAGAATTTCTTCCTTGTCAAATCTTACGAAAACCAACGGTCACAAATCAATGTAAAATGGAAACACGATCAGTGCATGCATATTAATCAAATTAAAGCTGAACGAAAAAGTACATGAATGCAAGATGTGCATAAGACGGATGTGCTTTGCGCACTTGCTTCTCGTCGTTTAAATTGGCTAGACCGTTACAGAAAGTTTAGGTTGCCCGAAGGCTTCAGACTATGCTTGGCCATAATAAAAACATTTTATAGTAATAACATTGTTAGGCTCATAAGGAACGTGATTACTATACGAAAACACAATACATGAGGTACAGAATACATGAGGAAGAGGAAAAACTGAGCAAGAAATTTGCCCAAGGTACATTGATGTTCAAGACCCCGAGATCGACGCTGCGATAGACTTCAAATATTTGCGAGTTACGATTTTACTGAACATTTAGAAAAGATCAAGTGCAAGACAATTAAAGAACGGTGTTCCACAAATTGGTGAGTGTTCCACAATTATTGTGGAGTTGCCTATTTATTCAAAATGGTCGAATAAATAAAAATTTACATTATTCATTGTATTCCGTTTTCCTATCTAGCCAGATTTCAACCCGATAAATTCTAAAATATTATGATGCCTTATTTACCATGTCAGGGTCATTCCAGTGCCCAGGGCCCGCGTGCTTTGCGAACCGATCTTGATTGTTCCCGAACCAGTCAATGATACCAATGAGGGAGCTCCAGGAATCTTCGATATCGTCCCAGTTACGCCACAGGTTGCAATGCTTGGCCAAAGAGACGTAGTCCGGCTGAAAAGAGTTTTGGTACCTATAGTAGGTACTTAGTCTGTAAATAATATGAACACCGACTGACGTAGTGAGGTGCGTTATTCTTATAGCTTTTCATTTCATGGTTCGTTTGAGAGAAAGGCCTTCTCTCACAGCCATAATTCACCACACTTAGTCAAGCACAATGGCGAATGACACAATACATGTTCTAGAATTTTATGATTCTTGAACTCGCCGGTTTCCTCACCAAACTTTTTACTGTTGTAGGCGATTGCATATTCGACACATAAATTGAAAAGTCATTGGTGCAGTGCAAGACTGATTGTGATTTTACCCAGGGTGCGTCGGTCGCACGGGTAACCGTTGATTCATACTCGCTTTCAAGCACTACTGTGTTTCGGCTTAAAAGGCAGTGTAGCTAGTGAAATAACCTACTGGGCAATTCAGTCTTTATGATCTGACAGTCGAATCTCACAGTCGAGTAATCTAATTACCAGACAATGCTGATGTACGCAGTGCAGTGTCGTCCGAAAGCTTATATATTAGAGTTCCAAGTCACACTGTTTTGTTATGGGCGGTAGCTTAACATCAGGTGAACGACTAGCTCGTCACATCATTCATTAACACAATAAAGTAAAATAAATTATAAAGAGCTGGTCGATTTTCGCAATGCTGTTTGCCGTCTGTGTAATTAATTTATTGTTTAGGTGGTCGACGAAAACAAAATGCATCTTCGCCATGAGAACTTACATGCATTCCTTTAGGTTCTTGATACGCTGGCCAGCTACAAGAATATAAAATGGGCCGTCCGGTTTTGTTTAACATTTTCCCGAAAGCTGGATACCCTAAAACGTAAAAAAGTGATGATTCAGCTATCCTTTGCAAGTCCTTGAAAACCCCTCATTTGATTATGGACATTCATGCATGTGCTCAAAATAATTCTAAGGTCTTAATGGAACGGGAAGAGCAAGCAGTTAATTATACCATGTGTATACCACGGCAACTACCAAAGATCCTCATTGAGCTGGCTTTTTAAAAGTAAGTATCTAGTCAAGTCTTTGGAGCCAATATAAACCTGCTATACAGCTACAAAGCTATACAGCTTGCTACATATTATGTGTAATCTGAGGTATTGACACGGAACGAACCTTCGTCCATATCCTTAGGATCGATATAACACCCGTCGAGCTTGAGATAGTCGATCTCCCAATCCACCAGGGTGTTTATGTCCAGCGCTTCATTGCCTAGCACTCCTGGGTAGCCAGCGCAGGTGTAATTCCCGTAGTCTTGGTACATGCCAAACTTCAGGCCTTTTTCGTGAATCTGCAAAAATGTAGGGCTTTAATAAGAAAAAAAATATCCGAGAGTGCTTTAGACCACACGACTGAAGTAAAACTTCTTTAGCTCCATCTATCGGCCGGTATAACCTTGTTTTTGCTTTGTTTAATGTTAATGTCGCCATCATGATACAATATTGTCATAATAGCGACATTAACATTTCATTTTGTGGTGGTTGAGCAAGTCGGCTCATAGCTCGGAGGCGGCGGGTTTGATTCCCGCGGCAGGACTAGTATTTGTGCACAGAAAAAAAAAGCGCAAATACTTTGCGTCTGGGTGTTGTGGGACTATAGTCTTCGTTGTTCCCGGATCCCTAGACACAGGGAATCCTAGTTAGGGACCAGGATCTATGTATGTGATCGTTGGGTGTTATTATTATTATTACTGTAGGTAGGTAGTACTATTTAACTATGTATTCTGTGCTGTAGGTAAGTAGGTAGGCATGTGCGTTTGTCTATAAGCTGGCAATGACCTACAACAAGTAGGTCAGCTGTATATTTTTATTCTAACCAAATTATCAATTATCAAACGACTTGGCCTCTAAGTCGGGCTTTAATACGAAACTTTTTCTCATTATCATTATGCTTACGCAACTATTTGCTATTGACTTTATGCGTCTATTTTCATAGTACGTCTACGTGCTTAATTAAAAATGAAATAATATTTATTATATCCGATACTCTGATAGTAACTGTGGGATCGCAGAGCTTTTTAACTTACGAGCATAAATATCGTCTTTTACAACATTTATTTCGTTGGGGATTCTATTATAGACGTTTACGAATATAAAGTTAGGGCTTTTTCCAAATATGAGTACCTAATTTTGCAGTTGGAAGGATAAGATTGTTCCGTCTATTGTAATTTTTTACAGTTCTGAGTTGGATTTGAAAAAGTGTCTGTGTTTTCTTACGAATATGCCTACTTGCAGTATGTATAAGCTCGGTAAGGTATTTCCTTTTCTATAAAGTGAGGTTTACAACTATCTCGTTGTTTAATATTTACTAAGATTCTCAGACACCTTTTCTGCATGATAAATAGGTCCATGAAGTCAGTGCTTTCACCCCATATTGTAATGCCGTACTTAGTTTACCTATTTACTATATATTATTTAGTACCTTATTGTAGTTCCTATATACTATTTAGTACCGAAATAAATTTCATTTCCTTCCACAAAAGAACGAAAGTATCAGATGGAGACAAATTGACAGCAGATTACATGAGGGGTTCAAAATGCTCAAACATGGTCTAGAAATGGTACCGTTGAGAAAGAGAAATTCTCAAGGAGCAGCACAGAGCTTCATTTCTAATTGGTGACCAAGAACTTCAATAGTGTAATTTTACTTTTAAGTCACGTTTCACGACACATATTTATATTAGGTCTTTACCTATGAAATTGCCGTTTTGTTTGAAAAAAGTTAAAGTATTTTTTTTTCGAACTTATTTATTTCTTTTATTCAAAGTAATCACCCCTGCAATCAATGCATCTTTGCCAACGCTGTGGCAGTTTATGGATGCCCTTCTTGAAAAAATCAGCAGGACGGGAGACAACAAACTCTTCAAAGGCGTTTTGTACTGCCTCTCGGGAATTGAATTTTTTTCCCGCTAAAAATTTGTCCAAATTTTGGAAAAAGTAATAGTCGGTAGGCGCAAGATCTGGTGAGTATGGCGGATGACGGAGAGCTTCCAAACCCAACTCATGCAGCTTAGAGACGGTCTGTTGTGCAGTATGGGGTCGCGCGTTGTCGTGAAGTAGCAGTGGAGACGACCGATTGACCAAAGCTGGTTGCAGACGTGCGAGTTTCGCCATCATTGTGGTCGGTTCTTCAATGTACACATCTGCAGTAATGCTCTCGCCGTTTTGTAGAAAGCTATGATGAGTCACACCAGCACTAGACCACCAAACTGTGACCGTCACCTTTCTAGGGGTCATTTTTCGTTTTGCACATTGCTTTGGTACCGAACCAGGATCTAACCAACTTGCTGAGCGCTTTCGATTGTCAAAAAGAATCCATTTTTCGTCGCACGTAACAATTCGGTTCAAAATTCCTTCATTTCTGTGCCTGTTAAGCAGCGCAAGGCAAGTCTCGACGCGTACGTTGCGCTGGCGATCGTTAAGTTCGTGGGGCACCCATCTATCAAGCTTTTTTATCTTGCCAATCTGTCGCAAATGGACCAATATTGTTTTGATGCTAACATCAAAAGCTGCTGCCAGCTCAGCTGTAGATTGAGATTCATCAGCTTCCACAATCGCCTTTAATTCATCATTGTTGACCAAAGTTTCCGGACGACCACGAGGTTCATTTTTCAAGTCAAAATTCCCAGAACGGAACCGAGCAAACCAATAACGGGTTGTACGTTCGTTTGTACAGTTCTCTCCGTAAACGTCGTTGATGTTACGTGTCGTTTGTGCCGCATTGGTGCCACGACGGAACTCATATTCCATAATTACACGAAATTTCAAAGTATCCATTATGAGGAAAAATGTTGAAATGTAATGAAAATACAACGCTAATCAATAAACAAAAGACTTATATTGTAAATAGAATGTCATATTTTTAAAACAAAATTAATTTGAATTTAGAATTCATAGCCAATCAAAACTTTTTTTTGTTTGAAAAAGTCTGTACTGCAATACGGCAATTTCATAGGTAAAGACCTATTATTTGTTCATTAGTAAGTTGATTTTAAATTTTGTTTATTTTATATATTTTGTTGTAAATTGACATACCAGTGTAACGCGATGTATAAGGAATCTATATGAATCTATGAATCAGATTGGAAGACGACCATACGAACAGTTTTGATTATGATTGATGCATGACCGTTGGCCGGTGATCACGAGTTATACTTAGATGAGTAACGGGAAGCTTTTAGATTCAAACGTCCCGACATAAAGACCATTTGCGGTGGTGATCAATATTAAATATATTTCCGATGATGCTTTTGATGAGATAAAAGATCCTATGATCTGATGGCAAAACAAGAATCACTGCTCACGGATTAGCGGATGAGACTATGTTAGAGATGAGGTCAATAGGTTTGCCAATTGTCATAGGCTATTCATATATATGAATGACTGGCCCGATAGCTCAGTTGGCAGTAAGCCTGCCTTCTGAACTGTGGGTTGTGGGTTCGATTCCCACCCAGGACAAACATTTGTGTGACAAACATCGATGTTTGTCCAGTGTCTGGGTGTTATATTGTATTCTATGTATGTATTTACAAACAAAAAATATTTAAGTATTATATCAGTTATCTGGTTCCCATAGTACAAGCTTTGCTTAGTTTGGGGCTAGATGGCGCTGTGTGAGATGTCCACATATATTTATTTATTTATTTATATATATCATGGGATGCAAATCAGCGCCCTGGACTCATCCACGGCACATGCTGAGCCCAGACCGTTTTGTACAGCACTGTACACAGCAACGATGTTCGCACACAGTAAGGAATAGGATATAGCTATAAGCAAGTTTTTAAATTTCACTAGGTTATGTTTTGTTCTTTTGAGTGTAGTTATGTAATGTTGTGTACAGTTCTTGCAAATAAAGTGTTTCTTTCTTCCTTTGTTTTTTTTTCTATATACATTACTAGATTCTGCCCGCGGCTTCGCCCGCGTAGCCTAGCCTAGGAAACGGAGAAGAAAATTTTTCATGGATAATTCAACCACCCATTTCATTCTGTTAGGGTGTATTTTAGAAAAACCTTTTATTAGTGGATACCAATCCAAATTTCAAGTCACTAGGGTTTAGGCTGTGCGTTAATATATAAGTCAATCAGACAGTCAGGACTTTGAATTTTATATGTATAGAACATATCACATTCTAGGAAAGGCAAATCCAAATCTAAATCGTTTATTTGCAAATAAAACATGGTTGTCGAAGAGGCGTACAAATGGTAAGTACTTACTTAAATAATTTGTTCGCCTTAGGCCTAAGATACATTGTACAATTTGTACACGATAAACTTTGTGCCCGTGAGCGTAACTATTAATAACTATTACCTACCCAGTAGTTAACAGAAACTTACATAATCAGCAATCGGCTTCATTCCGTTCGGAAACCGGTCTCTATCGGGCATCATGCGTCCATCCGGACCCCGTTTCTTTTCCAACCAGCAGTCATCTATTCCCAAGTACTCGTACCCTGCATCCAGGTAGCCTTCGCTTACTAACAGATCAGCGGTTCTTTTTACGAGATTCTCACTAGAAATAAGATCATTTATAGGTACATGACACATAGGGTTTCGTTCCCAAAGGGTAAATAAACCGTATTTACACAGGCTAAGAAGTTTTGTATTGTTAAACCTTCGCAGCCTTATTAATGAACGGGTATTAGTCTCGGATTAGATACTTCAGCTTTTGTCCGTTTTTTGCTACTGGAATATTTAGCTGGATCGAAAGAGACAAAAGATGGTGTAACTAGTCTAAAGCTAGTTAGTGTTTATTAATAAGGCTGTCGGTGTCTTTTTTATGTTAATGAATGCTGTGAGGAGCTAGTCGTTCACCTGATGTTAAGCAACACTCGAAATTCTAAAATATAAAGATTCAAGGGACACTGCACTGCGTACAACATCCTAAGACATCACCACAGTCTAGTAATAAGATTACTCGACTGTGAGATCAGATCATAAAGCCTCATTTGCCCTTGTGCTGATATCTCAGAATGACGTGCGTAGTGCAGTGTCACGCGAAACTATACTTTAGAGTTCCGAGTGACACTTAACAACAGATGAACGGTTAGCTCGTCATATCATTACTTACCATTATTAAAAAAAAATTACAAATTTGTCTGCCAACTGATCAAACATCACAGAATAAACCATAGTAAGTACATTGCTTCTAAAATAAAAAATTGTCAATGCAAGATAAGCGTGACTCTAAAGAGTCGCTATATAGGTGAGTGACGTGGTTATGGTTTTGTTATATACCTTATGCATTCATCTGGATATTTCTTGCAGTCAGTAATGCATCGGAACCGTTCCCAAGTGAGCCAGCCCATGGGCGGCGTCCGGGCGAGCCCATTGTCCAAGCCCTGGCCAGGCGAGAGGAAGCCTAGTAGCAGGCAAAGGAAGAGCATCTGAAACAATTGAATATATAAAGCTCCAACATAATTAAATGCTCGTTTTTGGCGGGAAAACGAAAAAGATCGCGTCGCCGCATTGTATTGTTTTCCAAAACTTGTGTTATTTTCAATGTCAGTGCATAAAATTGGTGGCATTTTATTCGTTAAGTGGTGGATTACAGGCATGAGTGTGAGAAAGTGGTATAATGATGGTGAAACGTTTCTTTTCGTGTTGTTTCCAGTTGCCACCACTTTACTAGGAGTATGACTTGACTAGACAAGACTATGACTTAACTTGATGACTTGGACTGTGACTTGACACATTATATGATATTAATTAACTTGAGAAACTATCAATTACTTGACACTGGCTAAATACACAAAAGTGTAGAGCTAAACAAAACAAAAAAAAATATAACATATGTGTCGTCAAACGCGAATATAGAAACAGCTAAGCAAAATACGGAACTTTGCGCATAAAACGGTATTGGCAATAAATGGACAGTCAGTCCATGTGGGCAAACAAGTTCTACGAAGTAGGTATACATATTCTTTATTAATAATTATAATATATTCAGTCGGGAGTCCTACCATAGAATAAATAATAGCACTATTCAGGAGTTAAAAATAACGCGTGGTTAATGAACGACCCCCTATTTCTCTTTCCTCTTTGTCGTCGTCCATTTAGAAACGGGATTTTCAGCAACTTTTCAAAAAATGGTGATGCTTTTAGATGAAATCTCCTCCCCCCTTGCAAATTCACGTGTATTTTGGATATTCGTTTAATATTATCCTTTTATCTTTAAATAGAGGTATACAGGCGAGCTTCTGCCCGCAGCTTCACCCGCGGCGTGGCCTATGGGAAAATAATTCAACCACCCATTTCACCCTTTCCGGCGAAATATGACCAGGGCGTGTTAAAGAGAAGAGTGAATAGGTTTTACTTGGCTAGCATGCTACACCTTCGACCGCATCGTCACTTCCCATCAGGTGAGAGCGCGGTCATTTGACCTAGACAAGTTTGAAGTAAAAAAAAAACCCCTCTTAAGGGTGGAATTTCGAAAAATTATTTCTTAGCGGATGCCTACGTCATAACATCTACCTGCATGCCAAATTTCAGCCCGATCCGTCCAGTGGTTTTGGCTGTGCGTTGATAAATCACTAAGTCAGTCAGTCAGTCAGTCACCTTTGAGTTATATATTATAAAAAAATAGAAATATATGTAGATGTAGAAGTATTTAACGACACACAATCATACAAAGTAACAGGAAAACATTAATTAAAATACACTGACACATATCTAAATCTAAGTATAATATAATATTATAAAGGGGAAAGATATAATTGTTTGTTTACATTGCGTATTGTACTAAAAGTTTAAAAAAGGCGGTCTTTAAACATTTTAATTTTAAGATAGTTATAGCTTAGATTCTAGCGCTAAGTTGTACGTGACATGTAATATTTATTAAAATAAAGAATTTTTTGAAAAGATGAATGATATGAAAAATTCTTTCACCATTACAATCCTCCATTATCTCTGATGTACATAGGCGATAGAATATATGTACATATATAGGATTCTATACATACATATATGTATATTATAATACCCGTGCGAAGCCGGGGCGGGCTGCTAGTATTTAAGTAATTTAATCAGCTGGGCTTATTTTAAGGTTAAGTGAGCCGTACAGATTATTTACGTATTCTAGAACCATCGCTAACACCACGCATTCATTTATTTCAAAATTTATTCAATATAATTTAATTATATAATTAATTAAGTATTACATTTTACGTGCAACTCAGTCCTTGAAGCGACGCGTGACCGAAATGCCGGCACTTATTTAATTGGTACAACGAATCAGCATTGCAATTCAATGGGACAATGCCAGTATATTGGTTACGCTACTTACCAATAGTGGTCTGGAGTATTTGGACTGTCTATGTGATCTGTGGTTGGTACATAATACAATTTTTTTTATGGGCTGTGTATCTATTAGTATTTAGTAGTAGTTATATAAAAAAACTCAGCTCAAATTCTCAATTATCAATCAATTCAATATGGGATATTCTCATTAGAATGTGGTGGGTACGCTATCCTATATAGAATGTAGAATCTTAAAAAGCATTGTTAAAAAATTAGCAACGCTTTAAAAATAATATCCATTTATCGATAAACTGAAGTTAAAAAGGTTGACTCACCATAACTTGAATTTGTCGGCCACTGCCATAAAAATTCCTTAGACTTATCACGAAAGCACAGAAATGCGAAACGTCCGCACGATGTGGGACTCAAAACAACTGTGGTTTAGCACTGTTTTAATTCAATAAGAGAACGTTGCTCACAATAAACAAGTCAATAGCGATAAGCAGGAATGTCGGACTGAAGGACCATAGACTCAGCAATATTAACGGGAAGGTGAAGTCAAGGAAAGGAATACGAATTCGCAAAATCAATACCATATTCCGTCCGCATTACTTACATAATGAAGGGATGAGATCAAAAAGGATTTAATTGTTTTTTTTTCACAAAATGACCTATGGGTATCGTTGGATTCAGCATGAAATTATCTCCAATAATAAATTCTCAAAATATCGATATGAGGCTTAAATCTCGAGATTTTCAGTCTAAAAACGGTTTACCTGACACAGGAATAGGGGAGAGTGGGGATATTGCGGACACTTAAGGAAACTCTTCAATAAAACATAAAGTATTTAAGCTAATCAGTCTGTTTTTATTAACTTATAAACTTTGGTTCATACTTTACAAAATCAACATATAAAACTATTACTATAAAATAAACAAATATATCTTTTCTCAAAAAAACAAAACCCTTGCTGTCCGAATTTACCCGATGCCTACCGGGTAAATACGGACAGTGGGTGGGGTAATTGCGGTCAGTCTACTTCTCCATACATAAATCACAAATATACCCACAGCTTGTGCTCCCGCTTGTGCAATTGTCGTATGCCCAATTCTGGCATACCATGCACATTATCCAATCTTCAGTAGGGGGCGAATGATATTTTTCATTGCAAAATATACAGAAATATTCATTGCCATCTTCATTATTTTCAAAATTTCTTAGATTTTTTACACCTCCCTGCGTCTTATTCTTCTGTTCCGGTTTTTTTATGTTTAGGTAGTATTGCTATTTCTTTTTTTACTGTAGCTTCTTTTTTCCTCTTGAGATTCATTAAAGATGGGTTTCTTACCGCGTTTGGGATCCCTGATTTCTTCAGTAGGTTTTTTGACTTGATCTAACTATGTAGTTTTAGGTACGTTATATTTTTCTGCGGCTTTTCTAAAACTTAACTTATTTTCTTTCATCTCTCTTATAGCTATTTTTAAAGTTTCAAGCTTGTAAATTTTTTTCATCGAGGCATCTAAAACATTACACAACAATGATTAGTCACGTGTCCGTATTCTCCCCAACCCCGCTGGGTAAATACGGACGTCCGTGTTTATCCCAAAAAAATGTCCGCAATCACCCCATCAGCTTTTCGATACTTTGTAGCAGAAAAATTTTATGTTAGGTATTTACAGTGACAAGTCAATATTTTACATATTTAATGGTAAATAACACCCTAACGTATAACTATCACAGTATTTACCTCAAGCAATTATCTTCACTTATACACGGTACTGAAAGTCATCAAAAATTATAAGGTAATACTTAAAAACGAACAAATGTTCTTACCTTGAAACGAGTGCGCGGCCTCCCGTGCTAACAATCTTCCGAAAACTAAAGATGGCGGAATGAATCTCGCAAGCCGATTTGCGGGGCGCAGGACGGGCTGTATCAGCCGGTAACCTAGTGTCCGCAATTACCCGCTGTCCGTAATCACCCCACCCTCCCCTACAGGTCGCTTCGCATAAAAACATTATTATATTGATTATATTATATTATATTTTTACAGTAATTGTACGAATTAGTACTATATTTTATATTTTAAAATAGAACTAATACATTTTCGAGCAACTTACATTAACCTTTTCTATTACTTAATAAGCACTCTTGAAGTTTAAAGTAAATTTTCTCGAAACTATCAATTTGAGAGTTTAAACCTTTTAAAACCTTAAACCTCTCACAGCACAGTCCAGTTATAAGATAACTAGACTGTGAGATTAGGTCTTAAAGTTTCATTTGCCCAGTAATTTCAAGGTGTTGTTAGGTGTATGTTTGTGTTTGCTTAGGCCATGAAGATGGATCACATGCGAGGAACGAAGGCCTTTTCTACAAAAGGAATGAAGACTGAAGCTGTTTAGGACTTCCTCTGCCTCTATATACCATGTCCGCTGGGTTGGCGAGGTCATCAATCTCATTGACACGGTTGCTCACGAAAACTTTATGGTCTTTTGGCGACGTTTTTACTCCTCCTAACACGACTGTAGAGCTAATCCATAAGTATTTTAGAGTCACATGTCACACATAACATCGCAGCGACTGTAAGACTTTTGAGTGCACCACCTGATTTTTCTAAGGTCGCATGTAAATGCACCATAGATAAATTTATTGAGGTTTATTCTAAATTAATATATTTCCGACTGTTACTCACGAATAGTATATATTATAATTAATATATAATATATTAATTTAAAATGAATCATACTCAAGAGAATTTTAATACTAAAAGAGGTTTATTTTTTATGAAATAAAAATACAAAGATGTGTATGTTTGTAAATATCTAATGTGATGTTGTTGTTCGGCTATTTTACAAAAAACGAGTGTGCTTTGACGGTATAACTTTGTTTTTGCTTTGTTTAATGTTAATGTCGCCATCTTGACAATTGTAAATTGTCGTTTTACCGGGGATACCAAAATAATAACACAAATTTTTAACTTTGTTATGTAGACAATGGAGATCTACGTAAACCAACTTCAACTTCCGTTCGCCTCGCATTCTGGTGGGCAAGCTGGACTTGGTAGTAAGGTAAGCTGGTGCTTACCTTACTACCAAGTCCAGCTTGCGTAAAGAAGTTTTACTTCAAAAGCTATTGTCACAATAACAGTTCCCAGCTATACACATTAGTAGGTAAGTAGGTATAGTACCTACTTATTTTAACAGCAAAAACGTGTTAGACGTGCATTTTTGAGCATGTTTTACTCATTATTATTTAAACAATCTATATAATTATATTATCTATATAATCTATATAATTATTATCAAAATAAGAAGGTGCCTTGCGTGTGTGCTTTTTACTAGCTGCGCCCCGAGGTTTCACCCGCGTGGTGAAAATTTTCTAACTTTCTTAGTTTTTTATTTCATAAGAACTTCCTCCTGACAATAATAAACATAACAAAAAAAGAATATGCGAAATGTTCCATCCGTTCACACGTGATGTGATGACCAAGGAAAATAGAGATTCATTTTTATGTATAAAGATTTGAAATGTTTATATTTCTCCTGCAAACCACATTTTATAAAATTGAAAATCCTGACTGTTCCATCTTTGTACATTTACGAAGTTGCGTTATTTACTAGAAATAAAGATAAAGATTAAAGCTGCATGATTTCCTGAGAAGTGTTAGACATAACAAAAAAATTTGCATGCCATCTCACAGGACATCCCTGTTTGACAAAAGCATATTTAGTATGGCGCCAAGAATTTATAACCATTTGCCAAAGCCAATATTGGATTCGGAGAGTGTATTAATATTTAAAACTAAACTGTTTAACTTTTTAGTGACAAAAGCCTATTACAAAGTTGATGAATATTTAAATGATAAACAACTGTAATTTCAATTTATATAATTCTGGGAATCATTAAGTATGGTTAGATTATTTCATTTGGCATATTGACATAATACCTACTGTAGTGTTTAAGTAATGCTTAATTTAGATCATTTTTATTTTAGTTTTATTTTTATGTGTAATTAATTGTAAAAATTTTTTTGCATGCCATTCCGGTAGAACATGGAGAAACAAACTATTATTGTTATCATCTATATAGTACCCATAATCATGCAAATAAAGAATTGAATTGAATTGAATTGAATTTTACAAGTAAAATGGTGGCTTTCACGCTAATACGGCTTAACCGTTCAGACTGAAATATTGCATACAGATAGCTGACATTACCTAGAATAACATAGTCAACATTTCATCCCGGAAAATTAACAGTTCCCGCGGGAAAAATGGTAAGTTGTGGGTGAAACCGTCTTTCCAATAAAATCTAAATTGCCAATGCCAATGTAATTTATGCATACCGCAAGAATTGTACCGTAAGACAAAGTTCCAATTTGTTCGACACAGTCAATAGAAGCAGCTGGACTGAACCGTTACTAAACGAGACATTCTAACCTGTTCTGGAATGACGGAATAAAATAATGGTTAAAAGTATCGCCTGGTATTGGAGCTGAGACTGATAAATAACTCTTCATTGTCCTAAGATATGTTAAAAGATATAACAATACATCAATACAAAGGTTTAATTATACTGTTTTTATGTAATCTGTACTGTATAGCTGTCATTTAATCAAACCGTCACACTTTTGTATCTACGATTAATAGCTATTTAAGTAAATATTATATTAAAGTAAAAGTAAAAAAGAGAATATGAAAAAACGAGTGTGCTTTAGACCACACAACTGGGGCAAAACTTCTTTAGATTAGCTCCATCTATCGGCCGATATAACTTTGTTTAATGTTAATGTAACGTGACGCCATCTTGCCTTTTATTTTACCGGACATACTAACTTAATAAATACAAATGTTTTTCCCTTCCTGTATTACGTATGTTTTTGTTAATAATAGGCTTAATTCATAAATATAAAAGTAATTTAACAAAAAGCACGGACCCAGCTGTCTGTGGAAAAGCAGATTTAAAAAAAAATACAAATGTTTAAGTTTTAACTTTATGTTAACGATGGAGATCTACGTTGACCAACACTTTCAACTTCCGTTCGCCTCATCACGCTTTAATTCACCAGCTTACTCCCCAAGTCAAGAAGTTTTACTTCAAAAGGATATCGTTATTCTAGGCAATATAACATTATCTTAAAGGAAATGAGTGACTTTATAAAGAATTGTGACATCCTTGAACATAACGATTCCTTAGCACCCGCTTAGTATCGTCAACATCTGCGAAACCGATATTAGAGGAGTTGTACTAACAAAGCCGAGCCCCGTCACTTTAAGGAGCTGGGCTGGCTTGGGTAGATGCTGGCGAGGCATATACACATATGCCCCGGAGGAAAAAAAAAAAAAAGCACGATTACTACTTGTCATTACACACCACGGTGCTCGTAGTTCCTCGGTTCCTATAGAATCCTAGTTAGGGTCCAGGATCTATGTATTGTATGTAATCGTTGGACGTTATTAAAGTAGGTAAAACTTCTTTCCTTGCCCACCCACTGGTGCAGAGGCCCGAAAGGGCCTACCGCCGGAGCGAGATGGTTAATGCAGTGCGTCTCCATCTCGTCCCATCCCGGCGGCGGTCGGATCATCGGATCGGTCAGATCGGGGGGGTTTTAGTGGGTTCGAGTCCCACATACCCCTGGTTGCTGGTTAACGTAGACCTCCATTGTCAACATAACAAAGTTAAAAATTGCATTTAATTTGTAAAGTATGTTGGTATGTCCGGTAAAATGATAATTTACAGTTTACATTTATCAAGATGGCGACTGCTCAACCACCACAGAAGCTGTCACATGGAGTTTTGGCGGGAACACGAAAAAAATCGCGTCGCCGCATTGTATTATTTTCCAAAACTTGTGTTATTTTCAGTGTTAGTGCATAAAATTGGTGGCATTTTATTCGTTAAGTGCTGAATTACAGGCATGAGTGTGGGAAAGTGGTATGATGATGGTGAAACGTTTCTTTTCGTGTTGTTTCCAAAACTCCATAGAAGCTTCAAGTAAAGTTGCCACCACTTTACTAGGAGTATGACTTTGACTAGACTATGACTGACTTGACTTGATGATTTCGACTGTGACTTGACACATATTTGCGTGAAATATCATTAGCTTGATAAATTATCAATTACTTGACACTGGCTAAATACACAAAAGAGTGGAGCCAAAACATACAAAAAAAAAAAAAAAAAAGCTGTCACATGTTTAATATTAAACAAAGCGAAAACAAAGTTATACCGGCCGATAGATGGAGCTAAAGAAGTTTTACTTCAGATATAAAGCACGCTCGTTTTTTTATTATTATTATAGGTATCGCCTCGGTAGGTAGTACTACAATCGTAGGCGTACCCACATGTGTTGTAATAGAACCAATCAAAAATGTATAATTTGGTTCCCCGGAGCCACTTGAGTGGAGAGAACGCCATAAGTTCGAAGGTCCGAACTCGAAGAATGCGCGTAGGATGCAGCGTCCAATAATAATAAATAAACTACCCACGCGTCCTGCTGATTAACTTTCACAGATAAGGTTGAACAACAGAGTTCAAACGGACTCTGTGTTTGGCAGGGCTTGATAGCCCTCGCGTACTAAAACATACGGAAAAATTATAAGATATTGAGTTAACGTTTAAAGTACTCCTCTTAACTCTGGTCATTTATTTTAAAGGCACGTTTTTATATTATCGAGTAAGAGAATCGTGCTTGGATCCGATTATGTGAGTACATTAATTAATACCTATTTATTTAGATTTATATTTTTTTAATTAGTTAGTACACTCATAGTTGGGCTATTTTTGACAAATTTCAAAATAAGAGGAGGTGCCATTGACTAAGAAGTCGCGGAAGTTCTTATTAAATAGGTACTAAAAAACTTCACCATCTTACCACAAAGATATTTCTATATTATTGAAATTTAGGTATTTTTTTATGAAGGATATTCTCGATTCGATAGATATATATATGTTTACATTTATTTTTTCATGTTTGTTAACTCATGTTTTCGTTATGGAAAAATCTTTTTTTGTTTTTGATTTGGCTCCACACTTTTGTGTATTAAGCCAGTGTCAAGAAATTAAGGAAAAAAATAATCCCTATTTATTTGTAAAGATATTTCTCAGATTGATTGATAGAAATTTCACCAAATTGGTTCGGTATTTTGATTTTTTCAATCAAAATAAACTGAAATTATAAATATACTTAGTAGGTAGGTACCTATATATATATACCTGTATAATGAGGATCATTTTGAGGCCGACAAATCAACTCCATAATACCAACACTTTAGTGATATTAATAACCTTTATCATTAAAATAGTATTATATTTTTAAAGCATCAAATTACATCCATCTTCCTTTGGGAAAGGAATAAAAAATGATACACACTTAAGCGCTTTTTTTCCTTAAAAGCATAGGTAGTGAAAAGTTTATTTATTCACGTAGGTAGGTGTAGTGTTAGGTACCTATAGGTATTCTATGTAAACCCAACGATCACATACTTAGATCCTGGACTGTAACTAGTATTCCCTGTATCTAGGGATCCAGGAACTACGAGGACCATGGTCTCACAACACCCAGGCACAGAACAAGTATTTGCGCTTCTTTTTCTGTGCACAAATACTTATCGTCAAGCGGAAATCGAACCCACCACCTCCGCGGGCTATGAGCCACCTTACTTAACCCCCACACCACAGAGGCTGCCAATTTTTTTTGTATTATTACTGTATTTTATTATTATTTATTTGTATGTGTCCTATTAAAGTACATATTGAGTTACATTATTTATTATATACATATCTGTTTTTATTTATATATTATGTAGTTATAAGTAACCGTCCATGCCCATAGTGTCTCATATCTCTGTCCAAACAAAGGTTGTTTGGAAGAGATCGCTCTTAGCGATAAGGCCGCCTTTGTACCTATCTTATTACGTGATTCTCATTTCTACATGTTTTTATTGGTTACCTACCTATTAGTTGTCAATTAAGTATTTTGTATTGTATAGTAGGTACCTAAGATCGTGACGTTGCACCAGCATAAACACTATTACAAAAATCAAAGCAGAATAAGGTTAAACTTCCTTTTTGTTAAGTGATACCTATTAAGAATACGAACGGCAGCTGTTCTGTTATTAACTCTAATTAAATAACATCTGGCAGGTGCTGCTGCTGCAGCTGCGGGCTGGTCCAACTGCATTGCATATCATTTCATTTCATTCCGTCTCTCGTTTCATTACACCGTGGTTGCAAGGTATTGCATTGTACTATAAAATATCACAAATAAAACGATCAGATAAATCTTTACTAAACTTTAAAAACTTAAAAAACCGCCATCTATTTTTCCTGTTGTACCCTAGAGTAAATACATTCCAAATCATTCAGCAATATTATTTACAATCCAAGGTTGCGCGTTGATTTCAGTTTTTCTCTATACATATTTCACTCAAAACTTTTTTGTTTTATTTTGTGTAAAAAATGCGATCATAATTAAGTAATAGCCCTTTTTGGTAATTATGGCACAGATAGACTCATTTATAACGCTTACGGTTAACAATTATGTAAGAATGCACTTTCCGTAAATCGGAACGACTAGTCCCAAACGTAAACAAACACCACCACCGAACCGAGACCGACACCTTTGTTAAAGTTTGACGTTATATTTTGAAAACCGAATGAAAATAAAAGCGAGCGTTATGTGATAATAAGTGATAAAAATGTGTTTTTATTATCGCAGCCTAGAGATAATAAAAAAATAATAGAGCTGAGAACTTAATGTGAATAGATTTAAGTAAATAACAGTAAAAAGAAAATCGCAACAGGAAGCCGCACAGGAAATGAATGGAAGTTGCGAAGTCGATGATTCACTTTCGAATTTACAATGGGAACAGCATATAAAGAACTCTTCAAACTATACGATTTGATACAGAACGGTGACACAAGGTAACATAATATCCAAGTTTTAAGATTAGTACGTAAGTAAATAAAATTAAGAAAAAATAATGTACCTTAATTGGTTCAACTTCAACTGATTATTACGGCTTTTGCGGGACTGCCACAATTTCGCCTTGGGGTCTTATTTGTTCGTTTTCAACATAATTTTGTAGTTCTCAACTTCTCAGCTCACTCTTCGTTTATTTACTAGGCAAGTACCCATATCAAAAAATTAATAATTCTACCTATCTATTCTATCATTATACTATATTGATAAAGCCATAATTACCAATTTACCAGTCTAATAACAGTATTTTTTTTATTGTAATGCTTAGATTAATTAGGTACTGAATTACAGTTTTTTAAATTTCAATTAACTTTAGTTTTTTACATCATAAGGAAATAACTTGCATCACATTACACAATATTTATTATTATAGTCATGTATTAGTATGTAGTGCTGTGTGGTCCCGATGGTGTGAGAGTAGGACCACTTTATCTCATTGTGGGTGCTGTAAGAGCTGGCTAAGAGGATATCTAGAGAATTGTCTGTTGCCCATTCTCTAGATTGTTGTTGTTGTTTTTAGACTGAGGAGAATGCATTACAGCATTCTCCTCAGTGTCATTATGAAGCTGCCTGCCAAGCGTGCTGATTATGGCAAATCCCCCTATATTGAAGGTCCAAAGTGGTGTTTTTTTCAGTGAGACCTGTGTTCAGTTGGGGTTGTTGGCTGTTGAAGTCAAGTGAATGGTGTTATGATCATTATGATGTCATAATCCAAATTCTTACTTTATTTAATTGAGTACATGTGGAATAAGTATGTAGTGTAAACTAAATAAAAATAATTGAAATTTCAGGTCTGTGAAGGATTTTTTATTGGACACTCCAATAGATATAAACATTATAATACCATGCAAAGGTATTGGACTACTGCACTTGGCAGTGGGCGTGGACCCTTTGGAAAAGTCCAAATATTGTACGGAACTGATCCTTAAACATGGCGGCGATCCAAATTTATGGTATGATATTCTATACAAATTGTAATGAAGATTATTAACTTGATATATTTGTTCATCATTTTGAAATTAAACCAACCCTAAGGTAAAAAAGGGAAAACCCTAGCACCTAACTTTATATGATTCTAAAATAAAAAATAACACAATTATTTGAAACTTACAATAAAAATTCCAGTAATGAAGATGGCCTGACCCCTGTCCATATAGCCGCAATATGGGGTCGTGTGGACAACCTGAAACTGCTCATAGGCTGTGGAGGTGACCCCTCACAGCTAGACCTTGATGGCCTCTCTGCCTACAACTATGCAGTAAGAGAGCAACAATGGGAGGTTTACGATTATTTGAGAAATGTTTTGGATGAAAGCGATGACTCTGATGACCCGCAGTGCGCATATACTTTAGATCTTGGTATGTTTTTTGTTCCCAAGTATATTCTTGGTGAGGGATGTGTAATTTAAATAAATATATTATATGACAAAAACTCTTTTTGAGTCAGTCAATTGATATATGGCAGATAGATATTGAGTTAATAAACAGAATATTTACCTACCAATTACCTATATTCGGCTGAGTATATACATATTCAGCCTAATGTAGGTAATTCATTCGTATATTTGGCTGAGTTAAGGACAGTGCCATATTGTTGAGTTGTTAATAACTTTCAAACTTTATACACCAATATAGCTTTTTGACTTTTCACATTAATAAAATTGTTCCAGACAAAATATTAGTGACAACCGACCAAATAGTCGCAGAATATGAACATATGACAGAGGAGCACGCTAAAATAAACGAAACCTACCGAAAATCTGATATGATACGGGATTGGTGTGATACAAACAGTTTAATTGTTAACAAACTGTACCCTACAATACTCGGCGAAACATACCTATTGGAGAATGAATCCGTACCATGGGATGAAAAAAATATTACTTTAGACTTAACAAAGAATTCCAAAGAAACCGAAGACCTCTCAAGAAAGACTGATGTAACAAACCACAGTTTTAAGACCTGTTTATCGAGCACCAGTATGAAAGTTAGTGGTGTTGCACCATTGGAAGCTTCAGAGACAACATGTGACTGCTTAAAACGTATGAGTGTGTACGAAAACTTTTCCCTACCTGGTTCTCCGCAGAATATCACCCATAAAAACTATAAAACCAAGAGTAGCCTTCGGTTTAAGAAGTCTGGTCTGGCTTCCGAATCATCAAACTCATTAAGCTCTGAGCTTGCTACATTAAGTTTAGAATCAAGTTGTTGCACACTGGATAAAGCTTTGGCTGTTGTGCAGGTAATTTTTGTTGCATTTATTATATTGTGTTAATCAACTTTAATAACGGACAATACATTCTACAACTCCTAAAATTGTAACCATTTCTCAAATGCCAGTAATTATTCCAGAACAGAACAAATGAGCGTCTCTGTGTAGACGGCAACACTCGCCGCTCTAGCACAAGCAGCGGCGTCAGTAGCAACTATTCAGGTGGCATTCTCGTGGGTGCAGTCTGCGAACAATATAAATATCAGGACAAAGAAGAACAAGTCGTACTTGTAGAGAACAGGCTGCTGCGGACTGTTGTTATGTAAGTATGTTTGTATCAGTATACACTAGCTAACTAGACAACTATATGCACTAGCTAACTGTATACATTAGTAAATAGTATACACTATTAAACTGAATAGACTAGCGAACTGTATAAACTATCTAACTGTAAACCATAGCAAACTGTACACACTAACAATATACACTAGTTAATTGTACACGCTAGCTAACTGTACACACTTGCTAACTGTACACACTAGCTAACTGTATGTATACACTCGGTAAGTGATACACTAGCTAACTGTATACATTAGCTAATTTTATGTTCTAGCTAACTGTATACACTAGCTAACTATACACGCTAGCTAACTATACACTAGCTAACTGTACACGCTAGCTAACTATACACTAGCTAACTGTACACACTTGCTAACTGTACACACTAGCTAACTGTATGTATACACTCGGTAAGTGATACACTAGCTAACTGTATACGTTAGCTAATTTTATGTTCTAGCTAACTGTATACACTAGCTAACTATACACGCTAGCTAACTGTACACTAGCTAACTGCTAACTGCACACTATACACGCTGGCTAACTATACATTAGCTAACTATATACTAGCTATCTGTACACACTAGTTAACTGTATATACTAGCTAACTGTACACACTAGCTGCATACATAACATTAATTAGGTGAAATTAGGTAACACAGTGCTTTGTCTAATAAAAAACCACATTCGCGATCCAAGACTCTCAAAAATAATGAAATATTTTAACCAATGTTTGGTCTATTTTTTTTTTTTATCTACCTACAGTTTACCAATAGACGAGACTTGCGACGGTAGCGCCGATCAAACGGCAGTGTCCGTAGCGTCATCTCTTCCCACAGCAGTACAATATGACGACCGAACGCTACGCGCAGAGTTGATTCGGCTCGGGTACAGTCCAGGACCAATACAGGACAGTACCAGGACACTGTATTTGAGGAAACTGCACCAGTTGAAGGGGCGGCCGATGAAGCCGCCTGAAGCGAGGAATAATGGTGAGTTGAAATTTAAAGTAAGTCCGCCTATTGCCATTTAATTGAATTTTAGTGGCTTCTGCTGCAATATTAGCACAATTTCACCAATAGCTCTATAGCGAAGCGATAGAACAAGCGAAGTCAAAATATTTTATTGCAAATATGCTATTTTTAGCACCTTTAGTTATTTATAATAGCATATAAAATTACAAAATGATTAATGTTTGCCAGTTATTCTGCCGCCAAGCAGTAGTGCGCAAGCACTGCTGTGTTCCGGTTTGAAGGGCACTGTAGCTAGTGAAATTATCAAATGGCAAATGAGACTTTATGATCTGTAGGCCTATCATGAATCTCTGTTGCGAACACTAACTTGATGCTGATCGATTGGAACTGAAACTAGTAGCAGTCAAGAGTATGGGATCACGTAGCGCTTAAATCATCGATTACAATGTGTTTTTATCGATAGCTTACAATGTGAAGTTGCAGCTAACTCGACCGCGTTAAAAAGCTAGATTATAATAGGAAACATGTTTAACTTGGTATACATTTCTATATGGCTGTATTGTGCGGCTTTTTTGTCTATGGTTTTATTCGAAACAATAAAGGTCAACTTCAACTCTTGGTTAATGGCCTTTATGGTAACTATAATTTAGCCAATGTCAACAGTGAACACCGATATATTGGGTTATCTGTGACAGTAAATGTCATTTTTTTATTATGTTTGGCTCCACACCTCCGTGTATTTAGCCAGTGTCAAGTAATTGATAATTTATCAAGTTAATGATATTTCACGCAAATATATGTCAAGTCACAGTCGAAGTCATCAAGTCAAGTCATAGTCTAATCAAAGTCACACTCCTAGTAAAGTGGTGGCCACTTTACTTGAAGCTTCTATGGAGATTTGGAAACAACGCGAAAAGAAACGTTTCACCATCATTATACCATTTTCTCACACTCACGCCTGTAATCCAGCACTTAACGAATAGAATGCCACCAATTTTATGCACTAACACTGATAATAACACAAGTTTTGGAAAATAATACAATGCCGTGACGCAATCTTTTTCGCGTTCCCGCCCTAACTCCCGAGTAAATGTCATTAGGAATGCCCAAAAAAGTGTTCTGTATCGATATATCGCATTATAACTTTATCGAAATCGTTTGAATCGATACGCGATGTTAATGCTTCCCTTTGTATAGATATATCGGACCGCATCGGTATCGCATGCTTATCTATCGATATGCAATATAATACTGCCCTCCTAAAGATAACTAACGAATTCGCCATTTTTGGTGAAAATGAGTTGTATACATATTCAGGGTGTACTGCAGTGCAGCGGGATCTATCTAGATCAATTACCCGTTTTTTTCTATCTCTGTCAGTTATCAATTTATTGATAAGTATAAGTAGCGTAATCGCTAACTTTACATCCTTTTCCTAGACATAAGCAACGCATTGTCCATTACAATATTATATACACAGTACCATTTTAGTAGGTAGTTGCGTTAGGAATCCTAGGCATAAGGAACGTAAGAGTCTGTATTTATATATGGCACTTAGGTACTGTATTTTTGTAATCTTGACTAGAAGGGCCAATTATTTCAATGTAAGGTTTTATGTTAGTAATCATCTCAACTACGATCTCAATAATTATAATTCTTATATATACTGCAGCTATATTTAATACACTATAATATTAAATATAGCTGGTATTTGTACTTATTTATAAAAAAGGTACTATAAAGTGATACAATTTTGAGTAAACTTATGCATAAATGCTTATTTTATAACTTATTCGATTTTATCGAATTTTTGTTTATAATACCGGCTCTAATACTATAATTATTATTGTCATATCCACTGATATAATTGCAGCATACATAAATAAGATACAGCCTAATCCGCAAAATAGGTGTATGTGTATGTTTATCCTAATTAAATTTATAAAATACTGAAGCAACACACAGTTTATACATGGATATTTCATAATAACTAGTAAAGGAGCTATTCGCTATAATATACACATCGTTTATGAAAGCTCTCTTAGGCAATCGCTGAGAATGCGTTGGTTATGCTTAGTAATTGAATGAAAAATATTTGATGTATACTAATCAAAATAAGTTTTGGGGGTTATTTTAATATAAATAAAATTAAATAGATAAATTGTGCTCTAACATAATAAAGTGAATCATATAAAGTTAAAATGTTTTGAATTTATTGATTAGTTTAGGCGTGACAGCAAAAAGAAAATAAAAAACTTTAGGCGCGTTTTTCTCAAAACTCGCCAACAAGCGCATGCGTTGGTTATGCTTAGGAGGGCAGAATAAGCGTACATCAATGCAAAGGGGTAACTTTTGAATGTTTTTCAATAGTTTATTAAATAGGAATCTGAGGAATCTGATTTAAAACAACCTTCGAACCAGTTAGGTCATCGCGTTCAGTATAGTCCGAATGTTGTTATTTTTTGTAGTAGGTAGTGATAAGTATTGGTTATTATTCTGTGTCGCGTTCTCTTAAACTAAAGTAAACTTAAAGTAAAGAGGTACTCTTCTTATAAAGAGGTAATGAAAAAGACGGAAATATGTTAATTTCGTTTAGCTTTAGAGTATGCGACACAGAATCGACACCACTGTGGTATTTAGTTGAAAGAATAAAGGCAATATGCCGGTTTAAAAAAAAAGTAAGCGTTACTAGCGGCGCCATTGTAATTATATGAATTTGAACTTGTAGCTTCAACTTAAACGAAATGAAATAGGAAAAGACAATAATAAACTTTCATTGATAATATTTGACTGTATTACAAAGTCTAAAGATATAGGTATTTAAATATTTAAACGAAATTTCTAAACAAGAGTCGGGTGTTCTTGTTCTATAAACATTTTTGTTAACGATATCTTTTATTACGAATAACAATATATTCAATGGCGGCACTGTTCATCATCATTCTATCACGATGAACAAGAATTTTTAAATTATAAACTGTAAAACATTGTTATAGTTTGATGCGATACGTTAATGTTATATTTTTATACGAATACGATATATCGAACATATCGTATGGCCCGAATATAGTATTAAATATCGACATATCGTATAGTGCTGTATCGATATTACGATATATCGTATCGGGCATCCCTAAATGTTTTTACGTTCATGAAAAATTAGCTGTTTTTTTGGCTGGAAAGCGAAAAAGATTGCGTCACCGCATTGTATTATTTTACTAAGCTTGTGTTATTTTCAGTGTTAGTGCATACATTTGGTGGCATTCTATTCGTTAAGTGCTGGATTACAGGCGTGAGTGTGGGAAAATGGTATAATGATGGTGAAACGTTTCTTTTCGTGTTGTTTCCAAAACTCCATAGAAGCTTCAAGTAAAGTTGCCACCACTTTACTAGGAGTATGACTTTGACTAGACTATGACTTGACTTGATGACTTCGACTGTGACTTGACACAACCATATTTGCGTGAAATATCATTAGCTTGATAAATTATCAATTACTTGACACTGGCTAAATACACAAAAGTGTGGAGCCAAAACATTTAAAAAAAATTTGCTGATGAATTGCCGCGAAGTGAAGTGGTGTATATATTTAGAGTTTATTACTAAATTAACATTGTTTATAGGTAAATACGTGCAATTGCGGTGTTAAAACACTAAAAGAATCTCTTGTATGTATTGGAGACATTGATGAAATCGTCGTCTAATTTCAGAGTTGAAGTTGAATCAGTGAATTGTTGTGTTATATCGAGCAGCTAGTTCTTAAAGCGTGGTAGACTTTGTTTGGCCCCCAAAATGCTTGTGGAGAAGGGGCCAAAAGAACTCCCGACCAGTGGAAACGGGTAATTTACTTTTTTTCTCTGTTTGAAATGTAAACAATATGCATGAACATCACAACTCGATAATCATAGTATTACAGCAATGAACATATCTGCCATTTATTTTACACAACTGCTATGTACTGAACCTTAATTAACAGTCTTTCAATCCGTAATGAATATTCAACCGCTAGTAATCAATGGTGTGGCTAAGGATTATTTAGTGTGTAATTTAAAACTCAAATGTATCCAACTACCGATTTATTGATATTGCATTAAAAAGTCAATGTTTTCCCAAGGATTTAAAGTTCAAACTATATGCATACTTACAGGTTCATAGGTTCAGCCATCTAGTCATGTGAGCATAGTTGTATAGCTTTATGGATTATTCATGTAATATTGTGCTACATATCATATGAATAATTTTGTTAATTATTGTACAGAATAGAAATTTTTATTTCAGTAACATCGGCTGAGCCATCCTCCGTCCATCAAGCATGCAGTACCGTTTCAAGTTCTGGAGATTAATCTCCAGTACCCCATTGGAAGGTAACCAAAATCAATTGTGTTATTCATATTATAAAGCAGCTGCAAAACAAAACCAAAAAGTTGAAGCTTGTGGCTGAATTACATGTTTTATCAGCAATAATCTCTATATAGATATCTACCTATTTTCTACATGTACTAAACAAAGTATATGATGTAGCCTGTCGGCATGTATAGGTAATTTGTAACTTCTCAATACTTCTAAACATCTTGATGATAATTGATGCAATTTTCTATTGTATGGTATTTGCTGACGGTTTTGGTGTAGGTTATCAAGTTCACAAACATCAATATAAATCATCATTATAGTTAACTATCTGACTAATATAACATAATTATCCACCCAAAGATTGCTTTAGATTGATTGATATAGGAGTGATCACTTTTAGTAGTAAGGCCCACTGAAAGTGTGCTGCTATAGTACTCTCATGTAAAGTTTTAATGTTGGTTTATGCAATAACGAGTTACTCTGTTCCATAATATGTAATTGTATTTCAGGTACATCAGCACAGCTGGCGGTGGAGAATAGGCATTCTGCATTGTACCTGATTGCTAGCACCGGTAGTGGGAATGAGAAATTCTTTTTTCAAACTCATTTATTATAAGCTTGCTGTATTTCATATTAAGCACATTGTAATTTTATATACTTAGAACAATAAATAAATAAATAAAAAGTAGTTATATTAAAAAAGTATAACATTTTGATAAGACTTTTATTTATTTTCATTTAAACTATCTACATGCCAAATAACATCAAGTTCTGTTGAGCCATTTATAATTATATTATTATATATTTATTATATAATAATTATATATTTATAATTAATAGTAACAAATAGATTAGAGTTACTTTCAAATGTACAATAAATATAAATAAGTATATTTTATGTACATTATATTTGACTGGCCCGATAGCTCGATTGGTAGTAACCCTGGATTCTGAACTGTGGGTTGTGGATTTGATTGCCACCCAGGACAAACATTTGTGTAACGGTCGGGCTTCTCAACAATTGACCATATACATGTAATGCAGCAAATAATAGAAAAACATAAGGAGTTCAATAGACCTTTATATGTAGCCTTCATTGATTATGCAAAAGCATTCGATACTATATCACACAATGCAATTTGGGAAGCACTAAACAAATGTCAGGTCCATGAAAAGTATAAAAATGTTTTGAAAAACATATACGATAACAGTACCAGTTGTGTGAAACTAGAGAAAAGGGGACCGGAAATACCAATTCTAAGAGGAGTGAGACAAGGAGATCCCTTGTCCCCAAAAATTTTCATAGCTGTGCTCCAAAACATCTTTGAGAATTTAAAATGGGAGAAAGAAGGAATCAAAATGGGCAACCGGTACCTAAATCACCTCAGATTCGCAGATGATATTGTTATTTTTGCAGAAAGTAGTGGAAGATTAGAAAAAATGGTAAACGAGTTAAGTGAACAGAGCAAAAAAGTAGGCCTTTTGATGAATAAAGATAAAACTAAAGTTATGACAAACAGCTATACACGTACAATAACACTAGAAGGAAATACACTTGAATACGTAAATAATTTCATATATCTAGGAAAAGAACTATCATTTGAAGATAAAAGCGAAGAGAAAGAGATAGAACGTCGTATAAATATAGGCTGGAAAAAATACTGGTCTCTTAAAGAAATTATGAAAGGTAAATATCCGCTACACCTGAAGAAAACAGTGATGGATACATGCATTCTGCCAACTCTTGCGTATGGATGCCAGACAAGGACTTACAACACTAAAATAAAAACAAAGCTAGTCAGTTGCCAGAAAGCAATGGAAAGAAGCCTTTTAAAAATAAGAAAAATAAACAAAATAAGAAGCGAATTTATTAGAAAAAAGACCAATCTAATCGATGTCCTACAGTACAGTCTACGGGCGAAATGGCGATGGGCTGGACACGTAGCACGATACAGCGACAAACGATGGACAGGGGAAGCAACAAAATGGAATGGACCTAGTGGGAAAAGAAGGAAGGGAAGACCTATGAAACGATGGAGTGACGAAATCATAGCCATAGCGGGAAAAAAGTGGACTGAGCGAGCTAAAGATAGGGAAAGCTGGAACGCACTGGAGGAGGCCTTTACCCAAACAGGGGTTCCTATCTAAACTTTTTTTTTTCATTTCTCTAATAGTTATAAGTTGAAATATATGTAATAATTAGGGTATAGGAAATAAAGAGGCTTATAAAAAAAAAAAAAAATAAATAAAAAAAAAATAAAAAAAATAAATATTTATAATTAATAGTAACAAATAGATTAGAGTTACTTTCAAATGTACAATAAATATAAATAAGTATATTTTATGTACATTATATTTGACTGGCCCGATAGCTCGATTGGTAGTAACCCTGGATTCTGAACTGTGGGTTGTGGATTCGATTGCCACCCAGGACAAACATTTGTGTAATGAACACATAAAAGTATAATTCCAACTAAGAGTATTTTATTCAATCTTGTCTTGCCGCCCATTATCTCTACCAGCAATGCTCTGTCATCTGCGTTTCGGATGTTGTCTTGATTTACTGTAAATTATAATCTGACACGCTGCAGTGCCTACAATTTGCTCCACACAAACTTCAATTGGGCTCCTGTCGTGGGCATCACCACCATGAATCAATGTGGAGGACATCAAGGTGCATTTCACAAATCTGAAAGACAAATGTATGTTATATTATTGTCATAAAATATAATTCGACAAAAACATAATAGTTATAATTTATTTTTTTGAGACTTAATAAATATTTTTGAAAGCAACATAGATTGCATACTTACTCGGGCATTATATGATCCCTTCTTTTCCACTGAGAAAATGCTTTATATTTTAGGTGGATTTCCAGGGAGTCCAATGTTGATTGGTATATATTATGAAGGTGAGAGGTACCTATGCCTCGCTGGTAGGCCATGCCCACAAAACGCCAAACCCGCCAGGATCTACAATTTAGTAACATGATTAGATTACTATATAATTTGGAACGAAACGAAATTTACTTCATTAAATTTGTAGTGTACTGTAGTGTAGTGACACACATTAGGTACATAGGTATTTCAATTTATGGTCATGAATCTAAAAAAAATATCTTAAGTACTTAGTTACCTATGTACCTATATATTTGAATTTTCGGTCAATCATTTAGCTGTTGGGGTTGTTTATTTTTGTTGCCTCTGTTAATCTATCTATGTACGAGTATTATAAATTCTCTACTATAATTAATTGCCATTAAATTTTTATAACCTTACTTTGAGTTCTTCTTGATCTATGTGGGAGATGTGTAGCTGCTGGAAGGCAATTTTCGATAGCGAAACTAACGGACAAACTCATTTTAGGATAGCAAAATGAGTTGGATGTTGGGTTTTTTTTTCAATGGGTTGCTGCTATGCCTTCATGTCCGTCTCGTCAGTTTCAGCTGTCTTTTGCGACGATTTTCTTCCGCATTTGCCAACAAAAGTGCCCGCAACATTTCTACCTGAAATACAACAACACTTAATGTTGAGTTATACCGACAAAATATATTTTTCATAACTATGGTGACAAGCTTCCACACATAAATTACCACACATTATTATCGGTACGTTTTACTTATATGTAGGTAGGTACTTACTTATTTCGTAGGTAATTCACGGGTTGAAGATGCTCTATTTTCAGAATAAGGCACAAAAATCAAATTCAAGTACTAAAAGTAAGAAAAGTTAAGTACTACTCTATATAAGAAACAACCTTTACCCTGTTTCTATGAAAATCGCAATTATTGTTGTCATTTTGTTTCAAAACGCAATTCGTAATCGCAATTTGGCCATGTCGATAAAAATTTTTACGTCAAAAGCTTTAGCAGTTACAATGGATCTTTTGCTGACCTTCATTGCAAAAAATGTCGTGCATGTTCAAAAAACTATGATTGTAACACATTTCATATTGAAACTGATCGAAATCAAAGATACATAATCGACCAGCTGATCTCACAGTTTAGTAATCTTATTAATAGACTGTGCTGATGTCTCTGGATGACGTGCGCAGTGCAGTGTCACGCGAATCTCTATACTTTAGAGTTCCGAGTGACACTGCAGCTGATATGGGCAGCCGTGTCGTTTAACATCAGGCGAACGGTTAGCTCGTCACGTCATTCCTTAACATAGAAAAAAAGAGAAAAAAAAAAGTAAAATATTATGTATATAGCAAGCCTATTAGGTACAAATGTGTGAGTTTAAAAAAGTTAAGTTCAAGGTGAACTACTCTTATTGCGTTGTAGCAAGAGCTTCTATTTAATAAGTGATTCGTTTGTACTTTTACTATTAAGTATTCTATGACTTAGGTACAGAAGATTCACTCTGCGAAGTCACTTAAATAAATAGCGACTCTTGTTACAACGCAATAAATCGCAGTTCAGCTTGTATAGCGCTACAAGCTTATAAAGAACTTCGTTTCATATTTAATTGTTAGTAGGGATATCAAAAACGGTAGCCATGAGTTATACAGCCTCCTTTATTTTAACTGTAAGGTTGAATATTTTCTAAACTATTTAAGAAAAAAAAAAACGTTTTTTGACAATTTATTTTGTGGTTATGTTTATATAATTATTTAGTTTATTATCTTTGTAAAATTCGATCATAATGGTGTTAAAACTCTTCAAAATTCCCAGTAAAACCAGCAAAATATTATTAGAGAAAGGTATGAATTTAAATGAATTTGTCGTAAAGTCGTCACATTATCCTAGTGTTAATCCATCTATATAAGCTATCTGCACTCCAAGTTTCATTGAAACCCATTCAGTAGCTAAAACCTACCCTAAAAAGGTAAACTTTCTACCACCATAGCACTAATTCTCAGTTGATTTTAAGTGAAACGGTTTTTGGTGCCTAATAAGTACTATAATAAAAATTAAAAATATGGCGCTTTACGTTTGAGTAGCCCAGACGTCCGGGCCAGTCCCTTGTACTTGTTGCTTTGTACCTGGCCTGGGTTACGTCACGCTACCAGTTTCTTATAAGTGGGAAAGAAGATACGAAAAGTGCGAGAGTAAGAGAGATCTATACATAAAAGCACAAAAACCAAGTATTAGAATCCCATATTTAAATTGTTATGTACGGTGCCCAAAATAGTAAGATATATTTTTAAAAAAAGATGGAGAAGAAGCCCTCTTGTATCGATTTTGTTAAAAGAAAAATAGGATAAATAACTGTATTAATAAAGAGCACCCAGGAGTCTGTGGTAAAGCATCATTATTAAAAAACCAAGTAGGTTTCAAGTTGTTGGTCTTTGGGTTACAGTTCAGTAGACGTTATGCTAGATACCGCTTTTTAGTATTACAATGGTTTCGATTCTGTGTCGCATACTCTAAAGCTAATCTAAATTAACATATTCCATCTTTTTCATTTCCCCTTTATCAGAAGAGTACCGCCATACTTTAAGTTTACTTTAGTTTTAGAGAATGCGACACAGAATCGACACCAATATCATTGCATGTCTAATTTTTATTAATTTCTACAGCATTCAGTATAGAAATGGAAAAGTCATTGCGATCAGACGATTGGATGCAAGCGCTGACTCCATACCGAGAGTTGGAAGAAAAGGCTAGACTAGACTTTGCGAATCCGGCTAGACAATGGCGGGAGGGGAAGTCCAAGACCTCCTTCACTTATTTACTGTTGGACCCGAGACTGACTCAAAATTTTCCGGCTAGCGGGCAAAAGAGCAAGCTTGAAATGTGGACCACATTTGTCAATTCTATATTCTATGTCGGGAAAGGTAAGGTTCTTTTTACAATGCTAACTTATATCTGTAAATCCTCCGCCGCGATGTAATTTTCTAATGAGGTAAGACTAATCTCTGAAAATTGCAAGTAAATTCAAATGAACTATAAGATAAATATGTGACGGTATCCAAGTTATTAGTCGTTGAGTGAATATGTATTATAATAATATAATAAGTTGAGTGAATATAGAAGTATTATAGAAACTGACGTGAGTAGTATTCATAACTACAACTAGTAAACGGAGTTTTGGCGGGAAAACGAAAAAGATCGCGTCAACGCGTTGTATTATTTTCCAAAACTTGTGTTATTTTCAGTGTTAGTGCATAAATTTGGTGGCATTTTATTTCTTTAGTGCTGGATTACATGCATGAGTGTGGGAAAGTGGTATAATGATGGTGAAACGTTTCTTTTCGTGTTATTTCCAAAACTCCATAGAAGCTTCTGGTAAAGTTGCCACCGCTTTACAGGAGTGTGACTTGACTAGACTAGACTATGACTTGACTTGATGACTTGGACTGTGACTTGACTTGACATTTCAATAATAGCTTTCAGTTAGATATGGCGGGTAAACTATAAAACTATAGGCCTTCAGCATGCGCACCGGGCCGTGTCCGGAGCAAGAATGATCCGTAGTACACCGAGCGCTCCCTTTTTGTAGCCAGATGGGTGGAGGAGCGATGACAGCTACCGTTGTTGCTACTGTAATAAATTTAAATGCTACCACAGGGTAAATTACGGTACTGCCCGCTGCACATAGAGTTTACAACCAGACGTTGCCTCCGTCATACATATATATTACTTAACTCGAGAAATTATCAATCACTTGACACTGGCTAAATACACAAAAGCCATACCGAAACAAAAAAAAACTAGTCAACGGCTAACACTCACGAGATACAGTCGAATAAATCGACCGGTGTGAGGCAATATAGATGCCCGTCCGTGTTAACCGTGTACTAGTTGTAGTTACGAGTGAATGTGCACACCATTCCTTCCGCGGTATTCTCGCGCAGTGATCAGTTACGATCAGTAATCCCATATGGTTGTAGGTAAGCGGTCTCGACCCTACGCACACCTTTACCAAGCACTAACACTATGGAAAAGCGGCTTCACTACTTCTAACGACAAGAAAATACAACACATTCTGAACATATGGCAGAACAAGGTAACTGTTTTTTTTATTTATTTACTATATTAAAAAAGTATCGGCAGACGTAGTACTGGCGAGGCGAAAGGAAATTGTAAGTTGTTAACATAGATCTTGATTGTCAACATAAAAAGTAAAAAATAATTGAAGGGTTGAGAATAAAAAGGGTTTAACTGACAAATTGATAGTTTCGAGAAAATTGACTTTAAACTTTAACGGCTTCATTTTAATGTAGAGTGCTTATTAAGTAATAGAAAAGGTTTATGTAAGTTTCAGTTGCCTGAAAATGTATTTATTCTAATTTAAAATACTAAATATAGTACTAATTCATACAATTACTGTAAAAATATAATATAATTATGTTTTTATGCTAAGCAAACTGTATTCCTGTGACAGATAAACCGTTTTTAGACTCAAAATCTCGACATTTAAGCCACATTTCGGTATTTTGAGTATGTATTATTGTAGATAATTTCACACTGAATCCAACGATACCCATAAGTCATTTTGTGAAAAAAATCAGTTAAACCCTTTTTATTCTCACCCCTTCAATTGTGTTGGTATGTCCGGTAAAATGACAATTTAAAATTGTCAAGATGGTGACATTAACATAAAAGAAATCAAAAACAAAATTATGCCGGCCGATAGATGGAGCTAAAGAAGTTTTACTTCAGTCGTGTAATCTAAAGCACACACTTTTTTATTTGGTCACTTTTATTGTTTCTCATAAGATTTTTTTAAAATAAAAACCTTATTCTTTAGGTTGGAGTGGTCTGCCTTCATATATTCCAAAACGTCATCCCGGCAGAAGCGTTTACTTACGAAGCGGCGATGATTGACGTCATCGGCATTACCAACCTAAAGAACCTAAAAGCTGGCACATACTATGGCCTGCCCGCGACTTGGCCTCACAAGGAGCGTAGAATGCTGGGGTTGTATCTATTGTACAAGGCTATGGGTATATTTATTAACGAAGGTGAGAGGCAGTTAAGTCCTGAAGACATGTAGCCCCGGTTTACAAGCGATGGCTAAATTCTATGTGACGGTTAGCGACACAGATATAATCTGAATGATATTGTTTTCTCACTCATGATTGTACGTTGTAAGTATAAATAGAGTGGAACAGCAATATTTTAGAACTTTTAAAATGAACACTGCAATTTAGTAACTTATTAAATGAGGCGTCAGTACGTGACGATGTGGAAAAAGTGCTTCCATTCTAACGTAAGGTTAGTTTTTTAATGACAAGGAGCAAAGATTGAAGACTGCTGCGCATTTTGATGTTTATATAAATATACGTTAAGCTATATTTCTTAAGATTTTTAAAGTAAAACTAAGCTGGTGAATGTGAGGTGAACTGAAGTTGAAGTTGGTTCCCGTAGATCTCCATTGTCAACATAACAAAGTATTCTTTTTTATTACTATGTTGGTATGTGGTAAAATGACAATTTACAATTGTCAAGATTGTGACATTAACTTACCGGCCGATAGATGGAGCTAAACTAAAGAAGTTTTACATCAGCATTAAACAAAACAATAACTAAGTTATACCGGCCGATAGATGGAGCTAAAGAAGTTTTACATCAGCATTAAACAAAGCAATAACTAAGTTATACCGGCCGATAGATGGAGCTAAACTAAAGAAGTTTTACTTCAAAATTAAACAAAGCAATAACAAAGTTATACCGGCCGATAGATGGAGCTAAACTAAAGAAGTTTTACTTCAGTCGTGAGGTCTAAAGCACACTGGTATTTTAAAATGCAGGTCTTAAATTCTACTGTAGTAGAGGTGTTTTATACTAAGTGGGAATCAAGTCGAGCGAGGTCCCGACACTTTGCTTTGGGGCCTTGATCACGTCGCGTGATTCAAATGAAGATCTAAAGCAAATCTCTTCTAGCTTCAGCTTTAGTACTTCAATCGAATCCCGCTAATATGTGATGATAAGTTGCTAAGACCCCTGCGCAATGCGCGGTTTTCATGTATTTTCGTTACTACACAGCTCGCAATTTTTCTCACTATGTCTAAAAATTTAAGACCTAGTGAGGTATAAGCTCTGTATACTTTAGTTGGTTTAAATTATTATTTTCGGTTGTTATGTGCCTATTATGGGATAAAACTGCACTCCTATTAAGAATCTATGCAAATATTTTATACATCACGCGTCGTATTTTTTTAAAATCCTTAGTTACCTATATTTGCTGCTAGAGTCCGCGCAAGATAAGTCTGTGCGTAATGATCGCGTTGCCATCGAATTATCTACAACGAAGTGAAGTGTTCGATATAGTTAGACGAAGTAGATTTCTATTTATTTTATTATATAACAAAAAAAAACGTAATAACATTTATTATTTCTCGATATGCAAGTACAAATCAGCAACACTGCATTTAGTTCTGGTTTTGACCGCGCGCGAATTATCTTACCCGGACTCTAGTGGCGCTATTCTATTTTACTGATACATTTGAATATTCTCGTAGCAAAAGTACAGGTATTGTCATAATAACAGTAATGTTTCTTTATATTATGAAACTCGTGAAAAAATGTGATATTTCATTTTACGCCGGTGTATAATTGATTAGTTTTTATTTAACCGTCACAAAAATTAAGCCAAAGCTGAACTGGGTATGAAGTGATATATGCGCGCATATAGTATTATTGTACCTACCTATATACAGGGTCTGACTGAAACGGCAAATGAGAAATAATGTTATAATAATAACAATAATGCGTAGAAATAAAACGGCAATATTTTAACTACAATATTCTAATATTTTCTGGGTTTTATCTGGGCCTAAACAAACTCATTAATATGTATGTGATATTTTTCTGAAGTTGTGTATCTTCAGAAAAATATCACATACATAATGTTGTGTTTTTTCTCTTTAAACCACCCAAGGGTATCTGATTTGGCTTAACGACTATTGACTCCAACAGGCGTGCGACGGCTTAACGTGCCTTCCGAAGTGCGAAATGTCGTGATCTTAGGTCCGTATTACAGAACGATGCTCAGTCATTAATCGATGCTCAAGCAGAGATTTCATTCACTAATTGATCTCTTTATGAATGAACTCTCTGCTTGAACACAGATCGATGACTGAGCATCGTTCTGTAATACGGACCTTGTTCTTTTTGTATTGTATTAGTCCCGCGAGGATCGAAGGATCGGAATCCGTGAATACTCTTCGTCGTAGTCTCAAACAGCGGCTCGGATGTCCATAACTGATTTTATCTAATTAAAATGGTAAATTTTAAATAAATTATTTCTCATTTGCTCAATTTCTGTTTGATACTGTATTCTGCAACCTTATTGATCTTTTACGCTATTGGTTGTGATTATTTTTTTGCTAAATTATTAAGATGTATCCTAGAACTTTATTTAGTAACTAGGCTATGAAATAATTCTCTATAGCTTTACATTTTATTTCGACAACATTAAGCATTTTGTTTTGTCTTTCTGTAATATAGTGACCAAAGAGTTTTTATACCAACTTGTAAAACACTACAATGTTGATTTGTACCTTTTTATTACACTATTGTGCACATCAGTATTTTTGATTAATTTATTTCAATTACTTGATTATAATTTTTTACTTATTGCCATAATTTAATGGTGTTAATATAAATATCAGTACTATTAATTGTGAATGAGTACCACAAAGCGCAAGTTGTATTTTTAAAATATTTATTATTTGTGCGCCTGATTCAAATTAGAACATTTTTTAAAATCTGTTAACTTGGATTTTTTATACTGGCAAGAAATTTATATAGGTTACCATGCACTGTAATATTTTACGCACCTCTATGTACACTGGATGTACAGAAATAAAATATATTATTATAAGAATGAAATTAGATGCAAGCTGTATTGTTTGTAATCGTATAGTAGATTGTAAGATTGAAAAATTGAAACACTTCTTTTAATTTGATATGTTATATACTTACCCACTATGTATAAAAGAAACGAGATAACTTTGATATTTGATATGAACTGTATTTGTCCTGAGGAACGATAATAATTGGAAGGATTTATATTATATGTATAGTGGAAAATGTTGGAATTAAGTCCCAGTCGACCAGTCGACTTAAGATTTTAATATTTGACGTAACGTTAACTGCGTTTTTACCAGTCGACTAACGAGACGTTCATATTTGAAATTATGTATTTAATTATAATTATTTTATGTATTTAAAAAGTTCCTAGTCAACGTTCAATAAATTAGGCATAATTAACACCTGCACGATTTTATAACACGTACCTTTTGTAATTCGGTGTAAGATAACTATTTAAATAAAACACATTTTTTTTTAAGAAATAATTTATCTTTATTATTCCTTTTTTTTCAACGTCTCAAATTCTTTTCTAAGACAAATCAAACTTGGCTTTGTTACATCAAAAAAATACACATGTTCATAGAATATATTCGTACATTATAAATACAATGATCATACCAAGTATGGTATGAAAATGAAAGCGGAAAAAGGATATTAACCAATACAAAAGATCCAACGTAGTAAGGGAACCTCACGAAATCGTAACTTCGCTTCTACCGATTTTACCTTAGTGTAATTTGTATCGAGTGAATAAGGGCCATCAGTCTGCCAAGACAGCATTTTGAGATCAAGTTAGCTACTACACAGCATGTGTGTCTATTACATTCATACAAACGAACATTACAGGCCTGCGTTTTCATAAGACACGGACTTTTCTCTTATTACTATAGACAAAGATATAATCCGATTTAAAAGGTACTGTAATTTATGATATTACTGAGCAACTTGACCTAATTTCCGCGCTGTGCTGATGTCTCGGGATGACGTGAGCGCAGTGCAGTGTCGCGAAATTCTAAATAGTTTCGAGTGACACTATAACTAATATGGGCCGCCGTGTCGCTTAACATCAGGAAAACGACCAGCTCGTCATGTCATTCTAAGACAGACGTCTACGTTCTGCAAGAATCCAAATACAGCCATAGACTAACACTGAAGGCCTTTTAAGAATTCCTACCAAATGTTGAAACGACACTACCGTCATAGACAGGACAGATCTTACACTACTACTACATAACAACTCTCAGGTCCGTATTGCAGAACGATGCTCAGTCATCGATCGGTGCTCAAGCAGAGATTTCATTCACTAATTGATCACTTTATGAATGAAATCTCTGCTTGAGCATCGTTCTGTAATACGGACCTCAGTCATGAATCGGAGGTGAGTCAAGATTTAACCCCAGTTTCTGGTGCGTTTGCTAAACTCATCTCGACTTAACGCACCCAATACTGAACGCTCATTGCACGTATCATAGTCTTGTCTTTAACCAATGAGCGTGCAGTATGTGGTGTGCCAAGTTGACGTGATTTAGAGAGCCGATGCCGAGAGTAATGATCATTTTATTTGACGTGATTTTGACAAACGTACGAGAAGCCGAGAGTAATGATCATTTTATTTGACGTGATTTTGACAAACGTACGAGAAGCCGAGAGTAATGGTTATTTTATGAATGAAGTCTTGACTTGACTACCGATTTACACTAAGCGTTATGTGTGACGATCTAATTATGGCATTGGTATCCCGTTACCCAATTTCTGAAGCAATTTAATCCAAAAATTTAACAAAGAATTTGGATATATATAATTAGCACAGTATAATAAGCACCAAGTACACAATTTTTGGATATATGCCTTCATTTTATTTGAACACCAGTTTGGCTAGTCTGTGGAATCAATGCGTAAAATAGAACCGAGGCATTTCAGGTTAATAAAAATTCTAGCTCGGTCTTCATGAAAACGCAGTTAAAATACAATAATTAAAATCCAATCAAAATGGCATCCCTACTTTTGATAATCTCAAGAAATAGTTTAGTTTACAAATAAAAACATTTTCTAGTCTCTTCATAAATGATACTTACAAATTTCAATATTTAGTTACATTTCTAATTAAGTAGATATAATAACATATCTGGGTTTAAAATATAAAACAATATTTTTTTTACAATACAACGCACTGGTTAATGTTGAAAAATAATATTCGCACAGCGCTTAGGCCTAACATTCTCTAAAAAATACTTGTTTCTTCAGTTGAAGTTACATTTAATGAAACAGGTACTATCGTACATTGACTAATGTCGTAAAAATCATGATTACAACACAGGGCATTTTCATCTATCGGCAACACAAAATAGATTTCAATATTTATTGACAGTTAGAGTTCACATGAAACCTTTTTTATGTTGTCGGACCAAATACAAAGTGAGACCTACGCGTAGCTGTTTTATAAAGCAACACTGTAAATGCCTTTAAGCATTTTCGTAGTCCAAATAGAGGCCGATTTAATATAAAAATGAAGGTAGTTACCCTATCTATGCCTCCGGTTGAAAGTCTGCTATCACCTGACGTCATTTTCACACCGAGTGTCTCCATCGCAGACGCAGATTGTGCTTGAAGACTATTTCTTTATTGACATTGCCAGTTCGGGCGCAAAACTATGTCTTGTAGTAGGCATAGGTAAGTTCAGTCTTCAAACTAAACCCGTTTATAATTCAAACTTGTTTTTTTTTATATATTTAAAAGACGAGAACACAATTTTGCGTGTTGCTAATAGGCTCGATGAAAATGGTGTCGTTTTTATTGTCTACCTCCCATTACAAGAAACTGAACACCTATTGGAAAATATTAGCAAATTGTGGTATTGATTAATAGTTATAGGCTCATACAGTATTAAATTTCGTGTGCTTGCACAATGAAAAACACGGTTTTTCTTTAGACCTAGTTGGAAAGAGGTGGTTCTTGCAAACTAGAGGGTACAAACATTTCTTCTTCCTTCATTTTATTTTGCGAGTGTGGCTTCCATTTTAGATATTATGCTTCAAAATGTAGTATAATTGAAGGAACGTACCAAATAAGTTGGAGACGGTGTTTATGTTGTCATTTTTATTAAAAGTTTAAAGACAATCACTCTCAACTCGACCTCATTATGAACATAAAATGGAACAATGATTTTATACACGAGTACAACAAAACGCATAGGTATTACTTTGTAATGCACATGGTCGAAAATATTTGAAGACAATACAACATCCCTCTGATGTTATGACGCACTAAATAGTTCGGTCAAAAGCAACGATCACAGAGGTCAGATAAATCATTATAGCTGATAAGACTACTTGCTTATTCTTTTCTATGGCCATTTTGGAAATTTCATCAACAAGAAAGCAAGCAATACATGTACTTATTCAAACCACGCTATATTTTTAATGGCTTCTGTGGGGTTGCCACAATTTCACCTGTCGCGTGGATAGGTAGAAAATAAACTACGGAGATTATTCGCCAATGTAGAAAATTTTATAAAAGTTCTGGCTGTCAGATATGAGCCATTCCAATACAGAACTAAGAAAAATATTTATTGCTAAGGCAGATAAATCTATAGCATTGGTTTTCTTGTAGGTGGAATTACAGCCCTATATGGCATGCTTACCAATCGGTCAAATAAGCTGTTTTAAAAACTTAATTGTTTATGGCAGGTTTTTAATGTCCAGCACTTAAAGCCATGTTTTTGGCCCTTCATCAAATGCAATTATTCAAGACCGAAAACATAACTTTCATGACAATGATATGCTATTTCCACTTAATACCCGGAGAAAAATTAAGACCTATAGTGTGGCAATCCTGTTTATTTTTATTTACGCTCAGTCATAAGCATGCATTAAATCGATTGTTAATCAATTAATTTAATCGACTAACCGCCTTTAAAGAGTTAAATTTAATCAACGCTTAAAATTTCCGGAAACTCTTACGAGCAAAAACAAGACAAGGCATTTTATGCAATAATTAAATAATGGTTAATGTGAAAAATAATAATTAAATAACTATTTTAAAATAAGGCTTTAATTCGTAATTTATTGTTTAACAATCGATCGTCGAGTGTAATCTTGACCGTTTTTGAACCATGACCCGTGCGCTCTTTACATACATCTGTGAAATGCAAGATCAAAATGTTATCAAATCACAAACACCGGAGCTCACTATTCAATTTGGCTTCTATTAGGAAAAAACTTATATTAAACATAGGGAGGACATCGTCAAATCATTGGAAGACTACTTTCACGAAACGATACACTACGAGCCTTAACGTTAAAAATCACTGCTAAAAATGCCGTTTCATTATCACTCACCGAGCAGACAGGGCATTTTAAGCATTGATTAAATTAAGTATACGTATGGCTGTACACATATAATACTAATAGGATTGTGTACTTTAAATGCGTATAGAAGTCACAAAAAGGCGACTTACCTATCGTGCAGTAGAGAAAGTGTAGGAAACTCTAATGATGCTTGTACTTGTACATACCGGATGAGATTTTTATTTACCAATAGAAAGCCTGACATATACACGCACCGCGACGTCACGATCTAAGGATGCTCTACGATATACATAGTCCCACCTCTCGGCGAGGGTGCGACAGTGCACGCTACCATACTGAAAGTATAATCACATCGACGCATTTAAACTTAACCTATTCTTAATACTAACAACTAAAACTAAACACGCACTATCGTTCTCGTGGAATGCAGTTTACATAAATTAAGATCAATCTATTCGAATACAAATTTCGACGCGGGGGCTCTAAAACATCAGTACAACGCCCAGATGGTGATCGGAGATTTCGATGTTTCAGGGAACTCTAATTTACACATACACTAATATTTACATTAGTTTGTGCTTTCAGCAGGAGCGAGGCGAAGGTCCAAGCGTCGCTCCTTACCACAGGTAACTTTTTGCTTGCATAGTTCGAACACATTCACAAAGCACACACACACATAGTTCGCGAGATCACTGTATGTTTATTTTTTAATTCACTTGGGCGGCGTGGGGAATGAGTTGACGACAGCCTGCGTGCTTGCCATCACCGCCGCCGCTGCAACAGAGAAGCGTTACTTCTGGCGTCATCTACCGGCCGGCTTGAGCCACTAGCGCGCGCCTGCAACCAACCGGACCGTGACGTCAGGTATTGCAGTCGCTGCAGTGTTTAGCGTAGGCCACATTGCGAAGAGCTAACTTAGGCTAGCTTAGTTTACGAAGCAAAGTAACGCGGATAATTGGAACAAGTGACTTTTATAGAAAAGCAGTAGAAGTTTTTGTATTCTTAATTTAAAATTGAACAGATTTTTTAGAATAGCTGAGTTGTATATCCGTAGCCCACGGTCTCTCGTACGATTGTCAAAATCGTGTGAAAGTGCTAAATACTGTACGCTCATTGGTAGAGACAGCTGATGATCAACCGGCAACCAATGAGCGTTCAGTATTTGGTCTGCCAAATTGACACGAATCTAACAAACGTATACAAGAACCCGGGTTACTTAACTATGTTGCATTTTAAAAGATAAGTTATGGCGGGAAAACGAAAGTGATCGCGTCACCACATTGTATTATTTTCCAAAACTTGTGTTATTTTCAGTGTTAGTGCATAAAATTGGTGGCATTTTATTCGTTAAGTGCTGGATTACAGGCATGAGTGTGGGAAAGTGGTATAATGATGGTGAAACGTTTCTTTTCGTGTTGATTCCAAAACTCCATAGAAGCTTCTAGTAAAATTGCCACTATTTTACTAGGAGAATGACTAGACTTGATGACTTGGACTGTGATTTGACTTGACATATACAACATACATATGTATAATATAAATTAACTTGAAAAATTAATTACTTGACACTGGCTAAATACTTAAAAGGGTGGAGCCAAAACAAAACAAAAAAAACTTTTGTCCAGACGGGCTTTACTTGTTCAAATTAAGATACATACCGGGGTAAGGCGGCGGGTATAAAGGATACCCCAGCCCCACGTGCGTGTGATGATGGGTATGCACGTGCCGCTGCGGTGGGGGCGACCTTTCCTTCGGCGGGTCTTGCCTCTGCGGCGGGGGCTTGCCTTGAGGCGACTTCGCGTGTTCTTGCAACTCATGAATCTTATGAGGAGGGTAATATTGCTGAGGGGCTGGAGGCCTGGATAAGTCCTCAGGGGCATGGTACCGCGGGACCGGCCAGCCGCCACCGAAGCCCCCGACCAGCATAGGGCTTAAGGGAGCTCGGTATACAGGCTCGAATGGTAGCGCGCCGTAGTGCGCGGATTGCATGAAAGGGGGGAGGTAGTATTGGGAGGTTGGTGGCGGTGGGGGGCCTTGGGTTTCCGTTGTCGGCTTCTGGCCTTCTTGCTTCACCTGTGGATTTTATAATACAATTAGCTTAGGATTTAGATAGAGATAGTACTTTAGATAGTACTAGGTGGTAGGACTTTACTGCAAAGTTCGTCTAGGTAGGTACCACTGCTTTGCCAGTTATTCTGCCGCCAAGTAGTAGTGCGCAAGCACTGCTGTGTTCCGGTTTGAAGGGCACTGTAGCTAGTGAAATTACTGGGCAAATGAGACTTTATGATCTGATCTCACAGTTTAGTAATCTTATTACTAGATTGTGCTGATGTCTCTGGATGACGTGCGCAGTGCAGTATCACGCGAACCTCTATACTTTAGAGTTCCGAGTGACACTGCAGCTGGTATGGGCAGCCGTGTCGCTTAACATCAGGCGAACGGCTAGCTCGTCACGTCATTCCTTAACATAAAAAAAAAAACATAGTAAAATAAATAAATAAATATTTGTGGACATTTCACACAGCGCCATCTAGTCCCACACTTTTTTTTTTTGAGGGGGGAAATGCCCTCGCACTTCCCTGCCACCACGGGGGTGGTGGCAGGGGGTATGCGGGACTCGAACCCACTAAAACCCCCCCGTGATCCGACCGCCGCCGGGATGGGGCGAGATGGAGACGCACTGCATTAACCATCTCGCCCCGGCGGTAGGCCCTTCCGGGCCTCTGCGCCAGTGGGTGTGCAACCTTCCACCTCAGTTGCCCACCAGACGTGTGGGGCCATGTAAGTGCAGCGGAGAGTCCCCCGACTCTCCGCCACTGGCCCCACTACGGGGGATGGAGAAAGCGCTCAATAAAGCGCCTCCTCCGTCTCCCCACCCGTCTGCGCCGGAGGGGGTCAGAGTTGGTATTATCCTCCCTGACCCGCTCCGCGGCCTCCTTCTGCGTCATCACCCTCTCGCAGAAGGAGACCGTGGCCTGCCACGCACTCTCGCTGCCGAGCATGGCTTTCACCACGCTCGGCAGCGAGAGGTCCCGGCCAACGACCGCTGAAAGTGTGCGCCGCTCGGAGTCCCAAGCAGCGCACACCTCCAGCGTATGGGGCGCCGTGTCCTCTGGCGCCCCACATTCGTGGCAGGCCGGGGTCGCCTCCCGTCTCGCGATTTGAATCTAGTCCCACACTAAGCAAACCTTGTACAACCAGATAACTGATACAATACTTAAATACTTTTTTTTTGTAAATACATACATAGGATACAATATAACACCCAGACAGAACAAACATCGATGTTCATCACACAAACGTTTGTCCTGGGTGGGAATCGAACCCACCACCCACAGTCCAGAAGGCAGGGTTACCACGAAATGAGCTAGAAAATTTATGCCCGTCTGTAATAAACATACCCAAATGCATTGCAGTAGGCATGTCAAAGAGGGATAAGTGCAAACTTACGAGTTATTTAACTTTAGTGTACTTAAGAAGACGTGCATTAGTGTAACTGCGCAAAAAAGATAATAAAAGAAGAACTTGACTGACCCGTTAGCTCAGTTGGTAGTAGCCCTGCCTTCTGAACTGTAAGGTTGTGGATTCGAATCCCACCCAGGACAAACATTTGTGTAATGAAAATCGATGTTTGTTCTGTGTCTGGGTGTTATATTGTATTCTATGAATGTATTTATAAACAAAAGAATATCTAATATCAGTTATATGGCAGTGCTTAGTTTGGGACTAAATGTGTGAAATTTCCACAAATATTATTATTATTAATGACAATGAAAGTGTTATATTAGTTCTAGAGAACAAAAGTGTTAAAATGTTCTCGGAACATTTAAAAAATGGATACAAATAAGCTTTTACTTTTTTTTCTCATAGAGGGTGATAAAAAGTAGTGTTCACCTCTAGAGTTTCACCTCTAATAATTTCAAGTGACGTACTTTGAATTAGACACTCTCGCCTTAAAAATAGCTCTTTTCTCCCTTGGTAAACAATCTAATATGCTATATCTATATATATATAAGGAATTCGTAAACCGTATATAAAAAAAAGTCGTGTTAGTTACACTATTTATAACTCAAGCACGGCTGAACCTATTTGGCTGAAAATTAGTGGGGAGGTAGCTTAGAACCAGGAGAGGGATATAGGATACTTTTTATCTCTTTTGATAATTAGTTTTTTTTTAAATATAGATAGCTTATACAATGGATTAACACATAGGCTATTTTTAATCCGCCGGTGAAACCACTAGGCGCGGCTGGTATCAAATAATGAGACCAAAAAGTAGTGTTTCGGATTTTTGGCGCAAAAACTAAAAGATCGCGTCACCGCATTGTATTGTTTTCCAACACTAGTGTTATTTTCAGTGTCAGTGCATAAAATTGGTGGCATTTTATTCGTTAAGTGCTGGATTACAGGTATGAGTGTGGGAAAGTGGTATAGTGATGGTGAAACGTTTCTTTTTGTGTTGTTTCCAAAACTCCATAGAAGCTTAGCTTATGGTAAAGTTGCCACCATTTTACTAGGAGTATGACTTGACTAGACTAGATTATGACTTGACTTGATGGCTTGGACTGTGACTTGACTTAACACATACATATTAATTAACTTGAAAATTATCAATTACTTGACACTAGCTAAATACACAAAAGTGTGGAGCCAAACCAAAAAAAGAAGTGTATCCATACCTTGACTTCCTCCTTAGGTTTGTCCTCTTTCTCCTTAGCGGGCTGCTTGTGCGCGGGCTGCGGCGGCGCGCGCGGCGGGGGCGGCGCGCCCGCGCCCGGGGGCTTCGGCTCCGCCCCGCCCTCCTTGCGCCGCTGCTCCAGACTCATGTAGTATCTGGAAATGTTACCTTCTGTGTTCACAATCACTTTTATTTTTGAACGAGCTAATAGTGCTGTAAATCTCCATCAATATTTCATCGTCACTGTACGGGAGGACAGGCTGAGGCCGTTACCGGGACAAGAGAATCGAGAAAACTACATCCACTGGAAGAGTGGACCCTATAGAAAGACGCGACGGCTGTAGCAAACCTACGGGGGGGGGTACGTCGATGATTGTTACTCTGGTATCCTATACCGGTGCCGGTACCTGAGCCAGAAGGGCTAGGGTCCGGTGATCCTAGCGCAGCCGATACTACGGCTGCTATAGGATCATCCGGTTCGCTCAACGTGTCTCGGTCGGCGACGACGGGGCGGTGTTAGCAATAACAATATTTTAGTTTATTAAGACCACCTGATGCGAGCACGTTTTTTATAGCAGTCGAAAATAGAACGTGTATTGTATTTATTACATAGAATAGGGTCGCATTTTTCGTAGCAAAAATATAGCGATTACCGTGGCATTGCCCGTCCATTTTTCCATTTTAAGGTAAAAATAATTCGGTTAAAAGAAATAACTATTGTTATGAAAAAAATAAGGTTCTAGTTAGGTGTCTTATTATAAAGTAACACTGATAAATAGCATTTGATATTTTTTTAGAGGTAACTCCACTATTGTTTTATCGTCGAGTTCAACACCGTCGTCGTATAATCTATAAATAATATATAAATTATAAAAAGTAATATCACTATTAGTGAATAATAGCGATAAAGATGTTAAATTTAAATTAATGTATCCCTACATAACCAATAAATAAAAATAATATAATAAATAAATATACTATCTCAAAGTTAAACCTCTAAAATCCGTGGTAAAAACTACGATACCTTCTCAATTCCTCTTCCCTCACATGAGGCGGTCTCTGAAACGCGTACGGTCCCATCTGCGCCTTCATTTCAATGCTCTCCTTCAAAATCTGATGGTTCTCATTTGGTCTCGCCGGATTCTCCTTGCCATCCGGCGGCCTTTGCTTCCCCTTATCCAACGGGCTAGGGGTGGTTTTGGAACGGTCCCCGTCTTTGCTCTTGTCTTCTAAAGGGGGTGGCGCACCCCCCTCTACGTTGTAAGAAAAATTCGGCACGTAGTTGTAAGGGTAGAAATGCTGGGGCATCACTTTGGGTGGATTGTTCTCCTGCTTGACATCCTGAAATAAATTAATTGTATTAAAATAAAACTTCACAAAAAAAGGCGAGATCCGCAGAAAAACTAATATCACCGATGTGGCTCATAGAATGGGCAAGTTGTAATGGCAATGGCCAGACCACGTAACGCGCAGAACCGACCACCGATGGAGAGGAAAGGCTCTCGAGTGGTGACCACGAGCCGGAAGACGTAGCGTAGGGCCGGTCGTCCACTAGGTGGAACAACTACCTGGTGAAAACCATGCGAAGCTGTTGGATCCAAGAGACAAGCTGCCACTCAACGTGGCGCCCTATGGGGGAGATATATTCAACAGTGGATGATTGTCTTCAGGCTGTTGATAATGATTAATAAGAAAATCAATTTATTTTGTAACGTCTAATATTAAAAATCAATGTTGTTGCTTTCAAAAAAGTTTATCATTAATTCTCTTACAAGTAAACTTTGAAATTAGTTACAAAAGTCTTAGCATATTTTTCTTTTGGAGCAGTGATAATCAGTGATCGCTCCTTTTTCGACAAGATTTTTTTTTTATCACTTTTGTGAAAAGAAAAAAACACAAATTATTCTATACATCGATAAGGTAAAAGAATCAAATTGGAAAATCCCGCCAATTTAGGAGTCTAGGCTAGAACTTAGGTATTGTCTACCAGCTGGAACATAAAAGCATACACAAAAATATATAACTGAAATATTTTTCGTGGTCATTGTTACTTACTTTGATGTCAACCTTGGGGTCTCCCTTAGTGAGGTCTTCCTTGGTCTTTTCAGAGGGCGGCGCGGCGGGAGGGTGCGTGGGAGGCAAGTACGGGGGTTGGCCATAGTACTGGAAAGAAAAGAATGAATTGTTGTATTGAGATGGTCTCTGATTACAGTCATGTTATCATCATAATAAATGCATGACATGACGTTTTGTCTAGTAAGGGGTTTGACAATTCAACTTAAGTATGGCAGGATTACCTGATGGTAGACCGGGAAAGGTCGGTGCTCGGCCTCGGGCGGCGCGTCAGTCGGCGCAGCATCGTCCGATATGTCGGAGTAGGCAGGCGAGCGGGCGCCCGGCGTCGGCGAGCGGCGCGCGCGGCGCTTGCCCGGGGACCCCTCCGACTCGGACGACTTGCGCTCTTCCGCAGGCATCAGGGCTGAACGAGGTTTCACCTGGACATGGAATAATACAAATAGGTTTTAAAACGGTATGTTATCTTAGATACTTAAGTCAATACTTAGTCAAACTTAATGAAAAAAGCCTATTACACAATAAATGATTATGTGTCGGACAAAAAAGCTTGGCCTGAATATCCCAAGCTTAACGGCATGAAATCTTAGGTACTTTGCCTATTGCCTATTCCTATCTATATATTCAGTTTCTATTTGTAATGTTTATTAAGATAATCACGGTATTTTTCTTGCACCGGTGTGACGTGATGGTTACTTTTGTAACATATTCATTATCTCAACTGTAATGAATTATATACATTGTAAAAAGACAGTAGAAAGGAGAAAAAAAATATACATCACTGTAAAGTTTCTTGTAGCTTCTTCTTTACAGTTGTAATCGAAGCTTCGGATCAAAGTTTTCAATTCTGTGTTGTGCCGGATTGCTTGCACCAGTAGTGAGAAAGAGAACTGCTTTTTTTTTCAAACTCATATATTGTAATGGGCTTGCTATATATTATTTGACAATAAGCACTTTGTAATTTCATATGCTTAGTGAAATAACTTAATTTTAAGTACCTAATATAATTTTGACTTGTAAAAGTGCTAAAATTAGCCTATTTGCAATAAATCTTTTGACTTTGACTTTGATAGATTAGAGGATCACTGCTAAGGATAAGGTAAAACGGCTATTCCATTTAAACTCCCCTTTTTTTATTTTGTTGTTTATAGGCAAAGAATTTAACCACTGCTTTTACTGTAAGAAAGCTCTGTTACCAAAAGTGAAAACATCCGAAGGTTTCCGACTTGGTATGATTCTAGTGACATAATTTACGCCGAATCCACTTTCTGTATGGGGCTAAAGCGTTACAAAGTCTACACTCTATACAACTAAAGTATAAAAGTGTAGCTCAGGATAGCAGAAACGACAAGAAGAATTGTTTAAGCATTCGCAGTCAAGCAATAGGCTTACCTTGAACTGCGTAGGTTGCGTGGCGGGTAAGGGGTCAGGCGGCGTGACAGGAGGCGGCGGCGTCAACGCTCGCTCGGGCGTCGGCGCCACCTCGGTTGCCGTCACCGGCTCCTCCACGAACCGCGCCACCGGCGGCTCCACCACTGCCTCCTTCTCCGGAGACTTCTCCGGGGACTTCTCCTTAACCGCTTCAGGAGACTTGACGGGCGCAGGCGGAGGCGTAGGCGCTGGTGGTACGGACGGCGGCCGCGGTGACCCTGCCTCCGCTACCGCCTCCTCTTGCTCAGAACTGGACCCATCCTTATCCTCATCATCAGGCGAGCCATGCGCATGTGACCGGTGGTATTTCAACCCGTTCGCGTGCTTGTATTTCTTGGAGCAGTTCGGCTCGGGGCATTCTAGTAGCACCGGGTCGGGGGGAGGAGACGACGTCGTCGGCGGCGGACGTTTCGCTTTCGGGGTCGGCGGCCGCTCCTCTGCCTCAGACGTGCGCTTACGTTTCGAGTCAGGTCGCGGCGGCGTGAACGGGGTAGGCGACGGTAATGCGCGTCGCCCTTTGGCGCCCCCGTTTCTCAATTTGCTGTGCACGGATGATCGGGTCTCTGTGAAGTTGGTCATGTCTGTGGGCGCAGCGCCTCGGCCGCGTTTAGCGCGACCTTTCGGCGTGCGCGCGTCTAACTCTTCCGTTGGGGAATCGCAAAACCTGTAAACGAAACAGGTATTGATGATTTATTTATAGTTAATGGTCTTGTCATGTCACGCTCAAACATTCATTACAAACAAGGCGCACTAGATGCAATTTGCATTATACCCAAGTGTAATAATCCATTGGAATCCTTATATTTTTATGCAGCCTATACGTCGTACAAATCCCGCATGCATCTAGTCAGTCTAACAGCGTGATGCGTGTCTAAATAGGTTATCGCCGCGTCACGGTTGAAAACGACGTAACGGCATTGTCACAGCCCATTATCCAGTCAAAACCCCTATAACAGTACCGCGTAAAAGCCATGTGGTTAGGCTAGAGTTTACTCACCGTGGTGGAGCCCAGTCGTGCCGCGTGCAATCTAGCAGCGTGCCTACGTAGGTCTTCCCTCGCCACGTCACGTTTACCACTAACACGCCTGAAACAATACCACATGACGGTATATTATAACTGCTGTATAATATAATTATTAATTAGTATGTGACAGCGTTTTAGTTTTGTTTATTTTCTTAATGCTACTGAATGTTCCCGTAATTTCTGGAAACAACTACATAAATATATTTTTGTGGTCTTGTTTTATGCTATAGATATATATATATGCGATTGCTTAGTTGGTATCCCTGCCTTCTGAACTGCAGGTCGTGGGTTCGATTCCCATCCAGGACAAACATTTGTGTGGTGGAAATCGATGTTTGTTCTGTGTCTGGGTGTTTATATTGTATTCTATGTATGTATTTACAAACAAGAAGTATCTAAGTATTGTATCAGTTATCTGGTTCCCACAGTACAACTTTGCTTAGTTTAGGGCTAGATGGCGCTGTGTGAAACGTCCACACATATTTATTATTATTATAGATAGGTACAACAAGCATATGGCCTGATGGGAAGAAGTCACCGTAGCCTGTGGACATTTTAACACTAGACGCGCAACTTATATCTAGGTACCTTAGTAAGTTTTAACAAGATCATGCCAAAGCCAACTAGGTTTCTACTTAATATAATCTACTACATACTACTAATTTGGTATAATATTTTATCATTTCATTAAAAACGGCCTTGTGTTGTCGGGATATAGGAGGCTGGTCGGTACTTTACAGATAAAAAAGTTCTAAAAATAAGAACAATAAAGCCCAAGCTGACAAAGGCTATATAATAGCGGTTACTATTAACGCTTAGGGTTGTTTTATTGCAACGAAAATCGGGATCAAATGATAAAAAATTACAATTAAATTAGTTTGTAATTTAGTACCTACTTATTTATTATACTATTATTATTATTTATTTGTTAAATACACTGTGAACTTACAGCTACGCCAAAACATTCACATTGTTACACTAAGTTCTTATATGGACTAAGCAATATAAATTTATAAAGCCGACTAATGGGTCAGTATGTATGTCAGCATCTTGGACATCGCATAGGAAGCGGTTGATAACAGCTACATCCCTTGCCGTTGGAGCATTATGAGCGTGCCGCGTGCGTGAGGCAGGAGGCGCAGCAAGCAGCTGGTGGCGACGTCTTTGACCCGCGCGGATGTAGTTTTGCGGTACAAAGTAGTGTAATCTGCTTAACACTGAAGGATTGTCTACCTCATTTTCATTACCTTATCATATATATCTTATAATCTCAAATAGCTACTATTTGAGATTTTAATTTATATAGATTTTAATTAGTTTTTTTATAAAACAATTTATTGAGTCTTACTTTTTACAATAGGTACATAGCAGGTTAGTAAGTGAATACTTCAGTTACAATATGGCTTCTTGTCGTTCCACTCGACCAGTAAACGGGATTATAAAGAATTGCACTTGTGTGAAGTTCAATGCAAAGTAAAACCACAGGTAAAGATAGTCTAGGTGTGGCCATAATCTTGAAATTTCCCATATATTAGATACTTATTGAAATAATTTTATTGCCAGTTTAAAGCCAGCATCCGCGTCCGCGAGTTCGTAATTTAAATTGACTCTGTCCCTCGCTCGACGCTCTTACTAGGTCTTATGTAGACGCGTTAGAAGGAGGAACCTATTCTGGAAATACATCACCTACAAGATGATGTCAAGCATAGAATTAAATAAAATTATGACTTTGTATTTGATTAATTCACATACCTACTTAAGTAAGGGTGATAATGGTGTCGATTCTCTAAAACTAAAGTACACTTTATGGCGGTACTCTTCTGTTAAAGGGGAAATGAAAAAGACGGAAATATGTTAATTTCGTTTAGCTTTAGAGAATGACACAGAATCGACACCATTGTTATCGTTGCTATTGTGTGCTGAAATAAACCTTATTCTATTCTTATTAAATATAGCTTAGCTTGTAATTCTGTGATGTCAAATATATAGAAACTATAACTTCGTTACGTGGAGACAACTGTGGGGTGATCATGAAACTTTGATTGCAATGCAACAGGAGAAATCTCCATACTAACTATGCACATAAGCTGCGTATTCAAACTGTCAAATCCATACAAATTGTGTTTCTATTGGTTGCAATCAATTACGTGATCGCCCCCCAGCAGGTTAGCCCTAGCATCAAATGATTGAACCGAAGGCTATAAGCTAAAAATCTATAAACGTCTTGTATTTCGTCGCACGAGCCCCCTGTCGCATGGCGATGGCAATGATGGTAACACTAAAATGTAAAATAGGTGAGATTTATAACGTCGTATATGAGAACACGTAACTTCAAATCAGGTTTGGTAATATGTGTTGCAATTGAATTTCAATTAACAATCTAAATTACAATTTAGATTGTCATACGACTACAGTCATTTCGCATGTGAAATTTTACTGAGAATAACCCCCCGAACGTGACTTTTGCCGCATATTTAGAAGCACGACACACGCCACCCCCACTCGTGGGGTGGCGTGCCAACTTATGCAAATTTAATTAATCTATTTCACCCTTACATCCTCGACACTTTTTCGCTTTTACATACTTTAACAAGATAGCGTTTATTGCTAAGAGTTTAAATCGTTGTTAGAATCTAGTAAATTGAAAAGAAAATAGCATAGATTGAACGAAAATCATTTTTAGCTTCGCTCTCTCTCCATATTTACTAATATTTTTTCCGTAAATTTAAGAGATTACGGTACGCCTAGTGTGGGATCTAGGGCTCCGTAAAATGTAATATTATGCTTAAGTTGTACAATGTAATACATCATCATATATGTATCTTGTATGTGTGCTTGTAAATAAATAAAATAATGCTAGCCTCTACTTCAGTCAAAGATTGAGCATTGCCATTCAACGTGGCAATGCTGCCAGCATATTGGGCACGTTGCCTACTGGAAGTGGTTTGTTAGATTAAGTTCACGTATTTGTTTTCTGTTTTTTATTTAACACAATAATAATTACTTAGTTGTGTTATTAATTCGCAACACTTGAATGATGTTTAGGTTTCTCAGATTTAAGTAAATGGATAATAAAGCTATATCCTTTTTTATATTTGATCGTTATGGGGAAAAGTATGCGATGTTCCTTTAATATGTACTACCGGACCTTAGATTATTTTCATTTAAACAAAAGTCATAGACAAAGTTCTTTAGACGTCAAGCACCAAGTCGAAATAGTAGAAATACGCGCTGGAAAACCTTCATGTACTCAAGGAGAGGTTAATTCAAGCTAGCATAGGTCAAACAAATGAACAGAAATTAAACAGTCCGAGACCTTGACAAAAGACTAATTGAATATATCCATAATTGACCAATGTAATAGAAATAGCTTTATTGCACACAACAACTGAAGGTACATTAGCGAACATAGGCGTACTTAATGCTAGCATTATCTTCGAGTTAACCTGGGTGTAACGTGGAAATTATTGTGTGGCAGTGCAAAGCAAATAGACAATAATAAATAATTTATTGTAATAAGACAATTCTATTCTACGATGCGGAGGGATGTCGGATGGATATGAAAATTTTGAATTTCATATTCATAATATGAAACTGTAGATGAAGACCGAATACGTGTGATTGGACTGAGTGAAAAATTATGTGTGCTTAGGGAGTGGATGTAGAAATGGAAATGAGTGAAATACATACTACAACTACCCCATTAAATGGGGTAATTGATCCAAAAATAGTTATGAGTTTTCGATTTTTCGATTTGCGTACACAGAACTGGATAATTACACATGTTGCCTAGGTGTTTTAAGTGTAGGCTATAATATATCCAATTATTTAAAATTTATTTTAATTTAATTTAATTATTAATTACTTTATCCAATTATTTATAATTGGATATATTATAAATTTATTTTAATTTAATTTAATTATCAATTATTAAATCCAATTATTTATAATTGGATATATTATAAATAAAAACTATGCACATCACTACGTGACTGGGGACGTGTAAGTGACGTATCTGCTCTAGTTTGATTCAATAAAAATATTTTAAACCTTCAATTTAAAGAAATACTTCTAGGCAAGCATGCACCATCGTAGACCGTGTCGTCACTTTCCATCAGGTGAGATAGTGGTCTAATGCTTTTGTCTTTAAATAATAATAATAACACCCAGAAAAAGTTTTATTTTTTGTGCAAAAATACTTGTCCTGCCGTGGGAATCAAACGCGCCGCCTCCGGGTTATGAGCCGACCTGCTCAACCACCACACCACAGAGGCTGTCAATAAATAAATTTAAAAGAAAAACTCCTTCGTTAATTAGTTTTATATCTGATGAGGAAATAATCCTCCCTTTGTTCTGTAATGTTTTTCATAAACAAGAAAAACAAAGTGAGATAAAAATGAGACGGTGTCGGACTATCCCCTTTAATCCGGCCCAAGCTCGTTTAACGACGGAGTCTTTATCAACAGCAAAAAAATATCGTTCATGTTGGGTAAATTCAAATTTTTATCATATTCTAAATACGTTTTAGATTCTTTTTTCCATTGAATTGTTTATTTTTTCTTCTATTTTTATATTATGAGCGAATATAAAACGAATGGAAATGGATGAATTCCAAAAACTAATAAGGGGAATGGTCCAAGCCAGTTTGATCTACCGTAAAGATCCCCCTATTATTACTTACTTACTTGTGGGTGGAAAATATGGGTTGAAAACGAATGCCGCCGAAGTCATTAGTTGGTTTATACAAACCAGTTAAATAATAATATAACTTTATTTCAGAGTCGAGATCCATAAGTAAAATATACATACACAAAATTAAACAAAATTTAATAAAAATTAGGTGGCTATATTTTTATAACTTATTTTTCAAAACACTGTTTTTCGCTAAAAACATGTTGGCAACCCTATCTGCTAGCCTCCTAATAATGGTGTATTTACTCTCAACTCTGGACATGAATGAGGCGATAAAGGATAAAGTTAGCCAAACGGAACAATCTAAAGCTAAACAGCCTTGTTCAATCAGCTCCGATTTGAGAAATAAAACATATAAGCCAAAAATAAAAGCCAGCATTCTGGTCACCTGATGCTTCCACCAAACGTATTTTGCACAAAAAATAAGCATTGTCATTCAACGTGGTAATGTTGCCAGCATTCTGGGAACTTTCCCCTCTACCAACGGGTTATTTTAAATTTTCAGTTTAAGTTCTTAGGTATAATTTAGTTTTTTAGGTCTAGTTTAGTTTAGTTATTTATATGTTGTATGTTTCAAAATAAAATAAATCTTACATAAAAAAAAAACATATTAGCAACAATAAACCTGGCAACAAAATAATATAAACGGAAGTAGCAATACGAAGTAACAATAGAATATTTTATGGTCGAACAATGGACACATGAAGCTTGCCTCTGCAAGCCATTAACATGAAATGATCGGGACATGTCATAACGGATTGCTACTGTTAAAACATTATACGTAAGTACGAAGTTTTATATTTTATTTCAAAACTTAGGTAAAATATAAAAACCGGTTAGTGGAAGGAAGTGTCCAGAATGCTGGCAGCATTACCAAGTTGAATGGCAACACTCATTTTTTATCTATATTTATAAAAATGAATCTCTATTTCGCTTGGTCGTAGCATTACGCGTGAAAGGATGGAACATTTTCGCTAAATTATAGTTGTATTTATTTTATTAGGAGGTCCTTATGAAAGAAAAATTAAGAAAATTGAGCGGAAAATTAGAAAACTTTTACCACGCGGGTGAAACCGCGGGGAGCAGCTAGTGCCAAATAAAAGCCAGCATTTTGGTCATCTGACGCCTTAGCCAGACGTTTGAATAAAGCTATAGTTTGTGCTATTATTTATTCTGTATCTAGAGATTTCAGTCATTATGAGACCGACACAACCGTATCTATCCAATCATGAAGAAATTTTTCAGCACTTTATTTTAAATTAGGAATCTTCCTTAATCAAGGTTCGTCCTTCACAGCGAACATTCGCGCGTTATTTTCATTCTTCAAACAGTTAAGCAGAGCTTTAGGAATAGAGATGGTCATGAGACTAAGGCTGTAAGTTTAAATCTAAGCTCAGAAGCGAGTATTACGAATTTATTTTGCTGGAAAAAGTCGTCAGTATCACAGAATATTAACATTGTTATGTTTGTAGGCATAAATAGACGTAGTCACAACCGGCTCAGCTTTATCCGATTAGGGTCGTACCTATTACCTACTATATTATTAATGTGCTATTACAGAACCCAGTACAAACGAAATACAGTCGGGGATTGGTTGAGAATCTGTGTCCATTGATCCCTAGACGAATATAAAATCTCGCTTTCGTGTAACCGACTCACTCAATCGACTAATGTATACTGCAAAACTTGAGCGAATAATTAAAGTTTCCAAATTCACAACCACGCGAACGTGAACTTTCGCTTTTTTAACGAACATTCGCGGGCATGTGCCGCAGAGCAGGAAAAAAATTCCGTTAAATATTATGCTCGTCTTTTCCTGCTCTGTGAGACGTCCCTTGCCTTGAAGCTTGAAGATTTTTAAAGTTTTATTTAAAATAAATTGTGTATTAGAGAATTTTAGGAATAGTGTGGTTCCTACAAAGTCCTTTATAAGAACCGGTTCCTAAAACATTTACTTGGACTTTGACGAAGCATTTATAAAGCTTCAATATTGACATACAAGTTACACGGATGCCCGAGAGTACAAAGCGAGGGGTGCGGTTGAAGGGTGGGGCCGGGTCGACAGCTATTAAGCCGTTGATTGCCGTGGCCAGCGCTGTAATTAGCACCACCTAAACGAACCATTTCGGCCCGCTGTTCTCCTGGTACGTCCGATCCTTGCAAGCGAAAAAATTATTGATAAAAGTTGGCTACGGAGCAACGGACAAATTCGCAAGTAGGGATTACTATTTCTTTTTTTTTGTATGTTTTGACTCCACACTTTTGTATATTTAGCCAGTGTCAAGTAATTTATAATTTATCACGTTATATTTCACGCAAATATGTGTCAAATCACAGTCCGAGTCATCAAGTCAAGTCATACTCCTAATAAAGCGGTGGCAACTTTACTAGAAGCTTCTATAGTGTTTTGGAATACCATTTCTTATAGACAGAATCGCAATTGAACTCACAATCAATCAGTGATTTTTGGACTTTATTGTTTTCGTCTTTTTTTTTCATAACTTATTCTTTGGTTTCTCTAATGCGTATATTACTTATTTCCTTTTGTTTTTCCATTGCGTTTACCTATTTAGGTACCACACCATAAATAAGTTCTACAAAAACTGTACCTTAAAATTATAAGGTTCATAGCAATTTCTTTCTTTTATACAAAACCCTTCGCGATTTCGTTTGATACTGGATTATACTTATGTAAATAGCTCATAGAATCTGACACCTAAAAATAACTATATATAATCAAAAAGTAATGCTATGTATGTATAGGTAAATTACGGAAGCAAAAACCAGTTAAGAAATAATGCATCAGGTTTTGACAGAATTTGTCAAAGCAACTCCAAATTCCTATCTATTACAGTAGAGAACATAATAATAATTATAGTCATCTATAATAGTTACATAATGACCGTATGATATTAATTACAAATAGCTTCCTCGAGTTTTGGCGGGAAAGCGAAAAAGATGGCGTCACCGCATTGTATTATTTTCCAAAACTTGTGTTATTTTCAGTGTTAGTGCATAAAATTGGTGGCATTCTATTCGTTAAGTGCTGAATTACAGGCGTGAGTGTGGGAAAATGGTATAATGATGGTGAAACGTTTATTTTCGTGTTGTTTCCAAAACTCCATAAAAGCTTCAAGTAAAGTTGCCACCACTCTACTAGGAGTATGACTTTGACTAGACTATGACTTGACTTGATGACTTCGACTGTGATTTGACACATATAAACGTGAAATATCATTAACTTTATAAATTATCAATTACTTGACACTGGCTAAATACACAAATGTGTGGAGCCAAAACATAAAAAAAATAGCTTCCATTACCCGAAAACAAACTCTCTAATCCACCTTCTAATTCCAGTTTTCCGTGACCGTCGAGCCCCTATTTAAAATATATAAGGGGATGCCACCCTTGAATAATATACGAACGTCAAAGTGCGGCCAACGATTTCCTTTGAACGCGGAAAGTTAAGACGCCATCTGTCCAACTTCCTTATCATGCTGTCAGCCTAGTACTTCATGATTGCGTATTCCTTGATCCTTCGGTTTCGGATCTTGCACCCTAATAATATTAACAACGGAAATTGGATATCATATTATTATATCGTTATTATGGCAGTTTTAAAACGGGGAAAGTATCTCGACTATTCAATTTTTATAAAATGTGATAGGTACACTATGAACGAGAATATGAAAATGAGCAGTTTTTCTATTGGCATTATCAGTTTAGTTCTTCTATAGAGATGGCGTTCGCATATCTTTTGGTTTCCACTTATTGAACTTTATTATTTCAGTGGAGAACTACTTAGGTTATTAGTAAAATACAAAATCCTGTGAAATTGTGTATTGAAAATAATTAATATCTTTGTTATAATTGTGTATTTTGAAATAATTACGTACCTACATTCATTTCCATCCGAAAACACGTTTCATTCAGTCATGTGATAAAAAATGAATGTTAGAAATCTGTCATGTCACGTCACGAAAAGTTTTAAAAGAAGCGCGTGTGGTTTTGGCGGGAAAACGAAAAAGATCGTGACACTGCATTGTATTATTTTTCCAAAACTTGTATTATTTTCAGTGTTAGTGCATAAAATTGGTGGAATAAAATGTGTCGTAGGCAATAAAACACCTGCTTTGTTCAATGTCGCAAGGCTTTTCTTTAGAATTTAAATTCGCATTTATTTGATAATACCTAGATTTAAGTTTTATTTCATCTTGAAAAGTTATCAATACTTGACACTGGCTAAATACACAAAAGTGTGGAGCAAAAAATAAACATCGGGTCGGGCAACTCAAACAAATAAAATGTTTGTACTTGCGTAGGATGCCACAATGGATAAAGAAGTCCGTAAAATTGAACAAATACGAGTTATTTAGATGCTTGCGTTTAAACAACCAATCGATTGAGTTAGGGCCGCGTGGGCGCTAACGCTAACACACAGGTTAGATAATAGTTGTGTAAAGTTCGAGACCCACCGCAAAGTTTAATTACGGGAAAGGGGAGATTTGGTTACAAACTAATAGCGTGGTTTTATGTTAATGTTTTCAAGCTCAAATAAATGGACATAATGGAATTGATTTGAGACAATTTTCTCATATTTTGAGAATGATATTTTTAATTTGCTTCCATATAGGTCGCGCAAAACTTTATGAGCTCTCGGAAGTTGGCGCGGATGGCTGCGCAGTACGCATATTATAGTTATTGTATGGCCGCTTTTACAATGCACTCAACTGTACCATGCACAGTTTGCTACTCGTGCCTAACTTCCGAGAGCTCATAAAGTTTTGCGCGAGCTATACCTGTAGTGACGCTTTTTATCAGGCTGTAAGTCGTCGGCGCTGTATAACAATGGATGAAAATTGTTATACTTGAGTCTCGAATTAAACTTTACTACATATATATAGCTGCTTATGTTCGTAAATTGACAGATTTATTTGACAGCTTTGTAGTGTGGTTGTTGTGCACCTTTCATTTCTAAACGGTGTGGATTTGTAATTCGTTTTGTAACGAGTTAGCGGATAGCATGTAGTGTTAAAAATCCGCAACTGGATATTTACGCTATTTGCAAGAATGGTAGCAAACTTTGTAAATTACACAAATTTTACACAAAGGATAAAATTATAAAGCGGTGCGAGTCTCACAGTAAACAGTATTTAATATCCTTGAGCTTTCGGCGCCATTAGCCGAAAATAAATAAGCCTGGAGAGGATGAGGAAGGGCGAGAACTACCCTCCTCACCCCATTGGCGTGCCGCTACAGAAAACCGAAAGTAAGGACGTAATATTTGTTTTATGAAATTTTGATTAACTAATCTTTACCCTACATTGCAAATTTTCCTAGGTTCAAAATTGGTTTAAAATGTTATTATATTAGGTAAAAAATAACGAGTGTGCTTTAGACCATACGACTGAAATAAAACTTCTTTAGTTTAGCTCGATCTATCGGTTGCTATAATTTAGTTTTTGCTTTGTTTAATGTTAATGTCGTCATCTTGACAATTGTAAATTGTCATTTTACCGGACATACCAACACAATAAATTTTTAAAGCTGTTATGTTGACAATGGTACCAACCAACTTCAACTTCCGTTCGCCTCGCATTCACCAGGTTACTACTCCCCAAGTCGTGCGTAAAGCAGTTTTACTTCAAAAGTCAATTACACCAACCACATCAGTTTTGATAAACTGTCGTTATATACACTGTGGCCTCGCTTCGGTTTTCGGGTGGATAAAATTGTAAAGTGGCAACAGAAGCGAGCAGATGGTGATTTATTACCGTGTTTTATAATAATTACGAGCGGCTATGGGGGAGGGGTGTTATTGTCCTGTGTCCACTTCGCTTCTTTCTACATCTCCGCTACGATGACGCCCTGCTTAAATCTTTTCTTTTTTGAATGCTGTTGGTTTCTGCCGACCTTTACAGCGCCACCAGACGGGAGGGCAGACACTTAAGGCACCCAGCTATCAATATTGGGAGGCAACTACCTCAAGGGCACCTGAGGTGAGTCTCGGCTTGGGCCGTTGCAGGGATAAGAGGCTCGAGAAGACTACGGTCCGTATTACAAAACGAGGCCCAGTCATCGACCGGTGCTCAAGCAGGGATTTCATTCATAAGGTGATCAATTAGTGAATGAAATCTCTGCTTGAGCACCGATCGATGACTAAGCATCGTTCTGTAATACGGACCTACGTCTACTGGAAGAGTGTACCCCATGGAGAGTCGCGACCATTGTAGATAACTTACGGGGGGTACGTCGACCTCGCCGGCGGGGTCGGTGTCTGATTGTATTAAGCTGGTATCCTATACCGGTGCCGGGGGCGGTACCTGAGCCAGAAGGGCTAGACTGGTCCGGTGATCCTAGCGCAGCCGATACCACGGCTGCTCTACAGCTCGAAACATGTCTTGAGCGACCTGGACGATCATATGGAGCCTGCTTGCTTATTAGATCTCTGCTCCACTAAAGTGAGGACATAATTTCAGAACAGTTTTACCTTGAGCTGCTCTTTTAATACGGTGGTACTGGCATCGTATTATCTGGAGGGTGATCACGAAACTGTCAATGCAACAGGATAATTTCCATACTAAATATGCACATAGCTGCGTATTGGAACCGTCAAATCCATACAAATTTGTGTTTGTATTGGTTGCAATCGAGTTACGTGATCGCCCAGCTGATCATTGATATTATAATAATTATGTAGTCGGTTGTTGTATTCCCAAAGGTTTGTGTGAGCTCTGAATTACCATATCACTGTTCATAAAAGCACTTAAAATTTTGCATACACGCCAACTTTTTGTTACGAAATGACATGACGAGCTAGTCGCTCACCTAATGTTAAGTGACACGAGTGCTCATATCAGTTGCAGTAAACCTTGAAACTCAAGTGCAGTTTCGCGCGACACTGCACTGCGCACGTCATTCTGAGACATCAACACAGTCTATTAATAATATTACTAGACTGTTTGATTAGGTTATAAAGTCTCATTTGCCCAGTAATTTCACTAGCTACAGTGCCCTACAAACCGGAACACAGTAGTGCTTGCGCACTACTGTATGGCGGCAGAATAACTGGCAAAGCGGTGCAAAACAAGCAAACCTACCTAGACGAACTTTGCAGAAAAGTCCTACCACCTAATAAATAATTATAATTGCAAATATTATAATTTTAGGAAGTATTTACCTAATTTTTTGTAGGTACTATATAAGACTATTAACAGTTAATTTTACACAGGTATAGATTTAAAGAGGTATTATTAAAAAGAAAACCATAATAATAGGTCTTTACCTATGAAATTGCCGTATTGCAGTACAGACTTTATCAAACCAAAAAAGTTTTGATTAGCTATGAATTCTAAATTCGAATTAATTTTGTTTTAAAAATATGACATTCTATTTACAATATAAGTCTTTTGTTTATTGATTAGCGTTGTATTTTCATTACATTTCAACATTTTTCCTCATAATGGATACTTTGAAATTTCGTGTAATTATGGAATATGAGTTCCGTCGTGGCACCAACGCGGCACAAACGACACGTAACATCAACGACGTTTACGGAGAGAACTGTACAAACGAACGTACAACCCGTTCTTGGTTTGCTCGGTTCCGTTCTGGGAATTTTGACTTGAAAAATGAACCTCGTGGTCGTCCGGAAACTTTGGTCAACAATGATGAATTAAAGGCGATTGTGGAAGCTGATGAATCTCAATCTATAGCTGAGCTGGCAGCAGCTTTTGATGTTAGCATCAAAACAATATTGGTCCATTTGCGACAGATTGGCAAGATAAAAAAGCTTGATAGATGGGTGCCCCACGAACTTAACGATCGCCAGCGCAACGTACGCGTCGAGACTTGCCTTGCGCTGCTTAACAGGCACAGAAATGAAGGAATTTTGAACCGAATTGTTACGTGCGACGAAAAATGGATTCTTTTTGACAATCGAAAGCGCTCAGCAAGTTGGTTAGATCCTGGTTCGGTACCAAAGCAATGTGCAAAACGAAAAATGACCCCTAGAAAGGTGATGGTCACAGTTTGGTGGTCTAGTGCTGGTGTGATTCATCATAGCTTTTTACGAAACGGTGAGAGCATTACTGCAGATGTGTACATTGAAGGACTGACCACAATGATGGCGAAACTCGCTCGTCTGCAACCACCTTTGGTCAATCGGTCGTCTCCACTGCTACTTCACGACAACGCGCGACCCCATACTGCACAACAGACAGTCTCTAAGCTGCATGAGTTGGGTTTGGAAGCTCTCCCTCATCCGCCATACTCACCAGATCTTGCGCCTACCGACTATTACTTTTTCCAAAATTTGGACAACTTTTTAGCGGGAAAAAAATTCAATTCCCGAGAGGCAGTACAAAACGCCTTTGAAGAGTTTGTTGTCTCCCGTCCTGCTGATTTTTTCAAGAAGGGCATCCATAAACTGCCACAGCGTTGGCAAAGATGCATTGATTGCAGGGGTGATTACTTTGAATAAAAGAAATAAATAAGTTCGAAAAAAAAATACTTTAACTTTTTTCAAACAAAACGGCAATTTCATAGGTAAAAACCTAATATTATTTTTAAAGGACTTGAAGACGTGTAGATACTTCAGACCCTTTTTATCTACCATTCAATTACATCCACGGTCGATTTGGCAATAATATAAGACATAAAACCAACGATGAATTGAACACTGGCTGTTAAGAATTGATTTTATCGTAAACATAACAAAATTAAATATCCATCGCAGAATTTATTTACCTGCCCTAACGAGTTCCGTTGGGGGACACTTTATTGCGAGAACATAAAAGGTGTAAAAGCTCGTATCGTTTCGTTCAGTGTTATTAAGTATTCAGAGATGCTATCTGCGGTTAATAAGGGTCTGGTAATTATAGGAAGGGCTCATTCATTACTCTGCTAAAGGTAAGACTATCGATGTCAGTTTTTAGCGAAAAAAGGGGGAAAGTTCTATCAATAAACAGATAAACTGTCGGATAATAAATGTATGTATAAGTGAAATGTAGCCTCATTATCAGTATCTGTAAACAAGGCGAGATCTTGTGCTCGAGTAATCGAAAGCCATAAAAACTTATTTATTTTAATAGCTATTATGTACGGTGTTCAAGAGCTGCGTTCGTCTAGTAATAGCCGTGTTGTCTTAAAACAAAACATGTCAGAAACTTTCGGCCGGCTAACTTACCTACTCGAGAAGAAAGGAATATAAAAATAATAAAGAAATCAGTGGTTCTACATCAAAAATAATAAGAGCATCATGAAACATGATTAAGATTAACAAGATCGTTTTTTACATTTAATAACAAGTTGCCAATGTTACCATTACCAAAAGGGTAAATAATCACCTACATTTTTATCACAGCATCAATCTCTCGATCGAACAGTTTGTTGAGAAGTAACTACCTATATTTATACCTATAGGAAACAACGCCAATACGCCTTCTTTATATGACATATTAATATTCAAATATGAATCAGCGAGCTCGAAACAGCTCGTTTATAAAATAGCCCGTAAATATAACTCGAGAAAGGGCGCTGGTTAATATGGCAATGAAACATAAAGCGACAAAAAAGGCTCTAATAACTAGAGCCAGGTGTAATAAATAAATTATTATTATACCTTCTGTAAAACGGCCGGAGTGCATGCAATTGTGCCTTTTATAGGCTTAATCATTATAACGAGCCCCGTTATATTGATATCGTATGTACATGTTTATGCGATTGTATCATTATTTTCGTATTTGGTGTATTATTGTTGTTGTAGGAATGTAATAATAGAATAGTTTATTTAGTACATTTTATTTAGTCAACTCCAACTCCTCCTCTACTTCGGCCAAATATTGAGCATTGCCATTCAACGTGGCAATGCATAGCATATTGGGCACGTTGCCCATTGGTAGTGGTTTGTTATATTAGCTTACATTTTATTTTTTTTTGTAATTATTGTGATTGTATATTTTGTGTAATACATTTTACTTGTATTTAGGGAATTACGAAATCGCCTCGATATATACTTTTATTTGATTTTAATGGTTTTACATTATTCAAGCGGTAATTCAAACGGAAATTAAAATACATTTACACCGCATCATGCCTACTCTTTTTTAACGGGTATAGTGCCTTTATCTTACTAATTACTACAGCAATATAACAACTACTAGCTTACACTACCTACTACAAAAAAACGAGTATGCTTAAACCACACGACTGAAGTAAAACTTCTTCAGCCTTATTAATAAACACGAACTAGCTTTAGACTAGTTACACCATCTGTTGTCTCTTTCGATCCAGCTAAATATTCTAGTAGCAAAAAAAGGACAAAAGCTGAAGTAACTAATCCGAGACTAATACCCGTTTATTAATAAGGCTGCTTTAGTTTAGCTCCATCTATCGACGGTATAACCTTGTTTTTGCTTATGTCGTCATCTTGACAGTTGTAAATTTTCATTTTCACCAACGTAATAATAAAAAAATATAACTTTGTTATGTTGACAATGGATCAGACAGTGGATCAGATGACAGTTGATCACGAGAACCAACTTCAACTTCTATCGCCTCGCATTCACCAGCTTACTCTCCAAGTCAAGCGTGCGTGATGAAATTTTACTTCAAATAAACCATTTCGGCTATTAATTATACTAGCCGCGATGACCTTATAGACAGTATTACAATTCAAAGTTGCCAGCATGTTGGGTGCTGCCTACCGGTAGTTAGCTAGAGCATTTGAACTGTCGAGACCCTACTCTTATTAGTATGATAATTCATATGCATAACATGAACGTAAATAATTTGAGATACCATTTGATTTCAGCAAAAACACCGATGTGATAATTGACGTCAAACATTTAAAGACAATTGTTGCTATTAATAAATATTAGATTACAATAATAGCAAAAAAGTCAAACATCAAATATTTCCCTAATATACGTGCTTTTTATTCAAATCATTCACTTTCAAGTTTCCTTCATTACCTACTAAACTGATTTATCTAATGTTATTTATTTTAAATTTAATTATATAGTGGTTGCGTTTACGGAATTTTATATTATTTACAATCAAACAAACTTACAAGTGAAGTTCGATAGATATTAAATTAGTCATACCATTCGAAGATACAAGTTATTTATAATTACTACTAAACAAGTTTTAGATAAATACGTCACTTAATAATACTTAACATACATTTTAGGCTCTAAATCTTTGTAATCATTAATGTGTGGCGCTTGACGCTTGTTGACCTTTTAGATCTAAATAAATATTTGACACAGCGATAGTAAAACTTTGCAGTATCCCTATAGTTGGTAGATATCTCTCGCTGTTGCCAAGACACGAGGTTAGTTATCAGATTAATTAGATTACACAATTTTAATAGCTTCAGGCGTCAGTATATTGAATGTTGGTGATGTGAAAATAAAATATGATGGCCCCAGTGGGTGTATGGAACGTTTGAAACATAAATCATTCGAGTCCGATACAATAATGAATATTGATATCAATGCCAAGCCAAGTTTTAATATAATCTCTCTCTATATTGTTATTTAGAAATGGATAGGTATTCTAAATTAGATTTAACGATACCAACAGAAGTGTAAAATATTTCATTATTGTATAAAATCCAAGAATCTGTTCAATTCACGAATCTATTTAACCCAGAATCTGTCTAACACCGAACAATCGCAAGTTTGGATTAAATTTACTATTATTATAATTATTCCAAGACTTCACCAAAGTTAATTTTCGTCTAAATTAGATATTAGGTAGGGTACCACAGAATAAATAATATTTACTAGTTTGCGTAAACAATGACAGCCTTATTCATAAACGGGTATTAGTCTCGGATTAGTTACTTCAGCTTTTGTCCTTTTTTTGCTACTGGAATATTTAGCTAGATCGAAAGAGACAAAAGATGGTGTAACTAGTCGAAAGCTAATTCGTGTTTATTAATAAGGCTTTTATGTTTGGTGATTCAGCATAATCATTATAAATGTGTTTAAGAAGGATTAGGCCTTTTCTACTCATATTTTTATTTTAAATTTGTGTATTTTTTGTTTTCCCGTTCCAAAAACGCCCACTAGAGGCATCGCGAAGCGTTCACAAGTACCAGGCGTGCATAAGCGTGCGGAGATGGTATGGGGCGCTACGGTGCAGCGTGCGCTAGTACAAACTCACCACCTTCCGTCTCATGCCACACGATGCCCTCCAACGTGACCGAGGTACCAGGCTCGCAGGGTCCCAGGCAGTCTGGTTCCGTGATCGTGCCAACCGAGGTGCCCACGCATACTTCTGCTGTCTCCTGAAAGTTTTAAATAGCTGTTAAATTCTTTGTGTATTACCACAAATACATTAACAAGGCCTGGTCAAACGTGTTTTTAACAAAACAAAACAGGAGTTTAACACTATTTTAAAGCTTATTTAAATCTTTTTTGGTTAAGTCTTTTTGTAGTAGTGCTATGTACTACTATTATTATATAGATAGATAGATAAACTCTTTATTGACACCAAGACAACAAATACATAAACAGGAAATAACTAATGAGTAGGTAACAATACGCTAAAAAGCGATCTCTTCCAGACAACCTTTGGATGGACAGAGATAGATCAATGAGCAAGGACGGTGGCGCTAAAAAGTTACTGTGTACATACATACTAAGACAAATATAAAATTATATACTACTTAAAATACAATACTACTATACATAAACATACAAAAATAATACATAATATACAAATACTAAGGAAACAATGAAGGTTTATTTCGAAGTCAAACTAGAGAGATAGAAGTGCTTAATTTGAGTCTTAAAAGTATTTATTATTATAATAATTCTATTATCGTCAAGGTTTGTGTGGAAGTCTCTTTAGAGAAATCACCTGTTTATCTTAGTAATTAATTAATTCGACTGGGGTCCAGTTCTCAAGTCATCATCATACAAACATTAGAATTATTCACAAACAAAGTTAATTGCCTATTTATATTTTCCAATTAGCCGGGGAATATGAAAACCCGATGAAACAACAATCGCCGCCCAATTATATCCGACGAGGTAAATAATTAATTACGTATATGCACGTCCTATTTGAATAAACGATTATGCATTCGAACGGAATACGTTAAATGTAAATTATAAGCTAATCGAATCGCTAGTCACTAATTTGCTTTATCAGACCTCATCCACTAATTAGTAATTATTGAATAGTATTCAAATGTAGTAGTACAGAGACGACTGGATGCAAACGCAATAAATTTTAACCTAAGATCGGTAGGTATCTAAATCAAGTCATTTATCATAGAATGACGTGACGAGCTAGCCGTTCGCCTGATGTTAAACGACATGGCTGCCCATATCAGCTGCAGTGTCACACGGAACTCTAAAGTATAGAGGTTCGCGTGACACTGCACTGCGCACGTCATCCAGAGACATCAGCACAATCTAGTAATAAGGTTACTAAACTGTGAGATCAGATCATAAAGTCTCATTTGCCCAGTTATTTCACTAGCTACAGTGCCCTTCAAACCGGAACACAGCAGTGCTTGCGCACTACTGCTTGGCGGCATAATAACTGGCAAAGCGGTGGTACCTACCTAGACGAACTTTGCAGTAAAGTCCTACCACCTAGTGAAAACACATTTAATAAAGTTATGGCAAAAAAACGCCTGTTGAAATCGATCACCGCAAACACTTTGAAAGCCTGAATAAAATCCGGGTCTCTTCAGTGCCCATTGACATTATACATGAGTATACAATTATCCACCAATAAGCCGCGTCATAGAACGTTTTTTTGACAGCGTCTCTATAGCGCCCTATGTAAAGTTGAAAATCGCAGATCATAATTTGATGTCAAACTGGGGCGCATGGAAATGTGTTAAATTTGCGGGGTTTTTGTGGATTACGTGAAACATGGATATCAAATAAATATTTTATCTCGTCATTCAAACAATTTCAACACCAGTCTGGCTATTTAATTTGTACAAAAAAATTGTTGTTATAGCTGAAAATTTGCAGAGCTACGTTCATATAGTTTTTTTTTCGGTCATTAGAACAATTTTATTTTAGAAAAAATGAAATACAGTTAAGTTTTTTTTGGTTATTCCTGCTTTTCGTTTCATTTTCTATATACTGTTTTTTCATATGATAATAATTTTGACAGGTCACGTCAAATTAGAGTCGTCACAAAAAAGCCTTTTGTTGATTTTGGACTTACACCGCGCCTTATTTCTCGTTAAATATAAACCAAATCACTATATGTTAATATCATACTATGTTATCTATTAAGTCGTAACATTTAAAATTCGTAATGGAATAGTCTGATTTAATTGGTTTTTAGGCTGTTAGCCCTCTCGGTCCCGACACCTCTGAGTACAGTCCAAAAGTCCATGCATTCAATATCGAGGTTCAAAACTTCGAACACGGTTGTAAATATACTATATCTTATAAATATGGCTATATGGCTCTGCATACGTTGTTAATTGGAGTTTCGAGACGTCTCTTCTCTTAGTACTGTAACAACAGACGTTTAAACGATTCTAGTACTAAAAAGAAAAAGCAAGCTCGCTCGTAAGAAAAATACCGAGTATGAAGATAACAATCTGTGAATTCCTTTTGGATACGACATCTTTCATGCTAACTTGCTCCGGGAAATACTTGTAACGATTGCGGTATCCAGCCACAGAGATTGCATAAATGCAAAGAGCGTTTACGGCGTAGAATATAATCAAATGAAGCCATTTACATTCAGCGCCTGGTACTTGAAAAGGACGGCGATATAATGCCGTCTCCTCCACGCGCCCGCCTAATGGCATCACAAATTGTGAAGTAAAGCACTCGCGTTGGATCCGAGAGATTGTCGACTTCCAAATCGTTATATGTTGGAAAAATAACAAAATTGTATGCGAATCGACAGGTATTATTGCCGTTCGATAATCTTTTCATGTTTCGTGCCCGACAAGGAGAGCAATAACAGTATCGTTTTTCATCCGACACGAGTATAGATTTTTACCATATTTCGTTTGAGTATAACATTAATAAAACGTTCACAAAATGTTTGCTGACATTCAATATGCTTGACGAATACTTGATATTACAACCGGTATTTGGCGAGAATCCATGAGATGAAGTCATGTTTAAATATTCGAGTACGATAACAGATAATCGATTACAAACATGCCCACGCGGAGGTTATAAATAAAATTAAACGCTTTATTGTTAGTGGAATGACAAATGCGCTATCTTCCGCCGCCCACAGCGCGGCCGTTACACGGGCCGAGACAATCCTCCTTTTGATGTCCTATCGCCACAAACATATTAATGTTTCGACACGCCATATCGCTATTAAAACCTTTATGGGTGGCTCGAAAGTTACAAGCAGACCGAGAGGGAGGCAAAACGCGGTACTCGGAGGGGTCGACGAAACTACGAGCAGCGAGCTCAATGCTCTCTAGTTGACTGCAAACAGGAGGGGCGCCAGGCCCGGCCAGCTGCCGCTTTATCTTCACAAACGCTGCGGAAACTAAGAAAAAATACAGTTCGAATCGAATTTCAATAAAACGGGCACGTCAGTCGCCGGCGGGCATTTCGAACGCAAATAACAGGCATGCCGAGGTGTCGGTGCCGGGAACGAAAACAATGGGGAGTAAATCAATTCAGAGCCGACAGGAACAAAAGAGGCGAGAGAGGTTGTAAAGAGCGGTCGACCGTGCGCCTCCACTCTATTAAGACGATGGGATCGTTTGAAGATCCTGCGATGTTACAGGATTTAATTTGTAGTCGCGACGCACACTCGCACCGCAAAAGGAGAACGTTTCGCTCGCGACATCCCACATGCCTAATGACTCGAAACGACGTCCTCAGTTCGCACGCTGACTCATAATAGCGTCGTTTCCAAAAGTTGTAACAGTTTAGGATCACTCTCTGCAAGAGCCGGGACGGAACCGATCCGAGTGGGAATATTTGGCAGCGGTCGGGTAACGATTTCCAACTGTGTTACCGAATTACAATCCACTAAACCGGGGAAACATACGTCATTAAAATAATTTAGGGAAATGGCACGTTTTAGTGCTCGCGTTTATGGCGGTGGTGGATGGTGGCCGCGGCGTGCCAGGAGCAATAAATACCAGGGCGGAGCCACCCGGCTCCCACCATCTTGTTTATACGCCACCTACCCGGGACGGAACATTAATTTTCTGCTATGCGGAATAAGTGGCGACAAAGAGTGTTCGTGTCGGCTAATGGGGCAGAACACGTCGCCATTAGGACTTGTAACAACTCCTGTAAAACGAAAACATCAAGTGGATATTATTACGGAATTATAAATAGAAATAAAACCGTTGGAGGAAAAGCTAAATCGTTTATAAATAAATTACAAAGAGCAGACGTCCGAAACATTAGGATGGTTGAATTTAAAATGACGTGCGCGTTTAAAGCAGAAGCTGCGTTACCAGATTAACCAGACTCTCCGCTGTATTTCCCTTTTTTGTTACCCAAACTTCAAATCGTATTGAAACGTAAACAAAGCCGTCGGACAGTGATTTATCACAGGTCACAACCATTAGTCCCGCATTATAAGCTATCGCGATCCATTACGCGCCTTTTAAGTCGCGTTTTAGAATACAATAAAATGGCCGATAAAATTGTCTTCACGTTCCATCGTAAAACGTTCGTAGACACTTTGACTTGAAAGCCCACTGTGCGAGAATATTTTGTATTCAATGCTAGGCACTGATCCAATACAAAGATCGTAAAAAGTATAGAAATGTATCCAATGATATCTTTTACTATGTTTATGATGGACGAGAGTGGAAATTATATGTAAGTAATGTTCGTAAAAATGATGATTTACATTACTTACAGAATTTCACTACACATATTATGTAACTTTTATTTACAGCAACTGCCCGCGATTTCATTCGTGTAGCAGCCCTCCTATTCCAATACAATAAAAACCTAATTATGCCTTTAAAACACGAATATTAAAAAAAAAAAATAACCAAATCGGTCCAGGCGTTCTAAAATTATGCGCTTAAATCAGTAAATAAATAAAAAAGAAACGCTATTTTGTTCGTGGAAAGATTGTGGTAGATTCTAATCAAATGTTCTAAATATTAAGTTACGTAAAAAGATTTTATTCTTTCATGGCATAATTTGATAACCAAACTATTCAATCTATATACATCTACAATCAATCTTCAATCTATACTATCATTACCAACAACAAAAATGTTTAGTGGTAATGATACAAGGTTGACCAACGGTCATACAATTTGTTGAGTTGTAATTTAATATTGAATCATCTTGTTCATTTGTACTTTTAGTGATTTTAGTCACGACAAAGTATCGTGGAAAGAATGGGATATTAAAAGCAATTAGGGAGCGAATCAAAAAGACCCCGCGCGAGTAATCGAGGGTTGGAAAATGGAAAGTTGGAGTTGGGGTTGATCTATTGTCATTTGTCAGTACTGCCACTCGTTAGAAATAGTTTATGCTCGTTAAATATCATTACCGAGACACTTTTACAAGTATGTTTAATCTTTCGTAGTTGTTTATTTTAATTTATTTTCACCTACACGGCTTTCAGTTTTTCCCCCAGATATGTTTTGTCCTTACGCAAACAAATACTAAATTTATTTGCAACAAAATATATAATTTTGCACCTACTAAGTTACAATAAATAACTTATGTGGCAATAACCAAATTTTGCTTAGATATTGAATCCATACAAATTAAATTACTTCTATCTATCTAAGCACAATGTTTATACAAAATAAGACACGATGTCGAAAAAATAAATATCGAATAAAACCCCACATTTTTACAGCTTTTCTACCGCTGTAAGTAAGCTGTTATGTAGCATAGATGTCACGCAACTTTTTACAGGAATCCCCGGCGCAAAAGCCTGCGTATAAATTCTATTAATAAATTAGGCAGCCCTACTTTGAGAGGACCCTACTCAGGGTTGGCACACTGTAATTAACTTTGCACAATTCGATTGGATGGCACCCAACTGTTCCGATATTCGTTTACCAACCCTTGTTTTCCCGAAATGTTTTAAGCTTATTATTTTTGGGTTTATGAACTGGCTATCCCCCTTTTGTTGATGTGTTATGAATATTTGATATTATGTGGAATTGGGTCCTTGTGGGTTTATTTTTATTATATTTTTTTATCGAGTTGCTTTAAAAGTGTTTAAGATAATAATAGCATTGATGAGTTACTTACAAATTTATAAATATTAATTAATATAATAATTTACACTTGAATGTAATCGAGAGGTATAATACTTATATCATAATAATCAGTGTATACGCTGATTATTACGTCAGCAAAAAATATAAAAAATAACAATTACATAACAAATATTATAATTATTTCTTTATATAGATAGATACTTAGTTTATTTTAGATTTAATTTAGTTTTAGTCATTACATTTTGTTTACGTATACAATATCAAATTGTCCAAAATAAAAGATACATTTTATATAGTTCATTTATACTCCACCAAAAAACGTATTTTACTAATTCCAATCTTTAAATATTTTAGCATAAACATATTGACGAAAATTAAAATTTGAAGAACAAATATCACGGAGGAACAACTTTAAATAATCAAAAAGATGCATAGACGCAAGATGTTATGGACTCTAAATAGAGGATGGAAGATATCTATCAACCACACGGCACTTAAAAAATTACTAACAGTTATAATAAACGGAAATATAGCTACCGTTAACAAAAACTCATCTTCCTAATGGTATTCGCGGCATGTAAATAAATTGGATTCGAAAAATATAAACATGCTTTATAGCCAGAATACGTGTATTGAAATAATAAATGAATGTGCTTAAAACTCCAAAACCGGTCCACAATGTCCGACCTTAACGTATGAATCGTTTCTTGCTTCTTTTACAAAGGTCTCGGGTATTAAAGGATCATCAACATACACATGTTCTTATGATGTGATGATAAAGAATATTATGATGGAATTTATAACGACATACAACAATTCGGTTAGGACCTATAATCTTTTCAATAAAAAAACATTGAATTATTTTTAAAGGGAACTCATAGTAACTACTGGCTACCCAAAGATTCTAGCCACAGTTCTAAAAGAAAGACCTTATGAAAATATTGAAAAACAAATCCTAGTTTAAAAATATGAAAACAGTGTTGCCAATAAAAGCCCCAATTACACAATAGTATTAACAAAAATAATATTTCAATCCAAATACCTGTGGAAAACAACGAAAGGCTTCAAAAGCAATTTCGCCGTGGTATTAATGTGAATGTGCTGCCAGTTCGAAACAGAATGTGCGAGATTAATTAAAAAAATACCAGCAGTTCACCCCGTGACAATTAAATCGTGCTACAATGGTAAAATTACATGAGGTACCACTGAAACACTGATACTTTCTTACCTATTAAAACTTTATAACTTAGTAAACTAAGCTGAATATTTATATTAATAATTCTCTTTGAAAAACGTTAACATCTAAACGAAACGCTAACAAATAACAAAGACAAAGAGTCAGAGGGAGAGAAATGAGAGGCGAACAAAGAGTTTATTAATTACAAACTTTACAAAGATCCGGAGTTGCAAGTAGGGTTGTGACATGGCGAGTTGAAAAAGATAAGTTAAGCTACGATGAGTAGAATCGGCAGAATGCAACATTGTTCCGGGTCTTTTGTGAACGGTGAGCGAGTGAGCGTTCCCGAAGCTCGGCGCTCGGGAGCTCCGGAAGTGAGCTATGTGACACGGAATGGTGACACACGACAAAATTGCATCGAATATGGGACGCCTTTGTAGTAGAAGCAAGTCATATACTTTTACGTATTATTTCCAGGTGCCAAGTATACATATTTTTCTAACCTATAAACGACGACTGGACTTTTATCGATCTCAAAAACACACAGTCTAAATCTTTGATTCCTTTGCGCGGTCACAATAGTCAACGACAAAACTTACTCGATGAATAAAACAAAACCTTCAATAAATACAACGATAAAAATATAACGCAAAAATAAACCTATTACTTCTAAAAGCACAGCACCTTCACGCAATAAAGGCATCGCTTTGAACGATCTACAACGCGCTAACCTAACACATTCGCTTTATATGATAAAATCTATGTAATTTGCATTGGAACGGAAGCATTAATGAGTTAATAAACCACATCTTTTAATAAATTATCGTGGAACATTATAGCTAGCACTCATTTATGTATTAACATTTGAACAGAGACGTTCATCAAAATAATCTAATTCAATATCAATCTCTACCTCGGAACTGGTTCTTGAGGCAATCAAATAAAATAACACGATATAAGCAATAAAGAGGGACGTTGATTTAGATGCCGCTCGAGATCTGAGGTTAATGATTTAATATACGGCCAACTTTAAGGTGGTTGTGGGAGTTTTGTAAAACATAATTCACTGGAAATTAACTCTAATAACTTTAACGATAAGATTAATACGACAGACACGAATCTATAGCAACGGCATTTAAACTTCATAATTGAAAGGATGTTAGGTCGTCCTGTCCTATGTCCCCTCACTTTGTACGAATTTAGAGGGATGGCGTCATCAATATAAATCATCATAATGTTTTAAATAGACGGTTCTGGTGAAGTTTGTATTTGTATCTATATTTATGCTGGAATGACACCCAAAGCACGCCACAAGTATTTCCTCTCCACTCTATTCGGACTTGAAAAAATCATCAATCTGTTTTGGGAGTATCCCAATTACCAACATTAACCGTAGTTTGGTATCATTTGCGTGAGAAATAACGTTCTTGGGGTTTAACTCCGTCATAACGTTTATAAATATATATATATTTGAAACCTACTCTATATTATATTATGCAGATCGATGTCTAGATTAACAATAATGTTGCCACGTTTTCTGCGTTCAATAAAACTGGTCGCTCTACCACAGATTAAATAAATTACTATGGTTCTGCTTTATATTCTGGTTACAATCCTACAACGTTAGACCAATTTGTATTTAGCTCGTTTCTCGATAAATGCTACAAGAATTACGAGCTTCTATTTAGATAAGGATAATTCCATTACAGTTTTTATAGCTTTCAATATTATTAATGCGTAATTTATTGCAACTACAGTGTTATGTTGTATTATAATGTAATCTTTTAAATCAAATTGTATATTTTTGTTGTAACACATAGGTACATTGTTTTTTACAAAAATATCTGCCACATCTTTAAAGTAAACGATATAATGTGTACATTCAATTCAGGCCAATTTGCGATGTTAGATATTTTGTTAAATCTATCTAACCGATCTTTCGTAACGAAAAATTGCTCAATATTAACATTCCGATGAATCACGCCTCATCATTTATACATTTCAAAAGATAGATCACTGTTTCCACGAAAAATATTTCAAACTCAAATAAAATACACAAAAATATAAAACCCGTTGGAAAACATCGTAATTTCGTTCAAAGCCATTTAATTTAAGCGCAGTGGGCTGCGGGAGAGTATAATCTGATTTATATGTGTAGGCAGTATTTCTTCTTTATACGTTTATACGCTCTTTTCACACTCACACTACCGCCCGCCCGTAATTCGTCCCGAAACACGCGAATTCAGTTAAGTGCTTCTCCTTTTTCTATTTTTACGACAAACCGTGTTTTATTTGCTTGTTTTGAATACAGACTTTAAACACGAGAACTAGTTTGTGTGAATAAATAACAAACTCGGGTTAGGTTTTGTAAACTAAAAGATTTTGACTCGCTGGCAGAAATTTTATTTAAGTAAAAAATCGAACGCCACTAGACAGACACACATTCTAGGTTTTTTGGTGAAATACATTCCATAGCTCGATATTAGTCTAGAATTTTTTTCGTTGAGAACACATTTCTTAAAGTATTTTGTAGAATATTATAGCATCTTTTAGCTTTTATGAGGGATTGTGCTTGGTGTTGCGTTATTTTTATTAGATGTTGCTCAAATTGGATTCTCTCATATCTATATAGGTCCGCGAGTGGACCCTCCCGTCGTCGAAGAGTTATTTATTCCCCTCGGAGCACCCTTTACGAGCACAATATCAGCGCTCCATTCCACGCCTCGAGGGCCGGTCGCCTATTGTGTTCTCCCGCGAATAAAACTATCAAATTAAATAACAATATACTCCACTTCGATACTTAAATAGACGAGAAACAAGTTTTAATGGACGATGAAGCTATTATAAGTAATGGTAAGGTTGAAAGCTGTGGAAACGAATAGTCAAATCCATTTACGTTACGACTGAGCCACAAGCAACGCCACGAGCAAAACACGCCACCCAATTTTAATATTAACAGAGAAAGAAACTCTTGTCAGAATTTGTACTCGTAAAATGGGGCCGCAGCGTAAATATTCATGATCACGTCTCATATAAATATTACGCGAGACACTCGGGACTGTTAATGAAACAAGATGCTAACTCCGAGGCTCACAGAAAGCTTAAGTTATTCCCGCCGCGTCTTTGTGTGCCTTCGCTATTATTTGAAATTATTTTTAATTGTCTAATGGCAAGCGAAAAATACAATAACAACTTGGCGAGTTAATTACCCGAGTTTGGAGCTCGGAGACGCTGCAATCAAAGCATTCAACGCCAAATGCTCGCCGCTTTGTCGGCGCTTCAACAATTTCTTACAAATAAAATGGAACGTGAAAATCATAACGCAACAATAGGCCGTAATGAAATCTCTTTTTTACGGCTCACGGGTACGCGGAGCCGAGCAATTTTAACCTCGTTTTCATTGAAATTCACATTTTATCCGAGTAACAAAAGGGTTTGGCTCTTTGCGAAATGTCAATTGTGAGGAGGGTATACGGTCTCTTGATGTTATCCTGGTAGCAGCGGACACATGTACGCGGCACGCCGTGACAAACAACCACACACGCGCATAGTTGTGTGCGATCGGTCCTCGTGTGTGTACAGTGTACGAATACCCACAGGCTCTCTTGAATAATGCATGAGCAGCAACGAATGCTTTAAAAAGTTAACAAGGTTTTCCCGGGCTTTTCTTTGTTCTGCTACTCACTAGAGAAAAACAAATTGTTTCCTCCAGAGCTCACTGAAAAATTTGATTTACTCTATCTCTGTCCTCTCTCCTGCTATTGATATCATATTGTCTGTGTTATTAAAGATTATTTTATACAAAGAATTCTGCTGTTTTCGACGTTTTTGGAACATTATCTATAGGCTATTCAACAATATGGCTCGTTTCATGAATAAAAAATAGAATCCACATCATAACTGGGACGAATAACAAAGGCACAAATAAAAGAGCCAAAAAGATTTCATACACTGGATCAGACAGGATAAATGATGTTTCCAATTCAATTCAAGATATGAAATTCTAAGTAGCTCAATTTATGAAGACATCAAATGTGGTTGAACAACGGAGCTAGGTATATAAGTTGTTTCAATTGAAGATATTTATTTTTCTTTAGACCTACTTCAGCGAACAAAAGACTTTGCTACTAACGATATAGCAAGAAATGATTACAGTTAAAAAGATACCTAATTCACAAAGCGAAACAGATTAATTTGTATTTCAGTAGCGTTCCAAGAACAACAATTAAGTACTGACGTTGGGGATAAGAAGTGTCGGGCAAAAGTTGTTCTTGAACTAGGTGGAGCCGGGATACGGTACGGATACCTATCCGATAACCGGATTAACGCGCCAACCCTTGTTGCGGGCTAATTCGCACGCGAACTTCGAGCGCCGTACTCCTAGACATTAATGCTCTCCTGGTACTTTGGCTGATTTTCACTTAAACCTTTCCACAATGCTCAGAAATCGTGGAAATTAACTTCAACTATCTTTTCAGACTATTTATTTGGTTTTGTCAGATGGCCTCAAACGTTTTTGCGTCTGAAATGTCAAGTTTGCTGATGGAGGATATACATTACACGACATAATTGTTATTATAGGCCAAAAACAGTTTGGTAAATTATAGCATGGCTTTCCTTTTCAATTTGTACTTTTAAAATGTTTGAAACCCGTCAGCTTTCCATTCGTTTGAGACTTTGTGTCTATTAAGAGTAATTGCAATCTCCGAAAAACCCGAAAGCTGAAGTTCATTCCTGTTGATTTCATTACCTCGCTTAGCAAACAGCGGTGGATGAATATTAAGCTGAGCTGAAAGTTCGTATTAATTTTTAATCTTTCCAAGCTCAATCAGGGATTTTAAATTTATAATTAAGTAAAATACTCTTAACAGTTGCCGGGAGTCGTGAAACGTTTATGACATAATAAAACAGTAATGCATTAAGTCTATCGGCGTAGTCGACGTTTAATGACCGACCTGGGTCGACTTCCTCAATAAAATTATTGTCTGTCATCATCTCTGCCGTTCAAGGATACAAACTGAGCTGTTAAAATAATATATGAGTTTATAATATTGTAACGGGATACGCTGTAGAATCTAACAGTTTTGAAATTATACTTCCTGAAAATAAACATACATTATCATAATAATCTAAGCATTTTGAAATGCCAGAAGTTGATGAAACTCCCGAAAAGGCAAATTTTACGTAAAATACGTTCTGCAATGAGACATTTAAGGACGCGTACCTTAAAAGCAGCGAAATCACCTTTATTATTAAGCAAGAAGATGATTCGATAACGAAACCATTCGTGTATTCCATTCCAATTATATAAATAGGATCAAAGAAGAAAATACATTCCTAAAAGATGTACTGGTTGACTGAAACAAAGAAGCTTTGAGCAAAAAAGATGTTATCACTGGGAACATACCGACTCTCTCTCCAACTTACTTCTTAATTCTTTTGTAGAACTTTTTAAAGAAATAAGTAGTACTTAAGCCGGACTGTATACGTGAGCATTTTGATCATGTCTTAGTTATTACAGTATTACTTATTAACCGACTTCAAAAAAGGAGGAGCTACTACGTTCGTCTGTTTTTTTTTTTAGTAAGTTCATCGATATTTTCTCTAATTATGAACATATTTAAACAATTGTTTTTTATTTTGATGGGTATACCACCGAGGAGGTTCCATTATTCATATTTCATATATAAAACGTATTAAATAAACACATGCAGTCATTTGTTAAAAACAAAACTCATACAGTTTTATAAAAATAAGTACCGGGTTATTAAATTTACTACTGTTTTACAAATTATAGATTTCTTCTGAGGTTGGAAGTAAAAACTAAATAAGAACAGAGTAGGTAATAATAACTATATGTTGGATCTAGCAAAACAAAGGTTTAGCTGAAAAAGGTGCTCATGAACATTAGTCTACTGAAGAAAGAAAAGAAAGTTAAGATTTAGACCATCCTGCGGGAAATAAATTAGCCTCAAAGCCTAGGCCTATCGTTTATCTTGCGAGATGATTAATAGAAGTGTATTCTTATCTAGTACCAAGTTCTCATTGTGCGCCTACTATTCACACAGATTACATAAGCAAGTTGAGAGCATGATATGATATATGTCAAATCCATATCTATGTTGGGTCAGATTTAACTGCCATCTTTTACGGTTATATTATTCTGTACACGAACCAGCGTATGTCCAATCGAAATAGAATATCATTATAATAAAAAAGGTGAATATTTCCGATCATCAGCATAGTTATAGCCGAGACCATATAGATCAGGATACATCAAGTTATCTACAAAATACTTTTTTAACTTAAAACAAATCTGGAAAAATTTGTAAAAAGTACGACAATACTATGTACCAAAGCGGCCGATTCATTTGTCAGATTGAACAAGACAACACAAACGACAAAAACTCCAATCCGCCGATAACAATGGAACAACTACAGAGTATATTTTACACTGACTAATTTCGCCCGCTCTTTTAAGTTAACAAGAGTAATAACAATCGAAACGTTGTATTAAAGGAAACTTATTAATTATTACAAATAAAACTTGGTCCGTACGTAATTAAGAGTCCATTTTGTGACAGCCTCTTAAAATTCACTCCGCGAGCGCGCAGCGGGCTCAAAGGCGAAATAATTAAAGCGAGGGTATAAGAAAATGCCGGGAGCCAACGAGATCAAAGAGAGAAAATTCCCCTTCGGTAAATAATATAGCAGGATTTCGGCATTTCGTTACTCTGTCACGGTATTCGATGTTATGGAATTATCGATACTTTTAGTTATTAAACTGTGAAAATATTAAACCGGATTGGTAGTTGATAATTTGATGCTAATCTTGTGACTTTCTTTTATAATATCAGCTGTTTTAAAATGAACTATCTTGTAAGTATGTCATGGATTTATATTAATTTGATTAATAATTGCGATATTAAAAATCGAAGTGTTAGGAAGCAGACGGTTTTGGAAATGTCAAAAACTAAAATCATTATTATGAACAATGACATCATCAAAATAAAATAAACTTACTATGTAATAATAGCATACCCTAGTAAATGAGTTACTAGCTAAGCTGATAAAAATAGATAGCTAAGCCATGGAATTCAAAGGAATTCGTTAAAAAAAGACGTTGCCTTTTATTTATTTTTCAGTACATTTACAGGTACAGTGTAACTATTATGTATAGGGAAACAGAAGGTACTGCGCATTTTATGGCGTTATTGATAATATGTCGTTAAATAGAGATAAGATCCTTCATTCTTCATTACATTGGCATACAATTTAAAAAGAATAAATAACGATTTATGTGGAGTGACTGTGGCATTTTCATTTTACACATAAACTCTTTAAATTGAATCTTTATTTATATATTTCTATCTTTATAGCCCCTCCGGCAACTATAATTATGCATTCAATTAATATCTTTGACGCAATGTAGTGGGTTGTTATGTTGTTAGTGCTACATTTGTTGCTGCAACTAATTGGTACGTCAATAACAGTGCTCGAATGTTACGAGAGTCGTTGTCGGCCAATTTGTTACCATTACGGAATAATTAAAATTGTAATCAAACTGACTGTTTTACTTTAGCAAATAATGAAACTTACAATGATGGTAAAAACTAAAACATCGTTTTAGTTTTTACATCATTGTAAGTTTGGAAGATTTGGAAGAAGTAGGTAGGTAGAAACATAAAAGCGCTTATAGCTGAATATCATTGAACATTAAGACAAGGTGTACCATGCCTACCATGTATACCAAACGTGTGTATGTGTAACTGTTAACTTGGTCAATGATCGAGTTTAACCTTTTTGCAAAGAATCGATGGATTGTTGGAAAATAAACACCATAGTTGATAGTTATACATGACGGTCGGAAAAGCTTCGAGTGTGTTAGTATTATACCAATTAAGTAACCGTAATAATTGCGTTTGAAAGTCACACATATTTTATAAACTTACCTTTCAGGCTTTCAAGTTAATCTATAAATCAACCGAAGTGATGCTGTAAAAATGTCGACTTACCTGTAAACAAAGAAAAATACAATCAAATTTAATCAATACTTCGTAAAATTTGGGGATGAAAGATTTTATTTACTTTCTCAAAAAATTGAGAAATTAAACGACGAAAGCTATTTCAGGACTCAAGACTATAAAGTTATTGAAGGAGTGAAAGTCGACCTCTATGTGTATTTCGAAACCAATTCAACGACCCGACAGACAAACTATTATTTATTTTGTCCTCTTAGGCTTATTTTGATATCAGAATACAAATCCAATTGACAGCAGCAAAATTGTTGTTGTACGCTCGTTTCAATTTTAAACTGACAAGCGCCTACTACGGTACACAATAATCGTAAAATCGCATTACGTCAGTCTTAAAGGCTGCTCCAAGCGTAAATCCGAAATGAATGAGCTTCGGAATTACGAATTCACCAGACGCGCTCCAACTCATAACAAAGTCACTAAACAGTCTTAAATTGTTAAAAATTAACATTCAAATTGAGGGAGCGCTGTTAGTGGAATTAGTACGAGTTTCACTCATAAATCGTCTGGAGAGGGTGGCGTTCGCCAGTTTATTGGCTCCACGTCGACATTCACTCGCTAATAAATGAAGCAGAAAACTTCTACTGTTTGTCGACGGCGGAAGACATCTCGGAGCACCTACATAATCGAAACTGCGTCTACATCGAGCGCCGTAGAGCTCAAGCTTCCACGAAGTACGCTTTTAAAACTTCCCTCGTCCCGCTCACCCGAACTGTGAAAGACGAGGACGCCACGAGCGCATTATGGGTTATGAAATGAGCTCTGTTGCCTCATGTTACTCTGGCGGAGAAAATGAAATTATGGCTGTAGCGCGCGCAAAGAAAACAGACATGACATCTCTAATTCTTCCTGCGCCAGCCAGCTTTTACGAGCGGGCGAGTTTTGAAATAAAAATTGTGTGCGAGATTGGTAAAAGAGCATTTTTATAAAGACCCTTCTTGAGCGGACCGTGTAATGTCTACTCTCGTTTTAACTTTGTTTGTCTACGTGAGTACGTGTTATCTATACCGTTTACTTTCGCGTAACAATGACATTAATGATTCTGTTTAGGTTAGTATGTTTACTAATTGCTTTACTTCATTCATAGGACAGGTATTCAAATGTGCCATTAATTAAATCTTAGTGCTTTGATGGAGTTAATGCTTACTTGATTGTTATGTACCTAATTGTATTGTAATTATACACAACATAATTTATTATATTGCGAATATTGTGATGTTTATAATTAATTGTAACAGATTGGATTCATAGTGCTTTACAGTTTACAGGTAAAATGATAATTTAAGTATGTTAATTGGAAATATGGAAACCATTGTAAAAAATGCGCTGAATAATATTTTAAATCCTATTTAGTTTACTACAAAAATATTTATTTATGATAAATCTTATTTATCATTCTAAATAAAAAAAGACAATGTCGGAATAAGTAAAACCACTCTAAGCTAAGGTTAGTTTCACAACGAAATGTCAGTATTGAAAAGTAATACAAAAAATTAAGTAATACCACCCTACCACTTTATTAACTTTTAGAGCCAAACAAATCAAAGGCCTGTCAAAAAATTATATTCTTTTACTGAAACAAATTTGATGATACCCTTTGATAAAGTCTTACGTAGTGAAATAATTCTTGTATTGTTTATTTATTGTTGTTCTTGTATTGTTTATTGTTATTTCACAATAAATGTGAAATCTTTCATTTTATATCTCTATTCTAAACATTTATACCTATCCTTAAGCCAAAAGAATAAGGAAAAATAACATATCTTGGTCTTAGAGGAGAATTTGTGCCAGCCAGCCAACACCTGAAACGTCCAAGTCAAAACTAGAGTAAGCATTCTTACAGATTTTTATATTTTGTTATTTTGATACAAGTATTGTCAGGAGCGAAAACTTCAATGAAAGCATAAATATGTCATCTAGCAATAGATTTCATCGCTTAGAACTAAGTCCAAGCCGAGCTAATAACGTCTACTTTATCAATTACTCAATATCAAAGCGTTCACTACGGAGTACGGGTGTTTCATCAGTATAAATCAATCCCATCCTCGCATGTTATCTTAAACATTAGATTAGAAACATATGTGACAAGGATAGCTAGCTTGAAACATGTGTTAGAAAGGGAAGGCATATAACAGTGGTTCTCAAGCTCAACATGTCGCATGTTAATAGTACTTAATAGCGGTATTTGTCTATTTGTATAGCAAGCAAGTGGACAATGGAGATGTTATCACCAATGGCTGCACTGTTATCTATTCTGTGGTTGTGGCACGACTAGTTTGTGACACCAGCAGTGCTTCTTAATATTCGATAAGACGATAAAGGAGAGACACTGCACATAGACTCTGACCATTGATCAAGTGTACATCAAACTCATTACTTACATAATATAATATTGCATCAACTGGATTGAAAAGTTACACTTAGTGTCCTTAATTCACCCTGGCGATTTGTTCCAGATGACATAAGCCTCAAAGCCCCAAAAAATACAGTCGTGTGATATTGTTGTATTGATTTAGATCTCAATATATATGTCAATTATTGTATGTATGTATGTTATAGTATGCTTGAACATTATTATTATGTTCTGTATACTTATTATATGTAGTTATTGAAGAGACAGTTTCGTTCGAGATAAGATTGCTATCATTCAGTTTGTTATTCGTCACCAGAAATGCAGAACTGATTTTTTTTATTTTTTAGTAATAATATCTACATTATTATATTGTAATTTGTAACTAACAACAGGACAGAATAGCAGCAGCGAAAGGTTAGGTAATAAACTATCGTAATAAAATAAGCATTATGCCTGTCACATTTGCATTGCTCGAACATACGACGAAGTTATTACTTAGCACTTCATATAAGATAAGGTTAGCATAAACGTTAGGTAAATAACTACATACTTTGTAAGAAAACAGAACATTGCAATGTTTACAGCACTGGAAAGGAATAAAATCAATAAAACAACATCGACATGCGATTCAAAGATAAAACACACAAAATGTACAATATACACAGAGGGAAGCGCTCGGCATAAGCAATCCGTTCACCGCACACATTTCTAGTAAATACGTCTGTAAATCAAACAGTTTAATCGAAAAAGTAGCTACTTGTGCGAAATTAACGGCAATATAAATTAAGCACAACAATAACACTATGAAATGTGTTTATTATACGCAGAGATGCGGTTATGCTAATGTAACAACACACATATACGGTAATGGCACCGCAATTAGGTACTTGTGAAGTGTTATTATCATCGCTCTTGACAAGCTCGTGACGGCAAAAAATATATCTCTCGTCTCAATAGGATGATTGACATTTTTGTTGCCTCAGACGGAAACCTGTTTGCGTTGGAGCTCTTCAATTGTGTACGACACACAATACACTGATCGCTATTCGCTGAACAGGCACCAGCTGCCACGATCGATGTAACACCAACACTAAACATCGTTTTCAATCCGTTTAGTAATGTTTCTTCACGGAATCGATTTTCGAACAAACATGATGTCATGCAAATCAAATATGACCGTAGCTTAATAGCTACAGAGGCACAAATAGACACTAATACGCCTGTAACTGGAGCAATGCTTCCCGAGGGATCTTAGAGGCTGTGTAAGTATCATTAAGCCGTCTGTAATACACCAACTAAGTATTTGCATGAAAACGACAAGGTATTTGCATATGCAAATTGCGTTCTGTCTTTATTTGGGCCGCGGACGTTCACTCGGCGTCCTTATGTAAATTCAAGACCAACGCGATTAATAGCCGAAGCTTATTATAGTAATCCTTTTATGAACTGTGTCTAGAAAGTATTCTATTATATCTCCAGTTAAACTTTTGCAATCAGAACACAACAAACAAAATAAGAGAGCATGAATAAAGCGTTAATAAAGCAAAAAAAACCGTGAACTATTACGGTCTACAATAATAAACCATTATAATACAACGGAATCAGCTTTGAGTAATAGCTGCGGAACACCAGAACGAACTGAAGACAAGAGCCGAGTGAACAATAACGACGGAGCCGCTCATTTCTGTAGTCTCAAACGAAAACAATAAAACAAAGAAAGCGCAAAAACAGCGCGGAGCACGCAAGCGAGCTCTCGAAAAATAGCAGCAAGCTCACACGCGACGCGGTGCCGGCCGAGGCCGACGACGATGCCAGTCCATCACCACACATGCACAAACACTAGCGGGCACCCGCACACCAGCTCGCAACACCGAATACCGGCTTACCCTCCGCACTTGTGAAGGCATTCGTGCGTGAACCCAAACCCACCCGGGTACGACGTGCCCATATCGACGGATACGTACTTATTACCGCTACGTGTATGCATCGCGGTATCCATTACGTGGCGGAAAAAGTGCGCTCTGACAACGTCTTTAATTGATTAACCATTTGAGAGCCTGTCCACGAAGTGTCAGCCGGACGGCGACGGACGAGCATCAACCAACCCCTCATTCGGAAAGGCTCGTTGATCGCTTTAAAATCTTAATAAATGCGTGTCATTTCACTTCCAGTTACAATAAACGATGCGAGACGAGCGGTTTCAAATTACGTACTCTCCACTCGGAACGGCTGTTATTTTTATAATGGACTCTAATAACACGTCCATTGAATACGTTGCACGTTTTTTTTTATTATTCAATCGTAACAATTTCGAAGTCAAATTTTAATGCACGCTTTACGACTTCCCTTGGCACGATTTCAATTAAGTGTTTTATTGGAGAGCTAAAAACGCCAAAGCATAATAAGTTGTGTAGATTAGCGGGAATAAATAAGGTTGTATGAGCAGTAAACGTGATGGGGGATAATAAAGCGGACGAATTGTGTCATATTGTAATAAAAATGGTGGAAAGAATAATTTATAACAATGGAATAGTGTGCGGAGATGTCACGATTCGCGGCGGTCGCGTCTGCTCCGTCCTGCATCAATAAATAATTCATGGAGCAGCGCGCCATTGAGAAAGTGCTCTGTGAACGCCATACTAATTTAGACGTTGTATTACTAATACATTTCCTTGTGATCCTCAATATGCGCACAAAGGCAGCGAACTGGCACGCTTGTTGCACACTCGTATTTACATTGCCTTGGTAATAAAATACACAACAGCACCAGCAGCATGAACAAAAAGCGATATGACATAAAAGATGAAAGAACGTTACGAATAGCTTTGGCTTTTGTAAGATCGATTAGCGTCTATTAGTGGCCAAAGCAAATAACGCAGACTTTTTTTTCGAACTGTTTCATAAAACATAGTCTCGGATAAAAAAATATAAAAATGGATGTAAAATCCCTGTACGATTTCTAATATTGTAGGCTTAATAAAGAAAATGAACAGATCAAAAAACTAAGTTTAAAAGCTAATAAAGGAAGTTAATATAAAGCCATCAAAAAAGTAACGCAAAAACTGTACCTACACATATTTTGATATGGAATAAACAGTGATATTTTGATGTAACAACAGTGATACCCTTGGGGACGGGGACCGACAGGATTAATTCGTGTAATTTCAACTCCGATGTACCAGGAGAATACGAAACTGAGGAGGCAGTCAGTTACACCGAAACAGCAGACGGGCGATGGGCGAACGCGAGAAATTAGGAAGGGACAATAATGACGTTAATTTCATTGGGAACTTGACGACTGTACTGGACTAATGAATACTGAATACAGATCCGATATATTATCATGAATACCATTGATGAATACTCGTTTTCACATATTCTTTTTTATTTCGCGCCTTACAATTTTTGTATAATAAAACAATATGTTATTGTTAGGCGTTATTATTATTAGTATTATATATCATACTGCTCAAATAAAATAAAGATGGCTATTCAAAATAGAAAAATATTGGCTAATGAAAATAGGTCTGATGAGATGCTGTTACTGAGCTTGTATGGTCTGATCCGAGTCATAAAATCCTGAATTCAAACAATAATGAGAACAAGTTACTTCAAGAGCAAATTTAATTAAAGTTCACAGAGCTCCGTTCCGCGCCAACTTTATGAGCTGTCGTCAACCGATTACTGAATGAAACGATATTTTCATCGGCACATGTATAAATTCATTTCGCTCTTGTTAGACTCAAGTTCGTAAATGTTCTGAAAGTTGGAGCTCGATTGGATGAGATTTTAGCGATCGGTGCGTGTGGATCGCTCGTCGGGAGAAGCCTCGAGGGTGGCAAAGGGAGAGGGTGCTTCAGCCGCCTAGTGGAGTGAGGGAGAGGTGGATATTTCATCGACTTCGACTATAAGATGGCAGACGTTTGCGGTTGATAGTTTATAGTTATTGCCAGCGAGCGCGCCGCGTCCCGAGCCGCTTTATCACATTGTTAGCGTTGTTATCCGACTTCTGCGGATTAACTGGATCTTTACCCTGACGGCCCGCAGAACCCTCCATAATAGCTCTTAACTCTTAACACATATAACAGTATTCATTACTTTTCTACAATCAATCTTAATATCGGCTCGGCGGCACCAATTTGTTGTAATTCTTTCGGAAAGCGATAAACCGCAAAACCTTATGGCATTTTAATTAAAAACAACGGCGTGCTCGGAATTTATTCCCCCATCTAGCGACTTCAAAGGGCGGAGGTGTCACGTGTGAATATAAATCTCGCCGGAATAAAAGCCGGTCGGAATCTGTATAAATGTTGCAATTCGTGCGAGCCGGTGATCGATTGCTTCACTATCGTCGCACTATTTCAACTACAAGACGTCTCATTTATTCCTGTCATATTCGAACCGTTTCATTTCATTCGAGGTATTCGCAAAGATAAAATATATTACGATGGTTGTGTTTTATAAACGGATCATGAATCGTGACGTGAAGTATAATTATATATCGCACGAATATAGACTGTTTATTATTGAGAGCATTGAATGAGAGCATATCAAAAATAAATTGATATTGTTAAAAAGCTCCTTCAAAGACTTTCCGGTAATAGTTGGCAGATGCAAAAGGATACTAGGGGAGCATAAAGCCTAGGAGATACACGAGGCGTCGGCCCTTCCGCCATAAATTCAACGTAGCAAAGAAAGCGTTAACTCTGATTTACAGACATTTGCGTCGGCCGTGACGGGACTGAGAATGGCGGCAACACGAGCGCACTCACCAGCCAATGTTACTTCAAGTTCACACTTTAATGGGAAGGAAAATTCCGTGAGAACATCGTAAAATGTTTTTTGTATTATATCACCTGATAAAATTATTAATCCGGTCACTAGATGACACTGGCGTATACAAAGATGGAAAGAAATACAACGCTAAGTCCGATTTGGTGAGAAATTCACGTCGGGAAGTCCGAGATAGCAATCACAAAGCAATCACAAAAGCCCAGGAATCTGTCGCACGGACAAAGGTATCGTTAGTATGCTAGCATGTGACCGCTCGTCCACAACAGAGAGATTATCTTGAAAACAAATGATAGTCTGTAATGTCCAAAGGGGACTAGGCAATAGTGATATCATCAACATCTAAACTTTTTTTAAAATTTGTTCATTTTTATAACATATAATTTCCTGGTAGCAAATCACGAAGGTATTAATTAAACCATCCTTATTATGAGTGATGCTAACCGGAACAGACATCCTTTGCTTAGGTTAAAACTCATCACTATGTCGTGTGTGGCTCACACTATACATTGTGAGCCACACACGACATGAAGTATGTATTCGCCCAGTTTATACCCTCATGGAATTTGCCTCCTGTAGCTTGCCTACTTACCTGTCTTTATGTAAATTTTTAACTAATGGAATAATTTGGAACTACCCATTAAACAAATTTTCAAATCCTTAGTAACTATGTCATTAATAACATAGTTATTAAGGATTTGAGAAGTTATTTAGATGATGTCATCACATCACATTGTTTGTGTTGTACATTTAATTAGTTCATTTCATAATTTACGATGATTAAAATACGTACATATTTCTAGTCTCCACACTCAAAGATAAAGGTTTAAATACTAAAAGGACCCCAATTGACATCCACGCAAATTCGCTTTCAAACTAAATCCAATTAAAACTTTATTAATTTAGCAAAGAATCGTTGAACAAACTTGAATTCGTTGAAACGGTTACTTTGTGAAGTAAGACTAATACAATTTATGCAAAGATAAAAGTTTGTACGACGGATTACGAAAAATAATTGAAATAAAAGATGTAACTGTAAAATAATGGTCAAGTCAAAGAAAATTTTGTGAGCCTGAGTAGTACTATTATATATTCTGTGGCCTGAGTTGGAGCTGGAGTTACGGTGTTTAAATGAGCAAGTGAGTTAGTACTTTCGTACAAATAATTCATGGCCTATGGATGACATTAAAAGGAATAAGATAAGGAGCGACCTCGCTTAGTCAAAACTTGACCCTGGTGAGCATTGCGAGTTATAACTAATTAATGCGGTAGAAAAACCTCTCTACTTTTTAGACGTTATTGTCTTATCTACCTATTTTTATTTAGATCTATTCAATTGCCTTTATGATCGTACATCGTACGTAACATGTACATGTTACTGTGAGAGATCGTACGTAACATGTACATGTCACTGTGAGAGATCGTACGTAACATGTACATGTTACTGTGAGAGATCGTACGATCTCTCAGGTATTATTAATACACGGTATACTATGAATGAATACTGTGTATAAATATCATATTAACTTGTACTTACCTACTAGCTCGAAAAAAAGAAGATTAAAGAGGTGATATTAACGTACGTAGAACCAAATATAGAACGTGTAATTTGTTACCACAGCTGTTATTAGTAGGGTTGTGTAATTAGAACACATTTTGTATGGCCAGGGCGTGGCATAGCATATCGCGTGTGGACTCATTAAATTATTAAAGCATACCGCACTTAATCTAATAGCCGCTTTAAAATGTCCGTTTTTTTGGCGGGAAAACGAAAAGATCGCGTCGCCGCATTGCATTATTTTCCAAAACTTGTGTTATTTTCAGTGTTAGTGCATAAAATTGGTGGCATTTTATTCGTTAAGTGCTGGATTACAGGCATGAGTGTGGGAAAGTGGTATAATGATGGTGAAACGTTTCTTATCGTGTTGTTGCCAAAACTACATAGAACCTTCTGGTAAAGTTGCCTCCGCTTTACTAGGAGTATGACTTGACTAGATTTATGAACTAGAACTATGACTTAACTTGATGACTTGGACTGTGACTTGACTTGACACATTATATGATATTAATTAACTTGAGATATTATCAATTACTTGACACTGGCTAAATACACAAAAGTGTGGAGCCAATATCACACAAAAAAGCTAGTGAATTAAAAGTACGTTTCAGTGCTAGTTACTGGCACAGAGTGAACACTCGCAGAAGCTGTTCAAGTAAAAACTAAAAGAATTTAGCCACTAAATTGATTAGTTCGTCCAGCCTCTGTGGTGGTTGGGCCGGTTCGCTTATACCCCGGAAGCGGTGGGTTCAATTCCCGTGACAGGATAAGTAAGTATTTCTGCACACGCAAAAACAGCTCAAACACTTAATCTGTGTCTGGGTGTTGTGAGACGATGGTCCTTGTAGTTCCTGGGTCCCTAGATACAGAGAATCCTTAATAGGGTCAGGATCTATTTGTGTTTATTTGGATGTGATCGCTGGCCGTTAATATTATTAGTGATAATATTTCTATTTCAATTTTAAACTGACCTCGCGTGCTACCTTTACACTATTACAATATTAAACATAAACTATTAATGCCGTACGTAATAATCTATTTAAACAACCACAAAAGCAAAGTTTTTGTAGCTTTAAAAATAAAACTGCCTGTTGTTCAATACTTTCAGCCTGTAAGCCTGTTCCCGTCATAATTTATATGTTATTCTTGCTGTAGATAATGTTTTCCTAACAGGATAAATATGTGAAGAAGGTTAAGTTTAGCCGGTAGACTAAATCCCATCTGCACTAAAGTTTGACAGCTCCTAAGTTTGCAGTTATCTCTCTAGCCTCTGGTTTCTCGTTTGTCAAACTCGTGTTAACACACCAAATACTGTACGCTCATTGGTTGAAGACAGCCGATGATGCAAAGTAGTCACGAATTTAACAAACGTTCGAGAAGCCGGGGGAATGTAAACCTAAGCTCAAACGGGCATATAACACGGCGAGACTCAGTCGTCAAACTGTGCTCAAGTCGAGATTTCATTCATTAAATAATCAATGTAATTTCTACTAGCACCGATTCACGGCTGAACGTAGTTCTGTAACACGAGTCTTACGTAAACCCCATCAGCCTTATAAATAAACGAGTATTAGTCTCGGGTTAGTTACTTCAGCTTTTGTCCTTTTTTTGCTACTGCAATATTTAGCTGGATCGAAAGAGACAAAAGATGGTGTAACTAATCTAAAGCTAGTTCGTGTTTATTAATAAGGCTCTGCATATGTCTAACGACTAAAGTTTACCTTCTGTGTATATATTTTATCTTGTTAGACTCTGGTTTACTACATTAACTAAAGTTTAGATAGCTCCGAAGTACGCTTCGCAGTTCGCATATTACGGTATTAAAAATTTAAAAGCGGTACCTATTATATAAACGGTTATTCTATCCGAGAACATTGTAGTTTTAGTTCGGGTCGTAAACATAAAACTTGCTACTCGCGCCTCGAAATGCAACATTGAACTGTAGACTATCAAAAACCTGTGTTTTAAATTGCACATAAAATCTTATTTTACATGCTTGCGAACTGGTGAAATGACTCGCGGGTTTTTTTAACACTGTAAAAATTAAGGACTGCACAACCGTTATTACGCGGCACTTGCGACATCGATAGTAACATAGTAATTATCTAAACAGCATTGTTTCATTCTAATTTCACATAATATAGTAATCATCACAGCAAAGTAGAGGTAAAAGAAACAATTTAATCTTATGAAAAACATAAATGAATGTAATGGACAAGTTCAGAGCGCTGCAAAATAACCAAAAGTAAGCGGATTCTACAGAATTATCCCTATTTACATGAGGATTCGCCAAAAATAATTATTGAGCTCTCAAAGGGTCTCAACCCTTGCCAAGTTCTATAGAAAAACAGGCTTTTTATCATAGTTTCGAATTTGGATTACATTAATTCTTTTTTTTATCGCTGCTTTACCAACCACCACAGTGTTAACCATAGACTCCTGGGTTTTCTTTTTTTGCATATTACTTTTTTGTTTATTGTATTATTTTTTTAACAAAATCGATACAGGAGGTATGATTTCATCAATTCTAAGTGAAGCCTATATATAGCTATAGGGTATATATAGCTATATAGTATAGCTATACATACTATATATACTATATAGCTATATATACTTTAGCCTGAGGGTCATCAGAATAATAGTAAAACTTTATTCTCAGGTTAACGACAACTCATTAACCGAATAATAAATGTAAAGGATACTTAAATGACTATAAACTACTACAATATTATCTGTAATAGGCTTAACAATATTTATAATCATTTTATTAACGATATGGCCACTACCATTGGCCAAATAAACATAAAATTAAGCTCAAAGTGTAGAAAATTTATGATCCGAAAAGATTTATACTTCTACGTAGCCGTGTTTAAAATCTAATTTAAATATCTAAACTTGAAGATTGTAAATACAAGATATGAATTGGAATATTAAAGTGGTTCACGAAGATAATTTTTTGAAGGTGAGATGAATATTAAAACCCTTAAGCCGCCCGCTTTTAGGTTAGCTCACAGACCTAGAATATTTACGCTACTCTCACAAGAATCACGAAGCGTGAGAGCGAGAAGTCCTAATCACACACCACACAAGTGGAAAAGAGATGGTGAGATAATGCATTAATATGACATTTTAGGGTGTTAAGAGACAAATAAGCGCATGTTTTTTTGGCGGGAACGCGAAAAAGATTGCGTCACCGCATTGTATTATTTTCCAAAACTTGTGTTATTTTCAGTGTTAGTGCATAAAATTGGTGGCATTCTATTCGTTAAGTGCTGGATTACAGGCGCGAGTGTGGGAAAATGGTATAATGATGGTGAAACGTTTCTTTTCGTGTTGTTTCCAAAACTCCTTAGAAGCTTAAAGTTGCTACCACTTTACTAGGAGTATGACTTTGACTGGACTATGACTTGACTATGACTTAACTGGATGACTTCGACTGTGACTTGACACATATTTGCGTGAAATATCATTAACTCGATATATGATGAATTACTTGACACTGGCTAAATACACAAAAGTGAGGAGCCATACCACAGTCTGTTCCTAGAATTATCCCATTCATTACGTCTGGATATTATTTGTGGAGCTTTTATGTTTTATACAGTGAGTGAATGTGACGTTACAAATAATAGTAACCGGAATAAATACAAATTGAACAGCAAATTTACCATAAATTTCATTGCATTTTAAATGATCATATTTTGTAAATCTTTGTGTATTATTTGGCTGGGAAATCTTTATATTGTACATTGGAAATGCTCCTAGATAATATACCGGAATGTTTCAGTGTTTCTGTCTTTTATTATTCAGCAACTAGTTGTGTGTAAAATACTTTTTATCCGCGGTTTTACCCGCGGATAAAAGTATTTTAATTATTTGCTCATCCCACGGGAAAATTTAACTTTTCCGGGATTAAATGTAGCCTATATGTTAATCCAGTGTATAAGCTATCTTAGTACCGAATTTCATCCAAATCCATTCAGCCGTTTGAGCGTGAAGGAGTAACAAACATACACACAAACACACATACAAACTTTCGCCTTTATAATATTAGTGTGATTTTACTAAGAAACTTCAAGGACTTCAATAAATAAAATTCCAGTTGTTTTATTTAAAAAACTATAGAGGCATATAGGTATGTTCAATATTTAGGTACATCTTAAACCTGAATAATGCTGCTGGATTAATGTTAGTACATTTTATATGTCAGTTAATTTTAGCGATTGATATAAATTGTGCCTAGTTTTTTAAAATTGCAGAAACAATTTTCATTTGCTGAGCGTTCGCTATTTGGACAGATTAATACATAATTCCAAGGAATAGATCAGATGGATTTTATCTGCTCGAATTAAACTATTTGCTATATGTAACAATTTCAATCGTGCCATTATCGGCTTAATCGCCTTTAAGGTATTTCTCTACCACTGACAGAAGTGTATTATATAACCGTGTATTTAATTTGTAGTGTAATATTATGTTCAAAATTGATATTGTAAACAAAAACGAATGAAAACTTTATGATTCATTGCATTGCAACCATCGATTAAATAACTAAAGCAAAGATCGAAACGACCGCGTACCGTGGTGGTCGTTTCGAAACTTCTTAGTAAATTCTAATTTAGGAATTTTACGTTCTTCGGTTCTACGAAAGGCGTAGCAGTTGTACTGAAATAAAACGCCGGGTGTTCCGTTAGAGTAACCGGCAGTGACGGCACCATTGCGATCGCCCAGGAAATAGCTACTGTCAACTAACGACATAACTACGCACTGCGGGTATTAACACCTCATTTATACCTTATAGGTTCACCATGTAACCGTGTTCTTCCATCTATGGAAAAAACACACATTCCTGGATCCCTGCACTTATTTTCAAGGAGAAATAGGCACAGTTGAGGATTGTTGAGCCGTATGGAACAAAGCCATCGGAACGATGAATGACTCTTCTTGAAATTCTTGAATGAGCGCACAGCCGCAAACTCTGTTTTTATGTTAAGGTATGACGTGACGAGCTAACCGTTCGCCTGATGTTAAGCGGCACGGCTGCACATATCAGTTGAGTTTTGTGTGACACTGCACTGCGCACGTTATCCTGACATCAACACAATCTAGTAACAAGATCACTAGACTGTGAGATCAGATCATAGTCTCATTTGCCCAGCAATTTCACTAGCTACAGTGCCCGTGAAAACCGGAACACAGTATGCTTGCTCACTACTGCTTGGCGGCAGCAGAATTGGCAAAGCGGTGGTACCTACCTAGACGAACTTTTCAGAAAAGTACTGCCACTTAGTAAGTTCATGTTTACTATTCATATCATAATTTTTAAACATACAAAATTCAAAGTCCTGACTGACCGCTGGTCCTAGAGACTTGAAATTGGAGAGTGTGTTCTTTGTAAAGTGTAGGTACTAAGGGTTTTTCGCAATTCCTTCCCAAAGAGGGTGAAACGTGTGGTTGAATTATCGATAAAAAAATGTTCTTCGTTTACTATAGGCCACGCGGGCGAAGCCACGGTCAGAAGCTAGTGTAATATATAATGTATCACTCTAATCTGGCACGTTAATGCGAATAACAAATAACAACTTCATCGCTGAATATATTATTTTAAATTGGAGCAATAAATATCTGCAGCCATTAGAGGCGGAATACATCGTCGCGCCGACTGATCACTTTATGTCCTCCATTCAATAAACCTTCGACCATAAACCCTGACTCTCAAGACGTGACTTTATCTCAGAAATGAATCAATCTATTATCAAGAGTCGCGGTTCATCGTCTTTTTTATTCCATCACTAGGCTCTACATTTGGTTGTGTTTCTATCGTCATTGTCTACAAACTCAGCGATATTCTTAGGACTCTAGTACGATACAATTTTCAATTGCAATAACTAAGACGGTCACACTTTTGTTTCAATTATTTTTCATTTTATTATTATTAAGAGAGTAAAATAGTAGAAGGATCGAACATGCATCTATCTAAATATATATAACTCAAAGGTGACTCACTGATTGACTGACTAATATAGTGATCTATCAACGCACAGCCCAAACCACTGGACGGATCGGGCTGAAATTTGGTATGCAGGTAGATGTTATGACGTAGCCATCCGCTAAGAAAGGATTTTTCGAAATTCCACCCTTAAGAGGGTTAAATGGGTGGTTGAATTATTTTCCCATAGGTCACGCCGCGGGCGAAGCTGCGGGCAGAAGCTCGTGTATATATAAGTATGTTTCATAGTATACTCATAATAGTTTAGGTTTGAAGACGATATATTTTCAGAAATGGAAAGTTAAATTCGCGGTCCGGAGGCAGTATCTATATGGTTCCTAAAGATAGACAAGACAAAATAGCCCACCCATACTGATTTGTTCAAAATCAAAATAATAATAATAATAATAACGCCCAACGATCACATCTTGTACCCTAACTAGGATTCCCTGTGTCTAGGGACCGAAGAACTACGAGGACCACGGTTTCACAACACCCATACTCAGAACAAGTATTTGCGGCTTTTTTTCTTTGCACAAATACTTGTCCTGCCACGGGAATCGAACCCGCCGCCTCCGGGTTATGAGCCGACCTGCTCAACCACAACACCACAGAGGCTGTCAAATGGAGTACCTAGACGTTAAGTACAGACGTGGAGTTTTGGCGGGAAAACGAAAAAGATCGCGTCGCCGCATTGTATTATTTACAAAAATTTGTGTTATTTTCAGTGTTAGTGTATAAAATTGGTGGCATTTTATTCGTTAAGTGCTGGATTACAGGCATGAGTGTGGGGAAGTGGTATAATGATGGTGAAACGTTTCTTTTCGTGTTGTTTCCAAAACTCCATAGAAGCTTCTGGTAAAGTTGCCACCACTTTACTAGGAGTATGACTTGACTATGACTTAACTTGATGACTTGGACTGTGACTTGACTTGACACATTATACAATAATAATTAACATGAAAAATCATCAATTACTTGACACTGGCTAAATACACAAAAGTGTGGAGCCAAAACAATACAAAAAAAGTACATACGTAATGTCACTTGGGCAGAGCCGCAATAAATACCAATTCGCCTCACTCAATCGTTATTGTTATGACTGTGAACGTTAATGCTCTCCGTAAAGCCTAATGTCGACATATAATGAGACTCTTCGTATGAATAGAGGTTGATGTTAGTCATTTAAGCGTTTAACCCCACCTATTAACAGTATGGGGTCTTAAACTTATAGAGCGAACGTTCATTCCACATTAAGCCGGTTTACATTCACATTTTTAACCTAACCTACAAAGTTTATTTTCAAACAACCCACATTACGCCGTGTAAAATATCTACGAACATTCTGACTCGGCGATGTCAATATGTTTACTACACGACTGGATATATATTATCTATTTATATAGCGATATTGGCGTTGTTTTCATCACGTTTTATGACAGTGGTGTTCTTGTTTTAATTACACAAGCATAATTTATCACTTATGGACAATAAGTCTAGTCTGATTAATAGCAAATCAAAGCCCAAAGCCATGTCACATTACAAGCACAATAAATATTTCACATTAGTTCTTTTAACCTGTTGTTGGATTTACTTACTAGGTTACTAGGTGGTAGTACTTTTCTGCAAAGTTAGGCAGGTACCGCCGCTTTGCCAGTTATTCTGCCGCCAAGCAGTAGTGTGCAAGCACTACTTTGTTCCGGTTTGAAGGGCACTGTAGCTAGTGGAATTATTGGGCAATTGAGACTTTATGATCTGATCTCACAGTCCAGTAATCTTATTACCAGACTGTGCTGATGTTTCAGGATGATGTGCGCGGTGCAGTGTCACACGAATCTATATATTTTGGAGATCCGAGTGACACTGTTGTGTTATGGGCGGCCGTGTCAGTTAACATCAGGTGAACGACTAGCTCGTCACATCCTATACTAACATAAAAAATCTGGCATCGATCGAGTTGTATTTTATCACTATGTCCATACTGGTATATTTTCTAGAATTAGGTTGGTGTCATTTGGCGCATCGTCCGCGACAACACCATGGCCAGTAAAGTTCACACGCACCGGCAAATCGGCAAATAACAAGACGGCAACGTTTTTACACCGCTCGTAAATTACGATAAATTCACTGCTGTAACCGTTAGCGATGCGTGTAAATTTACTTTGCGATAACATAAGTACCAAAGCAAATAAGCATGACGCTCCTATAAAACTTTTAGACGTGCACTAACATCAAAACAAAATACAATATGTATAAATATACTAGTCAATAAATATCAAATTTTAGCTAGTCGATGGTGAATTGGTGGATAGGAGATACAGTGTCGAGTCTATATATACTCGACACTGTAATATGTAGCATTCTCCAAAGCTAAACTAACTCTTCTTATAAAGAAATAATTAAAAATGGATATGTTGAATTAAAACTTCTTTACGCACGCTTAACTTGGGAAGTAAGGTCCGTATTACAGAACGATGCTCAGTCATCAATCGGTGCTCAAGCAGAGATTTCATTCACTAATTGATCACTTTATGAATGAAATCTCTGCTTGAGCACCGATCGATGACTGAGCATCCTTCTGTAATACAGACCTAAGATGGCGAGGCGAACGGAAGTTGAAAGTTATTGGTTAACGTATATCTCCATTGTCAACATAACAAAGTTAAATTTTTTTTATTATTATGTTGGTATGTCCAGTGTAATGATAATTCAACATTGTCATGATGGCGATATTAACATTAAACAAAGCAAAAACAAAGTTATACCGGCCGATAGATGGAGCTAAACTAAAGAAGTTTTACTTCAGTCTCATGGTCTAAAGCACACTCGTTTTTTTAAATTCGTTTAGCTTTAGAGCATGCAATATAGCATTCACACATATACATCGATCAACATCATTAAATAAAACGTTCTATAAATAATTCAAGCATAATGTACGTATCTTCATTCGAAACATGTCTGCGCATTTCATACAACGCCATCTAGCTCCAAACTATGCAAAGATTGTACTATGGGAACCAGATAGCTGATATAAATACTTATATAGTTTTTATTTGTATATACAGACATAGAATACACCCAGAATATAACACCCAGAAACCAAACACCAATGTTCATCACACAAATGTTTGTCCTGAGTCGGAATCGAACCGACGGAATCGAACGGTTGTTAAGAACCGCAGAACTACCAACTGAGTTAACAGTCCATAATCATAATCATAATCAATTTATTCATAAAATGTCAATTTACAAGTCAAAATAATTCTTACAATTTAAAACAGCCTACATTGTCATCAAGTGCATTTAAATCATAGAGACCTATGTAAATAGGGTGAATACTGTGATTTAAATAAGAAATTTTTTACATCGTTCGTAGGTATACGAAAATAATAAATTGATAAATTTTGACGTTATGATATAATCAAACTTTGTTGATTTTGGTGCTATCAACGACATTAAAAAGCGAGTCTACGCGGGAATAAAATGACCATGGAGCATCGTTTGTCCGAACATAAAGCCGAACGTAATAAAGTTCACACATGTCGTTCAGGGACCGCAAAGAGAATAAAACCCTCACCTGTTCAGCCAATTTCTTACCTGCAAAAGATAAAAGAATACAGTTAGTGCACGTTGGAAACTCGCCAGCAGCGTGGTGTTTTTAATGCGTCATTTAGCATACTTCAGATAAGGTTATCTGTTGATGCATGGGTGATCTTTCAACAAATAATTTCTGAATTTCTGACCGTTTTCAGATAGAAACTGGTAACACTAGATAATTAAAAACTCTGAAGATAATTTCAGACTTGTCAATGATAGCAAATTCCAAAACAAAGATAAACTCATTCATTCTACTAGGTGGTAAGACTTTGTTGCAAAGTTCGTCTAGGTAGGTACCACCGCTTTGCCAGTTATTCTGACGCCAAGCAGTAGTGCGCAAGCACTGCTGTGTTCCGGTTTGAAGGGCACTGTAGCTAGTGAAATTACTGGGCAAATGAGACTTTATGATCTGATCTCACAGTTTAGTAATCTTATTACTAGATTGTGCTGATGTCTCTGGATGACGTGCGCAGTGCAGTGTCACGCGAAACTCTATACTTTAGAGTTCCGAGTGACACTGCAACTGATATGGGCAGCCGTATCGTTTAACATCAGGCGAACGGCTAGCTCGTCACGTCATTCCTTAACATAAAAAAAAAATCTCAATTTCCGACCGTTTTCAGATAACAATAATTGGAAACAATAGATAATTAAAAACTCTGGAAATGATTTCAGACTTGTCAGTGATAGCAAATTCCAAAACAAAGATAAACTCATTCATTCTTATCTATTAAGAGCTAGCAAGTGTTTCAATGACTTGACTATGAGACATAATATAGACCTTTTTAATACTACTGCTAATCAGCTAAAGAAGCTATGGACAATGCATTTTTTTAATAATTAGGGATCTAAGTGGTTACTCTGTGTAGGAGTTGTATTTTTTACGCGTGCGTGCGTCTTTCTATATATAATTACTAGTTACGCCTCGCGATAAAAATTATCCTATGTGTTAATCCAGGTTATTATAAACTATCTTTGTTCCAAATGTCATCCAAATCCATTCAGTAGTTTTTGGGTGAAAGAGTAACAAACATACATCCATACTCACAAACTTTCGCATTTATAATAATTAGTAGGATTCTTTTTTTACATATCTATGGAAACTTGTAATAGGCCTTCTTTATATCTTTACTTTTCTATACGTGTATATACCTATCAGTAAGTTTTTTAAAATCTTAAAATTAAAAAATAAATAAAAATATAACCAAATTGAATTATAAAAACAGTATTTTACATAACAGAGTTGCGTAGGTGTAGAGATACGTTTTGATAAGTACGAGTATCGCAGTTTAGATGCTAATTTTAATGTACATTATTCAAAAACGGCTAATAAAATGTGAGATGTTAATCTGGCTTTTAAGGCCACTGGAAAAGTAATTAAAAGCGAAAACTTAAAGAAGAGCTTGATTTCATAAGTAGTTTGCAATTTTGCAGGAAATTGCTGCCATTGCTGGAAATAAAAGGGAGAAACGCCATTTGAAACTGGGACCCAATTCTTGCTAATTTAACTCTTTAGAAGTCTTTATCCTGCAAATCGCGTTTAGACTACGAATAACAAGGACGGAAGATAGTCCAATGGACGAGAATACGTACCGCCCCAGAAACGAAGTGAGCAGCTAGTGCAAAGCCTTTTCAGGAATATAGTCAATTTAAAAAAATGTAGAATGAAAGAAAAAAAAACATTTATTCAAGACATCACAGAAAAATACATTTCTACAAGTAGGTATTCATACAAGACCAATCACAAAACATAAATGAAAGGCACTAACAATATAATGTTGAGTGACGTCACGTTATAGGTCCCAACTCAGCCTGCCATTAATCTCGTAGGACATCAATAACTGATTTTCAGTCGGTACCCACATTTTAATATTTTATTACTTTTTAATAACGTTCATTTCGTTAAAAAAGCGTTAATACGGCCTTTAAGGACACTATGGAACTGATTATATATGATACAATATGAGTGTAAAAAGGCACAAATGTATAGTCTAGTCTAGATAATTAATTATAAAAAAACTTGAACAAAAGCAGTGTCACAGAATAAGTACGCACTAAATGTATCTATATTGACGTCTAAGAGTCAGACTATGCGAAATTAATGGTATTTATCTACGTCTGTGTTCACAACTGCGCCCGACGAAGTGGAACAATTATTTACAAATGCGACCCGCCACTTTGTAAACTCTGTATTAAAACAAACAAACAAGGATAATTGACTTTACTGGTTTCCGGCTACCTTCTTACCAATTTCAATTTGTGCTGATTATTTACTACAACCTACAACCATTCATAATTAATTGATTTGTGCTACTTTAATGGTTTGATGTTAATAAAAGGCGCCATTAAAACTAGATCTAAAAGACGTGTTGTCCAAAATTCTGCACTCGCAAATTAAATTCTTTGAAAAGCTTTTATTTTAAATAAATGGACATGATAACTTGAAGCTATAGTTTCAAAAATATAATCCTTAAAAGTTCTGTCAAAAAGCATCTCAGCATACTGCCATTAGGAGTGCCGTAATATTATAACAAAACCTTTAAAGAGGCATATAAAAGGTCTTTTAATAGTATCCATTTTATAAAATCAATAAAGCCTTGAGTTTTGGCGGGAAAACGAAAAAGATCGCGTCGTCGCATTGTATTATTTTCCAAAACTTGTGTTATTTTCAGTGTTAGTGCGTAAAATTGGTGGCATTTTATTCGTTAAGTTCTGGATTACAGGCATGAGTGCGGGAAAGTGGTATAATGATGGTGAAACGTTTCTTATCGTATTGTTTCCAAAACTCCATAGAAACTTCTGGTAAAGTGACCACCACTTTACTAGGAGTATGACTTGACTAGACTATGACTTGGACTGTGACTTGACACATTATATGATATTAATTAACTTGAGATATTATCAATTACTTGACACTGGCTAAATACACAAAAGTGTGGAGCCAAAATCAAAGAAAAAAAATTAACACTTACAATTTAATCAAAACAAAATGTCAGATGGTGTAATTAAGAACGAAATAACTATAATGGTTAAACACACTGAGATAGGATCGTCAATATCTGGATAATTAACGCGGTTAATATTCATATATGCAAATGGAGACATAAATACTTTGAGATGCTTTAATTATACTGCGTGGTGATATCATGCTCGTTATTTTTGGGTTCCGTAGTTATAGACTCATCGTACCTATTTATCTGTCCTGCTAAAACTTTAAAAAATAAAAGTGGATAAAATTTTGTGTATAAATAGTTTATGTAATTACTTAGAAGTAATTACTATAAGTAAGAAGTTAGAAGTAATTACTATAAGTAAGAAGATAGAAGTAATTAATAAATAGTTTATGTAATTACTTAGAAGTAATGACATAAACTATTTATACACAATATTTTATCCACAGTATATCTATATACTAACAAACTTTATTTAAGTAATATTGACACATTCATTTCAATACAAAATAATCTATATTTAATTATTTGAGAAAAAGTAATATTGTAGGTAAAAAGGGTCATAAATAAAACATAGAATTTAGATCACATTCTGCGGGAAGCGTACCCAAAATTTTTTAGTTTATTAAAAGTTAGAACTCAATTCAAAGGGAGTTAAACAGCGTTATTACTCGTATTTTGAAGATGGCGCCGATCGCCCATAATACAAGACGCATTCTATGCCCGTACCCACATTATCTGAAATGGGGATGAAAATATTTTATTCGCTTCATCGCATCCCCTCGTTTGGTGAGTAGTGTAGTGTGACTGTTCACTAATGCTCACTCTAGAAGGTAAAGTTCCGTAAGTACATACTTTTATTTAGTTAGTGAAACCTGCCAGTGTTTCTTGCCATGTTCTTGAAAAACGTTTTTTGTTTTTTGGCTCTACACTTTAGTGTATTTAGCCAGCGTCAATTAATTGATAATTTCTCAAGTTAATTAATATTATATATGTCGGCAGAACGGGTTCTGCGTAGGTTGCAACCTATATAACTATAGGCCTTCAGCATGTCCACACCGCGCCGTGTCTAGAACAAGAATGATCCGCAGTACACCAAGCGCTCCTTTTTTATAGCCAGACAGGTAGGGGCGCCATGACAGTTGCCGGTGCTGCCACTGTAATAAATTTAATACCACCACAGGGTAAATTACGGTGCTCGATCGCTGTGCATAGAGTTTATAACTGGACGTAGCCGCCGTCACGGCCATACTGACGTGCGTACGTCCTCGTACGCTTAGCGTCACTTTGTACCTGGTGAGGGACATAAGTATCAGTATCATTGCTCGTTCATCCTGACAATTAAAGTGAGTTAAACTTGGAGTCAAAGTCAAAAGATCAGGTTTCAATTTGATTAATCAAAAGCATTTTAACCTGCCAGTCATCGTCAGGGTTAACCCTGGTCTCCTCTCCACAAAGGCCATTTACAAAGAGTTGTAGTTGAAGGGTTAACCCTTCAGGACCATCAGTATCCATTCATTTACAAAAAGTGGACTGGATGGTGCTAGACCGGATAGATATCCCTTTAGCAACCAAAAATCATCAAACTAAATACCTTATCCCTTCATTTATAAAAATGGACCGGATAGTGCTAGACCGGATAGATATCCCTTCAGCAACCAAAAATCATCATTCCAACATTGCCTTATCCCTTCATTTATAAAAAATGGACCGGATAGTGCTAGACCGGATAGATATCCCTTTAGCAACCAATAATCATCATTCCATCGAATACCAATTAGTGCTAGACCGGAATGATTATCCCTTTAGCATTCAGACACACGTTTTTTTTGTCATCATTCTTACATTCTTTCTTTTTTTTCCTTTTTATTCTCTTTTTTTCAGTTTTTTTTTTCTCTTTTTTCACTTTTTTTTTATCTTTTTTTCTTACCCTTTTTTTTCTCTCACGAATCATTACTTTTTTTACCATAACTTTTATTCTCTTTTTTTTTTCACTGGTCCGGGTTAACCCTGCAACTAAATTTGATATTAGTATCACCCGCCGTCACGTCATCATTCACGTCACGTCACGTTTCGCGTTGCTTGAAGAGTGATGTAGAAATGGGCAATCCCACTTCTGATATCGGCAGAACGGGTTCTGCGTAGGTTGCAACCAATATAACTACAGGCCTTCAGCATGTCCACACCGCGCCGTGTCTGGAACAAGAATGATCCGCAGTACACCGAGCGCTCCTTTTTTATAGCCAGACAGGTAGGGGCGCCATGACAGTTGCCGGTGCTGCCACTGTAATAAATTTAATACCACCACAGGGTAAATTACGGTGCTCGATCGCTGTGCATAGAGTTTATAACTGGACGTAGCCGCCGTCATATATATATGTGCCAAGTCATACTCCTAATAAAGTGGTAGCAACTTTACCAGAAGCTTCTATGTAGTTTTGGAAACAACACGAAAAGAAACGTGTCACCATAATTATACCACTTTCCCACACTCATGCCTGTAATCCAGTTCTTAACGAATAACATGCCACCAATTTTATGCACTAACACTGAAAATAACACAAGTTTTGCAAAATAATACAATGCGGCGACGCGATCTTTTTTGTTACCCCGCCAAAACTCCCGTAAAAACCTTTGATATGTATTGGGGACACATTTCTAATCTATTCAACGTAAACGCTTTGTCTTCCACCTCAATTGACCTCAGTAAAAACCTCTGTGTATGAAAATTGTTTTGAGCAGAGCTTGTGATTTTAAATTTCCAGGTATATAATAGAAAAAGTACAAAATACTAGTTTAAAGGCTTAACCTTGGAAAAATGATATGTTTTATTCGATATAACGAACGGTATATCGAGTATATCGCTACGGGACCCACATGCTCTCTGCAATTTATTATGAAACTATGATAAGCTTGCTATAATAATCTTATTCAATTGGCAGCTGCCATTTTTGAAAATAATTGATATTTTTTACAATCTTTTTCAATGATGAGATGTAAATTGTAATTATAAAAACACCTTGGGCTAATCCATGTTTTTTTAATTCTTGTATTGTATTTTATGTAATCAAGTTTACTGTTAAACTTTTGGAGCAATAAAACGTACTTCATTATATGCCAATACTTATAACTACGTAAAAATATACATGTTGACACTAAATGTAAAATTAATCTTTTTATTATTATTTTTTTTATGTTAAGGAATGACGTGACGAGCTAGCCGTTCGCCTGATGTTTAACGACACGGCTGCCCATACCAGCTGCAGTGTCACTCGGAACTCTAAAGTATAGAGGTTCGCGTGACACTGCACTGCGCACGTCATCCAGAGACATCAGCACAATCCAGTAATAAGACTACTAAACTGTGAGATCAGATCATAAAGTCTCATTTGCCCAGTAATTTCACTAGCTACAGTGCCCTTCAAACCGGAACACAGCAGTGGCTGCGCACCACTGCTTGGCGGCAGAATAACTGGCAAAGTGGTGGTATCTACCTAGACGAAATTTGCAGTAAAGTCCTACCACCTAGTAAACATTCATTTATAGAGTTTTAGCGATATTATAACTCATTACAAAAGTTTTTAAAGTTGCGGTTGTTTTGCAACGGGATATAATATATATTACCATGTAGGTAATTGGTTTTATTCACAATATTAACATTAACTAACAAAAGATATTCACAATGGTCATATATTTCGACAGCCTCTGTGGTGTGGTGTTTGAGCAGGTCGGCTCATAGCCCGGAGGCGGCGGTTTCGATTCCGGCGGTCGACATACTTAGGTTCGTATTACAGAACGATGCTCAGTCATCGATCGATGCTCAAGCAGAGATTTCATTCATTAATTGATCACATTATAAATGAAATCTCTGCTTGAGCATCAATGGATGACTAAGCATCTTTCTGTAATACGGACTATAGATCCTGGACCCTAAATGGTAATAAAAGTAAAATAATATTCCGTGTCTAAGGACCCAGGAACTACGAGGACCATGGTTCCAGAACACCCAGACTCAGAACAAGTATTTGCGCTTTTTTTGTGCACAAATATGTGTCCTGCCACGGGAATCAATCCCGCCGCCTCCGGGTTATGAGCAGACCTGCTCAATCACAACACCACAGAGGCTGTCAAATAATATACAAATAAACAGTATAGTATCGCATTTTTCTTACCGGTATCGCACCCCTACCGCGTAACTGTTCTGAGAATCGGCTTTGCCTGCCATCCCGCACGCGCCAATTAACAAAACCACGAGTGCGAGCAAGAGAGAACACGATTACTATCTCCACCAGACTTACGCGGTAAGGCTCTCGGTCCTTGGGACCTTCGGAGTCCAATACGACTCAGAGGCAGCGGCGATTTTTACTGGGCAAAGGTAGAAAATTAATTGTGGACGCCCACATTGTTTATAGTTTATACTTTATAGTTTATACATTCAGAACGTAGGCGGAGAATGGAGAATTACTCATGACGTTTATTTGTTCCGACGATGTAATTTGTGATGAGATTAGTAAGTAATATTAGGGATGAAGGAGAAAGCAAGAATATAAGTTACGTCTTCCGTAATCAAGTGGGATATGAAAACTTGCCAAGTCATAATAAACATAGTGTAATAAACTTTGGTATTCCTTATTAGGTACTTGACGTAATAATAAAGAATACCAATGTTCATTTATTTAACTGTTCCTTATTTTTCTTAGAATAAGCAATCTGTGTGTTTTCTCTCTGGTCCCGGCGTTAGATACAAGGTGTTACAAAACTACCCGTAAAGCCGAAAGGAGGTTAAGCCCTACACGTTTTAGAGTTCCGAGAGACTGTTCTATTATGGGCGGCCGTGTCCCTTAACATCAGGTGAACGACTAGCTCGTCACATCATTCACTAACATAAAAAAACCTATAAACAGACAACATATACTTATTAGTACTTATTTATAATCAACAAGTTATTGAATGACATCCAACCACCCATTAATAGCATGTTTCTTTGTTTATAAATCGTAAACCTGATTTATTATGACTGACATTGAACCGGGGTTATCGTGCAATATTAATGCATAATAATAATTAAAACGTAATTGGAAAGATGAGATGCTGCATACTTACAGCATAATTATTAAAATCATAATCATTTGTGTACTATATTGTTTTTATTATCATCTACAGCCCGAAAACGTCCATTACTAAAGGCGTTGTGTACACCCAAAATCAACAAATACCACTTTTTTGACGTCACTAATGTGACGAGACGTCTCAAAATAAAAGCATTAAAAAAGGGTAACTATAAAATAAAACGAAAAACAGGAAATATAGAACATAGCAGTAAGCTATGCTGCTAAGCTTTACGTTAGTTTTTCTAGAATAAAATCGTAAATACTTTATGAACGTAGTTCTCCAAATTTTCAGCTGTGACAACACATTTTTTATATATTATTTAGCCAGACTGATGTTCTAAATAACACCAGATACAATATTAATTTTTTATTCATATTTCACATAATCCACAAAATCCAAATTAATACGTTTTCATGCTCAGATCCAGTTTGAGATCAAATTATGATCTGCGATCTTCAACTTTAAACGCAGCGCTATACAGACAACGTCGGAAAAAACGTGCTACGACGGGCCCAAGTAAGTATGTATTATTTATTCAGAACTATTTAAATCTTTAGATAAACATGAAAAATATTGATAGTTATATTAAGTACAATAAGAACAAAACTGGATTACCTTTTTCACTAAGAACAGTATCGATATCTGCTATTTTTTGCTCGTTACGATATTCACACGCGATGTACGACACACATACACACACCCCACACACATAGTACAGTCACATGCATACTCAGAAAACTCTATAACCAAAGCGTGCACGAAATTATGATATAAATATGAGCGTGGTCTATACATCCTTTCCTAGAAATTGTCTATTTAAATTGTCTACAATAATCTAAATACATACCAAAAAAATACATCAAGATCTGTACACTACAGCCGCTTATTTATTATCTAAACTGTCAAATCCATACAAATTTATGTTTCTAACGGTTGCAATCGAGTTACGTGATTGCCCAGCAGGTATTACGTTCATTTTAGATGAAAATATTCACCGAGTAATGCTACTATTAACTATGACTAGCTAGTGAGATTATGCATCTGTGGAATGAAAGTTCCAGACTCATGAGGATAAAAAATTATGGTTTACTTTACTGTCGGTCTTGCTGCATAATTGCAGGACACCAGCAATTATTTAGACTCTGTGCCGAAACAAAACGAATGTTGACGCGTCGAACGAAGTACTTAAAAACGTTTATTAATATGACCCATATAATTAGTACATTATGCCAGCATCCCAGTCTGAAGGAAAATCACCACGAACATTAAAATAATAAGTATTTCCATCCGCAACTAATTCGGAATGTTTGTGTCCATAATATTGAGATGCGATGGCCTCCCACGCTAAGGCGCACGGCTATTTCTGAAATCTTTATTCGAAAGAAACGATCTGGGAGTAGGGTACACGTAAATACATACAGTTTTTTCAGGAAACTTTTCCTTTGAATTATTAAAACGAGTTTTTAAGAATATAAGGTAAATATTTGTCGTTGTGTTTTGATTGACTCGGTGTAGACAGCAATTATGTTCCTTGGGTTTAACATATGGTTAATTAATGGTAACTGTCAAAATAAAGGCTTTTGATTGGCTGTTGGTTTTAAGACCGCGGTGATAAAATTTGACACCCAAAGTTTTACCTTTGTCAAAGTCATACAAGAGTGGGTGGAAAATGCTACCAAGAGAGTTTTGGCGGGAAAGCGAAAAAGATTGCGTCACTGGATTTTATTATTTTCCAAATCTTGTGTTATTTTCAGTGTCAGTGCATAAAATTGGTGGCATTTTATTCGTTAAGTGCTGGATTACAGGCGTGAGTATGGTAAAATGGTATAATGATGGTGAAACGTTTCTTTTCGTGTTGTTTCCAAAACTCCATAGAAGCTTCAAGTAAAGTTGCCGCCACTTTTTACTGGGAGTATGACTTTGACTAGACTGACTTGACTTGATGACTTCGACTGTGACTTGACACATATTTGCGTGAAATATCGATAACTTGATAAATTATCAATTACTTGACACTGGCTAAATACACAAAAGTGTGAAGCCAAAACTAAAATGCTACCAAAAACTTATACCGCCATAAAATCAGATGGTAAAGCAATATGCAGTGACGATAACATTGACTTCTATTGCCACTAGCAGAAGTATCTTTTTGAAACGCAGCCAAGTACAGTTTTGTTGACAAACGGCTACTGTGTCAACTTCTATCGTCGAGATCTCTCTTCAATTATTTGTCCGCCCTTGTGGTGTGGTGGTTGAGCAGATTGGCTTATAACCCGGAGGCGGCGGGTTCGATTCTCGCGGCGGGACAAGTATTTGTGCAAAAAAACGCAAATACTTGTTCTCAGTCTGAGTCCAGGATAGTAGATCCTGGGTCCCTAGACACAGGGAATCTTAGAACAACAACAAGTATTTACGCTTTCTTTGCACAAATACTTGACCTGGCGCGGGAATTGAACCTGCCGCCTCCAGATTATGAGCCGACCTGCTCAACCACCATACCACAGAGGCTGTCATTTAAGGAGACACAAATAAGCTTAGCTTATTTTCTCTTAGAGGGTGATAAAAATGAGAGTGTTTACCTCGGGAGCAACACTATTTTAAGCTCGAGTGATGTGCTTTGCTCCCTTGGCAAGTAAATAAAACCTCATAATTTATGAGTACTACAATTTCATTTCAGAATAACTTCAAACCTGGGAGTTTTGACGGGAAAACGAAAAAGATCGCGTCGCCGAATTGTATTATTTCCCAAAACTTGTGTTATTTTCAGAGTTAGTGCATAAAATTGGTGGCATTTTATTCGTTAAGTGCTGGACTACAGGCATGAGTGTGGGAAAGTGGTATAATGATGGTGAAACGTATCTTTTCGTGTTGTTTCCAAAACTCCATAGGAGCTTCTGGTAAAGTTGCCACCTTTACTAAGAGTGTGACTTAACTAGACTAGACTATGACTTGACTTGATGACTTGGACTGTGACTTGACTCTTGACACATATATATTACTTAACTCGAGATGTTATCAATTACTTGACACTGGGTAAATACACGAAAGTGTGGAGCCATACCAAAACAAAAAAAAACTTCAAACCTTAGATAAGAAATAATTAATAGATGTCAATATAAATTTCCAAAATAGGCCCTTTGATCAAATAACACGTAGACGAGTGCCACGAGATCATTAAAATATACATTACCTACCGCAGTTTATAATGACCGTACGTAGGGCCTACAGTTATCTGTTTTATAGCGCATAAATCGACGAACAATAATTATTAATGTAACTTTAGTGGGAACGTTTTATCGCTGTTCCTTCTAGTAAATGCAGAAGTCTGCGGAACCGTAAAATTTATTGGTCTCAGGTTCGTTCAAAGCAAATTAAAATAATAATATAATAATTATAATTATAATGCCCAACGATCACATACAGAGATCCTGGAATTGAATAACCAAATAATTAAGTAATGAAATGCTTGAAAATATTATATAATATTATTAAATATTGACGATATATCTATTATGTAATTGAAATCAATAAATTTATTTTTAATCGCACTCAGTTGCAAGCGCCCTTACAGGGTTCATGTACCTACTAAACTAGTTGTTAAGACCTGACATGATATATAAATTGTACATGAATGCAAATAAATGAATATGAATATGAATAAGAAACTAAGAAGGGTATCTTCTAAGGTAAGGAGTAAGGTGGCAAGTCTGTCGGTCTTTTACAGATTACACCATGGCGAATGCGCTCAAGAACTGCATGATCTCATTCTCCCACTACCGAACTACTAGACGCTCGGCTAAGCGCCATCCTTTCGTGGTCGAAATACCACCCATTCGTACCAAGCGATTTGACTCAACGTTCTTAATTAGAACGGCTAAGGAATGGAATGCCCTGCCAGCGTCTGTGTTTCCGGCGAAATATGACCCGGGCGTGTTCAAGAGAAGAGTGAATAGGTATTTACTTGGCTAGCATGCTACACCTTCGATCGCATCGTCACTTCCCATCGGGTGAGAGCGTGGTCAAATGCTAGACAAGTTTGAAGTAAAAAAATAAAGAAATAAAAGAGGGAAAATAAGGCACTAGCTTATCGAAAGTGGTCACAAATTAGGTGCAACGCACATAATTATCCATGCGAAAGAATAAGAAAACAATGCATGATAAAAGTGTGATAAGGTGTGTAAAATTTGTGATACGACCAAGGTGATAAGTAACGCCGGTTTTGATGAAGCCAAGCACGATGTGGACGTTCATCTTAACCCGTGTTTTATAAAGTACTCGCAGTAGGTACTTACTAGTCTGACTACTCTTTATTCAATTCAATAAACTCATTAGTAAAGAATGTGTAACTGTTTACAAAGCCGATATGCTGTTGTTTAACTCGCGTACGGCATTAAAGTGTTTGTTTACAAAGCCGACTGTGTACAAGAGCGATAAAAGCCGACAAAAATAAATGCAAACAGATATATTCAGTTAGCTGTAGAAAATGACAAATCTGTCGGGTTGCGTTTGCCGCGTGTGCCGTATTATTTTTGTAGGAAATTGAATGTGCTGCTCTGCGCTTCGGTTGTACTATCATTTATTCTGTGGCTACGCGCCGCCATTTTGTTGGCTTTAGGGTTGGCAACTTGGCTCTTTTAGGAATAAAGCATCAGAAGCCTGATAACATTTTACATTGAACTTGAAAGCGAAACAACACGTATTCAGAGAAAAGCCTTTTAATGTGTCAGAAGTCCATTTCTTTCTTTTATTTGCATATCTAATAATAATAATAGAATAATAAAGTAGTTCAAATATAAACCTTATTGGAAATAAATAACAGAGGTGAAAAGGCGAACAAGTAAGTACTTAAATCACAGTCGGATGGCAACGCACTGCTACCAAATATCTGCTGGGCGGTCACGTAACTCGATTGCAACCAATATAAACACAAATTTGAAGGGATTTGACAGTTTTAATACGCAGTTTATGTGCATTTTCTCCTGTTTCATTGCAATCAAAGTTTTGTGATCACCCCCCTGATATTACCTACTTACCATGGAAAAGCAGGTATATCTAGTGTCAATATCATCGTACCCCGATTATAAATAACTAGTTAAAATATAGATAGAGTTGTTATAAAACATAATTAAGAGCCGTCTCTGTTTAGTTTACAAACTGGCTCGTGTTTACAGTCTTCTGCGTTTGTACATTCAATTAATTAGCTCGTTCTACTTCACACGAAGCAACCCTAATGTGGCGCGATACGTGGACGTGAATGCTCGCGCTCGCGTTAAAATAAACTCCGACGTTTTATTTTTATCAACGCTGCACACTGCGAGTTGCGATGGGTTATCAGATAAACGTTCCAAAATCAGCTGGCAATGTACCGCGCCCAGCAAATTGACTAGCCTTGCCTGACTGAATTAAAATTTTCAACTATTGTATGTATTTGCGATGCATACGCGTACGCGTTTATTGCGATGTATACGCGTACGCGTTTATTGCGATGTATACGCGTACGAGTATATTGCGATCCATACGCGTACGTTTATATTGCGATACGGCTTGTAGAATGATAAAAATGATTTCCTGACCAACACAGCTACCATTGCGTTGCATTTAAGTATGGCTTAATGACATCAAAATATATACCATTTGCATTTTTAAGTAAATATAATTGAAAATTTGATATTTTGTAGGATAAATATATAATTATGGGCTACATAAGGCTCATACGAGCAACGTCATAAGGTGAATCATGTATTTGAATTATTAAACTTCAAAATAAGTAACATTATTGGCAAATTATATCTGAAGTAAGCCAATGATAAGACCGCCCATTGTACAAGTTACAACTTTGTTAAGTTTGTTCACTTATTTTTAATTTTTATGATTTGTGATGGGTATTTCAATGAAGAGTTTATCTATTCAAGATTGCAAAGCTCGCAAAGAACAAGCTGTAGCATTTCAAGAAATGCAAAAGCAAACATTTGCAATTTGAATGAAATGTGATTTATATTATAAGCCAAACTAAATGGAGCCGTAAATATTCGCTTTATTCTCGCAAAGCCAAATACATTTTACACAATTCAAAGAATATTGAATGTAAGTAAATATTGTAGCAAATAAACCCGTGTTAGTTCAGTTGGGTTCGTGGAATACGGTAGACTATAAGTTATTCTGTGATGATAGGTAGTTTAAAACTAAGCAGCCTTATTAATAAACGGGTATTAGTCTCGGATCACTTACTTCAGCTTTTGTCCTTTTTTTTGCTACTGGAATATTTAGCTGGATAGAAAGAGACAAAAGATGGTGTAACTAGTCTAAAGCTCAAAAGCGTGTAAGGCTGAAAATGTTTAAAAAAATAATTTGTACGTAAAGTGTTGGGGTTTTATTAGTGTATGCTATTTGTTTCATTCTCTCTTTCTCTATCCCACATACGCTATTGTATCTCCTGTTCCTCTCATCATCATCAGCCGGAAGACGTCCTGTGCAAACATAGGGACAGCTTCTGTGGTGTTGTGGTTAAGCAGGTCGGCTCATAACTCGGACGCGTCGGGTTCGATTCCCGCGGTAGGACAAGTATTTGTGCACAGAAAAAAAAAAAGCGCAAATACTTTTTCTGTGTCTGGGTGTTGTGGGACCATGGTTCTCGTAGTTCCTGGGTCCCTAAACACAGGGAATCCTAGATAGGGTTTAGGATCTATGTATGTGATGGTTGGGCGTTATTATTATTATTATTATTACTTGTCACCTGCATCCAACGGCTTCCTTCAGTTCTATCCAGATCTTCGGCTACTATACATAATGTTAGCTTAGAAACAATGGGCCCGCAGGCTTGGCTTCTTGTCAGGGAGCTGTCCAGGCCTGGATGAGCTAACGCTCGACCAAAAAGCTGCCAATACCTCCGCCAACGAATCTGCCTATCTATTCAACGAGGGAATGTTGCCAGCTTTTTGGGTACGCTCCCCGCAGAAGGTGATCTAAGTTCTTTGTTTTATTTAAAACTAGCTGTGCCCCGCGGTTTCTCCCGCGTGGATAAAATTTTCTGACTTTCTAAGTTTTTTTTCTTTCATAAGAACCTTCTTCTGACAATAATAATCACAATAAAAAAAATTTCCATCCGTTCACGCATGATGCGATGACCAAGAGAAAAAGACTATCTTATCCTAAGATTTATATATGTCGGCAGGAACGTGTTGTGGGTAGATTGCAACCTATATAACTATAGGCCTTCAGCATGTCCGCACCGCGCCGTGTCTGGAACAAGAATAATCCGTAGCACACCAATCGATCCCTTTATATAGCCAGACAGGTAGGGGCGCCATGACAGTTGCCGGTGCTGCCACTGTAATACATTTAATGCCACCACAGGGTAAATTACGGTGCTCGATCGCTGTGCATAGAGTTAATAACTGGACGTAGCCGCCGTCACGGCCATACTGACGTGCGTACGTCCTCGTACGCTTAGCTTCACTTTGTACCTGGTGAGGGACATCAGTGTTATTGCTCGTTCATCCTGACAATTAAATTGAGTTAAACTTGGAGTCAAAGTCAAAAGATCAGGTTTCAATTTGATTAGACAAAAGCATTTTAACCTGCCCGTCATCGTCAGGGTTAACCCTGGTCTCCTCTCCACAAAGGCCATTTACAAAGAGTTGTAATTGAAGGGTTAACCCTTCAGGACCATCAGTATCCATTCATTTACAAAAAGTGGACTGGATGGTGCTAGACCGGATAGATATCCCTTTAGCAACCAAAAATCAACAAACTAATACCTTATCCCTTCATTTATAAAAATGGACCGGATAGTGCTAGACCGGATAGATATCCCTTTAGCAACCAAAAATCATCATTTACCTTATCCCTTCATTTATAAAAAATGGACCGGATAGTGCTAGACCGGATAGATATCCCTTTAGCAACCAAAAATCATCTTTTCAACTAATACCAATTAGTGCTAGACCGGATAGATTATCCCTTTAGCATTCAGACACACGTTTTTTTGTCATCATTCTCTTTTCTTTCTTTTTTTTCTCTTTTTCTTACCCTTTTTTTCTCTTTTTTTTTCTCTCACGAATCATTACTTTTTTTACCATAACTTTTATTCTCTTTTTTTTTCACTGGTCCGGGTTAACCCTGCAACTAAATTTCATATTAGTATCACCCGCCGTCACGTCATCATTCACATCACGTCACGTTTCGCGTTGCTTGAAGCACTGATGTAGAAATGGGCAATCCCACTTCTGATGTCGGCAGGAACGTGTTGTGGGTAGATTGCAACCTATATAACTATAGGCCTTCAGCATGTCCGCACCGCGCCGTGTCTGGAACAAGAATAATCCGTAGCACACCAATCGATCCCTTTATATAGCCAGACAGGTAGGGGCGCCATGACAGTTGCCGGTGCTGCCACTATAATAAATTTAATGCCACCACAGGGTAAATTACGGTGCTCGATTGCTGTCATATATATGACGGCGGCTACGTCCAGTTATAAACTCTATGCACAGCAATCGAGCACCGTAATTTACCCTGTGGTGGCATTAAATGTATTACAGTGGCAGCACCGGCAACTGTCATGGCGCCCCTACCTGTCTGGCTATATAAAGGGATCGATTGGTGTGCTACGGATTATTCTTGTTCCAGACACGGCGCGGTGCGGACATGCTGAAGGCCTATAGTTATATAGGTTGCAATCTACGCACAACACGTTTCTGCCCACATCAGAAGTGGGATTGCCCATTTCTACATCACTCTTCAAGCAACGCGAAACGTGACGAGACGTGATGTGAATGATGACGTGACGGCGGGTGACACTAATATCAAATTTAGTTGCAGGGTTAACCCGGACCAATGAAAAAAAAAGGGAATAAGTTATGGTAAAAAAAAGTAATGATTCGTGAGAGAAAAAAAAAAGAGAAAAAAAGGGTAAGAAAAAAGTTTAAAAAAAAGTGAAAAAAAAGTGAAAAAAGAGGATAAAAAAGAAAAAAAGAAAGAATGTAAGAATGATGACAAAAAAATGTGTCTGAATGCTAAAGGGATAATCTATCCGGTCTAGCACTATCCGGTCCATTTTTTTATAAATGAAGGGATATGGTAAATGATGATTTTTGGTTGCTAAAGGGATATCTATCCGGTCTAGCACTATCCGGTCAATTTTTATAAATGAAGGGATACTGATGGTCCTGAAGGGTTAACCCTTCAACTACAACTCTTTGTAAATGGCCTTTGTGGAGAGGAGACCAGGGTTAACCCTGACGATGACTGGCAGGTTAAAATGCTTTTGTCTAATCAAATTGAAACCTGATCTTTTGACTTTGACTCCAAGTTTAACTCAATTTAATTGTCAGGATGAACGAGCAATAACACTGATACTTATGTCCCTCACCAGGTACAAAGTGAAGCTAAGCGTACGAGGACGTACGCACGTCAGTATGGCCGTGACGGCGGCTACGTCCAGTTATAAACTCTATGCACAGCAATCGAGCACCGTAATTTACCCTGTGGTGGCATTAAATTTATTATAGTGGCAGCACCGGCAACTGTCATGGCGCCCCTACCTGTCTGGCTATATAAAGGGATCGATTGGTGTGCTACGAATCATTCTTGTTCCAGACGCGGCGCGGTGTGGACATGCTGAAGTTATATAGGTTGCAACCTACCTACGCAGAACCCGTTCCTGCCGATATATATATATATATACTAAGTATATATATACTAAGATTTATCTATAAATATAAAATTCAAAGTCCTGACTGATTGCCTTATATATCAACGCACAGCCTAAACCACTGGTCCTATAGGCTTGAAATTTGGAGGGTAAATGTAGGCATCCAAAAATAAAGGGTTCTTCGAAATTCCACCCCTAAGAGGGTGAAATGGGTGGATGGAATTATCTATGAAAAAATCTTCGTTTCCTAAAGACCACGCGGGCGAAGCCGTGGGCAGAAGCTAGATTTAAATATTAAGATATCATTTAACCTTTTTATAGTAGTACAGCTAGTGGTATTTAGTAATACATTGTATTATTGTAGTAGTTAATATGTTTGTTAAGACGATTATGTTAGCTATCTAGAATAATTAATGTGTTCAACCATTCACAACGTGCTTCCTCCAATTCAAACGGTCCTATCCTCTACTCAAATATCTAAGTAAATACTCAGTCAGGAACGTCTCTAATGAGGCGGCTTCTATAATGGACATACCAGAGCATGCCAGGGTTGTCAGCCGGCGCAGCTTCGCATTCCGAAAATTACTGCAAAAGCGGATTTATCGGCTAATACTGTCGTGAAATTTATTAATAGATTCTTACTTATTTAAATTAAGAGGTGTTTTTGACATTGATAGAATGTAATAAGTACTGTTTTTTTTTTCAAGTTAGTGTCAAGTTAAGTCAAGTCACAATCCAAACCATCAAGTCAAGTCATAGTCTAGTCAAAGTCATACTCCTAGTAAAGTGGTGACAACTTTACTTGAAGCTTCTATGGAGTGAAACATTTCACCATCATTATACCATTTTCCCACAGTCACGCCTGTAATCCAGCACTAACGAATATAATGCCACCAATTTTATGCACTCAAACTGAAAATAACACAAGTTTTGGAAAATAATACAATGCGACGATGCGATCTTTTTCGTTTTCCCGCCAAAACTCAAGTACTGTTTTGGTTGGCAGCACTGCCGTAAGGGCCATGATTGGTTGGTATCATCAGCCAATCATGGATTGTTTTGGCTCTAAAATTGAGTTTGGTGGGGGGAAGTTGGGGCGCGACGAAAAGGTCGAAAAAGCAGTCAATTCTCTTTTATCGGCAGAAGCGTCAACACATATCACACTTGTTTGTTGACTCTGTATTGGAAGTATAATGTAATGTGTAATGTAATATAATGTAATGTGTATAAGAAGCAAGATATATACAATATGGAAAAGGCATTCTATGTGTTTTCATTTCAATACTGCCGTTTTCTTTTATCTCTCTAAAGTTTTCTTGGTATTTTGCCAATTTTAAACCACAGCCTTGCGTGCAATACTCGTTCCATAAAGCTCAGTTCTGATGGCTGGTCTTTGGTTTTCAACCGCTATTCAATTTAGGGAGCCATTTTAATTGGTCTTATCACAAAAATTTCAGTATTTGTGTACGGAATTCTTGGTGCGCGAGTTCGAATCTCAAATGGCCGCTCCAAATTTTACAGTTATATGAAAAATGCGCAGCCATCCAAACGATATCAGAACGGCAAAAATTTGTTGACATCACTGTCCGATATTTTGTTTATCTGCCTTTTTAATTAAACCTGCTTTATTTCACACCTTTATTCCGAAAATCAAAATTAAAGATTATGCAAATATCGCCTAAATTATAATATTATTTGAATATGTGTTGCTAGCCGCGAAAGATAAATAAAACCATCCATTCGAATTAGCGTAGGGTTGTCAGCGGATAATCTTACACGTATTATTATAATTAGAACGAAATTAGCATCTGAAAGCAAAACTACTCATGAATAATTCACGATCAACTCGGCTATAAGTTTTAATTTTTATTGCGTCGCTCCCGAGGAATTATGGTAAGTGTGGTAAAGTATTCTGAATGAAGGATAACTGAAACAGACTTTTAGGACTTTCGGGTTTGTTTTGAGAGTTACCCGAAATATGTACAAAGTTGTTTTCCTAATTTTCAATGTTGGTATGAGATGTTCTCCAGAGATTACACATTCGATCAGTGTTTAGATACATAACGCGTATGCTTGATTGATAGTGCGGGAGCTATTGAAAAAAAAACACTTCAGAGGTGTCAAGGGACACCCGGATTCCTTTGAAGGGAGTTCCTTTCGATGAATTAGTGAAGAAAAAATAAAGGAGAGAGAGAGAGAGAGAGAGAGACACGCGCACGCCGCTCGGCTTACAACTATAGCAAAAAGTGTCGTTACAACTTTTGGTCTTAATTTTTTCCGTCTAGCCCCCTTTCGCAACGCACGATAAGTAACTTCGTTCCAAAAAACAGAAAAACCTTCAAACTAAACTAAAGCGAGGCTTCGGACACAAACAGATAGTCTAGCATTTCAATCGATCGCAATGGATATCGTGGGAAGTTGGTAACCCTAACAGTCGACCGATAGTGAGACTTTGTGGCTCACCGAGCAAACGAGCCGAGAATCTGTGCTCGCTAATACTGAGACAACACGCCCAAAGTTGCCAGTACCTACCGACTAAAGTTACATAACAAATCTTACTTAGACACCTGCTATTACTACAAATCTAACTACAGTCCAAGTTGCCCAAGTAAGACTAGCGACTATTGGTAAACATGTTGTTCCTGTAAGTACTTATAACTGTATCCTTCCATCCATCCATGTTCACTAGTATAATAATAAAATGAAATAATGCCCAATGATCACATACATGATCCCGGACCCTAACTAGGAGTCCCTGTATCTAGGGACCTAGGAACTACGAGGACTTGAAACAAGTAATAGTACTATTTTTTCCAGACACAAATTATGGGCTCGTCGGGAATCGAACCTGCAACCTCTGAGTTATGAGCCAACCGGCTCAACCACTACACCACAGAGGCTGACGAAACTATGATGCATGAATTATTGGACTTGTATCATTATAGTCACTATTAGTATCGTCTTATAGCCATTAATATAGCTAAAACGGCTGTAGAGCCATGGTATTATAATCTGTTTTGTGGTATAGCATATTATAGTGTCTTTCAGAGAATGCGATGCCTACTCGGAAAATAAACGCTCAAACCTTACCATTAAAAAACAATTATAAAACCTCGTCACTGCTTCCATTTTTGTAATAAATTTTATTGAAAACTACTATAAATATAGTAGCAGTATACCTATTAGTTATATGGAAAATAAACGAAGCAGAAATTGCGATAATGACCATTTTTGAACAACACTAAATATTTTTTTTATTGTTTTCTTGAACATTGAATTGAAACATTAACCTTTAATACATTTATAATATACCCGAATATCTTGTCATTCACGACAGGACTTTATTAGTCTATGATGCCCTGATGACACATCGTATCATATTTTACGACATCGAACATGGATTCTCCGAAAGAGAAAAAAGGTCGCTGTTGGTTTTTAATGTCAAAATATTTTAATCACCGGCATCATGATCACTAATGACCGTCCTTTTAAACATTCTTAAAAATAAGGTTCTTCATTTGACCCGTAATATTTGGTGGTATTTTAAGTTAGCTCCGACATTGATTTTAATTTTTTTAATAAATATATCGTTAGAACTATAATCTAGATTTTTGACTTTAAAATTGCTAAAATTAGCTTATAAATTGTTCGAGTTTGGTTAGCTCATATTTATTTATACATTTTTCCACGTTAAAGCAACTATCAACATTGATGACGGTTCGTTTTTAGGGTTCCGTACCCGCATGCAAAACGAGTACCATATTACTAAGCCTCCGGAGTATATCAAACTCAAACTTGGTACGATTATAGCGCAGGCATACAATCAATTTAGGGAATTACATATTTGATTTGATCTTACCACAAATGAACTTACATGTGTATGGAACACTCGGTGCACGAGGCCGATTTGCACTAAGCGGGTTTCAAAAAGATAAACTTAATTTTAAAAAAGTTTTTACCGATTTTTTTCCGGTCAATGTGTAGAAAGGAAACAGAAGGAGTTTTGGCGGAAAAACGAAAAAGATCGCGTCGCCGCATTGTATTGTCTTCCAAAACTTGTGTTATTTTCAGTGTTAGTGCATAAAATTGGTGGCATTTTATTAGTTAAGTGCTGAATTACAGGCATGAGTGTGGGAAAGTGGTATAATGATGGTGAAACGTTTCTTTTCGTGTTGTTTCCAAAACTCCATAGAAACTTCTGGTAAAGTTTCCACCACTTTACTAAGAGTATGACTTGACTAGACTATGACTTAACTTGATGATTTGGACTGTGACTTGACTTGACACATTATATGATATAAATTAACTTGACACTGGCTAAATACACAAAAGTGTGGAGCCTGTTACATAGCATGCAAAGTGCACCGGACGCGCCGCATATCGCACCGTCTAGACGTCGTCGTCGCCGCGTCAGCTGGATTTACACACATCCACAAGGCACTAACACATAAAGAAAGTGCTGACCAGCGCCTGCGTGAGAATGGGATCGCGATCGCCGTCCGCGCATCGCCCGCGTCCCGCGTTCCCCTCTTAGCCCCGTGAGGCTGTCGTGACCCCTCTTACGTCACTCGTTCTCGATCGCCGAGACCTGTCACTTGTACATATTAGTTATAATTAGTTTTAAGGACGAACTTAGTTTAAATAAATAACTTTAGTATAATTATCGTCTCACTTTAATACTCCCGCTGCAGCCCCTCTATAACTGGCGCAGACGGTATGATCTTTGGGTCAAGTGCGCGTACGACCCTCGGGAAATTTTGACATCTTTTTGGACTTCTGAGTGGAACTCTGGGAACCCTGTGAACTCAGTGAACTTTGAACTGTGCGCGTACGTGACTGGCTATTGAGCCTTGACCAAGGATTCGGACATCTCTGAAGGACTGCGGCTGGAGCTTTCAAGAAATCGAAGGATATTAAAGTGAACCAAAGATGATGAATATACAGTAAGTACGCTAGAATTTTCTCTGGTGTTGCTTCCCCTTTTAGTTGTAATTTCGTCAGGATTTTACCTGACCATACCTTTTCCAGTATCGTACTGGTAAGGTACCAAGTAAATTTAATTTTAATAATTCATTAATATTATATATTATTATGTTAAATTAATTTGAAAAGGAATTTTAATTATTACGATAAATTAAGTTTAGGTAAAACGATAATTAATAGATTTATAAATATAACATTTTGAAATAAAATTTAATGAATTAATTTGAAAAAACTAATTTTGCCTGACTATTCCTTTTCCAGTATCGTACTGGTAAGGTATCAAGTAAGTTTGATTTTAATAATTAATTCATGTTAAATTAATTTGAAAAGAAATTTTAATGTTAAGTTTAGGTAAAGAGATAATTAATGAATTTATAAATATAACATTTTGAAATAAAATTAAATAAATTAATTTGAAAAATGTTATAATATACAAAAAATTGATTAATTGTATTATTAATTAATTTTTAAATTAGTTTTAGAATTAATGTATTGATTAAATTTAATACATTTTAATTTGATAAAAATTAACTTAATAAATATAGACTAAATATTAAAATTATATTAATTAAATAGAATTAATTAAATTGATGAAATTAAAATATAAAAAAATATTTGTTTTTATTTAATAAATAAAAATGATAAAAAAAATCAATTTAAAATTATAAATAAAATTTAATATTGAAAAGTTGATTCATTGTATATTTAATTGAGTTTTTAATTAATTTCAAAATGAATGTGTTAACTAAAATTAAATAAATTTTAATTGAAATAAAATTATTTTGGTCGTAAAATTTAATTAAATAAAAAAAATATAAATTAAAAAAAAATGAAATTATTAAACTAAGTAAATATATAGTAAATAAATAAAATAAAATAAATTAAATCGATAAAACTAAATAATATACATTCTTTTTATAAAAATTTAAAAATAAAACCTAAATAAGAAAAAATCACGATTCGAAATTAAATAAAATAAAATAAATCTGATATTGAAAAATGGATAAATTGTATGTTTAATTAAATTATTAATTAATTTCAGAATAAAAGCAGTATATATGTTGAATAAATTTTAATTGAAATACAATAAATTGGTATTGAAATTTAATTTTATGAAATAAAAATCAATGAATTTAAAAGATTTACGTAAAATGAATAAACTGAATAAATAAATAAAGAGTAAATATTGAAATTATTTTAATTAATAAAAATGAATTAAATTAAATTAATAACATTAAATAAAGAATATTTGCTTTTATTCCATAAAAAAAGGATAAAAATTAACAATTCGAAATTATTATTTAAATTTAAATAAAATCTTATAGGTACTGAAAAATTTATTCATTGTATGTTTAATTAATTTTTTAATCATTTTCAGAATAAATGCAGTGAGTAAATTTAATAAGTTTTAATTCATAAAAATACAATTTATTGCTCATAAAATTTAATTTTATAAAAATAACTAATTAAATAAATTTAAAATTTTATGTAAAATTAATAAACTGAAAAAATAAATATAAAGAAAATTTAATTGATTAATACGGATTCAATTATATTAATAAAATTAAATAAAAAAAATTAACATTGCAGGCTTTTGTTCCTGGATTAAAGCCAAGTAAGTAAAAGAGCCACTCGGTTCTCGTAGTAGATGGATGAGACCTGCTAGTACAGATAATGCTTTGGATTATGTACAGGAGGAAATCAATGTAATATACTTGCGACAAAGAAGTGATTGCGTTTCGGAGCGTAAATGGCAGAACCTTTGACCCTTACTAATAAACTAAAGTACTAATGAACTACCGATGACAACCCTGCATACACGAAGTGCTACAGATATCCTTTTGTTCACAAAAAAGAGGTGAGTGAACAATTTGGGAATATGTTACAGCAAGGCATTATAAAACCATCCGACTCTGCGTGGAGCTCACCTATTTGGGAAGTAGCAAAGAAGGCTGATGCTTCCGGTCGACACAAATGGCGCCTTGTAGTAGACTTCAGTAAATTTCATGAAAAAATCATTGACGATAAGTATCCCACTACCACTTTTTAATCCATTACATTGAACTAACTAATATTGAACACAAAATTAAGATAATTAAAAACCAGATTTTACAAGCACGATCCTATATGATAAATAGTACTTTTATTTCATTCTACGAAACGCAATTCGATCATTTGATCAGCAAGTTTTGTCTAAAGCTTCAATTTAATTTAAAAGTTTAGAGCCAAGTCATGTGAAACGAGGTCTTATAGATGGTCTTGGTTTGGTCGTAAAAATTCTAACTGGACTATACAGATGCTCTTAAAAAGAACGATGCCATAGCAGCTATCAATGTTAATCAGAATAAAATAGCACACTTATTAAATATTATATATGGTTATATAGAAAAAATTGCAAATGAATTCCGTAGACTAGAAGATATGTTAGTATTCACATGTGCCTCTCGCACTCATCATTCTATAATAGGATTAGATATATTGCGTAAGATGATTCAAAAACTTTATATTTTATATGATAAGAATCAAATTTTAGGAGTAGAACTTAGAGAATATTATCGTATTATAAGGTCTAGATCATATTTCTATAAAAATAAGGTAGCTGTAGTTTTTAAAATTCCTATTTGTTCCTCTAGTATATACGAACTTTAACGACTCACCATTATACCTAACGAATATAACTTGGTCATCTTACCCCCTTATCAGTAACATAGCAACTAACGAGAAATTCTATGTGTACATGGAGGCTGAATGCCCGAAGTTAGAATACCGGTTCATATGCGAAGCGAATATCAAACATCAAATTCGAACAAAACCTGCATTCGAGATTTATTACTAGCACATACAATTGGAAGCTCATGCACAAGAACACTTATAACATTTTTTTTAAAGAAATAATGGAAAGATTGGACGTTCTGCACTACATCATCATATTCCCGAAAGCCACCAAAGTGACGATGCATTTCAAAAGAGAAGACACCACTACCTTCACGGAAGCTACTTTGTTACAATCCCGCAAAACTGTATACGGCACACCGACGAACTAACAGTTATGAATTAACATTAACAATGAAATCAAAGGACAGCCAATGAAGACCATTATTATCCTCGAATATACAGAACCTGGACATGAAACATATCCTGCTATGAAACTTAACTCGATTAACAACGGACTCTACAAAATTCAAGAAAAGATGGCAGCTCAGTCTATCCTTACTCTTGAAAATCAATCAAACTCAGTTTATCACACAACTATGCCCTTTTACATCTTATCACCAGTACAGGAGTATTCGTCATCTTTATAAAATCGAAGAACGATCAAAGACGCTGCCTAACGACTGCCACGCCTGCCACGACTAACGTTCAACCAATAAGAGAAGCCGATGATGAGAATTTAGCACCCAGCTGCATAAATCCAGATCATTCAGCAACATTTAGACTGAAAGTACTGAAATAGTTGCTGATCTGCGATGGGAGGTGTTACATAGCATGCAAAGTGCACCGGACGCGCCGCATATCGCACCGTCTAGACGTCGTCGTCGCCGCGTCAGCTGGATTTACACACATCCACAAGGCACTAACACATAAAGAAAGTGCTGACCAGCGCCTGCGTGAGAATGGGATCGCGATCGCCGTCCGCGCATCGCCCGCGTCCCGCGTTCCCCTCTTAGCCCCGTGAGGCTGTCGTGACCCCTCTTACGTCACTCGTTCTCGATCGCCGAGACCTGTCACTTGTACATATTAGTTATAATTAGTTTTAAGGACGAACTTAGTTTAAATAAATAACTTTAGTATAATTATCGTCTCACTTTAATACTCCCGCTGCAGCCCCTCTATAACTAGCCAAAACCAAACAAAAATAAAAATAAACGGAAACCGAATAATAATTGTTGCGAAACGCTTAAAACAAAACACTAATCAATGTCGAAATTATTTTCAAAAGCATCCCCGAATGTAGAGTCACACCGCTCTAGTAGGGCGCACGCACACAGACGCGCCCCGCGCGAATCGATAACTGGGGCCACCCCGCCCGTCGGGGATGAATTTAAATTATTCACAGCCAGTATAACTCTGAACCGTCTTTAACAAACAAATTATGTGCGCACATAATAACGATACACTACACAAAGGGCTATTGTCGTTGGTTACACAGAATTTTGTTTAGGGGCATCTCGATATCAATGACAAAAAATACATGTAGACAGTTTGATTGATAAAAAGTGCATCAATTTTGTGAAAATTCACAGCATTACGGCAAAGAAAAAAATATGGTAGGTACTTACTCACCTAATATCTATTTCTTTGTCAATTTTTTTTCACTCGTTTCTAGTAAATTTAATCAATTTTGTGTACATAAGTAAATATATGTACTATGAAATAATAATAAAAAATATTTTATGCCAAAACGCCAGAGTAACATAGTAATTACGCGGTAAATCAGTATTATCTACTAATATGCCCGTTGCTTAAAGGGCAAGTTTTTCGTATTTGTATTAATCATAATCTGCAAATGCCATGCCATGGATGACTTCGCCAACACACACACTCGCACAAACCCGTTTCTACCCCGCAGAGCTTTCAATTTAACTTGGCACGGATTCTACGGATAAAGGCGATCCGTAATTACCTCACATGTTGCGACTCCGGAATCTGCTAATTACTTCAACAAGCAATTATGAGCTTTGAGAAATCGTAAACATGCTATTAAAAGCTTTCAGCTCAACTATACAAAGCAAGGACACGGTGCATTAGATTTGTTTAAATAGCACCAAGATCATAACGGCTAAGTAATTTGGCAATAAACTAAAGGTAAAAACATGTCGGATGACGTGTGTTTGCAAAAACGCTCATACGCTGGCACATAAACACTTGAATGACGTGGTTCGATGTGGCAGTTGTGACATTGAATGTCATGTAAATCCAAACGCGATGTGTCTCGAAATAAAGTGGAAAAAGCGAAATCCCCAAAGCATCATCCGCAAAAACATTCACGAGAAAATATAGACAGTAAGCACAAAGAAATGGTAGACAGCGATTAAGAAAAGAGAGATGGCCGCCAATCCCAATCATCTGCTCTAAACGTCGACAAAGTAAGAAAGCGGGGAGCGTATAAAACGTCAAAAGAGATTGAATATCGATTGTGGAGACGACAGCAATCTGGGGGGACAAAAACGTTTTTCAACAAGCCCTTGTTCGGTGCGAAGAAACGTCAATTCAAGCAACCATAGTTTATTCATCTCATCGCCAGAAACTTCCACTGGAAGACTTAACAAACTTACTGTCCTTACTGAATGATTTCAATCTCGTAACAGTGAAGATGCTAAATACAAATGATTGCACGTGCATTGCGTAATATGTTCAGCCATTTTAATCGCAAGCAATAAAGAGCGCGTAATGACGGTACTTCCCAACGAGTTCGCACTTTGCCTTTGGGGACCCGTAGATCTATGTTAGGGGTTCAGAGGCGAAGCGGGGTGCACTTCCGCCCCCGTGACAATTTATGTTATTGGCAGAACTGGACGCAGCGATATGGACCCCTAGTGTAATTGTTAGTTGGAACCGCAGGATATTGGGGAATTAAACCGGAGCGGAGCCGTGATTGATTAACCATCGTCGATTACGGATATTGCGGCGCTATGAAAAATTGGGGGAGACAACCCTCGCAGGCTCGGATAAAACAATTTGTAAAACAAACATCGTCACTGAAAGTGAATCGAAAAACTGGCACCGAAATAAACAAAACACGACGCCTGCATGCGCCGCTCGGGCTTACAGATTAAGCCGAAAGATCAACAAATATAAATTTTAATCCGTCCCGAACACTCTCGTATTTCCGGCGGCAAAAACTCGTGACACATGGCGAGAAAACCCAGAGTTATTATCTTAAGTCGAACCCAGCAGAACCATTAGTAAACAACGTGGCACAAAGAGGGTAAAATGGCTGCTTAAAAAATTGTAACAAAAAATCGCCTTTCGATCCCTCGGCTCCCCTACGTTTTGTAACGTTTTATTGCTCCACAAACTAGTCTGCCAAACGATGGAGGGATTAGTTTTTATGGTTTCGTTGATAACATTTTTCATTTATTGATGTTAAAGAAAACATATGAGAATTTTAGCCACGCTTCGGTTGGAATTGGAACAAAATACTTACTTAGTTGAAACAAAATTGCACTAAAGTTTAATAAAAGCCTGAATAAAAGTATACGAATATAATTCGCGGTTATAAAGCCAAATTAACAAGTAAACAAGTCATAAACTGGCAGCAAGTAGATACAAGCAATAACAGAGGCGACGAGAAATCTGTTTCTCGGAGTCTCAGAGCGGAGTATAGAGCAGAACAAAGAGACGCGCAGGTGCGGATTAGTGCCGGCACGCCACGTCGACCCGACCGGCGACCGACCGACCTAACAGTGAACAGACCCAACCAACCGACTGACTCAACTCGGCCGGACAATATCCACCCACAAGACCGTATAACTTTAATAGGTATATGACTACTTTGGGCCGAGGAACTAATTTGAGACATAATAGGTATGAGTTGAACACTTATTGGTGTTATATTTAGCTGATGCACATACAGTCTTGAATTTTTTTTATGTTAATGAATGATGTGACGAGCTAGTCGTTTACCTGATGTTAAGCACCACGGCGGCCCATAACGGAACAGTGTCACTGGGAACTCCAAAACTGAGTTTCGCGCGACACTGCACTGCGCACATCATCCTGAGACATCAGCACAGTCTGATAATAAGATTATCGACTGTGAGATCAGATCATAAAGTCTCAATTGCCCAGTAATTTCACTAGCTACAGTACCCTTCAAACCGGAACACAGTAGTGCTTGCACACTACTGCTTGGCGGCAGAATAACTGGCAAAGCGGTGGTACCTACCTAGACGAACTTTGCAACAAAGTCCTACTACCTAGTAATTTATCGATTAGCAAGAATAAAAATTACAAATGGATTATAATATTCAACCACTCAGCCAAACTGCAGTCGATAAATGAATCACTGTCACAATGGAAGCCGGCGCGCGAATCGCACGAATATAACCACAATTAATGTCGAATCAATTCGCTATGCAGGATAGTATTCATTATAGTTTCAATTGTTCACGACATAATAAACGAGAGTTAACAAACCGCAGCCGAGTATAATGCGAACCGGAAATAATAATGGCATTTGTTGAAGTGGAGTTGGTCTGTCGACGCCGCGAGGCGAACGCGAGCCCACATCCTAATTACACCAATAATAATTACACAGTAGCCGCCAGCTGCCTCCTGCCTCTCGATTAATAAAGTAACTGCACAAATATATTAACGTCCAGCTCGTTTGCCATTTCAAAATAAATGAGCCGATGTTCATAAAATATAGTGGAGACGCATCGTCTTACGTCTCGGGATAAGGTCATTTGATATCAATCTCGAGACGAATGATATTACTTTCAGCGGTTACTAGACCGCGGCGAACGTTTTCTGTTCCGTTCTGAGACTTCTGAGTTTTCGTCTATTTAGGCACACATTTTGCTGCGGGGCTGTGAGCTTTATGTTTGTGTGGATGGGAGCATTCGTTTAATTACCGCGATTCGTACCGCGCCCTGCGAGTTATTGCCGGCGCGTCCGGCGAGAAGCGATTTAGTTTATCGCATCAATCAATTACCTCGCGTATAGGTTATTAAAATTTTAATTCATGACGCGACCGAGCCGAGGCGAGTTTTGGCCGAAGCAATAAAGCTTTCGAAATGAATAATGATACGCCTCAGGCAGATAGCTCGGTACACGCTCGCTGTATAAATAAAGTCGTTGAAGTGAAAAATTCATCAGAATTTATCGCTCGATTTCGGTTTACACGCTTTAATATTGTTCCCCATAAACATTATTCGATATCGGGTACCCCGTCATTTCTAGCAAATCAAATGTGGAATATATGAGCGTCGGTTCCCGTTTAGGTAGGTTTGTTATGAATATCGTTTCCGATCAGAACCAGTTGGCGAGGCACTTTATATGGAAACAGTCGTATAAGGAAGCTGAAATTGATTTTCAAATTCCTGATACTTGCGGAGCGGGATTTATCTATCGTTCGGTAAGCCAGCAGCTAGTTAGCAGTTCCGTTTAGTGAGAACGCTCATCAGAGACATCAGCATGTAAATTTATTCAGAGCGATCATTGAGCACTGCGGCGCTATTAACCTCATTTAAGCCGACGTATACACGTTGAACAACATGCTTCAACAGTTCATTTTGATACAAATCTTAATTATTTATCACATTTCGATACGAACCTTATTTTATAAATGTATCGATTAATATTTCTCTGTTCTAGTTTAGATGGTGATTGAGATACATTAAATGGCGTCGTTATGTGGTATTAATGACGCTAATGATGGGAATGAGAACATCGATGTTAATAATAGTTGGAACCGTTAATAGATTTTTGTAATTCAGTACCTTTTTTATAATCATTCTTAAAAGAACGAGTTTATTTAGTAGTTTAGTACCTACCTTGTCAACTAATTGGAAAAGTTATAAAAATGCAATCTGGCGACATAGCCCAAACGATATTTGACATAAATGCAAAGGTTTAAGTCAATGGTTAATAACCGCTGCAGTCATATTCATTGGCCAATGGAAAACCCATTACTGCAGATGAACAAGTACTTGCGGAAAGCTACAAAGACGTTTTTCAAATTATCGAAATAGACGTTATAGACAAATTTAATAAATACCAAAACGCTTCAAACTTGACAAAAAATACATGGAATTTTTAGCTGCGAACTGTCAATACGTTTTGTCAATGCAAATAGCCATATTACCGGTGCGGATTCAATTGAAAAGGTATTATCGAGTATGTCACCCCTTATTTGGAATCGGGTGTAATAATACTGCTTTTTGTAACAGATGAGAGTATTTGGAGGCAGACAATAGATACCAGCTTTGGGGCGCTATAGATGCAGAACAATAGCTTACAGATAATGTTTGATTTTGATAGTCCAAACACAAGGGAATAAAGAACACCCGGCGGTTGGGTGATACATATTATTGCAGTACCGATATCTGAGCCGTTAAGGAGAGATTCAAAACGACCAAGTAAATATGATTATGAAATAAAATTTTAAAAGTCTACATGAATCCCCATTAAACATCAAAGCTGGATTGAGGTACGCTATCCTTATATATCCCACCACGTTTTTACTGAGGCGTCTTGGTCTCAACTCGTTAGAGGCTAGAAGGTCTTTTGATAAGCTCAATACTTTCTATAAAATACTAAGAGGCGCTATTGACTCTTCAGTATTGCACGATCTTCTGTGTAGGCTTTTTGTCCCTGATAACTACATCCGGCAGAGGTCATGTCGAAAGCACAGCTTCTTTTCTGTTAGTGACGTACAGTGCCTATAGTTAAAACCCCTTTATGCCGTTGTATAAGCGGTCTGAATGCATTCTTGAGCGCCAATCCTGAATTTGATGTTTTTTTTGTGATGAATGACAGTACATTTTAAAATTATTATTATTATCATTTTGTGAAAGTTATTCTGGTAAAATTTGTAATTCTTTTATTTTATTGTTTTGACTGTTTAATTATTTTCATATTTACACAGCTGACTTTTGATTGCTTAATTATTACTTTTATTGACTTTCTATTATGGTGTGATTATTTAAATTTTGTTTCATCATGCATGTTTGACATTGCATGTAATGAATTTGATAAGTGTGATTGGAATTGACGTTCTTATTATAATAAATACAAACACGTATTATCACATATTATGTTTGTATGTAGATTGAAGAAACTGAATAAAGATAACTTATCACACAAATAATTACAGTCAGCAATTGAGCTCGACAATATTATAATCATTATTATATGCGGGATCGTATCATAAAATAGCTTTCATAAAATTTCGCAATTCCACAAGATTCATTTCAAATAATACTATGGGTATTTTCAACTTCTAAAAGGAGAAAGCCGGTGAGCTGTTACCCGAAAACGAACCAAGTCACTGTACCTACATTGTTATAGAAGTGAGGGCTTGGAAATTGATATCTCGTCTGTAATTATCACGCTCGCAAACTTTTCCAGTCGGGGGCGAACGTTAAATTGATTCCACAAGCACTTTAGAAATTTTTAGAGCCCTCGACAGTGATTAATGAAAGGAATTTCGGCGACTACGATACGACTGCTGCTTGAATCGTGCCCCCGGTACTTCGAATAATAACAGGATAGGGGACGCCCCTATCTTTAGATTTACCCCAAGCGTTTACGGCTCGGCGTAATCTTGTGCCGTAAAATATTGCGGCCCCGATATAACTTAAGCAGCTGTCGGTTGCTTGATAAAATCCCGAGGTGTCTTCGATAGCCATAATTCGCGGTTGATCGTGATGAGTTCATATGAGATGTTTGCATAAACCTTTGGCAATATCACGAGTCTCCGTGATTTATGATGCGTGTCTTGGTTGCGAAAGACGATGGTTGCAATGCTGTACGGTTACAACCGCAAACCCTCAGACATTTTATTATACGAATAACTTCAGCGTTTTATATGACACAGTGAAAGCGACTGATTGCAAGTTAACAACACGATTTCCATGTTTTCTACAGACGGCACCCGACGTTACTGAGTGTCGGTTGATATTTTATTCGCCATTGTCACACGACATACTTGCTATTGAGTTTCTGCTTTAGGAAAGCAGCTTTGAAACCTGTTGTTTCTGATACACGGACAGATTTATTGGCTACTATTTTATTGAAAGGCCATTTCAGCAAGTGGACTTAGACTTGGAAATTGTAATTGACATTTGTAATGTCGTTTGAAAAATTAACAGGCTCGTTCGGTGGCAGACCGCATTTGCATCAATTTGCGAAATGCAGCCGGTATTGTGATTGTGAGGTGGCGCGGGAAGGGTGGTTGTAAGGGTGATTTAATGAACCGATGCAGTGGGCGACAGGCGCGGATTACGCCTCACGAACGTTTGCACTCAATCAACCTCGCAAACAGCCCTAAGCCGGGACAATTAAATACACTGTTCCGAAACAATCGGACACATGCGCGATAAGAGCAATCAGCGATTAGCGTAGGATTATTGTGATAGCCGTTTGGACAGATAACCTTTGGCACAACAGATATGTCATCAATGTATAATTCAACATTAATTTAATTCAGTATTTGGATTAGTTCATCTTGGGATTGTACACGAATTGGCCTGTGGAAACAAACTCATTTCATTACTCATTCAATAATATTAAAGTAATTGGCATAAATAAATTATAAAGTAGGTACATATTTGTTTGTAGGCTTTACAGTAATCGAGAGATGTGAAAAGACTTAATAAGAAGTGTTAATTTAAATTGACTCATAAAAGCACGTTTTCCGCGTATATGAAACGTCAACTTTGACTACTTAGTAGCTGTCTGCTGTCCAGTGCTGTCACATTATTATTCACAATCACAACACTGAGATTGACTAATAAACCGCATGAATAAATAATGTAATGAGTTTGATGCATGTTGCGGTATCGGATATACCATGAGAAAGAGAAATCAAGTCGTAATAATACCCTGGGTTAAACATCAGAAAGTACTGACTTTCAGTCAGGTGTTGCAAGTCTTTGATGCGGAACTCAGCCATTAGTAACACATTTAGTAATCTATACCTTAGTACCTGCATTGGTGACAGGATAGAAGCGTGCTACGAAATAATGAAGTTTTCATACCTTAATTTCTGTTTTTTGTTTTTTAGCCGGAGGTTGTGATGAGTGTGTTTCTTGCCGAGAATCATCAGGTTCAGGTTTAGAGGGAGGCGCGGGTGCGGGCGCAGGCGCGGGTGGCGGAGGAGGCGCTGGCGCGGCTACAGGTGGCGGCGGCGCAGGCGTAGGCGCGGGTAAAGGTTTAGCGTCCAACCGCAGTGCCGGCGGCGGCCGCGGTTCCGGCTTGGGCAGTGCCGGCTGGTGCGCCGCGGGCGGCGGCGGCGCGGCCGAAGGCGCGGGTGGGCCCGGCGCGTTGGGCGGCGGTGGTACACGCGCCACACCGTTGGTGTCATGGGGCGGGTGCGGATGATGGTGCTTGTCGCGGGCCTTGTCCCGCCGGTGCCCACCCGAGCCTCGCTTCGCGGCAGCGGCTGCAGAGGCGGCGGCGGGCGGCGCGCCCGGCGCTACCCCCGCGCCCGGCTTCGGCTCTCCGTTCGTTTCGTTCGATTTGACGATCTCGTGCTTGGCCTCCGAGCTCTTAGTGCCGGGCTTCGTGCGCTTGATCTTCATCTTGAGCGCGGTGCGCTGCGTGTCCTGTTCGGCGCGCGCCGCCATGCCGCCCGCCTCGTCCGTCTTCTCTATGTCGGCATCGAGGTCTATGATGAGGTCGCCGATGCCGATGTCCCACTCGTTGTCATCGTACTCAAAATTGGCGGGGTGCGCGTGGGGCGCGGGGCGAGCTCCGCCGGGCGGCGCGCCCTCCCTCATTGGCGCCGCCATGCGCGCCGCTGAGCTCCGCCCGCCCCCCGCGCGCCACCACACGCACACACCATTGTAGCCCTGCAACAATACAACAATATATCAGATGATAAACACTTTCATGGACAAACCAACATTTGTTGCCAGGGCTAATTCTGAGTCTTGGAAGCTTTCTGCAGCAATATTCGTGTTCAGCTCCAACCAGACCATCTGGCTTAAGTAAAACTGAACCTTTTGTTTGGCTGAACCCGAAATGACTCAAACTGGTGGAACTTTACTAGGTGGTAGGACTTTGTTGCAAAGTTCGTCTAGGTAGGTACCACCGCTTTGCCAGTTATTCTGCCGCCAAGCAGTAGTATGCAAGCACTACTGTGTTCCGGTTTGAAGGGCACTGTAGCTAGTGAAATTACTGGGCAATTGAGACTTTATGATCTGATCTCACAGTCGAGTAATCTTATTACCAGACTGCGCTGATGTTTCAGGATGATGTGTGCAGTGCAGTGTCGCTTGTAACTCTATGTTTTAGGGTTCCGAGTGACACTGTTCTGTTATGGGCGACTGTGGCGCTTAACATCAGGTGAACGACTAGCTCGTCACATCATTCAATAACATAAAAAAACTGCTCTGTCCCAGTTTAAGTAATTTTCAAGAAAATTATCAGTACAATTCCGAACCTTAAAAAAGAGCAGTAACGGTAGAGATCTATATTGAATACCTAGATTCGTTTGTATTATCAGAAAAGGTTTTATTACAAAGCGATGTAATTAGCAACGATAAAGTTACGAGCACTTCACAAATCGATTATCGTCGGTTGAACGTAGTAGATGCCTGGCCTGTATTTTATCGCCGCATATAGAAACCAGATACAGAGAATTAATTCGAAAAAACTACGCTGCTACTCAGCACCGATCCATAAAAATTAATATGCCACCGTAAAAGCCACTTATATGAACATGTCCATTTTAAAATTATTCCTTTATAGAAAATTTCATATCGTACGATGTTATAACCGATTCAAAGGGGCTATAATCGTAAAATAGTCATAAAAAGCGCAGATAAGCCCGGTTATTCCACAAAGCGAAACATAAACCCAAGTTGGACGCGTACTTAGTGATGATGAAGCTGTGGTTATTTATTACCATTTCCTGAATATAAATTTGTGTTAGGATTGCATTAGATGAATCTAGGACTAACCAAATTTACCGACAGCTAAAAGTGTCGTCTGTCAGATCTCATAAAGCTTATGATAATTTTAATATTAAATGAATCTGACGCGTACGTGTACAAAATTAGGACCTTTTTTGTATGTACTTTCTTTATTAACATTTCAAGCGTTTAACCAGCAGATTTATGACAGCGCTGTGGCACGACATGAACAAAATTAAATGGGTGTTCATTTCGTGCCAACGCGCCATTTCAGAATCCATTACTTTAATATTATACTAGTGCAATATTTACAGACACAATTTTCTTTAAAGTTTTGTTATAGAAACCATTTGACCACTGTCTCACCTGATGGTAACACAGTCTATGATAGTGCATGCTTGGCAAGTTGTCCCACTCATTGGTTGTTCGCTTAGTGCGCGTTGACAGAATTTCAAACATATAAATAGTTGCTGTGTTTTTGTGCGCCTTGATATCTGATGAAAGAAGTGAGATGGAAGAATAAGATCATGTAATTCCTTCGCACACTCAGTGCAGTTTATATAAAACCGAATAACTGGCAACTTTAACGTCGGGGCTCTAAGCCGTGGAGCTTAGCTTCCACTAACGCATTACCAATTAGTCTTTTGGCTCGTCTCTGAATGGGGTCCCATAGATGGCTACAGTATTCTACACAGGATCGGATTTATGCTACTATACTAACTTTGCTCTACCGTTAAATTTTATTAGCATTTAGTTAAATCACGGAGTATAATAATAGTACTCCGTGGTAATCGTTCGTAAAAGTTATAATGTTATCGCCACTTAGTTGTTCTTTTTCTCATAACTTTCAGATTTATAATCGCAGTAGGAAAATCAGTTATGAATATTTAAAAGCACTTCGTCCGTCTTGTCTTGACCCAGTTACTGAATGATTTGACGTGGCATTGAAAAACCTAGCTCATGCGTCACTTTACTACACACAATAGACAATAGCGAGTTTTCACCGTAATCGTAATTTTTGTTTTCCTACCACCTGTTCTACCTTTTTAATAATGATAACGAAGTACAAAACACAGATCTCAGAAACTAAAGGACAAGAAAGGTCGTAACGTTTTTATTTTGTTTACTGTTTGTGCGTGATCATCTAATGAGACACCGGTTTATTTAGAGCTCTATGATACGGAAAGAACACTGCACTGCAAGTACCGTCCGTTACTTGACTGATCTCAAGTAGACAGCACATGTAGACATCATAATTGAAGTTTGGAGTGCACTGAACTCTGCAGTTCTTGTCTGACCATAAATAAAAGAAAACATTTATGGGGTGGCTCACTATGGCGCAGAACCACAGAATAAATAATAGTAGAACTAACTGAAGGCAGTTTTTGGGGTAGAAATAAAACACGCAGTTTTCAAACTACGAGAAATTCGCAACTTTCTCAAGTAGGTACCTTGGGGACCACTTCTTGGTACATTTGATGGAGGAAAGTTGCGAATAGAGAGTAGAAATATATAGTATAACAAATGAATAGCACTAGGTGTTATACATACATCCTTATACTAGCAGTACAGAGATTTTTTAGGGTGGCCATATTAGGGAATTAATATTATGTTCAGAATTTGCGAGCACCGACTTCCATTGTTGGGAGAAGTACTAACTACTTATACGATTTTAGCCGAAAGTGGGTTAGCTTTTGTATGTAGCTAAAAAAAAGAGGAATAAGTTGGCCTAGGTCCGTATTACAGAACGATGCTCAGTAATCGGTGCTCAAGCAGAGATTTCATTCACTAATTGATCACTTTATGAATGAAATCTCTGCTTGAGCACCGATCGATGTCTGAGCATCGTTCTGTAATACGGACCTAAGATGACCAGCCAGATCACCAGACCAATATTTATCTACCTATGTGTTGGAAGCTAAGCACGAATTTGATGAATCAAAAAATAAACCATGAATAGTTATTAACAAACAAAAACCTTTTCTTTTATAATAGGGATAAGGATTCCTGGATTTCAGGGATTTATACTTGACTGCTGGATACGCAAAATATTTCTTGAATGCACCACCTCGGAGCCCTTGGCCAGTTTATGGCACCGTCGCCCGTTGCCAGTTTTATAGCGCCCTTTTGATAACTCCTCGTAACTTTTTTATGGCGCGCGTGCTTATGGGATCCTGGTACTGAGACCCGGTGTTTATTCGGGATGTATTAGGATCTGTACGACGTCTCTTACGCATACCTACGAACGTAGATGGCCGACAATAATACATCATTGAATACTTGTACAATTATTTATTCTATGCATTGTGTAAAAAGTGACCGTGTTTCTTGACCTGCGGTGCTTGTTAGCTTCGGAGGTCGTTTACCCGAAGCGCGGGCTATATTCAAAATTTAGCTGTTTATTTCGTGGGAACTTTAAATCCGAGTTAAAAGTAGCTTATGCAGGCTAGCCTGGGCAGTAACTTTATTTTGTGATACTCTGTGGTAACGGAATAACATAGGCGACATCTCGGTACTAATAACTAAAGATCAGCGATGGAAAAACACCTGTTCCGTAGGTACATCCAACTGGACTAGAAAAAAATAAATATTACACTCTAACAAAAGTTTTAATCATACAAGAAATCGGTTGATTAAAATACACCAGTGAGAAAGAGAACTCCTTTTTTTTCAAACTCATATAGTGTAAGGTGCTTGCTATTTGATAATAACCACTGCAATTTTATATGCTTAGTAAAATAACTTAATTTTAAGTACCTAATATAATTTTGACTTGTAAACGTGTTAAAAATTGCCTATTTGCAATAATTTTTTTACTTTGACCTTGACAGCTCTAACTATAATAAAAGAAAACGCCCTTCAAATGCCCAATAGAGAACTTTATGTGCGCTCATTAAAGTTTAACTTAGCACGGCTAAGTGTTATTTAACCCAGCTAAGGCTGGCTAATTAGCTAATTAAGTGTAATAATAGGGTATGGTATTATGTAAATTGCACGTGTTTATTTACAGTTCAACTGGACGTGATCACAGGTATGTCCTATTTATAAGCTGCTACCGACGCGACGGCCCAAATATGGGGATAACGTTTTTAATTATGCAGGTAGGTACCTAATTTTGTTGTACTTAGATATACTTAGATAAATATCTGAGTATAGCATATCTAAGTACATGCACGTGTTTCCAAGTGACTTCCAATTTTGAAATATGTAGTTTTGAAGTCGGTTTAATTTTTTTTTTATGTTTTGGCTCCACACTTTTGTGTATTTAGCCAGTCAAGTAATTGATAATTTATCAAGTTAATGATATTTCACGCAAATATGTGTCAAGTCATAGTCGAAGTCATCAAGTCAAGTCATAGTCAAGTCATAGTCAACTCATAGTCTAGTCAAAGTCATACTTCTAGTAAAGTGGTGGCAACTTTACTTGAAGCTCCTATGGAGTTTTGGAAACAACACGAAAAGAAACTTTTCACCATCATTATACCATTTTCCCACACTCACGCCTGTAATCCAGCACTTAACGAATAGAATGCCACCAATTTTATGCACTAACACTGAAAATAACACAAGTTTTGGAAAATAATACAATGCGGTGACGCAATCATTTTCGCTTTCCAAAAAACCTTTTTTGTAAATTATTTATTTGAATAATTGTCATTCATCAAACATAAAAGTTTGTAAAACCACTTGATTCCTTGGGTTTAGTTTTATTTTATCAACGTGGTTGAAGTACACGCCATTATTTACCGGGCGAGCTACTTGGCTCGGCGCCCGGTCTTCGATCCGGGTCCATGGGTGTACTTCTCCGGGCGAAAAATTGCCGTATGGCTATCAGCTAATACATCTAATATAGCTTCTCTAATATCTTTTGTACTTTTCGTGTTATTTTTTTTGTTTTGTTACAAAATAAATTTTCTTTCTCTTTCTTTCTAATAAATAGTACAGGCACAGCTCGTGTACGTACCGATCGCAATAAATTGGAAAATAAATATAAAATATCCAAATATGTGTAAGTATAACAAAGTGAAACGTTGTTTCTGATTTACCTGTTTGTTTATTTGCGTGACTTTTACACCAAAACCACTAAATCGATTTAGATGTTACTTTCCGTACAGATTACTTACATTCCCGAAACAAACATAGGCTATTTTTGTCTTGGGTTCTTGCGGGAAAAGGGGTAAATTGCTGGTAAGACCGCGGGGCGCCCCTAATGTCCAAAACAAGACATTATAATAAAAAACTCATATTTTAAGTAAATGTAAAGGGTAGGGTTACAAAATACCATTTTCTCATGTTTCGCAGTTACGTAAAAATTGTTACTTTAAGCTGTTAGTTTTTTACTATCAAATGTGATTAGAAGTTACAACCATAAAAATAGTGGGCAATTTGAAACCTTTTATTGAAGGCAAAAGGTATGCAATATTTCACCACGTTCAGTTTAGGCGTGAAAATTACATGATCAAACATAAAAACACACAGCCAACGTTACACTAACAATATTTGTATGGAATAGGATAAAAATAATAAAAATAGGTATTGTAAGTGTAAAAACAACGTGGTTAGTCATAAAAATACGAGTGTGCTTTAGACCACACGACTGAAGTATAACTTCTTTAGTTTAGCTCCATCTATCGGCCGGTATAACTTTGTTTAATGTTAATGTCGCCATCTCGACAATTGTAAATTATCATTTTACCGGACATAAGTACCAATATAATAATACAACTTATAACTTTGTTACGTTGACAATAGAGATTTACGTTATCAACTTTCAACTTCCGTTCGCCTCGCATTCACCAGATTACTCCCCAAGTCAAGCATGCGTAGAGAAGTTTTACTTCAATGAAATTCTAGCATATTAAATTCATCCCAATCTCTGGAAGGAGTTATGCCACCAATCAAATAAAGCGATGACACATAGTTCACGACAGGCGAGGGCGGACCAACTACCGACATGAACAATCTGCAAACATTACAATCTCCCAACAAGACTGCTATTAACTTGTGTAATAGACGTTTATTAATACATTTATCCTGTTTAGTTACCAATTTGCAGTTATTAGTTGACTGGGCCCAATAATAAAGTAATATGGTCTTTAATTCACTCTTTTCCTTAAATGTAACTCAGACCATGCTGTAAAATATTAGTAAAAGGACCAACTTAAATAAAATTGTTTTTGTTTTAGTATTTAGTGCCTCTTAAAATAACTGCATGACAGCCGAAACGTCTATTTAACGGTACACACACAACGGTGAAAGAAAGCATCGTCAGGAAACCTTCATTATCAAGAGTCATATTCGAGATCAGTGCCAACCATCAACCTGAACTTGGTCAGTGTACTGGATTAAGACCTACATTATCTCTATGTAAAGGCCCGTGTCCAAGCAGTGGGAATGTTGGGCTGATGACGTGTGGATTGGATAAAATCAGCGGCGTAATTGCAGCACGAAAGATATTGACTCTTAAACCACAGCTTGTATTTACATGAAAGCCAGCACAGCGGTATTTATAATTGTAACTTTACGAGTTGCCATCTAGCAAACTAATCTAGAACATAGGTAATATAATACTATACTTATTTGACTGGCCTGATAGCTCAGCTCTGCCTTCTGAACTATAGGTTGTGGCTTCGAATACCACCCCGGACAAACATTTGGGTGATAAACATCGATGTTTGTTCTGTGTCTGGGTGTTATATTGTATTTATAGGCAAAACGGGTTGTGCGTAGGTTGCAACCTATATAACTATAGAATTATAGCGTCCGCACCAGGCCGTGTCCGGAGCAAGAATGATTCCTAGTACACCGAGCGCTCCCTTTATATAGCCGGATGGCTGGGGAAGCGATGACAGTTGCCGGTGTTGCCACTGTAATAAATTTAAATGATACCACAGGGTAAATTACGGTACTGCCCGCTGCGCATAGAGTTTTTAACTGGACGTTGCCGCCGTCATATTCTTTATATGTATATTTACAAACAAAAAACAAAGTATCTAAGTATAATATCAGTTATTTGGTCTCTAGGTCTAGATCCCTCTTGTCTGTGCTGAAAATCAGCTATACTGGACTCATCCACGGCATCCACAGTGCTGTACACAGCAACGATGACACCAAGGAGTAGGTTATATCTATAAGCAAGTTTTAAATTATGCCAGGTTATGTTTTCTTCTTTTAGGTGTAATTATGTAACGTTTTTTACAATGTACAGTTCATGCAAATAAAGTGTACTTTTCTTTCTATAGTAAAAACTTTGCTTAGTTTGGGGCTAGATGGCGTTGTATGTAATATGCACTAGTATCTAAAATGACGTTTACGATAGAGTGGACAAACCAGTTGTGTAGTTTGCCTGTGTAGTGTCCACGCCTTTACATTTTATTTTTTATTTTTTGGTATAGCTCCACACTTTTGTGTATTTAGCCAGTGTCAAGTAATTGATAATTTTTCGAGTTAAGTAATATATATGTATGTCAAGTCAAGTCACAGTCCAAGTCATCAAGTCAAGTCATAGTCTAGTCTAGTCAAGTCAAGTCATACTCCTAGTAAAGTTGTGGCCATTTTACCAGAAGCTTCTATGGAGTTTTGGAAACAACACGAAAAGAAACGTTTCACCATCATTACATACCACTTTTCCACACTCATGCCTGTAATCCAGCACTTAACGAATAAAATGCCACCAATTTTATGCACTAACACTGAATATAACACAAGTTTTGAAAAATAATACAATGCGGTGACACGATCTTTTTCGTTTTCCCGCCAAAACTCCCCCTTTACATTGATACAATAGGACATTTTATTTTAGTGTCTATTTCAGACACAGACAATAGGTGCCTACACCTTTAATACCTCTTTAGAAAATGAATCCATTTACTAAATCGTTTTACTTATAGAGCTTATAAATGTGGTTTACCTTAAGCTGATCGGAAAACTCCATTTTATCAATTTTATGCGGCCATATTTTTTATTATGTACTAAATTAGCATTTATTTAATGGATTAAGCATAGCACACATTTCTATTGGACTTAAAGGGTTTGTGGTAACCATTAGGCGGATAGAGCAGGTTACAATTCGTATTTTTTATTCTTTCTAGATATTCAAAGTTCATTTTTTTTTATTGTGTAGTAGGTATTACACACTTTTCAACGAATCAAGACAAATGTTGGTATACAAATTCTACAAGTTAATGGATTTTTTATCTTAGGCGATATTTGATTTTAAATGTATTTTCCCCAAAAGGGGGAAATTTACAGTGGCGCCATTTTTTTTAAATATTTTGCAGAAGGTACTCATTTCTAAGCAAGTATTCCAAATATGAGCAAAATAGGTCAAGAGTTTGTCGAGATATAAGTCCGTGAGGTGATGTACTTAGAACAACATCACGCTGTGTGGTTGCAAAAACCTCTGAGGTCTACTATTTGCAGAACAACTAGTAAATATTTTGCGATACTCGATAGCGAGTATGGCAAGCCGCCTGACAAACGTGATGAGATTTGGCAGGCTGCTTGCTGATTGCAGATTTGTATACCAAATTCTCTTTGGTATACAAATCTGCAATTCTCGTTCTCTGGATATTGCCTTAGCCGGCTTATACGGCACCCACGGGAACAGATGATGATCCTATTCCCACACCGCCGCGCCGAAGGAAGCAGACAGCCAAATTTCTTTTAGTCAGGTACGGTACCCTAAATATTGAAGAAAGCTGACACATTACAATAATAAATAGGGATTATGATTAAATTAATAACTCGCTTGTTTTTTTGGGTTTTGTAAGTTTTTAGACATTCTGGGTAGATAATGGACTGATACGACTTACTCAGTCTTCTATGTTGATTCGTAAAATGTAAATGTAATTAATGATAGTGTTATCTATCATACTTTATAGTTTATCTTTTGAAGTTAATAACATCGTGTGAATTTAGCGGATTCAATATTCTTTATAACTGTTTGTTTCAATATTATGTTCAGTATAAACATGATACCACTAACTTCTGAGTAAATAAGGACTTTCGTTGTAGAAGCATAAGATATAATTTTCTATGCAACAATGTGTATCTGTGACGTAGTTTGAAAACGTAACAAGACAAAAATAAATGAAAACAGTATCTATATTATGTAGGTAGTACACAGACAGGTATATTTTGGGTTCGGACGCATATTGGTGAAGAAATCTTTGTGTTCCTATAGTAATTTCCTCAAAGCCAGCTCAAAGAGTATGTAACCAATCAGCCCTCAGTTCCATAAGCAAACTCCAACGGTGACGTCCCCGCCGTTTCGGCGGCCCTCCAAAAATAAACAAATAACCATTAACACACACTCACACACACACACACACACACACACACACACACACACACACACACACACACACACACACACACACACACACACACACACACACACACACTTTTTAAAACACTTTCTGGCTGGAATTAACGCTATTAATTTCTTTTTAGGTTTTGACAGCCTCTGTGGTGTGGTGGTTGAGCCGGTCGGCTCATGACATAAGGCGGCGGGTTCGATTCCCGCGACAGGACCAGTATTTGTGTACAAAAAAAAAGCAGATACTTGTTGAGAGTTTGGGTGTTGTGGGACCATGGTCCTCGTAGTTCCTAGGTCCCTAGACACAGGGAATCCTAGTTAGGGTCCAGAATCTATGTATGTGATCGTTGGGCGTTATTATTATTATTATTAATTGCTCGCTCTATATCTTTTCTTTATTGTGAATCGGTTAAAATGTTTTATGCGCAAGTAGTTTATGAAGTTACCTATATGTACACGTAAACAGCTTTTTTTACAAGAATAGGGTCACAGAATAAATAATGTTCAATAAAACACATACAATTATATGTGTAATAGTAGCGCTACCGTAGAGTAATTTAGCCTACAGGTATAGTCATAGGTCATAGCCGCTAACAAATAGCATTTGTCATTGTCAGCCATTACTTGGCCAGAACGGTCCTGGCGAAGTATACATAACCTGTAATGCACTTAATATCATGTAGGGTATTTTTCTTTTTGATACTGCGCAACTCAAGCCATTATTATAATATAATATGTGTGGACACCGCACACAACGCCATCTAGCCCCAAACTAAGCAAAGCTTGTATTATAGGAACCAGATAACTGATACAATACTTAATACTTTTTTTGTTTGTAAATTCATACATAGAATACAATATAACACCCAGACACAGAACAAACATCGATGTTCATCACACAAATGTTTGTCCTGGGTGGGAATCGAACCCATAACCCACAGTTCAGAAGGCAGGGTTCCTACCAACTAAGCTATCGGGCCAGTCAAATATGCCATATCACCACATGCCTCCGAGCAGTCATCTATCGTATCGCAGCTTAGCTCAGCTTGTTTTTATTTCTATTTTTTTTACTTTTATACAAAAAAAATACATAATATCTGAATTTGATTGTATGTAGGTATTAATGGTTTTTGAAGGTAATCTATTAGTAATTAATAGCTCATATAATAAATAATGTTTGAAATGCTACATCACGCATTTTACAGACGTATTTGTAGGTTCGATTTTATATATATATATTGGTTCTGTTGAGCAAATCATCATTACGGTACAATTATGTTATGTACGATAATGATTATTTACGACATAATTATTTTAATTTAGTAATGGGAGTACTTATTACTGCATTATTTCAGTATATACACTGACTATACAACAATATTAAAAGTAGCCCCACTCACTTTAACTGGGCTAAAATTACAACTAAATTAAAAAAGATATAATTGAAAATGACTAAGCAAAGTCATTTCATGCAGACAACATCTGTATATCTTATTGAGACGTAGGTACCTATCCCTAGAATATTTTAAGCCAATATCTAGCTACGATTTATTTTTAAGTTCATTTTACAAAAAACAGTTTTATCATCTTTCGTTCCCCGAGCTGGCTGTAAAACACAAAATTTATAACAAATAAAAATGCTCGAAGACGTGTGTTACTGTGTTTTGAGAAATAGAATAATATATGGCGCTCGACAGTTATCATTGTGTTTTATAACGTTATTTATAATACTCATAAGTTTTTATCACAAACCGTTAAGTGGTACACATGAAAGCACTGGTCAATTAATTACAATATCGATAAGATTATATATACCCTGAGCACATCTACATATACATCTACTTATATACCTACAATACTACCTACCTAGTCTGAGTTTTAATCATACTAACTGCCACATTGCCATTGAGTATAATAAGCTCGTTAAAATGATTAAAACATAATTAGATAGCCATTATCGTGGTTATCTTATCAGTAGGTTGGTGTTAGGTAGGTATTAAATTAATCTCACCGTTCCCAAGTTGATCTATCGACGACTGGCGCTGGCAATCCAAATTCACAATCCATTCAGCACTTTATAGCACTACAGTTGACACTAACACTATTCAAGGTACTGGCACGACCTCAATGCACCATCACTAGACACATCCCGGCAGATCCTGGCAGATTGGCACCACAGTACCTACGGAGAGACAAAGACCGTATCAACACACTGCACACAACTTGAATTTGTACTTATCCGATTCACTACACAGTAACTGTTATTATAAGCGGGCAGAGTACGGAATTCAAACAAGCGACGCGCGTTGTAATCGCACGCTACACGAATACTGACTGAAGCTAAACTCTGACTCCTTCACTGACTGCCTGGTCGGTTTCGGCTGAGCGCGCCCCAGCGGGCAAGCCAACCACTGAATTCAAATCGTGATGTTTCTGTGCGCGATTACAATCATTTCACGCTTCAATAATTAGTAGAGTAAAGTGTCTAAAGTGTAAATCACACGCAAATAGGAACTTGTATTTGCAATGCGCACTCAAACAGACGGCAAGATTTTTTTATTGTAAATATCACTTGATAGCGTAATAGACATTTTATTTCGATATGTAATATAAAACTGACTATTTCTAAATTGTTTTTGTTGTTGTTATTCTTGGAAAGTATACAGATTCGGGCGCAGACCTATCTGCAAATAAAAACTAATAATAGAAAAAGACGATGTGACGACCATGAGCAGTGCATTGCAACGTGGCACGCACGAATACAGGGACACACGCTCTATGTTCGTTCGTTGTTCTTGCTCGCCTAGTGGCTCAAGCATCGCCATGGGGGAGGGGATGAAACTGGAATATAGCTTCCGAAATATTACAAAAACATTTATGCATGAAGGGATAACAAAATGTTACCGCTGTTATACCACTCAGATTGAATATTTTATTTATTTTGTAGTATAATAATGACGGATTACCGGCGACCGCAGCTGACTCTGACATAATGGACAAATTATGGACGACGTGTAACGAGCGCCCGCGAGGTCGTCGTCGCTAGCTGCGAGCACGCGGTGGGTGATAAAACTAATATTTCCTCTGTGTGTTGAAGAAAACATATTGTGTGCCAATAAGAATTTATGTTTAATAATAATAATGTTTGAAAGTATGGTTTGTATTTGTGTAATGCATTCTATAAACAAATGAAGAGTTACAACCAGCAATGAATGGTATGGTACGCTTATACACTATTAGGATTCTTTGTACCTACCTATAGTTATTTATATTATAACGATACGATTTATAGTACCTACCTAACTACCACTGAGTCTCGACTGTTAAGAATAAATTATTTGCGAATTAGATAATTCTGCTTGTTAATAAATAATCGGGCTTAGGGAGTACCTACGCCATCTAGGTATCACTTTACATTTCCGGGAACTTGCTTCATTTACGCAAGGCATGACTCAAAACGAGCAGTAATTGGAAATAAGTAGGTACTATGAAGACAAAACCGTGATTCCTAATAGATTCCTTTGAAATTCGAAATATTTAAGTTTGGAACATAACATATTTCAGCTTAGTTAAAATATTTGTACTTAAATTTGATATGATAAGTAATCAGTAATTAAACGTGTAACATAAAAACAATACCTACCAAAATAAGCAAATAGTCCTTAAGTCAAACTCAACCGGTGCCGTTAAAGTCCACGAAGGCAAAGTGCTCTTTAAAATAAATTATCCTGCTTTAGACGACTGCTTTTGTGTCGCAATAGAAGCTACCGGCAACAAAGAGCTCTCTCAAGCGGAAGAAATTTAATCAGAGCATCAGCTGAGGTTTTCAATTATGAATGGCTGGTATTTATTTTCCAAGTTTTAAATGCGCAGCAACACTGGGAAACATTTTAATATTTGTAAGTACTATTAGCACGTCCTGTTTGATCATTCATTTTATGTTTAGCGAAGTCTCTGAGCCGGCATTCATGCCCCGACTGAGAAGCAAGAAATATTTTCCAATTCAATCGAAGTAGCGATGCGATTCGGATTGTAGGGGCGCAGATATTTCTCATATTCTTTGTCGAGATCTCTGCGGTTGGCTCTTTGTTATTTGAGTTATATGGAGACTCACTGAATAAGAAAAACTGAAGTATTATTCAAAAGTCGCTCTCGGCGGAACACGTCGAGAACGTTAACTACGAAACTTTGCTCAAACATAAAGAAAACCAGTTACGTTATTAAGGAGAATGCAAAACAATTCTCATTATACGAAAATAACGAGTTTAGTTTATAGCAGTGTCTGCAAAGAAAGGTTTGGAGACAGGTATTGAAAACAAAGCACCTGACTGACTGATTAATTCAATGCACGTTTACAATATGGAAACCGATAATCTACAAAACAATTTGAGGAGGTAACTCATCGTTTTAGGCGATGTACTTTCCCAAACCAACAGTATAATGGCCGAAGCCGAAACAGCTATTGACATTGTAATGTACCGGGCGACGAGACAGGGAGCCGGAGACCGAAGAGCTTTAGGAAGTTTGCGTCAACCGGTTTTCCGAGAAACGACCTTACGGTCACCGGATGGAGCTCGCTCCCAGCCTGGACCCACAACAATGCACACAATGAAGCGTAACAGATACCGGAAACTATAATCGACATGGGTTTGCTTTTAAGCCCGGGATTGTCACATCCTTTAATCCATAATCTAAACCTGCTCTCAATGATTTCAATCGAAATCCTTCACTCGTTGTGCAAGCGTTTAGTTAGGATGTTTTGAAATGCTATGAGCGATTGTGTTACGCTGACTACGAGTATTATATTACTGCTAACCGTGCCTGCTACATAGTATTCGTTCGTTGGGTGGTGTGTTTGTGCGTTCTATTTCGAATGTTTGTTTTGTTTTCGTTTGTCAGTGATTCCAACATGACGAGTCACGCGTTGTTAATCACTGGACCGACAGCAATTTGTACCCGATAACCACAACTGCAATATGATACCATGCACTAGCATTTTCGTGCGGCCCACTCAATCATTCTAAAGTGATTGATGGTAAAGTGTCAATTTCGCGTTATCGCGTCGCGTCATCGTCACATATTATCTGCATTAATTCACAGAGGCTTACGTATTCGTACTATTATTTACTGTGCTTACGTTTAGCGGCTTTGATAATCTACAATTCTACACAAACATCATCTACCTACCTCTCGCAGACATGCAGTTGGAAAGAACACTCTTCCAACTTAATTCTCTTTTGTTTTCGGCTCGGCTTTAAAATCCCGTTTTAATCTCGCTGCAATTAATTCGTTCTTTTGATTATGAACATAAATATATTTATTTTGGTTCGCCACAGCATGCTCACATATATTCGAATCGAATCGAGATTCACATCTGATAAGATAGGTTCGGCGATAAAATGCGTTACAAGAAATAATCCAAGAACGCGTGGGATAATCGATTCAATGAACAAAAGCAACATGCTGATTAGGATCGTATTTATGTCTCATTTTAATTTATAAATACTGCTCGTCTTTACCTGCAAAGGTCGGATTGATTCTTTTTATTTGTATAACTGGCGTGATATTCTTTTGTTTATTTTGGTGATACAAATGACTCGGTAACAATTTAAAAATAAAAATGTTACCCACGAAAATAACAGTTACGACGAAGTGAGGCGTGTGACGAATTATGAACGCCCCAAACAATTTGGACAATACAACGAGCAGCTTGTGTCCTCTCCCCACAAAATGTTCCCCACTCAACACATTTATTTTAGCTAGAAAGCTTTGTAAAATAAGCTCGCTACCGGAGATAACGAGTAAATATTATTACTTTATGTTTAAGATGTTTCTACGAAAATAAATTGATGTTATTCAAACGATTAATCAAAGATTTTGAACGCAGTTACATAATATGATAATTATCATAAATATACATTAACAAAATGTTCGTAGAAAATTGATTTAGAGGAAAAAGTGAGAAAGGAAAGTCAGCACCTGCAATTTTAATGTAGCGTGCTCCCTTTCGCGGCGCTCTAATTATGTATTATGTGTGCTAGTACATTTTACATATAGTCTAGTAAGTATAACATTATAAAATAACATTAACTCATTACATGCTTTTAGTTAGCTCCCTCGTTACTTTTGCCAGAGAACATAATGATATTACCTAATACCGTACCGGCACATCAGTGAGCACTATAAGCAAATATTACAAGATAACTTATACAATATTGCTAAATAACGAGTGTACTTTAGACCACACGACTGAAGTAAAACTTCTTGAGCCTTATTAATAAACGGGTATTAGTCTCTGATTAGTTACTTCAGCTTTTGTCCTTTTTTTGCTACTGGAATATTTAGCTGGATCGAAAGAGACAAGAGATGGTGTAACTAGTCTAAAGCTAGTTCGTGTTTATTAATAAGGCTGCTTTAGTTTAGCTCCATCTATCAGCCGGTATAACTTTGTTTTTGCTTTGTTTAATGTTCGCCATCTTGACAATTATAAATTGTCATTTTACCGGACATACCAAGATAATAATACAAATTTTTAACTTTGTTATGTTGACAATGGAGATCTACGTGAAACAACTTCCGTTCGCCAGCTTACTCCCAAGTAAAGCGTGCGTAAAGAAGTTTTACCTCAATAAAGTAAAGAACGCGTACTCTACTCCCATGAACGCTTATCTGTCCCATGAAAGAAATCAATTTAATATGCTTATATTATAAAGAAAGCGAAGACGTAAAAACTCCGACAATATTACGCCCTAAGCCATCGTAAAACGTATTACCTATATCTGAATTCTGTATTCATGTTAGATTACAATATTTCCGACGCGGCGCGGCTATATCGTATAAGTCAACTCATAACATCAATGTGGGGGACTCGATAAAATCCCTCGCGGTCCTTTTCCCCCATTCTCCCCTACTACGATATTCGCCTCGCTGCTGTTCGCGGCGTACTGCGAGCACTTTTGATCTTTCTTTTGATATAATATAAATATTTTTTTGCCTCTCAAGCTGAATTCATTTCGAGAGCAATGATATACGAATATTATACAAATGCTGGTTAGAAACCTTTTTATACACATCAAGGTGGTCCCTTACCATTCATATAAGTAAGCAAGTTTGTATTTAGTTAGCTATAGTTATTTACAACTTATATTGTAAAATCTAATTTTCTGGGCAAATGTAGACTAATAATAATAATGTTTGTGGACATCTCACACTGATTATATTATTTTCCATTCTTATGGCATTGCAGACGCAGAGCGAAAGAGTCTTCCCAAAGTTATTTGTAGGTAAGTACGAGTAACTATAAAATATATTTAGACAGCCTCTATGGTGATGGTTGAGCAGGTTGGCTCATAAGTCAGAGGTGGCAGGTTCGATTCCCGCGACAGAACAAGTATTTGTGCACAGAAAAAAGCGCAAATACTTGTTGTGTCTCGGTGTTGTGGAATATTGGTCCTCGTAATTCCTGGGGCCCTAGACAGGGACTCCATGTAAAGTTCCAGGATCTATGTATGTAATTGGGCGTTATTATTATCTTACTGGGCAATTGAGACTATGATCTGATCTCACAATCGAGTAATCTTATTACCAGACTGTGCTTATGACTCAGGATGATGTGCGTAGTGCAGTGTCACGCGAAACTTTATATTTTAGACTTCCGAGTGACACTGTTCTGATATAGGCCGCCGTATCGCTTAACATCAGGTGAACGACTAGCTCGTCACATCATTCATTATAATTTAAAAAAACCGAGGTACTTCTAGTTAGGTATTATTTTGTATATAATATATATATATATCTATAATAAATATAAATATAGTACCGTGTCACATAATCATAAATCAATCAATATTGTTTATCCTCCATGTCAACCAACCCAACCTTTTGCATCCATAAAAAACATAGGTTAATTAAGCATGTGCAATATAGTGTTTTTGTAGTGCATTGTATAGGCCTACAAACCATTACCTATATATAATAGTTTATTTCACTCATACACAAGCAAGTTAGTTAACAGTCGATCGAAATTAATTAATGCAATCTATAATAAATGTAGGTAGTTGAATACATTATTTAATTATAATATAATACAACTATTTTTACGGCGGATAAAATGAAACGTTATTTGTTTGTTTCTACAGCTGAACAGGTTTGGATGACATTTGCATACAGATTGCTTACACTAGCAAAATTAATAAAGAATATTTTTATTCTAAAAAAAAATCTGATAGAAATGGGCATTGTGAGTAAAAGGGTGCTCTAGTGCAAGCAAACCCGGACCGTTCATAATGCACAATTGTATAATCACACTGTTTTATCACCTAAAATAGGTGTAAGGGTACAATTCAGTTGTTTTGTTAGTCTAAAAACTAATTAAATCACTCTACATAATTAGGTACTTACTTTAAATAAATATTATACCTACAGGATACAAAACCCAGCAATATTACTATAAATTGTTATATTATATATTTTATCCTCAAAGATAAAAAACTGGCTCACATGCTTTATGCGTAACCTTGTCTTTTTCTATTTCAACAAAGATTAGATACGTAACATTACAAAGGATAAATTTTATCTGAGATTTTATGTTTTAAAAGAGTTAATAAAAGGGATAATGATCGTATTTATCTTTTATCTATGATATAAATATCACTATCTGTTCGTGATAAAGCCGTCATTCACGTATATCAATACTAACTACTATTAGAGTTCATACTTAGATTATTTAGATATAATGTACAATATGCGTTCATTTATAGTCCGCTTCCACATTCCTCCACAAGATTTCACGTTGCTAAGTACAAGTTTCTATTGAGCGAGCCTTTCAAAGCACGGTTTGAAAAGTCGTCAACTTCGCATAGATATGACCGCTAATGTCATTAGAACAGGGTAAAAGTTAAGTAATTATCCGAGTGGAAGCTCATTGTGAGTCCATCAGCCGTCAGCAACAAGAGGGCAATAATTCCAGCGGTTTCCATCACAGCACGTCCGAGGCCGAACAAAAGCAATTTGTGTCCGCACGAAGCGGCTTTGTACGTGCATTGCTTCGTAGGTGTTTATTAGCGCCCTCTAGCTATGTTAATAGGTACCAACGCGGTTGGCGGGCGGCGGAGCGGTCGGACGCGCGGCCCGGGTTGCCCCGCGATCCCCCGACCTCGCTATCATTCTACTAATCACGAATTCCCGGCGGTAACACGTGCTTCCATGGCTGACCGGACTGTTTGATTAAGATTACGAGAAGGTACCTACGACCCAAATATTTAGCTCTCACACAATTGAAACATCCATTCCAGCTGTTCAGTTTTCAAACCAATTTTATTGAGGTACCTATCTATTTTAATTAATCTGATCCCATTATTCTGACAAAGTCCGGACTCGGGCCGTGTGAAAATGATACAGAGTTGGTAAGACACGGAGATCGTACCTACTCCTAGGCCGCGAACACTCTGATAGTTGAGAACAAAGTAACATTGGCAGAAATCCAACGTCATTTACAATTCTGATTCAGTATACTGCATGAGCGGTTTAAAATGTTATTCGAAGTTAGCTCGGTGGGCGAGTTATTACTATTTTATTTCCGGAACTAAAGTGGACTGTAGTGTTTTGTTTGACAGGCGCACAATGTAATAAATGAAACAAGTGAATCACAGCGCGCGGTAAAAAGTTTTCTTGAGAATGTTTGTGGAAGCCAATGAGCTGGCGCGACTCCAACGCGGTTCGTCGCGATCACGCAACGCAGGCATCATTTAGCGACAAATTTACTGTGTCACTGAAAATACCGATCACGAGAGCTATTTGTTATCCGAGAGGCAATACTCGCCGTACATTCCGATAACATTGTGTTGAGAAGTTGATGCGCGACGTATTGGGGACTTCTGGTTCGTTTGTTTCCTAACGATTGATGGAATGTAGCGAATAAAATAGGCGAGGGAAGAGATTCGTTGGTTTTGATAGATATATCCTTTCAGCGTTTTTCCATTATTCGGGGGGAGACAAATGTTCCGCGCCGGGTGCCGTCACGGCATTCTCTCGTTAAACGTCCCCTATAAAGCATATGTTTTAACTATCCATTGTCATTCAATGATTATTATTTTTTACCTTTATTAACTGTCCCGTTATAAGAAATTTTCAAATATGCAAAGCACGTTCCGTGATGTTATATATAGATACTTAAGTGTTATTAAAACTAACAAAGGTGAAGGCGTAGCGGCGCAGAATAAATAATAGTTTGTAGTACCTTATTAGCACAGCATAGCTTAGATACTAGTAGCAGTAGCTACTAATAAAGTTATTAATACAACTTATTGTGTAATAATTACACACTTACCATACCAATATTAGATGCATGACAGGCCTGATAGCTCAGTTGGTAGTAGCTCTGCCTTCCGAACGTAGGTTGTGGGTTCGATGCCCACTTAGTACAAGCATTTATGTGATGAACATAGATGTTTGTACTTTGTTCTGTGGATATTGTATTCTATGTATGTATTTACAAACAAAAAGTATAATAAGTATTTTATCAGTTATCTGGTTCCTATAGTACAATCATTGCTTAGTTTGGGATTAGATGGCATCGTGTGAAATTTCAACAAATGTTTATTTATTTATTATTTATTTCATTTTACACATCGGTGAAATTGTAAAGATAGATTTATATGAATAGTCAATAAATAAAAAAGAATGTGATTTAACAAGTGACAATAATTTATTTACAAAAAACGTTAATTAACTATGCAAATGCACAATTGCATAGTAATAGCAATACGGATAAAGTGGTAATCGAAAAAAATAATAGGTTAGTAATTATCAGTTAGTAAACTGTCTAGAAATAATAGAATTATAGAAATATTGTAATTGTAGAAAAACATCTAAGTATTAAACAATATCAAAATACTAACCCTAATCTTAATGAAACTTTGAATTTGAATATACTACCACCCACAAACCTCAATACCTAATTCTCTTGCGCATAGATAACTAAATTAATTAAGAGAACAATGAATGAATACAAAATTGGCGCTCGTTGAAACGTGCTAAATCCGACATGCATCTTGTGTTGTACACCAACCAACCACTAGGTGGCGCGCTGTTACTCAGAAACTATTACCTTATCTGCGGTTACAAACTTTATCCTTATCTATAGCAGCCTAGCAGGTTATAAAAGTAACTGACGCTAAATCTGTGGTAATGAAAAGCGCGCCAATAGAATTAAAATAGTATGCCGCATACAAAGTTGATTGAGTCCACGAGCATGCGGCCGCCGCGCGTTCTCTCGCTCCTGTAATTTGATTTGGAGAGGCGCGGGGCGGGACTGGATCGATAAAGCCAGGGAGGGGGAGGCAGCGGAGTGAGTTGAGCAGGGGGGAGCCACCAGGCGCGAGTTGTTATGGCAACCGTGGCTCCGGCTGCCGGCTGCCCTCGCACCTCCAGATTTTGTCGGTTGTCCCGGCAAATTGAACAAAGGCGATCGGGAGATATCATTTTTAGGTGTAACGGGGATTTAATGAGTATGCTTCAATTTTGAGTTTCGTCGTTGATTATATATACTACCTAACCTAACTAAACTAAAAATAGAAGCCCAAAACTCTAAGCTACAGATTCCTTCAATACAAAGGTTGTCTGGAAGAGATCGCTCTAAGCGATAAGTCCGCCTAATGTACTATTAGTTTATTGAGTAAGTTTTTCTGTTTGTAATTTTTTCGGTGTAGGTACAATAAAGTGTGGATCTATTTATCTAACACCATAGCAATACATATAAGGCTAGCGTAATTCCTCTAACCTTAATACTAATACTTGCTTATCAAAACGAAAGATCGAGGAATAAGCGGAGTGTCTAAGGAAATCATCAATATTCATGGATATTCGATCAATCACATGAAACGTAAATGAGATCAATTGATGATGACAATGATGGATGATTTAGTAATGCTTTCACAGCACCGATAAGGTAAGTAGGTAATCAGCGGTTTAATCAAAATAACCAATCTGTAAAGATATCTCACCATGTTACCAAACATTAGACCGAACTTATAGACTGCAATCGTGGAAAAATCTACCGCATGCCATATGTCATTATGTCGTATCATATCGCGCTCATAAATCTCATAATATACCTATACCATATACATGATTGTAAGAATACTATAAGGTGTTTTATTTTGTTTGGCTCCACAATTTATTGTGTATTTAGCCAGTGTCACGTAATTGGTAATTTCTTGAGTTAATTAATTTATGTGTCAAGTCAAGTCATAGTCCCAGTTAAGTGGTGGCAACTTAACCAGAAGTTTCTATGGAGTTTTGCAAACAAAATGAAAAGAAACGTTTCACCATCATTATTCCACTTTCCCACACTCATGCCTATAGCCCAGCACTTAACGAATAAAATGCCACCAATTTTATGCAGTAACACTGAAAATAACACAAGTTTTGGAAAATAATACAATGTGGTAACGCGATCATTTTCGTTTCCCCGCCAAAACTCTACTTTAAGGATTTGAATTGAAAAAGGCTTTAACCATCGACAGAATAACAACAACTGTTTGACGTCAAAATATTTAGATTCTAAAATCAAGCAGAAAAACAAATGCAATTCTAGACTCAAGCAATCATGCTCTAGTCTATAAGAGCTTTTTAAGGGAAATGATTCTGAGCCTATATGTAAATGATTCGGCAAGCGTGTAATCTACCGACAAGAGACCGGCACAATGCACATAAATTGCCTTCAGCCGCAATTAACACGACGCTAATGCGGTGCGTTGCGTGGCAAAGCCGGCCAGCAACGCAGCTATTTCAATTAGCTAGATTAATTACAAAATGGGACGTTTTGATGAGAATTAAGATTTAAGATTTAGATAAGTCGCTAATGTTACTTAGCATCGTAAGGACGTTGTAGGGACAGTTCAACATTGCGTAAGTAATGCTTACAACGATGTGGATTTTGAAGTCATTCCGAATAACAAATCATGAAAAACAGCTAATCCAACAAGTCCTAGGGACTTACCTACGTAATTACAATAATTTAAAATACAATATGTCAGATTTTCATAAATGAGCTGAGATAATACGTCAAACAAATCTGTAAATATAAGCGTTTATCAAATAGATTAGCTTATACTATCCTACACCCTTATTTCAAATTCCAGAAAACAAATTAATTATCATCTAGATATAAATCAACTTCGGATTCTTCCTTTTATAGACCCAATACCTGTGTAAATGCAACAAAAACATTAGCTAAAATGTCACGCCTCGCAAACTATAATAACGTGTCGGGAGAGGTGAGCGCTCCAGGCGTCCCGTTCTGCAGCAATTCAATAGGCCCATTTAAATTGCTAGACCAGGAGATAAGCAGACATGAAAGGGCGGGCGATGATGCTAATACAGTGCACTTAACCTGGCCCACGGCACCTTGCGTCGCCGCGTCCGTCGTCCAGCCAAACTGGTTCCGGACTCGACCTTCGTCGTCTCACTGACTCGCTCCGCGCGGTCATGCTCCCCTGGTCGTTCCAATAGCCACGCTCGATTGATTTTATTGTAATTTCCATCGGAAAGGTTTTTTTTATTATTATTTCGACAAGTTATAATAAGCAGTAAATCTAATTATGCTTAGAAATGTGATCGAAAAACTCCATGAATAATTAAATCACTTTAGCAGCCGGACGGCGGCTTAACGATAGACAACATCGATCTAAAAAAATTGCGAATGCGTAGGGCTGGGAACCGCGAAAAGATTATAAGTATTACCTAACCCTAAAATTTTGCAAGCTACCTCACAGCTAAATCAAATTTTAGATTATCTAGAGGCTGGAGATACTTATAGTAAGTAACTGTAATAACGGTTTCTGCCAGAGACAAATCCTCAAAATACACTGAGTTTACGTAAATAATAAATTACAAAATTTTGAACTTTCTTATTTCAGAACTTAAATAAACTCGAACCAGCATAAAACCGGTGTAATATCTGTATCTTTATTTGTTCTACTGTCTTGGACTTCGAAATGGAGGACGGTGGGGGCGCGCTTCTTTAGAAAGGAAACAAACATTTGAATAAACATTAAGTTTAGTCGTACATTTCACGCACAAAATGAAATATTGAGAACTGAATTAAACATATTACCTTTTTGACTTAAACGACAATCAATTTGTATTCACGATAAGAGGCGTGTTATGCTATCGCTATGATCTGGGGCCAAGCCCTTACTTGTTCGGACGTCTGGTTCAAAATGATTATATAATATAACGCTACTAATAGTTCTGTGGACTCTTTATTGTATTCTTTTATTTTGATTTACGGTTGATTTCGGAATCGATTTTGGAAAAAGGTAAAATTATTTACGCAAATTTTCTTTTCCATAACCGGTTGACAAAATATTACAATTTTGCCAAGGAATGATTTACGCATGTAAATGGTGGCTATTATATGTATTAATTAATTCCCGTCAGCTGTCATTAAGCTTTCCAATATGGAAATGGTATGGCAATTCATGGAACAGTATTGAAAGAGGCGTCGCTATTTATATGTTGGAATTGAGGTATAATCGCGTGAAAAGTATAATCGAGCAAAATGGCGTGGTGCGCACCCATGACTAAAAGACTGGGTTCTATGTTCACCTATTTGCAACAGGCAATTGGCTTGAATTGTTATTAATTTGCTCGCTCGGGTTGATATAGGTAGTTGCGTTTTTTGAACAACATGAACTTTTTTAACTGTCAACCTGTCTTACAAAAACACAACACCATTTGTTAAAGTTTCGCAACCTCAATAAAAACATGAGAGAGATATGATTAAATTGATGAACGACCGAATATTTTATCTCTGAACATGAAATGACGTAGATAATTTGGCCTAGGTGTGGAGCTTGAAAATGTAGGAACACAGAACACACGCAAACGTAATTGCTCGTTACATCATGTGCGTGGTAATGTCGCCAAGAAATTTCTCTTGGGAAATGGGAAAACAAATGAGAGAGAGAGCTGTTATCTACGCATTATGGCCGCTCAGTGATTTACGAGCGGCTACCTACTCCGCACACTGCTACATACGAGTCCCATTATACCTACTTACATACCGGTTGCAAGCGGAGACGCCTGCTTGAGATACAGACGCGAATTGAGTGTGAAACATGCCGTTCGAGAAGTTGCACAAATGGCTACATAAACAACATCGTATGATGGCTTCGCGGAAATTGCCAACATATTCACAGAGAGCTTGCTCCCTCCGAACTAGACATAGCAAACTGTGCTGACACAGACAACGGAAACCTTTCAATGGCTGCAAAACCAATTTGCCTCGATTAAATATTTACCATTTGCCGAGGTATCTACCTCGGAATAAATGCGGTGGAAACGCTAATGCTCGAATGGGTACGTCAAACCCGCAATTACTTTGGAAATGACGCGATAAGAATGAACAGCCTTTCTGGGAAGATCTATTGTGCACTCCGCAGGTAGAATGATCGGAGTAGGTACAAAAAATACTTGAAATTTCACGCAATCTGTATCTGACTCATTAATGTTTTTAAAACACGAAGGCGATGATATAGAACACGTAGGTTGGCTGATTATAAACGTTCGTTCGCAATAACATAAAAAACGATGAGATCGGCCAAATTGAAATGTCGCAATGCTCGTCAGTGTTGTATGCGCAGCTGTGAGAGCGATTTAATAAGTCATGTCTAATAAAGACGCTGGTACAAACGTCTCATTGAAAATTTGAAATTAGCCGTAGGCCGTGATCAAATGGAGCCCATTACATTAGCATAGCGTTTAGCCGGAGTGGGATGTCTTCCAGCGAACAGCACCGGCTGAGAGCGGCGTGCCGCAACCTCACGGCAAATTGCCTGTGGGCGGTGCGCCGTGATCCCTCGACCCCCCATAAAATATTACATCCAGCGCGCAATATAGCGTTGGTAATCGTGCTTCCCTCACGCACACAAAAAAGATCATCAACCAACCACAAACTTCATAAAACAATCCAAGAACAAAAACAATCGAGATAAATATTGAATCTTTTGAATTAAAATTACCTATCTGGAAAGGCATGAAAATCCAACAAAACGGGCAAAGGAAATATTTCGATAAGGGTTCGGACGGGACTTGAAAGAAGGCAAAAAGAAATAAATACCAGCGACCGCTCCCGATAGCGCACCTTTGCTTATAGTGCAAGCAAACGCGAAGACCAGGCATACATACCGTGCTAAGGGTTCAATTACGCCGCTCTCGATCTAATTATGTGTAATCTTAATAAAGTACTCGTGTGCTCTGCTGAACTACTGACTGATCGACCAAGTGCGCTGCGGGAAACGACACACTGGCCTTCACTACAGCAGATTTACATAATTATTAGCCTATACGTCGATATTAACAATATCGCCAATCTATCATCGAATCTCCGAGACCGTTACACGCAGTGCCCACACTGATTGAATTAAAGATAATGAACAATACGCGGTAAAAATAGAATCATTTACAAACAACTCATTCTATACTATTAACACGAGCTTCGTTTGAAGAAAGGCTTCAGGCGGTCGCAATTCTATTCTAACGCCCTTTTGATCAAATAGACAAAGGGCTGGTACTTAGTACAATAATGCATGTAGTGTAGCTGACTACACCGTCCGAACGGTGTACGTACAATGCTATGAAAAGGCTGAAGCAGTGGTTTGCAGACCGCCCGCCGCGGCTCCCGGGGCGCGGTGATCGCCGAAAAACTTACAAATTAGAAACGTGGAGCGTACTTTGCACCACTAACGAGCGTCAATATTTTAAACATTCACTCGTGATACCACTCCACTCACCAAACAGAATGTACTTACTCATAATCATACACAACATTGCCCCGCGATGTTATCGAATCAATTGCTTCATTGACAGTGCCTACATCGACTGGCAAACACTTTCTAGTGCTTGTAACGTAATAAATTTATGGCTCGTATTGCCAATTCAGTTGTTTTAACTTGAAACCTTAGTGAAATTTGCTGTTACTTATGCATTTTCTTTTAAGTATCTGAAATAGAAAAGATATAACCCGATCTATTTTGATTGCGTTTCGTTTTATTAATTTAATTCGTTCTAAGAACTCACTCATCATCTCATAATTCATTCAAACGCATTTTTAAATTCGCGTTCAAGCTAAGCACTCTCAAACCCTAATTGGATTTCGTCGGCAATATTTTAACCCTGCTAATTTTAAGACATCCGATACTGCCACTCGGAGCGAATACCGGTTCTCAGCGGCCTTTGCACGCAACATTCGTAAAACATGTTTCTCAAAACAATTTGTCATTTTATAGATTGTTTGATCGTTAATGTCATTCCGATGGTTTGTAAATTATGTAGGGAGGTGCCTTTACTTTGATGGATTTTGTTTACAGAATGACTATACGGGAGCAAATTTAGTCGGTAGCGACGTGGCTCTGGACGTGGAACTTTCTGGAAAGATGTGATGTTTAACGATCTCCTAAATAAACCCGCTGACGACGTTTTATGCGACGTGAAATGCCACTTCATAAAAGGAAATGAGAAAACGGCGCTTCCCACACTCGCGCAGTTGTCCGGCCGTCAACTTGCCTGAGCAGCTAGACACTGCCCTTACAACTTCTTGGAAGTTTTACCCCATCGAATGGGGTGAAAATGTAAAAGCTTTGTTTACATGACTCATGACTGTTTCGATAGGTCTCGGGAAGGTAGGTGGCGGGTATTTACTTATCATTTCGAAGTGCTATTGAGCTCGATAGCTCGGTTTAGGGCCCTTGAGGCTCTTCAATTTCCTTTGTGAAACGTCGATTTAATGTCGTAAGGATTTCATGCGGCACTCGTAAATAGGTTTGCTAACTTCGCCTCGGGCTTAGCTTTTGAGCTTTTCTTGGAGTAAGAATATATATTAGATGTTTTCTTATTCAAGTTACTTAGACCTTGTAGTCTTGTCATATTTACGGAGTGATTTCTTTGTGATTCTTCACCAGTTTTGCAAGTCGATTTAGTCAAGTCATAGTCTAGTCTAGTCAAGTCATACTCCTAGTAAAGTGGTGGCAACTTTACCAGAAGCTTCTATGGAGTTTTGGAAACAACACGAAAAGAAACATTCCACCATCATTATACTACTTTCCCACACTCATGCCTGTAATCCAGCACTTGACGAATAAAATGCCACTAATTTTATGCACTAACACTGAAAATAACACAAGTTTTGGAAAATAATATAATGCGGTAACGCGATCTTTTTCGTTTTCCCGCCAAAATTGGCATATTACCATCTAAGGGCCAAAGTATTATTTTTAATTATGGCCAGTTACCAACGACCCTACAAAAATGAAAAGTCTTTATTCATAAGTTAGAATAAATAAATAAAGACTCGACTTATTACATACTGTTACAAAAATAAAAAAATAACGGTTTATTTTTGAAAAACGGGACTATAATCGGCGATCTCTTTGGTAGATTGCGTGCATGCGTAGCGGCTACAGAATAAACAAGACATAGGCGCAAAATCTTTCGAATGTTTCTCTAATTACAAATCGAGTTCGTGACCGTAATTTATTTTACAAACAGTGAAAATGTCAACATCTAGTGAGATTGGAGAATTGCATATAGAAAAGAAAGGAAAAGAAATAATTTTCAATCTGTTGCCTAACTATTTGAATACTTACGAAAGTTTTATGAAGTGGAAGGACCAAAGAACATATATACCCAAGGAAGGACAGAAAAACGAAAGATTTTCTTACGTATTTTGATAAACCATCGAAAAAATAGCTAACTCTATGGAACACATATTCAATGTTTCTGCGTAGCGGTTTTATAATAAACTAGGTACATTATCATATTCAGTATTGTCATAGACTTATGTGAATAGGGCGAATTCTGTAAGTATTGTATTGGATTACTGTATTTTCTCAATTTCGTAGTGAAAAGTAGAATGTTACAGACGGCTCTAAAAACCCATTATAACTCGGTTTTTATTTATTTCCTCACTAAAGTAAAACTATTTTGTGTTTTGTTTCTGTCTATCAAGCGTAAAATATGCAAAGATAAAACAAGAGAATGCACTGAGTAGCTATTCTACTGTTATGCAGTAAGGGGCAAAGACTTAGGCATTTATGAATGAATGAATGAATGAATTATTTATTGCAGAAACTGTGTACAAATAGGTCTTAAAAAAACTAATATTAGCACAATGGAGTCAACAGTTTGCCCGTGACAGGCATGCAATATTTATATAAACTTAAAATTTTAATATGTCAAATTGAAACTAATAATCATAAATATGACAAATATACAAAAATAAATTAATTGGCAATAATAGAAACATTTGTCATAACAACTCCTTGAGGTCATAAAAACACTTCTCTACCAGCCACTTAAACAGTTTTGTCTTAAATTGTCGAGTAGGCAATTCCCTGATTTCTTTTGGTATTTTATTAAAAACTTTGATACACATCATAAAACAATTTTTATGACACAGGGCAGTTTTACGTAAAGGCATCATTAGCTTTGTTGGGTCTACACATCTTAATCTAGAATTGATATTATCTTTGAGCAGTCCAAAAAAATTTGGATTTTCCTTTACAAAACATCCTATCTGAAAAATATATAGACCAGATAGAGATAATAGATTAAATTTCTTAAAAATAGGTTTACAAGATTCCAGTGGTCCTAGACCACAGACAGCTCGAACACACTTTTTTTGAACAATGAAAGCTCTTTTTATATTTAATCATTTAATGCTGCGCTAAAATGAAAAATGTTTTGGACTCTGAGCAATCTCATATCTGGTGTCCGTTATAGTGCACCCCAAATACACCACTGCCACGCCTTTGTAGTTTATTCAGATTTTCATTAAATTCTTCAAACGCCATCTATGTACCCTCTTAGCTTCCGCTTCCAAGATTTGACGGCTTCTTCAACTTCGCTATTATTTTTTACAATCACTGCTAAATCGTCAACATACTCTATTTTCAATCATTTGCACAAATTATTGGGCAACCATATAGTGTGCAAGCACTTGGCTAGTCATATCATAAATGAAAATACGTGTCGATGTACACAACACAAAGACCAACGAATTCTTCAACCACCGACCGTGCGATGCGCCATGTGTTCGATTCATTAAAATGGTCAAAGAGTAATCAACAGAGGTGCCTTCACAAATAGCGGCTCTCTTTTCCACCGTGTAATCCATATGCCGATTGGCGGCTCTCGAAGCCGACTTATCGGCTCCCTGCCTAAATGGTAGGGCAAACATTCGGTCCGACATTGTTGACACGGCGCGTTTCTACCGCTTTATAAATATTTCGAGCGCGGTGCGGCGTGCCATTATCCCATTAGGGAAGGGCATTACTCACTCAGAATGTGAAGCTATTAGCCGATGTTCGCCGCGACGACGTCGGCACGTACACGACTACCCGCGTTGTAGCTGCAATAAAGATAGCTAGCTATCTAGATATTGCCGCGACAGCTTTTACTTAGTAGGGCGGTGAGATAGATATTCTACCTGTTCTCGGAATTAACTATTTCATTATCTCTATAATAATTTCTGATTCTGGTTTAACGAGTTTTTTTATGATTTGGATAATTTGCTTAGTAATAATAATTTACTCGTTCTTGCTTACCTACTACCTCATCTCTACTTCTGAGCTGTAGAGGCACTAAACAATTTGCTCTATTTTAAAATAGTCTCACTTTTTCCATTATGGAATCATTTTACGACTAATTTGTGAGGTTCAGATATACCTATGTAGGAATCACGTTGAATGTGTCATTGATATTAATCAGTATAACGCTGAAAAATCAATTATGTATTTATTTTAACGGCTGCTGGCTTGATGATTAAAATGCCAGCTATATTGGGGATCCTAAATAATTAGGACCTACATGTGTTATTCCTCATTTGACGAAAGTTAGTAAGTAAACACGAAACACAAACCAATTCTATTTTTTATCTAAGTACTATAATTAGACTCGCTCAGAACCAAATGATTAGATGTAAAATCCGTTTTTTTATTTTTATAAAACAAACAATTAAATTTTCCCCTGGACTTTGAGAACAAACAATCAAGTTTTTCCCTGAACTTGAGTGGGGTTTCTCATAATCCGGCTGCTGTAACGATAATGTTTTATTGTTAGTATGTAAATTACATAAAGAGTTTCTGAGCTCTTTCTTTACAAGTTAGTAAATAGGTAGGTATGCAGATTTTTTGTAGTTAAGTAGATAGATAAGTCGGTAGATATCTATTTTGTTTTATCTTGCAGTTTTGCGCGAGTTTAATCAAGTCATTGAATTACCAAGCACTAATTGTAGGTACTTACCTATCTAAATATGTAGGTGCTTAATATCACTAAATGAAACAGCAGCGAACTTACCAGACCTTAGTCAAATTAGGTAGGTAATCTACATAATAAGAGACAATATGTAGTTTATACTCTCAAACATAGCTACTTTTATTTTTCCTAGTCTTAGAATTACGATACCTTTGTTCACATTTGGCATAAAGTTTTAGGCAAATTATAGGTGCAATGGCACTTCTGTGCTTGGTTGTTCTGTGAGGCCGGCCGACCGAGGGTCGTTTACACGGGATAAGCAAACTGTAAAGCCACACGTCTAGTAATAGGTACTCACCTATAAATGCACCGATCAAGCTCTCGTTACAATCCAGTCTCTCAACAAGATCGATAACCACCAACTCTCAACACCGTAAAACCAAAGCAAATTACTTTTAATCACCATTCAACACATACGAACACGGCCGACCCGTTTCACAACAGTATTCGCTTCTCACACAAACAAGCTTCAGTCACAGTCAGAATCTCCGTGATATTGTAGTTCAATCAATCCAAGAGTAATGTTTTGCTGTATAAACAAATACACTAATGATTTCAGTTGAAGAAACACAGAACAATGTACAACGTAACGCACGTCAGCGCCGCGTTGAGTCGGCGGACGACCGCGGAACTCGATTGAAGTCGAAGCGAGCCACGCTACGTGTCCCCCTGGCACGCGAGGTGTACGACAGAGCGAGATGGCCTATAGCGGAGCTTTCGCGCGAGACAGAGACGGTACAGATTTTATGGGGAGGCAATCGGCATAAAAATGTGAGAAGGGCGCGTATACACTAGCTAGAGAACAGTTTGCTTTGCCGGTGTAGTCACCGCAGACCGCAGCTATCTGGGCTGGGATTGATCCGGAGTGAATAGATAAATGAAGTTTGTGGCGGCAATGGTACAGTCGCCCATTCATTTCAATAATTATCCGACAATTAAAGTGAGGTCGTTGGCGCTTACTCGAGTACCTACGTACTTAGCCCGTCCAGCCGCTTCATTCCGAATGCACGTTATTTACAGCCTTGTATTTCCGGTGTCGGAAAAAAATCTTAAACAAAGCTAGATGATATTCCATGGTCATTTATTTACGACCATTATGGCCGCTCATCAATCACGAAAATTTATTCATGCCATTGAATAAATATTCACTTGTTTTGTAATTATGTAAATAAACTCTTGCATGTATGGGATAAACTCGTCCGTTCTCAGTAGTTCAAATATTAGTTCCATTGATTGTATTAGTAGGAATTTTGTGTCTCATCAGTAATGGTGATTGTACTGCTGATACACATGTTCCCAGAAGTACAACTACCAATTCTTAAAAATTCAATCCTCAGTCCCACTAGTACAGTCGATATGTACTAGTGGGACTGAGGATATGGTGAAGTACACCAGGATTCTGCTTGAAAATAAAACAAATCATTACATTAAAATATATTTGTATTCTGGATTTTTTTATAAAGAAGTGAATTACGGCCTAAATTTAATTATAAGTTTTTTTCTATGATCTAGTGTTTATGTGCAAACACTAGATAATTTCTGTATTGAAACTACTCTCTACTACTACTCTAGGTTATAGGTATACCCTACGTTGTTTAGACAGGTTGAAGAAAAATAATCTTTCAACCGTTGGAAAAAGGGATTAGGGTATTAAAATACAGAATTAATTATTTACATTTATTAATATCCTACCATTCTTAAGTCTATACATCCTTATCATATGGAAGGAACAACGCTACTGTCCTTCTGTTTATACAATTTATATAAAATTATTCTACACCTCACATAGAAATAAATAAGATACCTTATTTGCATCAAGTAAGAAAAATAGAAATACTTTTAAATAAAAAATAAAATGAACTAAGAAAACTATGTATAGGTTACCCTTCATTTCTCCTTTGGAAGTCGGAAAAAATTAAACATCTATTCAACCTTTTCAAACACATACACATTATACATATATTTCTCTAGTAGAATGATGATGAATTCCATGATGAATAATTATTTATATTTAGGTAACAAGCGTAGAAATTAACTATCAAACATTCGTACAATATCTATCATAACAAAATATAGAACTAATGAAATGTATGTGCTGCAGTGCACATACATTTCATTAGTTCTATGAAATCATTATTTGTATGAAATAATTCAAATTTAATAATCGTCAAAGAAACATCAGATTTCAGTAATTGGCATGAAATCTTAATTGATTTATAATGATCATTTGAGTTTGGCGTTTTAGTGGAAAAATATTCTCCATTTAGGGCAACTAACTCATTCAACTATTAATAAGTTTATATTCTACACTAATCTAATTAAATCAAAGCACACTGCACAATAAAAACATCTCAAATACAAGGAAAAATTCGAGACGTAATATTAAATAATGATTAGCAGTGTACCCAGATCTTAAAGGTAAACTTCCGATTAACGCGACAACGACAAAACTCGTCACTGCGACATTTGCCTTGTACCATTATTTATTTAGCGACTTGGCTACACGAGCCGCTACACTGCGTCTTGTTTAGAGCATCGCATCGCTTGCATCTGTCGCGTTTTTCAGAAATCGACCAAATATTATCGTTTACACATATTCCTTGAAAGTAATAGTCATCTTTGGAGGATAACTTGCAAAAAAATGACATAATAGCTTATATTCTAAAAATGGGAACTACTCCTGGATACAAGTGCTACTTAGCAGTAAATAAGCATGCTTAAATTAGTATGCAATTTTATTATGAAAATGATGTTGTATTATATTTCTGTATTTTTTCTAAAAAATCATATTTAGTTCATATCCATAATCATTTCATTATGATTCATGAAATTGTAGTAATCAATTTATATTAACTGCACTAATAAGTTATAAGTTGTAACATTCAACTTGTAAAAAATTTAGACAGGCATTTGTAGTACTAAGGAACCCTAAAAAAATAAGTATAGTATAAAAAAAAATCGAGTAGTATTCCAATCCAACCCTTACATATGTATGTTTGTTTATGTATATATATAATATATAATATGTTTCTGTCGCACAGTTCAGATCCACCAAACATAATGATTGTTTTAATTTACTTAAAATCCATGGCAACAACAAATACTTGGAAAAAAGTGAACTTTGTAAACACAGGTAAGCGAACCTACGGATTGTATTTTTCCATTCTGTTTTGTGCCAAAATGCTTTTTTAGGATAAACGAATGACGTGACGAGCTAGTCGTTTACCCGATGTTAAGTTTCACGATCGCTAACAATTGCTGTGCAGTTTGGAATAGCTTAGAGTATATATTTTTTAAACAGGCAAAAAATTACATTTGCACCAATAGATGTTTTGACTTTGAGACATTTTCCTGTATTATTCCAAGAAAACTCAGAGTCACTTGTATCCAGACCTTATGTTACCAGGCAATTTGAAATCTATATTTTGCCAGAAACATCACATTCCCAATAAATATATTATCCATATTTGGTAGTAAAATCTTACAAGCTAAGTTTACGAATGTCCATTGGTGAGTTTGAATGTCAAATCCAAATCTAGATTACAGATTTTTAATTTCCTTTTTCTCTTGTGCAAATAATAAGCCCTGGTGTAAAAATGAAGCCCTCTAAAAGTATCTGGCATGGCTTAACCTTAAGAAAATAACTGGGGCCGACGCGACGGCTTAACCTCCTCCAAAACACGGTAGAGACTTCAATGATCTTTTCGTTGGTTCACGTTTAAGAATGAAAAGGAAGGTCCAAGAACTGGGGCATTGATTGACATTATTTCCCATAGAATTGTCATATGTATCGAGCAAATGTCTTATGCTTGACCCTCGCCAACAAAGAAACCATTAAAAATATTATATTTACTTTTTATCACTTCTACATAAGGATACAATTAATAATGTCATTTTTATGCTTTTATTAGTGCAGGTTACTTGTCTTGTTCGATTCATACATATCCCCCCTTACTAATAAACATTGTATAATGAGGAAATAGTTGTTTTGTGTTTTGTTTCTTTCTATTCAGTTTGAAATTGGCAAAGATAAAACAAGAGAAAACACCGAGTAGCCCACCACGTTTGGCTAACCCTACACGATTTGTACGTGTTTTTCAATGACCATGTCTTGAGCCAAGATGATCAGCTCCTAGCTATAGTCCTTTTTAATTATGATTCAATTGTAGCCCTTAGACCAGCAATGGAGCAGGTTAGAGAAAAAAATATTGTTTGTAGTACTTTAGTTCTTAAATTTTGTTTGATTCCACAACATTTTTGCAGAGTTCTCAGTCAGGAAGCCTTATAAATTGAGTCATGGTTATTGTGAAAAGGATGACGTATTTTTGATTTTAATGACAGCAAATCTACGTTTATAGATCTTGAAAAGAACCAAACCACTCTAGTAGAAAACTAAAGAAATTGCAGAGAAATGCCATATTAAGAAATCGCGCTATGTGTATCATAATTCAGCTGATATTTTTGATTGAACTAATTATAACAGAATGTTGACGCGCGATTACCGTCTTTAAATTATAAAGATCTTTGACAGTATTCTGTAATAATAGTGAAAAACGCTTTTTGTCTTAAGCTGTTATACAGGCGATGCAAATGTGATACACATTATACAGCATGATGCAGCAATGCATTACACATGGTGATGCCTGATTGTTACATACATGTCTGAATGTTTCACACAAAATATTGCCTTATGTTTATACAGAAAGATGCCGTAATGCATCACACAGATGATGCCTTTGCATTACACAGGATGATGCCCCATGCCGTAAAACATATAATAAAGGGTGCGCCTACTCCTGTATGACAGGCACTTCTGCGTAGTTGTGCTCGTTCTGTTCCTCATCGTTGTCAGAAGAATGACCGCTGGGGCTGCGGTCACCCTTCTGCTCCAGTCAGTATCTGGTGGAAAAGAACAGATTTTGTTAAATAACTTTTTTTTTAAAATTTATTTAGGATCAACAAACAGTACACAACAAACATAATGTTAAAATATATAAGCCTTAGAATGTAGTTAGTGTATCAACAACGCTGACCACAAATTAATAAGAAATATAACGAAAACAGAACAGAGTGATGTAACTTAAGATATAATATATATATTATTTTTTTTATGTTAATGAATGACGTGACGAGCTAGCCGTTCGCCTGATGTTAAACGACACGGCTGCCCATATCAGCTGCAGTGTCACCCGGAACTCTAAAGTATAGAGGTTCGCGTGACACTGCACTGCGCACGTCATCCAGAGACATCAGCACAATCTAGTAATAAGATTACTAAACTGTGAGATCAGATCATAAAGTCTCATTTGCCCAGTAATTTCACTAGCTACAGTGCCCTTCAAACCGGAACACAGCAGTGCTTGCGCACTACTGCTTGGCGGCAGAATAACTGGCAGAGCGGTGGTACCTACCTAGACGAACTTTGCAAAAAAGTCCTACCACCTAGTAAATTTATATTATTTTTATTTATAATATCTAGTAGGTAACTGATTCCTAACTATCGCCTTAAAGTGAGTAGTGTTTCTAACATTCTAAATTACAAACCAAAGGTAAAAAAGAAACCAAAGATAGTTGTCATAGTCGGTGGGCCTAACTTTTAGATTTTTTTACTTCATTACTCGTCACCAGCCCAATAAATTGCCACACGGACATGGACCTTATATCAAAGGTTAAAAGCGTTTACCACCACACTGGTCAAGTGAAATGAGATATCTTAAAGATAGAGATAAATTTATTTGTTCAAACATTAAACTACAAACGTATTGATCAATTACAGAGTAATTTAAATATAAATTAAATTAATTGTAAACATGTTTTGACTGATTAGGCTTCCGAATTTAACTATTACAATGAAATGACAGTTGCAGTGAAATGAGATATCTTAAAGACAGAGATAAATTTATTTGTTCTAAACTACAAACATATTGATCAATTACAGAGTAATTTAAATATAAATTAAATTAAGATTAATTGTAAACATGTTTCGACTGATTAGGCTTCCAAATTTAACTATTACAATAACGACCTTTAGTTGGCTTCTAATGCATAGTTTGTTTACATGATATAAGAAAAAGCTGTTGGTCTTCCTATGAATAAATAAATAATAATAACGTCCAACGATCAGAGGATGAGCATCTATATTGCCCGAACACCGAGTTATTCACCTGTATCTCGTGAGTTTTAGCCGTGTAATAGTTGTAGTTATACTACTGCGTATTGAAACTTTCAAATTCATACAAATTATTGTTTCTATTGCTTGTTCAATTTACGTGATCGCCTAGCTGATATTTATTATTATCAGCACGTTAGTTCTATTCACGTAGTCTTAGTCTTGGGGGGGTATGTATTATGCGACAATGCATTATTACTAGCTTCTGCCCACGTCTTCGCCCGCGTGGCCTATAGGAAACGAAGAAGAAAATTTTTAGATATATAATTCATAGATAATTCAACCACCTATTTCACCCTTTTAGGGGGTGGAATTTCGAAAAACCCGATAGTCGATACCTACACTTTACAAAGAACACACCCTCCAATTTCAAGTCTCTAGGACTAGCGGTTTACGCTGTGCGTTGATATATAAGTCAGTCAGTCAGGACTTTGAATTTTATATGTATAGATAATATTTTTTTAAATTCATAATTTGAGATAAAAAATAACTTAGATTCATCAGTCAGTGAAATACATGGTGATTGATTTAGGGGCCAGTGCTTCGAGGGCAGATCAATCATGAAACATTTTTCACTTCCACCCTACCAGCAGGCTTAGCACGGCATGTGGAGAAATTGTCTTTCCCCCGGTTTTTTCCACCTGTCAGTTAAAATAATCCCCCTCTCCACCTTACGTAGCACGGCAACGAGGAGAGGAAAGAAATATTTCACTTTGACATTATCGTAGACATTATATCCCGCTACTCCCCGCTTCAGAGCACGGACTCGGAAGAAAGTGGATAATATTCTCTTGAATTGACATAAAGCAGAGAGTATTTATCTTCGACTCTTGTAGGTGGGTATAAGGAAGTCAAAGTGTTTTAATAGGCACAAAAATGTCGCGTGCCTATTATAACTACGTTTAATGGCGGGAACTCGAATTTTGGAGCGAAAGTTACACCGGGAGGAGCATTCGGAATGCAAGTAATCCCTTCTAAATCCCGGGAAATGAGTTTCAATACAAAAAAAAATTACATAGCGAAATATTCGTGAAAATACAATTATTAGTTTAGTTTTAATAAGGAAATTATTTAATTTACGTAATTAACTTAAATGATGCATATATTTTTTGAGTATATTTTATTATAAAATATATGCATATAAAAATTTTAAATATAACTACTACACAATAATTAATCACGTTTTCCCGCTCATGTTACAAACAAAATAAAATTTAATATAAACTATTCACTTACTCTCACTCATATACATAGTAGTCGTTACATACTCTTTGATTAAAACAGGGACACAGACTCAAAAACCTTATATTTTCTTAATTTTTATATTTTGTCTTCAATCCCAGTATATTTAGCCAAACAATTATCGATGGTTTGATGGACTGAACAAAATATTGAAGCATGTAATGTCATTTTAGTTAAATTTTCTCATACTGGCAACAATACGATAGAGAAAACTTAAAACGCTACTCCCCTCATTTATCCCCCGGATAAATGAGGGGAGTAGCTTTCCACTGCCGCGGCCGTGCTCGCTGAGTGGAATAAAGTGACAATGAGGATAAGTTTGTTATCCTCTACCTGGGGAGAAGTTGTCCACCGGCCGTGCTAGGCCTGCTGGAACCAATGTTGCCCTACCTCAAATTCGACTCTAGCTACAGCCCTGCCACTTACTTCCTAAAGTTGTCGTCTTCAGTTTCCGCGTAAGGCGCCCAATGCGCAGGTTGATGCTCGCTTTCTTCTCGCTCCGCGTTATTGCTCGTGCCTGTCAGAACAAAAAATAATCAATTTCCAGACTATCGTCGCGTCGTCTTCACCTGCCCTAATATGTTCCCACAGCTGGGACACGAGTTTTCTCGCACAGGGAGAGAGTGTAGGTCATAATAAACCACGACTTATGTTCACTACACAAAATTAAATGTTTGTCCTGGATGGGTATCGAGCCCGCAACGTAAATACTATAATTCCTTTAAAATAAGGGGTTTAAACCGATTTCAATGACGAAATAAAATCCGATAACTAGAAACTTGGAGTCTTCAAATCGAGAGTGAACAGGTATCTTCTAGGCAAGTGTGTTACATCCTAGACCGCATCGTTACTTACCATCAGGTGCGATAGTGGTCAAACGCAAACCTATCTAACAATAAAAAAAAATGAGAAAATCATCATCAGTCGTAATCGAAATACGCATTATTAAGGATAACTCAAAAACTACTTTTCAGATCTTGATCAAATTTAAATAGAACCACACGGGAAGAACTAGCTTTCAAATAAAAAAGATTCATCAAATTCATAAAACAGCCAAATTGAGAACCTCTTTCTTGAAGTTAGTTAAGAAGGCAAGGTAACTTACACCTGTCGACCGGAGTGATGGAGAGGTGCGGGCGGTCGGGGAGCGGGTCGCGGGGCGGCGGCGGGGGCGACGCGGGCGCGGGGGGCGACGGGCTGTCCAGCGAGATGACCGCCCCGCCCGCGCCCGGGGACCGGTACCCGCTCGACGATACCGCCTCTACCACTGTAACAATAAAGCTCATTTTACCGCAGTCGCGAAATGTGGCGACATACGCTGCACTGGAACCACCAGTGTCGCGAAGGCGACAGGCGAAGGCATCAGGGTTGGATTTTGTATGATAATTTGTCATAATGTACGATATATTATCCACTTTTAATGATCATACGCAAAAATACGATAATTGAAGGGGTGAGAATAAAAAGGATTTAACTGATTTTTTTGACCAAATGACTTATGGGTATCGTTGGATTCAGCGTGAAATTATCTTCAATAATACATTCTCAAAATACCGAAATGCGGCTTAAATCTCGAGATTTTGAGTCTAAAAATGGTTTATCTGTCACAGGAATACAGTACGCTTAGCATAAAAACATTACAATCTTTTATTATATTATATTTTTACTGTAATTGTATGAATTAGTACTATATTTAGTAATTTTAAATAGAAATAAAACATTTTCAAGCAACTGAAACTTACATAAACCTTTTCTATTACCTTATAAGCACTCTACATAAAAATGACGCCGTTGACGTTTAAAGTCAATTTTCTCGAAACTGTCAATTTGTCAGTTAAATCCTTTTTATTCTGAACCCTTCAATTGTCGTTGTTGAGTTGACAAGTTATTTTCAATAAATACGAGTTTTTTTTTCAAAAAATAAGAAAGCATTGAATTGTGTAGTGCTTCCACATGAAAATGCAGATTGTTAAAGAATATTTAGTAAGATGAACTTGCAGACTTTTAACACGAACTGTTGATGCAATCTTATTGTCGATGCAGTAAAACTTAGCAAAAGCAACTATTTCGAACCAATGTTAAGAAGAGCCAATAATATAAATAGTGTCGGTATGCAGACCATTGAACAAGTCGCAGATATAAGTAAATTGATAATTTAAGTTTAAAGTGATTAAATTGTGTCTTCCATATTTTCTTAGTTCCTTTAATTATTCGTCCTTTACAGTGTAATACTGCGAGAGAGTATCGTATTAAACTGGTGTTTTTCCAAGATGTCTTGATCTTTTTTTTAAAATACTATCTTTATGAACAATACGTACAATATTTTTTTATTTATCCAATTCCAACACTGGCTGTCATTGTCTTATGCCCGTCTAAGTTTGACAGCTCCTATAAGTTCGCAACTATATCTCTAGCCCCCGATTTCTGTACGTTTGTCAAACTAGTGTCAAGTCAACATGCCAAATACTATATACCCACATTGGTTGAGACAGCTGATCATCAACCGGCAACCAATGAGCGTTCAGCAGGAGATCGTTGAAATGAATCCGATAATGGCGGTTGTACATTTTTTTTTTTATAAACCTCTTAATATTTCAAGGCTATATTAGCAAACCCCTCCGCTGCCCATATCAGCAGTGTCACTCGGTAAAGTATAGTGTTTCGCGTGACACTGCACTGCGCACGTCATCCTGAGACATCAGCACAGTCTGTTTATAAGATTACTAGACTGTGTGATCAGCTGGGCGATCACGTAACTCGATTGCAACCGATAGAAAGACAAATTTGTATGGATTTGACAATTTGACTATGCATAGTTAGTATGGAAATTTTTCATATTACATTGCAATCAAAGGTTCGTGATCACCCCACTGGTCACACAGTCTCATTATTGTTACGATATTTCCTGAAGGAATATTTCGCTGTTTAAATTGAGAAGACTTCAACCTAAACCTAAAAACATGTCTTTTAATTAAAATTGTAATACTCACAACTAGAAGATGAGTAGTTATCGTCGCTTTTCACGCTGGACTCGGAAACCGGCGGCGTTGGTTTAGGCTGCGGCACTTTCCTCTTCAAAGGGAGTTCGTCCTCCGAGTCGGATGTGAGGTCGACCAGTGCTTCGGCCGGCTTTGGCTTGCGCTCTTCGCCCACCGCCGCCCTCTTCCCTCCTCCGCTGTCTAATGGTATCACTTCTGTAGGAAATATAGGACTAGTATATATATATTATATACATATACTATAACTAGTAATTTCTGTAGGAAATTACTAGTTAACTAGTTGCGCCCAGCAGTTTCACCTGCGGATAAAAGGTATTTTAATTATTTGCTCATCTCACGGGAATATTAAATTTTTCCAGGATAAAATGTAGCCTATATGTTAATCCAGTATATAAGCTATCTTGGCACTGAATTTCATCCAAATCTATTCAGCCATTTGAGCGTGAAAAAGTAACAAACATACACACATACAAACTTTCGCCTTTATAATATTAGTGTGAAGTGTGATGTGATTGTTTTTTTTTATTTTAATTTTTTTATGTTATGGTATGCGGCGAGCTAACCGTTCGCCTGATGTTAAGCGACACGGCTGCTCATATCAGTTGCAGTGTCACTCGGAACGCTGAAGAAAGTTCGCGTAATACTGCACTGCGAAAGTTGTCTTGAGGCATCATCAGCACAATCTAGTAATAAGATTACTAGACTGTGAGTAACAGCTAATATTTTCATTTAGCACCACAATAACAAATTAAAGAAAAAAAAATGTTTTAAAAAACGTATTAAAAACAAAATAAATAAAAATACGTCCTTGTCATTTCAAAACTAATTTTAATTAAAGAAACGATAAAAATTGGAATTCAACATTTTTTAATATGGTCATCAACAGGCCACTATAGTAATAAACTAAGAAGTCCTATAGGTCCTATAAGGACTTGATTTCTTAGTTTACTATAGTATAGTTAGGCATGGCTCAGTCAACGCTTTAGGCACGATGATACAAGTACATGCGACCGGCCCGTTTTATCGGGTAATACGTCAGAAGGTTTGTAGCGCTGAACTACACTTTATTGCATTGTAGCAAGAGTCGTTTATTAAGTGACTACACGGAGGGAATCTGCACATGTACTATTAAGTGTTCTATTGTGTAGTGTACATACCGAGATCGTCCGCGATGAGTGTGACGGAGTCGTTGTGAGTCTGCTGCGGTTGCTGCGGCGGCTGCTTGACGGGCGCGTGCGCCGACCAGCTGCCGTCTGCGTGCAGCTGGATCTCGTTGCAGTCGGTCGGCAGCCGTTGGGAGGCTAGCACCTCTTGGAAGTACCTGGGACGGGAGTAGTATCTATTTATGCGTGTATTGTGGAGACTGCTAGTGCCTTGACTATAGTGCATTCACGGATACGAGTTAGTATAGTGCCTTCTCTATCGCACATTATCACACAAATGACAAAGACAAAAACTTTTTTAAAGTCAGTGGGCGTTAACAATAGCAGTTAAAAAATTGTGTGAGTGAGACAACGCTCTACTAACTCGTCTCCGTGAATACACTATAGATAATGGTCACCGCGTGTCGCCTGGTACACCTATCCCTATTAGGTATTAGCCTTGTGTAGGTCGCGAACGACCTAGTTCAAAAGAGCGCTCCTTTGAGCGAACGACGCAAACTAGGTGTCGGTTGCGTCTGATTTTAGTTCGTTCGTTCTTTGACCGACCGACTTGCGGCGAGCGGCGAGAGCCGCGCTCCCCAGCGCGCCGCGCTCCGAGGCGCGTGTCGCGAGCGGGAGAGAGCGATGATCGTACATAATATGTATCATTCTTATCTATTATATCATATTATCATTCTTACTTAGAATATTTTAAATATTGATTACATAAATGATGGTTAATTTTAAAGTCTTTTTTTCTTTAACAAACATTAAGAATACCTACATAGTTTTAATAAATACTTACTTAATATGTTCATCGAAACTAAGTACCTAGGTATATCATATTTTTAGTAGGTACTTAGTATAATATTTTTATATCATTACCTAAGTAGACTGAGTACCTATAGGTACTAATAAAAAAATGTTTTTTTCTAAAATACCATGCATTCAATGCAATGGCATTAAATTAATAAATTAATATGCAAAATGTACCTATTTAGTAGTTATTACAACAGAAGCTATAACAATTTATAAACAAAATAAAACATAGTAGTAGATATAACTACAGCTCTTTGGCTGTTGCGAACTAAATAGGTCGCTCTTGCGGGACCAGGCAAGAGATCGCTGAGAGCAATCGTTTTACCCGCTCTCGGTCCTGCCGCGAACTACTGAACTAGAAGAACGACCTAGTTCACCGACGACCTGCGAACTAAAAGGAGCGCTCCCTGTCGCGAACTAAAATGCGCAAGGCTATTAGGTATCTCTACTGGTTAAGGATAAGTGGAAAACATCCAGTTAGATCTATCGGTTCCCAACAAGGTAGCATTAATATGTACTAATATGTAAATACCACAATAATGTAGCACGTGATATGCAAAGCCGTCAATATTGTATTGAGAAACGTCGATATATTTATGCAGTTTCTTTGGTATAATTTCACAACGAAAGTTAGGTGTTTGTTGCACTGAACAGTTTAGTAATACAGGTTCTTGAGTAATAAGAGATTAGGTTTTTGGCGGCAAAACGAAAAAGATCGCGTCACCGTATTGTATTATTTTCCAATACTTGTGTTATTTTCAGTGTTTATGCATAAAATTGGTGGCATTTTATTCATCAAGTGCTGGACTACAGGCATGAGTGCGGGAAAGTGGTACAATGATGGTGAAACGTTTCTTTTCGTGTTGTTTCTAAAACTCCATAGAAACTTCTGGTAAAGTTGCCACCACTTTACTAGGAGTATGACTTGGACTGTGACTTGACTTGACTTGACATATATATTAATTAACTCGAGAAATTATCAATTACTTGACACTGGCTACATACACTAAAGTGTGGAACCATACCAAAACAAAATAAAAAATAAGAGATAATGTATTATGCGTTTTCAAGCGCAAGTCGAGCTTAAGAGGGAGATAATCAACTAGTGTGGGCTTTGTAGCTATAATGCTCCATGTGTGACAGAGACGACACCCTACGAAGTTGAAATTCGTCAATTATCGTGTACATACAAACTTACCCGTCAACAACAAGGGAATCATAAGGCGCGGGCCGGTCGCAAACCGGACACAACCACGTCGGTTTCCGTTCATTCATCTGCAGGAACAGCGAGGCATCGAAACACTGCAAATGTGGGCAGTTGCCGGGCCGGCAGGGACAGGACATTCGCATTTTGCCCAGTGGGCACATTAGCGACACGCGGAGTGATGTTGTGGCTATTTCATTGTCGTAGTCTTCTGATAGCTTCTCTTTTACTGTGAAGAAATTATACATTGACATTTTGAAATTGTCTTATTTGAGAATACATTTCTTTAAACCTAAATTCACAGTGAATCCTAGTTAGGGTCCAGGATCTATGTATGTGATCATTGGGCGTTATTATTAATGTGATGAAAGGAGTTTGGTGGTACGTAATTTTCGTGCATAACTATAACTTCAAGTTAAAGATTCAATCTAATAATACATACTAGTTTCCCTAAAACTTGACTTGACAGTGTCTAGCAAAGTCATCCAACGGTAAGTTTCCATTAGATCTAGCCCTGTCACAAAAAATGCAGAAATCTAAAATATACATACTAAGAGATCTGGTATAATCCGGATTCTTTGTTCCCTTGTTCTTTAACCGTTGTAGCAGCTCAGCTGATGTAAGTTTCCGGACCATGAAGACGCTCAACACATATGCCCGGGAATAGTCTGATGCCCAGGTCACTTGGATCTGGTTGGGCACCGTCGGTGACAGCTTTACTAGTGATGAGATGTTCACTGGCCGAGGTGGGCGTTTTGGTTCTGGTGTTGGTTTGTTTGTTGGTATTGGGTTCTGTGAAAGGAAATTATGGTTTAAATAATAACGCCCAACGAACACAGACAGACAGCCGCGTCAGATACATGCATACATAGTTGGAAGTTATTCAAAATAATTATAATTTTCCACTTCAACGCTAAGTAGGTAAGTAGACACGAAACGATGCGAGATGTTATTCAAAGAAGTAGGTAGAAAAGTACTTTACCAGCTGAAACTCACAATATATTGTTTAGTAGGTTATAATCGCCTTTCAACACTGAAAACTAATAGTAAAAAAAAACTCGTATTTATTGAAAATAACTTGTCAACTCAACAACGACAATTGAAGGGTTCAGAATAAAATGGGTTTAACTGTCAAATTGACAGTTTCGAGAAAATTTACTTTAAACTTCAACGGCGTCATTTTAATGTATAGTGCTTATATGGTAAAAGAAAAGGTTTATGTAAGTTTCAGTTGCTTGAAAGTGTTTTAATTCTATTTTAAAATACTAAATATAGTACTCATTCATACAATTACTGTAAAAATTTAATAAAATAAAATAAATATAATAATGTTTTTATGCTAAGCGAACTGTATTCCTCTGACAGATAAACCGTTTTTAGACTCAAATCTCGACTCAGATCTCGATTTAAGCCTCGTTTCGGTATTTTGAGAATGTATTTTTTGTAGATAATTTCACGCTGAATACAACGATACCCATAAGTCATTTTGTGAAGAAAATCAGTTAAACCCCTTTTGTTCTCACCGCTTCAATTATAATTGGTCGAATAACCTTTATACACCAGTTCTTTTTTTTTTATGTTAATGAATGATGTGACCAGCTAGTCGTACACCTGATTTTAAGCGACACGGCTGCCCATAACATAACAGTGTCAGTGAACTCTATAGCATAAAGTTTCGCGTGACACTGCACTGCGCACATCATCCTGAGACATCAGCAGTCTAGTAATAAGATTACTCGACTATGAGATCAGATCATAGTCTCAATTGGCCAGTAATTTCACTAGCTACAGTGCCCGACAAACCGAAACACAGTAGCGCTTGCCCACTACTGTTAGACGGCAAAATAACTGGCAAAGCGGTGGTACCTACCTAGACGAACTTTGCAAAAAAGTCCTACCACATAGTAAAAAGCTGAATATTTTTAAATAAATATGTAAAGCGAAATAGGGAAACATCTGAAAGAGAAGGAAAAGAACATACTTTTGGTACCTGTACAGCGTTCTTATTACTTACTGGCAGTGGGCACATTTTGTTGTTCACTTTAACATTAATACTGGGTGGGAAATGGTCGTCCTGCTCACATGACGTTTCCAGAAGGCAGAATCTCAGTTGTGCCTGCAAATTAACATAAAGTTTTAAACTTTCACGGATTTTCACAACATTTATGTTAAGGAATGACGTGACGAGCTAGCCGTTTGCCTGATGTTAAACGACACGGCTGCCCATATCAGCTGCAGTGTCACTCGGAACTCTAAAGTATAGAGGTTCGCGTGACACTGCACTGCGCTCGTCATCCAGAGACATCAGCACAATCTAGTAACAAGATTACTAAACTGTGAGATCAGATCATAAAGTCTCTTTTGCCCAGTAATTTCACTAGCTACAGTGCCCTTCAAACCGGAACACAGTAGTGCTTGCGCACTACTGCTAGGCGGCAGAATAACTGTCAAAGCGGTGGTACCTACCTAGACGAACTTTGCAGTAAAGTCCTACCACCTAGTAAAACTACATACATACATTTTTAATATTTAGTATTTGCAGGATATGTACCATGATTGGGTGATATTACAAACTTTTATCCCACCCCCAAATTCTTTAGTCTACCGGTGAATATGGTGCATAAATTGTACCAAAATATCAGAATCAATTTATATTAAAGGTTCGATTCGCGCTGCAAGACTGTGTCTGGGTGTTATGAGACTATGGAACTCGTAGTTCCTGGACCCCTAGATACAGGGAATCCTAGTTACGGTGGGTTCAGTATCTATGTATGTGATCGTTGGTCGCTATTATTATTATCTTATAATAAAATATGCTTGACGTTGTAAAAAGCACACAAGTTGCAAAAGGAGACATCACAGATTTAAAGACATTAAAGATTTCTGATTTTTTTGCAATTTGATCCACAGATAAATAAAAAATAATTTCAAAATACCTGAATAACAAAGTCCAGTTTGTTGCTGGTGCCTACGACATCCTTCCCGGAAGCTATTTCCGTGGCCTGCTGCGGCGTGAGATGGAACACATACGTGCCTTCTTGCATCCGGCCGCCTTGCAGGGGCATCATCGTCGACGGCTTCATCAACTCGGCTAGGACGTCGTAGAAAGGTAGTCTGGGAAGGGAAAGTCTAGCTGATTGCCAATTTACTAACAAGCCTCACAGTTCAGTTGGTTAGTACATCTGCTTTCTGTTATGAGGAGCTTTGTTTTATTTTATAGGTGCAACATTTCTATAATCCAATCACACATGCACTCTGCCTGATATAAAACAGTGATTTTTACATACCTATCATAAAATCGAAAAAAAAAAGATAATGAAAAAGTAAAGTCACCGAGTGTAACTTAATTAGAACTTAATAAAAATAATAATACAGTAATACAAATAACATAATGTGAAATAAATACTTATATATACAACGGTGTCGATTCTGTCGCATTCTCTAAAACTGAAGTAAACTTAAAGTAGGGCGGTAGGTACTCTTCTGAAATGAAAAAGACGAAAATATGTTAATTTCGTTTAGCTTTAGAGTATGCGATACTCGAATCACGAATCGACACCAATATACATTTATAAATATAATCTATCTAAAATAAATACACTTTGTTTTTGTTTTGTTTCTGAGTGTCATATTGTATTTTATTCTATGTAGAGGGTGATTCATACTTAATGGAGGCAGAGAGAAGGTATGAGATTGTTCTACTTACTTCTTATACTTAACGTCAGGGTGCACAGGGTACGGCGGCAGGGAGGCGGTCGGCGAGGGGGAAGGCATGGGCGCGAGCGTCGCGCCTCCCGCACCGCCCCCGTACCCGTGGTACATTCCGCTCGCGTACATCGGGTTCTGGCGCGCCTGCAAGTGCACCTCTGTTCTATTTTGCCACGAAAACTTCCCACTATGCTCCTAATGTTAGTAGTTAGTACAATACTGGACACTATGATACGCAAATAAGGTTGAGGTATGAATACATTCAGCAGAATGCCACAGGTTCTTTTGACATACATCAAAAGAGCCTGTGGCATGAGTGGTGCACATTTGCACAGAGTCGCATTTCTCCACGCACTATCCTTTTCTATCGATCAGAATCGCCACCTCCCAGAGGCGAGAAAGTGAGTGCTATCGCATCGCTGACGGTGCCGCGTGCCATGGCATTCCAAGAAATAAGTAATTTCAATTGACGACCCTGACCTGAAAAGAATAGAGCACAAAAAAAGCGATTCCAAGGTGACAGATGTTGCTCAATCTTAGGGTCTGTACTCTGCAGCAGTAGCAAGTTGCGTACACGTGGTACATTCCTCTCGCGTACATCGGGTTCTGGCATGCACATTTCTTAACATTACAATGGTGGCATTGTGGAAAGTAGTACCAAGTTAGTACCTACATGGCTGGATATGGGCAAATGAGCTCGTTTTTCGCTCACGGCGTTGCGGAGATATATTTATATAGCACACCAGAAAACTCGACTTTTGTCTATGAAAAGAATAAGACTATGATGGACGCTGAGGCCACCCGTATAGCAATAGAGAACCAAGAAAGTGAGCTAAAAAATAGGGCCTACATCGCATCGAAATATATGTATCGCTTTCCATTTCCCGCCCAACAGTTATCATTGAATGCAGTTCATATGTAAATGGTAAGCACACATAACTTTCGTATTTCATGTTAGAATTCAAACAATTCAACGTGGTATAGTATAACCTTGTCGTCGACAATACCTAGCCACTTGTATCTACGATTTATATTGTCTCTGGATTCTAGATAAGGGAACTCTTTAAAAAATGATCATAACGGTCGGAAAGGGACTCTAGGATTCCACCTACCGAGACTGGCATTTGCTGCGAGCGGGAGTCCTGTGTTGCGTACCCGCTAACCGCGGGATGTTGGTACATCCCACCAGAGCGAGACCCTGGCAGCGCGGGCGCCAGGGGGTCCTTGCCCTGTCCTTGGCCTCCACCGCTCGTCGGGAGCCCCTGCCCGGTCCTGGAAACACTATACACTAAGCCGCCAAACTTGGGCAAACCTCACCTGGGCGAGCGCACGCAAACGCTAGCGCAACTGACAGATTAATTAACCCCCAGTATCTCGTACCGATTGTTAAACTCTTGTCAATTTACCACACCAAATACTAAACGCTCATTGATTGCTGTCTTCGACCATGAGCGTATTTGATGTGTTAAGTTGACCTAAGTTTGACAATATACGAGAAAACAAGAATAAAGCTCTTGCGGAAATATTTAGGACAATGACAAGCGATGGCTAGCATCCCTCCATGCGTTGGCGCTTGCTTTTACTCTGTCAAAATATGTACGCATCACACGGACTGTGTGACACAACTAGTCTAACAATTAACCCATGCGATATGGTCAAGAAAAACAATAATTTTCCTGTACGGTTGAAACCCTCGCTACCCTATATAGGTGATGGGAATCAGCTCGTGTATTAAGACCATAAACTTATTGTTGTATAAATTTTTGTCAAGAGCTTTACAACTTTACACTAACATGGAATCTTGAGTTTAAATACCCAACACCAGAAACTTTACCTTTCAACTGTGCCTTCGCATCATTCAGTTTTACAACAACACAAGCCTTAGCTTTAGGGAACAACATTCACACTGCGTAAAAACAAAATGGCGTGGACATGCCGAAGAATTTTCGGGTTTGGTCTTGATTCTTGGGTATGTCCATGCCAGAACCATGCTAAGGGTTGGCGACGAGCTAATCGCGGCAGAAGGAGACTTGCCTACTATTGGCCTTTTGTGAGCGGTGGCCGTTCTCTGTAGCTTTGAGTCGAGTTCTAAGTTCAGAAGACGTTCCATTCTCAGCGGGCGCACTGGCGGCCGCACTCCCTACTCTCGCTGAAGAGCGTGTTTTAACCATTGTTGACGAGCAACCATCTCATGTCAACTGAAATTCAGGAGTCCAAAAATGGACAAGCTAATATAAGTCAACAGTTACAACCGTTAAGGTTTTCTGGAAAATTTCTTCGACATGACGGAAGAAATGGCATCACCGGGCCTTCCTTATTTCTCATACATCGGCTAGACAACTGGTTATGGGACACTAACAAGTACATCTGCAATTGAATAATTATCCATTTTAGTCGTCAATGGTTAAAACAAGTCTTACAGCTTTAATTTAAAACTAGATAAACAATAGATCCGCAAATGTTGATTTCGAACAAATCTTGGTGATCCTTTACAAAATGTTTTTTCAAATTATTCCACTGCAGCTGTCAGATGATATTGCTAAGGAGAGAAAGTACATTAGCCAGTTTTAAAACTTTATCAGAACCAGATCAAGTTGCATGACAGCAGTCAACGGCCTGAGAAATAAGGGACAGCACTGTCAATGAAATTTTCCAGAAATATTGTTCATGATACAAGCAAATCACTATAAATATTTCAATATCAACAGGATCACACATAATTATGAACATTAGTGACTAACACAATATTACGTGATTTACCTATATAGTGAAATGATAATGTTAACAGAACTTAACTGCGCAAAACTTCTTTACACTGTGGTTGAAATATGGCTACAGAAAAAATATTGCATAAAAAGAATGAAGATCAAACATTTTATCTGCCACAAATAAACATGCTTGTGGCTGGTTTCTGAAAATTTCTATGCCATTTTGGCATCAAAGATATACAAAAAAATAATATGTTGTGTTTTACTTTAATTATATATCAGTAACAATCAATCTTTATCTGATTCGCTCAAGATATTAAAGTTTCAGCGATTACAAGACAAAAATGTTTTAAGAAGTTGTATATAACAAAAAATCATTTATTAACATTAAAAATGTATAAATCGATTGGTTCTGTAATACATGGGCGGGTTCATTTAAAAATATAACTATTTTCTTTTTCTATTTAAAATAAATGGATTATGATTATGAATTATAATTATTGTATTCTACTCTTACATTCCTTCAATAAATTGAATATCTGATTCATGTTCATAGAATAACTAGAAATAAGTAGCAATTTATTGAGTCAAGGTGTTTTACACCGCAGCAGCACAGATAAATTTATGACAATATCAACCATATTAAGCAGATAAATTGACTGCTTAGTCAATAGTTAAATTATTGACTACACACGAAATAAAAATATACATGCCCATTAGAGATTTTTAATCAATTTTATAGTTACTGAGAAAACTTTTAAATATTACAAATTTAGTAATAACTAATTTTTTTTTTGAATATTCTATTAATTTCAGCAATTAGCATGTATAAACAGACAACAATAAATAAAGCTGTTGAATAAAAAGTGAAGGAGAGGAATAAGTACTTAATGTTTATGATAAAAAATGATAAAAAACTTATTGATCAGATTTAATTACTACAAAATGTCTATTTTAGACTATTTATAGCTACTATGCCTGTGTACCTCTCAGAAGTTAGAAAAATATTTTATAAATATTTAAGTGCCGTAAGGTTCCGGGCTTTAAATGTAAAGGGGGTAGCCTCAAAGAGTAAAATAAATAGGTAATACACACTTTGTAACTACAGCTGCTATGTTTATAAATTATATCGCACGTAAGTTTTATACTCAAGATTTTACAAGTGCTAGAAAAGAAACTTATTGTAAGCGATGACTGTAGGGGGCTATCACCAATAATTCACCACGTTCTACCAGGAAATATAGGTAGGTTGCAGTTATTTCAAAAAATCCCTGCGTTAGGCTATAAACTAAGAATGCATTAGCGAACATATAAATAAATACTCAAAATAGTAGATTATTACGGCAATAGCTACTGAATTTGTATGAAAATATAATATTATAACGTACACAAATGCTAAACAATATGGTTGTCAGGTGTTCAAATTGAAGGATACTCACCATGATATCCCGTTACCGTAATCGTAATATCTGCTCATATTAAAATATAGTATAAAGCTACTTTAAATTAATCTATTTTACAAATACACAATTCGCGAATTTATATCACAAAACGCCATCGCTTGACGCTACTGGCAGGCAGCCGCCACATTGGCCATAGACTAGCTAATAACGCGAGCAAGTTGTTTTTTGTCCAGCCAGTGAACCTACACCCTAAACATAGTATTATATATTAAACTTCAGATACGTAGATAGTTAATTGTATTTTCCATATTTTCGTTAAATAAAAATATGCTGTATATGTTTCGTCATATTACATAAAACTTACCATTCATTATAAATATAAAAAATAAAATAATAAAAAATAAAGCCTCGGTCAGACTGACGTTAAACCACAAAGAAATTATGACGCCACTTCCAGTTCCTAATTTTACAAGCTGTGCCGCTTTGCCATTTACACAAAAAGTGTACATGTCAAACAATTTTGTGTCTGTAGTTGCGACTTATTGTCTCTTTATTCAACTTGGGTAACTATTGTTTGTGTAGTATATTATCAATCTATAATATACAAAATATGGCATTTCCTAAATCCACACATACCAGTATGGCACATGCCAGTCTGTACATAAGTAGTAGTCTATTTTCTTAGTTGTTATAATGAATATTTAATTATTTAGCTAACGAAATACCTGCTTTACCATGCATCGTGAATAATACATCCCTAGCTTTAGACTTAGTGTCGAGGATTACTACCTCTAAGCTCATTTCCACCATGCATCATTTTCGTATTCATTACTAGTGCGGCACTAAATGTTATAATATTTTAATATTATATCGATAAGAATTTCAAATTGCTAAAACGTTTAATAGGTGATCATGGTAGACGCCCATTTGGTAGGCAATTTTAAAAGATAATAATTATTATTTAAAAGTTACAACAATTAAAACCCAAATATAACGTTTCACTACTAGACTACTATGTGCTCTTAATACCTATAATATGATAGAACTTATACAAAAGTTTTATTAGATTATTTTATTCAATGACAAATAGTCGTGAGTATTTAACTAAGGCAACTTATCTTATTACAACGGGAAAGAAGAAGTGTAACATTTAAATGCTTAACTGCAAGTATAGGGATTTTGTGTACACCAATAAGTCCATATAGGAGCACATTGCACTCCTCGAATCGCTAACCGAATGCGGTGCCTGTCTAGTCTTGCATGTACAGTTCGCGTAGCTCCTTCAGCAAGATCACTCCACAACCGTTCTGCAAGCGCTGCTGCCCTTGGCCACACACGAGCATCCAAACTTCCCTCACCCATAGTCCAAGACCATATTGTTGCTTCTCCTCCTAAAATATTTTCATTAGCACTTTTAACCCAAGGTCTATGCTCGTAAAATCTTTGCCATGAGTTGAAGGGTGCTTTGGCCTTATCGTCATGCCAGGCACCATGGCCGCTATTCAAGTCCCAAACATCTTCATGCGACACGATTGTACGTAAACCACTTACAAATTTATTAGCCCACGTTGCATTTCGAATTTGTAAGCCAATAGAGTTGCTAAAATCTTTCAAGTCAGTTTTAATACGTCCATTCAATCTCGAAGACCAGAAAAGGACAAGGTTAGGCAATTTCCCATTTACATATTCAAGACGCTCAAAAGCTGATCTAGTATATTCTATCCAGCTCTCCATGGGATCTAAATCTTTCGAAAGTTTTGCCCAACATCTCTCAGAAACATCGTCAGCGCCGAGATGGAAAATATCGTCTACTCCAGTTGTCTGGATAATCTCAGAATAAATGTTTTGTAAGACTTCAAAAACAAATGGATGATGAGGATTAAGTTGACCACATGGTGGATTTTCACAATACAAATTCCATGGTTTATTCTCGACGCATTGCACTATATTGCTGTGTTTTTCTGGGCCCCAGTTCCAAGCGTAGTTGACATGTGCTGGCGTGTCTACTTCTATGATGACGCGTATACCACGTAACCTAGCTCGATGTACTAACATTTTAACTTGTTCAGAACTATAAATATCTGATGGTTTGATAGCACCATAACGAGCTAGTTCAGGCACACTTTTCAATTGTAGTGAAAACGATTGAGAATCACTGGCATGCCAATGCAAAGTATTCAGTTTTGATGCAGCCATAGCATCAACAGTACGAAGCAGTTCACTAAAGGGAATATGATTTCGGGCAGTATCAATCATCAAACCTCTGTATCCAAATCTAGGCTTATCAGTTATTGACGCTTCTTGTATCATTAACAATGAGCCTACATAGTGGTCTAGCCAAACAAGCTGTGATAAAGTTTCTAAACCATGTCTTGCCCCACAAAAAGAGGGTGCCATAATTTCTGCTACCAAGCTTAATGAAGATGAATTTTCAGGAATAAGTGTTAGTTGGTAACTTTCGTCTGTGTCAAGCCGCATATCTGGATCCCCGCTATCATTGACTGCTATACGAACGGTAACGCTGTGTGATTTCCCAAAGCTACGTATTTTACCTTCCATATGCTGCAGTTCTTGTTTGAATAAATGAAAAGCGTCCCGTAAATGCTGCGTTACAATGTTTGTAGGGGCATGCTCTATTTCCATTTGGAATAAATCTGAGCGTACGGATACAGCTGTGTTAGCCATACTGACTGGTCCCGTTGGTAGTGGCCAAAGGACCATGGCAGAACATAGCATATTGCACGTTTCTAATGACTGCAGCTTTTCTCGAGTGCCTGATGACTTAAACGGTATGCACTTCTCATTTTCACACTCCCAACTCCATAATGGTGCTTTAGATCTGTAAATGTGAATACATACAGCATGTACATAACCAGGCGAAATTATAAATTACAACTGCTATACAAAACTGAACAAATTACAACTGAACATACTTTTAATCGTAGCCTATGAGGACTGATATTGTTATTACGTTCTATGGAAAACTCTAATTATTGTTTGGATGTTATACTATGCTTTAGAAATTTTGAGATGCCTCACGATTACTTTTGATTAGGTAGTGTAATTACTTTATAAGGTACCTAACAATATAATTTGAATGGATCTACTAGGATTCTACTTAAACTCAATCATCTACTGCATACAACTTTTATGTGGGAGAAGACGCATAAATAAGAGTGTCCAGTAATTACTCAATAAAGTGGAGTCATTACCTATATCGAGCAACTGGCAATGTAATTCTATCTTCTTATTTCTAAAACACTATGTATTGTACTCTATCTTTTTATATTAAAATTTTTTTATGAATATAATAATAAAATGATTTACTTTAATAGCTCTTAAACGTTTTAGTTGATTCAACTTACGTGAGAGAGTTTGATTCGTAGATGAAGAAAGAGATGATGTATAGAAATATGATGGTATTTTCATGTAACTGTAGCATGATCAAGCTACATCACAAACTCACTTCAATCATCGTGAGTCCACCACTTTTTTTATACAACAGAATTTGCTACTTCCATTTTTGTAACAAAGATCTTTGCTCAACAGTATTTTCCAAAATAAATAAATCTTTATGTTATTAATTGACAAAGGTAAATTGACTATAAAAAAGTACTCTCTATAATTGACTTAACATAATTTAGTCATTTTTGACAGTGCTAATTTAAGATAGATAAAATACCTAACCTAATATTATCAACCTTTTTTTTTAAAATAAATATACCTTGGTTTCGAAAATGGCTCAGAATACGAACACAGGATTTATATTATAAACGTTTTATTAACCAAACACAGTACTATCAGAGATATTCTGCATCATTGGGTGATGAGCTTGCTAAAATCCTTATATAAATAAGATTTCCGCAAAGGAGTACTCCGAACGCCCATGCCAAAACACCTATTACAATAACCAGGATGTTCTTGATTAGGTAAATATTATACGTGCCATAAGGACCAGGGTACATCAGGGTTATTTCCATCATCGCAGGGAATACTAAGACGAGCATTGTTGTACACAAATTTCCGACAAATGCCACGAAAGGTCCTTGAAAGGGCACCATGTAAGCGATTAAAACTGTAACAAATAAATTAGTATGCTGGTAATTAGTAATTTTAAAAGTGCTAAAATTAGCCTATTTGCAATAAATCTTTTGACTTTGACTTTTCACGAAAATTTTGCTGAGTTAGCAACCTGATACGTTGTGGTAATATATATCTAGGTACAACTTACAGGTCAAAATCACAAATAAGGGTCTAGATATTAATTCCAGCAGCTTCAAAGTCTCTGGCGAAGGTTCGTAGAACGGATCATGGTGCTTGATGACTTCAATAATTATGTGGGTAGCAGGATAGCATTGTATCGGGTACGCGAATACTACAGCCACCATGTATAGCCCTACGGAGACCATGGCTGAACTAAAATAATATAGAAAAATTAAAGTTAATTTGAGAAGCTTTCCGACAGATTCAAGATTATGTAGGTACCATGGAAACTCGATTAAGTTGTCTAAATTCATTTGGATAATCGAAAATCCGGATAATAGTATTTAAAGAAATCATCGAAAAGAAAAGCTAGTGTTTGTTACATTACCAACTTTAGAAAGATGAAAATATTTATCACGTAGAAATCATTACTGATGCGTCAGCGCATACATTTTGGTAAATAAGCCTAGATTACGGAGTCCCTATCCAGAATGACAACAGATACCGACAGTTTTTAAGTAAGTCCATACAATTAAAATGGAAGAAGCGAAGCAAGTTTAAAAACCTCGCAGTTTTGTTTATAGTACATGATAATAGAGAGACGTTATGATGCGGTGATCTTTTGACATTTTGAGGAATGAAGCGGATAATGCTGTTTTTTTTTATGACAGCCCGTATAAATAAATATAAATAGGGTCCGGCTAGATGATTGAATCTCTGCTGTAGTTGGATCAGATTGTCACTATAATGGAGTATTTGAGTAATATTTGGAGTCAATGTAACTATCATAATAATCGCAATATATAAGGACTAGGGAACAAAGACATACTTATCATCATATGGTAAAGATCTAAGCACGTTTTCCTCCATGACTCCAAAGGACCAGTAACCCAAGGATCCGAAAATCGTCATAATAATTGTTGGTACTAACAAGCCAATAGTGACTATTCCGAACGTTTTTGTCATCAAAATTGGATCTTTAAGAGCTTTGTCTATAGAAAGTATCTGAAAAAAAGTCATTTATAGTTAACTAGTTGCGCCCCGCGGTTTCACCAGCGAATAAAAAGTATTTTAACTATTTACTCATCTCACGGAAAAATTTCACTTTTCCGGGATAAAACGTAGCTTATATGTTAATCTCGTGTATAAGCTATCTTGGTACCGAATTTTATCCAAATACATTCAGCCGCTTGAGCGTGAAGGAGAAACAAACATACACACAAACACATACAAACTATCGCCTTTATAATATTAGTGTGATAGTAAAATACTTTTTACGATGTCACCTACTCCTACTACATATATATAATTTCAAGAGGCATTAGATGCCCTAGGTAGGCCTAATAATATTAATTATTGAAAAGGTTTTTTAAACTCCATCAGAATTTTTTGGGTATAATTTTTTTTTTTTAGTTTTTAATGAAAAAGTGCTGCATAGCGTAGGCTGGGCACTTATCCACTAGTACAGTCTTTCACATACCACTCCAACAGCGCTTAAGTTAAACAGCAACGTGCCAAAAGCGAAGAGCAAAGGCAAAGGCTCAGTCGTAGCATTTATATAGTCTCCTTGTGGGTCCTTGAAGATTTGATAAATTACCAGAGCTATGCCGATAACATTCAAACAGTTGCCTAAAAATAAAGATACGTTTTACAATACTGCTATATTTATTGTCAACATCATTCTCACCTACACCTACACCTGCAATAAGAAATAATTTAGTATTGTACTTATTACTATCTACATTATGAAGTAGGTAAATAGTTTGGTATAATAGCTGAGTTATCACTAGACGATGTCTTCCGCAAACGAACAATACAGATAGGAGAGTTCCAAATCATTTAACATAATAATATACTGTGAAATGAGTAAAGCCATTATCGATATTACCAAACATTGAGATATAGCTGACAATTTTCAAGGACTTCATAAAAAATTCCAAAAGTATGTAAGGCAATAATAGCAGTACCATAGCTGATCTGGTACTCCGCCAATCCAATAACTGAAAATTCAAATTCTTTTAACCAAAGTCACTTTTAGTACTTAGATATTAACCTATCTATTTTTATTATCAACTATCAAGTAAAATTAATGTAATGTCACCAATGATCACCTCGTGAGATTTTTCTATTAAATGAAAATAATTACATAAAATATGTTTTTAAATATTTATTTTTATTCTGTCTAATCCTTCGGATTCCTCACTATACGAAAAAAGTTTTCATTGCTTGAGCTTTGAAATAGCGCTGTAATTATTTACTATAGGTGTTAATTAAATAAATTATAGAACACGATGGTTATAAATCATATAGCGATTCCAGAACTGTTGAAAATAAAGCATACTAATTTTTTTTGTATTTTTTTTAAAGCCAAAGATTAAGCATTCAACGGGGCAATGCCACCAGCATTTGGGGCACGTTACCTACCGGTAGCAGCTTCTTAGATTAAGTTTTGCTTAGTTTTTAATTTTATTTTAATTTTCTATTTATGTAGGTATAATTATTGTTTTTTGAGTAAATATATATTTTTGTACTTACATCACGTAAACTATCAGAGGTAAAATCAACAAATACTGTGCATATTCCGATCTGGCTCATGATCATGAATGTTGCTATAATAGTTCTGAAAACAGCATAATGGTTTTTCAATGTAAAAGACAATTAAAATAATAGTTTCAAATTTCAATAACTACAAACCGTCAATTACAATTATCAAGCGGCTGGATTCTGAAATTTTGTTCATTTAAAAAAATTAAATTAAAATAAATTGAAATTGATGATAAGTCCATACCACAGACATTACGGTCACAGTCACATTACACGACTCTACAAAAAAATTTTCGTTCTTTGTCCTAAAGTTTATACTATTATTTTCCAGTTAGTTATGCACAAAAACGAAAAGAAAATACCTTTTTTCGGTATAAAGTTTGCTTTTGTGATAGTTATAATAATAATACTCATTTTTCAATTTTTTCATAAATTTTAATCGATTTTGATATTTTTAAAAAGTCCGCGCGGTGAGAGTGGGGTATTAACGTTTACACTGTGCCGCTAGATGGCACCCGAGTGATAAACAACCATCAGGTGCTATTTACAAGCCCAGAATAACTTAAAATGTCGTCACGAAAGTGCAAATACGATGCTGATGCATTTTGTTTTATATGTGGTCAATTTATTAAAGTTCGAGACGTGAAATATGAACTAAAGACATCTCACGTTCTCTGTGAAGCCTATGAAGCATATTTTGAATGTCCTGTACGGAATCAAGATAAGCCATGGCCTCCACATGTTGCACAGTTATCGGAAGCAAAGGTTAAAGCTGGGGCTTTTGTTGGTCCGCAAATAAGACAGATTTTCGCCGATCAAAAATTTCCAACCTTGCTGAATCGTACTCAAAAAGCAAGTCGGAACAGTTTTAAAGCAGTAGTTTCTGGATTTTTAGGAAATAATAAAGCTGAAAATTACGAAAAGTTGGTTGAGGATATGCTTACAAATTTTAAGGCCATGGGCTGCAGGATGTCATTAAAAGTACATATGCTGCATGCTCATTTGGATAAATTTAAAAACAATATGGGAGCCTATTCCGAAGAGCAGGGAGAACGTTTCCATCAGGACATCATGAATTTTGAACAACGCTATCAAGGCCAATACAATGAAAACATGATGGGCGACTATATTTGGGGTTTATTGAGAGAAAGTAGCTATGAACATAAAAGAAAAAGTAAAAGTGTGCACTTTTAAGTTATTTTCCACTTTTCTGTAAGCTAATTTGATAGTAAAACTTAATAAAAATAATAAACATTTTTATTTCTAAGCACAAAAGCAAAGTTTTTCATGCCATATATTTTTTTTCCGTCTTATTACGACCTAAACTACCGAAATTTAATGCTTTGCAATCAAAGTCAAATTTCATGTTGACCCGTGTTATTATTTTAAGAGCTATCTAGGATGTGATCTTTCGATACAGAATAAGTAAAATACATTTATTTCTTTTAAGATTTATAGTAACTATTACTTAATAAAAAAAAAACTTAATCGGAACTAAAAAGAAATTAGTGTGTAATATCGCATTTCAAAAACTTCATTCATTAAATGAATGCTCTGCATACGTTTAAAAGTAACTATAAATACATTAATACAAATAGCATTTTTCACAGATAGTTAAACTTACGGTCCCCATTTCCCAAGGGCATGGAAGATTTCCGGACCATGGAGCATAGCGATGCGGAATCCGTACCTATACGAAATGTATGGAATTTTTAGCTGGCGGCTAATTTCGTTTAAGCAATGTAGCTGAAAACATAATACAGTAGGTACCAACTATTATCTTAGGCACTAGGCCCCGCGTGACCAAGGTCAGCGTAACAACATCATGCCGCGAAAGTTTAGGTAAATAAATAAAAATAAATATAAAGTTATTGTACTATATACCTAGTTTATTAGTTTTAATTTTAAGTGTTAGGTACATTAAGATTATTTTTTTAACTTCTTAGCATATGTTTTAAAAACGTGCCAAAGCGAATCATCAAATTCCTTGACATTGGCACGTCTTCGGTTTTATATATCCACACATCTTTTCTAATTATTGCGTTTTCTGAAGACTGAAGCCATTTGATGTTAACCATATCGTCCCCTTCGAGGCAAACTTGCTCTGCATTTTTTGAGAAAATGAGGCTATTTTGTTTGATTCTTGAGCTGTTCTTAAATATCAATTTCCATTAAATACCGATATCGATATAAAGAATGTTTCACACCACTACATGTCTCAATCGATGGAAGCCACAAAAAACGGAACGGAGTTTTGGCGGGAAAACGAAATACATCGCATCACTGCATTGTAATATTTTCCAAAACTTGTCTTATTTTCAGTGTTAATGCATAAAATTAGTGGCAGTTTATTCGTTGAGTGCTGAATTACTGGCATGAGTGTGGGAAAATGATATAATGATGGTGAACGTTTCTTTTCGTGTTGTTTCCAAAACAACATAGAAGCTTCTGGTAAAGTTGCCACCACGTTACTAGGTAGGAGTATGACTTAATTTGACTAGACTACGACTTGGTCTGTGACTTGACTTGGCACAATTATATATACAATATATTTGAGAAATTATCAATTACTTGACACTGGCTATACACTAAAGTGCGGAGATATAACAAAATAAAAAAAGAACTTTTGGCGGCGATGTGAAAATTTTCCTTTGTCAGCTTGGTATAATAAATAGGCTTTCAGGTAACGGTGGATTAGTAGTGAACATGTACAAGTGAAAAGAAAATCGTGTAGGTAAAGGCTAAAAACGTGACTTGTTTTTTTTTTTTAATGTTACTGAATGATTTGACGAGCTAGCCGTTTACCTAATGTTAAGCGCCACGGCTGCCCATATCAGAACAGTGTCAATCGGAACCCCAAAATAGAGTTTCGAGCAACACTGCACTGCGCACATCATCCTGAGACATCAGCACAGTCTGGTAATAAGATTACTCGACTGTGAGATCAGATCATAAAGTCTCAATTGCCCAGTAATTTTACTAGCTACAGTGCCCTTCAAACCGGAACACAGTAGTGCTTGCGCACTACTGCTTGGCGGCAGAATAACTGGCAAAGCGGCGGTTCTTTTTAGGCTGGAATAACGGTTCTAATATTACCATTATCACATAATATTATCATTATATAGTAATATCTATAAAAAAAAACATAAGTTTGACCTATACTAGTCTAGTATATACATAAGTAGTAGATATTTAATAATACGTAGAAGTAGGTACCTACTTGACACGATGAAATTCGAAGTCGCCGTAGTTTTTGTGCTGCTATGAATGTAGAAGAAATTTTGAAGATTTACAAATAATTTTATTATCACAATTTATGTATTTTTATGATTACATTTACAAAACTTCTCTAATTCTTAAGTTTGTGACTGAAATTGTTCCTACAATGTGGTGTTTCAATAAAGAGTTTTATCTATCTATCTATCTAATTCCAGACATTTACGAAAATTTAAGATGTTTAATTTGCAACTACCGCCCAAAAAAAATAAATATTAATGTATAATGTGTAAAAAAGTGTAATGTATGTAATGTATAATGTTTATTCATTTTTATTTATTCTTACCAGTACCAGATGCATATGCATTACAAGAACTCCAGTGAATACAGCCAATATAGGGCCAAGGACCATACCAGACTGACTTATAGCCAGAGGGAAGCCCAGCGCGCCTGCTCCAAACCCTGCTCTCAAGAGGTTGAAATAGGCCATCCACACCCTTGACATATTATTATTGCAATTTCAGATAAAATAAATAAATAAATATTAGTGGACATGATGTTATGGGAAAAGATGACAACTTCTTTTAAAAGATTGCCCACGCTTTAAGGTAAATGCAGAAACCTCAGTGATGGTGCCAAAACGCAGAAGCTGAATGATATTTTGTAGGCACCAAACTATTGGGAGCAAAATTTAGCACAATACACGGTGCTGGATTGGGTTACATAACTGATGAGTACGAGCTTTCAAAACGCAAACAAAATAGCGTATGTGGTGCACACGCTACACGATTCCAGCACTTCAACAATCAGTTCAGCAAACTCCAAGGCCGTGGAAGGCTGCAAGGCCGAAGCCGGGCCTCCGGGCAACCTTCCTGCCGAACCGAACATGCCGAAGTGTGGACGTAGCATCCTTCAGCATATTATGAGTTATGACTAATGATTCGTTACGACGACGATCACGTAAAATAATTAGGAATAGGTGTACCAAATAAGAATAAAGGGGGTTAGTAGCTTAAGAAACAAAAAAGTTGAGCCGCAGTGAGGTTTTAAAAGTGACAGACCCCGTGGTTTATGTACTAAAAAATAGTGTAACTGCATGCACAGAATTATGTTTATCCATTACTATTGTAGATGTAATACTTTTATGTTATTACTTTATAGGTTGCTTAGGATCTCGGTGCTCCAGAGGATTGTAATCACCTGGAGTTGGCCTTACGGAAGGTAGCCTAGCATACCGAAAATCAATGTATGACATCCGATCATGGGGCTGTATAGTCATAGTGCTTACTCTTTCGAATGCGGCCCTGTAATTAAATATTATTATTAATAAACATCTTTTTACATATCATGGGTACTGTAGTACTAACGGCTAGTACTAGCCGTATCATCGTATGTATTTATATATGTATATATTACATATGTATTTATTATTTTGTACAAAAATACTGCATTTGGACTATCTATATGTCATCGCGGCCCCTACACGGGCACGTACCTAGTAGTTAGTACCTACGTATTATTGTAGTAGTGGGTTTAAAGAATAAAGACACTTTACTTACATGTTTAATTCAAATATAGTTATACTCAAAGTGGCATAAATGAACGCTAGATATATTATATTAAGTAATGCTAGCACATAAATATCAGAAAATCGTTTTGTGTTGCAGTTTTGATGGTTTTGCTGCTTTTTCTTTGAATCACAGAATATTAAAAGTGTACTAAATTTGTTTTTTTATTTCTTTGGTATGAACAAGTTCGGTATTGGTATTTCGTAGTTTTGTCTTAGGTACTTATATTTTATGTAAACTTACCAAGAAGTTTACATCCTTAATTTATTGAAACATGCTCTCTGTATCGGCTTTGAGCAAGAATCTTAAAACATTTGACGGCCTTTGTGGTGTGGTGGTTGAGGAGGTTGGCTCATAACCTGAAGGCGGCGGGTTCGATTCCCGCGGCAGGGCAAGTGTTTGTGCACAGAAAAATAAGCGTAAATACATACTTTTTCTGTGTCTGGGTGTTGTGGGATCATGTTCCTCGTAATTCCTTGGTTCCTAGATTGTTGGATTAATATAGAATTTTACTGAGCCTAATCAGGAATCGGAAATCAATTTACCTGAAAATGATATAACTGAAGACGAATTTCATGACAGTATTATAAGTATGTAAGATATAATAGGTTATGATCGTGTAAAGTTCGTTCATTAAGAATGATTTATTGGTCGGTAATTGAACAACCACTATACAATCATATAATATATTGTAGCTCTTTAAAATAACAGTTGGATAAATGTATAATGTATTTATTATAAATAAATAATGAATTATACAAATATACAGCAATTTCGTCCAACTTTATTCACAACAGCGTAGCTAGCAACAGAGAACTATACACTATACACACTAGTTGGTAGGACTTTACTGCAAAGTTCGTCTACGTAGGTACCACCGCTTTGCCAGTTATTCTGCCGCCAAGCAGTAGGGGGCAAGCACTACTGTGTTCCGGTTTGAAGGGTACTGTAGCTAGTGAAATTACTGGGCAATTGAGACTTTATCATATCACAGTCGAGTAATCTTATTACCAGACTGTGCTGATGCAGGATGATGTGCGCAGTGCAGTGTCACGCGAACCTCTATACTTTAGAGTTCCGAGTGACACTGCAGCTGATATGGGCAGCCGTGTCGTTTGACATCAGGCGAACGGCTAGCTCGTCACGTCATTCCTTAACATAAAAAAAACATGTATAATAGATTAATTATAAATATAATATATTATAGTAAATACCAAGCCCGGAATATTTTTAATTTATTAAGTAAGCTATGTATAAAATGACTTGAGCCTCATTACATAATTTAAAAAAGAACTATTTCATTTAGATTTTTTTTGTCTATGGCTGGCTGCGAATTGTAGATAAGTACACAGACGAGTTTTGGCGGGAAAACGAAAAAGATTGCGTTACCGCATTGTATTATTTTCCAAAACTTGTGTTATTTTCAGTGTTAGTGCATAAATTTGATGGCATCTTATTCGTTAATTATAGGCATAAGTATGGGAAAGTGGTATAATGATGGTGAAACGTTTTTTTTCGTGTTGTTTCCAAAACTCCATAGAAGCTTCAAGTAAAGTTGCCATCATTTTACTAGGAGTATGACTTAGACTAGACTACTACTACTGACTTGGACTGTGACTTGACACATATTTGCGTAATATACACATCTGTGTGAAATATTAACTTGAAAAACTATCAATTACTTGACACTGGCTAAATACACAAAAGTGTGGAGCCAAAACAAAAAAATAGTACACAGACGTAGTTTTGGCGGGAAAACGAGAGAGATCGCTTCACCGCATTGTATTATTTTCCAAAACTTGTGTTATTTTCAGTGTTTGTGCATAAAATTGGTGGTGTTTTATTCGTTAAGTGCTGGGTTACAGGCATGAGTATGGGAAAGTGGTTTAATGATAGTGGAACGTTTCTTTTCGTGTTTTTTCCAAAACTCCATAGAAGCTTCTAGTAAAGTTGCCACCACTTTACTAGGAGTATGACTTAGACTAGTACTACTACTACTGACTTGACTTGATGACTTGGACTGTGACAACACATCTGCGTGAAATATTAACATGATAAATTATCAATTACTTGACATTGGATAAATACACAAAAGTGTGGAGCTAAAACATAAAAAAAAAATTTAAAAAAAGAGTACACAGACTAAGTAGAGGATACTGATAAGTAGTGTTCACATATATAGTATCCTCTACTTGGTCTGTGGTAGTGTTCTGTGATGGAAAATGACAGCCATGAAAAATTTATAGAAGGCTGATAGTTGAATTTATTTTATTTCTCAAATTGCTTTCATGATATTCCATTTTCTCCGTTCAGTATCAGCATTTCAAAATGATGTCAACAACAGAAGGAGAACTGGATGTTGAAGTGCCTCATGAACGCGAAGAAGGGGAGGTAAAAGTTCACCTTTAGATATTTAGCATTTTCACTCAGTTTTTGTGTATTAATCTTGTATTAGTGTATATATATAACAATTCTACCATTTATTTTCCAAGCCTATCTACAACGTAATGGCTTCAAATCTCAATAAGTCTTGATTAAGTGACTTATAAACGCAGTGTCACGAAGTACGTAATTTGCGTCCTAATTCGTATATTTGTGTTTCAGCTAGATGATTCTGATGTTGAAGAAGGGGCCTACATTCCCTTAACTCGGCCCGATGCTTTCAACCCGCCGTCTCTCGTGCACATGCAAATTCAGGATGAACAGAGTGATGAGGCGTCACCTCAAGAGTCGTCGTGCTCAGATTCCGATGAAGAAATTCGGAGACGAGCGAAGCGAACGAAACTAAGACCGCGAAGACCGCCACCCCCGCAGCCAACGGATAAAAAAGAAAAATATAATGTTTGGTGCAAAGCTTTACAGGTAATATTTTAAATTTTATGTTATTTTATGGCCCTTTTATGTCCTAATCCTACCAAACATTACATTATTTGGCAGAACTACAAATATCAATTAAAGAAGCAACTTTGTATGTTTTAATTTCATTATTGAAATATATTTCAGGAGGAACTTCTTACAGAAGATATGGTTAGCTGTGATGTATCTAAAAAGAGTAGATATGGCGTTGAATCTTATGACTACACAATTAAGTATAGATTAGATGATAATTATGTATCTAAGAAAGTTTTCACTACTGATAATGATATAACACGCACATCAAATAAAAGACGCAATCAAGATAGATCTAATGTAAAGCTAAGACTCGGCAAGAGAGTGAATAGTCATAATATTAAATATGAAAAACAAGAGCCGAAGTATTTAGAAAATTTGACATCAACACCGGAAGATCCTGCTGATGTTGTTGCTGCTGAAATGGCAGAAAAACTGAATGAAGAGAAAAAGGATTTAATGGGTAAACTGTCTTATACTTTATTCAATTTTTCAATGTTATTGTGGTAACTTTTTCATTTTACTGCCTAAAAATATCCTGTAGGTAGTGTAACCAAAGAAACACAAGAGTTTTTGCGGGAAAGCGAAAAAGATTCCATCACCGCATTGTATTATTTTCCATAACTTGTGTTATTTTCAGTGTTAGTGCATAAAATTGGTGGCATTCTATTCGTTAAGTGCTGGATTACAGGTGTGATTATGGGAAAATGGTATAATGATGGTGAAACGTTTCTTTTTGTGTTGTTTCCAAAACTCCATAGAAGCTTCAAGTAAAGTTGTCACCACTTTACTAAGAGTATGACTTGACTAGACTAGACTATGACTTAACTTGATGACTTGGACTGTGATTTGACTTGACACACTATATGATATTAATTAACTTGAGATATATCCATTACTTGACACTGGCTAATTACACAAAAGTGTGGCGCCAAAACCAAACAAAAAAAAAAAGAAACACAAAACTTAACCTTGATATTTTATCTTGGTCATAGATGTACATGCTTTGGAAAGTATGATCTAAATGGAAGAGATGAGAATAAAAAGGGTTTAACTGTCAAAGATAGATAATTTCACGCTGAATCCAACGATACCAATAAGTCATTTTGTGAAAAAAACCAGTTAAACCATTTTTGTTCTCACCCCATCAATTGATAAAGGACCTATGTGTAATTTCATTTAAATATTTTCAGGAAGGATTGTTCAAGTACTAGGTGCAAGCAAAGCTATTGAATTGTACAAAGAAACTCAAAGGGTGGAAGCTGATGGTGGCATGTTAGTTATGGTAAGTGCTTCTTTCTGCTTTTCATATCAAAAGCCTTTGTGGTTTCATTGTTTCCCTTAAGGTGACTTTTTTGGGTAATGTTTGTTGGTGCAGCTCAGTTGCTAGTAGCTCTATCTTCTGCGCTCAATGTTATGGGCTCCCAACCCAGAACAATATCTGTATTCATATCGGGGTATTTTGTATAGATTTTCTTACTTATACAAAGTGGAATTTATTCGTTCTTTTCCTTTAATATATGTATTCAGCCTATGCTATAGAATGCTCCCATATAATTAAATAAAAAAGTACTTATGAAATAAAACTTAAATCTAGGTATTATCATGATTGAATAAAGCAGGTGTTTTATTGCCTACGAAACATTTACAAAGCACTCGGCGGGTGCCCGCACTGTGTGTACCGTTAAATAGACATTTCGGCTGTCATGCAGTTATTTTAAGAGGCACTAAATACTAAAACTTTCCTGTTATCACTTACAACTTGTGACCCCTCAACATAGAACGGCACTTTACTCCGATTCTTATACTGTCTCGGCAATTCGCCTTTGGAATAGCCTACCTACCCACATACGTCAGGCATCATCAATTGAAGTATTTAAATCTAAAGTCTATAACCACTACCTTACTCTTCAAAATCAAATCGCGAACTGAAAGCAATCCATCTAAGTATTTGTATATGTATGTATATTATAATATGTATTATATTTATATTATTGTGTGTATTTAATTTTGTATATTTATTATGGTGTTACTTGTATTATCACTAGTTTAGACGTATAGTTAAGTTGTTGTTTTCTTTTTTTTTATATTTATATCTCATTTATATTGTTGCACTACCGCATTAAGCCTTCCACAATACACCAGGGTTAACTGGAAGATAATGCTCGATAGCATTAAGTTCGCCTATGTACCTTCAATTGTTGTTGTTTGTGCAATAAAGAATTTTCTATCTATCTATCTATCTATAAAACAGATTTTTTTTTTTTTAATTGAACCTTGTACTAATATTCTATAGCATGGTCTGAGTACATACATTTAAGGAAAAGAGTGAATTAAATGCTACCTTGTATAAAATAGACTTGGGGGCTAGATAATTCTGTGTGAAATGTCTAAAAATATTTATCCTATCCAATCCTACTAATATTGACAGCCTCTTTAGTGTGGTGGTTAAGCAGGTTGGCTAATAGATGATAAGTTTTTGTGCACAGGAAAAAAAGTGAAATACTTGTTCCGAGTCTAGTTGTTGTGGGACCATAGTCCTCGTAGTTCCTGGGTCCCTAGGTACAGGGAATCCTAGTTATCCATTTAATATCAGAAATACAAAAAAAATTGTTTGTTTGTGGAAGGTGTCTTTGTTACGATTCAGCAATAAAAATAAACCTGCATCCGTTCATCCATACACAGCTCAAGTTATTACTGTTTATAACCTATTATTATTTTTCTATCTATAGTTTCTCGGGTCTAACCTGGATATTTGGGAGGCATTGGTATACTGAATGAATATAAAAGTAACTATAACATGGTCATACTATCCTTGGACCTGGCGTTGATGAAGCTTAGGTTTTTAGTTCTTGTAACTTTCACGCTGGGATGGCCGGTTAACGCAAGCCAGGGACGGGTCTCGTTTAGTCCTTTAGTCCCTGAGGTTCCCGGTGTTGTCACTGACCGATGACTGGCGATTAAGCCACCCCTGCATATTTATTATTATTTACTCATTTATATAATTATCATTTATAAAATAAATAATTTTTTACGATATGTATTCTTATAAAAATATTAATTCATATTAAATTAACTTTGTTATGTTGACAATGGAGATCTACGTGAACCAACTTCAACTTCCGTTCGCCTCGCATTCACCAGATTATTCTCCAAGTCAAGTGTGCGTAAAGAAGTTTTACTTCAAAAACTGCATTTCATGCAGCAGCTAGTAACTATTCATGTCTTCCAATAGAACGGGACCCGTCGCCGGACTCCAGGCGGGGTCTACTTCTTCCTATTAAAAGGAGATGACGGCATATCTCAGGAGATGACGAGCCAGATCTTCACTGAAGACAGGCGCGAGCAACAGAGGAAGATCAAACGGACGCGGCAGAATCGGCAGAAAGTTGTCGAGCAATTGAAACAGAGTCTCACAGGTATATGGATAAACTTTAGCTGGGGTCATGCCATCATTTTTAGCGCGATTTTATTGAAGACCTATATTCAATTCAATTCTTTATTTGCTTTATCATGGGTACATACGATTATATAGACGATAACAATAATAATTTTTTTTCACAACGTTCTGCCGGAATGGCATGCAAAAAAATATTGACACCTATTACACACAGAAAACTACAAACAAATTATTTATATGTCCTCACGTCGAGTGGTACAATAGCACTAATGCTTCAGCACGCTATAATGCACACCTGATTTTAGATAAAAGTAAAAATTGATTAAACTTTGACAAAGATCGGAAACAATTTGTTAACTATTCTGAATAAGTAAGTACTACGCATAATAAGTAAAATGAACAAGATATGTAACAATCTAATGAACGAAGAAGTCTCACGCTCGTATTGTACAAGTCTAATGATTTATACGCACTGCATAGCTTGTTAAAGTTTCTACTCCCTCTATGCATCTGCATACATATGTAATAATAATAACATATAGCACTCATATCTATCAGCCTTATTAATAAACACGAACTAGCTTTAGATTAGTTACACCATCTATTGTCTCTTTCGATCCAGCTAAATATTCCAGTAGCAAAAAAAGGACAAAAGCTGAAGTAACTAATCCGATACTAATCCCCGTTCTGTATGAGTTTTGACGATAATTGATTCTAACAATAATATAATAAACTAGCTATGCCCCGCGGTTTCACTCGCGTGATGAAAAATTTCTAAACTTTCTTAATTTTTTTCTTTCATAAGAACCTCCTGACAATAATAAATACAAAAAAAGAAGTAACGAAAATGTTCAATCTGTTAATTTTTATAATATAGATATTAAGTAAGATAATTAGTAGAGGATGGATGGATATTTTTGAAACTTACGTCTACAAATTCCCTTCAATAGACCTTTATAATTACTAGGTTTTTATATTTTTTTATAATTTTACTAGGTGGTAGGACTTTGTTGCAAAGTTCGTCTAGGTAGGTACCACCGCTTTGTCAGTTATTCTGCCGCCAAGCAGTAGTGTGCAAGCACTACTGTGTTCCGGTTTGAAGGGCACTGTAGCTAGTGAAATTACTGGGCAATTGAGACTTTATGATCTGATCTCACAATCGAGTAATCTTATTACCAGACTGTGCTGATGTCTCAGGATGATGTGCGCAGTGCAGTGTCGCTCAAAACTCTATGTTTTTGGGTTCCGAGTGACACTGTTCTGTTATGGGTGGCCGTGACACTTAACATCAGGTGAACGACTAGCTCGTCACATCATTCCGTAACATAAAAAAAAAAAAATGTTTCGTGAAGTGAACAAAGAGTTGTACGACTTTATATAAAGGTGTATTGTTGGCAGATTCCGAGATTCCGTCGTTGTCGCGTGGCGAGTCCACGGCACAGTCGGAGCACGGGTCGAACCCGCCGCCCTCGCCGGCCACCGACGCGCGCGACTGCTCCAGCGACACGGACGCGCACTCGCACCCCGACCGGGACCCTCGCGTCCTACAGGAGTACGACGACGGGGACTTCCTAGAAGTTATGTGCAACGATGATATGGAACTGTTTTAGGTTTAAGTTTAGGTCAACTCTGGTTCGCACATCACTTCTAGAAAATATATTTATATGATCACTTCTAGAAAATGTATATCTTTTCGAGAAGTAATGTGCAGCAAACATGTGGAACTGTTTTAGGTTTAAGTTTAGGTCAACTCTGGGTCGCACATCACTTCTAGAAAATATATACATTTTCTAGAAGTGATCATATAAATATATTTTAGGTTTAAGTTTAGGTCAACTCTGGGTCGCACATCACTTCTAGAAAATATATATTTATATGATTATATGATCTAGAAAATGTATATCTTTTCGAGAAGTGATGTGCAGCGAACATGTGGAACTGTTTTAGGTTTAAGTTTAGGTCAAGTCTAGGTTGCACATCACTTCTAGAAAATATATATATTTATATGATCACTTCTAGAAAATGTATATCTTTTCTAGAAGTGTGTGCAGCAAACATGTGGAACTGTTTTAGGTTTAAGTTTAGGTCAAGTCTAGGTTGCACATCACTTCTAGAAAATATATGTATTTTCCAGAAGTGATATGGAACTGTTTTAATTTTAGGCTTAGGCCAAGTCTGGGTGACTGCATATCACTTCTAGAAAAAATATACATTTATATGATCACTTCTAGAAAATGTATGTCTTTTCTAGAAGTGATGTGCAACGATCATGTGGAACTGTTTTAGGTTTAAGTTGTAAGTCATGTCTGGGTGGTTGCACATCACTTCTAGAAAATATATGTATTTTCTAGAAGTGATATGGAACTGTTTTGGGTTTGAGCTTAGGTCAAGCCTGGGTGGTTTTACTGCAGCGCATTAGGGGTAATGCCACTGTAATGGTCCAAAAAGAAAGGTTTTTTCACGAATTTTTTGCTTCCGAAATTGAAGATAATTGAAAAAAAACTTTTAAGGGTGTTATCGGGCATACATTAAACTTTATTATCCAATTTTTTTACAGCGAAAAAAAAACAATATGGCGGTTCCACAGCCATCTTCCCGGGGCATGTTTTGCTTGCAGGGCTCCGCGGCACGCTGCTGCTGCTGCGCCTGCAAGTTCTAGATTCAAAAGTGCAGCAGTGGTGCTCCACTGCTGCACTTTTGAATCTAGAACAAAAAAAAATCCGTTAATCTAGAGGGTTATAGCTAGAGAATGTCGATCGGATTTTAAAAAGTATTAATTTTTGTGGATTTGGCGTGCGTTTGAAAAAAAAAATGATTTTTTACGAAAAAAACGGCTAGTTTTTTGTTAATAAAAAAACAATAAATAAAGTTATTGAAAATCCCGATCGACATTCTCAAGATAATGTTAATGTTCACATCTGGTAAAAATTTCAAGTAAAAAAAATGAAAATTGTTCGAGTGATGCTGCGTGCCATTTTGAAAAACCGTGTTTCGAGAAAAACGCGTTTAAAGTTTTACGACTATTTTTTTATGGGAAAAAATTAAAAAAAGGAGGTAAAAAAAATTTGTACCGTTAGTCTGCAATTCCAGCACCATACATTTGTCCTTCGATGGCCAAATTTTTGTCTTCTTCGTCTTTCCTGGTCGATTTTTGGAGCGCGCGCGCACTTTTTGCCGCGTCGCTCAGAGATGCCTCGGCGTGCGTGATGCGTTTGGCGTCGGCTTCGGTGCAGAAATTATATAATTGGGCACCAATTTCCACCTCCAACATCTTGAATATTTGCAAGACGTTGGTAAGGCCGCCATTGAATGTGCAAACAGCGATATCCGTCGCGATATCCAGTACAGTTTTTCCGCTTGAGGATGATTTGGGGGCCAAACTCCAAACGGTAGCGTTGAAGCTTTCGTTATTGTTTTGAGTATAGGCCCCCAAGCAACGCTCCATCAAGTCGTCCCGGCTCAATTCCACGTAGATGGGTTTAATGGCTTGATAAACCTCCTCACTCATTGGCTGATTGTGATGATACGCATCCAAGGCATTTTCCGCTTTCGCTTTCTTCCAACTGCACCAATTCTCTGAACATTTTTCGTGCTGAGGCTTTTCATCCGTTGACATTTTGTGAAAAAGGGTTGCCCAGATCTCATTTTTCATATTTTCGATGGAATCGGGATTTCGACGGATTGCCAAGCCGTAATAAATGGATAGTTCGTCAATTAATTTGGCACTTAGTTTATCTCTTCCCCCGAGACCTTTTGTTCCTTTCTTCAATCGCATTCGCAATCGAGTGCCCATTCGTTTTTGCACGTGATCAATGCACTCTTTTTTGTGTACATCAAAATTTTCGTAAGGTTTAGAATCCACGATGCCTTTGAATGTTTTAGAGTCGCCATCTCCGATGTAATTAGAGTATTTTACTCCGTATAAATCTTCTGAGCGTTGGAACATTTCGACGACAGCATCGACTTCCATTTTTCCTGATGATCCTTCGTGATTGGCTTGGCATCCATCGGCGTGACTTATTTGTCATTCCTCGAATTCCGTTGTTCCGTTTTTGGACTTCCAGTGCTCGCATGATTTGCAATACTTTGATTTCACTTCGACGTCGATTATTTTTCCAGATAACCAGCCGATCAATGACGTGACTCCAAAAAGCGATGAAAATCCGCGTTTTCGCCATGAACCATCGCCGGAAACCGTTATTCCGTCAGTTTTTCCGATTTTATGGCTTCCCTCCTTCTCTTCTTGCGCTGCTTTCTTCATACTTGCATCTCTCACTGCTTTTGTTGCGATTGCTATCGTCTTGACCAATTTATCATAAAATGAATGAAAAATTGGCTGCGGCAAATCCATGAACGCGCAAAATTTTTTGATTCCTTGTAATCCTATTCCAATCAGTCGCATTGCAAGCACGATTCTACGATTTATTTCATATGCATTGCGAATGAATTTGGAACTCGGAATATCCACATCGGGACATTTTGGGCAAGCGATCACAATTTTGAAGCCTAAACCACGAGGACTTCTTTCTCGAAACTCAATGTCAGATCCGCACGTTTTGCACTTCACGTGCTGGGCAATAACGGAAAAAACAGCGCAGAAATTGATTATTCTATAGCCGAATTGACTATTCACATCGAATTCCTCGTTGCAGTCCTACAGTTTTTTCGCCGAAGCGCTGACGCCCTGCTCATCACTCTCACATTCATATTGGTTCAGGGGTCGTCGTTTCATCCCGCCTGATCGACGCCGAGTTGGATACGCGGTTTTCGTACCTTTTTTTCCAAGATACACTTGATCACCCATTTCAACTAACGCGTTCGTAAATTTTACAGTGAAATCGTAAAAAAAAACCACGGAAAACACGCAAAAATCGTCACTTATGAAGAATAAATCGCTCTTTACTGTGCGCTTGCTGCAGCTAAACTAACGAAATTTTTCTTCATAATGCTCAAAAGGCTCGAAAGGACACGTGGAACAACAATACAGGCGGTTGGGAGCATTAGGGGGGGCCTATTGTGCCGTCCCTTTTCACCGTTATGTTTGCCGCAGGTAGTCGTTTCGGAGCAAGTTTTGACGCGCTTGGCGGCGACCTCTATTTCCTACGGAAAAAAAATTGTTCTCGCACGGGACCTTTTTTTCTTATTCTAAAGGGTTTAAACTATTTTTTAAGCCAATAAAAAAAAACGATTTTTCAAAAAATTTACAGTGGCATTACCCCTTGTGTATAGTGAGACTTACTATATATTTTTTAGAAGTCATGTGCAACGATGATTTGGAACTGTTTTAGGTTTAAACTAAAGTCTGGGTGGTTACTGCAGCGCATTATCTTAGTGTATACTGAAACGTAAGTGTATCCTGTAAGATGTGGAATGATCTTCCTCCTGAGGTTTTTCTGCATAACTACAGTATGCAGAATTAAGAGAACAAACTCAAAGCGTTAAAAACCGACTTCAGACTTATATAGTTTTCTTATGGATGCCATTGTCAGTACTGGACCATATTGTAATGGGACCACACGGGAAGTACCAGTTTTGAAATTAATCATCAATCAATCAATCATCAAAATTGGTTCATCCAGTCGAAAGCGCAGAGGGAACTAACTAAAAAAAACGAATTGAGAACCTCCTTTTTTGAAATCGGTTAAAAAGTTCTAAAACTCTAATGGTAGGCAAGGCACCGGCAATACCCTCGGTGTTGCAGATGTCCACAAGCGTCGGTGACCACTTACCATCAGGTGGGCAGCCTGCTTGTTTATCCGTTCATTAAAGTAGTGACAAATGCTCTTAAAAATATTTGCTTAAGGAGAAGTTTTGTAAGGTGTCACTAAAAGCTCCTTACAAAACTTTCTCTTGGCAAGAGCCAAGAGGCGGGCGATTTGTGAACCACAATGCTGTCGACTCTGTACAATCTAATTTGACAGTTTCAAAAATGTTGCCGTCCCTTTCATATAGATCGGAATAACAAGGACCGCGATGGTTTTGCGACTTCCAAACAAAAATTTAATACTATAAAACCGTGATATCATACAAACACCCGAGTCTCACTCTACACCGTGAGATGTGAGAAGCAGTTAACTAAGCCAGACTTGAGGTACGGTATCGCATGGCTGTGCTGTTGTCGGCCTTAGAGTGAGCTCACACATTTACCTTAACTATATGTGCCCATATAGAGTACACTTTTGAAAGTCAACCAAAATAAAATTATGAAAGCTGTTCATTTTATCTCAGAAAATGATGTCCAAAATCTTAACAGAGCAGGATATAAGTAATCAGATACATATGCCCGTCTGCATAAAAAATTGACAGCCCCTAAGATCAAACTTATCTCTCTGGCTCTCCCTTTCTGGTACGGCTGTCAAACTTGTGTCAAAGCAACATGCCAAATGAAGAGGTGCAAATAAAAAGGGTTTTACTGATTTTTTTCACAAAATGACTTATGGGTATCGTTGGATTCAGCGTGAAATTATCTACAATAATACATTCTCAAAATAACGAAATGTGACTTAAATCTCGAGATTTTCAGTCAGTAAGTCAATTTTCTCGAAACTGTCAATTTGACAGTTAAACCCTTTTTATTCTCAACCCTTCAAATACTATACGCTCATTGGTTAAAGACAGCCGTCGATTAACAGGCAACCAATGAGCATTCAGTATTTTTGTTTTCATTTTATTTTGGTTTGGTATTCGTGTCAGCCAAGTTGACAGGAATTTAACAAACGTACGAGAAGCCGAGGACAAGTGTATGTATGTAAGTTAAATTTAAATAGACTTCAGACCTTAAATACAAGAATTAAATTTTTCATCATTGCAGGGCATTAAATATAAATACAAGTTTATTTATTGACACAATTAGTTCCAAAGTTATAATGAACCCATAGACTTCCGAAGTAGTGGAAACTATATTTCAAGGTTGCAATAAATATACGGCAGGTTGGTGTGAGCTTCCAATACTCGAATGGTGTCCATCAGCTGACTGTAAGTCCATGGTGCTCGGTCGTTCCTCGCCCCATTGGAAATACAAAGGGCTAAGTTGATCTATTTGTACTTGTAACTCTTCTTCTCTCATCTTCATGCCCGTCTGCACTCAAGTTTGACAGCTCCTAAGTTTGCGCTTATATCCATCTATAGCTGCATGGCTGTAGTTAGAGTAAAAATATATACAGAAAGAAAAGGAGAAAATTGGTACGGCAAACAAAAACGCCCGCTCGCATTAACTCTTTGACACCGAATGTAATGACAGTAACTTAAAAAGGGAATCTATAAAAAACCTAATATGTAAAGCCTTCATGGGTTTTGGCGGGAACGCGAAAAAGATTGCGTCACCGCATTGTATTTTTTTCCAAAACTTGTGTTAGTTTCAGTGTTAGTGCATAAAACTGGTGGCATTCTATTCGTTAAGTGCTGGATTACAGGCGTAAGTGTGGGGAAATAATATAATGATGGTGAAACGTTTTTTTTCGTGTTGTTTCCAAAACTCCATAGAAACTTCAAGTAAAGTTGCCACCACTTTACTAGGAGTATGACATTGACTAGACTATGACTTGACGACTTGGACTGTGAATTGACACATATTTGCGTGAAATATCATTAACTTGATAAATTATCAATTACTTGACACTGGCTAAATACACAAAAGTGTGGAGCCAAAACATAGAAAAAGCCTTCATGAGCGCGTCACTAACAATAAATATAGTTGTAAATTCTCAAGATGGCTCTCGGTTTCAAGATTATGTAGTTTATAAATACGGGCATATATTAGGACTCGATTATGGAGGCAAGAAAGTAGTGTGTTGAAATGCGTTAAATCAGCAGGGACGATAACTCTCCTATTTACCTAACATCAATTAAATTAATACCAAATACTAGTACATAAATGTTTTTTTATTACAATGTTAATGCTTTTGGTCTCTATCGACCTTTACAGTGTCACCGGGCGAACACGAACAGCTAGTAAAATTTACTAGCCTAGCCATGACCAACAGCAAAAAACAAAATTTGAACGGTATACTAGCCGCGTTGTATACCAGTAAGGGAAGATCACGAAACTTTGATTGCAATGCAACAGGAGAAATTTCTATACAACTATGCACATAAACAGCGCATTCAAACTGTCAAATCCATACAAATTTGTGTTTCTTTTTGTTGCAATCGGGTTACGTGATCGCCCAGCAGGTAGCATATCCAAAGCTGTATTATAGTTAACAGCGTACAGTGTGATTCAAACTTATTGACGGTTGTGGAGTTGGCGCGAAACGCCGCCATTAAGCCGCGATGTAAATTCAAAATCAATAAAAAGCTTAAAAATAGCCTAAAATAATTAAATAGCAAAATAGTCACATGAAAAAAATGTGTAAATAGAAAATAAAAGGAAAAACAGGAACGACCGAACAAAACTTAACTACATATACTTGGATTTTTATGAAATAAAATCGTTCTAGTGACCCCATAGTATACTTTATGAACGTAGTTCTCCAAATTTTCAGGAATAACAATATATTTTATAGAAATTATATAACTAGACTGGTGCTCTAAAGGATTGAATAGATAACATATTTATTTGATATCTATATATCACGCAATCCACAAAAAAAATTAAACTAAGACTTTCATGCGCAGATCCAGTTGGACATCAAATTATAATCTACGATTTTCAACTTTAATTAGAACACACTACAGACCCCGTTAAAAACATTTTATGACGCGGCCTTAAGTTTGAATCTCACTCTACTTAGGTACATGGTAATGATAGTTTTAAACATACTTTTTTGCAACAAGAATTGCGCATATTACTTGCCACGCTTCACTTTCTTACCCCTAAATTCGATTTTTTATTTATGTATGTATAGTTCTATAAATTAAATTAGTTTTAAAAGAATTTTAGTTTTGTAACTTGTAATAATGTTGTAGTTATTTGAAGGTTTATGTAATAATATCGTGTATTGTAGTAGTTGAATCCCTTTGGATTGTCAGCCTATGTAGCTTTATGCATATTTTTAGTGTGAAGATGAAATAATAGTGCTAAGTGAATAACAGAAACATGCAAGTGTGCAGTGTTGGCATCTGAACGACTTCTACTATCTTTTTTCTACAGATAAAATCATGTTATCAAAGATTTTTGCGATTGCGCGATTGGTATTTAATATGCTGCAAATATTTCGTAAAAGGCTTTTATCGAGAAATTATTATCGACTTAATGTTTCCATTTAATTACGCTCAAAGCCGTTAAGCACAAGTTAATTGGTGTCGATTCCGTGTCGCATTCTCTAAAACTAAATTATAAAAGTATGGCGGTACTCTTCTGATAAAGGGGAAACGAAAAAGACGGAAATATATTAATTTCGTTTAGCTTTAGAGTATGCGACACAGAACCGACACCATTATCTATTTATATTAAATACTAGTAATACCGCGTAACTGTAATTTTAACCGGGTAAAGGTACGTTGACTTTACTCAAATAAAATACAGCCCTGAACAAAAGTTGTACAGACTTCGGCACTGGACAATCGTGAGATATCGTTTGGATGAGATAGTATTAACTATATCAATGGATGTTGTAGTCCGATCAACGAATTATTATAGAGTGCATTTGGAATACTTAGGAAAGTATCTCAAACCCAACCCAAAATTTCCTACATTTTACAAACTTTCTATCTCTAACCGTTCTTGGTTACACGAGGTTGGATTCTTTTAGTATCTTTACCTCCTAATAAGTACTCCAAACACATCCCTAAAATCTAAAATTCTGCCCCTCCTTTTTTGAGCGTTCGTTGACTGGGCTGTTATGGCAAGTCCGTTATAATTTTCAGAATTAAAATTTGAATTTCAAAAGTCAGACAGTAACCTGGCGAAAAAGGCCGGAAGGAAAACGTGTTGTCACCTTCTGGCAAAAGATTGATGTAGTCTGCATTTTGGCAGCTTACTCGCCTTAAACGATAAGGGTTAGCATATCACTGGGAGTACACTTGAGCTCCTGAGAAGAGTAAGGGTCAATATCTGACGCTTTTGCGATTAACCTTAGTAACTTGCTCCACTGCCAATATTATTGAAACGGTCTAGAAATTAGAGGTTTATAAATTATGTAAGGGAGTAGTGACTAGTTTATACAATTTGTAAGGGGTCGTTATTCCTTGCTGCGCCTGTGTCAAGATAATTATCATATTTTTGTAAATATAAGAAAATTAAGGTCAAAATATTAATAATAATTATTGTAAAATATTAGTGGCTATGGCTACGAATATATAAATGACACAGAGGATGAAACAGAGGATGCAACCCACACAAATTGCCGTGAAAGAATGGGACAGCAATAAGTATGCGTCATAAAGCGACAAGAGCGCGCTCGCGTTACTAGGGTCAGTTTTTAACGGAGCGTGGTGAGTGAGGACGTGCATCATCCTCCGCCTTTTAATTACATGGCTACAATGTATTTCGAAAATCCTAAACCTACACACTTGTTATTATAAAAATGAAAAATTGTTCTTTTCATTTGTGTTGTGGAAATACCATTTCATATCACACATTTACTTGCAATCTCTATTTAATCAATGAAAACGCAACTTCGATAGCTTTCCTTAAAGAGAATCGTCTCAAAGTAGTCTCGACAGTGGATTAATTTTTAATGTAACACATCCAACCCTAAAGCTCTAGCGACGGGGATTTTTCGTTTACATTAAAATTAATCAGTTGATTACGCCAAGCAGGTGGTACTGCTATGAAATCGTAAATCTTTAGTCTCGACAATGATAATAATAATAATTTTCATTGTGTTCATGTCCGCCTTAACATTGGTGATACTGCCGCCTGAAAAGTATTGTTATTAGAATACATATTACAGTTGTGTCGATTCTGTACAGAATTCGCTAAACGGTTTTATCTCTTTAAATTTCTCTTATAACAAAAAGCCCGCCAAACTTTAAGTTTAGTTTTAGAGAATGTGTTACAGAATCGGCGCATGTAAAAATTAGTTCACACACATTTAAATTGCATCAGCGTTTCAGTGTGATGGTGAGTCGGCTGCAAATATTTTGTATTTCTTTTGCTTATTTGTTATGGATAAAATAAAATTAATACTTCCTATCTGTGGCAATGTTGTTACTATAAATAATTATAATTACCTTTTTTGGTAATTCACTTTTGAACTTGTTTCATACCAATTTCGCCCTAAGACCATTAATTTTTATTTATTAAAATAAGATTGTAGTTGGTAACAATTGCCAAATATTATATCTGCCAGTTAGGGAGGCCCTCTGCATAACAAAGTGAGGGATTGTTAGTTATTGTCATGTATGATCAGATTTTATATGAAGAATGATGGAGATGGTATGTTGTACAGTGCTCTTGGGTGTGTGAAACAATTTGTTTGTATAATAAAACCATTGAAAATATTGATTTAATTTTCATTTCACCGCATCGTTACTTACCATTAGGTGCGATAGTAGTCAAATGCAAGCCTATCAAACAATAAAAAAAACCAGACATTACTATTCTTAAAATTGATTATCTTGGTAAAACTTATGACAACCAACTTAGAGTTCAATAGATGAGAATAGAATTGTAAAAACACTTAAAACATAATTAGTGTGAAAACCAATCATTTTTATTGCTTCTTATCAAGTCACAACAATTGAATATAAAAGATTTCCGTAATCAACATTTCTATGCTTATTGTAATTGTTCTTAAAGCAGCTCAGCATGGGAAGCATGAGCTGGAAAAATCAACATTTCTCTTGACAAAGTGTTTAATTAATGAAAATGCAACAAAATATGTCATCTATGCACCCCAGCATCAACAAGAGAAAATGTTTAATATCCTGTGGAAAGTTTATTTTGCATCCATACCATTCTTATTACAATGCTGTAATCCAGGGATATTATTAAACAAAATAGCTTCTTCATATTTATCCTTTAATTAATACTTTTATGGAAAGTCTAGCATCTGTAACAATGACAAATTCAAATTTATGGCTATCCCTACTTAGGCATTTTACAAGCATTTTTTATTTGTTTTTCAGTGCCAAACAAGGATTTCATTTTACTCAGATACACTACTGAAACTAACATTGGACACTATCTATTTCAGAAAATTTTGAAATCCATTAGAAAGCCATGTGTAAAGCTGCAAGGTATATTTGTTTCCTTCAAAAGGCTTAAGAAAAACAAAAAAAAAAAAACAGTTTCTCCACAAAGTAAGTAGGTACCTAAACTCTATTTAAGTGGTAAAAAACAATTGCAGGTTTAGATTTTTTGTATTTAAATACAAAACAAATATAACAACTAGAATTAAAACTACAAAATTAGAGGGAAATATTTTACCAGCTGTGGCAAGCACTTTTCAATATGCTCAATGTCGACTTTATCACTATTCTCTCTCAAGGCATGTGTTGAGGCTCGCAGGCATGTCTCTGTGACAAGGCACTTAGCTATCTCCACAACCATTGTCAGTGCATCATTGCCCAGTTTGGTTTTGTTGTCTTGGAACGAATTATGGAGAAGCTCCTTTATAAGATCCTAGAGAAAAGAGTATAAGCTTGGTTTTTGGTTTAGACAGACTAATAAATACATGTTTCATCAACATAAAATACATGAATATGTTTGTATAAGTTTTGAATTAAGACTAATACTTAATAAAGCTATTATTGTTTAATACCTATTAAAGAAAATGTCTATATCCCACATACTTGGGTTTAAGACAAGTAATTTGAAGGTACAGTGAAGCTACTGACTATAACTAGTAATGATTCACTTACTGGTTTTAAGGAACTCTTCAAATTAGAGACGATAGATGCCGGGTCGATATTATCATCGTCATTCTCATTGCAATTTCGGGCCATATTTGTTAGTTTATTACAATTTTATCTTCAAAGATGAATAACAAAATTGTTTCAAATATACGAGGTAAACAAAACCAGTGCTGCCAGATGACAATATAAATTTCCCCTTCACTTTTTTGGAATTCCCCAGAAAATTAACTTTATGGCAAAAAAATAGTTTTTATTTGATTCACGACACCAATCAACATAGTTTTTGGTTGTTGATCTTTATAGATAGTCTGAACATTAGGTAAGAAAGGAAAACCTTCGATACTATTAGAATTCAATATTGTCAATACTATCAACAGTTTCAATTTAATACTATCTATAGTATCGATAGTATTCGTAAATTAATGCAATCAAAAGTATCCTTAAGTTTGGCACGTGTAAAACCATTGTTGAAAAACATCCGTTTTCCAAATTCCCCCCAAATCAGAAAAATACCCCGATTTGCTGAGAATTCTTCCCAATTGACATCACTGAACAAAACAGTCTTTTGCGCTATTGTCAATGACACGTTCATGAGCTAAAAATATCAGCGTCATGCAATGCGCTGCCGCCGAAGAGTATGTAATCACTACGTTGCCGCTGGCTTGACAATGACATTCTTATATCCACAAGTTGATTAACATTGACATTGTAACGTTTTAATTTTTTTCCTCCAATCGATTGGCTTACTCTGCACGGCTGAAAGCTAAGTATTAAGCCCGCCCTTAACTGAGTTTTCAAATCGAGAGTGAACGTATCTTCTAGGCAAGCGTGTTACATCCTAGTCCACATCGTCACTTACCATCAGGGGGATAGTAGTCTATCAAATAATTCTTCCGACGGATGTAATGGAGCCGAAGGACAGAGACAGGTTACCCAACAAGACCGCCGGTCGGTCACGAATAGGTCCAATTTGGTTTGGAACTTTTCATCACACAAGTTTACTATAAAATTCTACATTCTATTCTTTGAGTTTACCGCTTCATTTTGAAGTTTTCGTAAAATAATACATAGACACCGTAATGTAAAAAAAAAAACTAATATATCTATACTATGGCTATCCTTTGAACTAGAATGGGTTAGAACAATTAAACACAGCATGTTGGGTACGCTGGAGCATTTGGACTGTCTATAGGTCATCGCTGCCAGTATATAGTCCAAATGTTTTTTTTTTGTAGTAGGAGTAGGTAGTTTTTAGTATTAGTTATTAAATCATTGTAGTATTCAGAAAATTAAACACAAAAATACAGTCGTGTAAGTAATTTACTTTTCACTTATACCATTACTATTTTCACTTGAAACCAACATAGTTAACAATTCGATCACCCTATCTTTAATATCACTGAATGATCTATCTGTTAAAGCTTCATAGAGTATTCCATACACATTCTTCTCTTCTAACAAATCTAGAATAGATTTTCCGTTCCGTTCTTCTGGCGTTAAGTGCCCTTGTAATACTTCTAGAACAAGTCTGTCTTCATCCCGTTTCCATTCGCTAGTTTCTTCATTTTTAATTTCTGCAGTGTCGAATATGTTCATGGAAGTGTCGGAATCGTAGTCTTTCTGTACTTTTAAATCGCTTGTTACTGCTTCATTTTGTTCTTGGGCTTCAGGTTCCTGAAAACATTTTAATTATTTAATGACAATTGCAAAGTTATGCATACTAAGATACCAGAATAGAGACAGGTCAAACATAGTGACGTTAGAAATGTGATCTACACAGCTGTGAGGTTCAAAAGACCTCTGTACTGCGAGAAAGGGACCGGCAATGCACTCTCCGGGAACTTTAAAAGCAAACTCCATTTCTTTACCGATTTCACTTGACGTCTTTTCCCACTTAATTTACCTGACCATTCGTGTTCTAAGCCAATGGATTAAGGTTACTAAGTTTTACCGTTTTTATATCGACGTTAGCATCTGGTATCACCACCGCAGGCGGTTGTTCGAGATCCACAGATATGGCGTCTGTATCTTCTCCACTGAAAAAGATACACCAACAAAACGTGTATTAGATACAGGGCCGCGATAATATTATTCTCCTTATATGAAAACTATAGTTCGAATCGATTTTGGAACATGAACAAAAAGGACGGGAAATAAGTCGAATGGGGCGAGAATGGGGTCCCAGGATTCTTATCATCAAAATCATAGTAAAAGAATAACGCAAAGAAATACAATTAATTGTCATTAAATTAATTAATTTTTGTGGATATTTCGCACAGTGCTATCTAGTCCCAAACTAAACAAAGCTTGTATTATGGGAACCAGATAACTGGTAGAATACTTAGATACTTTTTGTTTGTATATATATTTATAGAATACAATACATTACACAGACACAGACCAAACATTGATGTTCATCACACAAATGTGTCCTGTGTGGGAATCGAACCCACAACCTACAGCTCACAAGGCAGGGTTACTAACTGAGCTATTGGGCCATTCAAATAAGTAATATAAATAAAACAATAATAAATATAAATATGAATAAATATAATAATAGTTCTTTTATAAAACTGAACTTAATTGCCTTACATTTAATTTTCCATTTACTAGTTTCCACCGCTAGATCCATACCCTAGTGATGTGATAACTAAATTACTCCACTAAACGAATAGTAAGCGACGCAACAAAAGAAAAAAAAGCCTTAGACCACACGGCAGAAGTAAAACTTCATTAGTTTAGCTCCATCTTTCGCCGGCATACCTTTTTTTTGCTTTGTTTTATGTTAATGTTGCCATCTTGACAATTATTGTAAATTGTCATTTTACCGGACATACCAACATAAAAATACAAATTTCTAACTTTGTTATATTGACAATGGAGATCTACGTTATTAACCAACAACTTTCAACTTCCGTTAGCCTCGCCAGCTCACTCCCCAAGTCCAGCGTGCATAAAGAAGTTTTACTTAAAAAAATGTTTATCTACCCACCGTGAAGAGGGGTCCGCTTCGTAATCAACCGTGTTATGTGGACTATTTGGATTATCGCGCACGGTTTCGTTTGTGTCCATTACTTCATCTTCCTCTGTTCTACACGTTTGTATCCTAAAAATAAATAAGCACACAAAACTTTAAATTATTTACAAAAATATCTTTCTATCTTTAGTACCTAGTCCTCCCCCATTCGATATCGTATCGATCCTCTATAAAAAAGAACGGCAGAGATGAGTCATATCGAAAAAATCAACGTCGATATTTATCGAAAACTAACTATCGCTTTTTTTTGTTATGTTAATGAATGATGTGTCGAGCTAGTCGTTCACCTGGTGTTAAGCGACACGGCTGCCCATAACAGAACAGTGTCACTCGGAACTCCATAACATAAAGTTTCGCGTGACACTGCACTGCGCACATCATACTGCATCAGCACAGTCTGGTAGTAAGATTACTCGACTGTGAGATCAGATGATAAAGTCTCAATTGCCCAGTAATTTCACTAGCTACAGTGCTCTTCAAACCGGAACACAGTAGTGCTTGCACACTACTGCTTGGCGGCAGAATAACTGGCAAAGCAGTGGTACTGACCTAGACGGACTTTGCAGAAAAGTCCTACCACCTAGTAAAAGTAATAGGTAGCAAGGTCTTGTTGAAGGTAGGTCTTTTTATTACTTTATCATTTTACTTGAGGTTGATAGCATCACCACTGGTATCAGATGAGAAATTTAGACAATTTCATAACATACATTTGGCAAACAATAGTTTCAAATAAAATTGTCAAACATGTATATTATAATGGGTATGGTTACATCGCTATCCTAATTAATATTTTCGGTTTAATATCGATAACTAAAATAAATTATACATATTATCCGGTCTTTCCACAAACCTATAAAATGGAGCCTCTAAAAAGGAGTGTTAAGAAATTCCTACAAGTTTCCATGACCTTCCCTTCAGATGGGCTGTACGCTTGTTTGCATGCTTAAAATATATATTGATCTATACCTATAAAATTCAAAGTCTTGACTGACTGACTAACTTATTTAGGTCTTTACCTATGAAATTGCCGTTTTGTTTGAAAAAAGTTAAAATATTTTTTTTTCGAACTTATTTATTTCTTTTATTCAAAGTAATCACCCCTGCAATCAATGCATCTTTGCCAACGCTGTGGCAGTTTATGGATGCCCTTCTTGAAAAAATCAGCAGGACGGGGGACAACAAACTCTTCAAAGGCGTTTTGTACTGCCTCTCGGGAATTGAATTTTTTTCCCGCTAAAAAGTTGTCCAAATTTTGGAAAAAGTAATAGTCGGTAGGCGCAAGATCTGGTGAGTATGGCGGATGAGGGAGAGCTTCCAAACCCAACTCATGCAGCTTAGAGACGGTCTGTGGTGCAGTATGGGGTCGCGCGTTGTCATGAAGTAGCAGTGGAGACGACCGATTGACCAAAGCTGGTTGCAGACGTGCGAGTTTCGCCATCATTGTGGTCAGTTCTTCAATGTACACATCTGCAGTAATGCTCTCGCCGTTTTGTAAAAAGCTATGATGAATCACACCAGCACTAGACCACCAAACTGTAACCATCACCTTTCTAGGGGTCATTTATCGTTTTGCACATTGCTTTGGTACCGAACCACGACCTAACCAACTTGCTGAGCGCTTTCGATTGTCAAAAAGAATCCATTTTTCGTCGCACGTAACAATTCGGTTCAAAATTCCTTCATTTCTGTGCCTGTTAAGCAGCGCAAGGCAAGTCTCGACGCGTACGTTGCGCTGGCGATCGTTAAGTTCGTGGGGCACCCATCTATCAAGCTTTTTTATCTTGCCAATCTGTCGCAAATGGACCAATATTGTTTTGATGCTAACATCAAAAGCTGCTGCCAGCTCAGCTGTAGATTGAGATTCATCAGCTTCCACAATCGCCTTTAATTCATCATTGTTGACCAAAGTTTCCGGACGACCACGAGGTTCATTTTTCAAGTCAAAATTCCCAGAACGGAACCGAGCAAACCAATAACGGGTTGTACATTCGTTTGTACAGTTCTCTCCGTAAACGTCGTTGATGTTACGTGTCGTTTGTGCCGCGTTTGTGCCACGACGGAACTCATATTCCATAATTACACGAAATTTCAAAGTATCCATTATGAGGAAAAATGTTGAAATGTAATGAAAATACAACGCTAATCAATAAACAAAAGACTTATATTGTAAATAGAATGTCATATTTTTAAAACAAAATTAATTTGAATTTAGAATTCATAGCCAATCAAAACTTTTTTTTGTTTGAAAAAGTTTGTACTGCAATACGGCAATTTCATAGGTAAAGACCTATTATATCAATGCACAGCCTAAACCGCTGGTCCTAGAGACTTGAAATTTGGAGATTATGTTTTTTGTAAAGTATAGGTATCCACTTAGAAAGGGTTTTTCGAAATTCCACCCCTAAGAGGGTGAAATGGGTGGTTGAAATTCTTCTTCATTTCCTAGGGCCCCACATCGGGGCAGAGGGCAGATACAACGCGTCTCCATTCCGTTCTGCCTTGGGCTGCTCGCTTCATTTCACTCCATGTCTTGCCAATGGTGGTTGAAATATCTATTAAAAAATCTTCTTCGTTCGCAGGCAGAAGCTAGTATTAAATAAAATTACCTAGTTTCTTTCCTATGCGGGAACAATAGGAAGGTATACCGCGCCAGTTCCGGGTACCCATCCATTGCTTCCATGAGCGCAGCGCACATTTCGCAGGAGGACGCGCGCGCCGCGGTACACGCGCTCCTCACTTGGATGAGAATCTTGTCGCGGGCTTCTTTGTTGGTCACTTGCTTCTGGAAAATACATTTTTTTTTGTTTTCGCTATTATAAAGTGAAACTGGGTTTCTGCGCGCATAAAATGTTATCCAAATACATTTGTTTACTTTAAACTTGTTTAGCATTTGACCACGCTCTCACCCGATGGGAAGTGACGATGCGATCGAAGGTGTAGCATGCTATATACGCCCGAGGCATGTTTCGCCGGAACACAGACGCCGGCAGGGCATTCTATTCCTTAGTCGTTCTAATTATGAACGTGGAGTCAAACTGGTACGAATGGGTTAATACTAGAGGCGCCCTGCGGTTTAAACCACGCATCATTAGCCGGCTGAACATAGGCTTTAGGGCTTTTACTAGGTGGTAAGACTTTTCTACAAAGTGCGCCTAGGTTGGTACCACCGCTTTGCCAGTTATTCTGCCGCCTAGCAGTAGTGTGCACTACTGTGTTCCGGTTTGAAGGGCACTGTAGCTAGTGAAATTACCGGGCTTTATGATTTGATCTTAATCTAGTAATACTTATCGGCAATAGCCTCTGTAAAGTCCTGTAATCTTGGTGCCAATAAAGAGTATGTATCTATATATATATCTCACCTCAACTCGCTCCAACAAATCATTAGCACAATTCCTAGTAAAATAATCCTTGTAAACCTCCATTATATCAGCTTGCTCCGGAGTTAGAAAACCCAGAAAATCCAGGTACAAATCGACCAGCTCCACATCGAATGTCTTGAAGAGGTCCCTGGCCAGTTTGATAGGGTCACCGGCCTCGATGTCAAATCTCGATAGCAAGGTAGTGAGCCGCTTCTTCACGTGTATGCGTTTCGACATGGACGCATGGGTGAACACCTTCAGCTGATATGATAATACATGGGCTGGAAGGAAAATAATCTATACATACAAAAATTCAAAGTCCTGACTTATATATCAATGCAAAACCTAAACCGCTGGTCTTAGACTTGAAATTTGGAGGGTGTTATTAGACATTGATGTAAAATGAACGCGTCGCGTATGATTGCGTGTGTATACGATGTAAACGATTAATATATCATTGTCTATGCTGACTAGGATACCTTTAAAAATAAGAAGTTGTCTCTGATTCTCTTCCGGCTAATATGGCGTAGGTGTAGGACGTACTTTGTAAATATATTCCTAGCTATTAATAAATAAACGTGTTTGGCTAACTTTGGGGCTTTCATTTAAACAATTTCAATTTCTAAGTTCTTTGTAAAGTGTAGGTATCCACTAAGAAACTATTTTTCGAAATTCCACCCCTAAGAGACTTACCCTAATTACCTATGAAAACATTTCTTCTTCGTTTCCTATAGGCCAAGCGAGCGAAGCCGCGGGCAGAAGCTAGTCTTAATATATATGAATTAAGTGACACATTTGTCCGCTATGGACTCCTAAACTACTGAACAGTTTTGATAAAATTGTGTACACTGTGTGCAGATTTACCCAACTTGAAAGATAGGATAGTTTATATCTCAATTTATATAGATATAAGCTGTACCCCGCGGTTTCACCCGCGTGTTGAGTTTTCTAATTTTTCGCTCAACTTTCTTAATTTTTTCTTTCGTAAAAACCTTCTCCTGACAATTATAAAGACAACAAAAAAGAATTAGAGAAAATGTTTCATTTCTTCACGCGTTATGCGATGACCAAGGGAAATAGAGATTCATTTTTTATTTCATTGTTTGTGTGATGAGCATCGATGTTTGTTCTGTGTCTGGGTGTTTATATTGTATTTTACAAACAAAAAGTATATAAGTATTGATTAAGTTATCTGGTTCTCATAGTACAAGCTTTGCTTAGTTTGGGACTAGATGGCGCTATGAAATGTCCACACATTTTTTTTTATAAATAAAAAACAAGATATACATAAAATATTCATGCGAAGCCGGGGCAGACCGCTAGTAAGGTTATACATTTTTAATAATACATGCAATTTTCCGGGGTTTCATCCGCACCTCAGTTCAGTCACCTCTTGTTAGCCGTTTTCCCACGGAAAATATTATTTTTTCGGATAAATTGGTATCCGATGTTGATCCCGGTATAGTATACACAATTTGTGCCTCACAGACAAACTGACATTTATTTTTTATTAGTACATATCATTGACAGAGTACTTCCATTCCACGGACGCATCATTCTCGGGACATTAATAATGACTTTTCTTAACTTTAGAGAGGCTGTGTTTATAATATAATATAATAAACATTTCAATAGATACGTAATAGTGGTATGAAATAGTCAACCAAGACTATTTCAAGTAGACAAAAATAATATTAGTCCGATATTCGAGAAAGACTAATTTTCTAAAAAAAAATATTAATAACAATAATAACGCCCAACGATCACATACTAGGATTCCCTGTGTCTAGGGACCCAGGAACTACGAGGACCATGGTCCCACAACACCCAGACTCAGAACAAGTATTTGCGCATTTCTGTACACAAATCCTGTTGCGGGAATCGAACCCGTAGCCTCCGGATTATGAGCCGACCTGCTCAACCACCACACCACAGAGAGTGTCATACAAACCTACTGTTTTTTTAATGTCGAAGAAAGACTTACCAATTTCCTTAGTACTATATTCTTGCGTTTCAGTCTTAGCACCGTCTCTCCCGCAATCCTCCAGCATCTTATCCAACTTCTTAAAAACAATCTCCGACATCTTCTTTTGGTTTCTAACTAGCAGTTTCAATCTATTCGACACTTTTGGATAAGTTATACTATTGCAAATACATTTTCTCTTTTCATTGCATGTAAAATAATCCGTTATGTAAGTTTGTCGTTTTTTGCATATTTTTCTTAATAAAACACAACAAATGCAATGTTCCGTGTTTACTTTTTTAGATTTATCATTTGTTTCGTGTACATTGTTGGCTATTGCCGGCGTTGTTATACATCCAGGATTACTATTCACAGTCTGTGTGTTTACTTGCAACGGTAGCAGAAACGCACCGGTGCTCGTTTGTACTAGTCTGTAGAAGTTTTTAGCGATTATCTGTTGCGGGGTTGTGGTTTTTGCTGTTTTTATGTTAATGTCGAACTTGTCAACGAGGTTGGGTGGTACAGGTTTCGGGTTCAGTGCCGCTCGGCCGTTGATGATTTCTTTTGTGAAGTCAATGGGAAGCGGTTTTTTTACTGCATCTAGTGTGACGCCGGGAGTTATGGGTATGCCGTCCGGCTGGCGGCCAACCGCGCTCGGCCGTTTGTGTAGATAGTTCTGTAATAATCACAATTTTTTTTGTCATTTCACACAGCGCCATCTAGCCCTAAACTAAGCAAAGCTTGTACTATGGGAACCGGATAACTGATACAATACTTAGATACTTTTTGTTTGTAAATACTTACATAGAATACAATATAACACCCAGACACAGAACAAACATCGATGTACATCATACAAATGTTTGTCCTGGGTGGGAATCGAACCCACAACCTGCAGTTCATAAGGATACTACCAACTGAGCTAACGGGCAGTCAAAAATATTTGTACATCGGTTTTGGGAACTACGCAGTTTCTCCCGCGGATAAAACGTAGTCTAAGTAATCCACTATTCAAGCTAACTATATTCCAAATTTCATCCAAATCCATCAAGCCGTTTGAGAGTGAAAGAGTAACAAACATCCATACATACAAACTTCCACGTTTATAATATTAGTAGGAAATGAGGTTATTAGAAGCTTTAAATTAAAAGATTTTAAATTTAAAGTTGGTGCCAACTTATCACACTAATATTATAAAGGCGAAAGTTTGTATGTGTGTTTGTGTGTATGTTTGTTACTCCTTCACGCTCAAACGGCTGAATGGATTTGGATGAAATTCGGTACCAAGATAACCTGTACACTACTATACACTAGATCAACATATAAGCTACAATTTATCCCGGAAAAGTAAAATTTTCCCGTGGGATGAGCAAATAAATAAATTACTTTTTATCCGCGGGTTAAACCGCGGGGCGCAACTAGTTTAAGGATATAAGTAAATTCTAGTTATTAGTTGTAAATTAGTTTAAATTAATTTTTTTTAATCGTGTCTGAGTTCGTCATTCGTCATTGGTATGATTAGGTTTTTACTGCATTTTTCCCTAATCCTGTGCAACGAATGTTGGAATAATTTAGGCTTCCCAGTTTATTGAAGTACAATGGTGTCGATTCTGTGTCGCATTCTCTAAAACTAAAGTAAACTTAAAGTATGGCTGTACTCTTCTGATAAGGGGGAAATGAAAAAGACGTAAATATGTTAATTTTGTTTAGCTTTAGAGTCGCAGTACACAGAATCGACACCAATATTATAACAAATATTGTTGTGATAAGTTAAAAAATTGGATCATGTTGGTATGTCCGGTAAAATGACAGTTTAAAATTGTCAAGATGGTGACATTAATATTAAACAATGCAAAAAGAAAGTTATACCGGCCGATAGATGGAGCTAAACTAAAGAAGTTTTACTTCAGTTGCGTAGTCCAAAGAAAAGTCGTTTTATTTAATTATTTAGTATTCTTACCCTAAACCGCTTGCTAGTTTTGGCGAGGTACCGCGTCCATATCTTCGGCATCTCGTGCTCCGGCTGCTCGTACAGCGTGATGCTCGGGTTGAACGGCAGGATCCGGTGCTCGGTGACTGGCACTTCGTTGTGCTCGAAGTATCTCTACAAACACATCATTTTTTTGGCTACGCTAGCTACATTTTATTTTGTTCACACTCACACACACACACACACACACGCGTGCAATATAATCTAAGTAGTTACTATTCTTCTCTTCTACTGTATATATGTATTATGTGTGTGTCTCATTGTGTTACGCTGGCATCCTATACCGGTGCCGGGCGCGGTACCTGAGCCAGAAGGGCTAGTGCAGCCGATACTACGGCTGCTATAGGATCATCCGGGTCGCTCAACGTGTCTCGGTCGGTGGCGATGGGGTGAACGTACAAAATACCCACTATACACGCGGGTGTGTGTGTGTGTGTGTGTGTGTGCCCCCACTCACGTGTATGGGGTTGTCCCTGTCCCGCGCGGCGCGCGCCGCGTGCACGTGCTGCGCGAGCGTGCGCGGCGCCGCCCACGGGAACATGTGCGCGGCCGCCAGCTCGCGCGCCGCGCACTATACCCGCGTGTGCCCCCACTCACGTGTATGGGGTTGTCCCTGTCCCGCGCGGCGCGCGCCGCGTGCACGTGCTGCGCGAGCGTGCGCGGCGCCGCCCACGGGAACATGTGCGCGGCCGCCAGCTCGCGCGCCGCGCACTATACCCGCGTGTGCCCCCACTCACGTGTATGGGGTTGTCCCTGTCCCGCGCGGCGCGCGCCGCGTGCACGTGCTGCGCGAGCGTGCGCGGCGCCGCCCACGGGAACATGTGCGCGGCCGCCAGCTCGCGCGCCGCGCACTATACCCGCGTGTGCCCCCACTCACGTGTATGGGGTTGTCCCTGTCCCGCGCGGCGCGCGCCGCGTGCACGTGCTGCGCGAGCGTGCGCGGCGCCGCCCACGGGAACATGTGCGCGGCCGCCAGCTCGCGCGCCGCGCACTATACCCGCGTGTGCCCCCACTCACGTGTATGGGGTTGTCCCTGTCCCGCGCGGCGCGCGCCGCGTGCACGTGCTGCGCGAGCGTGCGCGGCGCCGCCCACGGGAACATGTGCGCGGCCGCCAGCTCGCGCGCCGCGCACTATACCCGCGTGTGCCCCCACTCACGTGTATGGGGTTGTCCCTGTCCCGCGCGGCGCGCGCCGCGTGCACGTGCTGCGCGAGCGTGCGCGGCGCCGCCCACGGGAACATGTGCGCGGCCGCCAGCTCGCGCGCCGCGCACTATACCCGCGTGTGCCCCCACTCACGTGTATGGGGTTGTCCCTGTCCCGCGCGGCGCGCGCCGCGTGCACGTGCTGCGCGAGCGTGCGCGGCGCCGCCCACGGGAACATGTGCGCGGCCGCCAGCTCGCGCGCCGCGCACTATACCCGCGTGTGCCCCCACTCACGTGTATGGGGTTGTCCCTGTCCCGCGCGGCGCGCGCCGCGTGCACGTGCTGCGCGAGCGTGCGCGGCGCCGCCCACGGGAACATGTGCGCGGCCGCCAGCTCGCGCGCCGCGCACTATACCCGCGTGTGCCCCCACTCACGTGTATGGGGTTGTCCCTGTCCCGCGCGGCGCGCGCCGCGTGCACGTGCTGCGCGAGCGTGCGCGGCGCCGCCCACGGGAACATGTGCGCGGCCGCCAGCTCGCGCGCCGCGCACTATACCCGCGTGTGCCCCCACTCACGTGTATGGGGTTGTCCCTGTCCCGCGCGGCGCGCGCCGCGTGCACGTGCTGCGCGAGCGTGCGCGGCGCCGCCCACGGGAACATGTGCGCGGCCGCCAGCTCGCGCGCCGCGCACTATACCCGCGTGTGCCCCCACTCACGTGTATGGGGTTGTCCCTGTCCCGCGCGGCGCGCGCCGCGTGCACGTGCTGCGCGAGCGTGCGCGGCGCCGCCCACGGGAACATGTGCGCGGCCGCCAGCTCGCGCGCCGCGCACTATACCCGCGTGTGCCCCCACTCACGTGTATGGGGTTGTCCCTGTCCCGCGCGGCGCGCGCCGCGTGCACGTGCTGCGCGAGCGTGCGCGGCGCCGCCCACGGGAACATGTGCGCGGCCGCCAGCTCGCGCGCCGCGCACTATACCCGCGTGTGCCCCCACTCACGTGTATGGGGTTGTCCCTGTCCCGCGCGGCGCGCGCCGCGTGCACGTGCTGCGCGAGCGTGCGCGGCGCCGCCCACGGGAACATGTGCGCGGCCGCCAGCTCGCGCGCCGCGCACTATACCCGCGTGTGCCCCCACTCACGTGTATGGGGTTGTCCCTGTCCCGCGCGGCGCGCGCCGCGTGCACGTGCTGCGCGAGCGTGCGCGGCGCCGCCCACGGGAACATGTGCGCGGCCGCCAGCTCGCGCGCCGCGCACTATACCCGCGTGTGCCCCCACTCACGTGTATGGGGTTGTCCCTGTCCCGCGCGGCGCGCGCCGCGTGCACGTGCTGCGCGAGCGTGCGCGGCGCCGCCCACGGGAACATGTGCGCGGCCGCCAGCTCGCGCGCCGCGCACTATACCCGCGTGTGCCCCCACTCACGTGTATGGGGTTGTCCCTGTCCCGCGCGGCGCGCGCCGCGTGCACGTGCTGCGCGAGCGTGCGCGGCGCCGCCCACGGGAACATGTGCGCGGCCGCCAGCTCGCGCGCCGCGCACTATACCCGCGTGTGCCCCCACTCACGTGTATGGGGTTGTCCCTGTCCCGCGCGGCGCGCGCCGCGTGCACGTGCTGCGCGAGCGTGCGCGGCGCCGCCCACGGGAACATGTGCGCGGCCGCCAGCTCGCGCGCCGCGCACTATACCCGCGTGTGCCCCCACTCACGTGTATGGGGTTGTCCCTGTCCCGCGCGGCGCGCGCCGCGTGCACGTGCTGCGCGAGCGTGCGCGGCGCCGCCCACGGGAACATGTGCGCGGCCGCCAGCTCGCGCGCCGCGCACTATACCCGCGTGTGCCCCCACTCACGTGTATGGGGTTGTCCCTGTCCCGCGCGGCGCGCGCCGCGTGCACGTGCTGCGCGAGCGTGCGCGGCGCCGCCCACGGGAACATGTGCGCGGCCGCCAGCTCGCGCGCCGCGCACTATACCCGCGTGTGCCCCCACTCACGTGTATGGGGTTGTCCCTGTCCCGCGCGGCGCGCGCCGCGTGCACGTGCTGCGCGAGCGTGCGCGGCGCCGCCCACGGGAACATGTGCGCGGCCGCCAGCTCGCGCGCCGCGCACTATACCCGCGTGTGCCCCCACTCACGTGTATGGGGTTGTCCCTGTCCCGCGCGGCGCGCGCCGCGTGCACGTGCTGCGCGAGCGTGCGCGGCGCCGCCCACGGGAACATGTGCGCGGCCGCCAGCTCGCGCGCCGCGCACTATACCCGCGTGTGCCCCCACTCACGTGTATGGGGTTGTCCCTGTCCCGCGCGGCGCGCGCCGCGTGCACGTGCTGCGCGAGCGTGCGCGGCGCCGCCCACGGGAACATGTGCGCGGCCGCCAGCTCGCGCGCCGCGCACTATACCCGCGTGTGCCCCCACTCACGTGTATGGGGTTGTCCCTGTCCCGCGCGGCGCGCGCCGCGTGCACGTGCTGCGCGAGCGTGCGCGGCGCCGCCCACGGGAACATGTGCGCGGCCGCCAGCTCGCGCGCCGCGCACTATACCCGCGTGTGCCCCCACTCACGTGTATGGGGTTGTCCCTGTCCCGCGCGGCGCGCGCCGCGTGCACGTGCTGCGCGAGCGTGCGCGGCGCCGCCCACGGGAACATGTGCGCGGCCGCCAGCTCGCGCGCCGCGCACTATACCCGCGTGTGCCCCCACTCACGTGTATGGGGTTGTCCCTGTCCCGCGCGGCGCGCGCCGCGTGCACGTGCTGCGCGAGCGTGCGCGGCGCCGCCCACGGGAACATGTGCGCGGCCGCCAGCTCGCGCGCCGCGCACTATACCCGCGTGTGCCCCCACTCACGTGTATGGGGTTGTCCCTGTCCCGCGCGGCGCGCGCCGCGTGCACGTGCTGCGCGAGCGTGCGCGGCGCCGCCCACGGGAACATGTGCGCGGCCGCCAGCTCGCGCGCCGCGCACTATACCCGCGTGTGCCCCCACTCACGTGTATGGGGTTGTCCCTGTCCCGCGCGGCGCGCGCCGCGTGCACGTGCTGCGCGAGCGTGCGCGGCGCCGCCCACGGGAACATGTGCGCGGCCGCCAGCTCGCGCGCCGCGCACTATACCCGCGTGTGCCCCCACTCACGTGTATGGGGTTGTCCCTGTCCCGCGCGGCGCGCGCCGCGTGCACGTGCTGCGCGAGCGTGCGCGGCGCCGCCCACGGGAACATGTGCGCGGCCGCCAGCTCGCGCGCCGCGCACTATACCCGCGTGTGCCCCCACTCACGTGTATGGGGTTGTCCCTGTCCCGCGCGGCGCGCGCCGCGTGCACGTGCTGCGCGAGCGTGCGCGGCGCCGCCCACGGGAACATGTGCGCGGCCGCCAGCTCGAGCGCCGCCGTGAGCCCGCGCCGCGCGCGCGCCGCCGAGCCGCTCCGCACCTTGTACAGCTGCGGGTTCGCTTCCACGTACTCCCAGAATTGGTGGAGACCGAGTACTATTAACCTGTAATAACATATTCACATCAATAATAAATATCTGTGGACATTTCACACAGCGCCATCTAGCCCCAAACTAAGCACAGCTTGTACTATGGGAACCAGACAACTAATACAATATTTATATACTTCTTGTTTGTAAATACATACATAGAATACAATATAATACCCAGACACAGAACAAACATCGATGCTCATAACACAAATGTTTGTCCTGGGTGGGAATCGAACCCACAACCTGTAGTTCAAAAGGCAGGGATACTACCAACTGAGCTATCGGGGTAGACCAAGTAGTATTAACCTGAAACAAGAGATAAAAACCTAAGAAAGAAATTAGAAAAACTCGCATTGTGAGGTTCAAACACCTCATTATTTCACCTATACATATAAATTCAAAGTCCTGACTGACTTAGGTCCGTATTATAGAACGATCTTCAGTTATGGATCGGTGCTCAAGCAGAGATTTCATTCATAAAGTAATCAATTAGTGAATGAAATCTTTGCTTGAGCACCGATCGATGACTGAGCATCGTTCTGTAATACGGACCTAAGACTACTATGGTGCTTAGGTTCTGAGGGGTCGGTATAATATCTATCTTTAATATATAATAATGTCTTTATTCAATCAATATTTATAGTAATAATGTAATAACTACAAATACTAGATCAGTCAAATAGCTACTATACACACCGGCACAATTAGCGGAACACAAAAAAACATCGAGAACATCGTCATTGGGATTTGAACGAATGGCAGCAGGTTCTCTTTACTGATGAGTGCAGAGTTCTTTTAAAACAGATCGATGGGAGACAGCGAATATGGAGACGCAAAGGAGAACGCCACATACAGTCTAATTTTGAACACACAGTGGCTTATGGTGGCGGCTTGATTATGGTTTGGGGAGGGATATGTTTGGGAGCTCGCACGGAGTTAGTGATAGTCACAGGAGGGACCATGGCAGCAGATCGATACATCAGAGACATTTTAGAAGAACATGTTGTACCATTTGCCCCATTTATTGGTGACGACTTTATTCTAATGCAAGTGCTCATAGTGCACAATCGGTACAGGCATATCTGAGCCACGTAGGTATACCGGTGATGCAGTGGCCAGAAAATTCCCCCGATATGAATCCGATAGAGCATGTCTGGGACTTGCTAAAAAGAAGGGTTAAATGCCAGAATGCCACCCCCCAACAATCTGAATGAACTTGGAAACGCATTACTTGAGGAGTGGGAGCGGTTGCCTCAAGAAATCATCGATAACATAATCTGTAGCATGCCCAGACGAATGGAAACCGTAATCAGAGCAAGAGGGGGAAACACTCGTTATTAATTTTGCTTTAATTTTATTGTTAAATCATTTAATGCTTACTTTTTTTATTTTTTGTGATGGTTCATAATCATCTAAAAATTTAACTTATTTCAAATTTCTTTATTTTTCAATAAAAAATAACGAAGACTTTTCAAAGTCGTTGTTAAAAGATGTTAATCAATTTGTTATTTTGTGTCTAATTACATTTTCGTCAAATAATAGGTCTTTACCTATGAAATTGCCGTATTGCAGTACAGACTTTTTCAAACAAAAAAAAGTTTTGATTGGCTATGAATTCTAAATTCAAATTAATTTTGTTTTAAAAATATGACATTCTATTTACAATATACCTAAGTCTTTTGTTTATTGATTAGCGTTGTATTTTCATTACATTTCAACATTTTTCCTCATAATGGATACTTTGAAATTTCGTGTAATTATGGAATATGAGTTCCGTCGTGGCACCAACGCGGCACAAACGACACGTAACATCAACGACGTTTACGGAGAGAACTGTACAAACGAACGTACAACCCGTTATTGGTTAGCTCGGTTCCGTTCTGGGAATTTTGACTTGAAAAATGAACCTCGTGGTCGTCCGGAGACTTTGGTCAACAATGATGAATTAAAGGCGATTGTGGAAGCTGATGAATCTCAATCTACAGCTGAGCTGGCAGCAGCTTTTGATGTTAGCATCAAAACAATATTGGTCCATTTGCGACAGATTGGCAAGATAAAAAAGCTTGATAGATGGGTGCCCCACGAACTTAACGATCGCCAGCGCAACGTACGCGTCGAGACTTGCCTTGCGCTGCTTAACAGGCACAGAAATGAAGGAATTTTGAACCGAATTGTTACGTGCGACGAAAAATGGATTCTTTTTGACAATCGAAAGCGCTCAGCAAGTTGGTTAGGTCGTGGTACCAAAGCAATGTGCAAAACGATAAATGACCCCTAGAAAGGTGATGGTTACAGTTTGGTGGTCTAGTGCTGGTGTGATTCATCATAGCTTTTTACAAAACGGCGAGAGCATTACTGCAGATGTGTACATTGAAGAACTGACCACAATGATGGCGAAACTCGCACGTCTGCAACCAGCTTTGGTCAATCGGTCGTCTCCACTGCTACTTCACGACAACGCGCGACCCCATACTGCACAACAGACCGTCTCTAAGCTGCATGAGTTTGGTTTGGAAGCTCTCCCTCATCCGCCATACTCACCAGATCTTGCGCCTACCGACTATTACTTTTTCCAAAATTTGGACAACTTTTTAGCGGGAAAAAAATTCAATTCCCGAGAGGCAGTACAAAACGCCTTTGAAGAGTTTGTTGTCCCGTCCTGCTGATTTTTTCAAGAAGGGCATCCATAAACTGCCACAGCGTTGGCAAAGATGCATTGATTGCAGGGGTGATAACTTTGAATAAAAGAAATAAATAAGTTCGAAAAAAAAAATACTTTAACTTTTTTCAAACATAACGGCAATTTCATAGGTAAAGACCTAATATATGCGTTATTATCTCATAGTCTCACTTTTTTTTCTGTTCCGCTAATTGTGCCGGTGTGTATATTTACTTAGAATTTAATAACGGGACTTACAGACTAAAACGCCTTTATTAAGTCTATTAACAAAAGAAAAATAACTTTGAATGCCTTAACTCTTTGTAAAACGTAAGATAAGACTAGAAATTAATTCAATGTTCCTACCTTATATTGCATTTTGTATGTGCCCTTTGTAACAGAGCACATTTCACACACACTAATTCGTTCATTCATTGCACACTACTACTGCAGTAGTACTCACACGTCCTCGGAGTGTAGGTAGCAGAAGCGTCGCGTGGCGTCGGGTCGGTACGGCATGGCTGGCAGCAGGTACGGGTACAAGAAAACGGGACTATTGCTCACTACTTTCTTGAAGGTTTCGTGGAACTCGCCCACCCACATGTTGTTTTGGGCTGTACGGCGACGGCTGTGAAATAATACATTTCTTAAATAATTCTTATAGATTCTATTAAACAATAGTAAATTGTATCATAAGGGAACAAAATAATATTTTCAGGGCGAGGGCGCTTTTTTGAATCCAGTGCGAAGTGAGGGATTAAAAGCGCAACAGAGATTATCGCGATCTGCAGTTTTTTTGGTTTGTTTTGGCTCCGCACTTTTGTGTATCCGCGCGTTATAATTTAGTTTTATTATTAACATATATATATATATATATATTTGTATATATATATGACGGCGGCAACGTCCAGGTATAAACTCTATGCGCAGCGGGCAGTACCGTAATTTACCCTGTGTAGCATTTAAATTTATTACAGTGGCAACACCGGCAACTGTCTTCGCTGCCCCACCCATCTGGCTATATAAATGGAGCGCTCGGTGTACTATGATTATTCTTGTTCCAGACGCGGCTCAGTGTGGACATGCTGAAGACCTAATATATAGGTTGCAACCTACGCAAAACCCGTTCAGCCTACATATATATATTTTATTATTTGACCTCTAAGGTTCTAACTATCCTCGGAGACCATGACGTCTCACAACGTCGCACTATCAAACAATATAAAGAAAAAAACAACTCACCTTCTGTCCACTTCGCTTTGAATGAATCTAAAACAAATAAATCATGTTAATATTAATTCCATAAAAACACTGAAAGAAACAAATCCATCGAACATTCAACATGTTAAAATGCTTACTCGATCATTTTCCTATTCTCGGGGGTGTCTTCTGATACTGATTTTTCCCAAGTCATTGCTAGTTCGTGGGCGGGTTTCAAGTTACATACATTCGCTACTGAATTCTCATTCTGGCCTACGAATTTTACCAGCGACGCCTGTAAAGGAAAAACACAGTAAGGTGAATGAGTGATTTCTTTCTTCTAGTCGTTTATTTACTCGTTTTTCGACAGCCTCTGTGGTGTGGTGGTTGAGCAGATCGGCTCATAACCCGGAGGTGGCGGGTTCGATTCCCGCGACAGGACAAGTATTTGTGCACAGGAAAAAAAGTGCAAATACTTGTTCTGAGTCTGGGTGTTGTGGGACCATGGTCCTCGTAGTTCCTGGGTCCCTAGACACAGGGAATCCTAGTTAGGGTCTAGGATCTATGTATGTGATCGTTGGGCGTTATTATTATTATTATTATTTAAATGTATGACGGCGGCTACGTCCAGTTATAAACTCTATGCACAGCGATTGAGCACCGTAATTTACCCTGTGGTGGCATTAAATTTATTACAGTGGCAGCACCGGCAACTGTCATGGCGCCGCTACCTGTCTGACTATATAAAGGGATCGATTGGTGTGCTACGGATTATTCTTGTTCCAGACACGGCGCGGCGTGCGCACGCTGAAGGCCTATATTTATACAGGTTGCAACTTACGCAGAACCCGTTCTGCCGATATGTATTAAAAACTGTTGTGAAACATGTAGAACTATTAGTGCCAAGTTTATATTTTAAATAAATCTACCAACCAACCAACTAAACCACAAGTCTAACAAGATAAAAAATTTAAATTACTAAAAATTGAATGAATTAAAAGTACCCCAAGTGTGTTCCTAGAAAATTTTGGCACAAGGTAGGGTAAATTTTACAAAGTGTGTTTTACCATGATTAATTCTGTAGGTGTTTACCGATGAATCGTAATGTAGCTGCAATGTTGGCCATTCAAATATACACTTTTGGTGGGATGTTTGTACAAACTTAGATGTTTTACAAAAAAATAGGCCCCTTTGGGGTATTGGAAATGTTTGTTCGTAAGCTCTTCATCTGCTTGGTAGTTCTGGTCTCCTAGTACTTTATCATGTTTAAGAATAAAACAATTGAAAGGGTGAGAACAAAAAGGGTTTAACTGATTTTTTTTACAAAATGACTTATGGGTATCGTTGGATTCAGCGTGAAATTATTTACAATAATACATTCTCAAAATACCGAAATGAGGCATAAATCTAGAGATTTTGAGTCTAAAAACGGTTTATCTGTCACAGGAATACAGTTCGCTTAGCATAAAATCATTATTATAATTATTTTATTATATTATATTTTTACAGTAATTGTATGAATTAGTATTTTAAAATAGAAATAATACATTTTCAAGCCACTGAAACTTCCATAAACCTTTTCTATTACCTTATAAGCACTCTACATTAAAATGAAGCCGTTGAAGTTTAAAGTAAATTTTCTCGAAACTATCAATTTGGCAGTTAAACCCTTTTTATTCTCAACCCTTCAATTGTGACAGCTGCCATCAGTGGAGCCGTCGCCCAAAGATTTCATTGCCACTCTTTTAAGTGCTAAAAATTGCCTATTTGCAATACCGGTCCCATTGGTGGCGATTATTGCTAATTATTAATTACTAGTTGCGCCCCGCGGTTTCACCCGCGGATAAAAAGTATTTTAATTATTTGCTCATCCCACGGGAAAATTTCACTTTTCCGGGATAAAACGTAGCCTATATGTTAATCCAGTGTATAGGCTATTATGGTACCGAATTTCATCCAAATCTATTTAGCCTTTTGAGCGTGAAGGAGTAACAACATACACACAAACACACATACAAACTTTCGCCTTTATAATATTAGTGTGATAGTATGATGTGACTAGTTGCGCCCCGCAGTTTCACCCGCGGATAACAAGTATTTAAATTATTTGCTCATCAACGGGAAAATTTCACTTTTCCGGGATAAAACGTAGCCTATATGTTAATCCAGTGTATAGGCTATTTTGGTACCGAATTTCATCCAAATCTATTTAGCCGTTTGAGCTTAGAGTAACAAACATACACACATACAAACTTTCGCCTTTATAATATTAGTGTGATTGTGACAACGGTCCCTAGTGGGGGCCGTTCAGGCAGGGCTAGTTGTGGGAAAAATCCCCACTATTTAAACTGCTATAAATCACCCTGAAAACGTAATTTTTAAATAGATTCGCATTCTAAAATATGTCGACGATTGCCGAGCGATGCTATTTCGATTTGAACAGTAAATGTAGTAGGTTTTTCTATGGTACCTACGTAACAATATTACCAAGTATTCTTTGTAAGTTGGCGCCAACTTCCAATGCACCGGATGTACCAACAGTTGCATAAAATTAGACGTCGCTAACTGTACATGCTGCCTTATCTGCTGTTGCAATATCAGTATCTGTTCCGGGGTCATCTGTAAACGGGAGCATTTCTTCATTCACCGGCTTAAAATGGAGGACATATATTTGACGGTGTATATTTGACCTCTGTGGTGTGGTGGCAGGTCGGCTCATGACCCGGAGGCGGTGGGTTCGATTTCTGCGATATAACAAGTATTTGGGCACATGAAAAATCGCAAATACTTGTTCTGTGTGAAGGTGTTGTGGGACCATGGTACTTGTGGTTCCTGGGTCCCTATAGATACAGGGAATCCTAGTTAGTGTCCAAGATCTAAGTATGTAATCATAGTGCGTTATTTGTTTATTTATTTATATTTCCTAGAATACCCACTAAAATGAGCACTCTACCAGAAATATAATCCAGGCATATTGTGGCTATTAAGTAATTAAAATTTAACCCAAATTTCTAAAAACTTTATTTCCAGTCAATATCATGAAGATTTGATGGAAGATCAAGACTCAAGACAGCCTTAGCAGCATTAACATTGCAAGCGCATTAGCCCGTTAAAAAAACCGTTTATTTTTTCAACGGGCTCATGCTGTTGGTCTCTACTCTAAAAGTGGGAGGCAACTAGCTCAAGGGCACCCCTGGGGTGCGAGTCTCGGCTTGGGCCGTTGCCGGGATAAGGGGATCGAGAAGACTACGTCCACTGGAAGAGTGGACCCTATTGAAAGTCGCGACCGTTCTAGCTAACCTACGGGGGGTACGTCGACCTCGCCGGCGGGGTCGGTGTCTGATTGTGTTACGCTGGTATCCTATACCGGTGCCGGGCGCGGTACCTGAGCCAGAAGGGCTAGACTGGTACAGTGATCCTAGCGCAGCCGATACTACGGCTGCTATAGGATCATCCGGGTCGCGATGACGGCTCCGGGTGAAAAAAAGGAGTATTTACAGTGACGGTAGAATCGACTTGTATGAGCAGGGTCTGTGTCGCCGGCTCCACTTTACGTCGCAGCGACGGCGGCGGATCGTGAACAGTACCGGCGGCAGGTGGTACAGGCACCTTCTCGCGCTCTTCTATCGATATCTCTATCTTTTTGTTCTTGGAACTTATAGTTAAACATGGTCTGCAAAAAAAGGAGCATTTTAAAGCTTTTGCGTCGGTTTTGTCCACTAGGTGGTAGAGCATTTTTTAAAACTTCCTCTAGGTAGCTACCACCGCTTTGCCAGTTATTTTGCTGTCAAGCAGTAGCGCACAAGCAATACTGTATTCCAGTTTCAATGGCATTGTAACTAGTGAAATTACAGGGTAATTGAGACTATGATCAGATCTCACAGTCGAGTAATCTTATTATCAGACTGTGCTGATGTCTCAGGGTGATGTGCGACATCTAGATGTCCTAAATACACTATCGCATTCCACCGCTCTGCATGAATAATATCAAAGACAAATAGGTGGTGATTTAAATTTTCCTTTACATTAAAAATTAAGTTACTTTTATTTATGTAACGTACTGTGACGGGGCTAAACGTTCGCCTGATGTTAAGCGACACGGCTGCCTATATCAGTTGCAGTGTCCCTCGGAACTAAGTATAGTTTCGCGTGACACTGCACTGCGCACGTCATCCTGAGACATCAGCATAATCTAGTAATAAGATTACTAGACTGTGAGATCAGGTCATAAAGTCTCATTTGCCCTATAATTTCACTAGCTACAGCGCCCTTCAAACCGGAACACGAGTGCTTGCGAACTACTGCTTAGCGGCAGAATAACTGGCAAAATCAGTGGTACCTAGATGAACTTTGCAGAAAAATCCTACCACCTAGATCTTAACCTGTAACAAAGAAATAGTTATTGAAAACATACCTTGTAATTGTTTCTTGCATATTGCTAACGATCTTAGGTGGCTGGGCATTTTGTATGTCCCTTGTAACTTGCGTGGTTGTCTCACTTTGCACGTTCACTTTCTCTTTTCCTCGTTCATCGCTGTCAACATTTTGGTTTTCTTGTACTTCTACCGGTTCTTTTTTCCCGGGAGAGAATTTAGAATAGCCTCTTTTTTCGAATGAAAGTTTTTTTGAGGGTTTTTCTCTGTTTTCATCATCTGAAATGGGTTCCTGTTTCCCTTCCCATTGTGATGATATCTGAAACGGTAATAAAGTCAAGTCAACCCGAAGTTACACGCAATTGTTTATGAATAAGTAAATAACCAACAGGAGAGTGGGGTATTTTTGCATGAAATGCCGAGAATTGACACATAAATGCAAATAATAATAATAACAATCACATACATAGATCCTGGACCCTAATTAGGCTTCCCCGTGTCTGTGGACCCAGGAACTACGAGGACCATGATCCAACAACACCCAGACTCAGAACAAGTATTTGCGCTTTTTTTCTGCGCACAAATACTTGTCCTGCCACGGGAATCGAACCCGCCGCTTCCGGGTTATGAGTCAATCACCACACCACAGTCTGTCAAAATTTGACTTTGACTTTTTCACTTAAAAATTTTACATTTTCTGTCAAACGGCAAAACAAAAAAGGGCTAATTAGGTAATTGGTATTACACTACCTCCGCCTGGCTGTTATCAGTCAAGACAGAATTGGCCAAGTTCTCTGCCAAATTCTCATCGGCTGCTTCCGGCATGATGTTAAACAGTTCCGTCACTAGATCATTCAGCTCTTTCTTTGATATCTTTATCAATGACTTTCCTAGAGATTCCTCATCTTCATCATCTGTAAAATATGATTATAATTGAAGGGGTGAGATCAAAAAGGGTTGAACTGATTTTTTTCACAAAATGACTTATGGGTACCGTTGGATTCAGTGTGAAATCATCTACAATAATACATTCTCAAAATACAGAAGTGAGGCTTAAATCTTCGCTTAGCATAAATAACATTATTACGTTATATTTTTACAGTAATTGTACGAATTAGTACTATATTTGTATTTTAAAATAGAATTAATTCATTTTCAAGCAACTGAAACTTACATAAACCTTTTCTATTACCTTATAAGCACTCTACATCAAAATGAAGCCGTTGAAATTTAAAGTAAATTTTTTCGAAAATATCAATTTGACAGTTAACTCTTTTTTTCTCACCCCTTCAATTATGTTTAAATTACTAGCTACTGTCCACGGCTTTATTATATAAGTGATGGTGATGACTCACGTGCATCAGGATCAGCAGCGACGTTATACTCCGGGTCCGCGTCATCATCGTCCTCATGCTTGGACGTGGACGCAGGATTGAGGCATTCATTCAAGAACTGGTTCCATAGATCATCCACATCTTGAATGGGCAAGTCGTCGGGCGGTACGAAGGTGCTCTCTATGTGTTCGATGGATGTCGAAGAGAGACTCAGTTTGGAACGGGTTCGGAGAGCTATTGTTGCCTCCTCCTCTATATCCAGCTTGCGGCGCGCTGATGATCTATCCTGTACCAATAATAAGCTCAAATAAGGTATTTTATATTACTAGGTGGTAGGACTTTTCTGCATTTCGTCTAGGTAGGTACTGAGACGAGCGAAGGGATAGCTGCGCATGGGTACTGTCGCGCGCGCAAGCATTAATAAATAGTTAATGTTAAAGTTTTTTATGGCTTGTAACAGGTTGTTTTACTGTACAAGATTTACCTCTTTTTATTTAAATCTTGCTTTAAAGAGTAAATTAATTCATTGGTACCTCGTTTAACAAAACAATGCACGTTAAACACCACTTTTAGTGTCTGTCCTTTCAAAAAGCTATAACAATGAATGGCAATAAAATAGACCTTAGAACGCGACAGTCAGAAGACAGTACAGTCAGAAGTCCGAGGAGCGTCGTATGGGGCGGGGGACGGAATCCTACTGGCTAACCAACCGGCGTAACGTACGCGCTCCTTTCGTCCCTCTAGTCCCCTGTGATGCCTAATTTTTGACTTCTGCGCAATTACGCGCAGCGCTAGTTTCGTGCCGCCACTTATAATATGTGGTAAAGAGCCTGGGTCGCACTCACCAGTGGCACTTTAAAGGGTCCATCCTTAAGGACCTGAGGGCTGTCCGCATGAACACTAGAGGGAGTCGCGGGCGTCCGCGGCTGGGAGTCCAAGTCACTGCATGACTCCATGTTATGGTCATCATCACTCTGGGAATAGGGAATTCACTTCAGGCACAGAACACTTAATAGTGCAGGTACAGAAGATTCACTCCCCGAAGTCACTTAAATTAATAGCGACTCTTTCTACTACGCAATAAAATGTAGTTCAGCTTGTACAGCGCTACAAGCCTACCCTAAACAGCTGCCTCTCGCTCTCGTTCCGATAGAACGAATGTATTCTATCTATTTATTTATTATTAGAACTGTATTCTTATTATTATTATTTATTCATTTGTTTTGATAACTGTATGATAGGGGTCTACATGTTTACAATAATAATAATAAAATGCGAAAGTAATATATAATAAAAATCCCAGCAATTAAAACACCAGTAAACATTTTACAAATAAATTATACTAATGTCCATGGTTCACATAATATAGTTATATTTAAATTAATAAAAATAAACGACACAAATAAATTTAGGAACTTAATCAAATTAATGTCAATTTAACATTTAAGAAATTCTTCATCAGTATAACACACATTTTTTAGGAGGAATTCTTTTAATTTGCTAATAAATAGATCATACAACTTAATTTCTCTAACGGTTGTTTTATTATAAACTAGCTTCTGCCCGCGGCTTCGCCCACGCCTATAGGAAACGAAGAAGAAAATTTTGAATAGATAATTCAACCACCCATTTCACCCTCTTACGGTTGGATACCTACGCTTTACAAGGAACACACCCTCCAAATTTCAAGTCTCTAGGACGAGCGGTTTAGGCTGTGCGTTGATATATATAAGTTAGTAATTACCGGAACATCATCATGATTAGGTTCATATTCTTCATCATCCTCATCTTCAGGAAGCTCCTGAGCGATCAGGGCCTTGACTTCGGGTCTGGTCTTCACCGGAATATGATTAATCGGAGTCAATTCAAGGTTCTCAAGGTTCCATCCTGCTGACTTGGGGCACACTTTCTTCAACTCCCTGTGGATATTTTGCACATAATTCTTCTTAAAACACCTTTGACTTGGGGGAGTAAGCTGGTGAATGCGAGGCGAACAGAAGTTGAAATTGGTTCACGTAGGTCTCCATTTTTTTTTATGTTAAAGGGAGCAAACAAGCATACGGCCCACCTAATGGGAAGTGGTCACCGTAGCCTATGGACATCTGTAACACCGGAGGAGATGTCACCAATGCATTGCTTACCCTGTAGGACTCTTTTAACCCTCCTTTTAAAGAACTCCATGTTGTAACTCGTTGGAAAGACCGCTGGCGGGAGCTCATTCCACATTTTCCAGGTGTACGGCAAGAAAGAACGCATGAATCGAGATGTATGCGATTTCCATGACTCAATAATATTCGGATGAGCTTTATTGCGGTGGCGAGAGGTGCGATGGTAGAAACGCGATGCCGGAATCAGGTATTAATCAGGTAGTATTGTCAAAATAACAAAGTTACTATTACAAGTTTACTAGGTGGTAGGACTTTTCTGCAAAGTTCGTCTAGGTAGCTACCACCGCTTTGCCAGTAATTCTGCCGCCAAGCAGTAGTGTGCAAGCACTATTGTGTTCCGGTTTGAAGGGCACTGTAGCTAGTGAAATTACTGGGCAAATGAGACTTTGAGACCTGATCTCACAGTCTAGTAATCTAACTAGGTTGTGCTGATGTCTCAGGATGACGTGCGCAGTGCAGGGTCACGCGAAACTTTATACTTTAGAGTTATAGGCCTATCTGTTAAATAATAATCTTGGGTTCCCCAACATGACAGCTTACTAGGGTTGACAAAATTTTTAGCTTTAATAAATGGATTATAAAAACATAATAGCGCCAAAAGCGCAGTATATTTCTCCATACAAACTGCGAACGCGTTAGACGCGTGAATATGTATTAAAAGCCACATTAAGAGCTCTTAATAGTAATTGTTATTAATTATTTGTAATATTACAATATACTCACTTAACTTTTGCTCGGGTAAGTTTTGGCTGCAATTTTTTCTCATCTGTGTTAGCATTTTCTTCTTCTTCTCTTAATTTGACAAGTGCTAACACATGGTCATTTGTTACTACTCTCTGAAACAGATATCATCACTGTATACTAACAACATATTTATTATTTTTATTTTTGACTGACCCAATAGCTCAGTTGGTAGTAACCCTGCCTTCTGAACTGCAGGTTGTGGGTTTGATCCCCACCCAGGAACAAACATTTGTGTTATATTGTATTCTGTGTATGTATTTACAAAAAAAAGTATCTAAGTCTTGTACAAGTTATTGGTTCCCATAGTACAAGCTTTGCTTAGTTTGGGGCTAGATGGCGCTGTGTGAAATGTCCACCAATATTTATTTATTTATTTATATTTGTATATCCCTATTGGCTGCTTGTGTGGCTTTCACGTAGCAAGCAAAGATGGTTTGAGTAAAGTTATGTACATAGTTTGGTTAAATTACCATAGGAATTAGACTTAAATTAAGATAGGAAGGATATTTTTGTCATAGAAAATTATAAATGAAATATATTTGATTGATATTAATTATTTGTAATTATAAATTTGGCATAAATAACTGTGATATTTGTATCACAGTCCAAATAAGAATAACACATGTTGTTGATATTGTGTGACAGCCTGTGGTGTGGTGCTTGAGCAGGTCGGCTCATAATCTTGGAGGATATAAATGCATGATATATTGCGAGCTAGATATTATCCGAGCATAATCTGCCCGGAGGTGGGTTACATTCTCAACAAGACAAGTATTTAAGCACAGAAAATCACAAATACTTGTTCTGTGTCAGTGCTGTGGGACCATGGTCCCCATAGTTCCTAGGTCCCTAGATGCAGGGAATCCTAGTTAGGGTCCCAGGATATATGTACTTGATTGTGGGTGTTATTGTTATTATTATTATGTTCATTGGTTATTATTATTATTATTATTGTGTGTGTGTGTGTAATTTCACTATAATGTTGAAAGTGTTGTTTGAGAGACATCAATAGAATTGTCTAATCTTTTCTTTAATGGCATATGTTGGTATGGTAATAACAGCATTTGAAACTTCTCAACACAATAAAACTTTTATTTTGCTCAAAACATTAATAGTAAAAATCCTATCAAAAACACCAAAAACAAAAACTCCATTTTTTATAATGGCAAAATTTAATACCAAATTTTTAAAGAAGGCATAAACACTTTACGTCTGTGAAGAAGAGGATGCATGCATGGTGAGTTGCTTACCGCATGTGTATCACACATATACTTTTATTACCAGCTACCAGTTCCACCCCAAAGAATAGGAAATTAATTACCTTTATAATTTTTCTAACACTGGTCTCATCTAGATTGTTTTTTACTGCCGAAGCGTGGACATTCCTCTCTGTCTCCAAGGCATTGTCCGGTAGAATAATTTCATCATCATTACTACTTTCGCTGGAATCCCTGATATATTGATGAAAATAAATAGTAAGTTGAGATTTTCACATAATTTTATTCTATGGAAGGTGGCACAGCATGTGGTGTAATTTGTAAAATGATTTTTAAAGACAATTCATAGATGAAATTAATATTGAATGCTCCTCGACTCAAGTTGGCTCAGGTTTCTAACAGTCTGCCATGTTGGGAGATGGTGAATTTTTTAGATGTCTCATGTCAATGAAGCCTTTTGGCAAAGATTTATAGTGTGATAGGATATAATAGAACATTTTTTAATGAGTATATAATATGAGATATCTAAGTATAGAAATATAGAGAGAGAATAGCGAAGAATAGGGCTATGTGACTAAAAAACAATCAATAATTATAAAAAGGGGTGATTTGCCTTCTTCCAATGGGAGAAAGATATTGCCATAACAAAAGATCTAGGACTATTGGTAGCCCAATTTACAGTGACGATGGAACTACGTGCTTAAGTACATGTAATATGTCTAAAGATTAATAAATAATTGAATTGAATGTATTTCCCTGTTTGGCTTTGAAGCATGAAAGTAAATTATGAACAAATTAACTATGATAAATTGTAATTTTGATTTTGGAGATAGAATGGTTGCTTACCGCTTTCGTTTCTTTCCTTGTATTTTCTGCTTGCTTTTGGAATTATTGATTTCTACTGAACATGTATTACTTATAGATTTAATCACATTATCTGGTTTTACCATGCTTTGCCTATAAAAATAAACTATTAATATTTATTATGTTTTTCAACTTTATTTTATTATTATCAAATCTATGAATGAATCACACCCGATTCAGTCCCATACATAATGTTTATTACATAGTAGCGAAGGGGTATAATAGAACCTCGCCCTTCACGCACCGCACTTCCCCGCCGCTGTGGCCTGGCCACCGGCATGTGAAAAAGTTTTCATACCAGCCGCCATAGAATAGAGAACCTTTCCAGCAAGTTGCTAGGGACAACGGATTTTGTTGATTCGGACTCTAGATTGGAGAAAATTTTATTTTTGCATTTGTGTTTTGTAAATATCTTTTTTAACTAATATATTATGTACAGTGCTAATTGGCATATCACTAATTACTGCGAACCCATGGACCTCCTTCTATTATAATAAAGTGTGAGTTTCCCTGTATGTGATAAAATTAGACTTGCTAAGTGGTTAGACTGCATTAACTCTCCAGTTCTGAAAAAAGAACCAGCAATACTCAAGGCTTGCCACATACATTTTAGAGCTCTGGGGCACAGAATACTATTACTCCTTGGAGCTTCAACAATAAACAAGGCGAGCGTAACTCCTTTCAGCAGGCTTAGCACGGCATGTGGAGAAATTGTCTTTCCCCGGGTTTTTTCCACCTGTCAGTTAAAATAATCCCCCTCTCCACCTTACGTAGCACGGCAACGAGGAGAGGAAAGAAATATTTCCCTTTGACATTATCGTAGACATTATATCCCGCTACTCCCCGCTTCAGAGCACGGACTCGGAAGAAAGTGGATAATATTCTCTTGAATTGACATAAAGCAGAGAGTATTTATCTTCGACTCTTGTAGGTGGGTATAAGGAAGTCAAAGTGTTTTAATAGGCACAAAAATGTCGCGTGCCTATTATAACTATGTTTAATCGCGGGAACTCGAATTTTGGAGCGAAAGTTACACCGGGAGAAGCATTCGGAAAACAAGTAATCCCTTCTAAATCCCGGGAAATGAGTTTCAATACAAAAAAAAATACATAGCGAAATATTCGTGAAAATACAATTATTAGTTTAGTTTTAATAAGGAAATTATTTAATTTACGTAATTAACTTAAATGATGAATTTGATTTTTTGAGTATATTTTATTATAAAATATATACATATAAAAATTTAAAATATAACTACTACACAATAATTAATCACGTTTTTCCGCTCATATTACAAACAAAAGGATCTTTTAAATTAAACTACTCACTTAGGTCCGTATTACAGAACGATGCTCAGTCATCGATCGGTGCTCAAGCAGAGATTTCATTCACTAATGGGCCACTTTACGAATGAAATCTCTGCTTGAGCAGCGATCGATGACTGAGCATCGTTCTGTAATACGAACCTTACTCTCACTCATATACATAGTAGTCGTTACATACTCTTTGATTAACACAGGGACACAGACTCAAAAACCTTATATTTTCTTAATTTTTATATTTTGTCTTCAATCCCAGTATATTTAGCCAAACAATTATCGATGGTTTGATGGACTGAACAAAATATTGAAGCATGTAATGTCATTTTAGTTAAATTTTCTCGTACTGGCAACAATACGGTAGAGAAATCTAAAAACGCTACTCCCGCCGTTTATCCCCCGGATAAAGCTTTCGACTGTCGCGGCCGTGCTCGCAGAGTGGAATAAAGTGACAGTGAGGATAAGTTTGTTATCTACTCCCTGGGGAGAAGTTGTCCACTGGCCGTGCTAGGCCTGCAGATCTGCCAACAGGTTGGGAAAGTTTACACTGAATTACGTACACAGATGAACTTTTGCAAGTACAAACTGGAATTGTGAAAACCCCATTCTTATTGTATACCTAAATTTGGTATTAACACATAGGTATGTGTAATATGTGCAGGTTACCTGCATAATTTAAGCTACACAAAAATAACTTTTGCAGCCATATTATTACACTAGCTTTTGCCTGCCTAGTTAGTTTTATAATAGGTACCTAGTATAGATTTAGTTTCAATTCTAAACCCTCCAATATTTTCGCTTTAATTTAAAATCTAACTTAGAATAATAATTGTCTTCCAGATGACACTGTGGAATTATGATCATTTTTCGGCTTGAACAATGAGTGGGGGTACTGTCACTAATTCAAAAATGGCGCTCGACAAATACAAAGCAAAACTGAAAAATAAATTATTTAATATATTGTTGTTTTTTTTTACTGCAGCTGTGCCTAAATCAACACTTAAAATAAATACCTTGTAAATACCCTGACTACAATACCTACTACAACGATGGCTGAATGGACCATTTGGCCTTTGCCAAACTTTCAAAAAACTATAAATGTCAAATTCTATTAACCCCCATAAAGCCGGTGAATAACTCTGAAGGCAGTCGGTCGTCTCAGACTAGTCTCTCCTAAGTAGTCTGTGGAATGAATCATCCTCTACTTTTTTTGACTCCACACTTTTATGTATTTAGCCAGTGTCAAGTAATTGATAATTTATCAAGTTAGTGATATTCCACGCAGGTATGTTTTAAGTCACAGTCCAAGTCAAGTCATAAGTCTAGTCGAAGTCATACTCCTAGTAAAGTGGTAGCAACTTTACTAGAAGCTTCTATGGAGTTTTGGAAACAACACAATAAGAAACGTTTCACCCTCATTATAACACTTTACCACACTCATGCCTGTAATTCAGCACTTAACGAATAAAATGCCACCAGTTTTATGCACTAACACTGAAAATAACACAAGTTTTGGAAAATAATACAAAACACTATGGAGGAAATTTTGGCGGGAAAATGAAAAAAGATCGCGTCGCCGCATTGTATTATTTTCCAAAACTTGTGTTATTTTCAGTGTTAGTGCATGTAATTGGTGGCATTTTATGCGTTAAGTGCTGAATTACAGGCATGAGTGTGAGAGGGAAAGTGGTTTACGCCAAAAATGTCTAAACCGATTTGGATGTTTTCATCGGAGTTCAAATGACAGATCATAATACAATACCTACTTTTCTTCCACTATTCTCACAGAAATAACATAACATAGCGGTATTACCTTTAGCAATAAATAAAATACCTATAATATTATAGAAACTGACGTGAGTAGTATTCATAACTACAACTATTACATGGCTAAAACTCACGAGATACAGTCGAATAACTCGACCGGTGTTCGGGCAATAAAGATGCCCATCCTCAAGGAGTACGCGCGGAGTCAGCGCCGAGCCGCCACCACCGCCGCCGTCGTATCTCGTGAGTATTAGCCGTGTAATAGTTGTAGTAATAAAATAACTAATTTAAAAATGACGTCGTTTCGGATTGATGCACTTACAAAAGAAAACTATGATACATGGTGCAGACAATCAAAATTAAATTAAATATGTCTTAGGTCCATATTACAGAACGAAGCTGTCATCGATCAGTGCTCAAGCAGAGATTTCATTCACAAATTGATCATTTTATGAATGAAATCTCTGTTTGAGCACCGATCGATGACTGAGCATTGTTCTGTAATACGGTCCTTATATATGTACATATTCTTATATTGGTTTTAAAAGACAAAAAATATTCCCCACATTTTTATGACTCAATCAATTCACCATTTTCTGTTTAGCTTTTGCATAAAACTCTTCAAGCAACTGCTTCATGTCTTCATAGCCACTAATCTGCTGTGCCTGTAGCAGAGATAGCCATTTAAGATCTTGGTGCTCATTAGAAAGCTTAACTTCTTGTTCTGGATTTTTGAGCTTTGCCAACCAATACACTACAACCTTTGGTTTTCCCATAACTTCATAAGTTAGTGTTTTAGATATGTCTTTGTATACCTGAAATATGGAAATTGTTAAATTAGGTAGGTACATAAGGGTAACATATCGAATTTGGAGTTAGGAGTAGGACACATAAAACAATCATATGATATCCAATGTTTACCTCCAAATCAGTTTCTGATAACCCAGCTTCTTCTTTTGTTTCTCTTAGGGCTGTTATCCAATCTGATTCACCAGGATCTACATGTCCTGCATGCAAGCAATAATTTTTAATGAACTAAGTATTACAAAATAATGTGTGCATACAAACTACTTTGATTTCATGTAAATCAAAGTAGTTTGTATAATACTTGAATAATACTTAATGCTTGAAACTTATAATACATAGGAAGCAAGATTAACACTTTTATTTAAAAAGTTTTTGATTAGGTAATATTGTACCTTTTGGAGGAGTCCAATGATGTTGCCCATATGATGTTTGTAGCATAAGAAACTGTACTGCCTCATTCATATTCCTAAATATCACTAAACCTGCAGCTCTTGTAGGCGACATATCTGTTTACAGAAAATTCTCTGAAATTGAAAAGTTCATTAATTAAATCTACCCGATGTTAATACCATTTTACTTTGTAATTAAATTATAAAAAATAAATATGTAATTCTAGATTCTACAATCCACAACTTTTTTTTTTTATTATTGGCTCCACTCTTTTGTGTATTTAGCCCGTGTCAAGTATTTGATAATTTCTTAGTATCCAATTATATAATGTATGTGTCAAGTCATATGATATAATAGGTCTTTACCTATGAAATTGCCGTATTGCAGTACAGACTTTTTCAAACAAAAAAAAGTTTTGATTGGCTATGAATTCTAAATTAAAATTAATTTTGTTTTAAAAATATGACATTCTATTTACAATATAAGGCTTTTCTTTATTGATTAGCGTTGTATTTTCATTACATTTCAACATTTTTCCTCATAATGAATACTTTGAAATTTCGTGTAATTATGGAATATGAGTTCCGTCGTGGCACCAACGCGGCACAAACGACACGTAACATCAACGACGTTTACGGAGAGAACTGTACAAACGAACGTACAACCCGTTATTGGTTTGCTCGGTTCCGTTCTGGGAATTTTGACTTGAAAAATGAACCTCGTGGTCGTTGGAAACTTTGGTCAACAATGATGAATTAAAGGCGATTGTGGAAGCTGATGAATCTCAATCTACAGCTGAGCTGGCAGCAGCTCTTGATGTTAGCATCAAAACAATATTGGTCCATTTGCGACAGATTGGCACGAGAAAAAAAGCTTGATAGATGGGTGCCCCACGAACTTAACGATCGCCAGCGCAACGTACGCGTCGAGACTTGCCTTGCGCTGCTTAACAGGCACAGAAATGAAGGAATTTTGAACCAAATTGTTACGTGCGACGAAAAATGGATTCTTTTCGACAATCGAAAGCGCTCAGCAAGTTGATTAGATCCTGGTTCGGTACCAAAGCAATGTGCAAAACGAAAAATGACCCCTAGAAAGGTGATGGTCACAGTTTGGTGGTCTAGTGCTGGTGTGATACATCATAGCTTTTTACAAAACGGCGAGAGCATTACTGCAGATGTGTACATTGAAGAACTGACCACAATGATGGCGAAACTCGCACGTCTGCAACCAGCTTTGGTCAATCGGTCGTCTCCACTGCTACTTCACGACAACGCGCGACCCCATACTGCACAACAGACCGTCTCTAAGCTGCATGAGTTGGGTTTGGAAGCTCTCCCTCATCCGCCATACTCACCAGATCTTGCGCCTACCGACTATTACTTTTTCCAAAATTTGGACAACTTGTTAGCGGGAAAAAAATTCAATTCCCGAGAGGCAGTACAAAACGCCTTTGAAGAGTTTGTTGTCTCCCGTCCTGCTGATTTTTTGAAGAAGGGCATCCATAAACTGCCACAGCGTTGGCAAAGATGCATTGATTGCAGGGGTGATTACTTTGAATAAAAGAAATAAATAAGTTCGAAAAAAAAAAACTTTAACTTTTTTCAAACAAAACGGCAATTTCATAGGTAAAGACCTAATATATAATAGCGTTGGACTGAATTTAAATTGAATTTTCTTGGAATTAATAAACGACTGTGGAATGGGGACGAAAAAGTGATTTGGGTTGTAAAAGTGACAGTGCTCGCAAAATACATACTCTACTCCTTCGAGCAATATAACAAGCATGCTTGTTATTGCTCGAAGCTCTACTTGTACTCACACAGGGAGCGCACACCACAGAATACTATTTTCTGATACAAGACCCATCTTCGAGAAATAACAATGACACTATCCACAGGCTATCATACGCTAAAGATATATATAATGTCCACAGGCTTTTACACGCTAAAGAAGTATCGCTCCTTAGTATGTGGCTATATTTGTATTTAGTATATATATAATATTAATTGACTTTAGAAATTAATTACTTGACACTGGCTAAATACACAAAAGTCTAGAGCCGAAACAAAAAAAAGAATACTGCTCATTCAAAAACGAAGAGTTTAAATTGCAACGGAACCCAACAGAAAATATAGCAAGCAATTTTTAATGTAACTCCGTAGTTATTGTTTATTTGAAATAACTTGGAAATTAAATCGAAAAGAAAGATTTTGAGGGCTCTGTTAATGGATAAGTTGCATTATTAGTAGTGCTAAAAACAATAGAGCATAAGCATGTTGCATCGATGGAAACTGATTCTTGCAAATTGGGTAAGTAACAATATTTACATTTGTGCGCTGGAATTAAATTCTCATGTTTCCATTGTAGTTAATTAATTTCATTGTAAATGAAAAATGTATGTTATTATTATTCGTATTAATTTAACTGATATCAAACTTTTTTTTGAAGCGATGCGATATGCTTGTTTGTGAAAGGCGGGCAGGTCAGGTTTTAAGTAACAAAACAAAATCTTTGCAGGTAAACTGCTACTTCAACGAAACCAGCCAAAATGAGAAAAATCTCAACACGGATTTGCTCCTGAGCATTATATCTCATTTACGAGAAAATTTAAACTTGGACGAGTCCAAATCATCCATACTTGAAGCCCATACTATTGAGGAATTCATTTGCGAGAAGTACCCTGAATTCAAATTTGAAAATGGGACAGTTGAAGCAGCTACTGATGAAGAAATATGCTTATCGGCTTCATTGCTGCTCTTTTTCGTGTGTGTAAATTCAAAGAATCTGGATATAAAAAATGCTATGTGCAGCAAATTGAACTCTGAAGATCAGAAAACTATACTAAAGTACAGCAAATGTTTGATGAAATGCCCAGTAGTAACTGTTAGTGAAGTTCAGGCAGCTATTAAAGGTTTGTGGTAAAGCCAGGAGTTTGTATTATAAAATGATTATTATATACTAATATTCATTTGAGTATGTACAAAACACCTGCCCCTTTGCACTAAGCAGCTGCTTTGCAACAGATGGTTTCAGTTCTGTCATTGGGGTGGCTAAAAATAACTCTTGAGTTAAACAGCTAATAAAATGTAAATAGACATAGTCTGTATTTAGATACATGCTTACTATATGTAATACTACTTACTATATGTAGTATGTTTGTAAATTAATACTATATGCTAAAAACTTTTTTACATACATTTTTAAAACAACACTGAATTAGGTACCAAGATTATGAAAAAAGTTAATAAGTATCACAAAGCATAATAATTGTACTAAAATAAAAAAAAATTGTCTTGTTTTTATTTTATATCAATAATTTTTTTGTTGTTTTTAATTATTTTATGAAAGGTGTTTCTATTCTTCAATTACACTTTTACACACTTATATAAATGAATATAATTATGACTGTTTAATCAAGGTATTTTTATATCATATATATTTTTGAATAACTAACCATTGTAATTCATATTAATATTACTCATGTTACCTTATTATTTTATTAAAATTTTAATAAAATTGGGTGTATGGTAATGCATGCACACTCTTTTGTCACACATCACACTCATCCTCCGCAGCTTCCTACCGTGACATGTCTTTGTAGAAGGCTATAAGATTGGATATGTCCAATCTTATTTATTTATGGGCACTGCTTCAGTTTATCACAACAATGTAATGTTTACAGAGGCCTGTGGGCAAGATATAGCAGCAATGGAGCTAGAGCTACCTCAAGTAACTGTAACAGCAACTCCCCCTGCACTGCGGTCACTGCACAGTGAAGTGAGGAGGCTGCAGGCAGCGCTAGAGGCAGAGAGGTTTGACCGCAACTATCTACAAGAGGAACTTACCAGAACTAATAATAGACTTGAACATTCATGTGAGTAACAAAGAAAGAAAAATTATTTACAGCAACTATTTTAAAAATATCAGAATACTGTAGAGTCTCATTAAACTAGAAATACAATAGTCTGGCACATCCAATAATCTGGCACCGCTTCATAATACTGTATCTATTTAATTGTGTATCTTTTAATTTATTTTAGTTAGTGAGCCTATAGCAAATTTTCTTTTAAAACACAAGCCATGAGAAAGTACACTATGTGGGTGTGTGTTTTTAATTGAAAGATTTGTGAAAAAGCGAAATAATTGCTAAAAAGGGGAAAAGAATCTTTTGGGAGTATATTTGTAAAATTACCATAAATTTCTAATATACATATAAAAGCTTACATAAAAAAGACTAAATAAACTAATTCCAGTAAAAGAAAAAGAGAAGTACAAGCTACACATATTGAACCTTAAAGCCAAGATATCATTATGCTGCGGACAGGAAGATGATGCTAAGAATGCAGAAGCATCAGCTGATAAATCATCACAGCTAACTCGGCAGTTGCAACATCTTGAACAAAGACTTGAGGAGATGCAGAATCAGTTGGATGATATGGTGTTTGAGAGGGACACTTATAAGTCTAAGGTAAGAAGGCAATGAGTTTTCCATTATTGTCACTTAAGATCAGGTAAAATGTACTCAAATTATTTAACAAAACATCTGTACCATTCTGCCAATATATTAAATGTAGCGTTTTATTAATCTAGATTGATGAATTAAAAAATGAACGTGATAAATGGCTTGCTATGAGCCAGGAAGAGAGTGTTAGAGTAAACCAACTGTCAGATGAGCTTGATATGGAGAGGCGGCAAATACAAACCCTGAGAGAGCTGGTTGAGGAGCTTCAGCAGCATAATAAGTTAAATGGTTTAGACTCTAGTTCGCTGGAATGTGATGATCCTGATACCAGTATCCAATTGTTGCAGCAAAACTACTGTGAGTATTTTAATATATAAGTTAAATCTACTCACTAGGAGTATATTCAAGTAACTAAGAATTTATGATTGTTTATTTGTATTTGCTGCAATATGCAATGCAACATTTTAATTTTTATTGTTTAAAATATTTTGCAGCATTCTGCAGTGAAGTCTGTGCAAATGTAGTTGAGGTTCAACTAGGAGAAGAGAAAGCAAAGATAATTGTGCTGAAACAACAAATTGAGTCATTGCAGGTAATGTAGAACTTAATAAGAACACCACTTATTAGGTTTTATCAAAACTGGTATGTTGTAATGTAATCTAAAATTTTGTTATTTTAGAGTCAAATAAATGAATTGAATCAAGATAAAGAGACTGAAAAGAAGACACTAGAAAATGTAATAGCACAAAGAGAAAATGATATCTTCAATTTAAAACATCGCATAAATGAAGAAATAGAAGAGAAAAACAATTTAAAAGCACACTGTGATAATGAGATGACAAAACTAAATAATGAAATCAATGAACTAGAACAGAAACTGAAGGATAACAATGAACACTCAAGATCTGTGATTGGGAAGAAGATGGCTGAAATTCAAACATTACAAGAAGAGAAACTTTCATTGATACAGAGTCTAAACAATGAGACAACTAAACTAGAAAATATTGTCAGAGACTTAAAATCAGAATTAGAGTCAGAAAAACAAGCTCGATTAAACATGAGAGAAGGATATGAGAATCATCTAATGAAGCTCAATGAAAAAGTATTAAACCGGAATAATGAACTGGTTGAACTACAAAACAGTATTTTTAAACAGGGTGAAATGAATGAAACTCTTCAAATTGAACTTAGAAAAGAGAAAGAGGTATCAAAAGAACTCAAAAATCAATTACAAAACCTGGCTGAACAAAAAAATTCAATTGAGAATGAATTACGACTTAAAACAGACGAAGTTCAAGATCTAAAAATAAAAATACAACACAGCCATACACTGGTTGAAGATAAGAAAACTGAAATTCTACATCTGGAAACGTCAGTTGGTTTATTAAGTAAAAAATTTAAAGATTTAGAACTTTTAAATGATGAATATGTAAATGAAATTCGAAATCGTGACAGTAAAATTGAAGAGACGCTCAAAGATCTAAACTATATCAAAGAAGTATTTATAAAAGAGAAAGAAAAGTTATCGCAAGATATGGATGAGAGAAATGCTACGGTAAACTATCTTCAAAATCAATTGCAGAATGAACTTCAATTCAAAATGGGACTACAAAATGAATTGTCTCAATTACATAATGAAAATAGTGCGTTGTCGGAGAAATCTGAAAAGCATGCATTGGAATTGTCAAAATTGAAAATTGACATCAAAGACAAAGACCGAACTATCGAAGCCATTGAATTATACGTACAGGAACAGAAGAAACTTTCTGAACAAGCTAATGAAAAAATACAAAAGATGACTGATGATATTATTGCTAAGGAAAACAACATAAAAATCCTTCATGACAAACTAGATTCTATAACTAAACATTTAGAGAAAGAAGTAAAGAAGAATGAAGATAATGCAGAAGTTGCTAGGGCTAAGTTGTTTACTGAAATAGCTGAAAGGGAAACACTACAATTGCAATTGGGTGCAATGTTCATGGACAAATCTCAAATAGAAGAAGATCTTTCATTGAAAGGTGAAGAAATATTGCTGCTACAGGAAGAATGTAAAACCTTATCACAGAAACTGGATGAAAGCGAAACACGTGAGTAATTTATATTACTCTTAATTTTTCATTATGTTAGTCATTATCTACCATCCTACTAATATTATGAATGAAACCGTAGAATGTATTTTGATTGTGTAGAAAGTGTGGTTCCTGAAGTAAGTTAGTAACACAAGATCCTTCATTTTGGAAAATTGTGTTTACGTGAAAACGTGAGGCGCAGTTAATACTTATGTGTAAGTTTTATGTAGAATAATTTGTTGCAGTTATCACTTTATCACTTTATTGCTATAATTATTATGTGCTTATTACATTTTCCGTCTAAAAATAACAAGAGGCGTGCGGGCGCCTGTGCCTCTCGACCCTTATGGTCTACCTACGCGCGAGCGGCCCTCCAACTATTCGGTCGAAGTCAACAGAATAATGGGATAAAGGTACATTCGGCGAGACGCGGTGCCGCTCGCGACCACCGCCGCTACCGGACAAGTTCTTGAATAAAAACGCAATAATGGACTGTAACGTGTTCTTTGGTACCGTTACAGGGTCAAGACGTAAAATTAAAATATTTTCAATTTTTGCGTTACTTTTCTTTGAAATTTGAATTTTGCCAAAATTCGTTCAAATTTCAAAAACCATCCGGTCATTATTACTTATTCCACCCAGTATCGTATAATTTCTTTGGGCTTAATTTATGAATATTGCAATCTGTGGAAGATGGTTTAGGAACTGTCAAGGTGATGCATAATAAATACGAATATATTGAGAAACTTAGCTTGATTTAGCTTTAAAACTGCACATAATAATATATTAACTAGGTGACATGATAAAACAAATGTAAACCTTTGTCGCGGTTCCTTTATGGTTTAGGAACCAAGAAGTTCATATCATTCACCTTCCCTTCTTAATCGTAACAAAGTCTTGAAGGTTTAACGGTGGCCTACGTTCTCGAGCAGAACGGCGGACCTGAATAGCGTTGAACATCCTCAACAATCAAATCGGGAGACGGATCTTCATTAGCAGACTGATCCTTCTCAGTGTCTGGAGTTAGGTACTCATCATCAGATGGAATCTCTTCAGGCACTGGGAGTGGTGCTAGACGTCTATTAGAGACGGTGTCTTGCATCCCGGTATATCGGGTAGTCTGACATAAGTATAATGAGGGCTGCTCTGTAAAAGCTCGACTTCTTCTACGGCTGGATCATACTTTGAGTTCCTCATATTTTTCTTCATATATAACCCGGAGAAATAACTAAGTTGGCATAGATTGGAGGTATTTATTCCTTTGGACAGCAGGGATCTTATGGAGTGAAGTGCCACAGGGATTTACCCTTTCCCATTCGGTGATGTTTCGTTTGGTAGAGTGGAGGTATAGCTAGATAGTCCTCCATAATGTTCCGTTAAGGCACTCTAAGAAGTCATTCCCTTGCGGGTTATATAGGGAGTCGGGCGACTACAGGCTACGCCAACAGACGGTACGAAATTTATTTAACTCTTCAGATAGAACCGACGGTCCCCTGTCGTAATGTATGTAACCTGGAGTTCCAAATAAAGAGAAAAGTTCTCTTAAATATTTCTCCACATTTTCTGATGAGATATCCTTACAAGCAAAGGCGAAAGGAAACCGACTATACTCATCGATTATAGTAAAAATATACCTGTTGTAAGTATTGGATGGTAGAGGTTCTTTGAAATCTAAGTTTAGACGTTCGAAAGGTGCTGTTGCTTTTATGCGTCGTCTTTCATTCTTTATGAATCAAGGTTTTATTTCTGCGCAAACTGTGCATGCAGCAGTCATTCTTTTTATTTCTTCAACAGAGTTCGGTGAATTCTTTGCTCGAATCCAGTGTATCATTCTGAGGCCCTAATGACATAGAGAATTATGCAGTTCTGATAGCTTATTAGAAGTAGTATCCAACAGAGCACACACTCTAGACAATGCGTCAGCAGCTAGCTTTTGTTTTCCGGGGTGATAAATTATGTCATATTTGTAACAAGACAGTTCCAGGCGCCATCTTTCGATTTAATATTGCTTGTATGTCTCTGATCAAACATAAATGACACCGATTGCTGATCAATATCAACAAGCAAAAATTGTCTTCCAATCAAGAAGTGGCGCCACTAGCCTTTTTTTTCGATAGAGGGCTGTCGACGTTCGAAATAATTAAGTGAGCGTGGAAAGAACGCGACAATTCGAATAAATCATAAGTTTATATTGGCATTTTTCTCCCCGCCCTAAGATTAAAAGTATGATGTCCTATGTGGCTGAAGTTTTATTTTTATTAAGGAATGACGTGACGAGCTAACTTTTTGCCTGATGTTAAGCGACACGGGTGCCCATATCAGTTACAGTGTCACTCGGAACTCTAAAGTATAGAGTTTCGCGTGGCACAGAGCTGCGCACGTCATCCTGAGACATCAGCACAATCTCGTAAGATTACTAGACTATGAGATCAGATCATACAGTCTCATTAGCCCAGTAATTTCATTAGCTACAGTGCCCTTCAAACCGGAACACAGCAGCGCTTGCGCACTACTGCTTGGCGGCAGAATAACTAGTAAAGCGGTGGTACCTACCTAGACGAACTTTGAAAAGATAAGTACTACCACTTAGTAAAAGAATCCGGAAAAATTGTTTTATTAAATGGTCAGTTAGCTTCTGGTGCCCGAAATTTGTTTTATTTATCTTTAACTCTTATTTTGAGGTGGGCTCATCATTGACAGACATGTATTTTCTCTCTCTCTCTCTCTCTCGCTCTCTCTCTCTCGATCTATCTCTAGCTCGCTCTCTCGCTCGCTCGCTCTCTCTCTCGCTCGCTCTCTCTCTCGCTCGCTCTCTCTCTCGCTCGCTCTCTCTCTCGCTCTCTCTCTCTCTCTCTCTCTACAAGTACTTTCTAAAATAAAATAAACTAACATATAAAATATTTTATTTCAGTGATTACAAACTTGGAACAACTTATAAAACAAGAGTTAGAAGAAAAGCACAAGCTTCGTGATGATAATGAACAAGATAAAATGACCATAGCCAGCCAAAGTAGCCAGCTGCAGGCCTATCAGAAAAAGGCTGAAAAAGAAATAGACGAACGCAAAGCTGAAATTGATACACTGAAAAAAGAAGTTGAGACTTTGCGAACCAAAGCAGAAATCTGCGAACAGGATTCAAGAGCTAAAGACGGATTTATTTCGAAAATAAGCAAAGAAAAAGATGCTGTTATTAGCACAATGAGCAAGGAACTTGATGAAGAAAAAGCTGCAAGAGAAAAGTATGAGAAAGAATTAGAAACCCAAAAGACAATTCTGACTGCTTTGAAGAATAACATGGAAATTAAGGCAAATGAAGGAAATGAAGAATTGCAAAAACTGGCCGAACAAAAAAAATCAATTGAGAATGAATTACGACTTAAAACAGATGAAGTTCAAGATCTAAAAATAAAAATACAACACAGCCATGCACTAGTTGAAGATAAGAAATCTGAAATTCTACATCTGGAAACATCAATTGATTTATTAAATAAAAAATGTAAAGATTTAGAACTTTTAAATGATGAATATGTAAATGAAATTCGAAATCGTGACAGTAAAATTGAAGAGACGCTCAAAGATCTAAACTATATCAAAGAAGTATTTATAAAAGAGAAAGAAAAGTTAACGCAAGAAATGGATGAGAGAAATGCTACGGTAAACCATCTTCAAAATCAATTGCAGAATGAACTTCAATTCAAAATGGGACTGCAAAATGAATTGGCTCAATTACATATTGAAAATAGTGCGTCGACGGAGAAATCTGAAAAGCATGCATTGGAATTGTCAAAATTGAAAATTGACATCAAAGACAAAGACCGAACTATCGAAGCCATTGATTTATACGTACAGGAACAGAAGAAACTTTCTGAACAAGCTAATGAAAAAATACAAAAGATGGCTGATGATATTATTGCTAAGGAAAACAACATAAAAATCCTTCATGACAAACTAGATTCTATAACTAAACATTTAGAGAAAGAAGTAAAGAAGAATGAAGATAATGCAGAAGTTGCTAGGGCTAAGTTGCTTACTGAAATAGCTGAGAGGGAAACACTACAATTGCAATTGGGTGCAATGTTCATGGGCAAATCTCAAATAGAAGAAGATCTTTCATTGAAAGGTGAAGAAATATTGCTGCTACAGGAAGAATGTAAAACCTTATCACAGAAACTGGATGAAAGCGAAACACGTGAGTAATTTATGCTACTCTTAATTTTTCATTATGTATAATTTTATTAGTAGGATGGTAGATAATCACTCACATTATCTACCATCCTACTAATAAAATTGTGTCCATGTGAAAACGTGAGGCGCAGTTTATACTTATGTATAAGTTTTATGTACAATAATTTGTTGCAGTTATCACTTTATTGCTATAATTATTACGTGCTTATTACATTTTCCGTCTAAAAATAACAAGAGGCGTGCGGGCGCCTGTGCGTCTCGACCCTTATGGCCTACCTACGCGCGAGCGGCCCTCCAACTATCCGGCGAAGTCAATAGAATAATGGGATAAAGGTACATTCGGCGAGACGCTGTGCCGCTCGCGACCACCGCCGCTACCGGACAAGTTCTTGAATAAAAACGCAATGATGGATTGTAACGTTTTCTTTGGTACCGTTACAGGGTCAAGACGTAAATTTAAAATGTTTTCAATTTTTGCGTTTCTTTTCTTATAAATTTGAATTTTGCCGCATTTAATTGAATGGTCGTTATTACTTATTCCACCCAGTATCGTATAATTTCTTTGGGCTTAAATAATGAATATTGCAATCTGTGGAAGATGGTTTAGGAACTGTCAAGGTGATGCATAATAAATACGAATATATTGAGAAACTTAGCTTGATTTAGCTTTAAAACTGCACATAATAATATATTAACTAGGTGACATGATAAAACAAATGTAAACCTTTGTCGCGGTTCCTTTATGGTTTAGGAACCAAGAAGTTCATATCATTCACCTTCCCTTCTTAATCGTAACAAAGTCTTGAAGGTTTAACGGTGGCCTACGTTCCCGAGCAGAACGGCGGACCTGAATAGCGTTGAACATCCTCAACAATCAAATCGGGAGACGGATCTTCATTAGCAGACTGATCCTTCTCAGTGTCTGGAGTTAGGTACTCATCATCAGATGGAGTCTCTTCAGGCACCGGAAGTGGTGCTAGATATCTACTAGAGACGGTTGTCTCGCGTTCCTTAGGTAATCTCACATAAGTATAATGAGGGTTGCTCTGTAAAAGCTCGACTTCTTCTACGGCTGGATCATACTTTGAGTTCCTCATATTTTTCTTCATATATAGGTCCCGGAGATAATAACCAAGTTGGCATAGATTGGTTATTGCCCGAGCGACGACGATGGTTGAAAATCCTTTCATGTAGGGTAGTATTTATTCCTGTGGACAGCAGGGATCTTATGGAGTGAAGTGCCACAGGGATTACCCTTTCCCATTCGGTAATGTCTCGTTTGGTAGAGCTAGATAGTCCTCCATAATGTTCCGTTAAGGCACTCTAAGAAGTCATTCCCTTGCGGGTTATATAGGGAGTCGGGCGACTACAGGCTACGCCAACAGACGGTACGAAATTTATTTAACTCTTCAGATAGAACCGACGGTCCCCTGTCGTAATGTATGTAACCTGGAGTTCCAAATAAAGAGAAAAGTTCTCTTAAATATTTCTCCACATTTTCTGATGAGATATCCTTACAAGCAAAGGCGAAAGAAAACCGACTATACTCATCGATTATAGTAAAAATATACCTGTTGTAAGTATTGGATGGAAGAGGTCCTTTGAAATCTATGTTTAGACGTTCGAAAGGTGCTGTTGCTTTTATGAGTCGTCCTTCATTCTTTATGAATCTAGGTTTTATTTCTGCGCCAACTGTGCATGCAGCAGTCATTCTTTTGACTTCTTCAACAGAGTTCGGTGAATTCTTTGCTCGAATCCAGTGTATCATTCCGAGGCCCTAATGACATAGAGAATTATGCAGTTCTGATAGCTTATTAGAAGTAGTATCCAACAGAGCATACACTCGAGACAGTAGTAGTAGTAGTTTTACAGGGTAAGCAATGCATTAGTGACGCCTCCGGTGTTACAGATGTCCATAGGCTACGGTGACCACTTCCCATCAGGTGGGCCGTATGCTTATTTGCTCCCTTTAAAAAAAAAAAAAGAAAGAATGCATCAGCAGCTGTAGCCGACCTACATTACATTCACATTACATTTATGAATTTATTTAATATATTTATTACACCACACATAACATATATATTATTACATATTTAAGTATATTACTAAACATAATAACACATAACACTCACAATTCATACATTCATCACACTAAACATTAATTTATATTTAATCGGCGAGCATAGTCGGACGATACGCGTAGTATCGCTGGGCCAATATATCTACGTATAGATATACACACAGCGCGCGCGCACGGCCCGGCCGCCAGCTGGAATGTTACCGCCCGCCAGTCGAGATCCCACCTCTGCTGCGAAGCGCACGCATCTCGGCGCCCCGCTACTGCTCGCGAAATATTTGTTTTTATTATTCGTTTTATGTTCTGTGTTTTTGCCAGTCCTAGCTTATCTCTTGTGCCTGTGAACTATTCGTCTGTGTTTCTATTGTGACTCTTAACTTCATATTCTTGAATACTCCTTCTATTCTTCTTGTGTGGGTTTGTGCAATAAACTGTTCCTTTTCTTTCTACCGTGTAATCGGAGTTATTATTTTGAACAATCTAACCGTAAGTAGGACTACTTACGGTGCACCAACGCACCCACCATACAGCTAGCTTTTGTTTTCCGGGGTGATAAATTGTCATATTTGTAACAAGACAGTTCCAGGCGCCATCTTTCGATTTAATTTTGCTTGAATGTCCCTGATCAAACATGAATGACACCTATTGTTGATCTATAACAAGCAAAAATTGTCTTCCAATCAAGAAGTGGCGCTATTTTCGCAAGGCTTATACAATGGCACTAGCCTCTTTTTCGACAGAGGGATTTCGACGTTCGGAATAATTAAGTGAGCGTGGAAAGAACGCGACAATTCCAATAAATCATAAGTTTATTTTGGCATTTTATCTCCCCGCCCTAAGATTAAAAGTATGATGTCCTATGCGGCTGAAGTTTTTTTAAATTAAGGAATGACGTGACGAGCTAACCGTTCGCCTGATGTTGAGTGACACGGGTGCCCTGAGTTTCGCGTGGCACAGCGCTGCGCACGTCATCCTGAGACATCAGCACAATCTAGTAAGATTACTAGACTATGAGATCAGATCATACAGTCTCATTAGCCCAGTAATTTCACTAGCTACAGTGCCCTTCAAACCGGAACACAGCAGCGCTTGCGCACTACTGCTTGGCGGCAGAATAACTGGTAAAGCGGTGGTACCTACCTAGACGAACTTGGAAAAGTAAAGAACCTAGTAAAATAGTCCGGAAAAATTGTTTTATTAAATGGTCAGTTAGCTTCTGGTGCCCGAAATTTGTTTTATTCATTTTTAACTCTTATTTTGAGGTGAGCTCAACATTGACAGTCATGTATTTTCTCTCTCGTTCGCTCTCTCTCTCTCTCTCTCTCTCTCTCTCTCTCTCATACACACAACTTTACTATATTTTAATTATTTCTTTTACAATTGGCGCATGGGTCACTGTCACAATTTATTAATGTTACAAAAGATACATCATCTACAAGTAATTTCTAAAATAAAATAACATAAAATATTTTATTTCAGGGATTACAAACTTGGAACAACTTATAAAACAAGAGTCAGAAGAAAAGCACAAGCTTCGTGATGATAATGAACAAGATAAAATGACCATAGCCAGCCAAAGTAGCCAGCTGCAGGCCTATCAGAAAAAGGCTGAAAAAGAAATAGACGAACGCAAAGCTGAAATTGATACACTGAAAAAAGAAGTTGAGACTTTGCGAACCAAAGCAGAAATTTGCGAACAGGATTCAAGAGCTAAAGACGGATTTATTTCGAAAATAAGCAAAGAAAAAGATGCTGTTATTACCACAATGAGCAAGGAACTTGATGAAGAAAAAGCTGCAAGAGAAAAGTATGAGAAAGAATTAGAAACCCAAAAGTCAATTCTGTCTGCTTTGAAGGATAACATGGAAATTAAGGCATTGAAGAAAGAAAATGAAGAATTGAAAAAACTGGAGGAACAAAAAAAATCAATTGAGAATGAATTACGACTTAAAACAGATGAAGTTCAAGATCTAAAAATTAAAATACATCACAGCCATACATTGGTTGAAGATAAGAAATCTGAAATTCTACATCTGGAAACATCAATTGATTTATTAAATAAAAAATGTAAAGATTTAGAACTTTTAAATGATGAATATGTAAATGAAATTAGAAATCGTGACAGTAAAATTGAAGAGACGCTCAAAGATCTAAACTATATCAAAGAAGTATTTATAAAAGAGAAAGAAAAGTTAACGCAAGAAATGGATGAGAGAAATGCTACGGTAAACCATCTTCAAAATCAATTGCAGAATGAACTTCAATTCAAAATGGGACTGCAAAATGAATTGGCTCAATTACATATTGAAAATAGTGCGTTGACGGAGAAATCTGAAAAGCATGCATTGGAATTGTCAAAATTGAAAATTGACATCAAAGACAAAGACCGAACTATCGAAGCCATTGATTTATACGTACAGGAACAGAAGAAACTTTCTGAACAAGCTAATGAAAAAATACAAAAGATGGCTGATGATATTATTGCTAAGGAAAACAACATAAAAATCCTTCATGACAAACTAGATTCTATAACTAAACATTTAGAGAAAGAAGTAAAGAAGAATGAAGATAATGCAGAAGTTGCTAGGGCTAAGTTGCTTACTGAAATAGCTGAGAGGGAAACACTACAATTGCAATTGGGTGCAATGTTCATGGACAAATCTCAAATAGAAGAAGATCTTTCATTGAAATGTGAAGAAATATTGCTGCTACAGGAAGAATGTAAAACCTTATCACAGAAACTGGATGAAAGCGAAAAACGTGAGTAAATTAAACTACTCTTAATTTTTCATTATGTGAGTCATTATCTACCGTCCTACTAATATTATGAATGAAACTGTTCAATGGTTTTTGATTGTGTAGATAGTGGTTCCTGTAGTAACATAAGATCCTTCATTTTGGAAAATTGTGTCTACGTGAAACCTTGAGGCGCAGTTAGTACTTATGTGTAAGTTTTATGTACAATAATTTGTTGCAGTTATACAAGTTCTTGGAACAAAAACGCAATTATGAATTGTAACGTGTTCTTTGGTCCCGTTACAGGGTCAAGACATAAAATTAAAATGTTTTCAATTTTTGCGTTTCTTTTCTTATAAATTTGAATTTTGCCGCGTTTTATTGGATGGTCGTTATTACTTATTTCACCCAGTATGGTATAATTTCTTTGGGCTTAAATAATGAATATTGCAATCTGAGGAAGACGGTTTAGGAACTGTCAAGGTCATGCCTAATAAATACGAATATATTGAGAAACTTAGCTTTATTCAGCTTTAAAACTGCACATAAATGTAAACCTTTGTGACGGTTCCTTTATGGTTTAGGAACCAAGAAGTTTATATCATTCACCCTCCCTTCATAATTGTAACATAGTCTTGAAGGTTTAACGGTGGCCTACGTTCCCGAGCAGAACGGCGGACCTGAATAGGTTGAACATCCTCAACAATCAAATCGGATCGGATCTTCATTGGCAGACTGATCCCTCTCAGTGTCTGGAGTTAGGTACTCATCATCAGATGGAATCTCTTCAGGCACTCTTATGCAGTTCTGATAGCTTATTAGAAGTAGTATCCAACAGAACACACACTAGACCAGGGGTCCCCAAACTATTTTGGACAAGGACAAGACCCCTTTTCCAAAATGAACCTCAGACCCCCATGGCCAAACTACCTACTTCAACTCTCTTATTCATAATGGTCCGCTAACTTAAAACAGATGCTACAGAGTTATTTTTCATGTTAAGTCGCGTAAGCGTCAAATAGAGAGTAAGTCAAAACGCGCCTGAAAGACGTACGCTCGAACTCATTACCTTGCACAAACTTTTTCACACTGACTTGCCAAGTTTTTCATCTTGTACGAACTTGAGACTTTACATGAACATCTTTACATTACTACAACAATGCTATTTCCCACAAAAATATTAATTATTCTTAGTAAACGTAACACGACATAAACAATACAGTACCTACCTACCTTTAAATAATCTCTAAATAAAAACTTGTGTTTATTTAACAGGGGTCGATTTTTAGACCTCGCCGACCCCCAAAATCAGTTTTCTATATCATCATAAGTTTATTTTGGCATTTTATCTCCCCGCCCTAAGATTAAAAGTCTGATTTCCTATGCGGCTGAATTATTTTTTATATTAAGGAATGACGTGACGTTCTAACCATTCGCCTGATGTTAAGCGACACGGGTGCCCATATCAGTTGCGGTGTCACTCGGAACTCTAAAGTATAGAGTTTTGCGTGTCACAGCACTGCGCACGTCATCCTGAGCCATCACCACAATCTAGTAAGATTACTAGACTATGAGATCAGGTCATACAGTCTCATTTGCCTAGTAATTTCACTTGCTACACTGCCCTTCAAACCGGAACACAGCATTGCTGGCGCACTACTGCTTGGCGGCAGAATAACTGGCAAAGCGGTGGTACCTACTTAGACGAACTTTGCAGAAAAGTCCTACCACTTAGTAAAAGATTCCAAGATAATTATTTTATTAAATGGTAAGTTAGCTTCTGGCGCCCGAAATTTCTTTTATATATCTTTAATTCTTATTTTGAGGTGGGCTTATCATTGACAGACATATACTTTCTCTCTCTTTCACAACATTACTTTACAATATTTTAATTATTTATATTACAGTTGGCGCATGGGTCACTGTCACAATTTATACATTTTACACAAGATAGATCATCTACAAGTAATTTCTAAAATTAAATAAGCTAACATATAAAATATTTTATTTCAGTGATTACAAACTTGGAACAACTTATAAAACACGAGTTAGAAGAAAAGCACAAGCTCCGTGAAGATAATGAACAGGATAAAATGACCATAGCCAGCCAAACTAGCCAGCTGCAGGCCTATCAGAAAAAGGCTGAAAAAGAAATAGACGAACGCAAAGCTGAAATTGATACACTGAAAAAAGAAGTTGAGACTTTGCGAACCAAAGTAGAAATCTGCGAACAGGATTCAAGAGCTAAAGACGGATTTATTTCGAAAATAAGCAAAGAAAAAGATGCTGTTATTAGCACAATGAGCAAGGAACTTGATGAAGAAAAAGCTGCAAGAGAGAAGTACGAGAAAGAATTAGAAACCCAAAAGTCAATTCTGTCTGCTTTGAAGGATAACATGGAAATTAAGGCATTGAAGAAGGAAAATGAAGAATTGATCAGGGCTATTGGACAACAAGAGACATGTAAGTATCTAGAATCATCATTTTCATTTTCTGATTATTCTAAAGCTTTTAAGTGCCTAAATTAGAAAACTGTTATTGGTAGATTGATTTTACTAGTTGTATAATAATTTGAATCTAATACACCCATATCTGAATGTGTACTTATAGACATGATTCTCATAGATATTACATTGTTTCGTTGATGTTTTCACAGGGGCACATTCTGGGCCTCTTATTATTGAGGTGATATTAAAATTATGTGTTTATATTACAGTTAACTTGCTTTGTCAAGAAAAGACAGCAGAGAAACATAGCTACAAGTCGGAGCATCGCGACCAACCGCAGGTAGATCATTCTTCATCAGACAACATGCATTCATCCGTTGAGAGCCTAAAGACCATTACGGACTTAGAGAAAATCATACACGACAAAAACCGCACCATAACAACACTACAAACTGACATTACTTTCATAAAAACTATGATGGCTGAATCAGAGGCAAAATTGCTAGACGTTAACAGAGAATTAGAAATCAGCAAAGAAAACTGTCAGCAGCTTTCCAATCAATTAAAGAAGATAGCGTATCAGAAAAACGAAGAGATCGCCGAGTTGAAAAAGCATTTGAGCAAGATGAGCGCAACGGAAAATCGGGCCAGTCAAATTATAAAAGTATCCGCAAAATATCAAGCTATAATTTTGAAGAGGATCGCCGAGATTAAATCCAATACGGTTTTGAAGGAGTTGACTAACTTCGGCAACTCTAACGGCTGTGATAACGAACTAAAACGGAGCCTTAACGCTGGGACTATAACAATGGAGGACCTAGAAAACTTTTTAGAGACCACAGACAGGCATTTGAAGCGATGTTCAGAGAAACAGATCGCTTTACAAAAAGAGAGAGATAGACTCGCAGAAGTGAACAGAATTCACGAGTCTGAAATTATAAACCTTAAGAAGTTTTTAACTGAGCTATCAGTCAGCTTCCAAACATTTAGTTCAGTGAAAGATGTGTACGGACATAAACTTAGTAGAGTTATATCTATCCAGAGGACAGTTAGAAGAGAGATTTTGAACTTAGATGGGCGCATCGCTGATTCGGTTATGTGTAGATTGGAACGGGGCTACGGAGCGGTGATGCAAGACTTGGCCGAATGCACGATGAATCTAGAACGATGGGTCGAACGCTGTATTAGTAGAACTGTGTCTGTAGAAAAGATAAAACAAGCGTTTACTAGCGACAGTGAGCGTTCATCACTTGCTCCTCCTAGTTTCCAGAACACTGGTTTAGAAGTACATCTGGAAGAACTGGAGAAATCATTCCAGAAGCTTCTTGAAGAAGTGGCGCGTGCTGTAAAGGGCGATGGGGCGAAGGAATCTCAAGCTACAACCGTTATGGAAGTCCGCGCGGAATACGAAGACAAACTCAACCGAATGAAGGCGAAAATGGTCAGTATATTACCCATACTGTTAATAATATTGCTCTATCAAGTAGTGTGGTGGTTTTATCTTAAAATGGACTACTGATGAGGCTTATTTCAATGTTACGACTTGAAGTCATATTTATTTGTTGAATAAAGTATGTTTTAATGGATGCTTTTTTGTTTTATTTCTTAATTTTTTCAGTTGAGCTTTGAGTGTTCATTATATCATAGTTGTAGTATGCTTTTTGAGGCTATAATAAGGTAAAGTATTTTGATTTTTGCATGAGCATGTGTGAGTCTGCATGGACTGTGAATAAGCGAAACTTGTGACTTAAAATAGATCCGTGGAAGTGACCAAACTAGCGCCTTATTTTATATTTTTTTAACCACAGTAGATACAAACTGATTCACTACCACAAGCTTTGCTTCATTTACGCATTCTCAAATGAAAACATCCAAACTTAATTTGAATTTACAGAAGGACTTGTTTAACGAGCAAATGGCCGTGCTTAAAGGAAAGCAAAGGGATGAAATATCTCTATTGGAACGGGAACTACAAAAGACAAGAGATCGGATGGAAGAGTCCAGACGGGCCTACGAGAAACATATTCGGGAGTTGACAAAGGAACTGTGGAGTGTTGGGGAGAAATATCTTGTCAAGAACGATGAGGCGGAATGGTTGAAGAGGAAACAGCAATCAGGATCGCTTATGTCGCTGCAACATGTGCATTCTGTAAGTATTTAGACTTTCCAAGATGTTTTTGCGCCAATCATAGCTCGTAAATTTGAGTTTGACATTTGTATATCGGACCAATAACAACAGTGCATTTTGTTACACGCCCGACTCTAACCGAGAACTCGTGGTTTTGACAGAATACGCTTAAAATAAATACTGTATTAGTTTCTTATTTTACAGTATTTTTATTATATCTTTATTATACTCGTAATAATAATAACGTTTAACGATCACATACATAGATCCTGGACCCTAAATAGGGTTCCCTGTGTCTAGGGACCCAGGAACTACGAGGACCATGGACCCACAACACCGAGACACAAAGTAATTGCACTTTTTTCATGTGCACAAATACGAGTACTTGTCCCAGGGACAAGACACAGGGAATTCTAGTTAGGGTCCAGGATCTATTATTATCCGGTGATAATGCTTTTTTGACCTTCCTCATAAAGTGCTGCATAATTTCCAGTCTGGTCTCGTCCCACAAGATCTGCCTTCGCGACCCTCCGACGCCCATTCTCTACGTTCCTTACCAGTTACTGACAATACTAAGAGCAAACGGGGTAAGTAATTACTAACTAAAATCTAGATTATTTAAATCTAATTAAAATGTTATAGCCTTTTTTTTTATTAAAAAGCACGAGGAAGTACATCAAACTGTATTTGATCAGATCCTAGCTATCGATAAAAATAAATATGTGTAGACATTGCACACAGCGCCATCAAGTCCCAAACTAAGCAAAGCTTGTACTATGGAAACCAGATAACTGACACAATACTTATAAAACTTCTTGTTTGTAAATACATACATAGAATACAATATAATAACCAGACACAGAATAAACACCTGTGTTCATCACACAAATGTTTATTCTGGGTGGGAATTGAACCCATAACCTACAGTTCAGAAGCAGAGCTACTACCAACTGAGCTATCAGATCAGTCGAACAATTCAAATAGATTCGGCCTGATGCGCGGACATCTCAGACAGACAAGAATTATAAAGTTAGTTTTGCCTTCAGTATCGATTATAGAGCCATACAAAAAACTTCAAAATATCTGTACGAAGTTCAATACGATTTTGCAACTCCGCACATTCAACTCACTATTCCTCAACACAGTGCGCTTTTACACGCCGCGACAGATACACGCGCGAGTGGGGGAATCGGCTAAACTAACTGCTGTAATTCTTTGTATCTATTAAACTTTAATTTAACTTAGAAACTTTTACTACAACTTTTACTACTTTACCATCAAAGTGTTGTGTACCTCAACTGGGACGCAACATTTTTTGATTCCCCACTCGCGCCGAGACCCGCTTGTGGGAGGCCAGGTACCGATTCGCTTTCGCAACTTGAGGTCACAAACACACTAAATGCAAAAAATCTCGAAGGACCAAAAAATGTTGCGTCCCAGTTGAGGTACACAACACTTTAGTGGTAAATTAGTAAAAGTTGATGTAAAACGTTTTGAGTTAAGTTTTAATAGATACAAAGAATCACAGCAGTTAGTTTAGCCGATTCCCCCACTCGCGCGTGTATCTGTCGCGGCGTGTAAAAGCGCACTGTTTTGAGGAATAGTGAGTTGAATGTGCGGAGTTGCAAAATCGTATTGAACTTCGTACAGTATCAGTTATCAGGTTCCCATAGTAGAAGCCTTGCTTAGTTTGGGACTGGATGGCGCTGTGTGAAATGTCCACAAATATATTTGTTTATTTAATTCAAATTAAATTAGGCATGATTTGAGTTCATACGCGAGGTAGGACACATATTCGGGATCAAAAGTACCTTGAGATACTTTTCATCGGTTTTTTATTCGTGATCAAAAGTACCTCGAGGTACTTTTAACTTTCATCCCCTGTCCCATGGAAACCGTCTACATTAAAAGTACCTCGAGATACTTTTAATCGGTTTTTTATTTGGGATTAAAAGTACCTCGAGGTACCTTTAATTTTCATCCCCTGTCCCATGGAAACCGTCTACATTAAAAGTACCTCGAGATACTTTTCATCGGTTTTTTATTTGGGATTAAAAGTACGTAGAGGTACTTTTAATTTTCATCCCCTGTCCCATGGGAATCGTCTACATTAAAAGTACCTCGAGGTGCTTTTATTCCCAAAATTCGACGGTTCCCATGGGACGGTAGACGGTTCCCATGGGACAGGAGATGAAAGTCAACAAGTGTTGTAACGTTACAGAGGCTCGCGGTCTTCACATGTCCGATGAAGAAGGCGAGGTGTTCGACAACCGTTGGCTGAAGGAACTGTCGGCGACGCCGCGCCGGGACGCGCCGCCCGGACAACGCCTGTCCGAGTTGAAGTGGAGGAACTCTCTCTGTCCACCTCACTTGAAGAGCTCTTACCCGGCTGAGACTCAGTTCGCACCCGTTTTAGACGAAGAGGAGATTAAGGTATAATGCGAATTTTTAGGCTGGATCTCGTGACTGATAGCCGTTTACAAAAAACAAATAATAGTAATAAAAATGAGTGTGCTTTAGAGCAGACGATTGAAGTAAAACTTCTTTTGATCCACCTATCGGCCGGTATAACTTTGTTTTTGCTTTGTTTAATGTCGCCATCATGACAATTAAATTGTCATTTTACAGGAATACCAACATGATAATACAGATTTTAATTAATAACTTTGTTATGTTACAATGCAGATCTACATGAACCATCAACTTTCAATTTCCATTCGCCACGTAACGCATTCACCAGTATACTCCCCAAGTCAAGCGTGCTTATTTTTAAGTAAAGCTTTTGCTTTACTTCAATAATAATGAACGCCCAGCAATACCATAGATCCTGGACTTTAACTAGGATTCTCTACTGTGTCTAGGGACCCAGGAACTACAATGACCATGTTCCCACAACATCCAGACACAACAAATATTTGCGCTTTTTTTCCTGTGCATAAATACTTGTTCTATCACGGGAATTGAAATTTAATTTTCAGTGAATTCTTTGACCAGACTCATTCTGTTACAACATAAGAAAAAACCGATATAATTTATTGATGAATCTAGTAATAATAATCGTAGTAATATAATCTGAACAAATCACTAACTTAAAACTCATGTTTAATATGTTACTCTTACCTTATATTTATATGGCTTTGACGATAATAGTTTTCTTTTTGTTAATTGTCACAATGTGTTGATTGTGACGCAGTGGAAGCGTGCTGGGCCTACAACCTATAGTAATTAAATAAAACCAGTAAATATGCTTTCGGTAGATAATTATTATAGTAATTGGTAAAAGAACACAGAGATTTTGACACACTATAAAATCGGGGACGGATAAGAACAAGTGGCGCCACGAATCGGTGGCCCGAGGAACTATTTAACCTTTTTTCTGGCTTGTGTCTATTCAACAGCTATGTACCTACCTTTTTTGTGTAAACACCTACTTATTCATTCTAAGAGTGATAACCTGTATTTGGCTTAGGAGTATTTATTATCCTGTTTTCATATTATTTTGTAAGAAAGTTGTTGGTTGTCCAAATAAAATAAATAACTTGACTAGTTGAAAAGGTAATGGGCAGGCCATATTGCTCGCAGAACCAATAACCGATGGGGAAGAAAGGTTCTCAAGAGGCCACGAACCGGTAGACGCAACATAGGCAGGCCTCCATTACTAGATGGATGGAGGAAGAGGATGGATGGAGGCAAACAGCTGCGCAAAGTAGTGCTCTATGGGCTTATGTTCAGCCGTGGACGTGTTCAGGGTGATGATGATGATGATGATGATGATGATGGTTGTCTCGCAGGCTGGAGCGGCCGCGGCCGGTCGGACGCAGCGCAAGGAAGTCGGTATCACGGCGTACAAGAAGCCCGGCCCGCCCACTCCCAGCAAGCAAGCCGGTCGGCTCTCCGCCACGGTAACTAATGGTCTAGGGTCCGTATTACAGAACAATGCTCAGTCATCGATCGGAGCTCAAGCAGAGATTTCATTAATAAAGTGATCAATTAGTGAATGAAATCTCTGCTTGAGCACCTATCGATGACTGAGCATGTTCTGTAATACGGATCTAAGAACCGGTGGAGATCGACCTTCACCCACCTGACCTTCACCCAGATGAGATATATTTTTTTTTATCAAATATTATTGACTAGATATTATTGTTCCAGTTTCTGCCCGCGTGGCCTATAGGAAAATTATTCAACTACTCATTTCACCCTCTTAGGGGTGGAATTTCGAAAAACCCTTTCGTAGTGGATACCTACACTTTACAAAGAACACACCCTCCAAATTTCAAGTTTCTAAGACCAGCGGTTTACGCTGTGCGTTGATATATAAGTCAGTCAGTCAGGGCTTTGAATTTTATATGTATATCTATACATATAACAAACACGATAATGATAACTTACCTATCGAAAATTCATGGCTATTTTAATTTCATCAATTTTCCTCCATCTCTTTCACTCTTATGATAAACCGTTGAATGTATCCGATTGCGCATGCTCGTTTACATATGAGTGACAGAGACAACGTTTTTTTACACTCGACAGTAATTTCGAACATTCTGTCCATAACTCTAATTTCGATTATAATTTATGTATAAGATAGATAGACACTTTTCGATAGGCAAGTTACTCAATATCTTAATATATATAAATGAACCTTTATTTCCCTTGGTCATCGCATCACGCATGAACGGATGGAACTTTTTCGCTAATTCTTTTTTTGTTGTGTTTATTATGTCAGGAGAAGGTAAAAAAAAGGGAAAAATTCAGGCGGGAGAAACCGACGGGCGCAGCTAGTATTTGATAATAAATATCTGTCATCTGGTTATCAGATGGGTGAAGGTCGATCTACCACATCTCCTCTACTATAAAAATAATAAAATAAATAATAACGCCCAACGATCACATACATAGATCCTGGACCCTTACTAGGATTCCCTGTGTCTAGGGACCCAGGAACTACGAGGACCATGGTCCCACAACACCCAGACTCAGAACAAGTATTTGCACTTTTTTTCTGTGCACATATACTTGTCCTGCCGCGGGAATCGAACCCGCCACCTCCGAGTTATGAGCCGACCTGCTCAACCACCACACCACAGAGGCTGATAAATCTTTATCATACATAAATAACCAAATAACTACAATAGGCTATTTGACTACTATTACTATTAAAAATGTACATGTTAAAATTATTTTCTTAAAGTAGGTTAAAAAATGTATTTATTGCAAAAAAAATTGTCAAACTGGTGACTAAATCACCGTGTAATACGCTTTTAAGGTTTATGGAGTTTCTTCGCCTGTCCTATACTCGTAAAACACAGAACGTATGGAGTAAGGTTGCATAGTAATGTGTAGTAAGCTAATAATTGAAGGGTTGAGAATAAAAAGGGTTTAACTGTCAAATTGACAGTTTCGAGAAAATTGACTTTAAACGTCAACGGCGTCATTTTAATGTAGAGTGCTTATAAGGTAATAGAAAAGGTTTATGTAAGTTTCAGTTGCTTGAAAATGTTTTAATTCTATTTAAAATTACTAAATATAGTACTCATTCATACAATTACTGTAAAAATATAATATAATAAAATAAATATAATAATGTTTTTACGCTAAGCGAACTGTATTCCTGTGACAGATAAACCGTTTTTAGACTCAAAATCTCGAGATTTAAGCCTCATTTCGGTATTTTGAGAATGTATTACTGTAGATAATTTCACGTTGAATCCAACGATACCCATAAGTCATTTTGTGAAAAAATCAGTTACCCTTTTGTTCTCACTCCTTCAATTTATTTATGCAATAAAAACATATCAGTTAAGTACCCTATTTTAAATTGGATATCATGTCATAATTTATTTCTGACTTTTTTAAAATTTTTACAGGACTCTGAGCTGCGCGAATCCTTGCGAGGGGACATAGACACCCATCCTCACGCAGAGCGCAAGATATCCACGCCCGCGCGCTTCCGCTCTTTCCTACGATCGACGCTCAACAGGAATGATACCAATGAAGTGAGTTACATATCGTTCAGCCCGCGGTTTCTTCATACAATCTTTAACGCGCCATTTGAACCCACCTTAGGGGTTGAATTTGTCGTGTGGTCTCGGCGCGAGCCAGCTAAGGCAGGGCAGCACCATTGTCCTTTTTTTTAATTTATTTTGTTTTGATTTGGTTCCACACTTTTGTGTATTTAGCCAGTGTCAAGCAATTGATAATTTCTCTAATTAATATTGTATATATATGTGTCAAGTGAAGTCACAGTCCAAGTTAAGTCATAGTCCAGTCTAATCAAGTTCTACTCCTAGTAAAGTGGTGGCAACTTTAACAGAAACTTCTATGTAGTTTTGGAAACAACACGAAAAGAAACGTTTCACCATCATTATACCACTTTCCCACACTCACGCCTGTAATCCTTCACTTAACGAATAAAATGCCACCAATTTTATGCAATAACACTGAAAATAACACAGTTTTGGAAAATAATACAATGCGGCGAGCGATCGTTTTCCCCGCCAAAAAACTCCAGTATTGTCTTTGGTGCATGATTGTACTCTGCCATCACCAATACGGCTGGCAGTGCAGTGATTATGGCATCCCTCCACTTAAAAATATAGGCTAGGCTTTTGTTGATCTCGGCAGAGAAAACGACAGGTACACAATTAACACTGATTTATTTATTTGCAGGGTACCCCTCGCACCAGAAGGTTAAGTAATATCTTCAGGAAGAAACAATAGTGACTTTGAACATCTGATAATTTATATTTTTGATAAAATTGTTGGTATTAATAAATATTGTGGTAATTTTTTTTATCTGCCTTTGTTGTCTTGGTCTTTTATTTAAGTAGTGGTGAGTATTATAAAATAAATTAAAAATAAAAGTAATAGTAATTTAACACATTTTTATTTCGTAGAAGTACACCACAAAAATCACTATAGCACCGAATATTACATACAAAATGTACAAAATTGTGCATGTTACAATCACATCTATAGAATTTTCATAATAAATTAACTACCACAGAATAGAGGTCTAAAACTTTTTAAATCATGTATCAAAAAAGGTTACTTAAATAAATCGTGCGACGGTGGTGAAAAACGACCTACAAAAACTACTTAAAAATTGAAACAAAACAATAAATAGACATGCCACTATTAACTTTGTTACTAACAAGTCTCACTAATTTCATGTGACAAGTTATGCTGAAGAATTAGAGAGAATAAACCTCGGATACTTATATTGATAAATTAGCTAAACATTAGGGACTTAGTTTATAATCAACATTATGCGTTAGGCATCAATCAATGTATACGAACAGAGCCCGTATTTTTTTTCGTTCTTATTCCAAGGTCGATTTGAAAGACGAGGACTGAAACGAAGTAGAATGACCGTGAATAAAACATCTAATTCACACCACACACCTATTTGATTTGAAAATTTTACTGCATTCGTTTTTAGTGCATGAAACGCGGCTTTTGTTAGCCTCCATCATAAAATAACAGCGCTTGTAAACTGCATCACATTTACACAATCATATCATTCAATATTTATTTATAAACCTTAATCATTATTTACTAATTATTTAAATAGGATTTGCACGTCTGTTTGCAGACTGAACACAGTGCGCAAAACCTAATTTAAACATCTCTACATTTTGTAGTCTTGCAAATAAATGATTCGATTTGATTAGAAATCATTATTTGGCCGTGAAGACCGGACCGAAGGCCGGCTACATGCTGTTATCTATATTAGTGTAGAACACTATATATCCGATACGATTCCTATGGAAACAAAAATTAGTTTTCTATGTTCACGATAAGAAAACGAAGTGCACCAGCAAGCTTAGGCGATTGCTCCCAGTCTAATCTAGCAATAGTCTGCACAACCTTAGCAATGTCCCGGCCAACCTTATAGTACATTACTGTAGATAACTATATGTATACTGTAGAAACTATACTTATAGTGCATATTGCGATAAATATGTATCGGTTTGTGCGCTTATGATGGGCCCTATAATGCAATGAGGCCTTTTATATTCAACATTATAAATATTCAGTCATATCATTAGCTCAGTGATACAACAGTAAAAAAAAAAAACAGCCAAAAATTTGTATTAAAAAATCTTAAACAAGATTTATATCAGAATTGTCAAAATAATAATCGGATCTCTTATCGGAAGTTAATGCGTTTGCAACTCGTTTGCCATTGCATTGTATCTTTTTCTTCAATGCGAGCCTGTTGCCATGCAACATAAATTATCTTGTATTAGTACGTCATAAACATAACAAGCAAAAATCACATTGAATCAAATATCACTATTCCACCCTCTCTCAAATTAAAGACAGAAATCGTTAGATGAAATATTTGCACAGATTAGAGAACAAACAATTGACAAATAGCTATCTATTTGATGACTACATCCAAGAAGTTTATATCTTTCTAGAATCTTTCTTACACCGGTGCCAACGTTAAGCGGAATATATAATTAATAAAAAAATCTGTCAGTTTTTTTTGTAAAATCCTGTACCTATCTTAGGTAAGTGACATTTTGGAACCCTTTGTAAAATATGTAGAAAAATATAATTATTAGGGTGATTTCGGAAAACGAATAAAACAAATTCACAAACATTATGGTAAAATTAGTTCTCAATTGCTATTTTCCAAATCTGCTGTCTCTATGTCATCAGCAAAGTAAGCTGCTGAGTTAGATATACTATTAATTGAAAATAATCATCTACTACTTAAATCAACAAAAGTACATTGTTAAATCACTACACATAAAATGAAAACTTTACAATGATCAGATCAGATAATCTATAAAATTATGTAAAAAATAAATAATCTAATTACAAACATTATTTACAACATACTTGTGAGTTTTGTAGATATATAACTTAGAACATACCTACACTGGAACTTTCCCGCTATGAAGTGGCAGCACGTTGCGCATGTCAAATACAAAGGCATATTTTTACAGTAAAATAAAAGTGTTCTGCGCAAGTGCGCAGACCGCTTTAATTTTACTGTAAAAATAAGTAAAGTTTTTCATTGACACCGTTCCTTCACACTTATATAGTAATTTTAAATCAATGCAAAATTAATATTATATAATAATAATTCATTACTGATACACAGTCAGTTTTCACAGCTTGAACACAACAGTTATTAATTAAATTAGTAGTACCTACTTACTTGAATTACAGAATTATATGTAAATGTCTCAGTGATATAAAGAAAAATTTCTAGAAAGTTCTTTACTTTATATAGGCTAATGTTGGCTTCGTAAAGCGTCACAATATATTATGAATAAAATAAAATAAATAATAACCAACGATCACATACATAGATCCTGGACCCTAACTAGGATTCCCTGTATCTAGGGACCCAGGAACTACGAGGACCGTGGTCCCACAACACCCAGACTCAGAACAAGTAAATGCTTGTTCGAAATGCGCTTTTTTCTGTGCACAAATTTGTCGCGGTAATCGAACCCGCCGCCTCCGGGCTATGAGCTGACCTGCTCAACCACCACACCACAGAGGCTGTCAAAATTATGTGACGTTTTGTCATTCTAGTGCTCCGTGTGACAGTGACGACGCTCTACGAAACCAAAACTAGCCGATTGTCTCTTTCTTAACTACATGTGCATTATTTACACTGTACAAGTGTACAGTACAGGAATAAAGTGGATGTTAGCATTTTTTTCATTTAAAAAGTCACATGAAGATCATAAGGCCTAATTTCAGCGTAAAAGTTTCGTTAAACGTTTAACTAAAACTTTTCTGTTCAAAATCTTTAAATAAAGGTGTTTTGTTTTAGTAAAAAAAACCTTAAACTTCGTCAAAGTTCAAGCTTAAGCGGATAACCACACACGATTTTTTTTTATTGAATAACTCTTGAATTCATTTTTTAAATGCTATTTTTATAATTTATTTGCATTTCACACACAACGATTATAGTCTTTTATATTAATTAGAACAGTCAAAATATTAACAAAACATGACACAATAAACGTTAAAGTATATTTGTATACTCAGTAACAATATTTGAACGTACCAACAGACCGTATGGAACCGAACGGACATACGATCTTGTATTTTTTAGAGTATTATCTGTGGATACAATTAACAGGGATGCCTTTGGAAACCCGTTCGTTTATGTACAACTTTCTATTTGACGAAATAATATATCCTGATAAAGTACCGACTAATCCCGAAGTGTTTTCTAGACAGTAAATAATTTTAGCTTTCACCTTTCCAAGTGTTTTGGCACAGTTGTTTCCTTGGCTATTAGTAGAAACCACTTCAGATTTATCGGTGTCAATGGATTAAAATACATTCAACAACTTAACTAAGTGTCGCGGTAACTTTTGATTAATTTTCTTAATTATCTTCTACTGTACACATGCCTCTTTACCTCAAACGCTACCTGGAATGGCCCGGCAGGTTCCGCGCAAATTTATGCTTAGTAGGATTAAATATTTATATACAACACAACTACGGCGAATATCAAGGCGTTCAACAAGTGTAAGATTTCCATTACTTAATTTTACCACTTGAAAAAATTGTGGGGTTAGGGTCACCGCTTATTCGCGACGGTGAACTAGTCTTACGCTCGACCACGCCATCGCGGAGGTTTGACGGGCGGCCGGCCCGGAGGTGTCGGGCGGCGAGCGGCCGGCGCGAGGGGCGGCTCGCGCTAGAGGCAGGCGTGCGGGTTGTGCGAGCACCAGCGCGGCCACAGCGGCGCCGCGCGCACGCCGCGCGCCACCAGCCGCGCGCGCTGCGAGTCCAGCCGCAGGTACACGTCCGGCGCCGCGCCCTCCGCGCGGTCCGACCACAGCCGCTCGGCCAGCGCCGCGGCGCGCGGCCACACGCGCGCGTCCAGCCCGCCCGCCGCCAGCTGCTCGCTCCACATGCACGCCGCGCCGCCCTCCACGCGCCACGCCGCGCCCGCCCCCGCCTCCTCCGCCCACGGCCGGTGCTCGTACACCTGCTGCCAGCTGCGGTACGGCCCGCAGTGCCCGTCCGAGCTGTCGCGCCACGACCCGAACCCGCAGTCCAGGTACCACGCGTCCACGTGCGAGATGACCGTGCGGAAGCCCGCGTCCAGCACGGCGCGCGACTCCGGCCAGCTGGAGGCGCCCCACGCCTGCACGGCTAGCCGCCGGTCCAGCCGCTCCAGATAAGGTGAGCGCGTCAGCCGCGACGACCACAGCAGCGTGAGCTCCGGCGCGCGCCCGCCGTTGGCTCGCTGCAGCGCCGCCAGCGCGCGCCGCGTGAACTCCAGCCACAGCTCCATCGGGTCGGTGTCGTTGAAGTGCTGCAGCCAGCACCGCTCGGACACCTCGTCCCCGCCCAGGTGGAACGCGTCGTCCACGCCGGTCAGCTCGATGAGCTCCGCGTACACGCGCTCCAGCAGCTCGTACACGTGCGGGTTGCGCGGGTTGAGCTGTCCGCACGGCGGCTCGCCGCAGTAGGCGCTCCACGGCTCCAGCTCCACGCAGTGCGCCAGCTGGCCGAGCCCGGCGGCCGGGCCCCAGCTGAAGGCGCGGCCCACGTGCGCGGGCGCGTCCACCTCCAGCAGCACGCGCACGCCGCGCGCGCGCGCCCGCGCCACCACGCGGCGCACGTCCGCGCGCGAGTACACGGCGCCCGGCCCGTACGCGCCGTGCTGCGCCAGCTGCGGCGCGCTGCGCAGCTGCAGCGGGAAAGACTGCGAGTCGCTTACGTGCCAGTGGAAGGTGTTCAGCTTGTTGGCGGCCATCGCGTCCACGGTGCGCAGCAGGTCCGCCACCGGGAAGTAGTTGCGCGCGGTGTCGAGCAGCAGGCCGCGGTACGCGTGCCGCGGCGCGTCCGCCACCGCGGCCGCCTCCAGCATCACCAGCGAGCCGGCGTACGGGTCGAGCCACGCGAGCTGCGACAGCGTCTCGAGCGCGTGCCGCGCGCCGCAGAAGGAGCGCGCCGTCACGTCGGCCACGAGGCTGGCGCCGGAGGGGCGCAGCGCGAGCTTGTAGCTCTCGTCGGTGTCGAGGCGCATGCGCGGGTCGCCGGAGCCGTTGACCGCGACGCGCACCAGCACGTCCCGCGGCGGCGCGCCCCCCGCGGGCCCCCCGCCTGCGCTCGCGCCCCGCTCCAGCTCTCGCAGGTCATCACGCAGCAGCGCGAACGCCTCGTTGAGCAGCGCGGCGACCTCGCGCGAGGGCGCCGCCAGCACCTGCATGCGGAAGGCGTCCGCGCGGACGGGCGCGGCGGCGGACGCGAGGCTGACGGGCCCGGTGGGCTGCGGCCACAGCTGGGTGGACGCGCACACCATGTTGCAGGTGGGCAGCGACTGCAGCACCGCCGCCTCCGCCGCCGGCAGCCGCTCGCACCGCTCATTGCGGCAGATCCACGACCACTGGGGCTCCACGCCTCTGCAATAACAAATTGAAGAATTTAAAGACAATTTTCTAATTATTTACAACGATTTGACCAGAGTGATTTTTGCCAATGACATTAAATGAGAATCGAGCCAATACCTTACGTTCATTATTTTTTGAATGGCGGTAAAGAAACAACTTACGAGAGCATGGCGTGCACGGGCCGCCGCGCCGGGTCGTCGCTCTGCTGCCGCCAGTACAGCACGGCGGCGGCCGAACACGCCAGCAGCGCGAGCGCCAGCAGCGCGCGCCGCATGCGCGCCACGCGGGTCAAGTGCATGGACGCGCTGCGGCCCAGCGCTTCGCCCCACGTTGCCATCGCTCTTATCGGTGATTCATCTGCGAACAAATAAAGATGTGCGTTAGGTAATTTCTCGCGTCATAGAAGATTTGTAGGGACACACGTTGTTTACGTTATTGACGACGGCGCCTACCTATATAAAGGGCGCGAGATTTAATAATTGACACAGTCACATAAACAGTTCTAGGGTTGCAAGGAAGAGAGACACGTGTATACCATGGGTTTATTAATTTTATGATTTTTTCTTGATAATCATGTGTTCAGTTCGTGTGAACAACATATTTGGTGAAAAGCAATAATATTTTTTGTTTATCCCATTTCAATAGTGAAGTTATTAATGAACATTAACTTACGTTGAAGATTCTATAATGTTTTGTAGCTACGAACTTCTCTTCTCCTATTTTGTACTAAACAAGTTTAAAATCTACAATCAACGTTAAAAATTCCGCTAAAGCGACCTGAGCTATTTTTCTTCAATCAGGTGAGTGCATTCACTCCATTGTGGTCACAATCCAAGGAGCCGTAAAATAAACAAAACAATATATAAAGTGAGCTCCCAACATCGACATTCGTTTTACTGAAGACGGAAGGTGTCTATTTCTGAGTGAGTTAAAAGGCGCCCAGACGCTCTAGCTTTTAGGTCACTTCACTCTGAGAACTACCTTACACTTGAGGTGAATGTCTACTAAAAGCGAAACTAAGTTAGTACTCTACCTATAGTATAGACTACTTACAGTCCGAAAGGTAAATTATAAATGAGCATAGCTGGAGCTGCTGACCGTTGTTGAAAAGTTGGTCTGTATTTATTCGGGGCTATGTAAACACAAAACTTTAATGTTATACTTAATTAAGTGGTTATCAAACATCTATTAAGATCAAACTGTATAATTAGAATACCCACGGATATGTACCCAAATTAGAAGTTCGTAATTATAATAAACTACACGAAATAATACCTCATTAGTATCTCATAAATTAATAATCATTAAGTTTCATTTAATTTACAGCTGACCCTGAAACTATTAGTTAGTTTAAAAAACACAATGCCGTTATGCCAGCCTGACTTAGCTTAGCTTCGCAGTGAGCTCTACACCGAAATGCTTTGTTTAGCTTTGAGCAGTTTGAGCTTACTTTCAGGTAGACCGTACAAGGTTAGGTTATATTGGATTTGCTATAAATAAACATAGTTTATACTCGTTACTACATCTATAAATTAAAAAATATTTATTTAGTCTGTGATGTTGTTCTCTTCGATGTTACTACAAAAACTGGGTTGAGTTTTGGCGGGAAAACGAAAAAGATTGCGTCACCGCATTGTATTATTTTCTAAAACTATTATTTTCAGTGTTAGTGCATGAAATTGGTGTCATTTTATTCGTTAAGTGCTGGATTACAGGCATGAGTGTGGGAAAGTGGTATTATGATTTTGAAACGTTTCTTTTCGTGTTGTTTCCAAAACTCCATAGAAGCTTCTGGTAATGTTGCCACCACTTTACTTGGAGTATGACTTGACTAGACTAGACTAGATTATGACTTGGACTGTGACTTGGCTTGACACATATATATGTTATTTAACTTGAAAAATTATCAATAACTTGACACTGGCTAAATACTCAAAAGTGTGGAGCCAAACCAAAAACAAAAAATAACTGGGTCTGAAATAAGCTTTATTTATTCGGAATTTGAGTCAAGTTATTCCTGGATCACGACGACACGAGACTCCCCTGGAGACGGCTTCTAAGTTCGTGGAATCTGTATAATATTTTTGCATGTAGAAAAAGAAATTAAAAACCACAAAATGCTACATCTACATATCTGTAAGAGTCAGCTGCTACAAGGTGAAGTCTACAGTCGTTGATTATTTATTTTCGACAATTTTTTGCGAGCTTGTATATTGTGTTTTGATTTTAATTTGTTTTTATACTTACAAACAAATTCTAGAGAGACTGTTTCGAATTGATCCCAAAACAGTTGAAACGTTGTTTCGAATCTCTCAAACAAGCTTAGACATTAAAAAAATAATAATTAAATGGTAAAACAGATTTGAGGAGGTGTATTTAAATCAATATGTTTTAGCTCGAAAGTACACAATGCCTTCTATGTACCTAATTCCTAATTTGACAGCCTCTGTGGTGTGGTGGTTGAGCAGGTCGGCTCATAACCCGGAGACGGCGAATTCGATTCCTGCGGCAGGACAAGTATTTGTGCACAGAAAAAAAAAGCGCAAATACTCGTTCTGAGTCTGGGTGTTGTGGGACCATGGTCCTCGTAGTTCCTGGGTCCTGGCTCCCTAGACACGGAATAGTAAGGGTCCAGGATCTGTGTATGTGATCGTTGGGCGTTATTATTATTATTAATTAACAGACAGCACCCATCGTTATCAACTAACTATGTACCTACTCTAGAATACAAAGTCCGCAACTGAAAACATTGAAGAAGTGGTATACATTTCGAAACGGAATAACAATTTATATTTCACGATATAAATTCGTTCCGAAAACACGAAATGGAGACATAATCTAAAAGTACGTCATCCATATTGTTGGGATGAAATATGTATTGCATTCATGCATCGCCGGAAAATACTCTGTAATGTAGACCCGAACATTTGCAATTGGTATAAGTGGTTTGGATGAATCTACAAAGTTGCATATTTGATGGCGGAGCGGAGGGAGTGTATCGTTGTATCAGTAAGGACATTACGCACATAATAATAGAATGAGCGAAAAAACGAGTGTGCTTTAGGCCACACAACTGAAGTAAAACTTTTTAGTTTAGCTCCATCTATCGGCCGGTATAACTTTGTTTTTGCTTTGATTAATGTTAATGTCACCATCTTGACAGTTGTAAATTGTCATTTTACCGGACATACCAACATAATAATACAATTTTTTCACTTTGTTATGTTGACAATGGAGATCTAAGTGAACCATCTTCAACTTCCGTTTGCCTCGCATTCCCCAGATTGCTCCCCAAGAAGAAGTTTTACTTTAAAACAGTTACTTAGTCCACGGTTACGAGTATTTTTGGGGTGAACTGTCTCCTTAGCCACATTTAACGCTTTTCCAGGGCTTCATTAAAATTGCATAATTTATTAAGTCACGATATTTCTCATTTCATTTCATTTTCAAATTGCTGACGTGAAAAATTGCATAAGTTTTATTCCAAGTGTAAAAAATATCCTACCTCAATGTTAAAAAAAAACGGGCACAAATTTACTAAACTTTTTAATTGTAGGGGAATTAGGTAGGTATATAACAAGAAAACCAATTTAAAAACATAGCAAATTAAAGAAAATGAGCTATATGACAGGTAAGATTGTACAAACTATAAACCTACTAACAGTCAGTATACATAAAAATGGACAACTTATTTACAAGGAAATACAAAGAGTCCATACTTTTACTATAAAAGCACTATACCAGTGTCCCATCGCCGGCAGTCTGCAATCCTGGCATCTGGCGCTCTATTAAAAATACTAAATTTAAACCCTAACACAATTGTTTAAGGGATTATTTTGCAGTAGCTAATTTAATGTGAAATTACGACATGAAATGAAACGAATGATTGCTATTGCTACGACGCGTGGCGTGACTCTGTGACTACACGGAAGAAAATGAGGAATTAAAATTTTAATCATGACATGATCAATAATGGGTGGGTAGTTTTGAAAAGGTACAAGTTTATTTGACGATTTTAGTGAAACGTAATATTAAAATTTCTCTTTAGCAGTGCCTTCAGTAACTTCAGGAAAAGTAATAAAAATTTAAATCCCATGAATACGTTCAGCCTTTCTTACGTATCGCATAATAGAATCTTCGAAGGTTTTGTCGGCGAGCTACCAGGCGAGCATGAAGAATGCAGAGGTTCGTGCCCGCCTGATACGTACTTCATACTTAGTGTATGCTAAGTATAAAGTATAATTACATGTATTTAGGTCGATGCCACATATTATTATGCTTTTCATTACATTCAAAATAGCTCAAGGTGCTATCAAAATGTTATTCAAAGAACCTATTCTAACATTTTTTCATGCATGGTTACTATGAGTTGCAAGTAATTTTGTTTAAAATATAATAAACCCTCCCGGAGATGATCAAGATGAAAAAGTAGGGAATGCTCTTCATTAACTAAAAAATGAGCTGATGATATTCAAACGGCTCATCAGATAATAATAATAATAGCGCTCAACGATCACATACGTAGATCCTGGACCCTAACTAGGATTCCCTGGTAGGGATCCAGGAACTACGAGGACCATGGGCCCAAAACACCCAGACCTAGAACCAATTTACCCGCTTTTTTTTCTATGCACAAATACTTGTCCTGTCGCGGGAATCAAACCCGCTGTCTCCGGCGTTATGAGCTGACCTGCAACCACCTCACCAAAACTCTAGTCAATTTTAAAAGAAAAAAGAAAAATCTAAATTGGTTTATCTGTTTTGGGAACTACGATGTCACAGACAGACACAGATACAAACGTTAAGCTTGTATGTTTGGTTGGGGGTTGATTCAATTACTGTAATGTCATACAGATAAATGTTTTGATGATATTAATAAATAGTATATTTTCCAGTTATTTTGATTTAAAAGCCAAACTTATGAACTGATTTTAATGAAAATTTAGTGGGACCAATCTGAAAGTATAACCTTTTAAATAAAATAATTTCCTAAATCGGTTTATAAATGACGGATACAAACACAAAATAAAAATGTACAATCGAACTGAGAACCTTATCCTTTTTTTGAAGTCGGTTGAAAAATAAACAGAGTGAGATAGAGCATAATTTCGAGAAAATTGACTTCAAACTTCAACGGGGTTATTTTAATGTACAGTGCTTGTAAGGTAATAGAAAAGGTTTATGTATGTTTCAGTTGCTTGAAAATGTTTTAATTCTATTTTAAAATACTAAATACAGTAGTAATTCATACAATTACTGTAAAATATAATATAATAAAATAAATATAATAATGTTTTTATGCTAAGCAAACTGTATTCCTGTGACAGATCAACCGTTTCTAGACTCAAAAACTCGAGATTTATGCCTCATTTCGGTATTTTTGAGAATGTTTTATTGTAGGTAATTGCACGCTGAATCCAACGATACCCATAAGTCATTTTGTGAAAAAAATCACTTAAACCCTTTTTGTTCTCACCCCTTCTTATTCTATTACTTTTTGTTTATCTAAATAAATAAATAGAATTAATTCTTGTTTCAAATAACTTGAAATACTTTACCAAGAAAACAGCGAAGCCTCTGACCGAAGTGGTCGGCGTAGTGGTGAATCCAGCTATAAATTTTTCCAGTGCTTACCGTCAAGTTTGAATTCAACTCGACAAACTTTTATTTTTCTAGAATAAATAAATTAAAAATGGGCAAGTTGTCGGGGCATTCTACGGATATTTCATCACGTGTCGTACGAATTCAACTGGAAAGTACCAGGAGGACATAAACTGCGTGGAGCATTCACTATGATTATTTAATACGCTGCTAGCTGCCTCGACGTGGGGCGACTGGTAAAGTTCCCAAGGGAAAAACCACCTGTCTTCTGGTCAATATATTCATGATGCACGGCTATTCATATGAACAATTTCTAACAAGTTGTGGAATTGGAAACTATCAAAGTTTAATGCTATTTCGTTGGCAGTTCATTCACCCAGGAGGTGAAATTTCCATAATTCGAAATATCCTTTAAAAAGGAGGTTTACCCTGACTTCGGTTCATAAATGACGAAGATCTGAAAAGAAAAAGAACCTCCTCTTTTTTGAAATTGATTGATAAATGCCTTAACATCAAATTATACTTCAAGTTGGCTTGCGTTAGTAACTGGCTCCCAGACGGATTACAAATAATTTCGAAACGTTGGACTAATTTCCACTTTTAACTGACGTAAGTTTGGCGATTTTTAATTTCCAAAATGTTTCACACTCACGACAGTTTTCAAACTATACTAACTACACTTTTAAACGAAGAAGATCTAGACTAGAATAATGTAATAAAATAGTAATAACCTAATTATTATTAATAATACTAATTATTTGGCCGGCAGCTCATCGCGTTTTCAAAAGTTTATCAGAGCGCCTGGTCGATGCTACGCATGACCAAAATGGCACTTATTTGGCACAACGAATAGGCATTGCAATTCAACGAGGCAATGCTGCCAGCATGTTGGGTACGCTACCTACTGGTAGTGGGCTGAAGCATTTGGACTGTCTATAGGTCATCGCGGCCAGTATATAGTTCAAATGTATTTTTTTGAAGTAGTAGGTAGTGTTTAGCATTAGTTACTATTATTATTATTATTTAGGTGAAAATAAAGGCAATTTGCCGTGTTAATTTTTTTTATCAAGGATAGCCTCAAGTCTCGATATAAATTCAGATACTAAATATTTTCATACAGAGTGCGCCAAGTAGCGCGACTGTGGCTCTAGTATATCGATCAGGCGGTACGACTAGCGACTTATAGAATAATTGCTTTAGGATACATAGGTAACATGACGAGGCTTTTAAACAGTACCTACCTACACGTCGTCATATTTGTATAAATATAACGGAGAATAAAACAATTTTTTAATTTCCTAATAGCTATAAGCTTTGGGAACCGTGCAATATAAGTAAAGTACATATTTACTTATTTTTTGTTAATCTATGCATATACAAGGTGGAATTTAATTCGTTCTTTTCCTTTAATGTATGTTAATATTTTTTATATTATATTATCATTTTATATTATATTGATGTATGTTAATAGTTTAGTTAATGCATGTTAATACATACATTAACTTAAATTAAAAATTTAAGTAAAAGAAAAAAAAAATTAAATTTTTAAAAATTAAACCAAATTAAATAACGAATTAAATTCCACCTTGGACATAATTGTCTATGCTATAGAATGCTCCCATATAACTAAATAAAAAAGTAGTTATGAAATAAAACTTAAATCTAGGTATTATCAAATTTAAATTCTAAAGAAAAGCCTTGTGACATTGAACAAAGCAGGTGTTTTATTGCCTACCAAACTTTTATAAAGCACTCAGCTGGTGCCCGCGCTGTGTGTACCGTTAAATAGACATTTCGGCTGTCATGCAGTTATTTTAAGAGGCACTAAATACTAAAACAAAATCTATTTTTTTTTTAATCGGACCTAGTACAAATATTCTATAACATGGTCTGAGTACATACATTTAAGGAAAATAGTGAATTAAATGCCACCGTGTATATAAAATCAAGTGCGTTTGTCGAGCTAAAACTCGAGAACGGCTAAGCCGATTTAGCTGATATTGGTTTGAAATGTTTGTCGTAGTCTAGGGAAGGTTTAAAAGGTGAGAAAAGAGGAAGTATTCTCTTGGACCTGTGATCAGTGGGAGAAAAAGACAAAAGATTGTAGATGCGTTCGGAGTCCGGAATCCAGTTACACAAACTCGCCTCATTCAAAATTTAATGTGTAAAGTAAATAATTATTTTTTTAAATAATTATTTGCTTGTTAGATTTCGTTCGTTGAAAATATAGTATTTTTGCGTACTATATATTTCTTCAACCGTATACAATACGCCGACCTGAAATATAGTACAATACTATATAATATAGTTGGCAACCCTAGCTGCTGCCCATTCTCTCGATATTCCCTTAGTCGGTTCTTACGGTGTAGAGTCAACGTGCACTTGTTATGTCTATTAATATATATAACAAGCTTCCAGAAGCAATGAAAAAGGAATCAAGTAATGCAATCTTTATAAAAGATTTAATTATTAAATGAATTGCAATTAAAGCACTTTCTAATAAAGCTATTATACTATAAATGAATATTTAAATGATAAAATTTAAGCATAGTGTATAAAAATAATAATTCATTTCTATAAAATAAGTAACTGTGTAGTAATAAGTAAGCTCCTCTTTCTAATCTAATTTAATTTAATGTTGTCTTCCTCTCTTTAAATTTTGCGTGCCCGACAGGGTTTACGATGAACTGTTATTTAAAAAAACTACCTACACCTGTACAACATTGTGGAATGCAAATTATAATTGAAATTGGAGTCCTATTCTCACAGCGCTGGGACCGACGGATCTTGATTATTACCAATTAATAAGTGTACCTAAAAAGAAAAATCCTAAATCTACGAACTACCACCAAACATAAAACCTTTCTAATGGAATACAAAAGGTTAATTAGACAGACCATTTGCCATTCCTCTGTGACGTCGGCAACAACGTTTGTAAGCTAATTAGACATCAAGACAGCTGTCGAATTAGTAACTTTTCGTGACCTTTGTCAAGAAAACTATAATTATAACTAGTTGACCCGCCCCGGCTTCGCACGGGTGAATTAATAAAACTTTTTTTTTATGTTAAGGAATGACGTGACGAGCTAACCGTTCGCCTGATGTTAAGCGACACGGCTCCCATATCAGTTGCAGTGTCACTCGGAACTCTAGAGTATAAAATCTCGCGTGACACTGCACTGCGCACGTCATTCTGAGACATCAGCACAATCTAGTAATAGGATTACTAAACTGTGAGATCAGATCATAAAGTCTCATTTGCGCAGTAATTTCACTAGCTACAGTGCCCTTCAAACCGGAACACAGCAGTGCTTGTGCTCTACTAAAATGCGGTCGAACGGGATATAAAGTACTCTATGTCTCCTGGTTCTAAGCTACCTCCCCACCAATTTTCAGCCAAATCGGTTCAGCCGTTCTTGAGTTATAAATAGTGTAACTAATACGACTTTAAAGATAGTAATAGATAAACTATTATTTATATTTTATCTATTATAATATAAGCTATAAATTTAATCCAAAATCCGTCCAGCCGTTTGAACGTGAAATTGTAAGAAACATCCATACATACAAACTTTCACTTCACACTAAGGTAGATTTAAGCACAATAGGGTAGATACCTATTCAGTAACCAAAACAGATGCAGTAATTACAGTTAAGCGTGATTCTTTTGTGTATGTTATGATATTATGTGTGTGAGGTATGTTATGACATACCTACATATATTACTTGTAAAATGCATGCATTATTATGAGATTAAGTGACAAATCTTATAAAGATAGATCGGTCTACACTTTTTTGTATTAAAAATAAAATTACATAAAGAAAAACTTATTTATGCAACTAATACTAGTACAATAGGCAGTCTTAGAGCGATCTCTTCCAGACAATCTTTGTATTGGAGGAAGTCTGTAGCTTAAGAGTTTTAGGCTTCGGTGTACAGGTAAATCAAAATGTAATAAAACTATTACAAAAATTTGTCCTACAATATAATGTAAAATATATATAGAATGACGGGTTGTACGTAGGTTGCAACCTATATAACTATAGGCCTTCAGCATGCGCACCGGGCCGCGTCCGGAGCAAGAATGATCCGTAGTACACCAAGCGTTCCCTTTTTATAGCCAGATGGGTGGGGGAGAGATGACAGCTACCGGTGTTGCCACAGCAATAAATTTAAATGCTACGATAGGGTAAATTACGGTACTGCCCGCTGCGCAAAGAGTTTACAATTGGACGTTGCCGCCGTCATATATATACCAATACATATATAAACATATTTATATATATAACTAATTTAATATAAAAAAAAACGGATTTTTAGATTTTTATTTTTGAGCATTGCCATTCAACGTGGCAATGCTGCCAGCATATTGGGCACGTTGCCTACTGGAAGCGGTTTGTTAGATTAAATTTCCTTTTAACTGTTTTATTTATCTAGTTTTTTTAGATAAATATAAAATTCGATAACTGGATGTCCGCCAATAAATTGTATTAGTGAAGGCAACTCACTATGCCCCAAGGGCCCGTTGTAATCCTATTACTTGACAAGTTCACATGGATACAGTTTTGAATGTCAGCTGGCACTCTATTAGCATCAATTTGTCGAAGGACTGTAAAGGAACATTTCTATCACAGATTGGAATTTCCGGCACCTACGTTACTTTATGACCTTTAACGTGAAATTGTTCCTAACTTAGCTTTATTAATATGACCGTGGCATATAGTTCTTTAATGGGCTAATGCTGTTGGTCTCTGCCGACCTTTATAGTGTCACCGGGCGGGAGGGCAGGCGTTTAAGGCGCCCAGCCGTCAAAACTAGTCCAAGGGCACCTCTGGGGTGCGAGCCTCGGCTTGGGCCGTTGCGAGGGTTGAGAAGACTACGTCCACTGGAAGAGTGGACCCCACTGGAAGAGTGGAACCTAACGAAAGTACCGTGGCATAATAGTGAAACTGTGTCATACAAGGGCTATACTTCAAATTAATTTTGTTTTAAAAATATGACATTTTATTTACAATATAAGTCTTTTGTTTATTGATTAGCGTTGTATTTTCATTACATTTCAACATTTTTCCTCATAATGGATACTTTGAAATTTCGTGTAATTATGGAATATGAGTTCCGTCGTGGCACCAACGCGGCACAAACGACACGTAACATCAACGACGTTTACGGAGAAAACTGTACAAACGAACGTACAACCCGTTATTAGTTTGCTCGGTTCCGTTCTGGGAATTTTGACTTGAAAAATGAACCTCGTGGTCGTCCGGAAACTTTGGTCAACAATGATGAATTAAAGGCGATTGTGGAAGCTGATGAATCTCAATCTACAGCTGAGCTGGCAGCAGCATTTGATGTTAGCATCAAAACAATATTGGTCCATTTGCGACAGATTGGCAAGATAAAAAAGCTTGATAGATGGGTGCCCCATGAACTTAACGATCGCCAGCGCAACGTACGCGTCGAGACTTGCCTTGCGCTGCTAAACAGGCACAGAAATGAAGGAATTTTGAACCGAATTGTTACGTGCGACGAAAAATGGATTCTTTTTGACAATCGAAAGCACTCAGCAAGTTGGTTAGATCCTGGTTCGGTACCAAAGTAATGTGCAAAACGAAAATTGACCCCTAGAAAGGTGATGGTCGCTGTTTGGTGGTCTAGTGCTGGTGTGATTCATCATAGCTTTTTACAAAACAGCGAGAGCATTACTGCAGATGTGTACATTGAAGAACTGACCACAATGATGGCGAAACTAGCACGTCTGCAACCAGCTTTGGTCAATCGGTCGTCTCCACTGCTACTTCACGACAACGCGCGACCCCATACTACACAACAGACCGTCTCTAAGCTGCATGAGTTGGGTTTGGAAGCTCTCCCTCATCCGCCATACTCACCAGATCTTGCGCCTACCGACTATTACTTTTTCCAAAATTTGGACAACTTTTTAGCGGGAAAAAAATTCAATTCCCGAGAGGCAGTACAAAACGCCTTTGAAGAGTTTGTTGTCTCCCGTTCTGCTGATTTTTTCAAGAAGGGCATCCATAAACTGCCACAGCGTTGGCAAAGATGCATTGATTGCAGGGGTGATTACTTTGAATAAAAGAAATAAATAAGTTCGAAAAAAAAATACTTTAACTTTTTTCAAACAAAACGGCAATTTAAAATAGCCGTGCGAAGCCATTTGAGGTAGGACAGCATTGGTTACAGGTAGGGCGGAGGCGGAGCCCAAAAATATAGCCCAACTTTGCATAAAAGTCGTATCACTTAGTAAATGTAACATTAAGTCTTCAGTGAAATGATTACTTGTAAAATTAACTGTTGATAACACGGTTTTTTAATGTACGCTGCTAACTTTGCTTTGCGTGACGGAAGGACGCAGTGTTAATGGCCTGTGGGGTTCACTTAACTCTGGCTGACATTGTACAGTACAGATACCTTGTCACAGTAATTTATGGACTATCAGTTGCTGAAGCAGCTGAAAGATTTACTTCGGCTGTTTCCGCGCTTATTAGTTTACATTATGATTATGACAGGGTACTTGGAAGTTTGAGTGAGCCAGTGGCAACGGTAGCCTGCGCGGTTGTCAAACCGACACATCCTTTAAATCCCGGCCCTGCACCAATAACTTGATGTGCTATCTTTCTACGTGATATTGGCAAAATTGTGGTAACCTCTCTCCACAAAGGCCATTTACAAAGAGTTGAAGTTGACTTTTCAAGTGATGTTCGGAATTTGAAATCGCTTTTACAACGGTGAAGGAAAACATCGTGTGACAACCGATGTCTACAAGAATTACAAAATAATAAAACGAGTGTGCTTTAGACCACACGACTGAAGTAAAACTTCTTTAGTTTAGCTCCATCTATCGGCCGGTATAGCTTTGTTAAATGTTAATGTCGCCATCTTGACATTTGTAAATTGTCATTTTACCGGACATACCGGACCCGACCAACATAATAATACAAATTTTTAACTTTGATATGTTAACTATGGAGATCTACGTGAACTAACTTCATCTTCCGTTCGCCTCGCTTTCACGAGATTACTCCCCAAGTCAAGCGTGCGTAAAGAAGTTATACTTCAAAAATCGAGTTTGTCCCCCATTTACACCTCGCTAAAAGGAATAGTATTATGTAACCTACACGCACTTACTTCTAGCGTGGTGAATTATGGCTTACACTATCTCCATATGAGACGGCCCAGCAGTGGGAACGTATTGGGCTGATGAGCAGCATGGTACTAGGTGCGCGGGATATTTTCTGCATTTTTCCACCGTGATTCCACCATTCAGCGGCCCTTTTTGCGTGAATCATTATAACCTGGATTAAGACAGGGACCTGAATCGAAATCTACAATGTAGATTCAGAATCAAAACCTTTCTTATGGATCGAGAATCGGGCTGACTTCTAAGCAAGTTGTATATACACTTAGACACGTTTTAGACAATAAATCGATATTTATATTTACACACCGGATGTCTATCCATCACCATTTCTGTTTGCTCTAACGTTGTTTAATTAAATTACTATTTGTACAATTGTATATGTATATATAAGTGTGCGCAGAGACAACAATAATATTTATTTTGTGTACAATAGTAGTAAAGTAATAAAGAACATTTTAAGAGCACGGACTCAGGAGTCTGTGGTAAAGCGGCATTTTAATAAAAAATATTATATTTTTATTCATTTTTGTTTTACTCAATTTTACTTAATTTGTAAACACCACCTACCTCCATCTCTCGATTAATTCTTTCCATCCAAAAGTTGACTGGAAGAGATCGCTTTTAGTTTCATAAACTGTATCTGTTTTTTTTTTGTCTGGTGTACAAAAAAGAATCTTTGTATCGTTAGATATCTAGACATCCTAGGCAGAGTGGAGGGGACAGCCCTTATAAATACAGACGCGAGTATCGCTGACTTACTTTTTCCTGGCTTCCGCTAGGAGTAATAGTATTCTGTGCCCCTGGCTTCGTTGGCGAGCGGAAGCACTGCTAGTGTAACGGACGATGCGATCTTTTGTTTAAGAATAAATTTGTATTTTTTTAAATTGATATTTCACTTCGAACCTAAAAGTATTGTACACTACACATTGTGTTTTATCATTGCAGTGGGAAACGAGTGATATTTCTTTTGAATCCATTTGAATTTTTGATGGTATGAGTAAGGTCTAGAGGGGTGAGAATTATGAGTACAGAAACTACTGGAAACAGTTTGCAGAAAAGGCACGTATAAGGGCCCACGTTTTCCTGGCTGCGACTAACGATGCTGCGCGCCTTACCTATCATTTTATATTCATTTTTATTACAATTACAAAAGTATGTTTTTGTAAGATCCGAATTGTGAACCAATTCCGTAAGATTTCATCTTAGTACTTGTATATTTCATTAGTAAGACAATGGATAGCCTCTGTGGTGTGGTGGTTGAGCAGGGAGTCTCATAACTCGGAAGCGGCGGGTGTCATTCCCGCGACAGGATAAGTATTTCTGCACAGAAAAAAATAAAAGCACAAATACTTAATGTGTGTCTGGGTCTCCGGGAAACGGAATAGGGGGACGGGAATCCTAGTTAGGGTCCAGGATCTATCTATGTGATCGTTAGGCGTTATTATTTATTATTGATGTTATGAAAAGTTGTAAATTTTTTTATTTCAAAAAAATATTATTACCTATGAAATTGCCGTTTTGTTTGAAAAAAGTTAAAGTATTTTTTTTTCGAACTTATTTATTTCTTTTATTCAAAGTAATCACCCCTGCAATCAATGCATCTTTGCCAACGCTGTGGCAGTATATGGATGCGCTTCTTGAAAAAATCAGCAGGACGGGAGACAACAAACTCTTCAAAGGCGTTTTGTACTGCCTCTCGGGAATTGAATTTTTTCCCCGCTAAAAAGTTGTCCAAATTTTGGAAAAAGTAATAGTCGGTAGGCGCAAGATCTGGTGAGTATGGCGAATGAGGGAGAGCTTCCAAACCCAACTCATGCAGCTTAGAGACGGTCTGTTGTGCAGTATGGGGTCGCGCGTTGTCGTGAAGTAGCAGTGGAGACGACCGATTGACCAAAGCTGGTTGCAGACGTGCGAGTTTCGCCATCATTGTGGGCAGTTCTTCAATGTACACATCTGCAGTAATGCTCTCGCCGTTTTGTAAAAAGCTATGATGAATCACACCAGCACTAGACCACCAAACTGTGACCATCACCTTTCTAGGGGTCATTTTTCGTTTTGCACATTGCTTTGGTACCGAACCAGGATCTAACCAACTTGCTGAGCGCTTTCGATTGTCAAAAAGAATCCATTTTTCGTCGCACGTAACAATTCGGTTCAAAATTCCTTCATTTCTGTGCCTGTTAAGCAGCGCAAGGCAAGTCTCGACGCGTACGTTGCGCTGGCGATCGTTAAGTTCGTGGGGCACCCATCTGAAGCTTTTTTATCTTGCCATCTGTCGCAAATGGACCAATATTGTTTTGATGCTAACATCAAAAGCTGCTGCCAGCTCAGCTGTAGATTGAGATTCATCAGCTTCCACAATCGCCTTTAATTCATCATTGTTGACCAAAGTTTCCGGACGACCACGAGGTTCATTTTTCAAGTCAAAATTCCCAGAACGGAACCGAGCAAACCAATAACGGGTTGTACGTTCGTTTGTACAGTTCTCTCCGTAAACGTCGTTGATGTTACGTGTCGTTTGTGCCGCGTTGGTGCCACGACGGAACTCATATTCCATAATTACACGAAATTTCAAAGTATCCATTATGAGGAAAAATGTTGAAATGTAATGAAAATACAACGCTAATCAATAAACAAAAGACTTATATTGTAAATAGAATGTCATATTTTTAAAACAAAATTAATTTGAATTTAGAATTCATAGCCAATCAAAACTTTTTTTTGTTTGAAAAAGTCTGTACTGCAATACGGCAATTTCATAGGTAAAGACCTATTATTTTGACATAATGTTGAGTACACAAAATGGTTGAATGAATCCTCCTTAGAAACTGTATTTCGGGTTCTTATCCCATAATAAAGCAGGTTAGTTGTTCATAACAATTGATAATGTTTACAAAATAATAAAGTAACTTAACTAAATTTGTAAAATATATCGTAACATTTAGATGTACCAAGCTAACCTGCCAAGCCTATCCCTCCAAGGTTCCTCCATCGTCCTCTATAATGTTTCCTGCCATCAGAGCAAAAAGCCAGGTTGATGTGGAAACATAAATCTCGTATTACCCTCAATCTGGCAAGAGATAATGAAATGGCAACATTCTGAATTTATGTACGTTTTACAAATGTTCTAAGGACCGTCCAGTAGTAGGGGCACAGGACGGATCTAGGCTTGAACTTTAGGGGTAAGTCTAAACAAGGTAGAAACCGTAGCAAGTGCCTACATAGTAGGTTTGATAGAAGTTTTCAAAATAAGGTAACTACGCCAATGCGAATACACTGGCCATTAGTATTGTGTTATCTGTGGCAATCGGAAGTTACGCAAGTTTATCAGTTTTGGCTTATATAGAGCAAAGCATAAAGATGCAAAACAAGCAAACAATACCCTGCTGACTTTGACTTGATTTGAAACTAGTTTTAATTAACTAACCATAATAACACAAACTAGTTAAGTCTGCGCAAAGCTTCTTTAAGCACACTGAGCGGTTATATTACGTAACTTCGCTGGAACCCAGCGCACTGACTCAGAATCTTGCATGAATCATCCGAAGCAAGCGAAGGAAGCGCCTAAACTAGAATATAATAATAATAACACCCAACGATCACATACATAGATCCTGGACCCAAACTAGGATTCCCTGTGTCTAGGGACCCAAGAACTACGAGGACCATGGCCCTACAATACCCAGACTCAGAACAAGTATTTGCGCTTTATTGTGCACAAATACTTGTCCTGTCGCGGAAATCGAACCCGCCACTTCCGGGTTATGAGCCGACCTGCCCAACCACCACATCACAGAGGCTGTTTACTTTATCTGTCCATATATTTTATTATATATGTTGGTTTACGCGTGAAAGCCTGTGTATACTGCTCAGGGGGCAGTCATATGGCCCCGTGACCATCCTTAAGTACCCTTCTGATCAATTGTATCCTTAACACGTTTTATCTGTGCTGTATCATCATTGCTGTGAGCTACGAGTATGAATGAGCACCGTTTTCACTGTATTACTACATGTTTATAGCGGTTACTGACTTTTCTATACTTAAAAAAGGTTTAACGTCTGACGCGTGCCGTATTTTCAGATTCCAGATTTGTTTTTTTTTTTATTTTATGTGTAGACAGATGTATGCCAATTGGAATTATTGTAGTGTGTCCTCTTAGGAGGGAATAATAAATAGAAATAATTTTCGGTCTCGTAATTTAGTCCGAAGAAAAGTCGATAGAAACGACAAAAAAGCTCATGGTCAAAAAACATAGTCGTACGTAGCGAGCACAGAAGTTGTACAGTAAATTGGAAATACAATAAAAGTAACAGCTGAAATCAAAACTAACAACTTTTCCCTGTGCAGGCAATGTAAGTCCGTAATATGACAGATTATAGCTATGAGTCAAACTCACACTGAACAATAGGAACATGGCGAAAAAACGTATCTTCAACTTTTACTGTGAAAGTATAAAAGTTCTCACAGCCGAAAAGCATTAAGAAAGTAGCAAAGTGCATTATTTTGAATTTAAGCAACGACACCATTTCGCAGAGAAACTTCGGTATTTTCAAAAAGAGTTAGAAAGTCGGCAAAACTGTAGTTAAGACGGAAGTTAAACCCATAGTTAAGTATTAGACGTCAATTAGATTAGCTTTATCTGTATGTATAGTATACAGTTAAAGTAATGAGTTTGACAGTGACATTAGTTAAAACTTTGACGTTAACAAAGGCATTTTTTTTAAATTTTGGCTCCACACTTTTGTGTATTTAGCCAGTGTCAAGTAATACACAAAGGCGTTTGTTATGGAGCGCTTGTTGTATGAGCCTAGAATAATCTTATGTAATGGGCCAGATCGTGACTATTATTATTATTATAAATTATCAGCCTTATACTCATGTTAAATTTAATCAATGCTTAAAATTCTCAGTGTCGTTTTTTCTTGTGACATTCAAGAAGTACAGACATAGGCGCTAAGTTGTTTTAAAAAGTCCTATGTCCATTTTCGCCATCCAACTCTCAAGCACTAAGGGTCCTCAACTAAGGGACTCCTAAAATCAGCCCGTTACCCAAATTTATTGAATTCATACATTGCCTACGTAAGGTAGGTTGTAGGGTCACGAAATTTAATGTACAATAACACGAGCGAATACAAAGAAAACATAGGATGATTTCATTGAATAGTCGTAAAATATCATGACTAGGTGTCCGCTAGAGATGGGAAAACGAAATAAATGAAGAAGTTGGGAGATGGGTAGATAAATGGAAGTTGGGTTTGTTGGTGAAAACCAGCAGTCTGGGCGATGTGGTCGCACAGCGACAAAGCCCATAAAATAAATTAAAAAAAAAAACAACCAGCATTTAGATTTTTATTTTATTTTAGTGAATGATGTGACGCCCATAACAGAGCAGTGTCACTCGGAACCCCAAAATGTAAAGTCTTGCGTGACACTGCACTGCGCACATCGTCCTGAGACATCAGCACAGTCTGGTAATAGGATTACTAGCTGTGAGATCTGGGGGGGTGATCACGAAACTTTGAGTTTGAGTTGAGAACAGGAGAAATTTCCATACTAACAATGCACATAAACTGCGTATTCAAACTGTCAAATCCATACAAATTAATGTTTTTATTGGTTGCAATCGATCGCCCAGCTGATCATAAAGTCTTATTTGCCAAGTAATTTCACTAGATACAGTGATTTTCTAACCGGAACACAGTAGTGCTTCCGCACTACTGCTTGGCGGCAGAATAATTGGCAAAGCGGTGGTACCTACCTAGACGAACTTTGCACAAAAGTCCTGCCACCTAGTGAAAATTTAGATTACCTAAGATTTAGATTAGATTTATTATCTTCAAATATTTGTATGGGCTTTCAACTATAACTACAAGTAGATTGGAGCGGCCCGATAGCTCAGTTACTAGTAACCCTGCCTTCTGAACTGTGGGTTGTGGGTTCGATTCCCACCCAAGACAAATTTGTGTGATGAACATAGGTGTTTGTTCTGTGTCTGGGTGTTATATTGTATTATTTGTATATATTTACAAACAAAAGTATTTAAGTATTGTATCAGTTATCTGGTACCCATAATACGAGCTTTGTTTAGTTTGGGGCTAGATGGCGTTGTGTGAGATGTCCGCACATATTATTATTATTATATAATTAGATAACCCTTCCACTCTGTCACGTTGCTCGATCATCACACCCGACCGGTCGCGGCGGCCGCACGTGCGGCGCCTGCTCGCGGCTCCCGCGGCGCGCACGCACACCGCGCAGTACGCCCCGACAGCGCAGGCTGTTCGTTTAATAAACGACCTGATTGCTCAGCATCCAGAGGCAGATGTATTTTACACAAAGCTCGACAACTTTGTGGATGTTTGTTTAAAATTTTTAAGTTTGAATTAGTATCTAAGAATATTTATGTATTTTAGGTTTATAAATAGCTCTCTGTGCGATTTGGCATCGCACAGAGAGCTATTGCGGTGCGGTTGTGTAAGCACAGTGAGTACTTGAACTCAAATAAATAAATAAATAATTATTATAACCATGCAATCCATGCATATCGTTTGTTATTTAATTAGTGCCGACGATCTCGGCTTCAATCAAGATAATACTACCCGGCCGGCAGTGATTGCTTTCAAGCAGCACGCAAACATGTCGGTTTAATGATGAACCCGGTTATCATACTATCACAATAATATTATAAAGGCGAAAGTTTGTATGTGTGTATGTTTGTTAGTCCATCACGCTCAAACGGCTGAATGAATTTGGATGAAATTCGGTACCGAGATAGCTTAAACACTAGATTAACACATAGGCTACATTTTATCCCGGAAAAGTGAAATTTTCCCGTGGGATGAGCAAATAATTAAAATACTTTTTATCCGCGGGTAAAACCGCGAGGCGCAACTAGTGACTCAATAATAATTGGGTCCAATGAGAACAGTGGGTCAAAAAGCTAGTTTATACACCTAGACTTAGTACACAATATGTAGGTAATTATCAATTGCGAGAATGAAACCATGAAATATTCGCGTTTTCATACAATTATGTGTCGAAAATCTGTGTGTGAATAACAAATATAATTATTAATCTGAAATTATAAAAAAATGAAATTATTTTTTTTTCTTCTTTACTTGTGCCATAAAATACTAATATAATATGTGAAAAATCAAACTTGAACGTCAAATGGGTCTCTAGACTAAATCTAGTCTAAGTTTCGAAATACTAAATTCATATAAATTAAAATAAAAATGTTTTATTGTTTGTAGACAACGCTTTTGTCAATGGAAAGTGAAGACACAGTCTACGATGGTGCATGCTTGCATAGAGAAATTATATAATAACAGAAAGCCTCTGTGGTGTGGTGGTTGAGCAGGTCGGCTCATAACCCAGAGGCGGCGAGTTCGATTCCCGCGGCAGAACAAGTATTTGTGCACAAAAAATACGCAAATACTTATTCTGAGTCTGGATGTTGAACGACCATGGTCCTCGTAGTTCTTGGGTCCCTAGACACAGGGAATCCTAGTAAGGGTCTATGTATGTGATCGTTGGGCGTTATTATTTATTTATTTAATACATTTCTTCATAACCTTTTTAACCATCTCAAATATTGAACCACTAAATTATAAAATTGACATTTTTACGCGCCGAAAACATCCCAATATCATTTATTTTGTAAGTTAATTTAGCTGGCAATAAACATTCGATCCGACAACATCGTTTTAGTTTAACATAATGCGTAGCTTCGTAGGACAATAACATAACATTAACATAGTGGATCTCTCTCTACACATTACACATGATAGAGAGGCAAACTGTTGACAACATCCACAATGTAGCAAAAAAATTAAGCTCGCGATGCAATAGAGGCGAAAGTATAGCTCGCGCAAAACTTTATGAGCTCTCGGAAGTTAGCGCGGATGGCTGCGCAGTACGCATATTATAGTTATTGTATGGCCGCTTTTACAATGCACTCAACTGTACCATGCGCAGTTTGGTACTCGGGCCTAACTTCCGAGAGCTCATAAAGTTTTGCGCGAGCTATAATACCAATATTCTTTCAAGCTAATTAGCCAAGCTAATGCTCTGGGCGCAAACACGATGACAAGCGGCCGTCAGTTTGTATTCGAACGTTGTCAAATGAACTTGCTCATAAATAATTAAGGACGCGAGCGTCATTTTTCCAGCTTTGTTGTGACTTTTTTTTTTTTTTGAACGAGCTAATGCTGTTGGTCTCTATCGACCTTTACAGCGTCACCGGGCGGGAGGGCGGGCGCTTAAGGCGCCCAGCCGTCAAAAGTGGGAGGCAACTAGCTCAAGGGCACCCCTGGGGTGCGAGCCTCGGCTTGGGCCGTTGCCGGGATAAGAGGATCGAGAAGACTACGTCCACTGGAAGAGTGGACCCTATTGAAAGTCGCGACCGTTCTAGCTAACCTACGGGGGGACGTCGACCTCGCCGGCGGGGTCGGTGTCTGATTGTGTTACGCTGGTATCCTATACCGAGCCACAAGGGCTAGACTGGTCCGGTGATAGCGCAGCCGATACTACGGCTGCTATAGGATCATCCGGGTCGCTCAAGACGTGTCTCGGGCGGCGACGACGGGGTGAGATTTGTTGTGACGCCACTGAACACACAATACGGAGCATTTTATTAAAATTACGATTTTCAAAAATTAAATTGTTTTATTGACCCAATTGGGTCGTGCTCCGCCTTCCCTTTAGAAAAAATCAATAATCACACTTCGCACTATCACACTTCACATTAATATTATAAAGGCAAAAGTTTGTATGTGTGTTTGTGTGTTTGTTACTCCTTCACGCTCAAACGGCTGAAGAGATTTCGATGAAATTCGGTACCAAGATAGCTTATACACTAGATTAACATATAGGCAACATTTTATTCCGGAAAAGTGGAATTTTCTCGGGGGATTAGTAAATAAATAAAATACTTTTTATCCGCGGGTGAAACCGCGGGGCGCGACTAGTAGAAAATAAATGCTGGTACTTATCTAAACCAACGTTAGAAACTAAAACAAGGGTTAAAAGATAGCGGGCGTCATCAAACCTTAACCACATAAACCAAAGATAAACGAAATTACGCCATTTTCACCCGAACTCGGCGACAACGTTCAAAATCTGGTGACATTTGTAAATGTCATACGTCTAGTGATCGTCACATAGTGGTTCCGCTATTACATTATCCTTAAAATTAAACGTAACCCGAAAATGTCAACAAAACTCTCACAGGATTAACGCATTAAACTCTCAGCAACAGAGTTGAAAATTGCGGGAGACAAGCAGGAATATATTTTACTAGTGTTCAATATACGTTCTTGAGATACAAATAAGGAGCATGTTTGCGTGGCAGTGAAGCTAGGTGTGAATTTAGTGTTTTACGTACCCTGAATGTGGCGGCGCGTCACGGAGCGACAACGGCCGAGGTAGTGACTGAAAATGTTAAGTTTGGCGCCCAAAGTGGGGCGGCGCTGGAACCAACATTGGACCAACCTAACGTATGTTTGTGAGCGTATACGGAACAAAATGACATTAATCGATTGGAAAAATATAGTATTCATGCCTAACCATAAATATTGATGCATGCTTGTAGCGTGCTTTAATGTAAGTACATATATAGGTCATGACATGGCCTGCCTGTCTATCCTGACAGATAGTATTTGATGTGCTGTCAAGGCACGAAAGATAAAAAATTAATAAAACAAACAGTACAAAATCAAAACAAAATATATAGTAAGTTTTTCAAATTTTTGACAGGCCCGATAGCTTAGTTGGTAGTAACCCTGCCTTCTGAAATGTGGATTGTGAGTTCCATTCCCACCCAGGACACACATTTGTGGGATGAACATCGATGTTTGTTCCGTGTCAGGGTGTTATATTGTATTCTATGTATTGCTTAGTTTGGGGCTAGATGGCGCTGGGTGTAATGTCCACAGATATTTATGTATCTATTTAATTATAAATTACATAGCAATATAGTTAAGTAATCTTCATATTTTCAGCATTTATATCATCACATTTTTACGTACCAGCCTATTATTGTAATCAACTAAGTCTGACTACGATAGTTTTAAAAAGCTAACAAAGTTCTTACGAAAATCACTATATACCAAAATTATTTAACAAATAAAACCATGTACTTACAACAAAACGTCACGTCGACGTTATTGGAAAAATAATAGTTATTGACGTGGTGAACGTCAATATTTTGATATTTAACTCAAAACGTTATTTTATTTTAAAAAGACGTTTATTTTGGGTGCCATTTGATAAAACTAATATAAAATCACATATTAGTGATGTTGAATAATATAAAACTATAAAAATGCAATATGACTTATTAGTGATGTTGCATTTTTGTATAAGCTGTTGTTTTTATTAGTTGTTGTTGTGTAATCACTGTGTCAAAAAAACTTTAATGTCGGTTAAGTTGGTACTTCATGTATAATTTTACAATTCTATTTAACTTAAATAAATATCTGTAAACTTCTGAAATGTCAGGCAAAGTTCACATTCAAGCCTTTTATTTGCCAAACTAGACCAATGTTTGTGAAAGCGAAGGCGGGCGGAACAGCTCTCCTCACTCGGTCGGCTCTCGTCTGGGGCGGACGACGTTTCCCGCCTAGCGCCTAAAGTTACGCGCAAACCACGTAAATTCGAGTGTGAACAACGAAATTCATTCGAAAATTTAAAAAGTGAACATTGACTATGACGTTAAGATAATAATTTACTTATTTTAACAGATTCGAATAAATATAATAACGTGAATAATATTTAGGTAAACGGGGTTTAAATTCAATTAATTTAAAATATATAACGTTTAAAATATTTTAGTGCAATAAGTTTTGTTTGTGTTGAAATATATGGTGAGTGTTAGCTTGCTATTTTCTAGGTCTATATAACATTAAGCAATTAGTAATTTTATTAATATTATAAACCTGCAATTTAAATGATTTTTCGGTAATGTTATGTAAAAACAAAACAAGGTTTTTTATATTTATGCTTGTTTGTTGGGTTTTGAAACAAATAATAGTATAGTATAGTAATAGGTACTTATCTACTGTGACTAAAAGTAGTAAACGTAATAAAATATGGCGAAAGTAGGTAAAAAAAACTGTTAGATAAATTAGGTTGGCCCGTTAATTTAATTATTTCAAAAGCTTAATTTTTGTCGATGCAATAGAAACACATCACTGCAAACGCAGTTTCTAAAAACATTTAATTGTTTTTTATATTTGTACTGGTACTTATATTTTAAAGTACTTTTAACTTTTTCCCAAAGATCACACGCAGGGATTTTTTTTTAAATTTTATCCGGATTATCTTTGAGTGTAGCAAGTTTATTTATTTAATCAGAAATTGAGTTGGTTTAAATTTCTTCACTTATTTATTGCTATTTCCGTAGGTATAACTAACTCCCTATAGATATTTAGATCAAGCAGTAAAATAATTTTCATTCAAGTATTTTTCTGATCATGAATTTTCTTCGTTTAATTTACTGACTCCTAAACCACTTACATTAGGAGCTATTAATTATTCCTTCAGTAGTACTTCAGTTACAAACATTCTGACACGAACTACAAGTTATGAGCAAACACGACAAGTTATTTATGATTTGCTCTAACAATAAACACATGGCTTTTGTTTGTATTTATAATAAGGTATGTATAGCGAAATTGTAGAATAGAATGATTGTAAATCTAAAATATATATAAAACAAAGTCGTGTTAGTTACATCAATTGAAGGGTAGAGAACAAAAAGGAAAATTGACTTTAAACTTCAACGGCTTCATTTTAATGTATATAGAGTGCTTATAAGGTAATAGAAAAGGTTTATGTAAGTTTCAGTTGCTTGAAAATGTATTGATTCTATTTTAAAATACTAAATATAGTACTAATTCATATAATTACTGTATAAATATAATATAATGAAATAAATATAAAAATGTTTTTATGCTAAGCTAACTGTATTCCTGTGACAGTTAAACCGTTTTTAGACTGCCAATCTCGAGATTTAAGCCTCTTGATATAGTTTAGTAAATCATTTAATACACAATATAATAACACTACTTACGTATAACAACATTTCCATGACATGGTGATAATAATTTATGACTCATGAAAATGCACATATATTCATCACACTTATAAAATAAGACTAGGCAAAAAACAAGAAACAACTGTAAAAATAAGATTAGGCAATTCAAAACATTTCGATGAGTTCTCGCTGTTTCTTCACTTCATTGAAAAATTAAAACCGTTTTAATTAGAATATTTAAATCCTCGCATTGAATACTTCGTTATTTGCATTACCATTACTTATTTACCCTCCAAATATTCCATTAATTTCGAACTAGATGAACAAAACAGCAATCGAAGAAGTGTTAATTCATTCCGAAACTTCGGAATTCGTTAGAATCCATTTAATTAGAGTTATTGTTTTTCTTTCGAACTGAACAAGTTCCACTTAGGGGTCTATTCTTATCAGTTGGATCACGCACGTTTCGACATTGAAATATCGTCGGGGTGTCGGGATATAATTAATTCAATTCAAGAACTACTTATTTATTTTATTGCTTTTGAACCATTTTAAGAATTTAGACCTACTTTTTTTATTTTTCTTTGCTATGGCGTTGTACAAGAATTTGCAACGTGTGGTAGGGTTACTCATAATACCAGTATTAAGCTAGCTACAAGAAGTTTGAGGAATTAAAAAAAAGTCTCTTATAAAATTTGAATGTGACGTAAGTAACCTTTATTTCCAAATGTCATAGAATTATTTTGTGGGGCAAATCTTACATAGTTATATTGGAAAGATAAAACGGATCTATTCACGCACAAAAATTATTAAAACATTATTTTGACTAACCTCGACGTTACGAACCATAGTCCCCTCGTGACCACGGCCAATGTAACTTGGTTGAAACGTTGAGGTTAGTCAAAATAATGTTTTGATAATTTTTGTGCGCGAATAGACCCGTTTATCTTTACAACATGAGTTCAAGTCGCGAAAGTTTAAAAACTGTTACGTAGTTATGCCGGATTTTTAATCTGCTTTACTTTAAACTCAGCGTATTTTGTTACAGGTGCATAATATTCCGCATTTCAATGAAATGTCCAAGTGAAAATAATAACGAGTTCTAATTGGCTGAAAACTTGAAAGAATCGCATTAGAGTCAATATAAAACTAAAGAGAAAAGTGGTTAGATAAAAGTGCGCTTGTCCGCGTACGCCACGCGGTGGCTCAGTGGCGCCACTTGTGTGTTGTGGCGGCGGCGGGAAGCGCGAGCGCGCAGCGGAGCCCGCTGGGCTGGGCCATGGGCGGCACGCAGCGGATGGCCGCCGTCGCGGCGGTGGCCCACGCGAGGCATTACTACAACCACACTGCACCCACCGTGCAGGAGACTGACTCGCCTAATAACATCAATTTCATCTTTGCCAGGTTAGTCTATTGGTCAATACACCACTATTTCAGTACATTTCCATAGGGTTTACACTTCCAGTGATAGGGATACAAGAAAATTAAATTTATGTTAGTGTTTTTATATGTTATCTAGACAATCTATATTTAAGCTGCGTTGCACTGCCTTGCAAAAATTTCTATGTTACACCCAGGTTAACTGGAAGATAATGCTCTCTAGCATTAAGTTCGCCTTTGTACCTACATTTGTTATTTGTGCAATAAAGCATTTTCTATCTATCTATCTATCTATCTAATCTTCTCGATTCTGTTCTCCCGGCCACGGCCCAAGCCTGCCTGCCTGCCTGCCTCTCACTAATAAAATTAGCCCGTAAAAAATACAATTTTTTAACGCTATCCAGTAGTTAGATGAGGCTTTCAACGTCGGTATTCAAAGATACCATATTCCTAAATTAGTACCAAAATTACAAATATATTCCGATTTTGTGCAACACAGACTTATGCATTTTTGAAGGTACTTCTTGGTTCTGCAGCGCACCCTGTGTCTTGAAAGCTGTAATTTTATAAATCTAAGCACCATCGGAAAGCTGGTTAGGGCAGCAGATGTATAAATAAACTATATTATTTGCAATGACAAATCTACGGAATACAATAACTATAACTAATACTTATGTTTGCTCTACCTAATCAAATCACTTGGTCAATATAACGCGTCAAATTTATATGGTTAATGTACTATTTATCAATTTCTATTCCTCACGAAACTACTCGAAAGTTCTTGTAATTATATACATCAAATGCATCAGCGTTACGTACAACGTACAACTTTCCATACATAGGTCCGTATTACAGAACGATGCTCAGTCATCGATCGGTGCTCAATCAGAGATTTCATTAATTAATTGATCAATTTATGAATGAAAACTATTCTTTAGCACCGATCGCTGACTGAGCATCGTTCTGTAATACGGACCTAAGAGCGAGAACCGCGATGTGGTCGTGAGTAAAATGACTTATTGGCTTCCCTGCACGCCTAAAATAGAACGCGATATTTGCGACGACATATAGTGAGTGGTAACTATTTTGAGTGGTTTATACGGGCATAACACAAAAGACAAAGGTATGCTAAAAGCTGTTAAGCCACCTTTAGTTTTACTTGTGCGATTTAACTGTGCATATAAATCGTACGTCCATACAACTTGCAGTTTTAACTGTGCGATTTGAATGTGCTGTTGATATCGGACTAAACACATAATTATATCGTATGAAACTGCGCCCCAAAGTCGCAAACACTAAATATAATCTGGAAGTTTTTATGGGCGAATCCGATAATCGATATCTTTTAAGCAAGCATAGATAGATAGATAGAAAATTCTTTATTGCACAAACAATAATTGAAGGTACATAGGCGAACTTAATGCTATCGAGCATTATCTTCCAGTTAAACCAGGTGTATTGTGGAAGGCTTAATGCGGTAGTACAATAATGATGGGACATAAAAGAAAACAAAACAACAACTTAACTATATGACAGCATGCTTACCATTATGTGAGACAGTGGTCAAATGTAAGTCTATCTATGATAAAAATAAAATAAAAAGCTCGTAAAGGATAATCAGTTTCTAAACACACATAAAATCCATGTCCAGTGAGGTTTTATGTACAGGAGTTATAAAGGTACACATGTCATACCGTCACTCCGGCCATTAGTTAAAACTATAACCATATGATAGCCTGTAAAATGAAAAGCACCTCGTCACGCTTTTATGATGATAACTTGACGTTTTGCTGACGTACGGTGCCTGTAAAACCACTCGGCAAATACATAAATATCTTGACGGCCACAGTTAAAAGCTTTTCCAGTCCTTCTAGATTTACCACACACCGTCGCTTACCACCAGGCGAGTTGGTGGTCAAACGTAAATCTATAACGGTTAAAAATCCTTCGGCCAAAGATCAACTTACATAAAACTTGGACTAGGATTCTCTGTAGGGACTCAGGGTTTACGGCCAGACATAGGTAGAGCTATATGGTAGCATGCTAATACAGGAAAATGGGTCTTAAACACTGTGATATTGGGTTATATTAACTTTAATGCAATTAATCGCGATGGCAGTTGAATTTCCTACCCTATCACGACATTTACTTCGACCGAAAGAACAGGCTCGTACCAAAACACTCGTCCCGTCAATTTCAATAAAACCAAGCTATTATTGCTTCCACTGGATAATTTAATTGACAAAGTTAAAAGGCTTCGTTGAGGAAGCCTTTTATTTGAGATGAGAAACGTCAAACTGGTGACGTAGAACTGAAAGAAACGTAACTTTCGAGAAACCCCTCTAAGTTATGCGCCGACTTTACAGAGACACGTCAGAAGTGAAAACGCTTGAAGTTGAAATGAAAGCTTTGCCCACTTCTCATGTAAACTGCCTTAAACTACGGATGAATGCACTCTTGAATCCTTGTAATACTTTGAATTTATTAAAAGGGATTATACTAAAGGGCGGGCAGGGATTTCGGAATTAAAATAATGTTGGACACCACCTGCACCCAGTGACCTTTACGAAATTATATTCTCGACTAAGAAACTTTGGTGGAATTTTGTAAATTAGCGTGATAAATAATAAAGGTGTTCGTAATGCAAATATATTTGGAAAAAAAATAGTAGAAAATATATGTATAAAGTATAAATATGTATATAGAAATAATAAATAAAAACTAATATTCGAGTGCTAAACTAGAACTATAATTATAATTAAAGTTCTAATTAAGCAATTAATACCGCCAAAGATAATAAATCCCGGATTTATAGTCAATGAATACCGCCCATTATACCTATTTGAATGAAACCGATTGGTCCAACCAAAGAATTTAATGTTACAAATTTTTCATTTAAAAAAAAAATTAGCACCACACAAAAAATACTTTGCCAACGTAGTGCTCACAATTTGGAGCGATAACATCTCTTTTACAATTTAAATAGCCGACTAGTGATTTAAACATATCACCAGTAAATTTTTATATTTGTTAGGTATGCCTTTTTACTTAACCCACAAAAATCCCACAAAATTGACACAGTAAGCACATACCCAGATTTGACATCAAATATGATCTGGGAATTTCAACGTTAAACAGTTTCAACGTGGAAGTTGTGCTTGGATGTATTATCGTTTGTTTGGGTTAAAACTTTTGCAGCCTTAATAATAAACACGAACTAGCTTTAGACTAGTTACACTATCTTTTGTCTCTTTCGATCCAGCTAAATATTCCAGTAGCAAAAAAAGGACAAAAGCTGAAGTAACTAATCCGAGACTAATACCCGTTTATTACTAAGGCTGTTATGGTTTTCCCCGACTATTGTACCAAGATGTTAACAGAGAATAAAAGTTCCCAGCTCGAACTTGTTTTCCAGTTAAATTATTCTCTACCTTAGCCTCAGCACTCCGATGTCACGGCGCAATGAGACACATTACTTACTTTAGACTAATATTAACCTTACTACCTACTTCCCACGGTCCATTATAACCTTAAATATACAAAGAGAGAAGAGAAGAGAGGAGAGAAGAAAGGATAAGAGAGAAGAGAGAATATAAGATAAGATAGAAGAGAAGAGAAGGGAGAAAAGAAGGGAGAAGAGAAGAGAGAATAGAGGAGAGAGAGTGTGTGTGTGTGTGTGTGAGAGAGAGAGAGGGAGATAAAGGGAGAGAGAGAGAAGTACAAATAGCAGTGTTGACTATAGACGTTCGCAGCAACTGTGACCTACCTTTGTATATATTTTTTTACGGTTTATACTACGGTTTAATATACCTTGGCGTCCGTACGTCACGTTTAAAACAATAACAGTTCGCAATAGCTTCAACTGACGTACGGGCGCCTCGTTTTACTTTAATTTACTTCTTTCTTTCATTCACTTTCCGCCGTTTTTTTTTTATGCTAAGGAATGACGTGACGAGCTAGCCGTTCGCCTGATGTTAAACGACACAGCTGCCCATATCAGCTGCAGTGTCACTCGGAACTCTAAAGTATAGAGGTTCGCGTGACACTGCACTGAGCACGTCATCCAGAGACATCAGCACAATCTAGTAATAAGATTACTAAACTGTGAGATCAGATCATAAAGTCTCATTTGCCCAGTAATTTCACTAGCTACAGTGCCCTTCAAACTGGAACACAGCAGTGCTTGCGCACTACTGCTTGGCGGCAGAATAACTGGCAAAGTGGTGGTACCTACCTAGACGGACTTTGCAACAAAGTCCTACCGCCTTTTCGTAACCGCATCTACAAGCAGATTCTCAAACCAATCTAACCTAGCACAGTTATTATTTAACCATGACAATTTAACCACTCTTCGTCGTTTATCTTAGCTAAAGCTAACGCCGACCTGTCAATACACCTAAATACAGTTTCCATCAAAGATAATTAAATTAGTTCCTAATCTACTGAAATTGAGTCAAATGCTAGAGCTAAATTAGGGCTACGTGTCGCGTTAGTGCGCCTGCCACTAACGGAATTTAAGCCGAGTCATAGGGTTGCCTCAGTTTAAATTAAACCATTAAGTACACATAAAAATTTAAAAAGAAACATACGTGTTGATTTATTCTTCACGAAATGTGTGGTAATCACGATATGAAAAAGAAAGAAAAGAAAGAAAAGAAATAAAACAAAGAAAAGAAAGAAAAGAAAGAAAAGAAAGAAAAGAAAGAAAAGAAAGAAAAGAAAGAAAAGAAAGAAAAGAAAGAAAAGAAAGAATAGAAAGAAAAGAAAGAAAAGAAAGAAAAGAAAGAAAAGAAAGAAAAGAAAGAAAAGAAAGAAAAGAAAGAAAAGAAAGAAAAGAAAGAAAAGAAAGAAAAGAAAGAAAAGAAAGAAAAGAAAGAAAAGAAAGAAAAGAAAGAAAAGAAAGAAAAGAAAGAAAAGAAAGAAAAGAAAGAAAAGAAAGAAAAGAAAGAAAAAAACATTTATTCGTGACACAACTGATAACAAATACATAACATCAAAATAATAAAACAATGCTACGTGGTGTCACGAATGGGCCCTGACTCAGCATACAATTAAGGTCCTAAGACCTCAATAACTGATTTTCGTAGTTGCATCATCATCATTAGTGTATCCCAAGTCCGCACTAAGCGTTTTGCTTGGTCATTTATAGTCCTAAAGGCCAAGGAATGGAATGCTCTTCCAGCAACAGTGTTTCCTCCTGGGTATAACCTGGGTCTTTTTAAGTCAAGAGTGAATGGGAGTATGCAGAGGGAGGATGTAGAGCATTGATCATCACGCGAGATATGAAACAGTGCAAAAACTTATCTATTATTATAAATCAGCAGCAGTAAAGAGATTGTCCAAATTATTTGTTTATATTAGTGTTGGATTCCTTATGTACAATAACCAGCAGGCCTAGCACGGCCGGTGGACAACTTCTCCCCAGGGAGTAGATAACAAACTTATCCTCACTGTCACTTTATTCCACTCTGCGAGCACGGCCGCGACAGTGGAAAGCTTTATCCGGGGGATAAACGGCGGGAGTAGCGTTTTTAGATTTCTCTACCGTATTGTTGCCAGTACGAGAAAATTTAACTAAAATGACATTGCATGCTTCAATATTTTGTTCAGTCCATCAAACCATCGATAATTGTTCGGCTAAATATACTGGGATTCAAGACAAAATATAAAAATTATGAAAAAATAAGGTTTATGAGTCTGTGTCCCTGTGTTAATCAAAGAGTATGTAACGAATACTATGTATATGAGTGAGAGTAAGTGAATAGTTTATATTAAATTTTATTTTGTTTGTAATATGAGCGGAAAACGTGATTAATTATTGTGTAGTAGTTATATTTTAAATTTTTATATGTATGTATTTTATAATAAAATGTACTCAAAAAATATATGCATCATTTAAGTTAATTACGTAAATTAAATAATTTCCTTATTAAAACTAAACTAATAATTGTATTTTCACGAATATTTCGCTATGTAATTTTTTTTGTATAGAAACTAATTTCCCGGGATTTGAAGGGATTACTTGTATTCCGAATGTTCCTCCCGGTGTAACTTTCGCTCCAAAATACGAGTTCCCGCGATTAAACGTAGTTATAATAGGCACGCGACATTTTTGTGCCTATTAAAACACTTTGACTTCCTTATACCCACCTACAAGAGTCGAAGATAAATACTCTCGGCTTTGTGTCAATTCAAGAGAATATTATCCACTTTTTTCCGAGTCCGTGCTCTGAAGCTGGGAGTAGCGGGATATAATGTCTACGATAATGTCAAAGGGAAATATTTCTTTCCTCTCCTCGTTGCCGTGCTACTTAAGGTGGAGAGGGGGATTATTTTCACTGACAGGTGGAAAAAACCGGGGGAAAGACAATTTCTCCACATGCCGTGCTAAGCCTGCAGTAGCCAGTTTAGTAATTCTGCTCTAAAAAATCCTAAATCTAATTTGAAAGTTATAAAATGTTGCCGTCCCTTTCATATAGGTCGAACAACAAGGAACGCGATAGTTAGGACTATCATATCAATGAGTTTGTTTTGTGTAACAGAATCGACAATGGTTTCTCTCTGTCAAAATGCAAGCTAAGAGATAATTCGACCAACTGTGTCACTGCAGTGACAACCCTACCATAACTCTCGTGTTGTGTAACAATCACAACCAACTTCTGACAGTTGTAATGTGTTGGATATGGTTGTCTGCTCCCGCGACCGCCGCGCGGAGGTTAACTTTCATGAATCTGGTGTCTGTGTCACCAGCTGACTCAGAATAATTGAATTGCTGCTTGTTCTGCATGTTACTATGTCCTCATACGAATGGAATGGGAACCATGTGTTATACAATTTTATGCTTACTATCTGCTGCAACACCTGAAGACCAAAGCTTTCAACCAGAGCGTCCTACCAGTAGTAGGTACGATAGTGTTCAGTATTGATAATCTTAAATGTTGGTATAAAAACGTCAAGATGACGTTGACATTTTTGACTGATTGGGGCTGGGCGGAGGCCATTTATGCCTAGTATCCTCTACTTTGTCTGTGATTTATGCGGGAGTAGAAAAAAAGCCGCAGAGCATAGTATCATACATAGTATCCTCTACTTGGTCTGTGCCGCAGAGTTAGCGATTGAGCAATTGACGAGTGATCTCTTTTTTGGCAAATAAAATAATGATAAACTCTCTTGTACAATGTAAGCCAGTGTATATTAATTCGAAAAGACCCAGTAGACTTAACAATAAGGAACAAAGTCGTGGACCCTCACTGTACGACTAGACCACCAATGGGATAGTCTATCATTTCTGAGGATCGTATCAGGAATGAGGTGACCTGACAGAAAACCAAGGTTACCCATAGAGAGTTAGAAAGAGAAGTAGCCACGTGAGCTATGCAAACTTTTCCATGGACGAGCACGGATGCTGTCTAACTAGGCCGAGCGATGCTATAGTAAGCAGAGTGGCTTGCAGCAGTGAAGAGTCATAGATCAATCTCAGTGGTATGAATTAGAAGAGGATTATCTCCAACAGTGGGATAATACTACTAGGTGATGGTGGTGGTGTGTTTACTAGGTGGTAGGACTTTTCTGAAAATTTCGTCTAGGTAGGTACTACCGCTTTGCCAGTTATTCTGCCGCCATGCAGTAGTGTGCAAGCTCTACTGTGTTCCGTTTTGGAGGGCACTCACTGTAGCTAGTGAAATGACTGGGCATTTGAGACTTTATAATCTGGTCTCCCAGTCGATTAATCTTATTACCAGACTGTGCTGATGTCTAAGGATGACGTGCGCAGTGCAGTGTCGCGCGAAACTTTATATTTTTGATTTACGAGTTACTGTTATAGGCGGCCGTGTCGCTTGACATCAGGTGAACGACTAGCACGTCATATTATTCACTAACACAAAAAAATACAGGCTGATGATGATGATTTGTCCGTTGTAGGTACTATTGCTTTACTGGCTAACTTAAATTATGGTAAAGCTTCGTTTTTTTGTTATATAAGCAGATAGAACGAAACAGCCAACAAAAAAGCTACAGAAGTTTCCAATACAATTTGAAAATAAAAACTGTAACAATGTGGTAAGAAGCTAAGAACCCTAGCTTCTGCAGACAGCAATGTGTCGATATTGAGAAAATTGTATCTTGTACAATCATCTGGGGATATTCTTGAAGTGAATGTATGTGGCTACATATTAGGACCGAATATTTCAATTTGAGTTTGAAAACTATTATGGGCAAATAGTTTTTGCGGTTTCGTAGTATGTAAGTTATTTGTTTGATAGTATCAAGTTAGACTGGCCTGATAGCTCAGCTGACAGTAGCTCTGCCTTCTGAACTGTAGGTTGTGAGTTCAATTCCCACCCAGGACATATATTTGTGTGGTGAACATTGGTGTTTGTGTCTGGGTGTTATATTGCATTAGTATGTATTTACAAAAAAAAGTATCTAAGTATTCTATCACACATCTGGTTCTTATAGAAGAAGTTTTGCTTAGTTTGGAGCTAGATAGTATTGTGAAATGTCCACAAATATTAATTTAGTAGTTAGTTTTAGAGAAGAGAATAAAGGTACTTTGAACAACCCCATAGTCTTATTATTACCAGTTTGTCTAAAGACAGTCCGTGTCACAAAAACGCTACTTTTACAGTATCAGAGTTTGCAAACGGCTAGATTCATGCATTTATCAGAAACTCCACTCCTCTGTAATAGCAATCTCTGTTGGAATTCATTAGCGCCGTGATAAGATAGAAGTATATAGGTACCTATTCGATTTGTCGCTAATAATGCGCCGGGCGAAATTACATCATAATCCGCGATCTTCATTAACGTAATAAATTGAACTAAACGTCAGGCGCTGTGATGGCTTTCGCAAGCTTGGTTTGTAAAAGTATTTTCTGCAAGATTAGAATTGAGTATCCTTTCTTGAATTTCATTATAGAACGAGCTTCTGCCCGCAGCTTCTCCCGCGGCGTGGCCTATGGGAAAATAATTCAACCACCCATTTCACCCTCTTAAGGGTGGAATTTCGATAAATCCTTTCTTAGCGGATGCCTACGTCATAATATCTACCTGCATGCCAAATTTCAGCCCGATCCGTCCAGTGGTTTGGGCTGTGCGTTGATAGATCACTATGTCAGTCAGTCAGTCAGTCAGTCACCTTTGATATTTAGATTTTTATAAAGTAACATCATGATTAATTAAGAACAGGGGTAATCTAGGTTTACTTACTGTTTCTTTTTTGTTTTGGTTTTGGCTCCACACTTTTGCGTATTTAGCCAGTGTCAAGTAATAAATTTCTCAAGTAAATTAATATTACATATATATGTGTTAAGCCAAGTCACAGTCTAAGTCATCAAGTCAAGTCATAGTCTAGTCTAGTCAAGCCATACTTATAGTAAAGTGGTGTCAACATTACCAGAAGCTTCTGTGCAGTTTTAGAAACAGCCCGAAAAGAAATTCCGAAAAAATCACCATCATTATACTACTTTCCAACACTCATGCCTGTAATCCAGTACTAACGAATAAAATGCCAATAATTTTATGCACTAACACTGAAAATAAAACAAGTTTTGGAAAATAATACAATGCGTTGATGCGAATTTTTTCGTTTTCCCGCCAGAACTCTACTTATTTGTTATTCACAGGATTTTTATATATATTTTATTGTTCAAAATGCGTTATTTAATTGCTATTTTTATTATTTTTTCGATACAAATCATGGCTTTAAGGAATACCTTTTTTTAAATTCTGAGTTTTAGAAAGCTTTCGTACCACGTAGCTCAAGCTCGTATGTTTTTAATTCGGGTAGATAACTAAACAAAAAATGTTCAAATCATACCTCGTTTTATTGGGTTGGCCGTGGTCACGAGTTCCTCAGAGTTAACTGAAAGAAAAAAAATATAATTAAGTTTGTATGCGTCAAGATCGTCGATGCAGATGGCATAACATAAATTTCGGTTCACAAACAATATTCGGTAATTTTAAGGTTAGATTTTAAATTCGTAATACATAGTACACACTGCACTCTGTATGCAGGTCGGTGGAGTTTATTTTACTATTATTTTACTGTTTGTGGTAGGCGTAGAAGAAAAAAACACCACAACCGGCCCCCCTTGCTCTACATTGACAATATGTGATTGAATAAAATAGGAATAAATCAAAAGCATATCCGTAAAACTAAATAGGGCGTAGTTTTTTTGTCGGGAAAGCGATAAAGATGGCGTCACCGCATTGTATTATTTTCCAAAACTTGTGTTATTTTCAGTATTAGTGCATAAAATTGGTGGCATTTTATTCGTTAAGTGCTGGATTACAGGCGTGAGTGTGGGAAAATGGTATAATGATGGTGAAACGTTTCTTTTCGTGTTGTTTTCAAAACTCCATAGAAGCTTCAAGTTGCCACCACTTTACTAGGAGTATGACTTTGACTAGACTGACTTGACTTGATGACTTCGACAGTGACTTGACACATATTTGCGTGAAATATCGATAACTTGATAAATTATCAATTACTTGACACTGGCTAAATACACAAAAGTGTGGAGCCAAAACTTAAAAAATAAATAGGGCGTAAGAGATAATAAAGTGACAGCTTGACATTTGGACACTTTTAAAAGCAAAAGATACCTTTCAATTGAATCATATTTTGTAAACAAGTAAAGTAATACTCACCTAATAATTGTAAACCATGCCGTGACGCCACCGAGACGGTCCCAACGGAAGACCAGCGCTGGTTGCATGACCAGCAATTTGCTGAGTTGGGACCGATTCGTGGCAACGGGCAAAACGATTTTTATTCTTTGTTACACTTAAGTTTTTTAAACCATTGCCTTTTGTCATGAATAAATATTCATTCATATTCATTGGTGTAATTTCCTGACAACATTTCGGGTATCGGACCCCACAAAACCAATTGAATATTTCTTGCAAGTCTTGCAACTGATTTAATCCCACTATTTTGTATGCCCATCGCACCGATCCTATTATAGGATCTGTGGCCCATCGGATTATAACCATAACTACAAATGTATCTACCGTTTGTCTTGGCATATATTTAAGGGTGTTTATGGGTCTTATTCATGCGATGTCTTTGTTGATTAAACATGGGGTCATTCGGTACAAAAACAGGGTTGTGTTAACAAACGGTAGTAACCCGGAATGTGGGAGACAGTTCAGTAGGATTTGCTTTGATGGGCGTTTCTGTTTGTGTACCATTTAGTGCCTTATTCACTACAAAACGTATTTAGGGTTCCGAGCCCAAAGGGTAAAAACTGGATCCTATTACTAAGCCTCCGGTGTCTGTCTGTCCGATCTACAAACAGCTGTATTCTTTAATTGTAATAGGTAACCAGCTCAAATTTTCACAGGTCTTCCATCATGAAACGTGTTATTGAGGGTTTTTGAATTTTCATATCTCAAAAACGGTGATACATAAAAATCTCAAACTTGGTATAATTATAGTATGCATAATATGTATTATAGTATAAGTATATAATAATATAGTATAACTGTAAGTAAGTTTATATATAATACAGTATAACTGCGTCTGTAGTATAACGGCAATTCCAAAAAAATGGCCAAGTGCGGGTTTGACTGTCTATAAAGGTTATGTGTACGGAACTTTCGGTGCGCGAGTTCAACTCACACTTACCCGGTTTTTGTATCATATTGCTAGGTTTAGGAATAAGAAAGACACATTCCACTATAAATGCATCATATTCAAAAACACAATAACACCGCCCCGAAGAAATTTGAACTTTTAATGTCAATTCAAAAATTATCACACATCACACTAATATTATAAAGGCGAAAGTCTTTTATGTGTGCATGTTTGTTACTCCTTCACGCACAAACGGTTGAATGGATTTAGATGAAATTCGGTACCAAGATAGCTTATACACTAGATTAACATATAGGCTACATTTTATCCCGGAAAAATGAAATATTCCCGTGGGATGAGCAAATAACTAAAATATTTTCTATCCGCGGGTGAAACCGCGGGGCGCAACTAGTTTGATAATAAAACACACACTCGGACATCACCACAAACATACACACTTCACATATCATGGACATCATTTCATCAAAAATAACATTTCACTGCATCCATTAACCCAAACATGTCATTTCAGTTATTAGGTTATCATTATCCATCACTACGACAAAAATTACATTTTACTGCGTTCTATATTTATCCAAACATGTCATTTCATGTTGTTAAGTTAGGTAGCACTTGTCTACAGCGTACGTCATCATTATCAGTGGTTATCGCGGAACAAGCACATATAACAAACATCGAGGGTGTGTTGTGGGCCCGATGACGTCAATGAAGTCTCTATATTCTATGAACCAAGAACTTTCAAAGCTGGCTAGCGTTATGTAGGTCAGATGGCTATTTACAGCCTCTGTGGTGTGGTGGTTGAGCAAGCTAATAGCCGGCGGCGGGTTCGATTCCCGCTGCAGGGCTTAGGAATTTAAGTATTTATGCACAGAAAAAAAAGCGCAAATACTTGTTGTGAATCTGGAACGCCCAACGATCACATACATAGACCACAGATAGGGACCCTAACTAGGATGTGTCTAGGGACCCAGGAATTACGAGGACCATGGCCACAACACCCTGACTCAGACAAACTATTTGCGTTTTTTTTTGTTATAATATATATACTTGCCATAGATAGGGACCCTAACTAGGATGTGTCTAGGGACCCAGGAATTACGAGGACCATGGCCACAACACCCTGACTCAGAACAACTATTTGCGCTTTTTTTTCTGTGATATATACTTGTCCTGCCACGGGAATCGAACCTGCCGCCTCCGGGTTATGAGTCGAATTGCACAACCACCACACCACAGAGGCTGTCGAGCTGAAGCCTGGATCTTAACGAGAACTTGATACGAAGAATCTATGAATACATTTTATCTGATTCCAAAATAAACGCGATTTAATTGCTCATGCATCTATGAATGAACGCAGCGCGAAGGTATTCCGTTCCACCTACAGTGAGTTGAGGATTGCGGAGGCATGATGGCTGACTGTGACTAGCCAAATGGAAATTCACATCCATCAGTCATATCTTAAGTATATAAATAGAGCATAGAAAAAGTGTAATTCCTCTAAGCATATGAAAGTGCAATTTCCAATTTAAAATATTGGCTCTCTATGTAGTGATCGCGCGACTATCAAACCTGCGCATCACCCAGGATCAAATTAAACTCGGCTCTGCACCAATGAGTTTTTAAGTATGTGCGGGATTTACAGTCGTTCTTACAACGGTGAAGGAAAGCATCGTCAGGAAACCGTCACTATCAAGAGTCAAATTCGAGATTAGTGCCAACTATCAACCTGCACTTGTCCAGCGTAATGGATTATGACCCACTCTCCCTCTCTCTCCCTTTCTCTCCCGCTCTCTCTCTCTCTCCCTTTCTTTTTTTATGTTATGGAATGACGTGACAAGCTAGCTGTTCGCCTGATGTTAAACGACACGGCTGCCCATATCAGCTGCAGTGTCATTCGGAACTTTAAAGTATAGAGCTTCGCGTGACACTGCATTGCGCACGTCATCCAGAGACATCAGCACAATCTAGTAATAAGATTACTAAACTGTGAGATCAGATCATAAAGTCTCATTTGCCCAGTAATTTCACTATCTACATTGCCCTTCAAACCGGAACACAGCAGTGCTTGCGCACTACTGCTTTGCGCCAGAATAACTGGCACTTTCTCTCTCCCGCTCTCTCTCTCCCTTTCTCTCTCTCCCTTTCTCTCACTCTCTCTCTCACTCTCTCTCTCACTCGCTCTCTCACTCACTCATGTGAAAGCCCGAGTCCCAGCAGTAGGAAGGTATTGGGCTGATAACGATAAAGTAGCTAGTTTTACTTTTAATCTTTTCAAGGCAAGAGTGAACCGGTATCTTCTAGGTTCTAAGCAAGAGCTGCTGTTCCATCACGTCGTCAATTATCATCAGACGAGACGGGGATAAAATGCAGGCATATAATTTTTTTTGCGAATTGAAACTATTCTATTATATTGTAAATAAAATATAAAAATATTATAAATAGAATAGTTTCAATTATATCTATCTTTCTTCTCCTTATCTTATCTTATATATCTTCTAAATATATATAACTCAAAGGTGACTGACTGACATAGTGATCTATCAACGCACAGCTCAAACCACTGGCGACTGGACGGATCGGGCTGTAATTTGGCATGCAGGTAGATGTTATGACGTAGGCATCCGCTAAGAAAGGATTTTTCGAAATTCCACCGTTAAAAGGGTGAAATGGGTGGTTGAATTATTTTCCCATAGGCCACGCCGCGGGCGAAGCTGCGGGCAGAAGCTCGATATATTATAAATATTCTATCCTATTCTATTCTGATCTTAATAGTTTATTTTTAATTCCCAGCGCAACTCTATGCGGCGTGCTAGTGATGGTGTGCGCGGTGTGCTGGCGTCGGAAGCCTTCGTCAGACAAGCCGGAGGAAGTGGCGGAGTGCCGCGGGGTGGTAAGTGCATTATATGACGCTGCCGACTTGTAGAACTGCATACAAACGTAAAGCCTAAAAAACCGACCTTAGTCCTCATATGGTTTTATCATGGATGCCACAATTGTCAGAACTGGATTAAAGTGAAAACCACACGGGAAGGGCCAGCTTTGAAATAAAAAAAGAATCATCAAAAGTGAGTGTGGGAAAGTGGTATAGTGATGGTGAAACGTATCTTTTCGTGTTGTTTCCAAAACTCCATAGATAACTTCTGGTAAAGTGGCCACCACTTTACTAGGAGTATGACTTGACTAGACTAGACTATGACTTGACTTGATGACTTGGACTGTGACTTGACTTGACTTGACATATTTTTCGTGTTAAGTAATATATATGTATATATTACTTAACACGAAAAATATCAATTACTTGACACTGGCTAAATACACAAATGTGTGGAGACATACCAAAACAAAAAAAAAACGCAAATTTACTAAGAACCAACCAAACCACTAAAAATCAACCATCTTTGATAAATCAGGATTGACACTGGATTACGTAGAAATGTTTTAACATAAATATGTACCAAAATGTATATATAGCTCACCGCTGGATCGTACCGTATTCTAGTACCTAAGAGAAGTGTTCTCGTTCATTTGCTGCCCTATTATCTAATGTCGCATAACTTGAACGTTACCTAATAAATGGCGAAGCCATTCCGTGGAACGTGTCGAAAATTTTACTACAATTATGTGACAAATAACTTAGCGGTTGCAAATTTTCTGACCGGAATATTATTCGACTAAAATAACTGATTTCTAGGTTTATTCGAAGCACTGTATTACTTATGTATAAAAGGTGGGTACTTAACTGTCACAAGAAGACAAAGGTCTTGTACAAAAAGGGTCGTCTATTACAAAATTAAGGAATGTTACCCTTGAAGGTTGCTTGGTGTTTTTTTCTGGTGTTAGGAGCAGGATTTTAAAGTAGGTGTTTTAGGCCCGATAGCTCATTTGGTGGTAAACCTGCCTTCTGAACTTCTTCTTCTGTGGGTTGTGGGTTCGATCCCCACCCAGGCCAAACATTTATGTGATGAACATCGATGTTTGTTCCGTGTCTGGGTGTTATATTGTATTCTATGTATGTATTTACAAACAAAAAGTATATAAGTATTGTATCAGTTATCGGGTTTCCATAGTACAAGCTTTGCTTAGTTTGGGGCTAGATGGCGCTGTGTGAAATGTCCACAGATATTTATTTATTTATATTTTTTTTTTTTTTTTTTACTTCAAACGTGTCTAGCATTTGACCACGCTCTCACCTGATGGGAAGTGACGATGCGATCGAAGGTGTAGCATGCTAGCCAAGTAAATACCTATTCACTCTTCTCTTGAACACGCCCATATGGTCATATTTCGCCGGAAACACAGACGCTGGCAGGGCATTCCATTCCTTAGCCGTTCTAATTAAGAACGTTGAGTCAAATCGCTTGGTACGAATGGGTGGTATTTCGACCACAAAAGGATGGCGCTTAGCCGAGCGTCTAGTAGTCCGGTAGTGGAATGGTGATGGGAGAATTAGATCATGCAGTTCTTGAGCGCATTCACCGTGGTGTAATCTGTAAAAAACCGACAGACTTGCCACCTTACGTCGATGTGCAAGGCTCTGGAGCCTTTCACCAACCAAAGTGTCGTCGTCAATGAGCCTTTTGGCACGCCGTTCAATCGGTATATTTATTAAATGCTGGCCTATTAGTTATATGACAGGTTTATTTGTGTCAGTGACACTTTCTTAGCGGCCATTGACCTCTAGTACTTTTGTTTGATAGGCTTGGGTTGGACTGACTAGATTGAATCAGTAGAAGGGTTTTTGTATACCCTGACCAGCAAACTAGTATTTATGTCATCAGGCCGACACTTTCCCACTGGTGGGAAACGGCCCTTCTCACTTGAGTTCCAACTAGTAGTCTCAATAAAAATTGATATGAATAAGCCCCAAATATCCCAAATCCCATCATTCCAGACAAACTTAGCTTTGTCCAATCGGATATTGCAGAATAAATCAGCGAGAGACTGTGAGCTCATAATTCCATTTCCGTTATATACGACCAGTTCATTATACACTAACCTAAGCTACTCAAGCACTAGTGTTTCATTAAAACGGGCTTAATCTACAATCAGACGTCGACCCAACCGGCGAAATCGATGGTCGCGACTTTCAATATGGTCACTCGTCCAGTGGACTAAGGTCCGTATTACAGAATGATGCTCATTCACTAATTGATCACTTTATGAATGAAATCTCTGCTTGAGCTCCGATCGATGACTGAGAATCGTTCTGTAATACGGACCGTAGTCTTCTCTCACTCCTGTATGCTCTTGAGCTAGTTGCCTCCTACTTTTGACGGCTGGGCGCCTCAAACGCCGGCCCTACCACCCAGTGACGCTGGAAAGGTCGATAGACACCGACAGCATTAGCTCGTTAAAAAAAAATCAGTCTTAATAATATAAGTTGGACTAAACCGTGTATCTTTGTCCTTTGTCCATCGACGTAAGGTGGCAAGTCTGTCGGTCTTTTACAGATTACACCATGATGGATGCGCTCAAGAACTGCATGATCTCATTCCCCCATCACCATTTTACTACCGGACTACTAGACGCTCGGCTAAGCGCCATCCTTTCGTGGTCGAAATACCACCCGTTCGTACCAAGCGATTTGATTCCACGTTCTTAATTAGAACGGCTAAGGAATGGAATGCCCTGCCAGCGTCGGAGTTTCCGGCAAAATATGACCCGGGCCCGGGCGTGTTCAAGAGAAGAGTGAATAGGTATTTACTTGGCTAGCATGCTACACCTTCGATCGCATCGTCACTTCGATGGGAAGTTGATGAAGGTGGGAAGACCGCAATACTCTTCATCATCAGCCAGAAGATGTCCACTGCTGATGAGCAGTGGACATCTTCTGGCTGATGATGAAGAGTATTGCGGTTATATACATATGCATTATATTATGAAACATTGATTGTAATGCAACAGGAGAAATTTCCATACTAACAATGCACATAAAATGCGTATTGAAACTGTCAAATCCAAACAAAGTGTTTCTAATTGTTGCAATCGAGTTACGTGATCGTCTAGCTGAACTATTTGAATAATATATGGTTTTAGCAATGCTTTTCTTTTCGTAAGTGTAAAGTCAGCCTCGGTGGTCAGGGACTTGTTGACCGACTTCTAAAAAAGGAAGTTCACAATTCGGTTTTGTTTTTATGGTTAACCTCGTATTTCCGTCATTTGTGAACCGACTTGGAAAATAACTACAACTAGTAAAGTTACTATAATATTATAGATTTGGATTTTTTTACTTTCAGTTTTAAATTACTTACTTTAACATTGGTCCTTAAGAAGTTTCATCGAAATCGGTTCAATACCTTAGTTTTTAAATCAAATTTACTGGAAAAAATTTACATATAGATGATATAATCAAGTATTTCTCCAAGTATAAGAGATAAGATAAAAAAGAGTTTCACATATCGGTTCATAAATGACGAAGATTTAAGGAAACAAACATAAAAAAGTTTAAAATATACAACCATTTTGTGAACCTCCTCTTTTTTTGAAATCGGTTGAAAATGATTATACGCGTAACCTGATCCCCACAATTACTCTAAACTTACTTCGTCGATTTATCATTCCAAACATCCATAACTTGGAAATATTGAAAGCATTTGTATTTTGATTGTGTACTCATGAATTGTGGTGGCGCAGCCTTCGTTTATTCCAGGCGACCTTGGAAAGTTCGTTACTTAGAAACATCAACAAGTTTAACGTACTTTGATACCACAATTTTCTAGGCGACCAACTAGTTCTACTAGCTAGTACTACTAGCTAGTTCTAGGAAACCAACATTTTGAATTCTAACAGTTTCATGATTTGTGGTTTAGCGTGGTTATCTATTAATCACGTGATGTTTTAAGCAGCTTTTTAAACCCCCCCCCCCTTGTGATACATGGTGAGGTTTTAGACTAACTCCCCCAAATGCAATCCCCCTAACCAAAATCACGTGTATTTTTGGTTAGCAAGTATTTTCAAATTACAATTTTAACCTTTGATATTCTTGCATTTATTTATTTTTTTTCCATTTATAAATCCTTTAATTTGCTTTCTATGGTTATATTGATGAATAATTTTGTAAAGGTAAGCGGTTGGTTTTCCACTCTATACATATAATATTCAAAATCTTGACTGACTGACTGACTGATTTATATATCAACGCACAGCCTAAACCACTGGTCCTAGGACTTGAAATTTGGAGGGTGTGTTCTTTGTAAAGTGTAGGTAACTACTAAGAAAGGGTTTTCGAAATTCCACCCCTATGAGGATGAAATGGGTGTTTGAATTTAAAAAAAATAGGACTAATTAATAAATTTACACATCATTCGGCATGGCATAGTTTTCAATTATAAATCCAATGTTATTGCTACGAAAGAGCTCTGAAATCTGAATTTGAAACTTTCCTTTTCCCAACGATCGATCTTAAGAATGCTCGCTTTACTACAAATATATTGCCTCTACATATTCTAAATTTGTCTTTGCCATTTGGTCGCTCACTTGCGCCTTTATGCCTGCATAAGAGAGCCGCATTCACGTGAAAAGAAACGCTTTATGTCGGAACGTAACGCCGGTATTTGTCCTATTTGAACGGCATTGAACAGATCAAAGCCGTGGCGTTTCTGGTATTTTGAATTCAACGGCTTATTGTCAGGGCAAAATGTAACTGTGATACATAAAACGTTATCTATTTGTGTGAATTGAGACTTTCATGTCAAAATAGCTTGAAGATTTGGCTGAAATCGTGCAGCCTTTGTAGAGTCGCCTGTTAACTAAAGAAAGACAGACATGTTTTCCATCGAGTATTTTTGCCGCTCACGCTCTCGTCCGGTCACACGCCAGTCAGTGTTGCCATATTGCCAACCAAAAAATTAAACTTAATTAATAAATTGACGATATAACCTACTTTTTTTTGGTAAAACTGTACAGATTTTAAGCTAGACTTCCTCGAATACAAAGGTCAGGCAGAGATCCCTCTAAGCGATAAGACCGCCTATTGTACTAGTTAATTATGTAAGTTTTTCTTTTTGTATTTTTTTTTACGTAGTAAAATAAAGAGTGGGTCTATCTATTTATCTGTTTGATATATTGCCTAAAATTGCTGAAAAATATTTGGTGTTTTAGCTGACTGGGCCTAACGTTAATTAAAATTCAGTGTATAGTCAGCCCCAAAAGTTGCATATGTCCAACTTTGCTCAATTGAATATATATACTAGCGACATCGACAGGGGAAAGTTTTCGCTAACGGCAAAAGTTGCGATCGGTTACATAGGTACAGTCGTCGACAAAAATATGAGCTATTCTCATTTAAAAGTTACCGTAGTTCGTTTTTATTTTTAATTCTATCGTCCCGTCTGTTGTCATAGTACAATAACCGATTAGACATTTTTACATGCAAGACGAAAAGTAGAATAAGTTTGTAATAGAAATCGGGATGATTTTTAACCATGAGTAAACAGTATGGAAGTTACATATATAGGCTCGTGGGTTAGGCATTACTGGCAAACTATAGAACTTCAGCATGCGCACCGGGCTGTGTCCGGAGCAAGAATGATTCCGTAGCACACCGATCGCTCCCTTTATATGGCCAGATGGGTGGGGGAGCGATGACTGTTGCCGGTGTTGCCACTGTAATAAATTTAAATGCTACCACAGGGTAAATTACGTTACTGCCCGCTGCGCATAGAGTTTATAACTGGACGTCGCCGCCGTCACATACATAAGTTGTTGTTGTTTTGTGTTGTTTTTGTTGTGTGTTATTGTTTTTGTTGTTAGTTATAGTAAATATCTTTTGATCAGCTTTTGACACTATTCAGTTAACTTAAAGAATTGCCATACTTTTTTTACAAGTTTTTTTTACGACAGTTTTTTTTACGTTAAGTAAGACGTGACGAACTACCCGTTCGTCTGATACTACGACTGCCCATATCAGTTGCAGTGTCACTCGGAACTCTAAGGTATAGTTTCGCGTGACACTGCACTGTGCACGTCATCCTGAGACATCAGCACAATCTAGTAAATTAATAACATATCTAGTCAGTGACATTAGGTCACAGTCTCATTTGCCCAGTAATTTTAGTAGCTACAGTGCCCTTCAAACCAGAACACAGCAGTGCTTGCACACTACTGCTTGAAGGCAGAATAACTGGCACAGCGGTGGTACCTAGCTAGACGAACTTTGCAGAAAAGTTCTACCACCTGCCTACAGCCTACCTAAAGTCCTACCTAGTAATCTTATTGCTAGACTGTGCTGATGTCTCAGAATGACGTGTGCAGTGCAGTGTCACGCGAAACTCCACTTGAGTTTCAAGTGTCACTGCAACTGATATAGGCAGTCGTTTCGCTTAAAATCAGGCGAGCGACTTGCTCTGCTCGTCGACATTTCGTAACATACAAATAAAATTATGAGCAATACTTATTATAGTACGTAAGTAAATTGAAGGGTTCAGTATAAAAAGGGTTTAACTGTCAAATTGACAGTTTCGAGAAAATTTACTTTAAACTCAACGGCTTCATTTTAATGTACAGTGCTTATGAGGTAATAGAAAAGGTTTTTGTGAGTTTCAGTTGCTTGAAAATGTATAAATTCTATTTTAAAATACAAAATATAGTACTAATTCGTACAATTACTGTAAAAATGTAATATAATATAATAAATATAATAATGTTTTTATTCTAAGCGAACTGTATTCCTGTGTCAGATAAATCGTATTTATACTGACAATCTCGAGATTTAAGCCTCATTTCGATATTTTGAGAATGTATTATTGTAGATAATTTCACGCTGCATCCAACGATACCAATAAGTCACTTTGAGAAAAAAAATTGTTAAACCGTTTTTGTTCTCACCCCTTCAATTTAGTTCATACGCGCTTTATTTAGCGCTAATTTATACGTAACTGTGATTTTAACAGGCTTGAGGGGGGCGCGATACCACACAAATCGTAAACCACAGCTGGTGGGTGACCTTCATTTACCACGAACTCATTTCCACAAACAAACATATATCAAGGTTCGGGGCTAATTAAAGCTATTTTGTTTCAGGTAAATATAGGCATAGTGAGACGATTACATTATATTACTAGCTTATGCCCGCAGCTTCGCCCGCGTTGTCTATAGGAAAAGAAGATTTTTTTATAGATAATTCAACCACCCATTTCATCCTCTTAGGGGTGGAATTTTGTATAACCCTTTCTTAGTGGATACACTTTACAAAGAACACATCCTCCAAATTTCAAGTCTCTAGGACCAGCGGTTATATTGCGGATTATATTGCATTTCAAGTATATTAAACTAGTTTCAACAACTTTCAACAACGATTGTGCTCAATCTGTTTTCTCGTTTTCATAGATGATTTAAATGACAAACTGCAACTTTAAAACGATTAATCCATCAAGAGTACTGAAACATGGCGTAACTCCGCTGTAAACGTAACGTGACACTACAATAAAGTGCACCCGCTAAGCACTGGTTATTGGCTGTATACAGTTATGTTTACGACTGTTCAACGTTATTAACCATCATGATAAACTGTTATGACATTTTTCAGTTAAGACTAACTACTTATTAGAGTTTTTGGCGGGAAAACGAAAAAGATCGCGTCTCCGCATTATATTATTTTCCAAAACTTGTGTTATTTTCAGTGTTAGTGCATAAAATTGGTGGCATTTTATTCGTTAAGTGCTGGATTTCAGGCATGAGTGTGGGAAAGTGGTATAATGATGGTGAAACGTTTATTTTCGTGTTGTTTCCAAAACTCCATAGAAGCTTCAAGTAAAGTTGCCACCACTTTACTAGGAGTATGACTTTGACTAGACTATGACTTGACTTGATGACTTCGACTGTGACTTGACACATATTTGCGTGAAATATCATTAACTTGATAAATTATCAATTACCTGATACTGGCTAAATACACAAAAGTGTGGAGCCAAAACATTTAAAAAAAAGCTACTTATAACTAGCTTCTGCCAGCGGCTTCGCCCGCGTGGCCTATAGGTATATAAAAAAATCTTAAAGAAATTCAATTTCATGAATAATTCAACCACCCATTTCACCCTCTTAGGGGTGGAGTTTCGTAAAACCCTTTCTTAGTGGATACCTACACTTTACAAAGAACACACCCGCCAAATTTTAAGTCTCTAAGACCAGCGGTTTAGGCTGTGCGTTGATATGTAAGTCAGTCAGGACTTTGAATTTTATATGTATAGATATAAGAACATACATCATGTAAAGTATATGCTTTTAGAGTAATACTCATTAGCAAACAGAAGACGTCTGCTGAATAGGCCTTTTCCATAGAGCGCCAATGGGAACAGCTGCTAGCCTCTTGCGTCCATCGATTGGCTCCCAGCTTGATACATTAAATACTACAAAAAAACGAGTGTGCTTTAGACCACACGACTGAAGTAAAACTTCTTTAGTTTTGCTCCATCTATCTATCTATACAACTTTGTTTTTGCTTTGTTTAATGTTAATGTCGCCATCTTGGCAATTCTAAATTGTCACTTTACCAGACATACCAACATAATAATACAACCTTTTTGTTTTGTTATGTTGACAATGGAGTTCTGAATGAGAATGTGGACCAACTTCAACTTCCGAACGCCTCGCATTCACCAGCTTACTCCCCAACTCAAGTGCGTAAAGAAGTATTACTTCAAAAACATTTGGACTGTATATTGACCGCGTTGACGTTGGCTTTAAGACTATAGGTGACTGAGTCTATCTGATTTGTCTTACTGTATATACAGCTCAAATCTTTAAACGCACCAGTGTATCTAGGTAGTGTACGCAACTTTTTTTTTTTTTTTTTTTAATGTTTTGGCTTCACACTTCCGTGTATTTAGCCAGTGTCAAGTAATTGATAATTATCAAGTTAATGATATTTCGCAAATATGTGTCAAGTCACAGTCGAAGTCATTAAGTCAAGCCATAGTCAAGTCATGGTCTAGTCAAAGTCGTACTCCTAGTAAAGTGGTGGCAACTTTACTTGAAGCTTCTAAGGAGTTTTGGAAACAACACGAAAAGAAACGTTTCACCATCATTATACCATTTTCCCACACTCACGCCTGTAATCCAGCACTTAACGAATAGAATGCCACCAATTTTATGCACTAACACTGAAAATAACACAAGTTTTGGAAAATAATACGATGCGGTGACGCAATCTTTTTCGTGTTCCCGCCAAAACTCTGTACCCAACTTGCTGGCAACATTGCCCGTTGAATTGTGCCAGCCTTTTGGTCTCTGACAAATTATAGAAAACGCGATGAGGGCGGTCACGGTAGATACATTACTTACCTCTATCCATATAATAAAACTGAAATAAAAAAATAATATTTTGTAGTTACACTTCTTGATCGTTATAGAGCTAAGAAAAAAAGCGAGTGTGCTTTAGACCATACGACTTTGTTTTTAATTTTTATTGTTCGATTGGCTTGCGTTTGACCACTATCGCTCTTGATGGTAAGTGGCGTTGGTCTAGGTTGTAACGCACTTGCATAGAAGATACCTGAAGGAAAACTTCTTTAGCGCCATCTCGCTTGCCCCTACAGTACTTTACACTACTACAGTAGTAGTAGTAGTTATATCTCCCTCTCAACTTCCGTTCGCCTCAACAGCTTACCCCCAAGTTAAGCGTGCGTAAAGAAGTTTTACTTCAAATATATTTGTTGTCTGTAATCTTCTTTGATGATATCAACAACATGTATGTGTAGATTGGGAGTTGGTAACTGAGCCTCAAATAAGCTGTAGCCACTGGCCAGACGAGCTCTAGGAAATGTCGTACTAAGCTTAAAACGTAGGTTGATTAATCTCATTACCCGTGCTTTTAGAAACATACTTCTAGCTAGGGGTGTTGATCCGAAACAAACTGCACGAGTTTAACGATCCCGACGAGTTTATTAACTAAAATACTGCCCAGTTGCGTACTTGGTACGGGAAAAAAAGGCTTTACTAGTAGCCGTTTTAGGTAGGTACTTCAGTAATGTATTAACTTGGTTTAGTGAATAATGACGTCAATTCTGTTAAGTTGCAACGTTTTCGCTCAAGCGGGAAGTTCAGTTTGTTTTTGCTTTTGCATACAATCAGCTTTTTCGCTTAAAGTCTGACTCAAAATCAATAAAAAGAACTATTTTTAAAAGTCCAGTGCGACGTGACTTCCAAATAATCAGATGAACAAATTAGGGTAATTTTTTTATGGTTATTATGACGCGTTACGTCACATTAGTGACGTCAAACTAATGCTTTTTGTTGATTTTGGGCTTACAACGCGCTTTAAAAAAATCTTAAGCCCAGAATTGTTTTGTTTTGCAGAATATTATCTAAGATTTGCAAGGCCCTATAAAGACCCCAAAAGTTGTGCTTAGACCCGACCTTAGCCGTTAAAACAGAAATAAGGTCTAGTGACAAGTACATGGAATGAAGCTCATTTTAGGTGAATATTTTTATTTTTATCTTTAGACTTTTGAATTTCCCGATAAGCAGTTTAATTAATCAGTAGATACAATAGTTACGAGTGTGAGCTTACAATGTAAAAAAAATGATAATTCTGACAGGCGGCTTGGTCATTACAGAAAATTTTAATCTACCAAAGAGAATAAGAATTAGGTGAAAAGTTTTATTTTAATAACGAGCTTCTGCCCGCAGCTTCGCCCGCGGCGTGACCTATGGGAAAATAATTCAACCACCCATTTCACCCTCTTAAGGGTGGAATTTTGAAAAATCCTTTCTTAGCGGATGCCTACGTCATAACATCTACCTGCATACCAAATTTCAGCCCGATCCGTCCAGTAGTTTGGGCTGTGCATTGATTGATCACTATATTAGTCAGTCAATCAGTCAGTCCTTTGAGTTATATATATATATCTAGATAATAATAATAATAAAATGATACGATATATAAGGCAAAAAAAATGCTGCTGCCCATTCCGTGGATAATGCTTTAGCCGCTCTTACGGCATAAGCAGGAAGAGATCGGGTGGTGCTATTCTTACACCGGGACCACACACACCTTCGTTACATTGAATAACCGTTTCAAGTACCAGGCCTTCGGGGGAACAGTACTTAGACATACCTACTGTTACTGGACGATACAGTAAATGGTATAGTATCAAGGCGACTTAGGACTCGGCTTAAGCTTTGTCCTCGAGGGAATAATTTGGAACTAGCGCCGGAGAACATAGGTTTGTTAAATGGATGCTTTTAAAGACAATTTAGTTTCAGTCATTTTAGATTTATGATAGTATTTTTTTAGCAAATAATTTATTATTTTTTATTATTTATTTATTTATTGTGATAAAAACGACAAAATCAATTACAATTATCACACAAAGTATTTTATACATTAACAAAAAACAAATCAGGGTTATAAAATAATAAAAGAATCCAATTAGGCTATTACAATAATGTCAAATAAAATAATGTCAGAGTTAATAAGATAAAAGGAAAAATTATTCACCATCGCTACAGTCGGCATTACCCGTATTGCTCCATTGGCAAAAGGCAATATATAATAATAAACTATAACAATATAACTAACTGTGTTTATGCGCCACGTTTTTCCCACTCGGATATTGATCACCATCCCACTGACGCTAAAAAAATCCAGAATATATATTTCACTATAATATCTCAGGGCCTAAAGCACCTACATACCAAATTTCGACAAAAACCGCGTTTAGCCGTTACAGCGCTGATTGGTAACAAACATACATACATACACACATCGCATTTATAATAATAAGTATATGTTTAAATATTAGTGTGATAGTTGGAGTTCACATTCACTACACAACATCAGGTGCAATGTGCGGGCCACATTAACGCTACCTTGTCAAACATAAAAAACAACTAATTATTTTATTTATTTATTATTAGACCAACTAGGATCACAAATAGCACCAAATAAAAACATATAAACAAATAGAATGGTCGAAATTTGAAAATAACAAAATCATCAATTAAAATTAAAATACAATAAATTGATATAATAATACTAATGAGCGCTCAAAAAATGGACTATTCTAATAATCGATATCAAACTAAATATGTAAAAATACATAATCTATAAATATAAAATTCAAAGTCCCGACTGACTGACAGACTGACTTATATATCAACGCACAGCGTAAACCGTTGGTCCTAGAGACTTGAAATTTGGAGGGTTCTTTGTAAAATAGGTATCCATTAAGAAAGGGTTTTTCGAAATTCCTCCCCTAAGAGGGTGCAGCAGTACTGGGCGTTGTCTGCATCTTAATCTTTTTTTATGTTAGTGAATGATGTGACGAGCTAGTCGTTCACCTGATGTTAAGCGACACGGCTGCCCATAACAGAACAGTGTCACTCAGAACTCCAAAATATAAAGTTGCGCGTGACACTGCACTGCGCACATCATCCTGAGACATCAGCACAGTCTGGTAATAAGATTACTCGACTGTGAGATCAGATCATAAAGTCTCATTTGCCCAGTAATTCCACTAGCTACAGTGCCCTTCAAACCGGAACACAGTAGTGCTCGCACACTACCTAGACGAACTTTGCAGAAAATTCCTACCACCTAGTAAATCTACTACGATCACAAAGACTTACAAGCGTGAGACAAGCTATTATAATCCCCATTGGTTTTTGAATTAATATAACTATTAAAATATGCCATAATACGGGCCCTGAGCCTGGTGTGGTGACCCAGATTTTTTTAACCTAATGTAATGTTTTAACCTAACCTAATGTAACTTATACTCATATATGCCTTTACAAAATAAATGTTTTTTTTTTTCATCCAAGTAATCTCATTTTGAAATGAAAATCCTCTTTCCCTTTGCAGTTTTCACTGTGTCACTCTTAATTATATACACAATAATAATAGAACAGACAAGTCGTTTATCAGACGTCCAACTTGAAGCTCATAATTCCATCAGTAGTGGGAAAGGCGGTTAATCTATTTACTCTCCGAACTCGCCACTGCAAGTTGCAATCAACGAGATTTAGTTGCAAACTAATCCAGTAACTGATAAAGTGATCACTGAGCTTCGATTTGGCAAGTTACTTTTTGAATCCTCATCTCCACTTGACATCTCAGTACTGGGTACAGGCCTTCCTATATAAATGCCATTCGCCGTGGTCCTGTGTTATGTTCAGTTACTATTGCAGGACTTTAATTATAATCCTTTAGATCTGCTTGAGGAAGCTGGTTTGCTCGGTGGTGTACGCACAATTAGACATAAGTACTATTGTACTATATATATGTTTATGTGTTATTGGCTGTATTGTCCTCCCTGTATTATATATATGTTCATGTTAATAATAGGCTTATATCATAAATATAAAAAATAATCTAACAAAAAGCACGGACCCAGGTGTTTGTGGAAATGCAGTATAATAAAAAAAAAACCTTTAGATCCTTTATGTTTCAGTCCAAATGTGCATTTAAGTGCCTTGTAAGGAGGGAACAATAATACGAGCAAAAAAAACGAGTGTGCTTTAGACCACACGACTGAAGTAAAACTTCTTTAGTTACATCTATCGGCCGGTATAACTTTGTTTTTGTTTTGTTTAATGTTAATGTCGCCATCTTGACAATTGCAAATTGTTATTTTACCGGACATACCAACATAATAATACAAATACAGAAGTACAGAAGTAGCTCTAAGATATATAGAAATTAATAGTATATCTTAACTACAAATACATATTGTAATAATAATATTTATTATAAGTTGTAATATCGCATTGGATATTTATCTGTAATGATGCTACAATTCTGTTGATGAATAAATAAATAAATAAAAAATAAATAAATAAAAAATTTTTGACTTTGTTATGTTGACAATGGAGATATACGTTAACTAAGAACTTTTAACTTCCGTTCGCCTCGCCAGCTTACTCCCCAAATCAAGCGTGCGTAAAGAAGTTTTACTTGAACAAGCAAAACAAAGAACAATAGTTTCTGACATTTCTTTCTTAGAAACTGTTTAGCCAATAGTTTAAGTTCAAGCCGTTGAATATTCAGCACTTGCTGCCAATATATTTTATTGTAATTCCGAGGGAGTAGAGAAGTGTCGGTGGTATCGGTTCCACGACCTGAATGCCAAAGCTTTTACAGTCTGCTGAGTTCAAAAGTACCTACTTATGGTTTTCTATTAAGAAATAAATAACTAAGTACTTAATAGACTGGCCCGTTAGCTCAGTTGGTAGTATCCCTGCTTTCTGAACTGCAGGTTGTGGGTTCGATTCCCAACCCGGACAAACATTTGTATGATGAACATCGATGTTTGTTCTGTGTCTGGGTGTTATATTGTATTCTATGTATGTATTTACAAATAAAAAGTATACGAGTATTGGATTGTTGTTATCTGGTTCTCATAGTACAAACTTTGCTTAGTTTGGGGCTAGATGGCGCTGTGTGAAATGTCCACACATATTTATTTACTATTTAATTATTGGCATAAATCATATATTCGCTTTGAAGAAATTTTCTAAAGTTGTAAGGGTTTCCTATGCATCTATAAAAAGCTTTGCTGACTTACAGACAAAGTACCGCTTCAACCGCTAAACATCATCCTCTTAGATCATATTATTATTTCATAATACAATACCGATGTTTAGTAACCGAAACCATCTGTGTATTGATCGCATAAGCATAAATAAAAAATGTATTACGCATTATGATTTCATATCTCGAGCTGGTATCTGAGATTTCCCACGTTCCCGATAACGCGAGCCCCCAGGGCAAGATCGTCTCGGAACCGCTGATAAAAATAACATTAGCAGTAATTGGTGGTCCGATTAGAGATAGCCCTACGGTTACGACCTTTGGGGTGCTTTAATATGCTTTAGCAAACAATTAATGTAACCCTGATGTGTGAAGTGTCTTGTAAATTGATTTTCTGTATTTCACCTTTTCCGGGGTTTATTTACTAGGTGGTAGGAGTTTGTTGCAAAGTTCGTCTAGGTAGGTACCACCGCTTTGCCAGTTATTCTGCCGCCAAGCAGTAGCGTGCAAGCACTACTGTGTTCCGGTTTGAAGGGCACTGTAGCTAGTGAAATTACTGGCCAATTGAGACTTTATGATCTGATCTCACAGTTGAGTAATCTTATTACTAGACTGTGCTGATGTCTCAGAATGATGTGCGCAGTGCAGTGTCGCGCGAAACTCTGTGTTTTAGTATTAAAATTCTCATGAGTGTGATTCATATTATAGAAACTGACGTGAGTAGTACTCATAACTACCACAATTACACGGCTAAAACTCAAGGAGTACGCGCGGCGGCGGTGGTGGCCTCCACCACCGCCGCCGCGCGTATTCCTTGAGGATGGGCATCTATATTGCCCGAACACCGGTCGAGTTATTCGACTGTATCTCGTTAGTTTTAGCCGTGTAATAGTGGTAGTTAAGTGTGATTCATTTTAAATTGATATATCCCCGACTGTGGTCCCCGGTGATCTGTGTTTTAGTTCCGAGTAACACTGTTCTGTTATGGGCGGCCGTAGCGCTTAACACCAGGCGAACGACTAGCTCGTCACATCATTCACTAACATAAAAAAAAAATATATATATATGAGCTTTTTAGCCGACTTCCAAAAAGCAGGAGGTACTTTGTTCGTCTGTGTGTATTTTTTGTATGTACATCGATAAGATTATTTTGGTATGTACCATTATTATCATCAAGTCAGGATCTGAAGGTGGAATCTCAAGGAAATCGAGGAAAATCTAACTAACTAACAATGTAATAAAATCTTAGAAGTCAATTTTGACCCAATTCCCGGTTTCCGATTGCTGTGAAATTTTGCATACTTATCTAAGCTTAGTAACAATAACTAAAAAAAAAAAAAAAATTCTAATAAATTGAAGCAACTTCATAACCACAAGTAGGAAAATTAATATACTTAATTATTATAAGCGCTACCCACTCGTCTAATTGAAGTCGGTTAAATTTTTTAAAAATAAATATTTAAAAAAATAATATCAAATCAAGGCACTTCAAAGGCAGTTCGCCCTTTCTCCTATAAAACTACTATATTCACTAAATACACTGAATAAATAATAGTTATAATTGCTGTTTTTTAATTTACATGGACACAATTTTTTTGAATATTTCCTAATACCTATTGGGTGAACCAAGGGCAGGCCTTTTCATTTTCTGAGAACATTTTTTTTTTAGTTTTGGCTGTGGAGCCAAAACTAATAAAAAAAAATCTTTTGTGTATTTAGCCAGTGTCAAGTAATTGATAATTTATCAAGTTATCGATATTTCACGCAAATATGTGTCAAGTCACAGTCGAAGTCTTCAAGTCAAGTCATAGTCAAGTCAGTCTAGTCAAAGTCATACTCCTAGTAAAGTGGTGGCAACTTTACATGAAGCTTCTTTGGAGTTTTGGAAACAACACGAAAAGAAACGTTTCACCATCATTATACCACTTTCCCACACTCATGCTTGTAATCCAGCACTTAAAGAATAAAATGCCACCAATTTTATGCACTAACACTGAAAATAACACAAGTTTTGGAAAATAATATAATGCGGTTTTAACGTGATCTTTTTCGTTTTCCCGCCAAAACTCTCTATTTTTTACATTATCAGAAAGAAGAGATTTCAACGAACAAAAAGACCACCGGCTTTTTTTAATAAAGCTGGTATTTTGACGCGAGAATTTTCGTTTGAAAATTTTTTTTTCTATATTGAGCCAGATATTATGGCGAAAAAATAAATGTTTCAAATCAAAAAAATACAGTGTGTTTGGAAAATATAAAGATAAGTATTAACCAAATATCGTGTTTTTTTTTGTATAAGATAAGAAAAAAAACCAAAATCTTGATTTATTTCATATAAATTTTGAGGTTAGGTGAAAAAAGTGTATTTACAAAAGTTGTAGATCATTTTACTACCTACAACTTAGTGATTAAATTTTTTTCCATACCGGAAATTGATATAAACTCTTTTTTACCCCTCACCCCCTTCCACTTCCCGACCTCAGATCGCCCGTAAATAATTTTTCCTTTCATTTTAGTTATGTTCTCTTCCTTTTTCAACGGGTTTTATCCAACTATTCTTTTTTTTTGGTTTCAAAAATCAGTACCACACATTTTTTTTTATAAAGCTACAACTATTTTATTGATCATGCAAATCCGTTCAGGTGTTGCGTCACAAACTTTCGTACTTAGCATAATATTTAATTAATTGATTAATTAATTTAAGTGAGGCATTCTAATATGAGTAGTATTGTGATCAAGTGTTTTTTTGGCTCCTCACTTTTATGTATTTAGCCAGTATCAAGTAATTTGTAATTTTATCAAGTTAATGATATTTCACCCAGATGTGTGTGATCATAGTCCCCATCAAGTCAAGTCACAGTCTAGTCATAGTCAAGTAGCCGCGAAAACTCTGATCAAGTGTTAATGTGTGAACATTAAATTTATGAATGGAAAATTGAAAACAGCGCGTGCTTTAAATTGCCTATAATTTCAAAATTAATTTCAAAGAATCGATTAGCAATGTATACTTTATTTTATCGTTTCACATAACCATATAATTTGTTTTTCATCACACTTGCTCGTAAAGTAGCTCTTATTATACCGCTTTTAGGCTGTTAATCCAAGATATGGCGCGGGATTTTTACTTTACATTACTGCACTTGTGTTTTATGATGACATGCAAGTTTGTATCTCACTACAAGTTAGATACGTAGGCGCATAATTCTTAATTTACCCGGATTATAGTAAAGTTTATGTATTTTACCAACAAAGAGTTATTATGCGACTATAACAGTACACATTTTCATATGAAAATATTTATTCGCTGTATTGTTTCCATATTATATTTATTGAAATAATAAACAAGGTGTAGATATTTCACACAGCGCCATCTAGCCCCAAACTAACCAAAGCTTGTACTATGAGAACCAGATAACGGATACAATACTTATATACTTTTTGTTTGTAAATATACATACAAAGAATTCAATATAAACAATTAAACACCCAGACACAGAACAAACATTGATGCTCTCACACAAATGTTTGTCCTGGGTGGGAATCGAACCCGCCCGGTAAAATGACAATTTACAATTGTCAAGATGGCGACATTAATACTAAACAAATCATAAAATGAGTTCTGGCGGGAAAACGAAAAAGATCGCGTCACCGTATTGTACTATTTTCAAAAACTTGTGTTATTTTCTTCAGTGTTGGTGCATGAAATTGGTGGCGTTTTATTCGTTAAGTGCTGGATTACAGGCATGAGTGTGGGGAAGTGGTATAATGATTGTGAAACGTTTCTTTTCGTGTTGTTTCCAAAACTTCATAGAAGCTTCTGGTAAAGTTGCTACCACTTTACTAGGAGTATGACTTGACTAGACTAGACGGACTTGGACTGTAACTTGACTTGACACATTATACGATATTAATTAAGATATTATCAATTACTTGACACTGGCTAAATACACAAAAGTGTGGAGCCAAAACAAAAAAAAATCATAAAATTGATAACGGCCGATAGATGGAGCTAAACTAAAGAAGTTTTACTAAAGAAAAAAAACGTAGAATTATCGATGAAATATTTAAGTTAAATTAATTGTTTTAACTACAATCCCAAAATCACTCAGAATGTGTTAAATCACATTTATTGATTTAAAATTAAATAGAAGCCTTATGCGGAGGTAGGAACAGGAAAGGCATTAACCAGCGGAAACAGCACCCGCCAGGAAATGTTCTCCTATTCCGACGATGAGCGAGTTCCCTTCGACGTTTACGAAGTTCCGCTTCCAATAAACAAATCGGAGCAAATTCCCGCGTGAAAACGAATTCTAAACAAGTTATTTAAATCAAATTATTGATTTTTCTTCTAATCTATGGTACGAAGTACGTCTGTGTCTATGTCTATGTCTCAACCATGGAGTCTTCAACTCGAGAGTGAACAGGTCAGGTCGTCACATCTTCTAGGCAAGCGTGTTACATCCTAGACCGCATCGTTACTTACCATCAGGTGCGATAGTGGTCAAACGCGAGCCTAACAAACAATAAAAAAAAGTACTCGTAAGTAGTTTATTATTCAATCTAATTATACTTAATATGAGTACCTACTTAATTATGTCCTACTTATAAAGTACTCGTTCCCAAGATTTGTACCATACAAACAGATAAATAAACAAAATAAAATCGAAGAAGTCGATACAGACGAAACGAGAACCTCATCCACCATTTTGAAGTCAATTAAAAATAAATTACTGTAGGACAGTATGCTAATGACTAATTTAACTAAATACTACAATGATATAATAACTTTTTTTTATGTTAAGGAATGACGTGACGAGCTAGCCGTTCGCCTGATGTTAAACGACACGGCTGCCCATATCAGCTGCAGTGTTACTCGGAACTCTAAAGTATAGAGATTCGCGTGACACTGCACTGCGCACGTCATCCTGAGACATCAGCACAATCTAGTAATAAGATTACTAAACTGTGAGATCAGATCATCAAGTCTCATTTGCCCAGTAATTTCACTAGCTACAGTGCCCTTCAAACCGGAACACAGCAGTGCTTGCGCACTACTGCTTGGCGGCAGAATAACTGGCAAAGCGGTGGTACCTACCTAGACGAACTTTGCAGTAAAGTCCTACCACCTAGTAAAACTACAGTAGGTAGTGTTTAGTAACTAATACTAAACACTACCTACTGTACTAAAAAAAAACATATGGACTATATACTGGGCTCGATGACCTTTAGACCAAATGCTCCAGCCCACTATCAGAAGGTAGCGTACCCAACATGCTGGCAGCATTGCCCTGATGAATTGCAATGCTTATTCGTTGTGCCAAATAAGTGCCAGAATGTTGGTGGATGTTGGTTGACGCTCTGATACGTCTTTTAGTTAGACTTCGTAAAAAAAAAATTATATCGAACCAAATTGAGAGCAACTGAAATGGGGTATCGGCCACTAATGGCAGAATGCGTCCCGTGAGTACAGATCGGTTTTCGCCTCCCGGATTAAGCAGATGACGCGGCGTTTCCCGGAATCGCATTCGCCTTAATTGGTTTCAGCTGATCGAACTCGTATTTACATCTCAGACTAGTAAAGCAATATAAAACGACACGCAAACTACCAACAACTGCCGCCGCTTGATGCAGATATATTTTTTTTTATGTTTTGGCTCCACTCTTTTGTGTATTTAGCCAGTGTCAAGTAATTGATAATTTATCAAGTTAATGATATTTCACGCAAATATGTGTCAAGTCACAGTCGAAGTCATCAAGTCAAGTCATAGTCTAGTCAAAGTCATACTCCTAGTAAAGTGGTGGCAACTTTACTTGAAGCTTCCATGGAGTTTTGGAAACAACATGAAAAGACACGTTTTACCATCATCATACCACTTTCCCACACTCATGCCTGTAATTCAGCACTTAAAAAATAAAATGCCACCAATTTTATGCACTAACACTGAAAATAACACAAGTTTTGGAAAATAATACAATGCGGCGACGCGATCTTTTTCGTTTTCCCGCGAAAACTCGATGCAGATATAGACGCATAGGAGATGGCTTTCCAAACGCCGAGCAACATAGAAAAAAGAATTAAAAAAAAAAAAATTATAATATGTGTGGGCATCTCACACAACGTCATCTAGCCCCAAACTAAGCAAAGCTTGTATTGGGTGTTGTTATTGGGAACCAGATAACTGATACAATACTTAGATACTTTTTTGTATGTATACATACATTTAATACAATATAACACCCAGACACAGAACAAACACCTATGTTCGTGTAACACAAATGTTTGTCCTGGGTGGAAATCGAACCCACGACCCACAGTTCAGAAGGCAGGGCTACTACCAACTGAGCTATCGGGCCAGTCATCACTTTATATTAGCGATTATGTTTGAAAAACAATATCATGAGGAACAATACAATACAATAGTACTTTATTGAACACCAACTAAAACATAACAATGCACCTTACAAAAACTTACAAAGAATGGTAGGACAAAGGGTGGCATATCACATTAAGCGGTTTCTTCCAGGCTACCTTAGGATGGACAGGAATTAACAATAATGAACAATATATGAGGACAGCCTCTGTGGTGTGGTGGTTGAGCAGGTTGGCTCATAGCCCGGAGGCGGCGGGTTCGATTCCCGCGGAAGAACAAGTATTTGTGTACAGAAAACAGCGCAAATACTTGTTCTGATGTGTGTTGTGGGACTATGGTCCTCGTAGTTCCTGGGTCTCTAGACACAGGGAATCCTAGTAATGTCCAGGATCTATGTATGTTATGCGTTGGGCGTTATTATTATTATTATCAATGACTCATTTTTTTTTCAATATTTCTATGAAAATACATTACAAAAATTCTATTAAAAAACCCTAAACCTAGGTTCCCCCCCTAAACTTCTAGGTACCCCTCCGCCGGTGGCACTCTAGTGCAAGGGCAAGGCCCAAGCTATACCGGTGGTCAGGGCTGCACAATGAGAAAAATCCTGAAAATACGGGCCTAGTCAAGGAGTACTGCCTTCTGGATCTGGCCCTCGATCCAACCCTCTAGCGAGAGCCTCTCGTTGTGTTGTTCAAGGCTCTTTGCTATAGGGCCGTTCGCCGAATCGACTATCGGAATGCTCGTTAAGTCAACATTCATTCAGAATTATTATTAACTAGTTGCGCCCCGAGGTTTTACCCGCAGATAAAAAGTATTTTAATTATTTGGTCGTCCCACGGGAACATTTCACTTTTACGGGATAAAATGTAGCCTATATGTTAATCCAGTGTATAATCTATCTTGGTACCAAATTTCATTCAAATCCATTCAGCCGTTTGAGCGTAAAGGAGTTACAAACATACACAGAAACACACGTACATACAAACTTTCGCATTTATAATATTGGTGTGATTAGTGTGATAGTGTGATAATATTAGTGTGATATCGATAACGTAGAATAGGTGGTAGGACTTTTCTGCAAAATTAGTCTAGGTAGGTACCACCGCTTTGCCAGTTATTCTGCCGCCAAGCAGTAGTGTGCAAGCACTACTGTGTTCCGGTTTGAAGGGCACTGTAGCTAGTGAAATTTCTGGGCAATTGAGACTTTATGATCTGATCTCACAGTTGAGTAATCTTATTACTAGACTGTGCTGATGTCTCAGAATGATGTGCGCAGTGCAGTGTCGCGCGAAACTCCGTGTTTTAGTTCCGAGTGACACTGTTCTGTTATGGGCGGCCGTGGCGTTTTACACCAGGCGAACGACTAGCTCGTCACATCATTCTCTAACATAAAAAAAAAAAGTTTCGTAATTCAACCAATAGTTTCCCTTTTCCAATGTACATTTTAACCCCGAATCGGAACAATGCAAACAACGCATGCCAGCCTCACCAAGCAGACAAGCCAAGTCACTCAATCATCAAATAATAATTGAAGGGGTGAGAACAAAAAGGGTTTAACTGATTTTCTTCACAAAATGACTTATGGGTATCGTTGGATTCAGCGTGAAATTATCTTCAATAATACATTCTCAAAATACCGAAATGAGGCTTAAATCTCGAGATTTTGAGTGTAAAAACGGTTTATCTGTCACAGCAATACTGTTCGTTTATCATATAAACATTATTATATATATTTTATTATATTATATTTTTACAGTAATTGTATGAATTAGTACTATATTTAGTATTTAAAATAGAATTAAAACATTTTCAAGCAACTGAAACTTACATAAACCTTTTCTATTACCTTATAAGCACTCTACATTAAAATGACGCCGTTGACGTTTAAAGTCAATTTTCTCGAAACTGTCAATTTGTCAGTTAAACCCTTTTTATTCTCAACCTTTCAATTGAAGTAGATTAGGTACGGGCCCGTAGCTCTAGACCTAGGTGGTTGGGTACTATTGTTATTGCAGGCGGAATGGCCTTAATTCGATTACTGGATGCCTGTGCAGCATGTACCAACAAAACCTTAGTTATTAGTTCGTGGAAGCGAAGGAAAATTGTACTTCAGATTCGGAAGCTTTCAGAAGAAAAATAAACCTCTATGACAACTTTATAATAGATTTTTAGACGTATTATGAAAGGATTTCAACTCCTAAATAAAGAATTGTTCTTTTTTCTGTTTTGGCTCCCCACTTTTGTGTATTTAGCCAGTGTCAAGTTATTAATGATTTTCAAGTTAGTGTCAAGTTAAGTAAAGTCACAATTCAAACCATCAAGCCAAGTCATAATTTAGTCTAAGTCATACTCCTAGTAAAGTGATGGCAACTTTACCAGAAGCTTCTATGGAGTTTTGGAAACAACACAAAAAGGAGCGTTTCACCATCATTATACCACTTTCCCACACTCATGCCTGTAATCCAGCACTTTACGAATAACGCCACCAATTTTATGCACTTACACTGAAAATAACACATAACACAAGTTTTGGAAAATAATAGAATGCGGCGACAAGATCTTTCTCGTTTTCCCGTCATAAAAAGTATTGTTATCGCTGAAAATTTCCAGCTCTACTTTTTGTTTTAATTTATTTATTGGTTTCAGGTCATTGTGTGATTTTTTTTTTGAAAACCAAACCACTTAAATTGTATTCTGTCTCCATTTTATTTCCAATTATTTTTACTTTTAACTGACGTGTGTTTAGCCGTTATTTATCTTACAAAAAAATCCTATTAATTTACACTATTTTTTCATTAATTATTTTGTTTCGTAACGTTTATTTCAAAAATTATGTTTTTCCACTAAATAGGTTAACTTCCAAATGTATATACAAAACTGCAGGCAACTATAGATAGGTAATAGATATATTAGCGTAATTAATTCTCCCATTTAATGATTATTTAATCAAGCACATTAAAAAAACATTTGAAATCGCTAACCGCAAATTCTGTCACAAACAGTAGAATCAAGCACAGGTTTAGTGGGTTAACCTCAATAAGTGATTCTTCAATTATAGTGGTATGGTAACACCGAGTAATTTTGCATTCGATTATGATCCTAAATTTGTTGATTCAAAGTTGATAAATCAATATTTATTACTGCCACAGTGGTCTCAATTCTATTCGACAAAAACTTTAAACTTAATTTGTAATTCCTAAAACTATTGCGGTCCTTGTCATTCCGACCTTTACGAAAGGGACGGAAACTTTTTTTGAAGTGTCAAAATTAAATTTTTTTTTATGTTTTGGCTCCACACTTTTGTGTATTTAGCCAGTGTCAAGTAATTGATAATTTATCAAGTTAATGATATTTCACGCAAATGTGTGTCAAGTCACAGTCGAAGTCATCAAGTCATAGTCTAGTCGAAGTCATAGTCTAGTCGAAGTCATAGTCTAGTCGAAGTCATAGTCTAGTCGAAGTCATAGTCTAGTCGAAGTCATAGTCTAGTCGAAGTCATAGTCTAGTCGAAGTCATAGTCTAGTCGAAGTCATAGTCTAGTCGAAGTCATAGTCTAGTCGAAGTCATACTCCTAGTAAAGTGGTGGCAACTTTACTTGAAGCTTCTATGGAGTTTTGGAAACAACACGAAAAGAAACGTTTCACCATCATTATACCATTTTCATACACTCACGCCTGTAATCCAGCACTTAACGAATAGAATGCCACCAAATTTATGCACTAACACTGAAAATAAAACAAGTTTTGGAAAATAATACAATGCGGTGACGCAATCTTTTTCGCATTCCCGCCAAAACTGCCGACAACAGTACTTCCTGAAAATTTTGAAATTGAATTAAGTAATGCTTTTTTGAAGAGCGTTGGTGAGGAACTGGGCTGGGCAAATCTCCACCAGTCAGCCAGCACCAAGAGGGGGACGTTGAAAATTCACCATTTTAAAATTTAATAGTACGTGTGTTGGTCAAAGTGATTGATTACTGCTAAGCACGAATATGAAAAAGAACTTAATTCATTTACGTCTTAAACCTTACAATATTATATTATACTAACCTTTATAACATACTAACTTTTGAACAGAAAAAATAGTAACTTCTTAAAACTGTAGACTTCACTCGTCGTGAGCGTGAGAGCGGTTAACCGAGACATTAAATATTCATATAATCGGTTATCATATCGATTTGTCAAGAACTGAATTGTTCGTATACTTTGTACTCACCGTATATGTTATTTTTTCTAGTCATACATTTTCATAATTTGTGCATCTGAAAAAAAAGAGAATTTATGTTAATAATTTCACAGACGTGCGATGTTAAAAACATTTGAAATAAAATTACAGAATAAATTACCTTATTACGTACTAGTAAGAGTTGATTCGAATGAAATAAATATTTATTATGAAATCCAACAGCACAGCGCCCCTAGCGGTAACTTACGTGACTAAGGATTACATATAAATTATTATTATAATTAATATTATTTAACAACTAGTTGCGCCAATCATTTGCTTTTCCCACGAGAAAATTCACTTTTCCGGGATAAAATGTAGCCTATATGTTAATCCAGTGTATAAGCTATCTTGGTACCGAATTTCATCCAAATCCATGCAGCCGTTTGAGCGTGAAGGAGTAACAAATATACACACATACACTCAAACACACATGCAAACTTTCGCCTTTATAATATTAGTGTGAAGTGTGATAGTGGACAGCGAGTAAATAAAGTAATGTATGTACACGAATAACGTCTATCCGTGGGGACCTTTAATTGGCTCCCTTTCTTGTAAATCTATATCTATATCGTTATAACAGCTGTTGGTCTTCCAAAATGAAATAAATAAATGTATATACATTCGAACTCGAGATTAAAATTATCGCTCGCAAGTGTACTTCCATTCTAGTAGATAGTACCAGTAGATGACTAGATTATAATAATAATCGGGGGCGAGTTGGCTGGACTACAGTCGCGACCCTTTCTCGCCCCGGTACGGCGGACGAGGGCACACGGGGGGTTTTAGTGGGTTCGAGTCCCACATACCCCATGCCACCACCCCCATAGTGGCAGGGAAGTGCGAGGGCATTTCAACCCTCAAAAAAAAAGATGATAATAATAATTATAATATGTGTGGACATCTCACACAACGCCACCTAGCGCGTAACAAAGCTAGATAGATACCTAGTTACCTATTTTTGGGACTGCTTTTAACTTTCAATAAGACATGTTTTTTCAAATCGTGAGCCGTTTCAAACTCATTGTGAGAAAGAAGGTTCCATTCCGTTATATATTTTGAATTCCTAATTTCTGGTTTTCCAATTTATACATTGGGTAATAAGTGTTATTTTAGGCTGTCTGTCGGTAAAGGTTTCTTTAAAGTACGTTGTGTAATTACCTTTTAACATTTACATTTAAATAAATGAGCTACATCCATAAGCGAGGGCGCGCACATGTAACTTTTTACTAGAAAAACTCTTCTAAATGTCTTCACTAAACTTTTACAGCCTTATTAATAAACACGAACTAGCTTTAGACTTGTTACACCATCTTTTGTCTCTTTCGATCCAGCTAAATATTCCAGTAGCAAAAAAAAGGACAAAAGCTGAAGTAACTAACCTGAGACTAATACCCGTTTATTAATAAGGCTGTTAAATACCCTTCGATAGCTTTTCAGAACATATAATTGTATCAATGCGCGTGTATATATCACATATACATATTGACAGCCTCTGTGGTGTGGTGGTTGAGCAAGTCAGTTCATAACCCGGAGGTAGTGGGTTCAATTTCCGCGGCAGGACAAGTATTTGTGTACAGAAAAAAAGCGCAAATTAGTAAGTAAAAGTATTTGCGCTTTTTTTTCGGTGTTGTGGGGCCATGGTCCCTAGACACAGGGAATCCTAGTTAAGGTCCAGGATGTATGTGATCGTTGGGCGTTATTATTATTATTATTATATATATGCTAAAGCATTTCGACATTCATGTTAACCCTAAACTGCGTATTGTGCCGTCAAATATGTAGTAACCTAACTCCCAAAATGTTGTTTTATTTATGGTAGAGATAACTAAAGACGATTATAAAAAGTATTTTTAAATGTTCCTTTTTACAACCCACATTTTAACGTTAATAAATTGAGGATATCGCAATATCCGTCAGATTTACTGCTTCCGATAACAAGAAGGGTGCGATGAAACTTGGGCGAGTTATCGGAGGCTAGACTCTCACCTACCGCGTAACCGTTCTGGGAATCGGCTTCGCCTGCCATCTTGCACGCGCCAATTAAAAATTCCACGAGTGCAAGCAAGAGAGAACACGATTACGATCTCCACCAGACTTACGCGGTAAGGCCCCTGATAGGAAGATTATAAGAAGAATAGAGTTACGATTTGCTTACACAAATAACTTAAGTACATTATATGTGATTTAAAGTTGTACTACGTAACGTAGAAGGGAATTATTTTTCGTTTCTGCACGGAACTACCATAGAGAATTGGCCGGACTATCCGACTATAGTTTCAACTGCATTTGGCAGCCTTCCTCAAGGTGAGTGCGCGCGCGCGACGGCGACTTGCTTAGCACTCGTACCGTACCGTCCCGTACAAATAATACAAAATGTGTGAAAACCACGTTAGTTTCCCATAGAGAACTTTAAACGGGCCTCAATCTTCATTCTCCAGTTTGTTTATCACTGTAAAGTTTCTTGTAGCTTCTTCTTTAGTTGTAATCGAAGCTTCGGATCTCAGTTTTCTGTTCTGCATTGTGCCGGATTGCTTGCACCAGTAGTGAGAAAGAGAACTGCTTTTTTTTTCAAACTCATATATTGTAATGCGCTTGCTATATATTATTTGACAGTAAGCGCTTTGTAATTTTATATGCTTAGTGAAATAACTTAATTTTATGTATATTTAAACCCTTTTTATTCTCAACCCTTCAATTTACGTGATGGTTAACTACTAGCAACTTTAGGAGCACATCCTGAAACAAGCCCTTAGCATATTAACATGATATAATTATATTAATTTTACTTTGTAATGTCTATGACAATTACGTATTAGATGTACTATAAATACATATACATAAGCACCTAAATTCAACTGTTTTTTTTACAGGTCCAGATGGATCTACCTGGTCCTCCACCTGCTTACGAAACCGTCGTTGAGAGTCCAGCGGATGGCAAAAACTGCCTAACGTTAGAGGTACGCAAATTATACTTTCATCGCTTACAATCAGGCGAATTGGTGGTCAAACGTAAATCTACAACTAAAAAATCTTTCTTTAAAAAAAAAAAGTTTTTTTAACAATTATCTTCAAAGGTTTTCGGGTCGCTCTAAACAATTTAATACCAGGGGGCCGATCACCAAACTTTGCTTGCAATGTCAATATGCTTATTTTTAAACCAAAGATAAGAGAAAGAATTCAAAATTTCAGACATTACGATTGTCCGTAGAAAAATAGTAATGTAACTATGATTCTAAAATACAGATAATCTAACAATCTTGTCGAAAGTTCTGAGGTAACAAACATTAAAAAATTTGACTTTGACTGGCCCGATAGCTCAGTTGGTAGTGACCCTGCCTTCTGAACTGCGGGTAGTGGGTTCGATTCCCACCCAGGACAAACATTTGTGTGATGAACATCGATGTTTGTTCTGTGTCTGGGTGTTATATTGTATTCTATGTATGTATTTACAAACAAAAAGTATCTAAGTATTGTATCAGTTATTTGGTTCCCATAGTACAAGCTTTGCTTAGTTTAATTTAATACAGTAGAATTGAGAACCTCCTCCTTTTTTTAAGTCGCGTAGTCGGTTGAAAATGGTAAATACCCATAAACGTACTTACCAGCGACCGACATAGTTTCATAGTATAAAAAATGTAGGTTGATAAAGTATGACTAATAATTACTGGTCACACGAACGCGACGCAGCGCCCGCCGTAAAGTACCCAAACAAGCTTATCTACTCGCTACAATGAATTGTTATATGGAATGATGCTTCCATGTCAGATAGAAATATAATAATACATTGTGTGTAATATTATAGGTTATTATATATTAGGAACCGTACACAATAATAGCACACCTATACTATTATTGGATCTAAAAGGAATGGCCTTTAAAATTGTATACTTTTTAACTGTGATAAATTAGATATAAAGACAGCAGAAAAGTAAAATATCACTGTAAAAATTCTTGTAGCTTCTTCTTTGCAGTTGTAATCGAAGCTTCGGATCAGTTTTCTGTTCTGCATTGTGCCGGATTGCTTGCACCAGTAGTGAGAACGAGAACTTCTTTTTTTCAAACTCATATATTTAATGGGGTTGCTATATATTATTAACACTTACACTAACACAATAAACACTTTGTAATTTTATATGTATGGGCAGAAACGGGTTTCTGCGTAGGTAGGTTGCAACCTATATAACTATAGGCCTTCAGCATGTCCGCACCGCGCCGTGTCTGGAACAAGAATGATCCGTAGCACACCAATCGATCCCTTTATATAGCCAGACAGGGCCGCCATGACAGTTGCCGGTGCTGCCACTGTAATACATTTAATGCCACCACAGGGTAAATTACGGTGCTCGATCGCTGTGCATAGAGTTTATAACTGGACGTAGCCGCCGTCATATGCTTAGTAAAATAACTTAATTTTAAGTAGCTAAAATAATTTATTATGATAATTTTGAAATCTTTTGACTTTTAATGCATTTTATTACAATTTTACAAATGTTTATAGGTTCCGTGACATAAGAGAAATCTGGTTGTTGACCTGCGCACGGACGATTTTGTTTATTCCTGCTTGTTTTAAGTACTAACTAGCTAGTAAATTATGTAATATGATTCTAAAGTAATTATCTATACATATAAAATTCAAAGTCCTGACTGACTGACTGACATATATATATCAACGCAGAGCCTAAACCGCTGATCCTAGAGATTTGAAATTTAGAGAGTGTGTTCTTTGTAAAGTGTAGAGATCCACTAAGAAAGGGTTTTTCGAAATTCCACCCTTAAGAGGGTGAAAAGGGTGGTTGAATTATCTATGAAACATGTTCTTCTTCGTTTCCTATAGGCCACGCAGCCGAAGCCACGGGCAGAAGCTAGTTACACATAATTAGGTACTTTAGTAGCTACAATTAGTACTTTAGAAAAAGCAAGAATTTAAAAATCGCTCATTGCGCAGGTAACGGCTTGCGTTCTTCTTACGTGACCCGACCTACACCTACGTAATATTTCACTCTCTATATGTTAAATAGTAGTTAGTAAGCTAATCACTGAAGATATTCACAACCACGAAATGCCTTTATGCAGATAAGGGATTCCATTGCAATCAGCCGTTGGATGCCACGCTGGCAGTCGACTGTGGCACTGCTTTCAAACAGATTGTTTTTAATTTTCAGGAAGTGGTCACCGAGCCGCTCCCACAGTGCCACGCCTCAAGGCGGTGTGATAACGAGCTCCCGTCTTACGAGGCTGCCGTGCTGCTGAAGGACACAAAGTTATAGAGCTTTATTATCACTAATATATAGCTCAGTATGGTCTAAATACTTAGGAAGGTGTGCTTGATTAGGTTGCACACTTGTGAGTGGTGGTCTTGGGATTTTCTTTTTGGTGTAGCACGGTATTTACGTCAGTGTTTTATTATTTCACGTGTGATTATGTGTATGTACTGTATAGTAATACAGAAAATTGGATAAATATTTGTTGCGTGAGTTTTGGCGTGAAAGCGAAAAAGGTTGCGTCACCGCGTTTTATCATTTTCCTAAACTTGTGTTATTTTCTGTGTTAGTGCGTAAAATTGATGGCATTCTATTCGATAAGTGCTGGATTACAGGCGTGAGTGTGGGAAAATGGTATGATGATGGTAAAACGTTTATTTTCGTGTTGTTTCCAAAACTCCATAGAAGCTTCAAGTAAAGTTGCCACCACTTTACTAGAAGTATGACTTTGACTAGACTATGACTTGACTTGATGACTTCGACTGTGACTTAACACATATTTGCGTGAAATATCATTAACTTGATAAATTATCAATTTCTTGATACTGGCTAAATACACAAAAGTGTGGAGCCAAAAAGATTTACAAAAAAATGCTAAATGACACTTGGAAAACTGCTCATTTGGTACGTGTGTTAATAACATATTTCACAAACTTAGTTCGGTAAAAAATATGTTTATATTAAACGCACTGTCTATTAATTATTATAATTTGGCTGAGGACAAAAATGCTTGTTATATTGTTATAATAATGTAGCTTGTAATCTTAAATCAAAGATGTCATAGTTAAAAATCAAAACTTCAAACTCTAAAATAGACGATGTAACAACTATTGTAATTAGGCAAACATTCCATATGTTTTGATTGTATACAATTTAGAGGTGCGATCTATTACGTAGGTAGGTACATCACTAGTCATTTATTAAATTAGATAACTAATCGTAAATATAAATAAAATATGTAGTTTAATAGTGGATTTTTATCACAAATTATATGGCGCACCTGTGCATGTATCATCCATCCAACTCGTGTATTTTGACGTCTAAAGGTCCCCATGGATGATCCCAATGTTGCCTCCATCAAAAGAAGTCTGACAGAGAATGTCCAAAGTTGAACCGTCTAAGCTTCTTCCAAGTTTTATCCGCTCCCGTCAGGCAACTCTATAATACCAAGGCTATTCATCAAATATGTCAGATTCGGGTGGCTTGGAGGAAATTGCGTCTCCTACGATGCATCTTGAATCCGTTATTATCCAGGCCTGACTTCGCTGCTCTTTTTTATGACGGCCTTATTAGCCTAAAAAGTCTCTAAGATAGGTTTATTTTTGAGAAATATCTCTGGTTATATATATATTTAAAATTCGCGTGAAATTGAATTTTGTTTATTGTATTTAATTCTAAATATTACGTCATGAAATTGAATCTGTATATTTTGTTACTCGAATGTTACAATTTATATTTTTTATTTAACTCGTACAATTTTCTTTAATTTAAGTCTAGCTTATTATTGTTCAACAAATCGAACGATTACCTATTTAAATTTTTTAAATTACATTAATGATGTATTTAGTATTATATTTGTTATGTAACACGCCGAAGAAAAGATAGGCAGTAGTTATTTTATGAACTTAGGTAGGTATATATTTTTATCATTATCCTGCTTTTTTTGAACACTTCGTAATCTTATCGTTCATTGGATAGGAAATCTAAATATTATCATAATAATATTTAGATTTATCATAATTAGTATAACAGTCATAGTGCTTAAACGATTAATAACGAGTTCAGATTATGGTCTTATGACTAGGATAAGATTAATAATATGATAAGAATAAATATAATAACACATTCCTTTTAAAAGGAAAGTCGAAACGCATAACTTTAAAACATTCTAACGTGTACTTTCACAACAAACTACTATTGATAACTCTAAGGTCCGTATTACAGAACGATGCTCAGTCATCGATCGGTGCTCAAGCAGAAATTTAATTCACTAATTGACCACTTTATGAATGAAATCAATGCTTGAGCACTGATCGATGACTGAGCATCGTTCTGTAATACGGACCTTAGTGTAGGTGAAGCACGACAAAAAAGAGAGATAATACAAGCCATAGCTTTGTCTCGGATTGTGTACATACATCTAAGTATTAAAAAGAGATTTTTGGCGGGAAGGGAAACTTGTGTTATTTTCAGTGTTAGTGCATAAAATTGGTGGTATTCTATTCGTTAAGTGCTGGATTACAGGCGTGAGTGTGGGAAAATGGTATAATGATGGTGAAACGTTTCTTTTCGTGTTGTTTCCTAAACTCCATAGAAGCTTCAAGTAAAGTTGCCACCACTTTACTAGGAGTATGACTTTGACTAGACTATGACTTGACGACTTCGACTGTGACTTTACACATATTTGCGTGAAATATCATTAACTTGATAAATTATCAATTACTTGACACTGGCTAAATACACGGTGGTGTGGAGCCAATACATTAAAAAAAAGTATTAAAAAAAAAGAATGTATACCTGTTTTTATGAAATAAAATTATGTTTATGTTTAATTGGTGCATTTAGTGCGAAACCCTAATCTAACTATCTAACAAACAAAAAAATCTAACAAAAAAATTACTTCTCTATTACTATCTCTTTCTATTAGGTCGAAATGAAAAGGACCATAAATAGTATTATAACATCTCTTAAATTAAGTTTAGAATCTTGTACAACAAAATAGGCTATTTGACTCATACAAAATCAAGTATGATTTTATTGGAATCTTAATTGCAGATTATTTAAGTTAAAAATCTTAATTGTAGTGTGCATTAAACATCCTAAATGAAATAATACTTATTCTGTAAGTACTCAAATAGCCTATTAAGACACTATTGTTAATCAATGTACCAATAATGAATTGCGAATTGAATGCGTTTCAGTAGGTACGAAATAAGGGGATAAGTGTGCACTTAGCTGTCAAACTTTAGTACAGACAGGCATATTGATAGCATAGTCAATTCGTATCGTGCGAAATATTATTGTCGGCGAGGTCGACATACCCCCCGTAGGTTAGCTAGAACGGTCGCGACTTTCAATAGGGTCCACTCTTCCAGTGGACGTAGTCTTCTCGATCCCCTTATCCCGGCAACGGCCCAAGCCGAAGCTCGCACCCCAGGGGTGCCCTTGAGCTAGTTGCCTCTCACTTTTGACGGTTGGGCGCCTTAAGCGCCTGCCCTCCCGCCCGGTGACGCTGCAAAGGTCGGTAGAGACAAACAGAAACAGCCCGTTAAAAAAATCGCAAATAGAACACTAATAAAAGCTGTGATAGGATAATTTGTATGTAAACATTTAAAAGGAAACTAGTTCATAGCACAGTGAAAAATATAAGTACTATAGTTATTAGGCATAAGATTTAAAGGCCTTATGTTGGCTTTTATCATGACATGTCTTATCTTTGTGGTATACATAAAATTGAAAGAGTTTATAAAATAATGACTTTATAGAATTGGATTAGTTTCAATTAAATTTAAATTTGATAAATTAAAACTAATATAAACACAAAGCTAAGACGTGTCATAAATATGTATACGTGTACCTATTTTTAGATATTGTCGACACAATAAATGCATTAAATTTCATAGCAAAGAGTTTTTTTATCATAGGCATACAAACTTTTTTTGTTTGATCACTATCTCACCTAGTAGGTAACAATGATAGGTTGATAGAACAAAAAAAACATTAATATTTTACCACTTTTTGTTATCGAAGATTAAAATGCTTTGTAGAGTTTTGGCGGGAAAGAGAAAAAGATTGCGTCACCGCATTATACTATTTTCCTGAAATTGTGTTATTTTCAGTGTTAGTGCATAAAATTGGTGGCATTCTATTCGTTAAGTGCTGGATTACAGGCGTGAGTGTGGGAAAATGGTATAATAATGGTGAAACGTTTCTTTTCGTGTTGTTTCCAAAACTCCATAGAAGCTTCAAGTAAAGTTGCCACCACTTTACTAGGAGTATGACTTTGACTAGACTATGACTTGATGACTTCGACTGTGACTTGACATATATTTGCGTGAAATATAATTAGCTTGATAAATTATCAATTACTTGACACTGGCTAAATACACAAAAGTGTGGAGCATTAAAAAAAATGCATTGTACCTTTCTTTTAAGAAATCTACAGAGCATTTTCAATAGGCTACGGCATCTAGACCATTATATTGATTGGAGTTTGTAATTCTTGTTTAATTTACTAATGCACTGTATTGCGATGAAGCATCATCGCTTGATGTGGTTACGTGTATTCATAAGATGTGTTTGCATTCAGTACTACACTGGGTTGATTGTAATACTTGTAATTATTATTGTAACAGCTACATTGCATCAGCAAAAGCCGATGATATCAATTAAACCACCTGCTTAATTTTATGTTATTGAATGATGTGACGAGCTAGTCGTTTACATGATGTTAAGCGACACGGCCGCCCATAACAGAACAGTGTCACTCGGAACTCCAACATGTAAAGTTTCGCATGACTGCTTCATCCTGAGACATCAGCACAGTCTGGTAATAAGATTACTCGACTGTGAGATCAGATCATAGTCTCATTTGCCCAGTAATTTCACTAGCTACATTGCCCTTCAAACCGGAACACAGTAGTGCTTGCACTGGCGGCAGAATGACTGGCAAAGCGGTGGTACCTACCTAGACGAACTTTGCAGAAAAGTCCTGCCATCTAGTGAAAACGTACGTTACGTAATTGAAGTTTAAAATCTTTTGTTTAAACTACACGTATTTAAAAGTTGTGTATTAAAAACCTACCTAGGTAAGTAGAAGACGTTTTTTACAAGACAATACGCCGAGGAAGAGGCATCCGCTCTCGAACTCTCTCGACTTGCTTCGAGTGCCGTCGAGATCTCTGCACAATGTGGAGCACGCTTCAAGTTCACAGGGCTATCTCTATCGACTTCACAATAATATACTTAACTAGTTTTCTCCACCTAGACAGAAGCATAATAATAGGGAATATTCCCAATTGCCCCCACCTGGGGGTGATTGATAGTCATTCTTATTTATTTATTTATTATTACATGCCTTCATACAATGTCATTACTTAGTCTAACTAATCTATACAGTACTTAGTTCCCAATATTACATTGTATGAGCCCTGTGAGGGCGTTGCACTTTAGAGCATACATTGCCTAACTTTCGTCACATTACAATAATATTCAGGTTGAAGGAAATTATGATTACTGTCACTTAAATTTTTAGGTTAATTGTCAATATTGAATCATTATTAGTTTTAAATATTTATAGTATATACATGATTTATAAGCCACGACAATCTTAATTATTGTGCTATAGCCATGTATGTTTGTATCAATAACGTATGCGATGAAAAATTATAAATAGATGAGCTTCGCCCGCGGCATGGTCTATGGGAAAATAATTCAACCACCCATTTCACCCTCTTAAGGGTGGAATTTAGAAAAATCCTTTCTTAGCGGATGCCTACGTCATAACATCTAGCTGTATGCCAAATTTCAGCCCGATCCGTCCAGTGGTTTGGGCTGTGCTTTGATAGATCACTATGTCAGTCAGTCAGTCACCTTTGAGTTATATATTATAGAAGAAAGGAGAGAAGATAGATTAATAGATGTCTCTCCAATGAAATTTACAATATAATGTTTAAATGGGTTAGGTTGTTCTTTGCACATAGTGTTATACACATATATACGTACTTAATATTAATAACAAATTAGGTGTATCATGTACTAGAAGGCGCTGTGTGAAATCTCCACAAATATTTATATAAAAATTTATTGATTAGATTATAAAAAATTTGAACCGTGTGTATGGTAGGATAGTTAGCAGAATAGCATAAATATGAACAGCGATATATTTTTCTGCTAAAATTTACAAATTCTGGAAATAATCTGGGCAAATGATACTTTATGACCTGATCTCACAGTCTAGTAATCTTGTTACTAGATTGTGGTGATGTCTCAGGATGACTTGCGCAGTGCAGTGTCGCGCGAAACTCTATACTTCAGAGTTCCGAGTGACACTGCAACTGATATGGGCAGCCGCTTAACATCAGGCGAGCGGTTACCAAGTCACGTCATTCCTTAACATAAAAAACATTCGTTTTTTCAATAAATTTAAGTAGGTACAAACAATTTAGCTGTTTTCAATGTTTGCCAGCTAATGATTACAAGCGTAGACTTGCTGTTTGCTTAATTAATTAACTTTCATTTACAGCATCGGAACTCGGAAGGAGAGTTCCTAATTAATATTGTCGGCTTTACTTTTGAAAATCATCTCCTGTGAAAGCGAGGCTAATTTCATTAGTGATTTCCCACTTCTCACTCACTTACTAAATTCATTGCAGTAAGTACGTCATTGGGGGATAAATGAAAAATTAAAAGCTGTACAGACTTGGTGGATTATTACAGTTCAAAATACCGCTCTTTATAATTCCGCATTTATAATATAATTTTTTCGACCTCATCTTCACTTACCATCAGGTGAGATGTAGTCAAACGCAAACCTATTGAAAGTAAGAGTATGAAATAAATAAAAACAGTGAAAAATATAATCTATCTCTGTAATCGAATAATGAAATTCTAACTTGTTTTGATAAGATATGATATAAATCACTAACTGAAATGAATCAGTGAACTACATCTTTGCTTTTTAATATTTTTCACATAAAAAAGTGGCAACTTTCGTAATGTCATTTCACTCCGTGTAATTTTTTTTTTGTTTTTTTTTTTTTTTTTTGTATGGCTTCACACTTTAGTGTATTTAGCCAGTGTCAAGTAATTGATAATTTTTCGAGTTAAGTAATATATATGTATGTCAAGTCAAGTCACAGTCCAAGTCATCAAGTCAAGTCATAGTCTAGTCTAGTCAAGTCATACTCCTAGTAAAGTGGTGGCGACTTTACCAGAAGCTTCTATGGAGTTTTGGAAACAACACGAAAAGATACGTTTCACCATCACTATACCACTTTCCCACACTCATGCCTGTGATCCAGCACTTAACGAATAAAATGCCACCAATTTCATGCACTAACACTGAAAATAACACAAGTTTTGGAAAATAATACAATGCGGTGACACGATCTTTTTCGTTTTCCCGCCAAAAAACTCCTCCGTGTAATTATCAAATTAAATTGGATATAGGGTCCACAGACCAAGTAGAGGATGATAGGGACGCTGTCGAAGTGTTTGCCAGGTCAGCGAGACAGCAAATTGACGACGATTCTTGAGTGAGTCATCTGTTATAAAATCACAGAATATATAATATACATAGTTTTACCAAAGAGTAGATATAATATAACGGCTACGCTATGGTAGTATGTCGTACCATAAGACATACTACCTACGTAATAATATACCATAGCTATACAAGATATCAAAACCTGAGAGATTTTTAAGTACTTAGGTACTGGTAACATTTAAACATTTCTTGTGACGAAGAAAGAAAAAATGAGATAATTACGTTAGTTGGACACTTCGCTGTTTCTCGAGTGCACTTAGAACGTTGGCATGTAGAAATGTAAAGGATCGTATAGCCCTCATAGTCGTAACTTACATGTTCAAGTCGCATTTTTTGTACTTGAAGGGAGGAAAACCACGGTTGGAGTATATTAGTGACTTAAAAAATTTAACATCTGTGTGACAAAACTGGTAAGGTAAATAAGTCAATTACCATGCTTGTTAAATATTATTATATTCAATAAAAGCCACGCATGTAGATAAGGAATTGAGTAGAAGATCCTATTCTACGCACACTCTTCGAAGTGCAGATTGTAAGAGACCGATAGGCTAGCAACTTTGCGTCGGTCCCTTTGTAACCTAGCCTTTACCAGCACTTCGTCATCAATGAGCTTAACTGCTGTGATTAGAATCCAAGAGTCTTCATAGTGTATCTGTTAAATCTGACGATTAAATTGTTTAGATAGAGTTGCTATTATGATTTAAGCAGTATGTAAAAGCCACAGAATTCGCCCTATGTAGAAGCATAGAAGACTTGTTTGAAACCCTGGCCTTGTTTGCAAATCGCCTGGTGATAAGCGAGGTTGTGGTTAAAGTTACGTAAATCTTTAAGCGATTCTTGTTCATTCGGGCTTTACCCATACTAATTTATGAGGGCTTGAACAAGAATCCACTTCCTTGTTGATGTTATGACCTAAAGATGCTAAACAATGTTAAAATTAAACGGAATAATACCATTGAAATGACACGGGTCAAATCTGAACTTCTGTAAATAGTGATACATACAATCCAGTCCTAAATACACTTGTAAATCTTGTAATGTACTTTATAATGTTCCAAAACAAATAAGTACCTACTTAAGCTCGTGTCTCAGACTAAAACAACAAGATTGGATTAGAGAAGCCAAAAATGGAATACGAACTAGCAAAATCGTACCATTACACCTGCATAATTCTCAATGATCGTTAAGCTAGACTTACGTTATTATTGCCTATAAGATATATTAATATAACATGCATGAACATCAGACTAATAAGTCGAAAAATATAGATTGTATCAGAACTAGAAGGACCAAATAATACGAAATGCCAAATTCACCCAACTCCACCTGCAATATTCTGAAAGAACAATTTGAGCATGCGAAATTGCTATAAATCAAAAACCCTTAAATGGATATTTAATGGCATACATATCTTTGTAGTTCTGATTCATTCTATATTTTTCTGCTTATTAGTCTGATGTTCATGCAAAGTTAAAATAGCTATTGTCCCAAAGTCCCAAGACACAATTGTTTTACCCAATGGAGTGGGTATATAACTTATTTTCTTATACGGACAATACCTACATAAGAATAAATTCAATAATAGTATCTACAAGCAATGTTTACCATGTTGCTTTCAACATAATTATTATTAGGTGTCGCCTATCGAATTGTGGCAGATTTAACTGAAACGAGAAATAATAAGTAAATTAAATGAACCTACAAGTTTGATTTTTTTTGTTTTTGTTTTGGCTCCACACTTTTGTGTATTTACAGTGTCAAGTAATTAATTTTGATTCATTAATTCAATCTAAATATATATAACTCAAAGGTGAATGACTGATTGACTGACTGACATAGTGATATATCAACGCACAGCCCAAACCAATCGACGGATCGGGCTGAAATTTTGCATTCAGGTAGATGTTATGACGTAGGCATCCGCTAAGAATGGATTTTTCGAGATTCCACCCTTAAGAGGGTGAAATGGGTGGTTGAATTATTTTCCCATAGGCCACACCGCGGGCGAAGCTGCGGGCAGAAGCTCGTTATTTATAAATTTCATGAGCGTTGCCATGAAGACGCAAAAAATTCTCGAGTTGAATTTTTTAACCCTGTCACTGTCAACTAACTTTGTCTTCTTAAGTATTTGTTGATTCAGTTGTAGGTATACATACCTACCTGCCTAACAATATTAATCAGCATTTGTTCCATATGACTTTGTGTCGTAAACACTTAACAATACAATACAATTTACAACATAATACCGCAATTTGCGTATTGTAAGGCGTGAAAATGTATAAAAAAATATCCTTGTATAGTCAGATGCGCTCAGGGGAAATATAAAAGCTATTATTTTTTATTGTTTAAAACACTGTTACTTTAAAGAAGTACTTAGGTATCTAGTAAAAGAAGTAGGTACAGTTTAATTTAATTTTAAACAAAAAAAATATTCAAGAAGAGTTTTGTCAGGTCAATGAGAGATGTTTTTATTATTATCACAAGCATTTATTACACTTCACGACGATTTTATTTATTTTCTTTTTGTAAAAATCTTAGAAATTATTTTAGGACGACCTCCAGCGATCCGATCGAAATTTGGCATGGAGCTATATATCCGATGACATGAGCCTTCAATGGCATTTTGAAACTGGTCTGTTTATGACCTTCGAAGTTGGAGTCAGGATTTCATTAATAGTCAATTGTTTTAGTGTTCTTTCAAATACACATAACATATAACTTCTATTGCTATAGAATAGAGGCATAGGATTTAAAATAGGATGAATGTTTCCTTATGTAAATACTTGTACCTAAAAATTTTTTTACGCTGTGGTTATTTTGAGTTGTTTCCTACTTTATGTCATGGAACCTTCATGGAACGAATCTGCCATATCCAGAAGAGTTGCCCTAAGAAGAAAAATCTCTATAATCTAGAACGTTACATAACAAAAAAAAATTGCTCGTACGATATATTTTCCTCTGCTCTCCACATGCTTCACGGTTTTGAGTTCATACAAAAATTCCATTAATATGACACGGAGTTATATTTTTTCCCTCAGAAACCTAAAATAGGCTGTTACGAACATTTTAAAACAAAAATTGCCTAATTCTTCCAGCTGTTCTCCAGTGATACTCTTGCCAAAGAACATTTCTTTGAGGTAGATTGCATTAATAAGTCTCTCTATTGTATGGCCCATTAACTGAAATCATGGCGAGAATCTTGATAAATTACATAAAAAGCCAAAGTCATAATTTTAATGGTATTTTTTGTCAATGCCAAGTCTTTTTTCGCTTCCATTGTGTGTTTTGCTTTGAAGGTCTCGTCGAGAATGTCTTGCGTTTGAGAACTGCTACTTTGTGAAATAACTTTGCAATAACTTGGGCTAAAATAATTTTCGTTGCTAAATTCAGGGATGTTTCTGTATAGTTTGTTAGTTAGGCAATAGAACCTCATTGAAACAGGAAAAAATTCTTGCCAAAAATAATTTCATAATAGTAGTTTTTCACACTGGCAAACGGAAATGTGATGTCATGGGCGAAGAAAAATAAAAGTTTTTTTATTTTGTTTGGTTTTGTCTTCACACTTTTGTGTATTTAGCCAGTGTCAAGTAATTGATATATCTCAAGTTAATTAATATCATATAGTGTGTCAAGTCAAGCCCCGTCCAAGTCATCAAGTTAAGTCATAGTCTAGTCTAGTCAAGTCATACTCCTAGTAAAGTGGTGGCAACTTTACCAGAAGCTTCTATGGAGTTTTGGAAACAATACGAAAATAAACGTTTCACCATCATTATACCACTTTCCTACACTCATGCCTGTAATTCAGCACTTAACGAATAAAATGCCACCAATTGTATGCACTAACACTGAAAATAACACAAGTTTTGGAAAATAATACAATGCGGCGACGCGATCTTTTTCGTTTTCCCGCCAAAACCAAAATAAAACTTTTGGCTTTTCTTTATCTGTCCAGGCCGGCTTGCGAGTGGACTCCGCAAAAAGGTTGGTTGGTCGTTTATTGCCAATTTTCCACTAACCTGCAATTTTCTATACCGATGCATCGACGGACATCAGCGTGCCTCGGGCTGGCCCGATTGTCTCCGGATTGCTCATTCCGATGTAATCATTGTGCGGTCAACAGCATTATGCGGTCGCGGTCAGATGAAAGAGTACTTTAAAAGTCTTTTAGATTGTGTTACAAATGTGGGAAAAATGAGCAATTAACTAATCTAATAAGTTCAGTATTTCAAATATGAGGCAATATATAAATAACTAATTACGCCCCGCGGTTTCATCCGCGGATAAAAAGTATTTTAATTATTTGCTCATCCCACGGGAAAATTTCACTTTTCCGGGATAAAATGTAGCCTATATGTTAATCCAGTGTATAATCTATCTTGGTACCGAATTTCATCCAAATCCATTCAGCCATTTGAGCGTGAAGGAGTAACAAACATACACATACACACATATAAACTTTCGCTGATGAAATGTAGCCTATATGTTAATCCAGTGTATAAGCTATCTTGGTATCGAATTTCATCCAAATCAATAAAGTCGTTTGAGCGGGAAAGGAGTAATAAACATACACACACATACAAACTTTCGCCTTTATAATATAGTGTTATAGACAAAATTATAAAGGCGTCAAGCGGCGACAGACTATGTGCCATGTAGTGATTATTTTCGGTCTAATCAAGTTTGTCAGCACAGAAAAAGCTGTAGCGGTTTTTCAGTGATAAAAAATATTAATACTTTACTTATTATTTTGGCATGTATAATATATACTACATTACGCCAAATAATCAATCATTTGTACTGTTACATATTCAGTGAGCCCTGTGAAATAATATGTACTTAACGTTCGTAATATTGCCAGTGCATGTATTTCTAATATCCCGTCTATTTCCGGCCCATACCGTGACGTCACATCCCACGGCACTAGATATTGAGGAAGCGCTTGCTCATAAGCTAATAAGGCGACATAATATTCGGTAGATATTACTGAAATGTAGAAATTCTTAACTTAGCATGAAGGTAAATATTTCCAGGCGTCAAAATCCTCTTCATTACAAGTCAGCTTCCGACCAGGCTTAGTGGTATACCATTTGTGTCAACAAAACATTTTTTGTTTTGTTCAACTGAGGAAATTGAATTAAAAAACGAGTGTGCTTTAGACCACACGACTGAAGTAAAACTTCTTTAGTTTAGCTCCATCTATCGGCCGGTATAACTTTGCTTTTGCTTTTTTTTTTTTTTTTTTTTTTTTTTTTTTCTTTCCCCTTTCGAGGAATGAATGGCGCCGCACGTCTTGTGCATTTGCCAGAGTCGTGTTCTTGAGTCTTCAAATGTTATGCGCTTGCGTTTTACTTCTTGGATTCTTAAGGCGTGGTGTTGAAATGCTTTTATTTTAGTAGATAGTAATTTTAAAACAATAAAAAGTGGGGAAACGTATCCGCGAATATTAAGTTTTATGCAATTCAATCAGAGGATCAGGGAGAGACTAAATGTACTTAGAAAATTATAAGTAGGATCAGTAGATGAATATATACAATTGTTCGTAAAAATAACTAAGAACATGTATTTACATATTATTATGTATTTACAATTTAATATTGTTACTATAAATAAAATCAGATAGTAAATTATAAATGTTAGGATTGATAGTATGAAGGATAGAATTTATATTGGTAGGAAGAGGCACACGGAGGGATATTAAACAACGGTAAAAGGAAGCATGGTCATATTTAGGACAAGCGAAAAATATATGGTCCAGGTCCCCAAAGTCATGTCCACATTCACATTGCGGGTTATCAACAATATGAAACCTTGCAAGGTGAGCTGGACAAGTGGTATGCCCTAAGCGCATTCTAATCAAAACTGTAGTAGCGATTTTTCCAAATCTTATAAAAGAAAACCAAGGTTTTAAAGGGATCTTTGGTTGAATATTGCAGTAGTGTTTTCCTTTTACTTGACTACTTTCTGCCCAGACTCTATTCCAGGAGTCCTGAAGATACTGTCTAGGAAGAGCAATCAAGTCATGAGCAAAATTTTTAAAGGGGTAATGGTCTCCACACGTCACAGCCTCATTAGCAAGTATATCGGCTTTTTCATTGCCCTTGATGCCACAATGGCTAGGTACCCAAATAAATGTGACTGAAAACCCTTTCAAAGAGCATGCACGTAATCTACTTCTGGCTTCTGCTATCAGTGGAAAATACGGTTTTGATCTAAATGGATATTTCAACAGAGCTTGTAAGGCACTCATAGAATCACTGATAATTAGGTTATTACTAAGCTTAAAAAGTAGAATATATTCTAGAGCCTTAACAATGCCAAGACATTCAGCAGTAAATACTGTCGTCTCAGGAGGACATTTAATCTTCTGAACTATTTTGTACTGTGGGTGGTATACTCCTACACCTACACAATCGCCTGTTGAATGTTTAGATGCATCTGTATATAAATGATTATAACTAGGCCACTTTTCTGCTAAAATGGAATTAAAATGAGAGTTGGAATTAGATCGATCGATATTTAAGTTAAGAATAACGGTTGGCATTTCTATCAAAGCTTCATATTCACATTTAAATAAGTCTATGATCGGGGATCTGTGTGTTGGAGAATTTAAAGTTTTATATTTCAAGTAACTTTTCACTAAGCATGGGAGAGTTTTATGATTCCAATATGATGATGATTCAACAAGATTTGCAAGGTCATAGAGTTTAGTAATTAAAAGGCTTTTAGAAAATTGTAAAACGCGGAAAAACAAGCGGTCTGAAAGAAACTGTCTCCTTATATGAAGAGGGGGCTCATTACATTCTACTTGAAGTGCATTAATAGGACTAGACCTCATAGCTCCAGCGATTATTCTCAGGGCCTTTGATTGGATAGCATCCAATTTTCTTAGAGCGGTCACACTACAAGGCTCCAATAAGAAAGTCCCATAGTCGAGAACACTTCGTATTAGAGCGTTGTAGAGAAGCTTCAAAGAAAAAGGATGTGCACCCCACCAAACGCCCGATAGACATCTCAATATATTAAGTAGTCTTTCGCACTTTTCCACAAGATATTCACAATGTGGAACGCCTGTAAGTCTTGAATCCAAAATTATTCCCAAAAATTTGACCCGATTTTTGGTTGGGATGGCATGGTTATTAAAGCATATCGTTATAGGAGGGGGAACACGTTGTCGAGTAAAGAGAACCAGTGAACTTTTGAGCGCCGAGGCGTTCAAACCATTTTTGGACAGCCAGCTCTTTAAATAATTCAGTGATTTGGAAAGGCTATCACGAATTTTATGAACACATTGTCCCTTAGAATAAAGTACTAAGTCATCAGCATATTGTAAGATATTAGATGAACCCTGAAGAGATGATTCCAAATCGTGCGCATATATATTAAATAATATAGGGCTGAGCACCGATCCTTGTGGAAGTCCATTCCACACGAGTCGGCACTCATCCCGTGCTTGATCTAGTTTTATTGATCTTCCCGAAAGAAGGTTAAAAATTAATCTTGAGAGAAAATGTGGAACTTCAAGCTTTTGAAGTTTTGATTTAAGGACATCTAGAAGAACGTTATCATACGCTGATTCTAAATCTAAAAATACGGCAATGAGGGACTCATTACAAGAAAATGCGATCCGAATGTCTGTTACTAGTGTACCCACACTATCCAACGTACTCCGACCCTTTCTAAAACCAAACTGAGTCTCAGATAATATACCACGGTTTTCAATAAGCCATTCCAAACGATTTTTTACTAAATTCTCCGCCACTTTTACTATCACAGAAGATAAAGCTATGGGGCGATATGATGCAACATCATCTGAGGCTTTACCCGGTTTAAGAATAGGGAGAATTAATTGCGATTTCCAAGAAGGAGGTAGTTTTCCTGAAATCATTACGTTGTTAATTATACCTAAATAATATAACAAGGATGTTTCACTGAGGTTCGACAAAAATGAATAAGGTATACCATCTTCACCTGGAGCAGAGTCTTTTACAGTAGATAAAACACCTTGTAATTCTTGCAATGTGAAGATAGAATTTAGAGTAGAGTGATTTTGAGTGTCTGTAGAAGGAACCAATAACATAAAATGACTTTCTTCTGGAACTGTAGAAGGCGCTAATCGATTTAAAAAACTATTGTTTAAATTTGGAGGTAAGGATGAAAAGGAAACGTCACTAACACCGTTTCTAAACCTCCTGATGTTACGCCACACAATGGATGGGTTAATGGCAGGGGAAATAGAAAGGCAGTAATTTTTCCAACCTTCAAATTTTTTGTCCTTTAATAATCTACGTGTGTCTTTATCAATATCAGACAACATTTCAAAATTCTCATCCGACATGTCATTGTTGTACTGATGCTCAGCATCTTTTCTTTTATTAACAGCTTCAGTACATTCTCGGTCCCACCAAGGCGGAGAGGGGATTAAGCAAGTTATTGCTTTTTTAAGGGGAAACGTTTCATTCGCTGCTTGCGTTAGTATATTGGTAAAAGTGTCAGAGCAATTTGTTATTACGTGATCTGAAAAATTCCTTAAATTCATAACTTTCTGTTCAACAGATAGTTTGAATTTATCCCATAGTTTGTCATTGTTAAAGTTATATTTAAGTCGTTGCTGTCGGGGAGGAGTACGAGTACTCTTATGGGGAAAGGAAATAATAATCGGGAAATGATCACTTCCAAAAGTGGATGCTAAAGTGTGCCATGTTAGGGATGACGCTAAGTTAGGGGTACATATTGATAGATCAATAGCACTTATGTTTTCAGAAGGAGCCGTGCGTCGAGTAGGCGATCCAGAATTCATTACGCAAAGGTTATGTGTATCTAGTAAGTCTAATAGGAGTTCACCACAATAAGTAGAGATAGAAGATCCCCACGAAATGTGATGAGAATTAAAATCTCCAAGTACTAAGAAAGGTCTAGGAAGAAGAGAGAACATAATGCCAAGATCTTGAAAGACTGAGGAAGAAGGAGAAGGGACATAAATAGAAACAACACAAATGTTATTTATTTGTGCTGCTACCACGGAAAACTCGTTAAATACTGGAAGAGAAAAAGGAGAAAAAGGAATGCTATTTCTAATAAGTAAGGCAGCACCGCCATACCCATCAGATCTATCATCCCTTATGCAAGAAAATCCGTGGATTTTAAAGATGGAGCCTGGTTTTAGCCAGGTCTCCGAAAGTGCAAATAAACAAGTATCGTACTTGTTTATTAAGTGAATTATTTCACTTTTCTTAGGAACTGCGCTTCTGCAGTTCCATTGTATGACTTTCTGAAGAAAGACCGCCATTTTTAATGGCTTTAGTAGATTTAAACATATCAATTATAGGGGCAACGTTGGACGGTAAGGAAATATTCGACTGGGTAAGGGTATCAATAAGAATTTGTATGATGTCTGAGGTAGACATCAATAATGGATTCTTAGGTCGCGAGCTGAGAGCGCAACCATCTCGAGGTGTAGGAATACTATATTCATTAACAATCTTTTCGTGCTCTGCTCGGTCGTAACCTTTTACTGGCTTAGAGGCTGGGCGGCGGTTTGTATAGACGGTTTTTTTATACGAATTATATGATGGTCGTTCTGCAAAAGAATTTAGAGAGCTAGGAATGCCAGGACGTGCCGAAGGGGCACTACCCGCAGAGTTAACAACGTCAGCATAAGATTTTGATACAGGCGGGAATAACTTAGATGCTTCCCCATATGAGATACTGTTTTCTGCCATAGATACCTTAATCTGTTTTTGTCGAGTGAATTCAGGACATGACTTACTTATCGCAAAATGTGCTCCTGAGCACAAACAACATGATATGTTTTCCTCTTCAACATTACAGCTGTCTCCAGTATGTTCATTGCCACACTTGTAACACTTAGGTTTTGAACGGCACTGTAGTTTAGTATGTCCGAAACGGCAGCAATTGAAACATTGGATAGTGGGGTACGTATATAACTCAACCGGTAAAGAGTTATAGCACATGAAAATTCTTTTAGGAAGAACTTGTCCATCAAATGTTATTACAATGCTCTGCGTTGGTTTCCACACAGGCGAGCCTTCTACTACCGTCTTAAAGTTTATTCTTCGCACCTTTAAAATCTTTCCACACCCATTAGGAACTGATACATTTTCGATTACCTCTTCAGGTGACCATTCCGATGGTACACCACGGACTAGACCCATGCGCGTTATATTAAACGATGGAATAAATGCTTTAAGGTGGTTGGGAGTCAGACTATTACTGCTAATGAATAAATTGGCATTACTAAAGTCTGAGAACGCAAGTGATATTCTATTTCTGCCTATTTTTTTAACAGATCCATCGATAATACCTTGAAATGAGTTTCTTTTTAGGAACTTACCAAATGTGACTGGATGTAGGGTAGCACCATCATCAGGCAATTTTGTTTCACGCTGTACATGAATAATAAAGGGAGCAGCATCAGATTGTTCATACTTGGTTCTAGCTACGGAAGTGAAACTTTGAGGACCGGGACCACTATTAGAACACGAAGGAATAATTGTAGGCTTATCTATCGGTTCGGTGTCGACAGTAGCAGTTACAGTAGCGATATCACTTACTTCAGTATCTACGCAGAGACAGCCTGTTTTACCGTCTACCGCTTTAGCATGCTTCCTTTTTTTCATATTACAGTTTTTGCAAATTTTGTGTAAGCGGCTTCTTTTACGGCCAGTGCGCTGGGAACTAGAGCCATCCGTATCCATACCGGACTCGCTGTAGACTGTATTATTTGTGGAAATCACCACAAAATTAGTAGCCGGGGGGACCATGCCCCCCGGAGCCGCCAAGTCGGGCGGCTCGTTCATAGAAAAAAATTTAAAACTTACCGAGTTTGTGTTGATTAATCAATTATAAATAAAATATATACACTAACTACAAATATTATTTACACGAAGACACTCTGCTGATCCTTAGACCGTTAGAAAATAAAAAATAATTTTCAATGAAAAATTTGCGACCGCCTATTTCGACGTTTCCCGCGCTTTTTTTGTTTGCTTTGTTTAATGTTAATGTCGCCATCTTGACAATTGTAAATTGTCATTTTACCGGACAACACAGTCGAAGTCTAGTCTAGTCATAGTCTAGTCATAGTCTAGTCATAGTCTAGTCATAGTCTAGTCATAGTCTAGTCAAAGTCATACTCCTAGTAAACTGGTGGCAACTTTACTTGAAGCTTCTATGGAGTTTTGGAAATAACACGAAAAGAAACGCTGCTCATGAAGAAACTCATGCCTTAGTCACTTAACGAATAAAATGCCACCAATTTTATGCACTACTAAAATAACACAAGTTTTGGTAAATAATAATTCAATGCGATGATGCGATCTTTTTCGTTTCCATTATAATGTATTTTTTTGTTTTGGTATGGCTCCACACTTTTGTGTATTTAGCCAGTGTCAAGTAATTGATAATTTTTCAAGTTAATGATATTTACGCAAATATGTGTCAAGACTCAAGTTAAGTCATAGTCTAGTCAAAGTCATACTCCTAGTAAAGTGGTGGCAACTTTACTTGAAGCTTCTATGGAGTTTTGGAAACAACACGAAAAAAAAAAGTTTCACCATCATTATACCACTTTCCCACACTCATGCCTGTAATCCAGCATTTAACGAATAAAATGTAAATTTAGCCAGTGTCAAGTAATTGATAATTTCTCGAGTTAAGTAAAATATATGTATATATGTCAAGTCAAGTCACGGTCCAAGTCATCAAGTCAAGTCCTAGTCTAGTCTAGTCAAGTCATTCTCCTAGTAAAGCGGTGGCAACTTTACCAGATGCTTCTAAGGATTTTTGGAAACACCACGAAAATAAACGTTTCACCATCGTTATACCACTTTCCCACACTTATGCCTGTAATCCAGCACTTAACGAATAAAATGCCACCAATTTTATGAACTAACACTGAAAATAACACAAGTTTTTGAAAATAATACAATGCGGTGAAGCTATCATTTTCGTTTTCCCGCCAAAAACCAAGTAAATAGTCATTATAATGTTTGTATATTAAAATCGCTGTAGGGTCGTCCATAGAATAGATACAATACTAATCTTGGCTTACGTCAGCATCGGCATAGAGCCGAGCCGACTATAATACCCAGAAAAATAATGACAGTTTTCCTCACCGTTATTCAAACGGGTAGGACAATCAAAACAATAGCAATGAAACTAAGTGGAAAACAAGGAAGACCATTGTATACTCGATACAGCTGTGTATTTAATAAAGAGAAACATCTTCCTATTCATACGATAAACTCTGAAGAATTAATTTGCATAAAAATGCGCCTCATTCGCTCGTTTCGGTACGGTGTTCATAAATAAATAGCGGTTTGAAAGGCGAAATAAATGGTATTTGTGAGTGGCACTATTCTGCTTGCGGCTCGGCTCAGCCCATTCGTAAATCCAGCTGTTGAGGAGCGGTCAAGTGAGCTCCAGTGCAACTGCTGTTGAAAAAAACTGCCTTTTCGAATTATGTTCCATTGAAGTATCGCACTCGAAAGGGATTGGCGCGCATATTAATTGCTTGCTGCAGACTACAGACTGCAGAACTGTAGCGTTATATTTTTCTAGCTGACTGCACCATATATGTCCTAATTTAATAAAAGTGAAAAGTCTGTTTGTGGTGTTCTCCATAACACTATTATTTATTTTGTGGTCAAAACGGCTGAATCAATTTGTATATTTTGTACACAGGTTGAAATCTAAAAGATAAGCGGTTCACATTTTATGACGACAACATGGATTAGGTACCTACTTTTTATTAGGTATTTTATGTCGAATCATAAAAAATAAAAACTTCGGAATTTAAATGATTTGTTGTTTCCCGTGGTTGCTTCTTCTTTATAAGTGTAATCGAAGCTACAGATCGGAGTTTTCTCGTCTCCATTTTGCCTGATTGCTTGCACCAGTAGGGGAAAGAGAGTATTTTTCAAACTCATTTATTATAATAGGATTATGCCCGTCTATACTAGTCTATTAAATTAAAACTTAGCTAAGGAATACTTTCCCCCGGGTTCTCGTATACGTTTTTTAAATTGGTGTCTTCTTGGCAGACCAAATACTGAACGCTCATTGGTTGCCCGTTGATCATCAGATTTCCTCAACCAATGAGTTTACAGTATTTGGCATTTGACTTGACACGAGTTTGACAAACGTACGTGAAAACGGGCTAGGGATATAAGTGCGAACTTTGGAGTTTTGGCGGGAACACGAAAAAGATTGCGTCACCGCATTGTATTATTTTCCAAAACTTGTGTTATTTTCAGTGTTAGTGCATAAAATTGGTGGCATTCTATTCGTTAAGTGCTGAATTACAGGCATGAGTGTGGGAAAGTGGTATAATGATGGTGAAACGTTTCTTTTCGTGTTGTTTCCAAAATTCCATAGAAGCTTCTGGTAAAGTTGCCACCACTTTACTAGGAGTATGACTGACTAGACTGACTTGACTATGACTTCACTGGATGACTTCGACTGTGACTTGACACATATTTGCGTGAAATATCAATAACTTGATTAATTATCAATTACTTGACACTGGCTAAATACACAAAAGTGTGGAGCCAAAACGTAAAAAAAAGTCATTCAAGGTTACAAATGTTATAATAATTCGCATAGAGCTTAATATTGGTACAGATGTTGGAAACACCATTATAAATGGATAGCGAAAAACCCCATCGAACCCACATCTGCAAAAAAATTTATTCCATGTTCCAAAGTTCACAAAACTATTTTGTTTTTGCGTTTTTCAGCTGAACGGTAAATTTTATCATAATAATAGGTTAGTCAAAAACTGTAGATCATGCAATTACTTACATATATAAAATTTGAAAAAATCACACTAATATTATAAAGGCGAAAGTTTGTATGTGTGTATGTCTGTTACTCCTTCACGCTCAAACGGCTGAATGGATTTGGATGAAATTCGGTACCAAGATAGCTGATACACTGGATTAACATATAGGCTACATTTTATCTCGGAAAAGTTAAATGTTCCCGTGGGATGAGGAAACAATTAAAATACTTTTTATTCGCGGGTAAAACCGCGGGGCGCAACTAGTTTTAAATAAAAAGAACGCTTATTACATTAGGTACCCGATACCTCACAGGTCGCTTGGAAACGTGCATATTATGAAGTACACAAATCTTTCAACATTTGAAATCGCTATATCTCATAAAATGCCCAGGTGCGTCTTTTATGTCTCTTCATAAAGCTACCTTAGCAATTCGATGCCGAGTTCCGATGGATCCATTTCGTTTGCAGACTTTTAAGTCTCTCCCAACCCAATGCATCCTGTATTAATCGCCTTCACGAAGATGCTCTTGAATTCTTCATTTGAAAGATCCCTATCGGGGTTTTTGGCGGAAAAACGAAAAAGGTCGCGTCGCCGCATTGTATTATTTTCCAAAACAGGTGTTATTTTCAGTGTTAGTCCATATAATTGATGGCATTTTATTCGTTAAGTGCTCAATTACAGGCATGAGTGTGGGAAAGTGGTATAATGATGGTGAAACGTTTCTTTTGGTGTTGTTTCCAAAACTCCACTGAAGCTTCTGGTAAAGTTGCCATCACTATACTAGGAGTATGACTTTGACTAGACTATGACTTGACTTGAGACTTCGACTGTGACTTGACACATATTTGCGTGAATTATCATAAACTTGATAGATTATCAATTACTTCACACTGGCTAAATACACAAAAGTGTGGAGCCAAAATATAAAAAAAAGTGTCTTCCCCTTAATAGACACATTAAGAAAAGTGTTAATGGACACATTGTTATTATTACTTTAGCATTTTAAGTCAAATTTAAATTACTTATTAGCCGTAGTAATGGCTAGATTGTAATTTTAATGATGTGACAGAAAAAACCTTTAAAAAAGAAACGGTTACGAAACACTAAAAACCTCGTCTACCTACGGAACCTTCTAGAATCCAGCCACACGCAACGTATTTCACATGCCACTAAGGTCTGTATTACAGAACGATGCTTAGTCATCGATCTGTGCTCAAGCAGAGATTTCATTCATAAAGTGATCAATTAGTGAATGAAATCTCTGCTTGAGCACCGATCGATGACTGAGCATCGTTCTGTAATACGGACTAAGTGCACTAATTAACCCTGAGACTGACTACGCACAATTTGAGCCATGATCGTCGGCAATCGTCGCGCCATAACCGGGGTACAAGTTTTAATGGCTCATTAACTTGATAGTCGCGTATCAACGAGATCAGCTGCGCTGCCACCGCGACTCCATTTCCTGTTTTTAAACTCTGGTTTTACGACTAACATTAACATGTGGCTTTTTCTTTCTGAAAACATTACATAATATGACGATATTCATTATCACATCACACTAATATTATAAAGGCGAAAGTTTGTATGTGTGTTTGTGTATGTTTTTTTTTTTTACTTCAAACTTGTCTAGCATTTGATGGATCGAAGGTGTAGCATGCTAGCCAAGTAAATACCTATTCACTCTTCTCTTGAACACGCCCGGGTCATATTTCGCCGGAAACACAGACGCTGGCAGGGCATTCCATTCCCTAGCCGTTCTAATTGTGTATATGTTTGTTACTCCTTCACGCTCAAACGGCTTAATGGATTTGGATGAAATTCGGTACTAAGATAGCTCATAGTCTTTTTGAGTAACACTCACTACACTATGGTTCAGTATCACATCACTAAACTAACTCAAAAGGTTTTTTTATTTTTTAGTCTTCTCACTATATCCGTGTTGTCGAGGAGCTGGATCGCCTCGACATTCACATGGTGAAGCCTTCGTTCATGAGCTTCAGCGGATTTCTTTATGACGTTAACAACAAGGTCTACCTTTAGGTCCCGGTGTAGGTCCTCGTTTCTAATATACCAAGGTGCATTTTTACAAAGTTTAAATAAATAAATATTTGTGGACATTTCACACAGCGCCATCCAGCCCCAAAGTAAGATAAGCTTGTACTATACCAGATAACTGATACAATACTTAGATAATTTTTGTTTTTAAATATGTACATACATTTAATACAATAACACCCAGACACAGCACAGACATCGATGTTCATGACACAAATGTTTGTCCATGGGCCTTACCGCGTAAGTCTGGTGGAGATCGTAATTGTGTTCTCTCTTGCTCGCACTCGTGGACTTGTTGTTTGGCGCGTGCAGGATGGCAGGCGAAGCCGATTCCCAGAACGGTTACGCGGTAGGTATGCTAGTTGGGAATCGAACCCCACAATTTACAGTTCAGAAAGCAGGGTTACTACCGACTAAGCTATCGGGCCAGTCGAACTATATACTTTTTAATAAACAATGCTTATTTTCTGTTGGATAGGAACTGCTGTTTTCGCTTGTTTTTCTTTGCCAATTTCAAACTATATAGAGAAACAAAACGTAAAATAACAATTTCTCCAACTATGATGACGTATTACATTACATTATATAAATTAAATATTTTTAAGGGGTTGTGATTTCAACAGCAATTCAGAGGAATTAAATACTGACTTTCCTGAGAGTCTGAAATCAATTTCAATTTAGGTAAGCAAAAGTCGCTTGTTCAAAAATTGCCCCTCGTACGATACTCGCCTGACCTCGTCGCTGAAGACGTGTATTGAATTGCTCTTTCTTTCGCATGACAAATTGAGTGCGTTGCACCTAACTTAACTAAACTGAACTAACTAATTAAACCACTTCGATGTTATGCTTCATTTTCCTTGTTGTATTACAGCTATAGATACATATACCCTGCATGATACAATGTCTAGTCCCTACCTATTAATACTAAGTGACGTTATCAGTGGTAACACTTTTTTTATATTTTGGCTTCACAATTTTGTGTATTTAGCCATATACACAGAAAAATTATACAGAAAAAATATCAATTACTTGACACTGGCCAAGTAATTGATAATTTTTCAAGTTAATGATATTTACGCAAATATGTGTAAAGACTCAAGTCACAGTCGAAGTCATCAAGTCAAGTCATAGTCTAGTCAAAGTCATACTCCTAGTAAAGTGGTGGCAACTTTACATGAAGCTTCTATGGAGCTTGGAAACAACACGAAAAAAAAAACGTTTCACCATCATTATACCACTTTCCCACACTCATGCCTGTAATCCAGCACTTAACGAATAAAATGTAGTAGGTGCCAGTCAATTGTTTTTGTTTACGAGGGTTGGGTTGTCCCGGGGCCGAGTGATCCAGGGTTAGAGTTGAGAGTTGAGGGTAGAACTGTCCGTGACGTGACGATCTAGTCGCTCGCCTGATGTTAAGCTACACGACTGCCCATATCAGTTGCAGTGACTTGAAACTCTAAAGTAATAGTTTCGCGTGACACTGCACTGCGCACGTCATTCTGAGACATCAGCACAGTCTAGCAATAAGATTACTAGACTGTGAGATTAGGTCATAAAGTCTCATTTGCCCAGTAATTTCACTAGCTACAGTGCCCTTCACATCTGAACACAGTAGAGCTTGCGCACTACTGCTTGGCGGCAGAATAACTGGCAAAGCGGTGGTATCTACCTAGACACCTGAATGAATAAGTCTACAAAGATGTGTATCTTAATTCACCCTAATGATGTACTCCAAGTGAACTAAGGTCCGTATTACAGAACGATGCTCAGTCATCGATCGGTGCTCCAGCAGAGATTTCATTCACTAATTCATCACTTTGACGAACCGACGAACTTTGTAGAAAAGTCCTACCACCTAGTAACGTTTTGAATTTACAAATCGTACACAAAGGAGAAGTAGGAGAAAATATTCTTGGATCCGCCTATGGTTCATAGCATCATAATTCAAACTTAACATAAATACACCACATGCCACGTTAGCAGCCGGTGGTATGAATATTGTATGTTTTACGATATTTGAAGAGTTTTACGGGCGGTCGAACACAGCGGATATTACGATCGGCAATAAAATGAGCAAATAATCTGCCGTATTCCGCGAAATATGTATATAAAAATGCGTCTCGTAAAATAATAAATATGATATATTAATAACTAGTTGCGCTCTGCGGTTTCACCAGCGGATAAGAAGTATTTTAATTATTTGCTCATCCCATGGGTAAATTTCACTTTTCCGGGATAAAATGTAGCCTATATGTTAATCCAGTGTATAAGCTATCTTGGTACTGAATTTCATCCAAATCTATTGAGCCGTTTGAGCGTGAAGGAGTAACAAACATACACACATACAAACTTTCGCCTTTATAATATTAGTGTGATGAGAACTAATCTAATCTAAAAAAAGTCGAACCTTACGTTAAGTCGAATCGTTACGTTGAATACCTATTTAAATAATCACACTTTTTTTTTTTAAACTTTTAAGCGATTTATGAGGCAAAGAATACTAAATATTATTGTTAAAGTAAACAATATTAAATATTTTTGCTACCATCATAGACTTATAATCGATAGGGCGAATTCTGTGCCTACAATATCTTTTTATAGGAACTGTACCACCAACTTAACAACAATATTGTATTCTGAGGCAAATTATCTTCGAAAAAAGTTTGACACTCCGGGCGTTAGAGATTTACCCATCTTTCTCCAGTTTTACTTGCTACAAGTAGAGTAAAACAGGGGAAAGACAATGGACCTTAGAGGAATCATATTTATATGAAGTGTACAATATTTTATTTCTGGCAAGGTGCCGAAACTCGAAAACCATTATTTATCAACCAAAGAGCTTAATTTTTATATTTAGTATTTCTTAAGTTATTATCAAAAACAATGTGAGGATTTATGATATCGACGTGTGAAGCCTAAATTTGAACAATGATAGTTAAATACTGAAAATTGGCTATATACACAAAAGTGTGGAGCCAAAACACAAAAAAAATACTGCAACACCAAGGGGCGTTTTTTTGCACTAAACTTTTCTTATTCTTTTACAGCCTTATTAATAAACGGGTATTAGTCTCGGTTTAGTTACTTCAGCTTTTGTCTTTTTTTTGCTACTGGAATATTTAGCTGGATCGAAAGAGACAAAAGTTGGTGTAACTAGTATAAAGCTAGTTCGTGTTTATTAGTAAGGCTGTTACAGCTCTATAAATAAACGGGTATTAGTCTCGGGTTAGTTACTTCAGCTTTTGTCCTTTTTTGCTACTGGAATATTTAGCTAGATCGAAAGAGACAAAAGATGGTGTAACTAATTCAAAGCTATTTCGTGTTTATTAATTAGGCTGTTAATGTCATGTCCACGCCGCTGGTCTTTAGACACTTTAGGAACTCAGAACAGAGGAATGAGTCTCGAAAGCGACACGAGCATTGCAGGTGCAAAGCGCAGTCCCATTTAATTAGAGTAAATAAAGACTTAGTTCAGCGCATCCTTTCTGCAACGGGCGACAGCAAAGCGGCCATGTATTTCACTTTGCCTTGACTTCAAGATACTTTACGCAGCTCGGAAATGTTGGGTATTGTTTATTGTTGGGAGGTGTGCTTAGCTGGGATCATCCTTCTACTAGGTACAGTTGTAACAAGGATTTATTTATCACTTCTGTTTTTCCCATTTTAGCTTCACAATTTCGTGGTCTGCGATAGCTAAGTCTGATTCTATTTTAGGTGATGAACTCGCCGACTAACCCTTGTAGGTAGACTTATTGAATGTTGATTTTAGTTTGCACATTGCAACTTTTCATATTGTAAATAACGCCAATTTAGTGATTAAAGTCTCTTAATTTCATCGTAGTATCAAAAATAATCGCAGTTTATAACCGACTTCAAAGGAGGAGGTTCTAAATTCGACTGTTTTTATGGTTGTTACTTCAGAATTTTCGACTGGGTGAACGGATTTTGATGATTTTTTTATTTGAAAGTTGGTGCGTCCCGTATGGTCCCATTTAAATTTGATCAAGATCTAACAAGTATTTTGAGTTATCCTTAATAATTCGTATTTTGATTTCGACCACATTGATGATGTTCTCATTGGGATATAAGTCGGTTAAAACCCTTTAAAAGGAATTACTTAATTTTCTCATTTCTGAAGTATTTTGAGTCATGAAGTTTTATCATATGATAGGCCTTATAAACCCCAATCGAATGCAGATTTTGGTTGGCTGACATGCCAACTTTTCACATGAAAGTGTATAAATTTCGATCGTAGCAACAAGATTTTACAATTTTTGTATGAATATCGAAAGATGTAAAAAATCATGACTTTTTAAATTGGTTGGGACACCTGAGGCTGCTAACTTCACACTGGTTGAAACAAGTACACACCGGTTGTAGCTAGTACCATAATTAGTCCTACACAAATACGTTGCCGGGCCTATAACTGCCGAAATACTAGCAGTTGCAAATTACGGAATCCCTAAAAACATCCCGGGGGTGTCTGATCCCAGTTTGAGCAACTATGCATTAGTAAGCCAAAACTGTTCAAAGGAATATTTAGTTAAATAGCAGTGTTCTTGTTCATAAATTTCGTTATTGTTCACGTAACGTTGAAGGAAGATTTATGCAGAGAACATGCATCGAAAATATGCTCAAATTATTTACACTAGATTCTACGAGTACCTACTTACCTGGGTATTTAATCTGCGTCTCTCATCATGGATCTAACGGGATCAGCCGGGGTTAACTCGACATCAAATTTCTATTGAAATAGAGTACTTAGTACTTATTTATACCAACCTATTTCTCGAGCATGTAGGTAATTTTTATGTTTCAAAATGACATAACGGCCTAACCGTTCGTCAATTCGGTCATCAGTTCGTCAGTTCACAAATCGCATTCGTAAATTTAGGCCATCAACATCTCCCTAAAGATAAATCCAACATAGGATAACATAGCGCTACTTTAAGAGGCTGCTTGCCTTTTGCATTTAACTGCTCTGTGGTTTTGTTTTTTTCTGTTTTGACAATGTTTTCGCGTTGGTCCACCTCTTTGAGAATTTTGCCATTATCTAGTAGAGAGCCGGGGCCTATACGATTCTCTAAGAGGCCGGTCTACCGCTGCTCCTCTACGTGGCTCCACTCGAGATCTAGATTCTTTCTTCCCCGCCGTTTATGGGTTATCGCGCAGCAGTAAAGTTTTAATTAATATTCAATGCAGTGAAACACGAAACAATGGTCACTTTCCAATTGACACAAAACCGCAGGGGATTGTGGAACTGCGCACTCAGAACTAGTTTTATAATTTGCGGCGGAAGACCAATTCCGGGACCGAGAATGGTCGACTTTAGGACATGATGGTACCTAATAAAACCGACACTGGACCTTATTAAATATTACTTTTTTCTCATACCCCTACTTCTTCATATTTATGAGTTCCCGGTATTTTAGAAATTCTTAGATAATATACCATGTGCGCATAACTAGTAAAATATATTTTTAGTAGGGAATTTGTGGCATAACTGTTAAGATTACGCCCAAGGCAGACAGAGTGTGTGAGTAAATGCAAAGGGGATTGTTCATTTTGTTTTATTTTTGTATTCACAGACTTACAATATTTTCGTACATCTTAAGTCTATAGTTGTAATTACAAAACCATTTCGAGGAATAGGCTTCCTGATAACTACCTGATTTCAATAATTGATTATAACAATAATAACAACAATGAACATACCAAAAAAATTGATTAATTTCTTAGATTGCTTTGATTTGTTTTATTCAAGTCTTGCGCACTACTGCACTACTGTGTTCCGGTTTGAAGGGCACTGTAGCTAGTGAAATTACTGGGCAAATGAGACTTTATGACCGAATCTCACAGTCTAGTAATCTTATTGCTAGACTGTGCTGTTGTCTCAGAATGACGTGCGCAGTGCAGTGGAACGCGAAACTAAACTTGAGTTTCAAGTGTCACTGCAACTGATATGAGCAGTCGTTGTCACTTAACATCAGGTGAGCGGCTAAATCGGCATATCATTTCGTAACATAAAAAAAAATTCAACTTTCGTTCGCCTCGCATTCACCAGCTTACTCCCCAAGTCAAGCGTGATAAAGAAGTTACACTTCAATAATAATACAACGATAGCTTCTACGGTAAGAGTTGAGTGAAGATCGCGATAAAGGGACATACGTTAATGCAGTAGTGTAGCACGCCTTCCAAAAGAAACTGGTACAAAGTGGAGGCAAACCAAAGATTAGTGTCTTCGTCCAGCAATAGATAATTCTATTATAGTATAGACTTATTTAGTACCCTATAGGCTACAGGCAAAAGAAGGCAACGATGCCACTAAAATTTAAAAAAATGCATAAAAGTGTTGTACCTAAGCAAAAACGGTAAACAGAGTTACAGTTTTCTAGCTTTTATGTTGTAATTTGTGCATGCATGCTAGATGCGATGGCATCTGTCCAGCTCGTGTGATTAAAACCCGCTACACGAGAGGTTCATTAAAAGTTTAATTACAGACTAAAACACAAACTCTGCAATTTCATTGTGTTATAATTACATTATTACATGGGTACTAATTTCACCACAATTTATTTATTTTGACCTTTTTTTTGTTTGGTTTTGGCTCCACACTTTTGTGTATTTAGCCAGTGTCAAGTAATTGATAATTTCTCAAGTTAATTAATATTGTATAGTGTCAAGTCAAGTCACAGTACAAGTCATCAAGTTAAGTCATAGTCTAGTCCTAAGCTTGTATGTAGTTTTGGAAACAACACGAAAAGAAACGCTTCACCATCATTATACCACTTTCCCACACTCATGCCTGTAATTCAGCACTTAACGAATAAAATGCCACCAATTTTATGCACTAACACTGAAAATAACACAAGTTTTGGAAAATATATACAATTCTCAAATTACAATTCGAAAATATTTCGAAATAATTCGAAAATATATTCAAACTCATTTTGTCGTTTGAGCTTTAATTCAATCTAATCAAACGGCGAATAGGGTTCTATCATTGAAATCGCTTTTTAACGCATCTTCAGTAGTTGTTAGTAAAATCACTGATTTTTTCCCCTAAATTGATGTGGTTAAATTAACTGCCATATCCAAAATCTGTCCTAAACCAAACAAGAAATTATGGCAACAGAGAATATACAGTTTATATTTATTACCTATATTTTTATGTAAGGTATTATTAATATAGTTTTTTTATCTACGAAGGACCATAATTGGAGCATCAAAGCTATTACTGCAATACTGACTGCACTATTGCAATGGCTGGGCCTTACAAAGTACTAAACTATATTTATGTAATTTTGACGCAACCTTACATGGCTTCGACAAAAATTTAACTGCTGGTCCTTTAATTGATAAGTCTTTTTCATGTTTTTTACCTCAGAACTTTTGACTGGGTGACCGATTTTGATGATTCTTTTTTTATTTGAAAGCTGGTGCTTCCCGTTAGGTCGGAATTTGGCCCAGTTCTGACAACGGAATCCATGAGAAAACCATACAAGTCGGAAGTCGGTTTTTTACGCTTTGTCTTTGTTACTTGTTATGATCGAAATTGCATAAGCATACCTATACTATATTAAACTAATTTCAGCCCTCGAATCTTTTCTGAAAAGCTGTTAGGGACTACTATTTATCCTGTGGCTGGGTGCTAGCAAAACTATGTAAGCACCGCACCACCTATTAAACGCTCGGTCAACTGAAATAAAGGCGAGATGTTTTGTAAGCTCGAAGCTGTAGCTTTAACTTGCCCAGTTGAAACGCCAAAGAAAACACAGATGGCAGCACTACTTCAAAACTTCGCGTAGTCCGTGTTTGTGGTACATTTTACAACTTCCTACAACTAATAAAAAGAACAACCGTGAAATTAACTGGATTGCAGCATAGTTTAGTGTTGAACTCTGCTTATGCTATGTATATTAGTACCTATGTAGGTAGATATTTATTAATTCAGTAAAGGCACCTGGATGTAGCATAAACACTCATATCAACTATGCTGTGACCGTCATAAAAAGCGTAACTTTTGGTTTACTACGGTATATGTAGGTACCTAATGACCCCAATTATTTCAGACGAGAGCCAAACATAATAAAAAGTAATTATGCTGGTACATGTTAATTGGTCATGTAGTGTAGCCATAGGACTTAATACTGACAAGAACAAACAAACATCATTTTTATACCAACCGACTTGTCGACCTGGGATACTACGGAACTGAACAATTTAAGTACCCAGGTGTCGGGAACCAAACAATGTAAGGATACGTTGTTATAACATACCTCAATGATATTAAGGGGGCGTCCAAGTACAACTTCATGTTTTAGGGGCTCTACACGGCTTTGTTTAAAGTTGAAAATCGCAGATCTTATTTGCAATGTCAAACTGGGTCTGCGCTTGAAACTGTAGTGTTTTTGTGGATTCAGTGAAATTGAAAATGAATCTCACTATTAAATTTTTTTTATTTCAAATAAAAAAATTAAATGGTGATATTTTTAGAACTATTTGTTATCGCAACAAATTTGGAGCACTAAATACAATTTAAATTGTAAAATGAATCCCAAAATATACTCTGTCAACATATTGCTCCAAATTTGTTGCGATAACAAATAGCCATTCTTCTTTGTTTTATTTCCATCCACAGTAACAAAATATTGAGATCTAATAATAGTGTCTGGATTGTAATTTTTTTTTTTATCATAAGTTATATCTGCAATATTTTACTTAGACAATCTACTTGCTTGCTAAGGCAAATAATAGTACACATAATAATAATAATAATAATAGATACATAGTAGGCAGCGTTCGTCAGAAAAATCTAGAGTGCAAAAATAGTAGCATGAATCTAATCATAATCACCAGCACCAGTCTGATAATAACAGTAGCCACAATTAACAGTCGTGAGCTCAATTATTATCGATAATTACGCCCATCGCAGTACGTCATCTCGATGGCTGGCTAGGAGCAGATGACCGACATTGAGCTACTGTTCTACACTGATACTGTGACGGTTTGGTTGTATTATTGCTATTGCTTCATACTCATGATGTCATATCATGGATATGCCCTATTATAAAGTTGTGTGGGGTTTTCCAATGTTTCTGTGCCAATCGCGAAAAGAATATGTCAACAAATAATTTAAAAAAGAAATTGTATACAGTTATGAAAATAATTATTTATATATACTATCTATTAAATAGCTACAGACTTATCTATATAAAGTGGTCTGTAAAAAAAGTTTATCATGGGTTAACAATTTTTTTGTACAACTGGAATAAGGATGGCACAAGACCTATGATGTCAACTCAAATTTACATAACAAAATAAACTCTTTCAACTCTACAGTTATTTCCTCGATGTTTGATGTGAATCGTATGATGTAGATATAATCAACGGATCCCATTTGTGTTTCAAATCTTTCCCTTGCAAATAAATGGGTTAAAATTCTTAGTTTAAAAAAAAATTTCATCTTACAATAATATTCAATTTGTTCAATTTCAATTCACTTGGTAGACTGAGTGCCAATGACACATACCATTAAAAAAAAATTTATTACTATGTGGTTGCTCTAACTCTCGCTTTATGGCTTAACATTTAATGTGATCATCTATTAACCTGTAAAGACATTATGTGTGATCCATAGTATAACATTAAAAAGCTGTTGAAAAGTTTTAAAATAATTTACTGAAAAACTTCAGTCAACATTTTGAGGTAAATCAACTTTTTGACTGGGGTCTGGATATACCTTACTATGCCCATGTATTGTATAATATAGGTCCATGTGGGCATAGCAAAGTAAACTTTTAATTTCTTTAAGGTGTATCAGCCTTGTATCAATAAATAAAAAAATGTTCTACCTTATTAAAGTGAGATGTGCAGTCTCAAACGAAAACAACAAGATGATATATTAGTATGTGGAGTTGAAAGGCCTTAACACACCATTCAATCTGCCACTCCATTTGTCATTTCAAACTGCTGGATGGGAGCCGCAATACATCTCCACATAAGACAATTTGCTGAATATAAGCAACACACTTCCACATGATGCATATTAATGTTTTGAGTGTGTAGACTACTTAATATTAGTTCCCACATACTCATACTTCACATTTAATTTATTAGTTTATTAAAAAATAAAAAGTATATTATATTATATTAAAAATTACAAAATAACAAAAATAGTATACAATTCTAGTTTCTATTTAATAACATCTCAACAAATTTTAATTTATAACATTGTATTGTAGTCTTTACTGCAAGCATATTGTTGACAGTTTCTCTCATTTAGGTTAATAATAATCTCTCACATTTTGAGAGTCGTAGGATAGGGACAGGACAGGATCTGGAATTTATGGATAAAAATGTTTTTTTAGTAATTAAAATCTACAAAGGTAGGAAATATCTAAGTTACCTTGGTACATAAATACACAATAAATTCTACTACGAAAAATCGCTAGATTAACGTACATAATTATGTACTACGGACTAAATAGTAAACAGGTAGGTACTAAGTACATTGAGGTAGGTGAGATTTTTTATTATTACATTAGCAAAGGTTACTCACCTTGATATCACTGCCAAATTATTGCTCCTCTCAAAACTGTGTTTGCATCATTCACAGAATTCAATTATGAATTCACTTGTTATTTTTTTATTAAAACTGGTTCGTTTTTCACTCACAATTCACTACAAACACGAATAACACTGATCCACTGTCTGCCCCTTATCGCAGAGTGCTTAGCTACCGTGCTCGGCTGCTTGTATTATAGTTGGTACAGCGGTCATCCAATTCAATTGTTTTGATGAAATACATTCAAATTAAATTGAAAAAGAAAGATTATTTTATCAATTTCAAAACAAGTCACAATCAGACACAATCACAAAATTCCTGACACTTGACATCTATTTAGTCCCGAGATTCCAGATTTTTACACTCCGGTTTGTTGATAAAAGTGAAAGTTCATTATTTTATTTCTAGTAATATAGCAAAATGTGCGAAAACCAATTAAAACAAAATAATAAAAACAATTTTTTTCGCGCACACTATGTTATCTATTATTACTTTTACATTTCAAATTGATTGAACGAAACCGAAACGTGAACGAAACGAAATAGTACAAATTTTAATACTATAGTATGTACTAATAAAACAATAGTACAACGCGGCCTCGGCAACTCGGCGACCGAGAAAGCGATGACATCGTCTGCAAAAAATTTTTTCGGTATCTTTATAATAATTAATCAGCCTGTGATATCTTTTAATCTGTGGACTGCTTAGAGAGTTTTTTTTGTTTAAGTTTTGGCTCCACACTTATATGTATCTAGTCAGTGTCAAGTATTTGATAATTTCTCAGGTTAAGTCATCAAGCCATAGTCAATTAGTCATAGTCTAGTCAAGTAAATACACAAAATTGTGGAGCCAAAACATAAATAAATAAAAAATATCCTATAACTATAAACTATACTAGTGTTCAGAATTCGAGATCAAAAAGATAAGCAAAGGGAATAAACAGCACAAAAAATTGATACAAAATTGTGCAGTCTTCAATTTGATGATAAAAATTAGTTTTACTTATTTTTAGAGCACAATATGATACAATTGAATTATTAAACTATTTTAAAGCTTTTAGTTTTACATGGTTATTATTTTAAACAAATTTAGACTAACCGAAAGTTTTTCTCGAGCAGTTATTTTTCTTACACTGGGAACACTGCCGAGGCTCAAAACATTTCATGCAGTCGCCGCGTTATTTTTTTTTTGGCTTCACACTTTTGTGTATTTAGCCAGGGGGTCGCCGCGTTTATTATTTGATTCGTGATTCAAAGCTTGAACTCGAATGTAATTCACCTATTAGGTAACTTATATAGGTATTTTCGTATGTTGAGAACATGAAAAGTGCTGTGCATGAAATTCAGGGTGGTCTTATAAACATTAATCAATGCGTATCACAAGATAAATGCAATCCTCATAAAAAATATTTGAAATATGCATGAATGCAACTATACCCGTACCTATTAAAGACAGCCTCTGTGGTGTGGTGGTTGGGCAGGTCGGCTCATAATCCGGACGCGGACTAAGGAGGCAGGACAAGTATTTGGAGGCAGGATAAAAAACGCAAATACTTGTTCTGAGTCTGGGTGTTGTGGGACCACGATCCTCATAGTTCCTGGGTCCCTAGACAAAAGTAATCCTAGTTAGGGTCCAGGATGTATGTATGTGATCGTTGGGCGTTATCATTATTATTATTATTATATAATCTGTGCCAGTACCTACTTATTTTATAGCAGGTATATAAAGTACTTAAAAATGTTTTGAATTTATTCGGGTGAAAAAATGTGCAGTACCTCTGAAATATCACATTGACACTGACATATTTTGACATTACTTTGTTTACATTTTTGATCTCGAATTCTGAACACAGGTATTCACTACATAATTATTATAAGAAAATCATAGGTAATGAAATAATACTAATCAGGACATAAATTAGAGCATAAAATTTAATTGAATCTTAGTTAGTGGCTTCTGCGGCAATTTCACCACAATTTCGCCAGAGAATTTTCATTATTTAGAAAACTGAAAACTCTACAGGATAGAACAATTGACTTTTGACAATTATTGAGATTACAACTTGTTCGTGGTTAGTCTGCATGTGACTCAAGAAGTTCTATTTACTCCCATATCTCTGGAAAGATCACCCGACATAAAAAATGAACCGTATGCTAAATAGATAACGTTCTTTTATAATTTAGTTTAGTTTTAAGTAACAATTGTCTATAGAGAGACTCACTTGAGATAATAACACGCTGTATCCCTTTCACACATATGCTGGCATGAATCTTTATATGTGTATATTTATCTATATACACTATACCTGTGTTTAGAATTCGAGATCAAAAAGGTAAACAAAGAAGTGTCAAAATATGTCAGTGTCAAAGCGACATTTCAGAGGTACTGCACAGTTTTTCACCCGAAAAAAATCAAAGCATTCAGAAGTACTTCACATTCCTGTTAAAAAATAAGTAGGTACTGACATTGGCTGTGAAATTGGCGCCCGGCGCGCAGAGTTTTAAAGATAAGCAGTATTTTGCACTAATTACAATTTAGGAGAAAATAAAAGACTATAAACATTAATAATATATAATCACAGCTATAAAGCTTTATACCATAAATATTAAATAAACTTTTAATAATAACCTTTGCTTATTTTTTAAAACATTGATATTCTGTTGTTACCTAATTAATTAAGCTATATTTACTTTAGTTTCTATGACAAATTGTTATTATTGGCACATTACAAATAACAATATTCAAACTTCGTAGAATTGCTAAATAATGATTCTGTTAGGATTAATATGAGAGAGAGAGGCTATAAAGAGTCGAAATACCTATATGTACAGGGTGGTCCAACTAGTGCCGTCAATATTTTTTTTTAGATTCCTCACACTTGAGGATGTACGAAAATACTCCATGAATGTTCCGCGATTTTTTGTAGTTTTCGAGTTATATTTTTTTTGTTTTTTGAATGTTTTTATTAGACTTCAATTTAAAAATACAAAAAGAAGTATCCATAGCTTCTAGCTAAGTTTAAAAACTCCGCAGGGTTCTAAGCTACCAAAATCATTAAAAAAAAAGGTACTTAATTAAACTTTTTTGTTGTAATAGGCCGTTGAAGGGGGTTGGTATTTTTTGACATCTTTTGATTTTATTCAGCTAAGCATAGGTACAATAATTTGGGAAGGTTCTACTTTGTTTTTATGAGCCATACCTACACGCACTTAGTCAAGGTGGTTATCACAGATTACGGCACGGTAATCACGAACTATAATTGCCCAACATTTCTAAATGGACCAGAGGGTACCTAAAACTAATCAAAAAGTAGATTCCATCAGATTTAATCATAGACGTTGATACGTTCATGGATTTAATCTACACCTAGTATGGACATAGGTTTGACGTTTAGTTTCTTAGCCAGGATGGCGCTGGTCTCGATTTGTTGGTCCAAGTATGTGACGGCTCCACTTCTGTCTGTCTCTTGAGCTGTCAGCTTCTCTTTGTCACCTGGTGCCCACACTGGTAAGGCTGGGTCCGTCTGCGAATAATATTCTTTTAAAAGAAAAAGGAGAAGAGAAGACACGAGAAGGGTTGAAAGAAGGGTCTAAGGATTTCCTTACCGGTTCCAGCTGTCTCCAATGCTGCATAGAATCCGCCAGCCTCTCTCCAAAGCCAGGGGCGAAACATTCGGGGTCCACGGCTACAAAACAGTGCCCTAAGTTAGCGGGTCCACCGGCACCCGTATGTCCCCACGATCTAACGTGATGACCGTAGTTAGCGCCTGAAAATCACCAAGTTTTAAAAAGCATGACAGTAAACCTTAAGTTTAAATACGATATTGCTAAAGGTGGCAAAATTTTACGCTGACATCGAGTGAGGCAATTATTTTCTATTAGTTGTTTAAAGACGAGAGATCACATTACCTTAGCTATAAAAACAAAAATAAAGAATACAAATGTCTACATAAAGAGAATGGACAAAATATTACCTAACGTCTTTTTAAACGAATTTATTTATTTAGGTACCTACCTAAATAAATAACGCCGTGTCTGCCGCGGTGGATTCCGGTCAACGACACCTACGGTCATTGACCCGGTTTTAATCGACTACACCATTCCTAGCACTTTTATAATAATGTCTATGGTTTTATAAAAGTAATAAACTGTAGGTATTGTAAATGTAAAGGTCTAATGACAAGTCAAAAGCAAAATTCTATATTTTATTTTATTTTACTTTTTACTCACATCTTCATCTTTTAAATAAATAGGTGTAGATTTGCCGCGGACGATTAGCAAATTAGATATTATATACTAATCGCAGTATAATATACATAGATAATTTTCTTTACTGGAAAAGATGTTTAGCATTGTTTAGTCATTGTTTTACGAACCATCTACTACACAAACAATGTATATTAATGCTATTTAATCATCAATTAATTTACCTGATGAAATACCACAGAAAAGCTCGACCATACTAGCGAGCCCGTAACCTTTGTAACCAGAGTTTTTCTCTCCACCACCCAATGGCATTAAACAAGCAGTTTGAAACGCCTGAAAGTAAAGATTTAGTTAATAAACAATCGAACGCCCTCGTGAATTTGGACCCACTTTCCATAGGGTCCACTACTTTCCATAGGGTCCATTACTTTACATAGGGTCCACTCTTCCAGTAGGCGTAGTCTTCTCGATCCTCTTATGCCAGCGGCAACGGCCCGAGCCGAGGCTCGCACCCCAGGGGTGACCGTGACCTAATTGCCTCCCACCATTGACAGCCCTTAAGCGCCTGCTCTCCCACCCGGTGACGTTGTAAAGGTCGCTAGAGAGTAGCAGCATTAGACGGTTTTAAAAAAGTGAATTCGGGCCCATAATAAACTAAAGTCCCTTTTATCAATCATATATATATGATCTTCTTTGTCTCGTGTAGGCAAACGGTCAGCCCAGGTGCCAGTTTTTTAGCCGTTGAATAGTTTCCGACTTGGCTTAAATAAAGACTGTACGACCACAGTTGAGACGGCCGTCACTGTGGCAGTGCTTTTTACTGATACAAGAAGTGTGGTCAATTTCGATGTGAGCGCCACAGTAACCTATATAGTGCTAGTACCTATGCATAGGAATTATGATTACGCAAGGTGTTCTAAAGTAATAAAATATTGAATTACCAGCTCAGCATCAGTGGTTTCCTTGCCGTCAGGGCCTTGTGCCCACCCGTGGGGTAACGGCTCTCCTTTCCGCCGTTGCATTTCTATCTGAGAACCGAATAAGATTAATTTATATTTCAATCCAGCAAGGTTATGTGTAACAAAAAAAAAATCATAATCAATTCAAATATGTAACGCGGGAACGGGCCCCGCGTAGCCATAGCAACCGATCGTCCCTCCTCCAACCGCGCCGCGCCCGCCAACTCCGCTCGCGCGCATTCTTTAGTCGGCCGATAGAAATTTGTCTGCGTGCACGTCTGCGCCGCACACGCACCCTCCGCAAATCGCATCACCCCGATACGTTACTTTTTTCCGTGATTGACTGTTGTATGTTCTAATTTGTGTTTTATTCAAGTAAAGTTTTATTATTTAACTCTACGCGGTGTTTTCATCGAATCCCAGAGTTAAAGTGGCGCTCCAACTAGAGGCCGAACACGTGCCAACGTGCTCGAAGATACCTACTACCTACCGACGCTGAGGTAGCACGGAAGGGAAACGAGGGATGCCAATGACGACGCGAAAAGGAGCACTTCGTCTTCAGAAGCTCGACGAGAATGAGGATGACGAAGGCATGATGGCGGAAGACGAAGATGGCACCTCAAACGGCAACTGCGACCGCGCCGCCGCCGACGTAACCATGGTCAGCGGCACGAGCGCGAGGCCGACGCAGTCACCGCAGGTACCGACGGAGCAGTTCCTCGCTTCGTTGATGGAAACCATCACCCGCGTGCAAGCAGAAGCAAACCGGAACCTCCTTAGCTCGCTTTTCAACCCGACCGCGGCCGGCGGCGCGAGCGGAAACTTCCGGACATCGAGCCCTATCAACATGCCATCGACCAGCACGGCCAGCAACAGCACCGCGGCCGGCGGCAACTTCAGTAGGTGTACAGCACGGTTCAACGGAGCGGCGCACGATGGCGAGGTTTTGGAGGCGTTCTTAGATTCCGTAGAAATCTTTAAAGAATGCACCGCCGTCAGTGACGATCATGCACTACGTGGCCTGCCGATGCTACTGGAAGGAGAGGCAGCGATATGGTGGAGAGGCGTCAAGGCGTCCGTGACGTCATGGACGGACGCGATCACCCGGCTCCGCGCAGTTTACGGCGTGACGCAGCCGGCGCACAAAATATTTCGACAAATCTTCGCCGCGGAGCAAAGTGATGATGAACGTGGTGAAGTGTTTATATGTCGTGTGAGGGCCTTAATGGCAAAGTTACCGTATAAGTTACCCGAAATCGCGCTTATCGATATTGTATACGGCTTATTGCACCGTCGCGTAAAAAAACGAGTGCAACGGGAGTGCGTAACTAGTTTAGATGAGTTATTGTATAAAGTGCGGATTGCGGAGGATGCGGTAAAGGAAACAGAGGTACTGAAACCTATCCAGGCAAGTGCAAAAAACATTTTCAAACCCGATTCTAAAATGTCCCCTACCACGAGTGCGGTTAAGTGTTCGAGTTCGACCGCGAACTCGAATACGACTGGTTCGAACGATCATGCGAATAATAGTTCAAGTTTTGGTCGCGGTAAAAATCGCACTCGTTGTAGCTTTTGTCGAATTTTCGGTCATAACGCTAACGAATGCAGGAATCGTGAGAGGACGGAGGTCACTGAACCGAGAACGAGTAAATCGAACGGGGACAGTAGTAGTGGCCCGCATCGCGGTATTCGTTGTTATGGTTGCGGGAAAGCGGGAGTCGTGAGGTCGAAATGTGATATTTGCAATTCGGTTAAATCCGCAGATTTTAATACTATGACTATAGATAATGTTGTACCGTCGCGATCGAAAGTGCCCAACATCGATGGTACTATGTCTGATGTTGATCGCAGATCCGACGTCAAAATTAAGCGCGATGTCGATGGCAGGTTCGACATCAATAGCGACTCGGACGTCGACGGTGAATCCGACGTCGATAGTAAAAAGGACGTCAACGGTGAAACTGACGTCGATAGAAAAAAAGACGTCAATGGTGAATCTGACATCAGTAAATCCGATGTCGAGTATAACTTCGATACAGGGAGTATGTTCGTAGTCAAATCTTCACCCACGTGTAGTACAGTCACGCACGAAAGTGCTTCGCATCCTTTAGTTAATGTTAACATCATGGGTCGTAGCGGCGTGGCAATAATTGATACGGGAGCCACACACTGTATTGCCAGTCCGACGTTATACAGGATTTTGGTGGATTCGGGTGTAGAATTTATTGATAAGCAACGTAACATACGATTGGCGGATGGTTCCTGCATTTCGAGGAAAATATTATCTGCTCAGGTACCAGTATGCATAGAAGGACGTGAGTTGCCAGCTGAGTTTTTGGTACTTCCTGGTGACGAAACGAAGACTCTTCTGGGTATTGAGTTCTTGACCCGAGCCGGTATGGTAGTTGACATCGCATGTGGTAAGTGGACGTTTGCAGACGCCCCCGACCAAGCGTATAGTTTCGTTCGTAAATACCAACTGAACTCGACGGCGGAAGTGATGCGAGCAGAAACTGTGGATCTCTCCTTGCGTGACGATGAAGGTACTAAGTTAACGGCGGAGCAGAGATACACGCTCAATGATTTCATTGACCTCAGATCTGCACAGTTTGCGCACGACGGGCCGCCCACGGGATTCGTTACGCACCGATCAAGATCAATCGAGAAACGCCATTTCGCACGGGATTCCGTCAAGTTGCTCGCCCACGTCATTGTTCCGGGAGGTATCCAGGTGGACCCCGACAAGACAGCGGCAGTAGCAGGTATGGCTATTCCACAAAACATTAAACACCTTAAGTGTTTTCTACAGACGTCGAGTTGGTTCCGACGTTTTATCCCTAACTACGCGGAAGTTGCGAGACCGCTTACGCAACTTCTAAAAAAGGAAAGTGTATGGCAGTGGCAAAGTGAGCAGCAGGAGGCGTTCGAACGGATAAAAGCTCTCCTCATATCCGCCCCTATACTGCGCCAAGCGGACGAAACGAAGCCGTTCGTTCTCCGTACGGACAGCAGCGGATATTGCCTTGGGGCCGTTCTAATGCAGGGGGAGGGCCCCGACGAGAGGCCAATTGAATACGCGAGTCGGCTACTCACCAGTGCCGAAAGAAATTATTCGACGACGGAGCGAGAGGCCCTCGCCGTAGTTTGGGCCGTAGGTAAGTTTCGCGGGTACATAGAAGGAGCCAAGGTGGTGGTGAGGACAGACCACCAACCCTTGAGGTGGCTCATGAGCCAAAGGTCTCCGAGCGGTCGGTTAGCTCGATGGGCCCTTACAATACAGGAATTTGACCTTAGCATCGAGTACACCCCAGGGCGCTCTAATGTGGTTGCAGACACTATGTCTAGACCCGTTTGCTCACAGGATCCGGATTGTGACATATGTTTCACAGTCGTCGACATGCCTAAGAGGAGCAGCGGCGATATACGAGAGAACCAGCGGAAAGACCCCGAGGTATGTGAGGTCATTGATGATTTGGAATCCGACGAACCATCTAGGGGGAGGCCGTGGTCCGACCGAGGTATTACTCCATATCTCAAGGGGCTGGCGGCTACCCTGGACGATGCTAGAGACACCCATGAGAAAGCGCAGGAGGTCCAAAAGTCGAGAGCCGACAAGGGAAGAAGAGAACCTCCGGTGTACAAGGTGGGTGACCTTGTCCTCCTCAAGACACAAGGTCCGAACGACGCAGGTCGAGGCCAAACCGCGAAGTTCATTTCGCGCCGCGACAGCCCATATAAAATAGGAGCGATCGTAAGCCCTACGACCTATAGGTTAGTGACCGTACAAGATGAAAGCAAGGACATAGGCAAATATCATGTTTCGCACCTCACGCCTTTCGCCGGGACTGTGGAGCCACCAGTCAGGGAAAAGCGTAAGCGTGGCAGGCCCCGCAGATACGCAGATTTCGTAGATTGCTAGCCCAACTGCGAGGGCGCTTGTGTAGGGCTAGAGGGGGAGGTTGTAACGCGGGAACGGGCCCCGCGTAGCCATAGCAACCGATCGTCCCTCCTCCAACCGCGCCGCGCCCGCCAACTCCGCTCGCGCGCATTCTTTAGTCGGCCGATAGAAATTTGTCTGCGTGCACGTCTGCGCCGCACACGCACCCTCCGCAAATCGCATCACCCCGATACGTTACTTTTTTCCGTGATTGACTGTTGTATGTTCTAATTTGTGTTTTATTCAAGTAAAGTTTTATTATTTAACTCTACGCGGTGTTTTCATCGAATCCCAGAGTTAAAAATATCATTTGAATCTAATGATTTCTAAGTCTTCTAAAAGTCCTACCACCTAGTATAAAAACAAAATGAAAAATAAAGGAAAAGAACACCCACTCCATCCTTAATCACTCACTTTTCCTACGGAGACAGCAGTAGTTGCCATGTCCAAGTAGAAGGTCTCACCACCTGCTCCCGGCGCCACTACTGATAACGGATTTGTGCCGAGAGCTGACTGAAACACGAAAAGACTTGATTTTCCTACAGCAGTTCTTATATTCATTTCCACTACCGGACTAGACGCTCGGTTAAGCACCATCCTTTCGTGGTCGAAATACCACCCATTCGTACCAAGCGATTTGATTCAACGTTCTTAACTAGAACGGCTAAGGAATGGAATGCCCTGCCAGCGTCAGTGTTTCCGGCGAAATATGACCCGGGCGCGTTCAAGAGAAGAGTGAATAGATATTTACTTGGCTAGCATGTTACACCTTCGATCGCATCGTCACTTCCCATCGGGTGAGAACGTGGTCAAATGCTACACAAATTTGAAGTAAAAAAAAGACGCCCTACGATCAGATAGATCCTAGACCCTAACTAGGATTCCCTGTATCTAGGGACCCAGGAACTGTATATAGCTATAATTTTTATATAGCTAGCTGATATGTAGCAGTTTCGTTGACTGTACGCGTTATGTATCAAGTGACCATTTCTCACCTGTTTGCTTCTCGTGGGCGCCATAAGGGGTGATGTGTTGGTAAACGCCATGCCTATAAGACCTTTGTCCGCCGCTTTCTGTCCCCACCAGCCAGCCATGCCATTGTGATTGGAACCTGGAACGAGAAAACTCGTCAAATTAGTTTTTGGTCCTTAAATTTGACCTCTGCTGGTAGTTATCACGTTTTCTCGTAAGAATGGACAAGATACATTAATCTCCTATTTTAAGTTAATTGGTAGTTTTTTTAAATAAAGGATTTTACTTTTTAAGACTATAATTTTTTAGGGAAGTTTCTTTTGTACTTACTAGCTACTAAATGTTACTCTACACTACCTACTACAAAAATATTTGGACTGTTAACTGTCTACTTGACTTATAGACAGTCCAAATATTCCAGCCTCACCCCACAGAGTATCTACTTTTCTACATGCGGAAATTCCAGCCCATTACCAATAGGTAGCGCATCCAACATGCTGGCAGCATTGCCCCGTTGAATTGTAATGCTGATTCAATGTGCCAATAAGTTCCAGCAAATTACTAGTGCCTACTAAGTAGGTAATAATAATAATAATAACGCCCAACGATCACATACATAGATCCTGGACCCTAACTAGGAGGACCATGGTCTCAGAACACCCAGACTCAAAAGCCATATTTGTCCTGCCGCGGGCATCGAACCCGCTGCCTTCGGGTTATCAGCCTACCTGCTGAACCACTACGCCACACCAGGCTGTCAGGTGCTCGTACACCTTATCCTTAGGACTTATCTTTCAATAGTCAATAATAATGATCTTTAATCAAAAAGAGTTTTTACATAGGCCCACACGTAACCTGGTTTAGTACGTTTGTGTGTTGTACTAACCTCGAACAGTCACCCATCCAACTCCAGTCTCCTTGGCCTTCTTTATCGCGATGTCCATACCGAAGTGGCTGGCTGTAGCTCCCAGCACGTTGTTAGCCTCCACAAGCGCCGTGGAACAGCTCTCCTTCATCACCGCTGGTTCATTGTTCGGCTTGCAAGCGCCTGATATAATGTCGTTTACGTACATTTCTGTAAAAAAGAAAATATTTACGTGCGAAAATTTGCTTTTACATTTTTTTGGGCCCCTCTTTAAAATGGTATATAAACAAAATTATATTTATGAAAAAAAATTATGCTTGAAGTTTACCGGAGCTAGAATGATCCGTAGTACTAATGAAATAAAACTTAAATCTAGGTATTATCAAATTTAAATTCTAAAGAAAAGCCTTGTGACATTGAACAAAGCAGGTGTTTTATTGCCTACGAAACATTTACAAAGCACTCAGCTGGTGCCCGGCTGAGTTCAGACATTTCGGCTGTCATGCAGTTATTTCAAGAAGCACTAAATACTAAAATAATATCTTTTTTTTTATTGGACCTTGTTCGAATATTCTATAGCATGGTCTGAGTACATACATTTAAGGAAAAGAGTGAATTAAATGCCACCGTGTATAAACTGTAACCTTGGAGATTTCAAGTCAAGAGTGATATCTTCTAGGCAAGCATGCCCCATCTTAGAACACGTCATTGCTTAACATTAGGCGAGACAAAGAGTGTTCAAATGCTCTGCCTATAACCCATAAGTAAAAAGAGGTGAAACCTTTATATAAATCCTCTAGCAATTGCAATAGTTCCGTACAAATAACACATGGTTATTATTTTACTATCTGATGCTCTGCAGCTGCTCTAGAAATGTTGATAAGAAAATGGGGTTAATTAAACGGGAGTTGTACTAGTATGAGTCTGAGATCACTATGTAAATGAAAATATAGGTATATTGAGATATGTGCCGCAAAGTAGGTGTCTAGGCATCTAAAATACTGGTGGTGAATGAAACGAGATTAGAATTTGATTATGTCGAGACTGGTTAAAATCCCCAGAATTGCCCTTCTGATGATTGACAATAATATGCGTGAAAATGGCGCCACACTACAGCTGGAATAAGATGAATAATAAGAACTGGCTCTCAAGTGAGGTTGACGTGTCAGCATTTTTGCGTCCACTGCTGCATAGGGGGTTTGACATAATCAACATCATCATCAAGGCATCATGATTTCAATGGATTATAATGCAGACCGAGAAGAATGCTGCTGCCCAATACCCTGGAGATTCCCTTCAACGGCCCACGAGCAGAGATGGGACCTATGACACGGCAAACTTGATTTTTTATGTATGTAAAACTTCTCCACGCTTGACTTGGAGAGTAAACTAGTGAATGCGAGGCGAACGGAGGTTTAAGTTGCTTCACGTAGATCTCTAATGTCGACATAGCAAAGTTAAAAATATGTATTATTATGATTTACAACTGTCAAAATGGAGATATTAACATTAAAGAAATCAAAAACAAAGTTATACCGGCCAATAGATGGAGTCAGCTCCATCTATTGGCCGGTATAACTAAAGAAGTTTCAATTCAGTCGTGTGGTCTAGAGCACACTCGTTTTTGTAATTTTTTATTTTTATTTTAAAATGTGTGTTATTATGTTGGTATGTTCGGTAAAATTACAATTTACAATTGTCAAGATGGCGACATTAACATTAAACAAAGCAAAAACAAAGTTATACCGGCTGATAGATGGATTTAAACTAAAAGAAGTTTTACTTCCGTCGTGTGGTAGCACACTTTTTTTAAATATTTTTTTGGCCTCTTTTCTCCAGGTCTTACCAAGTCTATTTAGTCCATGGCTCGGGTGCCCCAACCTGTCGGCCTGTATCAACAACTCCGCCTGCTGCTCGGCTGGCTTGGCCGCCGCTCCCACTGCTTTCAGGCATTCTGCCATGAACCTGCACGCGTCTGACGTAGCTACCTTTGGCATTGCGATTCTTCTGGAAGGTATTGGAAGATTTTATTAAAATTATACGTAATATATATAATATTTGTGGATATTTCACAGAGTGCCATCTAGCCCTAAACTAAGCAAAACTTGTAGTATGGGAACCAGATAACGGATACAATACTTAGATTCTTTTTGAGAACATACATAGAATATTATATACCAGACACAGAACAAATGCCTATATTCATCACACAAGGGTTTGTTCTGGGCGGGAATCGAACCCACAACCCATAGTTCAGAAGACAGGTTTATAACCAACTGAGCTATTGGGCCAGCCGTAATGAGATGGCAACAGAAGAGTTATAGTAAACGGTCGGGTGAGACACCCGTGATGCCGACAATTTCAGCTCTCTATCACGAGTTCAAATGTATATGAATATAAATATATGACATTATAGTCATTCGTCATTATTATAAAAAAATACATGTCAAATATAAACAAAGGTACACAGGTATAAGAAATATTTTTTAATTCCATGACTATACATAATAATATTTTTTATTCTTATTATTTAATGAAATAGTAGATATAATAATAATAAAAAATGCCAAATAAAAACAAATTAAAATGTCAGTACAATCCACTAATAACTGAAATTAAAAATGTAATTGCAATGTAACTACAAATGAGTTTCATTATTTAATATTCTCCCAAAATTCAGCATAACTGTAGGTTTGATTGATTTCAGCTTTGACTGAAAAGATTCAACTTGATTGTTTATCTATCGAATATGGAATATTTAAAATTTAGGGGGGAGGGCATTGTGGGGCAATGCCCTACCTTGATATCACAATGCCCTACCTTAAAAATACCAAAAGCAAAGATAAATTAATTGAATTGTTTGTTCACAGTTTGAGATAAAATAATCTTAGATCCATTGCTCATGTTCTGTCACATAAATTATTTATCTACGAATAGCTATTGAATGTACATCACCGCCCTAGAATATCATATAATGTGTCAAGTCAAGTCACAGTCCAAGTCATCAAGTTAAGTCATAGTCTAGTTTAGTCAAGTCATACTCCTAGTAAAGTGGTGGCAACTTTACCAGAAGCTTCTATGGAGTTTTGGAAACAACACGAAAAGAAACGTTTCACCATCATTATACCACTATACAAAATGCCACCAATTTTATGCACTAACACTGAAAATAACACAAGTTTGGAAAATAATACATTGCGGCGCGGCGACGCGATCTTTTTCGTTTTCCCGCCAAAACTCCAGCCCATGCCTTTAGGGCAGATTAATAATTATGATATTTTTTTTACTTCCGCCCTACCTGTACCCAAGCTGCTCTCTAACCAACTCTAGCTTTAGCCCTGTATCCAGCGCAGCGCTACTGTAACGTGAAATATACGAAGGTAGGTAAAATAGGCAATTTGACTACCATTAAAAATGAATAAGTAAATATAATTTTCATAAAGTAGCTAGATAACTTTCGGGAGCGCTTTGAGGTGATTTTTAAAACTATTATTTCGGATTTTACGAAATTTATTTAATATTAATAGAGTTTTACAGTAAGCGACCGTCTGTAGAATTTGATACAAGAACGACTGCCTTCCGATCGGCTCTGGCCACCGTTCCAGCGACGGATGCGATAACATTCCGCTGATCATGCGTCTGGGACCGTGGCGTGACTCTAGGCAGCGGCCGGAGGAGGCCGGTTATGGGTACATAACTCCTCCCCCCTTAGCTCGAAGTTATTGGGAATACAGAGTTTTCCAATAACTTCGTTAACATTTATCGTGAAATTAACAATAAGGGTGGCTGAGGCTGGTTCTCTTGCTGATCATCATGGACCTGTCCTCTTCCACACTTTCTTATAACTATATTTTTAAGCCTAGGGTAGACTAAATAACTAACACATATAAAGACGATAACATAAAGTACTATAGTCGCGACACTGACACTGTTGATTTGATCACTATTATATTGCCCATTATCACTTTCAACACTTTTTACACTTTTCTTCAACAGGTAGTTTAGGTGATGCACGTCTTCTAGGTCAACTCCCTTGAGGTCGACAGGTTCGGTATTCTCCACCAGGTGGTTCTGCTTTTGTTCATGTACTTCAGGTAGAGTAAGAAGCGGAACAGGTTTATATCCGGTATCCAGTGGGTGGTAGCGTCGTCCGTATATTACAACGCCATCGATAGAAACATCGCATGCTTCCGGGGTAGTTAATATGTATGTTCCCTGTAAGGCTTCACGGACTACGTCATGACCACAGGTTTGTGTCAATATTTTATTACATTTAGAGTATAATATCCAACGGGTTGATGCTATTCTCTGCAATTTCAGGTCCTCTGAAAGAACTCTACGTGGGAAACATCTGGATAAATTGCGCCGGTACTCCATCAGCTGCTCGATACAGGTCTCTGGAGCATATGGGACGAGGTCGTCTTGGGAACATAAGTATTCTTCGGCCGTTATTTCTCGGCATTGGCGAGCGGTTGGACGATATTTCGTACCTTCTACTAATAGGAATGGGAATTCGGGAACAATGACGTAGGTTTGAGAGTCACGTGATATGGGTAAGGGGTACAATTTAAAATAATTATACGTACTGTTAGCAACTAATGGAACATCAATTATGAATCTTATTTCATCATTCTTAAGGCAAGTTTTCACTGAAAGTGTTTCTTCTATATTAACTAGACTTTGCTCAGTGACAGAATACATCAAATTATCATATCTTGAGATTTCGGACAGCAAGGTTAAGAGTTCCTTTGAATCGATCACAGATTTATGTAATATGGATACCTTACTGAGTGCAATAGCAGTTTCCAATTCATTAAGTTTTATATATAGAGTTCTGAAATTAACAATAAACATATTCAATACATTAGTCAAATATGATATAAAGATATACATGTTCTCTCTCGACAAATCTGCTACAATAGTTTCAATGCGTCGCAAACGCTCATTCATTACATTAATATTGTCATCAATGACTTGAGTAGAGTTCAGGAAGTGGTCCAACATTTCGGATACAAGAGTAATTTTATTTGATATGCCCTGTTCTCGAGTCTTGAGTCCTGTAATAAGTTTGTCATAACGTATTGCGTCATCGTGGTCAAGGTTACCGGTTATAATTTTAATGACAGATCCGAGGGGGTTGATGAGACCGCGCTTGTATCTCTTGGAGGGAATTAATTGCTGAATCTTGTTCGTAGTTTCGTCACGGAGGTAATCTACCTGAGTCTTTAGTTCCAGGATCTCATTGACGTATGACTTATTCTGGCTAATAATTTTATTAAACTCCGAATATTTATCTATGTTATAGTTCAAATCGGTTATAATGCCTTTGAGGCTGTAAGTTTTAACAATCGACCATTTATCGTGTTGCAGGAAAGCGTGACCCTGCTTTACCGGTAATATGCCAGGATTTTGTTCAAGTTTTATCACTTGAAGGTTCTGGCTGGGGGCAACTTGACAAATGATGGTCCTGATCATCGACGTCCATATCAGGAGTTTGCACCACCTGCGGAGGACGTTTAATATTTTTAATTGGGACTTTGGTCTGCCTCTCATTTATTTTAATTGGCAAAACATTGCGTTCGACCTGACCAGTTACTATGGCTTTTTGGAATTTAGGTTTGTCCTTGGACTGCCTTTTGTTTACAGCCTTTGCGAATATTGTTTGCCCTAAGTTAAAATCTAGTCCTGTTTCACCACCACGTTTAGTTACTACCTTATTTTTGAAGTTAACCATCTTGTCAGAAAGGTGTTTGTACAGTTCGTGTGTTCTTTTTCTGTGGTCTTTTATCAGCTGTTGTCTGTACGCTTTGTCAAAGTCAATGTCGAATGCAGAGTTTAGATCTGTGTGTCCGAATACAACCTCAAATGGCGTTAAGTCTGTTGCACTGTGTATAGTGTTATTGTAGGCCATAACAGCGTATGTCATTACAGACGCAGCGTCTGTACACTTCTTGTCATACTTAGCTAAGCGGTATATTTCGATTATTGTAGAGTGGAATGTCTCTATCATGCCCATGGAATTAGGGTTATTGGGCGTACCTATGTGTAATTGTATTTTGTGAAGGTTTGTCAATTCTTTGAGTAGTTCATTATTAAATTCAGTCCCCGGATCACAGCTTATTTTTCGCGGTATACCATAAAATGAAAAGTATTTTAACAATGCCCTAACTATTTCGGGGGTCGATCTCGATGGTACTTCAATAGCCTGTCCAATTTTACTAAATGCGTCTATGAGAGTAAGATAGTGTTTAGACTCTATTGAAAATATATCAATGAATATTTCTTGAAATGGAGAGTCATGCGACTGTGTAAGCTGTAGTACCGGTTTTATAGGGTTACGATCATACTTAGAAGTTTTGCATTTTTCACAGGAGTTAAGCATAGCCGCCACCGTTTCCTGCATGTTAGGCCAGTGGTAAGTACGCCTAATTCTCTTAATGGTCTCCGTGATTCCACGGTGACACGTTTTTCCGTCATGCATTTTATCTACTATCGCTTTTTGTTCTTTTTCATCCTCTATATAAATAACCCTTTCCGTACATTCATAGAAATTTACTGTCCCTCTCTTAAATAGTGCTATAATAACCCTGCTAAAATCTTTCCGATGTTCTTGATCTTCAAAGTAGACAAAGTACTTGACTTTCGGCCTAATGTATTTCTTTAAAAACTCTTTTATCAGTTCCTCATTATGAAGGGGTAAAAAGACCTCGATTACCTTCTGATTATTCCTAGACAAGTCGCGGACTTGCATATTATTACGGAACCAGCTGAACACTAGAATCTGGTTAGGTTTGGTGTCTACTGCTTCATGAAGTATGGGAATGCCCAATGATTCCATATCCCTAGCTGAATGAATCGTTTGTGTAGTGCTAGATTCTGATCGTATGGGATACTCCTGTGTTTCTTCTATGTCTGAGTCTGGTATAGTCATAGGGCTAGCGGTAGCCGTCCTGTCGGAGTCAGATATCGTTATAGTCCCTGAGTCATTGGTATCACGTCGTTTTGCTAAAGTCGAGCTTTGTTCCGTCACTTGTTGCAAATGTTCCTGGAGTCGTTGCTCTTTATCGTCAATGTTAACAATCATGGAGGCGTTGTCGTCATTTCCCAGTGCGTTTAGTTGTATGCGAGATAGTGCATCCGCGTTTGCATTTTGTTTTCCGTTTTTGTGTATAATATCAAAATCGTATTCTAATAAACGTAATCGCCAACGTGTTAATTTGCTACTGACCTCTTTGAACTTATTTAACCATGCAAGGGGTTGGTGATCGGTGTACACGGTAAATTTATTGCCATATAAGTAGGGCCTAAAGTGTTTCGTCGCCCAGACTATTGCTAATAGCTCGCGTTCGATCGCACTATATCTCCTTTCGGTTTCTGTTAGGGTTCGGCTTGCATATGCAACTGGTTTATCCGAACCTACTGGCCCTTGCGATAGTACTGCACCGATTGCTACCTCGGAGGCGTCAGTCGTTAAGATAAACGGTTTAGTCATGTCAGAGTATTGTAATATGGGAGCATTAACCAATAGCTCCTTACATTTTTCGAATGATTCTATGAACTTGGTATCTGTCACTACTTTCTTGCCCTTTTTTAGACAAGCTGTCAAAGGTTGGGTGATTTTAGAAAAGTCTTTAACAAATCTGCGGTAATAACCGACAAATCCTAAGAACCGCTTTATTTCAGTTTGTGTCTGTGGTACGGGATATTTCAGAACTGCTTCTATTTTGTCGTTATTTGGTCGAAGTCCATCTTTAGTCAAAGTATGTCCTAGGTACTGTACTTCTTTGCGCAAGAATTCCGATTTATCAAGTTGTATTTTAAAGTTTGTTTGTCGAAGTCTGTCAAATACGGCTCGTAGTTTTTGAAGGTGGTCCTGTAAACCATTCGAATAGACCAGGATGTCATCTAAATAAACGAGACAATGAATGCCCTGCAGGCCCCTCAGAACGTTGTTCATGGTTCTTTGAAAGGTTGCCGGAGCCGTCTTTAAGCCAATTCGCATCCGGAGAAATTCGTAATGTCCATTTTGGGTTGAGAAGCCGGTCTTCTCTCTATCAGATTCCTCGATTTCGATTTGGTGGTAGCCTGATGCCAAATCGAGAGTGGTGTAGTAATTACTTTTACCCAGTTTATCGAACAAGTCGCATATGTTTGGGATGGGGTACCTATCATCAATTGTGATTTCGTTAAGTCTACGATAATCCACGACCATTCTATACTTGACCTGACCCGAAGCATCCATCTTTTTAGGCACTATGTGGACCGGTGCACTCCAAGGAGAATGCGATTCTTTAATCACATTATCCTTGAGCAACTTTTCGACTTGTTGTTTGATTTCCTCGGCTTGAGCCGGTGCCTGCCTGTAGGGTTTAATGTAAATTGGGTCCTCATTAACCGTTCTAATACGATGTTTCACCTGGTTCGTAAAGGTGAGAGGTAAGCTCTCACAATAAAATATATCCCTATAGTCATGGCATAATTGTTGAATTGCTTTAGTCTCTTCGTCATTAAGATGGTCTAATCTCAACTTAGTCAAATTGTCGGTCAAGAGGTCATCCACTTCTACGTCGGTAAGCTCAGAATAGTTTATATCGCACGCTGTGTCATCGCTAAATTCAGTTACTGTAAAAGGTGCCGTTATCGTTAGTGTGATCAAATTTTCGGTGATGTTTTGTATTACCGTAGTAGCGGAATAATTTTTACACTTAACTATCGCCGTTGGCATACGTACGCCATCGTAGAACTGTTTGAAGTTTAAAATAGCGTCGCCATTTTCTAAATTTACTGGCAATTTTACTCTATGTTCTGACCGAGGCTGAATGGTGATAATGTGGTCATCATTATAAATGATCGGTATTTTAGCTCGTGGGGTTTCTAAAATCTTATCTTTTAAATTTATTTTGGCTTGAAGCCGTGATATCAGGTCACATCCTATCACTCCATCGTAACGATTGTCAACGTCATAGACATAAAATTTATGTTCACCGTTTTCTTGGAAAATGGAGAAAAGTGGAATGTTAACCACCTCATGATGGATACTGGAGGCATGAGTACTTGTTACCATGAATGGTTCATGGGATTTTAATGCCGCAAAATGTTTGTTGGCTTTTGCAGAACCTAAAAACGATCGCGTGCTTCCAGAGTCCAGCATAAACTTTCCGTCTATATCCGGTACGTATATATATGGTAATTTTAATGAGGCGTCATAATTTATTTCTATCATTTCGTAGTCATTGGAAATACACCTACGTGAAAATTTTCAGGAGCATTAACTGTCTCTTGCTCATTAGGTGCTGAGGGCGTAATACCGTGCTCACTATTTTCGCTCCTATCATTTTCAGCGGGGTGGTCAACTGAAGGTTCGTGATAACCATACATACCGTCATAGGCATCGGGAGTCATATTATCGTAGGTCTCGTAAGTTTCGTAGGGATAATAATAATCATGGTACTGACCTTCCAACGCATATGTTTCATTTACAGGTAGCTGCTGGGGTCTTGCTGGGGCTGTTCGCATGGATACGTCGTTTGAGTATTGATGAGGTGGACGATAACCTTGTGGCTGTGGGTGCCTATATCCGAACTGACCTGGTTGTGGCTTGAAACCAAACTGACCTGCTTGCGGCTTGTACCCGAACTGTCCTGCTTGCGGTCTAAAGCCAGTCTGACCTACCTGCGGTTGTGGTCTGAAGCCAAATTGTGGTCGCTGTCCAAACTGTGGTTGAGCTGGTGCGGGATTGAACTGTGGTCTATATCCGAATTGTGTTGGAATAGGTGCACGATATGAAAAGCTGGGTACATTAGGACGCACGAAATTGTTTGCCTGATTTGGTATACCAAATTTAAATTGACCTTGAGGCAGAGGTGATGGCCTAAAGTTAATTTGCACTGGTTTGCTTTGCAGCATTTTAGAACGCATGTTATATTGCTCTTGAAAATTAACTTCCTCCAAGACATGTTGTAACGCTTCCTCTAACGAGCTCGGATTTTTAATTCTAACAGTTCTAACCATATGTTCTGATAAATTGTATAAAAATACATTTAGTGATGTATTATTGTAAATTACTCGCTTCGCTTCTCGTAATGTGGGTGAGGAGCTTTGATTTACCTTGGACAAAAGGATCGCGCGAATATCCTGGATCCGGCCACAAAACTCGAGGTAAGATTCACTAGGCTTAATCTTAAGGGTCTCCAGCTCTATAGCAACACATTCCTCACTCCTAGGGTCTCCGAAATGCTGAATCAACAGTGATTGAAGCTCATCGAATGTTTCAAAATCCCCCCTTTCACTAATCAATGCCGCTGCTTTACCAGTTAACTTACTAGTAAAGCACTGCATCAAATACTCATTACGTGCCCTTGTGCCCTGGTACCGTTCAATTACATATTTGCATTTTCTTAAAAACAAGCTTAGAGTCTTAGTTTCACCATTATACTCTGGTACTAAACTTAAATCATCCCGTGGTACTTGCAGTTCTGAAGGCTTTTGCGGTACCGAGGCAGGTGAGGGCGCGGCCATAGCTTGCATTTGAGGTTGAGCCATTTTAAAACTATTTTATACACACTATATAATATAATATAATATAATATAAGAGAATTTATGCGTCTTACTAGTCTAGTTAAATGGTGCGATTTTAGCCAACCACAAAATATATCTAACCAAAAATAACTTAATATTAACACCAGTTAGGAATTAGGCAGGGAAGGAAAGTAGAAGGATTTTACTTCTATTACTCACTGTCCAACCGCCATAGTCATCACGTCCCAGGTCCCACTAAGTATCTTATTTTATTTGGTTCGTATGGATTGCCGGGGAGAGCGCGATACCGATTTTAGGCATACATATATATTTTATAACACTCTCACTGTTAGTCACCACACGCGATTTTTCACACTTTTCCGAATATCACGAAAACTTTAGCGCTACTATTCGCGATGGCGACGGCCAGCAATCGTACCGGCTGCGCCAGATAACTTTCGGGAGCGCTTTGAGGTGATTTTTAAAACTATTATTTCGGATTTTACGAAATTTATTTAATATTAATAGAGTTTTACAGTAAGCGACCGTCTGTAGAATTTGATACAAGAACGACTGCCTTCCGATCGGCTCTGGCCACCGTTCCAGCGACGGATGCGATAACATTCCGCTGATCATGCGTCTGGGACCGTGGCGTGACTCTAGGCAGCGGCCGGAGGAGGCCGGTTATGGGTACATAACTAGCTTGAAAATAATAATAATAATATGTGTGGACATCTCACACAACGCCATCTAGCCCCAAACTAAACAAATCAAAACAAAGCTTGTGCTATGGGAACCAAATAACTGACACAATACTTAGATACTTTTTGTTTGTAAATACATACATGGAATACAATATAACACCCAGACACAGAACAAACACCTATGTTCATCACACAAATGTTTGTCATGGGCGGGAATCGAACCCACAACCCACAGTTCAGAAGGCAGGGCTACTACCAGCTGAGCTATCGGGCCAGACTAATGAATGTAATAATTGAAAAAAGTAAAACCGGTAAATAAACCGCGGAGTATTACGCTTTAAAGTTTCATCGCCTGTCCCTTTTTCGCAATACAGAGATCTTGGGGATGATCACCAAACTTTGATTGCAATGTAATAAGAGTAATTTCATTCCTAATATGTTTATATCTATAGTAACTATGCACATAAAATGCGCATTGAAACTGTCGAATCCACACAGTTTTTCTATTGGTTGAAATCAAAGTTCCGTGATGCCCCGTGTATGGTTTCTTCACAGCTACTATGAAAGCATAGCTTTTGACGTCACATGCCAAAGAAATTAAGCTACCATAGAGTTTTTTTTTAGGTTTAGGTATCACAGCTTAGTAATAAGGTACTATGGAGGACTGGTAACCGACGCGACGTCACTGCGTGTTTGAGCTGTCTCTTTCTATGTTTTAAAATGCTTGTAACTTTGTAATTTTTTTAGGTAAATTTATTATTTATGCAATAAGAATACAGCAATTAAATTGCCTACTAATAAATCCATGATAGATACGCAGTACTATTATGTGTACCGTGTCATAGATAAGAGTATTGGACTGGGGAGTTCATACAAATATTTAATGATATTTGACGGTGTAAATATTTGAATATCGAAACTCGTAATGTGCGATGCATATAAATATTAACATTAATAGATATAGTACTAGTATATTATATTATTCCTGGTAGTTATAATTCAATAGCCATTAGGAATTCTTGCCTTTAAACCTGTATACCGAAAGGGCTGCTAAAATCATTAGGAATATATAAGGCACTAGTTGACCCGCCCCGGCTTAGCACGGGTGAATTGCCAGTACACACCATCATACAAATTATCTTTCAAACATACTATACACATTTACACACTACATCTACACTCACCATTATATTCACTCATTAAAGCCAGATACTACATTTATCAACAAAACAATATATTATATTTATTTTTGTATGCTACCTTATAACATAATATCAATAACCATTATGCATTCTTCTATATTTTATTATGAAAAATATTTCCTGCTCAATGGTACTATTCTCCTTAATAATGGATGACAACACATTCATTGTTGAAGAAGTCGATGGTACCGACATTATAGAATGTCTCTCGTCTTGTGATACTAAATGTTGCCAAACTCTATTAAATTGTAATGCCAATAAAAACTCTTTGTCAATCCTGTCGGTCAACATACGCAGTATTAACTGCAATTTTGACCTATTTCTTGCTTTTACAGCTAGTCTTGATATGTCAGTGGACATTTTTGTGCTGACGGAGTGTTGGACTAGTACTCAGAACCCTCCACCAAGTGTTGATGGTTACAATATGTTCTGGACTCAAAACAGCCTGAATCAAAATGATGGAGTGGTGGTGTACGTACGGCAAGAAATAATTGCCACGTCTTATGAACCTAAGTTTTCTGATGGAAATTGTCTTATCATTAGCATTTTACCCGACTATACCATCATCTGTTCGTACCGTCCACCTTGTTTTCGTAACATCAGTAACTACCTTGACTCTCTTGATACTGTCTTAAAAAACATTTCAACTAAAAACATTATTTTTACAGGCGACATTAATTTAGACATATTACCTGGAAATCTATCAGCATCTTCTCAAGAATATTTAAACTTAATGGCGATACATGGACTGAGGCAAGGAATAAATCGTCCCACAAGGCTCACGACTTGCATTGACCACTTCATGGTCCGAGCTTTAGGCGTATGGAAGACCTTAGTCTTTGAGCAACAAATAACGGACCACTGTCCTATATTATTATTTATAAATAAAGCTAATTTTAATAAAAACTTGATCACCCATAGTAAAATAAGGGTTAATTACAATTTCATAAATGAAGCTCTTCAGAATGAGTCCTGGGAAGACCTATATAAATTTAGTGATGCTAATTTGGCGACTGAGCTACTTACTACAAAACTATTTAACATTATTAATGAAAATACTCAAGTAAAGGCATTTTCTAAAAGAAATCTACCGCTTAAACCTTGGATAACCAAAGGGGTTGTTAGATCAATAAGAAAAAGAGATAGGCTTCATATGAAAGTTAAAAAGGCACTACATAACGAGGAACTTCAAGAAAAATATAGTAAATACAGGAACGTTTGTAATAAAATTATTAGAAATTTAAAAAGAGACTACTACAGAGATAAATTGATTAAAAACAAAGGAAATGTCAAGGAAACGTGGAAAATTATTAAGGAAGTTTGCAATTTTAAACAAACAAATGTACCTTCGCGTGAACTATTAAAAATTAAAAGTAACCCTATTCACTCACTTAATGTTGTTAATACGTATTTTACTTCTGTTGGAAGACTGCTTGCTGATGAAACTCTTAGTAAGATGATAACTACCGAAAAAGAACTAGCTTCTCTCGCAAGTCGAACAAACGCGCCAGTTAATTCCATGTCACTGTATCCTACAGACCCTGTTGAAATAGAATGTGTAATCTTAGGGCTGAAAGCACATAGTGCCCCTGGTTGGGATAAAATCTCAGCCATTATACTCAAAAAGTTTATTGTATATGTGGCAGAACCTATCGCCTTTATTTGTAATCTAAGTTTCGAGACAGGTACATTTCCCACAGTATTTAAAAAGGCCTTGGTCTGTCCAATATTTAAAGCTGGTGACAAAAATAATCCCTACAACTATAGACCTATTTCACTTCTTTCGACTATGTCCAAAGTGTTGGAAAAATTAGTTAAGAAAAGAGTAACACGATACCTAGAGAACAGTTGTCTTTTGAGTAAAAACCAATATGGCTTTAGAGAAAAGAAGTCAACTGAGGATGCTGTCTTAGCTTTAACTTCTCGAATAACGTCTTACATGGATGGTGGAAATAAGTGTATTGGAGTCTTTCTGGATCTCCAGAAAGCTTTCGACACCGTTTCTATTCCGATACTAATAACAAGACTAGAGAACATGGGAATAAGAGGTTTGGTACTTAAGTGGTTCACGGACTACCTCAGTGGAAGATCACAATGTGTTCGGGTCGAAGGACATGAAAGTGAAAGTGCAGAGTGCACGTTTGGTGTCCCGCAGGGTAGTACGTTAGGACCAACCCTGTTTATTATCTATATTAATGACCTCTGCTGTACTACCTTGCCCGGATTAGATTTATTTATGTTTGCAGATGATACGGTGCTGTTATTGCATGAAAAGACTTGGCAAAAAGTTATGGACCTGGCAGAGGACTGTCTCTCAAATGTAGTTAAATGGCTGGAAAACAGTCTTCTGTCCCTAAATACATCCAAAACTAAGTATATGTGTTACAGTATGACAGCTTCAGGAAGACCAAAAATCAACATAAGCTTAAAAATTCATACTTATCCATGTAATCGCAATAATACTCTTCGTACCATGTGTAGTTGTTCAACTCTTTCTCAAGTTCAGTCTATTAAATATCTAGGGGTATTAATAGACGATAAGCTAAACTGGAACTTACACATAAATTCACTGGCTTCCAGAGTAAGAAAGCTTATATACGTTTTTAAAACCCTAAGAACAGTAGCGAATCAGAATCTCTTACTCCAAACATACAAAGCGCTCGGTGAGTGCCTCCTCAGGTATTGCATATGTGCATGGGGAAGTGCAGCCAAAACTCACCTCATCACTGTAGAACGTGCCCAACGTGCTGTTTTAAAGGTTCTTCTCTACCTACCCTTTAGGTACCCCACTACGGCAGTCTATGAGAAAGCCAAAGTCCTCACGGTACGCAAATTGTTTATTTACGAAAGTGTACGACGGTTCCACAAACAAGTGGTGCCGACTTTACCTGATTCTTCAAAAAGAATAGATCGTGTGCCGGCCAGATGGGCTAAAACCAGATTCGCACAAAAACAATATGAAATTATGGTTACACAATTATACAATATTCTTAATAAGAAATTTAATGTTAGAAAGGTTAGTAATAATGAAATTAAGAAGATTGCATTACATTGGCTAAATGAATTTGACTATGAAGGCGTAGAAAGAATGTTGGCGAGCTTTTGTTTTTAAATGGAGTACACAATACATTAAAATTTATATATATATATATATAATATAAAAGAAAAATATCTATTTTTAATTAAGGCACCTATAATTCATTACTCTCATAACTATATTCTATTCGTTCACAATAATATACAAACACACACATTTAAACATATTTACACACACACACACACAAACACACCCACACACAAACACACACACACACAAACACACACACACACACACACACACACACACACACAAAAACATGTTGAGACCGATGAGTGTTGTAGTGTAAATTCAGTGTTATTTTTGTTTATTTTTTGTAACTTCTACACTATAAGTTTTTTTTTTTTCTCTAGATTTCACTGTATGTTTTTTTTTTGTGTGACATAATAATGTTTAAAAATATTGGGAGAAGCCACTGATTCCTGAAATACAGTTTAAAAACTAGTTCGGGAATCTATGGATTCATATAAGATAATGTAATGATACTTATGTCAATAAATATTTTTGTATTTTTTTTTTTTTTTTAAGTGTCAAGTAATAATGTGTCAAGTCAAGTCACAGTCCAAGTCATCAAGTCAAGTCATAATCTAGTCTAGTCAAGTCATACTCCTAGTAAAGCGGTAGCAACTTTACCAGAAGCTTCTAAGGAGTTTTGGAAACAACACGAAAATAAACGTTTCACCATCATTATACCACTTTCCCACACTCATGCCTGTAATCCAGCACTTAACGACTAAAATGCCATCAATTTTATGCACTAACACTGAAAATAACACAAGTTTTGGAAAATAATACAATGCGGCGACGCGATCTTTTTTGTTTTCCCGCCAAAAACTCTAATGAACGTTAATTGGTTACCTGTTGATCATTGACTGTCTTCAACCAATGAGCGTATAGTATTTGGTGCGTGTGACTTGACACGAGCTTGACAAACGTACGAAAACGGAGGGCTAGAGATAAGTGCAAACTTAAGTGCTGTCAAAATGATAGTGCAGCCGGGCATTAGGCAGATACTGGTGTCGATTCTGTGTCGCATACTCTAAAGCTAAACGAAATTAGCATATTTCCGTCTCTTTCATTTCCCCTTTATCAGAAGAGTACCGCCATACTTTAAGTTTAGTTTAGTTTTAGAGAATGCGACACAGAATCGACACCAATATACAACTATTGTGTCATCGTCAATGATTGATAGTACAAAGGTAACTCTATACTCTTCATAGATAACCGTTTTCCTGTTTGACAACGAATTATGTATCTTGGTATTCTAATGGGAATATACAAAATATTCTACACTAGTTGCGACGAAGACTTGCTTTGTATTTTATTGAAGTTCATACCCCCTAACGGAGTTAAAAAGGGGAAAAAGTTTTTTGGCGGTGATTTTTTTTGTGTTTTTGCTCCACACTTTTGTGTATTTAGTCAGTGTCAAGTAATTGATAATATCTCAAGTTAATTAATATCATACATCCAGTCACAGTCCAAGTCACCAAGTTAAGTCATAGTCTAGTCTAGTCAAGTCATACTCCTAGTAAAGTGGTGGCAACTTTACCAGAAGCTTCTATGGAGTTTTGGAAACAACACGAAAAGAAACGTTTCACCATCATTATACCACTTTAACATGCCTGTAGCATGAGTGTGGGAGAGTTCAGCACTTAACGAATAAAATGCCACCAATTTTATGGCTAACACTGAAAATAACACAAATTTTGGAAAATAATACAATGCGGTGACGCGATCTTTTTCGTTTTCCCCCCAAAACTCCTGGCCGTGATTTGCTCGAAGTTGATATCATACTCCATTATAATTTCCATAGTATTTTGACACATGTTTGAAATCTCATCCGATTTTAAAAAAAGGTTGAACTCATAGCAAATATTTTTTAAAACTGGAATGTTGTAAGTCTGAAAGTAACCGTACTCGTATAAGCACCTCATTTAAACTAGTTTCTTCTTAATGGTCTGTACATTTGAAGGTATCTAAGCTTAAAGAGGTTATGCACTTTTAAGACACGGCCTCATAGGGACGTAGCTAGTTATTTATATATTATTTTCACTAGCTAGCTCTTGCGTTATATTATTAGCACGCAATCGCGAGATTAGTCACTATTTAATGCATCTGACTCTGGTGTAGCGTAGTGTATGTGTGAAAGCGGTTCTTACGTGTAGATTTGCTGTTTAAAATTATGAGCTATGCCTTGTGCCTACGTGCCGAACCACACGAAACAAGCAATTGCTTTCAGGGAATTATTTTCGCCAACCGCAGTTGCGTCAAATTTTGGATTATTGAAATTATTATAAAAATGTGTAAGCACAGCGTTAGAAAAGCGTGTGTTCCATTTTTATCATTTCTTATTATTAAAATATATCTATATATTTTTCTGAAGTGTGTATACAGAACTCTTCCTAAGCGACTGGGCCCTGGGAATTTTATTGAAAGTTTTTTTGGATCTGGAAGGTTTAGGCAACCCATGCCAATTTATGTTTTATATGCTCATGCATGCGATACCACACCAAAATGTAATTCTTGGAAAGAACCTAACAACTGATTTTTAAAGAACCAAGATACCAAAAATTGCTTTTCAACGATTCAAGAACCCTGGAACTGCTTTTTAAATAACCACGATACCTAGCATTGCTTTTCAAGGAATAAAAAACTCTAGAATTACCTACTGTTTAAGGAACCAAGAACGGCTTTTTAACGCACCAAGACATCAAGCATTGCATTTTATGGAACCAAAGAATCGAAAACCCAAAGAAAGGCTTCTTAAGGAACATCAAGCATTGCTTTTTATGGAACCAAGAACCCAAGAACTGTTTTCAAAGAACCGAGAAAACAAGAACTGCTTTTTAAAGAACCAAGATACCAAGCATTGCTTTTCAAGGAATTAAGAACTCTAGAATTACTCTTTAAGGAACCAAAAACCAAAGAACGGCTTCTTAAGGAACATCAACCATTGCTTTTTATGGGACTAAGAACCCAAGAACTGTTTTTAAAGAACCAAGAAAACAAGAACTGCTTTTTAAAGAACCAAGATACCAAGCATTGCTTTTCAAGGAATTAAGAACTCTAGAATTACTCTTTAAGGAACCAAAAACCAAAGAACGGCTCCTTAAGGAACATCAAGCATTGCTTTTTATGGGACTAAGAACCCAAGAACTGTTTTTAAAGAACCAAGAAAACAAGAACTGCTTTTTAAAGAACCAAGATACCAAGCATTACTTTTCAAGGAATTAAGAACTCTAGAATTACTCTTTAAGGAACCAAAAACCAAAGAACGGATTTTTAAGGAACATCAAGCATTGCTTTTTATGGTAGGTACTAAGAACCCAAGAACTGTTTTTAAAGAACCGAGAAAACAAGAACTGCTTTTTAAAGAACCAAGATACCTAGCATTGCTTTTCAAGGAATTGAGAACTCTAGAATTACTCTTTAAGGAACCAAAGAACGGCTTTTTAAGGAACATCAAGCATTGCTTTTTACGGGACTAAGAACCTAAGAACTGTTTTTAAAGAACCAAGAAAACAAGAACTGCTTTTTAAGAACCCAAGAACTGCTTTTCAAGGAAACAGAACACAAGAACTGCTTCTTAGGGAACCAGTAAACCAAGCATTGCTTTACAAGGAATCAAGAATTCAAGCGTTGCTTTTTATCGAATTACTAGACTTTCGAACGTCCTATGTTTTTTTTATGACTATCGTAGCTGTTGCCAGGAGTTCATATTACTATTATTATACGGTTTCAATTTTGGTTTTTTGGTTTGGTACTAACTTTTTTTTTAATTTATAACTAAATCCTCACATTGATGCAGGTATAGGTACTATAATAGGCTATTTGACTATTATTAAAAATGAACGAATCAATATTATTTTCATAATGTAGCTTAAAAATTAATGTAATAGTTGAAAAAATAAGTAAAATTAGTACATATATCACGGAGTAGTACGCCTTGCAAGTTTCTCGAGTGGGCATCGCCTGTCCCTTTCTTGCAAAACAGAGATCGTGTGAAGCTTCCTCATAGCTACTATAAAGTTTTGCTAGTGACGTCCCATGGCAAAGAAATTGTATGTACAGCTACCATAGAGGTACCACAGCTTAGTAATGAGTTACTGTGAGGACTGGTATCTGACGTCACTACGTGTTTCAGCTGTCTCTTTCTATTCCTGTATTTTAAAATGCCTGTAACTTAGTAATTTTTTTAAATTATTTAATATTTGTTTTCACGATTGTCTATTTTTTGAGGTATACTATTTATTTATGCAATAAAAATATAGCAGTCAAATAGCCTATTCTATGGATCATTGGGTAAAGGTATGTAAGAAGGTATAGACACGTGTAGGTAAGCATTTAGCCAAGTATTGTATGACTCTAGTTACTTATTCTGCGATTGTACGCATTGTTGGATACAGTGCTGTAGGTTTAAGTTTTGTGAAATACACGAAATACGAAACTCAAAGCCTAAAATAAATTTAGTTTCTTATAATAATATAGCGTTGCGTATTATTATTAGGTAGGTATATTATATTGTGTAAGCGTGTAATTAAGTAATCGAAGAATATAATTAACAATTCTCAATTCTGAGTTTAAAAGAACAATTTAACCTACCCTTATTGATCTCTATTACAAAACGTGTACATAGTTTTTTTTTGTTTTATTTTGGCCTCACACTTTTGTGTATTTAGCCAGTGTCAAGTAATTAATATTTTTTCATGATAATTTATATTATATAATGTGTCAAGTCAAGTCAAGTCACAGTCCAAGACATCAAGTTATGTCATAGTCTAGTCTAGTTAAGTCATACTACTAATAAAGTGGTGGCAACTTTACTTGAAGCTTCTATGGAGTTTTGGAAACAACACGAAAAGAAACGTTTCACCATCATTATACCATTTTCCCACACTCACGCGTGTAATTCAGCACTTAACGAATAGAATGCCACCAATTTTATGCACTAACACTGAAAATAACACAAGTTTAGGAAAATAATACAATGCGGTGACGCGATCTTTTTCGCTTTCCCGCCAAAAACCTGTACATAGTTTACTTATTCAAATTTCAAGCAACGTTCCATACCGTGTGTGAACCACAGAATAAATGATAGTACAAGTAATGGCCCACAGAGTAAATTAATTTTCACTAATCTGTGCCATGGTTCATGTCAAGAAAAGAATCTGCCGTTTACAATGACATAAATCTTGGCTTTGTTTACCTAAGGGAATACAGATTATATGAAAAGTTGACAACTCTATTTAGGTATAATACCCTTTTTGTATTCTGTGGAATTAGTCCAATTTGGTTAAACGACATGTAGAATATTTTCCATGTCTATCAGTAAAATGTTATAAATGCCAATCAACAAGCAATCAGCTCAACAAACCAATAAAAACTAACTTCCTAAAACACTTTTAGGTTACCTAAACCACCTCTATAACTTTGTTTTTTAATATGTTTGTATGAAAAACAAAGTTATTAGAGGTGGACCTTGTTATCAATACACCCATATATCATTATAGGTAATGTATTTTACTTATAGTTAATATTATTATCGTTATTATTAAAATTATCCTCAAAAGTATATTACAATAAAACGCACAATAGAATACTTAAACAAAAGATTACTCACCAAACTAATTAGCTCTCCAAACCAGTCTGTCCTCAAAATTAATTCAGTACGTTAGCCTCCTTGCTCGTTTATAAACAATAAAGAAACTAAACAACTTTTTTTATCACACGAGCGCTCCCCCACAAAGAAGTCAGGCTACTGCCGATTGCCGTCATGGCGTTTATTTATTTTTGCCGAGCACGCTACTTTGATCGCTAAACCTCTAGTTATAAGGCATATAATATTTTCTACATACAAATGTAGAATCAGCCATCGACCTATATAAACTGATGTGTGTGGAAAATTGCATTTATTATCTAAATGCACTGAACACTGAGCGTTATAATCTAGCTTTTTGCTAATAGGGCTGTGTAGATCTGAGTTGCACCAACGAATAGTTGATTTTAAACTACATTCAAATGGACAGTCATGAATGAATAACATCAAACTAAATTGATAGGTTAAAAATTGACATGTTGACGTCATGTATAGTGTTCTGTGGTCATGACTGAGTTGTCCTGTAATACGACTTTCGAGCCTATGTCAGTTGGTTTGTGTAGCTTTCACGTCAAAACGGCTGAACTAATTTAGGGTGAATTTTGTACCGACAATTTTTCTGGGTGAGTTCCTGCTTAAAAATGGCTTCGTTGCGGAATAAATCGCGGGGTCCCGCGGAATGGAATAGAATAATAATATTGTTTTTCTAAAGCTATTCGTCGTTCTAATTAATTATTAAATGGCTGGGTTGCACCATAGTGCCGGGTAAGGTTACAGTTATAGAACGTAGTAGGTACTACATTTTGTCGTTAGTACCTGACGTGTTATTTTTTTGAAGTAAAACTTCTTTACGCACGCTTGACTTGAGGAGTAAGCTGGATAATACGAGGCGAACGCAAGTTGAAGTTGGTTCATATAGATCTTCATTGTCAACATAACAAAGTTGAAAATGTGTATTATTATGTTGGTATGTCCGGTAAAATGAAAATTTACAATTGTCAAGGTGGCGACATTAACATTACACAAGGCAAATGCAAAGTTATACCGACCGATAGATGGAGCAAAACTAAAGAAGGTATACTTCAGCTGTGTGGTCTAAAGCACACTCGTTTTTATTATAGAGCATGCTTGCCTAGAAGATACCGGTTCACTCTAGCCTCAAAATATTCAAACAAATTACTACAAGATTTTGTTCCTCAAGTAATCATTTTGTAAATTAAATTTCGTCAAGAGCGGGTATTCACGACTGAATAGACGCTCGCCATAACAATATCGACAGAAAGCAGTGATGGGGATTTCATGCGAAATCTTGCGGTACACGGTACCTACATAATTGGAGGTGATTTCGGTAAGTGATTGGTTAATTATTTCACTAATGAGTTCGACTAGTAGGTACCTACCTGTACCTTTTTGCTTAATATCAAATCTTCTGTTTTCATCACTATATTTTTCTTTTGATTTAGCTACGAAAAAGGGAAGGAAGTTTCATATGACGCTAGCACAAATGTGGTAAACATTTGCCATTAAAAAAGGAATTCGTTGACACCGTTGAATGTCCATCAATTATTTTCAACCAATATAAACTAACAAACAAACAGAAAAAGAATTTTTGTAGAGTTTTCTAGAATTTTTTTAGGTTCTAATTCATATCATACCTAGTAAACAAACAACTTTTTTTTTCTAAGCTCTACAGCCCGTATTACAGAACGATGCTCAGTCATCGACCGGTGCTCAAGCAGAGATTTCATTCACTAATTGATCACTTTGTGAATGAAATCTCTGCTTGAGCACCGATCGATGACTGACTATCGTTCTGTAATATGGACCTACTACGAATCCGATCTTTCACAAAATGATCATTTTGCGACCGAAATCTCGACATGATAAAATTCAAGCGCCTAAATACAATCGTTCATAAGCATTGCTATGAGAAAATTGACACTATATTACCTAAATAATTATGACGATTTCTCTAATTGTCATAATATTCTTAGTAATTATTAGGTACCTTACCTTTTCCCCTACAATTTGGCTTTATTAATTGAAAATATTTGAGCTTTATGTTTAATTTAGTTTGGCAATATATCTATTATTATTTTTGGACCTCTCGATTTTATAAATTTTATTAATAGTTGGTTAAAAAACACCAGATCGTATATATAAATATTTGATGTAATATTTGTCGTAATAAGAATGTTTAATGCACTGGATAAATTTGCAGAATTTAAATAAGGCTAAATGAAGATTATAGCTAGAAACCAGAGGAAAAAGTACCTTTTTTTTTGACTCCACACTTTTGTGTATTTAGCCACAATTTAGTAATAAGTACCAAGTAATTGATAATAATTTCTTAAGTTATGTAATAATATTTCATAATTTATACAGGGCTACAGGAAAAAATGTGCTTGATCCTTTAAGGACGTGGGGTATCCAATTTCTGACTTTTTTCACTATGAAACACACTTTTTTTGAGGGAGGGAAATGCCCTCGCACTTCCCTGCCACCACGGGGGTGGTAGCAGTGGGTATGTGGGACTCGAACCCACTAAAACCCTTCCGTGAGCCCTCGTCCGTCGTACCGGGGGCGAGAAAGGGTCGCGACTGCAGTCCAGCCAACTCGCCCCCAAACAAAATAAACATAATTAAATTTTGTAACCTAAAAATCGGCCATTTTCAATTAAAAAATCGAAAGTTGAATATATCGAAAAGGGTTAAGTTTAGGCCAGGGTGTTTCATAGTGAAATAAGTCAGAAATGATGGGTACTCCACGCCCTTAACGGATCTAGCACGATTTTTCCTGTAACACTGCACATGTGTCAAGTTAAGTCAAGTCAAAGTCCAAGTCATAGTCAAGCCATAGCTAGTCTAAGTCATACTCCTAGTGAAGTAGTGGCAACTTTACCAGAAGCTTCTTTCGGAAACAACATGAAAAGGAACGTTTCAACATCATTATACCACTTTCCCACACTCATGTAATCATTCCATCCATCATCCATCTCATGTGATCCAGCACTTCACGAAATAAAAAGCCACTAATTTTTTTCACTAACATTGAAAAAAACCACAAGTTTTGGAAAATAATACAATGCGGTGACGCGATCTTTCTCGTTTTCCCGCCAAAACTCCAACGCCTCTGTTTACATTTTTTTTCTTATTATAGCTGCCATTGGAACCAAGAAGGTTAGGTACTTCCATTGGCACAAATTAGGCTTCACACGTCGGTTGTGACTGAGTCTCACTTTATTTTTTAACAATAATTTGAGAAAAATGTACTGAATATAACATAATAGCATTTAATATAAGGTGGTAGGGTGCCAGCACCATATTATATGCTGCATGGTAATGGGATGTTGCGAAGCTTCGGTTCCGATTTCGAAAATTTGGAACTTCCGATTGATATTACACCACCAACTTCGACTTCGCTTCCGATACTTCCGAACCGGTGGTTATATCGGAGGTTGAAGCACGCTGATGGAAATGATTTACCAAGAAATTAGAAATTAAAGAGGCTAATTAATGTTATATAGTAATGTTTTATTTTATTAGACCTGCCCTTAAATAGCACATCTTGTCCGCCTATTGTACCTATATTATTATCAATAGTTTATCAGAGAGTCAATGCTACGCGTGACCAAAATGCTGGCACTTATTTGGCACAACGAATAAGCATTACAATTCAACGGGGCAATGCTGCCAGCATGTTGGGTACGCTACTTACTGGTAGTGGGCTGGAGCATTTGGACTGTCTATAGGTCTATAGGTCTTTAGGTCATCGCGGCCAGTACAGAGTCCAAATGTTTTTTTTTTAATTTGTAGTAGTAGGTAGTGTTTAGTATTAGTTATTATATCTTATTATGTGATTCTCATTTCTAAATGTTTATTTTTGGTGTCAATAATGCGTTTTGTATTGTATTGTATTGTCTTTTTTCCACTTCCGCCCCCTACTCCGACTCCGACTCCCACTTCGGTTTCGATTCCGAGTCCAACAATCCAAATTTGAAACCTCCGAATCTGATTTCAGGGCCTTACCGTGTAAGTCTGGTGGAGATGGTAATCGGGTTCTCTCTTGCTCGCACTCGTGGACTTGTTAATTGGCGCGTGCAGGATGGCAGGCGAAGCCGATTCCCAGAACAGTTACGCGGTAGGGGCGCTGTTCCGATAAAATCATCTCCGTTACATCCCTGATATTTTCAATAGCAGTTTTAGGCGACAGAGAGACTTCTATTGGCAATAAAGTGGGTTTAATAGTCTTTGATTAGAATGTTTAATTTAAATAGGTGGCATTTAAATTAATTATCCGATATCAACATCAGCCGTTCCACAGCAACATCCTAAAATACCTAAATAGAATGGTTTTCATAATGGATCGATCAACACATTCGTTTATTGGAAGCAATCATTTGCACAAGTGTATTTAATTACAGTTTAAATAACGCGTTTAATTAAGTAAGTAAGTTTATTTTAAGTAGTCCATAACTAATAAGGTAAGGTCTTGGAAAATTGATAGCCTTTAGAATTAGTTAGTCTGATCGTAAAGTACCTAATGCGATCCTTGAATACCCTCTCGGCTATCGGCGTCTTCGTATGGTGGTTGAGCAGGTCGGCTCATACATAGCCCGGAGGAGGTGGGTTCGATTCCCGCGGCACGACAAGTATTTGTTCACAGAAAAAAAAGCGCAAATACTTGTTCTGAGTCTGGATATTGTGAGTCCTCGTAGTTCCTGGGTCCCTAGACACGGAATTCTAGATAGGATCCAGGATCTTTGTATGTGAATTTAGGCGTTATTATTATCATTATCGGTGCTGGAAAGTTATCTTGTTCCCATGTATATGACCGACGAATCTTCTTATCAAATGTAAACACTTGTAGATAGAACTCATGTTGCCTAATTTACATAATTATTTGAGTAAGTACGTTCACAAGGCCTTGTAGTGTTTATCTTTGTGCTTGTTATTTGAAGTTAATCGTGGTTATTATTTAATTGAGTTCGGAAGATAGTGAAGCGAAATTATCAACTTTTTGTGACGGTAAAGCGCACTATGTATAAGCCACAAAGCTTTATTTATAATTTTTTCGTGCTGAGGACTAGCTACAATTGCATTTCAATACTGTATCAGTGTGGATTAATTATCTTGTGGTCAAAGAAACTTGATCACACATAGAGTAGCATATACAGAATGCTCCTCTTATGATATATTCTGGAATGACGTGACGAGCTAGCTGTTCACCTGATGTTAAACGACACGCTGCCCATATCAGCTGCAGTGTCACTCGAAACTCTAAAGTATAGAGGTTCGCGTGACACTGCACTGCGCACGTCATCCAGAGACATCAGCACAATCTAGCAATAAGATTACTAAACTGTGAGATCAGATCATAAAGTCTCATTTGCCCAGTAATTTCACTAGCTACAGTGTCCTTCAAACCGGAACATAGCAGTGCTTGCGCACTACTGCTTGGCGGCAGAATAACTGGCAAAGCGGTGGTACCTACCTAGACAAACTTTGCAGTAAAGTCCTACCACCTAGTCTTTCATAGACATAATACTCACTGTAATTTCCGCGTGTTCAATAGCAATTACACCTTTTACTCGGGGCTATTTTGTAATAATGTTTCATAGTATCGTCTATAGGCAAGCATAGCTCCGTCGTCAACCGGTGTCACTGACTTTATCATGAGCGAAGCCGGAGCGGCTCATGTATTGTCATCCATAATTTAGCACATTAATGATTTTTTGAAGTAATAATTCATACGCACCCTTGAGGAGTATTCTAATAATGCGTAACGAGGTGAACGGAAATTAAAAGTTGTTGTTCACGTAGATCTCTATTGTCAACACAACAAAGTTAATGCATTATTATATTGGTATGGCAGCAATATGACGATTTACAATTGTCAAAATGGCGACATTAACATTAATATATATCGATAGATGGAGCTAAAGAAGTTTTACTTCAGTCGTGTGGTCTAAAGCACAATCATTTTTATGCTATTTTAAAACCACTTATTCAGAAGCAGAGTTCATAATTAGAACAGCCAAGGAATGAAATGCCCTGCCAGCGTCTGTTTCCGGCGAAATATGACCCGGGCGTGTTCAAGAGAAGAGTGAAGAGGTATTTACTTGGCTAGCATGCTACACCTTCGATTGCATCGTCAAGAGCGGTGTCAAATTACTTTACACCTAGGTGGTAGGACTTTGTTGCAAAGTTCGTCTAGGTAGGTACCACCAGTTTGCCAGTTATTCTGCCGCCAAGCAGTAGTGTGCAAGCACTACTGTGTTCTGGTTTGAAGGGCACTGTAGCTAGTGAAATTACTGGGCAATTGAGACTTTATGATCTGATCTCACAGTTGAGTAATCTTATTACCAGACTGTGCTGATGTCTCAGGATGATGTGCGCAGTGCAGTGTCGCTTGTAACTCTATGTTTAAGGGTTCCGAGTGACATTGTTCTGTTATGGGCGGCCGTGGCACTTAACATCAGGTGAACGACTAGCTCGTCACATCGTTCAACATAAAAAAAAAATGGTTAAGTAAAAAATAAAGCAGCCTGTATACTCTGCACTGAACACACGAACATGTAGTACGTGTACTCAGTACACGATTGATTTTCCATTTAGTTGCCAGTTTTCTACCATGCCGGAGGTACGCGTTGAAGAGGTCAGGAGGTTCATGGAAGACAGTCTGCAGGCTGTAGGGGCTCCAGAGATGGAAGCGAAGGCCCATGCAGCGCTGCTACTCCATGCTGATGTCACTGGACATTTTAGCCATGGGTTGAATAGACTGGGTAAGTAATTGTGACATCTTTGGAGTAGCCAAAGATTTATGCATGTAATAAAATTGTTCTAATGCCAAAGAGTAGATAGATAGATAGATAATTCTGTATTGCACAAACAATGGCACAGGTACATAGGCAAACTTAATACCTTCCAGTTAACCCCGGTGAATTGTGGAAGGTTTAATGCGAGAAGAGTATTTTAATATTGGTTTCGAATTTTTAAAAATTTTTATTTATTCATAAACTGAATTGTAGCATCTTTACAAACAAATTTCTAATGCAATGTTACAACTTACAATAAATATTATTATAACGATGTGTATTTGTAGTTAAGATGTACTATTATATTCTATAATATATACTTATCTTAGACCTACTTCTAGAAGTTTGACAGGCTGCAGTTAAAATGTCCAATCCCTCAGATATTAAATTGATACAACGTATGAAGTCAGGGTATTTTTTTATGTTTGTGAATGATGTGACGATCTAGTCGTTCACCCGATGTTAAGCGCCATGGCCACCCATAACAGAACAGTGTCACTCGGAATCCCAAAACATAGAGTTTCGAGCGACACTGCACTGCGCACATCATCCTGAGACATCAGCACAGTCTGGTAATAAGATTACTCGACTGTGAGATCAAATCATAAATTTTCAATTGCCCAGTAATTTCACTAGCTACAGTGCCCTTCAAACCGGAACACAGTAGTGCTTGCACACTACGGCTTGGCGGCAGAATAACAGAATAACGGCAGAATAAGTATAGATAAAGTAACGTTATGTGGTACTTCATTTAATCTGTGTCTTTAATAAATCAAGTTTTAGGTTAGTAAGAGGACCATGGTCCCACAGCACCCAGATTCAGAACATTATTTTCTACTAATTTATATATTATTTAATACTTGTCCAGCCGCGGGAATCGAATCCATACGGGTCCAATCCATCCATCGGGTTCGAACTCCAAACCACAGATGATGACAAAAAAAACTCTTTGATTTCCACTTATTATTTATAGAAGGGTACCGCCATTAAATTTACTGTATGCGACACAAAACCGACACAATAATAAATTATGAACCTTTTTGATTATTTTTTTAGTGCTGTATGTAAACGACATAAAGTCGGGTTCAACTAACCCGAATGGCAAGCCAGTCATCTTGAAGGAGGCTGCGGCGTCTGCTTGGGTGGACGGCAAGGACGCTCTTGGAGCCACCGTTGGACACTTTTGTATGGACATCGCTATAAAGAAGGCGAGGGAAACCGGGATTGGGATTGTAGCTGCAAAAAGTAAGAATAAACTCCAAATCATATCTTTTTTTTATTATTTAGGATCAACAAATAGTACAGCAAACAATAATCTTCAGAACGATGCTCAGTCATCGATCGGTGCTCAAGCAGAGATTTCATTCATAAAGTAATCAATTAGTGAATGAATTTTTTAATTATAAGTTTTAATATAGCTTTAGATTTAGATACTTAGCTTATTTTAATTTAGATTGAATTTAGTTTTAATCATTATATTTTGTTTGTATCTATTATTAGTATACCTGTTGAAATAAAGATGTATGTAAAATAACAAAATTGTAAAGTAAGTTTAAGGAAAGAGGCAAATGGCTTGTAATACATATTAGCCAGCTATTTCGATATGAATTTTAGTACATGTTTGACACAATAAAAATGATTTTTTTTAAATTTTGAAAACAATTCGAGAATCGGGTAGTCTAAATCGACGATTCTATAAACGTTCGTGTTTTGTTTTAGATAGCAATCATTACGGTATGGCCGCCTACTGGGCGTTGGAGGCAGAAAAAGTAGGTCTCATAGGCATGTCTTTCACAAACACTTCTCCGATCATGGTGCCAACGAGATCTAAACAGGTATGTGTTTTTTAAGTAAAACTTTTTTACGCATGCTTGACTTGGGGAGTAAGCTGGTGAATGCGAGGCGAACGGAAGTTGAAGTTGGTTCACGTAGATCTCCATTGTGTTCAGGGGCGAGTTGGCTGGACTGCAGTCGCGACCCCCTCGCCCCGGTACGGCGGACGAGGGCTCACGGGAGGGTTTTAGCGGGTTCGAGTCCCACATACCCCCTGCCACCACGGGGGTGAAGTGCGAGGGCACTTCCCCGATCAAAAAAAAAAGACTTCATTGTGAACATAACAAAGCTAAAATTGTATATTATTATGTTAGTATGTGCGGTAATGTCAATTTTGTCAAGATGGCGACATTAACATTAAACAAAGCAAAATCATAGTTATAACGGCCGATAGATGGAGCTAGACTAAAGTTTTATTTCAGTCATATGGTCTAAAGCACCCCCTTTTTTATTGCATACAGCATTGTTTGTTGCATACGTACATGTTAGCTTAAAGTTCTAAATATTTTTAAAATTATCACTAATTTTAATTAACTAAATGGTAGGGTTTATGAGGTACAGAACCCACTACAAAATGTTGGCGATACATTGTTTTTTTAAACTTTATAATTGCATGACGTGGGTACCTACTGCTTGTCTACGAACGATACATTTTTAATTCGCCATATATTTTTACAGTATTTTCTTTTTTTGTTTGTCGGATAACATGGGTGACTCATTAGCTCATACCTCAATATTGACAAAAATTATAATTTCAGTCTGGGCTCGGAACCAATCCCATATCAATGGCAGCGCCAGCTACCGGCGGAGACTCTCTCATTGTAGATATGGCCACCACAGCAGTGGCAATGGGAAAAGTAAGTTTGTTATTGAATGATGTAATAGAATAAAGTGATAAAGTAGTTAACCAGTATTCAACGGTCGTGGCTATTACGATTCGTAGAAATTTACAAAGACTATTTTACATTATTGAGAATTGAAATCATTTCCGCCACACACGTGCAACATGTTAACGAAGTTCAAGGTTTTCACAGGATTTCAATTGGGCTTTTAAACAAATGCGTGGGCAATTTGAGACCACTAACAATGTTCCGCAGTGAACATTTCGGATGCGATGATAAATTATTATGTGTATAAAATACAATGCATATTGTTAATTAACTGAATCAAGCATGCAAGATTTGAATCTTAGTTCTAACTTGGGTTCTAACTTGAACCTATTATAGTACATAATAGTTTCAAGTTAGTTTGAAATAACTAAATTTTTTTAAAAGTATTAATAGGTTAACTTTAGACTACAACTCAACTGATGTTAAACGACGATGCAGTCGAAGATGTAACAAGTTGGCCTATGAAAGCAAATTATCTTCTATCGACCTTCTATTACGCAAGTTGATTAAGATCGTTAAACATTTTGACGAATTGTTTATCGTTTAAAGTACGAGTCTGACATTAACTAACTACGTAGTTCATATAAAGAACTATAACTACATAGTTCATTCATTGAACTATAACTACGTAGTTCATTTAATCAACTAACTACGTAGTTTATTTAATGAACTTTGACTACGTAGTTCATTTAATGAACTATAACTACATAGTTCATTCATTGAACTATTACTACGTAGTTCATTTAATCAACTATAACTACGTAGTTCATTTAATCAACTATAACTACGTAGTTTATTTAATGAACTTTGACTACGTAGTTCATTTAATGAACCATGTGTTAGGAATCTACCACGTGATTTTTGACCTAGGATAATAAACTTGATTTAAATAATGATTTACGATTTATAATAGTAGCACCGGCTTTGCCTTATAAATAGATTAATTGTGATATCACAAACAAGCTTCGAATTTTTCCATAACATTAAAATTAATGTGTTGATTCAAACGAGTTTTTTGTAGAAGCTTATAATTTGTATATTCTTATAACAATATTGCAGATTGAAGTCCAGGTACACAAAGGTGAACCGATCCCCGAAGGTTGGGCACTGGGACCAGATGGAAATCCTACTACAGACCCTAACAAGGTACCTAAGCCTTATATACGTTAACTCATTTTAAAAAACTCAGCGTCAGTATGTCCGTTTTCTGAATAATAATAATAAATAAATATTTGTGGACATTTTACACAGCGCCATCTAGCCCCAAACTAAGCAAAGCTTGTATTATGGGAACCAGATAACTGATACAATACTTAGATACTTTTTGTTTGTAAATACATACATAGAATACAATATAACACCCAGACACAGAACAGACACCTATGTTCACAAATGTTTGTCCTGGGTGGGAATCGAACCCACAACCCACAGTTCAGAAGGCAGGCTTACTACCAAATGAGCTATCGGGCCAGTCACATAATCACATAATCTGGAAGTTTTCAAGGCAAGAGTGAACCGTTATCTTCTAGGCAAGCATGCTCCATTGTCGACCGCCTCGACGCGTCTCGTGGTGAGACAGTGGTCAAATAATAATAATATGTATGGACATCTCACACAGCGCCATCTAGCTCCAAACTAAGCAAAGCTTGTACTATGGGAACCAGATAACTGATACAATACTTAGATACTTTTTGTTTGTAAATACATTACATAGAATACAATAAATGCAGGACTATCATAGATAAAAAAAACCTTTTTCATTAACTACTGCAATATAACACTGACTAACATTGACTGACCCTGACTGACTGGTTAGCACAGTTGGTAGTATCCCTGCCTTCTGAACTGCACGTTGTGGGTTCGATTCCCACCCAGGACAAACATTTGTGTGATGCATATCGATGTTTGTCCTGTGTCTGGGTTATAATTCTATGTATGTATTTACATACAAAAAAGTATCTAAGTATTGTATCAGCTATCTGGTTCCCATAGTACAAGCTTTGCTTTTTTGGGGCTAGATGGCGCTGAATGTCCACAGTTTATTAACTCATAATAATAGCCTAGTGTGGGATCTAGGGCGCCGTAAAATGTAATACTTAAGTTGTACAATATACTTAATACATCATTCATAAATATGTATCTTGTATGTGTGCTTGTAAAATAAATAAAATAAAAATAAATATAACAACAACTAAATATTACTAGTTAACTACGCACTACAAAAAAAACATTTGAACTAGATACTAGCGCCGATGACCTACCAATATTGTACAATAATTCAATAGAAGATAGTAAGATATCTTCTATAAGGGATACAGGCTGTATTTGATATTTTAGGTAGGTAATTAATTAATTATTAATTATTTAGGTACTGTTTGTTTATAATTTATTTATTATGATTATTGTGGTCAAAACTCCTGCTAGGAAGCTACGAGCAATGCTTGGAGAAAAATTGAAAAAAATGCTAGTATGATATACATACAAATACAGTCTTATTATACTTAAAGTAAACCTTTTCCACGATTATAATACAAAACAGGGATGTAACGGAGGTGGTTTTATCGGAACCCAAGTCGGATTCGGAGGTTTCAAATTTGGTTTATTGGAGTCGGAATCGGAACCGAAGTCGGAGTCGGAAGAAAAACGTGCTAGTTATAGACAGATCTAATAAAATAAAATATTACAAACATTAATCAGCCTCTTAAATTTCTAATTTCTCAGCAAATCATTTTCATCGCCGTGCTTCAACCTCCGTTATAACCCCGGTTCTAAAGTATCGAAACCGAAGTCGAAGTCGGAGGTACTCGTATAATATCAATCGGAAGTTCCGACTTTTCGGAATTGGAACCGAAGCTCTGTAACATCCCTGATAAAAACAAATGAACTTCTGCAAAATCACGTCTCAGTCAAGTGAGTTTCACGATTAGAATATTGTTGGATAATAATAATAGGTCTTTACCTATGAAATTGCCGTATTGCAGTACAGACTTTTTCAAACAAAAAAAAGTTTTGATTGGCTATGAATTCTAAATTCAAATTAATTTTGTTTTAAAAATATGACATTCTATTTACAATATAAGTCTTTTGTTTATTGATTAGCGTTGTATTTTCATTACATTTCAACATTTTTCCTCATAATGGATACTTTGAAATTTCGTGTAATTATGGAATATGAGTTCCGTCGTGGCACCAACGCGGCACAAACGACACGTAACATCAACGACGTTTACGGAGAGAACTGTACAAACGAACGTACAACCCGTTATTGGTTTGCTCGGTTCCGTTCTGGGAATTTTGACTTGAAAAATGAACCTCGTGGTCGTCCGGAAACTTTGGTCAACAATGATGAATTAAAGGCGATTGTGGAAGCTGATGAATCTCAATCTACAGCTGAGCTGGCAGCAGCTTTTGGTGTTAGCATCAAAATAATATTGGTCCATTTGCGACAGATTGGCAAGATAAAAAAGCTTGATAGATGGGTGCCCCACGAACTTAACGATCGCCAGCGCAACGTACGCGTCGAGACTTGCCTTGCGCTGCTTAACAGGCACAGAAATGAAGGAATTTTGAACCGAATTGTTACGTGCGACGAAAAATGGATTCTTTTTGACAATCGAAAGCGCTCAGAAAGTTGGTTAGATCCTGGTTAGGTACCAAAGCAATGTGCAAAACGAAAAATGACCCCTAGAAAAGTGATGGTCACAGTTTGGTGGTCTCGTGCTGGTGTGATTCATCATAGCTTTTTACAAAACGGCGAGAGCATTACTGCAGATGTGTACATTGAAGAACTGACCACAATGATGGCGAAACTCGCACGTCTGCAACCAGCTTTGGTCAATCGGTCGTCTCCACTGCTACTTCACGACAACGCGCGACCCCATACTGCACAACAGACCGTCTCTAAGCTGCATGAGTTGGGTTTGGAAGCTCTCCCTCATCCGCCATACTCACCAAATCTTGCGCCTACCGACTATTACTTTTTCCAAAATTTGGACAACTTTTTAGCGGGAAAAAAATTCAATTCCCGAGAGGCAGTACAAAACGCCTTTGAAGAGTTTGTTGTCTCCCATCCTGCTGATTTTTTCAAGAAGGGCATCCATAAACTGCCACAGCGTTGGCAAAGATGCATTGATTGCAGGGGTGCTTACTTTGAATAAAAGAAATAAATAATTTCGAAAAAAAAAATACTTTAACTTTTTTCAAACAAAACGGCAATTTCATAGGTAAAGACCTAATATTATAAATATGATTTTAGGCATTTGAAGCTGGACGGTTGCTGCCTTTGGGAGGCTTCGAAAACACGAGTGGATACAAAGGATATGCGCTCAGTGCTTTAGTGGAAGTATTATGCAGCGGGCTTTCAGGTATCAGCAACTTTCTCCTCAAGTCAAGCGTGCATAAAGAAGTTTTACTTCATAGAGTTTTGTAATCATTTAGGATCCAAAATGACGCAAGAAATTCGCGGTTGGGACCTGGACTCGCAGTCTGGACCCCCTGGCAACGGGCAGTGTTTCATCGCTATCGACCCCGAGTTCTTCGCGCCAGGCTGTGAAACTCGCGTCTCCAGCTGTCTGAATCACTGGAGGAGTTTAGAGCCGGTAACGTAGATATAGAGCAACAGATTTCCCTGCGTATCGAATTTACATATTTAAGCTTAACTAAACTTTCACAGTACTTTCATTGTATCTCTTTATATACATTATGACGGCCGCTGTGGTGTGGTGGTGTGGTGGTTGAGCAGGTCGGCTCACAACCCGGAGGCGGCGGGTTCGATTCCCGCAAGTATCTGTGTACAGAAAAAAAAGCGCAAATACTTGTTCTGAGTCTGGGTGTTGTGGGACCATGGTCCTCGTAGTTCCTGGGTCCCTAGACAGGGAATCCTAATTAGGGTCCAGGATCTATGTATGTGATAGTTGGGCGTTATTATTATTATTTAATATGAAGTCTCTAGGTTAGGTTTAAGCTCTACATTTCTGTCATTCAGTTATCAGTCACTCAGGAAAATCTTTATACTAATAAAGTTACAGTTGGTAGTAACACTGCTTTCTGAGTTTAGGTTGTGGGTTTGATTCCCGCCCAGGACAAACATTTGTGTGATGAACATCGATGATTGTTCTGTGTATCGGTGTTATATTGTATTCTATGTATGTATTTACAAACAAAAAGTATCTAAGTATATCAGTTGCCTGGTATAGTACAAGTTTTGCTTAGTTTGGGGCTAGATGGTGCTGTGTAATGTAAAAAGAAAAAAATGTTTTGTTTATAACCCAGGTGGATCCGTCGCTTCCAGTCCTGGCTCCAGGTGACAAGGAACGCATCAACGCTAAGAAGACCAAAGCAAAGGGGACCATATTTTACTCCCAGGGTCAGATCGACTCATGCAAGGAAATGGCAGCAAAGATCGGCGCAAAACCTATACAAGTAGAGAAATCTTAATATAAGTTATACAAGTAGAGAAATCTTAATATAAGTTTTGAATATGGTTTAATTATTTAATTTTAATAAATTGATTGTTTCATGTATGGCTGTTTTTATTTTTTAAATGTATAGGCTGAACGGGTTGTGCACGGGTTGCAACCTATATAACTACAGGCCTTCGGCATGCACACCGGGCCGTGTCCGGAGCTATAATGATTCGTAGTACACCGAGCGCTCCCTTTATATAGCTAGATGGGTGGGGAAGCGATGACAGTTACCGGTGTTGCCACTGTAATAAATTTAAATGCCACCACAGGGTAAATTAAGGTACTGTCCGCTGCGCATAGTTTATAACTGGACGTTGCCGCCGTCATATGCATTAAGCTTAAAAACAAAGAATATTTACATAGTCTGTAGTATATGCCTTCCTAGGTCTCTTCTACCTTTCTACCTTTCCTTGTATGATGCCACTTACTCTCTTCCCTCCTATCTTTCCTTCTACAATTTTTTTTGAACTGGCTAATACTGTTGGACTCTATCAACCTTTACAGCGTCACCGGGCGAGAGGGCAGGTGGTTAAGGCACTCAGCCATCAAAAGCCTCGGCTTGGGACGTTTCTGGATAAGAGGATCGAGAAGACTACGTCCACTGGAAGAGTAGACCCTATTGAAAGTATGATATTTGTCATGAAGTTCTCATGTCGTATAAGTGGCCAAACATTTTTCCTCTCCTTGCTTCTATTGTAGTTAGTATGCTCCGTTTTTCTTGAACCAGTTACTGTTTAGGTACGAAACCAATAAAATGTTTGAGTCTGGTTATTTTGATCAACGATCGACTACTATATATAGTTAGGATGTAGCCCAGAGACAACAATTAAATAGCCTTTTTGTCGTCTTATACTACGCAAAAGCTAAGGCCAGATGCCCATACAGTTTGTAGGCATTCATATTCCTATTCCTAAATAATATAAACGCGCAAGTCTGTGTGTGTGTGAAATTAAATAACAAATAAGGGTTCCGTACAATTACAAGGAACCTTATTTCTTATTTTCGCACACTTAAAAAGGTGACAAAAAATATATCCCCCAAATAGCAATCACAGACAAGTCCCAAACATCTAATAACAGTTAAAAATAATTAAATTTCCAGTTTTTTTCTCATTAAACCAGTCCTGTATAATTTAAAACTACCAACCAGTTATAAATTAAAATGGGAGTGCAAAAAGAGTAGCAATACTTTAATAATCCTCAAAAAAACATCTAACCCCCTCCACACATTATGAAATAAGTCTCCGGAGTTATCGTAACATTTACCGCAACACTCGAACGACACTGGTGTCGATTCTGTGTCGCATTCTCTAAAACTAAAGTAAACTTAAAGTATGGCGGTACTCTTCTGATAAAGGGGAAATGAAAAAGACGGAAATATGATAATTTCGTTTAGCTTTAGAGAATGCGACACAGAATTGATACCATTTCCGTTCTTAAACCCACTCCACATTCACGCTGGGAAAGCCCGTGAAACCCGCGAACTGCATTTGTAGAGGCGTTTTCAGTTACTCGCTGCTTTGCGTTTGCGGGTTTCGAATCGGTTTTTGGCCCGCGAGTTGCGAGTGAGACACAAGGTCGATATTCAGTAAGCACGCGAACGAAACTATGAAGTACCTTAGTAACTTTGTGAGTGTGAAGGTAAAGGCACACTGCGTGAAACGTGAAATGAAACGCAATTTGCACGCGAGCGCGGATCTAGCTTTAGCTACAACCATAAAGAATATTGGTGATATATAAGTAAAGCGATACTACAGATACGTGATACCGACTCATAAAGTCAATGTTTTATTGTAAATAGGCTATTTTTAGAACTTTTATAAGACAAAATTATAAAAGGTACTTAATATTAAGTTATTGTACAAAACATGTAGAATCACGAAGTGCTTATTATTACATATTAAAGAGCAAGTCCATTATAATATACGAGTTTGAAAAAAGAATTTCTGTTTCTCACTACTGGTGCTAGCAATCCGACACAATGCAGAACAGAAAACTCCAATCCGAAGCTTCGATTACACCGGTGATGAAGAAGTTACAAGAAACTTTACAGAGACTCGCACCGTCACCATATACTTTGACTGGCCCGATAGCACAGTTGTTAGTAACCCTGCATTCTGAACTCTGGTTGTGGGTTCGATTCCCACACAGGACAAACATTTGTGTTGTGAACGTATGTGTTTGTTCTTTGTGTTATGTTGTATTATATGTATTAATTAACTAACATAAGATATCCAAGTATCAGTTATCTAGTTCCCATAGTACACGCTTTAATTTGCTTAGTTTGGGACTAGATGGCGCTGTGTGAAATGTCCGCAAATATTCTTATTTAATTGCAAATAAAATCTTGGGCGATTTCTATGATCCTATCGCCAATCCAAGCGAATGAAGAGACGTAGGATCGCTTTAACCACCTCAACCGTTTAGTAACTCTGCTCACACAGGTACGATTTTCGGATCTCACTTCTACTACTTCAGTAGACTTAGGATTTCCAGTCTTCTTTAGAGTCAAGGTCAAGCCGTGTGTCGCACTTGCTTTGGCTGGCTAGGGCGTCTTATGCCCTCACCATCTACCCCACCACCGACGCTATGAAAGTAAAAGAAAACTAAGGGATGCGACTCTATCATATTTACCAGACCTTTGTAATTATATATGCTTAGTACAATGACTTTATTCAAGAAAAAATAATAAATTCTTAAACAATAAAATTAAAAAATATACATTAATTATTTTACATAACGGCCTATCACGGCACAGTTTTTCACAATCTCTGTGTGGAAAAAAGAATGAGTTTAACCAATGAATGACAGCCGCGTGGGAAGTACATGCGCACGAACCACCGACACATTTTGTCTACACTAGTTTCATAATGTGTGTAGGGGCTTACTGCTATTATCAGTCATTATCAGCCTTATTAATAAACACGAACTAGCTTTAAACTATTTACACCATCTTTTGTCTCTTTCGATCCAGCTAAATTTTCCAGTAGCAAAAAAAAGGACAAAAGCTGAAGTAACTAATCCGAGACGAATACCCGTTTATTAATAAGGCTGTATCTGTTTATGAACGATCAACATCTGCAGGCATATACCTACGCCACAAATAGAAGTGTTTAATAAAAACAAAAGCTGGGTGTTTTGAGAGTTCATGATCTTTTGATCTTGTGCTCCACAATACATAAAAAGATGGAAGGACGGTGGAACTTCCATCTTTTTTGAGTTATAATTAAAACCGGTAGTCTTTACGTTACGCAAAGTAGCATGCATTGATGTGCGTTGTGCTTATAAAATATGCATAGTGCCATAATGTATTTTTAAGTAGGTTAACGGGCATGACATTAGGTACTTCTGACACTATAAACCAAAATCTATAATGGGAGATTTTAGTTTCTAAATAAATTTGCTTAGTGTAATAAACTTGAATAAGTTAGTGTGTAAACTTTTGGTAACTACTGATTGGTAATCGAAGAAAAACTATTCCTCACGTATTACCCGGTTCTGCCCATCAATAATATTTCTTTGTACATGAATAGTAATATATTGTGGTATATATAGACTAAGGTCCGTATTATAGAACGATGTTCAGTCATCGATCGCTGCTCAAGCAGATATTGGTACAGCTTAGATCGATGACTGAGCGTGGTTCTGTAATACGGATCTTAGAGGAAAATAGTAAGGGCTAATTTTATAACTACTCTATTTCTATGTAGCTACTTATCGATAATACTTGGGCCACTAGTTTTGGATAAAATTCATTAAAGCTGTTTGAAACGAACATTTTTAGTAACAGACAATTATTTGGGAAACGAAAGTTTTGGTAACTGAAAATTACAAATGTGGGTTATTGAAAGCGTACATTTTGGGACGTGGTCTTTATACATACCTTAGATCCTTTACTTTATTATATTCCTGTACTATTATACCTAACTTTATACATATCCAGGGGACCCAGGAACAGGAACAGGACCATGGTCCCACAACACCCAGACTCAGACAAGTAACTTGCCCTTTTTTTCTGTGCACAAATACTTGTCCTGCCACGGGAATCGAACCCGCCGCCTCCTAGTTATGAGCCGACCTGCTCAACCACCACACCACAGAAGTTGAGGAGAGGATGAGATGCAGAAGAGTTAAATTTTATTCAGTGACCGTTTTCTTCGTTTTATTTCCTGTTTAAACTATTTTATTTCATCTGATTATTTTGTTATGTCCCTGGGCATTCAAATATCATGATTTTTGTTGAATTTGCGATCAGGATTCCGCTTCAAATTGTTTTTTGTAGAAATGTGGATAATGATTTTACTGGTTTAAATCTAAATATATATAACTCAACGGTGACTGACTGACTGACATAGTGATCTATCAACGCACAGCCCGAACCACTGGACGGATCGGGCTGAAATTGGGCATGCAGGTAGATGTTATGACGTAGGCATCCGCTAAGAAAGGATTTTTCGAAATTCCACCCTTAAGAGGGTGAAATGGGTGGTTGAATTATTTTCCCATAGGCCACGCCGCGGGCGAAACTGCGGGCAGAAGCTCTAAATTACGTTTTTAATCTAACAGTAGGTAGTGGGTCAAAAACTATAATGTTTGATTATATTACCATTTTAATGACTTCATAATGATATGCAAATTACTTTGTTTGTGAAATTTTATTATTTCTGATCGAATAATAGAATCATGGTGATCAAATGATGAGGGCAAGATGGCGCCAGAGCAGAAGAGAACATGTAGAATGTTCATAAATAAAAATATGGCGACGACCTTTAGATTTAATCTAGATTTAATTTTAAAATAAGTACCTATATATCTTAGAGAACTTAGCCATTAACATTTTAGCTGCCAATGGGTCAAATAATGCATTAAAATGCTTACAAATCTTTATAAATGCGCGACACCTGAAATACGTTGCTGTTTTATATAATAATAATAATAAGGCCCAACGATCACATACATAGATCCTGGACCCTAACTAGGATTCCCTGTGTCTAGGGACCTAGGAACTACGAGGACCATAGTCCGACAACACCCAGACTCAGTGTATTTGCGTTTTTTTTTTAAATGTGCACAAATACTTGTCCTGCCGCGGGAATTGTACCCGCCGCCTCCGGGTTACGAGCCGACCTGCTCAATCACCACATCACAGAGGCTGTCAAATGTACCTATGTAGACTATCTTCTTTTCAAACGCGCAACGTATCACATTTTAAGCAAATCGTCCGCAGGACATGCCGCTGCTCACAATGGTTCTCGTAATAAGTGAGAAAAATGGAGCCATAAAATTACTGGGCATATGAGACTTTACGAACTGATCTCACGATGTCAGGATGTGCGCAGGGCGCAGTGTCACGCGAAACTTTAACTTAGGTCCATATTACAGAACGATGCTCAGTCATCGATCGGTGCTCAAGAAAAGATTTCATTCATAAAGTGATCAATTAGGTCCGTATTACGGAACGTTGCTCAGTCATCGATCGGTGCTCAAGCAGAGATTTCATTCATAAAGTGATCAATTAGTGAATGAAATCTCTGCTTGAGCACCGATCGGTGACTGAGCACCATTGTGTAAGTAATACGGACCTTAGAGTTCCGAGTGATACTGCAATCTGTTATGGGCGGCCGTGTCGCTTAACACCAGGTGAACGACTAGCTCGTCAAGTTATTGGTTTACATAAAAAAAAAAACAATTTACAACGCAGTACTACTTAATATTTATTCTGTGTAGTCCCGAACGGTAACGCTGTAAATGTCGATAGAGACCAACAGCATCAGCTCGCTAAAAACATTTCCAGTCCAAGTTAGTGGGTTTTATTATCATCATCCCAGTCGTGATATAGAATCACACTAATCACACTATCACACTAATTATAAAGGCGAAAGTTTGTATGTGTGTATGTTTGTTACTCCTTCACGCTCAAACGGGAAAATTTCACTTTTCCGGGATAAAATGTAGCCTATATGTTAATCCAGTGTATAAGCTATCTTGGTACCGAATTTCACCCAAATCCATTCAGAAGTTTGAGCGTGAAGGAGTAAACATACCTACACACATACACACATACAAACTTTCACCTTTATAATATTAGTATGAAGTGTGATAGTGTGATTTAAGTAGTGTGAATTCTGTAAAGTAAACATGGTATTACATTGACTTGCACTAAATGTAGGTACATGATGCATCTTGTTGGCATTCAAGCAAAACCGGAACAGAGTGAAAGTCTTGGCTCAGAATCTGGCGCGCTGGTAACTGACTTTCTTTACGTGTCCGTTGTTTAAAGGTCTGAGACCCTACAGTTCTTTTAACAGAGGAGCAATTCTACTAACCAAATCCTTTTTTTTCATGTTTTGGCTCCACACTTTTGTGTATTTAGCCAGTGTCAAGTAATTGATATTTTATCAAGTTAATGATATTTCACGCAAATATTAGGTCTTTACCTATGAAATTGCCGTTTTGTTTGAAAAAAGTTAAAGTATTTTTTTTTCGAACTTATTTATTTCTTTTATTCAAAGTAATCACCCCTGCAATCAATGCATCTTTGCCAACGCTGTGGCAGTTTATGGATGCCCTTCTTGAAAAAATCAGCAGGACGGGAGACAACAAACTCTTCAAAGGCGTTTTGTACTGCCTCTCGGGAATTGAATTTTTTTCCCGCTAAAAAGTTGTCCAAATTTTGGAAAAAGTAATAGTCGGTAGGCGCAAGATCTGGTGAGTATGGTGGATGAGGGAGAGCTTCCAAACCCAACTCATGCAGCTTAGAGACGGTCTGTTGTGCAGTATGGGGTCGCGCGTTGTCGTGAAGTAGCAGTGGAGACGACCGATTGACCAAAGCTGGTTACAGACGTGCGAGTTTCGCCATCATTGTGGTCAGTTCTTCAATGTACACATCTGCAGTAATGCTCTCGCCGTTTTGTAAAAATCTATGATGAATCACACCAGCACTAGACCACCAAACTGTGACCATCACCTTTCTAGGGGTCATTTTTCGTTTTGCACATTGCTTTGGTACCGAACCAGGATCTAACCAACTTGCTGAGCGCTTTCGATTGTCAAAAAGAATCCATTTTTCGTCGCACGTAACAATTCGGTTCAAAATTCCTTCATTTCTGTGCCTGTTAAGCAGCGCAAGGCAAGTCTCGACGCGTACGTTGCGCTGGCGATCGTTAAGTTCGTGGGGCACCCATCTATCAAGCTTTTTTATCTTGCCAATCTGTCGCAAATGGACCAATATTGTTTTGATGCTAACATCAAAAGCTGCTGCCAGCTCAGCCGTAGATTGAGATTCATCAGCTTCCCCAATCGCCTTTAATTCATCATTGTTGACCAAAGTTTCCGGACGACCACGAGGTTCATTTTTCAAGTCAATATTCCCAGAACGGAACCGAGCAAACCAATAACGGGTTGTACGTTCGTTTGTACAGTTCTCTCCGTAAACGTCGTTGATGTTACGTGTCGTTTGTGCCGCGTTGGTGCCACGACGGAACTCATATTCCATAATTACACGAAATTTCAAAGTATCCATTATGAGGAAAAATGTTGAAATGTAATGAAAATACAACGCTAATCAATAAACAAAAGACTTATATTGTAAATAGAATGTCATATTTTTAAAACAAAATTAATTTGAATTTAGAATTCATAGCCAATCAAAACTTTTTTTTGTTTGAAAAAGTCTGTACTGCAATACGGCAATTTCATAGGTAAAGACCTATTATGTGTCAAGTCACAGTCGATTTCATCCAGTCAAGTCATAGTCTAGTCAAAGTAAAATGGTAGCAACTTTACCAGAAGCTTCTATGGAGTTTTGGAAACAACACGAAAAGAAACGTTTCACCATCATTATACCATTTTCCCACACTCACGCCTGTAATCCAGCACTTAACGAATAGAATGCCACCAATTTTATGCACTAACACTGAAAATAACACAAGTTTTGGAAAATAATACAATGAGTCGGTGACGTAATCTTTTTCGCTTTCCCACCAAAAACCAAAAACCAAACCTTTATTGCTCGAAGAACCAAATAGATTAGTAGAATTGCTCCTCTTTTATGTATATATGAGACTATACAATTATAGTCTCTATAAAATCATATTCTAACCTCGTTTCAATCACCAAGTAGTTTTACTACACGGAAAAAATGGACATGGCGAAATTGTTCAACCAAAATATTTTTGAAGTAAACGTTCTTTACGCACGTTTGACTTGGGGAGTAAGCTGACGAGGCGAACGGAAGTTGAAAGTTACTGTTTAACATAGATCTCCATTGTCAACATACAAAGTTAAAAATTACTTAAAATTTGTATTATTATCTTGGTATGTCCGGTAAAATGACAATTTACAATTGTCAAGATGGCGTCATTAACATTAAACAAGGAACCAAGTTATAGGTACCGGCCGATAGATGGAGCTAAAGTTTTACTTCAAACGTGTGGTCCAAAGCACAATGGTTTTTTTTTTAATATATTGTATATTTTCAATTAAATATTTACTAAGAGTAATGTGAGATTTTGAAGCTACCTCATCGTTACAGAAAATGACTGCTCCATGTCTCTTCAGATACAAACTTCATACAACAATACATTATCACGGGTACAAGGAAACGGTATCATATTAAAGATTGAAAGAAAGAAAGAAAGAAAGAAAGAAAAATTTTTATTAATGGCAAAGAGTGCGCATAAGATAAAAAATACATAAAAGATATAAAAAACATAGTAATTGTCAGTTGCCATGAATCGGTCCCAACTCAGCATAGTGCTGGCGATACAGCCAGCGCTGGTCTTCCGTTGGGACCGTTTCAGTGTCGTCACGGAACAGTTTACAATCTTAAAAATATACTACCAATAAACTAACAATGCTTAACTAGAGATTGTAGTGTAGCCTACAGTTAAAAGAAAACATTATTATTTACATAGATTATATACATTTATTTACATAAGCCCCTATTAATATTATGCCCTGAATTTTAAATTAAATTCCTAAAATATATATATAATGTAACGTAACCGAGTCGGAGATGAAGAAGCGAAGACTGGAAGTTGACTTGACTTGAAGTTGAAGATGATGAAGCAAAGTATGGCCCCGAAGCACACCCTGGAGTCGATGTAGCCGCAGGGAGACGTCCAGAGGCGCAGCGAATGACCGCTGCTTGTGCCGAGCTTAGCAACACGGCGGGCAGCCGTCACAGAAAGCCACCTGCTAATGAAAAGGTCTTATCAACTGTTCACGCCAAATCCACTGCAGGCCGCCGTCACCGGCGGAGATTGCCACCGCTTAAGGCCTGGTTTAAACAGGGGTGGTCCGCAACCGTCACGAATAGATAGGCGAAGCGGAGAGGAACTTAGGACGGAAAACTGCCTATCCGTGGCCACACAGAGTGCCACTTGCACGGCAGCACCAAGTACACTTCAGTTACACTGTTCAGATTAAAGAATATAGTTATGTTCAGAATATAATTTAGTGGTGAAGTCCAGAGGAAGACTGCCCTCGCGTGGCTATTTTTCAGTTTTATCAAGCCTCACGCAGTCACCAAAACAACAGACAAAATCCTTGAAAATCGAGAGAACTAAATATTTGAAATCCTGTCACAATTTAATATCAGCTAGCATTAAAATAGGTCGATGAACAAAGACTAATAGAAAATCCTAAACAACCTAACCTTAAAATGTCGTAAATTCATGAAAACTTATGGTAAGAATCTCTTTCAGGGAATTAGAAAAGTCAATAGATGACATCTGTCCAAAAAGTAAACAAACATTAAAATCGTTATTTTAGTGCTCCTACTGGAAGAATCACTACAAAAATGCAATGAAAAGCCATAATAAAATCCGCTTCAGCACCAGTGAAAATTTGGTGAAGATCTGTGAGGTAATATGAAAAAGTTATTTCTTCCTGAAACACCCGTAATTTAGGGAAAAACTTAGGGAAACGACACGCAAGATGTTCCTGTGATCTGTATCTACCGATCCACTGCCAAAATAACCCATACTAAAGGCTTTAAGTACAGTTTTAGAGCACAACATTTTATTCACAATGACCAAGGAAACAAAGTATTGTGTTATTACAAGTAATATAAGTGTTATGGAACTTTTCAGGAGCCTGCAAGTAACGTTCAGATTATGCTTTACAGAAGAAATAAAATGAAAAACCAAAAGCCGTAAAAATATCATAAAAAACTGAAACTATTCATTAAGAAAAGTGTGCTACTAAGCACCAAGGCGTAGGGGTAACCCTACAAGATTAACTAACTTACTTGCAGAAAATATATTTTATACAATAAATAAGAAATAGTTTATGTTGTAACCAAATGAAAACAATAAAATAAAATAAAACGTAAAAAGAGTAATTAAAAGATGTTTACATTAAAGCGCAAAACTACTAGCGAAAACATTAACAGCTTTATTATGACTATTTTTAATTGATATTGAGAATGAGTTGTGAGGGGTGTATTTTAGGGTGGTTAGATTGCACTTGTGTCATGTCGGAGAGCTTCCTCCGCTTTCTGGTGGTCAAAAAGAAATTTCTTTAATTTGAACCTGAAGCATGTGATGCTTTTTTGGTTCCTTATAGGTGGTGGTATGTTATTCCAACATTTGGAGGCTGAGTAGCGGAAGCTCCCTCTAAAAGCTACCGATCTATGACGTTGCGTCATGAGCTGCGCTGCACATTGCCGGGATCCTAGGGATCTTCGACTAGATGTCCAAGACAGTTTCTCGAAAAGATACCTAGGTTTTTTATTTTTTATAACGCCGAAAAGAAGGAAGGCCAAATGTAACTTGCGGCGATGCTTCATTTTTAGTAAAGAGTGTTTGTTTAAAAATGGCGTCACATGGGCCCTTAACGGAATATCGAAGCAGAAACGAGCACAAGCATTTTGAACTCTCTGTAAAAGTTTTTGCGTTTTGGCTAGCAGCCGTGGGCCAAGAACTACGTCTACATAATTCAACTTCGATAAAATAAGTGACTCTACTAGGTTGATCCGTAAGCTTTCTTTTAGGAAAGGTCTAATCCTGTAAAGAATTTTCAATTTGTAAAAACAGCTTTTTATTGAATTAGCTATATGTTTTTCAAACCGTAGGTTACAATCCATGTGTAAACCTAGATTGCGTGCCTCATATATGCGTTCTATTGGTTCGTGCATAACGTTTACTGATGGCTCCATAGCGGCTAGCTGATGAGAACTACCAAAAATGAGAAACTTAGTTTTAGAAGGGTTAAGCAATAAACAGTTATTTGTTGACCAGGTTGCTATTCTTGCAAGGTCTTCATTTAGTTTTTTTATAGCAATGTCAATTTCAGACGGCTGAAATGAAATATACACCTGTATATCGTCGGCATAAATGTGAAATTTGCAATTCAATATGTGTGATGTTATATCGGCAGCGTACAGGATAAACAGAAGCGGTCCTAAAATTGATCCCTGAGGGACTCCTCGTTTGACAAGCACTTGATCTGAAATCGACGTAGAACCATCATTCTGACTTAATTTTACATATTGGTGACGCTCACTAAGGTAGCTGTCAAACCACCGCAACGCGTCGCTATCAAGCCCATAATAACTCAACTTTGACATTAGCAAATTAATATTGATTGAATCAAAAGCCCTAGAAAAATCTAACAATACCAAGAGAGTACCCATACCCTGGTCTTGGGAACAGAGTATATTGTCGGTCACATCAAGTAGGGCTGTTACGGTGCTGCGACCCTTTCTAAAACCCGACTGTACTTCAGGCAAAAGGCAATTTTTTTTCCAGAAAATCAGTTAATTGTGTACACACGGCTTTTTCCATTATCTTTGAAAGACACGGTAATATACTGATCGGTCTAAGATCTTTAAAATCAGCAGGGGCCGAATGTTTTGGCAAAGGGCGGACAATCGCAAGTTTCCATAATTTAGGAAAAGTGCATGTTGTAATAGAAGCATTTATTATGTTTCTGATGCTGTCTATCGTACTGGGAAATGACAGTATTAGCATATCTAGGCTAATTTTATCACATCCTTCGGCATTTGACTTTAAACTTTTAATTATTTGTATTATTCTATCCAAGCTAATAGGTTGTAAGTGAAAGACTTCGTCACTGAACTTGTGAAATTCGAAGTATGTCAACTGCGATATACAAACATCTGGATTTCCTGGTATATTTAAAAAGTGGTTATTAATCATGTTAGGATCATTTAAAAATGCTGGTAGCTCAATATTGGTCTTAGGAAGTAACGTATTTTTAAGGTTTTTCCACAACTGTTTTGGATCATGAATTTTATTATTTATATTATGTTTAAAATAAGAAGATTTTTCGTGGAAAAGCGCAGTGCTAACAATTGATTTTAGAGACTTGTAATACTCCTTTTTTGAGTCTGACTTAAACTTATGATAATCAGCAGCGGCATCGTCGCGTAACTTCATCATAAGTTTAATTATATCAGTGATCCAGGGATAAGAACGACGTTTTATAACTACTGTTTTCTCAGGTGCATGGCAGTCAAACAGAGCTAGAATACAAAAGTTAAAAGCATTCACCATCTCATCAACTGAATTATAAGATTCTATTTGATCCCATTTGATAATTTGCAGGTCTTTGTTAAAATTATCTAAACAAATATATTTTTTAGATATGTATGTTATCGTGTAAGGCGTTGGTTTTTCGCGTTTAATTAAGAACTCACAAATAACAAGGCAGTGCCCAAAAAGAGAGCCCATGTGCTCCAAAACAATTTTTTTGGGCGTAAATCTGTACAAATGACATCAATCAATGTTTGAGTAGTTTCAGTAAAATGGGTGGGCTCAGTGACAAATTGTAATAAATTAAAACTAGTTAAGAATGACATAAATTTTTGAGTTTTAGCATCATTAGGGAGTAAATAATTTATATTAAAGTCACCCAATAAAACCAAATTGTCATATTTGGGAAATGAACTAATTGTATCAGAAATTGCGTCAAAAAATAAATCTACATCCATCCATTGCGGACGGTATGCAGTACCGACCATTATCTTTCTTCCGTTAAGGGTCAAAGTGAGCCACATTTGTTCGACTAACGTATGCAGGGGATCTACCGGGTGCGTATATGTGCGTACACACATGTTAGAATTCCGCTTTATAAAAAATCCCACACCACCTCCGCGTGTACGCCCACCCGATGGTCGAGGGATGTGACGTAATGTATACCCAGGGACCACAGGCGCACGACCGTCCGCACCTGTTTTCAACCAAGTCTCATTTACTGCCAGCAGCTCAAGGTCACACCGAGTTACTGAAGCTATAAAATTATCATGATTTGTGCCGAGGGACCCAGCATTATACAAACCTACTTTTATATTTTTGTTATTAACCATACGAGTGATTAAGAATGGTCAAAACGGTATGAAACAGACACAGTGAGTTGGAATTATAAACTGAGTTAGTGTAAAGTGTAGTTTTAACGAAACCATAATTTACTACTGTACATAATATAGTAAATATTAAATTATGATTGCATATCCTATATATATAAATAATAATTACATAAATGAATTGGTTACAATAGATAAACATAACACGTGTGAGTGTATGTACGGTACGTATTTTTTTATTAATATCAGATGCAATTTCTTCTACTTCAATTAAATAATATAGATAATTCTTAAAACAAAACAAACATACATAATAAAAATAACGTAATAAATAAAAATAATTAACAATACAGTGCGCTTTAAAATAGCCATAAAATAAAGCAGATAATAAACTACCAAAATTTTTCAAACAGCTCCAGTCCCAAAAATTCTACTGACATCGGCGTCGGACCGGAAAAAGAGCGCCTATTTCCCATCGGTCTGCCGCGCGAATACGCGACCCCTCTTAGTCCAAGAGTAGCGCCATTGATGTTTGCGACACTCCTCTCGGACGTGGTGGAACAGCTGCCGGTTGGTTCGTGTTAGCCGTTCGTTGACATAAACACGGCGCGGTGGTCCCGCCAGGCCGATATCTGACGACGAGAAATTACGACGAACGCGCGCCGCTCGCAGTATCTCGTCACGAAGGCTGCGGCGCGACAGTCGCACGACTACACGACGCGGGCGCCCCGGCGCTACGGTGTCGCCGGCGCGGCTTGAGTATAGCGGTCCGACACGCTCAGCAAACACGATGTCCTGATTATCGAGGGTGACTCCTAATTTCGCGGCCAGAACGGTAACGGTGTGCAGCACGTTTTCGCCCTTCTCTTCCGGTAAATGTCCGATGTCCAAATCAGAGAGAAGATTTTCCTGATCCCGTTCGTTCAACTCCAGCTTCAGTTGGACCACCGTTTGCTGAAGAACGGCTAACTCCTCGGTTGATATGGACACCTCCTTTAATTCAACAGCTACGAGGCTGCGCTCCATTTCATCCACCCTTCCAACCAAGTTCGCTAGGGTCGCACGAACCTCCTTGCGAAAATCGCGATGCTCAGCCATATATGAAGTGAGCTCACGGCGCATAGCTCGGATATCTGTGTCCTCAGTAGGGGGTGCAGTATGCACTGGGGGGTGCGGCAGCGACATCGTGTCATCCTTGCGGAGAGGTGGGATTGTTGAGGCCCCAGTTATGCCTTTCACGGGCGTACCACTATTGTCTCCTTTGCGCTGATTTTTTCTACATTCAGGGCAAGTCCAGTCGCTCGACACTGTGGTGCAATCTTGTATAGCAACACACCCTTTATGAAAAGTAAGGGGACATTTTGTACAGGTGGCGGCACCTGTCGGCGACAGGAACTTTCCACAACCCGCGCACTTCGCCATCGGATAGTGTGGACTCAAAACGGCAATCAAAAGCGGCAAGCGTAGGCAGGCTCCGAAATAACAGGCTCAGATTGGTGACTCAGGCCGACAACGCTAGATGGCGCTAAACAAAATCAATGTAAATCAGATCACCCGATTTTGTGGGCACAGTGCATAGAGATTACCCACCTTTATTTTAAATTAGATCTTTAGATGGACTATATAAATAGTAATTATTGCAGATCTGGGGCGTATAAAATCTTGCGAACACTAACACAGCCGCAGCAGACAAATGCGCACACACTAACACAAATTGCACACCAAACTACTACGTGCTACTATTTTATTATCAATTAAATACGCGAGCGTATACTGCTTGTAAGCCGTCCGTGACGCCATCAGATTATGCAGAGTTTTGGCGGGAAAACGAAAAAGATCACGTTACCGCATTATATTATTTTCCAAAACTTATGTTGCTTTCAGTGTTAGTGCATAAAATTGGTGGCATTTTATTCGTTAAGTGCTGGATTACAGGCATGAGTGTGGAAAAGGGGTATAATGATGGTGAAACGTTTTTTTTTCGTGTTGTTTCCAAAACTCCATAGAAGCTTCTGGTAAAGTTGCCACCACTTTACTAGGAGTATGACTTGACTAGACTAGACTATGACTTGACTCTGACTTGACTTGATGACTTCGACTGTGACCTGACACATTATTTACGTGAAATACCATTAACTTGATAAATTATCAATTACTTGACACTGGCTAAATACACAAAAGTGTAGAGCCAAAACCTCAAAAAAAAGATCATGCATTGGCCTATCTTTAGTAGCATAGACAATAAGCGGTTTTTTGACCTTCTTTAACGTCATAGCTAATTAAGTTTTTTTGCGACAATACAGTTATGCCGCCTTTCGGCATATTGCCGGTTAAAGTTTCAGGGTCACATTATTAAAACAGTTATGCTTAATGAGTAAACGAGATGACTATTATTTTGTTTATATGAAGGTCAATGGTGTCTAATCTGTTGGCACAAACTAGACTAAACTTAACTAAAATTAGGTTTAGTCGTGTCAAACGACGTTCGCTAATCTGTTGTCGCATTTTTAAACTTAATTTTAGTTGGATTCTCTAAATTTAATTTTAGTTACTCAACTTAGTTTAAGTGGTATTTTGCTAATCTGTTGTACCAAATTTACGTCAAACTACGCCTAATATTAGAAACGTCAAACTAAAATTAGTTGGCTTCTAAATTGGTGTACACTTAAATTATTTACGAAATATAACAATCATTTAGGGCTTGTGCCAGTACCAGAAATTATCAGGATGGATGAATATGTGGTTTCAGCTCTTATGGATTCATCAGAAAGGTAACATTTATAAAACCTACCTACACTTAAAGAAATCATTTAAACCATATTAACTACAAGTTTCTTTCAGAAATTACCAAGAAAGGATAAGGCTGGAAGGTTTAAGGGATAATTCAAATCTTTTTGAATTAGCCGAGGAGAAATTTAAAAAACAGTTTCGCCTTCCCAAAACTTGTCTGATATATTTAATTGACACTTTAAATGATCCACAGTTAGATGAAAAGTTCCTTCCATAAAACACATAAAAGTTTGTATGTGTTTGTATACCTACTTGTTACTCATATTTCAAATTTCGTTATATTATTATCCCTTATATGTCCCTTTACAGACTTTAGCCTCACTACAATTTTTTTTTACAGGCTGCTGAAATTGTCTTGGCCAACCAAGACAATTTTTTAGGTCTAAGTAAACCAGCAGTAGTTAGCAGATACCTGGAACTTGTCACTAATGCCATATTAGAAAACTTAACTTCAATACATGTAAAATTTCCTACAACGCGCACTGAAAAAGAATCAGCAAAGGCAGAGTAAGCGTTTAATTTCTGTTTACAGTTATTTGTCATAAGTACCTATCTATGTTCAGGGCCCACAAAAACCAATAATTAGTAGGTAGCAATATAAAGTGTTATTTGTTTCAGATTTCTGGCCTTATATAACATGCCCAACACTCTAGGTGCTATAGATGTCACACACATTGCAATAGTGAAACCACCACTTGGTCATCGTACTGCACCTGGAAACCTTTTTTACAATAGAAAAGGGTTTTACAGCATTAATTGCCATATTGTGAGAATTTATTTATATTTGTACCTACTACATCACCCATTATACTAAATAAGAATTTTTCTTTTATGTAATATAGGTACTTATTTAAGTAGCTACCTAGCTACTTTATAAAACAATACTTAATCACTTATGCATCCTCTTAGGTGTGCAGTGCAAACGCAAAATCGTGGCATTAAACCCTAATTTCCCTGGGTCCACACACGATGCAGCCATCTGGAGGGCATCACAAGTCCAAGAATTTCTACGAAATGAGTTTGTGCATGGAGAAAGAAACCAGTGACTTTTGGGTAACTTTGTATTTATTACTCACTTGTTTTTTTTTAAATCATAAGGCATACATAGATTTACTTTAAACTTTATTTAACTACAGATAACAAGGGGTACCTTCTGCAACCAGGGCTCCTGACTCCTGTTATGGCACCACCCTCTACAAATGAAACCACCTGCGAGTGCCATTGCAGGGCAAGAAATATTGTTGAGATGTGCATTGGCCGATAAAAACCAAATTTAGATGCTTTCATAGACATCGCTGCCTGCATTATGAACCAACAAAGCCAGCTAAAATTATATTATGCTGTTGCACTATATTTAATATTTTTATTGATGCTGGTAAGTGAATATGAGCAGATTGTTATTAAAATACATTTATAATCAATGTGGGGTTCAAAAGTTATTACACTAAAATTAATATTTATTTTTGCAGATTTGGATGAACTCGATTGAGAGCAAGATTCATCCCCCGATGGAATGGAGGATGAATATCATGAAATTGATTTCCTTGAGGAGGGAAGAGAGATATACCAATTTGTCATAAATAACTATTTTACATAAAATAAACCATTCAAATAATACACAAGGTTTTATTTCTTAATATTTTAATAATAAATTATCATCATTAGGTATAACACTTCAACAATAAAAATAATCAACAATTAACAAAATACAAATATTTTTTTAAGGGACTCTAAACAACTACAACTTAGCGAGGTACAAATGAGAGCAGTTAGTGCATGCCCTCAATGAAAATGGAAGTAGTAGATGGTAAAACCATGATAAGTCAAATTTACTGTGTGGTGTTATCATCTTGTTGGAAGAGTACAGGTAGGCTCACTGAACGAATAGCAGCTGCTAATATTTCAGCAGCCTGCACTATGCTCTCCCTTAATAGCCTACCATTTTCATTGAGGGCTTGCACTAAATTGTTATTCACTGGAGACCGGGGAGGCCTTTGCACTCTACATCGAACACAGCGGGTGCACATGGGTCTCCAAGCTTCCGCTCCCATGTCTGCTTGAGGTTCAGCCTCCACAGAGGGTGGCATGTCTGGTAGGTGTGGCTCTGGCAAAGGTTGACTCACAGAGGCAGGCTGGATTCCCTGTAAAAAGAAAGTGTAAGTATAAATTATGCAACTACACAATTTTAAGTTTGGTGCCTGCCACACAGACTTAGAAATCTGGTTTAGGTAAGTACATTAAAATGTAAAACTGTGAATGAATACCTAATAAGTATATAATCATGCCTAAATGTGGTACAATTGTATACCTATTAACATGGCATCATAAATTGTTAATATACCCATATTATAAAAAGTCTCATCCCCGCAGTCATAAAACTTTAAATAAAATTTGTTGGTAACAACACAGGAGGAACACCAGAATAGTAGTGTGCAGGAGAGGAGACCTATATCAAACAGTGGGTTGACACAAGCCAAGATAATTAAAAATGTACTTATAACTGCGGTTAACACTTTTAGAGCCCACTATGTGGCTTAATAAGCCTTTATTCAATATTAAATCAGCATTCATGCAGTTTGTCTTTAAAAATAATGTAGATAACTAGGTAATTAATCAAATTATTACCATTTCCATCTGGCAGAATCCTTCAACAGAGGCAGACCCTTCTATGTCTAGAATTTTCACTTCCATATCAGTCAGGTCTGCCTCTGCCGGTCCTCCGCCTGTGGCGCGTATAGATGTTCGCACCTTGCGAGCCTTAGCCTTCACCTTTCCCACCCACAAATTCCATACCTGTAAATGATGAAGTTATTATTAAAAGAAAATTCACATACATGTACATTTAAAAAAAATTGGTGTCTTGCATAAACTTACATGCTGCCACTGCTGTGCAGTCCTGCTGTAGCCAAGTTGGTTTAAGCTGTTGCTTAAAGCCGCCTAAAACTCAACGACCCATGTCATGTGGCAGCCTGATTTCCTAGAAAAGTAGACTTCCTGTAATTAAAGGTATGTGCAGTTATTATTTATGAATGACTTTACTGTTTATATGTAAAGTTTACATAATGAAATCATTGTTCAAGATAGCTTTAAAGATTTATGCGTAGGTATGAAAAAAAATAACTAGTATCATTCTTACCTCTCACCATTTCTAAATTATTATGTAGCCACTCGACTAGCAGCTCCTGCTAGCGTTTGTTCATTCGCTTTCTATTTTCCATAATGGAAAATATAATATAATAGCATTCTGTGTGGAATTTTCACTAATTTCACATTTTATTTTAAAACGTAGTGGTTATATGCTCTTTGAATTTCACAATAAATATTTTTGTCACTTGATTTTTCCACAGATAACAACAAAAATGCGCTCACGCCACAGATAGTAATAGCGTACAGTTCATGCTTTTCAACCAAAAAATTAACAAAATATGTTCTGAAGTTATTTATTTTAATTGTTTAATATTTTCACATACTTTTAATAAATTAAAACAGGGCTGTTAATAATATATTTGTCATTCACCAATGATTCCGTTCGTTCTTCACCCAGATAGAAACAACACTATCAATTCAATTTAGTAACTGTCAAAATCGAACTTAGTCCTGTCAATACGATTTTTAAATTTAATTCGACGTGACAACAGATTAGCTTTTATGAATCTCTAAATTAAAATTAGAGATTTTTTAGTTTGGTTTAGTTTAGAGAGTGGTACAACAGATTCGACACCAATGTGTTAAGTTAGCTAAAATTATTAAAAGAACCTGATATCTTTTTGGGCTGTGATCATTAAAATAATCTATACATCATTCAGTAGTATCGTCAATGCAACTTTACTATTCTGATTTACGACTTGCGCAGTGTAAAAGTCGGTTTCAAATACTTGTTCTGAGTCTGCATGTTGTGGGACAATGGTCCTCGTAGTTCTTGTTATCTATCTGAATCTTAGTTAGAGTCCGAGATCCATTTTTTTTTTATGTTACTGGATGATTTGACGAGCTAGCCGTTCACCTGATATTAAGCGCCACGGCTGCTCATAACAGAACAATGTCAATCGGAACCCCAAAATAGAGAGAAAACAAAAATTAAATAAAAAAAATTATGGGATTAAAAAAAAATAAAAAAAAAATTAAAATAAATAAAAAAAAAGAAAAAATGTAAATTATGTGATCGTTGGGTGTTAAACCTTAATATCTTTAGATATTAATAATTTTTATACCCGTTTGTACTAAATTCTATTAAATACAACTTAGCCAAGCAACACTTTCCCCGGGTTCTCGTATACGTTTCTTAAATTTGTGTCAACTTGGCAGACAAAATACTGTATGCTAATTGGTCGCCTGCAGAAATACTGAATATAAATTAATAACAAATTAATAAAATAATGGTATTTTTTTAATGAGCTCTTTAGGATAATCTCGAAATGGTTCTCGGTTTCTCACTTTTTATGTACTTTATTATTATATTTTAAAGGGTTTTATTGTTCACTAATAATCTCACTACCGGAATGGAATAAATAAAAGTTTAAATTATTACTTTTCACCACATATATTGTCCTCGCGAACCGAACACATAATTAACAATATAAAATGAGTAAGCCCGGAGTATGTGAGGACACTCGTTTCCGAATGCTACTCTTATGTAACCCTTTTTAATTAAATCACGCAGCCCTTATATAGGTCGGCGCTGGCGACGTCAACGTAAACAAACGTGTGTCCCTACAAATTATTCTATAGGTAGTAAGGTACTAATTAATTTCCTTTAATGAGTTCCTGATTATTAAAACAGGAACTCATTTAAGGACACAAAACTATTACCTACTGAGTTTTGTTGCTGCACACGAGTTCCTTGTATTGCAATATTTATACTTGCATACTATGTATTCAAAAATTAAAATCGATATCACACTTCACACTAATATTATAAAGGCGAAAGTTTGTATGTGTGTATGTTTGTTACTTCTTCACGCTCAAACGGTTGAATGGCTTTAGATGAAATTCGGTACCAAGATAGCTTATACACTGGATTAACACACAGGCTACATTTTATCCCGGAAAAGTGAAAATTTCCCATGGGATAAGCAAATAATTAAAATCCTTTTTATCCGCGGGTGAAACCATGGGGCGCAACTAGTTATTTTATAAAGGTTTTATTTTATTAACGTTTTATTTTTACAAACTGTTATAACGCAATACCTAAGTTCAAGGTTGAAATAAGAGAAGTCAGTTTTATAACGAGTTTTTCAGGTTCGAAAATTTTGCACAATCCTCTATGTATTTGGTCAAAATATTTATTTGAATCTGCAAGTAGAAGTATTATAGTATTCGACAGCCTCTGTGGTGTGGTGGTTGAGCAGGTCGGCTCATAGCCCGGAGGCGTCGGTTCGATTCCCGCGGCAGGACAATTATTTGTGCACAGAAAAAAAGCGCAAATACTTGTTCTGTGTCGGGGTGTTGTGGCACCATGGTTCTCGTAGTTCCTGTGTCGCTAGACACAGGGAATCCTAGTTAGGGTCCAGGATCTATGTATGTGATCGCTGGGCGTTATTATATTATTATTATATTATAGAATCAAAGCCATCATTTTTTAAATAGGTCTAAGTCCATGTGATCTCGCTATAATATAGGGACTAGGTACATACATACACTAGGTTATTTATTTAAGCTACATTTAAAATATTATACGCATTTCATTATCAATGGTTTATGGTCTAATGGCTTCCAATTCTATGCCCTCATCACTATTCTCCAGGATGATTTGGAAAGTCATTGATAGTCTCTATGGTGTGGTGGTTGAATTATAAGTCAACCGGCTTATAACTCGGAGGCGGCGGGTTCGATTCCGGCGGCAAGACAAGTATTTGTGCAATGAAAAAAATGCGCAAATACTTGTTCTGAGTCTGGGTGGTGTGGGACTATAGTCCTCGTAGTTCCTGGGTCCCTAGACCCAGTATGTGATCTTTGGACGTTATTATTATTATAAATCAGTTCTGAATCGATTAGTACAGGTTATTTATAACTCTACCAAATCCTCAGCATAAAACTCAACTCATATCACTTAGTTGATTTTACTTTTTTTTGTAAAATTTTTGCCACTTTCACGAGTTAAAATATTGCATAAACAACGCAATTCCCAAAAATTTTGTATTTTCCAACCAATTCCAACAGTTGTATTTATAGGATGACGGGTTGTGCGTAGGTTGCAACCTATATAGCTATAGGCCTTCAGCATGCGCACCAGGCCGTGTCCGGAGCAAGAACGATCGTAGTACACCGAGCGCTCCCTTTATATAGTCAGATGGGTGGGGTAGCGATGACAGTTGCCGGTGTTGCCACTGTAATAAATTTAACTGCTACCACAGGGTAAATTACGGTACTGCCCGCTGCGCATAGAGTTTATAACTGGACGTTGCCACCGTCATATTTAATTGGAGTTTGTTGTTGTTGTTTTTGAGTGTATTGTTGAAATGTAGATTTAAAAAATAATCTGATTATGTTTATTTATAACTGTACAGCTTCTGCCCTCGGCTTCGCCCGCGTGGCCTATAGGAAACGAAGAAGAAAATTTTTCGTAGTTAAATCAACCACCCATTTCACCCTCTTAAGGATGGAATTTCGAAAAACCCTTTCTTAGTCGATACCTACGCTTTGCAAAGAATACACCCTCCAAATTTCAAGTCTCTAGGACTACTAGCGGTTTAGGCTGTGCGTTGATGTATAAGTCAGTCAGTCAGGACTTTGAATTTTATATAAACAGATTTTTAAAAAAAGCAATATAGTTTCAAAAGATTTTTGAGTGGATTTAACAAAATTCACTGATCCATTTGTTGAAAGGGCTAAAGTCACATACGTGCGTCATTTCCCTTCATGGTGGATAAACGATAGTTAATCTTATGTCGTCGACACTTTGGCGCCATCACATGCTTCACATTCTTGTCTTTGTCCTACATACTTACTCTATAGAGCTCCTTGACATCTAAAATCTACATAGATTGTATAGACCGACAAAGTAGTTCAAGAATGTAGGCCAACTTCAGCAGCGAGTAGTATACCTACCTACGAGTATTTGAGTCGTTTCGTGTTACTGCCAAACACACTAACACATACACAAACATGAATTAAAAAAAAAATTGGTTATAGTTTTTCAGTTTGCCGAAACTATTCCTGTGAGTTTAGGCGGGAAAATGAGAATGATCGTGTCACCGCATTGTATTATTTTCCAAGACTTGTGTTATTGCATAAAATTGGTGGCATATTATTCGTTAAGTGCTGGATTACAGAGTGTGGGAAAATGGTATAATGATGGTGAGACGTTTCTTTTCGTGTTGTTTCCAAAACTCCATAGAAGTTTCTGTTAAAGTTGCCACCACTTTACTAGGAGTACGACTTGACTAGACTATGACTAAACTTGATGACTTAGACTGTGACTTGACTTGACTTGACACATAATATATATCATATTAAATAATTAATTAACTAGAGAATTTATCAATCACTTGACACTGGCTAAATACACAAAAGTGTCGAGCCAAAACAAAACAAAATAAAACTATTTGACGGCGGCTACGTCGTTATAAACTCTATGCACAGCGATCGAGCACCGTAATTTACCCTGTGGTGGCATTAAATTTATTACAGTGGCAGCACCGGCAACTGTCATGGCGCCCCTACCTGTCTGGCTATATAAAGGGATCGATTGGTGTGCTACGGATCATTCTTGTTCCAGACACGGCGCGGTGCGGACATGCTGAAGGCCTATAGTTATATAGGTTGCTACCTACGCACAACACGTTTCTGCCCACATCAGAAGTGGGATTGCCCATTTCGACATCACTCTTCAAGCAACGCGAAACGTGACGAGACGTGATGTGAATGATGACGTGACGGCGGGTGACACTAATATCAAATTTAGTTGCAGGGTTAACCCAAACCAGTGAAAAAAAATGGAAAAAAAGTAACGATTCGTTTTTTTCGAGAAAAAAAGAGAATGTAAAAATGATGTCAAGAAAAATGTGTCTGAATGCTAAAGGGATAATCTATCCGGACTAGCACTAATGGCCCATAAAAAAAAATGTTGGTTGCTAAAGGGATATCTATCCGGTCTAGCACTAATTGGTCCATTAAAAAAATGTAGGAATGATGATTTTTGGTTGCTATAGGGATATCTATCCGGTTAGCATTATTCGGTCCATTTTTTATAAATGAAGGTATATTGATGGTCCTGAACTGGGTTGTCGATGGGTTAACCCGGACGATGACTGGAAGGTTAAAATACTTTTGACTAATCAAATTGAAAACTAATGTTTTGACTTTGACTTAGACTCCAAGTTTAACTCCATTTAATTGTCAGGATGAACGAGCAATTACACTGATACTTATGTCCCTCACCAGGTACAAAGTGAAGCTAAGCGTACGAGGACGTACGCACGTCAGTATGGCCGTGACGGCGGCTACGTCGTTATAAACTCTATGCACAGCGATCGAGCACCGTAATTTACCCTGTGGTGGCATTAAATTTATTACAGTGGCAGCACCGGCAACTGTCATGGCGCCCCTACCTGTCTGGCTATATAAAGGGATCGATTGGTGTGCTACGGATCATTCTTGTTCCAGACACGGCGCGGTGCGGACATGCTGAAGGCCTATAGTTATATAGGTTGCAACCTACCCACAAACCGTTCCTGCCCACATATTCTTTTGATTGTTTGTCGACAGGCTGTTGAATTATGTTACCACTTAACTATTTCCAGTAACGTCTATTTAAAGTACAGCCTCTGTGGTGTGGTGGTTGAGCAGGTCGGCTCATAACCGAGAGGTAGCGGGTTCGATTCCCACGCCATTACCAGGCGTTAGAATGGAACCAACGGGCACAAGTAAGACAATTATTTGTACACAGGAAAAAATAGCCGTAGTTACTTGGTCCCTGATTATATTACTCTTTGGGTCCCTATATACAAGGAATCATAGTTAGGGTCCAGGATCTATATGTGATCTTTGGGCGTTATTTATTTATTATTCGCCCCGCGATTTCACCCGCAGATTAGAAGTAGCCTATATGTTAATCCTGCACTATGTAAGCTATGTTCCAAAAAAAGAAAACGAAAAAAAACTGACGCTGTTCCTTAGAGGTAATAAATAATCAGATATTCGATTTTATTAAGTTCAATTCTCTATTAAGAAATACTAATTAAAAACTGAATTATTTTAATTATTATTTATTTTCATTTGGCTGGCCTGATAACTCAGTTGGTAGTAAGCCCTGCCTTCTGAACTATGGGTTGTGGGTTCGATTCCCACCCAGGACCAACATTTGTGTGATGAACATAGGTGTTTGCTCTGTGTCTGGGTGTCATATTGTATTCTATGTCTGTATTTACAAACAAAAAAGTATCTAAGTATTGTATCAGTTATCTGGTTCCCATAGCATAAGCTTTGCTTAGTTTGGGGCTAGATGGCGTTGTGTGAGATGTCCACAGATATTATTGAAATAAATTCGTATATATATATATATATATACATATATATAGATTTATTTAATTAAAAAATTGAACACAGTAATTATCATTATAATTTCAGTCTTCATTCACCGAATTTTTTACTAATAATACAAGTACATATATATCACTGACACAAGTTAGAGTGTAACAAGAAATGTACTTCTCATCAAGTACATGTTAATTACTAAACTCTTTCAAGTAGTATCTAATTCCCCAACAATAGACGTCTAGATTGCGTATGACATCGAAAACGGAAGCAGTTTATTATTACAGCGGATAGCTACGTTAATTGTACAGCAATCAATGGCAAGATCAAGGATATACTGAGTGTTTAGTACCTTGTATCGTAGGTACAGCGCAATCGACAAACAAAACATAGATATACTGGCTTTTTTTTGAGGGGGGGAAATGCCCTCGTACTTCCCTATGTATGTATATGGGTATGTGGGACTCGACCCACTAAAACCCCCCTGTGAGCCCTCGTCCGCCGTACCGGGGCGAGAAGGGGTCACGACTGCAGTCCAGACAACTCGCCCCCGATAGATATACTGGCGGTAATAACCTGTAGTAGTCCTGTCGAATGAGGAAGCAACTATTTAAGAACTATAAAAACAAGAATACAATCCCCATAAGTCTCTCCTGTGTTTTTGTTAAAAGAAAAGTAGAATACATAAATAAAATAATATATTTAATAGAGCGCGGTCTAGGTGTGGTAAAGCAGCTATTAAAATAAGAGAAAAAAAAATGAAAGAGGGGAGGGTGAGGGGAAAAGAATGAATCCAACTGCCTCCTTTCGTCGCTACGCCATCCATTCATACTTTTCCTCTATTTTTTCCTCTCCTTCTAGCTGCCATTCTTGACCGCCCATTCCATTCAGTCTTTTCCCTACCATGGCTTCATCTTCGCTGTTGGAAATGTTTTATCGTAGTGCATAGAGCTCTCCATTGTGGAGGCCGGCTTCTTCTTGTGGTTTTCAAGTGATCAGATAGATAGATAGAACTCTTTATTGTACACACCAAACATTAACAAAAATTTCAAAGAATACAACGAATTACAAGAATTGGGGAGCAATGGGCAATCTTATCGCTAAAAGCAGTCTCTTCCAGGCAACATTTGGACGGAGAGGATTTATACAAAGTCGTAATGGACAGGGTGATCAGCTCTGGTGTTAGACTTTTTAGCCAGACTAAAGGAGGCGGACGGCCGCGTTATCTTACACCATGAAATCACCGTACCGTTTAAAAAAAAAAAACAGTATTATACTTGTATTACGCAATTCTGCTAAGTACGCACCGTATTGTCTTCAGATAACAGCCTGCTGAGACAACTGACACTCGTTATCCCAATAGTTTAATGGGACAAGTGATACCAATATTTATATTACTTAACGTGGCAACATTTCCTAAGTTTCGCAGCAAATGTTTATTTATACATAACCCAGAATTCATTATAAAGACATTCTCACAAAGAACAATAGGTATTTAATTAAATGGATAAATCAAAATTGTTTGAATTATTCAGTTATACACGTTGACATAAATAAAGCTTTCACTTCGGAACTGAATACGGATACATGAGCCTATCACTACAACTATTACCCGGCTAACACTCACGAGATACAGTCGAATAACTCGACCGGTGTTCGGGCAATATAGATGGCCATCCTCAAGGAGTACGCGCGGCGGCGGGGGCGGGTGTAATAGTTGTAGTGATGAGTACCTATTACTCACGTCAGTTTCTATATTATTATATACATGAGCCTAGATAACCTAGGTACTAATTTGGTTTAATAACTCAATAATGCATTTGGTGGATGCACGTGATATTTGCTTTAATCAAATTTTTTCAGTACCTAGTTTTACTACAATGAATAAAAAACAACTACTTTTTTTTTATTTTACACTTTTGTGTATTTAGCCTGTGTCAAGTAATTAGTAATTCAATTCAATTAATATTATGTATATTTGTGTCAAGTCAAGTCACAGTCCAAGTCATCAAGTCAAGTTATAATCTAGTCAAGTCATACTCCTAGTAAAGTGGTGGCAACTTTATTTGAAGCTTCTATGGAGTTTTGAAAACAACACGAAAAGAAATGTTTCACCATCATTATACCACTTTCCCGCACTCACGCCTGTAATCCAGCACTTTGTGATTAAAACGCCACCAATTTTATGCACTAAGACTGAAAATAACACAAGTTTTGGAAAATAATACAATGCGGTGACGCGATCTTTTTCGTTTTCCCGCCAAAACTCCACCAATGGGTTCATAACATTAACTCTTGTGTCAAGTGATTCACCAGTTCACTCATTTGAATGAACTATCAGTGTCTCATATTTTCACATCACTATTTTTTACTTAAAATGTGGCAACCGCTAACAGTTATGTCGTAAATTGAATTAAAATTCCTAGACTAAAAAAATTACATAAGGTTACGATATTTTCTCCAAGAAACAACGAGGTTAGGTCACACAGATCTAGGGAAAGTTGACTATGCTATTAGCTTTTATAATAGAAACGTAATGAATCAATTCAAAACGCAGCAACGTGGTGTTGTGGTTAGCCGTATTATGCACCCTGTAACTTCTCATCTACTTTATTTCAAGGAATTAGAGCTCAAATAAAAATAGCTTTAGCCCCTCTGTCTGCTATTTTTGATTATACCTTTGTCAATATTACAGAGATCGAAATAGAATGAAATAGTGCGCAAGCACTACTGTTACTCTACTCCGGTTACTCTGTCACTGTAGCTAGTGAAATTACTGGCCAAATGAGACTTTATGACCTGATCTCACAGTTTAATAATCTTATTACTAGATTATGCTGATGTCTCAGGATGACGTGCACAGTGCAGTGTCACGCGAGATTTTATACTCTAGAGTTCCGAGTGACACTGCAACTGATATGGGAGCCGTGTCGCTTAACATCAGGCGAACGGTTAGCTCGTTACGTCATTACTTAACATTAATATTTTTTTATTAATTTCAATTCACCCAGGTAATTTGAAAGTGAAAAAATGGTAGAGTTAGTGAAACTTATAGTAGAAAGGATTCATCCAGTTTATTTCTACATACACAGTTACTCAAATGACATTTCACACACTCACGGGACCGGAAACGATTTCTTTTCTACCAGTTTAGCAGCAAAAGGGGGTCGCTATTGTTTACTAAACTCACTATCAGTATTCGGTGGCATGTGTTTGCAAAGGTGGTCCAGTTATGTGGACGAACGCAGGAATGTATTAAACAGGGGGAGGGGGCAAAAACCGATTTGACATACATATCAAGTAAAATTGATGGTTGTTCACTTAACAAGTGAACTGCGATGGAAATTATAAGGACGACTTCATTAGTTATGAGCATAATGCCTCTATTCTTTGAACTAAAAACTACAATGTTATAACAACTACTACTAAACAATACTTACTACAAAAAACATTTGGACTATATACTACTGGCCGCGATGACCTATTGATTACGCTACCCACTAACAGTAGGTAGCGTAACCAACATGCTGGCAGCATTGCCCCGTTGAATCGCAATGCTGATCCGTTGTGCCAAATAAGTAATTAATTAGATTATTAATAATTCTTCTAGCTGCCTTACTTATAAACATTATGTAGCTGAAGAATAGTTACTTCGTGTTCTGTTTCTCTATTTTAATCATAATCATAATCAATCATTTATTTGCTAGGATACACACATCAAATACATTTCAGATTAAAGGTAATGTCACAGTCACTGTACCCGGCCCGCAAGCAGGCGTGCTAATAATAGGTCTTTACCTATGAAATTGCCGTATTGCAGTACAGACTTTTTCAAACAAAAAAAAGTTTTGATTGGCTATTAATTCTAAATTCAAATTAATTTTGTTTTAAAAATATGACATTCTATTTACAATATAAGTCTTTTGTTTATTGATTAGCGTTGTATTTTCATTACATTTCAACATTTTCCCTCATAATGGATACTTTGAAATTTCGTGTAATTATGGAATATGAGTTCCGTCGTGGCACCAACGCGGCACAAACGACACGTAACATCAACGACGTTTACGGAGAGAACTGTAAAAACGAACGTACAACCCGTTATTGGTTTGCTCGGTTCCGTTCTGGGAATTTTGACTTGAAAAATGAACCTCGTGGTCGTTCGGAAACTTTGGTCAACAATGATAAATTAAAGGCGATTGTGGAAGCTGATGAATCTCAATCTACAGCTGAGCTGGCAGCAGCTTTTGATGTTAGCATCAAAACAATATTGGTCCATTTGCGACAGATTGGCAAGATAAAAAAGCTTGATAGATGGGTGCCCCACGAACTTAACGATCGCCAGCGCAACGTACGCGTCGAGACTTGCCTTGCGCTGCTTAACAGGCACAGAAATGAAGGAATTTTGAACCGAATTGTTACGTGCGACGAAAAATGGATTCTTTTTGACAATCGAAAGCGCTCAGCAAGTTGGTTAGATCCTGGTTCGGTACCAAAGCAATCTGCAAAACGAAAAATGACCCCTAGAAAGGTGATGGTCACAGTTTGGTGGTCTAGTGCTGGTGTGATTCATCATAGCTTTTTACAAAACGGCGAGAGCATTACTGCAGATGTGTACATTGAAGAACTGACCACAATGATGGCGAAACTCGCACGTCTGCAACCAGCTTTGGTCAATCGGTCGTCTCCACTGCTACTTCACGACAAAGCGCGACCCCATACTGCACAACAGACCGTCTCTAAGCTGCATGAGTTGGGTTTGGAAGCTCTCCCTCATCCGCCATACTCACCAGATCTTGCGCCTACCGACTATTACTTTTTCCAAAATTTGGACAACTTTTTAGCGGGAAAAAAATTCAATTCCCGAGAGGCAGTACAAAACGCCTTTGAAGAGTTTGTTGTCTCCCGTCCTGCTGATTTTTTCAAGAAGGGCATCCATAAACTGCCACAGCGTTGGCAAAGATGCATTGATTGCAAGGGTGATTACTTTGAATAAAAGAAATAAATAAGTTCGAAAAAAAAATACTTTAACTTTTTTCAAACAAAACGGCAATTTCATAGGTAAAGACCTATATTTATATAAATTAATTGAAATTCAAATTTCTATTATTATTATTATTACATGTCAATTATTTTAATTAAAATTATCACTGTTAAAACTTATTACCTACTTAAAATTTAAAAACTCTTGCATGCTGTAAAAACACTTGTCGATCAGCCAACTATACAAACATCTTTTAAATATATTTCCCTGCAGTATCTTAATATTATCCGGCAACTTATTATACGCTATTATACTCATATTAACTACATTCATTTAAGTTTGAAATGGACAAAGATAAAGCAAGAAAAAAGCTGAGTCGGTATTTCATTGTTTCCACTATTATGTATTAGGTAGGATTGATGTTACAGTCAAGAAATCTTTTATTACTATACTGTGCTGATGTCTCAGGATGACATGCGCAACAGTCACGCAAACAAAATTATATGATACAATTCTGGATGGCGCTGCAACTGTTATAGCCATGAGCATGCACATAAATAAAACAAAGGAAGGTTAATTAATATTTCATAACTATTGGCCTAATGGTCTCTATTAGTACCTAGTAAAACTACCTACCCAATTCCAATCTAAATAACAAGTAAAGATTAATTAGAAAACCGATTAAAAAGCTCCCGAAGTATTCTCAAAACAGCACCGATGCATAATAATCATTGATGATCATACTAATATTATAAAGGCGAAAGTTTGTATGTGTGTATGTTTGTTACTCCTTCACGCTCAAACGCTTTATGGTTTAAAAATGTATAATATATGCTATCGAAATTTCTCTAATTCATAATTTGTCTGCCCCTGTCCTGGCGACGGCCCATGTTTAAATATTTATTTAAATCTGCGTGGGACATCGCAAACAATGAAGATAAAAAATGAATTGTGTATTCCTTACCCACTGGGGTACTCAAATGTGGGTTTGTTTCTCGTTTGATGAACCTTCGCAGGATAAAATATACCTACTTTAAAACTGAATTGATAGTAAATTTTCCAGCTGTTTAGTTTGACAAGGACCTAAGCCTGTTGTTGTTTGTTAGTGCTTATTTAAATGTCACAGCTTAACATGAGATGGGCTGTACGATACGGGATTAAACATCCAATCTTCACGAGTTGTCATGTATTGTTTTTAGGGTTCCGCACCTAGGGACCCTAATACTGTCCCGGAGGTCCTTCCTTACCTACCCAGCAGCCTATCCTATCCCTATAGGGAAGGACACTCAAGGGAACACGATGTAATAGTGGAAATGCACGAACAAATTAAGTTTCGTGCGATGGTAGAATGCCAAAAATGTATCGAAAATGAAAATGCGACGAATGTTCATTTAGTTTTTTGTTTTAGCTCCACACTTTTGTGTATTTAGCCAGTGTCAGGTAATTGATAATTTCTCAAGTTCATTAATATGATATAATGTGTCAAGTCAAGTCACAGTCCAAGTCATCAAGTTAAACCATAGTCTAGTCAAGTCACACTCCTAGTAAAGTGGTGGCAACTTTACCAAAAGCTTCTATGGAGTTTTGGAAGCAACACGAAAAGAAACGTTTCACCATCATTATACCACTTTCCCACACTCATGCCTGTAATTCAGCACTTAACGAATAAAATGCCACCAATGTTATGCACTAACACTGAAAATAACACAAGTTTTGGGAAATAATACAATGCGGCGACACGACCTTTTTCGTTTTCCCGCCAAAAAACTCCATCATTCATTTGTTTTTGGTCGAACTTCACCTGGTAAGTAACTCCTTTGATCATCAAAAGTTCCTTTGTGTGCAGAATAAACGGCTTCTTGTTATAAAAATAACATTACCTATACCCATAATAAATCATCTTTAGAACAACAACTGTAAAAACCTAATTAAAGGTCATCAGTGAAACAGGATCATAAATATATTTTATAGTGATTATTTAATCCCACATCACCGATACTCAATATAAATTAATTATTTTATGGGCAATAAATAATTTGACAATAATAAGTTTGTACTATAAGTTTGATGGAAAACTTTTGGATATGAATATATCAAAATTATTATATCAAAAACTAATAAATTATAGTATTAAATTGTGCCAAAAAACTTGAATAATTTTGAAAATGTCAAGTAACTTTAATGCACTTTTAAGTTTTGAAGGTGTGGTGGTGAATGATGATGACGCGTAACGGTGACGCCAGATTTGTTCCCACCGACCTGGTGCCTCTGGTACCGGGGTTGATGGGAAAAAAGTGGCATAAGCCCTGGTAGCATCTACAATGGTATAGCTCAGTTGGTAGTAACCCTGCCTTCTGGACTGTGGATTCGATCCCCACCCAGGAGAAACATTTGTGTGATGAACATCGATGTTGTTCCGTGTCTGGGTGTATATTGTATTCTATGTATGTAATTACAAACAAAAAGTATCTAAGTATTGTATAAGTTATCTGGTTCCTTCAAGCTTTGCTTAGTTTGGGACTAGATGGCGCTGTGTGTGTAATAACCATAATACCATGGGCCTAGTTATCAGGCTAAGACGGGTACGGTCCTAACTAAGCTGTGGTACGGTGGTCCACATTGCGGTTAAAACGTATAAATTTCATATTTATGGAAACCACGACCGGAAAGTGTCTGATGACACCGCACCACATGTACAAACTTCTAAACACCTACTTTGCGTACATTACTCATGCACAGACACTGCACTAAGAGCCTCCAGACACTTTGTATAAGGTTTTTAATGATCTCTACAAAATAACAATATTTTAGAAAACTGAGCAAATTCTTAAGGTATACTAAAATTAAAATCTGTTTGTATCTTATTTATTTTTAAAATCATGAAAATTATCACGAGATCAACGACGAGACAAGTGCGGTTGACCTTTAGCCTTAGAACATTTAGTTTTAGCATAGCAAACACATACACACACCTACACATACCCACCCACCCACAACCACACACACACACACACACACATACAGCTTTCACAAGCATAAAAATATCAAAACATGATTTCAGACGCTCGTATTAAGACAATTTTTAGGGGTTCGTACCAAGGACTAATTGAAACCTTTAGATAAATTAAAACTGTAATGACACATCACATAGCAGAACATTAAAACTAACAGAACAAAAGTGAAAAGAGGGAGTTAGTTAAGATAGGATCTATAGGGATAGGTATGTACCTATCCCTACATAGATAGGTAGATAGATAAACTCTTTATTGTATATTGTTGTATGCACACTAATTGAGGTATAATAAAACAGCCAAATGATCAGTAAGTGGGGACTAGGCACTGGCGTCCGCCTACGATCTGTGGCAGGTTGGAAGTGCCGGTGACACTACATTTATTACACTACAGTACACACCACATAATAACAAAAATTTCAAACAATACAATGAATCACAAGAAGTGGGGAACAATGATCCTTATCGCTAAAATGGAGTGGAAGCTGGACGATGGAGGGTAAGAGCTGGGTCACAACATCAAATCTATATCAAACTTCTGGGAGCTGCACCCCTACCGCGTAACCGTTCTGGGAATCGGCTTCGCCTGCCATCCTGCACGTGCCAATTAACAAGTCCACGAGTGCGAGCAAGAGAACACGATTACGATCTCCACCAGACTTACGCGGTAAGGCCTCTGGGTGCTGGTTTAGGCGTTGGACCACGTATATACATAGGAGCGAGCTAGGAGTACAGGTACCACAAGTACTGTAAGAAGCAAGAGTTCGGAACTGTACCTGTGGTAAAGTGTGGGGTTGGGAGATTATGAGATGTGAGAGCAAGGAGGTTGGAGGCAAAGTAGAAGCTGAAAGCAGGAGTTAAGTCAAGAAATTGGAGCTGGAAGAAAAGTTTGTGGGGAGGTGAGATATTCAGAACTGTATTTTTTTGTGTTTTAAATAAATAAATAAATATGTGTGGACATTTCGACAGCGCCATTTAGCCCCAAACTAAGCAAAGCTTGTACTATGGGAACCAGGTAACTGATACAATACTTAGATACTGTTTGTTTGTAAATACATACATAGAATACAATATAACACCCAGACACAGGACAAACATCGATGTTCATCACACAAATGTTTGTCCAGGGTGGAAATCGAACCCACGACCTGCAGCTCAGAAGGCAGGGATACTACCAACTGAGCTAACGAAACAGTCGATTGTTTTGATACTGAACAAGTAAAGCACCCTATCATAAAAGACTGCAGTCTCCCACACCACATGTAGCAAGAGTGGTTCCGAATGGGTGACTCTATACAATGGGTTATTTCCTCGTTCGAGTCCCATCTTGAACGATTACACGACTAGATGAGTACGTGGGATCAAAGCAATCGACCCCATTATTTAAGTAAAACTTTTTTACGCACGCTTGACTTGAGGAGTAATCTGGTAAATGCGTGACGAAGCGAACGGAAGTTGAGAGGGAGATGTAAGATAGTGCACGTAGATCTCCATTGTCAACATAAAAAAGTTTAAAATTACTTAAAATTTGTATTATTATATTGGTATGTCCGGTAAAATGGCAATTAAAATCGTCAAGATTACATTAACATTAAACAAAGCAAAAACAAAGTTATACCGTCCGATAGATGGAGCTGAACTACGTTTTACTTCACGTTTTACTTCAGTCGTGTGGTCAATAGTACCTATTGTAAAGCGGTTCCATGCTATTTCCCCATGATTGTTTCATAATTTAGAAAAAAAGTGTTTGCACTTTGTTGATTTTTTTGTGGTAAATTGTATTTTAGATTAATTGTATTTTAGATATTGTAGATGGAGTTTTTATAAACTTATCTGTCGAAACCTATCTGAAGAGAGAGTCATATACGGGATCAACTCTATTTTTTTTTTCGACGTCGCACATGTATTGTAATTTTGGAGTGCATACTTCTTTAGTTACTTTCTTTCGTCTTCCGTGATTTTTATTCACCCAAAAGTGGCGTTTAGCACTTCAAAATTGCAATTAAAATCACGTAACTCGCGTCATCGTCACCACACGCTTCCCATGAGCTATATCACAAGTTACTTAGTTTTCCCTTCTATCGACAGTCCTGCACAATTTTTTCTACGCATACAAATAATGTTTTAGACCTATAATAAATTTATTTAATTTACACAACAATACACAAAAAAGGTTACTTATATAATTGAACTTAGGAAAAAGAAAAAAAAACTAAACTATACATAAGAAATTAAAATAAATAATAATTGAAGAAAAAGTAATATTGTAGGTAAAAAGAGGGTCATAAATAAAACACAGAATTTAGATCACCTTCTGGCAGGAAGCGTTCCCAAAAAGCTGGCAACATTTCCTCGTTGAATAACTAGGCTAATTAAAAAAATAAAGGTATGTGCCAGCCTATTAAATATCTATTTATACCTTGGTAGTATTAAGTTACTAGTTATATATTACTAGGTGGTAGGACTTTACTGCAAAGTTCGTCTAGGTAGGTACCACCGCTTTGCCAGTTATTCTGCCGCCAAGCAGTAGTGCGCAAGCACTGCTGTGTTCCGGTTTGAAGAGCACTGTAGCTAGTGAAATTACTGGGCAAATGAGACTTTATGATCTGATCTCACAGTTTAGTAATCTTAGTACTAGATTGTACTGATGTCTCTGGATGACGTGCGCAGTGCAGTGTCACGCGAACCTCTATACTTTAGAGTTCTGAGTGACACTGCAGCATAACATCAGGCGAACGGCTAGCTCGTCACGTCATTTCTTAACATAAAAAAAAATATATATATATATATATATATATATATATATGTCGGCCAGACAGTCGACCTACGTTTGTCGAAGTTTGATTTCATTCATTTGCAGGTATTTAATTGTGCTTTCGACCTTTTAAATCTATACTAATCACCTTCTTTTGTATTTTAAATATTAGAAGTGATCTGCCCAAGGATCGTACATTTCCGTGCTAGCTATAAGGTATATATATGGATGGATACGGTATAGGTATAGGTACTTAAACGTTCATTACAACTTTAAATTGCTTTGTTCCAGACAATAAAGTCATTGTTAGTAGATTTTTTACTATACAAGATAAATCATATCAAACATATGAATAGATAGATAGATAGAGAACTCATTATTGTTCCACCAATGAAATATAAAAATATCAAGAAAAACTTCTAAGCTAGTGTTACAATTGGCAGTCTTATCGCTGAAAGCGATCTTTCCAGGCAACCTTTGGATGGACAGTATCAAACGAGTAGACGGTGGTGATGACAATTTAAAAGAAATCTAATAACAATAATTGAAAAACAAATACTTAATTTTTAGCAATAAATGTACCTACATCCTAATACTTATATAATCAGAATATTAGAGTAAACTAATACATATTCTATATTATGAATAGTACACACCTAGCTGTATATGTCACGTAACTCAATTTTTATACATTTACCCGCCGAGGCTTTGATTGCTAACGCGCTTAGCAAAATAACAGTGTATATATATATATATATTTTTTTTTATGTTACGGAATGACGTGACGAGCTAGCCGTTCGCCTGATGTTAAACGACACGGCTGCCCATATCAGCTGCAGTGTCACTCGGAACTCTAAAGTATAGAGGTTCGCGTGACACTGCACTGCGCACGTCATCCAGAGACATCAGCACAATCTAGTAATAAGATTACTAAACTGTGAGATCAGATCATAAAGTCTCATTTGCCCAGTAATTTCACTAGCTACAGCCCTTCAAACCGGAACACAGCAGTGCTTGCGCATTACTGCTTGGCGGCAGAATAACTCGCAAAGCGGTGGTACCTACCTAGACGAACTTTGCAGTAAAGTCCTACCACCTAGTAAATTGAAATCTAAAACTATGAAGTTCATGTAGCAAATCTAGTATTAATATTTTTTTTTTTTTTTTTTTTTTTTTTTACTTCAAACTTGTCTAGCATTTGACCACGCTCTCACCTGATGGGAAGTGACGATGCGATCGAAGGTGTCGCATGCTAGCCAAGTAAATACCTATTCACTCTTCTCTTGAACACGCCCGGGTCATATTTCGCCGGAAACACAGACGCTGGCAGGGCATTCCATTCCTTAGCCGTTCTAATTAAGAACGTTGAGTCAAATCGCTTGGTACGAATGGGTGGTATTTCGACCACGAAAGGATGGCGCTTAGCCGAGCGTCTAGTAGTCCGGTAGTGGAATGGTGATGGGAGAATGAGATCATGCAGTTCTTGAGCGCATTCACCGTGGTGTATTCTGTAAAAGACCGACAGACTTGCCACCTTACTTCGATGTGCAAGGCTCAGGAGCCTTTTACCAACCAAAGTGTCGTCGTCAATGAGCCTTTTGGCACGCCGTTCAATCGAGTCCAGAGCCTCAAGCTGGTACTTGGCAGACCCGTCCCATAGGTGGCAGCAGTACTCCATACACGATCGGACCTGTGCTTGATACAGATTAAGAAGCTGTCCAGGTGTGAAGTACCGCCTTACCTTGGACAATATGCCGAGTTTTTTTGAAGCTACTTTGGCTTTGGACTCGATGTAGGATCCAAAGTTTAGGTTTGACGTGAGATCAACACCCAAAAGCTCAAGATGGTTTCCTAAACTTACAGATACACCACGGAATGAAGGAGCCCGATGGAGTGGGCTCTTTTTAGCAGTGAATAAACACGCCTGTGTTTTTGCAGCATTGAACCTAACCAAGTTAGCATCGCCCCAATCGGACACGGCTTTCAAAGCCAGGTTCATGCGCTCAACCATAGCCTCTCTCTCAATCCGGACATCGTCACCACTGGCTCGGGCACTGGATGTGTATCTTTCAACAACAGTACTATCATCTGCATACCCAAAGGTACCGGGCTTTAGCAGATCATTGATGTGGAGTAAGAATAGTGTTGCTGAAAGAACTGACCCCTGAGGTACACCAGCATTAATAGCTAATTGATCGGAGGAGCAGCCATCAAGAACTACTCTTAGCGATCGTTCCCTCAAAAAGTCTGATATCCAAGTGCACAGACCTACAGGTAGTCCGTAAGATGGAAGCTTATTCAGAAGTCCGTCGTGCCAGACCCGATCAAATGCCTTAGAGACGTCTAGAGATACAGCAAGTGCCTCTCCATGCATCTCTAAGGCTTCGCTCAATATGTGAGTGGCATACGCAAGAAGATCCCCAGTGGACCGGTTTCGGCGAAATCCGTATTGCCGGTCACTGAGGAGATCATTGTCTTCAAGGTATGCCAAGAGCTTGTTGTTAATTATACGCTCCATGCTCTTACAGAGGATGGAGGTAATTGAGATAGGTCTATAGTTGGTAGGATCAGCACGACTGCCCTTCTTAGGTACAGGTTGTACGTTGGCTAGCTTCCAACTCATAGGGACTATTCCGGTGTCTAGAGAGAGGCGAAATAGGCGTGTTAGAATGGGAGACAACTCGGGTGCACAGCTCTTAAGTACAATTGCTGGTATACCATCGGGACCACTGGCTTTGTTCACGTCTAGACTGCATAATGTTTTTAGTACTTCCTTCTGACGTATGCGTATTTCCGGCATGAAAACACCGCATTGTGGAAGGCAGGGAGGTACCTCATTAGCAGTATCTAGACGCGAAGCTTCTGCAAAGAGAGTGGCAAACAAGTTTGCTTTTTCTTTTGCAGTGTGAGCCAGCGATCCGTCTGGTTTCAATAATGGAGGCAGTGAGGATCGACAGAAGTTCGCTTCAACCGATTTGGCTAGGGACCAAAAAGCCTTACTACCAGCTGGGTAGGAAGCAAGTTTAGTCCCTATTCGACCAATATGATTGAAACGAGCCTTCCTTAATTCCTTCTTACAGGCCTTGGCGGCAACGTTAAAGGCTTTCTTCTTAGCTCGAGTGTCCGAGGCCTTGCGTTTTCGAGCGTCAGCCCATGCCAGATATGCCGCATGCTTCTGCGCTTCAGCGCGTGCACAGTCGGCTCCAAACCATGGGCTGGCTTTGCTGGTCACGGGTTTATCGGAAAATGGAATAAAATATTCCATAGCCCGACATACTACCTCAGTAACCGCATTCGCGCAGACCGTCGGATCTCCAGAAGAAAAACACGTTTGTCGCCAAGGATATGAAGCGAAGAAATGTCGCATCTCGTCCCAGTCTGCTAAGTTGTATCTCCAGACACGCCGATTGCTCTTAGGGCTTGGGTCAGGCGGGGAGTATACTGAAACGGACTTGACCAGACAGTGATCGGAGCTACCAATGGGTGAGGATACCGCCACAGAGTATCGGTCTGGTTCAGTCGTGAGCAGAAGGTCGAGGCAGTTAGCAGTGTGGCTATCAATGTCAGGCACTCGCGTTGGCTCTTTAACAATCTGCGTTAAATTGAGCGCCAAAGCGAGCTTACGCGTCTCTCTCCCAGCGTGGTCCGTGATCCGGTGTGGGACTAACCACTCCTGGTGGTGAGCATTAAAGTCCCCCAGAACAACAAGCTGAGCCGAAGGATAGGGTTGCTGAGCCACATCTGCCGTTTCACTGAGATACTCCATTAGAAGAGTTGTCTCCCGGTCACCGCTATGTGATCTGTACACACCAGCATAGAGAATTTTCTCAATGCCGGTGTCCACAAACACCCAAATCACCGAAAAGTGGGGATGTTCAAGGTTTCGGAGACGCAAACAGCAAATGTCATCACGGACGTAAACGCAGATACCAGCGCGTGGAAGGAAGCGGTTTTCCAAGATGAATCCTGGATAGTCCAGATATGCCGTGTCTGATGGACATCCTATTTGCGTCTCAGTCAAGAAGAGCAAGTGCGGTTTGTTGGTCTCCAGATGATGATGGACCGCTTGCAGATTTGAGTGCAGCCCACGAATATTTGTGAGGTGCACTTTAAGAGTGAGGACGTGCATCTGCCGTTTAAACTTGCTCAATTTATTTGACTTTTTCATGGTTGGGTGAGTTAGGTAGACAAGTAGGAAGTGGACGAGATATTGGGATGCTAACCCTCAGTAATAGAGAAGCTCCTACGCCAATGGAGAACTTGCCCGGAGACTGCGGGGACGCCCGAACCCCCCTGAAATTGCCCACAAGTTCCTCACTTCCAGTCGCCAACTGGCCCTGTGGACAACCTCAGGATCTTACACAAGCGGTGGGGCAGCCTTTCGTAGTTGGCTAGACTACTACTTGGGCCCCCTACAACTTGCGGTCGGCCAGCAGAGAGCACCGTGCTTCGGATCCCGCTACCCTCCGAAGCAAGGTCTCCGACGCGAAAGCGTCTCCATCACCAATACCGGTCTGCATACCCAACACAACTGTCCACATCTACTCGTCTGAACGGCTTCATTAGACATCACGATGGAACACGACGAGTCGCTTGGCATCGTGGTTTTGTCTAATGGGTGGTAACTAAGCCGGCGGCTAAGGCCTTCCACCAGTTATTTGGTTGCTCTTTTGGCACCACCCAGGGGTCACGTGTAGGGAAACTAGGGTTAAAGCCTACGGACGCGAGCAAACATAAACCCCCAAAATATTTATTGTGTGACTATAACTACACTGTATGAGTCGTCACCAGGCTAATACGTTTCCACTGCTAGAACGCGGGCTTTCACTCAGCAGGTGACAATGTAGACCCAATAAAAAAAACGTGTGTGCTTTTTTAAACCACACGACTGAAGTAAAACCTCTTTTGTCTAGCTCCATCTATCTCCATGTATAACTTTGCTTTGTTTAATTTGCCTCCATCTTGACGATTTTAAATTGTCATTTTACCGGACATACCAACATAATGATACAAATTTTAAGTAATTTTTAACATATCCTACATATTTTGATGAAGTGTGTGCGAAATGAAACCCACAGGAGAGCTTGGCTTAGTAGATATAATATGTTAGAAGTAGGATCTTGTAATAGTTCTCTGAGTTGTCCTATGTCGTATCAGGTCCTTTTGTTATATAAATTAACGGATTTGGGCTTAATCAAATAATATTGTAATTTTTTTCGTATGCATTTTCTTACTGGGCGATGTGGTCGCACGGCGACAAAGCCCATAAAATAAATTAAAAAAAAAACTATTTATGTAAAAAACTATTTATGTTCACAATATAGATCTACGTGAACCAACTTTTAACTTCCGTTCGCTTCCTTACGCATTCACCAGCTTACTCCCTAAGTCAAGCGTGCGTAAAGAAGTTTGACTTTAATAACGACGCTGGATTGGTGTACGACACAAGTGCTTCAATTATTGTATGATTCTGGAACATGTTGGTATATTCATAGGGTTTTCCTTCACCGTTGTAAGAGCGAGTACAAATTCACATAAGTTGAAAAGTTATTGGGCCGAGCGGGATTTGAAGCGAGGTGCGTCGGTTCGTCGCACACATAACCTCGAAGCTACACGCTCCAACAGTAAGAGATGAGATGAATAGTGTAATTAAAATTTGAAAGCCGTGGTGTGTTTTGTAGTGTGGTGGTTGAGTAAGTCGGCTCAAATGGAGGCGGTGGGTTCGATTTCCGTGGCCGGAAACACAGAAAAAAAGCGCAAATACTTGTTCAGAGTCTGGGTGTTGTGGGACCAAGGTGTGGATCCCTATATAGATATATATAGTCCTAGTTAGGGTCCAAGATCTATGTATGTGATCGTTGGGTGTTATTATTATCAATATATATCCGGAATTCCTCCAAGCGATTGTTTGTTGATATCAAGTTACGGAAAGATTAGTTAATAATAATAATATAATATAATTGACCGTAAGCGAAGGCCTTGTGATCGGATGATTAGCATTGCAATTGCATTCCTTCCATTGCCCGAGAGAACATGTGAGCGTGCACGTAATCTTAGCGATATAATGATTTTAGTATAGGAACCTACCTACTCAATAAAGTTAAATTAAATTAACCAACATCAAAATTGAAAAATAAAGTAATATAATTTATTTATTTTTTATTATTATAAACGCTGATTTCACTCACCACTCATATATCTATTCACCTCGGGAGAACCTTTTCGAACTAAAAATAATTTTTGAAATCAGTTCACAATAATGGGCGGAAATATCCATGAACATACAAAAAAAACATATGAAAATCCCCACTGGTCTTTTTTCAATCATTCAAAACTCAATTCAATTCAATTCAATTCAAAATTCAATTCTTTTTTTGAACATAATGATCATGTAGAGACAAGGCATCTTTAAAATCTTGATTTCTTTGAATATTTCTCTTAGGAAGACTCTGATCCCAAGACAGCTCTAACAGCTCGTTTCTGCAGAACAAAAATACTACCAGCATCAGCTGTAGCAGTTTTCCCACAATAGCAGCCCATAATTATAATGACATAATAACAATAGATAATAATAATATTACCGAAAACAGAATTTTTTCTTTGAAGCCGACTGTTTTTTGACGCGTCTATACCAAGATAAACTCTTACCTTCTTATCCTCAACCGCCATGGTTCAAATATGTAAATAATAAACATTTAACGTCACAGATAAGGAACTCGCTGCCCGTTACCGCGAGCCTCGTTCAAATCTGAAAATGGGATCAAGAGAAATCTAGTCCACCTCCAGCCGGCGATATCTGTATCAAAATCAGCTAACCCTCATCTCGCCTCGCCCTTGAAACGGACCTGTCCAGGACAACATCAAAATAGTCTAAATATAAGCGAAAAGAATACAAACATAATTATAATAAAATTCTTTGTAGACTCGCGCGCATCTTACAATCACGAGCTAACTGCGGCCGTGCGCGCACGCCACTCGCCGCGAAAACCGCGCGAAAACTTTACGAAACTCGTTGCGTGTGGAAAAAATAAACATATGTAAAAAACTTTCTGGCTCTATGGTCTGATTTAAAAATCGCGGGAAAACTTTTTTTTAATGGCCATAAACAAGTGACATTGACAAGATGCGTGTAGTGATCATTCTTAGTGCGTGCGTTTGTGCAGTGGTGTCCCAGAATGCCGACGATATGACGACCATGCCAAAATACGATTCGCGATATGACTATTTAGATGTTGATGCGATTTTCACGAATAAGAGGCTAGTGAGGAACTATGTGGATTGTTTAGTAAACGCTAACAGGTGTACGCCGGAAGGAAAAGCGTTGAAAAGTGAGTGTCAACATAAACTTCATTTTTTTTTTTTGTATAACCCGCAGACGGTTCTACAATTCGCCAATGTCGCGTAGGTAGAAGAACGAAGAACAAGCGATGAAGATTTTGCTTGGCTAAAATATGTTATATTCCGAGTTCAGCAACTGAAACAAATAGGTCAACACAAAACTTTCACAGCCTTATTAATAAACACGAACTAGCTTTAGACTAGTTACACCATCTTTTGTCTCTTTCGATCCAGCTAAATATTCCAGTAGCAAAAAAAGGACAAAAGCTTAAGTAATCCGAGACTAATACCCGTTTATTAATAAGGCTGTTAAATTTTTTTTATCTGTCAAATGTTTTGATTATCTTTCGAAAATATATGAATTATTTTGCTTAAAGTTAATCATGATGAACTCGCAAAGTGGTATGATAGACAAAGAAAATTATCACGCGTAACTTTATTTCCTGAACAGCCGTTTATCTTTGTAAATATAAAGACACACATATAATCTACATAATAAGTAAGCTGCACATTAACCTTGTAAGTACCTACGCGTATTTTTTAAAATAGATCTAGATGGCGTTGTGTGAAATGGCCACAATTTATTATTATTATTATTTTTGAACTAAAACTTCTTTGCGCTCGCTTGACTTGGAGAGTACCTAAGCTAGTGAACGCGTAGCGAGGCGAATGGAAGTTGATTCACGTAGATCTCCATTGCCAACATAGCAAAGTTAAAAATTACTTAATATTTGTATTATTATGTTGGTATGTCCGGTAAAATGAAAATTTACAATTGTCAAGATGGCGACATTAACATTAAACAGGTGTTTTTGCTATGAAACCTTTGACATCGACTGTACTAATGATTTAGTGGGTTTATTTACTACGTTTGACCAAATAGATAAGTACAAAAAACGAAAATGTTAAATTTTAATTACGCTGATGTACTTAATTATGATTTTGCAATTATTAAAACCGCAGTGGGAAGGCTAATGATAATTGCACAGAATTTTGCGGATTGTTTCTATTTCAATTTTGGAAAATCTTAATTGCATAACTTGATTTTATTAATTACGTTTTAAGAGCTTAGACCAAAAACATGAATTTACATTTTTACATTAGTTTTACATTACAATAGTTTTTTGTACCAAGTTAACAACTAACAACGACGCCATGCAAATCGGTACGGATTAATTTTTTTTACGTTTTTTAACACAGACATAATTATATTTCTTACTAGTTGCGCCCCGCGGTTTCACCCGCGGGTAAAAAGTATTTTAATTATTTGTTCATCCCACGGGAAAATTTCACTTTTCCGTGATAATATGTAGCCTAAGTGTTAATCCAGTGTATAAGCTATCTTGATACCGAATTTCACCCAAATCCATTCAGAAGTTTGAGCGTGAAGGAGTAACAAACATACACACATACAAACTTTCGCCTTTATAATATTAGTGTGAAGTGTGATAGTGTGATTAGTGTGATGTGATAGACACTATCACAGTGTTTGTGATGGCTTGAAATAAAAACTTATTCTTGCTTGAAAAAATAACTGTAACTTTTATTTCTTTGAGCGTTATTTAAAAAACTGAAACTAAAAACTTCACATTCATCTCCGATCCAAAAGCTTAATAATTGGCCAACATGGCCGCCGTCTTTTTTTTTTTTTTTTTTCTTATGCCTCTTTTTTACATTTTTTAAAAAACAACAATCTTTATTTTGTTTCGAGTCTTAAATATATTTATCAACCTATCGTGCTACTAAGTGACATATTTGAATCAAATTAATATAATATGTAAATGTACTGTATAAAACCTTAAACATTTTTAATGCAAACAAAATGGGTATCCGATTGGCGACATACCCCCCCTTGGCACGCCTCTGTTAATTACTAAGTGCCCAAAAAAAAGTACGCCAATCGATTTAATAATGAGAGACTTGAGAAACACAATCAGCTTCAACAGGCAAGCGAACGACTTTATTTGTAGGTCTACGGAAGGTACCACCTGTTGTCTCAATGTCTACCACTCTAACTCTGTTGTCTTGTCCAGGGTGAACAGATTTGACAAGCCCCTTGGGCCACATGTTGCGTGGCAGTGAACTGTCTGTAATAACTACTAAGTCCCCGATTTTTAGATCTTTGTCGCAGTCGGATCCTGTTCTTGGCAAGAGAGTGGGTAAATATTCTTTGAGCCATCTCTGCCAAAACATATCAGCTAAGCGCTGAGCAATTTTCCACTGCTTTCTAAGCATTAAGTCTTTGTCGTCAAACTTTCCGGGTAAAGATACGCCTGATGAACTACCGATCAGGAAATGATTGGGTGTTAAAGCTTCTGCGTCATTGACGTTATCTGATACGTGTGTAAGTGGTCTACTATTAACTGTATGTTCTGCTTCTACTAATAAAGTGGCTAATGTCTCTTCACGGGGTGTTCTTTCATTAAGTGTGGCGTACAAAGCTTTCTTAATTGACTGAACTAGCCTTTCCCAGGCACCTCCCATATGCGCTGCTGTCGCTGGAATGAAATGCCATTTTATTTTATTGTTTAACATTACATTCTGGAAATGATCGCTTTTTGTCAGCGCAGTCCATTCTCGCTTCAGCTCGGCGTCGGCTCCTTTAAAGTTCGTTCCATTATCGGAGTAGATGTCAGTCGGGGTTCCTCTGCGGCCTATCATACGCCTAATTGCCATAATAACAGAGTCCGAAGTAAGGCTTGTTGCGACTTCTATGTGGACTGCACGAGTAACCATACACGTAAATAAGGCTCCGTAACGTTTTTCGCGTCGCCTTCCTATTGCTACTTCTATCGGCCCAAAGTAATCTAAGCCACAGTGAGTGAATGGACGTTTGTGATGATCCAACCTGCAAAGAGGTAAGTCACCCATTATTGGAGCTGAAGGGGTCGCTCGTCGAATTTTACATAGTTGACAATGATGAGCTGCTAATCTGAGTGTTGATCTTAATTTGTTGATGTAGTATTTTTGCTTTATTTCGTTCAACACGGTTTCGGTACTTGCGTGGTTTTGCTGTTTGTGGTAGTGTAAAATAAGTAGCTTTGTGTAGGGATGAGAATGATCAAGGATTATAGGTCTTTTGCAGGTATCGTTAATGGCAGGTGCACGATCAATTCTTCCGCGAGCACGCAGTAAACCATCGTTGTCCAGGTAAGGGCTTACTTGCAGTAGGACGCTTTCTTTCAGAACTGAATTATTCTTCAACAGGCTTATATCTTTGCTGTAGCTGTCGTATTGTGATTTTCGGATCAGTATCTTTTCTGCCATATTCAGTAAATTTATTGTTAGCTGTTGATCACCTGTCTTTTTACATTTATTGATAAATAATAAAACATAAGCTGTTGTTCTGATAAGTCTCTGTAATGACGAGAATCTGGTAATATCTGGAACTGAAAACTCCACTTTCTGTACCACAATATGAACTTTTTCTTCTGTCAATGCTTCTGATGCTGGTCGAGGAGTTTCTTTTTCTTCTGGCCAAAAATCTTTCTGTTGATATAAAAAACTTGGACCGATAAACCATCTATTCACTGGCGAAAAATTGCAGGATTCTACGTCTCTTGTTGCAATATCTGCTACATTTTCAGCTGTGGGTACCCACTTCCATTGGTTAGGTGAGGATAGGTCATCAATAGCAGCAAGACGATGACCGACGTAAGGTTTATACTTTCTAGGATCGGATCGAATCCAGGCGAGCGTGGTGGATGAATCACTCCAGAAGTACTTATCATCTATTTTGAGACCAAGTTCATCTTCTACCGACTTCGCTAATCTTGCACCAAGAAGAGCGGCTTGTAATTCCAATCTTGGAATGGACATAGGCTTGAGTGGTGTTACCTTTGCTTTGGATGCGACTAATACTACTGTAACTTCTCCGTCTTCGTACTGGTAACGTAAATAACAAGCGGCTGTATACGCTTTCTCGCTGGCATCACAAAAGGTATGTAAATGTATGTTTCGTGCATTTAATCTTGGTGAGTAGCAACGTGGTATTTTACATTCTTTAACTAAACTTAATTCTTGTATCCATTTTTTCCATTTTTCGTACTGTTTTTCTTCTATCTTATCATCCCAATTTACTTTAGTTCTCCAAACTTCTTGTAGTAGGATTTTTCCTTTAATGGTCAGCGGGGTAACCAATCCGATGGGATCGAAGACACTCATGATCACAGATAACATCTGACGCTTCGTAGGAGGTACTTGACAAGTAGCTATTTCTAATGGGACCCTATGCATGGACATATTAAAAGACAAAACGTCTGTGGCCGGTTCCCAAACCATACCTAATGTCTTGTTCTTTTGTCCCGCTTCTGGTGTCAAATCTATATTCTCGTGAGCTCTTTTATTTTCTGGTATGGCTTTTAAAACTGCTTCGGAGTTACTAGCCCAGCTCCTTATATCGAAGCCACCTTGGCTATGGATGTATATTATTTCATTAATTCGCTGTATAGCATCCCTTTCAAAATCGAAGCTATCTAAGTAGTCGTCGACGTAATGATTTTTTATAATTGCTTGGACTGATTCTGGATATTGAGCTTCAAATTGTCTTGCATTTGTATCCTTGACATAAATTGCGGAACACGGGGAGCACGTAGCACCAAAAACCATAGACGTCATCTTACAAACTTTTGGAGGACCGGTTTCAGTTGGTTTACGCCACAGAAATTTCTGAGCTTCCTGGTCATTTTTATTTATTTTTATTCTTAAAAACATGTCGCGAATGTCAGCTGTCACCCCAATACGTTTTAATCTAAATTTCCATAATAAACCTAACAGTGATTGCAATAAATCGGGACCGGTTAATAAATTGTCATTTAGAGATGTACCCACGGTTTTAGCAGCGGCATCAAAAACGGGTCGAACTTTTCCCGGTTTATTGGGGTTTACTACGGCAAAATGAGGTAGGAACCATGATTTATTACCTTCTGTATATTGACGAGAATCTGAGTGACATGTTACTGCGAAGTTGTTGTCAAATAACTTTTTCATTTGTTCCGTATATGCTGCACCTAGAATGGGATCACTGTTTAATTTCTTCTCTAAAATGTGAAAGCGTTTTAATGCCATGTTGTAACTATATTTTTCGCTTGGCAATGTGATATCGTCGCTTTTCCATAACAATCCGGTTTCCCAAGTATTACTGTCTATACGTTTCGTAGTCGATTGTAAGATCTCGATAGCACGTGTCTCAGTTGGGTTGGGTCGAACTTTAGGTTGAATACCTAAATCATCTAGATCGAAACTACGCTTAACCAACTTGTAAAGTTCACTATCGTTGATATGATCAGTGTTAAATTCTGAATTTATGTTTTCGTTATCAGCCACTCTGTATTTGGAATTTTCACAATCTGATTCTTTACATCCCATAGTAGCGCTATTTGACACTTCAGGCACCATTCTTGAAATTTTTTCGTTACCCACCGTGTATATTGGTTTTTCAAAATTTTTCACCTGTGATATTGACCTTTGACGACCTGACTCTTTAGATACCATAGTAACGTCATTTGACACTTCACACACCATTCTTGAAATTTTTTCGTTACCCACCTTGTATATTGATTTTTCAAAATTTTTCACCTGTGATATTGACCTTTGACGACCTGACTCTTTAGATACCATAGTATCGTCATTTGACACTTCACACACCGTATTTGACATATTTTCATTACCCACCCTGTATATTAACTTTTGACAATCTGACACCCTGTATACTGTGTTTACCTTAATATGTTGTTTATTACTAAAACTGATAAGTGAGGTCATACACCCATGCAAAACCCACCCTAAGGCTGTTTTAGATGCTACTGGTTCTGAATCTGTACCTGCACAAATTTCCCTGGTAACTATGAGATGCCAATTATCCTGTCCTATTAATATTTTAGGGATGCTGTGTGTTTGCCAATCTATTGCATTATCTAACTGTTTTATATGTGGATACTTAAGAAACTCATTTCTGTTGATTGTCTGTAGACCTAAATCTAAAGACTTTTTGGTTCGAGCTTGAATGTCAAATGACTGACTGTGTTTCCCACGGATAGTAAGTTTGACTCTTTTGCTGTGCTCAACAGTACTAAAGCCTAGGCCTTGCTACCTATGCCATCTGTGCCTATTTCTTGGGCAAGGTCTTCATTTATTAATGTAATGGTGGCACTCTCATCTAATAAAGCATAAGTATTTACAGATTTCTTAGGCCCTGAAACAATAACTGGTACAATTTTTAAAAATGTTTTAGTTTCAGTACTCATAGTATTATGACAGGTATTTAGCTGATGAGTAATACATGGTGAGCTTTCTAACTTATCCTTTCTTAACAGCCTATGCAGGTATTTTGATAATTTACAATTCTTTCCTGCATGCTTGTAGAGAATACAACGGAAACACAACTTATTGTCCTTTACCCACTGATAACGTTCATCAACAGATTTCTTTAAAAATTGATCACATTTTGGTAATAAATGTTCACCACTACATAGGAGACAATTGGATGTTTTCATACCTGATGATGCCGTGTTAATGCAATACCTTTCCTCTGGGGTGGTGCTGGTTGTAGCAATTGGGTTTACTGCTGGCTGCGGCTGGACTGTAGAAGTAACAGGAATGTGGCTGGCCTGTGAGTATGGAGCAAAACGGATGCCTCTTTGTGTTTCTTTCTTCAAAAACTCTGATAATGTTAATAATATAGGTGTGTTGTCGCTGTGCACTAAATCTGCATAATCAAACCACTTATTAAGTGTAATGCTGTCTAATTTCTTGATAATAGCATTATATATCTCAGGATTATAAAGATGTTCATGCTTATTTATTGCTTTGATTGTTGTGATACTATTGATGATGGAGCATGTGAATCTTGCTAGGCTCTCTACATCGGTGGCTGAGACATATGGCAGGTTGTTCAGAATCTGTAGTTGTTCACTCATTAAATAAAACTGGTTTCCGAACCTCAACTCTAATGCTGATATAATCTCATCAGGATCTGAACTTGTTATGAGAAGAGCACTCACCGTTTCTCTTGCAATACCTTTTAAGCTTGCTCGTAGGCGTAGAAGATTTTCTGACCTTGACAAGTGTGCTTCATCTTCCTGATAAGAGGTCTTAAACATAAGCCAATCTGATGTTTTCCCATCGAAGATTGGAAGCTTGTTCCCATTGTGAGCTCGATGAATGCTTTTCTGTAACGCTTGTGCTAGGAGGTTGATGTCGCTGGGCGGGAATGTATCCGGGGGCGGAACATCACCTGCGACAGGTCTGGTAAGTTGTGGGGGCGGTGTCGGGTCGGTGATCAGTGGTGCGCTTTGTATAACGGTAGTATCAACCCAGTCCGCTACTCTAAATGATACTTTACTGGATGTTTCGACGTTCTCTTCGTCTTCTTCCTCCAGATCGATCGCTTCGTGTTCCAAACGTAACTTTTGCTGAAATGTTTCTTCGACTATCCGTAACTTGGCCGCCGCCAGATCGTCCAACGCTTTCTTTTCTGCTTGAATTTTCTTTACTCGTTTTAGGCTGGAGCTACTTATTTTGCTGCTGGGCGGTTTGGCGGAAATAACTTGTGACCCTTGCTGAGGCGGATCGACGACTTCTTGCTTGGAGACTTGTGCTTGTACGCTGCTGCATGCACCGGCGTCTGCGCGTGATTTCGATCGCGTGGATGGCATCTTTGAAATTTCTTCTTAATGGACTGTATTCTTAACAACTTTCACGGTCGCGGGTCTCAAGGGCGTAGGAGGACCACATGTGATGGCTTGAAATAAAAACTTATTCTTGCTTGAAAAAATAACTGTAACTTTTATTTCTTTGAGCGTTATTTAAAAAACTGAAACTAAAAACTTCACATTCATCTCCGATCCAAAAGCTTAATAATTGGCCAACATGGCCGCCGTCTTTTTTTTTTTTTTTTCTTATGCCTCTTTTTTACATTTTTTAAAAAACAACAATCTTTATTTTGTTTCGAGTCTTAAATATATTTATCAACCTATCATGCTACTAAGTGACATATTTGAATCAAATTAATATAATATGTAAATGTACTGTATAAAACCTTAAACATTTTTAATGCAAACAAAATGGGTATCCGATTGGCGACAGTGTTATTAAATCTACAAAAATAAAAATTCCATATCAGTTACTTCGGTTGTAACTTGCAAGGGTGATATAATTCTTTCCACTACGACTCAAAGAAAATATTTTAGCCTTAACAAACCTAGCTAACCTTTTTGATTTGTCACTGCAATTAATAGAACGTTTATTAAATACCACATTAGTGAAAAAACACTGAAACAGCGAAATTCGAGGTCACAAAACCCAAAGATGTGATTATGGTGTCGATTTTCCGGAATTTTGTGACTTTGCCTCACGTTTTGCCAGCTTGATGATGAATTTCAGGACACCTATATTGATATACATTACGAGTTAAAATCCAGTTTTGAATACATATACTAACATTTTATTGTATGCTATTGTTACGTCATCAGCCCAATTCCCGTTTTCCGTTCTCAACTCCTGGGACACAGGCTTTCTCGTATGCGACAGAGAGAGAGAGAGAGAGAGGGAGTGAGAGAGAGATAATAGAGAGGGAGAGAGATATGGAGAGATAGAGAGAGCGCGAGAGAGAGAGAGAGGGAGAGAGAGATAATAGAGAGGGAGAGAGATATGGAGAGATAGAGAGAGCGAGAGAGAGAGCGAGAGAGAGAGAGAGCGACAGAGAGAGAGCGAGAGAGAGAGCGAAAGAGAAAGAGCTGTTGCTAAGTATGGTTTATTTCTAGTTGCATTACCACAGACACCTGGATCCGTGCACGTTGTTAAATTATTTTTAATTTATTACTTAGCTTATTATTAGTTATCATAATAATAATAATTATTATTATTATTGTTTGGTAGATGACAAATGTTTTCCAATTTTATGATTCTCGAACATGCTTTTTTCTGGCGATGTTTCCCTTAACCGTTGTATATCAGCGATTTCCGTACATAACTTGAAAAGCCCTTGGTGCGGGACAAAGCGCGATCTGTAAGTAGCAAAAACGCTACATTCATCTACGCTATATATAAACACAAAATAAATAATGTATGTCGCTAAAACCAAGGAATACTAGGTTACTTTTACAGCAAAACGAAGTCGAATCTGGCACGCTGCCAACTAGTAGGTAGAAGTATATATATATTGTAGAAGTATATGTTTATATTGTTGTAGTATATGTATATATATACGAAACTTTGATTGCAATGCAACAGGAGAAATTTCCATATTAACTATGCACATAAACTGCGTATTGAAACTGTCGAATCCATACAAAGTTTTTCTATTGGTTGCAATCGAGTTACGTAATCGCCCAGCTGATATAAATTTGAAAGTGATGATCAGTCCTTTTCACGGCTCTGCCACTGATCCGATTGTGATCATAGATAGATAGATAGAGAACTCTTTATTATTTCACCAAGGAAGTACAAAATCAGAAATAAATATATTTACGAACTAGTGTAACAATGGGCGGTCTTATCACTGACAGCGATCTCTTCCAGACAACCATTGGATGGACAGTAGTAGTAGAGAAGAATAAACGGTGGTGTAAAACAATTTATAGATAAAGTAAATACAGATTAATTAAAAACTAAATCATATTTAGCACAAACATAGTTTAAAGACCACGGAAATGTGACAAACACAGCAGTGCTTGCGCACTACTGCTTGGCTGCAGAATAACTGGAAATTAAACTAATTGTATTGCCATAAATCGGAAAAACCGGGGATTTCACAGCCATGCCTCTAGGTTTTTTATTGAAAATTGTTAAGCACAGATTCATGTGAGTGACTCGGACGCCCATGGGGTTGACCCTTATTTTTGGGACAACTTGTAATAAAGTGCATATGATTTTTTAACTCGACATTAAGAATGATACGGTGAGGTGCCTCTTATTGTGAAATATAAAAAAATTATAAAATCTCCAGCAAACGTTTTCAACACAAGGTTATCAAAGTTCAAGTGTGGGCGAATAATCTATAAATATTTAAATGGTAATGCGAAATGCAATTTAATTTAAATAATAATACTGTTGTAAATTAATAAATCATATAAGTTTTAGATATTAGTATTGGGATTCATTGCTGTTTCAAAAACGAGATCAAACAGTCAAACCTGTAATTATAGTTACATACCTATTATGTCTAAAATGTTAAAGAATTATAATGGTACTTACTTAATTACTCAAGTGTTTGTTGTGTGTCTAAGGTCCGTATTACAGAACTATGCTCAGTCATCGATCGGTGCTCAAGCAGAATTTCATTCACTAATTGATCACGTTATGAATGAAATCTCTGCTTGAGCAGCGATCGATGACTGAGCATCGTCCTGTAATACGGACCTAAGTGTATATCGTATTTTATATGTACATGAACTTCTTCTTGCTTAACTTGTTTAAATTACTTATTCTATTAGTTATCTAGTTCCTACACAGATATTATGAATACTTTAGAAAGCTTAATAGTACAGGTATGTTCAGAAGCGTCACTTCGAGAAGCTACTTAAATAAATAGCGACTTTTGCTGCAACGGAATAAAGCGCAGTTCAGCTTGTACATTACCCTAAGCAGGTGCCTCTCTTTTTGTTCTCCCAGTAATCGGAGCCCGGCTGATCTACAGCGGAGTGCGCCGGGGTTCAAGTCAAATATTTTATTTTATCATATCTTATAGGAGTTTAGTCATTCTATTCTCCAAATATTTTCAGTCACTCAAGACAAATCCTTTTAATTATATTGGTTGACTAAAGGTTCATTGTAATTTCAAATATACATACAATATGGGTTTTCTTGCCTGAAATAAAGACATTTTTATTTTATTTTATTTTATTTTATTCTCAAAGGAAAACTTACAGCTAGTTATACATACACAAAAATATCATATAGGTACGGAAAGCTACTGAAGTTTTCACAAATATTTTATAAGGAATACAACATAGAACAGTAGCAAGACGGATGTGCACAAACAGAGTTAACATTTATTATTACTATTTATTATTGTTATTGTTATTATTTATTTAGAACTGGTTTCTTTAAAGTAAATCGTAATGCACACGTAGATTATTAATGGACATTATTATATGACACGCCATAAAATGTCCAGGATTTCGAAACTGCCTAGTAATTTATTATATAGAATTAAATAATCCTTTACCTTAGCCTGTACTAGTAATGCTTGGATTATGCAAATTGCTGCAGGTGCATTTTACGTCAGAACAAGATCTTGTACTTAGTAATACGAGTATTATGCATTTATATTAAACTAAAGGCGTTTACCCCCAGTTCAACCGTTTTCCCGCATGGTAAGTTTTTTCTTTATGTGGCAATAAATAATATTTATTTTTAATCTTATTCCTACTTTGGTATTCACATCCAGACAGATGAAGGCAAATTTGGAGTTTTTCGGGAAAACGAGAAGGGTCGCTGCACCGCATTGTGTTATTTTCAAACTTGTGTTATTTTTAATGTTAGAGCATAAAATTGGTGGCATTTTATTCGTTAAGGACTACAGGCATAAGTGTAGGAAAGTGGTATAATGATGGTGAAACGTTTCTTTTCGTGTTATTTACAAAACTCCATAGAAGCTTCTAGTAAAGTCATCATTTTACTAGGAGTATGACTAGACTATGACTTGACTTGATGACTTGGACTGTGACTTGACACATTACAACTTGATAAATTATCAATTACTTGACACTGGCTAAATACACAAAAATGTGCCAATACAAAAAAAAGTATGCCTTGTGTAATAGAAGGTACTTAGAAATATACTAATTATTGCCTCATATATTTGTCTCATATCTCTGTCCATCCAAAGGTTGTCTGGTAGAGATGGTATGGATGGTAGAAACAAACCGTAGTGTATTAGGTATTATGAGCTCTCGGAAGTTAGTCCCGAGACCCAAACTGCCATGGTACAGTTGAGTGCATTGTAAAAGCGGCCATACAGTAACTATAATATGCGTACTGCGCCACCATCCGCGCTAACTTCCGAGAGCTCATAAAGTTTTGCGCGAGCTATATACTGCGGTATTTCGCATGAACATTTTAGACATTTACATAGAATTATGACAGTCCGCAATAAAATTACAAGGATATTGAATATAAACTTGGGAAATCGAAATAGTTCATTGATAGTTCATGGGAAGAGATAATGTTATGTTGCAAGCCTGTTTAAAATTCAATTCAATTCAATTATTTATTCATCTTTAGACATATTACATGTACTTAGATAAGTCAGTCATAACATTATTTTACTGTAAAGGATTAGTTACACATAGTAATGCATACTAAAATACAACAAAAGAGACAATATAATGACAGTAGGTATCTGCAATAGCATCGTCAAAACAGTTGCAAATTATGTTATTAATGTAATACATTAAAATAACGTTTTTAACAATAGAATGTGGGTATATATACGATTTGGTAAATAATTAAATAATAAATTAAGATGTACAGTCAAATGATTGAAATATATTTCTATCGGCAATAGCCTCTGTAATGCTATAATAACTTTTTTCTATAAGACACTTTTTTACATGGCATAAAGTGTCAGCATTCTCATTATTTGTAACACAGTCAGGGATCTTATTATAAAACTTAATACCTAAACAGTAAAAGCTTTTAGCTATCTTGGTCAATCTAGTATAAGGAACAATTATTTGATGTTTGTATCTAGTGTTATAATTATGTATATCTTTAGTCTTAGTCATATCTTCCAAATTTTCTATTACATATAATATACTTTGATATATAAATTCACCCGTCATAGTCATTATATTCAATTCTTTAAATTTATTTCTGCATGAATCTAAGCGTTTAAGTCCCAATATGTACCGTACTGATCGTTTTTGTAATATAAATACCCGGTTAGAATCAGCAGCTGTCCCCCAGAATAGAATTCCATATGTCATTAAGGAATGGAAATAAGCAAAATAAACATCACGAGCTGCTTTCATGCCTGCCAGCTCTTTAATTTTTTTAAAAGCATATGTTGCTGAGCTTGGTTTTTTACACAACTCTTCTATTTGAGTTGACCATGTCAACTTATTATCTAACCATAAGCCTAAGAACTTAACTCTATTTGTTGTAGATACATTTAGACCCCTGAGCGTTTCTCCAAGACATCCACCAGGTTGTTTATTATGTTTCGATCCTAAAGCGAAGTTAACAATATGAGTTTTTTCAATATTTAGCAACATATTGTTAGCTGACAACCACTTTTTGATTAGATCCATGGTACCTTTAACTTTATGACCCACACCATCCTCGGTCTTGTCTTTTATCACTAAACTAGTGTCATCTGCAAACAATACTACATCTATATCCCTAGTTACTACAGATATGTCGTTTACGTATATTAAGAATAATAAGGGTCCCAAAATAGATCCTTGTGGGACTCCCATATGAAGTTGATCGATATTGGATCTGCACCCATTTAGCTCTGTTACTTGTATTCTGTTACTAAGATATGATTTTAGTATTTCAGACTCTTTAGATCTAATGCCATAATGTTGCAATTTGGCAATCAGAATATCATGTGAAACACAATCAAACGCCTTTGAGAGATCGCAGAATACACCTAATAAATACCTCGTGATATTTAAATTAATTGCATTTGGTTCGTAAACGTATACAATTTAAATATATTTGTGAAATCTGACTGTTAATTTACTTGTTGCAGATGATTGTATATTCAATAGACCAAAAGCAGGTTCAACGAATCACGCCAATGTCAGTTTGGCCAGATACAACTACAATTTAATTTGGTTCGATATATATACACGGTGGAATTTAATTCGTTCTTTTCCTTAAATATATGTACTCAGTCCATGGAACGCTCCTATTTTTTTTTTATTGTTTTATAGGCTTGCGTTTGACCACTATCTATGTATATATAACTATATATGTATATATAACTAAATACCAAAAGTACTTCTGAAATAAAACTTAAATGTAGGTATTATCAAATTAATGTGAATTCAAATTCTAAAGAAAAGCCTTTCGACATTGACCAAAACAGTTGTTTTATTACCTACGAAACATTTACAAAGCGCTCAGCTGGTGTCCGTGCTGTGCGTAGCGTTAAATAGACATTTCAGCTGGTATACAGTTATTTTAGGAGGTATTATTAAAATAAATAAATTGCACCTGGTCCAATTATTCTATAGCATGGTCTGATTACATAAATTTAAGGAAAAGAACGAATAAAATTCCACCGTGTATATTTAATGATGGGTCTTGAAAAGAAACTGAGAATGAAGGTTCCATATTTCGCGTAGATTTGAATTTTAATGTGTAATATAGATATAATATAATAGATAATAATCCAGTGTTCAAAAACGTGCAAGAGTTAAGGCAAATGGTTCGAGGTTCCAAAACCATGCCTTTTCGTTTTCCCTTCAAGGCGTTCCGAGTATAGGGTATTTAGACTTAGGCCAGTGTTACGCTTGTTTAATTTTTTAACACAGTCCACATATAGCCGCACAGTGCTTAAAATTGTGGTTATTGCAAAAAAAAATAGAATAACGTTAAAATATTGTAAATAGAATTCAAGTAATACTGTGCTACTAATCAAAACACCGCCCGGCAGATGTAGCCAAATCAAATCAAAACATTAACCTTGACCTTGAGTTGATTGGGTGGACTGTATAATAATTATATTACCTATCTTCATTAGGTATAGGCTAAAAACGAAACATGTGGAAAAAGATAGACAAGTTTGTCTGTTCATTAGGGTTTGGAACCCGGGACGTCTCAAGTCTTGAAGTCCCGGAACTTTTCGTTATTTTATGTGTCTCGAGTCCCGGGATTTTCGGGTCGAGACTCGAGACGAGACAAGATTGTCGAAATTGTTATGTAATCATTTATATTTTCAAATAATTGAACCTAGCGCCTTCTGTTAATTTAAAATTCTTCAAAAAAAACGGCTTACCCCCATAAAAAATATTTTAAAAGTCTTGAAATCCCGGGTATCCCCAAGACTTTGATTGTAGGCTGTCACGTGCCCCGGGACTTTGAAACTGTTGGGAATTCCCAAACCCTACTGTTAATCGAATTCTCCTACTAATATTATGCGAAAGTTTGTATTTGCATGAATGTTTGTTACCATTAATCTCCGTAACTACTGAACCAATTTTAATAAAACTTTGAATGCTGGATTATCACATAGGATACTTTTTATCCGCGGGTGAAACCACGGGGCGAAACCAGTACTCAATGTTTTCGTAACGGGTGATCAAACAAAATGGTCTCAGTAAATTTTGTCACTCTTTTTAGCTACCAGTTGCTTGTAATACTATGGTAAAAAGGTGCACAAAAACTTTACCATCGTAAAATTTTGTTTAAAAATACAAAGCACTGCATTTATTTAATAACTTTGTTTTGTATTCGATTTATTGATTCGATTCGTTATTATCGAACGTCTATTTAGTTATAAATTTAATTAATTAATATTTGATAATCACTCAATGAAAACCAAATTAACAAACTACGCACCGTTTGAAAAAAAAAGTGTGAACAACAACAAATGGCAGTTTAAAAATAGCTAAATTACGGCCAATAAAGACAAAGAACTAAAAAAAATTATAGGCACTATGTATTCGAGAAAACCTCTCATGTTGCGGCGTGACCAACATGATAAAAACTATGTTTAAATAAATAAAAATCCGTTCAGAAACTAAAACGACTCAACAAAATTCGTATCCAAACAAACAAATAATAATAACGTCCAACGATCACATATACATAGATCCTGGACCCTAACTATAGGATTCCCTGTATGTAGGGACCCAGAAACTACTTTTTTTTTTTTTTTTAATTTTTTTTTACTTCAAACTTGTCTAGCATTTGACCACGCTCTCACCTGATGGGAAGTGACGATGCGATCGAAGGTGTAGCATGCTAGCCAAGTAAATACCTATTCACTCTTCTCTTGAACACGCCCGGGTCATATTTCGCCGGAAACACAGACGCTGCACATACGGGTATTTGGTCAATCTACGCGGTCAAAATTATTTTGTTTTTTTTTCGATTCTAAGGGATAACACATAATGAAAAATAACATTTTTCATGTATTTCAAGTAAAATATGCTTATTATAAATTTTTTATTTATTTATTTAGTTTATGCCATCTTCAGAAGAGTCATCATTATCAACATGAATCGGCATCACAATATTCGGGATCGCAGGCATGAGAAGTGCAACCGTCTCAGGCAAAGAACAACTTAATCTTCTTCTTTTTACGCTCTCGGCTATCTCTTTCATGCTCTTTCAATCTTATTAGCACTTCTTCTAAGAAAATAGACAAACGCCTTACAGTATGATCAATTAAAGGTAAATGTAAATCGGTTTCGGCGAAGGTATTGGTTACACTGCAGGTTTCTAAGGGTAACTCTTGTTTCGCTTTTTGTAACAGAGAATAACAAGAAAAGAACTTCTTATTAGCGTTTCTCACTACTTCGTAAACGAAGTCTACTCCTGTCGACGAGTTAAATCGGCTTCCACGAACATAGATGATGCTTGTGTTGGTGTAAGTGGGAGTTCTTTTACATCTTCTGATTTAGAAAAAGCATTTTTATATTTTCTAGCACGTGTCGGAGTGCTCGTGATCTCTTTTAATATTTCGGAAGCATTTCGTTCTCCAGCTTTCCGCAACTCAACCTGAGCAGCATGAAGTATGACATCTTTTGCAGTAGTAGACCGTACCTCTTCAGTTCTTCTTCCTTTAGTTCTTTCACTCGACTCTTGAAATAATTTAGATGGCCGACCTGGCCGATTGTCTGGAATAACAAGAATTTCAAAGGTTCTTTCTAGCCATGCAAGGTTGTTTTTCATAAATATGTCTTCCTTCTTATGAGCTTTTAACCACCTTTGCTTAATTTGTGATTTAAAACGTGAAACGTTGCGATTCTAGCTCTCAGTTTGGTCTTCAGTGTAATTTTCACACGACAAAAGTTGCCCTTTCAAGAAATTTAATTTGTCTTCCAAATTAGACAAATCAGGTGCCTGTAAATGGTCGAATAAGTACTTACAGATCACAATTTTCACTTCTGAAGTACCTTATGAACCTAAAACAAAAGCAAATTCTCATAAAATGATCCAACCTTCAATCATCATATTTTGAATTTCAGGTAAAAAAAAGTTCTATGTTCCAAAATTGAGCCCATCCGCGGTCTTCCGCGGCTGATTTTTTGGTTATATACTGTACAAAGCTTTAAACTTTCGAGTGTATAAGAAATTATAGCCGGATCTAGCTGGGTACTATAACATATACTCGATTAAACAAAAATAATATTGAAAAATTCTCCATAATTTTGTAAGTTCTTACAAAATACCATACCTGTACTTAATAAGAATAAAAAAAATGAGAAAAATTATAAATTACTGCATTGTTACCTGTTGTATCAGGATCCATCACTATTGTGTCTGAGATGAATGTAGAATAATATATATTTGACTGCAAAGTTTATGTTTTAACACGAAAGCCGAGAATAGCTACGTGCACTAACTTGAACCACCAAATTCCGACTGAAAGCAGACGCGCCAGGTGCACCTGGTAAAGGTGAGTTGGGGTGGGTGTTGTTCTCAGATTAGTCACCTAGCGCAGGTAGTAATTGTTTTTAACCTTCTTTGCACTTCATTAAATTGACTTCTGGCCGCGTAGATAAGGAAAATACCCGTATGTGCGCTGGCAGGGCATTCCATTCCTTAGCCGTTCTAATTAAGAACGTTGAGTCAAATCGCTTGGTACGAATGGGTGGTATTTCGACCACAAAAGGATGGCGCTTAGCCGAGCGTCTAGTAGTCCGGTAGTGGAATGGTGATGGGAGAATTAGATCATGCAGTTCTTGAGCGCATTCACCGTGGTGTAATCTGTAAAAAACCGACACACTTGCCACCTTACGTCGAGGACCATGGTCTCACACACCCACTCTTTTCACACGACTCAGTATTTGTGCATTTTTTTCTGGGCGCAACATGTCCTGTGGCGGGAATCGAACTCGTCGCCTTCGGGAGCCGATCTACTCAACCACCACACCACAGATGCAAAGGCTGTTTATTATTTTTATTTCTGGAAAAATCAGGTGTTAAATAAGGCACATATTTAAAAGTGACATGAATCATTTAGGAATAATTCTTATTATAAAAAAAACGAGTGTGCTTTAGACCGCACGACTGAAGTAAAACTTTTTTAGTTTAGCTCCATCTATCGGCCGGTTAACTTTGTTTTTGCTTTGTTTAATGTTAATGTCGCCATTTTGACAATTGTAAATTGTCATTTTACCGGACAGACCAACATACTCGTAATAATAGAGTTTTAGCGGGAAAACGAAAAAGATCGCATCGCTGCATTGTATTATTTTCCAAAACTTGTGTTATTTTCAGTGTTAGTGCATAAAATTGGTGGCAGTGGTGATGGTGAAACGTTTCTTTTCGTGTTGTTTCCAAAACTACATAGAAGCTTCTGGTAAAGTTGCCACCGCTTTACTAGAAGTATGACTTGAGTAGACTAGACTATTACTTAACTTGTTGACTTGGACTGTGACTTGACACTATATAATATTAATTAATTTGAGAAATTATCAATTACTTGACACTGGCTAAATACACAAAAGTGTGGAGCCAAATAAAAAAAACATAATAATACAAATTTTAAGTAATTTTTAACTTTTAACATGTGAGAATGGAGATCTACGTGAACCAACAACTTTCAACTTTCGTCAGCTTCCCCAAGTCAAGAGTGCGTAAAGAAGTTTTACTTCAAAAACAGTTATTAAAATATACAAATAAAAAGATGGAAACATTCAGTTTTCCTTTTCAACCAGAAGCGTCGTGTTACACGTCGCGTCTGTTGATCTTTCGACCATATTTTTAAACTGGTCTGGATTTAAATACTTCCTACTTGCGGGTACTTCTCGATATTTTGAACCGTTGTTTTCTTATAAATTATCCTAAAATAGCTTCAACGGCATTGCTATGGAATTTAGGAGTTTTATCTTATGTTTTGTTATGTTATGTTAAGTTTTTATTAATGTAAATCTTTTTACGCACGCTTGCCTTGGGGGGTAAGCTGGTAAATGCGAGGCAAACGTTGAAGTTGGTACTCGTAGATCTCCATTGTCAACACAAAGTTAAAAATTTGTATCTGAATATATATAACTCAAAGGTGACTGACTGATTGACTGACTCACATAGTGATCTATCAACGCAAGCCCAAACCACTGGACGGATCGAGCTGACATTTTGCATGCAGGTAGATGTTATGACGTAGGCATACTAAGAAAGGATTTTTCGAAATTCCACACTTAAGAGGGTGAAATGGGTGGTTGAATTATTTTCCCATTGGCCAAACCGCGGGCGAAGCTGCGGGCAGAAGCTCGTTATTATATATATTTATATGTCCGGTAAAATGACAATTTTCAATTCTCGAGATGGCGACATATAAAGTTATACACCGGCTGATAGATGGAACTTAACTAAAGAAGTCTTATTTACTAAAGCACATCCGTTTTTTTTAATTCATAGAATGTAAGAATATCATTATTTCTCCGAAAAAAACAGACCTAACAAGTATATACAAGATTTAAATGTTCCTTGGTATACAATATTATTAAGCAAGCAGCGCAATATTATTATTGTATTACTTTGATCGGCTGCTTGCATCCTGCTTCTATCGCCTATTCTAGACTTGAAATGTGAATTATACTAATTTATTATAGTGACTATGTTATTTGTTTACAATAAACTAGATCAAACAAGTGTATACAAAATTTATTGATATGTTCCTTGGTATACAATATTATTAAGCAAGCAGCGCAATATTAGGTTACTAGGTGGTAGGACTTTACTTCAAAGTTCGTCTAGGTAGGTACCACCGCTTTGCCAGTTATTCTGCCGCCAAGCAGTAGTGTGCAAGCACTGCTGTGTTCCGGTTTGAAGGGCACTGTAGCTAGTGAAATTACTGGGCAAATGAGACTTTATGATCTGATCTTACAGTTTAGTAATCTTATTACTAGATTGTGCTGATGTCTCTGGATGACGTGCGCGGTGCAGTGTCACGCGAAGCTCTATACTTTAGAGTTCCGAGTGACACTGCAGCTGGTATGGGCAGACGTGTCGTTTAACATCAGGTGAACGGCTAGCTCGTCACGTCATTCCTTAACAAAAAAAATATTATTATTGTATTACTGTGATCGGCTGCTTGCATACTGCTTCTATCGTCTCTCCTAGACTTGAAATGTGAATTATACTAATTTATTATAGTGACTATGTTATTAGTTTACAATAAACTAGATCAAACAAGTGTATACAAGATTTATTGATATATGTTTCTTGGTATACAATATTATTAAGCAAGCAGTGCAATATTATTATTGTATTACTTTGATCAGCTGCTTGCATCATGCTTCTATCGTCTCTCCTAGACTTGAAATGTGAATTATACTAATTTATTATAGTGACTATGTTATTTGTTTACAATAAACTAGATCAAACAAGTGTATACAAAATTCATTGATATGTTCCTTGGTATACAATATTATTAAGCAAGCAGTGAAATATTATTATTGTATTACTTTGATCGGCTGCTTGCATCCTGCTTCTATCGTCTCTCGTAGACTTGAAATGTGAATTATACTAATTTATTATAGTGACTATGTTATTAGTTTACAATAAACTAGATTAAACAAGTGTATACAAAATTTATTGATATGTTCCTTGGTATACAATATGATTAAGCAAGCAGCGCAATATTATTATTGTATTACTTTGATCGGCTGCTTGCATTCTGCTTCCAACACCTCCCCACGGTTTTGACCTAACTGATGGCCTACAATACAGCTCTAGTTCATATCACACATAAGCATAACAGGTATTTCAAACCACTGGAACCGTGTCAGTAGCGTATTTTACATTTTTGTCTACTTTACTACGGCGGCCCACAAAATTTGCCGCACAATTTATGGAAGCTTTAAAATTCATTGCTAACTGTATGTTTTACCTAAGCCATGTATTATTATTATAAATCATGCATACTAATTACAAATAATTATAGAGAAAGTAACTACGTCTCTGTCAGTTTGTTACCTTTACACAAGTGCTGATGAAAACAGATTGTTTTTTGTTTTTATATTAAGGAATGACTTGACTAGCAAACCTGTCTGATGTTAAGCGACACGGCTACCCATATCAGTTGCAGTATCACTCGGAACTCTAAAGTAGAGTTTCGCGTGACACTGCACTCGCACGTCGTCCTGAGACAGCACAATCTAATAATAAGATTACTAGACTTTGAGATCAGGTCATAAAGTCTCATTTGCCCAGTAATTGCACAGCAACAATGCCCTTCAAACCGGAACACAGCAGTGCTTGCGGTGGTACCTACCTAGAGGAACTTTGCAGAAAAGTCCTACCACCTAGTAATGTTGATGTAATTTGGTATTTTGGTAGTTTTGAAACCTGCGTAAGGTCGTAGTATACTTTTTATCGGGAAAAGTTTGAGCCTACGAGTGCGAAGTCGCGGATAGCATCTAGTAATATTTACACTTACACAATTTGTATTTTCCCTGTTCTTTTTTTTAGCAGTGCTCTTTATTCTTTGAACTGAATAACAATGATTATATTATATGGGATCATATCATGTTATACTAATTAGAACTTCGATATGTGCCGCTTTCATTTATGCTGTGGCAAAATAAGTAACTAACTAAGACTAAACATATTGGCTGTACTGACCTCAGTCCAAATTCTCCGCTCTTTTACTAGGAGGTATGGCTTTTCTAGATATTCTTTCTTTTCACTGCTTTTTTAGATATTCTGCCGCTGAGTAGTGTGTGTAAGTGAGTCAGCGACTGAGCAGGAAAACAAATTACGCTCTGGCCCAATAAAGGCAAAAGTAAAAACAATATTCATGCCGAGCCACAGGCGCCGAGCGCATCCACTTATGATAAGACTGGATAAATTGTATGTCATCTGTGCAGCATGACCCATAAGGTTTAATACTAAAACTATGCTTGAATTATTTTAAAAGTATTGAAAATGGACCTCTATCGGCGCGAGCGTATTTATTTTCCTGCGCAGTGCAAATTGATGTGAAAATTAAAAAAGTAAACATGCCCTTTCTTAGTTATTTAGTGTTTACTTACAAACTTTATTAACACTTTCACATTTGTCATTAACGTGCCAAATGGCACTCGTCTTTGTTATTAAGAATTTCACTGAGCTGCTGACAAATCATACAAAAATTCTTGGAGAATAGTGGTTTATTTATGAAGCGCTTAAAATAAGAAATTCTATGGAGTCTCATGCAACGACTGCACAAACATCTTATAAAAATAGCGACTTCCCAGTAGGATTTCTCCAAAAGATCACATAGCTATGCAGATCTTGAAGAGTAGTTCTCATTTGACACTGTCATGAGCGCAAGTATCAAAAATAATACCCGATTGATTTACTATGGAACAAGTAGGAAAATTAATATCCAATTTTTTTACTAATAGAACATGGAAAAAATTTCTTTGGTAAAGAAAGAGCAACTCAAAATGAGAAGGTATTTAGACATGGTAGGATAAAAATTAAGGGTTATCTATTTTGCGAATAGGTTCAATGTCGACTAAACCAAAAATAGGTAGCACCCAAGAGTGAGTCAGTATTCATGTCATAGTCTACATTTCCAGCGTGCGCGTGCGCCGTTGTGTGACACAGATGTGGATTGGAGGCCAGCATTACACATGCAATCCACGAATACTTCAGATCTATTGATCGTATCGATAGATAATGCAGTGACGATGTCAGATGATTAAAGAGCCGCTTTGCGGAGCGTCAATGAGTCTAGTGATTTATTTCCTAAAATGCACGTGTGAAAGTTCACTAGGTGGTAGAACTTCTCTGTAAAGTTCGTCTAGATAGGTACTGGTAGGTTAATATAGCTGGGAGCGGATGGATGCAGGAGGCAAGCAGTTCCTCAGTGGTGCTCTGTGATGGAGGTCTGCGTTCAGCTGTGGACTTGGCTTAACAGCCTCTGTGGTGTGGTAGTTGAGCAGGTTCGGCTCATAACCTGGAGATCCAATTTCCTTCCAAAGTCTTAATTCCATAAAACATTATCTTTTTCGCACATACAGCCAATAAAAAGACATATTTCCTTACTTCCGTCTGTACCATTATTTATTCTACGTATCAGCTGGATATATAGGTATATAAATTAAAATATTTGAAAGCAAATAAATGAATAGATATTTTAATAGATCTACTAACCTCAACCTCAAGAATAGTAAGTATACGCAGTACTTACTATTATTTATTAGTACTATTAGTTATTCTGTGGTACAAGTAACCTCGCTAAAGATAAAACCTAGCTCGATAATAGTGAAGATGAAGAATGGCTGTCAAAACTGTCTGAACGGACAATATGTGACTGATTTTGATGAATATGTGTAATATTTTTTCCATGGCCTTAATGAGTGAATTTATATTAATGGGCACTCCCTTTTGATTGAAAGTCTTTGGACTTTCTTTTCATACAAAGCGTGAAATAATGATAGGTAAATAACTTTCACTAGTTATTAAATAACTTTATTTCAAAGATCATTAAACAAGTGAGGGTTTTCTAATATTTAATTAAAATTAGATCTCTTTTTAAAGATAAAAACGAGTATGCTTTAGACCACACGTTGTTAGATAGGCTTGCGTTTGACCACTATCGCACCTGATGGTAAGTAACGATGCGGTCTAGGATGTAGCACGCTTGCCTAGAAGATACCTGTTCACTCTCGATTTGAAGACTCCAAGGTTGTAGTTATCGGGAAATACGGACGCCGGTAAAGCGTTCCAGTCTCTGGCTGTTCGCATGATGACTGAAGTAAAACTTAAGATAAGGCTCGATCTTACATTATTTATTGTATTATTTTATTCTTATATCAATTTTACTGCACTGCTACCATTTCTTCTCATGCACATAGATAATGCTTCATAGCATTAAGTCCTCCTTGTACATTATTTTGTGCTAAAGAATAAATAAATAAATACATGGGAAGGAATGCATTTAATGATAAAAATCAGTAGAAGGGCCTATAGAACCGGGTCCCATAATTTTGCCCACCTTCTCCGTCCTCCGTAGTGGGGTCGATGGTCTTCCCGCTGCGCTACACCGCCTCACACGTCTGGAGGGTAATAGGTAGGAGTTGCTACTAACTACTTTGCCACTACTAAGGTTACCCACCCACTGGTGCAGAGGCTGGAAAGAGCCTACCTTCGGGGCGAGGTGGTGAATTCTAGCGCGACCCCAACTCGCCTCAACCGGCGGCGGATGGATCACAGGGCTTAGTGGTTTCAGTTTAGGGTTCCCGTTCCAGATAAACCCTGCCATATGCCTGTAGTGGCAAGGAAGTGCGATGGTGTTCCCCCTCAAAAAAATAAACGAGTGTGCTTTAGACGACTTAAGTAAAAGTTCTTTAGTTTATCTCCTCTATCGGCTGGTATAACTTTTTTTGCTTTGTTTAATGTTAATGTCGCCATCTTGACAATAATTGTAAATTGTCATTTTACCGGACACACCAACATAATAATACAATTTTTTTACTTTATTATGGTAACAGTGGAGAACAACGTAAATCAACTTCAACTTCCGTTCGCCTCATATTCACCAGTTTACTCCCCAAGTCATGCGTACGTAAAGAAGTTTAACTTCAAAAACTTTTGCTAAAGATAAAGACGCCTATTATGGAGTTGGTTTTAATGCCTTCATAATCTGTCGAGCCTTAGAATAATTATACTTTAAGTGCAACCATATTTGACACCGACTATCTATCTATGGAATTGTAATTATTTACCTCGTCTTACATTTTGAGGTCACACGGTGTGGGGCGATCGTGTCCTCCTAGTTTTAAAAGGAAAGTGAATATGGAATGAATTAGGACCTATCCTAATCAGGATAGATAGGATCAGGTCCAGAACTGCATACGCGTCATGCAGAAACATTCGGTACCGGGCTTGGATTTCACTAGCTACAGCAGGCTGAAGAGACAGAGTTCAAACCGAAACACAACCAGAGTTATAAAATTCTTTAATGCAATCAACAACAAAATTGAGTGGAGCCTAAACATAAAATTTAAAAAAATTACAACAATTTTTTTTTATGTTTTGGCTCCACACTTTTGTGTATTTAGCCAGTGTCAAGTAATTGATAATTTATCAAGTTAATGATATTTCACACAAATATTTGTCAAGTCACAGTCGAAGTCATCAAGTCAAGTCATAGTCAAGTCATAGTCTAGTCAAAGTCATACTCCTAGTAAAGTGGTGGCAACTTTACTTGAAGCTTCTATGGAGTTTTGGGAACAACACGAAAAGAAACGTTTCACCATCATTATACCATTTTCCCACACTCACGCCTGTAATCCAGCACTTAACGAATAGAATGCCACCAATTTTATGCACTAACACTGAAAATAACACAAGTTTTGGAAAATAATACAATGCGGTGACGCAATTTTTTCGCGTTCCCGCCAAAAACCAAACAACAAAATTAGTAAGCATATAGGCAAACTTAACACCATAGAATTAACCTCCGTAGGTTAGCTAGAACGGTCGCGACTTTCAATAAGGTCCACTCTTCCAGTGGACGTAGTCTTCTCGATCCTGTTATCCCGGCCACGGCCCATGCCAAGGCTCGCACCCCAGGGTTGCCCTTGAGCTATTTGCCTCCCACTTTTGACAGGTGGGCGCCTTAAGTGTCTGCCCTCCGCCCCGGTGACGCTATAAATCACGGTAGAGACCAACAGCGTCAGCCTGTTAAAAAAAAACCATAGACATAGAGCAGTAGCTTCCAGTTAATTCCTTACTGTAAGTTCGCCTAAATACTGTTCTATGATACACTAATAAAATTTATAGTTAGATCCGTGGGTATTTTTAACAAAATCATAAATCTGTCCTCAATAATTATATCATGATTTGATATAATTACTGAGGAAAGATTTATGATTTGTTTCGGCAATCCCAAAATATTACGCAAGAAAACTTTTTGCACGTTTTTTTATGTTTACCACCTTAGCTTATTTAAGTTGACCAACTATCTAATAAGGAGTTTTGGCGGGAAAACGAAAAAGATCTCGTCACCGCATTGTATTATTTTCCAAAACTTGTGTTATTTTCAGTGTTAGTGCATAAAATTGGTGGCATTTTATTCGTTTAGTGCTGGATTACAGGCATGAGTGTGGGAAAGTGGTATAATGACGGTGAACGTTTCTTTTCGTGTTGTTTCCAAAACTCCATAGAAGCTTCTGGTAAAGTTGCCACCACTTTACTAGGAGTATGACTTGACTTGATGACTTTGACTGTGACTTGACACATATACATTATATTAATTTACTTGAGAAATTATCAATTACTTGACACTGGCTAAATACACAAAAGTGTGGAACCAAACTCAAAACAAAAAAATAAATAAAAACGATGTAATACATACTTAACAACTTTAAAAAAATTAAGATCATATGTAATTTATTTTCTTTATTGTAGTATGTTCATCTATTTTAAAATAATCAAGTTAGGAAGTATACTATTACTAAGTTTACTGCCGTAAAAATATACAGAAAAATATAATTCACCGCACAGTATCGTATTAAGGGCCGCCCAGGGCCATGCTATGAAAACGTATAAGAATAATGTTGCCATATTTTCTTAATTCAATTTTAAATTGACTTATGAGTTGGCTACTATTACTACGCTGATAAAATTCCCTATAAGCAAGAAATAAAAATGAGTTCAAAAAATAAACCTAAAAAAATTATAACGAGTATTACGTTAAAAAAATATTGAGGATATAACCTTTTTGAATCATTTGAATGTCAATTTCTTTTCTCGTGCACGACTATCAGTGTGATTTTATTACTACAAGCATTATTGAAAGGAGGTTTCAAACTGGTCAGCCTTTATACGAAGACTGGAATATCTTGTATTGTATCTTGTGTATCTTGTCTTTCGAACAAGTCGTTCAAGCTGGATCAATGAACTCTACCGTTTACTGTCGGCACTTTATTTTTTATTGAAAAATAACTAATGTTATTAATTCAACGGTACTTATATTCCATAAATGCCTAGTTTTTTAAGCTTTGTTTATATATACGTAAGCAACAAAAACCCAAATGCTTATGCAGAAGGTTAAATTGGCGCGCTATTTTTTCTCTGCAGCCGGGATTTTTTAACACTAATTAAATTCTGTAAACATGTATGTGATTATTTTAATTAATTCAGTTAAAATGTAGTATATTATTTCAATGAACGCAAGGTTTTAATTTTCAAAGAAGCATGGTGATTTTATTCTTTGAACTAACTACTGTATTATACCAACTAATACACAATGCTACTAGCTCTAGCTGTTTTTATCCATAGCGACCTATATATAATAAAACCCACCTTGAAATCAGGTAATTGTTAATGCTAATGAATGACGTGACGAGCTAGTCGTTCGCTTTATGTTAAGCGACACGGTATCAATCAATTACAGTGTCACTCGGAACTCTTAAGATATAAACTTTCGCGTGACACTGCACTGCACACGTCATCCTGAGACATTATTACTGTGCTATGAAATCAGATCATATAATATTATTTGCCCGGTAATTTCACTAGCTACAGTGCACTTCAAACCAGAACAAAGCAGTGCTTGCACACTATAGCTTGACGGCAATATAAATAGCAAAGTTGTTAGATAATATGTTAAATAATAAACTAAACACAGTTATATCATCACAACACAAGTAATCACAGTCATGGTTGAGTCATTAATGAATATAATGACATAATAGTGATGGAAAAAATCGTCGATCCGCTCTCTGCATATAAACTTCTCTTGCGGTTTGTAATAGATTCATTGCCGCAAACCTAGTTTTTTCTTAGAAACTAGTAAGAGTAAAATGACAATCACAAATCTTTCTAATATAATTTATCTTTTCTTTTGCCTACGGTTGATACTGTTGATAGTAGACAAAAGTATAAAGTTAAGCCTACACATTTTTTTTATTTCTACCTTTTTTTTTATTTGTTTTGGCTCCAAAAGAGGTTTTGGCTCCACACTTTTGTGTATTTAGCCATTGTCAAGTAATTGATAATTTCTCAAGTTAATTACTATAATATAATGTGTCAAGTAAAGTCCAAGTTATAAAGTTGCGTCATAGTCTAGTCTAGTCAAGTCATACTCCTAGTAAAGTGGAGGCAACTTTACCAGAAGCTTCTATGGAGTTTTGGAAACAACACGAAAAGAAACGTTTCACCATTATACCACTTTCCCACACTCACGCCTGTAATTCAGCACTTAACGAATAAAATGCCACCAATTTTATGCACTAACACTGAAAATAACACAGGTTTTGGAAAATAATACAATGCGGTGACGCGATCTTTTTCGTATTCCCGCCAAAACTCTTATATCTATTTCTACCATTGTTTTTGTTTCTAGTTTTTCTTTAAGATGCTTGTTACATATTTAGCTCAAGCTATGTGTGCTAGCTAGTGTAGCTATGTGTGGTTTCTATTATGTGCAACCTGCGGTAATAGCTAAAAATAGCGTGTGGTTAACAGTACAAGCTCAACCCGCAAGACATATCCACTACACCCATTGTTGGTAAGTAACTCGTAGCATTATCTCAATAAACCATGTTAAATACAATACCATATTTTACTCGTATATCAAATCAACCGTATCTTTGTTTATTATGTACCTACTAGACAATAAAAACAAAAAAAAAACGGGTGTGCTTTAGACCACGCGACTGAAGTTAAACTTCTTTAGCTCCATCTATCGGCCGGTATAACTCTGTTTTTGCTTTGTGTAATGTTCATGTCGCCATCTTGACAATTGTAAATTGTTATTTTACCGGATATACCAACATAATAGTACAAATTTTAAGTAATTTTAACTATGTTACGTTGACAATGGAGATCTACGTGAACTAACTTCAATTTCCGTACGCCTCGCATTCACCAGCTTACTCCCCAAGTCAAGAGTGCGTAAAGAAGATTTACTTCAAAAACTAATTAATATTTTATTTAAAAATGCTAATAAAACACATTTTTATCATTATAACCTTAAATCTAACTCTATGCATTTCGATCACCATAATTATTACCTGTGAAATCCATAAACGATTATGTTCATATGGAATTTCCATTACCTTGTGCTAAAAATATATAGAATACAAATCGTAATAGACGATTATTGCGGTTACACAGATCAACAAAACGATTTTTGGTAATTAAACCATAATTTTTATATAACTGACGCGCAAGGCACTATGACATCATAGAAAAAAAAACGTGCGCGTCATTCTTTGGGGACTGCCGATAAAAGTGAAAACTTAGTAACTTGTGACAAAATAAATAAAAACTAAAAATTTAAAATAACCCGTTGGTGGAGGGGAAAGTTCCCAGAATGCTGGCAGCATTAACACTTTGAATAGCAATGCTTATTTTTTGTGCAAAATAAATGCCAGCATTCTGGTCACCTGACGCTTCCAATTTAGTTAATTTTTTTTTAAATTATAAATTGTTCGATTTTTAGTTTTTATTTATTTTTAGTCCTTAGTTATAGTTTAGTTTTTTAAGCAGGCACAAGTATATGTTCGATAGTTCAAATAAATACGGGTTTTAGGTGACTGACTGATTACTTGTGACATGGCACATGGTTAACGTGCGGTGACGATCAAGCGAGTTTCACGATTTAGTTCACCCTAAAAGTACCTACTCAACGTGCTTAAAGAAGTGTTTACTTCAAGAATGCTATGTACTTAACTGACTTGGTAAAACTCTCACAATTTTTTACAATTTACAATTTAAGGGTCGTTCTTTACTCAGGTGATTTTTTAGAAACTTCTGTACCCTAATATACCTACCTGACTTTGCTTGTTTGTACGTAGTATATCATTATATTAGTATGTACGTATAGGCGAACATTATACTATAGAATTAACCCCCGTAGGTTAGCTAGAACATTCGCGACTTTCATTCCATTCTTTCAGTGGACGTAGTCTTCGTTTGTACGTAGTATATAATTATATTATCTGTACTTGTGTATGCACGCATAGTTTTCATTCATTTGCAAATGCAAAGCGCCGTCACTTCGCGGATAGGCTAGGCGTATAATAGGCATTTATTTTCCATGACTAACTAGAAAAACTATGGATATTTATATCAGTATTTTAATAGTTTTTTTTTTTTTTTTTTTTTATTGTTTGATAGGCTTGCGTTTGACCACTATCGCCCCTGATGGTAAGTAACGATGCGGTCTAGGATATAACACGCTTGCCTAGAAGATACCTGTTCACTCTCGATTTGAAGACTCCCAGGTTGTTGTTATCGGGAAATATGGACGCCGGTAAAGCATTCCATTCTTTGGCTGTTCGCATGATAAATGTCGAACCAAATCGCTTTGTCCGCACATGTGGGGTATTAACCATGTAACGGTAGCGTTTTTTCGTACATCTGGTTGTCCGGTGGTGGAAAGGTGAAGACGGAATCAGGTTATGCAACTCCAATGCGCACTCTCCAAAATGCATTCGATAGAAAACCGATAAACTGGCAACTTTGCGTCAATGGTCGAGGCTTTGCAATCGGGCCTCAAATAAGTCGCTACCTATGAGCCTCTTAGCACGCCTTTCGATAGAGTCTAAGGCTTCCAGCTGGTATTTAGCAGACCCATCCCACAGGTGGCAGCAGTACTCCATGCACGATCGAACTTGATATGCTGTGCATATGTGTTATAGGTATACGTAGTTCCAATAAATTTGTTTGGAAATAAAATAAACAGCCTTTTATATCCTACAAACTTCCTGCTGTATATTATTTTTTGAGTAACTAATTTAAAATACGCTTAACTGGTTTGTTTATTTTTCTGTTTTATTTATTAACTAATCACATATTTGAAATAATAGAATAATTTAGCCTTACATAATTTAGTTTGATATATCAATATCTGTAGGAACCCCATACTGGGTGAAGAAACCCAAATGTCTCTGTCCTGTGCGGTCTGTTTCCAGTTTGAGCCAGCTATCCTTGCAATCTCACCATCATTTATTTACATAATGTGATGAAAATAAACTTAATAAGGTGAACTTTCAAAGTTTTACTGATTACGAAAGAAAACATTTATTTTTAAATTTATCATCCTTGGCAGCACGCGAAAGAACGTGGGGAAAGGTCTTTCTCGTGTTGGCTGTTCTGTTTCTATATACGACTGTAGTTTACTAAATATATAATAAATCATTATATTCTGAGATCTTTTTATCTGGCCTAAAGTTTTATGTAGGACACCTTTTCTTCCAACAAATTAATACACATTAATTTGTTGGAAGAAAAGGGTGTTTTTTATTACTATGGGTATGCGTATTCTTTAACAAAATATGTGTATTTTTATATAAATCAAAGTTGAGTTTTATGGAAGAATCCAAAGTGATCAAAATCACAATAAATAATTACTGACCTTTACAACAGGTACCTAAATAAAATTAAAAAAAGATTATAGGCAAGCGCATCGAATTGCGGAATTGCATTAAAAATAATTTGTTATTGAATCAAAAAATATTTTGCGTTTGTTTTTATTGTTCCGCGTTTATCCTTTAGCACTTCCTACATATAATCGAGTGTGAACTGGTATCTTCTAGGTAAGCGTTCTACATCCTAGACCACCTCGTCACTTACTATCAGGTGCGATAGTGGACAAATGCAAGCCTATCAGACAATAAAAAATATAACCCCTTAAAACAGTACCTACTGCATAATCACCAGATATCTAAATATTTCAATTACACATTCTTTATACCTGAACTACCGGGTTCCGCTAAAACGTAAGCAATGTCCACCTACTTGTCCAACCATTGAGTTCAATGTCCAAAAACGAAACAATAATAATAATAATAATATGTGTGGACATCTCACACAGCGCCATCTAGCCCCAAACTAAGCAAAGCTTGTACTATGGGAACCAGATAACTGATACAATACTTAGATACTTTTTGTTTGTAAATACATACATAGAATACAATATAACACCCAAACACAGAACAAACACCTATGTTCATCGCACAAATGTTTGTCCTGGGTTGGAATCGAACCCACAACCCACAGTTCAGAAGGCAGGGTTACTACCAACTGAGCTATCAGGCCAGTCAAGTCTGTGCTCGACTTAGGCCTACCAGGTTTAAACAAAAACAATATAAACAAATATAAACAAGGTAATTGTTAAAACAACATCATCCATGCGGAGCGATGGACGAGCAAGACCGTTGCATACAAAACGGCTAGTTATTATGAAGCCTTTGTTGTGTTACCTACTAGATCCATTAACTTATAAAATCTTCGCATAGTCGTTTATTTCATAGGTAATTATTATTTAAAAGGCGCAATATATGGAATATACCCTGAATATACCTAAGATTATAAATGATAATTAATAAATAATAACGCCCAACGATCACATACATACGACTTTGTAATAAATCCTCTCCGTCCAAATGTTGCTTGGAAGAGATTGCTTTGAGCGATAAGGTCGCCCATTGTTCCCCACTACTTGTGATTCATTGTATTATTTGATATTTTTGTTATTGTGGTGTGTACAATAAAGAGTTTATTTATCTATCTACATAGATCCTGGACCCTAACTAGGATTACCTGTTTCTAGGGACCCAGGAACTACGACGACCATAGTCCCATAACACCCAGATTTAGAACAAGTTTTCGCGCTTTTTTCTGTACACAAATACTTGTCCTGCCACGGGAATCGAACCGCCTCCGGGTTATGAGCCGACCTGCTCAACCACCACACCACAAAGGCTGATTAACTTATAACATTCTAAACTTTTTGTGCTTAGCTAACCTACAACATTTTAATCTTATCGAATCATTCATGTGCTAATGGGATTGCGATATATTTGTATTAATACAATTAATACAATATTTATTTATACACATAAAAATCATCAACATATAAAATCTAAGATAACATTAATTATTAATCATATCGAAATTTCAACCCACGTCCGACATAAATCTTAAGGTAACGTTATTTAAATGATGTGCAAACAGCTATAAAAGTAATAGTCATAGAAAGCAAATAACTCTTTTTTTATGTTTTGGCTCCACACTTTTGTGTATTTAGCCAGTGTCAAGTAATTGATAATTTCTCAAGTTATGATATTTACGCAAATATGTGTTACTTAAAGCTTCTATGGAGTTTTGGAAACAACACGAAAAGAAACGTTTCACCATCATTATACCACTTTCCCACACTCATGCCCATAATCCAGCACTTAACGAATAAATTGCCACCAATTTTCTGCACTAACACTGAAAATAAAACACAAACACAAGTTTTAGAAAATTATACAATGCGGCAACGCGATCTTTTTCGTTCTCCCGCCAAAACTCCCAAATAACGCTTTAGGTTATATAAAAAACTCAGCGACGTAAAAAAACTGGTTTTATTACTCCACATTTCAAGCCCCCGTTAACGTCCTTATTGCGTCGCAGGTCGTCCAATGCATCATCACAAGTAGGTTGTTTAATTACCTATTTACCCATTCTTAATTAATCAGTAGTTTATCTCACACACAGTATACGTGCTATAGGATATTTTAATTGCCATTTTACATAAAGACCCTGCTAATATCCTATTAATAAAAGGTAAAGTAATTAAGTAGTAAGTTGGTATTAATTAATAAAATTGAATTAATTGTATACAGCCGCTGTTGTGTGGTGGTTGAGCAGGTCGGCTCATAACTCGGGGGCAGCGGGTTTGATTCCCGCGGCAGGACCGCATTTGTGCACAGAAAAAAAGCGCAAATACTTGTTCTGTGTCTGGGTGTTGTGGGACCACGATCCTGGTAGTTCCTGGGTCCCTAGACACAGGGAATCTTAGTTAGGGTCTAGGATCTATGTATGTGATCATTGGGTGTTATTATTATTATATTTTTTATATTTTTTTAAGTAAGTTAAATGAATTAATAAGTAAATAAATTAGCGCAAAGACGAGATAAACGTAAATTAGGTAACTACAACTCGGTAGGTAATTAAAAGAAAAATAATTCAAAGACTCACGTTACATTACGACATTACATTCACACAGTAAACAATGAACAAAAAATATCTAAACAACGCAATATTATATACTTGATACAAATTTATTAAAAAACCGTGTCTAGCCGTGCTCGTGTTTTTGTTGGTATAATTATTTTAGGTGTCTAATATTAAAACTTTTTAGACGAATATTTATCTGTAATTGATCCTCGAACAATAAAAAAAAACGAGTGTGCTGACCATATGACTGAAGTAAAACTTCTTTAGTTCCATCTCTTTTGCCCCTACAGTAGTACTTATTCGAAACGTAACTCTGTCTTTGAATTTTGGCGGGAACGCGAAAAAGATTGCGTCACCGCATTGTATTATTTTCCAAAACTTGTGTTATTTTCAGTGTTAGTGCATAAAATTGGTGGCATTCTATTCGTTAAGTGCTGGATTACAGGCGTGAGTGTGGGAAAATGGTATAATGATGGTGAAACGTTTCTTTTCGTGTTGTTTCCAAAACTCCATAGAAGCTTCAAGTAAAGTTGCCACCACTTTACTAGGAGTATGACTTTGACTGGACTATGACTTGACGACTTCGACTGTGACTTGACACACATTTGCGTGAAATATCATTAACTTGATAAATTATTAATTTCTTGACACTGGCTAAATACACAAAAGTGTGGAGCCAAAACATAAAAAAAAACTCCTATCATCACATTCCGTTTGCCTTACCAGCTTACTTACCCCCAAGTCAAGCGTGCGTTTTACTTCAAAAAATTACTCTTAGTTACACAGCATAACCTTCGTTTATATTTCTTTTTACTTTGCTTAGCGATTTGGATAACAACTTGTTCAATGTTATTGGATTATAAATATGAACGGAGAGGAAGGCTGACTGCGTTTTTTATGAGTGTTGCTCACATTATAGTAGTTTATACCTATAAAGCAGCTGCCTAACTAATATTTTAATACGGCCAGAGCTTCTTTACGGCTGGGGGCCTACCCTCCCTCTGTAAAGGTCGTTAGAGACCAACAGAATTAGCCCGTTCACAAAACAGAATTCTGGGAATAAATAGCGATTATTAGATAGCGAAGCACTCAATAAATATAAAATCAAGATTACATTAACTTTTATTAATTCTTATATATTGCATTAGATGATTATGTAGACCAATGGCAAAATAAATTACAAAAAGTACCTACGAGGAAAATCTAGAAGTCTCGATCCAAATTATAGTGTATAAAAACTCGAATCCTTCGGAAGTAATTATTATTTTAGTGTTAAATTAATGTTACAAAAAAATTCAAATTAGCATTAGAAATTCATGTTTCAAACGCCTTTAATGTTAGGTAGACGCTATAAATTATAGAGTAGGTAATGTTTTAGAAAGAAATAGATAGATACCGTTTACCAGTTTAGATTACTTTTAAATGAGTAACTGTACTCATGTATTTTGAATAATTGTTGATTTAAAATAACTGTAAAATAAAGTTGTAATGGATTAGTCTTAAATGATATAGGATGATCATGTTACTTTTCTTCAAAATTTAACCAAAGTTTTTATTTCTAAGTGTTTCTCTATGCTAGTTGATTGATACCCATACTAGAAAAAAAAAAAACAAAAAACTAGTGTGCTTTAGATCTCACGACTAAAGTAAAACTTCTTTAGTTTAGCTCCATCTATCGGCTAGTATATACAAATTTGTTTTTGCTTTGTTTGATAACGATAATAATACAATCTTTTTACTTTGTTATGTTTGCCTATAGCTTACTCCCCAAGTCAAGCGTGCATAAAGAAGTTTTACTTCAAAAGTCAAGTGATGACGACTTCTATTTTATTTTCCAGGACTGCTCCCCGAAGCTCTACGAACGAAATGCGTACGCTGTACTGAGAGGCAGAAGAGAACAGCAGTAAAGATCATCAAGCGGCTAAAGTATGAGTACCCTGATGAGTGGGCGAAGCTGGCCATGCGGTGGGACCCTAGCGGAGACTTCACCAGGTACTTCGAGGAGTTCCTGGCCAAGGAGAACTTTAACACGATCCCCGGTTCGGGTAAGTTGAATTTTCTTTGGAATTGTTTCGTAGTTGCATAGCTCTATTAAAGGGAAGTTCGTCTACCAACTTGTTTTTGGCCAGCCTGCATGGTAGATTACGTTCTTCTTTGACTGGCTGGAAGATAGCTCAATTGGTAGTAGCTCTGCCTTCTGAACTGTAGGTTATGGGTTCCATTCCATATTTGTGTGATGAACATATTGTTCCGTGTCTGAGTGTTATATTGTATTCTAAAAAGGGAACTTAATCAAACAAACCACTACCAGTAGGCAACGTGCCCAAAAATCTCTTTTTATTGTATTCTATGTATGTGTTTACAAAGAAAAAGTATATAAGTATTGTATTAGTTATCTGGTTTCCATAGTACAAGCTTTGCTTAGTTTGGGACTAGATGACGTTGTGTGAAATGTCCACACATATTTATTATTTATTTATTTACTTATCTCCCTGTGAGATGACGCCCGCATCTCATCTTTGGTAACGTGCCTTCTACTATCTACATGGTGTTTAATGCACAACAAAGTTGTATACGCAAACGACACGTTACCAAAAATATATAGGTAAATATCTAAATTAAAACATGGTTATATTGAAGTAAAAAAAAACAGAACGGTGATATGTGTTCAAATGTAAATCTAATATAAAAATTAAACCACTCTTGTTCAAATGTTCACTGAATTATGAGGACAAAACAAATCTTACATAAAAACACTATTTGCTCTTATGTTTTTTTTTTCTAACCAGCGGTACAATCGCTAAAAACTCGAGCTCTGTTTAATATAAAAAACCTCAAACATCGCTTTTTATAAACAGTGGTTTATGCGGCACTTTTTGTTAACGTTAAATAAAAAGTACGCTAAATTCATGTTTCAATAGATGTAACGTGAAAATATAAATGATGGTTTATTCTAATTGATTTAAATTCGACACGTCACGTTTTTGTCAAATTAAACATTTTAAACTCGCACAGATGTAATTAAAGTCATTATTTTGACAGGCGATGAGAAGGTCATACATTGTAGGTATATTTTTCTAGTTACCATTCGTGCAACGTCTTTATCCACGTTGAAAGGTCATCGATCTTACCATAAAATTAAACCGTGAGTGGTTATTGAATAATTTTGACAGCCCCTACTCTGCCTGATTTTTTCATTTAAATGAAATAAGTTTACAAGTAAACAAAATGGTTTTTGGAAAAAACGACAAAGATCGCGTCGCCGCATTGTATTATTTTCCAAAACTTGTGTTATTTTCAGTGTTAGTGCATAAAATTGGTGGCACTTTATTCGTTAAGTGCTGAATTACAGGCATGTGTGTGGGAAAGTGGTATAATGATGGTGAAACGTTTATTTTCGTGTTGTTTCCAAAACGCCGTAGAAGCTTCTGGTAAGGTGGCCACCACTTTACTAGGAGTATGACTTGACTAGACTAGACTATGACTTAACTTGATGACACACTCGCCTTATAGTAAAGTTCATAAATCAAAGGATTTCATTTAAAGTTTTTTGAAAGTCTCTACATTTTATAACGTCGTAATTTGGGTTTCGAACCAAACGCTTTTTGAGTGCCACTAAGAATATTAAAAATAGATAGTTAGTTTTAAAAAAATCTTATCCCTTATCCCCAGGTGTCGTAATCCCGCTGTCGACAGGGGTGCAACAGCCCCCACCACCAGCCCCTGCCCCAGCCCCAGCCGTCGTAACATCGCCGCCCACGTCTGCGCCTTTGACCAACCCTCCACAGCCGACGACCCAGTCAACTCCCCCAAGGCCTGTAATACTTAACAGGTAAGCACTGCACAAAGATACTTTCTTTTACTTTTTTCTTGTTGTTCTTGATTAGCACCCTAATTAATATGATCAAGAAGTGAGCAGCACCCCTATCGCGTAACTGTTCTGGGAATCGGCTTCGCCTGCCATCCTGCACGCGCCAATTATCAAATCCACGAGTGCGAGCAAGAGAGAATACGATTACGATCTTCACCAGACTTACGCGGTAAGGCCCCTGATCGTTAAAGTTCTTTTACCGCAACTCATGTTGTTGTCAGAAAGAAATACACGTATAGGTACGACCTGCAGAGTTTATATTATAGTCAAAGAACTGTAGCTTGTACTGACTAGTGACTAGACTATAGTTTACTCTCTATTTTGTCGCTTCTTTAAACTTCCAAACCTATAAGAAAACTTATACCTACACACTTATAGGTTGGGCGGCCGATTGGCAGCGCTCTGCATGATGATATGTATTTCGAGACCTCGAAAACCTTTCCACCTCATCTATTATTGGTTTCGCAAGCGACATGGCCTGCATATTGCCATTTCAACTTCCTGGTTCTAAGGGAAATATGTCGGTGATTTTCTTTTGCCGATTTCCTAATTTTGGATCTCGCAAGGAAAGCCCGAGCGTAGCTTTACATTGAGCTTACTAATGAACCCAATAGAACCTAAAAGATCTTATAAGATAGAATATCTTTTTTTTGGTCTATTCCAATATTAATTTTCTATTTTCTTTCTTTATTTATTTCAATATAAATATACTCACATTAAAAATTGTAATTGAATCCGGTACCTAATTAAAAATCCACCTACAAATTTTTCTTCAAAATAATTTGAGACGACTAAAAACTGGAGAATTTGGAGGATCACAGATTAAGTTTTTGTTTGTCGTTTTAAAGAATAAAAACTTTGATGAGCGCTTTATTTCTGATTCAAATCAAGATTATACCCCGGCCTTGAACACGGGCTCTCCAAATAGCTGGCGGAAATACAAGACTGGTACATTTTTTCCTATTTTTTAAATACTGCTGTTCGCATGTTCTCGAAAGTTGAATTAAAACGGTTGTCCTTGCTTTCAATATTAATAAATGTTATATGTATAGGCAGAGGCGTATTGAAATTTGCCAAACTGTAGAGGCAAGTAAAAACCAAGCCTTCAACTTTCTGTCTCGTTCATCTACATTTCAGGACGAAGGAGACAGAAATTGTAGATTTCGAATCGGAACTTTTTAGTGACCTTTCTAATAGGCTGTGAATGGAGCTGCAGGATATGATAGCTGATACTGTGTTCCGGTAACGTAATACTATTGTCTATTCTGCGGGTTCGCAGCACATACATAGACTGTTTTCACCATCATCATCTTCACTATTCTGAAAACATCCACTGTTGAACACAAAGATAATAAAGCGCGTTGATAGCTCGTGAACATAATTTCTCCTACAAACACGACTCACAGGCGGGGGCAGAGGGCGAGGTAACAGCAGAGTACTAAATATTATCTACTTATATTCTGTAGGCATTTTCTGAGCTTGCGATTGGCTGATTACGATAATAACGCGAGAGCAAGGATAAAACGAGACACAGTCATACGAAATTACAAAGCACAGAGTAAGACGGAGCAAAAGACATCAACGGGTTCCCGCTTTTTCTTCTTCTTCATAATGTATAAAAATATATAATTTTATAAATAAATTTCCCACTTTTCTTATTTAAAAAAAATAAAATAAAATAAATAAAAAATAAAATATATATAATAATAAATATACAAACAAACAAACAATGTTTCACTTTTATGTGTGTTAAGTGAGGCAGGAAAGTACCAATATGATTAAGATCTTTACAATTCTCATACTTACTTTATGTCTATCGTAATAATTACATGGAAACAAAGATATGACACGTAATAGAAACTCACTTGATGATCAACAAATAATGTACAATAGCCGCGAGACCGGATTCATGTTTGTTTTGATTGCAAAAATAGCGCTGATTGTCTCAAATTTACCACATTTATGTTGAATTAGATGTAATATAAATGTTTAAGACTTGCTTAGATTTTATTCCGTATCTATTGTTTACTTAATATTTCTCTGATAAAATTTTTGTTATACCTACCCACTAATTCCTACCATACTGTAAAAATGATGTTTTTAATTATTTGTTTTTAATAATTCCAGCATGAATTCCGTGTAATTATACCTTCCCATACATACTATGAATACCTATTGTTGTTACTACTACTACTACTACTGTGTACTCAATTTAAAAGTTTCTTAAGCTGTTAGTTATTTTTTCCTATATGTTAATGTTTCCGGTTTCTTTAAATTTCTGGTTAACCCACTGATAAATTAGCAACTTTAGTATTATAATATATTGTTTAAAATAGCTATGACGTATTTATAAAAACGTTTAAATAATATACTGGTAATAGAATACTCAAGCACCTACTATTTAATATTGTAAATATCAAGTTGTAACTACTTACTATGTGTAATATGTATCTAATGCCTTTCGGTATGCTTTGCACTTTGCAATCCATTCCGAAATGTAGCTTAGCTATTATGCGACTACCCTAAATTAACAAACTATTTAAATATTTATTGGTACATTTTTGAACATCATATTAGTTAATTACTTAAGTCTGCTAGCCGTTTAGTTACCTTTATATTACCGTTCCTACTCGCATTTAAAAATGTTATTTTGTATTTTCACTTGCAAGTGAATATGATTCTTTTAGTGAAATAAATATCTTAAACCTAATGTTTGTTTTAAATTTCAAAATAGATGTACTACGTTTTTTCTAATTACCATATGAAAATTGCTTACTTAAGTAATGATATGCCGTCCTTTGCACAGCCAGACGTCTTGCTAATTGCAATAACTCGTTTTTCTAATATTCTGTGATTTTTTTCATTAGCTGTTTCTCTGCGGAAATCCAAAACGAAACTGACGTACTCGCAAAGGCTAGTAGTGGAAATCAACTACTATTTTTCGTATGAGGGGAAGTTGTATCATTGGTCACCTGGAGAACCTCTCTTCCTCATCGGTTTTTGGACTGTCTTCATACACCATTGTATAATCACAATCAATAATATTCCGAACCTTCCATCCTGTAAAATTAGATTACTTAATGATCTCGTGTGTATTGCCAGCATGATATAACAAAACCGTGCAAAAATTCACATAAAAATAGCAATTTAATAATACATACTAATTCGGTTGGCGTGCAACAAACTAATCGATAGTTGCTCTATCATAAAGTCATAATCTAAAACCGTGTTTCGGCGAACTGGTTCTTTATTGCTGCCACTGTAGTAACAGTCAGTAATGTTGTTGTTGCGATAGACGACGATTACTGATTATGGTAATTTTTATAAATAACTGCGTTTTAAATAGTTACCTAAAGCTTTATGATCAAATTCATATGTAAGACCTCTAGGTGAGTATTTGCGCCACATAAACCTAAATTCCCGTCTGTACTAAAGTCTTTTAAAATACAACTTAGCTAAGTAACATTTTCCCCCGGGTCCTCGTACGCGTTTGTTTGGTGTCAATTTGGTAGATCCAATACTGAACGCTGATTGGTTCCCTGTTGATCATTGGCTGTCTCAACCAATAAGCTTTTTATCAAGTTAATGATATTTTATACAGATATGTGTCAAGTCACATTACAAGTCATCAAGTCAAGTCACAGTCTAGTTATATTCCTAGTAAAGTGATGGCAATTTTATTAGAAGCTTATATGGAGTTTTGGAAACAACACGAAAAGAAACATTTCACCATCATTGTATCACTTTCCCACACTCATGCCTGTAATCCAGCACTTAACGAATAAAATGCCACCAATTTTATGCACTAACACTGAATATAACACAAGTTTTGGAAAATACAATGCGGCGATGCAATCTTTTTCGTTTTCCGCCAAAACCCCTTTCGCGTCTTCCCGCCAAAACTCTGAAGAACGAACTTTTTAGTGAACCCGAGACAGAACATCCAAGAGTACCACAGACTACATTGGGAAAGTTTCTTTTATAATATTAGGGTCGCTATTTCATATAGACATAAATCCCAATAATTTCAACAGGGTGGTCCTATTTGCTCACCGGGACCACACGACCTAAAGAATAGCTATGATAATTGCTAACGATTGACACAATACAATAAGAAGTGTGCAGGTATCTATTATGTACTCTATAGACAATGCCGAAAGGTGTTTTCTCACAGCATTGCATGCGCCGACGGAATTATTTGTCTGGGTCAGTGAGGCAGTGAATGATCAACGTATTGGAAATGCATTTACGGGAGTTTATACTTTTACAGCTTTTACTTAGTAAGTAATAAATAACTCTTTTTAAAAAAGAGTTTTAAACGACTTTAATCTCAATGAGAACATCATCAATGTAGGTAGTCGAAATCCAAATACGCATTGCTAACGATAACTTACTACTTGTTACATATTGATTAAAAAAAATCAAATAAAAAGAGAATCATTAAAATTGGTTCACCCTGTCGAAGTTTCTGAGGTAACATAAAAATAAGAAAATAAAAATACAGTCGAATTGAGAACCCTTTCCTTTTTTGAAGTCGGTTTATAATAGTACACGATCGAAGTACCCTTTTGCTTGCACCAGTAGTGGGAAAGAGAACTTCTTTTTTCAAACTCACATATTGTACTGGGTTTGTACAGAATGTTTGACAATAAGCACTTTTTTATATGCTTGTACAATAACAACAATTGTAAAAGTGCCAAAAATAGCCTATTTGCAATAAAATCCTTTGACCACGCTTGTTACAGAACGGTAACAATGAGGAGTAAAATGTTTAAACCGTTTATGTATCCCTCTAATTTCATTATCATGTCCAATGCTGGCTTTTTTGAGGGGGGAAATGCCCTCGCATTTCCCCATTTTGGTGGAAGGGGGTATGTGGGACTCGATCCCCTCGTGAGTCGTCTTCCGCCGTGCCGGGGCGAGAAGGGTTCGCGTAAGCAGTCAGCCAACTCGCCCCCGCTGGGCATAGGCCTCTCCCAAGGTACGCCATTAATCCGGCTAGCTTAACACATTGCATTCACACAATGCAGGTTTCGTTTGTTATTCTAATTACATCAATTTCCCACTTCCAGGTTCGGTGGCGATGGAGAGCTAATGGTCGGCAGTCCATCGTCAGGTTCAGGAACGACACGGGCGACTGTAGCGCCCACTACCATTAGGATCTCTACCATGCGGCCTGCCATGCAACCAAGGTAGGCATCGAGGTCTAAGTTTAATACATAGGTGCTAAATATGTGCACTAGGCGGTAGGCCTGTCAGCAAAGTTCGTCTAGGTAGGTATCACCGCTTTGCCAGTTATTTTTCCTTCACGCAGTAATGCGCAAGCCCTACTGTGTTTCGGTTTGAAGGGCACTGTAGCTAGTGAAATTAATGGGCAAATGAGACTTTATAACCTAATGCTGATGTCGTTGGCAGTGCAGTGTTATGTGAAACTCCTTATACTTTAGAGTTCCGAGTGACACTGAAATTGATAATGGGCAGACCGTGATGCTTAACATCAGGCTAACGACTAGGTCGTGTCATTCCTTCCATAAAAATAAAATGTTGTATAAGTTTACTCTAAAAATATTACGCATCTGCACCAAATTTTGACAGCTCTTAAATTCGGTCTTTTAAAAAAAAATTATAGACAACGCACTATTGTCTCACCCGATGGAAAGTGACGACGCAGTCTACGATAGTGCATGCATGCCATGTTTCGATGGGTATGATAAAAATAGGCATATTTTCACTGGTTCTAATCCCGGGTATACAGGCGATTTATCCAAATATTAAATTTATTTTAGAAAATGCAGGATTTTTTATATCCAGTCCCATTTAGGATGCGTACTTTTATTACTGTTATTTCCACTCTGTACTTACCTATCTAATAATGATATATTTTCATTCCAGGCCAACCTCACCAACATCTGAACTGCCACCGCCATTCTCCACAGCCATCACTCTCATCGACCAAATCGGCTACAAGATCATCAGAACTACAGAACTGGTTACAGACTTATTGAGGAACACTGTTCGAGCGGTCGTCGGACGGTAGACTATCTATCTAGGAAATTTGGCTGGGCTTTTATCCACGTGTCATGGTAGCTCAACCGTTACTGCTGCTTGTACCTATTTGTTAAGCGGATTGCAGTTCGAATGGCCAACTTAATAGTCATTAATTTACTTTAGAAAAACTGGAATTAAATTTACTCAATGATCCTCGGAAGAATCCCTGGCCATAGACAAGACCATTAGCGAATTTACAAAATATTAGGTTAAACTTAAGTAAGCATTAAGTTAAATTATTCACAACAAAAGAGACTGACCGCTGTTTCAGTCTATTTTATTTAAAAAATATGTGTGGTTGTAATGTTTGTCTCTTTTTTTTAGGCCTCCTCAGACCGTCACACTCTAATAGTAGATTGTCTAAAACACTGCATGATATCCCAGTTTTTCATTATTTTTTTGCGTAGGTAACCAATGCACGGCGCAATTAAATCAGTAGGTTTCTCGTGGTTTCAAAATATACTTATCGGATCAAAATTCTAGTCACTGGGCGCGTTACGTAAAACCGTGCTGGATTGGATCAAGCAAGTTACTTTTTATAAAATATTCACTATATTCCGCAGAATGGTATGTCATTGAATAAAAAACGAAAATTAGATATAGGCATTAAACACCTACTTACATACCTACTAAAACTTTGCGACGCCGAAAGAGATATAAAATATGTTGTCAACTGATGTGTAAACGAATAAGCAAACTAGCAAAATAATGTTTTAATTTAATCTAACATGAAATGTTAGAATTAACCCTTTACTTTCATACTTAAGTATTTTGGATAATTTAAGATCCCCTAAAACCTTGAGATTAACAGCCTTTTATAAGCTGTGGTAGGTACCTAAGTAGGTATAGTAAAGTAGATAAATAATACATTTAATTATAAGATAACCTACCTAATTACTCCATTCAATTAAATCTATAATGTTAATCGAATAAACCTTAAAGCTTAAGTCGCGTAGAATATAACATGAGTAGTTTAGAGCCGATGTGTTTTTTGCGGGATAACTGAAAGTTATTAATAATTATTCATTTAATTTAATAATTAGTTATTAACGATTGGGTATTATTTTCTCGCAGTAAGAGTAGGTAACCTTAGAATTTAGAATAAGTAAATATCTAATTATTGAAAGATCGGCCCTTATTTTAGTGTTGTAGTAGTACCTTCTTACTGGAATATATCCAGGTATAATTTCTATGTAAGTGTTAAATTATTTTTACTTTAAATTAATCATATGTATTCAAATCTCAAACAGAAAGTTGTTTCAATCAAATTTTTATTAGGTTATTATTTAATTATGTAGATTTGTACGTACTCGTAGGTAGCAATTACATACTTACGTACATAGGTTACATGGTCGTAAAATTTTATATTTTAGTTATAAATGATTTTATAAAACGTTGTGTTTGTTTTAACTAGGTGCCTTTCCTTGATTTTAGTGGAGGAAGGTAATTTCCGACCATATCTTTCGTTCTTGAACATTATACCTACCTCACTTTTACTTCTGCAAAGCGTTTCCGTGCTTCAGAGGTCAGAGAACATATAATATTTACTATATACTATACTACAAGGTTTTAGTTCGCTATGCTTTGTGGACAAACGTTATGCCTGTGTGTCACCAAATCACATCCAAATCGTTCTAAGCTTCGTCAGGCCCTTTCAATCGATGACAGAACAGAATCGCCGCGACGTAGAGACAGGCGCACCGTTCCTACATATCGCCATATCGGTAATGAATGACTTGATGATGACGAGTTGGTAAGCATCGGGAAAGTGACTGTAGTAGATCGGTTCACCTTTGCATGCACTGCTTTGCTATGGGTAGCTGTACTTACATAAATAACTAATAAATTAGGTACCTATAATACCTACTTCTACGTACCTGTTTAGGCTCTGCGCAGACAGGCGACGGGCGACCAACTACAGTGGTGTTCTGAAGCCGCCACATTTTATATCTCGCTTTGTCTCACGGTTCTGTATCAATCTTTGACTACCGACGACGTCTGAAATCTGTGATGTGTTTTGCTCACAGAAATTGCACAGGCGAAATATCTTCGACCATACATCAGAAAGAAATGTCTTAGAAATTAGAAATGTTTGATACAGGTCCATAATATTTCCAAACCAATGAAATTCTCAACTTGAGCACCACTATACGATTGAGCAATGAGCATCTTTCTGTAACTTATTAATGGTGATATGAATGCGCCACAATATTCAGAAAAGTTATGCCTTTAGCTGTGTAACTTTATTTATTTACAGGTAGAAGTTTCGGTTTTTTATTCGCGGTTTATATGCGAGACAATTTCTTTTTTTACTTTTTTTTACGTGGGAATATCTTTATTCTATATGTACCTATCTTTAATCCAAAGATAATAAAGCTTATATTTATAGTCAATGCTTTAATGGTATCGACACAAAGTTATATCACTTATGCCATTAATAATAGGTACTAGTCATACGTTTAGACATGCATAAAGCATATTAAACTCACCTTAGCATAGCATGCAGCCTGATTATGCTATAAATAACCAGTGATTGTGTGTGCGCTAGCCTAGTGAAAGTAGTTTATCCAGCCTACTTATGTAGAGCACATTTTTTAACACTCTCTATAAGTCATTAAAAATCTAATACCAATTTTAAGTACTTACAGTAAGTTGACAGCCTCTGTGGTGTGGTGGTTGAGCAGGTCAGCTCATAGCCCGGAGGCGGCGGGTTCGATTCCCGCGGCAGTACAAGTGTTTGTGCACAGAAAAAAAAGCACTACTTGTTCTGAGTCTGGGTGCTGTGGGACCATGGTCATCGTAATTCCTGGGTCCCTAGACACAGGGAATACTAGTTAAGGTCCATGATCTATGTATGTGATCGTTGGGCGTTAATATTTAATAATAATAACAATATTTAGCATAGGATTTCCGTATGAAGTAAGTAGGCATACCTGTACCGCTCAAGCTGTAAGAACATTAAGTAAGAATGTGAAAAGAAGACTATTTCTCTAGCTGCATGCTTCATTATTGTTAGTGCCTATTTCTAATTACAACTTACATAATGAATTCACTTAAGTTAATGGTTAATAAATACATAATTGTCGACCTAATAGCCTAATAGACAGTTAACATTCCGTGAGTATGCTCCACAGAATATGGAATAGTTGTTTCGTGAGTATGCTCCTTGTCCCGTGATGAGCCTTGAAAACCTAACCCATCGTAATTAGCCGAAATGGGTACCAAGCTGGTTTTCCTCATCTATATCAAATATGGGGGAAGCCCCCGCTAATATCACGTAAACGATGCTGGTAAGTTTAGGAAATACCATAAAATGACATATTACAGTATTTATGAGTCACATTGTTCTATGAATTTTCAAATTGTACACTTGAAATTCATACAGCTACTCCACAGTTAGAACCCTGACCCCATGCCTATAAAATAATTATGAAAGTATAGAAATACAAAAATTTAAGCAAGTACTTACTTACCCACATATGTTCATATAAAAAAATTGGTAGGATAATAGCACATTAAAAAGAAATGAAGTTTTGAACCTGAAGAGCATAATAATTATATCTTAATTTTATTTATTTTTTAACTTAAAGCCACAGATCCTTATACTGTGCTTACAGAATTTTACTTAGTAGTCTTTAGGTTAGAAGTGAATAAAAATCATGTCCTAAGTGGCCTATCTTCAGAATGCTTAATTGCTTAGTTATCTTCATACATGACTTACGTAATTCTAATCAAGACCTGAATAAACTGAGTGTTGTATAAAACTGGTTTAGTTAAAGTACCTACTATCACCAATACACCTAAATTATGACCAAATAAAATTATGAGAAATCATTCTACAAGTTTTTGATAAAAGGTCAACTGGCAACTATTTTAATTTAACCCTGTAATCAGGTTGTTGAATGTTGCATCATTTTAATAATAGTTTACTCTGATAAAAACAAAGTTTTGTAATTTTATCACAACATTTAATAGATTAAATATATCACATTTAGATATTCAAGTTAACAATTCAAGGTTACATCATACAAATGTTAATTGCAATTATGCAATCCATCAATAAATAATGAGATTTTGATCCCTTATTGTCTTCACATAAATGAATACATTAAAAGCTTATTATTGGAATAGTATTGCTAATGCAATAATATAGAGCCACTTAACAACTATTAAAAATCCTAGTAATAATATCTTAAGACTCGATCTACTGACACAATCTGGCAAGTTATTCAATAATTAATTCAGAGACATTGTCCTTAGTAACAAGTGCTACTAAACTTCCACTCGGTGGCCTCTCATCACCCTTGATCCACTTGTCAAACAGCTGAGCTACAAAGGGCAATGGGGTCCATGTGCTGGTGTCAGCTTTTGGCATCCATTTCCTGTTCATTTCAGTGTCCAATGTCACTGGCATGATAGCAACAGCAAGTGAGTTATCTGGCAGACCAGAGTCTTTGGCACCAAGAGATTTTGTGAGTTGGTGAACAGCGGCTTTGGCAAGGCCATAGCCAATCATGCCTGGTGTTCCTTCTAGAGCCGCTTTAGCACCGGTGAGGGCTAGTAGGCCGCCAGGACTGAGATATTTGGAGGCAACAGTAGCAGCGATTGTCGAGCTCCACACTGATTGGCGCCACATTAGGTCCGCTTGCTTACTGAGATCCTTGGCCGCGTTCCCGCCGGCCCAACCACCAGCGACGCAAATCACGGCGTTCACTTTCTCACCTTTGAGCGCCGTTGCCAGCTCGTTCACAACATGTTCCTCCTGTTGCACCCATGACGCATCTTTCGGCACGGTGATGTTGAAGTCCGCACTCTCGTTCGGATTTAGGTCGATATTTGCAACCCAGCAGTTTGCCGCCTTGAAATGGCTGACGCAGGCCGCGCCAAGAGCACCCCTTCCTCCGTAAACTACGATTCTACCGCTTGCCATGGTCACGTCTATATGCGGTCAGCGTACAGAGCCAACTAAATGAATGACAAGTAGGCAAGGAAACTGGAAACAAGTTACCGCCGCTTAGCTTAGCGGTGCGGTAACCTCGTCCGACTCTCACTTTTTGTCCTCCTCGCCTCGCGCAGTCGCACGAGTGAATTATCAACCACGACCACAAACCATGAAGGACAATCTATTGACTATTGTTAAATGTATAACTACTAAGATTAATTACAAACAATTTTTAATTAGGATTTCAAAGTGTAATATAATAATTTAATAATTAAGTAATTGTAAGTAAGTACGAGAAATTCGATTCGAACAGAAAGTGTCACTGTCAGTTGTCAGATTCAGAAAATTTTGATTGGTTTTAATACATCAGTATTATCATTGTCAATGTCAAATAAGCGCAAATAGATACGAAGAACCAAGAATATTACTTATGGTATTCATCCCTTTCTTAAAGAAAACGTGTCACCCGTAAGAAAGGGAATGAAAAATATAAACAGCGTCATTCAGGCTCGTATTATAGAACCACGCTCTGTCATGAATCTCTGCTCAAGAGGAAATTTCATAGATTTCATTCACTATTTGATCATTTTGTGAATGAAATCTTGTATTCGACAGAGATTCTCGACTAAGCGTAGTTCTGTAATACGGGCCAGTTATGTCTGTCTATTCCTTTGAATGCGCACGCATCACGCTGAAACTACTGGACGGATTTCGATTTCAACTAAGGACACTTTTTGTTTTAAAAAACTTCCAAGCAAACGGTAACTGTTTCTTCTGTGCAACCCCCACCATTATATAATATCATCTTCTTGTAACTGTTACAAGAAGTATTTTTTGAAGTTATTTGTTTATCTTTGTAGTGTATGGTTCTCTTGGTCGTTGAGTTGTCGTTACTTGAAGCATACAAAGGTGCCTCCCTTCACCGCGTCCGGTCCATTTATCCTTATTCCTTATCATCCATCTTTCTCGCTTCCCTTTTTGGGGTTAGAGCGTAAACGTAATAATTAATCTGTACGAAGCTGGAGCTAGTGATAAATAATAGACAACATTTCATTTTTTAGACGGTACTGAAATTCGAAAAGCATTTCGAGATTATCTTTTAATGAGCTCATACAAAAAAACAATCAGTATTTCTAGTCATTTTTTTAAAACATGGAGCTGAGGCCTAATAATAATGATATTGTCAATGTCTGCCAAAAAAGGGGAATACGAAACACAGGTGTTGTTTATTTTCCTTCTGGCTTCCTGCTAAATCTTTATTTAGCATCAAAACATCATTTTTACATTTTTTAAAATTCAAAAAAATTAAATATTGCATGAAAATCAAAATAAGAAAAATACTAATGTACTTACGTGTCTGTTATTTTTAACTAATTTGAAATATTGTCTATTATGCTAAACTCAAGTTAAAATTAGCTATAACTGTAGGAAATACCTATTAATTAGGTAATTTAGGTTCTTACATAAATAGGTTAAGGTGGGGAAATTGTTTAATTAAGGCAATACCTATACATAATGCAGATAGGTATAAGATAGGTATAAGCGATAGGCAGTTATCTATGTTGGAATGCCGGAAACAAACAAATAGAATGTAAATAAATACAAAAGCATAGCTGGTAATCATTGATATTATATTGTAGGTCATTGATTGAAATTACTAAATAAGGAGTGGGCTTACATAATTTCCACATTTGTATTGAAAAGTATAAATTAAAATAATTAAATGACGTCCATTGCTATGAATCGATGAAAGAGCAAGCAGCCGGAAACAGTCACAGACAAACAAAATAGATATAATATAGACTACAGCAGGCTTAGCACGGCATGTGGAGAAATTGTCTTTCCCCCGGTTTTTTCCACCTGTCAGTTAAAATAATCCCCCTCTCCACCTTACGTAGCACGGCAACGAGGAGAGGAAAGAAATATTTCCCTTTGACATTATCGTAGACATTATATCCCGCTACTCCCCGCTTCAGAGCACGGACTCGGAAGAAAGTGGATAATATTCTCTTGAATTGACATAAAGCAGAGAGTATTTATCTTCGACTCTTGTAGGTGGGTATAAGGAAGTCAAAGTGTTTTAATAGGCACAAAAATGTCGCGTGCCTATTATAACTATGTTTAATCGCGGGAATTCGAATTTTGGAGCGAAAGTTACACCGGGAGAAGCATTCGGAATACAAGTAATCCCTTCTAAATCCAGGGAAATGAGTTTCAATACAAAAAAAAATGCATAGCGAAATATTCGTGAAAATACAATTATTAGTTTAGTTTTAATAAGGAAATAATTTAATTTACGTAATTAACTTAAATGATGCATATATTTTTTTGAGTATATTTTATTATAAAATATATACATATAAAAATTTAAAATATAACTACTACACAATAATTAATCACGTTTTTCCGCTCATATTACAAACAAAATAAAATTTTAATATAAACTACTCGCTTACTCTCACTCATATACATAGTAGTCGTTACATACTCTTTGATTAACACAAGGACACAGACTCAAAAACCTTATATAGGTCTTTACCTATGAAATTGCCGTTTTGTTTGAAAAAAGTTAAAGTATTTTTTTTTCGAACTTATTTATTTCTTTTATTCAAAGTAATCACCCCTGCAATCAATGCATCTTTGCCAACCCTGTGGCAGTTTTTGGATGCCCTTCTCGAAAAAATCAGCAGGACGGGAGACAACAAACTCTTCAAAGGCGTTATGTACTGCCTCTCGGGAATTGAATTTTTTTCCCGCTAAAAAGTTGTCCAAATTTTGGAAAAAGTAATAGTCGGTAGGCGCAAGATCTGGTGAGTATGGCGGATGAGGGAGAGCTTCCAAACCCAACTCATGCAGCTTAGAGACGGTCTGTTGTGCAGTATGGGGTCGCGCGTTGTCGTGAAGTAGCAGTGGAGACGACCGATTGACCAAAGCTGGTTGCAGACGTACGAGTTTCGCCATCAATGTGGTCAGTTCTTCAATGTACACATCTGCAGTAATGCTCTCGCCGTTTTGTAAAAAGCTATGATGAATCACACCAGCACTAGACCACCTAACTGTGACCATTACCTTTCTAGGAGTCAATTTTCGTTTTGCACATTGCTTTGGTACCGAACCAGGATCTAACCAACTTGCCGAGCGCTTTCGATTGTCAAAAAGAATCCATTTTTCGTCGCACGTAACAATTCGGTTCAAAATTCCTTCATTTCTGTGCCTGTTAAGCAGCGCAAGGCAAGTCTCGACGCGTACGTTGCGCTGGCGATCGTTAAGTTCGTGGGGCACCCATCTATCAAGCTTTTTTATCTTGCCAATCTGTCGCAAATGGACCAATATTGTTTTGATGCTAACATCAAAAGCTGCTGCCAGCTCAGCTGTAGATTGAGATTCATCAGCTTCCACAATCGCCTTTAATTCATCATTGTTGACCAAAGTTTCCGGACGACCACGAGGTTCATTTTTCAAGTCAAAATTCCCAGAACGGAACCGAGCAAACCAATAACGGGTTGTACGTTCGTTTGTACAGTTCTCTCCGTAAACGTCGTTGATGTTACGTGTCGTTTGTGCCGCGTTGGTGCCACGACGGAACTCACATTCCATAATTACACGAAATTTCAAAGTATCCATTATGAGGAAAAATGTTGTAATGTAATGAAAATACAACGCTAATCAATAAACAAAAGACTTATATTGTAAATAGAATGTCATATTTTTAAAACAAAATTAATTTGAATTTAGAATTCATAGCCAATCAAAACTTTTTTTTGTTTGAAAAAGTCTGTACTGCAATACGGCAATTTCATAGGTAAAGACCTATTATTTTCTTAATTTTTATATTTTGTCTTCAATCCCAGTATATTTAGCCGAACAATTATCGATGGTTTGATGGACTGAACAAAATATTGAAGCATGCAATGTCATTTTAGTTAAATTTTCTCGTACTGGCAACAATACGGTAGATAAATCTAAAAACGCTACTCCCGCCGTTTATCCCCCGGATAAAGCTTTCCACTGTCGCGGCCGTGCTCGCAGAGTGGAATAAAGTGACAGTGAGGATAAGTTTGTTATCTACTCCCTGGGGAGAAGTTGTCCACCGGCCGTGCTAGGCCTGCAGATATACAATTGTAAAAAAATCTATATACGTTCCACTGTCTAAAATGAAATTGACCATAATGATTTACTTTGTGCCTAGTACAACAGAGTTACCATCCAGTTGCATGGAATAAAATATACTGATTAGTATATTCACCGCGATACTCATCACCTTGAACAGGAGGCTAGTATTGTTTAGTATTTCAGCGTTCCTCTGGTGGTCTTCTTTGTTTATATTGAATATGCAGCTAAGCACTACAGCCACTGCCGCAGAAAGTATCTAGTAAAACAATAAAAAAAAACAAATTAAAATAAAATAAAAAATAATAGAGGATAAAACTGAAATAAAATAAAAAAGAAACGACTGTGATTTAGACCACACGACTGAACCAAAACCTTTTTAGTTTAGCTCCATCTATCGGCCGGTATATCTTTGTTTTTGCTTTGTTTAATATCAATGTTGCCATTTTTACAATTTTAAATTGTCATTTTACCGGAAATTTCTTCTTCAATTGCTAAAGTAGATATGACGGCAAGGCCCAAGCGTAGAAAAAATATAAATTAAATTAAAATAATAAAACCAAATAGGAAAAAAATTAATAAGATAAAATCCTAAATTAATTAGTGAATATAACTTTCGACCAGTGACATTCTTATATACTACACCTTTAAACTGAGGCAGCCTTTAAACACGAACTAGCTTTAGACTAGTTACACCATCTTTTGTCTCTTTCGATCCAGCTAAATGATCCAGTAGCAAAAAAGGACAAAAGCTGAAGCAACTAATCTGAGGCTAATACCCGTTTATTAATAAGGCTGTTAAATTTTATTATAGTAATATAAGATATTGCAGGTTAAGTATACCTTGTAAAGTTAGTGGCGAGTTTTGGCGGAAAAACGAAAAAGATCGTGTCACCGCATTGTATTATTTTACAAAACTTGTGTTATTTTCAGTGTTAGTGCATAAAATTGGTGGCATTTTATTCGTTAAGTGCTGGATCACAGGCATGAGTGTGGGAAAGTGGTATAGTGATGGTGGAACGTATCTTTGCGTGTTGTTTCTAAAACTCCATAGAAGCTTCTAGTAAAGTCGCCACCACTTTACAAGGACTATGACTTGACTAGACTAGACTATGACTTGACTTGATGACTTGGACTGTGACTTGAGTTGACTTGACATTCATATATATTACTTAACTCGAAAAATTATCAATTACTTGACACTGGCTCTGACTAGATTGCATATATGAAAAATAAAACCGTAAGTTTTTCAAAACTCGCAGATGATTTCATATTACTTATAACCCTGTTAGGTTAGCAGAAATATTTTTATTTATACATAGAAAATTTACATCAATAAATGATCATTTAGTAGATAGTATCTACGTATAGCCCAAGAAATTTTCAATCTATAGTATTAGAATAGAATTTAAGTACATTATTATACTCATCTTAATAAGTGGTAATAAAAAAAAAATTATAAATATACATCTATTTTTTAAATGAGGGCTGCCTTATAGACATCGGAATGGGCTACCAAAACTTAAACATTAACAAGCGTTACATATGTACCTAAGCTATAGATTAAAAAATAGTTACCTATATAATTCAGATTAAAAAATACGCTAGGACATAAAGTTGTACTGCTAAGATCTAGTGACTTAAATTTTTAATTCGCATTCAAAACTTTTTTCTACATATTGCCTATTGAGTCTTGCTCGGAGAGCGCGGGGTCTAGGCCAAACGTCATCTTTATGACGTCACAAAACACCACCCCAGTCATCATCCCCACTGAAGTATGGTACAGCCAGTCGGCGAGCTTCTTGTGCCGCGGGTTGTCTTCACCATCGAAGAAAGATATCACTAAGGCCAAGACTCCCGCGCTCGCCTGCAAAAAACTACAATTTAGAAACCAGCATACCGAGATCTGTAATATGTATGTAAGCTATAGTAGATATTTACCATTATGGTGGCTACACGTAATGCATGCTCTTACTTACCTACTATAGAGACTACAAAATGATATAAAAATATCTAGTGTGATTCCGCTAAAAAGTTTTAGTTTTCAAGTTTTGAATCACACTAGATATCCTAATTATATTTAATTATTTATAATTACATATTTTAATTAGTCTAATTTAAGATGAACTTCCGCGAAGTTACGTCAGTTTCTATCAATTATCGTCACTTACATATACTTATATATTTTATCACACTCACACTCACTTATATTTATATATTTAATACCTACCTATACAAAATTCTCGTGTCTGTGTTTGTAACAAATTACTCCGAAACGGCGACACCGATTTTTTAGGAAATTTTGTGCTGTGTCAGTAAATCGTTTTGTGCGCTAATAGACCCGTTTTATCTTTACAATATACATCATCCATCCATCACCCATTGTACTATAGCTTTAAGTTTCATCATCTGTAACTTTTTTTTATTCTGGTGTACAAAAAGAATTTTTGTATTGTATTGTATTGTACATCTAAAAAAAGTTACTATAAAATTAATATAAAGTTAATATAAAATTACAGATGCGTACAACCATAGACTTGGCATCTGTAAATAGGGCGAATTTTGTGCGTACAAATATATACCTACCGTTAAATATTTATACTGTAATGAAGGCCACTGACTAATAATTAGCTTTCGAAACTAAATTCAGGTCAAGTTAAATGCGGGTAATTAAAATATCCATTACATATTAAATTTTCAGTGTATTGATCGTGTTCTATTATACGTGCTCGTAGCTTAACTATAAAAGGTGTTATCTTTTATTAAGTAATTTATTAACACAAAACATGTATTAATTTATACCTACTCGAATTATGTTATACCACTAATAGGTCATACTGTCATCTGTATTTTGAGCCAAGTTACACCTACATCTATTAAACTGTTACAGCCTATAGCCTATTAATAAACACGAACTAACTTTAGACTAGTTACACTATCTTTTGTCTCTTTCGATCCAGCTAAATATTCCAGTAGCAAAAAAAGGACAAAAGCTGAAGTAACCAATCCGAGACTAATGCCCGTTTATTAATAAGGCTATTACAGCCTTATTAATAAACACGAACTAATTTTAGACTAGTTACACATTCTTTTGTCTCTTTCGATCCAGCTAAATATTCCAGTAGCAAAAAAAGGACAAAAGCTGAAGTAACCAATCCGAGACTAATACCCGTTTATTAATAAGGCTGTTAAAGTTTCAAAAGTACACAAGTTTTAATATCGAAACATATAAATCCAAGTTTATATAAATATGTACATTTAATGTAGCTCTAAATTTCTTAAAATTGTTACGATGTTTTAAGTAGGTGCTCACCTATTTTTATTTCCGAAAATAAATATCATTTTATTTCATTTCGTTTTCATTAGTATTATTTTTTTATTATTATTATTATTTTTCATTATAAACTCATGACTGACCTGATAGCTCAGTTGGTAAGTCTGCCTTCTGAACTGTAGGTTGTAGGTACGATTCCCACCCAGAACAAACATTTGTGTAATGAACATAGGTGTTTTTTCCCCGTTGTATTGTATTCTATGTATGTATTTACCAACGAAAAGTATCTGTATTCTATCAGTTACCTGGCTTTTATAGTACAGGGTTTGCTTAGTTCGGGGCTAGATGGCGCTGTGTGAAATGTACACAAATATTTATTTATAGGTTATGTGTGTGGTTATAACCTAGGTACTTACTATAGTAGATCTCCTAAGGCCATTATCTATTTAATTTGACACAATTTCGTCAGTAAAAATTACAATAACAAATTTGGTTTACGCAGCTGGTATTGTACCGTTTAATTTTCTCAAGTAATTATTGTTGATATAATTAAGCCTCTCCAATACCAATGGGTTGTTAGAATACTCTATTCCAAAAGCGGAAATGACGATATTGGTGACAGATATTACGAATATGAATATCACTATGACGTCATTGAGGATAATGGCTGACGGCTGATCTTCGTGGTCGTTCAGATCCATGCCACCGATCATCACGAATAGCAACCCGACTAAGAGCTAAAACAAAATAGCACACGTCAGGACAACTTGTCTGGTCTTCCAAGATCTAATAAAGGCTGTTTTGGGTTTTTTGGCGAGAAAACGAAAAAGATCACGTTACCGCATTATAGTATTTTCCAAAACTTGTGTTATTTTCAGTGTTATTGCATAAAATTGGTGGCATTTTATTCGTTAAGTGATGGATTACAGGCATGAGTGTGGGAAAATGGTATAATGATGGCGAAAGGTTTTTTTTTCGTGTTGTTTCCAAAACTCCATAGAAGCTTCTGGTAAAGTTGCCACCACTTTACTAGGAGTATGACTTTGACTTGATAACTTGGACTGTGACTTCACTCGAAGCATTTAATATTAATTAACTTGAGAAATTATCAATTACTTGACACTGGGGAAATACACAAAAGTGTAGAGCCTAAATTTAAAAAAAAAAATGAGTGTCAATACCATCATACGATTGACTAGCCTGATAGCTCAGTTGGTAGCAGCTGTCCTTCTGAATTGTACGTCGTGGGTTCGATTCCCACCCAGGACAAACGTTGTGATAAGTTTAAGTGCTTGTGCTGTGTCTGGGTGTTATATTGTATTCTGTATGTATTTACAAACAAAAAAGTATTTATATCCACTATCAGTTATACCTACCTGGTTCCCATAGTACAAACTTTCCTTAAATAATAAATAAAGTATCCATGTATTCTATCAGTTATCTGGTTCCCATAGTACATTGCTTAGTTTGGGACTAGATGACGCTATGTGAAATATCCACAAATACTTATTAATATATTTAATGTAATACCTGTGTAAAGTGAACCTACATGATAATAGTTTAATGCTATAAATGATTAAGTATTTGATTTTTGATCACGGTATACCATTGTCGAAGCGCTCTTAAAATTATTATTAAAATTTAATGCTAAACTTCCACAGGTATTTCAAGGTATCCAGCGAGCGACGAATCAAACGCAGCGACCAATATATTGAGGACTGTGACCACGAAGGCAGTGGCTGTGGTTCCATAGTTGATCTTTAGGGCTGAGGTCATGTATCGAGGTTTGTGGAACCGGCAGTCGCGAAGCAGGTTCAGGGAAAGCAGCACGAGACCCATCAGCACCTATGTACATGGTGAATAACGCCCAACGATCACTACGCATACAACCGGGGTCTAAGGTCTATTTTCCCTCCTCTGTGGTGTGGTGGTTGAGCAGGTCGACTCATATCCCGAAGGCGGCAGGTTCGATTCCCGCGACAGGACAATTTTGTGCACAGGAACAAAAAAAACTTGTTTTGAGTCTGGGTATTGTTGCACCATGGTTATCGTAGTTCCTGGGTCCCTAGACACAGGGAATCCTACTTAGGATCCAGGATCTATGTATGTGATCGTTGGGTGTTATTATTTTCGGTATAAAGAGCTGACGGTACCTACCTAGCTAACTACTCATAGTATTTATACATAATTTTATTATTTGCGAATATATATATAAAACACTAGTTGGGAATTCAATACACCAATAGTACCTACTAAATATTCTGTGTCAATAGATAACTACCCACAATTTGCACAATACCCAATGGCGGATTATCCTTAAGGCAAACTAGGCACGCGCCTAGGCGCACGATAATAAGCGGCACGCGCGCAAAAGTTAAACAATTGTTTTTTTTTAATATGTGTAAGTAAGTACCTACTTAGTACTTACTTTATACTTATGCACCTGTACACACAATATAAAAGATTATTTAATTCCAACTCAGTATATACAGAGTTCAGTTCATGCCGCCATTTACGCATTTAGACTATTCTGTAATGTTATGTTTTAAGCTATTGCAGAGCTTTTATCGCGGGCCTTGAGCGTGGGGACCGAATCCAGAAATTCCGTAACGAAAAAACCTAACACTCCCCACTCCGAACCGCTGCGCCCGGTCGGAGTACAACAACCCAAGGAGTATACAAATGCTATGCAATAGCTTTACCGCGGCAGTCTCCGAGTGCCACACGTCTTTTTTTATAGATAAATAAATAAATAAAAATAAATAAATGGTATACAAATCGGTATACATACTAAAGAAGTACCTACGTCTATATATACGTACCTATTTTAAGTTATTTATTTGTGGCTGAAGAAGTACCTAAATCACGAAATCGATAGATACTAAACTGTCCTTGACTTTGAAAACAGATGTTTTGGTACCCATGGGCTTCAGTTGTCATGATTTACGATATTGATCCGATTTTATACCTACCTAGCATAGATAGAGGGTGGAGGGTGGTACGTTCATGGTACCTAGCTACAGTCTGCTGGAAATATGATCACAGAACTTTGCACTTACCCTGAATACAGTGCCGGATTAACCATATAGCAAGAGTAGCAATTTTGAAGGGCCCCACGCGAAAGGGGGCCCCGCATATTTAAACCCAATCATCACTGCGTAATTTTTAAGTGTAATTTTTAAGATGTTGTATATTGAATTTACTTGAAGTCACAAAAACGTGAACAAATTGTAACCTATAGATGACAAATAAACGTATTGAATAATGAATTGTTGACGTCATAACGTCTTGTAATCGTTCCGCTTGAGCCGAGCGTGCAAGCGAGAGCGCGGAACAAGCGATAGAGAAGCACGATTGTCCTAAGGTCCGTATTATAGAACGATGCTAAGTCGTCGCTCGGTATTCAAGCAGACATTTCATTCACTAATTGATCACTTTATGAATGAAATCTCTCCTTGAGCACCGATTGAAGACTAAGCATCTTTCTGTGATACGGACATAAGTGTTTCTTATGACGTTATCACGTAAAATTATCGTCCGTAAACCGACTTTACAGACAACCATTTTATACTTAAAAACCTATATATCAAGGGCTCTTTGAAATTGCAACGGGCCCCGCGCTTAATCCAGCACTGCCAGAATATGATGCAAGTTAAGGAATAAAATAGTAATACCCATTCAGTGACATTATCCTCACCTGAAGAATAATAGAAATGGAGATGAGCACGACTAGCAGCGTATAGAACTCGTGTTTAGGTCCCACTTGGAGCACGTACTTCAGCTGAGAGGCGTTGGATGTTAGCAGGGCGATATCCAGCATGCCCTGGGCGACCGTCTTCTTAGTGGCATAGCGGTTGGCGTCGAGTCCTTTAACCTGCAAGCAAAGATAATTATATAATCACACTAATATTATAAAGGCGAAAGTTTGTGTGTATGTTTGTTACTCCTTCACGCTCAAACGGCTGAAAGGATTTTGATGAAATTTGGTACCAAGATAGCTTATACATTGGATTAACATATAGGCTACATTTTATCCCGGAAAAAAGAAATGTTCACGTGGAATGAGCAAATAATTAAAATACTTTTTTTCAGTGGGTGAAACCGCGGGGCGCAACTAGTGAAATGTAAAGGTAATAAATGTTAAGCTTCAGAAATGGATGTCAAGGAGAAAAGCTGAAGTGCTGGTTGGTTATAATAATGATAACGCGCAACGATCACATATATAGACCCTGGACCCTAATTAGGATTCCCGGTATCTAGGGACCCAGGAACTAAGAAGACCATGGTCCCACAACACCCAGACTCAGAACAAGTCTTTGCGCTGGTTTTTCCGTGCACAAATACTGGTCCTGTCGCAATAGAACCCGCCACCTCCGGATTATGAGCCAACCTGCTCAACCACCGCACCACAGAGGCTAGATGACAATACTCTGGTATTTTATTGTATTAGTATTGTCTCAATCCATTGATATTTCATTTTTATGGGTCTATTGCTTGAATTAAATCATTTTTATTTTATTATTTTATTTATTTTGTGATCCATACATATTATACCAGTTTTTTTTTTTCAAAATATTTTTCTTTACCGTTATAAGAGCGCATACACGATAACATGAAAAGTCAGGGGCCGAGCAGGATTTGAATCTGGATTCGTCGGTTTGTAAGTCACACGCTCTACACTGCTCCATCGGGTAGGTATAATAGTTAAGTACCTATTCTAGTTATTACCTAAATGGGCGAATTAATTTCCGGTGGGTTTGAATTGAACCTCAACAACTCATTCAATCTATTTACATTGTGTAGTTATAGGTACTTACCTACATGTAAAGGAATGTCGACTGTTTAATGGATTCTGTGTTAATATGTTAATTCTGTGTGAAATGTACACACATATGTATTTATTTATAGATACATAGGTACTAGTACATAGGTACTATATAGTACCTTTAGGTATATAAAGATCACTTCCTAAAATCCCCACTTTCAATATACCCATCTGTAGGTAATTGTCCGTTTTCGAAATTGTAATTTAATCAAAATGTCTCTTTCTCAAAATGTCAGTTTCCCAAAATGCCCGTGTCCCAAAATAGTTCTATAGGTAATTCAGCAGGTTGGACGTACTAGTTGGTCAAACTTTTCGAAAGATCAAAACTGTAGGTAATCTTGATCAAATGTATAAAGGTACAACTTTGATTATAAATTGAATTAAATGCGTGCATGGTAAAACTAAATTCAGGACGGTAAATAAATGATGATATATGTAAGAGAAAAAACGAGTGTGTTTTAGACCATACGACTGAATTAAAACTTTTTAGTTTAGCTCCATCTATCGGCCTTTGTTTAATATTAATGTCGCCATCTTGATAATTGTTAATTGTCATTTTACCGGACATAATAAAACAAATTTTTAATTTTGTTATGTTGAGAATGGAGATCTACGTGAACCAACTTCAACTTTCATTCGCCTCGCATTCACCAGCTTACTCCCCAAGTCAAGCGTGCGTAAAAAACATTTACTACAAAAAAACAGAAAGTCTTATTTACAACTTCACACACGATATCCGTCGGCGCCTCCGTCTTAGAGCTGCTATCGACACTGTACTGATTCCTGTCGCTGTCCCCATCCTTTTCCACGGCCATCACTATACGGCTCAACACGTAGCGATCAATTTTGAAACGTAACAAAAAAAATGCAAGCAAGCAATTTTAGAAACTAACGATATAGGAATCAACGTTGTTGCGTTTCCTATCGCGTGAAGATGCCAACTGATTCGAGATTGGAGTTACAAAGAAACTCAGCTGCTTCCTTTCAACGAGGTCGCCTTGATCATTGGAACAATGTATTTTAACCAAGTGTTTGTTCATTAATTTACTTGTGAAGGTGAGAAGGGAAAATCTTGCTTTTGGAGATTCAACAACTATAGGTAACCTATCCTTTTTTCTATTTTTTTATGAGGGGAATTCCCTCGCCCTTCCCTGCCACTACCCCCGAGGGTATGTGGCATTCGAACCCACTAAAACCACCCCCATGACGCCGTATATACCGGGGCGAGAATGGGTCGCTTTAGCAGTCCAGCCGTCTTAGGTATCCTATCCTTACTTACTCTATATTTTGTAAGATAAAGTCTAAGCTCACGTCAATTAAAAGTCGAAATTACTCCGACCAGGTTTCGGACGTCAGCACATAACCCGTGACGCTGACGCTCTTGAAAGCCGCCGCGGCTTGCGTTATTGGCTCCCAGAAGAAGGACATCGAATATGCCCGAAACCTGGTCGGAGTTATTTCGATTTTTAATTGACGTGAGCTTAGACGTTATTTATCTTACAAAATGTGTCCTACTCACGATAGTTTTGCAAACTTTTACGCAAATACTCGATATTGTTATGGTTTGACCTATACCCGATCACGAAGAGACGTTGTAACCACCACGCTTCGCAAGCTTCACTAAGATGGTGATCACGATAGATTAATGCAAATAAAGATAATGCTGCAGCACATTCCGTAGATATTCCCTTAGCCGGCTTTTACAGCATCCGCGGGAAGAGATGGGGTGGCCCGTGGCCCTACTCTTATATACGCCAGGTATCACACGTGGTAGTAATTCTCTGATACAGGAACTCTAACATTCCCCCTTAAAGTGGTAAGTATACAGGTACATGATTATAGAAACTGTTAAATTTCTAACAAGGAAATTATCTGCAGCGGACTACACATATAGTATACTAGTTTCTGCTCGTGGCTTCGCCCGCGTGGCCTATAGGAAACTAATGGCATATTATCCTGCCGAAACAAACATTATGATCGCTCTCAGTGTCTCTCGATATAGTAGGTATACAAACTGACAATATCCGAAACATTGCTGTAGGATTTTTGTAGCCCTTTGCCTCTGTTGGGGGATGATTTTGGGGAAGAACATCTAGCTTATACATTTTCGAGGCAATTGATCCACAGAAGATTTCCAAATTTCATCCAAATCAGTTCAGTAGTTTTTGCGTAAAAATCCCGCGTCCCACAGGAACATACTATACTACTATATGTTAATCTAGGTTATAAACTATCTGGGTTCCAAATTTTATTCAAATCTGTTCAGTAGTTTTAGCGTGAAAGAGTAACAAACAAACATCCATACATCCATACTCAGGATAATCTATTAGTAGGATAGTGGTGTCGATTCTGTGTCGCATTCTCTAAAACTAAAGTAAACTTAAAGTATGGCGGTACTCTTCTGATAAAGGGGAAATGAAGAAGACGGAAATATGTTAATTTCGTTTAGCTTTAGAGTATGAGACAGAATCGACAATTTATCCTTATTCTCCTTCTATAGAATATTGTTTAAGTAGTAAGACTTAAACAATATTTACCTAGCTATAAATATCCCGCAGTGTGATAAAAAAAGGACCCAGTATTTGATCAAGCAGACACTGCACTCAAGTATGCACTAGTTAACCCGTCCCGGATTAATAATACTATTTTAGTCAAATATCTTCTTTGTTATCTTACTAGCTGCGCCTCGCGGTTTCACCCGCGTGGTGAAGTTTTTCAAATTTTCCGCTCAACTTTCTTAATTTTTTTTCCGAAGAACTTTCTCCAGGCAATGATAAACAACAAAAAAAAGAATTAACAAAAATGTTTCATCCGTTCACTCGTGATACAATGACCAAGGGAAATAAATATTAATTTTTATATATTTAGATTACAAATTAAGGGTCTTCTTCTCTTCGTTTAATTGCCTGCTATCGCTTTTTAGCGATAATCCTGCCCATGACAAGTGAATAATTTTGTACGGTTGTGTCATGTTAAAGTCTTATTTTGTCAGTCAAAATGCCACAGTAAAATGGTGGATATTTTACTTAAGGAAAGGAAACCTTGAAGAGAAAACGAAAAGGCCTGAAAAAATTCAAAAATACACGGGTAATGGAAAAAAGTTCAAAACTCACAACCGCCATTTTCGGATTATTTTCAACGACCAAAATTAAAGGTCATTGACCAAGAAAAATGGTGTTATTCGTGACATTGACAACTGAAACTTACCCCATTTCTCAGCCCCGCTGGCAAAATCGCTGCCATTGCAATAAAATGTCTCCAAATTCACCTCTTTTCAACTAACATTCAACTCGGCTAATTTGAATTCGATAATTATTTTATGAACCATAATTTTAACGTGTCGAAATTTCGTAAATACCTATGCTTTATGCACGTCTCTACAAACCTTGAGTTGAATGCTGAATGACTTGACTACCTATAAGGGTAGTTTGGTAGAGAAATGGACGTTGATCCTAATTTGGCCGGAAAATGGCAGAAGTGGTCGGTGATAGTGATTTGCCGGAAAAGAGACATACGATTTCATTACATTCATTATAAGATGGTAATGAAAGAAATAGTAAACAATGCCCAATTCATAATCAAAGAAACTTTTTTTGATGTTCTTGCCCGCTTTGACACACACGTAGGTACCTATGTATACTTTTTGTTTAAAAAATATCCATAGTATATTTTAATTAATATAATGTTAAAGTGCGCCGAAAGTGTATAAAACACAGGAGAAAACTAAATAATACAATAAGTAAAATAAATTTCCTATATAAATTCCAAGCGATAGCTTAAATAACAATAATAATATATTTTTTTTTTTAATTGCCTTTATTTTCTAAATGCTATAATGATTTAATAACTTATACTAAAAACTAACTACTACTACTACTACTACAAAATATATTATAATAATAGCTTTATATACCTTATTAATAGCTTTTCTTCGGATCGGAGTTTTCCGGAAAACCCCCTCAACAACGCATCACTAAAAAGGTACCTATCTAGTGTTATTAGTGAAATCGATGGTTACCTGACAACGCAGCGTGGTAAACACAACTTCTGAATATAATAGAATGCTATAATTCTATGTATGACAATATAATACGACAATATACAATATCACCATAGCCAAATTTTTCGTTGTAGGTTACTACATAGTTATTAAGCTTGTATGTACCTTTTTACATAACATAGGAAACTGTAAATACTGTAATTATACAGTATGTAGGCAAGGTATATATACAAGGTGGAATTTAATTCGCTCTTTTCCTTTAATGCAGTCAATTCAATCCATGCTATAGAACGCTCTAAATTTAATTTATAATAAATTAAAATTCATCATTTTTCCCTCTCCATTCGTTTAATTCCCCGTACAATTTACAATTTATTCACTCTTTTAATTCTTTCCCCATCCCGACCTTATGCCTTCACTTCTCTCTTCTAGATGGTGAACGGACACGAGCAACATGTGCCAGCACCTTAAGCGGCTGGGATTAACACCACTACACTTCATATCAATGTAGTTGGGCTGGTTTGAGATAGCATCCCCATTTCAACAAAGTATTTAGGAGCCACAGCCCACAACCCATAGGCCTAGTTAAAATGGGGATGCTACATAATTATGTAGGTACCTATGATGTACCTACGTGCGATTTTTTTATGCTCGGACTGGACATGCCGTTGATCCGTAGACGTTCGAAGAATGGTCTGCTCACACTGCTCAAGTATTCCTTGATACTAAGATAGTGTAAGCCTTTGGAATCGAAGCGTGGTATATACCTACGCTATTAGATGTCAATAATTAAAATAAAATAATCAAAAAGTCACAATAAAATATTTTTGTTTAAAGACAGGCATGGCATTATTCAAAAAGTTTGAAAGAAGTTAAACAAGTCAAACATGCCCGCGGTGCAGCGGTGGCGCCTGGCGCGCTGCTCCGCTAGCGCCTGGCCCGCCGATTTTGCTGTCGCAGTTCGTTCGTGCTGTCAAAAATGTATTCAATCTTTTTGATAACTTGATTGTGTTTGTGCAAAATAAAAACACAAACAATGTTTAGTAGCTTTTGATCTTTGATTCTTTATTTTTATATCAGTTTTAACAATGTGCTAAAAGTAGAAATTATATCGTCAAAACAAAAATCATGTGAAATCGCATTGTGTTGTGAAGTTTCTTTGATCGTTTTGTTGGAGCGAAGAAGTCCCAGATCTTCCAGATGCTGCCTTCCATGCCAATTCTGTTCTCAAGGGAAAGTCAGGAAGCATTTGAAAATAAAGTACAGCCTAGCACAAGTTTTTTCAGTCAACATTCTATTCCAAAATTCAACAACAACCCTGAGGTGAGTCAGACGAAGCAACTTCTTTTATGTAATTTATTTTTGTTGTGTACGAACTTACACCAAACTAATTGGTAACTATGGCTTATTAATCCCTTTATCTCTTTATTTTTAATAGCTCAGTCAAGTAGCTCTTCAATAAGTTATGTTATTCCTCAATTGAATATTGGCCCACGTAATTAGCTGTCGCCATTTTTTAAATTACGAAGATAGATAAAGTACACGATTTTTCCTTGACCTCCTTCTGTGTTCGATTGTTCCAGGTGCTGCCTGAGCCTACACAAGAGGCCCCGAAACAGGATGAGAATAAGATCAAGAAAGAACCAGACAGAAAGAAGAAGAATGATCCACCTAATGTTGATGATAATGCTTTAGAAAATGGTAAGTTCAGACATCAAGGTATTGTGAGTATAAACTATGAATTATTCAATAAAAATAATGATTTACACCTAATGGTCTCACAAGATAAATTGGCACACAAATATTCATTCCAAATCCTGTCTCTGTTGATGAATAAGTTATGTGCTGCTGTACAATTTCTATCCATGAATACTAAAGTGAAAGGTGTCTAGATTCACAGAGGGGAAATGACCCATTGTGGATGCTAGCAGAATTTTCTAGAAGCATTCTAGTGATTTGATTTAAAGATGATAGCGAAAGGATGATATTAATTTCTCTTTGTAATTAAAACCAGATACAAATATAGGTCAATGTTGTTGTATTGAGGACATATGAAATGGAATGAGCAATTCCATAGTTGTTTATTTTCTAAGGACTTAAATTATTGAAGAAGAATGTTAGAGGTGCAACAACTAATAATAATATGTTTGTTACTGGGTTTTGTTTATTTCTTGTTATTTATCTCCAAAACACTATGGTTTTAGAATTGAACAATTGTAGATTGAACTAAAATAACATCATAATATTAGCATTGTAAACCAAATTGTAAATAACTTCTCAAGGTCATATTATTTAATTACAACCTAAATCTATATTTTTTCCAGCATTTGTTAGATCATATTACCAGAGAGCACAAACAAGGTTATCATCAGCAGCGCCTACAAACAAATTTACACAATTCCAAAATTTGTTGAGAAATTTCAATCCAAACACAGAATCTCCTGTAGATTTATATAGGAAGATAGAAGAGCTATTTGGTGAAGAGCATAAGGATATGACTGAAGACTTTTTACTGTTTTTGAAGCCGGGACAAGCAGCTGAAGTTGGACGGTTTATGGATAGATTTATGCTTGTTCAGATGACCAATTTCATTAATTTATTGCATGTAAGTATGGTACTATTTAAATTAATAGTCAAAACAGGTTAAGTGTGGTCACACTATCACACTTAACTGTTATTTCTTTTTTACACACTTTAATCACAGTACACTGTGAAAAAAAAAACAAAGAAGTATAAGTGTATGACTTTTGCCCACTATTTTAGCAATGGAGATTTAAGTCGGAAAACATGATTTTGAAATCTAGAAACTCTTTCTCTCTCTAGGTACTGATATTGATACTAGACTTATTATTTTATGCTAGAATTAGGTGTGCTTTGTGGTGTGTTTGTTTTGTTTATCCTTGTGGGCAATGAATATTTATCCCACAGCAACCACAAACCACTTTGCCAGTTATTCTGCCACCAGCAGTGTGTGAATACTATAACTGTGTTCCAGTTTGAAGGGAAGGAACTTTGAAACTGTGCAGATGTTTCAGGATGATATGTGCAGTGCAGTCTCACGCGAAATAATACTTCAGAGTTCCGAGTGTCATTGCAATACAGTGCACAGAAAAAAAAAGCTCAAATACTTGTTCTGAATCTGGGTATTGTAGGACTATGGTCCTCGCAGTTCCTGGGTCCCTAGACGCAGGGAACCGTAGTTAGGGTCCAGGATCTATGTATGTGATTGTTGTGCGATAAATTAATTCAACATGAGATAAGATATAGAATATAAACGATTCTTAAATCTAAGGAATATATTGCAAACAACTATTATTTAAATCTTTATCATCAAGAAATTCGTCGATCGTATAATAAGGCTTTGTCCAGTAGCAACTGATTTAGTTTTTTTAAAGCCACGCTGTTCTCAACACGGTATCTTCCGCGACTAAACGGCTAATCGTGTACCCTACATTTATAACATACTCAATCCAAAAAAAAAATTACCTTATCATCACAGCCCGCAGCATCCAATATGGCCTGGTCAGTCTAGCCCTTCTAATTCAGGCACAACTTGCTATCTCTATCTATTTATTCCCTTGATAAAACTAAAACCAAGAAAATCTACATGGAAGGAAATTAACAGAAAACATTTTTTGTTTATTTATTTTATATAAGTACACAAAACAAATTGCAATTGTTGACTTATTCCACATAGACATGCTTACAGGCTTAAACGGGTTGTGCGTAGGTTGCAACCTATGTAACTATAGGCCTTCAGCATGTCCACACGCAGCCGTGTCTGGAACAAGAATGATCCGTAGTACACCGAGCGCTCCCTTTATATAGCCAGATGGGTGGGGAAGCGATGACAGTTGCCGGTGTTGCCACTGTAATAAATTTAAATGCCACCACAGGGTAAATTACGGTACTGCCCGCTGCGCATAGAGTTTTCAATTGGACGTTGCCGCCATCATGCTTATAAATTTGTTTATTTGTCTGTTTTTTCTTTATAAATTATACTGTATTCTCTTATAATGTAATGTAATGTTGTGTGGTGTCCTGAATAAATGTCTTTTCTTTCTTTATAAATTATGATCTGGATTGTAACTTAAGACCATGTGACTTACTTACTTACAGACTTAATTACTATTTTTTGATATTATGAGTATAGTATATCCAAAAAATTCCTTAACTCTGCCTGTTTGTTTATTACATTTTCGTCACTAAACGGATAAACTGATTTTGATGTATTTTGCTATGTACATAAATTTAACCCTGGTAATGGACATAGGATACTGTCTATAAGCTGTAGATCAGCGAACCGCCGGCTTATATCTAACAATATTTCTTACCTTACAGAACACATTTGCGAGGAAGCCAACGGTCCTTCGTAAAGTGCTACGCGCGCTCACAACTGGCACCAACAGCGGGAACAGTGAAGAGATGAAGTCGCGGGTACTGCCGCACTTCCGCTCGCACCCACGCCTCTCGCAGATGTTCAAGTCGCTGTTCCCGGATGAAAGACCGCCTGATAGGTCAGTATTCATCAGATTAAAACACTGTGAAGGTCTAACCATCACTGCAATACCAACTACATAATAATATACTCATTACTGACACTAAACTCTATATTGGTAGGAATAAAAAACAATCTTCTTCCTATTATTTAAGAGTTCTTGTCGGTGGAGTAATCTATTTCATGTAATATATTCATATGTATTCTATTTCAGTTTGTACGAAACTGGCGTGGATATGATAAACGAGAGTTTCCTAACCAACGATAAGGGGTACGACGTGTGGGAGTTCGAAGAGGAAACCAAGAAGAAACTGGATTACAAGGAAGAACTTGATACTATGGTGAGTAACCCCAACGATTTTTATTTATTGAAGTAAAACTTCTGTACTCTCGCTTGACTTGGGTAGTAAGCTGGTGAATGCGACGCGAACAGAAGTTGATTCACGTAAATCTCCATTGTCAACATAACAAAGTTAAATATTTGTATTATTGTGTTAGTATGTCCGGTAAAATTACAATTTACAATAATTGTAAATTGTAATTTTTTTTGTTTAATGTTAATGTCGCCATCTTGACATTGTCAAGATGGCGACATTAACATTAAACTACAATTTATAATAAATATTATTATTACAATATGTATTTGTAGTTAAGATATACTATTAATTTCTATATATCTTAGAGTTACTTCTGTACTTCTGTATTTGTATTATTATGTTGGTATGTCCGGTAAAATAACAATTTGCAATTGTCAAGATGGCGACATTAACATTAAACAAAGCAATAACAAAATTATACCGGCCGATAGATGGAGCTAAACTAAAGAATTTTTACTTCAGTCTTGTGGTCTAAAGCACACTCGTTTCTTATGCACATAACAGATTACAAAGAAAAATATGAAAGCTAACATAACATATATTTATATACCATCGTTAATATTTCGTTCTCTCATGGAGGGTTGCCATAATCACAACGCTTGGCAGGTATCTTGGCGATTGTAGTAGATTATAATGAAGACCGAGGGGAATGCTGCTCATTCCCTGGACATTCCCTTAGCTGGCACCCCACAAGTGGGGCGATCCTATTCTTAGGTCTAGGACCACACGGAGTACCTGCACCCCTATCGCATAGTAATCGGTTATCATATAAACTTGAAATGAGGTCAAACGCTACCCAACCTGATATAACTGACCAAGTATTTCCGCAACTGAGGGTTCCGGACACATTTGATGATATCAAACGAAATAGCTCCCTGAAATGAATAGTGGTTGAAAACCTTTACCGAATGTCCAACTTGCTCTTGGCCGGTTTTTTGTTTAGTAGACTAGCTGACACGGTTTACCACGGACTAATTTTACGCCCTAACCCTGACCAAAGGAAGAAAAAAGGGAGAGGGAAAAGATGTGGGTTTCGATTCGGTCTTCCTCTACCTTTTTTCCATCAACATTTTTGCACCCTAATATGGAGGTGCCAATCTTCGGAGGAAGTAGTTATACAATAAAACTCAGAGTATACTGGAGGTCTAGATTCTGAATCTTTATTTAGGCAAAATTATTACTTAAGTACAAGGTGTGAGTCTGTAACTAGCGCTAGCTTAAGGAGGATTACAAAATAGGAACAGTGCAAGAGCGAATAAATTGAGTGCGAGTGTGACGGAGTGGAGAAAGACAAAGTAATACATGTGAGCGAGAAAGAGCGATATGAGTAAATAGGTTGTGTGGCGTCTAAATAACTTGTGGGAAGTTGTTCCCACAACATTCATATTCAAAACTTTACATAGGTATCAAGTTTGTGCATGTCCCCCTATAAATTAGATCTCGTTTCGTCGTTTTATCGAAATATATATAACTCAAACGTGATTGACAGACTGACATAGTGATCTATCAACGCACAGCCTAAACCACTGGACGGATCGGGCTGAAATTTGGCATGCAGGTAGATGTTATGACGCTAGGCATCCGCTAAGAAAGGATTTTTCGAAATTCCACCCTTAAGAGGGTGATATGGGTGGTTGAATTATTTTCCCATAGGCCACGCCGCGGGCAGAAGCTCGTTATAAATCATCTCTAGGTCTAATTCGAACGTTTCTAATTGTTATAGTATCTCAACGGCCGCGTATTTCTACAACACAAGCGCCTACTCCGATCAGCGCGCGTCACCTTTCCATACAGCAAGGAGCCATATCGAGTCCACGCGCGCCGCCTGGCACCCGCCCACTGCCACGTAACGCCACCCGACTCGGACGACGAAGATAACAAAACAAACAAGAATAAACCCCCACCGAAACGGCCGAGGAAACAAAACAAGTCTCCGACTAAAAAGGACGTGAACGACAACACTAAAAAGGACTTGACCACACTCAGTCCAAAACCGAAAAAGTCGCAGGCGAAAACGAAAAACGGGAAGAAGGAATCGGAAAAGACGGAAAAACAAAAGAGTAGCAAAGGCGTCACGCAAAAATCGAAACACGCGAAGATTGACGCTGCGGAAACTAAACACGAAGCTTCGGTTGGATTACCCAAAATTGAAACATCGGTTACGGTTGAAGCTAAACAAATTCAAGTGAAAAGCAACGACTGGACTCGGGACGAGGATAAAACTATGTTGCAAGTGTTGAAGGGTGAAGCTGGATCTGAGAAAGTGTTTGGGAGGATCAGGGAGCTGCTGCCGCACCGGTCGCCGACGGAGATCAAGGAGAGGTTCTGTCACGTGATGACGTTGCTGCAACAGATGGCTGTCGGTGAAGTTACTTAGTGTGGAGCGGTTCATAGGATTAGGTGAAAATATTTATAATTTTTATAATATAAAAATATTTTTTGACTGAAATATTTCTTTTATTGAAATGATATAATTATAATACTTACATTGATATAATTTAGTTAAGTTGTTACAGATATTTCGTTTACTTTTTGGCTTGCTGAAATTAATTGAATTTCGTCAAACAAGTTGTAGGTAGACAACTGTAAGATTTAAGTAACATCATAATTTGACAGCTTTTGTGGTGTGGTGGTTGAGCAGATCGGCTCATAACCCAGAGGCGGCGGGTTCGATTCCCGCGGCCGGACAAGATGTTGTGCACAAAAAAAGCCCAAATACTTGTTCTGAGTCTGGGTGATATGGAACCATGGTCCTCCTATATCCTGGGTCCCTAGACACAGGGAATCCTATATAGTTAGGGTCCAGGATCTATGTATGTGATCGTTGGGCGTTATTATTAATAATAAGGCTCTTTATTAGTACATTATAAGTTTTCATTGGCATATAATTCAGTTGTGCCGTATTGCTTGTACCAAACAGTGACAGAATTCTTTATTAACAAAGATATTTAACCTGTTTATAAATGTTTTTTAATTATTTTTTGTCTAGGAAATGTCAAGATGTAACTGCCAATTTTAAAAACTGCGCGTTTGGGTTGCTACTTAGACTATGATATCTTTGGGTTGCTATTTATATAACTAAATTTTTTTAGTTATATATTTTTTCTTAGTCTTATTATATACAAGAAACTATAATGCCCCGACTGGGTGAGAATTATTACCTTCGCAAATGCTGTTTCGAAAGAGAGCAAGTGCCTACACAAAGCGTGATGATAAACAAAATGCAACTACCTCTCGCCAAAGTTTACTTCAAGTCCATGAATAGGAAGCTGAAAGTTCTCGCAGGGCTGGAGCCTCGGATGCAGGGCGGCGGTAGCGACTGGTACATCCCACCAGAACAAGTGCTGGACGGCAAACTCGTCATGCAGCCAATAAAGAAGGAGTATCTACAAAAACTAGGCTTTGACGGCATCGCTACTTTCGGAGAACAACTTGTCGCAGATCGTCGCAAACGAATGGAGGAAGAAAAGCATAAAGTTCTAGTTGAAAACGACTTAATTTGGAAACAAACAATAGAACGTAACTGCCGGCAGCAATGGGAGGATGCTTCGAAAAAAGCGGCTCTCGCGAATACCGATGCAATCAAAAGCGCTTTCCACGATTTCACGACTATGTACACCAGTTCGATAAACAGAATCGAAAATCTGCTTTTTGACGCTTCCATCAAAGAAATAGAAGAAATGAGAGAGGCAACGTTTAAAAAAATGAAGGCGCACTACGAAGACTTTCTTAACAAACAAGCTACTATGTTGTATGATAGATATACGAAACTACTTAACGAAGAAAAAGAGACACTGAAACAAAACTTTATAAAAAATATTGAAGAAGTTCGCACAATGCTAGGAAATCAACTCCACGACATAAATCTGGACAAACATATCGCTGTAGAGAAGTTGAGACAGCTGCTGGAATGCGTAAACTTGGCGTGTCAAGTGTATGTGGCGCTAAAAGAACGCGATGAGTGCAAAAAGGAAACTGAACTATCTCAGTACATACATAAGAAAACAGTCAGGGCTTTAGATGAGAACATTGCTATGAAAGATTTCGAAATTCGACTAGAAAAGGAAAAAGAACGGAAGCGACAGGAGTTCAACACGATATGGAAAAAGAAGATTTGCGAAGTCGTTAAGAAGTTCCAAATGTTCGCAACGTATTGTTTAAATGAACTGCCTGATCACGCAGACTTCTTTATTGATATGGAGAAACTGATGATGCTGCAGTTGAACGAAGCCGTGGAGAACCCAGTTGCTGAAAGCATTATAGAGGCTGACGATGAGCCGGCATTCCACACTCCCGTTCCGCGACCGCACCCTTTTTACGTGTTTTGCGATAAGGGATACAAACCTTTGCTTGATCAAGATCTTTGCCCCAAACACTGTACGTCGAGTGCTTCACAATTGCCTGTGGTAGTTGTAAACAAACGATGCATTTACGCTGCGTGCGATAACTTCGAACTGTTCACCGACAAAATAACAGAATTCATCAACGGGCGACACGGAGAAGACATCGATTTTGAAGACCATCACAACTACGATCTTGACGTCCCCGTCATAATCACGAAGTCTCATCAGCTCTTAGAGCTTAAGTTACAAAGCTCGATAATGCAAGTATTGCAACAAGAGTTACCAAACGTAAAAGAAGTGCCAATTGAATGCGGCATGTGCTGTAAACCTTATTGCTTCTGCAGTCCGCTTCACACTTCGAAGATTGATCTACATTATAGTGTAGAAGAGACGAAAACTCCTTCGTTACGATCGATTCCTTCTGGTAATAAAATCGATTCTCGAAATGTGGAGCTGGTGCATGAACGGGAGCCGAAATGGGAAAGTTACATGAAATATATCACCCCGACGAGATGCCATTGCGGCAAACGAGCTAAGAAACATTTAGAGGAGCATCTACCGCCGTACATGAGAAATATGTCGATGTACGATCAACCATCTTTGCCGAATTACGAGATGTGTTCTGTAGGCACTTTGCAAACAATGGTGAAAAAGGCACAACGAAAACGCTTCCAGTCGACTCCTGTAGTAGTGGAACCGAAGACCCGCGATGTTGGCACTGAATGTACGGATCAGATCTTCGAGAAATTGTGCACTTGCTTCTCGGATCAGGAGTTAAAGTTATTATTCCAACAAATTATGAATGATATGGATGCGGGGAAAGATCAGTTCAAAGTAGTCGATGGCGATGTGACGTCCAGTTATCTGAGTCGGCGGACGAGTTCATTTGCTACTGAGTGTGCGCATACGCTGAAGTCTCTGCTAGATGAATCTCCACAGTTGCAAGAAATATTCAAGAAACCTGATTGCAAGTATGATTAAATATTTAACTTGCTAAACCGACAGATCCATTATAGCGCTCCTTAACTGGCTCCTTAGCTTAGTTGGTAATAACCCTGGCTTCTCAACTGGGTTGTGGGTTCGATTCCCACCCAGGACAAACGTTTGTGTGATAAACATCGATGTTTGTTCTGTCTGGGTGTTATACTGTATTTTATGTATTTCCTATAAACAAAAAGTATCTATGTATTGTATCAGTTATCTGGTTCCCATAGTACAAGCTTTGCTTTGTTTGGGACTAGATATTTATTTATTAAATTTTATTTCAACTATATCATTTCTACCTATAGGATATATTTTAATAAAATAAAAACAAATTATTGGTCTATAAAAATCTTTTATTATTAAAACCACTGTGTGTAAGGTCGGCAGTGTTGGCGCACATCTGCCGCGCACTGGTTGACGAATACAAGGTAACATTACAATATACCATATGATCTGACATGCCCAAAGCGGGCGGTACACACACAAACATTATTCAATTACAACTAAACATAAGCAAATCGGAACAGAAACAAATGCTCGAATGATTGAATCACAAAATAAATACAATAGATTATATTTAGGGAAATTTATGAGACCGCGACGCGCAGTCAGACTGGCGCACCGATATTTTATTGTTTTACATGCTAGGTAATGCGGCGTCTGCCTTATAAAGTTCCGATCACGAAACACCCGCTCGTAGTGTACCTAATTCTTAATTAAGTCAGTCCTAGAACTGTATAGTTTAGCTGTAGAGGTCGTCGTCCCCACCTTCTTCCTGGAAGGTTGGTTGGTCGCCTCCCGACGTGCCAGTTCCGCCCGCCGAGCCTGCCGACGTCGGGAACCTGGAAACGGTAATTTCTGTTAAATATTTGTATAGCTGCTTATTTCTCAGCACTCGTTAGACAAATCCAAATAAGGATAGTGGAAGCTCAGTTTTGTTTCAAAAATAAAAATTTATACTTCAATTTACAAAGAACCATTTTATATCCCGTTGATTTCGTGAGTCTGTAATAATTGCACCATCTGATGATAATAATAATATGATGATGATTATGTCTTTGAGTAGTATCACACTAAAGTATATGTCTCCAGATCGTGCTTAGAGTACCGAGAAAACCCTGACCCCGATTTATTAATATAAAATGAATTTCTATTTCCCTTGGTCATCGCATCACGGGTGAACGGATACAAAATTTTCCCTAATTCATTTTTAACGGTGTTTATTATTTTCAGGAGAAGGTTCTTATGAAAGAAAAAGTTAAAATATGGAAAATTTTCACCACGCTGAAACCGGGGCACGGCTAGTTAGAAATAAAAAGGGGATAAAACATTGGAACAAAACGTGGATAAATATCTCCAGTTTCATGGGCAGTTATAGTGTACTATATAAAAAGTATTAGGTAACAATTCCCACCTGAAGTTGGTGCCGAACCCGCGCGACTGCTGCAGCGTCTGCGCAAACATCTCGTACTTGCGGATGTCGTTGTCGGAGACGGAGCGGCGCGCGAACTTCATCGCCTCCTCGAAGTGGGCGCGGCTGATCTCCGGCACCGGGTCTTCCTCGTCCATCTGGGGGCATAGTGGACAATAATAGGCGGTGACACACATCTTCGAGATAAACACTATGTCAATTTTAGGTACGCATTTTATGGTCTCTATTTGGATGCGTGGCTACAAATTGGTAATTACGATTGAGCAGCTTTCTTGCTTCGGAGGGCACGTTGAGCCGTCAGTCTCGGCTAATTTCGTAAATCGTAAAGCCAAATCAGAAGCCTTTAAAGTTCTGACACCAGGGGGGTGATAACAGAACTTTGACTACATTGCAATAAGAGAAACTTCATTTTTAATTTGAAAATGTTCATATCATATAATCATCATCAATTTTCATATAATAAATCTTAACAAAACCTTTTTGGTGTAATCGTTTGTTTTAAGATTATAGTGCTAATGTGTTTGATTATGCCAATATGTTTTTTAATGTTTTGTAGTCTAATTAAAACTACTTTTCTTTGACATAATTTCGATGCAAAAAATTGTCAATATATATATTATAATTATTAATAGGCTATAAATACAGATACACATATATATATATATATATGTATATATAGAAGACGTTGCGAAAATTCACAAAAATATAAATGTACGAGGATAATTTTTCACTGTATAAAAAACATCAAAATCGGATAACATTTAAGAAGTAGAAAAACGTTATGCTGTGGTACACAGTAAAGTAGGCGTATACTCACGTCCATAACGGCGGCCGGCGCCTGCGTCTGGCGCGTGCGCTCGCGCGTGATCTCCGCCTCGATCGCTTGTCGGATGGCCAGCTTGCACGCGCGCTGGCAGATCTCAGTCAGATCGGCACCGCTGAACCCTTGTGTCACCTACACAACAATAAGATACCTAGTCAGTCATAGACACGACAAGTCTTCATCATGAAGGTTAGGCTCTGCCCCCACTCATTTGATTAAGGTTTGTTGGCACCCAAAATAGGATAAATCCTACAGCATGGCATACCAATTGCCAATGATATCAATTTTTGATTTAAGTTAGTTCAAAAATAGTACACCCAACTTTTTTATTCTGTTATACTGCAATATTTAAAATTAAAGAAATGAAAAGAAAATTAACCGTTGTGCATGACATGAATGTTTAGGTTAGGTTAGATGGAGGGAAATAAAAATCGACGCCTTAGTGTATTTTTTATGGCAGTCAGTACGATTATCACAAATCACTCACTATTTTTTTTTATATAAATATAATACAAAACTCTTTATAAGAGAGGCTAATTTCGAAATAGTTTTCGAATTTCCTTCCAATAAATGTAATGTTATATATTAATAATTTAATTAGCAAGTATTTATTCATATTAATATTCATTCATATTTATATACTCCCATGTACATTAAGAGTAAATACGTGCCTTACAACATTTATATTTCGAGTGGTTTCGAAATATATAACTGTATAGGTACATTGTATTTTAGTTAAAGTCGTAAGTACTAGTTGATCCAGTAACAAATGAAAATTGTAGAGCGTTGTGGTACCTTGGCGATGTAAGATAGGTCGACATCCTTAGCGATGGGCGACTTGCGCAGGTTGGCGCGGAGGATGGCCTCGCGCGACTTCTCGTCAGGCAGCGGGATGTAGATCAGCTGGTCGAGGCGGCCGGGCCGCAGGATGGCCGGGTCGATGATGTCCGGACGGTTTGTCGCGCCTACGAGTTGATGAAGAAGTTTTGTAAGATGGTTGAAAAGGCTAAATAATGTGTGATACATTCAAACGACTTTAAAAAAAGGCCTATGTTCTCAATTCGACAATTATTACTGAAATTTCTTATCTCGCCTTTGAACTATCATTACTAGTCTTATATATCCAAGTCTATGGTTTAGCTATTAAACGAAGAAATGTTGCCAGCTTTTTGAGTATGCTTCCCGCACAAGGTGATCTAAATTCTGTAAAAGTGCTAAAATTAGTCTATTTGCAATAAATCTTTTGCCTTTGACTCTTTTGACTTTGTATTTTATTTATAACCTATTTTTACCTACCATTTGGCTTTTTTAATTAAAAATAGATATATAGCTTATATAGATGGCTTTAAATTTAATTTAGTTTGTCAAAAGTTTATGACTATATGTTATTGGTACATATGTTAAATAATTTTTTTATTCATAAATTAGCATAATACAAAAAAAAAATTGAGTTAGTATTGGTTCATTGTTTTTTATTTGTTTCATGTAATACTATGTAAGAATGCAATGTGGTGTGGTGTCGTCTTGAGTAAATAATATAACGCCCAACGATGACATACATAGTGTATTATGTGATTAGTTTTTTTTTTAAATTGATGTTATTGAGTAGATTTCTTTTTCTTTATTTCTAAATACCCTATTACCTATTGTTGTGGTGGGCGACTTACCGATGATGAAAACGTTCTTCTTAGCCCCCATTCCGTCCATCTCCGTGAGGATCTGGTTGATGACGCGGTCGGCGGCGCCGCCGGCGTCCGACACCGACCCGCCGCGGGACTTCGCGATCGAATCCAACTCGTCGAAGAATAACACGCATGGAGATGCTGACCGGGCCTGGGAGATAAATATAAGTGGTAAGACTTTGCTGCAAGTCATTCATATAGGTACCACTGCTTTGTCAGATATTATGCCTCCAAGCCGTAGTGTGTCACTAGTATGTTCCGGTTTGAAGGGTATTGTAGCTAGTTAAATATCTGGGCAAATGTTAATTTTTGATCTAATCTCGCCATCTTAGGCCCGTCTTAAAATTACAATCAATTAAAATTTGTACCCATAAATGTAGCTTACACTACCTACCTACAATAATATTAATAAAAATATGAATTCTAAAATTTACATTAATGAAATTGGAAATACAATATAAATCTTAGGAAACTTAAGTCTTACAAAATTAGGTGTCTGCACCAGGATAAAGCTGTGTCACAGGCGGAGTTACAATACTCTATCACTGATTTGTTAGAATGTATTACAGTATCTTCAATGTCATTAGGGCGAGTCAAGGAGGCGAAACGGGGAAAAGCTGTTTTGCTACTTTACTGTGAAATAGCGGTCTTAAGAAAATTAATTGCCTAAAGAATTTGCTAATTTGTTAAACGATAAACTGTACTTAATTTTAAAAAATCCTGAAAACTAGCTAAAATAAGAATCTGGAAATAAATATATAAGTATGTATATTTTCTTATTTTTTAAATTTGCAATTGTTATATGGAATTATTTCTCATTAAGTACTAGAGAGAACCTGATAAATTTTGGTATTCAAATGACTTATCCTGTATTTATTAAATTCAAAATTATCCTGGAACTGAACCGTTTTCCAACGGTCACCGCGCCGTCCGCTGCCTTGCACATACAAGCCAAACATCTACCTATTATAGGGAAGTACCGAGGTCCCTTACCACCAGGCTTCCGTTGATCCACTTATCAATTTACACCCTGTAATTATTATTATCCTAACCAAAAGTTGATACTAACTTTCATTCCTGTTTTTTGCACCTTTCAAAAGCTAAGCTTACCTTATCGAAAATGTCGCGCACGTTGGCTTCGGATTCTCCAAACCACATGGTAAGTAGCTCCGGTCCCTTCACAGAGATAAAGTTGGCCTGGCATTCGTTGGCGATGGCCTTGGCCAGGAGAGTTTTACCTGGGATACAAGATATGCATTGATTTCTGGAAAGGTTATTATGTAAATTTCAAACTTTACAGTATGGACAAGTATGTATCTATTTAGAATAGTAATGGCATATTGTTCTATACATCAAATGACTTTGATTGGACGTCACTATTTTTATTCCTAAATAAATAAAAATAAAGAATTTTGAGTGGATTTAATGTTATTGTTTTTTATTTCTAAATAATAAAATAAAAATATTTGATAATTCTTCTCATACGAGTGTCAAAATGTAATAAGCTAGTATAATTGACTTTGCAAACTTAACTTGAAGTTCAAAGGAGCATCTCCGTTTCATCTGTCGTGCTATTCTCCTCTACAGGTTGCATGTCTCAACCGATTCTCGTGAAATTTTGGGAGCACGTTCGATAATTATGTTTAATTTTTTGTCGATACTGTTGTTAGAAAATTTTCAAAATGGCGGTGCAATGGGAACCCCCATTTTTGAAATATTGTTATTGTGTTTCGTAGGACACAACAATAACATTTCAACATTTTTGAAATATTATTATTGTGTTCAAAAATTTTCAAAAAGGCAGACTCGGTGTGAGACCATAAAGCCACTAGAATATCATACTGACCGCATCCCGGGGGTCCGTAGAAGAGCACCCCGCGCGAGGGCTGCATGCCGAACTTGAGGAACTTGTCGGGGTGCTCCACGGGGTACTGCACCAGCTCCTGCAGCTCGCGCTTCACGCTCTGCAGGCCTCCGATGTCGCCCCACGTCACGTTCGGGACCTCCACTACCGTCTCGCGGAGCGCCGACGGTGACGATTTGGTCATAGCGTACTATGGAGAGTAAATACTAGTTTATCAACCGATTTCAAATAGCATCCTTTTAACAAAAGTTAAATAAAAACGGGTTAAACTAACTTCATTCACCTTAAACTCTAGTACTACTAGCGGCCCGCCCCGGCTTCGCACGGGTATTTAATATATATCTATTATAGATTGAGATATAAACTATCCTATCTCTCAAGTTGGATCGAACTGCACATGGTGTGCGAATTTTATTATAATCCGTTAAGTGGTTTAGGAGTCCATTGAGGACAAACATTGTGACACGAGATTTATATATATTAAGATAGTATTCTGTGGTCATATTGAAAAATACTTGGATGGTTCTTATCATGTATATATGTCCAGTTATTTTGATTTATAAACCAAACTACTGGACCGATTTTGATGAAATTCCTATGGGACCAAACTGAAAATAATGTCCTAAAAAAATTATAAAAAAGTAACAAACATAAAAAATACATATTTTTCTCTGGAAACAAAAACCTGGTGTATCAGATATTTTTTCTTAACTAGACTGGCTAGATAGCTCAGTTGGTAGTAACCCTGCCTTCTGAACTGCAGGTTGTGGGTTCGATTCACCCAGGATAAAAATTTGTGTGATGAATGTAGGTGTTTGTTCTGTATCTGGGATTGTATTCTATGTCATTTCGAAATAAAGAAAAAAGTATCAAAGTATTCTATCAGTTATCTAAAACCAATTTTGATGTGTGTAAAACCGCGTTGCATCTCTAGTTAGTAACGCACCGGAAACTATCCTGTCACTCACCCGGAAGTTATCCATGGAGACGGCGAGCGAGTTGAGCACCTCGGCATCGATCTGGTCATCCTCCAGATCGATCAGATCCATCTTCTCACGGATCTGCTGGAGCGCAGCCTCCGAGCATAGGGACGCTAAGTCAGCGCCCACGTGACCGTGAGACTCCGCTGCGATCTGGGAAATTGGAAGGTATACTAATTAGATAGATAGATAGATAAACTCTTTATTGAAACACCACATCTTAAATAATTAAAAAAGTGGACAAACTTAACCATTGGGCGGTTTTATCGCTAAGAGCTATCTCTTCTAGACAACCTTGCCCAGAAAGGAATAACGCAGTAGTATATTGGACGGTAGTTTTCATATAAAAAAAAAACCATAACACTGTGCATGTACATACATAATATACATATAAATATACAGTACATACATATCATAAAGAAACCTACAGAAACATAATACATATCTATAATATATAGGTATACTACATACATTTACTAATAAAAATAAATATAATAAACATACATTATAATCTAATCTTATTATAACTAATTAGGTTAAAAGAATAATGCCTGTCTGGTCTAAAGTCTATTAAAATACAACTTAGCTAAGCAACACTCCCCCGGATTCTCGTATATGCTTGTTAAATTCGTGTCAACTTGGCAGATCAAATACGTTAATTGGTTATCTGTTGATCACTGGCTGTCTCAATCGACGATTTGAAAAACGTACGAGTAACCGGGGGCTAGGGAGATAATTGCGAACTTAGGAACTGTCAAACTTTAGTCAAGACAGGCATAAGTTTTATGGTATTTGATGAAACCTAAGCCTGAATGTTTACAAATTCTTAACACCTTATTACAGTCAGCGCCGAGCCGCCACCGCCGCCGCGCGTACTCCTTGAGGATGGGCATCTTTATTGCCCGAACACCGGTCGAGTTATTCGACTTGTATCTCGTGAGTTTTAGCCGTGTAATAGTTGTAGTTATGAGTACTACTCACGTCAGATTCTATAACCTTATTATATTTCCAAAATAAGTGCATTAACCTCACAAGGTTTAGCAGTACAAATCACAAAATTATGGACAAGGAGTGCAGGAAAATATGTGTTTAGGTACTTTGATGAGCATAATCTATCAGTTTGTTCTTGGTTTTCGCCAACCGTTTTATACACATAAAATTACAAAATGCTATCAAAATACGTTTTTATAGAGTTGCTAATCTATAAAAACAAAAATAGTTCTTTTTCTTACTACTGATGCAAGCAATCTGGCACATTACAGAAAAGAAAACTCTGATCTGGAGAACTAATTACAACAGCAAAGAAGAAGCAAAAGGGGAGTTTTGGCGGGAAAGCGAAAAAGATTGCGTCACCGCATTGTATTATTTTCCAAAACTTGTGTTATTTTCAGTGTTAGTGCATAAAATTGGTGGCATTTTATTCGTTAAGTGCTGGATTACAGGCGTGAGTGTGGGAAAATGGTATAATGATGGTGAAACGTTTCTTTTCGTGTTGTCTCCAAAACTCCATAGAAGCTTCAAGTAAAGTTGCCACCACTTTACTAGGAGTATGACTTTGACTAGACTGACTTGACTTGATGACTTCGACTGTGACTTGACACATATTTGCGTGAAATATCAAATAATAAATTATCAATTACTTGACACTGGCTAAATACACAAAAGTGTGGAGCCAAAACTAAATGAAAAAAAGCAAAAATAAACTTTACTGTGATGTAATTTAGAGTGATAGGTATCTACCTAATACCCTTAGGTAATCTTACCTAAACCTTGCAATAAGACATTATTAAGCACAGACAAAATACAAAAATGAGTGGGCTTTAGACCACACGACCAACTAAACTTCTTTGGTTTAGCTCCGCGTTACTTACCTGTTCTAAATCGACATCGTCTCCAAGCTTCATATTCTTGGTGTGTATGCGCAGGATCTCAAGGCGGCCGGTGGCGTCGGGGATGCCGATATCGATCTCACGGTCGAACCGGCCGAACCGACGCAGCGCCGGGTCAATCGAGTTGGGGCGGTTCGTCGCCGCCATGACTATCACGTGGGAGGACTTCTTCATCCCTGGTTATTGGAATAAGGTATAATGAACTTGCTATTGCTAACACAATGTATATGACCCACAAACCCCGACCAGCACCCCTATCACGTAACTGTTCTAGGAATCGGCTTCGCCTGCCATCCTACCCACGCCAATTAACAAGTCCACGAGTGCGAGAAAGAGAGAACACGATTACCATCTCCACCAGATTTACGCGGTGAGGCCCATGGTGTAGACTCGAATCTATCTACACCAGAGTAATTATGTATTTCATTGATGAAACAAAATAGCTATACAAAGCCAATTCATTAATTATTCATCATTATTATTTGACTGGTCTGATAACTCAGTTGGTAGTAACCCTGCCTTCTGAACTGCAGGTTGTGGGTTCTATTCCCCGGGACAAACATTTGTGTGATCACCATCTATGTTTTTTCTGTCTGGATGTGATATTGTATTCTATGTATGTATTTACAAAAAAAAAGTATGTAAGTATTGTATCAGTTATCTGGTTCCCATAGTACAAGCTTTGCTTAGTACAAGTTTGGGGCTAGATAGTGCTGTGTGAAATGTCCACGATTAATTAAATAGTGTGGTCCCAGAGTGAGGATAAGATCACCCCATATCTTCCCGTGGGGCCGTAAGATTCTTATATTTATTAAACACAGTTGTAGGTAAAAGGAGAACAAAGCAACATTGAAATTATTATTTGGTTATGACACATCGAGCAACTTTTTTCCTGAAAAACATCAATTACTTCCAACAGTTTCAAGGCAATCTTCTTCAAACAAGTTCAAACCAGTTACTCACCATCCATAAGAGTGAGCAGCTGCGAAACAATCCTCCTCTCGACCTCTCCATGGGTCTTCTCTCTCTTCGGCGCGATAGCATCCAGCTCATCAATGAAAATGATAGCAGGAGAGTTCTTGTCAGCTTCCTCGAACGCCTTACGCAGGTTGGACTCCGACTCGCCGGCTAGCTTCGACATGATCTCGGGACCGTTGATCAGGAAGAAGAATGCACCTGATGGAAAATAAAATAATGTCTGAAATCAATTTGATAAAGTGAAATGTTTTCTATTATTAATGCGGATTTCACATAAAAATTTCGCCGTCACTAATTCTACCAAAGATTTTATTTTATTTGGATATACCTTTTTAATTTGGTTTTATAGTATATTATTATATCTAACAGCCCCGTCCCGGCTTCGCATCTTCCAACAGTTTTACGCGATGAATTTTCAAAAATGTAGACAAATTCTATAAATGTCATTTTTGGAATCTTTTTAAGACTGAATAGGCCCGCATTTGACCGCGATCACACCTGGTAGAAAGACAGTCTATTTTCACAAACTAAAACACCAAATGAATATTATTGAATATCCACAAATAATTATTCAACATTAAATTTTAAACTAAAACTTCTTTATTCAAGCTTGAAAAAGCTGGTGAATGCGTAGCGAGGCGAAAGGAAGTTGGTTCACGTAGATCTCCATTGGCAACATAACAAAGTTAAATGTGTATTATTACGTATATCCTGTAAATAAAAATGACAATTACAATTGTCAAGATGGCGAAACTAACATTAAACAAAGCAAATACAAAGTTATACAGTTCGCGCAAAACTTTATGAGCTCTCAGAAGTTAGCTATTGTATGGTCGCTTTTACAATGCACTCAACTGTTTGGTACTCGGGCCTAACTTCCGAGAGCTCATCAAGTTTTGCACGAGCTATACCGGCCGATAGATGGAGCTAAAAAAATAGAAGTTTCACTTGTGTGGTCTAAAGACCACACGACTGAAGCACACGCGTTTTTTTTCACATCTGTCACTCACCAGTTTCATTAGCAACGGCGCGCGCGACCAAAGTCTTTCCAGTCCCGGGAGGCCCGTACATCAAGATACCACGCGGCGGCTTCACGCCGATCGCCTTGAACAGAGACGGGTGGCGAAGGGGCAGCTCCACCATCTCTTTGATCTGAGCTAGCTGCTTGCGACAGCCACCTATGTCGTCGTAGCCGACTGCGTTCAAAGCTTCTTCCTCTTCCTGTAACAGATTAGGTACTTTTTGTAGAGACCAATAATTCAAAAGTTAACATAAAAAGAGACCTCGAGGTATATTTACTACGAGCTTCTGCCCGCAGCTTCGCGGCGTGGCCTATGGGAAAATAATTCACCCACCCATTTCACCGTCTTAAGGGTGGAATTTCGAAAAATCCTTTCTTACGGATGCCTATTGCCTACGTCATAACATCTATCTGCATGCCAAATTTCAGTCCGATCCGTCCAGTGGTTTGGGCTGTGTGTTGATAGATCACTATGTCAGTCAGTCAGTCAGTCACCAGTTATATAGATTTATCACTTGCAGGATCTCAATTATTGTTTCCACATAAAATAAAATACAGTTTTGTAATGTATGTAAGTACATGAAGAAGGCACTTCAATTGAAACTTCTCAAAATAAATGTTATCTCCTATTTTTCGGTTTAAAATGTCTTAGGTCCATATTACAGAACGATGCTCAGTCATCGATCAGTGCTCAAGCAGAGATTTTATTCATGAAATGATCAATTAGTGAATGAAATCAATGCTTGAGCACCGATCGTTGACTGAGCATCGTTCTGTAATACGGACCTTAAACCCTGAAACCTATTTAGAGCACATACAAACTCAAAAAACCCTTCTGCTACACTAAAGATTAACAGTTTATAATTTAACATTCACATGATAAATTATAAACATCCCCGCGACATTTAATACATCATCATTTAGTTTTTACATTACATCATTTCATAACGATCATCGATCCTTACCTCACGTTTGATAGGCTCCCCTTCACAATGGATGACAGTATCCGGCGCCACGATGCAGTATGGTGAAGGATCTGTCTCCACCACCTTGAACTCTACAGCTCGCATGCCACCGCGGACCATGAAGGTGTCGTCGCGATGAATAGGCCTGTATGCCTCCATGAAGTAAGGTTTTAGGTATACTTCGAATAGGTTTCTGTGGAAGAAAACCTTGGTTAACTAGATGCATTAATACATGAGTTATAACTTGGGCTAGATTCGAACTTAGTTCAAGGTTTTAAGTTAGAAACTGACGTGGTCAGTCCGATCACTTTTAATTCTAACGCTTTAGAAGAGATATGTCACAAAAAAAGAGGTGACAATTTAGTATTGTGCTCTTTGAAAACATTCTTTAAAGTTAGAATAATAATAATAATGCACAACGATCACATACATAGATCCTGTACCCTAACAAGAATTCCCAGTGTCTAAGGACCCAGGAAGAATAAAAACATTATCTAAGGGCCTTTATAAAAAACAGACCAAGTTAAACTATGAATTAAATAGGTACAATATGGATGGATTAAACCCACTATTTTCGTTAGTTGTTATTGAAAGATAGGCCCTATAAAAATATCATAATCGGTCTTCAAATGATTGAAATCATCAAACAACTCACCCAGTTAATCCTTCAACGGAATCATCAATGGGCAGAATGTGTACCCTCTTTCCATACTTGACCGAAGGGCACGGAGCGATGGACACCACATCTGACAGACGGACTCGCAGGTTGTTCCTCACGACACGGTTCATTCGAATCTTCTCATCCGGGCAGTTATCGTCGGAGAGGACGATACACACGGTCTCCTTGCGACGCTTGCCCTTCAGTAGCACGGTGTCACCACGGAACAACTGAAGCTGCTCCATTTTGGCCTGTTTTGAAGAAATAATTTAGTTATTAGGGGCAAAAAATCGTAAATTATATGACGCCAGGGCCAGAGTCGAATTTGAGGGCAACATTAGTTACTACAAAATACCAAATTCGCTCAAAAAAATCAAACCAAAAATCAAATGGCTCAAATTCGTAGTAATTACAACCCTACCACTAGTAGTAAGTAAAAAAATATCATAATTGATCTACCCTCGAAGCAAGGGCTCCTAAATCAATCACCATCAGACATTCATAGACAAATAATTTCTGTGACCAACATGCTTGGATCTAAGATTTTTTTATCTCAAACTATGAACAAACAATTTAATTATAATAAGATTTTTTAAGGTAGGGCATTGCCCCACAATGTCCCCCCCTAGCTACGACTGTGTATGACGCTGCATTTTTAAGATGTCACTACAAAAAAACAAATTATTATCTTGCGAAATAGGTAATACAAAAAATGTGCTCTTATTTTCTAATGTATAATAGTCGTATCTATTTTAAGTCATTAAAACATGCAAGCATTTAGGTTTGTCAATATTACAATTCATTTTATTAATTCACTTAGTACCTGTTAATACAATTATGTCCAATTGTACATGTCACTAAATATCAATCATAAATTATATCAATTAAACATTTTAGTTGATAAATTAAATTTTTATCCTTCAGAAATTCGTCAATATTATAATATGCTTTGTCCATTAAGCTCATTAAGTTTATCTTTGAAAACCAAGTCATTCTCAATATGTACCCTTGAGGGAATCTTATTAAAAATGATAGGTTCCATACAGAATATACGGTTATGCAAGAGGAGTTATTGACTTGTAACATAGATCTCCTTCTCGCCGACTACCTACTGCATATTTTTCAAATTCATAGAGATACTAACGAGAAACGCTTTTAGTAAAAGAAAATATGGGTCATAGTAGTAGGAACAACATGCTTGGTCTTGATCTTCAGGTTAATATGAATCTCAATAGGTAGCATACCTAATTTGTAGCAATCGGGTGTTTTTTTAATTTTTTTTTTTTATTGAAAGTACTAAACTGGGAATATGTTACTTATGATACTTTAAAAAACTAACCTTAACTACTAAAATCATGCCGTGGACATATTCCCTTCTGGATGTAAACCTAACTTGCGTTTATAGGTTGAGTTGAGGTTGAAGGTTGACTATTTTGTTCAAACAGATCGGTAAAGTAAAGGTACTTTTGCTGCAGTCATCATTTGAATGAGCGACTGCTACAAAGTGGTATTTACAACTGATCACTACCATGCATCGGAGGGTAAGGCGAAGAAATCTCAACTTTGATTCAACTCTATTATATTCTATATGGGGATGGTAAGGCTTGCATCATATACAAATACAAATAAATAAATATTATAACAATTCAAACAATTAGTTCATCTCTTCATTGTAAGCCTGCTGCCTGTCCCCGGTTGTTGTTCCAAGACAACAATCGAAATAGTAAGAATTATTTATGGCTGGCTTTTCATACCTACTTTGCATTCTTATCAGAGTTACAATCAATAATATAGAAGCATTCAATGAACAATTTTTAGTACTAACTACAACACAATGAAAATATTCCCACATTTAATGAGCAATAATTACAACTCAAAACTTAAAACTCAGGTCATCAGAGAACCTTCTCCTCAAGCCACTGGTTTGTTGTACCACCTTCTACAACCTCTCATTTACTGCTCAGGCTGTACGCTTGTGGAATGTACTACCTCTCAATATTAAACAGGCTCAATCACTCACTGCTTTTAAGACTCAAATTAAGCACTTCTATCTCTCTAGTTTGACTTCGAAATAAACCTTCATTGTTTCCTTAGTATTTGTATATTATGTATTATTTGTGTATGTTTATGTATAGCAAGTATTGTATTTTAAGTAGTATATTATTTTATATTTGTCTTAGAATGTATGTTCACAGTAATTTTTAGCACAACCATCCTTGCTTGTTGATCTATCTCTGTCTATCCAAAGGTTGTCTGGAAGAGATCGCTTTTTAGCGATAAGAAATAAAAAAAAATAAAAAAAAACTTATTTATTTCTTTCTTTCAAAGTAATCACCCCTGCAATCGATGCATCTTTGCCAACGCTGTGGCAGTTTATGGATGCCCTTCTTGAAAAAATCAGCAGGACGGGAGACAACAAACTCTTCAAAGGCGTTTTGTACTGCCTCTCGGGAATTGAATTTTTTTCCCGCTAAAAAGTTGTCCAAATTTTTGAAAAAGTAATAGTCGGTAGGCGCAAGATCTGGTGAGTATGGCGGATGAGGGAGAGCTTCCAAACCCAACTCATGCAGCTTAGAGACGGTCTGTTGTGCAGTATGGGGTCGCGCGTTATCGTGAAGTAGCAGTGGAGACGACCGATTGACCAAAGCTGGTTGCAGACGTGCGAGTTTCGCCATCATTGTGGTCAGTTCTTCAATGTACACATCTGCAGTAATGCTCTCGCCGTTTTGTAAAAAGCTATGATGAATCACACCAGCACTAGACCACCAAACTGTGACCATCACCTTTCTAGGGGTCATTTTTCGTTTTGCACATTGCTTTGGTACCGAACCAGGATCTAACCAACTTGCTGAGCGCTTTCGATTGTCAAAAAGAATCAATTTTTCGTCGCACGTAACAATTCGGTTCAAAATTCCTTCATTTCTGTGCCTGTTAAGCAGCGCAAGGCAAGTTTCGACGCGTACGTTGCGCTGGCGATCGTTAAGTTCGTGGGGCACCCATCTATCAAGCTTTTTTATCTTGCCAATCTGTCGCAAATGGACCAATATTGTTTTGATGCTAACATCAAAAGCTGCTGCCAGCTCAGCTGTAGATTGAGATTCATCAGCTTCCACAATCGCCTTTAATTCATCATTGTTGACCAAAGTTTCCGGACGACCACGAGGTTCATTTTTCAAGTCAAAATTCCCAGAACGGAAGGGGGAAACCAATAACGGGTTGTACGTTCGTTTGTACAGTTCTCTCCGTAAACGTCGTTGATGTAACGTGTCGTTTGTGCCGCGTTGGTGCCACGACGGAACTCATATTCCATAATTACACGAAATTTCAAAGTATCCATTATGAGGAAAAATGTTGAAATGTAATGAAAATACAACGCTAATCAATAAACAAAAGACTTATATTGTAAATAGAATGTCATATTTTTAAAACAAAATTAATTTGAATTTAGAATTCATAGCCAATCAAAATTTTTTTTTGTTTGAAAAAGTCTGTACTGCAATACGGCAATTTCATAGGTAAAGACCTATTATAATTGTTTAATTTATAATGAACTAGCTGACACAGCAAACGTTATTTTGCCATCAAAATTAAAAAATAGGGGATGATGGAAGAACATAGAAAATTTAAAGTTGCAGGAATTATTTAATGTCACATCAAAAAAAAAAAAACATTCTGAAACAAAAAAATTGGGATGAAAAATACATAACAACCTATTCTCAGACCTAACAAGTGTGAATATAAAATCAAAACCGGTTCATCGTGTCGGAGGAGTATGGTAACAACCACTGTGACACGAAATTTTTATACAATTATACATTTCAATATACATTTAAATTTTCTGTGATCACCAAGGTGCCTGCCAAGCATTGTGATTATGGCAAACCTATATAACTTAATTTATATAAACCTATATTATAACAGCCTTATTAATAAACACGAACTAACTTTAGATTAGTTACACCATCTTTTGTCTCTTTCGATCCAGCTAAATATTCCAGTAGTAAAAAAGCTGAAATAACGAATCCGAGACTAATACCCGTTTATTAATAAGGCTGTAAGTGTCCAAAGTGGAGTTTTACAGAAGAGGCCTGTGTTCAGAAATGGGTGTCTTCCATCTGTTGATGTACATAAAAGTAAGAATCAGGGGAACTCCAGCCATAACTTTCAATTTCTTACATTGAAAGGGGAAACCCCTGTGAATGAATGTAGGCGACAAATACATTGTATCTTACAATGTGGTCTTTACTATAAAATAAAAACTGCTAGTTTTCCAAGATAAAAAGTATTCTTTATTATTATTCTTTATTGCATTAAAAACAATACAAACGGAAGAATTAATGCTAAAGCATTTTCTACCAGTCATCCATTCATAGTTTGAGAAAGATGGATGTAGGTGCGCATCAAAATTTGTATTAGTAGTACTCGCCTGATAATAAGCAATGGAATAACAACAGAATTTCATTCAAATCAGTTAAGCCATTTTAGCATGAATGACAAACAAACTGACATTTCATTACTAGATATTAGTAGGGATTTCTTACACTAAATAAAAGAGTAGTTAATCCTCTTTTCTTAGGGTCAATGATCTCCTGAGGTCAATAACATGAAGGTCATATTAAGTGACTGTATATGTTGAATATCATCTACATAGATACATCAAAGAATAGAAATATGTACCTAAGGCCACTTCATATTTATTTGGTTGGCAACTGTGTATTTCTGCAGTGTTATTTGCAGTTATCAAACAAATATTTTAAAATCATAAATATTTTGAATATATTATAAGATATACATGTATAAAACCATTTTGTTTATTAATACTGATTCATCTATAAATAGGACCGTTTTTTTATCCTTCATTCATGCAGTAATTGCACAATGAATCAGCATGATTTTTTGCAGAGATAGTTTATCAAATGACTTTTTATCCTGGAAAATTGTGTATGCAGCTAATAATAACATCATAAATGAATAAAAATAGTCCATCACACCCAGAATGGCCAGGCCAATAACACAATATAATGCTTTAAAAAAGCATTGATGATTCTACGATAAGTTAGACAGTTGCTTTAAAAAAATATTTTTAGGTTAGAATGATAAGCAAAAACAGATATTGGACATGATATTAAATTACCCATAAATATTAAAAATAACATCTTTTTAATTGAATACATGCTATTTTATGCTACACCTTGTCATATTCTATGTTTTATGGTAATATATGTATGTTACAGTATTCTTTTTTTACAATAATTTTTTTTTTCATAGAATTATCACTGTGACTGTATGTATGTATTTTAGTTTTAGGTATGCTTTTGTTGTTCAATTATGATGTTAAACATAAAAAGTAGTTATAATACATACTAGTCTTACAATCACAACGAAGACACAAGTTCAAGGCTTGTTAAAACGAATACATATTTAAAATTACTGATGTGAAATTATCACCGTGAGCATTTTAGGACCTTAGCAAATGAATAAAACACATCATGCACCTAAGTATGTTCTCTTATTTTTGTCAAAGACACCCAAAATAACAAATCAGTTTTAACTGACTGACACCAAAACAGGTGATAAATTCACTGTATTCAAATAAAACGCTAATGTAGAGTGCCGTCTATTACAAGCATTATGTTTATGAACAATGGTTCCCATGTCTGATAGTGATAAGTAACAAGGAATGTGAGTAATTGAGGACAAAGGAGGACTGACCTGTGATAGCGCCACGACAGAGTTGTCGTCGCTGACGGCCTCCTCGACGATGAGGCGGTTAGGCCTGTCCTTGCGGCGCAGGATCGCGGTCGATAAATCATCAGGGCTGGAAAATTACACCGATAAAATGAATATCCGCCCGTCACCATTAGGCCACAAAGCAAACCAACAATCCAACTAGATTCTAAGAAACATCTCTCAAATATAAACTTTGGAAATATATTTTGTAATGATTTTGCAAATTTTGATTAGTTTAGCTTGGTTTGGAAACCCTGACATGATGACAAGCCAATTTCGAACAATCGTTTACAACGGGATATTCAAATTTCCTATAAAATAGCACTCAAATAGCTTATGTTACGATTTAAATGATATTTTGTGGACTTACCTTTTATTGTCTGCCATTTTACTCAAAAATTAATACAATAATTTATAGAAATAACTATTTTTACGAAATGCCGAATGAACAATCACTTCAACACTTTTAGCCCGTGCGTGACGTTGCCGTATTTCATTTGTTCGCCTACGGCCGGTGCTGCCAGTTGAAAAGTTTGTCTATGAAAAATAAGCATGTTTTCAGTTGACACAACATGTCGATATTGGAAAGTACCGGTTTTCCAAAATGTTTATATCTTTGTGGTCAGAATCATTCGATCTTCACTGTAAACTCTGTGGTTCTATATTTTATAACTTTTTAGTGTTGTAGTTAGTGTTTCCGTTTTCAAATGTCAAATGATATATTTTAATATAAACAAATGAATGACGGGAGAGTTTTGGCGGGAAAACGAAAAAGTTCGCGTCGCCGCATTGTATTATTTTCCAAAACTTGTGTTATTTTCAGTGTTAGTGCATAAAATTGGTGGCATTTTATTTGTTAAGTGCTGAATTACAAGCATGAGTGTGGGAAAATGGTATAATAATGGTGAAACGTTTCTTTTCGTGTTGTTTCCAAAACTCCATAGAAGCTTCAAGTTGCCACCACTTTACTAGGAGTATGACTTTGACTAGACTATGACTTGACTGACTTGACTTGATGACTTCGACTGTGACTTGACACATATTTGCGTGAAATATCATTAACTTGATAAATTATTTACTTTTAACTTGATAAATTATTTACAATTACATGACACTGGCTAAATACACAAAAGTGTGGAGCCAAAACGTACAAAAAAAAAAGAAAAAAAAGCGCAGTTTTTTTTACTAAAGAAAATTGGATATAATATAAATACTAATAAACTTTAATACACAAACATAATAAATAAACCAGGAACGGGATATTTCATTATTCATAATTTAATTTTAGTATATAGTATCAGTGTGCGCCACAGACCGCTGAATCGGAAGTTAGTAGATATTTATGTTTTCGGGCTAGCGCACATTATAGACCAGGGGCCTTACCGCGTAAGTCTGGTGGAGATGGTAATCGTGTTTTCTCTTGCTCGCACTCGTGGACTTGTTAATTGGCGCGTGCAGGATGGCAGGCGAAGCCAATTCCCAGAACAGTTACGCGGTAGGGGTACAGCGACTTCCGGAAATACATCAGTGAAATGACTATCCGGATTGTTATTTCTCTTCCTTGCAAAACATCAGGTAAAAGTAATAGCAGCAGTATGTACCTTGTTTTCATAGTAAAATGATACCTAGGTACATCACTGCGACAGTACAGCGTCATAGGTCCGTCTTATGGAACTATGCTCAGACATCGATCGGTGCTCAAGTAGAGATTTCATTCATAAAGTGATCAATTATTGAATGAAATCTCTGCTTAAGCATCAATCGATGACTGAGCATCATTCTGTAATACGGACCTTAGACTGTTATATAAACATTATTATAAGCATTACCTACTACCGTACGTACGTAAGTAGGTATACCTACTAACTAAAATTACTTCTAGTTATATAGGTAGATATATTTTGTGTCATTATTAAGAAGAAAACACATGAAAATGTATTTTATTCAATACCATAGTTTAAATAAAGTATAGTAAGAACCTAGCCTAAAGCATTTAGCGTTTCACGGATACCTTTCTGAAATAACGAGTGCAATGAGTTAGTCAAATTGAAAACTGATTGTAATTCTAAGTCTTCACCCTGAGAGTTCTCCTTGACAGCCTTTTTCATTTTCTTTTCCAATTCATTTTGATCTTTCATGCGCAGCTCCTTCACAGATTTTAGAATCATGTCTAGAACTGAGCGCGTTTCCTCTTTAACACTCAGTTTATCGTCAGTGCTATAGTCTTTTACATCGTACACGTAGTCGCGGAACCGTACGCTTTGTTCCATCGTGCATACATCGTTCATAGCTTCAAGGAAAGCTGTCAAGTGCGGCGGCTTCTTGTCTAGCTCCTCTCGAAACCTCTGCATGTCACTCTGTATTTCCTCTTTATCCCTCCTAGAAAGATGTCTAAAATATTTTGACAATTTCCTCGTGTATTTATAGTGGTACCTGTCGAGCTCTTCGTTTACCATGTACAAGTATTTTTTCAATTTTTTCTTGGGAAAACTGATTGATGTTAACAAATCCAACATATCTCTCACAAAGTTTACGAAAATATTTCCACTGCGCAGGTTACGAATGCGACGGCTAAATATAATCAAAACCGGTTTCTGAAAATCTTCAACATTATTTGTGTCCACACCAACAAGAGTACATGTGAATAAATTTAGTAAAGTAGCTGCACATATGAATTGTATAAATAGGTTCATGTCTGTAGGTATGTTGTAGTGAAATTTATGACAAAAAGTCAAAAGGTCATAAAGAAAACTGATTTCACGGCTGACAGCAAGCGCAATCTAATCCTGTAGGTAATTGAGTTAGAAAATATTGTCCTCATTTTTCTTCATGTAATCAACTACAGCCCGCGCGAACTTCATTTGTATGTCGTTCATCACGCTCTCTTCCAAGTGATACAACACGTGGAATATGAGCCCTTGAAATATTTCCCGCGTTTTCTGTCCAATATGGCGACTAGAACCTTCGCCATACCGCACCAATAGATAAATATAATCATCCATTTTGAAATCGTCGCGACTTGTGTAAACGGCATTCATGGCGTAAAAGAATTCGTTGATCACAGGATTACCGGTAGCTATAATTTTTAAGAAACTGATCACTTTTCCTCTTAATACATGTCCGTTATACTCGGAGAGCTTCTTTAGCCTATTGCGGAACTTGTTCATGTACCGCTTTATTGTATACTCGTAGGCGAGACCTTTGAGTGATTTACTCAATATTTTAAAGTAAACAGGGATTCTACGCTTTGAGAACCTTGTCAGTAAGGTTTCGCAGATGTTGACGACAAAGTTGAAAAATGGTCCTTTGGGAAGTATAGGTGGTTTCATAGTGGTTCTCATAGTCGGGAAAGTGAACCTGGTCATCATTGTTGTTTCTTCTGAAGATACGCAATCGTCAAACTCGGCACCAGCTGACGAGGAGTCCTTTTGAATGCATTTCTTAGCTTTTAGTTTTTTGGGCATTATCGGTGTTATAAAAAGATTTGTTGTGGGCTTAATTTTACGGGCTGCTGTTCTGATTACTGAAGGTTTTGAGTTAGCCACTTTTTTCTTTCCATTCATATGTTTTTTCTTAGCTGCTGCTTTTGTGGTGGTGATAATTCTCTCAAGTAGCCTGATTTCTTCTATCACTTCGCAATCAGAATTACCATTAGTATCACCCTCCTTGAATTCTGTTTCATTGTCACATCTTACCATATTGACATATCGTTCTTTTTCAATCGACATATTTTCACCACTTGCACTTTCACCACTTGCACCTTCATAATTTGTACTCTCATTGCTGTCATCTTCTTTCAATAATGGGGCTTTTGTATAACCAGTTGAACTTCGCAACAAAATGAAAATAAACGTGATATTTAATCTTAGGTATTTCATAGCATAAAAATAAAACTGCAAAACGTTTGCGTTTGTTTCATGTTGATCTTTCACCGATTCATAGAAATGATTATATACAAGGTTTATAGGCGAGTGATAAATACATATACTTAATGTAAGTAGCTTAATTTCTAGCGAAGTTGTAATTCGACGCCGGTCTTTTGCACTTGATTTTCGTTCCCAAGCCAACTCCTCAGTTGTTTCAGTACCTGTAATGTGAAAATGTTAGGTATTGTTTCCAGAGTTTGGAACTTGTCGAAGCTAATGGAGCGAGTTGGGCAGCTGTCTTTGTAACTTAGTCTCCGTAAATTCTGAAACTTAGGTGTATTTGTTTTTACGAGAACCAATTTGGAGTAAATAAGTTTTGAGCCTTTTATGCTATTGATAGTTTATTTATCTTTTAATTATGTTTTATCGAAATAGTAACTTGAAATAAATTTAATTTTGAAGTTGATGTAAGGTTTATCACGGTTTCTTTGTTGTTAAAGCCATCTACAAGACAAAAGGATAGACTGAAGAAATGAGCAGAGAAGAAGAAGAAGAAAGGAAAGAAGAGGAAGAAAAAGAAGGGATGATGAGTATGCTATCCGTTATTACCTGCCAAACGGAAATCGTCACTAAAGCAGATAAGAGCGTGTCCCCGCACGTAATGAAAACACCGCTGAAAAGCATAGCATCAAATGTAGACAGGGTCCATTCTTCACCCCACCTACAAAAATAATGAAAAAAGAGTTTTTACCGACTCAATCACCTTAATTTCATAGACTGAGAAACTTGGATGATATTAACATATGATTTTCTTTTGTTATTTTGATTTAAAAACTAAACGACTGAACCAATTTTGATAAAAACTTTATGGACCAATCTAAATGTATATTCTTCGCGTATAGAAAAGATTCATATAAATCGGTTTGTAAATGACAGAGGTCTTTCGGAAATTCTTTGCAGTAGTAGTGGGAATGAGATTTTTTTTTAACTTGAACTTGTTTTTTGTTTTCATCCATTGTGTGTTGGTCTTTGTTATTATTATTATATTATTATAATCCTAGTTAGGGTACAGAAAAAATAAAAGTGAAGGTCCAAGATCCAATATGATCATTGGGCAACGACAGAAACATATAATATTCTTTAAGTCATAGAAACAAGAAATATTCTTACCATGCAATAAAGAAACAAGAAATATTCTTACCAAGTCATAAAGAAACAAGAAATATTTTTACCAAGTCATAAAAAAACAAGAAATATTCTTACCAAGTCATAAAGAAACAATAAATATTCGTACCAAGTCATAAAGAAACAAGAAATATACTTATCAAGCCATAAAGAAACAAGAAATATTCTTACCAAGTCATAAAGAAACAAGAAATATTCTTACCAAGTCATATAGAAACAAGAGGGTGTAGTATCGTCGTCGTACAGCAAGGCACTGGTGCCGCCTCCCTCTCTCGTCGTAAACTCCACATCCAGTAGTCTCTCAAGGATTGTCCTCTCACTGGCAACCCAGTTAAGTCCATCTAATGCCTAATATCATTACGATAAATAAGAAGTCAAAGCAAGTAAATTTTTTAATTAAATTAATCTAAATCAAATACTAGAATTTTTTAAATGCATTTTTGAAGTAAAACTTCTTTACGCACTTGGGAAGTAAGCTGGGGAATGCGAGGCAAACGGAAGTTGAAGTTGATTCACGTAGGTCTCCATTGTCAACATAACAAAGTGAATAATTTGTATTATTATGTATGGTAAAATAACAATTTACAATTGTCAAGATGGCGACATTAACATTAAACAAAGCAAAAACAAGTTGTACCGGCCAATAGATGGAGCTAATCTAAAAAAGTTTTACTTCACAAGTTTTTTTGATTATACTGAACATAAGTTTAATGTTAACCCTAAACGCTATCCTTAGATTAGATTGTTAGGTTACTATACGAAAAAATTTGAATTTTCGCAAAAAAAATTACGTATACAATTATTTTTAACATATAATAAGCATGTACCTACAATTCCAGTGCTAAGTTTATAGACCTTAAAAATCTGATGATTAGCTAACGGCTAATTATGTTCAACTAATAATCTTTAAAAGTTGGTGACTTCACATAACGCCTTCGTGTTTAGAGTAAATATTTCTGTTTTTTTAATATAAATTACAATATCTTATAAATAACTTACCCTTTCAAAGAATGCTGCCAAGAACTTTGACAGTATCACCTGCCTGGATTCGGTTTCGACGAAAACTCCTTTGGAAAAGCAAACACAATAAATCAAAGCTATACAAAACAAACTTCTATACTATACTATACTATATATATTTTTTTTTATTTATGTTACTGAATGGTGTGACCAGCTAGTCGTTCACCTGATATTAAGCGACACGGCTGCCCATAACAGAACAGTGTCACTCGGAACTCCAAAATATAAAGTTTCGCCTGACACTGCACAGCGCCCATCATCCTGAGACATCAGCACAGTCTGGTAATAAGATTACTCGACTGTGAGATCAGATCATAAAGTCTCACTTGCCCAGTAATTTCACTAGCTACAGTGCCCTTCAAACCGGAACACAGTAGTGCTTGCACACTACTGCTTGACGGCAGAATAACTGGCAAAGCGGTGGTACCTACCTAGACGAACTTTGCAGAAAAGTCCTACCACCTAGTACTAGTTTAAATTATTATTATTGTGAAAAACCTAACCCTAATTACTACCTTTCTTAAATTTCCTTACCCTTCCCGATTTTTTTATCCTTTTAATTGCTTACTTCAGCCTTTTATATGTAGATACTTTTATTTATTTATTTATACTTTAGCACAAAATAATGTACAAGGAGGACTTAATGCTATGAAGCATTATCTACCAGTCAACCTGGATGTGCAAGAAAAGAAAGTTTATTATTTATTATTATTATCTTTTATTATTTCATAGGCTTACTCATATTATAATTTATATGATATTAAAAGTTTCTGTATATGTATATGAAGGTCTGTGTGTATTTGTGTGTGTATGTGTGTGGGTGTGTATATGTATAGACTCAGTACCTTCTGAAACGGCTGAACGGATTATGGTTACACATACGATACTTTTAATCCTGAAAAACTGTATTTAAAAGCAGGGAAAATTACAGCGCAATCACTAAAAGAAGTAATCTTTTCTACTATATAAAAATAAGTCGGGTTTTCTTTCCTGACACTATAACTCCAGAACGCACGAACCGATTTCCACGGTTTTGCATTCGTTGGAAAGGTCTCGGGCTCCGTGAGGTTTATAGCAAAGAAAATTCAGGACAAACCAACATTTTAAGTAGATGGCGCCGGTGCGTGATACATTGTTTTTCGTATATTATAAAATGTTTAATAAATAAACGTCCACCCGAGCCGAGACGGGCCGCTAGTTACTTAGAAAAGTTTCCTAGCAGAATTTCAAGACAACAAATATTTTCTCCAAGAGAATGTACTATACAGTTTTAAATTACAGTCAAAGCACTAGTTAACCTACTTACCTAAGGCCGGGGCGGACAGCTGTTTGCAGACGGTCCTGCGGAGATAACACTAGTGAAATTCTACCCCTCGTGGCCTAAGTCGCCTACAGGACACTGACAAGGGTAGTGAGGCGGTGCACTTTATTTATACTACAAGAATAGGACAACCTACTCTACAAGGATTATATTACTGTATATTTTTCTTAGATTGTATATAGCAACTTTTATTTTATAGCACCACCCTCTCATTGATCTATCTCTGTCCATCCAAAGTTTGTCTGGAAGATATCGCTGTGGGCTACTCCCACATTCACACACTCACACATTAATATATTTCACACATTATTTATTACATCATACTTACCTTATCTATATACAATATTATTATTTATTGCTGGTATGTACAATAAAAAGTTGATATATCTTTAAATTTGATAATATATAACACAACAGCCTTTCTGAACACTTTTCACACGTTCACACGACTTTAGTATCACGTCATAGAATAAAACATGGTTTATTTGCGGAGATGACACAAAATAAATTCTTGTCATTAGTGTTTGCGCTCGGCGCCTATTGCTGGGCACGAATATTATTATTACTTTTATTCCTTTCGCCTCTATAATACGATTGTTTCTCGATGTATTTTTCTGTTCTTTGATATTTAATAATACTTTCTTGTTCTATAAGAGATTGGCTTCTTGTCTATCTTGTATTTTTCAGTTTCAGTCAGCTCATTCTACGGCATTACATGCAATCTAAAAACACTCAAAAACACTCTGAAGAATGTGAAATATATTAATGTGTGAGTGTGTGAATGTGGGAGTAGCCCACATCGCTTTTTAGCGATAAGACCGCCCATTGTAAACTAATTATAAGCTTTCCTGTTTTGTATTTCGTCATCTTGGTGTCAAGAGTTTATCTATCTATCTATCTATACAGGTTCGAAACCAATCTCCAATTGTTTTCGTAGATTTTGGATACTTAGTTATTTTTTTATTGTAATAGAAAATAATCAGGAATTTTTTTCATTAAAATATGTCACCTTATCTGTGGAACGCAAGCGACTCGGCATGTAGCGAGAGGTCCGGCCATAGATCGCCCTTCTTGAAAATCATCATTTCTAAAAAGAAATAAGTAATCAAATCACGAGTTCCTGTAAAGGGCAGTGACAATTGAAGGGTTGAGAAATTGATAGTTTCGAGAAAATTGACTTTAAACTTCAACGGCGTCATTTTAATGTAGAGTGTTAATCATTTTAATTTAAATAATAAGGTAATAGAAAAGGTTTATGTAAGTTTCAGTTGCTTGAAAATGTTTTAATTCTATTTTAAAATACTAAATATAGTACTAATTCATACAATTACTGTAAAAATACAATATAATAAAATAAATATGATAATGTTTTTATGCTAAGCGAACTGTATTCCTGTGACAGATAAACCGTTTTTGGACTCAAAATCTCGAGATTATTTTGAGAATGTATTATTGTAGATAATTTCACGCTGAATCCAACGATACTCATAAGTCATTATGTGAAAAAAATCAGTTGAACCCTTTTTGTTCTCACCCCTTCAAATTTGATAAAGATAATAATAATATAATAACGCCCAACGATAACATACATAGATCCTGGACCCTAACTAGGATTACGTGTATCTAGGGACCCAGGAACTACGAGGACCATGATCCCACTACAACCAGACTCAGAACAAGTATTTGCGCTTTTTTCCTCTGTACACAAACACTTGTCCTGTCGCGGGAATCGAACCCGCCGCCTATTAGCCGACCGGCTGCTCAACCACCACACCACAGAGGCTGTCTTCGTCCACAGGGACGGTTTAAGTATATGACGGCGGCTACGTCCAGTTATAAACTCTATGCGCAGCGGGCAGTACCGTTATTTACCCTATGGTGGCATTTCAATTTATTACAGTGGCAACATCGGCAACTATCATTGCTCCCCCAACCATCTGGCTATAAAAAGGGACCGCTCGGTGTACTACGGATCATTCTTGTTCCAGACACGGCGCGGTGTGGACATGCTGAGGGCCTATAGTTATATAGGTTGCAACCTACGCACAACCCGTTTCTGGCCACATATACATGTTGTATCACCTAGATGGGTTGGAATGGAGTACCTCCTCCCTTTTATTATTAGAGACTAAAATCTCTTAAAGTTTGGAAGGTAAAGTTGCTGGCTTATCGGTATTTTATAGACTGCACTTTGGTGAGTTTGCGAAGGTATTACACGATCTAACTTCTCCGTCTCCTTTCTTTCATCGGACTACAAGACGCACAGAAACACAGTATCCATATATGCATGCAACCGTGGTTGAAAGTCCTTCAGCCCGTACGAAACGTTTCGGTACTAAGTTTATAGTGCAAACAGCTAATGAATGGAACAGCTTGCCGGCGTCCTTGTTTTCTATTAACTATAACCTGTTTCAAAGTTAAGAGTGAACAGGTAATTTCTAGACGAGCGTGCCCCATTTTACTCTATGTCACTACTTAACTTCAGGCGAAGCAGGGGTTAAATTTTTCGCCTATAACCAATTTTAAAAAATGTCTCCATAATGACCCATCTTTATTTTTTATTTAATTTCACAGGTCTATCAACAATTATATCATTAAAACTAACTTACCAAACATGACCATAATAAAGCTAAATGTACAATTAATTACAGGCAAACACTGCATGCTACAATACTTTAACAGCCTTATTAATAAACGGGTATTAGTCTCGGATTAATTACTTCAGCTTTTGTAATTTTTTTGCTACTGAAATATTTTGCTGGATCGAAAGAGACAAAACATGGTGTAACTAGTCTAAAGCTATTAATAAACGGGTATTAGTCTCGGATTAATTACTTCAGCTTTTGTCCTTTTTTTGCTACTGGAATATTTAGCTGGATCGAAAGAGACAAAAGATGGTGTAACTAAAGCTAGTTCGTGTTTATTAATAAAGCTGTAAAAGAATAACACTTAAAATTAAAAAAAAATTATAAGGATTACCGTACTTCTAGGATGGAGAAGTCAACACGTAAATGAAAAAATCTCTATAATAAAACCTGTATATATGAGAATGAATTTATATTAATTATGTATTTACTTTACCTGCCGTGAACATAATGTGCGTAATACTCTTCTTGGAAGACCAACAATGACAGGTCTACGCCAGTGCATATCCTGGGCAGGTTACCCATTGGGGATATCAGAAACCTCGCGACAAGCCAACTACTGGTTAAAACAATTCCGTAAGATGACCACCAGGCTATTGATGCTACTGCCCATTTGTACCCGTGGCTTTGGGGTAGATAGTTTTGCCATGGAGTCATCAGCTAAAAGAATAACCATGGGATAGATAAAACCTAATAAATAAATAGTCAATTGCAAAACGTACTTAAATAATAATAATAATAACGCCCAACGATCACATACATATGATCCTGGGCCCTAACTAGAATTTCCTGTGTTTAAGGAACCAGGAACTACGAAGACTATGGTCCATAACACCCAGACTCAGAACACGTAATCGCGGTTTTTCTATGCACAAATACTTGTCCTGCCGCGGGATTCGAACCCGCCGCCTCCGGGATATTAGCCGACCTTCTCAACCACCACACCACAGCTGTAAATCACATGTAGGATGTAAATATGTATATGCTTAGTACAAAAACTTAATTTTATTTAATTAATATTTTTAAGTATCTAATAATAATATAAATTTTGACATGTAAAGTCCTAAAAATAGCATATTTGCAATAAATTCTTTGACTTTGACTTATAAATGGGTAAGCCAGTGATGAGAAAACCATTCGGTTATTCCCCGTGCACGAAAAATTGAGATGGCGTAAGCCTATCAAAAAATAAAAAGAAACTTCCTGTTTCCGATTAAAGGAATTCTATGAATTATAACTTAAAATAACCAATTACAAAGCACGTATTTTCGGGACGTCCAGTCACGTCAAAGCGCGATTTAAAAAAAACCATAGTGTGCTTTAGTATTCTTAAAAAAAAAACTTCAGTCGTGTGGTGACGACTGAAGTACTTTAAGAAAACTTCTTTAGTTTAGTTCCATCTATCGGCCGGTATAACTTTGTTTTTGCTTGGTTTAATGTTAATGGCGCCATCTTGCCAATTGTAAATTGTCATTTTACCAGACATACCAACATAGTAATATATTTTTTTCAATTTGTAATGTTGGGAATGGAGATCTACGTCAATCAACTTCCGTCCGCCTCGTTATGCATTCACCAGCTTACTCCCCAAGTCAAGCGTGCGTAAAGAAGTTTTACTTCATAAATCTGGAGCCTTGAGTTTCGTGATACGGTACTCGATTGAACTATCGCCGCCCCTGTACCTGCAACAGCAGCAATGCCCCTGGGACAGTGTAGCCCGGAGACGCTCTTCTAATTGTTTGCAGCAGACTCCATTCTCTGGCCAAGGTGGTGGCCTTCCAATGTTCGTTGATATTCAGTGAAACATCTATAAAAATAGACAGCCTAATAAATTTCATCGATTGGTATTTATCTTAAGCGGGATGCAAAAAGCAAGTCGACGATGTGGCACGTGCAGTGATGATGAACTTAGACCCTCTTTTATGAAATCAATTTAGTTTTTAGTATTCAAATTTAGCTGCCAGTATATTGGGCACGTTTCCTACTGGTAGTGGTTTGTTTGATTAAGTTCCCTTTTCATTGTTTTATGTAAAAACGGTTTGCAAATAAATGAATATGAATTTTTAGTTAAACTTTGTGGGCCGTATCTGCTTGTATGAGTGGCAAACATACATAGTATCTATCTACTACCTATTATACTTGGCTGGAAGGATGTGATCCATTTTGCATATTTCAAATTTGATAGACAACAAAACACAAAATAACTATTCTTGCACTATACAATGTTTATTAAAGGGGTAGTAAATAGCTTACCTTTTATAACCGGTGGATTATATTCGGACCAGTTCAAGAAGAAAATGTCACAAGTGCACTGCTTGTAGTTTATCCAGGCTATTTTTAGTACCTAAAAAGATTACTGCATTTTAACTCCTTTACTATTAATTCTTCTGCTACACTGGCTACAGAATATTTATTATTAAGTGACAGTTTGAATTAAAAAAACAATATATATTTATAAAATCATCTACAGTTACCTATAAATACTAGAGAGTTTAAAAATTTAAGTTTGTGCATGTATCAACGTAGAATATTATTATCGCATTTAATAGTGGGTGGAACCACGGAGCGCGTACTTACGTATGCTCAAAAGGCGAACTTATGCTAGTATCCTAGAAGGTGAACTCATGCTAGTGTCCCAGAAGGTGAACTTATTCTAATATACGAGAAAGTGAACTCAAGGTCGTATCCCCGAAGTTGAACTTATGCTAGTACCTATCCTAGAAGGTGAACTCATGCTAGTGTCCTAGAAGAATAACTTATGCTGGTACCCCAAAAGGTGAACTCATGCTAGTGTCCTAGAAGGTGAACTTATACTAGAACCCCAGAAGATGAACTCATGCTAGTGACCTAGAAGGTGAACTTATACTAGAGCCGCAGAAGATGAAAACATGCTAGTGCCCCAGAAGGAGAACTCATGCTAGTGTCCTAAACGGTGTAGATATCCAAGAAGGTAAGCTCGTGGTAGTACTCCAGAAGGTAAACGGAATATTAGTTTACCTTCAATGAAACGGCGGATAAAAGAAAATCCTTGATGATCTTTTCTTCTGGCTGCGATAAGGGCAATGTCACACTGAGAGTTCCGGCTTCTGCGGCCAATGCGTGTACTGTTGCAAACAATGCTGCCTGCAATAATTTCACGATACCAAACTATGTTCAAAACATTTTTTTAAACTTTGTTTTATTAATATCCATTTAATCTTTACTAATTTATCATACATTAGCTGCGCCCTGCGCCGTTAACGTATGCTAAAACATTTTAATTTAACTGCGGGTAGTTTTGGATTAGTTTTTTCCTAGCACGGTTACCCAATACCCACATCTCCAGCGTACTATGGGAACCAGATAACTGATAGAGTACCTAGATACTTTTTGTTTGTAAATACATACATAGAATATAATATAACCAGACCCAGACACAGAACAAATACCACACAAATGTTTGTCCTGGGTGGGAATCGAACCCACAACCTATAGTTCGGAAGGCCAATGTTCTATAGTCGTGACCACGGCCAATACAACATGGTTGAAACGTCGAGGTAGGTAGGTATAAATCTGTTTATAGTGCGATTAAGTCCTGTGTCAATAATTAACTAAAATGTACAAGTTCGAAATTAGTTCTTTACAAAATACAGCGTGTCCGCCGCAGAGCCCGCTAGCAGCGGCACCAGGGAGTAATGCGGTCCGCCCCTCCTCAGGACGCCTCGCCACTGCACCAGCGCGTATACAGTCAGGAAGGTGCCTAGAGCGCCGCCGCATACCTGAATACCAGATATGATAATACATTGATATACTATATCATTTTTATCACGTCCCCCCCTTTTTTTAACGGGCTAATGCTGTTGGTTTCTACAAACCTTTACAGCGTCACCGGGTGGGAGAGCAGGCGCTTAAGGCGCTCAACCGTCAAAAAGAAGCAACTAGCTTAAGGGCACCTCTGGGATGCGAGCCTCGGATTGAGCCGTTGGGATAAAGAGGATTGAGTAGACTATGTCCACTGGAAGAGTGGACCCTATGGAAAGTAGCAACGCCTCCCCGTGGTTTGACCAGGTCGTTGGTCCACTTGGAGGCTGGCCTACGCTGTCTTTCGATTTATGGTCTCCACTTGACCTTTTTTCCACATGAGTTGTCTAGTCTGGGAGCAGTGTGGCCTGCATATTACCACTTCCACTTGCCAATTCCATAAAAACTACGTTATTAAGGATGGATTTTTGAGACGGGACTGTAAGGGAGGTACCTTACTCATTATGGTTACAGGAAAACGTTCCTAGGAGACCAACCATAAAACTTTAAGATATCCTGAACTGCATTTACAGACTTTGGAAAAATGTACAATCAGCGAATAATTTTTTTTGGGAAAAATAAACTCAAAATATTTTTGTTGCCAAATGAGCTTATTTCTTACACCTAAAAATACTCTTTGTGGCTAGAGTACTGAAACTACCAAAACTACATATATTTGTTAGGTAGGCCAAGTTGCTTTATCCTTCACTGATAAAATGTAGTTTGATATTTAGATATTTAAACAAAAATAAGTAGTCCCATAATAAAATATGTTTCGTGACCCGACCCGCGTCTAGTGTAATGACGCTTTATGCAGCTTTCATATTCAGCGTCACAGGCTGAGTCTGTGTATTGCAACCATGGAACTAGGTTGCAAACGTCCATATCTTTAGTAATAAGAATCTTCTTACCTAATTATTTACGAGTATTTTTGAGTAACCCGTCAACATACTAACCTCAAGTCCACGTATCACACCAGCATTGGGCATCAGATTTTCGACCTTCAGAGTGGTGGTTACAGAATCTAGGAGATGTTTATTTGCGTAATGAACTTCAATTGATATTTGGAGCCGTAATGATCCATTCGCATGGTTGTCTCTATCTATTCTGTAACAAAAATGTACTTATTATAAATGTACGTCAGCGGACTCTAAACTAATGTTTGTACTAAAGTTTGTCAGCTCCTAAGTTCGCACTTATCTCTATACAGCTTCATGCGCGGCGTGGCCTATGGGAAAATAATTCAACCACCCATTTCACCTTCTTAAAAGTGGGATTTCGAAAAATTCTTCCTTAGCGGATGCCTACGTCATAACATCTACCTGCATGCCAAATTTCAGCCCGATCCGTCCAGTGGTTTAGGCTGTGCGTTGATAGATCACTACGTCAGTCAGTCACCTTTGAGTTTTATATATATAGATGCTGTGAGATACCTACTGCGTCAAAGAAGAATAAGTGCGAACTTAGGAGCTATGAAACTTTAGTACAGACGGGCCTTTATTTATTTTTTATGAGTCTAACAGTAAATACACGCTATTGCATATAATTTTGGCAGCCGTCTAATGGAAAGTTAAGCCATTGACAGCCTCTGTGGTGTGGTGGTGGTCGCCTCATAGCCTGGAGGCGGCGGGTTCGATTCCCACGACAAGACTGTATATACTGTATATACGTGTTGTTGTCTTGGACCTTGTGTTGTCAGACCAAACTGAGACTTGATTTGACTCAGGCAAATACTTGTCTGAGTCAAGTCAAGTCTGAGTTTGGTCGTAGTTCCTAGATCCCTAGATACAGGGAATCTTAGCAAAGATTCCAGGATCTATGTACGTGATCGTTGGGCGCTATTCATTTATTTCAGTATCACCTGGTTTATCGTGATTTAATATATAAATAGTTTTGTTCCCTGATTTTTTAATTTAGTACATTAATAAAGATTCTGTTGGCTTTTATACTTACCGAAGGCGTATTAGCAGCGTGCGTAAATAAACAGTATTTGTTAGATTAGATGTTATAGATAAAGAGCGGTGCACGATAAAGTATCGATTGAACCAGCTGTTAGGCCACGCTCCTCTCTGAAAATATATAAAGTAAACAACCCTTAGACACTGTAGCACTTCTGGCAGTTTTGACAGCCTCTGTGGTGTAGTGGTTCAGCAGTTCGGCTCATAGCCCGGAGGCAGTGGGTTTGATTCCCGCGACAGGACAAGTATTTGTGCACAGAAAAAAAGCCGAAATACTTGTTCTGTGTCTGGGTGTTGTGAGACCATGGTCTCGTAGTTCCTGGGTCCTTACACACAGGGAATCCTAGTTAGCGTCCAGGATCTATGTATGTGATCGTTGGGCGGTTATTATTTTTATTATTAAGTATTATTATTAATCTTCTAACCTACCTTCACGGCCACAGCTAATTCAAACTTTGACTTAAGCTAGTGACAAACTTTACTTCTTTGAAATAGACTATTTCATAAACTGACCGGTCTGGGACCCCATTACTACAAGAATGTAAAAGCACTGCTGACGTACTCTACCACTTAAACGATGACAAAATTGTACTAATTTTGACTGCAGATGAGCGGAAGTCGCACTTCAGCAGCGATTCTAGATCTAATCGTAATCCAGGGGCTGATCGTGAAATGACCGATCTCATCATGAAATGACCGATCTCATCATGAAACAAACCGCGGGTGAAACCGCGGGGCGCAACTAGTGAATTGTAAAAACAGAAGGTAGTTTAAATTAGTCCGTACCATGCCCTAGGTGCGTAGAGTAGGTACCTACACTTAGATTTGACTGCTTTATTAATTTTTGTAACCTACCTGTACATTATAACCACCAGGTTTTATAATTGAAACCGGTAAAGGCTTATATTCTCCACCATCCAATACATATGGAGATAAAGTTCCGTTCAAATCTGATGAATGAAACTTTGTTAAGTCTAAACCGCAGTCTAATCTGTGAACACATAGAAAATGTAGGTGAAAAGAAAAGTACTTCAAAATATAAATTAATGAAAGATTTAAAAAACGTGTGCTTTAGACCATATGACTTAAGTAAAACTTCTTTAGTTTAGCTTCACCTATCGGCCGGTATAACTTTATTTTTGCTTTGTTTGACGTTAATTTTGCCATCTTGACAATTGTAAATTGTCATTTTACCGGACATACCAACATATTAATATAAATTTTCAACTTTGTTATGTTGACAATGGAGATTTTCTTTTTTTTTTGATGCCCTCGCACTTCCCTGCCACCATGGGGGTGGTGGCAGGGAGTATGTGGGACTCGAACCCATCAAAACCCCCCCATGAGCCCTCGTCCGCCGTACCGGGGCGAGAAGGGGTCGCGACTGCAGTCCAGCCAACTCGCCACCGGCGGCAGGCCCTTTAGGGCCTTCTCGCGCCAATGGATGGGTGACTTTGCTCACCAAGGTCACTTACCAGACGTGTGGGGCCGTGCAAGCTGGCGGAGAGTTCCCGATTCCCCCACTACGGGGGAGGGAGGAGGTGCGAGTAACGCGAAATCTACGTGAACCGATTTCAACTTCCGTACACCTCTCATTCACCAGCTTACCCTCTAAGTCAGGCGTGCGTGAAGAAGTATTACTTCTTTTTTTTTTTTGAACGAGCTAATGCTTTTGGTCTCTATCGACCTTTACAGCGTCACCGGGCAGGAGGGCGGGCGCTTAAGGCGCCCAGCCGTCAAAAGTGGGAGGCAACTAGCTCTAGGGCACCCCTGGGGTGCGAGCCTCGGCTTGGGCCGTTGCCGGGATAAGAGGATCGAGAAGACTACGTCCACTGGAAGAGTGGACCCTATTGAAAGTCGCGACCGTTCTAGCTTACCTACGGGGGTACGTCGACCTCGCCGGCGGGGTCGGTGTCTGATTGTGTTACGCTGGTATCCTATACCGGTGCCGGGCGCGGTACCTGAGCCAGAAGGGCTAGACTGGTCCGGTGATCCTAACGCAGCCGATACTACGGTTGCTATAGGATCATCCGGGTCGCTCAAGACGTGTCTCGGGCGACGACGACGGGGTGAACATTGAAGTTTTACTTCAAAAACCCCCATAATAATGATGATAATATATATATATATATATATATATATATGTATACTGATGACCACAGAGCGTATAGGTAGAGATGCCATGGTTTTAGAGCGCGTCACCAGCCACATGCTCATTTGGTCATGCGGCGAAGAAAAGTACAATTAGCCGAAACTTGTCTGCGATATTGTGCAGAACAGAAAGACTATATTACATGACAGTCTCAGTGATGTGGTGGTTGAGCAGGTCGGCTCATAATCCGGAGGTGGCGGATTCAATTCCCGCGGCAGGATAAGTCTTTGTGCACAGAAAAAAAGCGCGAATACTTGTTATGTGTCTGGGTGTTGTGAAACCATGGTCCTCGTAGTTCCTAGGTCAGAGAATCCTAGTTAGGGTCCAGGATCTATGTATGTAATCGTTGGGCGTTATTATTATTATTATTATTATTATATAGCTGTAATAAGTTTCAATGTCTGTCTGTGTGGTTACACCGTTTTCTTTTCCGTCTGTAATTAATGTAAAATGTCTCAACTCACGAAACATCGGTTCCAATTTTCAGCTTTAATGGTAACTGACATGGCATTTTGCGCGTATCAGGATCGTTAACAAATGTCATCCCTCCATTGGTTAAATGAGCAGCTACAGCGAAAAATAATACACCCTGTAATCAAAGACGAAATGTTTTTAAAAGCAGCATTAAAAAAATTAACAAAGTCAGTTAACTACCCTAAGTTTCGTTACTTTTCTTCGTTGTAAAGTAATTGGTGGTAGGACTTTTCTGCAAAGTTCATCTAGGTAGGTACCACTGATTTGCCAGTTATTCTGCCGCCAAGCAGTAGTGCGCAAGCACTGCTGTGTTCCGGGTTGAAAGGCACTGTAGCTAGTGAAATTACTGGGCAAATTACACTTTATGACCTGATCTCGCAGTCTAGTAATCTTATTAGTGAAATGTGCTAATGTCTCAGGATGACGTGCGCAGTGCAGTGTCACGCGAAACTCTATACTCGAGTTCTGAGTGACACTGCAACTGATATGGGCAGCCGTATCGCTTAACATCAGGGGAACGTTTAGCTCGTTACGTCATTCATTCACATAAAAAAATGACGCAAAGAGTTCGTCACTTTAGGTGGCAAAGAAGATATTGCGGAAACTTAATGGCACGATCATAATTTTTCACTGTGTATGCAAAATATAAGAAATAAACATCGAAAAAAACGTTGGCGCGTTTTGTATGGACCAGAGGGAGGTATAGAGTACACCTCCCTCTGGGAGGTATACTCTATACCTCCCTCGCGCTTCTTAAAGAACATTGGTTTCTACAACTTGTCGGCATCAGGCGTTTTCAAGTCAAGGGTGAACATGTATCTTCTAGGCAAGCATGCTGCACCATCGTTAACCACATCCTATTTTTTTTGTTTTAGTTTTGGCTTCACACTTTTATGTATTTAGCCAGTGTCAAGTAATAAATTTTTCAAGTTTCAAAATCACAGCTGTTCTATAACTTACAAGTTACATCATTATTTTCCTTGTAAACTGTAAGTAAGTAATACTATGTTTATAAAAAATTATGTTTACCTTTCCCTGCGGTACACTCATCACTCCCGGTGTTTTGTCACTCAGAGTAAGCGGAGGCAACCCTATTAGGGAAAAAAGAAATAAATATTTGTGAACAATTTACGTAACGCCATCTAGCCCCAAACTAGCCAAAGCTATGGGAACCAGATAACTGATAATATACTAATATACTTTTTGTTTGTAAATACATACTCAGAATACAATATAATACCCAGAACAAACATTGATGTTCATCGCATAAAAGTCTATCCTGGGTGGGAATCGAACCTAGGACCTACAGTTTAGAAGGCAGGGCTATTATTGACTGAGCTATCAGGCCAGTCAAAATTGTAAAAAGTAGCAGATCTTTATCATTTACCTTTTAAAGTAACATAAACAGATACATTTTATCTACGTAAGGGATATCGTATACAGAGTGTTCGGCAGAGGCTAAGACATACTTAAATGGGGGGGTTCGGGGCCCCAAGAGGAAAACACAACTTGGTCAAAAAAAATCCCTGACACCCTCTTTCTTTTTAATTTTTTTTTTGTCCTTTTTTCGATTTCTGCCGAAATCCTACATATAGAAAACGTTATGAGACCAAATATGTATTTAAAAAATCCTTAAAAAATTGGTTAAAAAAAGTTATGGGACTTAATAGGTAGGATTCCGGCAGAAATCTAAAAAAGGACTAAATATTTTTTTTTTTAAATCGTGGGTCTTGGAATTTTTATGGCCAAGTTGTATTTTCCTCTTGGGGCCCCGAACCCCTCATTTAAGTTTGTCTAAGCCTCAGCCGAACGCGCTGTATAATCATCTTATTGACTAAGTAGGAAATATTTTGAAAATGTTTAAGCGGGAGTTTTTTATATTATGTATCATAAATACTGCCCGTGTTTATACCTTTTGGAGATAATTTAGGCTGTAACCAGAGTCGGCAGGGGCCCCCGAGGTCACTAGAGTAAAAGCTTTTTACGCACTCGCTTCCTAAAGTGCGACACATAAGTGATTCATTTTGCTGGAAAAAAAACGTGATCGTTAGTTAGCTCATAGCAGCGTACACTAATTGCATAAGTTAAATATAAATATATTTTCTAGTTTAGTTTTGTATTAACGATTATAAAATATTTATGTTTAATGTAATATATAATTGCATAAGTTAAATTTTAGTTCAAGGGACAATAGAGATGCGGAAACACACATCCACATATGGTGGGCATTCTTCCAATCTGCACAAAGCGTTTTGATTGACATGAATTGCGCCGGCAAGGGAAAATTCAATATTAGGCAGCGTGTTTTTTTCCTAAAAATACAATCAAGGAGTTTAATGCATGTGTAGACCAATAACTTCTATGCAAGTAGGCTCCATAACTACAACTAGAACATGGCTATCACTCACGAGATACAGTCGAATAATAATTGAGTCAGCGCCGCCGAGCCGCCCCCGTCTCCGCGTGTACTCCTTGAGGACAGGCATCTATATTGCCCGAACGCCGGTCGAGTTATTCGACTGTATCTCGTGAGTATTAGCCGTGTACTAGTTGTTGTTATGAGTACTACTCACGTCAGTTTCTATAATATTACTAGCGGCCCGTCCCGGCTTCGCTCGGGTGGACGTTTATTTATTAAACATTTTATAATATACGAAAAACAATGTATCACGCACCGGCGCCATCTACTTAAAATGTTGGTTTGTCCTGAATTTTTCCTGAATTTTCTTTGCTATAAACCTCACGGAGCCCGAGACCTTTCCAACGAATGCAAAACCGTGGAAATCGGTTCGTGCGTTCTGGAGTTATAGCGTCAGAAAGGAAAACCCGACTTATTTTTATATAGTAGAAAAAGACAAGCAGGAACTTACCATTAGTTAAACAGCGGCCAAATGCAAGCCTATATCACAGATAACAATAATAAGTGGGTTCACAACCCGCATAATAATAAATGTAAAGCGTGTTTATTCTAAATAACTATAGTATAATTAACGTATTATTAAAACCAAAGCCAGTATATCAAACCAATACAATTTCAGATCACACTTACAGTACATAAGTACTCATGCTTCACCACATCTAGCAGTTCCAAAGGATGAAGCATCTTCTCAGCATATACTGGCCTCGCGTTCACATAGACCTTGGGCACGCAGGTCCCTCTCACCACCACCTGGGTCCTCGTACAGGTGCAGGAGTCACAGCGGATGCAGGTGTTACCTTGGGCCTTGAAACCACGCCCGCATTTTATGCATTGTACTTCCCTCATTGGGGAGCCGTCGAGGTTTTGAGTTACTGTAATTAATAATAATAATAACGCCCAACGATCACATACATAGATCCTGGACCCTAACTAAGATTTCCTGTGTCTATACCCAGGAACTACGAGGACCATGGTCCCAAAACACCCAGGCTCAGAAAAAGTATTTGCGCTTTTATTTCTGTGCACAAATACTTCCTGCCACGGGAATCGAACCCTCCGCCTCTGGGTTTTGAGCCAACCTGCACAACCACCACACCACAGAGGCTGTCGAATTGAAGCGTATATTGTTCAGGGCCAGGTTGTTCATAACTGATATAGTTACATCTGGAGATAAGCAATGTTTAGACTCGTATTAATACCTAATTATTATTTATGACAGAACTTTAGTGATGTATCAAAGGCCACAGAAGTAGCTATTGGTTCACTTAACCAGAAGAACGACAATGCGCTGCAAAATAAAGGATTTACAATCGAAAGCTGCACATATGGTTTGCGTCTGATGTTTTGAACTAAACTAATGTAACCCTTATTAGTGCACACCATTTGCCTTGCCTCTATGGTGTAGTGGTTAAGCAGGTCGGCTCATTTATAAGATATCTTACCAGAAATATAATCATTAGGGCACTTCCTACAAGCAATTCTCCCTGATATATTATGGCACTTCCTTGGCACGCAAGCAGTACCATCTGATGAGAGAGCCTCAGTCACACTGCAGGGCCTGCAGCGATCAGCTCCTGTTGGTATGCTGTTCTGATCGCAGGTACAGCTAAAACCTGGAAGATGCATATTTCATCGTCATCATCAGCTTGTCTACTGTTGAGCAATAGGCTTATTTCAAAGAGCTCCACTTTGAACGGCTGCTTTCCTCTTACTTACATATTGACTGGCCTGATAGCTCAGTTGGTAGTAACCCTGCCTTCTGGACTGTGGGTTGTGGGTTCGATCCTCACCCAGGACAAATATTTGTGTGATAAACATCGATGTTTGTTCTGTGTCTGGGTGTTATATTGTATTGTATGTATGTATTTACAAACAAAAAGTATCTAAGTATTGTATCAGTTATCTGGTTCCCATAGTACAAGCTTTGCTTAGTTTGAGGCTAGATGGCGCTGTGTGAAATATCCACAAAAATTTATTAACTCAGAATAATATAACAACTACTACTAAATATTACTAGTTAACTACGCACTACAAAAAAAAAACATTTGAACTATATACTAGCGCCGATGACCTACCAATATTTTCCAATAATTCAATAGAAGATAGTAAGATATCTTGTGAAATTTCCACACATATTTATTTATTATTATTAAATGGGTCCCCGTGGTTTCGAGCAAGTTATCTGTCTACCTTGTGGCTTAACCTACGCTGTGTCGTCCGGTTCGTCACCACTCGAAAATATTTCTTTCCCATCGGTTGTTATTTCTACGAGCAATATGTGGCCAGCCCATTGCCATCTCAATTTACTAATCCTAAGACCTCATTGGTAATGCACGTTAATTGACATTAAACTATATATGGGCGATATATATGTATACCAATAAATAAACAACTTACAGAAGTATAGGCAGAGTCCAACCGAAAATCAGATAATTTTTCAACCGACTTCAAAAAAGGAGGTTTCAATTAAACTGTATTTTTTTATGTTTTTTACCTCAGAACTTTCGACTTGGTGAACCGATTTTAATGATTCTTTTTTTATTTGAAAGCTGGTGCTTCTCGTGTGATTCTATTTCAATTTGATCAAGATCTGATGGGTAGTTTTTGAGTTAACCTTAATAATGTGTATTTCGACTTCAAGTACATTTGATGTTTATATTTTTGTGATAAACAAATGCGGTGGGATTGAAGTCGGTTGGGCTTTTTTTAAAAAAAAGGAATTATATACAAAATTGATGGGAATTAAGAGAAAAAGAACGTAAGGACGTAAACTTATACTTCAAATATATTTAATTTGCCGTATGCAACTGCATATTAAGAGTTTTGGCGGGAAAACGAAAAAGATTGCGTCGCCGCGTTGTATTATTTTCCAAAACTTGTGTTATTTTCAGTGTTAGTGCATAAAAATGGTGGCATTTTATTCGTTAAGTGCTGAATTACAGGCATGAGTTTGGAAAAGTGGTATAATGATGGTAAAACGTTTCTTTTCGTGTTGTTTCTAAAACTCCATAGAAACTTCTGGTAACGTTGCCACCACTTTACTAGGAGTAGGTATGACTTGACTAGACTAGACTATGACTTAACTTGATGTCTTGGACTGTGACTTGACTTGACTTGACACATTATATGATATTAATTAACTTGAGATATTATCAATTACTTGACACTCGCTAAATACACAAAAGTGTGGAGCCAAAACAAAAAAAAACTGCATATTATATAAATATGGTTTAAATATCAGATTGTGTCACAATAAGTATTTTAATGAGTCTGTGATAAGTAAATTGTAGAAAAGTGATTTCAAGCAACTTACCATCAGAAGACCGGACCATAGAAGCATTAGCAGGACAAGAATGGCAGCTCAGTAATCCTGGATCGTAGAACTGATCCGGACCACAGCTATCAGGCAGTTCTAGACTACTTACTCCAAACAAAAAGACTACTCGTAGCCACCACATCATTGAAGTGAAGTATTTTGGCTTTAAGTTTTCTTGGGTACTTAAACTATTAAGAAAATAATTTTCTATTTTTTTTTTTCATTTAACTTTATCTATGACGTTATGATCTGCAGAACTACTTATATATCACATTAAAAAAAATTGCTTTTTTTCAACTTTTAAGTCCCACATACGTAGACTTTCGTCTCATCAAATAACAAAAAAAAATATTATAAAGGGTTTAAAAACTAAAAATAACTTAAGTTAGTGTTATATAATAATTGTATAGAGCACGAAAACAACACTTTGTTTTAAAGGTTACAGCAATTAAGATTTTGATTAACGAAATTACCTATCGTTACACCACATACAATCATGGCTAATGAGACTTATGACGTCATTACACTAATACAACACTGAAATTGGGTCAAAGGACTTAATAAAACTGGCTAGTTATATCCCGGTTTAGCACACATAGAATACAACTTGTTTTGTGGTTATGCGAGCGTTGCTAGGTTACGATTGTGGAATTGTATCAACGCGGTGCATGAAACGTTAAACTTAGAGATCGTTCTTGAAAGTTTATATTAAAGTAGTGTCACAGTATTACAAACCTTACTGCATAGACATTTATTTAAAAAACAGTTTAATAGTTTGATTTTTAAAGCGAAATAACTGAAAAAATATATATAGATTATCAGCTATATATATTTTCTATGTACTCAGAATGTAATTATTAAGTTTCTGGGTCTCTTACATAAGAGACTCCTACAAATCAATGCTTTACTTAAGTTTATTTTCACCAAGTTAAGGAATCCCTCCCTACATCCCGAATCCATCCCTCCACGTCTTAGGGAATTTAGGTTAGTTCGTCTTAACTACGCCTTAGGGAATTAAGCCCGTAGAAAATAATTTAGCCACTGTTTTGGAAAGTTAGTCTTAGCTACTCATATAAACTACAAATAAAACTGTTGTCTTAGCGCTAAGATGCTAATTATCAGGTCCCTATTTTTAAGGGACCTCTTATAAGACCTTATATATGTGTCCCTTAAGCGATGGTATACATTACCTGGAGGTAGGTCCACTAATACGCGTGGAGACGAATATTATAATTTAGAAAGTAACTCTTTGTATTTTTCTATCGGTTTATTATTATTTCAAATGACGTGGCTGATCCAAATTGGTATGAATCATTTGAACTCTAGGAAATAAAGTACATATTGCATTTAGAAAAACCGCTTGGACGGCTTTTATCTTTGAAAGATATAAGTCAGGCAAGCTTTACTATAATGTTCATCATAGACACATCATTCATCATCCGACTAACCAGATGGCCTAGCATGCGCACCGCGAGACGCGCGAGAAAACTGGTCGTCGCTTAGAGTGAGACGCACTTAGGCGCTACTATAGTCTTGTCACGGTCTCTCACGAGAAAAAGTATCGAGAAAATTAAGTTGCAGTGTGCATGCTAGCCGGTTAAGTCTATCAAGATGGGTGTATGCGTAATACTACAGTCAATACACAGACAGGCAAAATGCATTCATAACGTAGTAAGGATGGGGTATAGTGGAGCTTTACCTCTATAGCCCCTTCAATGTAAATAGAAATGAGTTTTTATAAAATTAAGTTTAAAACACGGTATTAAATCACGTCTGAATTAGTCATTAGACCCTAGACGATATTTATTATTACTACGTCTAGCTTGATACCTACAGTACTTAGGATAACAATAAATAAAATAGCTTAAGAAAGGCCGCAATAGAACACTGCAATTTTCGACCGTATACATCCGTAAGCACTGGTAAATAGGTAAAAAGGACATGATTTTTTTTCTTGACTCTTCCCCTTTACAGAACCTTACTAAGTACGTCACACGACATCGTTTGCCATCAATCAAACCGCTACGAACTAAAAGCCGTGCAGTAAATGTTAGATCTTGAAACAAAGGCTGATTTATGACTATTCGGTTTTATGATTCCCGCGAGGGATTAGCATGGACCATTAAGCAAGTTGCGTTTAGCGCACTCGACCGTAGACTATATTCATAGCTGTTTTCACATCCACTTTGTAGTACCAAATTTAAACTGACTTAATTTGACTATCGTTTTTTTAAAAACTGGCTGTCTGACTGCATCAGCATGCAGCCAGTCATTACGATAGTCTTTTATTTGCACTTAACAATTAGAAAATTAACTACGTCTCAGTTTCAAATTTATTCTCAGGGGAAAATAATTAATTGTGCGATAGAGATAGCTAATCGAAACTTCAACTAAAAGGATCAGTTGTTTTATACAAAGATGTTAATGAAGGTTTTGTTAATGAAATTTCTGGTGTCTTACAAAGGAACAGTAATTGTGGAGAGTAAAAAGGATGGAGAACCGACAAGACAGGTGATGCTCATAGTCGAATCGTATTTCTCTTTCATGAAGCTAATGTCGAAAGTAAGTGTGTGTAGAAATGTAAGCCTTTTCTACCAGTCTCTTCTAAGCAGAGGTGCAATTCTTGACACTTCTTCTTGGAATTCGAAAAAAAATTGATCGCTTATAATCCTATGAAAATATTACGTAACTGATGTTGTTAGAGTTGCCAAAGATACAAAGAATAGAGTCGTCGTGTTCAATTAGTACTCGAAACCCTCACAAATGCCAAAACGCTTAACCTACATTTATCGTATTTTGGAACAAAACTACTCAATTGAAGAACATGTATCCTGAAAATGCTGAACATGAGCTAATGCCCTGTTTACGTATCTACGAATAAAATAAAATGTCCACTTACAGAGAAAAAGATTTAAAAAAAAGATTCCATTAAAAATTCCTAAGTAAGTAATACTGATGATTCTCAGTAACATAATGAAAAAATGTTTTCTTCAATGATTTCCGTCAATGATTACATTAGTATTGATTCTAGCTGGAGTGGCTAATATTTACACTTTCACGATTCTTTCAGGTGTCGATGGTGTATTTTAGATTATTCCGTGCCTTACTTTAGAGTGCGTTTAGTTTGGCTCGCACCTCCGCACACTCTAGGGGCAGCTGGTAACTGCTGGTATTTTAACACCGCTGAACTAAAACTAACTGGTATCTCTAGATAATTAATCGTAATATTTTTCGTAAAATCTCTACTATTAGTAATAAAAATCAATATCTATTCTCATTTCGAGTACGATGCGTTGATACGGGTTTGTCTGATTCTGAACTTGTTTTGTACCAGAAATTAACTTCGAAATGGTTTTCCTTGTTAGATGGAAATAAAAAGTTTGTTTTGGCTACGTCCTTCGAATACGCGTTCGCTTATTGTGTACCGCAGGGTAAGAAGGAAAACGAGTGTGGTCATATTCTTCCCGATTCAATCATGTCTGTTTCTTTGGTAATCTGGATGAAAATGCATTCACCTTTCTAAAGGCTGCTGTTTATATGACTTCCGAGACTATTGCTATCAGTTGTCGTCTGATCCCAGTCCAGTGACACATCATCAGGGGAGTGATCACGAAAGTGATTGCAATGCAACAGGAGAAAATTCTATATTAACTATGCACATAAACTGCGTATTCAAACTGTCAAATCCATACAAATAGCTAACTAACTCTATTACAACAAATAGAAACAGAAGTTTCTATAGGTTGCAATCGAGTTACGTGATCGCCAGCTGATCTCAAGCTTCATGCTTTGCTTGTTGCTCGGCTATTTCATGTCAATCATAGTGTTCGCAATAAAAGTTGTAAGATACAAATCCTTTATGTATACCATAGAAAAGAAAAAACCTTACCATAACAAAACAAAATCAATATATAATCGGATCAAATAAAGTTTGAATAAATAAAACTATAAAAAAACGTTTTAATGTTTTTTATTCATGATATTACAAAATACTCTCTTCTCACTTTTTAATTGACCCTTAAATATACGCATTAATCTGTCTTACTACTACCACTCACTAATGGGACCATGTGGTCCCATTGGAACCACTGACACTATTTCGTCCCAGTTATCCAACGGGACAATCGACTGTCGATCCATTACTTGATTCACGATTTAATATATGTATCATTTCATTTTAAACATACCGTAGGTTGCACTAGCAATCAAAGTAATGGAATCAACCCCTAAAAACACAATCTAGTTTACATTTTAATTTAATGTTATCAATTATACACATAATTTGTTTAACTAACAGTTTTATTAATTCATAGTGAAGTTTATGACTGAAAGTGTCCAATACCGTCCAATATTCTTTATTATATCTGACAGTACTCTACATCTTAATAAGCCCCGCAGCGCCGGTAGGATGTATTTTATATACTTTTTCCTTTATTCTTTCAACCTAATACTACAATGATATAATAACTAATACTAAACACTACCTAATACAAAAATAATATTTGGACTATATACTGGCCGCGATGACCTATAGACAGTCCAAATGATCCAATCCACTACCAGTAGGTAGCGTACCCAACATGCTGGCAGCATTCCTTAGAATTTCATTGCTGATTCGTTGTGCCAAATAAGTGCCAGCATTTTAGTCACGCGTAGCATCGACCAGGCGTTCTGATAGACTTTGGAAAACGCGATGAGCTCCCGGCCCCCACGGACCCAGGGCGCAACACCCAACGGCTCAAATATGTATCCGCTACCGAGACTACTATATATGTATATACTTAGTAATTTAAATAATATTTCTATAAAAATAGACATCGATATATTTGAAAATTATTCATAGAATTAGTATTTTCTATTTTAATAATGATTTACTTATCTAATAATTATGATATTAAGACTACTTTCAAGGGATTCAATAGATATATCGTATAACATACTATTATTTATTAAATAATCACAATTTAACTTACACACAATAAAATTCTTGAATTTCACACAATAATGATGTGGCGTGCTGGCCCACGAAAAAGTTTCAATACCATTCTAATAGAGAACTTTTCCAGCTCGTTGCTAGGGGCAACGAATGTTGTTGATATAGACTTCACATTAGAGAAAATTTTATTTTCCGCATTTTGGTTTTTGTAAATATTTTTTTAATTAATATATCTTATACAAAGTCAATCGGCATATCATTAATTCAGCAAACCTATGGACCTCCTTCTATTACAACAAAAGTGTATCTAACTTCGCTTTACTGGTGACCTGTTTTGAACCGAAAGTCCACGTTTGCAGTAAATGTGTGTGATTTTGATTTTGTTGCTGATTGCGATAATTCTGATACTGATTCACATAAAGATGTCGCTCTCAACCGATAAGAACGAAGATATTTGTCGTGTGGGCGTGCGCATTCCGCCGTTTTGGCCTGAAAAGCCGGCCATTTGGTTCGCGCAGATTGAGGGCCAATTCGCGATATCGAACATTACTACGGACAATACGAAGTTTTTCTACGTTATCGGCCAACTAGACCCGCAGTATGCTTCTGAGGTGGAAGATATAATCATCAACCCGCCCGACACCAACAGGTATGAAAAATTGAAGTCGGAACTTATCAAACGACTGTCCGCGTCACGAGAAAAGAAGGTCAAGCAATTACTTATGCACGCAGAACTTGGAGACCGTAAGCCATCTCAGTTTCTAAGACATTTGCAACATTTGGCTGGACCTGGAGTTCCCGAAGATTTTCTACGTACTATATGGACCAGTCGCTTACCAAGTAGCACGCAAACGATAATCGCTTCGCAGATGACGTCTTCACTGGAAGCGCTCGCAGATCTCGCTGACCGCATCCATGACGTTGTTTCGCCTACAGCGCACGTAGCATCAACATCAAGTGTCATACCAGGAAGCTCTTTAGAAGCCATGAACCAACAGATTGCTGAACTTACCAAACAAGTGCAAGCTCTAACTGCGCAGGTGAACCGGCATTCACGTGCACCGAATCGTTCAAACAAGAAAACGCGCGGTCGTTCTAGCTCCACACGATCACAGTCGAACTATAGAAAATTTCCTGTGTGCTGGTATCATAATAAGTTCGGCAATGAAGCAAGTAAGTGCGTAAAACCGTGCGACTACCATGCGGGAAACGCGAACAGCAGTCGGTAATGGCGACGACCGATTGCCAAACTTCCGGTCGCCTATTTGTCACGGACGGCGCTACGAAGATGCAGTTTCTCATCGATACTGGCAGTGACGTATGTGTCTTCCCCCGATCGGCACTCAAGGAACGTCGTGAGAAAACAAATTATGAGCTGTGTGCGGCAAACGGGACACCCATTTCTACTTACGGCTACGCTCATTTAGTGCTGAACCTAGGCTTGCGCCGCGACTTCACTTGGCGATTCATCGTAGCGGACGTTACAAAGGCCATAATAGGTGTAGATTTTTTATCATTTTACAACCTCATCGTGGATTGTCGAAATCAACGTTTAATCGACAACACCACAAGCCTTACGTCCCCAGCTTCACCTGCACAGTCAACTGGGAACATTTCATCGGTAAAAGTTATTTCTGGAAATTCCGTATATCATAACATACTAAGCGAATACCCTGAGATTACTAGACCTTCCGGTGTCCACCGTGTTCCGAAGCATAATACCATGCATCATATACAGACTACTGCAGGACCGCCAATTAGCAGCACACCACGAAGACTAGCACCGGATAAATTAAAAATCGCAAAAGACGAATTTGCAGATATGTTGAGGAACGGAACAGCCAGACCTTCAAAGTCACCATGGTCATCACCACTTCATCTTGCGCCTAAAAAAGATAACGGCTGGCGTCCATGCGGTGACTACAGAATGCTCAACGCTAGAACCGTACCAGACAGCTATCCCATTCGACACATACATGACTTTGCACATTGTCTCTCCGGCTGTCAAGTATACTCGGTTATCGATCTCGTAAAAGCTTATAATCAAATTCCTGTCTGCCCTGAGGATATTCCGAAGACCGCAATCACGACGCCGTTTGGTTTATACGAATTTCCGTTCATGACGTTCGGACTACGTAATGCCAGTCAAACGTTTCAACGATTTGTGGACGAGATGCTTAGGGGCCTTGAGGAGTTCTGCTTCCCGTTTCTGGACGATTTTTTGATCTTCTCACCTGATCAGGAATCACACAAGAAGCACCTTCATCTGCTCTTCAACAGACTCAAGGAATACGGCATGGTAATCAACACGAACAAGTGCATATTCGGTGTATCAGAGGTAACGTTTTTAGGACACAGCATCTCAGCAGCTGGGACTAAACCATTACCATCGAAGGTAGAAGCGGTTGCGAATTACCCACCACCGAAAACCGTCAGAGAACTGCGAAGATTCCTAGGAATGGTGAACTTTTACAGAAGGTTTATTCCTGATGCAGCGCGGCATCAAGCGCCTCTGAATGCACTGCTCACAGGATCAGTTAAAGGTTCACATCCCGTGCATTTATCAGAAGAAGCTACTAAAGCATTCATCACCTGCAAGGAAAGTCTCTGCCAAGCAGCACTACTCGCTCATCCAGACTGCCAAGCGAAGCTCGCTATAGTCACCGATGCTTCAGACACAGCAATGGGCGCAGCTTTACAACAGCATAAAGACGGCATGTGGGAACCTTTAGCATTTTTCTCTCGAAAGTTTTCACCATGTCAACAGAAATACTCGCCTTACGATAGGGAACTTCTCGCCATCTACGAAGCAATAAAATACTTTCGTCACATGGTGGAGGCGAGAGACTTTATTATTTACACTGACCATAAGCCCATAACTTTCGCATTTCATTCACGAAAAGAAAAGTGCTCACCAAGACAGTTCAGACATCTGGATTTTATTTCACAGTTTTCTACAGATATCAGGCATATTTCAGGAAAGGATAACGTTGTGGCTGACAGTTTATCACGCATCGAAGAGATTACTCAGCCCATCGATCTATCCAAGCTTGCTCAAGCACAAAGCACAGATCCTGAACTAGAACAACTTTTGGATAGCGATACTTCTCTGCGCTTGACAAAAATCAAACTGCCTGGATCTCACACAGAAATCTATTGTGACAAGAGCAGCAATGTGGCCAGACCTTATGTGACCAAAGACATGCGACGGCAAGTGTTCGAAAACTTGCATTCTTTTAGCCACCCTGGCATAAATGCGACGACGAAACTGATATCGGAACGCTATGTATGGCCTAGTATGCGAAAAGATTGCAGAGAGTGGACTCGTTCCTGCCTAGCATGCCAACGATCAAAAATAACACGTCATGTCTCATCTCCATTAGCATCATTCAGCTTACCTCGAGCCAGATTCATGAAAATCCACATAGATTTGATCGGACCTTTACCTCTCTCACAGGGGTATCGTTACTGTCTCACATGTGTAGATCGCTTCACACGATGGCCCGAGGCTATACCATTACAGGAGATAACAGCTGAAACAGTGGCAAAAGCTTTAGTTCACGGATGGATATCCAGATTCGGCTGCCCTGAAGATATCGTCACTGATCGTGGTCGACAGTTTGAATCAGAACTTTTTAAGCATCTGTCCCACATCATCGGATTTCAACGCAGACGAACTACAGCCTACCATCCAGCATGCAATGGACTCGTCGAAAGATTCCACAGACAGCTTAAAGCCGCCATTACATGTCATGCGACGAGCAGCTGGCTTGAAACACTTCCACTTGTACTACTGGGAATCCGGGCGGCATTTAAGGAAGACTTACAAGCGACTCCAGCTGAGCTCGTATATGGAGAGACACTACGACTTCCAGGTGACATTTTTTGTCAATCGGCTGATGGCACAGAGGACTTGACAGTATACACTGAAAGACTGCGCACATTCGCCAAAAATTTGTTGCCATTACCAACTTCTCATCATGGGAATAACCGCTCTATATTCATTTTCAAAGATTTAGCAACAGCATCCCACGTCTTTCTAAGAGATGACACCTCGCACCCATCTTTTCAAGCAGCTTATACAGGCCCGCATGAGGTGATAGAACGAGGGGATAAAGTTTTCAAGCTCCGCATAAAAGGCAAAGAAGTCACTGTATCAGTCGACCGCATTAAGCCTGCCTACATACTTCGTGAGTTGGACCATTCTCCCGCCGTGGCAGCACCTGAGACCCGAGACGCTCCAGTGACCACCACTCGATCAGGACGAACAGTGCGTTTTCCAGAATATTATCGCCCGTAGGACGGTCTCTGGAGGGGGGTGATGTGGCGTGCTGGCCCACGAAAAAGTTTCAATACCATTCTAATAGAGAACTTTTCCAGCTCGTTGCTAGGGGCAACGAATGTTGTTGATATAGACTTCACATTAGAGAAAATTTTATTTTCCGCATTTTGGTTTTTGTAAATATTTTTTTAATTAATATATCTTATACAAAGTCAATCGGCATATCATTAATTCAGCAAACCTATGGACCTCCTTCTATTACAACAAAAGTGTATCTAACTTCGCTTTAATGACATATTTTTTATTCCCAGGAACTTTTGCATGTTTTCTTAACATCTCTGTTCTTAAGCGTCATCTACATCGGTTCAGACATTTCGCCTTCATATAAACAAACAAACAAATAATGTTCTATTATTTATTTTGTGATAATGCTTTATTATTGGCACAAATGTTAAAGATTCTATATAAAGTATTTAAGTAAGTAATCACTACACGAAAGACAATTAAATACCTATTAATTTTGTTTGCCCTATACATTTAAGTATCTCAATCAACTACGTTGTTACCATATACTCAGCTTCTGTTTGTGCAAGCGTCACGCTTGTAAAATGCTAATGTTATAGCCGTCTTTAGTCGTTAAGCGAATGGACATCGAGGAAAGGAATACTAATAAAATTAACATGAGTTTACAAGCGCGCACTGAAGACCGGCTTTATGAGTTAACCCTCTATTAATCTGTTAGCAAGATGGAGATGCTGTGTCGTCATCTATTAGGTGTATCATAACATAAATTGTACATAGATTTACCTTTTTATATGCATAGGTACTAACTTAGGATTACAATAATCTATATATGAATAATTTGATAACTTCGTAAGAAAATATATTATAAGTGTACCAGTTACTGTAGTTACAAGTAAAATAAACAAGCTAATAAGCTCTATGCAAATTAATTATTACACGACTAAATCACACTCAAAGATAATTCTAAGCAAATACAGTTTTAAACTCTACTTATTTATGTTTATTTTTTGTTTACGTGTTCTTTAATAACAGCGAAACATAAACATGAAAGAATTGAGCTAATAATATAACTAAAAATATAAAATCTATTTATTTTTAAAATAGTTTAATATTTTCATAATACCTGACTAAAGAATAAAGTAGACAAATAAGTAAATTACACAACGAGACTGAGCCACCGTTGCAATATTAAATCTATGAATAGTGCCTTATACGATGTCGTTGCTGCATTTCAATCTATACGTGATGTTAATGAAGTCTAAATTCATCCTATCACGGTTTGCTAGACATAACTACGGAAAGTTTTTTGCTAAAGAACGACATATCGAGCTATTTGTTTTTCTGATGTTAAGCGACACGGCTTCTCATAACAGTTGCACTGTCACTCGTAACTCTAAAATATAGACACGTGTCACTGTAATGTATAGGTCAACCTGAGAAACCAGCTAGGCGATCTAGATAGGGTATTCTTGATCTATTTGATGGAAGAACCTCTTTCGAATTCTAGTACAATATAGTATAGTATCATTATATATTATTACACATTGTTTTGATATATTGATATCATAATAGAAACTTTATCTGGAAGTAACTAAAGTTCAAGCTTACAAAACCAAACTGGAACACAGATCAAGTGAAAAATGTGACTAGTATTCCGAAATCGGCATTTTGCATATAAACAAAAAAGATTGTTATCTACATAAGTAATACACCGTTTCAAAAAGTATTTGAGATACACAGCAAACTGTCACCTCAAGGATTTCGCTAAACAAATCGCAGTCCATACCTAAATGATGATCTCCTCAGATCATGCCTGTAGCGTTGGTGGCTCAACAACAAGATACGGCACCTGGAGCAAGGGTGCTTGCGGCAGCGCCGGGAACAATATCGGGTACTGCGGAGGCGCTACAGGACCTTGTGCAAGTAGCCTGGCCTCAGGCTCCGAGCAGTGGAGTAGCCAGTGAGTGAGCATTCGGCCTCGACCTTTCAGCTCAACTTCGCCTCTACGTTCGACCACGAACGTTCCCCATTGATCGAGCAGCGCGCGGGTACTTTCGCTGAGGTGGATGCGTAGCGCTGAAATGAAAGTAGTTGTTCAGCTCCTACTGTCAACCTGAGTTCCACAGCATATCTAGTTGAAAAGTTCTTGGTTCAAAACTTGTGCACAAATAACCTCTTCCACTAGGTGGATCCTAGATCTGGGGAGCTAAAGGATAAAACACTGGGGACCCGTTAGTTGCAAAAGGCAAGTACAATTCTAAAAAAAAATCTTTTTCCCATCCAGTTTGACTTAATGGATTGGATAAGACGTTATATAATATAATATATACTATAATATTTCAAAATCTGTGATCTTGTTAGCGATACACGATATTTTCAATCGATTTCAAACATAGAGAAGTTTCTAAATAAAGTTGTTTTTTTATTGTTTGATATATATATACTCATATCTCTATCATTTATTAATCAATTTTGAAAAGTTTTTTTTTATTATAAAGATTATTCAGATTAAGCTGGTAGAAATTTCATCCAAATTGGTTTCGTAGATTGGTTCTGAAATCAAAATAACTGGGAAAATATAGATAGATAGATAGATAGATAAACTCTTTATTGTCTCACCAACGAAATTCAAACAATACAGGAATTATTAAATCTTACATACTAGTGCAACAATGGGCGGTCTTATCGCAAATAGCGATCTCTTCCAGACAACCTTTGGATGGAAAGTATCAAAAGATAAAACATGGCGGTCTAAAACAATAATATATAATTAATTAATATAATTAAAGAAAAATTGCAAACTGTCAAACTTCAACTTTAGTAAAGACGGGCTTATGCCCGTTATGAGTGATTTTATGAATAGTATGTAAGTAAGTAAAGTGTATCTTACGTTGTCCAGTAGACTCCATCCGGCTGGCCGTGTTGACAGTGTCTCCGAAGAGGCAGTAGTGCGGCATCTTGACCCCCACCACGCCTGCGCACACTGGGCCTGAATGGACGCCTACTCTAACCTGCGTGCGAGACAAGTGGGTGTGTACAACACGGGCCATTGCAAAACGATTGTTACAAAAGCAAGAAACTGTTTTTTCCCACTTCCAGCATTATGTCTCAGCTGAGAAAGAGTGTGACAGCAATAAAATTTACTATTACCTACAAATATTTCATTCTTCTATCAGACTTAAAGAAAAGAATCAAAGGTAAAAGGTCAATATAAAAAAACGAGTGTGCTTTAGGCCACACGACCGAAGTAAAACTTCTATACGAAACGTAACTTTCTCTTTTTCTATCTTCACTAACTCATATCTCCCTTTTAACTTCAGTTCACCTCGCCCCATCAATTTACGAAACGCTCTCATCACGCATTCTCCTGCTTACTTCTCAAGTCAAGCGTGCGTAAAGAAGTTTTGCTTCAAAACATTTTATGATTTTACACATTTTATAATAATTAAACACTCAATGTTAACGCCTGCGCTAATTACAAGAGAAGCACGTCGTCGCGTCATCCGTCTAATAGTTTATATTAGTGTGATTTGTATTTTTTCCAACCGCCACTTCGATCATAACTTCAACAGCAGAAACATTGTTATATTTTCTTTATCCAAATTTCACTGTATAAAAGTACAATATACGCCTACAACCGTATCGGGAGTTTTCATTGATGCCGATGTGCATCACTCAAATTTTTTTAATTTTACATCGCTTTGAAAAACTTATACATATAAAAAACTGTTTCTTAAATGGCTATCAAAATGTATAACTCTCATTCTCGAAGCAGCAACGAACAACGCTCCTTCCACGAGTTTTGGAGCTTAAAACAAATGTTTGCCCAAAAAAGGGCCTAGCAAATGCCTGGTAATAACTCACCTCTAGTCGATGCGTCGGCCTATGCCTCACAACGAAGCTTCTCACCGCTTCGACAATAGCCAACGCCATCAAACAGATTTCTCTCGCATGTAGATCTCCGTTCCTTTCTGGCAACCCTGACACCACCATGTACGCATCACCTATTGTTTCCACCTTTGGAAATAAATAAATGAATACCGGTTATTTTGTTTCTGATGATACACAGAGGTAGATGCTACACATTTTTTTACCTTGCCCATATACTTGTCCCGTCGCGGTAATTAAACCCGCCACCTCTGGGCTATGAGCCAACCTGCTCAACCACTATACCACAGAAGCTGTCAAAATCTAAATCTAAATCTAAATAAAATATAATCTTAAATCTTATCAAATAAACCCACGTTTTTACAATGCAGGGCTTCAATTGTTATTTGAACACTATTTAGTTAGTAAGTACTTTATTTAATAAAGTACTTTCTAACTAAATAAATCAAAAAGGAAAATCAATTTACCAAATACGCAAGCCCCTTCGTTATCCCGTTACTAACTTTAGATAACCGACTTAAAGAAACTTTTTGGTTCCTGAATTTTGGGATAATGTAGCGGTATCTGTAGGATAGGAATCCATTAATCCATAAAAACATTGTGTAGTATTAATAGATGGCAACCTTTCGCAGTGTATTATTATCATCTAATCACACTAATATTATAAAGGTGAAAGTTTGTATGTGTGTATGTGTGTTTGTGTGTATGTGTGTATGTTTGTTACTCCTTCACGCTCAAACGGCTGAATGGATTTGGATGAAATTCGGTACCAAGATAGCTGGTTTATATACACTGGTTTAACATATAGGCTACATTTTATCCCGGAAAAGTGAAATGTTCCCGTGCAATGAGCAAATAATTATAATACTTTTTATCCGCGGGTGAAACCACGGGCGCAACTAGTATACTATGGAATAGTTAGGTAGTATTCTTTGATTGTAATTACAGTCTGCCACGCGAAGCTCCGCCGATACGCTTCACGCTAGTAACCGTGGTTTACCCTTTTTGTTCTTGATTAAAAGTAGTCCCTATCCCACAGACCTAGAATATTTTCGCTAGAAGTTTATCCAAAGATCTGTTATATTTGTTGTACGGTGCAACCACTCATTCTCCCACGTCAGCTTTTTAGTTTAACTAGACTAGACTAATCAGACTAATAAGACTAATATCATAAAAGTGAAAGTTTGTATGTGTGTATGTTTGTTACTACTTCATGCTCAAACGGCTGAATGGATTTGGGTGAAATTCGGTTTCAAGATAGCTTATATACTGGATTAACATACAGGCTACAATTGATCCCGGAAAAGTGAAATTTTTCTGTGGGATGCGCAAATAATTAAAATACTTATTATCCGCGGGCGAAACCGTGAGGCGCAACTAGTTCTACATAACGAACTGGTTGCGCCCCACGACAGTTCGAATCAAGCCTCAGAATGATCACGTCTGCGGCTCACTACCATTAAAATAAATGATTTATTTAAAACCCAGTGGATCAAATAAATATATCAATTAATATCAAAACTTTCTTCTTGATATTAAGGTCTGGTACCGTACATTTGTACAATACCTACCATTCATCTACCTACGTACCTACTCATGTAGGTGTTCAACTAATATAATACAAAAGTTTGTATTACATTAGCTGAATACATGAGCCATTAGTTAGAGCGCGTGCTTATCAAGATAATCTTTGGTGTGTTAACAAGAAAAACTACGAAAACAACAGCAAAAATATTTCAGGATTACATTGAACTAATCTTGTATACCTAGTTGTAGAAATCAAGCCATTATAAAATGTAAGTGTATAAAGGCCTTGCTTGAACCATGCTTTGTATCCAGGCTGGACTTAGATTTAAAATATGGCCATGGTAAATGTGGCCAGGCTTTGACGATTAGATTGAACAGTCAAAGTTGCCAGGACGTCTGAAATGTTCAACAAAGAGTTTGTCTTTCTATCTATAAATGCATGCACTCACTTTAATGTACTCGCGCAATCGGTAGAATTTACATTCAATTCCCTAGACGGTTAAGCATCTTATCGCTAAAGCCGATTGGGCACAAAGAGCGAGTAATCTATCAAAGGGGTAAATGCGGTTTGTCGGATCACCATCAGAGATTCGAACCTTTATATAGTCAAGTACTAAGTACTTGGTGATTTAAAACGTAAGTTTTAGAGGCTTAGGTTTTGTGTTCTCGTTTAAGATTAGAATTTCATTAATCACTCCGCAAAAATCAAAAAGCGAACTAACGATTTAGGTAAATGTAGTAAAATAAAAAAAATAAGTTGCACCTTTGCATCGAATAGCATAAAACATTCTAGGTTTGTGTTTGCACCAGGAACAGTATGCGATGGGTTATTTGAGTGACCTGTGAGTACTAGATGGAAGACTTTTCTGCAAAGTTCATCTAGGAAGGTTTCCCACCGCCGCCGCATTGCCAGTTATTCTGCCACAAAGCAGTAGTGTGCAAACACTACTGTATTTCGGTTTAAAGGGCACTGTAGCTAGTGAAATTAATAGTCTAGTGATTTTATCACTAGACTGTGCTGATATCTCAAGATGGCGTGCGCAGTGCAGTGTCACGCTTTTTCACAACTTTATTTTCCGAGTAACACTATAACTGTTATGGGCGACCGTCTTGCTTAACATCGGGTGAAAACTAGATTGATGAATTCTTCAATTATTTTTATATATATATATATATAAATGCCAAAACTCACGTCAATTAAAAGTCGAAATTACTCCGACCAGGTTTCGGACATATTCGATGTCCTTCTTCTGGTAGCCAGTTACTAACGCAAGCTGCGGCGGCTTTCGCGAGCGTCAGCACGTAACTGGCGCTGCGATCGACCACAGCCTTTTAATTGACGTGAGTTTTAGCCGTTATTTATCTTACAAAAATGTGTCATACTCACGATAGTTTTCAAACTAAAATATAAATGCCGTAAATATAAAAGTAGTTGCACTCTGTCCGTTCCTACTTACATTTTACTTCCATTGTAAATGTGAAAGTGAATGTGTATGTAGGTTTGTTATACTTCAGAACAAATATATGTTTGCTGACTTAAGGCCCTACAATCTAGATCTAGAATAATGATACATAGATCACTTTTTATACCAAAAAATTGTGTCCGCGTGGAAATCAGGATCAGCCAATGAAGGATCAATCATTTTTAAATTAATATGAAACATTGAAAGAAAGAAATAAAGAATACTCTTGGAGTTTTGGTGGGAAACGAAAAAGATTGCGTCACCGCATTGTATTATTTTCCTAAACTTGTGTTATTTTCAGTGTTAGTGCATAAAATTGGTAGCATTCTATTCGTGAACTGCTGAATTACAGGCATGAGTGTGGGAAAGTGGTATAATAATATTGAAACGTTTCTTTTCGTGTTGTTTTCAAAACTCCATAGAAGCTTCTGGTAAAGTTGCCACCACTTTACTAGGATATTATAGAAACTGACGTGAGTAGTACTCATAACTACAACTATTACACGGCTAAAACTCACGAGATACAGTCGAATAACTCGACCGGTGTTCGGGCAATAAAGATGCCCATCCTCAAGGAGTACGCGCGGCGGCGGTGGTGGCGGCTCGGCGCTGACTGGTCAGCGCACCGGTCGAGTTATTCGACTGTATCTCGTGAGTTTTAGCCGTGTAATAGTTGTAGTTACTTTACTAGGAGTATGACTTGACTAGACTAGACAAGATTATGACTTGACTTGATGACTTGGACTGTGACTTGACTTGAGACAATATCTAATACCTTTTAACTTAAAAAATTATCAATTACTTGACACTGGCTATACAAAAGTGTGGAGCCAAAACAAAAAAAAGAAAAAAAAAAGAATACTCACTTTATAAACATCGTAGAAGCCAATGATCCTATCGAAGGTGCTGTAAAGGTCGTTGAGTAAATCTACGACTTGTATGGGAGTAGAGGCGGCACAGAGCTCCGTAAAGCCGACTATATCACTGAAGTAAACCGTTACGCACTCGAACCCTTCGGGCTGTACCACTTCACCTGCCATCAGTTGCTGGGCTACAGGTCTGTGGATTTATTTTACTTTAGTAAACAGAATTTGATCTATTGTCTATTAATGTTATCAAGAGACTATATTGGAGCTTAAAGTCACTTATAGCGTAGCAAGATAAGATATGCTTAAGCTGCGCCTAAAACGTTGGCTGGTCGAGCAGGCATTCTGTACATACGACGAGTTTTTGACATATAAAGTAATTTAATAAATATGAATTGGATCAATTTAATTGTTAATGTAACCTAGTCTGGACTGTAATTTTTTATTTTTAATCATATTTTATTTGTTAATTTTTTACATATTATTTACTTTAATTGTGATGTGACTATATTATATATTATTTAATTGTACACACAGTACCTACATAATATTTGATGACGTGTAAATTGGTTTTACTAATTAAATGATTATGATTATGTAAATCCTTACATTTGGTCAAACACTACTCTGTTAAATAAATATAGAAAAATAATAATGTAATCATCAAACACATTTTACATATCCATCTTTATTTGTGAATAGTTTTTAATGTTGTTTTAGTTTTATTGTGTAAAAACTTATAATTTGTTCTCTAATAAATTTTTAACAACTCTTTATTGATGTAAACAATAATCTATGAATTAGTGAGCTGCAGACCTCGCGAGTCTGAATATTTTGACGTTTAAAATCCCCACAACTGCCATTTTGAAAATTTTCTAAAAGCTAAATTGAAAAAAAACTGGTCCATATAATTATCGAAACTACTCAAACTTCACGAGAATCGGTTGAAAAATGCAACCTGTAGAGTAAAAAAGTAGGACAGATATACGAAATTATTTTTGCCCAAGCTAAAACGGAGAAGCTTCGCTCACTTCGTTCCCTCGGTCAAAAATGTATCCAGCATGAAGCTGCATGCAGTTGTTTGTCCAGTAATGAGTATTATAGTTATCACTTCACTATCTGAAGATGCATTACCTGGGTAAAACCTGGTACAACAGCTCCTCTGATCTCCTCTTCTCCAACGACAGTTGTTCTGTTTTCTCTTCAACGAGCGACTCCAAGTTGTTGGCGTACTGCTCCATGCGACGTAGCAGGTCATCCATCAGGTTATCGCAATAGCCCCTTACAAATTAATTATGATTAAAATTACTTATTTATTAATGTTACAAAAACGTCTAACTGGTGATAATGTGATGATTATAATGATATAGAAACATGCGCACTATTTTATCATCCCATCTCTTCCCGCAGGTGCCTTAAGAGCCGGCTAAGGGAATATTGAATTTTACTGGCCCGATAGCTCAGTAGGTAGTAAACCTGCATTTTGAACTTCAGGTTGTGGGTTCGATCGCCACATAGGACAAACATTTGTGTGATCGAAACATCGATGTTTGTTCTGTGTATCTGGGTGTTATATTGTATTCTATGTATGTATTTACAAAAAAGTATCTAGGTATTGTACCAGTTATCTGGTTCCCATAGTACAAGCTTTGCTTAGTTTGGGGCTAGATGGCGCTGTGTGAAATATCCACTAATATGTATTTATTTATATCCAGGGAATGGGCAGCATTCTCTTCGGTATATCAAAATCTATTGTGATGCAAGCGATTATGGTGAACCCTCCCTATGATAAGCCTCCAAAGTGGCATTTATGGGAGAGGCCAATGTTCATAATGGACGTTTCCTGGCTGACGATGTAATAATAATAATTATTATTATAACGCCCGACGATCACACACATAGATATCCTGGATCTTAACCTGTATCTAGGGACCCAGGATCTACGATGACCATGGTCCAACAACACCCAGACTCGGTACAAGTATTAGCGCTATTTTGTGCACAAATACTTATCCTGTCGCGGGAATCGAACTCACCGCCTCTGGATTATGAGCCGACCTGCTCAACCACCACACCACAGAGGCTGGCAGCAATACAAACAAGCTCTAGCCCACTATTTGTGTAGGTAGCGTCCCTAACATGCTGGCAGCAGTACCTTATTGTTTTTTTTTATCATATACATAGATCCTGGACCTTAACTAGGATTCCCTGTGTCTAGGGACCCAGGAACAATGAGGACCATGCTCCCACAACACCCAGATACAGAACAAGTATTTGCGCTTTTTTTTCGTGGCACAAATACTTGTCCTGTCACGGGAATCGAACTCGCCGCCTCCGGGTTATGAGCCAACCAGCTCAACCACCACACCACAGAGAGTGTCAATTGTAGACTGTGAATTGCATTAGTTAAATGATACTTACTTTATATAAGTAGCGTTGATGGTATCAAACGAGGGTCTATCGTCAGCAGACTCGGTCCAGCACTTGGCAGCCAGCTCTAGCAGTTCCACGGCGGCCCCTCCTCCTCCCCCTGCAGCCCCTACCTCGGTCCCCCCCACTGCCGGCCGGAAAGGGGGAGACTCGCGGGCGCACACGCGAGTTACTATTTCTGGTGACAAGTATTGCTGTTGTTTTTTAGGTGAACGTACAAATTGTCTCTTCACTCAATGTTATAAAGATGGTTTTTAACTTCAAAAAAAGGGTTGCCATTCGGTTACTATGTTTTCTTTCTTTTTTTATTGTATCTTAACTCATATCTCAGTCATTTATAAGCCGAGTAGGAAAATAATTAATGATCATATTAATTTATAATTTTTATTTGTAATAATTTGAATACAGATATATATACTTACAGTTTGAGCCCCAAAGAAATTTTATTAAAATCAGTCCGGTAGTTTGGTTAATAAATCAAAATAATTGATATTATGTATAGATGATGATATCATCATACTTTTCTCGGTATGAAATTAAAGAGATTGAAAATAGGTAATTAGTACCTATATTTTTTATGACTGGTTACATTTTTAGTTTTATTTATTTTATTTTCTTATCCCTGGCTTCAATATCAAGTAATCTATTAACAAACCTATTTATAAACATAAAATATGGGGCTCTTATACGTATAGTACAGTGTAAAAGGCCAGAAGTAACTTGTCATTACGCGTGTTTTTCACAAAAATGTAACAATTAATTTCTCATACGAACATAAAGATAAAATAGTGTAATAAAATTTACACCGTAGCGGACTACGAGCCGTAGCACTTGCTACGCTTTCGTAGCTATATCTACGCTCACCTTTGTTCGACATCGCCGGGGTGTAAAGATGAAACGGGCCGGCTCTCAACACAATTTCCTCCAAAATGATACCAAAGCTATAAACATCTCCTTTCAGAGAGGCCACTGACCCTGGGTAGATGCTTCCCGATACCAGTTCCGGTGCAGTCCATAGTAGTTCTAAGAAAAAAGGACAAGAGTACACAGACCAGTAAAACAGATTTTACTTATAGTATTATTACGACACAGTTTGGTGCAAAATAATAACTTGAAGGAATAACATATCACAAAGAAAACAGACCGGTAGAGTTGCGAGAAACCCACTATGAGAATAATTCCAGCTCCCTAAGTAATATATAGAATTGAAAATTGTTTTTGTTTGTTTGCTCAGCTTTCTCGTCAAAACGGTGGAAGCAATTCTAATTAAATTATGCACACAGATTGCTTACATTAGTGAAATTAACATAATATACATACTTTTTATCCCGAAAAATTTAAGGTCCTGGAATACGGTTAAAATCAGGCATAGCCGCTGACCGCCTCTTCTTACTAAATACGATTAAAATGTATCGTATTATAAATCAAAAAGCACTAGTACTTGACTAATTTGGTACACCGCTTTTTTAAATCACACTAATTTCAATAAAAAATAATTTTATTCCAAAAAAAAAAATTTTTTTCTTCAAAACGGAAAATCGTGGCAAATGTATATAAAATAAATCCTCACTATAGTAATAAGTGTCATCCTTGATTAGGTCCGTGGGAGTACAGAGGGCGTGGAGTCCGTAGTCCGATATCTTGAGCACGAACCTGCCATCGATGAGGCAGTTGGAGGAGCGCAGCTTGCCGTGCGCGCCCAGGCCGCCGTGCAAGTAGCACATACCCTGAGATATCATAACCACTGGATTTTGCCATATGAAAAATCCAGGGAAGGTACAATGTGTATTTACGCAAAGTGGTTTTGAGGGATACATTGACCGGCTTTTTCTGTGGGTCACGTTACGTCATCAACCCAATAAGATCCCACTGGTGGAACACGAGTTTTTTACCGCAGGTTAGGCTGGTGTATATTGGCGGATGATATATGTCCTCAAATTTTATGGTTTTTCATCATTTTTGTGTGTACTTGTAGATAAAAGTCAACAAGTAAGGTATCAATAAAGTAGAATGGTTAATCAAAGAATGGTTAATCAATAAGGTTCACTATAATTTAAATTAATTCTTTGATTGTGAGTTTTTGAGGTTTTGAAGTACATAAATTTTATACCTATATATTTTTTAGTCCTCGTAACATTTTAAGATTGTAATGTAAATAAATATTTGGTTTATATACCCATTTAGTTACTATAAGTGCTGTATACCCAACTATATCGTACGTCCAGAATGGATAATATTGTTTGTGACCATTTTTATAGCTTAAGACCTTTGCATGTATACAGTTTTTATACAATGACTGCTTCTGTGGTGTGGTGATTGAGCAGGTTGGCTCATAACCCGGAGGCGGTGGGTTCGATTCCCGTGGCAGGATAAGTATTTGTGCATAGAAAAAAAAAACGCAAATACTTGTTCTGAGTCTGGGCGTTGTGGGACCATGGTCCTCGTAGTTCCTAGATTCCTAGACACAGGGAATCCTAGTTAGGGTCCAGGATCTACTCGTATGTTTAAAAAAAAAATTCTAATTCACTAAATCATGTGATGTGAGCACTATTCATATTCAACGACTGAGTCGTCACTTTCCATCAGATGACAGAGTGGTCAAATACTTTATCTATAAACATTTAAAAACTATGCCACAGTTCCTTCGCCGAAATGTCAAATTGATTGCAAGATTTATACCCACAAATATGGATCGTATGGTAAGTCTATGAGCTATCAAAATACGATAACAGTTTGACAAAAAAAACTGACTTTTCTATATAAATACTACTTTATTAATTTAGATATTAATAATTTACTGTGTGATATAAAATCCAACTATCTCTAACTATATAATGGTGTACGGTTTACTATCTTTCCTTTTGTATTATAACTAGATAGGTACAATCTTGGCCTGACCTTTAAGGCTCGCAAAGCTCTTCAACTTCAACTACAAAACTAATGTATTGTCTATGTATTACTATTTGCGCCCCCTTGTCTTATTTGCTACTTTAACATAACATATATCTCTTTTCTAGATCAATATGCTAAATTTCATCAAGATCGGTTAAAACCATGTTAATTCTAGCCTCTGTAGTGTATTGGTTGAACACATCGGCTTATAGCCGAGTGGTGTGTTTGATTCCCGCAACAGGGCTAGTATTTGTGCATGAAAAAGAAAGCGCGAGTAGTTGTTCTGGTGTTTGGGTGTAGTGGGACCATGACCGTTGTAGTTCCTAGGTTCCTAGATAAAGGGAATCATAATTTAGGGTCTAGGATCTATATATATGATCGTGGGGCGTTATTTTTAAATTCATACGAAAGTATACCTCTCTACAAAAAAGTATATCTCTATTTTTGCGTTGTTTTTAATTAGCCGCCATTACACGTACTCATTTCAATGTGCTGATTTTATTTATAAGATATTCCACATACAGGATAATGTAATAGGTCTTTACCTATGAAATTGCCGTATTGCAGTAAGACTTTTTCAAACAAAAAAAGTTTTGATTGGCTATGAATTCTAAATACAAATTATTTTGTTTTAAAAATATGACATTCTATTTACAATATAAGTCTTTTGTTTATTGATTAGCGTTGTATTTTCATTACATTTCAACATTTTTCCTCATAATGGATACTTTGAAATTTCGTGTAATTATGGAATATGAGTTCCGTCGTGGCACCAACGCGGCACAAACGACACGTAACATCAACGACGTTTACGGAGAGAACTGTACAAACGAACGTACAACCCGTTATTGGTTTGCTCGGTTCCGTTCTGGGAATTTTGACTTGAAAAATGAACCTCGTGGTCGTCCGGAAACTTTGGTCAACAATGATGAATTAAAGGCGATTGTGGAAGCTGATGAATCTCAATCTACAGCTGAGCTGGCAGCAGCTTTTGATGTTAGCATCAAAACAATATTGGTCCATTTGCGACAGATTGGCAAGATAAAAAAGCTTGATAGATGGGTGCCCCACGAACTTAACGATCGCCAGCGCAACGTACGCGTCGAGACTTGCCTTGCGCTGCTTAACAGGCACAGAAATGAAGGAATTTTGAACCGAATTGTTACGTGCTACGAAAAATGGATTTTTTTTGACAATCGAAAGCGCTCAGCAAGTTGGTTAGATCCTGGTTCAAAGCAATGTGCAAAACGAAAAATGACCCCTAGAAAGGTGATGGTCACAGTTTGGTGGTCTAGTGCTGGTGTGATTCATCATAACTTTTCACAAAACGGCGAGAGCATTACTGCGGATGTGTACATTGAAGAACTGACCACAGTGATGGCGAAACTCGCACGTCTGCAACCAGCTTTGGTCAATCGGTCGTCTCCACTGCTACTTCACGACAACCCGCGACCCCATACTGCACAACAGACCGTCTCCAAGCTGCATGAGTTGGGTTTGGAAGCTCTCCCTCATCCGCCATACTCACCAGATCTTGCGCCTACCGACTATTACTTTTTCCAAAATTTGGACAACTTTTTAGCGGGAAAAAAATTCAATTCCCGAGAGGCAGTAGAAAACGCCTTTGAAGAGTTTTTTGTCTCCCGTCCTGCTGATTTTTTCAAGAAGGGCATCCATAAACTGCCACAGCGTTGGCAAAGATGCATTGATTGCAGGAGTGATTACTTTGAATAAAAGAAATAAATAAGTTCGAAAAAAAATACTTTAACTTTTTTCAAACAAAACGGCAATTTCATAGGTAAAGACCTAATATTTTAGTAGTATAAGAAACAGAAAAAAAGGTTTCCTTTTGTGTGAATTGATACGCTTCTAAAGCATTTTGTCTGACTTTGGAACCCTACAATATAACTGAGACATGAGACACGAATTTAGCTAAACAATCATAATTTAAGGGGTGAGAACAAAAAGGGTTTAACTGATTTTTTTCACAAAATTACTTATGGGTATCGTTGGATTCAGCGTAAAATTATCTACAATAATACATTCTCAAAATACCGAAATGAAGCTTAAATCTTGAGATTTTCAGTCTAAAAACGGTTTATCTGACACAGGAATACAGTTCGCATGGCATAAAAACATTATTGTATTTATTATATTATATTTTTACAGTAATTTTACGAATGAGGTCTATATTTTCTATTTTAAAATAGAATCAATACATTTTCAAGCAACTGAAACTTACATAAACTTTTCTATTACTTTATAAGCACTCTACATTAAAATAAGGCCGTTAAAGTTTTAAGTCAATTTTCTCGAAACTATCAATTTGTCAGTTTTTTTTTTTTTTTTTTTTTTTTTTTTATGATAAAATGGGCATGCGTTTGACAACAACTCACCTGATGGTAAGTGACGAAGTTGTCTAAGGTGGAGCACGCTTGCCCATGAGATGCCTATTCACTCTTGACTTAAAAAGACCTAGGTTATATCCTGAAGGAAACACTGTTTTTGGGAGAGCATTCCATTCCTTGATTCCAGTTAAACCCCTTTTATTCTCAACCCTTCAATTGTTTTGATGTAAAACAGTTATAATACTACTTATTTTAAAAGCATAAATTATAGTGTTTAGTAGTTAGGATAAAAGTCTTTCTAGTAATAAATTTTAACTTTATGAGTTTTATGACGTTTTTATCGTTGTCGATCGCAATAATGTTGGTTTATATTAAAACAAGTTATTGTATTGTGGCTCATATAAATATTCAGTTTACGATTTATTTATGGTTTTGGGTTTTAACTTTCTAGAAAAGAGACTATCATACTCGCTATTGTTTATTTTGATAACTTCAAAGGCTTCTATTGTTTGAAAAGTGAAAGTTGATATCGAATTTACAGCGAGCTTGCAAATTACCCACATCCATATTTCCCGAAACAGTAAGACCACGGACAAAGAACCCTTCTATACAATGTTTGACGTTTCAAGCATTTGCAGCTCACACGTTTACCTAACAAGAAACTAGAGAGTTAGCGTATCAGCGTGGCAGGTATTTAAAGAGTCATTCATTAGCCTATAAATTATTGTAGGTTAATGAATGACGTGATGAGCTAGTATTTTGCCTAGTATTAAGCGTCATGTCTGTCCATAATAGTTCCAGTAGCACTCAGAACACTAAAACATAAATTTAGAAACGTGATATTACCTGCACAATATCATGCACCAGCGAGGTCCTAAAGTTCCAGTCCAGCTGCAGCTCCTCATTGGCCAGCACGTCCTTTAGAGAACCCTTAGGGCAGTACTCCGTCAAAACGAACACTAGTGGGCAATCCACGCAAGCGCCTATGAACCGCGCCGTATTCTCGTGTGACACGTTACGGGCCTACGGGAAACGAAACGTCTTATAGATAGAGCAATTAGATCTGCATCTTATAGTTAGAAAGTAGAACCAAATCGTTCTACTATTTGTTCATTGTTAGAACATATAGTAGAACAATTTGGTTCTAACAATGAACAAATAGCCAAACCAAAACCAAACCAAATAAACCCCAAACTGTTCTACTATTTGTTCATTGTTAGAACAAAAAGCAGAACGATTTGGTTCTAACAATTATCAAATAGCCAAACTAAAACCACACCAAACAAACCGCAAACCGTACAATATCTTTGTTTCTACTATTTGTTCATTGTTAGAACAAAAAGCAGAACGATTTGGTTCTAACAATTAACAAATAGCCAAACTAAAACCACACCAAACAAACCCCAAACCGTTCTACTATTTGTTCATTGTTAGAACAAAAAGCAGAACGATTTGGTTCTAACAATGAACAAATAGCCAAACCAAAACCACACCAAACCAAACAAACCCCAAACCGTTCTACTATTCGTTCATTGTAAAATAAATAGTAGAATGGTTTGGTTCTATCAATGATCAAATAGCCAAACCAAACCCAAACCAAACCAAACATATTTCAAACATAAAAATGTATAAAAACAAACCTAATTGATAATCCTCCTCCTCCTCTTTTTGAAGTCGACTGAAAAAGCATTTGTCTACCAAAACCATATAAATAAATAAAAAATAAATAAATCTAAATATATATAACTCAAAGGTGACTGACCGATTGACTGACTGACATAGTGATCTATCAACGCACAGCCCAAACCACTGGACGGATCGGGCTGAAATTTTGCATGCAGGTAGATGTTATGACGTAGATATCCGTTAAGAAGGGATTTTTCGAAGTTCCACCCTTAAGAGGGTGAAATGGGTGGTTGAATTATTTTCCCATAGGCTACGCCGCGGGCGAAGTTACGAGCAGAAGCTCGTATATTATAAATCTAACCTGTTTTATCTCCCAAAGCAGCTTCTTATTCAAGTCCAGTTTCTTTCGATGTATCTTCTTGACTGCGACCCGATTGCCCTTGTATAGTCCGACGGTGCAGGAAGACAGATTTAGAGATGTTCCACCCACGTTGGAGGCCGCACTGATACTGCCTCGATGGGTCCAGCCGAGAGACAACTAGTACATATTACATTAGCGAATTATATTATTTTTATGCTAATTAACGATGTAATGAGCTAGTCGTTCGCCTGATGTTAAGCAATTCAGCTGCCCATAATTTTAGAATAATTATAACTTTAAGTATTATGTTTTTGACGTGTAAAAAAGCGTAAATTAACCCATTCGTAATAAATAGTTTGAATTAGAATTTGAAATTTAAAATTAAAGTTACCCAGTGCAGTTAACTAGTAATTGATTGTCAGAGTATTTAAAATGATCATTTTATTTTGTTTCAAAATTCCAAATCGCACCACAAGCAACCTGTACATATGATTATGATTGTATGTACCTATACCTACTCAATTCAACAAATATTTTATCTATATGTAAATTTAAAATAATTTCGATATTAATTTGCATGTTTATATAACAAACTCTCCCTCAAACTATGTTCCAAACAAAACAAGGGCATCAAAAAACAATACAACAGACTTAAAAGAAAATTGTACATTAAAAAATTTAACAAAGGCTATTATAATTCCCACAAAGAAAACAAGGCATTCCTTTATTCTAATTTAATAATGCTTTATCTTGAAGTTTTTGGAAGCTTTATATGTGCATCATTGTATCGTTACAAAGAACGGTATTTTTCAAATGAATTCCTTGCCTATAACCGGTATTTGAGCGATGCATTTTCTCTAAAATCCTCAAGAAAACTAGGTAAGTTGAAGGTTGTAAAGAGGACTTCAAAGAAAATGGCACTGCGCTGACCCTAGATTAAATGACACTAGGTCACTAGGACATGCCTTAAGATTTTTTTAAATCCTCTATTTATTTATCTCCCTTCAACGTTAATAAATGATTTCTTAAGTGCTACAGACCAAACCGGTTAACGGTGAGATTTGTTATTAGGAGGGTGTCTTCCTTTTATGGCGCAGGGGTGGACTAAAAAACATGTTTTGAAAATTCAACCCTTAAAAGGGTAAAATAGGATATTAAAAACACAATGTTATTGTTATGAAGAAACGCGGGTAAAACTACGCAAGCTACGTAGGCTGCAGGTGGAGGATGCAAAAGAGAAACGAATATGGATTTCTATAGTAAATTAATCTATATTTGACTTTCAAATGTTACATAATGTACGTAATTTACTAGTCCTACAATCTAAGGTGGTGCTTGCGGCCCCAAGGTCGGGACAGGAGTATCTTATGCCGCTCAAAAACACGTGAAGTGACATAAGATACTCTCTGCTGCGTCGGTCGCATGCCTGGACGACACCAGTCGTGGTGCGCTGTGGGCTGACGTCATATGATGACATAACACGCACAACCTATAATTTACTGATAAGGACTTTTTCACATCTGTGTAATAATAATAATAACGCCCAACGATCACATACGTAAATCTTGGACCCTAACTAGGATTCCCTGTGTCTAGGGACGCAGAAACTACGAGGACCATGGTCTCACAACACCCAGACCCAGAACAAGTATTTGCGTTTTTCATTCTTTGCACAAATACTTGTCCTGCCGTGGGAATCGAATCGTCGGCTCATAACCCGGAGGTGGCGGCTCCGGGTTATGAGCCGACTTGCTCAACCACCACACTACAGAGGCGGTCAACCGTTACTGTATGGCTGTATGTTATATATGTATAATAGGAGATGGTGTGGATCAGGTAAATACTCTTTTCAATGAGGCCATTTCCTACACTATTAAAACAACCAGATGCTGGCATTGTTAATGCAAAGAATGGTGGTCCTCTTCGGATAAACGGGAAATGAAAAAGACGGATATATCTTAAGTTAGTTTATCATTTGAAATTGTGACACGGAATCGATATACTTATATACATACTTGTTTTGGAATTTTCGTTGTACAAACAAGTTGTCCAGTGTTCACGTATTTTCATTTCCCAAAACTTTGAAAGTATCAAGTGGAGAGTTTTGGCGGGAAAACGAAAAAGATCACGTTACCGCATTATATTATTTTCCAAAACTTGTGTTATTTTCAGTGTTAGTGCATAAAATTGGTGGCATTTTATTCGTTAAGTGCTGGATTACAAGCATGAGTGTGGGAAAGTGGTACAATGATGGTGAAACGTTTTTTTTCGTGTTGTTTCCAAAACTCCATAGAAGCTTCTGGTAAAGTTACCACCATTTTACTAGGAGTATGACTTGACTAGACTAGACTAGTATCAAGTGGAGAGTTTTGGCGGGAAAACGAAAAAGATCACGTTACCGCATTATATTATTTTCCAAAACTTGTGTTATTTTCAATGTTAATGCATAAAATTGGTGGCATTTTATTCGTTAAGTGCTGGATTACAAGCATGAGTGTGGGAAAGTGGTACAATGATGGTGAAACGTTTTTTTTTCGTGTTGTTTCCAAAACTCCATAGAAGCTTCTGGTAAAGTTACCACCATTTTACTAGGAGTATGACTTGACTAGACTAGACTATGACTTGACTCTGACTTGACTTGATGACTTCGACTGTGACCTGACACATTATTTACGTGAAATATCATTAACTTGCTAAATTATCAATTACTTGACACTGGCTAAATACACAAAAGTGTGTAGCCAAAACAAAAAAATAAAAGTCTCAAGTGTCTAAGCTATTTAATAGATAGTGAAATAAACCACCCGCCACTACACAGAGAAGCTCTACTGAAGCATCAGGCACCACACAAGTACAATAGAATTTATAGAAGTTACAAAGTATAGTAGGTAGGTATGTATGCCAATAGTCCCGAGTCTCCCATGAGAATGAAACAACCTTACTCAATTGAAGGGTTGAGAATAAAAAGGGTTTAACTGTCAAATTGACAGTTTCGAGAAAATTGACTTTAAACTTCAACGGCGTAATTTTAATGTAGAGCGCTTATAAGGTAATAGAAAAGGTTTATGTAAATTTCAGTTGCTTGAAAATGTTTTAATTCTACTTAAAATTACTAAATATAGTACTAGTAGCCGACCGCAAGTTGTAGGGGGCCCAAGTAGTAGTCTAGCCAACTACGAAAGGCTGCCCCACCGCTTGTGTAAAATCCTGAGGTTGTCCACAGGGCCAGTTGGCGACTGGAAGTGAGGAACTTGTGGGCATCTTCAGGGGGGTTCAGGCGTCCCCGCAGTCTCCGCGCAAGTTCTCCATTGGCGTAGGAGCTTCTCTATTACTGAGGGTTAGCATCCCAATATCTCGTCCACTTCCTACTTGTCTACCTAACTCACCCAACTATGAAAAAGTCGAAAAAATTGAGCAAGTTTAAACGGCAGATGCACGTCCTCACTCTTAAAGTGCACCTCACAAATATTCGTGGGCTGCACTCAAATCTGCAAGCGGTCCATCATCGTCTGGAGACCAACAAACCGCACTTGCTCTTCTTGACTGAGACGCAAATAGGATGTCCATCAGACACGGCATATCTGGACTATCCAGGATTCATCTTGGAAAACCGCTTCCTTCCACGCGCTGGTATCTGCGTTTACGTCCGTGATGACATTTGCTGTTTGCGTCTCCGAAACCTTGAACATCCCCACTTTTCGGTGATTTGGGTGCTTGTGGACACCGGCATTGAGAAAATTCTCTATGCTGGTGTGTACAGATCACATAGCGGTGACCGGGAGACAACTCTTCTAATGGAGTATCTCAGTGAAACGGCAGATGTGGCTCAGCAACGCTATCCTTCGGCTCAGCTTGTTGTTCTGGGGGACTTTAATGCTCACCACCAGGAGTGGTTAGTCCCACACCGGATCACGGACCACGCTGGGAGAGAGACGCGTAAACTCGCTTTGGCGCTCAATTTAACGCAGATTGTTAAAGAGCCAACGCGAGTGCCTGATATTGATAGCCACACTGCTAACTGCCTCGACCTTCTGCTCACGACTGAACCAGACCGATACTCTGTGGCGGTATCCTCACCCATTGGTAGTTCCGATCACTGTCTGGTCAAGTCCGTTTCAGTATACTCCCCGCCTGACCCAAGCCCTAAGAGCAATCGGCGTGTCTGGAGATACAACTTAGCAGACTGGGACGAGATGCGACATTTCTTCGCTTCATATCCTTGGCGGCAAACGTGTTTTTCTTCTGGAGATCCGACGGTCTGCGCGAATGCGGTTACTGAGGTAGTATGTCGGGCTATGGAATATTTTATTCCATTTTCCGATAAGCCCGTGACCAGCAAAGCCAGCCCATGGTTTGGAGCCGAATGTGCACGTGCTGAAGCGCAGAAGCATGCGGCATATCTGGCATGGGCTGACGCTCGAAAACGCAAGGCCTCGGACACTCGAGCTAAGAAGAAAGCCTTTAACGTTGCCGCCAAGGCCTGTAAGAAGGAATTAAGGAAGGCTCGTTTCAATCATATTGGTCGAATAGGGACTAAACTTGCTTCCTACCCAGCGGGTAGTAAGGCTTTTTGGTCCCTAGCCAAATCGGTTGAAGCGAACTTCTGTCGATCCTCACTGCCTCCATTATTGAAACCAGACGGATCGCTGGCTCACACTGCAAAAGAAAAAGCAAACTTGTTTGCCACTCTCTTTGCAGAAGCTTCGCGTTTAGATACTGATAATTTTTTTTTTTTTTTTTTTTTTTTTTTTTTTTTTTTTTTTTTTTTTTTTTTTATAATATGTGTGGACATCTCACACAACGCCATCTAGCCCCAAACTAAGCAAAGCTTGTGCTATGGGAACCAGATAACTGATACAATACTTAGATACTTTTTTGTTTGTAAATACATACATAGAATACAATACAATATGACACCCAGACACAGAACAAACACCTATGTTCATCACACAAATGTTTGTCCTGAGTGGGAATCGAACCCACGACCCACAGTTCAGAAGGCAGGGCTACTACCAACTGAGCTATCGGGCCAGTCAAAGGCCATCAAAAAATAATGAGGTACCTCCCTGCCTTCCACAATGCGGTGTTTTCATGCCGGAAATACGCATACGTCAGAAGGAAGTACTAAAAACATTACGCAGTCTAGACGTGAACAAAGCCAGTGGTCCCGATGGTATACCTGCAATTGTACTTAAGAGCTGTGCACCCGAGTTGTCTCCCATTCTAACACGCCTATTTCGCCTCTCTCTAGACACCGGAATAGTCCCTATGAGTTGGAAGCTAGCCAACGTACAACCTGTACCTAAGAAGGGCAGTCGTGCTGATCCTGCCAACTATCGACCCATCTCAATTACCTCCATTCTCTGTAAGAGTATGGAGCGTATAATTAACAACAAGCTCTTGGCATACCTTGAAGACAATGATCTCCTCAGTGACCGGCAATACGGATTTCGCCGAAACCGGTCCACTGGGGATCTTCTCGCGTATGCCACTCACATATTGAGCGAAGCCTTAGAGATGCATGGAGAGGCACTTGCTGTATCTCTAGACGTCTCTAAGGCATTTGATCGGGTCTGGCACGACGGTCTTCTGAATAAGCTTCCATCTTACGGACTACCTGCTGGTTTGTGCACTTGGATATCAGACTTTTTGAGGGAACGATCGCTTAGAGTAGTTCTTGATGGCTGCTCTTCCGATCAATTAGCTATTAATGCTGGTGTACCTCAGGGGTCAGTTCTTTCAGCAACACTATTCTTACTCCACATCAATGATTTGCTAAAGCCCGGTACCTTTGGGTATGCAGATGATAGTACTGTTGTTGAAAGATACACATCCAGTGCCCGAGCCAGTGGTGACGATGTCCGGATTGAGAGAGAGGCTATGGTTGAGCGCATGAACCTGGCTTTGAAAGCCGTGTCCGATTGGGGCGATGCTAACTTGGTTAGGTTCAATGCTGCAAAAACACAGGCGTGTTTATTCACTGCTAAAAAGAGCCCACTCCATCTGGCTCCTTCATTCCGTGGTGTATCTGTAAGTTTAGGAAACCATCTTGAGCTTTTGGGTGTTGATCTCACGTCAAACCTAAACTTTGGATCCTACATCGAGTCCAAAGCCAAAGTAGCTTCAAAAAAACTCGGCATATTGTCCAAGGTAAGGCGGTACTTCACACCTGGACAGCTTCTAAATCTGTATCAAGCACAAGTCCGATCATGTATGGAGTACTGCTGCCACCTGTGGGACGGGTCTGCCAAGTACCAGCTTGAGGCTCTGGACTCGATTGAACGGCGTGCCAAAAGGCTCATTGACGACGACACTTTGGTTGGTGAAAGGCTCCAGAGCCTTGCACATCGACGTAAGGTGGCAAGTCTGTCGGTTTTTTACAGATTACACCACGGTGAATGCGCTCAAGAACTGCATGATCTAATTCTCCTATCACCATTCCACTACCGGACTACTAGACGCTCGGCTAAGCGCCATCCTTTTGTGGTCGAAATACCACCCATTCGTACCAAGCGATTTGACTCAACGTTCTTAATTAGAACGGCTAAGGAATGGAATGCCCTGCCAGCGTCTGTGTTTCCGGCGAAATATGACCCGGGCGTGTTCAAGAGAAGAGTGAATAGGTATTTACTTGGCTAGCATGCTACACCTTCGATCGCATCGTCACTTCCCATCAGGTGAGAGCGTGGTCAAATGCTAGACAAGTTTGAAGAAAAAAAAAAAAAAAAAAAAAAAAAAACTAATTCATACAATTACTGTAAAAATATAATATAATAAAATAAATATAGTTATGTTTTTATGCTAAGCGAACTGTATTCCTGTGACAGATAAACCGTTTTTAGACTCAAAATCTCGAGATTTAAGCCTCATTTCGGTATTTTGAGAATGTATTATTGTAGATAATTTCACGCTGAATCCAACGATACCCATAAGTCATTTTGTGAATAAAATCAGTTAAACCCTTTTTATTCTCACCCCTTCAATTACTTCGACAGGTGTATATATCAACAACTTTATCTTATTCTAGAGTACCTAGGTGTTTCCATTTAATTAGACCTTGGTTACCGAGTAACTCGGATAGTTTACTAGCTACGCCCCGTGGGACTGTCTGCAATTGTCGAGCTTTTTATATAACTTGTGAATATAGCGTCGTTTCGTTACCCTCAAAGTTGTGATTTGTTTATAGTAGGCAAAGGCATTACTTACTATGATAGCTGCTGCATTAACCGTAATAGTTAATCTGCTTAATCATAATGCATTATCTGTAGGTATACTTATTGCTAAGAATAATAATAATAATAACAACGCCCAATGATCACATACATAGATCCTGGACCCTAACTAGGATTCCCACAGCACCCAGACTCAGAACAAGTATTTAAGCTTTTTTCTGTGCACATATAGGTACTTGTCCTGCCTGACTGACGGGAATCGAACCCGTCGCCACCGGGCTATGAGCCGACTTGCTAGACCACCACACCACAGAAGCTGTCAAGAATTAAGTGGGTATTTGTTATTAGATTTCTTTTAAATTTTTATACACCACACTCTTTTGAATTTGACACTGTCCATCCAAAGGTTGTCTGGGAGAAATCGCTGTCAGCGATAAGACCACCCATTGTAACAGTAGTTTATAAAGTTTTCTTAATACTTGTATATTTCATTGGTGGAACAATAAATAGTTCTCTATCTATCTAACACCAGCTGTGGTCTAGTTTTGCCCACAAATATAATGATTATAAACTATACTAGTATTAAACTACATTAATAGAGAAATTTTTCGGCAAAGTATCTGCTTTATTCCACGTCCTTTACTTGGCTAGCATGCTACACCTTTGATCGCATCGTCACTTCCCATCAGGTGAGAGCGTGGTCAAATGCTGGACAAGTTTGAAGTAAAAAAAAAAAGTCCTAAAAACACAAATTATAATTATGTAAAGAAATCATAAGATAGCCTTTGCTACTGAAGTAACCAATTGAAAGACCAAGCCATAAAATACTTGTGAACGTTAAAAGAAAATGTTAGAAAAAGAAACTGTCTAGAGCAACGTTGTTAAAACCAATTTAAAGTCCGTGATAGGCGGTAACGACGCAGTTAAACCAAGTTATGATCCAGTCAACAGAATCCTAGAGGTCGTAATTCTTGTTAATTTGATTTATGCATGGAGCAAGTTACCAGTAGAGTATACAAGTGTTTGTTTCTTACAGAAACACAATAATAATAATAAGATCACCGAGGCAGAGTCAAATACGACGTTCTGATTGATCGACGCGCTGCTGTGATCAAACTGACAGTTCCAAGTGTCACAATCGGTTTTCTGTTATTGGTTGACACTATATCACCTATATATCTTTCTAAAACTAGCGTATACTAGATTTTTTTTAATGCGAAAATGCGTTTGACAAATCACCTGATGGTAAGTGACGAAGGTGTCTAAGGTGGAGCACGCTTGCCAATGAGATGCCCATTCACTCTTGACTTAAAAAGACCCAGGTTGTACCCAGGAGGAAACATTGTTGTTGGAAGAGCATTTCATTCCTTGGCCTTTCGGACTATAAATAACCCAGCAAAACGCTTAGTTTCTGTGTCGATTTGTATTTAAGTAGAACTTTCGTGAAGTCACGCCTGAGTCAATTGAGTTTCCTAAAAGCAGCGTGTTTTTACGTCACTTAAATAACGGTATTAGCAGTCAATTGAATTGATAGTCTTTGGATTTATGTGACCAACCATTCATGAAAATCATGGCGTTGTTTTGACGCGGTTTTCGTTCAAGATCAAGTTTAGTATTGACACATTCTAATTTTAGACGAATAGTCAACTTGACTTAATTATATACACCAAAATATTTGTAACCTTAATTTGAAGGTTGCCCGATTGCTAAAATAACAACAACATCTTTCAGGTCTTTAGATTTTTACCTATATAATAGCTTTTTTTTGTGTTTTGGCTCCACACTTTTGTGAATATAGCCAGTGTAAAGTAATTGATATTTTATCAAGTCAATGATATTTCACGCAGATATGTGTCATGTCAAGTCACAGTCCAAGTCATCAAGTCAAGTCATAGTCTATTCTAGTCAAATCATACTCCTAGTAAAGGGGTGACAACTTTACCAGAAGCTTCTATGGAGTTTTGGAAACAACATAAAAAGAAACGTTTCACCATCATTATACCACTTTCCTACACTCATGTATGTAATCCAGCACTTAACGAATAAAATGCCACCAAGTTTATGCACTAACACTGAAAATAACACAAGTTTTAGAAAATAATACAATGCGGTGACGCATTTTTTCGTTTTCCCGCCAAAACTCCTCATTTATATAATAATGAGTAAATAGCAAAACGCACACTCGGGTGTCTTGTAAAAAATCAATGTACGACCGGACTGATTCATATCATCACGCAGAAATGAAACAAAACAGTAACGAAATTAATCTTACTTTTTATAGGAAGAGCTATAAACACGCAGTGTCCATTCCACGTCACGTTCCATCGTTGATAAACATCTTAACTGAGGACACTATAGACCTAAAATATTCTAAGTATACGCTACTCTCAAAGTGCACGGACCCGCAAAGTCCGCGGATGGAAGTTGGATTGTGTCGGCGCGGGCTATTCACTGAACGTAACTACCACATACAAACTTTATATAGCAACCTAAAGCCACAGTTCTATAAGGTCTGAGTCTGGGTATTATAATGCTAGAAGAGGGAAACACACAACATATCGGACGTCAATGCAGGCCTTACCACCCCCACAAAAGTATTGATGTACACAACATATTCTAAACGTGAAGACTTACACAGCAAACTAGAATTAGAACTTAACTAAAACATAGACACATAAAGCATACCTTAAGTACTTCGTTGATGCTGTGCAGAGCTGGGCTGGCCCCCAACCCTGCTCCGACCTCCACCAGCACCTCTTCAGGCCTGACCCGCCACGCCATATTGTTGAGCTCGGCATCTATTCGCGCTTGTCTGTCAAAGTAACACGAATTAGTATTACTTCAACAAGTAAATACGCCATATAGAATTAGATACAATTTACAGAGTTATTGTAACAAAAGCTTGCTCTATGTGTATACACCCCATAAAACGAATCTGTCATATCCAGAATCTGTCGTAAACAGAATCTGCCCTAAACCGGGCAGTTGGATATACCTAATAAACTACTATTTCTCTACAATATTTCTCAATACCTATGGTACCGTTTCCACAGAGTTGATAGGTGTATTTATTTCTATTTTTATATGGAATAAAGTAACTTTTAAGTAACCTTAAGTAGTAAGCACGCTAAAGTTATTTGTTTGTTATGACGCATGATATACAGAAATTAGATATAAGACGCAACAGTTTTGTTTTTTAACAGAACACCATTGAATATGAATCGACGCTTTTCCTTGAATTTTATAATGATAAAGAGACTTCAGAGACCACTTTGCATGGCGAAAAAACTACCTTACATCGAATAATAAGCCAGCATGCCAGATCACATCTATAGAGAGAATACACAAAAACAATCTAAACAATTTAGTTTACATATTACTCAAATATATCAGCCTTAAAGATAGTATACAAACGCCTAGAAAGCTGTGATTTAGCACCATTACAATGCAATTTACATTAAAGATAAGTGTAAGAGAATGTTTAAATGAGTTTCATCTTGAAAACGACTTAGCTTAAGCAAAATGATTTTGTAATGCAAAATTCTAAAACGTAAAGTCCGATCGCGCGTGATGATAGCCTTCGCCTTCGAGCTTTTCTCAACTCTATTCTGCCCTAGTTTGTTAAAGAAGAAATATTTTTATAGTATAAACATTTAAAATAACATTATAAGTAAATAAATAAAATAATATTTATTTTATTCGTGCAAACTATTGACGCTGCAGGCGAAGCCGAGTTAAATTAAAAAACCGCCAAAAATCACAATAATTTGAAATGTCAATAGCTATTCGGCGGTTTAAATAGGGTTAAATAGGGTATAATATCATGGGCCAGACACTTGACTATACCAAAAAAAAGAAGAGAGGTACTCTTCACAAAGCATATATACGAAATTAACTTTAATTAAGCATAGTTAAACGGAAGAGATTTGATTTTTGTATAATACCAAGGAACCCGTATAATTTTTCATGATGATTAAATAGCATGTTAAATAATAATAATAATAGGTTACGTTTCTCGTTTGTAATTAAAGCTATATACAAGTGCGTCTTTGAAACTACAGGTAGTAAGCACAGCTTGACATGCCCTCTACCAGATTTTATTTGATTTATTTATCAACACTAAACCAAAATGCTGATCTCTATTTAGTCCGAAGACTACGCATTGCCATGCATCGGGGCAACGCCTACAGCGTTTTTGGAACATTTCCTACTGGTAGCGGCTTTTTAGATTAAGTTTAGCTACTGCATTGTTTTTAATTTTAATTTTAAACTTTTATCTTAATATATACTATGACTGTGGAAAAATATTTTGGTATTACAAATTATATTTCTCGAATATCCACAACCTGTACCTCTACCGCGTAACCGTTCTGGGAAATCGGCTTCGCCTGCCATCCTGCACGCGCCAATTAACAAGTCCACGAGTGCGAGCAAGAGAGAACACGATTACGATCTCCACCAGACTTACGCGGTAAGGCCCCTGTTCTGATTCTCAGAACAAATTAATGTTTATTCGGCGAAATCGGTATCTTAATCGCGATAATTGGTATTACACTAAAGCACAAAGAGCAGTATGGGCTTTATAAAAATCCCTCGAGCCTAATAATATTCAGTTAATGTAAATGAAACTGGTTTAGTGATACCGTAACTATAATGAACCAAAAAACAGCTTAACCGTAAAATATTTAAACAAGCCTTAAACTGGTATTAAACTGCTGTTTTGGATTGTTAAACATACGGTTGACGTTTATCTAAGTCTGCATTTGTGGTAATACGGAGTATGCTTATTGCCTGTCTGTGTAATTCAAAATTGTAATGCAAAAATTTGACTTTATAAATTTGCTTATTACGTTAGTGACGAAAAAATCAATTGGGTGATTGAAAGCGTATACAAAAATGCAAGACTTGACATACTGTCTGAATATCCTGATTTCGAACTACGCATGATTTCGGTACACATAATATTCGTCTTGTTTGCTTATTACTATGTCTTACGAATACGAAGAAAAGAGTTTCTGTGCAATATTTTTTTAACTACCCACGTGTGATAACTAAAAGCAAGAACGCTTTGCATGGGTAGAACTTAATACATTGTAATCTTTTATGTATTATCAGTGCTATATATTTTATTCGTAGTATAAGAATTCAGGTTGGAAAAGAATTGGACTCTCAATATTGCCTTTCAACTGTCGTATGTTTTATGCATAAACTGTCTTCTAAGATACTTTTACGAGGGCCTATGTATACTTACTTGTAAGCAACACACGCCGCTGTCACAGCGAATGTCAAAAATATTGCCAGGCCAATGAAACAATATATTATAACCGTCTGGGCCTCTGTCCATCGCAGCGTGAAAAAATATACCATTTTATAGCCAACATAAAAACAAATTTAAACTTTATTCATTAGCAATGTAAGATGATATTTCTCTAGCATAACAGGTACGACACTTTAGTCAGTTATGGATAAGTTAGAGCATCCAATTTAAAAGTTCACTGATTAAATTGAAGGTAAGAAAGCGTGTAACATAAAAGAAAGAAGGAATATTAAAAAGTTATCCAGATGAGCGCTGATTTCTCATTTCACGTCATGTAAACGGCTCCCGAGCGATCACCCGATTTTGGTTTACTGAAGGCATTTTCCTTAGTAATTTATGTTGGCAATCTCTTATAAATAAACTGTTTATGAGACAGAGATTGATGGCAGGATTGTCAGTGATGGGAATAGATATTCTGAGCCGTACCTGCCTTACGGCTCTACGCACGAAATCTTACAGAATATTAAACTTGCCAATTCGGTACACTCGTGTCAAGTCTTTGCGGTTCAACCTTCAGAAGAGATAAGTAATACTAGCCTTAGCGCTTGTATTGAAAACTATAAGCTTTTAAAAATATAGTTAGCCTTTATCTCGATGGATCGATGAATGCGAAGTATCGCGTTTCTCACATCAAACAATCTTGATTAGCTTTACCGTTTAATCTTAGGTAGACATAATTATTATTATATATTTATATATATTTGACTGGCTCTATAGCTCAGTTGGTAGTAACCCTGCCTTCTGGACTGTGGGTTGTGGGTTCGATCCCCACCTAGGAAAAACATTTGTGTGATGAACATTAATGTTTGGTCTGTGTCTGTTATATTGTATTCTATGTACATACATACGCATATGCACACATGTACATACATATTTACAAACAAAAAGTATCTAAGTATTGTATCAGTTATCTGGTTCCCATATACAAGCTTTGCTTAGTTTTTGACTAGATGGCGTTGTGTGAAATGTCCACAGATATTTATTTATTTATTTATAGTGCAATGAGACAGTGGACATATGATTTGCCTATCCTATCTTACTTAACTATGCGTGTATGTATGTTTGTAAATATTCAGCACTGAAACGGCCGTACTGGTTTTTATGGTATGTAAATACTTTATTAGATCCTGAAATAAATCATAGGGTACCTTTCTTCTTGAGAATTGCTACCATAAAAGTAAAACCGCGGAGCACAGTAAGTAAACAATAAAAAAACATGTGAGGCAGTCTTTGGGGAGTGTTAATAGAAGGAAAAACGAAATAAGTTATGAATTGTGTCGTCGAGCTATTAGGTTATTTTTTTTAATGTATTATAGGAATCGTGCGGTGACGATGACGTGAGTTTCACGGTTTTTGTCCGCCCTAAAAGTACGCATATATACATACATATTGCTCATGGAAAGCGTTCGGCGACGATGACACGAGTTCCATGATTTTTGTTCACCCAAAAAGCGCTCAACGCGCCTAAAGAAGTTTTTACTTGAAGTAGTTAAGCCCGCCTTACCTCCTTGGCACATGGGGTCGGTACCGAGGAAGCCGCAGCGTGGGGTGTCCGGCGGAGGACTGCGCCGACCTCCCGGCCAGTGGATGGCCTTGCCGGCCACTGGCTTGTAGCTCATGTTGAGGCCGTGGTAGAATGCCACCACCTACATAAATGAGATCAAATAATTTATTAAAAATATGTCTAGATTTAGCACTTACAAGTCAACATTTAGGCTGGAGGAACCAACGACCCCCTTTTAATTTATTATTTACTAAACAGCTTTATACATTTTATTTGTCTAATTTTAAGAATCTAGAACTTAATTAAGTTAAACTGGAGTACTAAACAAATCAAGCTCTTTATCTTACTTGTTTCAACCATCACATGCACACAGATTTTAATAAGACGATCACAACCCAGTGACATGGAGTAAGTGAGAGGTGTAACGTGTATAAAACTATATAAGACAATCTTGTGTAAGTAACTCTGCTTAAATTTCGTCACATCTGCGAGCTCACATCACGCTTAAGTTTATCTAAAAGACTTAGGAAAGTGTTAGGTTAAGCGTCTTGGTAGCTGAGTATGGCAGTGGGTTTTATGGGAATATGAAGCAAACCATTTAATATTAGGCAATAGTTAATTTATTTGCGACCGGCACGTTCGCCGTATTTTCCGAGACACATTAGACATTAGACAAAGAGAATTGTAGAGGTTGCCACAGACAATAGAAACTTTATTGCAAACCTACATATGAAAACTCTTACACGCCCCCTCAATAAAGTTTCTCGAAACTTTTAAAATAAACTAAACATTAAACAACCCTTCTGATATTGTTGTGTGACAACCCTGACACTTAGCACTCAACTAAATAATAAACTTTCCCACAAATCATTACTCTATAACATAACGCTAACATATATACCAATAGTCCTCCATTTTGTAAACACGCACAACCAAAAAATATTTACATAACACACCACAAAAAATAATTATAAACTTATACAAATCAGTTAAACATTAAACTTTTCCTAAAATTATTAAACTTTACATGACACAAAGGCTTTGTTAAAATATCTGCCAGTTGTTTTCCTGATTCGATATATTTACATTTATACAATATTACCTTATTTTCTATATTTTCTTTTATGAAATTGAACCTTATATCAGGATGTTTAACTCGCTTATTATTTTCAGGACTATTGCTTATATTTATAGCTGCCTGGTTGTCAACAAACACCAAAACTGGACTTGGTTCTGCTAAAGAAAAGTATTATTATTTATTGCAAACCTACATATGAAAACTCTTACAGAAAGTCTTTTTTCATCTTAATTTTATGAATACTTTCGCGTACCTACAGGCGTGTATCTATATCATAAGTAGATGCAATATAACTAGATATTGTCATGATCCAGCCAATATCATAATCGTTTCTAGAACAAATGTTTGCAATCACTATTATGAGGCAAGCGAGCAAATATTTGCGGACAAAAGATTCGAGGCAAACGGCGGCTCTTTGAAACGATCTACTTTATTATGCCTACGACGAAAATTTCATACATGCTTGAAGCAGTACAGAATTTCCCAACCATATACTACCAGACACACACAGTACACACGTAGCCAGCTTCAGTTACAAAGACCACCACATTTCAACACGACATCCACATTTCTTGTTAATCTACTCACAGATATAACACTCGCACAAACACAAACAGACAATTTAGGATCGATCCTGCCGATACACTATGGTGATCGGTACATTACAGCTCAAAATACAATGCCGTGAAGAAGCGAGTCAGTTTTTGCCTTTAAAGACTTTATTGACTTTATTGACTAAATGGTCTTATATATACTCGTACACACAAAAACAGATTTATGCAAAATAGCAAAACAAATTTAGCTAATATAAGTATATTTTTACAAACAGCAATTGTAATAGGTACCTAACCCTAAACTGTTATTTTATTCTTAAGTGATATTTGAAACAACACCAGTTGCTATATGTGTGTACAATTTTGTCTCCAAAGGAGATTCCTGTGACCTCACTATACAGGTTCTACCTAGTGTGAGGGACAGCGCTTTCGACTGAGGTACATTGTAAATACACAATAACTTTACGCAAAACAAATATACTGTAAGTTTATGTACCTCCCTTGCTACCTGTGTGAACAATAAAGTTTTTATTTATTTATTTTGCCATAAGTCATGTCGCAATTTACGAGTATTTTCTTGTGCGAGATTGAACCATAACACATGCTAAATACATCTCACTTTCTATCTATTTCTATCCTGCTTAATGATACTAATATGCCATTGTGATTTTACATCTAGGTGGTGCCAAATGATTCTCGTTTGTTTTCGTCGAAAACCGTGAGGTCATATCCCTTCTCCCCATTACAAAAGTGCACTATATATTTGTTTGTGGTACGCCGGAATGGTAGAACCAATTCAGATGAAATTTTTAATGCAACCGAAACCAATTACTGAAATCAACATTCGCATTAAACCTACAATACACCAGGGTTAACTGGAACATAATGCTCTATAGCATTAAGTTCGCCTATGTACCTTATTTTGTTGTCGTTTGTGCAGTAAAGTATTTTCTATCTATCTCAAAATTCTATATTCTCAAAATTAAGAGACCACGAGGGAAAACGGGTAAATTGCAAACACACACACAGAGTGCCTATTAATTCCTTTTACTTTCCTACTCTATATAGGTAGGTGGGTATAATTTCTTAACTGTGCCTATGCTATCTATACTGAGCAGTCGACATTAACGGGTGATTCGGTCTATGCCTTTGGATTATACAAAAAATAATGTTTGAAATTTATATACTGTCCTACATTGTCCAAACAAAAGATTTTACGGTCGCTACTTTCTCTCCCAGGGTTAAGTGGGTAACCCTGTTCAAAACTCGGACATTTATTTCTGCGAGAAATCAAAACAAACTGCGTTTATGCTCATCTATCTTATGAAAAGAAAATAAAGAGGTTTATCGCCTTCTTTCATGGTTGCGCCGAAGAGAGGTTTCTTTAGGATAATGTTATGTTTTGTTTAGGACCTTACGGTGAATAAAATAAGAGCGCACGATCTCTTCGATCAAACAGAAAAGTAAATGCAAACGTTTCCTTTTCTGACGAAAAATCAACGCTAGAGCTGGCACATACTTCGCTCAGAAGCTGTCTTCTAATACAGCGAGGTAATGCTGCCAGTACCTATTCTGGGAACCTTTCTACGCGGTGGTGAGTTGGATAGCATATGACGGCGGCTACGTCTAGTTATAAACTCTATGTGCAGCGGGCAGTACCGTAATTTACCCTGTGACAGCATTTAAATTTACTACAGTGGCAACCCCGGCAACTGTCGTCGCTGCCCCACCCATCTGGCTATATAAAGGGATCGATTGGTGTGCTACGGATCATTTTTGTTCCAGACGCGGCGCGGTGTGGACATGCTGAAGGCCTATAGCTCTATAGGTTGCAACCTACCCACAACCCGTTCCTGCCGATACATATTTATTTTGTAAATAATGTTTTATTAGTTGTAGTTTTTTATTTGTAGAATGCCTGTACACATTAATGTTTTTGTTGAATTATATTTACTATAAAATAATAAAGAACATTAGAGAATGGTATTAGTATATCAAAGTACCTCACCTCAAACTTGCCAGTGACCGGGTCAAGATCCAAAATGGCGTAGTCTGCGTCTCTGTCACCAACGGCATCGATCCTCACGTGGCCAGTGATACCTGTCATATTACTGGTTTAATGCCCGTGTTATTATTTATACAATTTTTAACAAATTTATAAAATAATCTTAATAGTAGGTACCTTCCTATACAATATTAATTCCTGTTTAATATTAGACACATAATAGGAAAACAGCTTCAAAACTCCAAGTTCCTAAGGTCTGGTGGTTTGGGCTGTAGATGCTTTATCAGTCAGTCCGGAACAAATTAGTAAAAGGGAAGAGAAATATTTTATACTTATTAATTATGATCTGTCGCAAAAGTCTCTCGATGTACTTTTTTATGTAATTGTAGTAACGAATTCATCATCACGGTTGAAAATCAAAATTGGCTTTGCTTTGAGTGCTGGGTTTCCACACAGTGATAAAAAAAATCTTTTATAGTTATAGTTTCAACACATGCCATAACATTGTGTCAACGTCACTTACAGTAAGTACTTAGCTCACCTTTTACGTCACTCCAGCACAACGTTACTGTTGTCACTTGAGGTGATTTATCATTACCAAACGTGTTTTGGGCATAATTTGTCTCTTAGGTACTTTTTTGTGAGACGCAGCAAGCTACACGCATTTCATTTTGCTTTATGAAATTTCATTAATCAAGTGGAAAAAATTACCGCTGTTATTATTTTACCTAATTTCGAACATAAATTTTTGTAGGTACCCTTCAACATCAATAAAAGAAGATAGAAAAATGCCACCGTTACTTGGTTATTACCCCTCATGTGCGAACAAAGCGATTTAGCTCCACGTTTATCATGCGAACAGCCAAAAAGTGGAACGCTTTACTAGGTAGTATTTCCCAAAATCCTACCTATCCTACCTCCTAAATAAACCTTGGAGTCTTCAAATCAAGAGTGAACACATGGAGGACCATGAGTGAACAGGTGTCTTCTAGGCAAGCGTATTACATGCTAGACCACATCTCCGCTAGGAGTAATAGTATTCTGTGACATCGTCACTTACCATCAGGTGCGATAGCGGTCAAACGCAAGTTCAAACAATAAAAAAAATGCCCCAAATATCAAGCCTCTACATCCTGGTAGTAACTGATAAAGCTTGTTGATACCTTATCATAACTATATAAACGAGTACCTATTACGAAATGTAAGAATTAAAAATAAGGTAACCTTAGAGGAATAAAACTATATTCCTATGTAGGTAACGGACACTGTCTGTCAGTCATTTAGTCAGTCAGGGCAAATGTATTATTGATTTGACGTCTTCATCAACGGCATCATAATCCATCCAGAAGTTTTTCATATAGACCACCAGGCAGAAAGAAAAAAAATTCAAAAAAAAATTAACTCTACATAATTAATTATACTACTTGTTAATTAATAATACTACTATTAATTACATATTAATTATACTACTATTAATTATACTGCTTTTCCAGGAGACAGGGTTACATTAAAGCTGTATAATGTATATTAAGGCCAAATAAAGGTATTTTTCATTTTCATTTTCACTTGTGCCAAAACAAATTTCGATAAAACAGTACCTACATATTGATCAATCTACGGAGATTAACATAAGGTTGCTTTTTGTGCTGTAAAGGTAATAGTTCCTGCAATATAACTGTTCAGTTGCGAGTGAAATCATGGGGGCTATAATAGTTCGAAATACTAAGTAAAGACAATGGAGTTTTGGCGGGAAAGCGAAAAAGATTGCGTCACCGCATTGTCTTATTTTCCAAAACTTGTGTTATTTTCAGTGTTAGTGCATAAAATTAGTGGTATTTTATTCGTTAAGTGCTGGATTACAAGCGTGAGTGTGGGAAAATGGTATAATGATGGTGAAACGTTTCTTTTCGTGTTGTTTCCAAAACTCCATAGAAGCTTCAAGTAAAGTTGCCACCACTTTACTAGGAGTATGACTTTGACTAGACTGACTTGACTTGATGACTTCGACTGTGACTTGACACATATTTGCGTTAAATATGGATAACTTGATAAATGATCAATTACTTGACACTGGCTAAATACACAAAAGTGTGGAGCCAAAACTTAGAAAAAAAAAAACAAAAAAAGTAAAGATACCTACGTATACAAGCACAAAGCAGCTCATGAAAATTAAATGACCCCAAGTATTTACGTTCTAAAGAAAAAGCGCAAAATACTCCAGAGATAATTCTGTAAATGTACTCTTTTACTATTTACTTTTAATTTGCTAAATTAACAAAACCACTATTATAGTTATCTAGAGAATATTTGCGTTAGGTTCTATGTACTTGGTTTTTTAAATAATAATAACGCCCAACGATCACATACATAGATTCTGGACCCTAACTAAGATTTCCTGTGTCTAGGGACCCAAGAACTGCGAGGACCATGATCCCACCACATCCAGACACGGAACAAGTATTTGCGATTTTTTTCTGTGCACAAATACTGTCCCTGTCACGGAAATAGATCCCGTCGTCTCCGGGATATGAGCCGACCTGCTCAACCACCACACCACACAGGCTGTCAAAAATTGCGATGCACTCTACACATTTTGATGCCAAACACAAGTTGTCATCGTCATTAGCCCAATATTGGGACACGAGCCTTTTCTAAGGTCCGTATTACAGAACGATGCTCAGTCATCGATCGGTGCTCAAGCAGAGATTTCATTCACTAATTGATCATTTTATGAATAAAATCTGTGCTTGAGCACCGATTGATGACTGAGCATCGTACCTAACGTACATTATACCTAAGTATATTATATCAAATACAAGTTCACTTACCATGAAAGTCCCGGCCCCACATGCGCCGGGTGATGTTCCTGCCGTCTCGTATATCTCCGCCTTCGGTCAGGGTCTCGTTCAGGGCCATCCCTAGCAGGTACACACCGTCGTAGAACGCTCCGATGAAGAAATTCACCTGTGTTCGAAGTACAAATAGTAAATTGAAATCGATTCTGTGTAACAATATCGAAAGCTAAACGAAATTAAAATATCTCCATCTTTTTCTTTTCACCTATATTAGAAAAGTACAACTATTCCGTAAGTTTAGTTTAGCTTTAAAGAATGCGATACAGAATCAGACGTCATTGTATACAAACACATCAACAGCCGGAAAAAGTCCACTGCTGAACATAAAACGTCACTTACATACATAACAAATCTCCAAATATTAATCCAAAGAGTTATTGAAGTTTATTTCATAGTTATAAATACAAAACTAAACTAGACCTAAAAAACTAAATTACACCTAAGAAATTAAAATAAAGAAAAATAAAAAATAAAACTAAAAATTTTAAAATAGCTCGTTGGTGGAAGGGAAAGTGCCCAGAATGCTGGCAGCATTACCACGTTGAATGGCAATGCTTATTTTTTGTGCAAAATAAAAGCCAGCATTCTGGTCACCTGATGCTTCCACCAAACGTTTGGCCAAGTCTCTATATGTTTCCATGGCAGCCGGCCCCCACGGACCCATTGTCTCCACCCCAAACGGCACAAACATGTAGGCCCTGTCAAGAAGTGCATATTTGTGTCGTTTGAGGTTTTCGGCCTTGACGGCGGCCGCGCCGGCTTGAACTGTAGTTAAAGGAAGATGGGACAGAGCCATAGTGTCAACACATGTGGCATCCCACACTAGAGGCCGTCCCATCTTCCAGGGGATGAGGGTCATCCCGTCGGGTCTTTTGCCGTCATCTCGCATCAGTCCATTAGGTTCTAGGACAGATGGGATACCGGCACTAACTAAAGCCCGACGGATGATATCGTTCAAGTCGGCGTGTCGTGGTATTCGTCCTGTACTTTTTATACAGGACAGTCCGTGGTATCCGAGCCCGTGTACCATTTCACCACAAGAAGAACAATGATGAGGGACTTGGCTAGGTGCACCTATTCGCAAAGATGCGGCTAACCGAAAGGTGTTGTTGTCTAAAAGATTACCGAAATTTCGTGATGGCAAAGCATGCAGCCAAAGCCCCGATTCCCAACAAGCAACTGCAAGTAAGCGAGCGCGCTCTGCGGAAGAATTCGAAGTGTCTAAAAGTTCCTTATATTCTGAAGCACAGAGCGGTCCGTCCCACTGCCTCTGAGAATTGGGTGTTTTGGGCAATGAAAAGAGTAAATAGATTCGTTACGGAGATATCTAAAGGTTCATACTAATATTGTATAATATCATTCATGATCAGTACTAAGTCCTGATAATCAAGTCATAAACTTATCATTATTTATGACCTGATATAATTATCATGACACCAGCGACGAAAGTTGAAATCGCATTTTAAATTTAACCGTATAATATTGGATACTTTGAGTGTATTGGAAATTAAGTATGGTACAACAACTTTGTTGCCGATTGTTTAAAACATTATCGACAAAAACATGAAAACGAACTATGATATCTAATTGTTACTTTTATAAATACCCGCCAAATTGTTTCAGCTTTCAGCATAATTACTTGAATGAACTAATGCTAAACAAAGAAACGAATTCAGAATAAATCACCTTTCACGCTTATGGAATTACATAAAAGAATTATAACAGAGAAAAATAAATTTATTCAAGAAACAATTACATTCAATACTCACCAAAAGTACTTAGAAATAAATATGTAGTGTAACGAATGTTGTCATGATATTTCTCCCAACAACGATAGGTAGGTTCCAATCGATCCCACATAGAATTGATTTTATTGAATATTTCATGTCACAAATCCGATTTTAGCATAAAATTATGCAAGACTTTCAGCCGGTACCAGAGCTAGAGTAAACATACCTCTTCTCCCTCCGAGAAGGTATAGTTATAATGCTGCCGAGCCCTCGCTCGCACCGTGTCTGCGAACTCGTCGAAGCGATCTCCCGTGGGCAGCTTGAGCGAGACCCTCAGCAGGGCTTCGTAAGCCGCCCTCGCGGCCGCGTCTCGGCTATCTCCAGCCGCCCATCCGGTCTCACCCCAGTAGCCGCCCTGAAAACTTATCTGGTATAGAACTGGGAATTTCGAAATGAATTTGTTTTGGAATACCATAAAGAGGTATTCTATTATGTTGTTTTGTATTAATTGATAGAATCAGGCGTGACTGCGTGGAAGTTCATCTTAAATACAAAATGAATAAGAATATCTAGTGTGATTCCGCCAAAAAATATTATTGTATTTTTTAGCGTTTAATACAATACATGACAAATACAAAATGAAATAAAAAAAATCTAGTGTGATTCCGCTAAAAAATATTATTGTATTTTTTTGTGCAATCACTTGTTTTGTATTGTATTGAACGAGGCGTCTATATATACAACGAGTTTTGCTATTAGAAACTTCGAGCTGACGTACGTTTTTATGTCTTATAATATATAAGAGCCTATAGAGTTAACTTTTGAAAGGAACACGTGACTTCGGAAATAGCGAATTAGAGTAAGAGGTTGACATGACTATGACTAGTTCGCAATCTTTAGGGCCTTATTGCACAATCCATTTTCATAGTCTAGTTTCTATCCGGCACCGGACATAAAACCGGCGCAGCGGGCTATTTCGGACGCCAGTATGATATTATGCCAAAACGATCCACTGCTATTCATTTTTAAAATAAAACGCCCTAACCATGACTGCATTTTAACAGTAACTTCAAAAATCAGCTTCACATAAATGTAGGTCCGTATTACAGAAAGATGCTCAGTCATCAATCGCTGCTCAAGCAGAGATTTCATTCACTAATTGATCACTTTATGACGTAGTGTTCTAATTTTGTCAGATTAATGACTGACGTTTTGTAATGTATCATATTGTAATTTGAACACACTAGACACGAAGTATTCAATTGGAAACGAACTATAAACAATATAAATGAATAGACATTTAATACGTTACGGGAGGAAGGTCGTTCGTGATTCGACATGTGAACTGACACGTAGCTCCACTGTGTGAACTAGACTAAACAAACAGTTTGATTGGACGGCGCTTCAGCTGTGAGGGCATAATACAATGAGTAAATATAACTGTGCAGGATCATGCAGAATCGGCTATCTTCGTAATGAAGAAGCTGAATTGATAGTGGACGTATTTTGTATCTATCTAACCTAAACTTGTTTTTATGTTTGTGAATGATGTGACGAGCTAGTCGTTCGCCTGATGTTAGCGACACGGCCGCCCATAACAGATCAGTGTCTTTTTTTAATGTATCGAAATGACATAACGAGCTAGTCCTTCGCTTGGTGTTAAGCAACACGACTGCCGCAAAAAATTTTGTGACATATAAATGCCAGCGTTTTAATCAAGCGTCGCATCAGTGTTGTGATAAAAATGATGACGATGATTACCTGAAATATCTCGACATCCAAGAAGGCCCAGTCTCCCCGCGTCATGCCGAGCGCGTGAGCCGCGAGCAAGAACTCTCGGACCAAGGAGCCACGCACGCTCAGGATCACCACTGTTTAACAATGAAAGATTAGAAGAGACACTATTTTATTATCTTTTATTTTATTATCCTGCCAAAATGAGTATATACTCGTAATATGGTTCATTACCCGAGCTTTGTACCTGACGTGAATAGATACATTAATGAGTTGGCGAAGTGAAATGTATCCGTTGATTACGCTAAGAAGGCGAAAGTAAATTATGCAAGTAACACAAATCTTAATTTAACTCATTTAAGGGTGCCACTTGACTTAAGTTTCAGATTTCGTGTTACAACAACGTTACGTTAGAATATAAAAATCGTAACCGATTAGAGATTGTAGCAACTGCAAATAAATTGCGTATAACAGTCACATCGATATACATTTGAATTTTAATCGATTTTAATTATTTTGTATTTTTAAACGGACATTTTATTTATTTTTATTTTATATATTATTTTTAACTAACTTTTTTTTACTAACTAAATACATCAATCGTATAATAACTACTCCTAAGCACTACTAATAAAAATCAGTTGGACTATATACTAGCCACGGTGACCTATATACAGTCCAAATATTCCAGCCCGCTGCCAGTAGGTAGCATACCCAACATGCTGGCAGCATTGCCCTCGTTGAATTTGCAATGCTGATTTGTTGCGCCAAATAAGTGCCAGGCATTTTGGTAACGCGGCGCATCAACCAGGCGCTCTGATAAGCCTTTGAAAACGCGATGGGCTCCCGGTCCCCACGGACACAGGGTAATTAATACATAATTTAGCTAATATCGCTGATCTAACCATATTAATTAATAAGTGGAATTATGTGGTTATTCATGACATGTGAAAAATAATTTATTCCGTTGAGTCGTTATTTATTCAGCTTAACTCACAAACTTGCTGACGAACTGTGTATATAATGTGGTTCATTACCCGAGCTTTGTACCTGACGTGACGAGAGATATAAATGAGTTGGTGGAAATATTTACAGACATGTTGTTTGTTGATGTATGCAGTATTGTACACAATCAAGTTTCGAAGTTGGTGAATATTACCAAATTTTTATTTATTCTACATAAAAGATGCATGATTGTCCTAAAATCCATTTCCCAAAAACCCAAAAGAAATGTTATTGACTAATAAAAAAGCGATTTTGTCATGACCGAAAAAAACAGTACATAATCATAATCATAATCATTTATTCATAATATTTTAAATTACATGTCACTCTGATGTATTTATAAAAAATAAATAAATAGGTTATTATACTAGTATTACATATATCTAGGTATAATAGTTACATTACATTCAGTATACGATATACGAATTAACAATGTCAATATGAAAAAATAAAAACGTCAACATGGAAAATTTACATGACAATAAGAAAAAAATATTCATATATTACAATTTATATAATATATATTACTACAATTTTAAAAATTCATCAAAGCTGTAGAACGTTTGTTCGATAAGCCAGTTCTTCAGTCGTTTCTTAAAAGATTCGCAGATAGAAGTAAAATGTAAACATAAAGTAACATAATTTAAATTTGCCCACAAAATTTACAAAGATCTTTCGGAAGAACTGATCGAGGCAACACGTGACCAAAATGCTGGTTTTTATTTAGCCCAAAGACTAAGCATTGCCATTCAACGGGCAACGCCGCCAGCATTTTGGGCACGTTGCCTACTGGTAGCGGCTTCTTAGATAAAGTTTTGCTAATGCATTGTTTTTATTTTTCATTTAATCTATGTCAGAAAATAATAATACATGAAATGTTCATACTAATGTTATAAAGTAACATCTAAGTAAATCATTTATAAAAATAAATACTACAATAATTTCTTTTGTAGCTGTTGCATTTATCATTAGTCAGTTAAAAATATAAAGGCTAAAAATAATAATAAAATAAAAAAATAATAAGTCAGTCGTCAGTTAAAAATAGTAATAAATTAATATTATTTTTTACTGACTACTACTTTGGAAAACTCCCACTCGGAAAATATTGTTTTTTTTTTCAAGTATTTTAAACAAAAAATCCAACATAAACTCTACCAGCATTGTAGATTATTATATCAACGGGCCATTGGCATTATTATTGTTTTTTAATGACGCTACCAAGCTGCCAAGTGGATTTCACCCAATAGCTATAAAAGAAAAATAAATATTTCAAATTTCCTGAGTATTGACAGTAGAAAAACGTTCCGCTTAAGCCTACAAAAACACTCAAGATCGCTATGTATTTTTTAGAAGGGTGCAGTTTGAAATATGAATGAATTGTGAATGAATGAATGAATGAATGAATGACTGAATGAAAGATTGGTTACCTCTCGCGTACATGCTGACATCCCGCAACAATGCCTCGCACGATTCCCGCTCGTTTCCGTCTAACTCTCGCACAGCCTTCAGCACGCCTTCCTTCCTCAAGCCCCATTCTAGGCTTTTACCTGTGCAATACGAAGAGGAATAAAAGTCTGGGACTCAGAACAGGTATTTGCGCTTTTTTTTTCTGTGCACAAATATTTGTCCTGTCACGGGAATCGAACCCGCCGCCTCCGGGCTATGAGCCAACCTGCTCAACCACCACACCACAGAGGCTGTCTAACCTGCTTCTGTCATGTGTAGGTAACTCTATTCACAACGATTTATGTAATTAGTTCGTGTTGCAAATATAGCCAACACTATTGTTTCTCGAATGTTCCAAGTCCTCATTAATCATGGCAGCACCTGCGCTATTCAGTCCTGAATCGTATTTGTATTAGATACTAGTGACGCACCGCGGTTTTACCTGCAACTTCCCTACTTACGCTGGGAACTTTACATTTTTCGGAATTATTAATCCCGAATGCACAAAAATCTACATGCTTCTAAATTTTAAACATATCGGTTCAGGCACTTTGGTGACAAAATCGCACAAAAAATCAAATTACGTTTTACTTTTATTTAGGAACTAGGTGCGCCCCGCGGTTTCACCCGCGGATAAAAAGTATTTTAATTATTTGCTCATCTCACGGAAAAAAATCACTTTTCCGGGATAAATTATAGCCTATATGTTAATCCAGTGTATAAGCTATCTTGGTACCGAATTTCATCCAAATCCATTCAGTTTGAGCGTGAAGGAGTAACAAACATACACACATACACACAAACACACATGCACACATACAAACTTTCGCCTTTATAATATTATTGTGTAATAGTGTAATGTGATAAGATAGCTACGCAGGTGTGATATTATGATTTATCCTGCGTTCTTTCTGGGTGTTGAAACTGTTTATTCCCAATAGAATACCAAGTTTGATAACTGGTTATTTAGGGGGAAGAAACATTCTTGTTACATTATTGGTTATGAAATAGGAATCTATTTATTTTTCCCATTACAATCTATCAACATACCAACTATCAAGATCTCAGCCATTTAGTCGTAAAAAGGTATATCACAGACTTAAATACAGACACAGTTACTTTTGAATGTATAATAGGATCTAATACATCACACTAATATTATAAAGGCGAAAGTTTGTATGTGTGTATGTTTGTTACTCCTTCACGCTCAAACGGCTGAATGGAATTGGATGAAATTCGGTACCAAGATATCTTATACACTGAATTAACATATAGGCTACATTTTCTCCCGGAGAAGTGAAAGGTTCTCGTGGGATGAGCAAATAATTAAATTACTTGTTATCCGTGGGTGAAACCGTGGGGCGCAACTAGTATTCTCATAAAAATGTATTATTTCATCAAAATCTTTATACTCCAATTCATACAGATTTAAAAATATTATATACATTACTCGTGATCTTTGTCTGTGGCTTATATATATGTATATCGCTTTTATAAAACACAAAAGAGGATCCTAAATTACATTACTACCCGAATGAAAGGGGCCATTAACCACGAAGGGACGCAAACAATTCAATTAAACAAATGACGTCGACTACATCCGTTTATATAAACTGTTACGATTAACATTGTGTTTGCATTATATTATTCGAACCAATAACAGTTGGTACATAAATAAGTTGTCGTTGAAGCATCGTAAAAAAATTATGATGCTCCGACTTATTTAGGACGACATATTTTTATTACAAATCTTTCTTAATAATAATAACGCCCAACGATCACATACATAGATCCTGGACCCTAACTAGTATTCCCTGTGCCCAGGAACTACGAGGACCATCGTCCCAGAACACCCAGACGCAGAACATGCATTTGCGCTTTTTATCTGAACACTTATCCTGCCACGGGAATCGAACCCGCCGCCTCCGGGCTATGAGCCGACCTGTTCAACCACCACACCACAGAGGCTGTCATCATCATAAACATGTCATGTTCATATGCATTGTAATAATATTTTGTTGTTGCGGAAACAAATCAGCTCTATACTACTATGGTGCTGTATCATTAACAGTGTGACACGTGACAAATGGGGGTAAAAAACTTTCTTCACATGTTGCTTTACTTGCTTCACTTGTTGTGAGCGAAAACCAATTAACTCTGGATTGAGCTGTATTATTAACAGCGCCGTGTTCCAAATCAAACCACTTCAGCGATCATAAAGACGTGCTGTAAGTTAAATATGGGGGTGTAACTAACGCTTACTCGCAAGCAATACAATTTTAGATAGATAGATAGATAGATAGTATACTAAGTGGTAGGACTTTTCTGCTAAGTTCGTCTAGGTAGGTACCACCGCTTTGCCAGTTATTCTGCCGCCAAGCAGTAGTGCGCAAGCACTACTGTGTTCCGGTTTGAAGGGCACTGTAGCTAGTGAAATTACTGAGCAAATGAGACTTTCTTTATGATCTGATCTCACAGTCGAGTAATCTTATTACCAGACTGTGCTGATGTCTCAGGATGATGTGCGCAGTGCAGTGTCACGCCAAACTATATTTTGGAGTTCTGAGTGACACTGTTCTGTTATGGGCGGCCGTGTCGCTGAACATCAGGTGAACGACTAGCTCGTCACATCATTCACTAACATAAAAAAAAGATAGAAAATACTTTATTGCACAAACAAGAACAATAGAAGGTACATGGGTGAACTTAATGCTATAGAGCATTATCTTCCATTTAACCCCGGTGTATTGTGGAAGGTGGAACGGATTATAATATACGAGCTTCTGCCCGCAACTTAACCCGCGGCGTGGCCTATAGGAAAATAATTCAACCCCCCTTTTCACCATCTCAAGGGTGCAATTTCGAAAAATCCTTTCTTAGCGGATGCCTACGTCATAACATCTACCTGCATGCCAAATTTCAGCCCGATCCGTCCAGTGGTTTGGGCTGTGCGTTGATAGATCAGTCAGTCAAACAGTCAGTCCCTTTGAGTTATATTTAGATTAAAGATATAGTCAATCATTATGACATTTGAATCAGCGATAGCCTTCATTATTATTAGTGTAACTATGCTCGGTATAATGGTTGCCAATAACGAACGAGAACAAGTTTGACTCTTCTTTTTTCGCAATAAAATTCGAATATACTCGTTCCAGCTCATCTTTACTAATATCAAAGACCGTATTTGTTTGTGCGGCTTTAACGACAAAGGGGCTGAATTAATATGCTTATATTTTTGAATTTGAACTCAATTACCAAGATCAACATAGAATATTTATAATTTCGGAAAATTGTAACTTAACAAAAGCGGTAAAATTAATCAAATGCACCAGTGAAAGGAAACAAGTCAGATTTAATTATTGCAGAGCAACGTCGGCTCATCAGAATGTTTGTAATACTCGTGAACACGCGTGGCAGGCAATCAGTCATACCCATTGTTATTGCATAACACACGGAAAGGAGCTCTGACAAAGTGTTCACCCAAGAATTATTTCATTTTTGAGTATTGTTCTTTCAAGTAAATATACCAGAAGTAAGAATAACGTCTCGCGCCCCAATAGACAAAATTATTATCGAATTTCATGCTGAAAATATTGGCGCTTAGTGCTTACACTAAATGAAATAAGATAATAGTAATAGGTGTAGGTTGTGGGTTCGATTCCCACCTAGGACAAACATTCGTGTGATAAACATCAATGTTTGTTCTATATCTGTTTGTTATATTGTATTCCGTAATTTACCCTGTGGTGGCATTAAATTTATTACAGTGGCAACACCGGCAACTGTCATGGCACCCCTACCTGTCTGGCTATAAAAAAGGAGCGCTCGGTGTACTACGGAACATTCTTGCTCCGGACACGGCCCGGTGTGGACATGCTGAAGGCCTATAGTTATATAGGTTGCAACCTACGCACAACCCCTGCTGCCTACAAGTATATAAGTATTCGATCAGCTTTCTGGTTCCTTTAGTACATAATGGTGTTTAACACCAATGTTTATCCTTGGTGGGAATCGAACCCACAACCCACAGTTCAGAAGGCAGGGTTACAACCAACTGTATCTGGCCAGTCAGTTCAGGTAAATGAGTGCGAGTGTATTTTTTTCTGCTCTGTGATACTCACCCACAGTGAGTGAGAATAAGTCAGACTTGTCTAAGAGTAGAGCGACGTGTGCCCACCCGAACCGTTCGAACACGCTCGTGAAGACGCGCGGCAGTCGACACTGGCAGTATGACATACGAGTCAAAGTCGGGTATTTCCCTTTATCGTTGAACAGCGTTTGAGGCTAGAACAAAAAAACAAGGTTCAAATATACAAAATGAAATAATAATATCTAGTGTAATTCCGCATTCAAGTACTTAGATATCTATATACACTTTCGCACGAGCCTTCGGCGAGTCAACACGGTCCTGAGGATGCCGCGTGAAGAGGCGAAACACGTGTCGAGGTTCTGTATTGGTGTTTATTTGTAATTATAATAATTAATTTTATAATATTTATATAATTTTATATTTTAAATTTCAGTTTTATTTATTATAATAGTAATAATAATGAATTTAATAATCATAATGTTTTTACATTTATTATTTTAAGTTCATGTTTTTTAATAATTAATTTTATATCAATAAAACAAAATTCATAATAATAATAATAATTTTTAAAATTGTTATTGTCATTTTTTTCATCTATTTACCTACAGTAATCCTTTATGACTGCCCCAATATAGATAATCTAAGTACTTGAATTCAGCGGAATTACACTAGAGTCTTTACCTATGAAATTGCCGTAATGCAGTACAGACTTTTTCAAACAAAAAAAAGTTTTGATTGGCTATGAATTCTAAATTCAAATTAATTTTGTTTTAAAAATATGACATTCTATTTACAATATAAGTCTTTTGTTTATTGATTAGCGTTGTATTTTCATTACATTTCAAAATTTTTCCTCATAATGGATACTTTGAAATTTCGTGTAATTATGGAATATGAGTTCCGTCGTGGCACCAACGCGGCACAAACGACACGTAACATCAACGACGTTTACGGAGAGAACTGTACAAACGAACGTACAACCCGTTATTGGTTTGCTCGGTTCCGTTCATTGATACATAACATGCCTTTTAGTGTTTCAATTATTTTGAAAACATTAACACACACAGACATCTCAGATGGCACGACAATACTTAATATAAACAATCTCAATCGTGCTTCTATAATATTTGCGGGAGTGCATAAATTAATCTATAATAGACTCAGCATACTTGCTACACCCCTTACTTTTTAAGACTTCAATAAAAGCGACTGTTTTTTTAAAATGTTTGTTACCTCAGAACTTTCCACTGGGTGAACCGATTATGATGTTTCTTTTTCATTTGTAAGCTGGTGCTTCCCATGTGGTCGCATCTAGGTCTAGTTTTAACAATGGCATCCATGGTAAAACCATATAAATCTGAAGTCGGTTTCTTACGTGTTTGTTACTTGTTGTGTAATAAAATATGCTTGGTTCTTTTTTATAGGTTATGTAGGAATCATGCACATACCCTAGTTCCTTTACGAAGGTTTCTGAGTCTGTGCATCCGGCTGACCACGCTGGCAGGAGCCGCTAATTCTCCTTCCGAAGGAGGCTGCATGACAAATAAAATCTTTAATTATTAAGTTAATAACTAACTATTTTAAAACCACTACACATTAATTATTAAATTATACAAAGAAGTAAAGAAAGAAAGTAAATACATGTATTCTGCTGCTGGTAATACAGGTGCTGGATGACACGGGCAGCTACCACACGCTCCAGCAGCTTACCCGTGTCATCCAGCAAGACGATGGGCCTGTATGCGGAAGGGGAGTCAGCAGGACGACCCTCCTTCCGCAACAGGCACAGTCGGCCGTCCTTCCACGGCTTCGGGAATCGTCCGGACGTGAGGCACGCGTCGAACAGTTCCCGATGCCGATCGCCCATCTCCTCCAGGGCGATCCTGAGGACCCACCCCGGGATCCCATCAGGACCCGGGGCGGTCCTCTTGCCCCGTAGGCGTGCGACCGCCACCTCCATCTCCGCCTCCGTCAGAGGCGGGATGGAGTCCGCTGAGTCTGCCTCGGGGAAGGGGAAGGACGGCGCCATTGTCGGGGGGTTGTGGAGGGGATCTCTGTCGGGGAAGAGCCCCTCCAACACCCTGCCCAGGAGCTCCGGCTCCAGGGACTCCACGACTGGGGACGTCTGGCCCCGGAACTTGTTCCGGGCAGCCCTATATGGACGTCCCCACGGGTCCCTGTTGAGGCCCTCCAGCGTCTCGCTCCAACCCTCCGCCTTTGCACGGCCGATGGCCAGCTGCAGGTCCCACCGCGCGTCGCGGTAGGCACCGTACAGCCGGCCCTCAGCTGCCAGCTCCTCAGCTGACAGCTGCTCGTCCGTCCGGCCCCTGCGCCTCCTCCTGCGGTGGACGTAGGCCCGCCTCGCCGCCGAGCTGGTGGCCCAGAGATCGGCAATCTCTGGGTTCCACCAGTACACCTGACGGCGTTCAGGGTGGCGGCGGGCCCTCGGCATGGCCGTGTCGCACACGGCCGTCACCGCCGCACGGAAGTGGCCCGCCGCAACGTCCACTTCCGGGTGCGCGGGGCCAGCCTGCCAAGCCTGGACTATAGCCGCCTCTTTTGCCAGTTCGGCGTCGAGGCGACTAATAGCCCAGCGCGGGAAGACCGACCGCGCCACCCGCAGGGGCCTCCCTCGGTTGTTGGAGGTGGAGATCTCGAACCTTATGTATTTGTGGTCCGAGAGAGTCTCCACCTCTGACAACACCCTCCAGGCCCGGACACGTGCTGCGACAGCGGGGGTGGCGAACGAGACGTCCACCACGGACCCCCCGCGCTGCCGCACGCACGTGTGGACCGACCCTCTGTTGAGCAGGGTCAGTCCTGTGGCAACCGCCCACTCCCTCACGATCTCGCCGCGAGGGTTAGTAGAGGGGTTGCCCCAATCCCGGGCCTTGGCATTCAGGTCCCCCATGAAGAGGACCTGACGTGGGGCCTGTCTCCTCACCGCCGCGGCCAGAAGGTCCACAAAGACCTCCAGCTCCGCAGCGGTTTTGTTAGGGGAGAACGCCGACAATCGCATACTCCCCCCACTTTTCCACCACGTACCCTGACCCCCTCTCCTCAACCGAGAGGGGGGTGGACCCGCCGGATCGCTTAATGATAGCCACGGAGTCGTCCAGGTCCCCAGCCCAACAAGTATGTTGGGGGGGGACATAGTACGGCTCCGCGGCGACCGCCACGTCTATCTGCCACTGCGCCAGGGACTGCATAAGCAGATCTTGGGCCCTGGCGCAGTGGTTTAGATTCGTCTGGAGGAAGTTGTAATGTCCGACTTGATCCATTAATCGGACATCACAACCTCCTCGTACGCCGCTGGGCGTACTACCTCCGGGGCGGCCTGGCTTGTGGCAGCTGGGGCGGCCTGGGTCCGGGTGGCCTTCCCCTTTGTCTTAGGGGGAACGCAGCCGCGTCCCCCCATTACGTGCCCAGAGGGCCGCCCAGACTCTGCGCAGATGGCACAGCGCGGGACTGTCTTCCCGCAGCTGGCCGCCCGGTGACCTGCTTCTCCACACCGGAAGCACAGGTCACCCCTGTCCGCCACAGCGGGGCACAGGGGGCGAGTGTGCCCCAACCCCAGGCACCGGTAGCAGCGCATGGGGCGTTCCCCCAGCGCTACTACCTGTACTGAGCTCCACCCAATCAGCAGCCTCCCTTTCTGCAGTAGCACCTTAGCTGCTGCAACCGGGAGGGAGACGAGAGTAGAACCAGTCCTTCTTGGGCCGGAGCGGATCTCCCCGGCCTTTACCAGCTGCGGGTCGCACTCCCCCGCTCGTGCGACCGCTGTCACCACCTTCTCTTTGGTGGCCGCGTCGTCCAAACCGCTGATTCTCAGATCAGTGGTTTTGACGGGCCTGGTGACGCTGGCCACCTCCGTCACAACCCCGCGGAGCTTTTCCGCGAGGCGGTCCGCCTTCTCCCCACTTTGGGAGCCGGGGATCTCTAACATTCTGGCTCCCGTAGCCGTCTCGCGAAAGCGGATCCCCTCGATCCCCAGCTCCTGCAGGTCCACCCTCTCCTGCGCCGTCTGGAGAAGGGTGCTGTAGGTCACCCCCTTTTCCACGGCATCGGGGCGCAATGACAGCACCACGGCTGCGGATTTCGGGGGGCTCTTCAGCACCGTCCTAGCTGCAGGGGGAGCTGCCGGTCTCGCTGCAGGCGCGGGGGTACGGGCCACGGGGGCACGGGCCGTGGGGGCTTGGGCCGCGGGGGCACGAGCCGTGGGGGCACGGGCTGTGGTTGCACGAGCCGCGGGGACACGGGCCGCGGGGGCACGGGTCGCGGGGGCACGGGCCGCGGGGGCACGGGCCGCGGGGGCTGCAGGAACTGGGGTGGGGACGGTGGACTTCCCCGTTCCCTTCCCCTTTCCTTTGCCCTTACCCACCACCTGGGCCCAGGTTTCCTTTCCCACAGAAACCTGGGCACTTGGGGTCCTTTTGGAGGTGGAAGGACCCACAACTCCAGCTTGCTGATGAGCAGCCTCAGCCCTCCCCACGATTGCGGCCTCAGCCGCTGCCCTCTTGGCATCCGCCCTCAGTGGTGGACGCACCGTCTTGGCAGGCAACAAGCGGTCCTCGATCACCGCGAGTCGGGCATTAAGCATCTGCCCGAACGTGGTGGTCAAGGACCCCTTGAGCTCCTCCAAAAACTCAGCGCCCATCACGGGGGGGGCTGCCGGCCTCTGCGTAGCGGCAGCAGTAGCGGTGGCGGTGGCGGCGGCAGCGGTGGCGGTGGCGGCCTCCGTTTTGGCCTCACTGAAGCCAAGGCGAAGCGCCTTCACTTCCGCCTTCATCGCCTCCACCTCCAACCGTAGGCGGGTATTCTCCGCCCTGAGCCGCCGCGTCTCCTCCGCCTCGCTCCTTCCCGTGAGGGTGTCGACCACCTCGCCTAAAGTCGACGCGGACTTTTTGAGGCGGCCGACGAACTCACCCCTTAGGTTGCCGGATTTCCTGGCAACCTCGAGAATACGGGTGAGCTCTTCTCCCGCCCTAGCCCTCAACTCTTGAGCGTTGAGGACGCTGAGATCAACGACCATCGGGCGAGCATCGGAATCAGTTCCGGTGCTCGGCTCGACGTCGCTGACCGCAGCGGCCTGCCCCTTCCTAAACCTTCTGCCCTGCAGAAGCGCCTCTAGCTCCTTATCAACAGGAGCAGGCCTGAGGAAGGTCTCCCTGGACGGACCCGCCTGGGTGGTCTTCCTCCTGCCTCTCCTCGCCGAGTTGACCTTGGCGGCCGCCGTCTCTTCAGTCTCCGTGTCTGAGTCCAAATACCCAGGCACGAAGAATGAAGAGTACGGCCGCTTCCGGCCAGCACCGCTCTCGTCAGCGGTCTCCCGTCCACCCGACCTCTCCGATATGACGGAGGAGTCGTCGGACTCCAACGCCCTCTCCTCTATAACCCTGCCCCGAGAAGCGCAAGAGCCCTTCTCAGGGTCCACCAAAACCGGTGGGCCCTGAGGAGGACCCCCGAGCTGTCCCTGGCCAGAGTCCTTCAGGAAGCGCCCGGAGGCGTCCCTCAACTGCTTAGGCATACTAAGCACACAAAACCAAGATCAAAAGTCCTACCACAAACACAAATCCAACCTCCAAATACTACCAACCTAACCTAACCTCATCCTCAGGAACACTAGTGAAGCTTGACTAACCGTTCTTAATCCATCAAAAAAAAAAAAAAAAAAAAAAAAAAAAGTTATTATTCCTAGGTAACAGAGCTGAACTTTCAATGTATTTTTACACGAACAAACTACGACGGTTAACCATGGATTCATCAAACCGTGAAGTAGACATCCTACTACGTTGTCGCCTTGTACGTATCATCATCGCCTATACATTGGGGCATTCTCTAAATAAATAATAAATAAATATTTGTGGACATTTCACACAACGCCAACTGTAGTCCCAAACTAAGCAAAGCTTGTACCATGGGAATCAGATAACTGATAAAATACATAGATGCTTTTTGTTTGTAAATACATACATACTCGTATAATACAATATAACACCCAGACAGCAAAAAATGTTCATCGCACAAATGTTTGTCCTTGGCTGGGAATCGAGCCCACAACCTAAAATTCAGAAGGCAGAGTTACTATCAACCGAGCCATCAGACCATGTATATAAAATGTTTTTGAAGACTTTTAGTAAATTTTATATTAAGACTTACTTAAAGAGGCAAGGCAAGAAATTAATAGCTTAGACAGTCCCTGCCTGAAGAGGTCTTGATGTACGTCCTCTTAAGGCAGGGTCCTCTTGTTGCCAGGCCGAGATGGTTGATGCTATCATAACCGCATCTCGCCCCTCTCCGGCGGTCGACGGACCACGGAGGGTTTTAGTTGGTACCGCTTACCGTAGTGATATGGAAGCGTCGGGGGCGAGCTGGCTGGACTGCAGTCGCGACCCCTTCTGGCCCTGTACGGCGGACGAGGGCCCACGGGGGGGTTTTAGTGGGTTCGAGTCCCACATACCCCCTGCCACCACCCCATGGTGGCAGGGAAGGGCGAGGGCATTTCCCCCTCTCAAAAAAAAAAGTCATATGGAAGCGCGAGAGTGAGAGAAAAAAGGAATCTTTTTGTCAAAGGTTGCATTGGACGCATCCCAATTGACAAAAAGAGTCCTTTTTTTCTTTTAATTAACCTATGAAATAAGACCTGAGGAACGAATATACATAAATCGTTTTGCAAGATTTGTTTATATAAATTGTTACTTGTTCACAAGAGCACAGAAGCCAATAAAGAAAAAAATACTCCACTTCAAAACAAACATTCCGTCCAGCACGGTACAACATTTACAGATCTCATTTATCTAAATCGTGATCGATCTGAAGTCACGTGCCAAATCACGTACGGTCCAGTACACGTCGTGAACCAGTCACCTACCTTCGTCATTACCCGGCCCATTTACATTTCTATTTGTCAGTCCTCTGTGGTGTGGTAGTTCAGCAGGTCGGCTTATAACCAGGAGGGGGCGGGTTTTATTTCCACGACAGGATAAATATTTGTGCACAGAAAAAAAAGCGCAAATACTTGTTCTGTCTGGGTGTTGTGGGACCATGGTCCTCGTAGTACCTGGGTCCCTAGATACAGGAAATCTTAGTTATGATCCGGGATCTTATTTAGATCACTTTGGGCGGGAAACTACATAAACTACAATACAAGACGATACAAAAAATTATTTATTGTACACCAGACAGAAACAGAGAAAAAAAAACGACATTACTACTAAACTATTACAAAGAACTAAGTTTTTTGGCGGTAAAACGAAAAAGATCACGCGACCGCATTGTATTAATTTCTAAAACTTGTACTATATAATATTAATTAACTTCAATTACTTGACACTGGCTAAAAACATAAAAGTGTAGAGCCAAAACAAAAAATAAAGATCTAAAAATAAACACTGTTTCCAGACAAAGATTTGAACCATCAAACAATCGTGGAGTCCATTTATCTAAAAGGACCCGTCTCACGTGTTGACATAAAGGGTAGCGCTGGCTCATTACACTTCTCTCCAATACTATTAGGGCTCAATGCCAAGTTCGAGAGGCATTCCAACGCTTTCAAGTTGATGTGATCGTACCCTTGACTTGATGTCGGTTTACCTGATGTTAGGTTGTTTGGAAAGAGTGCGCGGTAAAGAATTATTACAAGGGTCAAATCTTTCGTATCATCAACAGAGGGTTTCGTGCAAGAATTTATCGTGTACATTTTTGAAGTAAAACTTCTTTATGCACGCTTGACTTGAGGAGTAAGCTGGTAAATGCGAGGCGAATGGAAGTTGAAGTTGGTTTACGTAGATCTCTATTGTAAACATAACAAAGTTAAAAATTACTTCAAATTTGTATTATGTTGGTGCGTCCAGTAAAATGACAATGGTGACATTAACATAGAATTTCAATGGTTATATTATTAACTGTAATGCGATTCATATAAAGACTGTTTTTTAATGGGCTGGAATATCCAAACTCTTAAGTATGAGAATCGGGGATAAATGCTTAAAGGAGTCACAGAGCAGGAAAATTGATATAAAAAATCGAATCTTAATTACATTTCGATTTTTTATCAAAATCGGCCCCGTAACAACTTTGAACATTTTTCGTTTTTCCTCAAAGGTTCGGATTTAGCTTTTTAGAAAATAGGTATAATCGAGACGGTAATAATAATAACGCCCCACGATCACATACATAATCTTCTGTACCCTAACTAAGATTCCCCGTGCTGAGGGACCTAGGTACTACGTGGACCATGGTCCCACAACACCCAGACTCAAAACAAGTATTTGGGCTTTTTTTCTGTGCACAAATACTTGTCCTGCCACGGGAATCGAACCAGCCGCCTCCGGGCTATGAGCTGACCTGTTCCACCACCACACTATAGAGGTTGTAAAGTATAATCATATACGTAACACAAAGAATATACTATTCAAGTCACAGTGAGTGTTAGGGGAACGGTTAATTCCCTTGTAACATAAGGGATGAAATCATATTTAGATTTCAAAGCGATTGCAATGCACACACTTGTTCGTCGAATAAAAGAAATTAGACAATACAAGTCGGCTTACCCAGATCGGTCCCAGAAGCGTTAGCAACTCACACTACACTGTTATTATCGTCACAATAAAGTTCCGTGTGTAAAATATCCGTGAAATTTTGATTAATTTTTATAACGATTTTTTTATTTCGAACAGCGCCGGCCGGCAGTCACGACGATATATGGGCCCGTTGTACAGACTAGCGTTGAAGCGCGCGCGCACAGACTAGGCAGCGATGGCGCGAATCGATTGTTTGGCGGGCAATCGATTAAAGCTTGATGATGGTTTTCTTCAGTGGTTTCTTGAGACCTTACCCCAGGAAGCCAGCTAGCACAAGTCTCTCATTGTACTTGTCGTTATTTCCATTACTCAACGACCAGAGCATGTTTAGTTTGCAATCGCTAAGAAATGAAACTAATAGAAAAATAACATCGATTTGAGAATATACGATTACGATACATAACCGCCCACCAAAATACACGATAGTTGTATTTTCACAAAATACTCTAACATAAGTTTTAAGATTTAAAAGATAACGATATGCTGAAAGCAGAAGCCGTAATGTGCGATAATTCTAAGTATATGAACAACGAAATTATTTATTTAAAGAAATTTACCTACAAATTAGAAGCTAACTTAAAATGAAGAGAAGAACGTTCACTACATTTCAATCCGTTTGATTCGGCAAAGGACAAACCTTTGTCAATGGTCGAGTAAGAAAAGAACCGTTTGGTAAACGTAGGTTCACAATGCGTACCACTCCATCTGGACCGCTGTGTAACCTTTCCACACGAGCTATAGGCCAATGCAATGGAGGGGTTTCGGATTTGATTATGACCACGGAACCGACATCCAGTGGTCGCGCATGTTTAGTCCACTTAGCACGCTGAGTCAATGATTGAAGATATTCGTTCTTCCATCGTTTCCAAAAATCTTGTTGAAAACGTTGGATGAGCTGCCACCGCCCTAAACGCGTTATATTAACGGATGTGAGATCCTCATCGGGCACAGACGTTAAGGGTTCCAAAGTTAAAAAATGACCTGGTGTAAGAACCGCGAAGTCATTCGGATCTGAACTCAACGGGTAAAGCGGTCTTGAATTAAGAATTGATTCGATTTGTACGAATAAAGTGAAAAGTTCGTCTAATGTTAATGATTGATTGCCAATGACGCGATAAAGAAGTGACTTGACTGCCTTCACTTGTATTTCCCAAACACCACCGAAGTGAGGGCTTGAGGGCGGATTGAATTTAAATTCGATTTGTTCGCTACGCGAAGCCTCTTGCATGAGTGAAGAAAGCTCACGATGAGCGCCGATAAAATTAGTACCTCGATCGGAGCAAATGGTAGAAACGCGGCCGCGACGACCAACGAAACGTCGAAGTGCGGCGATAAAAGCGTCGGAAGTTAAATCGGAAGCTACTTCTAAGTGGACTGCTTTAGTCGTAAAGCAAACGAAAAGGCAAAGATAGGCTTTGCTAATCTTAGCGCCACGATGTTTGCCCGATTTAATGCGGAAAGCGCCAGCATAGTCGACACCGACGACACTGAATGGTTTTACTTGGTTAACGCGAATTGAGGGCAAGTCACTCATAAACGGCTCAAGTGGGTTAGGATTTGTTTTGAAGCATTTAAGACACTTAGAAACACGATGTCGAATGGCTCGTTTTGCGGAAAGAATCCAGAATTGTTGACTAACTAAGTAATGTAAGGTATTGATTCCAGGGTGACAGGTTTCACGATGGAACGCGTCTATTATCATGTAAGTCAATGGAGCCTGTTGAGGGAGCAAAGCAGGGTGCTTATGAGAGTATTCCAATCCAGATCTCGAAAGCCTACCTCCTACTCTGAGAACTCCAAAGCTGTCAATGAAAGGGTTCAGTTTTCGCATTTGTTTTGAAAGAAGTTTACCTTCTTTCAAACGTTTGATTTCGTCAGAAAAGTAAAGAAACTGTGTACGCTTCACAATTATCAATAACGAGTGATGAAGTTCTGCACGATTTAAGGGTAAGTCAGAACGGCGATTTGATTTATTTCGCAGATTATTGATATAACGAACACACAGTCCGACGATTCGTTGAATTTTACGGATTGATGAAAACCGAGTCATTAGAAGGTCGATAGGATGCGTCGGTGCATCATTTGTGAGAAGAACTTGCACCTTTTCTTCAGCACGAAGTTCCTCATCAGAAGGATCTGAAATGGAGCAAGGCCAAGACTGAACGTCCTGAGAAAGCCAATTAGGCCCCGCCCACCATAACGCATTGTTGACAAGTTCCGCTGGTGTTTGACCACGGGAAGCAATGTCTCCGGGATTGTCAGCTGACGGTACATGACGCCAACTAGCACCAGGAACTGCATCCTGAATGTGACTTACACGGTTCGCTACGAACGTTTTCCAGCGAACTGAAGGCGATCGAATCCATGAAAGCGTGACAGTTGAATCTGACCACGCAGTCATAGCTGAAATGGGGAGAAGAGGTTTATACACCTCATTAACGAATTTGAGAAGGTCTGCTAAAAGAACGGCAGCACAAAGTTCAAGTCTTGGTAGGGAAACCACCTTGATAGGAGCGACCCTAGCTTTCGACATCACGAAGAAAACCTTGACATTTTCATGAATGTCAAGAACGCGTATGTACACCACACCACCAAAACCACGCATGGAGCTGTCTGCAAACCCATGAATTTCGCACGATTTGATTTGAGAAACGGATAGATGACGCGGAATTCTTAAGTTTTGAATCAAAGGTAGTTCGTTGGTGTAGCGACTCCATTCACGTTTAATTTCCTCTGGAGGTTCCTCATCCCAGGAAACTCCCAGTACCCATAGCTTCTGAACCAGATATTTGGCACAGAAGGTAAGGGGGGAAAGAAACCCAAGAGGGTCGTAAACGCGCGCGAGTTCGCTAAGGATGTTACGTTTGCTACAAACACGATCGTGGGCCTTGACTTCGAATACGAAGTGGTCGGCGTGAGATTCCCATTTTAAACCCAATATTTTGAGAGTGTTGGATTTCTCGACATCCATCGAAACATTGTCCGTGAGACAGTGCTCTGGAGGAAGATCAGCGAGTAACTTTGGTTCGTTACTAGCCCACTTACGCAACTCCATATGACCCCGTTGAAGAAGTTCGATAACTTCTGCCATAGTTTGAAAAGCCTGATTTATTTCGGAACACCCTGTTACAACATCGTCAATATACACGTCAGTCGTTAAAACGGATTTAGCAAGAGGCAGATCACTACCTTCGTCATCGACGAGTTGTTTGACGGTACGACACGCAAGGAAAGGGGCAGATGAGACACCGTAGGTAACGGTATTCAGACGGTATTCTAAAATCGGTTGTGAGGGATGACATCTCCAGAAAATTCTCTGATAATCACGATGTTTCTCGTTCACCAAAATCTGCCGATACATTTTGCAAACATCAGCTGTAAACACAACTGCATGTACCCGAAACCTCAAAAGAATTTCCAAAATGTTGGCCTGCAACTTTGGACCGATTAGTAGTGTCTCGTTCAAGGATTCGCCAGTAAGAGCGTCCTTGTGCGATGCGTCGAACACTACACGTAGTTTCGTACTTGCGCTGTCAGGTCGTAGAACACAATGATGTGGGATGTAATACTTTCCTTTAAGCAAATCCTTTGCAGGCACAGGACTCATGTGACCACACTGGAGATACTCCGCCATGAAACTCGAGTATTGTTCGTGAAGAATCGAATCGGTGGAAAGCTTACGCTCTAACGAACGAAAACGCCGTAAGGCCGTGTCTCGTGACCCTAAGAATACAGGCTCTTCATCCTTTTTGAACGGCAAAGCAACGCTGTAACGTCTGCTTGAATCACGAGTTGTAGTATCACAATAAATTTGTTCACATCTACTATCCGCCGCAGTCATTTTACTAGCGCAGGGAAGATCGTCTATCTCCCAAAACTTCTTGACTTCCTGAAAAAGCTGGTCATCTGAAACGAAAAACGAATTTATGTTGTCCTCTGTATGGTTCTCGCCAACACTTCCTAAAAGAAGCCAGCCGAACACAGAGTTCAACGCCGACGGTTGCTGCGGGCCTCCGCTCACACTTCCGGGTAGAATTAGAGAGGGGAAGATCTCAGCACCGAGAAGAATATCGATCGGACCAGGTTTATCACTTTTTTTTTTTTTTTTTTTTTTTTTTTTTACTTCAAACTTGTCTAGCATTTGACCACGCTCTCACCTGATGGGAAGTGACGATGCGATCGAAGATGTAGCATGCTAGCCAAGTAAATACCTATTCACTCTTCTCTTGAACACGCCCGGGTCATATTTCGCCGGAAACACAGACGCTGGCAGGGCATTCCATTCCTTAGCCGTTCTAATTAAGAAAGTTGAGTCGAATCGCTTGGTACGAATGGGTGGTATTTCGACCACGAAAGGATGGCGCTTAGCCGAGCGTCTAGTAGTCCGGTAGTGGAATGGTGATGGGAGTATGAGATCATGCAGTTCTTGAGCGCATTCACCGTGGTGTATTCTGTAAAAGACCGACAGACTTGCCACCTTACGTCGATGTGCAAGGCTCAGGAGCCTTTTACCAACCAAAGTGTCGTCGTCAATGAGCCTTTTGGCACGCCGTTCAATCGAGTCCAGAGCCTCAAGCTGGTACTTGGCAGACCCGTCCCACAGGTGGCAGCAGTACTCCATACACGATCGGACCTGTGCTTGATACAGATTTAGAAGCTGTCCAGGTGTGAAGTACCGCCTTACCTTGGACAATATGCCGAGTTTTTTTGAAGCTACTTTGGCTTTGGACTCGATGTAGGATCCAAAGTTTAGGTTTGACGTGAGATCAACACCCAAAAGCTTAAGATGGTTTCCTAAACTTACAGATACACCACGGAATGAAGGAGCCAGATGGAGTGGGCTCTTTTTAGCAGTGAATAAACACGCCTGTGTTTTTGCAGCATTGAACCTAACCAAGTTAGCATCGCCCCAATCGGACACGGCTTTCAAAGCCAGGTTCATGCGCTCAACCATAGCCTCTCTCTCAATCCGGACGTCGTCACCACTGGCACGGGCACTGGATGTGTATCTTTCAACAACAGTACTATCATCTGCATACCCAAAGGTACCGGGCTTTAGCAGATCATTGATGTGGAGTAAGAATAGTGTTGCTGAAAGAACTGACCCCTGAGGTACACCAGCATTAATAGCTAATTGATCGGAGGAGCAGCCATCAAGAACTACTCTTAGCGATCGTTCCCTCAAAAAGTCTGATATCCAAGTGCACAGACCAACAGGTAGTCCGTAAGATGGAAGCTTATTCAGAAGTCCGTCATGCCAGACCCGATCAAATGCCTTAGAGACGTCTAGAGATACAGCAAGTGCCTCTCCATACATCTCTAAGGCTTCGCTCAATATGTGAGTGGCATACGCGAGAAGATCCCCAGTGGACCGGTTTCGGCGAAATCCGTATTGCCGGTCACTGAGGAGATCATTGTCTTCAAGGTATGCCAAGAGCTTGTTGTTAATTATACGCTCCATACTCTTACAGAGAATGGAGGTAATTGAGATGGGTCGATAGTTGGCAGGATCAGCACGACTGCCCTTCTTAGGTACAGGTTGTACGTTGGCTAGCTTCCAACTCATAGGTACTATTCCGGTGTCTAGAGAGAGGCGAAATAGGCGTGTTAGAATGGGAGACAACTCGGGTGCACAGCTCTTAAGTACAATTGCTGGTATACCATCGGGACCACTGGCTTTGTTCACGTCTAGACTGCGTAATGTTTTTAGTACTTCCTTCTGACGTATGCGTATTTCCGGCATGAAAACACCGCATTCTGGAAGGCAGGGAGGTACCTCATTAGCAGAATCTAGACGCGAAGCTTCTGCAAAGAGAGTGGCAAACAAGTTTGCTTTTTCTTTTGCAGTGTGAGCCAGCGATCCGTCTGGTTTCAATAATGGAGGCAGTGAGGATCGACAGAAGTTCGCTTCAACCGATTTGGCTAGGGACCAAAAAGCCTTACTACCAGCTGGGTAGGAAGCAAGTTTAGTCCCTATTCGACCAATATGATTGAAACGAGCCTTCCTTAATTCCTTCTTACAGGCCTTGGCGGCAACGTTAAAGGCTTTCTTCTTAGCTCGAGTGTCCGAGGCCTTGCGTTTTCGAGCGTCAGCCCATGCCAGATATGCCGCATGCTTCTGCGCTTCAGCGCGTGCACAGTCGGCTCCAAACCATGGGCTGGCTTTGCTGGTCACGGGCTTATCGGAAAATGGAATAAAATATTCCATAGCCCGACATATTACCTCAGTAACCGCATTCGCGCAGGCCGTCGGATCTCCAGAAGAAAAACACGTTTGCCGCCAAGGATATGAAGCGAAGAAATGTCGCATCTCGTCCCAGTCTGCTAAGTTGTATCTCCAGACACGTCGATTGCTCTTAGGACTTGGGTCAGGCGGGGAGTATACTGAAACGGACTTGACCAGACAGTGATCGGAGCTACCAATGGGTGAGGATACCGCCACAGAGTATCGGTCTGGTTCAGTCGTGAGCAGAAGGTCGAGGCAGTTAGCAGTGTGGCTATCAATGTCAGGCACTCGCGTTGGCTCTTTAACAATCTGCGTTAAATTGAGCGCCAAAGCGAGCTTACGCGTCTCTCTCCCAGCGTGGTCCGTGATTCGGTGTGGGACTAACCACTCCTGGTGGTGAGCATTAAAGTCCCCCAGAACAACAAGCTGAGCCAAAGGATAGCGTTGCTGAGCCACATCTGCCGTTTCACTGAGATACTCCATTAGAAGAGTTGTCTCCCGGTCACCGCTATGTGATCTGTACACACCAGCATAGAGAATTTTCTCAATGCCGGTGTCCACAAGCACCCAAATCACCGAAAAGTGGGGATGTTCAAGGTTTCGGAGACGCAAACAGCAAATGTCATCACGGACGTAAACGCAGATACCAGCGCGTGGAAGGAAGCGGTTTTCCAAGATGAATCCTGGATAGTCCAGATATGCCGTGTCTGATGGACATCCTATTTGCGTCTCAGTCAAGAAGAGCAAGTGCGGTTTGTTGGTCTCCAGATGATGATGGACCGCTTGCAGATTTGAGTGCAGCCCACGAATATTTGTGAGGTGCACTTTAAGAGTGAGGACGTGCATCTGCCGTTTAAACTTGCTCAATTTATTTGACTTTTTCATAATTGGGTGAGTTAGGTAGACAAGTAGGAAGTGGACGAGATATTGGGATGCTAACCCTCAGTAATAGAGAAGCTCCTACGCCAATGGAGAACTTGCCCGGAGACTGCGGGGACGCCCGAACCCCCCTGAAATTGCCCACAAGTTCCTCACTTCCAGTCGCCAACTGGCCCTGTGGACAACCTCAGGATTTTACACAAGCGGTGGGGCAGCCTTTCGTAGTTGGCTAGACTACTACTTGGGCCCCCTACAACTTGCGGTCGGCCAGCAGAGAGCACCGTGCTTCGGATCCCGCTACCCTCCGAAGCAAGGTCTCCGACGCGAAAGCATCTCCATCACCAATACCGGTCTGCATACCCAACACAACTGTCCACATCTACTCATCAGAACGGCTTCATTAGACATCACGATGGAACACGACGAGTCGCTTGGCATCGTGGTTTTGTCTAATGGGTGGTAACTAAGCCGGCGGCTAAGGCCTTCCACCAGTTATTTGGTTGCTCTTTTGGCACCACCCAGGGGTCACGTGTAGGGAAACTAGGGTTAAAGCCTACGGACGCGAGCAAACATAAACCCCCATTCTGGATCAGCCAGATTGAGACCACGAATATGAAGCCAAGACGATTTGTTGAGCCTTACGCTCGGCATGTTTCCGCAAATGTTAGGTATTGTCAATGCTTCGATCTTGAAAGCTACTTGACCCTTAATACCTATCTGAAGTTGAACAGCTCCAGAAATGGAGGCTGACGATTGACCTACGCCACGAACTTGGCGAGAAGTCACACGTTTGTCAAGTGCTAGTTGGTTTACTGCGCGTTCTGAAATGAAATGAGCTTGACTACCAGTATCGATAACTGCACGGAAAGGCTGGTAGTTGCCCGACGAGTCACGAATATTTATAACGGCAGTAGAAAGAAGAACAACCGAATTATCACCTATGTTTGTCAAAACACGGACCGGTTCGTTGACCGAAAGCTTCTGTTCCGAGAGGTTCACTTCACTGTCCTGGTGAAGAAGCGTATGATGTCTCTGACGACACTTCTGACAAGTGAAAACTGATTTGCAATCGCGAAGAATGTGTGAAGGTTTCAAACAATTAAAACACCAACGGTTCCTTTTCGCGAAATCATGTCTTTCCTGAACAGACTTGGCCGCAAAGGAACTGCAATGCGAAATTGAATGAACTTCAGAACAGAAAGGGCACTTAGTAGCTACCCCTGGCATAGTGGTTGAAGTTGAAGTCAATTTCTTCACTTCCGGTTGAGTTGTTGTCTTCTCTGAATTCGATAACAACGACGACGTAACCTTTTTGTTGTTGTTGTTGTTGTTCGACTTGACATACTGATTCTGATTACTATTACTAGTAGACGGTCGCGTATCACGATCACGATTACCCGAAAAGTGGGTATCTCGCACAAGCGCGTCACACTGCGACTCAAGGAAAACCTTTAGGGCATTATAGCGCGGTAGTTCCGATGACGGATGCGCTTGTTCGAAAGCACAGCGCGTCTTCGAATCTAGTTTCGATAACAAGTGGTAACAAAGTATAAAGTCCCATTGGTCAGTCGGTAAGTTAAGACCTTTTAGAATAGTTAAGTTTTCATTAAAAAGATCTAACACGCGTCTAAATTCGGTAGGCGAGTTCACCTTCAAGTTAATATTTTGCATTTCTCGCCAACAAGTGAAGGCGAGTTCACGTTTATCACGATAACGAGCTACTATTGTCCTATACGCTTCCTGATAATACGCGCCTTGCATAGGAAACGTGCGAATAAGTCCCAACGCGTCCCCGGATAAACTTGCTCGAAGATAGTGCATCCGATCAGAGTCCGATAGAGATTCATTCAAATGAATAAGCGAATTGAACGCATCGTAGAACATAGGCCATTCTTTAATGTTGCCGGAAAACTTCGGCGGATCAATTTTCGGTAGTTTAATAGTTGACGCTGCTGACGCTGGTTGCATCGTGGATGATGCCGCAAGAGTAGACGAAGACTGAACAAGCGCTCGATGAATCGCGATTATTTTAAAGAGAATATCATCGAAGGTACAACGAATAGAATCTTCATCATCCGCGTCGGAATCTGCGTCAATAACAGACAATATGTCTAGATGCGCCTTTTCAAAATTATCCGAGTTTTTCTTCAACATCGAATGATGAGCAAGAAACTCGTCCATACAAGAAGGATCTGCTTCCGCTTTTTGAGCAACTTCCAAAGTTTTTCGCAATCGGTTAAGTGCTAAAGTTCGCTTACGACGCAAAACTGGCAAGTCGGTATTCGATAGGCCACTAGACTCCATAGATTTAGTTTTAGTTTTCTTGGAAAGATGGCCACGTTTAGGTACAAAAGACATGTTTAGAATTGATATTTAAATCCACAATAATCGATATTAAAGGAAAAATAGAAAAATAAAGTTACCGACTGAATCGATTAATTTGTTTACGGTACCCTAAGAGTTACGATTACTATTCTTAAAACAAAAAATACTATTGACGAACGGTTCGAATTGTTTTGTAGATACACGAATACGGATGAGTAGATAACAGCTGGTTTACTTACAAAGTTAATTGTTGTGACGTTAAAATGTACTTGTCAACACATGCACTGAATAGTACGAACGATAATTTGCATGTACCAACAACGTACTGAACAACAATTCTGAATAGAATTAATACAAAACACTGTAAATGAATAGAATTGACGATAATTACGAGCGGGCTGTCCGAATGAAGTAATAAACAACGTATGATACGAGACGTAGGTACCTAAGAAAATGGCCGGGTACGTAAGGGAAATTGTCTTAGGTGAACGGATTGGAATGTTTATTAGTTTCTTCATAAAAATTACGATTAGAACAAAAATTAATACACGGATATAAACTAGATGATGAATTCTATCGGATTGTTCATATACTTGAGAAAAATCTACAATACCTAACGTGATTCGAAACGATTAAATATGGTTTACGTATGGTAAACCCTTTGTGCAAATGACGAAAGTTAATGGAATATCTGCTAAATTTTACGTTTACTTTTAAAAGAATCTAAAAGTTCCCTGGTTTCGGCACCAAACAATGTTAGGGGAACGGTTAATTCCCTTGTAACATAAGGGATGAAATCATATTTAGATTTCAAAGCGATTGCAATGCACACACTTGTTCGTCGAATAAAAGAAATTAGACAATACAAGTCGGCTTACCCAGATCGGTCCCAGAAGCGTTAGCAACTCACACCACACTGTTATTATCGTCACAATAAAGTTCCGTGTGTAAAATATCCGTGAAATTTTGATTAATTTTTATAACGATTTTTTTATTTCGAACAGCGCCGGCCGGCAGTCACGACGATATATGGGCCCGTTGTACAGACTAGCGTTGAAGCGCGCGCGCACAGACTAGGCAGCGATGGCGCGAATCGATTGTTTGGCGGGCAATCGATTAAAGCTTGATGATGGTTTTCTTCAGTGGTTTCTTGAGACCTTACCCCAGGAAGCCAGCTAGCACAAGTCTCTCATTGTACTTGTCGTTATTTCCATTACTCAACGACCAGAGCATGTTTAGTTTGCAATCGCTAAGAAATGAAACTAATAGAAAAATAACATCGATTTGAGAATATACGATTACGATACAGTGAGCATTTACGCGCACGTTTCAATTTAACTTGGAGCTCCAAAGTGAATCCATTTGTAATACGAACGCGTGCTCCATTTTACGATTTACAGTAATGTTAACTTTAAAAAAACCATGCAATTTTCGTTTTAATTCACTGCTCCTCGTAGATACTTTCTATTTTAAAATGGTTTTTTGTTTTCTTCTACACCAAACAAAATTATATCATTATGCAGTATGTACAATAACGAATTAACATTATTACACTTATGGTGCCGGCATAGTCGCGAAGCGACTCAAGGCACCTAAAAAATCTAAGATTTAAAAAAAATCATTACATATTATCCTGCTCTGTGGGAAAGTGAATCTTTCCTACAAAGCAGGATAAAAGTATACGCGCGATATTTGTTTTCCTGTTCTGTGATTTTACTTTATACCTACCTACACCAAAACAGAAAATACGTAGCCCTTCTTATCACTATAAGTACCTCTACCTTTACGAGTACAAGGCAAGTGAGCCTACTACTAAAGATATTCCTAAACGATAATTAAATCACGCCCAATGATCACATACATAGACGCTGAACCCTAACTAGGATTCCCTGTATTTAGGGACCTAGGCACTACGAGGACCATATACGCACAGCACCCAGGCGTACAAGTATTTGCGTTTTTTCTGTGCACAAAACTTGTGCTGCCGCGAGAATCGAACCCGCCGCCTCCGGGTTTTGAGCCGACGTTCTCAATCACCATGCCGCAGAGGCTGTCGAAGAATAATAATTGTCTCGAGAACATATTTTTCACGAGTCAACACTAGTTAGACCCGTCAATAGAAATAGCTCTATCATTATATTTTCATGTTCATTGTACCATTAGTTTTTTATTGATTAAAACAAAAGATATGGAAGCTACAAATCATGTAACCAGAGCCTGTTTAATTAAAAAAAATCTACAAAATACCGATTTCTTTTCATTTCAATCAACTCCGATGAGTCAGTTTATGTAGGCTATAAATTCTGTATTATGTCTGGATTTCGCTGGATCTTTGGCTCTTTCGTACAGTGCTTTCGCAAATGAGGGTTCCTACAGGCTCAATTATGAAAGCATCTTTTTATACAGTACCATAAAAACAATAGAGAAGCTACGTGCCGAAAAAATCAACGATATACACGGAATATAAAATTATTTGTTTACAAAACTTTTTCGGTATAAATGCCTTATTCTTTAAGCAAACTACCAAAATAAAGCGAACCAGTACTAAATTCTACTACAATAAGGGATATACTAGCAGTGCACTACTGACCAATAAACAGACTAAATGCTCCAGTTCGCTACCAGTAGATGGCGTACGTAATATGCTGGCAACATTGCCTCGTTTGATATTCAACTCAATGCGGATTCAATTTTATCCCTAAAACAACTTTTCAGCTAAACGAAAAATTTTATATAGCTTAAGCACAACTTCAATGATATTTAAAACTGAAATACTCAAACACAAGGTCAAAGTCAAAAGATTTATTGCAAAAAGGTTATTTTTAGCACTTTTACAAGTCAAAATTATATTAGTTATTTTACTAAGCATATAGAATTACAAAGTGCTTATTGTCAAATATTACATAGCAAGCCCATTACAATATATGAGTTTGAAAAAAAAGAAGTTCTCTTTCTCACTACTGGTGCTAGCAATCCGGCACAATGCAGAACAGAAAAATCCGATCCGAAGCTTCGATTACATCTGTAAAGAAGAAGCTACAAGAAACTTTACAGTGATGTACTTTTTTTTCTTTTATTGTGTTATACAATATTTATAATTTATTACAAATGAGTATGAAATGAATATATTACAAAAGTAACCACCCTAAATATAAGAAATGTAAAGGTCAGAAAAAAAATGTATGGATTCTTTTCTCTCTTAATAAGCATACATGTATGGCTACATGCTTTGCTTTTAGAATTTTTAAGCGACCTATTTTTAGCTGTAGTCTTTACGACAACAACCGAGACTGAATAACTACGAAGCACGGCGGCGCACACTTGTAAGGCTGTATTCTCACTAGGCAAATAGAAAGCGGCTGACTGTCTGCTGATTGGCTTTGATTGACGAACCGTGCAAACTCATGGCAAACTGATCGAACTGAACGGCATACTGTAGCAAATAAAAACTATACTTCTTATTTCGACACTTCGTCGCCGACTTGAGCAAATCACGTGCATAATAGTTGTTGTATATATAGTGTGGAAAATTGATCGCAAACATGGAGCCGCTCAATGTACGTCCTAATTGGTCACCTACCCTGCGTAAGTTAGTTACATAGGTTTTAAGAACAGCAAGTCGAGCTAAGTTAAGCTAAGAGCTATACCTATCTGACATATACCAGTACATTTAAAAGAACTGGTTGCTAATATTTGCTCGTTGTACTGCACTGCACTTTTGTGATATTGTAGTCAGCATTGACTATAAATCCATGGGCTTTATTATCTTTGGTAGTAAGTAATATGTTTCTGTGCAATATGCAAAATGGTGCAATTCGTGGTAGAAATACCACCCATTCGTACCAAGCGATTTGACTCCACGTTCATAATTAGAACGGCTAAGGAATGTAATGCCCTGCCAGCGGCTGTGTTTCCGACGAAATATGGCGTGTTCAAGAGAAGAGTGAATAGATATTTACTTGGCTAGCATGCTACACCTTTGATCGCATCGTCACTTCCCATCAGGTGAAACGTGATCAAATGTTTGAGTTTGAAGTAAAAAAAATCATAAAAAGTTGACTGAATTAGATAGCGTTTCATGTCTAATTATTTTGCGGCATGTAGCTGCAGCTTCGGTTACTTATAACACATCATTAAATAATTACAATCAATTATTTACTATACGACACTAATAAACAGCTGTAATATAAACTTGACATTAATTAACCTAATCTAACAAACTACTACCATTAGAAAACGTCCCCCCAAAATGCTGGCAGTTTTTTTTGTTCGGTCTAATGCTGTTGGTCTCTACCGATCTTTACAGCGTCACCGGGCAGGACACTGGCAGCGTTGCCACGTTGAATGACAATGCTAAACCTTTGATCTAGCATTTTCGTCACGTATTGTTTTGACCAGACGTTTAGAAATATCTTTAAAAATGTGTGCACTCGGTCTCCACGGCCATAGCATCTCGAATCAAAAAGGCGCAAATATAAAACTGCTTTCTATAGGGTATACTATATTTGCGCTTTTTTAGTTTATGGAATCCTCCGCCGCGCCAGACTTGATTTGTGATGGCAGTTGATAGTCGTTTATTCTCACTAGCTCAACTGTCTAGCTTGGTCCACTGAACTAATGAAACATGTTCAGTCGTCTAAGCCAGTGAATTTTTTTCTCTTCCTTCTCATTTGCTTATTGGACTGAACTTAATTGTTGACCCCTTTAGTGTGTTAGAAAAACATACAACTAAAGAGCGAGAGTATCAGTAGATAGTCAGGCGATCACGTAACTTGATTGCAACAATTAGAAACACAAATTTGTATAGATTTGACATTTCCGATACGTAATGCGCACAGTTACTATGAATCTTCTCGACATTTTTTCTGTTGCATTACAATCAAAGTTTCAATCGTGATCAAAGATAACCAAATTATACTAAAGAGGTATACTCCTCAAAATATATATAGTGTATGTATTAGGACACCTTATGAAGTGACGGTCTATGTCTCTTTTACCAACTTTCTCAGATTATCTAACTTTTAAACTTTTAGCCTTTTACAGCCTACCACGTAGACTAATTTTTCTTCTCACTAATATCGATTTGCGGAAAACGGATGGTGGAAACTGGGTGGAGGAAACTACAGACCAAGCTTTCGCTTACTACCAAGTAGGCTTTCGTCCAAAGTAAACAAGTATAGGCTGATAATGATAATGATGTTGTTGACCTACTTAAACATATAGAAGTGAAGGGAGCACTTAAAACAATCACTTTACCTCGTTAAGTATGCTCTTAACCTTTTAAACGCTGTCCTAAGAGAATTATTCGTCCCAAGATTGGTTTAATTGTAATCATTAGTAGAACGCTACCTATAAAAGGGAGTAGGGAACTAGTAAACTTCGAAAGTAAGCATTTTCACATTTATTTTTAATTAGGCAATTAAAAAATTAACTCTTTCAAGAATGTAAATATAGTGGCTATAAAACATAACGTAATTCCTAGTTTTTGGATCCTGGACGCTAACAAGGATTCCCTGTATCTAAGAACTCAGGAACTACGAGGAACATGGTCCCAAACACTCAAACAACAAATCGAACCCACCATGGTTTGTGAGCTGACCTGCTCAACCACCATACCATAGAGGCTGTCTATTAATGAACGACCCCTAATTTGTGGAATCTACCCACGCGACTAGAGTCGTATAATTATGTACTTATATATTACTCTATGGCCACGGTAAAGTAATTTTTATTTAAATATGATATCAAAATTGAAATTACATGACTTTTTTTTCTCATCTGTTTCCTACAAAATTTCACTCCTATTTCCTGCAAAACTTGTTTTTTTGTTATGATATTTACTTACGATTCCTTTCATAAGCGATACTTACATATTATTTATTCGAGGAAAATATGATTATTGTGTTCATTTAGCCCAATTCGTTGAATTGGAAATATTGGTTTTTATTTTTGTGTAGGAGGATAAAGTACCGAAGTATTTTCTAAACAACCTTCCTTATTAATATTTTAAACGCAAAAATTTGTATGTATGAATGTTTGTTACTCTTTCACGCAAATCTACTGAATGGATTTTAATTCCATTCCACCCCTAAAATGGTGAAATGGGTGGTTGAATTACATATGAAAAATTACTTGTTCGTTTCCTATAGGCCCTGTGGGCGAAGCCGCGAGCAGAAGCTAGTATAATATATATGTAAACTAGTTGCGCCTCTCGGTTTCACCCGTGGATAAAAAGTATCCTATGTGTTAATCCAGCGTATAAGCTATCTGTATTCAAAATTCCATTAAAATTGGTTTAGGAGATACGGAGATTAATTGTGACAAACATTCACACAAACACAAACCTTTGCATTCATAATATTAGTCGGATAATTTTGCTAGTATCAGTCAGTAGTTGCACAAACGTAAACTATCCCATGCGAAAACGGAACAAAACACATTTTAGTTAATAAAGGTTTCAAAGATATTTTTACTTTTTTTTATTAATTAGGCCGTTTTTGTGGAATATAATCGTGTACCACTATTATGAAATTAACTCGTTGCTAATTCTACTATTAAACGCCTACGGTTCCGCACGAACTCAAATAGTTTTTCCACGGAAAATCTTACAGCCTTATTAAAAAACGGGTATTAGTTGATTTGTTACTTCAGCTTTTGTCCTTTTTTTGCTACTGGAATATTTAGCTGGATCGAAAGAGACAAAAGATGGTGTAACTAGTCTAAAGCTAGTTCGTGTTTAATAAGGTTGTTAGTGTTTCAAGCTTGAAGATAGTCTATGGTCATCTCAGTAGTATACATAATTAATTTGTGTGCACAAATTTCACCCAAAAAGGTGGAGCCATGTAAGCGTAAAAGCTACACAAACAAACATCATGACATTTATTTATATATTAAGATTCTTTTCAAATACATAACATCATTTTATTGGCTTTTCATTTTTTCATCTAAAGCTCCATAAGTCTCACAGAAAGTTTATTAAATAAGGGCTATAAAAGTCACCTGTGTGAGTTATCTGCGGTTAAACCATTATGTTTTGCCACGAAATACCACAAAAGGATAGTAATTTTTACGGTATTTGTGACATAGAAGTTCTCGTAAAAATAATGATCTCCGTAGCTCCATGCTACGCCTACGCGTCGGGTGAATGGTACGGCTACGACAGCGGCTACGAAGATTTGTACTTTAAAAATACAATAAACAAATCTGGTGACGATCTTTTTCAGTAATCTGTCTATCCGTAGTTTTTATCCTTAACAAAGTATCACACTCTTTTATTTATATCTCATTTTAATATTGCACAGATAGACAGAAAATCCTATCTTCAGCAGTAATCTATTCTTAGTTACTGTCTACTCGAAATAACTTTTTGTATGAAACAGTAATATTTACGGTATTTGTGATATTAAAGTTTACGTAAAAATAATGATCTCTGTAGCTCTCCGTGGCTCCATGCTACGCCTACGCGTCGGGTGAATGCTACGGCTACGACAGCGGCTACGAAGATTTGTACTTTGAAAATACAATAAACAAATCTGGTGACGATCTTTTTCAATAATCTGTCTATCTATAGTTTTTTATCCTTACCAAAGTATCACGATCTTTTATTTATATCTCATTTTAATATTGCACAGATAGACTGAAATTCCTATCTTCAGTAGTAATCTATTCTTAGTTACTGTCTACTCGAAATAACTTTTTGTGTGAAACATGGCGTAAATATTTTTCAATATCGTTTTGACAGTTGTCTGAATAACTAAATATAGAATTTTAGCTTCTCTCACTTTCTACGAATATCGAGGGAAATCGTTTAGATAGCCTTTAATAAAGAAATTGGTTAGATTTTTTAACGTTAAGGAATGACATGACGAGCTAGTTGTTCACTTGATGTTAAGCGACACAGCTGCTCATATTAGTTGCAGTGTCACTCGGAACTCGAAGGTATAAAGTTTTGCATGATACTGCACTGCACCGTCATCCTAAGACATCAACACAGTCTAGTAATCTTATTAATAGTACTAAGACAAGTAAGACACAGTCTAGTAATGAAATTACTAAACTGTGAGATTAAATAATATGGTCTCATAAAAAATTTAGAATATTTGTGGACACTTTTTAAAAAATTTTGTATAAATTAAAAACCTCAGTCAGTAATATGCAATTAATTTTAAACTTATTGGTATTTAAAAAAAATCGAAGTGAATGCCATATGACATGCTTATTTGTTTTGAGAGTTAAGAACCTTTCTTCATATAAAACCTTGAACCCTGTGAACATATTTCAGTCGAAGCCAAATAATAAATTTAGGCTCCTACTCATAAAACTACATTCCCTAGGGATGCGGAGGACAATGACGTTATTAAGCCTTTATCTCGCCCAGAGGAATTTCAGAAATCATTTATTTAATAGACGAAACTATGTAATATATAATATCACTTTTTGTAATGCGAAGAACCTTTACGATTATTTCAAACATACCCCAAAATAGTCATAAGTGCCTAGTCACAGGTAATGCTACTTAGGGTCCAGGATCTATGTATGTGAACGTTGGGCGTGAGGTATTTATGTAACTTTATATTGAGAAGTACATACTTGGATTACATATATTTCTGTTTATTATTTTGATCTAATACTAAACTACTGATAGGATTTTTATAAAAGGAAGAATTCAATTTAAATTTAAAAGATCCAAATTAAGAGAAATTACTGAGTTCTGAGGAAACAATCATAAAAATAAAATTAATCGAATTGAAAACCTTCTCCTTTTTTGAAGTTAGTTAAAAATATTTTTTAGACGATTTATACTTTTCAGTGTCTTGTATAGCAAACCATACCAGCATAACCATCAACTATAGCTTGCGGCTATATAAAGAATGCACTAAAAGTATACTTATCTATCAACGATAGCTGATTTTGTAGTGTATCGTAAAAGTGGAAATTTAATTAGATTGTTGACTTTTTGTGTCTATTCTTTACTAGGGCAGGTTATAAGTACCGTGTCATTAAGGAGTTTTGTTTTCCCTAAAGGATAGAGTAGTCACACGTTCTAGTTCTACAAACAAAACAACCTTCCATTTATGTAGATATTTATAGTAGCCTCGCATACGTAAAAAGCTACCACGATGGTAGCGTTTATATGATATGTAGATACTACACATAGTGATGAAACTCTTACCTGGGAGTTTTGGCGGGAAAGAGAAAAAGATTGCGTCACCACATTGTATTATTTTCCAAAACTTGTGTTATTTTCAGTGTTAGTGCATAAAATTGGTGGCATTCTATTCGTTAAGTGCTGGATTACAGGCGTGAGGAAAAATGGTATAATGATGGTGAAACGTTTCATTTCGTGTTGTGTCCAAAACTACTTAGAAGCTTCTGGTAAAGTTGCCACCACTTTGCTAGGAGTAGGACGTGACTAGACTAGACTATGAGTTAACTTGATGACTTGACTTGACTTGACACATAATATACATAATATAAACATAATATATATATACATAATTTACTCGAGAAATTATCAATTACTTTACACTGGCTAAATACACAAAAGTGTGGAACTAAAACAAAACAAAAAAGCTCTTACCTGATCGCCCATTCCAGTGATGATAGGAGTGTTCCAGTAAGCGGCGAGTCGAGCTACTGGCTCAAGTGCGAAGGCGCACGCGGGGCCTACGAAAGCGATGACGTCATCTTTGAAATGCATGTCTGCTGCCAGCCCGGGAGCTATTGCACCGGAGCAGGACGGGTAGCTGGGGGAAGAAACCATTTTTTTACTTAATGGTAACGGCCACCTGTGGTATTATAAGTGACTATATGAAGGTTGAAGGGGAAGGCGCAACCGTAAAGTTACACCTTAATTGGGACTCGGCAAGTCGAATTGCCATGTTCCTTTATTCATTTAATAATGGAACTAATACCGCTAGATTTATTACGTAAAAAAAATTACAATTCCATGAAACTACTGAAATAAAAATCCCAGCAGTGCCATCATGGAACAACCGAATGGAACTATCAGGTGGAACCAAATTTTAAGTGCTTAGCAACAAATCCATGTGAGGAAGATCAGTGATGCACTGTGATTAAGAAGTCCCCTTTCCTTATTTAAGCCTAAGCCTATTTAAGCAGTAAAAATAAACACACAGCTTGCCAGCGTCCTTGTTTTCAGTAACCTGGGAAATTTTCAAGTCAAGAATGAACAGGTATCTTTTAGGCAATAATATATATATATGCGGTAATTGCGCGTTTTTTTTAAATTCAAACTTGTCTAGCATTTCACCACGCTCTCACCTGATGGGAAGTGACGATGCAATCGAAGGTGTAGCATGCTAGCAAGTAAATACTTATTCACTCTTCTCTTGAACACGCCCAGGTCATATTTCCCCGGAAACACAGACGCTGGCAGGGCATTCCATTCCATAGCCGTTCTAATTAAGAACGTTGAATCAAATCACTTGGTACGAATGGGTGGTATTTCGACTACGAAAGGATGGCGCTTAGCCGAGCGGCTAGTAGTCCGGTAGTGGAATGGTGATGGGAGAATGAGATCATGCAGTTCATTAGCACATTCACCATGGTGTAATCTGTAAAAGACCCACAGACTTGCCACCTTACGTCGCGTTAATTTGAAATGAAATGAAATATATTTAATTCGAGACACACACAATGTAACACAATAAAATAAATACAAATGGAAACAATGCAATAAGCACCAAATATATTTAAGCAATAAATAAATAAAAAAATAATACAATACGATAAGACAGAAGAAGAAAAATGTGACATTATGTGATGTCAGGAATAGGTTCCGGCTCAGCATACAACTGAGGTTGAAAATTACAATCTCAGTTACTGATTTTAGTTTTTATTTTATTTTATTTAATATTGTAGCTACTTTAATGATATGATGAAATGAAATCTTTTAAAGCTAGTATATTAGCAGCTGCAAAAATTACGCAAGCGTTGCTTAGTTGAAGTAAGCGGCCTAATCCCGGATTTCTGCGCTTGAGAAATTTTGATGCGGATAGTTTATTCCGAGAAATTGACATTTTGCGTACGGTGGATACTTATATTTCGCCGATCGGTGATCAAATTGATATTGAATACAAGAAATGATAATTTCAAGGCCTGTTTACAATCATCATAAGTACATAAAACTAAACTGCAGGAACTAAAACTTTTCAACTTTCCGGAATTAAAAGTATTAGCGTATTGATCTCAGTACAGTGTGCAAAACTTTATTTAAATTTGATAGCTCGATTTGAAGTCTCACACAAACAAATATAAACAAACAATCCAACAATTTGTCAAGTTTATTAAATAAATATTAGTACTATGGATAAGGATATGGATAAGGATAATGTTACTATAATACACTTTTGTATACTAGTGTATAATATTGCGATAGTTTTATACGTGGAAGTTGAATTAGTCCTCGAGCTGAATACAAATGTAACAAATGTTGGTGCGGTCCCAATACACGGATAGTTTCACTTTACAGCGCCATAATATTTTAATACCAACATTAAACATGATATATAATACCATCTATTTTGTTTGTTGCTCACAGCATGTCAAGAAGAGTTTTATTGTTATTTATACTCATCCTATTTCCTACTAATATTATAAATGTGAAATTTTGTTAGTATGGATGTATGTTTTTTACTCTTTCAAATAAAAAGTACTGAATGGATTTTGATGAAATTTGGAACACAGATAACTATCTAATAGAAACTTATAACCTGGATTAACATATATTAAGAGAAGCTGTCAACTGTAATTTAACTGCCCTGCTCATCATCAAACTAAACCTGATCCTTCCAGACTTCTAATAAAAGAGATCAGTACCTTTTAGCTGTATTAATGCCCGTTTGTACTAAAATTGGACAGCCCCTAAGTTTGAACTTATCCTTAAAAGTATGTCACAAAGGTATAAGTGCGAATTCAGGAGTTGTTTACCGTTAGTACTGAAAGACTTAAGTGTACTTTTACACGATTATATCTAAACTAGTGAATTTTATCTGTTCCTAAAAATGAGTTTTTTGTTGAAAAGTATGGAGATAACCTCTTGAACCAACTTTTCCGATTAAAAACTTTTTATGTAATGCGTTGATAGATATCACACTACGCACTAATATTATACAGGTGAAAGTTTGTATGTGTGTTTGTGTGTATGTTTGTTACTCCTTCACGCTGAAATGGCTGAATGGATTTGGATAAAATTCGGTACCAAGATAGCTTATACACTAGATTAAAATATAGGCTACATTTTATTCCGGAAAAGTGAAATTTTCCCGTGGGATGAAAAATACTCACCAAAAAATAGCATTCACCTCAAAATCAAATTATTAAAATACTCTTTATCCGCGGGTGAAACCACGGGGCGCAACTAGTATCTAAATATATATAACTCAAAGGTGACTGACTGATTGACTGACTAATATAGTGATCTATCAACGCACAGCCCAAACCACTGGACGCATCGGGCTGAAATTTTGCATGCAGGTAGTTGTTATGACGTAGGCATCCGCTAAGAAAGGATTTTTTTAAATTCCACCCTTGAGAGGGTGAAATGGGTGGTTAAATTATTTTCCCATAGGTCACGCCGCGGGCGAAGCTGCGGGCAGAAGCTCGTTATATATATGAGTGTGTATCTGTGTCTTTCTGTGGCATCGTAGCTCCCAAGCTTATGAACCCACTAGTTGTGCCCCGCGGTTTCACCTGCGGATAAAAACTGTGATTTAATCCAGCGTATAAGCAATCTGCATTCTAAGTTTCACTAAAATCCATTCAGTCCTTTTTCGTGAAAGAGTAACAAACATCCATACATACAAACTTTCACATTTATAATATTAGTAAGGATTTTGATTTTTCTATTTTGTTTATATTATTAAGTAACTCTATGATTCAAGAAAATTTGTTTGGTTTTAGGTTAAATGTTTTTGAAACAGCTATTTAAAGAGCATCAGCTCTTTTTTAGTTGATGAGGGGAATTTTGGCGTTTTAAATCTTAAACGAAATACTTGTTTTGAAATTATTTATTTATAAAACTAGTAAATCCGCCTCGGCTCGCAAGAGTAATCTGTCAAATTCAAAATAAAAACCTTTCTACAATCTAAATAATAAACATTGTGACGAATATAGACCAGTTAAAAGATCTGGCGAAAGTGGAGTCTGGTGGACGTGATCCAAATCGGGGATTTATTTGGATTGGAATTTAAAAAAATGGAATAGCAATATGCTGCGTTTACTAAAACTTCTTCAGTTCAGGTAACTTTTTAGTTCATAATTAAATACAATTTTACTCAACCTTGTCATCATATTTGGTACAGATGAATTGGCGTAAAAACCATGTAAATAAACAAACAAAACAAGCGTACAAAGTAGGGATGCTAAAATTTGGGCTATGTTTGAAGTTTTACACTACCAATGTTGACCACTATTATGTTTATTACTAAGCCCTGAAATAACTGCCTTTTATGAAACTTGTTGTGTAAACACTTTATTATAACTGTGCTATAATGATCCCAATATATCCTAGTTCTAAGAACACACACAAGAAGGTTTTTATCTTAATAATTGAAGGGTTGAGAATAAAAAGGGTTTAACTGACAAATTGACAGTTTCGAGAAAATTTAATGTAGAGTGCTTATAAGATAATAGAAAAGGTTTATGTAAGTTTCAGTTGCTTGAAAATGTTTTAATTCTATTCTAAAATACTAAATATAGTACTAATTCATACAATTACTGTAAAAATATGATAGAATAAAATAAATATAATAATGTTTATATGCTAAGCGAACTGTATTCCTGTGACAGATAAACCGTTTTTAGACTCAAAATCTCGAGATTTAAGCCTCATTTCGGAATTTTGAGAATGTATTATTAAAGATAATTTCACGCTGAATCCAACGATACCCATAACTCATTTTGTGAAAAAAATCAGATAAACCCTTTTTGTTCTCACTCCTTCAATTGTACACGTGGGAGAAGCTCCAGTGCGTAGCTAGTTTCTCAATTTATATGTATTAACCCGTACACACATATATTTATGCATACTATCATAAAAACGGGTCGGTTTTACTTTACATTTCGCCATTAAAGAGAATTTTGATAATTTCGGTACAAATTATTTGGAGCAGCAATACAGAGATATATGGGTATTAAACATGATGTTTGATATTTTACCCAGACAGACAGTTTTAATAGCTAATAAAAATTGTATGTTTAGACAAAATTTAGTAGAAAGCTAAATTTAACTTGTAACTAGTATAATTATACCAGTTAGATATTACAAGTTACACAAAACTCAATTCAAACGAGTTCATCAAAAATCATTCTATGAATTAGGTTTACCCGGGAGCCAGGCATTTCCATACGAGATTTCCATTTTCCAGTAATCGTTGGGAACTTTCAAGTGTACACGCCGCGTGAATTTATCACTTTGGATTATAATAACAATTCGGAGAGTTTTCATGTTACTAAGTAGCATATATGCTCCGAAACTCGAAATAAACTGACAACACAAGTGGCTAAAAAATAACAATATGTTGAACTAGCTTTTACCCGCGGCTTCGCCCACGTGGCTTATAGGAAACGAAGAATAAAAAATTTCATAGATGATTCAACCACTCATTTCACCCTCTTAGGGGAGGAATTTTGGAAAACCCTTTCTTAGTGGATATTTACATTTTACGAATAACACACCCTCCTCCAAATTTCAAGTCTCTAGGACCAGCGGTTTAGGCTGTGCGTTGATATATAAGTCAGTCATTCAGTAATTTAGGACTTGGAATTTAATATCTTTCGATAAAATAATAGCTAATCTTCTTAATTGAAGTAGATCCTCAATTAAGAAGATTAGTTATCGTGGATCTATATATACATTGGATTTATCCGTGAAGAAAACGAATGTTATTAAACTATTCATATTTATATTTCAGCATGAAATATCATATTGAAATAATCGCCATCGTAGAAACACGCAAATATTCAAATGCTGTTATACACAGACAATACAATCATTTCAGAATCAAAGCAGGTGCTGTTTTTTTATGTTAATGAATGATGTGATGAGCTAGTCGTTCACCTGGTGCTAAGCGACACGGCCGCCCATAACAGAATAATGTCACTCAGATCTCTAAAATATAAAATCACACTCACGTTCACAGCTGCTGAGAGCTTTACGTAAGACGTCACTTTATTACCATCAATATCCTCACCACTAATTATAGTATAGCCACTAAGCTAACTAACTCACCTGCCTTGCACCTTCTGGAGCTCCACACCATGATGAGCCAAGAACTTGTCGTTGACCTTATCCAGCGCCAAGTCAACAGCTGGACCGCAGCGTTCCAGGTCGAATGGAGAGTCCAGGTGTGAAGCCATCAACACACCAATGTTGTACACTGTTTTAAAGCTAGACGTCGAAGCTGACAAAACAAATGCCAGGAGTAAAATACACGTAACCATGTTGAAATGCATTGTTATGGTTTAGTTTAGATTCCCTAGTCCTTTTTGAAGATTAGTATGACTATTAGCTGAGGAAGCTTCTAATTCTATAATGGCTTTATTTAATAAAAACTTGTCTAGATTTAATTATTTTTATAAATATTTAAGATACAAAGCTTTCATCCAACACGCGAAAATCGTGTTCGCTGGAAACTGCTACGGCAGGCGACCGACCGCTACGAAAGCCGTATCTACACTGCCGAGGTGCTGAGTGCCGAGGTGAGACCCGGGATCTCCCAGACTGAATCGGAAATTCTGAAAGGATGGCCATGCCCAGCGTACTAACTGTTACTTATTCTGGGACCATGGCCAGCAACAGGTCTGTTTGCTACGCAATTAATTCTGATGAGATTAACGTCAGAAATTAATTTGCAAGTTCAATTTGAAAGGTAAGGAAGTATGTAGGTACGTTAGGAGGCATAACAATAAGTATAATATTCAAAAGAATATTACCTACTAAGTATAATTATCAAAAGAATATACTTATAATTCTAAATATAATCAAAAAATAGTATGTTACTTAGTAGGTAAGCAGATCATTTTAAATTTGATATGTACTTAGAATAGTATTAGAAACTTACGCTTACATTATGCCGTAGAAATTTTGAGCGTAGATTATAAATTCACTCACGATTTTAGAGGCTAAGATAAATTGAATCCATTAGAGGTTTGAGCCTCCCGTCCCTCAAATATACGCCACGATAAGAGTGTGTGCATGTAAAAATGCGTGAATACTAGGACTGGGTATTGTGGGACCATGGTCCTCGTAGTCCCTAGATACAGGGACTTCCGAGTCCAGGATCTTTGTACGTATTTTTTGTTTATTTAATACAAATATAACAAACTACTATATAACTATACTTTAAATATAACATCTACTAGGCGGTAGGACTTTTCTGCAAAGTTCGTCTAGGTAGGTACCGCCGCTTTGTCAGTTATTCTGCCGCTAAGCAGTAGTGCGCAAGCACTGCTGTGTTCTAGTTTGAAGGGCACTGTAGCTAGTGAAATTACTGGGCAATTGAGATCTTTATGATCAATCTTTCAATTGAGATCTATATGAGGCTTTATGATCTGATTTCACAGTCGAGTACGTAATGTTATTACCAGACTGTGCTGATGTCTCGGATGATTTGCGCAGTGCAGTGCCACATGAAACTATATTTTAGTTTCGAATGACACTGTTCTGTTATAGGTGGCCATGTCGCTTAACAGCAGGTGAGCTCGTCATATCATTCATTATAATAAAAAAAAAAAAACAGAAATCTTATATGAATTTACTATCATAAGTAGCAACGCGTGAACACTTCTGTACCGAATGGCTATCAAATGAAGGGGGCCATACGTTTATGTTGTTATCCAGCCCTGTCTTAATAGTCAAGTAGCGAAGAAATGTAGATAAAGTTTCCTATTCGCTGGTTTTATGAATCTATTTTCATAGGCGTTCATATGTTCTCAAAATAGATACCGGATTTTTTTGTCCCAGATACATAAGTAATGCTCAAGGAAGTTCAACTACCCAGGTATTTAAATTTTTCACATTTTCAATAACGACTAAGTAGAAGCTATAGAAATTGATTAATCGGTAAAAGCCGATTTAAAAATCACACGGTCTACTGATTGAGCGGCGCGCGGTCGATGTCAGCCATTACGCATCACAGCAACAGCCGGAAGACGTCCACTGTTGGACTCGGGCCTCCCCCATAAAACGACTCCTTGGTGTTTTGGCGGGAAAACGAAAAAGATTGCGTCACCTCATTATATTATTTTCCAAAACTTGTGTTATTTTCAGTGTTAGTGCATAAAATTTGTGGCATTTCATTCGTTAAGTGCTGGATTACAGGCATGAGTGTGGGAAAGTGGTATAATGATGGTGAAACGTTTCTTTTTGTATTGTTTCCAAAACTACATAGAAGCTTCTGGTAAAGTAGCCACCACTTTGCTAGAAGTATGACTTGACTAGACTAGACTATGACTTGACTTGATAACTTCGACTGTGACTTGACACATATTTGCGTGAAATATCATTAACTTGATAAATTATCAATTACTTGACACTGGCTAAATACACGGAGGTGTGGAGCCAAAACATAATAAAAAAAAGTTCGATCTTTCAATAGTCAGCATTTTTTCTGTTCTAGATTAAAGAGTTTTTAATAAGAGAATAACATATCTGTTAACATTTATCCTGCAATTGAAAGTTCGGCGCTTGGTTCCCATTAGAACCAATCCACATTATATATGGTGCTATAGGACTCGTATAAGAGTAGGGATAGGCGTCGTTAACCCAACTTAATGATGTGTGAACTACCTTAGACAGCTTGCCACAGAGACATTTTGCTTGCTCTACGACTCTACCATGCCGAAGTTCATAACTTTACGACCAATCGTAAAAATCTTGTATTGTGCAGTCTAGTGGAAAACAGAACCTGTGCGATCGAAAAGTTTACTTTTAGCCTTTTTTGAGACAACCTACTTCCTAATTCACGTAACTAAACACGCCGTCGCACTCTTAGAATCTGTGGTCGGCATTGGATGTAAACCTATCATTTTAATATACTCATTAATGGAAATTAGCATCAAGGGACACCTAAGTGTATTCTACGTAACATAGTCGTGTTTTTGTATGTACGAATAGGCAAATGGATTACATCTCTTCTTTTTCGTAATGGCTTTCTATCGCTATTTAGCGAAAATTTTTGCTAATGTCAAGGAATTTTTGAAGTATAAAAATTTTCGCAGCTTGACTTGGGGAGTAGACTGGTGAATGCTAGGCGATCGGAAGTTGAAGTTGGTTCACGTAGATATACCATATTGTCAACATAACCAAGTTGAAAATTTGTATTATTATGTTGGTATATCCGGTAAAATGACAATTTACAATTGTCAATATGGCACATTATCATTAACCAAAGCAAAAGTAGAGTTATGTTTTTCTTCAGTCGTGTGGTCTAAAACACGCTCGTTTTTTTTACGATTATGTCATGTCAGTCTTATATAGTCAAAGTCAAAATGCCACGGTTAAATGGTAGATATTTTACTGACTCTGACTCTAGGAAGTTTTGAAGAGAAAAGGGAATAGAAGAGTTTTGGCGGGAATGCGAAAAAGATTGTGTCACCGCATTGTATTATTTTCCAAAACTTGTGTTATTTTCAGTGTTAGTGCATAAAATTGGTGGCATTTTATTCGTTAAGTGCTGGATTATAGGCGTGAGCGTGGGAAAATGGTATAATGATGGTGAAACGTTTCTTTTCGTGTTGTTTCCAAAACTCCATAGAAGCTTCAAGTAAAGTTGCCACCACTTTACTAGGAGTATGACTTTGACTTGACTATGACTTGACTTGATGACTTCGACTGTGACTTGACACATATTTGCGTAATGATATTCATTAAACTTGATAAATTATTAATTACTTGACACTGGCTCAATACACAAAAGTGGTGGAGCCAAAACATAAAAAAGGAATAGAAGGCCATTAAACAAAGAAGAGAAAAAAGGAAAGGTTCGTGCATGTTCCCGGATAATAATAATCTACCCTTGTCACACATTAAAATTAATAAATACACGGGTTATGGAGAAAAAAAAACAAAGGTTTTGTTATATTGCTCTACCTAAGAATTATAGGTAGAGAATAATAAAAAGTAAAAAACGAAATTTCTTCGAAACATGACATTTAATTCAACAAAATCTCTACCCACTGTCTACAACATACGCATATAATTATTATTAAATCTGCAAGGTACTATTTGGTGTTATAAATTATATCATTACACATCAAATTATTATACTTATCCATATTGAAAATATATTAAAATATTTCACATCGAACGAAAATTACAACACTTTAAAATACTTTTTTTTTTAAAATTAAAACACGTATTGTTATTTTTCAAATTACCTACTTAGGGGTTATAATAATATATTATCTCTCTTAACTCACTAATCTATGGAATACATTAATCAAATACGTTTATAAGCGTCAATTTAAAATACGTAATTATATCGCTAACAACTTGTACGTACTGTTAGGTACTATAACTATGTATCTACGTTAAGAAGGTACATATAATGTAATACCCTTTTATTTCTAAAAGTCACAACGTTGATTGAAATTAAAATAACATAAATAAATACTTAAGAGAGTATAATCCCTTTTGCCAATTATTGGCATAGGTCTATTTAAACGATTAACTCCAAACTAAAGGTTTTGTTAAGATTTAGAGGGTGAATACTATTTTCTCCCGAAACGCTAAAATGTAGGTTAATTCACTGACGGGCTCTATTGTGCCTATCGCACGTGCAGCTACCAAAGCGACGGCAATAACATTTTCAAATACCAGGACTGTCCTCTTAAGTATGTATTTTATTTTAAATTTTGTCAAGACAACAAAAGAAGGTAAAAACAATTTAAAATATGTTTTACATTTTATAAATAAAAGGGCATGAATTTAATATAAAAACCTATAAAGAATTATATAAGTACACATATTAATACATGTAAGTAGTAGTAATTGTGTGTAGCGGTAGTACTATTTATTTTATATAAAATAAAAATATTAAAAAAATCAATGAATAAAAATTACAATAACATAGAAACTTAATACAGAAACAGTAGATATGGTTCTAGCTGTTATCAAAGTCTCTGCACCGTACCGTATGTCTCTGTACCGAACTGTATGTCTCTGTACCGTACCATATGTCTGATATAAGGATGATCGTGCAATATGAAAACCAAATACACGGCCGCATAATCCAAGCCAGATACAATAGTATCATAGCTCAATAAACACAACAATTAAACTTGCTTATATATTATTTGAGAGTGGTCATAAACTATATAATGGTCTGGTTTATGCAACCAGAAACAATTGTTTTATTTAATTTGTCGAAAGTTAGGTCGTGTTTTTGGTATGCTCGCTACTGTTATACTTTCTTTGACTTGGTCTATAAATGCACCATCACCCTATAGACCAGTTGTTTTTATATTACATTTTTATATGTTAACTGATACATAATACTTTGTACGATAATAATAATAATAATTATTATAATATACAAATTATATATTTGTAATATAAACTCATCCTCAACACTGACAATAACGAGGATTCGTTCCAAACAACGCTAATAAGTACTACATACAAATATCAATATATCCGATTCTGGTCTAGATATTTGAACAAATCTTTGACGATATTTTATCCTAGCTTTTTAATACACAATATAACAATTCAGTTTTCTGTCTGTTTGTAAAATCTTAAACTGTCTCTGTCACTGACATTTCTAAAATATTGTTTACTAACGGGATATTTACCATTTATTTGTTTCATGTAGTTTATAGTGAGAGTAAGGACAACTGTCCTATTAGTGCTACGCCTAATAAATGAATGCGAAGTGTGGACACCGAAGTGCTCATGATTTATTATCATCCATCCGCAAGTTCTTCAGTTTTCACTCGAAACAAATAAATCACATGGTAAATATCCCGTTAATAACCAATATTTTAGAGGCATTGGCAGTATATAATCATTCAGACTATATCGGTAAACCGTAATGATCATAAATATGACTAAGGTTTCGATATTCGTTCATTAAATTAAAACTCAATTCATATTTACGTAGGTTTATGAAACAAACTTGACAATAATAACTTAATCAAAGATAAAATAATACTGAAGTATATTGTAAGATAAATAAAGGCTAAACTCACGTCAATTAAACTTCGAAATTACTCCGACCAGGATTCGGACATCTTCTATGTCCTTCTGAGAGCCAGTTACTAACGCAAGCCGCGGCGGCTTTCGCGAGCGTCAGCACGTAACAAAAAGTTCAAACTAAAGTACTGAAGTAAGCACATATATCAATATAATAATTTTTACTGTTTACTATCAAATGTAGACTAACAGACAGATCATGTCTGATGATAGTGACGTTAAAGATTCGCTCATCAACCAGACCAGGAACAATAAAAATACATATATAAAGACGAACATCTACAAACAACTACACAAAATAACAATGACTAGAGTTAGTTTACTGCTAATTAAATATACTGTTAACTATGACACTGTAGAAAATTAAGGACTATCCACACATAGCACCGAAGCGTCAGGCCCGGAAATGTGTGATCAAATCTTGTGTGAGCCAGATGCCACAAGACTGCCGCTATATCTATGAAGTATATGATCCCTGGCCATCACGCGACATGGGAATTACAAGATTCATTATAACTACAACTAGTATTCGGCTAACACTGACGAGATACAGTCGAATAACTGAGTCAACGCCGAGCCGCCACCGCCACCGCGCGTACTCCTTGAGGATGGGCATCTATATTGCCCGAACACCGGTCGAGTTATTCGACTATATCTCGTGAGTGTTAGCCGTGTACTAGTCGTAGTTATGAATACTACTCACGTCAGTTCATTCATTATATTTTTAATGCGTTAGTCACATTGTCCTCGCTCAAGTTCAACTTATTAACTGGACAATAGATCTACTGAAACTTTTCCCATGTCAATGTCACAGGCCTAACACTGCACAGATATGTGTGAACAGCGCTTTATATTGTACTTAGAGATTTTTATGGCTAAATTATCTTTTGCGAGTGAAAATCGCTAAGGTTGTTCCCATCACTGACTTTTCATGATCGATCACTTAATTATTAACTTAGATTTATTTATGTTGATTCTTAATTTCAAATACAATAGGTCCTGGAAACTAAACTCCATGTGCGGCCAATATTCTCAAAATACAGAAAACCCTTCCGAAAATCTGTTTTTTATGTACATAATCATAACATTTTGTTCATTTATTTCAAATGTTTGTCATACATTTCTACATGTAAAATCAAAATCTCGTGCCATATAGTGTACTCCCTAACCTACCCTACATCACACTACACAAAACAATCAAATATATTCCCTTTCATACATAAACGCTTTTTTCGTCCTTCTCTCACGCGTGACACTTTTCGTCAGGGTGAAGATGACACAGAATTAATTTTATATCGTTTATGATAAACAGATTTACCCCGGTCTCTCGTACGTTTGTCATTCTCGTGTCAACTCATCACAAAAAATAATGAACGCTCATCGGTTGCCGGTTGATCATCAACTGTCATCAACCAATGAGCGTACAGTAATTAATCTCATAATAACAAAAATCTCAAACAGCTCAAAACATCTCATTGTAAGTGGCGATTTTAATGTGAATATTCTTGACCAATCTTCGCTAACTGACAGTTTACTAAATTTGTTTATGTGCTTCAACTTGAAAAATCTTTACAATCAGCCAACCAGAATTACTAGCTCATCTGCTACTTGCTTAGACAATATATTCTGTGACTGTGAACCACAAAGCAAGTCAGTTATTGATAAACTTAGCTCAGATCATTGTGGTCAAAGTGCTGTATTTCCATGCACACTGAAAAAAAATTCTTATGAGTTTACTTACAGACCTATTACAACCAACCGCTTGGAACAGTTTGCTCAAAATCTAGATGACAAACTTGTGTTATTACCACTCACTGATGACCCTAATGATCTTTGTAATGTGTTGTTTGATGTTATGGATAAAGAGTTTAACAAGATATTCAAGTTAAAGACGTGTAGAGGAGGTGTTAAAGCAGAATTGAGTGACTGGGCTTCACCTGGCATTTATAAAAGTAGAAACAGGCTGTATGATTTATATTCTCAGAAATCAGATAATATTTATGACAGTAAATTTACTGAGTATTTAAAATCTTATTCAAAAATTTTTAAACGCGTTTGCCAGACAGCTAAGTCTCTGTACTTGAGTAAGAAAATCAATAGAGCGGACGACAAAATTAAAGCAACCTGGAAAATAATTAATACCGAGACCGGCAAAACTAAACCTCGGCACCGAAAACTCACTCTTAGTATTAATAACAGATTAATATCTAAAGACAGTGAAGTTGCTAGTGCATTTGAGGATTTTTTCGTAAATATACCTGTAGTTACCACTCAGTCATTAAATTCATCGACTAGTGAATCTTGTGCAATTCTTGCAGAGTGTGTTGATAAATGTGAAGTAGTTTTTAGATTTAGACATATTAATTCGGCTATAATTGTTAAGACCTTTAGGTCACTTAAAATAAAGAATACTGAGGATCTTTGGGGAATGTCTACCAGGGTTTTAAGTGGCATTGTCACATTAATCGCACCATATTTAGCAGAAGTATTTAATAAATGTGTAGACGAAGGAGTTTTTCCCAACGTAATGAAAAATAGTAAATTGATTCCATTATTTAAGTCTGGAAATAAGAATGATCCATCGAACTATAGGCCAATTTCTGTGTTACCTGCAATAAGTAAAATTTTTGAAAAAGAAATTCTTAATCAGTTGTTAACATTTTTTAACCTTAACGGACTGCTTCACAGTCAACAGTTTGGATTTACAAAAGGACGATCAACTACAGATGCAGGCGTAGAACTCTTTATACATATACTTGGTGCTTGGGAGAAGTCACAGGATGCCATAGGTATTTTTTGTGACTTATCCAAAGCATTTGATTGCGTATGTCACGAAACCCTAATTTTTAAATTAAAGCATTACGGGGTTTGTGGGAAAGCTCTTGATCTTGTCTCTTCTTATCTTGGTAATAGAATTCAGACAGTTGAAGTTAATGGAGCAAGATCATCTGGTTCTATCACTAAAATGGGGGTCCCGCAGGGTTCAATACTAGGACCATTCTTATTTTTGGCCTATATTAACGATCTTCCATTTTTTGTAAAGAACCTATGTGATATTGTTTTGTTCGCAGATGATACGTCTCTTATTTTCAAGGTTGACCGATCTACTAATGATTTTGACGACGTTAATAAGGCAATTTCACTGGTTTTGAACTGGTTTACTAAAAACAATCTACTGTTAAATAGTAAGAAAACTAAATGTATTAAGTTTTCGTTACCTAATGTTAGGGGGTCTCCTACAAATTTATTACTGAATGGTGAGGTATTAGATTTGGTACAATCTGTCACGTTCCTTGGCATAACTATAGACTCTAAATTACAGTGGGGTCCTCACATATCAAACATTGCTGGTAGATTGAGCTCTGCTGCATATGCTGTGCGTAAAATCAGACAGTTTACTGATGAAGCCACTGCAAGATTAGTATACTTTAGTTACTTCCACAGTATTATGTCATACGGCATCTTACTGTGGGGTAAAGCCGCGGACATACAATCAATTTTTGTCTTACAGAAAAGAGCAATTCGTTCCATTTATAACATGAAATCCCGCGACTCTCTCAGGGAACGATTTAAGGAGATAAATATTCTTACAGTGGCTTGTCAATACATTTACGACAATTTGATGTACACTCGCAAAAACATTAGCTCTTTTCCCAGATATTGCGACATTCATAACTTTAATACTAGGAACAAAAATAAATTGAAAGTTCCAAGATTCAGACTGCAGAAAGTTAATGGTTCATTTATGGGAAACTGTATACGCTTTTATAACAAGTTGCCCGACGGTATCGAACAATTGTCAATGCGTAAATTTAAATTATTCATAAAGTCAAACTTAATGAAAAAAGCCTATTACACAATAAATGATTATGTGTCGGACAAAAAAGCTTGGCCTGAATATCCCAAGCTTAACGGTATGAAAGCTTGGGTACTTTGCCTATTGCCTATTCCTATCTATAAATTCAGTTTCTATTTGTAATGTTTATAATAAGATAATCACGGTATTTTTCTTGCACCGGTGTGACGTGGTGGTTATTTTTGTAACATATTCATTATCTCAATTGTAATGAATTATATACATTGTAAAAGACAGTAGAAAGAAGACAAAAAAAAATACATCACTGTAAAGTTTCTTGTAGCTTCTTCTTTACAGTTGTAATCGAAGCTTCGGATCAAAGTTTTCAATTCTGCATTGTGCCGGATTGCTTGCACCAGTAGTGAGAAAGAGAACTGCTTTTTTTTCAAACTCATATATTGTAATGGGCTTGCTATATTATTTGACAATAAGCACTTTGTAATTTTATATGCTTAGTGAAATAACTTAATTTTAAGTACCTAGTATAATTTTGACTTGTAAAAGTGCTAAAATTAGCCTATTTGCAATAAATCTTTTGACTTTGACTTTGACTTTGACTTTAATGTGTTAAGTTGACGTGAGTTTCATATACGATAAACTAGGAATTAATCTTACGGTAACGCATGAAAGCCATCTCAAACGTTTCGTCAACGAACCAACTTACGGCTACACGATATAACTACTTCACTAAAATTTGTGCGTATCGATCTAAAAGTTATGGTACAATTTCATTCGCTAAAACACTCGGCGACACGATTTACTAAAGAAAATCAAATTTCTCATCCATCACTTTTTAACATTTATTCGGTTTTACGCTAACAAACAAATAGAAAGAATGGATATGGTTAGTAAATTTTGTCGCCGACTGTACTACACCTTCACATGTTCTTATTAATACACAAATATTTTACGAAATATAACATTCATTTACACGGATATTTAAAAGATTGGTTTCCGTTGTTTTTTTTTTTGTTTTGGCTCCACACTTTTGTGTATTTAACCAGTGTCAAGTAATTAATAATATATCAAGTTAATGATATTTCACGCAAATATGTGTCAAGTCACAGTCGAAGTCATCAAGTCATAGTCAAGTCATAGTCCAGTCAGTCATACTCCTAGTAAAGTGGTGGCAACTTTACTTGAAGCTTCTATGGAGTTTTGGAAACAACACGAAAAGAAACGTTTCACCATCATTATACCATTTTCCCACACTTACGCCTGTAATCCAGCACTTAACGAATAGAATGCCACCAATTTTATGCACTAACACTGAAAATAACACAAGTTTTAGAAAATAATACAATGCGTTGACGCAATCTTTTTCGCGTTCCCGCCAAAACTCCCGTTTCCGTTGTTAATATCTAATCTAGTAGCGACATCATAGCAATGGTGGTATGCCATAGACAAAATTGTAACATTTATATAGAAGACTTTCTCTATGCCTTTGTTCACAGAAAAAGATCTACTCTTCCATAAGTCAAGTTGATATTTAGCGTCACTATTTTTTAGACTAGTTACTTTCACACAAATATCCGCGTACATACACCCTTCAAATTTACCGTATAAATATATTTTTAAAATTTTAATATATTATTGCTGCCTCTGTCGCACAGAGTAAAAAGAGCTCGATATATCTCACTTACATTACTTGTACTACAGGTTAAATAAAATTTAATAAACAAAAACTGGTAACTTCAACGGGCTTTGGTTAATTATTCAATAATATTACAGTTTTATAAATACTTTCTTTAATTTGTTTGTCCTACAAGGTCCCCTATTCTCGTTTTTTTTACTATAACTACGTGTATATAATTACATGCTAAACTTTAATAACTAAGTAAATGACACAAAACCACAAGCGTCTTTTAAATATATTATTTTAAATATTACTTATTGCTTCACAAGGGTTCCATTTCGCGGAAGACTTCTGCTTCTTTAATTTTTAATTTAGGCTTTTGGGGTCAGACTTATATTAATGATTGTTATGAATAATTAATATTTTTAAAGGCTTTTAACACACAGCGAGTACAAATCACACTAATATTATAAAGGCGAAAGTTTGTATGTGTGTTTGTGTGTATGTGTGTATGTTTGTTAATCCTCCACGCTCAAACGGCTGGATGAATTTGGATGAAATTCGGTACCAAGATAGCTTATATACTGGATTGACATATAGGCTACATTTTATCCCGGTAAAGTGAAATTTTCCCGTGGGATGAGCAAATAATTAAAATACTTTTTATCGCAGGTGAAACCGCGGGGCGCAACTAGTAGAATAGTAAATGTTGAAGTGGGCGCCACATTGTGCTTAGAAGAAATGGAAGAAGAGAAAAGGAGTCAGGTTGTTGTAGCGTTGCCACGCAATTCACTTTAAATAAGGACAAAAGATGTTTTCTTTATTTAACTTAATGTAGACATAAGTCATAGAAACCAAAGGAATAAAGTCCGGCCTATTAATATGGTAAATTATCTCATTCTTTTAGATGGCGACAGTAGTTTTTTAATATTTCCGTATCACATAACTACTAAATAGGGATATTGTTTTATGATGTCTATAAGGATTACCCAACGAAAATATCTCTGCAGTGTGTTAAAAGCCCTTATTTTAATCAACTTTTAGTAACATTTTGTAAAATATTTTGTTCGCTACAACTTTAATTACTACACATTTCAACAATTAAATTTTCTTCAATTTAAGCAATAAAACTATATTATACAACAAACTGATAACACCTCAATAACAAATAAAATATTTCACTAAATAATTAAGTACTTAAAATTTATAATGAATCTTAAGTCACAAACAAAATAACATATTTATTATAAAAAAAGCATACATTAAATTATTATTTCTAATGTTTGACAGTATATATGAAAATACTATATTATTTATAACTTCAAATATAGGTACAACTAAAATAAAAATGAAACTTGATTTGTGCAAATGATTTGGATTTTAGGCATTCAAGAACAAGTTATCTTCGAAAATAACAGTTTTCCGAGTATATTTGGTAAACCTTTGCATAGTATAAAAGATGCTTAACCATTTCAATGAATGAATGGACGATACCTCTTCACTCGTTCACTAAGTGAAGCAAAGTTAGACAAGAACTTGCTCAAGAAGTAATAAGCCCATATTTTGGTTATAAATATTGCCTTTTAACCATTAATTCATCTAGGATTTTTTATACATCAATTTTATAATATTATTATTAATATAACCATTTAGTTAAGAATTCGTAAAGAGGTAGAGGACCAGGGCTTAGGATATTCATTGGAATTATTGGAATAATATGTATTATATTTAGATATGGCAAGGATAATACTAAATGCTTTGATTTAAAATATGGCAATGAAAATATAACAATAAATACTGTTATTAAACTCTTACTCAGGTTTCTAATTTTTTGTCAGACATGCTCTAAAAGAGTGAGACAGTACTACTAACTAGGCCTTCGCTTTCAACTCGTAGACATGATTAACTATTGTAAACATAATGTCACTGTGGTATTTTGTTTTTGAAAAAATTTATGATTTTATTTGTACTGTATTTTGTACATTTGTATTTTGTGTGTATTGTAATCCGATGAATTATCCCATTCAAATGGACCGCCAAAACAAAGTGTTGTTACAACACGCACATTGATACAGAAGCAGACCTAAGATTATTATTATGAAATAAATAATAACTCCACTTTTTTCTCTCCTATAACAATTAAGAATTATTTGTCTTTTTGCGTTGATTTGATTGAAAACAGTTTTTAAATGGATAAACTGTATTAACAGAATCGGTTTAGCTGTTTTTAACAGAAATGTAATACTTTCATATACAAAGTCTTGCACTCTAGTTTAAAACCAATTTAAGAAATGGTTGTGTGTAAAGTCGAAAAAGTCGAAAAAGAATATTTATGCCTATGTATCTGGTAGTACAAAATTTTTATAAGAATTCCTTTTTTAGAACACAAAAATGATTCATGTTGAAGGCATTATTATTTTAGAGATTTGACTACTTTAAAATAAATTGCGGTTGAAATTTTAGGAATTAGAATTTTGAGTCACGTTCTAGTAAACTAGGCCGAATGATTAATAAATTATAGAGTTACGAATAATTACGCCGAATTATATCACTTACAAATGGGGTTTATGTTTGCTCGCGTCCGTAGGCTTTAACCCTAGTTTCCCTACACGTGACCCCTGGGTGGTGCCAAAAGAGCAACCAAATAACTGGTGGAAGGCCTTAGCCGCCGGCTTAGTTACCACCCATTAGACAAAACCACGATGCCAAGCGACTCGTCGTGTTCCATCGTGATGTCTAATGAAGCCGTTCTGACGAGTAGATGTGGACAGTTGTGTTGGGTATGCAGACCGGTATTGGTGATGGAGATGCTTTCGCGTCGGAGACCTTGCTTCGGAGGGTAGCGGGATCCGAAGCACGGTGCTCTCTGCTGGCCGACCGCAAGTTGTAGGGGGCCCAAGTAGTAGTCTAGCCAACTACGAAAGGCTGCCCCACCGCTTGTGTAAAATCCTGAGGTTGTCCACAGGGCCAGTTGGCGACTGGAAGTGAGGAACTTGTGGGCAATTTCAGGGGGGTTCGGGCGTCCCCGCAGTCTCCGCGCAAGTTCTCCATTGGCGTAGGAGCTTCTCTATTACTGAGGGTTAGCATCCCAATATCTCGTCCACTTCCTACTTGTCTACCTAACTCACCCAACTATGAAAAAGTCAAATAAATTGAGCAAGTTTAAACGGCAGATGCACGTCCTCACTCTTAAAGTGCACCTCACAAATATTCGTGGGCTGCACTCAAATCTGCAAGCGGTCCATCATCATCTGGAGACCAACAAACCGCACTTGCTCTTCTTGACTGAGACGCAAATAGGATGTCCATCAGACACGGCATATTTGGACTATCCAGGATTCATCTTGGAAAACCGTTTCCTTCCACGCGCTGGTATCTGCGTTTACGTCCGTGATGACATTTGCTGTTTGCGTCTCCGAAACCTTGAACATCCCCACTTTTCGGTGATTTGGGTGCTTGTGGCACCGGCATTGAGAAAATTCTCTATGCTGGTGTGTACAGATCACATAGCGGTGACCGGGAGACAACTCTTCTAATGGAGTATCTCAGTGAAACGGCAGATGTGGCTCAGCAACGCTATCCTTCGGCTCAGCTTGTTGTTCTGGGGGACTTTAATGCTCACCACCAGGAGTGGTTAGTCCCACACCGGATCACGGACCACGCTGGGAGAGAGACGCGTAAGCTCGCTTTGGCGCTCAATTTAACGCAGATTGTTAAAGAGCCAACGCGAGTGCCTGATATTGATAGCCACACTGCTAACTGCCTCGACCTTCTGCTCACGACTGAACCAGACCGATACTCTGTGGCGGTATCCTCACCCATTGGTAGTTCCGATCACTGTCTGGTCAAGTCCGTTTCAGTATACTCCCCGCCTGACCCAAGCCCTAAGAGCAATCGGCGTGTCTGGAGATACAACTTAGCAGACTGGGACGAGATGCGACATTTCTTCGCTTCATATCCTTGGCGGCAAACGTGTTTTTCTTCTGGAGATCCGACGGTCTGCGCGAATGCGGTTACTGAGGTAGTATGTCGGGCTATGGAATATTTTATTCCATTTTCCGATAAACCCGTGACCAGCAAAGCCAGCCCATGGTTTGGAGCCGAATGTGCACGTGCTGAAGCGCAGAAGCATGCGGCATATCTGGCATGGGCTGACGCTCGAAAACGCAAGGCCTCGGACACTCGAGCTAAGAAGAAAGCCTTTAACGTTGCCGCCAAGGCCTGTAAGAAGGAATTAAGGAAGGCTCGTTTCAATCATATTGGTCGAATAGGGACTAAACTTGCTTCCTACCCAGCGACCCAGCGGGTAGTAAGGCTTTTTGGTCCCTAGCCAAATCGGTTGAAGCGAACTTCTGTCGATCCTCACTGCCTCCATTATTGAAACCAGACGGATCGCTGGCTCACACTGCAAAAGAAAAAGCAAACTTGTTTGCCACTCTCTTTGCAGAAGCTTCGCGTTTATATACTGCTAATGAGGTACCTCCCTGCCTTCCACAATGCGGTGTTTTCATGCCGGAAATACGCATACGTCAGAAGGAAGTACTAAAAACATTACGCAGTCTAGACGTGAACAAAGCCAGTGGTCCCGATGGTATACCTGCAATTGTACTTAAGAGCTGTGCACCCGAGTTGTCTCCCATTCTAACACGCCTATTTCGCCTCTCTCTAGACACCGGAATAGTCCCTATGAGTTGGAAGCTAGCCAACGTACAACCTGTACCTAAGAAGGGCAGTCGTGCTGATCCTGCCAACTATCGACCCATCTCAATTACCTCCATTTTCTGTAAGAGTATGGAGCGTATAATTAACAACAAGCTCTTGGCATACCTTGAAGACAATGATCTCCTCAGTGACCGGCAATACGGATTTCGCCGAAACCGGTCCACTGGGGATCTTCTCGCGTATGCCACTCACATATTGAGCGAAGCCTTAGAGATGCATGGAGAGGCACTTGCTGTATCTCTAGACGTCTCTAAGGCATTTGATCGGGTCTGGCACGACGGTCTTCTGAATAAGCTTTCATCTTACGGACTACCTGCTGGTTTGTGCACTTGGATATCAGACTTTTTGAGGGAACGATCGCTTAGAGTAGTTCTTGATGGCTGCTCTTCCGATCAATTAGCTATTAATGCTGGTGTACCTCAGGGGTCAGTTCTTTCAGCAACACTATTCTTACTCCACATCAATGATTTGCTAAAGCCCGGTACCTTTGGGTATGCAGATGATAGTACTGTTGTTGAAAGATACACATCCAGTGCCCGAGCCAGTGGTGACGACGTCCGGATTGAGAGAGAGGCTATGGTTGAGCGCATGAACCTGGCTTTGAAAGCCGTGTCCGATTGGGGCGATGCTAACTTGGTTAGGTTCAATGCTGCAAAAACACAAGCGTGTTTATTCACTGCTAAAAAGAGCCCACTCCATCTGGCTCCTTCATTCCGTGGTGTATCTGTAAGTTTAGGAAACCATCTTGAGCTTTTGGGTGTTGATCTCACGTCAAACCTAAACTTTGGATCCTACATCGAGTCCAAAGCCAAAGTAGCTTCAAAAAAACTTGGCATATTGTCCAAGGTAAGGCGGTACTTCACACCTGGACAGCTTCTAAATCTGTATCAAGCACAAGTCCGATCGTGTATGGAGTACTGCTGCCACCTGTGGGACGGGTCTGCCAAGTACCAGCTTGAGGCTCTGGACTCGATTGAACGGCGTGCCAAAAGGCTCATTGACGACGACACTTTGGTTGGTGAAAGGCTCCAGAGCCTTGCACATCGACGTAAGGTGGCAAGTCTGTCGGTTTTTTACAGATTACACCACGGTGAATGCGCTCAAGAACTGCATGATCTAATTCTCCCATCACCATTCCACTACCGGACTACTAGACGCTCGGCTAAGCGCCATCCTTTTGTGGTCGAAATACCACCCATTCGTACCAAACGATTTGACTCAACGTTCTTAATTAGAACGGCTAAGGAATGGAATGCCCTGCCAGCGTCTGTGTTTCCGGCGAAATATGACCCGGGCGTGTTCAAGAGAAGAGTGAATAGGTATTTACTTGGCTAGCATGCTACACCTTCGATCGCATCGTCACTTCCCATCAGGTGAGAGCGTGGTCAAATGCTAGACAAGTTTGAAGTAAAAAAAAAAAAAAAAAAAAAAAAATGGGGTTTTAGTATCACTGAGTAAATGGGGTAGTATTGTCATTTACTACTGTTTTAATACTTGAATATTAATATTATTGCGAAACGTTTTAAGTTCAATAAGTTAGTCTATCAAAGGAAATGAGCTAACACTTAAAGTGCAATTGATGGAATAAAATTACTGATTACTTAAATATCGCATAAATTTTGTTCTTTTAATTCGTACAAAACCATAATACCATTTTATTTATCCATAGTATACCCGAACAATATTTCTGGAACTAATTACAGATGTATTGTATCAAATAGGTAATTTTTTAAACAATAAAATATTTTTTGTTCATTGTTTAAACAATATATTATGACAGTTGTGTGTTTTGTTTGGGAACGTTTTAATTCGTCTTTTTGTAAGTATGACAGGGTTGCTCTTTACATTTCATTTGATAATATGATCGAAGGTAACGCAACCCTACGACTGGGTCGTGTCATAAGGCTTTCCTCCTCAAATTATAGAAGATATAAGCATGTCAGATAAATTTTCTTACCCTAGAAGAAATCAATCCTACAGTACAGTAATTTATAGCTCTTTCCATAGACTTTCTAATGACCTGATAAAAGCGTCAACTAAGGGTTCAAGCCTCATACAACGTCCAGTAAGGCTTCTTTAAAATTAAATAGAAGACCTTACAGTAAATTCGGTTATTTTGACCCCAAATTAAACAGGCTTTACAGTAAGTCAATAAGGACTGAAGTTCTATAATAGCTAGAGTTCCTAAATCAACCTTATAGTAATGTCACACAATGTTCCTGAAACCAAATACCTGAAGTATCTAGGCTCGTGCCCCAAATGGAATAGTGATCCTTATAGCTTACAGTACTGTTGTTAAGGCGCAGAGTGGTGACGCCTTCGACGACGAAAAACAAGCGCAAAAATGCTGCGGAGACGACGCCAGCGCCGCCGTCCCCCGCCTGTTGTCGCTATACCCGTACCCATCAGTGAGGCCTGGAGAAGAATATTGGGGTTTACATAGTCCTATTAATAAGGGATGATACAATTTGAACTTTAATCATTTAAATGGCGGTAACTGATGAAAGGAGGCATCCAGGAGATGCACTGATATTAGAAGGCTGCTGGCCTTATTAATCTATATATATATATATAAAAATCAATGGCTGTTCGTTAGTCTCGCTAAAACTCGAGAATGGCAGAGCCAATTTAGTTGATTTTGGTTTTGAAATGTTTGTTGTGGCCTAGGGAAGGTTTAAAAGGTGAGAAAAGAAGAAGAAGTTGTCTCTTTCTGACGTATTCTTCTTTAATTTTAGACAAGTATTGAATAAATGTTTTTCTATTCTGTTCTATTCTATTCTCTTGGACAGGGTTAGGGTGTAAAACTGTTAACCCGTGCATAGAAGGGGCGGGTCAGCTAGTAAACATATATATTTTGTGGACATTTCACGCAGCGCCATCTAGTGCCAAACTAAGCAAAGCTTGTACTATGGGAACCAGATAACTGATACTTTGTGTGCATATAACACAATATAACACCCAGACACAGAACAAACATCTATGTTCATCACACAAATGCTTGTCCTGGGTGGGAATCGAACGCAGAACCTACAGCTCAGAAAGCAGGGTTACTACCAACTAAGCTATCGGGAGCGTCAAATGGCAAAAGTTAAATGGCGGTAATTGTTTGAGGGAGGCATCCAGGAGGCCTCCACTGACATCAGAAGGCTGCTGGCTTTCTTGGAGAACATTGGATGTCTGGATTAATGCACCTAATCATGCAGAAAGGGCTGCTGTGTAACCCAATTGCGGGAATAACCCGAACACCCTATAATTCATGAAGGGAGGTAAGACTTTAAAAGCGTATTTGTTTCTTGTTCTGGAAGACAGGTTTTTTGGTGACCTAAAATCTTGCAGGATTGGGTTCTCTACTTATGATGATAATGATGATGATGCATCATTTCTGAATACTCTGCATGTACATTTAATAATTTTTACAAAAACATCATAAATTACAATTTTAAAAATTGATTGAATTACTATGAAAAATTATATATTACATGTTTTTTATTGAAATTATTAAATGTACATGCAGAATATTCGGAAATATGCATCATCATCATCATCATCATCATCATCATAAGTAGAGAACCCAAATCTGCGAGATTTTAGGTCACCAAAAGACCTGCAACATGCCTTAATGATGTAGTATGTACCTGTCGCTGCCTCTCAAGCCGGCGTATCTCTCTCACTAGCGCATGGAAAGCATCATCAACAAAATGACGTAAAGCCGCAGAAGTCTCGAAGAATGGGCACCCTAGCTGAGTTGCCAGCGCCTTGCCTTCATCTGTGCTTACCTAGAAAATGGAACGTCATCATAACATGTGTCAACTAGTCAATTTTTAATTAAATTCAGTTTACATTACTATTTAGTACAGTACAGTATGTATATGTGTGTTGACTCACTTGTCTGAATCTTGGAGCCAAATCCAGTTTGTTGCCAACAAGGACTAAGGGGAGTCTCTCAGAAGGTCTTGCTTGTGACAGTAGCCGTCTATACTCCGCAGCTGCACGAAATGACCGTCTATCAGTGACAGAGTAGCAGAGGACAAATCCTTCGCCACAGCGCATGTATTGCTCACGCATTGCTGTAAACTCCACCTGCAATGATTGTTGAAAACAATCCCCCTTTATTGGTAATATTAGCTTGGAAACAATCTACTATTTTGCGCCATTTGCAAGCTGCAAAAACTTGCAAAATAAATAAATATAAATATATGTGGTCATTTCATACATATCATCTAGCACCAAACTAAGCAAAGTTTGCACTATGGGAACCAGATAACTGATACAATACTTAGATACTTTTTGATTGTAAATATATACATAGAATACAATATAACACCCAGACACAGAACAAACATTGATGTTCATCACAAAATGTTTGTCCTGTGTGGGGATCAAACCCACAACCTACAGTTCACAAGGCAGAGGTACTATCAATTGAGCTATCAGGCCAGTGAAAAGGCACAAAATATAAAAACAAAAAGAAAGGCACTCAAAGATTACCGTAAGTGCAGATTGTGCTAGTACTTCCCTTTTCTTGCATTGACCCAAACCAATTCCCAACTCATTAGAAGTGGTGACATTCCCAACTAACAGTGTTTGTGTGCCAGTACATAGACACTGTAGGTGGTTATGGTCATACAATTCTAAAGCAGGCAGTCTAAATTATCAATGAAGCACAACACAATAACCAAATATGAAGTTTGAGGCTCAACTAACCTGGCCAGCTGTGTCCAAAATATCCAGAAGTGCTGGTTCTCCATCTATTACTGCTTGCTGCTGGTATGAATCTTCTGAAAACACAAAAGTTAACAATCATGATCATGTTATTGTTTTCTGCAAGATAATGCATGCAAGGGTGAACTTTCAAATGCTTGACGTTATTCAATGTTTACTTAGCACAGTGACATCAGCCTTGAAGCTGTCAAGTACCTATAGTAGGGTCATGGTAGTCCAAGAAGCTGTGGCTCACAAACTGCAGCGTGACCGCTGACTTGCCAACGCCACCATCGCCCAGCACCACGATCTTGTAAACGCGGAGGCCGCGTGAAGTGCCCGCAGCCTCGCCCGCCATGCCGCCGCATGCCTGCGCGCCCGAGCCGCGCCCGCGACGCTCGCCCTCACTCGCCCGCGCCCATCTCCCTCCACATAGACCGCTGCCGAACGCTAGCACCACCGTGACCACTTAATACTCCCCGCACTCCGAAAATGCTGCTTTCATTTACCAAAACACATTGTTTGATATTTTTTATTAAAATTTTATTTCTACAACATAAAAATCGACACAAGACAGCTGTTTGAGAAAGCAATTTACTGAAGTAACACTGACACTGAATGGCCGGTGACGTTAGACTGACTTTGACAGTAACGCTGAAATTGTTATGTTGGTACCTAATTCGTATGCGTTCAAGTTCAAAATGATTAGTAATTGTAAGAGTATTTAGCAAGTATTCGGCTCGCCAAATGCTAAAAAAGTACTTTTGATGCGACATCGAACTGGGAACATTTACAATTGCATTCAAAGAGTATGTTGATTACATTGTTAAAGTCAGCTGTGAGCCTTCTCTTGTCATGTTTTGTTGTTTTTCGTGCGATTAACAAAGCTTTGAAAAAATTTAAGTAACAGAAAAAACTACATTTTTATTAAAATGGCTCATATTCAGTTTGTAGATGAAATAGTGCGTGAATACTTGCTTTACAGAGGTTTTACGTCCACAGTAAAGGCTTTCGACAGTGATTTGAAGTCGGATAAAGACAAAGGATTCAGGGTGGACAAGATAGTTGAGCAAATACTGCACTACATCAATGTTTCTGACCTTAACGGCTTGAAGGAATATTGGTCTCACCTTGATAGCTTGGTGTTCTCCAAGTTAGAAATTCACGTCCAACCAGGTACCAAAAATAAACAGATTCCATTATTGTGAAGTATCAAGAGAAGCTCATTGAATTGAATCTTAGTGCCTTTAGCGGCAATTTGACCTGCTCATTAAATGGTCAAGCTTATTATAATTTATAAAACCGTACTTATTTTTAAAAAAATCTAATCATCTTTACCCCTTATTCTGCTTCCCACTACACCAATCCTTAATTTTTTAATGTAAAAAATTAAAAAGATAAAATTCTTTTTAAATTTGCAGCGGTACGTAAGATAGAATACAGCCTATACAAGTTATACTTGGTGACAGCATCACAGAGCACAGGAGGTGTACGTAACGAACGAGTAGCAGAATTTTTGGCTAAAATGATGCAAGAATTACAGGGACAGAGTGAATGGAGGGACTGGTTTAGTAAGTTATAGTTTATTAAATAAAAGTAAATGTTGCATACACACCATGTGTGCAGCTCTCATATTTTAAACCTATTGTTATCCAAATATAAAAAAAAGCATTTAAAAAGTTATTTAATTAATTGATAATCCCTCTACAGCAGAAGAATAAATAAATACTTGTGGACATTTCACACAGCGCCATCTAGCCCCAAACTAAGCAAAGCTTGTACTATGGGAACCAGATAACTGATACAATACTTAGATACTTTTTGTTTGTAAATACATACATAGAATACAATATGACACCCAGACACAGAACAAACACCTATGTTCATCACACAAATGTTTGTCTTGGGTGGGAATCGAACCCACAACCCACAGTTCAGAAGGCAGGGTTACTACCAGCTGAGCTATCGGACCAGTCAAAGAATGCTAATTGTGTTTTTTACAACAAACATCGAATCTAAAGTGTGCAAAAATAAGAAAAGAGAAAACACTTCTTCACTTCAAACAGTTCCACTGTTATGTTATGTGTAAGGCTATAGTTTATGCACATTGTAATAAAGTTTTACTTAAAACAATCGTCTACATTATAGATCACATTGTTATATTGTAGATTGGAATGAACTGAATAATATTTTTATTGGAAACAATCTACAGATAAGGTAATCTTTAATATAATCAATATCACTTTACAATTTTACTTCATTTTATTTTCCAGTGCTACCTTATGTCCAGAAACCTGAAGAGAACCCATCATTCAGCTTGTACTTCACTAGAGCTTGGCAAGACAGTGTACTAGTTTCACTGCACAATCTCCTTGCTACAGTATTCCAGTGTATGCCACAACCGACACTTACCAGTTATGAAAGTGAGGCGGCCCTAGTGAAGAGACTGCAAGATAAATTATCTGCTGTTGGGAAAGTAAGATTTGTTATTACATAATATTTAATTATAGTAGTAGTTGTAAAAAGTTTTTTAAACAGAATAAATAAACAATAATATACCACAACAAAATAGTATACCATCTTTAATGGCTGACAATATAATAAGATATTTACACACAGTAAATAATATAAATTTTTCAGACACAGCCACCAGTAGAGAAGACTTCGCCTATTGGCCACCAATCGCGCCTCTCTCAATATTCAGAACGACTCAGCGGACCTTTGCCGCTCGTTGACGACTTCTGCGCCATCCCCTCTGAACAGCTCGAAAGCGGAGTGAGAGAAGCTAAAGGCCTTCGTGGACTATTGCGCCAGATGGGTGGCAGCCCAGTAATGGGCAGGAAAACTGGACGGTCTCAAAGCCAGAATTAAAATCTTACATTTAGATAATTAGAAACATTTTTTTTTTGCGCTATTATGGAAGCATTGTTAACTAATTTAAGTGATCTGTTGACTATGTAAATATAAGTAAGGTAAAGATTATTAAAAAAATTACAAGATATCTATAGAATGTGTGTCATTGAAAACTTATTATGTAGGTATAATTATTATTGTAGATTTCATTTCGCGAGGTTCCGTAAGCGAAAATACTCGTTTATTAATAAGGCTGTACAAGTTTAACGGTTCTTTTTAGGCCGTTTGTCTACCGCACGTCACGGATGTCACCTGAGATCGAGATGACAGCGCTGAAGTAGCGGTTCAAATAAACCTTAAATAATAATAAAGATATAAACATTTACCATGGCTACCTGTTAGCCGCTATAGTAAGTAACGTACCGCTCACCCGCTCAGGTACCGCTACTTCGGTACCATAATCTCGTTCTCAGTGACGTGACGATGCGGTGGACAAACGATCTTACGGTTCCATGCAATAAAAAAAAACGTTCCCTTTCATTAGGGATTTATTCTTCTTACTAATTTGTGATTTATATATCTACTTTTTGCTTCAAAATTTGACGTGCACAACAAAACGTAGTAGTTATATGCTCTTTGGTGCACAAGATCGTAAATTTTTTTGAATAACAACAATCCCAAATTTAAAAAAGTAAAAATTTTAGTTTTTCTCTATTTACATAGTAGGTATGTTAAATAATCTTGTGACTATGCAATCAGTTGAATAGTCAAAGAGATAAATGTCCTACTAATAGTAAGAATAAAATTGTCTGCTCTTGTTTGCACATTTTCTAAAGTTACTGGTAGTATTTTAGAAAAGTGAATCTTTAGAGATTTTTTCCCTCCAATCTTAAGTCCACAGAACTATATTACCCGTGCAGTTTGAGTAATGGCTGGCAAACATGGCAAGAACAACGATATAAGTATGGCTGGCATAGGCCCCTTCTACATCGACGCGGAAAAATTAGCTAAGCGCCGAAACAGGATGTGGTACCAGCAGAACTTAATGACTGTGCTGCAACACAACAAAGAAAATCAAGTGCGAGGGGTCGACGGATCTATAGTGCTGGCTAAAGAATTATTAGAGGTAAAGTATTACAATATTTATAGGCAGCCAGCAGAAGGGCAAAAAGCCAGATTTAGCTAGTGGAAGGAAATAAAAAAACGCTATCTACTAGTAGTGGGCTGGATCATCTAGACTGTCCATAGGTCATATATATACAGTCCAAATGTTTCTTGTAGTAGGTAGTTGGTATTTTCGAGTAAAAGTCACGGACTCGAATACAAAGCGTAGCTGCCCTCAACATGTGTTAATCGCGGGAAGGAAAGCCACATATCCCTACTAAGTTTACTATGTATTCTATGACATTACTGAAGGAAAACCTTTGGGAAAAATAGTGGGTCGTGTCAACCATAAGTTTTTCTTGCTGTCTGCCAATTCTATTTTGTTAATTCAGCGTCTAGATGAAAAGCGACCATTACCCGTGAAGGTGAGCCCTCACGAACTAGTCCCATCCGAAGACGACAGCCTGATGAAGCCGATCGAACCCGAAGTGCTGGACCTGCTTTATAAAAGCACCGAAAAAGGTGCTGCGGAGCGGTATTTGAAGGCGAGATACAAGAAGGCGCCAGATGATAAGTGAGTTGGGTTATATATTCTGTGACTGAACCATATTTGATGAAATACCCATGGGACTGAAAGAATATCGATACATATTAATTTTCAACATCGGTTAATAAATGACGGAGTTCTGAGGTAGCAAATTTAACATAAGAAAAAAACAACCGAATTGAGAACCTCATATTTTGAAGTCAGTTGAAATGAGAGATGTTCTCAATGTGGTTGCATATTTAGTAGTTAGTTTGGTTTTTTAATAAAAATAACTGGCAAAATGTGTCGTCCACGTACTTATAAGTAAACTTAACTAAGGTGATTGAAGTCGGTTGAACCCCTTTGAAGGGTCCATATTCAAATATTGTTGAACAAAAATAATTTTTGAAGTAAAACTTCTATGCGCACGCTTTACTTGGGGAGTAAGCTCATAATGTGCTCTGTGAGTAAGCTGGTGAATGCGAAGCGAAAGTAATTCATAATTTATCAAGTTAATGATATTTCACGTATAATGTGTCAGGTCACAGTCGAAGTCATCAAGTCAAGTCAGAGTCAAGTCATAGTCTAGTCTAGTCAAGTCATGCTCCTAGTAAAGTGGTGGCAACTTTACCAGAAGCTTCTATGGAGTTTTGGAAACAACACGAAAAATAACGTTTCACCATCATTATACCACTTTCCCACACTCGTGCCTGTAATCCAGCACTTAACGAATAAAATGCCACCAACTTTATGCACTAACACTGAAAATAACACAAGTTTCGGAAAATAATATAATGTGGTAACGTGATCTTTTTCTTTTTCCCGCCAAAACTCGAACGGAAGTTGAAGTTGGTTCACATAGATCTTCATTGTCTACATAACATAGTTAAATATTTGTATTTATGTTGGTATATCCAGTAAAATGTCAATTTACAATTGTCAAGATGGCGACATTAACATTAAATAAAGCAAAAATAAAGTTATACCAGCCGATAGATGGAGCTAAAATGAAGAAGTTTTACTTCAGTCGTGTGGTCTAAAGCACACTCGCTTTTTTTAACAGATTCTTTTTCCGTATATGTGGAAGCTGGGATTACGGCTGGCAGCAAAAGCAATCGCGTCTTCGCCCACGAGATGTCAACAAAGGCCGTTGTGCTATCTTGCGTGAAACTTTCTACAGGAAAAACAATCTAGGTCCCGATCCTTCGCACTATGCTCAACCGTCAGGCGGGCAAGTTAGCATTTGTAGCGAGTACTCGTGTAACTTCAGTACTCCTTATTTGGGACCAGTGGGTTTTAGGTAATAATCAATAAAAGACAATTCATAGCCTTCATGTCAGTAGTACCATCGAGTAGTACCATTTTGACTGGCCCGATAGCTCGGTTGGTAGTAACCCTGCCTTCTAAGTTGTAGGTTGTGGGTTCGATTCCCACCCAGGACAAACATTTGTGTGATGAACATCGATGTATGTTCTGTGTCTGGGTGTTATATATTGTATTCTATGTGTATATTAACAAACAATAAGTATCTAAGTATTCTATCAGTTATCTGGTTCCCATAATACAAGCCTGTTGCTATACCCTAATGGGGTCATAGGTTTCGCAAACACATCGATAACACCTATGTAATAGAAAATAAGTACATATGTTGGCAATAAATAATTGAGTATTGAGTATTGAGCTTTGCTTAGTTAGAGGCTAGATGGCGCTGTGTGAAACGTAAAAAATGGTACAAGTAACACAACTTTGTATCATTAGTACTATCGATGGTATTAGTGACACTAATTTAGCATCAGTAGAACATATCATTTTGAATATTGTTATATCTCTATTGCATCCACTAGTAAATGACTTACATAACGGCCATAAAACATAGGTAGGTAAACTACATTTTAATCGAAAGACGTTATGGACTTATTTTTTGTAATGGAATATCATGGAATATTATATGTACTTATATCTAGTCGTTGCAATATGCTATAAACTTTACTGTCAGCAAAATCTGACGGGATTGTATTTTAAATTTTACTAAATAAATATGAATCACATAGCGGATGTGGCTGTTTTACATATTACATTACATTACACCCCACTTAGGTAAGTGGGTATGAATACCTATTATAGTAAACAGGGGTAGGTACCCCTGTTTACTATATTAGGTATTCATCCTATCACTGCACAGGTATCCTATCACTATCCTAGGAATAAATACAGGTTTCTACGCTAAATTAGCAGTTTTCCTTTAGGCATTGTCAGTTTAGTTATTTCATCGTAAAGAGATAGAGCTCGCGTAACTTTTGGTTTTTACTAATTAAACTTTATCATGGAAGTGCAGAACTTCGTTAGTCAAATACCAACAACAACATTGTCGTAAATAAGCGCGTAACATAATACTTGCTCCAGTTTCGAATATACTTGCACCGTATGTAGGAATCGTACTTTTAAAATACTAAAAAACAATTTCCTTATCTATAATTCAGTTATACCAACGTAAAAATATGAGTGCTGCTAGTTGAAACAAAATGATCGTATTGTCACAGTTGGAGTTAAAGAGCTTAAAATTTTTCGATGTTCTTGCAGCTTCTGGATTGCAGAAAACAACAAACACTGATATTATACATATTTATCTCAGACATTGGAGAAAAATCGGGGAAGAAGTCAATAAAAACGTAAATAATTATAGTAGATTTCATTTAGAAGAAAACTTTTTGGTAGATTAATATTTGATAGAATATTTGTTGAGGATATGGCAACATTGTTCCCTCCAAGCAGAAATGTCAAAATGGCGTCAACGCAGGACGCTTGGTATATTTCTTTACTTGGTTTAGCAGAACATTTCCGTACGTCGAATCCTCCTGACATAAAAAGTTGTATTCAGTGTTTGCAAGCCGTGTTTAATTTCAAACCACCACAAAGAGTCGAAGCCAGGACACATTTGCAACTTGGTAATATTCTCTTGACACACACCAAAAACATCGACTTGGCGAGAACGCATTTGGAGCAAAGTGTAAGTTTTTTTGCTGTTATTTGTTCGGTGCGTTGTAAGAAGTGCTGCCCCAAAACGCACTTCTGCAGTGCGAATAGATATGGAATGGCTAATGTTAGTGTTTTGTTGGCAGTATAGGATAGAACTTTTGCAAAGTATGTAAACATTGTTGAAGTGGGTCATAAATGCAATAAACAGTGTTCTGATTGCAGTGGTGCCTCTCGCAAACTATAAACGGGTTTGACGATGTGAAGTTTGAAGCGGCGAGCGTCCTGGCGGAGCTGTTTGAGCAGCAGGGTCAGCCGACACACTCAAAACCTATCCTGAGGAAGGCCATTGAACTGTCACAACACAGTGTTTACTGGCACTGTAGACTTATATTCCAACTTGCAGTAAGAAAATCACTAAAAATTATGATGATACTGACTTTTTAAAATTGGCGATTGCATGTACACTAAACTTTATGATAAATTAATTATTAGCTTTATTAGCAAAATTCTGAAATCCTAGATTCATAAATAAACACCTAAAAGACATTCAAGTAAATTAAGAGCCAAGTATTAGATTATATAGTTTCCCTAATTTTTCCTAACACATTTGCAATAGTTATTTGAATGATTTGATTAATTGCAATTACAATAATTTTTAAATCTCATATTGAATGTATTTCTATATCAACTCTTTATTTTGTGGCTTCTGTGGAAATTTCTCCATAAATATGCCATGTTGTGTGCTAGGAAGAGTATCATATGAAAGAGATTTTAATTGATAAGTCTAAATGTAAAGTTACAGCTAGCCTGGTCAATTCAAAAATCATGGATATACCTAGGAGTTCATACATAAATAACCAAACAAAAGTTTCACTGTGCTATTTGCTTAGTATTTTGTTTGATTACACCTTTGATGGCAAAAAGGCATAAACAGTAAATAGCTCTTTCATTGAAACGATATAATAAAACAAGTTTGATTATACTAGATGGTAGAACAATGCTGTAAATTTTGTCTAGGTAGATATCACCGCATTGTCAGTTGTTGTCCCACCAAGCAGTAGTGTGTAAAACACTACTGTGTTCCGGTTTTAAGGGCACTGTAGGTAGTGAAATTACTGGGTAAATGAGACTACAACCTAATCTCACATTCTAGTAAACTGATATGGGCAGCCAAGACTAGCTTGTCATGTCATTCCTTAACATTAAAAATCCTACCTAATAATGGAAATAATGTTGTATCCTTACTTAAATTAATCAAAATGCTAATTACTGATGTAATACTTTGGTTTGGTTGGTTGGTGGCGAGACAACACAGAATTGTTCAAAAAACACTAGCTTACATAAAAATGTAATATGTTTTAAACCACCTATGCTATGATTGAACTGCCAGTGCTCGTGAAAATCCTTAATAAAAATTACCAAAATAAAAACTAAGGATTACTATTACCATAATTGTAACAATTCTTTTTAATATCAGACTGCATATCTTCGATTCCCGGGGCAGGACAAGTATTTGTGCACAGAAAAAAAATGTGCAAATACTTGTTCTACTGGGTGTTGTGAGACCATGGTCCTCGTAGTTCCTGGGTCCCTAGACACAGGGAATCCTAGTTAGGGTCCAGGATCTATGTATGTGATCGTTGGGCCTTATTATTATTATATCTTTTGACCACATTTCAACTGAAATCACACTAATATTGTAAAGGCGAAAGTTTGTATGTGTTTGTGTGTATGTTTGTTACGCATTAACGCGCAAAAAAAAAACGGCTGAATGGATTTGAATGAAATTTGGTACCAAGATAGTTTATGTACTGGATTAACATATAGGCGACATTTTATCCCAGATAAGTGAAACTTTCCTGTAGAATGAGCAAATAAAATACTTTTTATCTGCGGGTGAAACCGCGGGGCGCAACTAGTAACATCATAATGTTAATTTATTTCAGCAAATCCATGCAACCGAGTGTGAATATGAAGTGGCAAGCAGTTTACTTGCAGTTGGGGTGGACTATGCGCAAATCTCAAATGCGGCGTACACAAGAGTACTATTCTTACTCAGTAGGGTAATGGTAAGTACTTTCATTAATATTACTGGTAAATTCAAGTGAACCCAACACTGTGGATATAAACATATCAGCAGTCATGCTGCTTGTCTATTAAACAATAATAATAATAAATTACTTTATTAGAAATATCCACAATCAAGTAGTTGTAACATAATTATTTGCATAGCGTTGGTGCAAAGAGAGAGATGAAAATCATTGCACTCATCTGTAATAGCTTAAAACTTTGAACATCTGAAAGAAATTCATATGTACAATAATAATAATTCATAAGAACTCAATGTGTAGGTGGCTATGTTAATGCACGCAACTCCTAGATTCTTTACTTTATGCTCCTTATGCTGTTTTTCAAATCTATCTTTGAGTAGAAATTGATTGATTTAAATGTAGCTGTCATGATTGGATATCAATCATTAATATTTTGCAGACTTGATTAAGTCTGCAAAATTTTAATCTATTTACAGTAACTATCCAACTTTTTTAAACTATAACTAGTTATGATCTATTTTTATAAACGAAACAACAAACAAATGAGTATATTAAACTATAATTCTTTTTTATCAGTGATAAAGTATGTTATAGAGATCGAAAGATAGATATTTTGTTAGGTACCCGCAGATTAGGGAAAACATAATTGGTTACTCTGTGTGTATACCATAAAGTTTTATAGAATGGGCTACTGGCTGGAGGTTTACTAACCTCTGACGATTTTACAAACATGCAAGGTAAAGTTTGTTCATCTGTTTATCAGTCTAATCTAAGTTTAGGCTAGCTATTCATTTATAAATTTAAGTAAACTAAGCTAAAAATTAAATTGACATTGAGTTTAAATTTAATTAATAATTGAATGTTTCTTACTCATTCTTTACAGTTATTATTAATAGACAAAAAGATTCAAGAGGTTCTACCGCTGCTTAACCAGGCGGGACACCTGGTGGACACATGGACTGGCAGTCCACATCAGAAGGAGTACCTTAAAGTGTTCTTCCTTGTATTACAAGTAAGTCGATCATCATACTTCACACTAATGTTATAAATGCTTTGTCTGTGTGTTTGTTCCATCTTGACGTCGTAACAGATTTGAAAGAAAGAATGGAGATAACTGATTTAATACATTTGATACATCTTTTTAATATAATAGTATAGATGATTATTAGATCTTTTTATGTAAACAAGTGGTTAGTTCCGGTGTCAGAATTTTAAGACCAAAGGCGTGATTTGAATTAACGAATAATGACAGCCTCTGTAGTGTGGTCAACAGCAAGTCGGCTCATAACCCAAAGGCGGCGGGTTCGATTCCAAAAAGGCAGAAAAAGTATTTGTGCACAAAAAAAAGCGCCAATACTTGTTCTGAGTCTGGATGTTGTGGAACCATGTAGTTTCTTAGACACAGGGAATCCTAGTTGGGGCCAGGGTATATGTATGCGATCGTTGGGCGATACAATAAATTGCCTTACAACAGCCGGGACAGATGACTTAACGTGCCCTTCGTAACACGGTAGCGTTTAGTTGTAAATACCTCCAATCTACATAGTGACCGCAGCAAATATTGCTTAACTTTATCGGTTAAGAACGGCTATGAGCGCTACAGTATTCCATAAGATACCTATATATATTTTTCTACCAATTGCAGACTGAAATAAACTTATCAAAAACCAAACTAATTTTCACTGTATGTCTTGGGTAATTAACGAAGAACCAATGCATGAAGCTAACAAGCAGGGTTCGAAATTATCAAGATTATTACGCTTCTTGATAATGATCGGATAATTATCCCACAATTTTTTCTCTTCGTGCAAATAAAGTATGACCATATTCGTTTTTTTTTTCACACGTAACAAATTTCAAATTCAACGCAATATACAATAACAAACCAATGAACCCGTATTCACTCAACTTTACTTTACATAAATCCGAACTGAATTTTTATGGTAAGGGGAATCCCCACGGCGGCCGGGTGCGGCACGTTGACACTTAGTGCTTTCGGATATACACAAGTGCGGAAATACACGTTCGAATACAGTTCACTATCACAACGCAAGTTTTTGTTATTATAAATCGATATCATCCATCTGTAGTTATCACGATAATTATCATGATAATTATCATTGATAATTATCCTTTCGAACCCTGCAACAAGTACAACAAGTAGTCACAGATTTGCTCAGTAAATGGTATTGATTATTCAATATATTTTGCTACTGCCTTCTAAAAATATAATCTAGCACGTAATGACGCTACGGTATTTTGCTGTAATATTGCGTGACTATTTATCAGCCTTGTGCTGTACACTTCTCAATGGCAAGACAATAAAATGAGTTTACTTTAGTATTTTTTATTACAAAGTTGTAATTATGATTAATTATTTAAATACTCCTTTTGTGTAATAAACTCTAAATGGAATATATAGTATAGAGTATTATTAATAATTATCTCCATAGGCTATTTGATTACTATTAACAATAAGTAAAACCAGAAAAAATTGCGGGTTTTTACGTTTTTAAAATTTCTGGAGGTCGCATCGCCTCTATCTTTTTTGCAGCAGTCTATGTTCTGAATAATACAATTTATTTATATAATAATAATTATCATTATTGGCAGCTCATTCTACCCACTGCACAAGGCATAAGCCTCCTCCCTCTTACGCCAGTCATCCCTTTTTCGAGCAACCCTATACAGTAAAAATAAGTCAGTTAAACACCCCATTACCATTTGTTATTTTCCAGGTATGCCACTACTTAATGGCGGGACAGGTGAAGAGCGTGAAGCCGTGCCTGAAGCAGCTGCAGCAAAGCATACAAACTATCATGGCGCCGACGTGGCCGGATGACGATGGTAAGACCGAGCGGACGAAGTGAGCAGAACTTTCTGTTTTAACTCGCGAAATTTGGTTATACTAGTTCATAGAAGCCCACACGACTGAAGTTAAACTTTAACAGCCTTATTAATAAACGGGTATTAGTCTCGGATTAGTTACTTCAGCTTTTGTCCTTTTTTTGCTACTGGAATATTTAGCTGGATCGAAAGAGACAAAAGATGGTGTAACTAGTCTAAAGCTAGTTCGTGTTATTAATTATCTATTAATTAAATTTATCTATTAATAAGGCTGCTTTAGTTTAGCTCCATCTATCAGTCGGTATAACTTTGTTTTTCCTTGGTTTAATGTTGTGGCGCCATCTTGACAATTGTAAATTGACATTTTACGGGGCATCAACATAACAACACAAATGATTAACTTTTTATGTTGACAATGGAGATCAACGTGAACCAACTTCAACTTCCGTTCGCCTCACGTTTACCGGCTTACTTACCAAAATTGGGTGCTGAGGTTGTCAAGTTATAAGGTGGGCTGGGTTCCTCCAAGTAGCGCTCAATTTTGATAATATTTGGCAGGAATAACAACAATAACAATAACGCCCAACGTTTACATACATAGATCTTGGACCCTCACTAAGATTCCCGGTGTCTAGAGACCCAGGAACTATGAGGACCATGGTCCCAATACACCCAGACTCAGAACAAGTAGTTGCACTTTTTTATGTGTACAATTACTTGTTCTGCCCCGGGAATCGAACCCGCCGCCTCCGGGTTATGACCGACCTGCTCAACCACCACATCACAGAGGCTGTCAGTATATATTCAGCATGAACCTATGTAACGACTCATTCATTCATCATCATTAGTTGCAATACGCATGTGTGCTTGCGTAATAATTTGTTATTGCATTATTTTATACTAGTTGCGCCCCGCGGTTTCATTCGCGGATAAAAAGTATTTAAATTATTTTTATTAATTATTTATTTATTTTTTTACTTCAAACTTGTCTAGCATTTGACCACGCTCTCACCTGATGGGAAGTGACGATGCGATCGAAGGTGTAGCATGCTAGCCAAGTAAAAAATCGAAGGTGTAGCATTTACTCATCCCACAGGAAAATTTCACTTTTCCGGGATAAAATGTAGCCTATATGTTAATCTAGTGTATAAGCCATCTTGGTACCAAATTTTATCCAAATCCGTTCAGCCGTTTGAGCGTGAAGAAGTAACAAACATACACACATAGACACAAACACACATACAAACTTTCGCCTTTATAATATGAGTGTGATGTGATCACTAGGATAAAATGTACACAAGGTGTATATGATGCATATATAGACGGAACGGTTTATGGGTAGGTTGCAACCAATATAAATACAGGCCTTCAGCATGTGCAACGGGCTGCGTCCGGAGCAAGAATGACCCGTACACCAAGCATTCCCTTTTTATAGCCAGATGGGTGGAGGAGCGATGACAGATACCGGTGTTGCCACTGTAATAAATTTAAATGCTACGACAGGGTAAATTAACCGTAATTAAATACCGTAAAAGTAAATTGACTGCCCGCTGCGCATAGAGTTCACAATTGGACGTTGCCGCCGTCATATATTTGAAGTACAATGAAGACCTTTAAAAATGAATTAATTATGTAACGAGTATTGTACGATCTACGTTGTTAATGTGTTGGTGCAGCGGTGTGCGGCAGCAGCTCGCCGGGCGAGTCGTTCGTGTGGGTGTCGCGGCAGCAGCTGTACGTGCTGGTGTACCTGGTGACCGTGATGCACGCGGCGCAGGCCGGCTACATGGACAAGGCGCACAAGTACACGGAGAAGGCGCTCGCGCAGATCGACAAGCTTACCGGTTCGTACACTTGCTCACACAATACCATGCTACGATTTTTTTTATACTGCATTTCCACAGACACCTCACAGAATAATCTAACAAAAACCACAAACACAGGGTCCGTGCTTTTTGTTAGATTATTTTTTATATTTATTAATTAAGCCTATTATCAACATGTTACATTACATGTTACCTGTTGTTACATTACACCGTTACATGGTTAATATCCCACAAGTGCGAACAAAACGATATGGCTCCACATTTATCATGGGAACGCTTTCCTAGGCGTCCGTATTTCCCAAAACTACAACCTTGGAGTCTTAAAAAAGTGAGTAAACAGGTATCTTCTACACAAGCGTGTTACATCCTAGATTGCCATGCTACGATTTTTTTTATATTGCATTTCCACAGACACCTGGGTCCGTGCTTTTTGTTAGATTATTTTTTATATTTATTAATTAAGCCTATAATTAACATGAACATATATATAATACAGGGAGATGCTACGATATTTATTTATAATATGTAACATATTATCAATTACTCATAAGTAATACACATCGTCAATAGGCTATTTGACTACTATTAAAAATGAACAAGTAAATATTATTTTCATAAAGTAGGTTAAAAACGAATGTAATCATTGTAAAAATAAGTAAAATCGGTAAATTAATCACGGAGTAGTACGCTTTTAAAGTTTCATCGCCTGTCCCTTTCTCGCAAAACAGAGATCGTGTTGAGCTTCCTCACAGCTACTATGAAGGCATGGCTTGTGACGTCACATGCTAAAAAGATTGTATGTAGAGCTACCACAGCTTAGTAATGAGTTACTGTGAGGACTGGTAACTGACGTCACTGTGTGTTTGAGTTGTCTCTTTCTATTTCTGTATTTTAAAATGCCTGTAACTTAGTCATTTTTTGAGATATTCAAGTTTTGTTTTCACAGTTATCTGTTTTTTGAGGTATATTATCTATGTATGTAATAAAAATATAGTAGTCAAATAGCCTATTAAATAAATGGAATTTATGGATTGGGACATCAAACATCCGATCTGTGGTCATAGGACTCATAAAATATTAATAATAAATTTAAAATAATAGGCCACTCATCGCAAAATAAAGTCACAGTCTGGATGAGTATTAAGGAATGCGTTGAGATCACTCATGATGCGACATAGCGGCGTATATCTTGCACGGCATGTGTGGAACAGCTTGGGTCTATGGTCAGCTCTATAGTGGACATACTTGTCGGGGACTTATAAACACATTGCAATCGTGAAGAGTAGAGCAGTCTACAGCATTTCGAAATATTTTACAACCGGTCTTAAGTTGTTAAAATTATCTTCTAGTTTTCAATGAATTGAAGCCTAGATGGCCTAGCAAAAAATCAGTAGGGTATATAGAGAAGAACCCATAACTTATAAAGATTTCTCAAGAAGGCTAAGGCAAGAAGTTAGGTTGGCTAGGCTCAAGCGGGATGTTAGTGCAGGTCTTTATCGCCCCCATTCAGAGTAAGAATAGGTTCACCGGTTATAAATAGACTAACTTTCTTGACCAATGGGTCAGCAATAGGATTCAGATCCGTCAATCGGTAAGATGATAAGCTCACTAGTCATTACATAGAAGAGCTCATTTGTTAGTGGTTTTATCATGATGCGCACGAGTAGCTCAGTTGGTAGTAACCCTGCCTTCTGAACTGCACATTGTGGGTTCGATTCTCACCCAGGACAAACATTTGTGTGATGAGTATAGATGTTGTTTCTATGCCTGGGTGTTACATTGTATTCTATGTATGTATTTACAAACAAAAAACTATCAAAGTATTGTATCAGTTATCCAGTTCCCATAGCACAAGCTTTGGTTAGTTTGGGGCTAGATGGTGCTGTGTGAGATGTCCACAAATAGTAATTGAAGGGGTGAGAACAAAAAGGGTTTAACTGATTGTTTTTCACAAAATTACTTGTGTGTATCGTTGGATTCAGCGTGAAATTATCTACAATAATACATTCTCAAAAAACCGAAATGAGGCTTAAATCTCGAGATTTTGAGTCTAAAAACGGTTTATCTGTCACAGCAATACAGTTCGCTTATCATAAAAACATTATTATATTTATTTTATTATATTATATTTTAACAGTAATTGTATGAATTAGTACTATATTTAGTATTTTAAAATAGAATTAAAACATTTTCAAGCAACTGAAACTTACATAAACCTAAACCTTTACTAGGTGGTAGGACTTTACTGCAAAGTTCGTCTAGGTAGGTACCACCGCTTTGCCAGTTATTTTGCCGCCAAGCAGTAGTGCGCAACCACTGCTGCGTTCCGGTTTGAAGGGCACTGTAGCTAGTGAAATTACTGGTCAAATGAGACTTTATGATCTGATCTCACAGTTTAGTAATCTTATTACTAGATTGTGCTGATGTCTGTGGATGACGTGCGCAGTGCAGTGTCACGCGAACGTCTATACTTTAGAGTTCCGAATGACACTGCAGCTGATATGGGCAGCCGTGTCGTTTAACACCAGGCGAACGGCTAGCTCGTCACGTCATTCCTTAACATAGCTGTTGTTAATATCAGTAAAATCTGATTTGTTAATGTACCTACCTATCGCATATTTAAGGTTCTGTTTGTCTTTTCTGAGCAATAAAAATATTCTTATTCTTATAAAAAAAACCTTTTATATTACCTTATAAGCACTACATTGCAATCGTTTGGTGCGAGCAGCGGCGAGCGGGTCGGGCGCGCGGCGCGGCGCGGCGGGGCGCGGCGGCGCGGCGCTGGCGTGGCGGCTGCGCATGGCGCTGGTGGAGCACGCGGCGCTGTGCCGCCTCGTGGCCGGCGGGAAGGCGCACGCGCTCACAGAGATCGCGCGCGCCGCGCATCTGCTGCGCTCCGCGCCCTCGCGTACGTCATACACGGGCCAACTCGAACACACTAACACCCCCATCTCATGCGTTGCCAGGACTAAAATTATTTATTTATTTATTTCATGGAAAACAAACAGCTTTAAGCAATATATTATAGTACAAAATTTGTTATCAAACAAGCCTTAACAGTTTTCACAAATAGAACAGAGCTACATTCCAGTTTATATATAATTAAACTAAATAAATGCAGACTATTGAAATATATAACATTTAAGTGCATTATAAACGCAAAAATGCCATTTTAGTATTAAAATTCTCATGAGTGTGATTCATTTTAAATTAATATATCCCAGACTATTATCGGATCGGATATGCTCGAAACCTGGTCGAGAAATCGACGTACAATTCGTGAGTAATAGTCGGGGATATATTAAGCAAAAATGCAAGTTTACGGGTCTTCTATCGAGTGCATTTTAGAGTGCGTATTAGAGCTGCATAACCTGATTCCGCCATCACCATTGGACAACCAGATGTACGAAAAAACGCCACCGTTATATAGTTTTTTTTTAAATCTGCATTTTCTGACACACCTGGGTCTGTGCTTTTTGTTAAATTATTTTTATATTTATGAATTAAGCCTATTATCAACATGTTACATTACATGTTACCTGTTGTTACATTACACCGTTACATGGTTAATATCCCACAAGTGCGAACAAAGCGATTTGGCTCCAAATTTATCATGCGAAAGCTTTACCGGCGTCCGTATTTCTCAAAACTACAACCTTGGAGTCTTAAAAAAGTGAGTGAACAGGTATCTTCTACACAAGCGTGTTACATCCTAGACCGCATCGTTACTTACCATCAGGTGCGATAGTAGTCAAACGCAAGCCTAAAAAAAATGAACAGCTATCCCAGGCGCGTATAGTACAAATACAAATTTTACAAATACATTTATTAACATACATATTTTAACAATAATTTATGTAATGAATCTTTAAACTCTTGGGGACTGATCACGAAACTGATTGCAATGCAACAGGAAAAATTTCCATACTAACTATGCACATAAACTGCATATTCAAAATGTCAATTCCATACACATTTGCTTTCTATCTCCTGCAGTCAAGTTGCATGATCGCCTAACATTTGTTAATCGGCTACATTGAAACGCTGCTGGCAATAAAGATAAACTATTACTTGTTCTGTCTAAGGAAAAAGAGAAGGAAAAGATAGAGGAAATGTCTGTTGTATTAATTTCTGTTATAAATTTTGACAGCCTCTGTGGTGTGGTAGTTGAGCGGGTCGTATCATAACCAGGAGGCGGTGGGTTCGGTTGTGCACAGAAAAAGAAACCCAAATACTGGTTCTGTGTCTGGGTGTTGTGGGACCATGGTCGTCGTAGTTCCTGGGTACCTAGACACAGAATCCTAGTTACAGTCCAGGATAATAATAATAACGCTTTTGTCAGAGTTAGGGCGCCCATATCTCGGGAGTAAATACTAACGTAGAATTATAAACTTCCAGCGGCGACGGCGGCGGCTCACACGCCCCAACTGCACTGCCTTCTCGGGCTGTACGCCATGTCCATGAACTGTATGGAAGCTGCCGAGTCGCAGTTCCACACTGCAATACTTGTATGTACATACCGGGCGTTACAAAACTACCCGTAAAGCCGAAAGGAGGTTAAATAGGCCCTTGTAATGAGTCCATTCACAATATTTAAGAACCGTAGTAACGCTGTATAATATACTCCAAAAAAGGTGCAAACCCCATTTCAGTAGTAGATCAGTAGATCTCCATTGTCAACATAACTAAGTTAAGAATTTGTATTATTATGTTGGTAAAATGAAAATTTACAATTGTTAAGATGGCGACATTAATAAGTTTTTTTATAAACATCTGTTATACTGGCCGATAGATGGAGCTAAACTAAAGAAGTTTAACTTCAGTCGTGTGGTCTAAAGCACACTCATTTTTTTTTTGTTGTCATCTAAATATTGTTCTTATATAGCGTAAAACAGGATTACAATTGAAAATTGACACACAGGTTCTTATTAGTATAAGAGTTGGTTAATCATCAAAGTTGTATACCTTAACCCAAAAGCTATAAAATTGTATGTTTTGGGCTTTTTGTGTGAGATAAAGATTTATTTAATAAAAAAAAATATTTATTACTTATCTACATATATAAAAGAAAGTCGTGTTAGTTACACTATTTATAACTCAAGAACGGCTGAACCGATTTGGCTGTAAATTGGTGAGGAGGTAGCTTAGAACCAGGAGACGGACATTTTTATCCCGTTCGAAAGCGTTTTACTAATTCACCCGTGAGAAGCCGGGGCGGGTCAAGTTCTAGTATTATAAAAATTACTTTATAATTATTACTATGAAATTTTAATTATATAACCAAAACTTATTGAATTACATAACAAAATCAGTGGATATTATTAACATAAACATGGCATTATTGTTTAATTTTCTCGTTTATTGTTCCAGATGTCACAAGAAAGAGATTTATGGATGTTCGCGAAATTAAACTTGGCGATTGTATATTTACGGGGGAGGAGGGACAACGACTTGGCACAACTTATGGAGCAGGTTTGTTCTACTAATAATGAAGAATTGTAATGAACACTGCGTAACAGTACCTGTGGCTTTTTTACAACAACTTCTGTAGCATTTGACCACAGTCTCACCTGATGGGAAGTGACAATACGATCGAAGTCTAAGCTAAGTAAGCTATACTCGGTGATTTCTCTTTTATTATTTTATTCGTCCTGAATAAATGTCTTTTCTTTCTTTCTTTCTTTTAATTGTTTTTAAAATAAGAGAGAGAGAGAGAGTGTATGTAGAGAGTAGAGAGACAAAAGAGAAATATAACATTTCTTTACTCCACTACACTATGTTGAGTAAGGATATAAGCTTACAAGAGAAAATAATCGGACATAAACATTTTCTCTTCTTAATATTATTAGATTTAAAATTATATTATAATTAGAATGTTTTTTTTAAGTTTCATTTCTTGAAACAATATATTATGATAATACTGCATTTTCAGATTCTTGGTAGTCTATTATAGCCAGTATATACATAAGTAATATAATAAAAAATTGTAATAATGACGTATTGTTGTCGTTATTTAGAGTTGGTTTGATGCTACATAGATTATATCATTGTATGGATAAAGTAAACCAAGTCAAGTAATTTCGTTAGGGAGTTTGCTGTTAAAAAATTAAGATTACACTGTATTAACATTTAAAAAACATAAGTCAAGAAAACATAGGGATTATGTACAGAACTAGCTTCTGCCCGTGGCTTCGCCCGCGTGACTTACGAAAATAATTCAACCACCCATTTCATCCTCTTAGGGGTGTAATTTCGGAAAACTGTCTTAGTGGATACCTACAATTTACAAAGAACACATCCTCTAAATTTCAAGCCTATAGCCAGCGGTTTAGGTTGTGCGTTAATAATATATGTCAGTCATTCAGTCAGTCAGGATTTTGAATTTTATATGTATAGATTGGGTATACGTTTTAAGTATACATTATAAATCAATTTCTTAAGTTAGTTTTGTTTAGGGTAACTAATTGTATGGTCGCTAACATAGAGTTGTATGTCAGGTCCGGCCGGAAGCCCTACCGACGTACGCGCACGGTCTCCGCGCCGCCTCCTACTACGTGCTAGGGCTCCAGGCCTTCTTCCAGGCGCGGTACAACGAGGCCAAGTAAGAGCTATACAATATTTTTTGAACTTACGGAGTGTTACATTTTGCGAAATTTCTTGTCTGTCTTGGTTTTAGGAGTTATATGGCGTTTTTGACCGAATCGTAAATGAAAAATGTTGAGGTTTACATGAGCTATATTTTAAAAAAAAAAGTTAAATTAATAATAGGTAAACTACGAGGGAAACCACAGGTCGCCACTAGTCACACTAATTATAAAGACAAAAGTTTGTATGTGTGTATGTTTGTTACTTCTTCACGCTCAAAGGGCTGAATGGATTTGGATGACATTCAGTACCAAGATAGCTTAAACACTGAATTAACATATAGGCTACATTTTTCCCCGGAAAAGTGAAATTTTCCCATGGGATGAGCAAATAGTTAAAATACTTTAATCCCTGGGTGGAAACTGCAGGGCGCAACTAGTAAATAATAAAACTTGACCATGACTACGTATTTAATTGTTTTATCTATTTTTATTCATTTATATTAATTTGTATATATTTATATTAATATTATTTTTTTAGACTAAATCCAAACAAAAATTAAAAACATCAATTTTTATCAGACGGTACCTGCGGGAAACCCTCAAGATGGCGAACGCGGAAGACCTGAACCGTCTGACGTCATGCTCGCTGGTGCTTCTCGGGCACATCTTCCTCTCCATCAACAACTCGCGCGAGAGCATGAACATGGTGACGCCGGCCATGCAGCTCGCCAGCAAGATACCGGACGTGCACGTGCAGCTATGGGCCTCCGCTATACTTAAAGGTACTTGCCACTGCTTGAATAATAAATAATAATGAAAAACGAGTGTGCTTTAGACCACACGACTGAAGTAAAACCTCTTTAGTAGCTCCATCTATCGGCCGATATAACTTTGTTTAATGTAAATGTCGCCATGAATTTGGCGGGAAAACGAAAAGGATCGCGTCGCCGCATTGTATTATTTTCCAAAACTTGTGTTATTTTCAGTGTTTGTGTCATAAAATTGGTGGCATTTTATTCGTTAAGTGCTGCATGTATGCATGAGTAGGAAAGTGGTATAATGATGGTGAAACGTTTCTTTTCGTGTTGTTTCCAAAACTCCATAGAAGCTTCTGGTAAAGTTGCCACCACTTTACTATGAGTATGACTTGACTAGACTATGACTTAACTTGATGACTTGGACTGTGACTTGACTTGACACATTATATGATATTAATTAACTTGAGATATTATCAATAACTTGACACTGGCCAAATACACAAAAGTGTGGAGCCAAAACCAAACAAAAAAAATGTCGCCATCTTGACAATTGTAAATTGTCATTTACCGGACATACCAATATAATAATACAAATTTTTTACATTGTTATGTTGACAATCGAAATCTACGTGAACCAATAACTTTAAACTTATTTAATTCACCAGCTTACTCCTCAAGTCTAGCGTGCGTAACAAGTTTTACTATAAAAACAATTTTCGAAATCGGTTTATAATTGACGGAGATATGAGGCAACGAACATAAGAAAAATTATGTTAACTTGTGTGTGCTACGCAGGCATATATGATACGCAGTTCGGACCCATCGCTTATTGTGGTTCACCAACTTACTCCCCAAGCCAAGCAAGCGTAAAGACGTTTTACTCCAATAATAATTACGCCTTACGATCGCATACATAGATCCTGGACTCTAACTAGGATTCCCTCAGCCTTATTAATAAACGGGTATTAGTCTCGGATTAGTTACTTCAGCTTTTGTCCTTTTTTTGCAACTTGAATATTTAGCTGGATCGAAAGAGACAAAAGATGGTGTAACTAGTCTAAAGCTAATTCGTGTTTATTAATAAGGCTGCCTGTGTCTAGGGACCCAGGTACTACGAGGATCATGGCCCCACAACATCCAGACACAGAAAATACTTGGCGCTTTTATTTCTGTGCACAGTATTGGTGCACAGAAATTAAAGCGTCCTGTCGCGGGAATCGAACTCGCCACCTCCGGGTTATGCGCCAACCTGTTCAACCACCACACCAAAGAGGCTAAATGCATATACATGTGACCTTGACCATGCAGTCCCATAGGTTACAACCACTTTTGCTAATGACTATTTTTAATGGCAACATTCTCCTTGGTACATTAAAATAATTTGCGATCACTGATTGCCATAATCGTCACGCTTGGTGGAATATGATAAGAGTCAAAACGAATGAAACGAATTTTCAAAAACATTTTATATACTGGCCTGATGGCTCAGTTGGTAGGTAGCAAACGTTGGTAGAACTGTCGGCTGTGGGTTCGATTCCCACCCAAGGACAAACATTTGTGTGATGACCATCTATGTTTGTTCTGTATCTGGGTGTTATATTGTACTCTATGTATGTATTTACAAACAAAAAGTATCTAAGTATTGTATCAGTTATCTAGTTCCCATAGTACAAGCTTTGCTTAGTTTGGGACTAGATGACGCTGTGTGAAATGTCCACATATATTTATTTTATGTAGTACAAGCTTTGTTTAGTTTGGGGCTAGATGACGCTGTGTGAAATGTCCACATATATTTATTTTATGTAGTACAAGCTTTGTTTAGTTTGGGGCTAAATGACGCTGTGTGAAATGTCCACATATATTTATTTTATGTAGTACAAGCTTTGTTTAGTTTGGGGCTAGATGACGCTGTGTGAAATGTCCACAAATATTTATTGATTGATTTAATTTGCAGACTTATACCGGCTAGCGGGCGACACGGAGCGCGAGAACGAAGCGTACCAGATGCACTGCAACTTCTCGCAAGCACTGCTCAAGGACCACTTCCAGGCGACGCAGATGCCGCAACACGCGCTCGTTCACTGGACGAGCGGCTCGCCACCCGCTCTCCCACCGCCCACGTAAACAAGTGCTTGTGACAACTTCAATAACTATATAACTATCCGGTGTTGTGACAAATCGAATAACTATCAAGTGACTCGTGCGTGATCAGTCCTATTTGGTTGCTACAATGTACTTGATGCTGTGACAAGTTGAAAACAATTTAAACTCTATTGACTCAGGTCTTAACCTTCCGTAAGTCCAACTTAAATACAAAATGAAACAAAACTATGAAAAGAAAGAAAGATATTCTTGTTTCAATTTGTATTATAAACTATCAAATGTCATATTAACATGCATAGGTCTGTCCAATTGTGTCATTTTTTATTATCTGATGCTGTGGCTGATCATGAGAGTTTGGATAACAATTGTGTGACTCAAGTGATCTCATAACGATCGCATGTCAGTCGGAATTGCCGAGTCGAATAATTATCGTTTATGAATTAATAACGATTGTTTAAATCAGTATCTAGCTCGTCTCGTCTCACAAATTCACGGTTCTTTTTCGATTTTGCGAATGCACTGATTGGGGTGAACAATCGCATGACTGTTGAATAAAAACCTATTCAGAATTTAATTGTTCGTTACAAATTCACTGTCACAATAATATATTGAGTTGATTATATGATGATTGTTAATAGTTTACACTGCGGTGTAATCAAGTGATTTATTATTATATCAGGTAAACAATAATTGAAGGGTTGAGAGTAAAAAGGATTTAACTGAAAAATTGACAGTTTCGAGAAAATTGACTTTAAACGTCAACGGCGTCATTTTTATGTAGAGTGCTTATAAGGTAATAGAAAAGGTTTATGTAAGTTTCAGTTGCTTGAAAATGTTTTATTTCTATTTAAAATTACCAAATTTAATACTAATTCATACAATTACTGTAAAAATATAATATAATAAAAGAAATAAAGTAATGTTTTTATGCTAAGCGTACTGTATTCCTGTGACAGATAAACCATTTTTAGACTCAAAATCTCGAGATTTAAGCCTCATTTCGGTATTTTGAGAATGTATTATTGAAGATAATTTCACGCTGAATCCAACGATACCCATAAGTCATTTGGTCAAAAAAATCAGTTAAATCCTTTTTATTCTCACCCCTTCAATTGATTGTTTACTCTGTTGAAGCATCAAAGGGAATGATTATGGAAACTTGACAAATACCTTAAATCAATGGTGATAAAAATTTATAGACCAGACAGAGATCTTATCGTTTCTTTCTTGTCTTTCAGACCACCCCTTTAAGAACGATTCCAAATGATATTGATGCTATAAGAACGTATTGATTTTCAGGTAAAAATTCTGCCAAGTACTACTCTTGGTACACTGACTTAATAAATGGTGATAAAATATATTATAATGTAGAATGATAGATAGCAAAATGTGACGTAACAGCGGGTTGGCAATCTTGAATAAAACTAAAAACGTTAACAAGTCCTGAATACAAATAACCTGCTACTGAAGTAATTTTATGCAAAACAAATGAAAAGTTCTGTACAAAATGTTCTGAGCCTTCTTTTGACAGATCAAAGTTTATCAGTAAGCTGTTGGTTTTTATAATTAATTCTCTCAACATTATTATCGGGCTTCAGATGTTTAATGAGGTTTATTAGCTATTTCTATAATATGGTCAAAATGCCTGCCACTTGTGAACACTAGAAAAGTGCTGCAATAACTCCTGACTCGGATCGCTCTTTGTTCTCTGTACTGGCAAAGGAACTAAAATAATATATCTATAAACCTATTACATAGAGCCATTTCTAAGACAGTTAATAACAAATACCAATAGTATCACATAGAAATTATCTATTAGATAATGCAAAAGATGGTATGTATCTAGCTTACCAAATACCATTTCAATTACGAAGTTTGAAAATCTAATGTGACAATAAATTCATATCAGAAGTTGTATATCGTGAAAGTGTAGTGATGGTTTTCCGATCTCATATTTTATCACAATCTATTTAATGTTAAAAAAAATACTGTGGCCCGTATTCCAGACTAGAGTGACGCTCACTAGTGAATCGGTGCTCGAGCCGACATTTCATTCACAAAACGTATAATTTTTTCTCCCGATTCACAACTGATTGTTATTCTAATATAGACCCTATTTTAACATTAATATGATTATAACTGTATTATCAATTAATACCGGGTATATTTGCACATCATAAAATTATTATATCTGTATAATTATAAATTCCCTATAAAATGGTTTGATAAAATTATCTTATTGTAATTTCTCTTGTATGTATTAACGAAATGTGCGTTAATCACGTCAAAAATGTGATTTGTTACATACATAAATTAAATGTGTAACCATTTGATTGCTAAAGTGTAATGCGGGCACATGTATAGTGTTTACTTTTTGTTGTTCTCACACTAAGCAATCTGATGTTGAGTCAAATGTTGTTATTACATTATTACTACATACAACTAACAAGTGGTAAGTAGTAATAATGCTGAAAACCAATCATTAGGGGGCCAGCCGTGCCATCGGGATCGATAACGTTTTCATTTGACCACTTGGACCGTTTGCAACGTGTTGCACGTTTGCAATCACTATAATCAAGCGTTTCACTTCAAAGTGCTTGTTGCTTCAGCCTGTTGTTGTAGCCTTTAAGGTCACACTGTTTGAAAAAGAAAGGCGGTTTCATGGACTGATATGTAAATTATGTTGTAAATAAATAATATTGATTTTGAGAATGAACAAAACCTCTCATATTTATTATAATTAATTATTTTATTTTGTATTACATTATTTTGTTAGGCAATGAGAGAATGTTGTTGATTATAACTGGTTAGTTAATTATTTCTGTTGTATGTGATTGGTTATGTTCAATGGATGTATTTCATTGTTAATAGTATTTGTTCAAGTTTCCATGTTCATATTTTTTATAGATATCAAGTAGAATATAACTTCCTTTCTTTGAATTCCTATGAAATCCATCCATTGGAGAGAATAACTGACATGCATGTGGTATTTTTGGCGGCATAACAAATAGTGAAAAGTCCGTTCATATAGTTTGTAAAATTCCCTTTTGAACAGTTAGTTGCGGCCTTAAAACGAAGGGGTACACTTGCTGTTGTTAATATGTAAATAAAAGTTGAACTATTGTAAATAATAAAATTATAAAATATATGTTTTTTGCTATAAATATCATTGTTTATAATTGTTAAGTAGATAACGCTGGCTCCATCTATCGATATCTTCAATGTGAGCTGTTTCTAATATAATGGTCACTTTCATCATTAATGTTGAGTGAATGTATCATCACATGATTACTTACTATCATTTGGCAAAACAAAGAACGCACATGTAGCGACACATCTGCCAAGTTAGAATATAATACTATATTAGTAGAAAAGTATTCAACTGATATTACATAAACACTGACCCTTCATCGAGTAACTGTATAGTTATAGACTTCCATTTCCATTTTGGTGTAACTGTCCCTGGCATTTTGAAAAAAACCAATTAAATAAATAAGCACCATTTAGCATTACGTCTTTACAAAGCTATGTTGTACAGAAAAAAATATGGGATGTAATGAGTTAAAAAAATAATTGATTGATCATATAATCAAATTAAATTTTCCTTAGAATGTTCAGTGAGTTGAAATTATTTAAGCCAGGCAAACAGTACCTATATGAATTAAGCTAGGTACCTACTCAAGTACATAATTATCAATATTATAATACAACCCCAATTCATCCTATCAAATAATAGCTCACCAAGTAGAATAGACAAGAACATCTTCAAACTAACACCAGAATCTGTGGCTAAGCACTTAGCAGTGTATTCTCCCAACCTCACCCAAGAGCCAGGTTCCAATCTATGCATAGAAAATATCAATAATAGAAACAGTATGTCAATTAAAGTGCCAACAAGACTAGGAATGAACCATTATTCTTTAGTAATCAGGAAAAACCAATAATTAAATAAAAAATCTGGCTTTAAATATTACAGACAAAATCCATATTTCCCATTATAATCCAGTATCAATAAAACAACAATAAATAAACTAAATCCTCATTTATTCATCAATAGTCAAAGCTCCTGAGTTGATGTCATTGATGAGGTCGTGAGGAGGCCTGCCCTCTACCGTGCAGCCAACAGACTGTGCTGTGCCAAGGATCTCCTTCACGGACCCAGAGAGCTCACGAGCCATGGACCTGGGCCTCATGATCTTGGCAATACCAACTACATCTTCTAAGGTGATGTTGCCATTATGCTTAACTGAAAAAGAAAAGTTTAAATTATTTATACTAGTTGCATACATACATAAGTAAAATAGTTTGAATATTCCTACTAAAATTAAGTGTAGTGGATCATTGTTGGTAGTGGCATTCACTCTGAAATTTTGCACACAGATTGCTAGAATGCTAATAATCAACACATTTCCTGTTCAATATGCTTCAAAGAGGTCTTCAATTTGGTTGTATTTTATTTGATGTCTCATTTATAAACCGATTTTGAAAATTCTTTTTTTTTAAAGGATATACTTTGATTCATCATACAGAAAAAAGATTCAGGATTATTAAATCATTCAAATATTTCTTGGTATGACACGAAGGCCATTGGTTTAACACTTTTTTAGAGGATATTATTATCCCAAGAATTCCTGCAATGAATAGAAGTGCCTCTAGTGTGGAATACCAACAAACACATTTGATTAGTTTACAGGGCATTTGGTGGTGTGTTTAACTTGAATAATTGTACAGCTTTTCTAACATTCAGAATACAATATATTTGAATGCTTATCAGCATTGCAGAATCTTTTAGAGCCAATGGCTATTCTGAAATAGGTAGTTTGAAAAAAAAACACACTTACTGTTCTTCTGCTTCTTCCTGTCACGTGGAGGCTCCTTCAGAGCTCTTATGATGAGGGCAGCAGCAGAGGGCACTACAGAGATCTGTGCCTGTCTGTTCTGTACAGTCAGTTGTACTGTGATCTTCAAACCCTTCCAGTCTCCGGTAGCCTTGGCAATGTCATCACCAACCTTTTTGGGGGACTGTGGCCAGAAACTATGTTAGTAAATATTTTAGTAGAGATGATAATTTTGTTGTAATATCGTTATAATATAAAACTATAATTTATACCTATAAAAAAGATTATTACATGATTTACATTTTTATAGGTCATAACAATCTGGTAAATAACATATTTGAAAAAAATTAATTATATTTATAATTAGAAAGTTGACATGAACCTGTGTCTTTGAGGAAAGAATCAAATTTTAATAATAGTAGTTTAATTTTCTTAGCTTTCTTGACTTCACCATGATAAAATCTTTCTTGTTCTTATACTGTACACAAAAATCTTAAGGAATATAATGCCATGAAAATTAAACATTCTACATAATAAGTAATCTTTTCCTAGGACAGCTAATACCTATAAAACAAGCATGGCAGTCACAAAGCCTGGTCCGCGACTCCTTATTGGGCATTCGGAGTAGCCGCGACAGGGAACAAATCCTGAGTCGCGGGTTCCTTCCATCCGCCACCCGGAAGGACGCGCCTGGTAGGGAGGCACCCCCCAGGATCATTCAATCATCATGTAGACAATTAGAGTTAGGCATAATCATGAGTAGTCTTACTAAAATCTCAAAATATGTAGTAAGGTGCTTTTTTTATTAGTTCTAATAGCCCTGTAAATCCTTTGCACAGAGACATCTACATAAATTAAGTGCACAAGAAAAAGCAATGTTTTTAGGATTCTTTTATGCTTTCAAATAATTGAACTGCCATGCGCATGTTTAAGGTTAGAAAGTTTATTCAACTCACCAGACCCAAAGGACCGATTTTAGGAGCCAATGATGATGTAGCACCGACTTCTCCACCAATGCATCTCAAGTTAACTGTAAAATACACATGTATATTGAAGAAATCTAACACAATCACCGGTTGATCAAACACAAAATTCTCAACTCTTACCGATTTTAATTTCGTTAGGATCGAATTTAGGCGGCATATTTAGAGGATTTCACAACTGTAAATAGCTAAATTAAATCAAATCCAAGCTGATTAACTTGGATTTAAATGTGTACCACCGTCGGCACGTATTGCAACGTTGACAGGCAACTGAAAAAGAATGAAATTGAATTGAATTGAATCTTAGGTAGAAAGAATGAAATGAAATAAGATTACAATGACTTTGACAATATTGATGGAATAACAGAATCACAGACTAAGTAGATATACTACCCACCAACCAGTGTGTAATTCTTTTTTTATGTTTTGGCTCCACACTTTTGTGTATTTAGCCAGTGTCAAGTAATTGATAATTTATCAAGTTAACGATATTTCACGCAAATATGTGTCAAGTCATAGTCGAAGTCATCAAGTCAAGTCATAGTCTAGTCAAAGTCATACTCCTAGTAAAGTGGTGGCAACTTTACTTGAAACTTCTATGGAGTTTTGGAAACAACACGAAAAGAAACGTTTTACCATCATTATACCATTTTTCCACACTCACGCCTGTAATCCAGCACTAAACGAAAAGAATGCCACCAGTTCTATGTACTAACACTGAAAATTACACAAATTTTGGAAAATAATACAATGCGGTGACGCAATCTTTTTCGCTTTCCCGCCAAAACTCCAGTTGTAATGCTTGCTTGTTTTTTTTTTGCCGTATGGCAACACTAACGGCAACACGTCTAAAACAGCTGTGCTGTAGATTTAATTGTTATAATAATTTAAAATAAGCTTTTAAGTCGCTTAATTATCGTATATTATTTATATCCAGTCGTAATTAATAAGTGCCAGTGTTTAAAATATCGTTTAGTGACGTAAAACTTCCATTACCGGCCGGGCAAAAACGGACGGTCATTGACAACGAGTTTGGAAGGATAGATTATCTTTCACCATCGAAACTGTTTCCAAAACAGGGGAAGTATTGTTATCTTTACACGTTATGATCCTTTTTTATAGGTTTTAACAAAAATCAAATGCCCAATGGCTTTGTTGAGTTTGTACAGTGTAGTTATTTGGTAACTTAATAATCCTACCTACATAATTAGGTTCCCACATAGTTCATGTACCTAAATATAATTTTAAACAAGTTTTGTTTATTAAACAAGCTCACTATAGAGAGATCTACCTATTAGAATTTATTACATTTTTTGCATTGGATAAAACTAATTTAAAATTTATTCATTGTGTATGATATGATACTTTTTATTGCATAAACTACATATCTATTTATGAAAAAAGATTACCCTTATAATAGTAAAGAGTTTACTGTAGTAAATAGTGTATAAATAGTTAACAATAGTCCTTTTGTGTGAACCAAATTAATGAAACAAGCTTTTTTTTTGTACCAGTAAACATCTAAGCCTGCCTTTCAACTAAGTTTCATTATAAAAATTTTTTAAAGAATCATATATAAGTGGATTAATTTATTCACTAACAAATAGTTCTGCTAAAGCCAAGTATTAAGGTTACTGCTTCCTGTTTTCCAGAAAGAATTCCAATATATTGTACAATGATGACTCGCAGCAGAGCATTAAGTGACCTTGAATCCAAACTGAAGATAGCACTTTTAGAGCTCAAAGTCACCAAGGAGGCCAATGTTGGGCTCCTTAAAGAGCTGGAGGACCATGAGGCGGATATGTCTCGCATGCTAGGAAAACATGATGACTTAAAAAACCAATTGTCCGAACAAGATATAGTGTTGGAAGACATGAAGGACCAGCGAGATCGTATTCAGGCAACTCTTGATACCTATCAACATGATCAGGAGATGTATGAATCTGCTCTTAGGCGCATAAGAGATCTTGAGCAAGAACTAAACCTAAATAAAACCAAAATAGAAGAATTGGAATGTATGTGCAAAAATGTTAATGGAGTGGAAATCAACATCAACACCATGGATTTATACTCTGAGTTAATCCATTCCACACCAAGCACACCAGAAATCATCTCAATACCTATTATTGATCTTACTTCTCCTAAGTTAATAAAACATAGTAATAAATTAAGCATAAAAGCATTCGTTTATCTTTTTATCCAACTACGGCAAAGCAAAATTGGTATAGTTCAATAAATAAAAATAATCGATGGAGAATTTTTTTTATTTCTACGATAGAATTATAGAGGGGCTGCAGCGGGAGTATTAAAGTTAAACGATAATTATATACTTTTGTCTTTTTATTAAGTCTAATTTATAACACGTTTTAGCCCACGGGCTTAGGGTTCAGGCCTCTGGACGGGGAGTACAGATAAAATAAAACCGGCGAAGATATCGTACACGGATTTATTTACCAACAAGTCGTTGGAAAACGCAGTTTCCACACAAAAGTCCGTAATTAAAACAGGTAGCGAGAAAGATAATCACTATGTAACTTATGGAGCACATTAACTTCACAAATCGAACTGTACTTTGGCTCTACGTATACGTTTTGGGAAACGTCGCGGCGCGCACAAGTTCGAGGTCGACTCCGAGACTGATGGCGGGATCACCCCCGCACCTTGACGGTTAGTCGCGCCCAAACTGCAATCGCGTGATTGGCTTTCACACGATAGCCTATTACGCGGGTTTATATTTGCCGCGCGTGCTAACGGATTCGTCAAACTGTTTTCAGATTGGCTGCTGCAATCAGTGCAGCCAACATCATTGTCTGAATATATTTCATTCTCCGGTGGCATTACGTTGGCACCGCTGGTAGCTTGGGGTTGCCTGGTCACAACGTCAAGTTCGTCCTTAAAATTAATTATGTAATACAGGTGACAGGGGCCTAATTCTCGCGTAGTAGATAAAATATCACAGTAGACTTATGTCACGAGACCTGTCAAAATATCTATGAAACGACTGTTTCCGTATTCTCGTGATATCACGGTAGATAAATATCGACCGAAAACCAGTAGACATGCAACGAGTGGTCCGGAGCACTCGATATTGAAATATCTATTAAAATATCGAACGCGACAGTGTCAAGTTGATCAATGTTACGAAGAGAAATTATATTTAAACAGAGAAAATTTAAGTTCACACAATTACTACTCAGATTTTTCGGCTGTTTTCAGTATCTCGAGTCTGAGTTACTTATTCGAAAGCTTCTTTTTTGTATTAGTTGTAAAGTGGTGGCAACTTTACTAGAATCTTCTACGGAGTTTTGGAAACAATACGAAGAGAAACGTTCCACCATCATTATACCACTTTCCCACACTCATGCCTGTAATCCAGCACTTAACGAATAAAATGCCACCAATTTTATGCACTAACACTGAAAATAACATAGTTTTGGAAAATAATATAATGCGGTGACGCGATCTTTTTCGTTTTCCCGCCAAAAACCCTCTCATTTAATTACTTTTTTCTTTTTGGCTGTTTTTTTCAGTGTCAATTTTATAGATTCGGAGCATAGACTTTGTGGTCTCTGTTTTACGTATAGCGTTATCTCGTTCTGTTTTCCTATGCTCAATGTATGCGTTTGATGCTAAAGAAACTGGCTCCCTCTGACGGTCTTCAATGCCATTGTTTTCCGTTCCATTTCACAAAATGTATGTGCATAATATTCGATTCATATTTGAATTAATTTAGTACTTCAATTTAGATCTAATTATGTATAGACAAAACTGTAAATGACAATTAATACTCAAATTAATCACGGAAACTATCAACATGCTGTTAATTGAGAAGATAAAATTAAATATGTGATGTTTTCAATTTTGCTTAAGCACAGTCGGTAAAATGAAACGTTTATGAAGCAAGATAAAACCTAAGTAATCTGTGTACCCCATTTGAATGAAAACCCTGCCAGTCTGTATCTACTACCAAAATATCGATTGTACTCGAGAATACGGAAATTGGCGGAAGTAGACATTTTCATAGACATAGGAGTAGATATTATTTCGAGTAGATAAATAAAAAATTCGACATATGTCGAATTATTGAGAATTGGGCTCCAGGTCTCGGCGATCTAGAACGAGTGACGTAAGAGGGGTCATGAAAGCCTCGCGGGGCTAAGAGGGGAACGCGGGACGCGGGCGCTGCGCGGACGGCGGTCGCGATCCCATTCTCACGCAGGCGCTGGTCAGCACTTTCTTTATGTGTTAGTGGCTTGTGGATGTGTGTAAATCCAGCTGACGCGGCGTCGACGACGTCTAGACGGTGCGATAAGCGCAGGGTCGTAACAGCTGAAACAAATCATGCGTAATGGAAAATGATACCGTAGATTTAATAACCACATTTTCAATGAGATGGCGCTTTTATCAATTTTGAAAGTAAGACTGGTATTACTGATATATTTTTAAAGTGGCAACTTAAATATTTATCAAAATAATTTCATTGCCAGTATCTGAATACATTACCCCGGTTAATGGTAGATAGAGTAACGATTTTAAAATCAATTGATCGCGGCACCTCCCGAGCAAGCTTGAAAAAAATAAGCCAAGAAGCGAAAACTCGCTCGTCAAGGGTTTCACGATTGTACTTATCTGTTTTTATCTCATTAAACAATAACCAGCATATTTCACAGAAATACGTAATGCAAATATTAGGTAGGTACGTAATTTACATAAACTTAGTATTAATTGTCTGTATTGATGATTGAGCAGGTTGACCCATAACCCGGAGGCGGCGGGTACGATTCCCATGGCAGGACAAATATTTAGGCACAGAAAAAAAAGCGCAAATACTTTTTCTGAGTCTGGGTGTTGTGGGACCATGGTCCTTGTAGTTCTTGAGTACCTTCCTAGACACAGGACATCTTAGTTAGGGTCCAGGATCTATGTATGTGATCTTTGGGCGTAATTATTATCATAATGGGCATGAGCTGATTACACTGCGTAAAAGGCGTATTATAATTGATATGTCCCTTTTACGTGATATTTGTTCAGGTATGCTTGACTGCACTTTATTTCTTTCCAGAGTACTAAATTTGCGAGCTCCGAGCTCAAGAAATGTATTATTTTGCGATAATACTGTTTACTATTAGTAGTCCTATATTTTAATGTTGAACCTAGCTAATAAGTAATATTGTTTTCTGTGGTAGAAAACAATATTACCTACCTCACCTACCTCTAACCAAAAGTTTTCATCTATTTATTTTTTATGTAATAGTTAGTTACCTCGCTTATACCTGTATAATTGTGTTCAAAATACAAAATGTAGATTCAAAATGGCTCAAGGGCAACATAACATGTATTATAGCGAAATAGATATTAATAAGCTGTAAATCTTAGATCAATAAATAAATAAACGAATAAATAAAAAAAATAAGTCAGAGTCAAAGTCATGCCACGCGCAGTATTCGAACTGAGCATTTTAGTTTCCTTTTTAGTTTTCAAATATTTTAAGTCAAGCGACCTACGAGTATGTGCAACCTGATTAAGTGATGAAAAACTGCTACCTATTATACTTCTGGAAGGAACGTATAAAATTGTAATATGTTTGTAATGTTAGGTGTTTTAGCTGTGAAAGTAATTGAGTGGTCTTATTTTACGTGGACTGGACATAGGAGATAATATGGTGCGCTGGTGTTTTATTGGCTGTAATAGACGGACTGAACGATAAGTAGTCGTGTCGGGAAGTTTGAGACTTAATTCGCAGTGCGGACTCTGAGGAGATTTTTCATAGATACTGGCAACTCTTAAACGGCTATCTTTTTCAGAAATTATAAAATATTTTCACTTTTCATTTGCTTGCGCTTGCGTTCCGTGTGTGTTTATAGTGATTGTGATTTTACGATTATCTGCTCTACACTTACCGGACTCCGATATCTTCCTAAAACGAAAATACCAAGGCACGAATAAAGGACAAGGCTTAGCGTTATCGATATGGATTCCGAAAAAGACTGTTGTGTTCCTGGTTGTAAAATACCACGTAAGTACATTACACTAACAGTTTTATATCTTATAATACTCGTAAATATATCCCACCTCAACAAAAAGTCATCTGATCAAATGTATGTTTGTTTGGATGTTGGTACTCACATACATCAAATTTGATATTGAAATTGGAGGAAAATAGTATACATTGCTTGTGTAGCTCTAAAAGCATGAGTAAGAAATGGAATGGTACTTGTTTTATTGTGATTAATTTTATAGTATTATTATTTCACACTTTTAACATCTTCGTAGTAATTTTATTCATTAGATTTTTTAATTATCTTTCAGATGTATTTGCTCCAGAAAGGGCTTCTACTCGTGCTTCTCCCAGAATCACACGTCGAGAAGGTAAATCAAGACAAGAGTATTTATTTACTTTTGTAACTAACCAAAAAAACAGGATGTGCAAAGTGTGAGTCGGACTCGCTTACCGAAGGTTCCGTACCAAAAAAGAATCAGTGTCAGTTCAGGGAAATCCACTACAAAAAGACATTACGCGATATTTCAAGGTGGTCACCCATCCAAAAATTGACCGCGACTGATGTTGCTTAAATTCGGTGACCATAAGAGACTGAACTGCAGCCCTACTCGCACTTGGCCGAATCTTAGTATTTGTTATTATACAATTGGGTGTTCACAATAATCGATCCAAGTTACCATTTCCTGTTATCTTTTATTAATTGCATTTAGGGAAAACTGTTTCACTCATTATCAAAATAAATAAAAAATTGGATAAATGACATACTTAACTAAGCTTATTGTATGCCGATTAAAAAAAAACTTTTTTTTATATTGGTCTATTAAATATTTTTCTATTGCATAACAATGCTGAATATGTGATAAAAAATTGTGCAATATAAAAAAGTAGCCCTGCATGTAGTTACACTATGTAGCTCTTACCACTGACTTTATCTTTTCAGGTGTTGTTAAGGACAAACATTTTTACAAAAAAGAGAACCGAGTATTGGCCAATAAAATAGTCAAACTAAAAATTTCTAAATCAAATTATGCATGGTGATTGCGAAAGGCTATGAAACAACTTTAGAAGATTTAAATGTAGAGCAAAATAGCCCCAGGATAATTGCTGCTCTACAGTATGTGACGGGTTATGTTTTACGCCAAGCAGCATAGAAAGTTTTTAAAAATTGCCAAATATGTAAAAACCAATTATATTCGATAAACGATATAGAATACATAAAAATGAGAGAATATACTGGACTCAGGTGGCTTACATACCCCTCCAAAGAATTATTAAAATGTTTTTCTGAAATACAGGATGTTTCGACTAACATATTAAAAACATCAACTGATGTAAATAATTTATAAAATAAACCACATAGTTGAAGTAAATATTATAATATGACAAAACAAATCAAACTGACAATACTCAAACAGAGAGAATAGAAAAGTTTTATACTCTTAGGTTGAGGTTATAACATTCCTCCCCATTTAGATTTAGATCTCATCAATCAAGCGCCGTGGAGGTCGGCCCTGACGCTGACTGCGACGGAGCTGAGGTGCCGCAACAATTGCCGTTGGTGTTGCGAAAACTGGAGATGAAGATGTGGGTGATGTGGATGGTGAAGCTGTAGATGATACGGGAGATGAAGTGGAAGATGAAGGGGATGTAGACGCAGATGAAACTAGCGTAGGTGGCATATGTGGAGATGGTGTGCAAGGTGACAGTATGGGTGGAGCAAAGGATGAGGCCGGTGCCGGTGCAGAGGGTATGGCATTTGTTGCAATACATGTAGGAGTTGTAGCGGCAGTGGCAGTAGCCATTGTGTCTGAAGGAGCAAGTCGCAGTCTCATATGATCAGCGTGTCTTCTTTTATCTACACCATCAGAAGTAGTAACCACGTAGGAATACTTGTGTTTGCGGGTCGCTACTGTTGCAGGTTGCCACTTTCTTTCCAATTGTGTCTTGATATATACTTTATCGCCTGGCTGGTATGTGGGAGCAGAAGACATAATGTTGGCCTTCACTTGTTGATATTGTAAAGCTCTTCTCTTATCTGGGCGGATATTTGACAACAAACAGTTCAATTGTCTCCCAAACATCATCTGTGCTGGTGATTTACCGGTAGTGGAGTGTGGTGTATTCCGATAACTGAATAAGAACTCCAGTAATCGTTGCTTAAGATGAGTTCCGTTACTCGAAGCCATTCTAGTTTTGAAAGTTCTTACAAAACGTTCAGCTAATCCATTTGACCGATATGGAGATGACGTGATGTGTAGAATGCCTTGGTTTTTGCAATAATCTTTGAATTCTTGTGATACAAGCTGTGGACCGTTGTCTGAAACTATCATTTGAGGTAGGCCAAAGGTACTGAAAATATCATCCAAAGTTAGGCATAGACTTTTTGAAGTTATGTTTTTCATTGGTCTTAACTCACACCATTTGGACAACGCATCGCACAAAACCAACCAGTAAGTGCCTTCAAATGGACCCGCAAAATCAATATGAACTCTCTCCCATACTTGTTCTGGTATCGACCAGGAGAAGACTGGTAGTTCAGTATTAGATGGTCTGTTTTCCTGACACCTTGTCGCATTTATCCCTAGGGATGAATAAAATACGGCAAGTAAAGTTATAAGTTTATATAAAAACATAAAAATAAAAAAAAAACGGTTTAGGGGTCGTTGGGTCGAGTAGCCCGGTCACAATTCGCGGCACTGTCTCAGTTCCAGAATACCGCACTCTCCTCAGTCTTCCCGATATTCAGGCAGTACGCTCCCAATCAGTCTCCTCGTCAGGGTCAGGGCCCACTCAGCTCCGGATGGTAAGCTCTGGGTCTCTTTCGAGAGAAATTATAATCCAGACTGTGTTCCTGGAATTGTATTATAATATTCGAGTCATGATCTTGTAGGGGAACGATTTTAGGGGACCTATGGATTATGTGGCAACCAGATGTACTAAGCTAGCTAGCTCAAGGAGAAAAGACTGAAGGTGGCAGTTTTAAATATTCAGAACGGCTAGGCGGCTTCTAACAAAATATATGATATTATAATAATAATTTAAGTTATGCATGAACAGTTGAGACGGCCCAAAGCTAGATGATATCTAAGTACAGTCAATTAAAAGCATAGTAGGTCATTGAGCTAAATATAAAAAGAAACAATAAGATTATAACGACGTAACGGTCATATTTCAAACGGGCGCGTCATCATTCAAATTAACTGAGAAAGAACACAGTCACAAAGCATTAAGAAAGCATAGAAGTTATTTGCACAACTTACCCAGTATGGGAACACAGTAATTCACTTTTTAAATATTACTAAATAGAAATAATTTTTATAATCTTAAGACGCAAAGAAGATGTATTTGCGTGTGCGCAACAAGGCGACGTGCACTCGCTTCCAAGGCAGGCGAGTACTGAAGCAGCTGACGCGCGGGCCGGCCGGCACTAGCGCGGGTGAACGAACGGTATCGTCGAACAATAGACTCGTCAGCTGTGAATTTATCTATATAAACTAAGTGTGTCTGTAATTGTGTATATTTAATGTTTTATTTGAATTTATTTTAAAATTATGGTTAATTGTAAATATTGTTATTTTATGAAATATCAACTCAATGTAATAAACTTTAGAACTTATAATATTAATTAATTAGAGTTTTTACTATTAGCTAATTATTTAAATGATATATTTGACGTTTAAGGAACGCTACGTTACAACCTCGTGCATCTTTTAACAAAATTTTCAATGTCATCGTCGAGCGATGGCCACCATATATAAAAACGTGATAGTGCCTTCATGGCAGATATGCCAGGATGTCCTCTATGCAAATAGGTTAAGACGGTCTTTCTGAGTACCTCTGGTATGACCATCCTGCCTTGCCACATAACTATTTTGCCTTCTACTGATAATTCGAAACGTTTCCTGTAGTAGTGTTTCATGTCCTGCCTGTACTCAAGTTCTCTCCATCCAGTTTTTAGGTACTGACATACATGTGACAAAATTGGATCTTTGGATGTCTCCTGGCTCAAATTCTTTTCCGTTAAGTGAAGATCAGCTATTCTACTTTCTAGGAGTCGTAAGGTTGTACTGTGTATAGCGTTTTCAGTTAGTGAGGCTTCTGTATCAGGATTTGGTAATCTCGATAAACAGTCAGCCAAAATATTGTTTTCTCCCTTCTGGTAGCAAATGTCGTATTGGTAGCTTCCGATCAAAAGAGCCCATCTTACAAGCCTATTGTTGACTAGTTTCGGCAGGTTACGTTGTGGTCCTAAAATGTGGATGAGAGGCTTATGGTCTGTAACTAACGTAAATTTTGTTCCTCTCAAGTATTGGTCGAATTTTTTTATTCCAAATAATATGGCTAAAGCTTCTCGGTCAATTACAGAATATTTACGTTCAGCTGACCTTAGTTTTCTAGATGCGAATGCTATAGGTTGTTCCACGTTCTTGTTTCTGTGGTAAAGAACAGCTCCAACTCCTTTTTCAGATGCATCGCATGCTAAAAAGAGGGAACGATTTTCATCATATGCTATTAGAGGTTTTGCAGATGCAATGCTTGTCTTAGCGTCCTCGAAGATTTGTTTTTCGTGGTCTGTCCAATGCCATTTATTTTTGCCGCTAGTTAGTTCGTAGAGATCTGCACATAATCCATGAAGGTGTGGAATGAAGCGTTCGTAGTAGTTGATAAGGCCAAGAAAAGATCTCAGTTCTTTCGCGGTGGTTGGTTGTGAGGCCTTGCTGATTGCATCTATCTTTCCCTTTGTTGGACGTATTCCATGTCGGTCAATTGTGTGGCCAAGGTATTCGACTTGTTCTTTTAAAAAGTTGCATTTCTTTAAATTAACCTTTAAACCAGCCTGTTTTAACCGGTCTAAAACAGTAGAGAGTGTACGTAAATGTTCCTCTAAACTCTTTCCTGTCAGTGCAATGTCATCAAAATACACTGCAACGTTAGGGATGTCACCAAGAAGCTGGTCAAGAAAATTTTGAAAAATAGATGGTGCTGTTGAAATCCCAAATGGCATTCTGTTGTACTGGTAGTATCCTTTGTGTGTTGATATTGTCAAGTATTTTTTTGAATCTGGAGCTATTTCAAATTGTAAGTATGCGTCTTTGAGATCAATTTTTGAGTACATTATGCCGTTTGCAAGTTTCTGCCGTAAATGATCAAAGACAGGTACTGGGTGTAAATGTTTTGTTAAAACTGGATTCAGTGTAGTGCTGTAGTCTCCACAAATCCTGACATCGCCTGTAGGTTTCAAAACATTAACGGTAGGTGTAGCCCATTCTAGCGGGGTTATGTTTGGGTCTACTTTGTGTATAATACCTGTATCGACAAGACGGTCCAGCTCGCGTTCAACGTTTTTCTTCATGCTGAATTTGATAGGTCTTGCAGGGAGGTGTACTGGTTCAGCTCCGGGTTTGATATGGATGTTAACCTGGTAGTTTTTTACTTTACCGAGTTTACCATCAAAAAGGTCCTTATATTTATTAAGTACTTGTTGGAGTGTTGTTGGTGTCACGGTTTTAACGGAGTACACAGGTTTTGGAAACTCCATCCCAAACATCTCACTCCATCGTAGACCAAAAAGCATCGGATTTGCGTTTTTTATTACTACAACAGGTAAAATTTTGTGTCGACCGTCAACTTTGACATTTACGTCGGTGATCCCTTTTGTCTTTAGTTTATTGTTGCCGTAGGCCTTGAGTTTGGGTCCCTTGTCTAAGGGTGGTGATCCGATTTTCTTCCAAACATCGGTGCTGATAATAGAATAGGTAGAACCAGGGTCCCAATCCATAGTGCAGTTCATTCCATTGATAGTAACATCAATTTGTTTGCAGTCTTTGCTTCGAGTGGTGGTTACGTTACACACAAACTCGTCGTCATCCTCACTACTGCTGTCTACGGAGCCACGTGAAGAATGAGAAGTAGAAGCTTGAACATCTCTTATTTTTTGTAATTTCTGTTTCGATGTATGTTGTTTCCCTTTGGCTGGCATAATATAGGCCCGTCCGGTCTTAATACAGCAGCTCTCAAAATGTCCCTTTATATTACATTCGTCGCATGTGTGGTTCTTTGCAGCGCACTTTGAGATGTCATGTCTGTCGCTTTTGCCACATCTAAAACATTGTTCAGAATATAGCTTTCGTTGTGTGTTATAGTTGGACTTTAAGTCTCTGGACTTCTGGGTACGGTTGTTTTTGATTCTATTAACATTGACAGTTGTACTTGGTGTATCATGCTCTGCTTGTTCCCGAGATTGAGAAACTGAAAAAATTTCTAGAAATGTCACCTCTCTTCCAGACTCCTGTAAATCAGGCCACTTTTGCTTCAGATCGGTTTCTAAATCTGGGTGATTCAACCCAGTAGCAAATCGATCCCGCAGTTGTCGTTCAAGCAGTCCTTCTGTATAGTCGCAATCCCGACTAAGACTTTTAAGTCTGTTCGCATAGTGTTCCATTGATTCATTGTGTTCCCTGGTGCAGTTCCAAAACTCCGTCAATGCGCGGTATCTTGTTTTTTTAATTCGGTATAAGTCTAGAAGTTTGGAGCATATGTCGTTGTACGTACTTGTTTCAAAATTCGGTGTTAATGCTATTTTGACCTCACGGAATATGTCTGGCGTTAATGTGTTTAATAGAATATCTTTCTGCAAATTTTGCTCGGTCACATTGAGAATTTGACATTTATTTGCAAAGAAATCAATGAAATCTTCTATTCTGCAATGTTCTGGGTCAAATTTCTCCATATTGAAATTCTTTATGATCATCATTTTATCGTTAGATGTAGACGGGGCGCTCGTCACGTTCCTTGTGTGTGTGTCATGACCTTTATGTACTGTTTGTATCAACAGTTTTAAAATTTGTGTTATTTGTTCTTGTTGCGCCTGTTGAGCACACAAGAACTGTGCAAATTGTTCATCGTTCATTATAATTAAATAATTTTCACTTCGTCGCCAATAAAATAAACCACATAGTTGAAGTAAATATTATAATATGACAAAACAAATCAAACTGACAATACTCAAACAGAGAGAATAGAAAAGTTTTATACTCTTAGGTTGAGGTTATAACAATTTAAAAGAATAAAAAAAAAAAAATAGCCCTGCTGATTGTAATAAATTGTGAATTTATAAGTTGTAATAAGCATAAGTAACATTTTATAGACTTTATGTTTGATCTAAGTGCAAGATTTTTCATATATAACCGGTGCAAAGATGTAAACAAATTATTAAATGGCACCAGATCCGATCACGACCATCAAGATGAAGTGCAAAAAAAATGTGTCACATATTATGTGAAAAGAAAAAAGAAATAAATGTATTTTGTCAAAATATTGGTTTAATTGAACTATAAATGTCATTAACAAACTATTTTCGTATGTATTTTTAATTTGATGTTGCTTACAAAAATGTCATTGCTATTATACTGTGTTGTATGAACTGGTTATGTAAAAAAAATGCAATTATTATGATTTATAATGTGCGATTAATAAGACAGCATCAAATTAATATACCTAATATTAATATTATATTGGTACAGCATGGCAGGGAGGGAACCTACGCATATAAATATATATTATTATTATGCTTATATATATACTTCTAAACTTAGTTCTTACAATTTGAAACAGATGGCGCTACTGCAATGTTTCTAGCTGCTTACTCTATACCCGTATATATAATGTACTCTGTGGATAAGCGGCGCGTCCGGTGCAATTAGCATGCTATGTAACAATAGTATCAACATTAAAAAGATAATGCCCATATTTTTATTTAGTCTTTCTATGAAAGACTAGACGGTATAGTCTCACGACTAGCTTGACTGAAAAGCAAACAAAGAGTCGAGTTTTGGCGGGAAAACGAAAAAGGTCGTGTCACCGCATTGTATTATTTTCCAAAACTTGTGTTATTTTCAGTGTTAGTGCATGAAATTGGTGGAATTTTATTCGTTAAGTACTGGTTATAGGCATGAGTGTAGGAAAGTTGTATAATGATGGTGAAACGTTTCTTTTTGTGTTGTTTCCAAGCTCCATAGAAGCTTCTGGTAAAGTTGCCACCACTTTACTAGTAGTATGACTTGACTAGATTAGACTAGAACTTGACTTGATGACTTGACTTGACACATAAAACATACGTAATTATGTATAATATAAATTAACTTAAAATATTAATTACTTGACACTGGCTAAATACACAAAAGTGTGGAGCCAAAATAAAAAAAAACAAAGAGTCACTATCATATGACTGTCATTGTCATTCTCATAGTGTGAAGATACAATTCAAGTTGTTTTGTTGGAGTGAATTTTGCGTATATTGAAGGTTTTCCCGTGATTTTCTACGAATTCCAATCAAAATCAACGTTCATTAGTCATCATGGCTAACGACGACGGAGTTCTAAAACAATACTTATCAAAATATAAACACCGTGATTTTACATGTCGGGAAGTGATTAATCTCATACAAGTTTATCGAAGCTTGGCTTATCGTTTAGAAGCCTTTGTCTTTAATTCTGGAGCTCGGAAAGATCTACTCAATCTCGAAGGTACCATCCCAGTGAAATACAAAGGTGCTATCTACAACATACCTGTTAAAATCTGGCTTATGGATACCCACCCAGTCAACGCTCCGCTGTGTTTTGTCAAACCCACGGCAGATATGTCAATCAAAGTCTCCAAATACGTGGACAGCAACGGAAAAGTTTACCTGCCCTATCTCCACGAATGGACCCAAAACGGTTACACCTTGCAGAAGCTAATTATGTGTATGATTACCGCATTTGGGGAAATACCTCCGGTCTATGCAAAGCCGCGAAATGAAACTAGACCGCCTTACCCTGTGAATTCGTTCATACCGCAGCCTTCAGGGTACCCTGGGTACCCGCAAGTGACACCACAGACGGGCTACCAACCTCCTGCTCCATACCCAACACCATCCAACCTGCCCTACCCAAGCTTTGGGACACCTTACCCAGGTACTGGCAACACCAACGGACTTCCGTATCCTCCAACATTCGAACCAACACCATACCCTCCAGCAGCTGGCTACACACCCACTCCAGATGTAGCTGGTGGTACAATAACAGAAGAACACATCAAAGCATCCCTGCTTTCTGCTGTTGAGGATAAACTGAGAAGGAGACTTAAGGAACAGTCTCAGCAGTCACAAGCTGAGCTGGACACATTACGGCGCACACAACAGGAGCTGAGAGATGGCAAGGGTCGGCTTGAAGATATTTTGGTAAGGCTGCAGAGAGAAAGAGCAGACTTAGACAAGAATGTGGCGCTTCTACAAGAGAAGGAAAAAGAGTTAGAGGCTGCTGTAGAGAAACTAGCAGAGCAGGAGGGTGTAGATGTTGATGAAGCGGTAGTGACCACTGCACCGCTATATTCCCAGCTTCTAAATGCTTTTGCTGAGGAAGCTACTTTGGAAGATGCTATTTACTACATGGGCGAAGCACTACGTAAGGAAGTTATTGATTTGGACACATTTTTGAAACAAGTACGTACTCTGGCACGCAGACAGTTTACTCTGAGAGCTTTGATGCATAAATGCCGACAGAAGGCTCAGTTGGCATGCTAGTACCCTCAAGTCTCTGAACGAATACTCTGTGATTTTATGGCGCCAAGTCATAAAAATAACAGTGAGATCTATGAATTACCATTTTGTAGTTTGTTAATGTAAATGTCATTTTTTTATTTATAATGTATGTTTATTGTTAGAATAATGTAAAGCACTCCTTTGTAACTGGAGTGAAATGAAAGTTTCGTTTTATTTAATTATGTTATCATATTGTGCATATGATTTTATCTGCTTGCTTTATAACAAACAAGTGATGTGTAAACATTGTAGCTGTGGCTTACGATTTCTTGCACAACATCAAGAAGAAAATACAAATCAGTGCATTACATAAATTGTAATTTTAATTCCATCTGACTTGAATAAATTAACAACTATAAAGTTCACACTCTTCTATTGAATATAGATGTTAGCAAAGAAAAAAATTTTCTTCCCTTGAGTCTTGACACCACAGTATTTGCTATTACATCATTACATAATACCTCATCCTCACTGATACTTATGCCTGACTGCACTTTGACAGCTATTAAGCTCACTATATCTCTAGGACAAGCAATAGGTTCTTCAAGAGGGAGAACTGCAGACTGCATCTGGGCATCGACTTTGTTAGTGGCACTATAGACACAACTCATCAATTAAAATAGATTCATCATCATTACTCATTCTATTCTTTCATTGGTTGTTATGAGCATATCTATTTCAGTTGGGAAAATGCATCATAATATGTATCGTAATACACTGCATTAAAAAAATTAACTGTTCTATTTCTTGATGCACTAGTATGTTATCTTACTTATTTTGTATAGGAAAAGTCTTGGTTTTATCTAACTAATGCAACTTTCTAGGAGTTCCTAGGTATACTTTAGTTAAGATGTATCATATTTGTATTCCAAGTGTGGTTAACATAGTTATGTTAACATATAGTATTGTTGTTAACATAATTATATTAAAAAATATGTCAACATGCATTTAGAATAGTATTGGGTATACTTCTTTTGGTATTTAGACTTCATACTAAAACTTTTTGGATTATCATATAAATGAAAAGGCTAATATTATGTGCTTTATATCAATGTTACAGACAGAGAGAACTGATAATGTTATTATTTTTATCAGTAAAATCTAAAATTCATGTTGGGAATATCATTAGGCTAAAGTTAAGTGCTAGACAATATGTTCAAGAAAAATATAGTGATTTAATTAATACAATTATAAAATACAGGTTGTTATGTGCCATGCATACTGGCATGAAATATATGTGATACCTACTCGGAAGTTAATATTGGTATCATTTGCAAGAGATCTTTTGAAATAATCTGTATATTGCTAGTTCATAAATTCATGTATCTTATAGTATTAACATGTTAAGTTATTAATGAATTCATAGGCTTTATACCTAGTTAAATATCTTATTTTATATGTATACATAGCCATAATTTCAAGGCACATATTGCATGTACTGCAAAATTACATTCATAATTCATAAAAATGTTATCTGAGAAATGTAGGTACCTATTCATATTACATTTTTGGTTGTACCATTGCATGTATTGTAATACATTTTGTGGTGAAATACATAATTATGTTAATGTTTTTTATACCTTACACAATCAACGAAAATTTAAAAGAGCAATGGAATTTATTTAGAAAAATTAAAGTAATATTTTGCTTTCTTTTGGGCTCATTTTTTAATATAAAAAGGCAACATTTTTAATTTTAGGCAAGTCCTTTTTTATATGAGAATTTGTTGGTCTTTTTTCTAGAAAAGGCAGTGCTTTGCTATCCTTTTGGACCAAAACTTCAACTATGCCTATCAAATAAACCTTGTTTCCTTCATTATGCTTTATTTTGTTTTGTGTGGCATGAGATTTGAAGTTAAGGGAAATCAAACCTCTGTAATTTTACATACCACCTTCCTGAATTAGTGCCTCTTTGACCGCGTTAACAAAATCCTTGAAATCATAAATCTGGCCTTTTTCCTTAATGATTGTTCTGATGGAAAGAGTGGGCAGACGTAGAGGTATTACCCGGTTTTAAATATTTCAGCATAATTTTCGTGGCAGCTATGTAAAAACTATTAATAATTTGAATATGAGCGGGATTCGGGAATATGAGCAAGCACCAATTTTCAATTGTGCTGAGAAGTTATCGATCCATAAAGCTATTTGCTTACATCACGTTGACTTAATAAAAATGCTCTAAAGGCACTCGCGTTGTGTTCTTGTTTTCTTCCTGAGATCAGTTCATGGCAAACTGAGGCAAACACACAAAAGCTCTCATTTTTTTAATTTCCCCAATGATACAAATGTTCCATTGTAAGCCACGATTCTCGGTTGAAATATAGTGGCTTTAAAGCAGTCAATTCTTCGTAGCATAAATACTTTTTGTAAATTTACAGATACGTAAAAGCTTTTGCTCTTTATTCTTTGCGTCTTTGCCTTAAACTCCCCGTGCTCCACATATAGGTTTTAAAATGGGGTTTCAACATATATATTTAGCTCAAAACTAACAAATGTTTATTAGTTTGGTTTTATCCCGCGCGTGTTAGTAAATTCCACTATAAATTGTTCTGTGCACATTGTTTGACAGTCTCTGCGGTGTAGTGGTTGATTAGGTCGGCTCATAACCCGGAGGGTTCGATCATCGGGTTCGAAAAAAGCGCTAATACTTGTCCTAAGTATGGGTGTTGTGGGTCCATGGTTTATGGTCCTAGTAGTTCCTGGGTCCCTAGACACGGAATCCTAGTTAGGGTCCAGTGACTTTATTTATTTATTGTTCAAGATCAAGAGTCAGAGAAAATGGCTAATCAGTTATCATATCAATTAGATAATCACTTGGTTATTTTCTTTGTGTACATATTATCATAAATTTTATTTTATAAGGGATAAATAAATTTGAACCCTGGCGAGGCCCTACAGACAAACGGACATGCGCGGCAGACAATTGTTTTTGTATAAGTTCTGCTATTGCACATGTCACGTGGTGTTGACTTCCTTATCTTGTTTGCCCCGGCTTCAGTTGCAGCAATACGAACCAGAGCTAAGATTGTTATATTTACTCAATTTTATATATTGACTTGAATGTAAATAGTGTAAGTTTTGCATTACATCATATTGTATCGACGACTGATATTGTCAGGTCACAATAAATACGAAAATTGTATCCAAATGATCTTTCATTGTACTCTAGTGACCCCATTTGATAAACAATATGCGTTTGCAATAGATAATGGTACAAATGATGAGTAAATACTGTAAATAGCTATATAGGTAATTAATTGGTAGGATTGAGCAACCAGTCGATTTTGTACCTGTATATCGCATTCTAAGTAAACTAAGCTATACTCAACAAAATATCTGTTTTTTCATTTCATTATCTTTAAGCTAGCGACTGACATGAGACATAAGAATTTGCATTTGCTCATTTCAGTCTGCTCTGGGTCCGCCATTTTGATAGAGCACGATTCGAATCGAATATTACCTACGTGTAGTGTCAGTCGCCATCTTTAGAGAATAAAAATATGTAAATAAATGCGATGTTTGTTGAATATAGTAAAATGAACGTAGTTTCATTATTATAGTAGAAAAGTACTCTGTGTTATTATAGTTAGTGCGGATGTGTGAAATGTCCTAAATTCGCAAATATCTTTCTCCCCCGGTCGTACTAACTTTCCAAGTCAATAAACCAAATACTGTATGTTCATTGGTAGAAGACAGCCGATGATCAACGGGCAACCAATCAGCATTCAGTATTTGGTGAGCCAAGATGACACAAATTTAACAAACGTACGAGAACCCGAAGAAGAGTTGCTTAGCTAAGTTGTGTTGTCTAAATAAGATCATCCTATAGGGGTGCGTCTATGTCACAGTGAGTACTGACCTTTTTATATCCATGGAGGATTTCACTGAAATTTCATGCAGAGGTGAGAGGGGTCATCCCTATTTTATAGTTAGTACAAAACAACGCGAGCCGCAACCGCAGTGTAATAAATATGGCGCAACAAGGAAAACTAAAATTATTACACCAACGTAATACTAATAAATCCAAATTTTACGTTTGTGAACTAATTTTCATTAAACACACTTCATCACACTAATATTATAAAGCCGAAAGTTTGTACGTATGTATGTGTGTATGTTTGTTACTTCTTCACGCACAAACGGCTGAATGGATTTGGATGAAATTCGGTACCAAGATACACTGGATTAATAGGCTACAATTTATCCCGGAAAAGTGAAATTTACCCGTGGGATGAGCAAATAATTAAAATACTTTTTATCCGCGGGTGAAACCGCGGGGCGCAACTAGTTTAATAATATAAAACAAAATCGTTTAATCTGGCAATTCATTTATTGCATATAAAACGTAAGCTTTAGCGTAAATAAATAAAATGCTCTGCGCGGGAATGAAGCTGTGCGAAACTAATTCTTGTCTTGTTTCTTGCCCTTCTTAGCCGCCGCGGCTGCTTCCACGTCTATCGGCGCCGGCTTCACGAACGGAATTAACTCCTGGTACTCTTCTGGCATCCACAGCTTCAGGGCTTCGGGTACCTGGAGAAAACAAGATATAGGATAAGTTAAGTCTAATTTTGCAGGAAAAGAGGGAAACCAGAAAAAATGGTCTTTTCTTTCTTCATTTGTTTTCTTTGTTTGTCGTTCCATTCTGGTAATTAAAGCTCGTATTATAGAACAATGCTTAGTTCAGTCATCGATCGATGCTCAAGTCACAATTTTAGTCACAAATTGATCATAATTATATATATAGCTCCACCTAAACCGTTTTTACCTCAATTAAATTAAAATGTTTTTTCACGTAAGTAAAGTAGAACTGGCAAGTTATGATTAATTAATTCATGATGAATCACTATGTTATTTTAACGCATATTACAGTCCAATCATTTGCAAGGACATTGAGAAGAGGTGGCACGATATTTTGGTTTTCACCTATATTTAAGTTTCTAACTGCCTTTTGCTTGTGAAATGCACGATAACGGCGGTAAATATTATTGTGTAGAAATTTAATTCCCGCGTGGGGAAATTCTAATTTTCCGCTCTCAAAAACAAGTATGCTTTAGACCACACGACTGAAGTAAAACTTCTTTAGTTTAGCTCCATCTATCGGCCGGTATAACTTTATTTAATGTCGCCAATTCTTCTATATCGCTAATCTTGACAATTGTATATTGTCATTTTACCTACATAATAATACAAATTTTTAACTATGTTATGTTGACAATGGAGAACTACTTTAACCTTCAACTGTGAGCTTCCGTTCGCGTGTTCCGTGTCCGTAAGCGTGTGTAAAGTAGTTTAACTTCAATAAATCAACATTTGTGTACATTTCACACAGCGCCATTAAGCTACGAACTAAGCAAAGCTTATACTATGGGTACCAGATAACTGATACAATACTTAGACACTTTTTGTTTAGAAACACATACATATAGTACAAAATAATACCCAGATACAGGACAAACATCAATGACATCACACAAATGTTGGTCCTGGGCGGAAATCGAACCCACCACCTACAGTTCAGAAGGCAGGGTTACTACCAACTGAGCTAACGGCTCAGTCAATAATAATTCAAATTTAATCCTTATTACCGCAGCTGAAAGAGCAGCGTAAAGACGTTTTACTTCAATAAACACCAAAAAATAATAAGCGAAAACGCGTGATGGAACGTTTTGACGATGACCAAGGGAAATGATATTCATTTTTATATATATAGATATCATAATTGAAGGGGTGAGAACAAAAAGGGTTTAATTGATTTTTTTCACAAAATGACTTATGGGTATCGCTGGATTTAGCGTGAAATTATCTACAATAATACATTCTGAAAATTCCGAAATGAGGCTTCTCTCTCTCGAGATTTTGAGTCTATAAACGGTTTATCTGTCACAGTAAAAAGGTTCGCTTAGCATAAAAACATTATTATATTTATTTTATTGTATGATATTTTTACAGTAATTGTATGAATTAGTACTATATTTAGTAATTTTAAATAGAATTAAAACATTTTCAAGCAACTGAAACTTGCATAAACCTTTTCTATTACCTTTTAAGCACTCTACATTAAAATGAAACCATTGAAGTTTAAAGTCAATTTTCTCGAAATTATCAATTTGACAGTTAACCCTTTTTATTCTCAACCCTTCAATTATGTATATACCTTGATTCCGTCCGCAGTCTGGTTGACTTCTAAAACGGCGCAGATGACGCGTGTGGTGGCGCACATGGTGGCGTTCAGCATGTGGACGTACTCCGTCGCAGCGTTCATCTTCTTGGTCTGCCCGTATCTACAACAACCCAGCATTTACTTCTAATCATTTAACTAGATGGCCTGCTTTTGAGACAGTAAGTTTCTTTCAATTTTTTAAATAATTAAGTCAGCTTCGTAGATATCTAGATTGTAAAAGTATAGGTTGTATTCAAATTATTCACTAGTCAAATAAATGGCTAGAATGCAATATAACCTGAGTGTCTAATAAGGCATCATGGAAAAAAAATAAAAAAAGTCCACTAACAGCCTAATAAATTAAAATCATATATGGATCGATTCCTAAGGATTTCGTTAAATATTTTAGCATGATTCATGAGACATCATTTTTCAATTTCATTCATCAATTTTCAAGTCAATATAATTAATAAAATAATAACGCACAACGATCACATACATAGATTCTGGACCCTAACTAGGATTCCCTGTGTCTAGGGACCCAGGAACTACGAGGACCATGGTCCCACAACACCCAGACACAGAACAAGTAATTGCGCTTTTTTTCTGTGTACAAATACTTGTCCTGCCGCGGGAATCGAACCCGCCGCCTCCGGGTTATGAGCCGACCTGCTTGGTTGAGCACACTACACCACAGAGGCTGAAATGCCATGAAAACAGAAAATTTCATTCAAAAATCATATTATTCAGTATTTTAAATGCATTTGATTTCTTTTGAGCATTTGCTCAAAAGTCTCTAAACTTGAACTAGCAGAACATAGAATTATTTATTATTATGTAGTTTGTATTTTATTTAATTATGTATATATTATCTATATTGTAGTATTCATTAATATTTGTCAAATATGTATTTTTATACCTTAATAGTTGTATCGTTGTTATAGTTTTATTTTAATTTATTTGATGGTCAAAATGAATGTTCAAAATTATGCTCATTTCCTTATATGCACGCCTAATCAAATTGTTTCTCTGCACGCCTTGGTTGACTGGTAGAAAATGCTGTTAGCATTAAGTCCTCCTTTGTACTTTTTATGTGCATAAAGTATTAAATAAATAAATAAATAAATAAATTACTTTGTTACAGAGATAATTTTAAATTCTATAATAAATGAAAATAATTATGTTTTAATTTAAAAAAATTGCATTGAGCAAAATAGGTAAAATGTCTAAAATATAAATTTTCATAAAATGCACATTTGTCATTTTATATTTGGAAATTCAGAAACACGGAAGAAATCAAGTGGAAAATGATGAAGGCCGCCTTTTTATACACTGATACCAACCTGACCAGCAACCTCCTAGCTTGATACTCCAAGCAATTGCTGCAGGAGACCAGTTCTCTAAAAGCCCCAGACCCTGGGAACCACGCCTCCAAGTCCAGCTTCTTGGCCGCAGCATGGTTTAGGGCCCCGGAGACGATGTTCACCACGCGGTACGGGATCCCGAGGAGTTGGTAGAACTCCTCAGCATTGGAGATCATCTCGTCCATCATTTTCCAGGAGGCGTCGTCATGGGGCGAGGTCAGCACGAATTGTTCGACCTGAGAAGATATATTATTTGACGGTGCACTGCGATTTCGTCAGGCATTTTAGTATTTACCGATTTCACTTACTTTTTCAATTATTTCATTCATTTTAATGGTACTTAAATTTTTACAATTTTTGGAAAACTAGCAGCTAGGTAACAATATAAGTAAATAAACAAATTTTTGAGGCCAAACAAAGTTTTCACTAATAACTATTATTAATACCCTTAATATAAATATTTATTATATATATATATATATATAAAAAAAAATAACAACGAAGACGGATGCAAAACAATAGACTTGTTTTCCCTTGGAAATTTTTAATGAAGAAAAATGTTAGGTTTTAAAAGTAAATTAATGACGAAGTGCCAACTTTATAATTATTATAAATCTTAAACATATGATCCTGAGACACAGCCTATATTGATAAGATTTCTAGACTGTGAGATCAGTCTCATTTGCCTAGTAATTTCATTAGCTATATTGCCCTTCAAACCGAAACACAGGTCAGGTCAACAAATATATTTTAATAAGAAAATATCTGTTAAATAAGGCCTATTTGTATTGATTTACCTTTTCAAACTGATGCACCCGGAAAATGCCGCGAGTGTCGCGTCCATGGGATCCCACTTCTTGCCGGAAGCACGTGGACAGGCCCGCATACCTGCGAATTAAACGTTCAATATAAGGATGACCTAAACGAGTACGAGTACATTCGAATGTACTCATACTCGCTATCGAGTATCGTAAAATATTTAATACTCGAGTGATAAAAATGGGTAATGGAAAAGATTTCTAAAAAAAAATTGCCGCAATTTGTGTTTTTGCCAGTGTTGTGGGAACGAAGACAAAATGGAAACGAAGAGTTTGTTTCTAAAAAGTATTATTACCAATCAAAAAGGGGAAAACCACTAAACCGATTTAGTTAAAAAATTCCATACAGAATGCCGAAATTACTGAGACTAAAGTGTTCCTGAAGGAACAACGAGTAAATCGGAGGTGAAACCACGAGACGCCACTAGTAACAAATAAAACAGAAACGGCCCAAGCGGGATGTCAGTGCAGGCCTTTATCGCCCTTATTTAGAATGAAAATAAGAAATAATACAGATGTATTATTAATGATTCAACATTTATATCAAAACTAACCGTATAGGCAGGGAAGCCTCGGGCAGCCACTCATCCCTGTGGTAAGCTGCGATGGGTTGCTCCGAGGTGGCTATCAGGTACTTCTCCTCGATGATAGTATCTCCCTTGTTCTCAGATCCTTTGCCGACCACCTTGTACAGCTCTTCGTCGAATTGGGCCAGCTGTGCTACTTCTTGCATTACCTGCAATTATATGTTGAAATGGGATACTTACACACATCAACCTGTCATATTAAGCATTTAACTATAAATATATAGCACATTTTTTTATTTCTAACATTTGACCACGTCGTCAGGTAAATAGAATCTTAAACGGTAGGCAACGCATTGGCAGCGCCCCCGGTGTTGCAGGTGCCTATAGGCGACGGTAACTGCTTACCATCAGGCTGGCCGTCTGCTTGTTTGTATAAGTTGTTAAAAAAAAACACGCTTACACTTGATGGGTAGTGTCGATGCGATCGAAGGTGAAGCATGCTAGCCAAGTGAACATATTGTGTGTCATTCGGTCATTAGAAGAGACATCCGTTTTCAAGTTAAGAGTGAACCGGTATCTTCTAGGCAAGCATGCCCCATCTTACACCACGTCATTGCTTACATCAGGCAAGGCAGTGGTCAAATGCTTTGCCTATCACACTAATATTATAAAGTCGAAAGTTTGTATATGTGTATGTTTGTTACTCCTTCACGCTCAAACGGCTGAATGGATTTGGATGAAATTCGGTACCAAGATAGCTTATACACTGGATTAACATAGGCTACATTTTATCCCGAAAAATGTTCCCGTGGGATGAGTAAATAATTGAAATACTTTTTATCCGCGGGTGAAACCGCGGGGCTCAACTAGTAACCAATATAAAAAAATATAAGTTGAATATAATTTAAGTTACAATGAAAGATGAAATGCACTCTATTGGATTCTACCAAATTGATATTTATTAAATATCTTTGTGGATTTTTGTGGAGTAAATATTTTTTACCTGTACTATTAAAATGCGTGTGGAAATAGATATAAAGAAAAAGTAGGAGGAATTGGGGCCATTTTTGTTGATTGTTGATCTCAGGTTTGTATTGGTAAACTTACGTCAATTCACAGTCAAAATTACTCTGACCAACTGGGCGATAATATAACTTGATTGCAACCAATAGAAACACAAATTAAATAAAAATGCGTAGGATTTAAGTTTCGATACGCAGTTTATGTGCATAGTTACTATGGAAATAAGAATTAAATTTCTTCTGTTGCATTGGTTTGTATGCACAGGTTTGCATGGCTGACAACCGAAAAGGGTGCAAGAAATCGTAACCTAACCATAAAATGTCGTCACCTCTTTCCTCATGAAGAAGGGTGTGTAAAGTGGAGTGTAGCCCTTCTTCAGCAGTATCCTAAGAGACAGCTGGATGAGCGCTTGCTCTAGGAACACGGCTGCACCCTTCAGATAGTACCCCCGACCGCCCGCCACTGCCGTGCCACGCTCGCCGTCCATCCCTGGGCAATACAAACTATTAAATACTCACAAGTGTTAGGTTAATAGGTACTATCTTGGTTAATTTAAATGTCATACTAATTTGTTATTATTTTAATGTATATTCCTGTAAACGATTGAACGAAAGGGATAATTTACTTTTATTAGATATTGATTTGACTTTCGACTTTTGAAGCGAGTGACTACATTCTCGTTAAGATCACGCCCACTGGCTATGGGTGGGGTATCTGAAGATAGGCCACCTCATTCGAACGAACGTTCACTCGGTTGTTAGCACCACAGAGTACTTTTCTACATATAGTTATAGAGGCCGCTCTTGCCGTCAGAATACGGCATCGCACTTGTGCTGCCACTGCCTGGCTAAGATGGAACTATTTTCATTGAATATATATCTATAACAATCTATAATCCATAGTACACTATTAGGGTTCCCTGTATATTGTCCTACCTTACAATGCTTTCACTTATGGAAATAGGGATTAGAACACAATAAAAATCGAGTTGAATTAAATATATATTATTATTATTAAAGACAACTATGTAATAATTTAAGGATTTAAACGCATAATATCTTTACACGTACATTACTTAGTCTTACTCTTCATTTGATACAATAAAAAAAAGTAATTATCACAGGCTATAGTAGAAATGCAGCAACTAATACTGAAATAAAGATCTATTTCAGCAAACAATAGCAACAATAACAATATCATCTTACTTAAGTAGGTATGTGAATTAATCAAGTACAAAGTCATGATTTTAGTTGACAGTAGATATTATTATTCGAGCCCTGGGCTCCACACTAGGATTCCCTGTGTTGTGGAGGCCAGTTTTACAAACATTTGTTAACATAAGGACTGTATGAGTGATTGTAAGGACTAGGTATAGATGAATGTAAGTGGTGTATGAATGATTGTAAAGAATTATATAAAATTAATGAAAGGAACCGAATACTTAAACGATAAGAACAATGATAGGCATGTATTGTTTTTGAGTTAAGAAGAATTAACAATTATAGTAAAATAACCCAAAGCATAAGTGTATCTAATAATAATGTACATATTTTTTAAAATGTAATCTAGGTATATAATACATAAATATATAGCATAATATAATATAATATACAATAACAATAACATTAATCTATTTGTCTATCTGCTAAATTTGTTCACTTTCTTCGTAGGTCATATCTAGTAGCCATTTCTGCAAGGTACTCTTACATTTCCTTTTCGCTAGTGAAAATATGTTTAGCTGTCTATTAATTTTTGTATATAGATAGGGTGCAGTCCGGTTATATAATCTACGATAGGATTCAGTGTGTCTAGTTGGTACTTTCCATTGGATATGACGGTGACAGATAATAACTTTCAAAGGTGCTATTTTATGAAATCTTAAGATTACGGATAACAAATAAAGTTGTCTAACTGTTAAGTGCCTATACTTATTGTAGAGATCTTTAGTGGGGTAAAGAAATGGCTTCCGATATGCGACCTTGAGAACAGCACGTTATGCCCTTTCTAGTTTCAGCAGATATGTTTTATAGGCTCCACCCCATGCCACAAGACAGTAACCTAGGATCGATTGACATATTGACAATTAAGTAATTATTTACTAATTTACCAGACTAGAAATTATACCTAATTTATTGATCGTCATTGCTTTCATTTGAAATATATCCTCATCGTTGTTTGCGTCTCTCTTACCTGTAATAAAATAAAATTAAATTAAAATAGCCTATTATTATTCCTCAACCATTCACAAAATATTATTAAATTTTTGTACATAGATTTAGATATCACTTATTACAAGTATTTTCCTTTTTTAATATTTTATTTCAGCTAGATAACAGATGTATCTAAAAAAAAAAAAGATCCCTAATCAAATAAATCACTGCTACTGACCTAGGTTAAGTGTTGGAATAGCTATTGGACTCAATTTTTTGTAGCGATATCAATACTTTTCTTCAAAATGAGCATGGCAGACATGGCAATGTTTATAGATATCATCATTATCAAACCCGACTATATCCTCTCCAATGGAGCAAATCCATTCATTCAAGCGTGGTTTTTCTTTTTCTGGATTCGGAAATAGATGCAGTGGCTTCCGCATATCTAGAAAGAAATAAATGAGAACTCGTTAAGATAAACCAATATTTATCTAGTGCAAAGTCAGTGTTTTTAGTTTCGAGTTGACTCAAATTTTAAGTTTGTGCTTAGGCTATGGCAAAGGTTGCGTACATAATACAAATACACTGTTATGCAGACTAATATAACTTCTGGATTGGAACTGTACCATATTTCTGACCTGCATTCGCACAAGCAGGATCATGCAGTATGTCACCAAATAAGTTTATTTGCCATACCGTATTGACAGTAGGCAGCAAAATAGTAAGAAAAAGAGCTTACCTCCTGAATCCATACACAAAGGAACACAACACTTTTTACTTGAAAGCGACATTATGCTCACGTAAACTTAGTTACATGCAACTTGAGGAACTGGCTAGAGGAGGAGCAACCAAGGATGCTCAACTTGACTCAACAGACCTAGGGGTAACCGTAAAACACGATCGTAAACACATGGGACTGTAAAATATTAAAAAAGAAATATTTTAACAATATACCGACCGAACAGTAATTATCAATTTTTCAATTCCACAATAGGGTTGATCCATTCCAATATTACTATAAATACTCGATACTTCTATTTCAGCATCGAAAAATAGATAAGACAAACGTTAGTTTTTCATAAGTATGCCAACAAGATAGACAATAAAAAAATACGGGATTAACTATGTATTATTACATTTTTCCTACATCGAAAATGGCTAAAAATAAACATTTTGATTTATAGATAGATAGATAGACACGTGTAGATTGTAGATGGATAGACAGATATAGATTTCGATCGAAATTATTTCAAAACATGAGCGGCACTCGACTCGATACATGATTCATAGCGTTAAACAGCCTACTAATTAGTGCTAGTGATACTACTTTATTTAAAAACGGATATGAGTACTTTATATATTGATACGTTTACGGTGTTCATAATATGAGTATCATCGAATAAGGATTTGAGTACTAAACTACTAACGCCCAACAATAACGTACATAGATCCAGCATCCTAACTAGGTTTCTCTGTATCTGGAGACCCAGAAACTATGAGGACCGTGATCCCACAATACAACACTAAGGTCCGTATTACAGAACGAGGCTGTCATTGATCGCTGGTCAAGCAGAGATTTCATTCAATAATTATTGATCACTTAGGTCCGTATTACAGAACGATGCTCAGTTATCGATCGGTGCTCAAGCAGAGATTTCATTCACTAATTGATCCCTTTATGAAATGTCTGCTTGAGCACCGATCGATGACTGAGCATCATTCTGTAATACGGATCTCAGATACAGAACGTGTATTTGAGCTTTTTTTCATATTCACAAATAACTTGTCCTAGCGCAGGATACGAACCTACTGACCGCGTCCGAGTTATGAACTGATCTACTAAACCACTATACGAGAGAGGCTATTGGATATGAATAGGTATTGATATTTTGGTAGTATTGGAACATCTCTATTCTAAAACAAAACACTTATGCTAGGTTGCCACTATGCAGAGTGAAATACGTACTATCATAATTTGATTTACTCAACTTAAAAAATGTCCTTACGAACAAGATTACAATTATGATTGTTCCAGTGATGCAAAAAACAATATTCAATTAAGAAAAACTTCATAGTAAACAGGAATTTAAAAAAATACGACTTATCTATACCGTTTTCTCGAAAAAGAAACCTACCATAATGTTGAATGAACTCTATGCGGGTAATCAATTAAAGCGATCGAATTAAAAATTCGAAAGCTAGAACAACTTTCTAATAAATAAGTGTATTTCAATTTTGCACACTAGCCACGCTACTAGTGTCATCTATGGAGGTCAGATGGAGCTACATCAATAAAACGCTACTAAATTAAATATCGTCATGTTTTCTTTGAGTCCTCCACATTAGGTCCTGCACTTTTCTTAGCAGGGTTTATTTTAAGTGGTTCTACCTACTTTGAACTAAGATTGAATGCCCTGGTTAGCACTCAAAGGGTGATCAAATGGAAAGAGTAGCTTATGCAAAATGTGTCACATAAATATATTTTGATAATTGCTTAAATAAATGGCTGTGCAAAGTTGCTGAATAAATAGTGATTTGTGCTGTATAATACTTAAGTGTTATTTTTCACCGGACCCCTTTCCAAGAATGCACTATCACTTGGCCCAGGTTGACAGCTCTGACTGACTAAAGGTTTTTCTATATACCCTCACATAACATGCCTTCCCCTTGATTTAGGACCATTTCCACACTCACATTTTATGTAACACTACTTTTGTAACACTATTCACAAATGTATATTTATTATAACTTAAATCTATGGGTATTATATTCATATGAGTTTGTTGAATTCAAAATGAATTCTTCCTCAGTATCAGTTTTTAGACCTTCATCAGATTCTAGGCTTCCTCTCATCCAACTATTATTGATTTGGCTAATGGAGAAACTATTGATAATGCCCGCTTGTTCTTTGTGAACAAGACTAGAGATTTCTTTTAGAACCCTAAGTTTGACTCATCGTCATTTCTCCATCGCTTGTTTTCCGTCCTACGTACAGGACATTGGCGAAATTGACATAACCATAGAAATTTGATAAAATTATCCTCAAGCTCATAGGTTGCACAGATGTTGAGAACATGCTAAGACACTTAAGTAAGGTTAGTTGAAGGAATGTTGTTGATTTCAACCTACAATATGTATGTTAATGGACCACATCCTAAGAGTATTTATTGTGTATATAATAGAAGAGTTATTAGTTTTATGTCTAACCTATATTTCTCATATAAGTAAATTGTATTCTTTTGAGAAATAAAGATCTCAAACCAGATTATGTGAAAAACAGTGATTGGCTATTTTTCTAGTAATTTAATTTTTTATGTGGCATGCAAATAGGTATACAATATAAACTCACAGAAAGCATGATGTAAGCTTTACTTAAAATTAAACAAGATGGCAATGTGACATTTTACTATGGTGTAAAAGTATCAAACAAACAGTGCTTATTTACTCAAGTGTCTTGCTAACCAGCACATGTAAACATAGAAGTATAAAAAAATTGTAAAAATGAAATTTTTATTTTTTTCCTATTCCAAGAATGCCTTGTTAGACACTCGATTTATGTTACAATCTAGCCATCTATCTGACTAATGAGTAATTTTAATTTAAGCTAAGTTTCTACAATAGAATATTTAGGAATGTGTCCAATAACATGTTTCTTATTGTCTACAAAAACCTAATAATGGTGTAATAAAATTCACTTTTCGAGCAAGCATGATGAAGATATTAAAGATGTTTGCAGCCCCTGAGAATGCAACATTAGTTTAGTTTCTAATCTAGTTAGAAGAGGAAGGTTCAAAACCCACTGCCTGCTGAAATTTTTAACAATATCTTTGTCACTCATTACAATTTTAATTCTTACCATCAATCATACAAATAAGATCCACATGTGAATATTTAGTCCTAAATGTGCAGTCTCCATGTGTCCTCTCCACCTTGTTGTGATCTTCATCATCATCCACCGGCACTGAAGCATGCAGGTGGTTCCCTACTTCTCTGAGGGCTCCGGAGCGAGCCTTCTCTGCTGCTAGCAGACCTTGCTCGTTTCTTGTGATGGCTTCATCTATTAATACTCTAACCTGGAAAATACAATGGACAGTGTTTAATTTTTTTGAGGGTACCAATAATCGATAAACCATTTCGAGACTAGTTCATTTTGATCAATTTGATTTTTTAGTTTATTTATTTGTGCGTTTTAGAGTTATAACGTCAGGAAGGAAAACCCGACTTATTTTTATATTGTAGATTGTTTTTTTAATTTAATTTTTTTTTTGTTTATTTATTATTTAACATTACTTGAGTATTTTTGCGTTTTAGGCTGGATTGTAGATTATTTTAGGAACTATGCTATACATAATATTACATTGAATGAACTTGTTAGTGGTAAGTTTAGGAAAATTAACTCAAGCATGTGAAGTAGGTGTTACTAAAATATAGCCTGCTTTGGTGGTAGTTGATTTGAAATGAAAGTATGATTTTTGCATGAGACTAAAGTGGGTCAAATGGATGGTGCAGAGGTGATGCAATATCATATGGACTTATTTTTACTATTGTGACTTGTACAAGTTTCTAATTTTAATTGATGAAAAAAGGTACAAATACTATATTTTCTGAAGGAAAAATCCGTAATATCACTTTTACTTGCCTCTTAGAAGAGGATTACATATTCCATATGGACCACAAGAATAAATTTGTTTGAATGTGTAAGAACTTTCCAACTAATCCTTTATAGCATATGGGTTGTGAATCGTTACCAGTAACTTGCAACTGAATTCTTACCTTTTTGATTTGATTTACTGTAAGTGGCTTGAGATTATCACCGGCAATATTGATGAGGTTATCAGCGACTTCAGCTGGCACCGGCTGGTCTTCAGGTCCTAAGGGCTCCTTGCTCTTCATCTTCAGACCTATCTCTTTGCTGCACACATTCTTTAATTTGTTCAAGTTATCGGCATCGTGGCGCAATCGCCTCCAGAGAAGATCTTGGTCCACAACAGTGTCGACGAGAGCAACATCTTTGTATCGCTTGCGCTGGTTTTCGCGAATTTTGTCTGGGTCACCGTCTTTGTCAGCGCGGAATAAGTCTAGGTCTAGAACCATGGTGGTTGCTTGAACGTTGTATCTAGCTTGTTAAATTTTACGCGAAAAAAGATACAGCAAATGTGAACTGAGCACGTCACGTCGTAGTGGTTATATGCTCTTTGGTCACGTCACTCACGCAAGCAAGGCATACCAAAGAGCAAGGCATACCAAAGAGCACAGAGTAACTCAAAGGACTGCAGTGCAGAGATATTTTACACAACGACTAGGCAGAACTACGCTCAGTCATTGATTTTCCAAATTCCAAAAGGCGGATAAATCCACCACATCAACAGTTTGTCGCTTACGGCTAAATCATTCTTGCACCCCCGTCTTTCTAAATAAATTACGGATTAGGGATACCTCGATTTGCGAGTGCGGTCTAGATCTGGGAAACGTAGACCACATTTTTTTCAATTGTCCTAAAATGCAGTTTTCTCTTTATGATGTTATACCTTCTGAAATCCTTCGTCCTGTCTCATTTAAGTGTCTCCTCTCCTTGGTTTTTTCTCCTTTTATAAGTATTTTGTGTAGATATATTAAAGTAAATAAAATTAGGTTGTAAGTTGTGTAGATTTTTATATTGTTTAGTTAATACATGTTGGTAGATGTGATTTAATTTAGTTTTTCATTTGTGTATTTTTGTATTTGTTTCAGATTAGTTTCAGAATAAAATTCATCATATCATTCATTTTCACCGGCCAAATTCTTTAAATTACCGAACAATTTCCTGCGTTTGATGGTCTATTTTAGTACATGACATTGGCGAAATTGTGGCGAAATTGCCGCAGAAGCCACTACCTAAGATTCAATTCAATTCAAGTCATTGATCTCTGCTAGTGGTGGGTCGTTGACGCCTTTACAGTCGACGCAACGAGACCGTTAGACTAGTTGATAAACCAGTTCAATATTCGACTAGTTTATGTCGTAGACGCTTAGACGTCCTGTCTAAGCGTCTACGACATAAACTAGTCGAATATTCTACGACATAAACGATGACGACTACTACGTTAGTTTGTATTGTATTTTGCGTGTGTTGATCATTAATTGGTAAACGACGAAACGAAATATTTGGTATAAAAAATGAGAATTATTAAACGACCATATATACAAGCATGATAAAATGAACTCCACATCATACTTTTCTTCCAAGCTTAGGACTGGCAGATTTCAGATAGCTGAGTAATAATAATTAAGAATGTTAATTAATGTGTTAAATATTATAAACCTGGCGTACCGTAAGTTCATTTCATTTTATATAGAGTTCCCAATAAAATTGTTTTTATTGCAGTCGCCTTTGGCCAGCGTGCACCAGGCGCGTAACGCGTTTCCAAAAATTAAAATAAATAAAATAAAATTAAACTAAAAGTTAAGTAAACACAAAATTTCAATCCAAAAATGTATACTAAAGGCAATAAAAAATTGTATCTACGCCTATTAAAATAGAATCCATTTATAATAACATATTATCTGGCAGTAATCTCAGTGTCATATGGTAACAAAAAAAAACGATTCATTATACATTGCCGCTTCAATATGTAACGAAAGTCCGATCGCATGGCAGCGAAATTCAATGAATAACGCAAAACTCAATCTATGCGTGAAGCCTCGGCTCGGCCGTTGAGGTTGGTAGGTGGCGCGTGCCGAATATTGGATAACTAACTTCGGGCCACTTCGGCAGTCTACGTTCTTACTCGTACGCGTTTGTATCTCTCGCTCTCGTTCATGCGACGGCGAGCGAGCCAATAAAGATGCCGTTCATACGTAAACATGTTTATCAGTGAACTATAAACTAGTCTATTCGTTCACGGCAGAGAAACAGTCGAAATAAACTGTTCGTTTATTCAACGACCACTACTAATCTCTGCTTATGACGAGAGTTCATACACATAAAGATCCACGATCAATGAAATTTCTAATTGAGCATCAATCGCAATCAATCAACAACTGAGCTACTTCACACTATACTACTTTGAATAATAAAAAAATAATAATATGTGTAATTATATAATAAAATTATATGTAAACTCAGCATTAGTTCTGTATTTTATATTATTCAATGCACTCCATGGTTCTGTAACACCACTTACCACACGTACGGTGATACCTTTAATTAAAATTGTTGAAAATTAAAAATAGCTGTCTTTTAGTTCACTTACATATAGAATCACAGTTGTCAAAAAACAAACAATTGACTACTTCCTGCCATGTTTATCGTTTGAATTCTAGACTTGTTGAAACGTAATTTAAAAAATCGGTAATGAACGGTTTTTATATATCATCAGTCATCGATATCGTGCATCCCTACTAATGTTTTGTTTAAAGAGTCAGCACCACGAAAACAGCTGTCAAATGAATTGTAGATTGTAGAATCATACCAAGTATCTCTTCTTACTAATTAAATAATTAATAATTAGAATTGAAGATAAGTATGTGTCCCAAATGGAGGAACCGCAAAAAATGGCATATAAAAAATATAGAGCATTGAAATTAAGAAAAAAGGTATTGAATAAATAAAGCTAAATCTAAATTACTTGTTTTATTTCATAAATGAAATGCAAAAATATGTTTAATATTTTTTATTGTAAAAATATCGATATCATTAGTGCATCACTAAAATATCGATACTATTTTTATCGACTACAGCAATCACTAAGCACTGCTTATCTGTCATATCTACATCACAGAGTACAAATATCTAAATGTCATAATTTGAGACTACAGCGCCAAATCGGTACAACTAGAAACAAAGGTAATAAACTCACTGTCGCATCTGTAGCTAGCTACATATTACTGATCTGTGTCTTCTTAGTCTGTGGTACAATCGGCCCTTTTTTACGATCTTCTTGTCCGTATTTTGTATTTATTTGTTTATATTATGTGGATATCGTTGGATAATAGCTGAAATTATTCAAGCTATTTTATCAAGCAGTAAATTGTAAGTGTAAGTTAGGCGCTAAAACATGTCAAACATTGTTATAAAAACTATGTCGCGCAGGCCCTTGTTTACACGTCTCGGTATTCAATGGTTTCTCTATCTATTTACAAAGGGGAGGATTGATGAGAATCATGTTAAATATTTACCTGTAAAAACACTTAGGCTCAAATTGAATGTGAGCATTGTCGTCTTCATTTGAAGTGTTATTGTTACGCATTTGAATACGTACATCTAACGATAAACTAGTTTGTTATTGTATTTGAAACCCACTTGTTCACAATACGTAGAAATTAACCTACCTACCTTTCTAATAAAACACAATTCATGGTTTAATTTTGCAGGCAATGTTAAAATGATTCCTTTAAAGGATAACCAAGATGTGGCATCTTTTCTTGTCACAAAACACTCTTGGAAGGGTAAATATAAGAGAGTGTTTTCAATTGGAACCCATGGCATCACAACATATAACCCGGACCGTCTGGAGGTGACTAACAAGTGGCTGTATGCTGATGTTGTCACTATTGCATCGGCAAAGCACTCCAATTCCGCAGCTAACCATGACTTCACCCTAGTCATGAAAAAGGAGAAGAAAGTAGACACAATGAAGTTTTCTTCTGAACACAAGTGTCTTATCCTCACAGAGGCATTCAGATTCAGGCATTTATTTGCTGAAAAACCAAAAGATATTTTTGTAAGTTTTGCAAATTTTAGCTCTGTTAAAATCTATTAAATATTGACAAAGATTGTTTAATTAATTAATTTGTCATATACACATTTTCAATTATTTTATTAGAGATATCAAGCCTACAAACATCACTGGAGTGGAACTCGTCTTCCCGTTGTCCTAGAAGTTGGGCCGTGTGCATTAGAGCAACTAGACCCCTCAACACACACTTTGCTAGCTAGCTACCCGTACAGTGACATTCAAGGAATCCTCCCGGTCAGAGATGTCTCTGGTGGCTTTGTATTAGCTGTGGGAGGTTACAGCCGACTACATTTATTTTCGAATTCTATGGACCACCAAATCATTATCAACAAAATGTTAGAAATGGCAAACCTGACATTGAGTATAAGCATTAAAGTGTTGTCAACCAGTATTACTCTGGATGATTATTTCGATCAGAGATTTGGAAAATTCAGGTACTGTTACATACTTACTTATTATAAATTTTAATACTGATAACAATAGAATTACTCATGTAATACTCTATCTGTTTGTTACCATTTTATGACTAAATGGCTGAATCAACGAATAATAGATTTGGCATGGAGATAGGTTGAACCCTGAGAAAGGATATGAAATACTTTTTATGTGATAAGACTTCTTACTTCTACTTCTTTGTGATAAGACTTCATATAGTACACTAGTAAGTTAGTATTTTAATGTTTAAAATTAATATTAGTTAACAATGTATACTATTAAATTAAAGGTACATACAGTAATGCTACATGATGATGAAACTACATAAACAAGAAATAGCATGTGCACCACTTCAGCTACAAAACAATCATTAATTGCTTGAGGCAATTAACTAATTTGTTGCCCAATTCATCCATTGTTGTATTACTCATCTCATTAGGCTTAAAATGGTATCTGTCTTATTAACTTAACTCATCATTTTATCCAAAACTAGGTGCACCCTGCGGTTTCACCCCATGGATATAAAGTATCCTTTGTGCTAATCCACTATATGCACTGTCTATATTCTAAATTTCATCTAAATCTTACCAGCCATTTGAGTGTGAAAGAGTAACAAACTTTCACGTATATAATATTAGTAGGATTTATCATAGAAAAGATAGAAATAGAAAAGAAGAGAAAGAAATATTTTAATAGGCTGATCATAGTAAAATAAACTATTTTTTTTTGTATAAAATCAACCAAGAAATAAACAAATATATAGGAATATATGACTACCAATCATTGTTGCAACCAAGACTAAATGCCACCGGCCATTTAACTCGTTCTTATGCAAAAACTTATTTTTCGAAGATAAAAAGTAGATATTGGTCTCAGTAGGGACAGGTAACAATGCATTTTATCCAAAAACCACTAACAGATAATGTTTCTCTTTTATTTAACTTTTTAAGAATATGGATTAGGTACTAAGAAGGTAAGAAGTAAGGTACTTTATGATCAGGCATTGTATACACCAGTTTTGTTTGTGCACATTATGAGTATGATAAGTAACAGATGACTCATACAACCTTGCTCTGACATACCATTTTATCTAATTCATTGAAAATCATATCAATTTCCATTTGATTCCATTAGGAGAACATGGCCTGATATTTTAGGTAACATGAGCAATACATTTTTTTAAACATGGCTGAGTAGCTAAAATGGGTGATAGATAAACTCATCTCTAAAATGTTGTTTTTTACGTGATATTTATCACATAATCTGTGAATATTATATATAAAAAATGAGTCTCTATTTCCCTTGGTCATTGCATCATGCGTAATCGGATGGAACATTTTTGCTAATTCTTTTTTGTTGTGTTGATTAATGTTAGGAGTAGGTTCTTATGAAAGAAAAAATTATGAAAGGTTTCGTCACCACGCGGGTGAAACAGGGGGGCGCAGCTAGTAATATATTTTTAAAAAAAAATCAGCTAGAGGTAATTAATCCCAGCGTATTGTTTACCCTATAATTTTGGGGCTGGCAAGTAAAAAAGTTTTGAAATGCACCACAGAGCAGAGAGGTCTGAAGTCAGAGGGTATGAAGTCCCTAAATCATGAAATAACTTTTTCTATCTAAATTTCTTACTAAACAAACTTATGCCTAGCGTTAATGCATGAATGCAAAAAATAATGGGAGAAATATTAACCCATGCTTTTTTCAGCGGGGACCAACATCAAACATCCCTGAGTGAGTTCATCGTTCACAAGGTGAACCCGGCGAGGCATATGGAACCGATGCGACGCACCCTCTGCCTCTCCGACACTTGTATACTGGAGAGAGATCCACAGACCTATTCTGTAAGTTGACATAACGCGTGCTATTAGAAAAGAGATTCTGATGAAAAAGTATTGTTTTCTCATTTCCTCCATTATGGCGAAAGTGTAGTTGACAGCAATAGGTAAAACGTCTAGGATGATAGGATAAGCTGGCAGGCGAAATGTACAAGACACCCCATGTGGGACATCAGTGCAGAATTTATCACCCCCAAAGGTCTCATCAACTTGTTTGAACAACTCTGTCTGTGTGTCTGTAAAACTGTAGAGAATGGATCATTCTTCTATCTATGGAGAAAAGTTTTAAAATAAGATAGGAATTCAGGAGATTTCCTATCTCAATCTTTTAAAATCTTTTCTCGTTTTAAAATATCACATCGAAAATTCAAATCCCTTTTCGTATGATTTAAAGCAGCATACTTTCTTTAGTTTTGTGTCCGGATGTTATATTGTATTCTATGTATGTATTTACGAACAAAAATGTATCTAAGTATTCTATCAATAATCTGGTTCCCAAACAAGTTGCTTAGTTTGGGGCTAGATGGCGTTGTGTGAAAGGTCCAAAAAAGTCCACTTATTATTATTTCTTTTTTACATGTTGTCTTCTAGTTCTGACGATACCATATTGGAATGGCATATTTTTACATGTTGTCTTCTAGTTCTGACGATACCATATTGGAATGGCATATTTTTACATGTTGTCTTCTAGTTCTGACGATACCATATTGGAATGGCATATTTTTACATGTTGTCTTCTAGTTCTGACGATACCATATTGGAATGGCATATTTTTACATGTTGTCTTCTAGTTCTGACGATACCATATTGGAATGGCATATTTTTACATGTTGTCTTCTAGTTCTGACGATACCATATTGGAATGGCATATTTTTACATGTTGTCTTCTAGTTCTGACGATACCATATTGGAATGGCATATTTTTACATGTTGTCTTCTAGTTCTGACGATACCATATTGGAATGGCATATTTTTACATGTTGTCTTCTAGTTCTGACGATACCATATTGGAATGGCATATTTTTAACGACTGCTTAACAAAACTATCAAAGGAACCATTGAATGACTCCTAATTATTATTTATCTAGCGACATCTTCACTTCACGCGATTGAAACGATCTGTGAGTTGATAAATGTGCAAATGCAATTTGACTGACCCAATAGCTCAGTTGGTAGTAAACCTGCCTTCTGAACTGTGGGTTTTGGGTTCTATTCCCACCCAGGACAAACATTTGTGTGGTGATGTGTCTTTGTTCTGTGTCTGGTCGTTATATTCTATTCTATGTATGTATTTACAAACAAAAAGTATCTAAGTATTGTATCAGTTATCCGATTTTCCCATAGCACAAGCTTTGCTTAGTTTGGGGCTAGATGGCGTTGTGTGAGAGGTCCATACATATTATTATTATATTATTATTATAAATGGTCTTATATTTCCAGGTAGTGTGTCTCCGGCCGCTCAGTGACGTATTCGCGCTGGTCAGAGATCAGGACCATCCGCAGAAGTTCTCCATCGAATATTTGAACGGACAGACGCGCACCTATTTAGCCGGAGAGAGGTATGTTTCAACGAGAATCGGTGCCATTGGCGGCAAACTTTGGTCTTATTTATTGCAAACTACTGAAATATGAAATGAAATAGGTTATTAAACGTTTACAAACATCGGTTTAAACATGAAAACAGTCTATACAAAAACACAAATTATTTTAATTTTGGTTGGAAAACTTTGATACCTAAACTAGGAAAACCTGTGTTTTTTTTTTCATTTTACTATCTATGGGTTTACCTTTGACTACATCTCACCTGATGATAAGTGACGAGGAGGTCGAAGGTGGAGCACGCTTACCCAGAAAAGTGTGATGTGTTTTGTCCCAGTGATTTGGCATATATATTGTATACCAATACCTTCCGCTGGGCAAAATCTTTAAGTACCTGCTTAAGTCTTGACAAAAAATTGTATAGTTTTTAATTAAAGGCGCACTTGATCTTTGTCCGTTTTCCCAGTTTCAATCGATATATTCACTCATTTTCCAAAATAGGAGTTTTAATGTTCCGGCATAATAAGTACTCTATGTTGATTTCGGTACGTGTCAACAGAATTTCAAGTAAAACGGCTGAACTGATTCGGCTGAAATTTTCTTCAGGCTTGTACCACACAACCCATGGGTGTTATTAATAATCTGAAATAAAGTATTTAGTTTTTTTTATTACATAGCGTATGAAAGTAAAAAAAAACAGGAATTTTCGCTCGTACCTTTGATTGTCGCTTTTTCCCTAGACGACACGATACGAACATAAATAATTATATAACCTTTGTTTTTAATTCGTTATACAGTTATACTGCACTCATACATTTTACATACATTCGTATACCAACTGTGTGATATTTTGTGTGTCTAGAATAAATTAGTTTCATTCATTCGTTCATTCACACGACTAGATGACATGAGTGGACGCATAATTCCTCGAAATTGTAAATACCCGGCCCGACAGCGTCACGCCGGCGCCGGTGATATCATAGACTTATTGTAATGGAGGAATTTTAATCATAAACGGGAGTTGAACTATATCCGTCCCTAAAACGGGACATACTTTTCTTATAAGAACCGTCCTAGTATTTAAAATTTTTATTGCCGTTGCATTGCTACAAGCACGTGCGATAGAGACAAGAGAGACCGTGAGTGAATGTATCTAGGAAGGATAGAAGATGGATAAAATGTGGACATGTAGTTGTGTCACGTTGTCCAGTGATGAAACTTGTCAATTCTTGATTTCAAAAAAAATTAAACTTTAGTAACTTTTTTTTCTGTACAAAGTTATTTAATTAATGTTACCATTGTTACTAACATATTTTACAAGTTTAATTTAAATTATATATATTTTAATACTTGACCTTTGACAACAGTGATGTAATGAAATTATTATTATACTTGTCTTTATATTTGTCATTTGACAATAGTGATGAATGAAATTATTATACTAATCTTATATTTGACATTCGACCATAGTGTCGTAGGTAATGCGTTTTTTCTGTTATATTTCTTAAGTGTCGATAAGTTTTCACTAATTATTGTAACTGACGTGCCAAATGTAACAACCACTGTTATAAGGTTAATAAAAAATCTGAATCTGGAGCAGCTATTGTTCGCAATATTTCTGCCAGCGTAAAGCCTTGTGTTGTCGCCATAGAGACGCTCTGCTAGCGTCGCTGCTGGACGGCGTGCGGTCGTCGGGGCAGCGCGACGTGCACGTGCGGTCGACCGGCACGCCGCGCGGCCGCCGCCTCGGCCCGCTGCACCACGCCGTGGGGGAGGAGACCGAGGCCAACCTGCTCAGGTGTCATATCTACAGCATTTCATTTTATTGACCGCATTATAAAACGTTATATTAGGCACTAGCTTCTGCCCGCGGCTTCGCCCGCTGGCCTATAGGAAACGAAGAAGAAAATTTTTCATAGATAACCACCCATTTCACCCTTTTAGAGATAGAATTTTGAAAAACCCTTTCTTATTGTATACCTGAACTTTACAAAGAACACACCCTCAAAATTTCAAGTCTCTAGGACCAGCAGTTTAGGTTGATATATAAGTCAGTCAGTCAGGACTTTGAATTTTATATGTATCTGTAGATGTCATTATATTACACAATAGTAACCTCGTCTTCTTTTTATTTAAGACAATAGTACCTACAATTTATTATATTTACTGTGGCGTGCCGTACTGCAGAACCTGAAACAGAAAAACAAAAATCAAAAATCAATTGAAATAATAAAATGTACAAAATAATATTCGAACGACATGTAAACTTACCGCGCCTTCGAAGACAATATATACTCTACGGAAGCGATCGCTTTGCCGCTGCTACGGAACGAGCTCGGGAGTAGTGAGAAACACGGCATACCCACACAAAACAAGATATCATTCGTCGTAACAATTGTAGTTCTCATTTCGTGCTAAAAATATTATAATTTATGATTTTTAAATCAATCAATCAATCAATCAATCAATCATTTGTTTATTTGCGAGAATACACAATATACAATTTGGATACAAGGTCACATAGTATAAGTCGTGGTTACGTGCATTCAGCCTGCATGCAAGCGTGCAAATATTAAAAATAATATTTTTGTTACTACTTAACATTTGTTATTACCTATTAAATATTCTTTGACACTATAGAAACATTTGCTTAAAAGCCAGTCACTCAAATGTTTTTTAAATATATTTTGTTCCAAACATTTAATTTCATTAGGCAAATTATTAAAAATAGTTATGCACATGTTACATACGTTTTTCTTATAAATGTCTTTACGGCAAGGAGGTTGGTACAACAGGTTCGCGAACTTAGATCTTTTTTGTCTAGTAATGACATCACTTCGCTTTTTAAAGAATTCGGGGTGAGTCTTGGTGAAAACACAAATGTCCCTAATATACATGCAAGGCAGAGGAAGAATATTGCATGCTCTAAAAAGTGGCTTACAACTATCCAGAAACCATGACTTGTTTATGGCCCGAACACATCTCTTTTGAACTTTGAAAACCATGTCTATTTCAACTGAGTTGCCCCACATTATCAAACCATAACTGAGAATAGAGGAAACATATCCATGGTAAGCTGCTAAAGCCGTTTCAACTGAAACAGTTTGTCTAAGTTTCTTAAGAAGAAAAACATAACGTTTTAGTCTTTGACAAACTTGCTCCACATGCACTTTCCAATTCAAATGTCTGTCCATGTAGATTCCAAGGAATTTGTATGTGTCTACGTTATCAACTTTATCATTATTATACACAATGTCAAGATCTATTGGAATATTATTATATGAATTAAATTGAACAATTTTGGTTTTTTTAATATTGACATTCAAATTATTAGCGTCCATCCAACAAATTACATCTTTTAGGACTTTGTTGATTATAAGCTGCGATTGTTCCTTTTTATCGCACTTTACGACCACTGTGGTGTCGTCAGCAAAAAGAATACATTTATGCGGGATAGCTTCTGGGAGATCATTTATATAAATCAAAAAAAGTAATGGTCCCAGAAGGCTGCCTTGAGGAACTCCGGTTTTATTTATGAGAGATTTTGATCCAAATTTATTCCTCAAAAGTCTTCCATTATTATTATTTATTAATTTAGTAATTTGCGTATACTGCTTTCTATTTCTTAGATAGCTCGACAACCAGTCCAATGCTTTACCTCGTATTCCATAAAAATTCAATTTATACAGGAGCTTTGAATGATTTACAAAATCAAATGCCTTAGTCATATCTAAAAAGAGTGAAATTATTGGTGTACCATTATTAATACTATCAGTGACATACTTTACAAAATCAAAGCAGGCAAGTGTAGTGGACTTTCCTTTACGAAAACCAAATTGCTCCTTCTGCAATATCTTGTATTTTGACAAAAATGAGTTCAATCGAATGAGCATTGCTCTTTCGAATATTTTCGAAATAATTGGGACTATAGTTATAGGTCGGTAGTTGTTTGGGTCAGACTTTTCTCCCCTTTTGTACAATGGTTTGACAATAGCCATCTTGAGCTGTTCCGGGAATACCCCTTCCGGGAATACCCCTTCCGTAAACGATAAATTTATGATATGCGCAAGTGGGTGACATATCCAGGTGGCGCTAAACTTAAACTCTCTGTTTGTTAAATCGTTGTTGTAAACAGTGAATAAAAGTGAATCGAACATTATTGAGTGTATTCCTGATAATCCGGAAGTCCATATCTGCATTTGATTGCAATATATAAATGTGGGACAGTTTCTCCCACATCTGGTGACCCTTCAATATTAGACACTTCAAAGGAGCTCTTGGACAATCGCAAGTACACTAAATAATAAAATTATTATGTCTAAACCGGAAGAAAATTCACAACATGAGTCACCGTCGGTTTACATGGAGCCAACCGACGTCTTCAGAGTTGGGGTCCGATTACCTCCGTTTTGGCCAGATGAGCCCGCGGTATGGTTCGCCCAGGTAGAAGGACACTTTTTACTGTCAAGAATCACGGATGGCAAGACAAAATTTTATTATGTCATTTCACAACTTGACCATCGTTATGCAGCAGAAGTTAAAGACATAATAGTCGCACCACCTACCGGCTCTAGCTACGAAAAGTTGAAAACAGAACTCATAAAACGCCTATCGCAATCAAGGGAAAAGGAAGTGAAGCAGCTACTCACTCACGAAGAGCTAGGAGATAGACGGCCATCACAATTTCTACGTCATCTGCGTCATTTAGCCGGCTCGGAAGTACCAGAAGAATTTCTCAAGACGATTTGGACCAGCCGACTACCTACTCACGTACAGACGGCCCTCGCATCGCAACCACGCTCTGACTTAAATAGTCTAGCTGATTTAGCTGACGCGGTAATGGATATTGTCTCGTCGACACCACAAGTCGCCACTGCTTCATTTTCACCCGGCTCAGTTTTGGACCAAATGTCAAAACAAATCGCTGAACTCACCAAGAAAGTGGAAGCCCTGTCTACACAAGGAGGTCGTAGATCACGTTCACATACTCGTGACAATCAGCGCAACCGCAGCATGACTCGATCGCAGTCTAACTATAGACGATTCCCGACATGCTGGTACCACAGTAAATTTGGGCCCAAAGCAACGAAGTGCGTCAAACCTTGCAATTTTACGGCGGAAAACTCTCAGGGCGGTCGCTGATGGCGACGGACGATTGCCCCAATTCACCAGGTCGCCTCTTTGTCACCGACCGCACGACCAAGACACAGTTTCTCGTTGACACCGGCAGCGACCTCTGCGTCTTTCCGAAAACTGCTCTCAGACGAAGTCGACCTAAAACGGACTACACATTGTTCGCAGCAAATGGTACCAATATAGCAACCTACGGATACGCGCACATGGTGCTCAACTTGGGATTGCGCCGAGAGTTCCCCTGGCGATTTATAGTAGCAGATGTCACGAAGCCAATCATCGGCGTCGATTTCTTATCATACTACAACTTGATGATAGACGTCCGAAACCAGCGACTTATAGACAACACTACTACCCTTACAACGCCAGCAGCTACAGTAACTTCTTCTGTCACAATTTCTTCAGTGAAGACAATGGCAGGAGAATCCCAATACTTGAAAATTTTGCGAGAATTCCCAGAAATTACGCGTCCATCTGGAACAACACGCATCTCAGAGCACAATACAGTCCATCACATCAAAACAACACCGGGACCTCCAGTTCATTGTAATCCCCGACGGCTCGCACCTGACAAGCTAAAAATTGCCAAACAGGAATTCGACGCCATGCTTAAAAATGGGACAGTAAGGCCCTCTGATAGCCCTTGGTCGTCTCCACTACACCTCGCTCCAAAGAAAGAGAATGGATGGCGACCATGCGGAGACTACCGTATGCTGAACGCCCGGACGATACCTGATCGATACCCGATACGCCACATTCATGACTTTTCTCACAACGTGTCAGGCTGTCGAGTATTCTCAACAATCGATTTAGTAAAAGCATATAACCAAATACAGGTAGCGGAGGAAGATATATGTAAGACGGCGATAGCAACACCCTTCGGATTATTCGAATACCCTTTTATGAACTTTGGACTTAGAAATGCGGGGCAAACGTTTCAACGTTTCGTTGACGAAATGACCCGTGGTCTCGACGATTTCTGCTATCCCTATTTGGATGACTTTTTAATCTACTCTCCTGATCAAAAAAGTCACGAAGACCACCTGCGCCAACTGTTCTCTAGACTGAAGGAATACAACATGGTCATAAACACTTCCAAATGCATTTTCGGCGTTCCAGAAGTAACTTTCTTGGGATATACAGTCTCTGCTGAAGGCGTGAAACCACTGATCTCAAAGGTAGAAGCTATATGCAACTTCCCCCCACCAAAAAACGTCAGAGAGTTACGGCGTTTCCTGGGGATGATCAACTTTTACCGAAGATTTATACCTGACGCAGCAAAATTCCAGGCACCTCTCCATGCACTCTTGACTGGATCAGTAAAAGGATCACATCCAGTCGACATCTCTGGTGACATCTTAAAAGCGTTCGAAAGTTGCAAAGAAAGCTTATGTCAAGCAGCACTTCTAGCATTTCCAGACCTGGAGGCAAGATTAGCACTAGTCACAGATGCCTCTGACGCGGCGTTAGGAGCAGCTCTGCAACAATATAAAGATGGCGCATGGCAACCACTTGCTTTCTTCTCTAGAAAACTCAGTCCCACGCAACAGAAATACTCCCCCTATGATCGCGAATTACTGGCTATATACGAATCCATACGATACTTTCGCCATATGTTGGAAGCAAGACATTTCACAGTCTTCACGGATCATAAGCCACTGTGCTTCGCATTTGATCAGAGAAAAGAGAAGTGTAGCCCTAGACAGTTTAGACACCTAGATTATATTTCGCAATTTACCACAGACATAAAACATATATCAGGAAAAGAGAACATTGTCGCGGATACACTGAGTAGGATTGAGGAAATAGCTCAACCCATAGATCTGACAACCTTAGCGAAGGCACAAGAAACAGATACGGAACTGAACGATCTACTCAATGGTGGAACTTCTTTGAAACTGACAAACACATTGATACCTGGTACAAAAGTCAAACTGCTTTGCGACCAAACTACAGACATACCTCGACCGTACGTACCCGGAGAGTTGCGACGTCGAGTGTTTGAAACCCTACACTCACTCAGCCATCCCGGCGCTAATGCGACTGCAAAACTGGTGTGCCAGCGCTATGTATGGCCAAGCATACGCAAAGATTGCCGAGAGTGGGCTAAAAGTTGCTCTGCGTGCCAACGATCGAAGATAACAAGGCATGTCTCTTCACCTGTGGGCACATTCAAATTACCACGTGCCAGATTTTTACATGTGCACATAGATCTTGTCGGACCTTTGCCAATATCTCACGGATTTAAATATTGTCCAACAGCAGTCGACCGATTTACAAGATGGCCCGAGGCAATACCAATCACTGACATTACATCAGAGACAGTTGCAAAAGCATTATTATCTGGGTGGATTGCTCGTTTTGGATGCCCCGCAGATATTGTAACAGACAGAGGTACACAATTTCAATCCGCGCTATTCAAATACCTATCAGAAATAGCAGGATTCAAGCATAAGAGCACAACAGCTTACAATCCAGCTTGCAATGGGTTAGTAGAAAGGTTTCACCGCCAGTTAAAAGCCGCGATAACATGCCACGGAAACGAGAACTGGACTGAGACCCTTCCTTTAGTATTGCTAGGCATACGCTGCGCTTATAAAGATGACCTACAAGCTTCGTCCGCTGAACTCTTATACGGCGAAACGCTGAGACTACCGGGCGAGATCTTTAGTCCCAGTACAAATACAACGACTGACGTCACTGACTTTTCTGCACGGCTCAGACAGCATACACGCACCATCGAGCTACAACCAGCGTCAAGACACTGCAAGAAGTCTATATTTGTATTTAAAGATCTTCAAACTGCCACTCACGTTTTCCTTAGAGAAGATGCTTATCGTCGACCACTGCAACCAGCATATTCTGGACCGCATAGAGTTCTGGAAAGAAAAGAGAAAGTTTTTAAAATAATGGTAAAGGATAAAGCACTTACCGTATCAGTCGACAGAATAAAACCAGCATACATTCTCGATGACGCTCCAACAGAAAAATATGGAATGAAGACATATCCATCTGAAAACTTACCTCCTGCTACACCACCAAAAAACATTCCCCTTGACCAGAAAAGACCGCCTGAAACAAAGGACTACAGAACACGATCGGGAAGAAGAGTTGTATTCCCAGATTATTATCGTCCGTAAGACGGCCTCTGGAAGGGGGTCATGTGGCGTGCCCTACTGCAGAACCTGAAACAGAAAAACAAAAATCAAAAATCAATTGAAATAATAAAATGTACAAAATAATATTCGAACGACATCTAAACTTACCGCGCCTTCGAAGACAATATATACTCTACGGAAGCGATCGCTTTGCCGCTGCTACGGAACGAGCTCGGGAGTAGTGAGAAACACGGCATACCCACACAAAACAAGATATCATTCGTCGTAACAATTGTAGTTCTCATTTCGTGCTAAAAATATTATAATTTATGATTTTTAAACTCTCTGTTTGTTAAATCGTTGTTGTAAACAGTGAATAAAAGTGAATCGAACATTATTGAGTGTATTCCTGATAATCCGGAAGTCCATATCTGCATTTGATTGCAATATATAAATGTGGGACAGTTTCTCCCACATTACTATCAGCGAAAAAACATCCCGTACGTAACATTAAATAAAAATACATATAATATCATCCAAGCATTTCTGAGTATGAAATGAAGGTTATTTAGAGTTTGTTTAAACTTTAAACCAACTTCAGTCACCTTAGTTGTTGCTTAGCGCTAGCTCGTGCAACTTTCAAACCGACGCATACTTACTAGTTCAAATCTCTCGACCCTGCACTTAACAATTTCCACTCGCTCCTATGACGGGGAAAGAAAATACAAAGAAACCGGCATTTTCAAGATTCACAACATTCGAGGACATGCGTCATTCACCAACCCGCACTTTGCCAGCGTAGTTATGACCTTACACTCTTTATGTTCAGGAAAGCCAGTGACCCAGTAGTGGGAAAGTATACATTTTTTTTTGTTATGGCTTCACATTTTGGAAAATTAAAATTTTAAATGCATCTTGGTAGAGTAGAGACTTTTACATCAAAGTTGTCTTTCAATACATTGATAAGTATTGTTATAAGATAAAAAAAACAAACAAATCACAACAAATGTAAGTACATAGGCGAACTTAATCCTAGAAAGCATTATCTTCCAGTTAACCTGGATGTAACATGGATTTTTCTTTTTTAAATATTATTATTATTAAATTTTGTTATACTTTCAGAAATAAAGAAAAGAAAATGTGAATATTGTATTGTTTTTTATATTTCTAGATTATTCCAAAACCCTGTGGGCATGAACCGCGCAGAAGTAATCGATCGATTCAACGCCAACGTCGGATACAGCGGCCTCATCTACTCGGTCAGCCAAGACGTAAGACATTCATGTTTTATTCTATTCGTTCTTTTAATAACATCATTCATTATGTACTTGAGGAAAAGAAAATAAGTGTACCTTATAATATAATCATATACATAATACTATAGAAACTTATATAAATAGTGTGCGAAACGAGAGAAAAGTTGATTTGTGCTTCGACGAGTGATGATGTTGAATCCTAAGCAAGCGAAGGATTTTATTGTTGAATCACGGCGTAGCGAGAGATTCTAAGCTAGAATCTTGAGCGTGACGCGACGAAGAGCGATGCAAAAAACGCTGGGTGCTCATACAACTTTTCACCTCAGCAACGAGAACATAACTACAGATAAAAACATACCTAAATGTATGATAAAAAAAGTAAAAATGTTTTTAAGCGTATCCTAACGCGTTCTTGCTAGCCTATTTCTTTTCTACCAATAAGTATTTACTTTACCATTATTAGTAGTCGTTACCGAACGTTTCATTGAATTAACTTGTTCCTATCACTCGCTATTTTGTAGCTGAGAAGAGAAAGAGACAGCAGAATGAAGGTCATAATAATTATTTCGAATGTTGTAGTATTTGTAGTCAAATTTTTGGCGGGAATGTGAAAATATTTCGTGAAAATTTAAATTATCTGTGGTAATTGAAAATTATGTACTTACATACCATTACTTGAAAAAACGTGAAAAAAACTGTGATCCGAATGCAAGCGCTTTCACAGAGGAAAAACATAGATGTAAAACGTCTTTTCGTGATCTCTTCCAATACTAAAAAAAAAACCTTCAATAATAGTAACCAACCCTTTACAAGCTAAATTTGACTTGATTTTGACTAGACTAGCCTTGGGCGGGACTTTGTCTTTTTTTAATACGAGTTTTTTTATTAAACTTAAATGTAAAATTAAACTTAAAGCTGGCTAAATACGCTAGTCGCGTGGAGTCACAATATTAAAATTTACGCAGTGAGCAAAATGCGATTATGCACTGTTTTCTCGCAGCAAAAACTGCCTGTTCGAGCTACTGAGGTGAAAAGAAAATTGTACATTGGGGTCGTTAAATCACTATAGAAATATTTTATATTTTCTATTTGAGTTTATTGAAGTCATAAATAAAGTATAATGGATATTGATGCAAATCACTTTTCTCTTTATGTTTGCTTCAATGCATGCAAATCCATATTCGATTTCGTTTTGTTTTATTACATCTCTAACCAATAGTTCATGATGGCCGATTATACACTATAGTTTGTTCTCATTTAAATTAGGAAATAACGTATTTTTTATTATTACGGTGTCATTGAAACCAATGTTGCCATTTTGTGATATTAGCGTTTAAAAATAGTTTGTAGGAAAAGTATCTTTGTATAAAACTATCTCTTCATTTTGTTTGCAAATATTGTTTTTATATATTCAATAGCTAAAGCGAGAGAGACTGCTCGCCAATACCGTACTCTTCAGAGCAGGTCATGCGTATGTCTTTCTCAGTCTAGGACACCGCATTACTAAATGCGATAAAAAGAGATGCCCAAAAGTCGCACATTCGACAGAAGAGAATTCAAGTGTGCAATAGTGGACCACATTTCATTTTTTTGATAGGCACTGAAACTAGACAACCATTTCGAGATTATGCTATAAAGAGCTTATAATATATTATGGGCTCTATGTAATTATAAAAATTGCCAATTTTATATTGCGAATTTCTCAAATGATTATTAAAAAACAAATGAGCATTTATGACGTCGACGTCGGAAGCGTAAATAGTTTACACAATAACAGTATATGACGGAGTTAAAAAACCTTCAACACCAAGGCGTATTTTCTGACTTTATCTAAAATAAAAAACAGTCTAACATTTTTATAAACGCATTGACTCAAAATAAAAATAAAAAATATTTTTCAACTGTATTAATAAAACCGATCAAAACTAGGGGTCAAAATTAGAATCGAAGAAGAGATCTGTCTTCATTGTTGTTTTTTATTCCAAGTTGTACAATCGGCTATCATGACCCATTGAGTAGTGCAGCCTAAACAATTTTGGGCATATAACGTATGTTCTGCCTTGTAGGCCGCCCCCCTGTTGTGGCTGTTTCTTACGTGGGATCTTGTAAGTCCCCATCAGTTTATTATTTTCTGTCCCTATTTTTAAATGCTTTTGTTTGAAATGCGCATTCTTTTCTCATAATAATAAACGTTAACCAATAACGAACATTAGACCAAATATTTTGTTCCAATTTTTTATTTATTGGCGAGAAACCAATCTAGTTTGATAGTAATTCTAAAAACGATGCTGTCCTTTTCTTATTATGTGGAAACGACAAGGATCGCAATAGTTTTAAAACAGTCAAATTAAGATAAAACTGATGAAATGTTTGCGCGTTTCGAACGTAATCTTGTTTGTGCTAAGAATATATTATGTGGTTTCCATCATTTTGGGAACGTACATTTTATTGAGGGGCTTTGCATAATCTTGTAAATATCATTATTTTCGGTTGGTTTTTAAAGAAAGCACTATTTTTGTCATACTACTCTAACACCTTCGATGATTAATGTACTAGATTTAGATCTGTAATAAACTCCGAAAAAGTTATTTGCCATGATTATTGGATGTGGATATTTCTAATTTTCAGGTAATATCTACCAATCCAGGTATTTGTAATACCTGTATTAAATAAATAAAGCTTTGAATTTAAATTTTATTTTAAATGTTCAATTTTAATTATATATATTAAATGATTCGAACATATAAAACAATATGTTTTGTTCTTGATATAGTACATTTTTTATCTCAGAGTATTTGACGATATTTGGTTGATGCTGAAATGTATTTTTCTCGAACTGTCCAGTTTTCCGACTTTGAAATATTACTGTGCCTATATCTTGCAGCGTTTGTTCGCCGAAAATAAGGAGAAGTTGATAACCGGAGCGCTGACAGCGCTTGTGAACAGTTCCGCTTCAGCCGCTACTTTACCACCACAAGAGCTTGAAGCGCAATTCCATGCGTTACGACGCCTTTGCGCTAGTAAAGTTGGATTCGCTGCCTTCACTGCATTGCCCGGGTAAGGTTTTTAGGATGTAGCATGTCCCGCTCTATCCCACTATGTGATAATGAGAGTGAATGAGAGAAACAACATAAGAAACTCGTAGAATTTGATCACTAAAGCATTGGCAGCCCAACGGAGGCATAAGAAACGAATGCCCGTCTGCACTAATGTGTATTAAAATACAACTTAGCTAAGCAACACTTTCTCTCGGGTTCTCGGACGTTTGTTGAATTCGTATGTACATAGCATACCAAATACTGTACGATCATTGGTTGCTTGTTGATCTTCGGCTGTCTTCAACCAATAAGTCTAATAATACGTCTTTCTTTAATCCAATAGTTAGAATGTCTCGACAATATAAGGATTTGTTAGTAAATAATTCAAAATTGGACGTTTTTGATCCAAAGATTGGCAGATACATGAAAACAATAAAAGATATTCTCCATAGTAAACCGGATTGTTCCGACACAACAGCTGCTTTGTGTCGGAATAATAGATCCCACCCATAGTCATACTCTTTCAAACTGTGATTGTAGTAAACTTGACGTAGTTAAACGTTAGGATGCCAATCTGCAAAGCTTGTGGCTTTGTTGATGGGTACTCTCATCCGCATTTGTCTCGATGGTCACTTAATAATTTCATTTTTATCAATGATTCCAATTTTTTATGTACCCATATGAAATAAATAAATAAAAATAAGTGAAACAAGGAAAACATGTGACAGCGGCAACGTCCAGTTGTAAACTCTATGCGAAGCGGGCAGTGATCGAGCACCGTAATTTACCCTGTGGTAGCATTTAAATTTATTACAGTGACAACACTGGTAACTGTCATCGCTCCCCCACCCATTTGGCTATAAAAAGGTCATTCTTGCTCCGGACACGGCCCGGTGCGAATCCTGAAGGCCTATAGTTATATAGTTTGCAGCCCATGCATAACCCGGAGCCTATAAATACGTTTTTAGTACGATTAGGTCGTGTGTAAACAAACAGCTATCCGTTCGGACAGGTTCCGCGAGTGGGTAGGCACGTGGGTGGTCGCCGCGCTGCGCCGCAACTCGACCGCGTGTTCCAACGCGGCGCTGGACGCGGTGTGCGCGCTGATGCAGCCGATGCACTCGGAGCCGGACCTGCGCCAGGAGCAGCTGAACAAGGCCAGCATGCTAGCTTCGCCTCCCTTCCTGCACGCGTTGCTGGACATGTGGGCAGAACATGTGGTAAGTGGACATTGGGCTGCGCAGGTATTTATGTATTGTTATGTATTGTTATTGTTATGTATTGTTATTATTATGTATTTATGTATTGTATATTTGAAGTAAAACTTCTTAACGCACGTTTGACTTGGGGAGTGAGCTGGTGAATGCGTGACCAGCAAAAGTTGAAGTTGGTTCATGTCTCCATTGTCAACATAACATTTGTATTGTTATGTTGGTATGTCCGGTAAAATGTAAATTTGCAATTGTCAAGATGGCGGTAATTGTAAATTATACCGGCCGATAGATGGAGCTAAACTAAAGAAGTTTGTGTTTTGCTTTATTTAATGTTTACTAGGTGATAGGACTTTTCTGCAAAGTTCGTCTAGGTAGGTACCACCGCTTTGCCAGTTATTCTGCCGCCAAGCAGTAGTGCGCAAGCACAACTGTGTTCCGGTTTGAAGGGCATTGTAGCTAGTGAAATTACTGGGCAAATGAGATTATGATCTGATCTCACAGTCGAGTAATCTCATTACCAGAATGAAAACACTGCATGCGTAGTGCAGTGTCCCGCGAAACTTTATATTTTAGAGTTCCGAGTGACACTGTTCTGTTATGGGCGGCCGTGTCACTTAACATCAGGTGAACGAATAGCTCGTCACATACTTCATTAACATAATTTAAAAAAAAATTAATCGCCATCTTAATAATACAAAATTGTAACTTTGTTATGTTGACAATGAAGATATACGTGAACCAACTTCAACTTTCGCCTCATTCTCCAGCTTCCCAAGTCAAGCGTGCGTAAAGAAGTTTTACTTCAAAAATTACTCAAACAAAATCTACCTTTGGTAAGACGAGTTCTTGAAATGGATCTTATAGCAATGGTACATTTAGAGTTCCACCCCAGACGGCTGGCACGGGCGCGCTGGTGGTGGCGGCCATGCTGGACTTCCTCACGTTCGCGCTGTGCGTGCCCTACAGCGAGACCACGGACGGGAAGCAGTTCGACCAACTGCTGGAAATGGTTGCGAACAGGGGGCGGGTGCTGTTCAAACTGTTTGAGGTTAATCATTCACTAGTTTTGTTAGAAAAGAAAAATGGTATTGTGTTGTTTTATTAAATTTGATATTTATATCAGATTCGTTTTTACTATATATTTTAAGATAAATTAAGGAGAGTATTAACATTTTTTTGAACTTTTACTAAAAAATTTCGGCGGGTTCGATTGGGGCCAGGACAAGGGTTTGTGCACAGAAAAAAAACATATACTTGTTCTGAGTCTGGGTGTTGTGGGACCATGGTCCTCGTAGTTCCTGGGTACACAGGAAATCCTAGTTAGGTTTCAGAATCTATATATGTGATCGTTGGCCGCTATTATTATTATTATTAATAATTCATGTTTTGAAAGTATGTATCACACTATCACACTTCACTAATATTATAAAGGCGAAATTTTGTATGTGTGTTTGTGTGTATATTTTAAAACTAGTAGCGGGGCGCAACTAGTTTTAAAATAAAATGATTTATTCAAAGGTGAACCTCACGTGTTTTACATATAATTTCCTATGTAGTTCGGAAATGGCCATTCATAAATAAATAAATAAATATGTGTGGACATTTCACACAACGCCATCTAGCCCCAAACTAAGTAAAGCTTGTACTATGGGAACCAGATAACTGATACAATACTTAGATACTTTTTGTTTGTAAATACATACATAGAATACAATATAACACCCAGACACAGAACAAACATCGATGTTCATCACACAAATGTTTGTCCTGGGTGGGAATCGAACCCACAACCCACGGTTCAGTAGGCAGGGATACTACCAACTGAGCTATCGGGCCATTCATTATACCCAATAAAATATAGTCGTTCTTAAAGTTGCTTAACGTTAAATTGTTACTATTTATTTATTTCGGCTTCCTATTGGTAATTGATTACACTATTTGAAATAATATTACCTATTAAACATACAGTTTTTATTAATGCATTGTATATTTAAAGAAAACACAGTATTCAACTTATAAAACTTTGTCATTTCACTCATTCTGTCAAACACACACAATACACAATAAATGTGATATCGTAATCCACAGCACCCATCAATGGCTATAGTAAAAGGTGCGGGTCTGGTAATGCGAGCGCTAGTCGAAGAGGGCGGGAGTACAGTCGGCAGCAGAATGCAGTCCCTTGCACTAGCCGAGGCGGCGCTGCCGCGGCACTTGCTGACGGCACTGTACGCGCCGGCGCGGCTTCACCACCGGCATTTAGCTCGGCATCTGTTGGCGCTGTGGATGGTCGACCATGCGCCTGCGCATAACCTGCTTAAGAGGATCATGGTATGTGGCAAATAATATTTTAAAAAAGGTTTTGTCTGTAAAGATTTGATATAAGGTTTTAAATTGTGATTTTCAACTAAAAAAGGAGGTGGTTTGCAATTCCTATTTGGTTGTATTTTAATTTCCTATTTTTTGTTTCTTTTAGAGCTCCGTTCCTCCAGCCCAGACGTCCATTTTTTTATGTGAAATTTCATCAAAATCGGCTAAAAACTGAAAAAAATATGTAGATGATTATCTTCTATTTTCCAGTATGAAATTAAGGCAAATGAAGTCGGTTTAATACCTTTTTTTAAAGGATATTTATATCACACTAATATTATAAAGGCGAAAGTTTGTATGTGTGTTTGTGTGTATGTTTGTTACTCCTTCACGCTCAAACGGTTGAATGGATTTGGATGAAATTCGGTACCAAGATAGCTTATACACTGGATTAACATATAGGCTAAATTTTATCCCGGAAAAGTGAAAATTTCCCCAGGGATGAGCAAATACTTAAAATACTTTTTATCCACGGGTAAAACCGCGGGGCGCAACGAGTAATGAATAAATTATAATAATAGTTATTTTGTTCCAGCCGTCCGGGCTCCTAGCGTTCCTCGAGTCGACCGAAGCGCCCCCCGCGGCGGCGCTAGAAGAGGACCGACTGGAAGAGCGAGACAACCTGCAGCTTGCGCAGGCGACGGTCAAACAGCGCGCCCCGCATTGGGAAGCTCTCGAACGACAGGTCAAATACGTGGAGAAACATTTGGAGGTGGGTACTTAGCTTCATGGATGGTAGTGTAAATCGATGGTAGCGCCTTCTGTATTAAAGGGCTAGATAGAGAAGCAAGAAAACTTGAACGGATGCTTTACTACGCCCAACTAGCGCTGACAGCGCTGTATCGTAGAGTCATATTCATATTCCTCCAGCACTGTAAACTGTAACTCAACTAGCGCTTTATTTAGCGCTATAGTTACCTCGGACTCTTATATATCTCCATTTTCAGCACTACACCCAATGAGCGCTGTCATGTCAATATCCAGTAGTATCTCTCGCTTGTGATCCTTGATGCAGCTGTAACATCAGACTCCAAGCTCAACTAGCGCTTTATTCAGCGCTATTTACTTGAGACTCGTATCTCTCCATTCCCAGCATTACGCCCAACTAGCGCTGCAGCACTGGATGCAGCGCTCGACTCGCGTGGAGAAGCGTGAAGCAGTCCGTCCGGTGCTTTTACGACGGCGGCGAGAACGTATCAAGTCCACCGCTAACTGGCCTCTCTTCTTCTACCAGTTCCATAGGGATCACGCGCTGCCTAATCTCATATGGAATCATACTGTAAGTTCCTCATGATCGTTTAATATTCAAGGGGAATTTTTAAAAAGAGCGTTGATGTATGGATATGACAGGGAACATGGAAAAATAAGCAAAAGAGTCTAAATCTAAAAATTATCGATATGACTTTTGCTTTTGGCCCATTTCTCAGAGTCTGCAGTAGTTTGGAACGAATGTCTACGCTAAAACTTTTCCGATATTACGAAAACTCATAAGTATGGTCTTGATAAAAAAAACTTGAGTAAAAAATTACATCCAAAAGGTTCAGTCGTTTTACGTGAAACTAAAACAAAAAAACGTTTTGCTTTTCTACAATCATTATACTGCACATGCGATTAAAGAAAGTTCTGAAAATACAGAAAATATTTATTACTGTCTCATTCTCACTACATTTTCGACGTAATGTTGGAATGGAAAAGAACCGTGTTCTGTAGCTTCCGTCGAAATAGCTTTGCCGATGGCGCGCGCTGTAGTGATAAGGTTAATCAACCAAACACAACACACACAACACATCACCACAAAACAACACACAGTAAACAGATTCAAACCCGTTTGATAGCCCCCGTGGTGTGGTGGTAGAGCAGGTCGGCTTATAGCCCGGAGACGGCAGGTTTGATTCCCGCGATAGGGCAAGTATTTGTGTACAAAAAGAAGCGCAAGTACTTGGTTTGTGTCTGGGTGTTATGGGACCGTGGTCCTCGTAGTTCCTGGGTCCTTAGACACTGGAAATCCAAGATTTTTTTAAAATCTGCTTTTCCACAGACACCTGGGTCCATGCTTTTTGTTAGATTATTTTTTATATTTATGAAGTAAGCCTATTATTAACATGATATAACATGAGGTACAGTATCTATGTATGTGATGGTCGGGCGTTATTATTATTATTATTACTAATCCTTCCTCCAAACCACAGACTCGCGAAGAGCTTCGCAACGCGTTAGAGAATGAACTGCGCGCGTTCACATCAGACCGCGAAGTGGCTGGCACTACGCTAACTTCCTGGAACCACGCAGAGCTGGAGGTCCATTACCAATGTCTGCAGAACGAGGTCAAGATCGGGGACTACTACCTCAGGATACTATTGGAGCAACGGGATAATGATGACAGTCCTATTAGGAAGTCGTGAGTGTTCAAATATTGGATCAATTTGTTTAATATAAATTCAGCACCATTCAACTATACATGTTCAACAACATTTCACACCATTGTCTCACATCTCCACACTAACACTTAATTAGATTATATTTTTGCATGTGATGTAACACTTATCATTTATTCATGCGTTTTGCTGAGTCATTTATAGTCCGAACGGCCAACGAATGGAATGCTCTTCCAAAAACAGTGTTTCCTCCTGGGTATAACCTGGGTCTTTTTAAATAAAGAGTGATTGGGCATCTAATGAGCAAGCATGCTACACCTAAGACAACTTCGTCACTAACCATCAGGTGAGTTGTTGTCAAACGCATGCCCAGTTTACCTTAAAAAAAAACAAGTTCTCTAATAGGCGTATAAAAACTGCATCTCTGACGAAAGAGTCCTGATTCCCACAGCACGGGTTTCGAGCCTAGTGTGGGAACCAGGTGTTCCAATTTCCACCATTATGTAATTTTGCCTTTTGTCAAATGTTTTTTTCATTTTCATTTGCAATATATTTATGTATCAAATACGTTTTTTTCTTAGAATAAAGCTATTACAAAATAATGCCTTTAATCAATAATTTGGTGACAAGTCTCGCGCCTCTAGTATCCTAGGGCAGCTGGTTTAGTAGAGTCCTGAGTCAGCTAGGCGGTTATGTATTATGATTGAAACAGATTAAAGCTTAAATTTGTATGGATTTAAAAGTTTGAATACGCAGTTTTATGCATAGTTACTAGAGAAAAGCGTAAGTATAGTAGATCATTACCACGACTTGCGTTGGTTATTATAAAACAATGTTTCATCACGTCCCAGATACGAGTTCTTCAACGACCTGTACCACCGTTTCCTGTCGACGCCGAAGGTCGAGATGAAGTGCATGTGCCTGCAAGCGATGACGATAGTCTACGGCCGCTACTACGAGGACATCGGCCCATTCGCAGACACCAAGTATATCGTGCAGATGCTGGACCGGGTAGGTTATATCCCATACTAGGTACCCTGCTTTATTTCCCTTTTCTAAATATAATAGAAATAGAATAAATAGAAAAACATTTATTCAATACTTGCCTAAAATTAAAGTACAAAAACAGGTTATATTAATCAATAAATATAAATCTGTTGACATTTGACACATCGCCATCTAGCCCCAAACTAAGCAAAGCTTGTACTGTGAGAACCAGATTACTGATACAATACATAGATACTTTTTGTTTGTAAATACACAGGTTCATAGAATACAATATAACACCCAGACACAGAACCAACACCTATGTTCATCACACAAATGTTTTTCCTGAGTGGGAATCGAACCCACAACCCACAATTCAGAAGGCAACTACTACCAACTGAACTATCGGTCATAATGTACATAATATGTACATCACGAATAAAAAAAAACAAGTATCGAATGGGCGTCGGCTCAGCATATTGCTGGTCATCGGAGACATCGAGCGCTGATTTTCAGCCTAGACCCCCAGGGGGTGGAACTAATGCACAATTCGAACATGAAAAACAGATAAACAAGAATACTCATATATAAAATTACCATGGAAAATTGCCATTCTCATGGAAATTCCATTTTTTCCCGGGATATAAAGTATCCTATCTCGATCTCGGTAGTGTAAACGATCTGTGTGCAAAATTTTGAAGGCAGAATAACTACTAACTGAGCTGTGACGCCAGTTGAAAGGTCAGATGAAAGATTTGTGTTGAAATTTAAAAAGAAGGAAAGAATTTTAAATAATTGTAGAACTCTGAAATGTACCAAATGTATCTTATTTTATTTACGAATGTTTTGTTTCAGACGTGTGATAGAATGGAGAGAGACAGACTTGTACAGTTTCTAGCTAAATTAATACTACATAGAAGAAACGTCAGCGAAATACTGGAATGGAATGGCATAAGGTAAGAGACTGCAATATTGGACCAAGACAAGGCCCCTTTTAGACACGCTGTCTACTTTTCATGCAATGGTGTGGATTCGATGGAACAAAATCCTAAACCTTAATTGGACGCTTCTAAAGTGCCAAATTAAGTGTCGCGTTAACTTAGTATTACTTTGATTTCAATTGAAATCACAATCCCAAAGGTAAAAATACAATATATTTTTTTTTATAAAGAAACGTTACTATCATACAAATGATAATGGATAATTGCCAAATTGTTCTAAACGTTCTTAAGTGATGTGCTGAGGTCGTTGAAAAGAATTCGAAAATGGCGGTTGAGAATTATGATTTTTTTTCCATAACCCGTGTATTTTTGAATTTTAATGTGTGATAAGAGTGGATTATTGTCCGTTAAGTGTTCGTGAACGTGCACGAGTGTTGGCAAATGGTTCCAAGTTTTAAAACCGTGTCTTTTCGTTTTCTTTTCAAGGCTTCCAAGAGCCTTCAGTAAAATATCCACCTACTGTGGCATTTTGACTGACAAAATAAGACTTTGACATGACATAACCATACAATAATTCCTCACTTGACATTGGCAGAATTATCACTAAAAAGCGATAGCAAGCCATTAAACGAAGAGAAGAAGCGATGCGCATACTAAAGATTAGCATTTGAAACAAGAATTTCTAGCGTAACTCCGCTAAAAAGGAGTGTAATCACATTACATTAATATTATAAAGGCGGAAGTTTGTATGTGAGTATGTGTGTATGTTTGTTACTCCTTCGCGCTCAAACGGCTGAATGAATTTGGATGAAATTCGGTACCAAGATAGCTTATACGCTGGATTAACACATAGGCTACATTTTATCCCGGAAAAATGAAACGTTCCCGCAAATAATAATATAAATAATAATAAGCAAATAATTAAAATAACTTTTTATCCGCGGGTGAAACTGCAGGGCGCAGCTAGTTAAATATAGTTTTATTGTTCTCCCCAGGATCCTAGTGGAGCTGATGACTCTAGCCCACTTGCACACGTCGCGAGCCACGGTCCCCGCGCAGAGCAACGTGCTGGAGGGCCCCGCGGCCGCCGGCGACCGCGAGTGGTTCTACAACCTGGAGGCCGGCGACAAGGTCTCCCGGAAGGGGCCCGTCAGCTTCCAGCAGGTCGGTCTGTTCTCGCGCCGCCGGGACCACACGCCCTAATTATGATCATATTAACAAAGAAACTAGTGTGCTTTATGGTCTATAGTACACTCGTTTTTGACACACGACTGAAGTAAAACTTTTTTGATTTAGCTCCATCTGTCGGCCGGTATAACTTTGGTTTTGCTTTGTTTAATGTTAATGTCGCCATCTTGACAATTGTAAATTGTTATTTTACCCGACATACCAACATAATAATACAATTTTTAAACTTTGTTATGTTGACAATGGATATCTACGTGAACCAACTTCAACTTCCGTTCGCCTCGCACACCAGCTTACTCCTCATGTCAAGCGTGCGTAAAGAAGTTTTACTTCAATAAATCAATATATGTGTACATTTTACACAGCGCCATTTAGCCCCGAACCAAGCAAAGCTTGTACAATGAGTACTAGATAACTGATACATACTTAGACACTTTTTGTTTAGAAATACATACAAAGAATACAATATAAAACCTAGATGCAGAACAAACGTCTATGTTCATCACACAAAAATCGAACCCATAAGCTATCGTTCAGAAGGCAGGGTTTTTACCAACTGAGCTAACCGCCCAGTCTATAATAATTAATTCAAATTTAATCCATATAACTCGCAGCTGAAAGAGTAGTCAATAATAATTGGTTCAAATGTAATCCTTATTACTTGCAGCTGAAAGACCTTTACAAGTCGGGCGAGATCAACAACAAGACCAAGTGTTGGGCCAACAGCATGGAAGGGTGGCGGGCGGTCGGCAGCGTGCCGCAGCTGAAGTGGACGCTGCTGGCCAGGAGTGCCGCGGTGCTGGACGAGAGCGCGCTCGCCGCTACTGTGCTCGACCTGCTCATCACTTGCACCAGATACTATCCTAGCAGGTAGGCGGCATGGGAAGTACTATTTTAACTTAATATTATTTATTTATTTATTTATTCATCAACAGAATTGTAGCATCATTATAGACAAATATCCAATGCGATGTTACAACTTACAATAAATATTATTATTACAATATGTATTTATAGTTAAGATATACTATTAATTTCTATATATCTTAGAGCTACTTCTGTGAAGTTCGACAGGCTGCAGTTGAAATTATATTTTACTAGTTGCGACCCGCGGTTTCACCAGCGGTTAAAAGTATTTTAATTATTTGATCATCCTACGGGAACATATCACTTTTCCGGGATAAAATATAGCCTATATGTTAATCCAGTGTATAAGCTAACTTGGTACCGAATTTCATCCAAATTCATTCAGATTTTTCGTATCTAAATTTAGTCATTGAATATCTTCAAATTTATAGTAATGCGCAAGCGAGATAGAGTATTAAGATTCCAGATATATGAGATCCTTAGGTAATGGAACTGTTTTATGAATCTAATAGATATGAGTTAATTTTGTATATCCATTGAATACTGAATAATAGTTACTTTTTTTTTTTTTATGCTACTGAATGATGTGACGAGCTAGTCGTTCACCTGATGTTAAGCGCCACGGCCGCCCATTACAGAACAGTGTTATTCGGAACCCCAAAACAGAGTTACGAGTGACACTGCACTGCGCACATCATCCTGAGACATCAGCATAGCCTGGTAATAAGATTACTAGACTGTGAGATCAGATTATAAAGTCTCAATTGCCCAGTAATTTCACTAGCTACAGTGCCCTTCAAACCGGAACACAGTAGTGCTTGCACACTACTGCTTGGCGGCAGAATAACTGGCAAAGCGGTGGTACCTACCTAGACGAACTTTGCAACAAATCACTACTAGTAAGTTACTATTAAATAATAAAAATCTCCCCACATTTTATAATTTTTACCCTTTTTCAATACTGAGCAACCAATTAAATTACATATTTTTCTTCCAATTAACCAACCGAATTGTTCCAGAGATGAGGAAGAAGCTGTGATCAGGCCGCTGCCGAAAGTGAAGCGGCTGCTATCGGAGCCGGCGTGCTTGGCCCACGTAGTACAGTTGCTGCTTACTTTCGACCCGATACTGGTGGAGAAGGTACGCGATACGTTTGATAACTTCTTACTGACTGACTTACGGACTGGCCCGATAGCTCAGTCGGTAGTGACCCTGCCTTCTGAACTGTGGATTGTGGGTTCGATTCCCACCCAGGACAAACATTTTGTGTGATGAACATCGATGTTGGTTCTGTGTCTGGGTGATGTCCACACATATTATTATTATTATTATTATTATTATTATTATTATTATTATTATTATTATTATTATTATTATTATTATTATTATTATTATTATTATTATTATTATTATTATTATTATTATTATTATTATTATTATTATTATTATATTTAGTTATAAGTAGAGGCTGAGTCTAAACTGGCGACTTCGAACTTTGATTGCAATGCAACAGGAAAAAAATTCATTACTAATTTGAAAATTTCATACAAACTGCATATAAACTGCGTATTGAAACTGTCAAATTCGTACAGTTTTGTGTTTCGTATGGTTGTGATCAAGTTAAATTTTCAAGCTTATTGGACATAACGTTGACGTTTTCAATCTTTCGTCCTTTACATTTACAGACTAAAATCATTATCAAATAGGACTTTCGAAATGTCAAGCCAAGAATCGAGGCTCAACGGCTCAACGCGTTATACAAATACCTTAAATTAAGCCATTTCTTTCAGGTAGCAACCCTACTGTACGAAGTGATGCAAGACAACCCTGAAATATCGAAGCTGTATTTGACTGGAGTTTTCTACTTTATGCTGCTATACACTGGGTCTAATTTGCTACCCATCGCGAGGTTCTTACGGTTGACGCATATGAAGCAAGCGTTCAGGGCGGACCAAGTGAGTTGTATCTGTTGCTATGGCTTGATATTGACTAATTTGCCAGTTATTCTGCCGCCAAGCATTAGTGTGCAATCACTACTGTGTTCCGGTTGAAGGGCATTGTAGCTAGTGCAATTACTGGGCAATTGAGACTATGATCTGATCTCACAGTCGAGTAATCTTATTACCAGACAACAGAAATGTGTCGGGATAATGTGCGCAGTGCAGTGTCACGTGAAACTTTATATTTTGGAGTTCAGAGTGACACTGTTCTGTTATGGACGGCCGTGTCGCTTAACATTAGGTGAACGATTTTCACGTCACACATACAAAAAAAACAAAATAAGGGTTATATAGTATGATTGCCTACTTTCCAGTCAACATCCGACATAATGCAGCGATCTATCCTCGGCCAACTGTTACCGGAAGCGATGGTCTGCTACCTGGAGAACCATGGAGCGGACAAATTCGCGCAGATATTCCTCGGGGAATGGGACACGCCGGAAGCTATCTGGAACTCGGAGATGAGGCAAGTAGTACACTAGTTAATAAGGTTTCCTTTACACTTGTGCGCTCTTTGGGGAAACATATATATACCTAGTTGTGAAAACTTTTAATTAGCCATAAGTATATTACGTGTATATATATTGTAATATATTTAGCTGTTAGTTTTCCGAAGAAAATAAAATAAAAATAAATAAAAATATGTTCAGGAGTAGAATAATAATAACGCCCAACGATCACATATTTAGATTCTGATCTCTAACTATGATTCCTTGTGTCTAGGGACCCAGGAATTAAGAGGACTATGGTCCACAAAACTCAGAACAAGTATTTGCGCTTTTTTTTGCACAAATACTGCCGTGGGAATCGAACCCGGGGCCTCCGTGTTGTGATCCGACCTGCTCGACCACCACACCACAGAGGCTGACATTAAGTTTGGAAGTTTTAACATACACATATTAAGCATAAGGCTTTTTTTTGGCTCCACACTTTGTGTATTTAGCCAGTGTCAAGTAATTGATAATTTTTCAAGTTAATTAATATTCTATAGAGTCAAGTCAAGTCACAGTTCAAGTCATCAAGACAAGTCATAGTCTAGTCTAGTCAAGTCATAGTCTAGTCTAGTCAAGTCATAGTCTAGTCAAGTCATAGTCTAGTCTAGTCAAGTCATACATAGTTTAGTCTAGTCAAATCATAGTCTAGTCTAGTCAACTCATAGTCTAGTCTAGTCAAGTCATAGTCTAGTCTAGTCAAGTCATCGTCTAGTCAAGTCATAGTCTAGTCAAGTCATAGTCTAGTCAAGTCATCGTCTAGTCAAGTCATCGTCTAATCAAGTCATCGTCTAGTCAAGTCATCGTCTAGTCAAGTCATCGTCTAGTCAAGTCATCGTCTAGTCAAGTCATCGTCTAGTCAAATCATCGTCTAGTCAAGTCATAGTCTAGTCAAGTCATAGTCTAGTCAAGTTATACTCCTAGTAAAGTGGTGGCAACTTTACCAGAAGCTTCTATGTAATTTTGGAAACAACACGAAAAGAAACGTTTCACCATCATTATACCACTTTCCCACACTCATCCCTGTAATCCAGCACTTAACGAATAAAATGCCACCAATTTTATGCACTGGCACTGAAAATTACACAAGTTTTGGAAAATAATACAATGTGGCGACGCGATTTTATTAGTTTTCCCACCAAAACCCCAGTTTAAGCCTTTCAGCGGCTACATAACGCGTGTTCTAACAAACGCCCCCCATTCTAGACGCATGCTAATAATGAAGGTGTCGGCGCACATCGGCGAGTTCACCCCGCGGCTGCGCGCGCACGTGGCGGCGCGCTACCCGTACCTGGCCGCGCCCGCCGTGCGCTACCCGCAGCTGCAGCACGAGCTGTTCTGCAGCATGTTCTACCTGCGCCACCTGTGCGACACGGCGCGCTTCCCCGACTGGCCGGTACCCGACCCCGTGAGTACATACACGATCATGTTCTACCTGCGCCACCTGTGCGACACGGCGCGCTTCCCCGACTGGCCGGTACCCGACCCCGTGAGTACATACACGATCATGTTCTACCTGCGCCACCTGTGCGACACGGCGCGCTTCCCCGACTGGCCGGTACCCGACCCCGTGAGTACATACACGATCATGTTCTACCTGCGCCACCTGTGCGACACGGCGCGCTTCCCCGACTGGCCGGTACCCGACCCCGTGAGTACATACACGATCATGTTCTACCTGCGCCACCTGTGCGACACGGCGCGCTTCCCCGACTGGCCGGTACCCGACCCCGTGAGTACATACACGATCATGTTCTACCTGCGCCACCTGTGCGACACGGCGCGCTTCCCCGACTGGCCGGTACCCGACCCCGTGAGTACATACACGATCATGTTCTACCTGCGCCACCTGTGCGACACGGCGCGCTTCCCCGACTGGCCGGTACCCGACCCCGTGAGTACATACACGATCATGTTCTACCTGCGCCACCTGTGCGACACGGCGCGCTTCCCCGACTGGCCGGTACCCGACCCCGTGAGTACATACACGATCAAAGCGAAATCACACACCCAAAGCGATAACTTGTAACGGCTTGTTTTTCGTTTTTATAGTAATTTAATTAAGATTGGCTCGAAACTATATTTATTCGTTTTTCTTAACCTGTGGTTGGCTAAATGGTGCTCATAAGTCAACTTCCAACACGAATTGTCAATGTCACGTTTTGGTTGTCATATCAGCATCGTCAAATCAAAGATGACTTAGACAAAGTGCTTACATTAACGGTGTATGTGTGTGCAGTCATCGCTAGCTCATCAGCCTGGCAGTGCAGGTCGTCTGCTACCTGCCATTTGCTGCTAATATAAACTGCTATAAGTAATAATAATAGTAATAATATTATTTATACGTCAAGTATCAGCAGCAAATATTATTATTATTTATACGTCAAGTATCAGCAGCAAATGGCAGGTAGCAGACGTATAAATAACAAAAAAATGGTATTTATTTTCCTTCAAACTTGTCTAGCATTTGACCGCGCTCTCACCTAATGGGGAGTTACGATGCGATCGAAGGTGTAGCATGCTAGCCAAGTAAATACCTAATCACTCTTCTCTTGAACACGCCCGGGTCAAATTTCGCCGGAAACACAGACGCTGGAAGGGCATTCCATTCCTTAGCCGTTCTAATTAAGAACGTGGAATCAAATCGCTTGGTATGAATGGGTGGTATTTCGACCACGAAAGGATGGCGCTTAGCCGAACGTCTAGTAGTCCGGTAGTGGAATGGTGATGGGGGAATGACATCATGCAGTTCTTGGTGTAATTTGTAAAAGACTGACAGACTTGCCACCTCTTCGGTTTCCTTAAGACGCGTGAATATAGGCTCCTCATAGGTCAACGTGCTACACCTTCGACTGCATAGTCCTTTAACATCAGGTGAGTTTCCGTCAAACGTTGACGTATTGACATTCGCAACGCCTCTAGTGTTGCAAACAAATGTTCGTAAGTGGCATTCCAACCATTGTAGATAAGGAGCAGGGTTCAGCAGCAGTGGAAACAGCGTGTTTTGAGTATAAGAAAAAAAAATTTATTGTGAAACATACATATTCCAGATTGGTCTCGTCGTAACAAGTAAAAAAACTTTCATCTTACGATCGAACACTAAGTTCTTTTTTAAACTCAAAATTTACATATACGATATACAAATATGTTTATATATCCAACAGTAGCTTTGTGACATAAAAATCCTATTTTATTACAATAATGTACTATTCTCCTCCTAGGTGCGTCTCCTAAAAGACGTTTTAGAAGCGTGGCGGCGTGAAGTCGAAAAGAAACCGCCGTCAATGACTGCGGCGGAGGCGTACGCGGCTTTAGGGCTCAATTCCACGCAGCGCGATGAAGCGGCCGTTCGCAAGGCGTACTACCGGCTCGCCCAACAATACCACCCTGATAAGAACCCTGAAGGCAGAGTGAGTTATCCAAAACACTATTATTACGTTAAGGCTGTCTCCTGATTAGGTGAACATTCAGCAGTTGATTGTCCGCTGACTGACACCGAGTGGCCAATGGTGCGAGCTCATCGTCGAGTGAGCGGTTAACTATTTTTTTTTTTTTATTTTTTTTTTTTATTGAAAGTTTACAAAACTGGGAATATGTTACTTAAGATACTTTAAAAACTAACCTTAACTATTGAATTAGGTGCGAAGTGTTGGCGAACTCTTGAGAAAGAAAGCAAAATCAAATGCAAAATTGCTTTCAGTGCACTGAGAAAATCCATACTTTGCCGGCGTAGCGAGCGTACTTAATTAATTTTGCAGTCGATTGTCCGCTCACTGAATGAGTGCAAACGAGCCGTCGCACACTGCATACAGTAGGCGCTGTTTGGGCACTCGGTTTAAAATATATAGGTGGCGAACTGGACGTAAACAGTGAGCCTCTTACTGTTCGCCTGATGAGGACACAGCCAAGATGATCGAGATCTAGATATTAATTAATATACTAAATTTTTGACTGCGTTACCATTCATTGTTTAATCTTGAGTGATTATCTGTAATTTACAATAGGCTATTTGACTACTATTAAAAATGAACAAGTAAATATTATTTTCATAAAGTTGGTTAAAAATGAATGTAATCATTGTAAAAATAAGTAAAATCGGTAAATTAATCACGGAGTAGTACGCTTTTAAAGTTTTACCGCCTGTCCCTTTCTCGCAAAACAGAGATCGTGTTGAGCTTCCTCACAGCTACTATGAAGGCATGGCTTGTGACGTCACATGCCAAAAAGGTTGTATGTAGAGCTACCACAGCTTAGTAATGAGTTACTGTGAGGACTGGTAACTGACGTCACTGCGTGTTTGAGTTGTCTCTTTCTATTTCTGTATTTTAAAATGCCTGTAATTTAGTCATTTTTTGAGATATTCAAGTTTCGTTTTCACAGTTATCTATTTTTTGAGGTATATTATTTATGTATGTGTAGACAGGAAACGGGTTTGTGGGTAGGTTGCAACCTATATAACTATAGGCCTTCAGCGTGTCCACACCGCGCCGTGTCTGGAACAAGAATGATCCGTAGCGCACCAATCGATCCCTTTATATAGCCAGATGGGTGGGGCAGCGACGACAGTTGCCGGTGTTGCCACTGTAATAAATTTAAATGCTGCCACAGGGTAAATTACGGTACTGCCACTGCGCATAGAGTTTATAACTGGACGTTGCCGCCGTCATATGTAATAAAAATATAGTAGTCAAATAGCCTATTGTGCCGGTGACCAGGATCGCTTCGAGGCAGTAAACCAAGCGTACGAGTTCTTGTGCAGCCGTAACGTGTGGACCGGCGACGGTCCCAACACTAACAACATCGTACTCATCCTGCGAACGCAGACCATACTCTTCCAACGGTACTCGGAGGGTAAGATTACCTTATTTAACTTTTGTTTTCCACAGCTTCACATAAGATTCACTATGGCTTCCCAAATTTTTTTACTATGGTGTCTCTTTTCATTACATTATCTTTCACTTTCAACCATATCTATTTTTTATAAGGATTAAAATCGTGTCGATTTTTGTTGATTTATACGAGATTAAAAATCGTGATTATTTGATAATATTTTTTGTAATTAATATTTTGATCAGTTGGTTTATCACAAAGACAGATTTCTCCTAAAGTGATTTTTTAATGTGATCTATCTATCTACACACCCATACACTTGTAAAAACCAGGTAACTTTAATAAAAACCACTGTCTTCCGTTCTATATTATAATTCCTTTTTGTTACAAAAATCACACTACTTTTAGTAAAACACTCCTTATTCCAAAAACCTTGTTAACTCTTCCGCTCCCATCGACCGAATGAATCTCACCTTCCTTCCCACCGCCATCTTACTTTTTCTTTTTTCTTTTTTTTTTTTTTTTTTTTTTTTTAGTACCTATGGCTTCCGCCCATCCACATTATATTTTGTGTTGCTAGTGCACCAATACCATATAATGCGATTATTTTTACTAAAATAAATCAAACCTTACACTCGACCATCCTGATAACGTGTATGACCCCATACACGCCTCTGTTGCAAACTCACACTCGGTGCATTCCGTGGTGAGAGTCATTCGGTAGCGTATTACCTTTATATCTATCTCTAATTTTAACAATATATTATGAGTAAATTAATACATTATTATTTAATTATATGTTTTTGTTTTTAGCTGTATATTTTATAATATCAATCGTTCATCGTTTTGCATAATATTACAGGATAAGCTAAATTATTATAATCATTACATTGATTACAGTTTCCGCTACAACATTTATAGCGGGTAAATTACAGTTCAGTCAAAGCATCTCATCCTTTTAATCAAAGCAAATCCATTAAACAATAGCGTTAACATTACATCAAATTATTTCTAACCTCGAACCCATCCAATTCTCGAGGAACTTTCTTTGTATAAATATAGCGAATCCATTCCATCTCGCTCTCCAGCTATCCAATTATAAATCACAATGAAGTCAAGTGCGAACCCATCCATTCTCGCCTTTGACCTGAAACAAATAACCAAAAAAAAAAAATTTTTCCATAAAATAAAATAAAAACATTTATCCATTCTAAATCATTAGAAACCACGCTAAAATCAGCATGTAATACAATTAATTTGTCGTTTCAACGTCTACATCACTGCCATCACTTATAGTAGGATCAGAGTCGTCATCGTCACCAAGTTCTAGGGATACTATGTGTATCCAGGGTTGCAATCGATCCGAAGCAACAGTTGTCTTACGCTTATTTTTCATCCCTTCAAATCCGGAAATAGGAGCCACTTTGTAACGATCGTTTCCTAAAACTTTTGAAATTCTAAAAGGCCCTTCATACGTAGGTAGTAGCTTAGTGCTTTTACCATCATTTTGAAAAGCTGTTTTTGCTATTTTAACTAAGTCACCTTTGTTGTAAGTACGTGCTGGTTTTCGCCCTTTGTCGTAATGCAGTTTTTGTTGCACTTGTTCTCTATCAATTTTATCTTTAACCTCTTCCCTTAGAGACGATAAGCTACTTGGCTTACGAATCACATCTGCTATCTCATTAAGTACTGGATTTCTTTCACTGTTCATCATAGTGCCAAACATTACCTCTGAGGGTGCCCTACCTATAGTTTTTTGTAGAGTATTATTAAGACCCCATTGTATCCTGCCTAACTTGTTGTCCCAATCTTTCTCATTATCATTAAGGTTTTGTGCTGTCAGTGAGTCTAGAATGGTCCTATTGTATCTTTCTACCTGCCCGTTTGACCTAGGGCTTGCCACCGCATTTAACACGTGCTTAATACCTCTATCTAAACAGAACCTTTTGAAGGCGTGCGAGGTGAAACAGCTACCGCGGTCACTTATAACTCTGTCAGGAGTCCTAAATGTATCGAAAATATCTTCTAGCACTTTGATCACGTTAAGAGTTTTGGTATTCCTAACTGCTTTTATGAAGACAAATTTCGTGAACGAGTCAACTGCAACCAATAAATGGGTATTTCCCCTCTTCGATTTTACAAAAGGCCCGAGGTGGTCAATGTGTAAAGTGTGAAATGGTGTTTCAATTTTGGTTATAGGATGAAGCAACCCTTCACGCGTTGTAGATCTTTTCTTAGTGTACGCACATTCAATACATGAGCCTACGTATTTCTTAACAAACCGTGACATTTTCGAGAACCAATAGAATTTCTTTATTCGATCCAGCGTCTTTTCATAGCCAACATGACCTATCTCGTCATGATTCTTTTTACACACCTGCCACCTCGCGCCTTTTGGAACTACCCATCTAACATCAGATTTGTCTCCATTCAAGCACCTGTATAGCTTGCTGTCTCGCTCAATATAGTTTTCTTTAATGTACTCAAGTCCCTTACAATCTAATTCACTTGTAACAATGTCTCGAATCCTACCTAGTTCCGTGTCACCTAACTGAAGCGTAAGGAGCCAATCTCCGTCGCTGATAGCCAGTATAGTCGGGCAATGTAAAGTGTTTGGGATAGCAGTGTCATCAACAGGATTTCTTGAGAGCGCATCAGCATGAGCCATTTGTTTACCTGCCCTATATTCCACTGTACAATCGAACTCCTGTAACGCGAGCCACCATCGTGCTATTCGGGGTATGAGATCGCGTTTTTGGAACGTAGAACGAAGAGCACTACAGTCAGTGATGATTTTAAATTCCTTCCCCAGTACATAAACTCTAAATTTCTTGAGAGCACAGACCACTGCCAAAGTCTCAAGCTCGTATGAGTGGAAGTTTTTTTCTTCCGGAGTAGTTTGGCGACTGTAGTATGCCACCGGCTTAAAAGATTCTGACTCTGGGGTCCGTTGCAACAATATTGCACCTATGCCTACTCTACTGGCATCCGTGTGGAGCTCTGTTTCTGCAGTGTGGTCGTATATGGCGAGAACAGGTCTGTTGACTAATTTCGCTTTCAGTACCTCAAAAGCTTCCTGCTGCTCACTAGTCCATTCCCACTTTTCATTTTTCTTTAGTAATTTCGTAAGTGGGGAAGCTAGTTCCGCGAAACCCTTGATGAATTTTCTAAAGTAGCTAATCAATCCCAAAAACTGACGAACAGAATGTACATTTTCTGGTGGGGGAAAATCAGATACACAACGGATTTTCGCTTCGCCTGGTCTCATTCCCGAACTGCTAATTTCATACCCCAAATAGTCGATCTGATTTTGTAGAAAACTACATTTAGATAAATTTAATTTTAGTTTAGCATCATCCAAAAGTCGTAGTACCTCTTCTAGTCTATGCAGAGCCTCCTCTAAACTTCTACCATAAATCAATAGATCATCAATATACACGGTAGCCTTAGTGAATCGTGCAGGTCCTAAAACGTGATTCATCATCCGCTGGAATACAGCGGGCGCGTTTGCCAAACCGAACGGCATACGGTTGAATTCATATTGTCCGTCCGGCGTGACGAACGCGGTTAGGTGTTTATGGTGTTCGGCAACTGGTACTTGATAGTAGCCAGACATTAAATCTAAACTTATGAACCACGCTTGACCTGATAACCGACAGATCTCATCTTCAATTATTGGCATAGGGTATCGCTCTTTCACTGTGATTGAATTTAACATCCTATAGTCAATGCACATGCGGACCTTACCGTCTTTCTTTCGGACTAAAATAATAGGGCTAGCATAGTTCGACGTAGATTCCCTAATAATCCCTGCTTCTAGCATTTCGCCTACCATACCACGAACCTTATCCCGTTCATGATGTGAAAGTCTGTATGGTCTATATACTACTGGATGGTCATTGTTCAACTCTATATTCATTTCTGTGACATCTGTACACCCTAACTCAGCTAAGTTAAAAGCAAAGCAATGTTTGTAACGCTTAAGTAATTCAATAAGTTTATTTTTATCTTCTTCAGAAACCGACTTACCCACTTTTATCTGATATTCATCGATCTGTTCCACACAAGATGTTTCTGCAACAACGTCTTTAGCAGATGAAGTGGAAACCAACCTATTGATGATATTCACCTTCTCAGCCCTAGCAAATACCGAGTTTTCTTGTAATACGCAAGGAATTGAACACGGAGTAACAGTGACGCTTAGAAGACCATTTTTGGTAGGGTAAACTCCACCAAGCACGACATACTGCTCATTAGGTTTTCCTACAAGTTTTGTTTCGAGGAATATATCTCCGTTGATTGTCGATTCTGTTGCTGCCCTAAGGCTCGCTGCTCCGTATAGTCTAACCCGTCTTACGACCCTGACTCTTATCGATCGTTCTACATCGTCGTTATAACAATGAGACGGGACTTCTGCACCAATATCCAGAAACTGTAACTTAGTTGCATCCTTGTAAACAACAATGTGAGGTTGTTCCGAATATGATTGACCAATGAGCATTGATTTTTCAAGTAACTGATCACTCACAACCTTACACGTGACTACAGCCATAACCCCGTCAATTGCTAAATTCAGCGAGACCGAACCAAAGGACTGTACTAAATGATTGCCAAAACCTTTCATTGTTGTTGATACACTATCATGAGATACTCCTAACTTTAGCAAACTAGATTCTCCAATTAAAGTTACCTCACTGCCAAAGTCCACGAAAGCTTCTAAAGGCACATCGTTAACGATGACATTTTTGATGAATTTGTCATTCGAATTGGAACTAGATATACACATCGTTTTCGAAACTGTGGTAGCGTTATTCATAGACTGACGATGCTGCTTTGTTTGACAATTATCCGCGTTATGTCCTATTTTGTAGCAAAGATTACATTTCATGAGGGGCTTTGTACATTTAATGTAAGGATGTCCCTTTTCTTTGCAATTATAACAAAATAGTGACGGATTGATGTTGGGCTTAGCGTTTGCCTTACTACCTTGACTGCTATCTGATATGTTTGTATGTTCGGTATTTTTGTTTCTGAATGATGCCTGATAGGCGCAATCTTTATTACTCAACAAGAACTGGAGAAGTTGGTCGGGTTCGGTACATCGCAATGCTAAAGCACTAGATTTCACTGTTTTATCTGTTAGACCATGGATGATGCAGTCGACGGCTCGTTTGCCAAAAATATCGCATTGATTAAGCAAAGAGAGTTTTTCGTAGAAATAATTTTCGATCGGTTCATGGAATCTACTCTTACGCCTTAACATGTCCTCCAAGGACTGGCCATAATTTTGTTCACAAGGAAAAGCCCTGATGAGTTTTTCCTGCCACTCTGCCCACGTAAAAAGAATGGTGTTCAAACTTTGATACCAAGTTTTGGCCAGTCCTTGTAGCTTTTGCATTGAGAAATGGATTGTAGTTTTTTCGTCCCAACCGTAAACAGAGGCACACTCATTAACTTTTCGAAGCCACACGTCCATGCGTTGATTTTTAGTTGAAGGGTCGAATTCCGGCAAAATGTTTTTATAATCAAGTTTATTACTAGATTGTGCTCTCGGTTCAATCGGTTGAGGCGCCGTGTTACTTTTAATAGACTGTATTATTTTATAAACGTCATTAGCAGAGAAGGAAGGGCTACATGACCTTGAGCGACGTCCGGTACTGGCGTCGCGGTTCCGGCGATCCCGTTGGTGCTGTTGCTGCTCTCGTGATAGTCGCTCCTTTCCCTCGCGTGGCTTGGAGTCGACACGCTGTTCCCGATGGTAGCTGCGTGCTTCACGTGATGCACGACGAGAACCGCGCTGTCGTTGCTCGCTGCGCCTCGCCCGAGTTTCTCCGTCACGCTCCTTTTGAAGCTCTCTCTCCTTCCGGTGCAGCCGCTCACGTTCACGCTCCAACTCTCGTTCGCGCGTTTGCCAGTGCTGGTCACGACTGCAGCTACGCCTGCTGGAACGGCTGCGCCTTTGCGATTCACTGCGCCTTGCTGCACTTGGTTGACGTGGCGGCGTTGCCAGACGTCTATCAGACCCTTCACGAACTTCACAGTCATCCATTTTCTGTAACTTGCAATATTTATGATGTTAATTTCCTTCTATTTTTAAACAAAACGTAAAGGTACAAGCATGCATCACCATTTAATAAAGATTCGAGATTGTTTTTAATTTTTCTATATGCTTTAGTACAATAACTTAATTTTAAGTGTCTAATATGATTTGACTAAGTGCTAAAAATTGCCTTTGACTTTGATATGCTCTAGCATATTAAAAGTATCCAGACTTTTAAGCATTCGTCGTTGTCAGCAGGTACCTAACTCTAAACAATCATGTCTGGGTTTCGAGACAATATTTCAATAAATTTAGCACTAATTGGATAAACTCAGGGCACTCTCGATCGTACCATACTAACTAAATGGTATTTAAATTGTTTTTACTAACACTCATAATCGTAAGGATGAATGTATGTATTATACTGGGCGTGTACTTACGTGACGAGTAAGAGTTGTTGCCACTTCTGATTTGTAAAAACCAGGTAACTTTAATAAAAACCACTGTCTTCCGTTCTATATTATAATTCCTTTTTGTTACAAAAATCACACTACTTTTAGTAAAACACTCCTTATTCCAAAAACCTTGTTAACTCTTCCGCTCCCATCGACCGAATGAATCTCACCTTCCTTCCCACCGCCATCTTACTTTTTTTTTTTTTTTTTTTTTTTTTTTTTTTTTTTTTTTTTTTTAATACCTATGGCTTCCGCCCATCCACATTATATTTTGTGTTGCTAGTGCACCAATACCATATAATGCGATTATTTTTACTAAAATAAATCAAACCTTACACACTGTAAAGTTTTTCAAATTTTTTTTATTATATAAATGTCTTTATCGCAATTTGCGACTATGCCGCCCTGCAGGCTTAGCACGGCATGTGGAGAAATTGTCTTTCCCCCGGTTTTTTCCACCTGTCAGTTAAAATAATCCCCCTCTCCACCTTACGTAGCACGGCAACGAGGAGAGGAAAGAAATATTTCCCTTTGACATTATCGTAGACATTATATCCCGCTACTCCCCACTTCAGAGCACGGACTCGGAAGAAAGTGGATAATATTCTCTTGAATTGACATAAAGCAGAGAGTATTTATCTTCGACTCTTGTAGGTGGGTATAAGGAAGTCAAAGTGTTTTAATAGGCACAAAAATGTCGCGTGCCTATTATAACTATGTCTAATCGCGGGAACTCGAATTTTGGAGCGAAAGTTACACCGGGAGGAGCATTCGGAATGCAAGTAATCCCTTCTAAATCCCGGGAAATTAGTTTCAATACAAAAAAAAATACATAGCGAAATATTCGTGAAAATACAATTATTAGTTTAGTTTTAATAAGGAAATTATTTAATTTACGTAATTAACTTAAATGATGCATATATTTTTTGAGTATATTTTATTATAAAATAATAGGTCTTTACCTATGAAATTGCCGTATTGCAGTACAGACTTTTTCAAACAAAAAAAAGTTTTGATTGGCTATGAATTCTAAATTCAAATTAATTTTGTTTTAAAAATATGACATTCTATTTACAATATAAGTCTTTTGTTTATTGATTAGCGTTGTATTTTCATTACATTTCAACATTTTTCCTCATAATGGATACTTTGAAATTTCGTGTAATTATGGAATATGAGTTCCGTCGTGGCACCAACGCGGCACAAACGACACGTAACATCAACGACGTTTACGGAGAGAACTGTACAAACGAACGTACAACCCGTTATTGGTTTGCTCGGTTCCGTTCTGGGAATTTTGACTTGAAAAATGAACCTCGTGGTCGTCCGGAAACTTTGGTCAACAATGATGAATTAAAGGCGATTGTGGAAGCTGATGAATCTCAATCTACAGCTGAGCTGGCAGCAGCTTTTGATGTTAGCATCAAAACAATATTGGTCCATTTGCGACAGATTGGCAAGATAAAAAAGCTTGATAGATGGGTGCCCCACGAACTTAACGATCGCCAGCGCAACGTACGCGTCGAGACTTGCCTTGCGCTGCTTAACAGGCACAGAAATGAAGGAATTTTGAACCAAATTGTTACGTGCGACGAAAAATGGATTCTTTTTGACAATCGAAAGCGCTCAGCAAGTTGGTTAGATCCTGGTTCGGTACCAAAGCAATGTGCAAAACGAAAAATGACCCCTAGAAAGGTGATGGTCACAGTTTGGTGGTCTAGTGCTGGTGTGATTCATCATATCTTTTTACAAAACGGCGAAAGCATTACTGCAGATGTGTACATTGAAGAACTGACCACAATGATGGCGAAACTCGCACGTCTGCAACCAGCTTGGTCAATCGGTCGTCTCCACTGCTACTTCACGACAACGCGCGACCCCATACTGCACAACAGACCGTCTCTAAGCTGCATGAGTTGGGTTTGGAAGCTCTCCCTTATCCGCCATACTCACCAGATCTTGCGCCTACCGACTATTACTTTTTCCAAAATTTGGACAACTTTTTAGCGGGAAAAAAATTCAATTCCTGAGAGGCAGTACAAAACGCCTTTGAAGAGTTTGTTGTCTCCCGTCCTGCTGATTTTTTCAAGAAGGGCATCCATAAACTGCTACAGCGTTGGCAAAGATGCATTGATTGCAGGGGTGATTACTTTGAATAAAAGAAATAAATAAGTTCGAAAAAAAAATACTTTAACTTTTTTCAAACAAAACGGCAATTTCATAGGTAAAGACCTAATATATACATATTAAAAATTATAATATAACTACTACACAATAATTAATCACGTTTTTCCGCTCATATTACAAACAAAATAAAAATTTAATTTAAACTACTCACTTACTCTCACTCATATACATAGTAGTCGTTACATACTCTTTGATTAACACAGGGACACAGACTCAAAAACCTTATATTTTCTTAATTTTATATTTTGTCTTCAATCCCAGTATATTTAGCCGAACAATTATCGATGGTTTGATGGACTGAACAAAATATTGAAGCATGTAATGTCATTTTAGTTAAATTTTCTCGTACTGGCAACAATACGGTAGAGAAATCTAAAAACGCTACTCCCGCCGTTTATCCCCCGGATAAAGCTTTCCACTGTCGCGGCCGTGCTCGCAGAGTGGAATAAAGTGACAGTGAGGATAAGTTTGTTATCTACTCCCTGGGGAGAAGTTGTCCACCGGCCGTGCTAGGCCTGCTGGTTATTTTATGTAATACTAAAACTATATTGATTATTATAGATATATCATACATAAATTTTGTGTAAGTTTAAGTATTATTTAATAAACATAAAACAATAAAAAGGGAACTTAATGTATGTACTAATACTTTAACCAATACTAACTTAATATTATAAATCAATTCAGTACCTCTCTATAAGTTTGTACTGTAAAGTTTGTAATAGTAAACTTACAAATGTAATGTTCTGAGTCAATAGGCATGACGACAGTATCAAAAAATGGTCGATTTAATGTTTTTAGGGTAAAATTTATATTAAATAACGTTGAAACACTGGTTTAGTTTTATTAAAAATATTGAGATTACTTAGATTTTCAATAAAATAAAACATTAAAATACTGCGATCGGCCATTTTGACTGAAACGCCAATCACAGCGCATGACGTCACACGTAGATTTTAGCTGTTGTGAATATACGCATTTGGATTGATTTTGTTATTTACTTTCTGCGCTACGCGTAGACACAATGACATAAACATGTCATTGTGTAGGTAAACACCTAGGAGTGACGTCAGAGCCGACGCCATGACACCTCGAGCTGTTTTCGCGCCGCATTTAAAAAATATTATGAAAATGGCTTTAATCTTGGTTAAAATTAAGTTTATTACCGAAATAAAGGTTTTTTCGTAAATAGTAAATGTATACCCACATTACGGAAGAGGATTTCAAAATCTTTCGTCATGCCTATTTCCTTCCAGATCTAGCTCCGTACAAATACGCGGGCTACCCGCAGCTCCTGAGCACGGCGCGGCTAGAAGCGGAGGCGGAGCAGCTGTTCGCCGAGAGCGACGCGCCGGCTCTGCTGCCCGCCGCCTGCGAACTGGCGCACGCGACCGTCCGCTGCTCCGCCCTCAACGCGGAGGAGCTGAGGAGAGAAGGGGGCTTGCAGGTCAGGTTTGCCATGGTGACAGTGACAAACTAACCAATCATTTTTTGACATTGACAGACTCTGTGGTGTCGTGGTTGAGCAGATCGGCTCTCAGGATGCGGTGGGTTCGATTCCCGCGGCAGGACAAGTATTTGTGCGCAGAAAAAAAACCGCAAATACTTGTTCTGTATCTGGGTGTTGTAGGACCATGATTCTCGTAGTTCCTGGGTCCCTAGACAGGGAATCCTAGTTAGGGTCCGGGATCTATGTATTTGATCGTTGGGCGTTATTGTTATTATTATTAACTTGTACTGAGGCGATTCATTTAAGGCTTTCCTTGGAATTGCGCTGCGATGATGGGTTAGGCTCTAGATGCTTTAAATGAGCAGAAACGATCATACCTATGCATTACTTTGGACATGCACAATTTTAGGAAGTGGCCCAAATTGACCAGACGGCTGTTTGCGCAGAGATCATATTCATATTCATTTATTTGCATTTATGTACAATTTACATATTATCTTAACAGTTAGTTTAGTAGGTAAATGAACCCTGAAAGGGCGCTTGCAACTGTGTGCGTTTAAAAATAAATGATTGATTTTAATCACATAATAGATATATCGTCAAAATGTAATAATATAGTATTTTCAAACATTTAATTATTCAATCAATTAACTATTGAAGTAGGCAACTCAATAGGTGTTATGCAATTCATCTAATCAAATTAATTTACTTCAGTCTTTTCTGCTACTACCCATTTTTTACAAAAATTAATCGCACTGTACTGCTGTACTGTGCACTTTAGAAGATCGTTCTGCACAAGACTGAAGAGTTTCTAATACTTTGTTTTAGTCTGTGGTTGTTTCTATAGTAATATGGAAAAACGTTTATTTCAAATGGAGTATATAATGGAGGAGTATACAATGGAGTTATACTAAAAAAAATGTTTTATTTAAGAGAATGGAATATGGAGTCTTCAGCGTCGAATTAGAGTTCAATTTTCAATTTCAATTTTTATTTGCATTCCACAATGTTGTACCGGTGTAGGTAGTTTTTTAAAATAACAGTTCATCGTGGACCCTGTCGGGCAACATTAGAAGAGAGGAAGACAAAATTAAATTTTATTAGATTAGAAAGAGGAGCAGTAACTTATTTTATACTAAAATTAAATGAATGAAAAAAAAAAAGAATGATTATTTTTGTATAATATGCTTAAATTTTATAATTTAAATATTCATTTATAGTATAATAGCTTCCTAGCTAGAGTTCCACGAAAGAGCACCTAACGTTGTATTGTGCGCCAGGTCCTGCACGAAGTTCCATGAAAGAGCACCTAACGTTGTATTGTGCGCCAGGTCCTGCACGAAGTTCCATGAAAGAGCACCTAACGTTGTATTGTGCGCCAGGTCCTGCACGAAGTTCCATGAAAGAGCACCTAACGTCGTATTGTGCGCCAGGTCCTGCACGAAGTTCCATGAAAGAGCACCTAACGTTGTATTGTGCGCCAGGTCCTGCACGAAGTTCCATGAAAGAGCACCTAACGTTGTATTGTGCGCCAGGTCCTGCACAAAGTTCCATGAAAGAGCACCTAACGTCGTATTGTGCGCCAGGTCCTGCACGAAGTTCCATGAAAGAGCACCTAACGTTGTATTGTGCGCCAGGTCCTGCACGAAGTTCCATGAAAGAGCACCTAACGTTGTATTGTGCGCCAGGTCCTGCACAAAGTTCCATGAAAGAGCACCTAACGTCGTATTGTGCGCCAGGTCCTGCACGAAGTTCCATGAAAGAGCACCTAACGTTGTATTGTGCGCCAGGTCCTGCACGAAGTTCCATGAAAGAGCACCTAACGTTGTATTGTGCGCCAGGTCCTGCACAAAGTTCCATGAAAGAGCACCTAACGTCGTATTGTGCGCCAGGTCCTGCACGAAGTTCCATGAAAGAGCACCTAACGTTGTATTGTGCGCCAGGTCCTGCACGAAGTTCCATGAAAGAGCACCTAACGTTGTATTGTGCGCCAGGTCCTGCACAAAGTTCCATGAAAGAGCACCTAACGTCGTATTGTGCGCCAGGTCCTGCACGAAGTTCCATGAAAGAGCACCTAACGTTGTATTGTGCGCCAGGTCCTGCACGAAGTTCCATGAAAGAGCACCTAACGTTGTATTGTGCGCCAGGTCCTGCACAAAGTTCCATGAAAGAGCACCTAACGTCGTATTGTGCGCCAGGTCCTGCACGAAGCCCTGTCCCGCTGCGTGCCGGTGCTGGCGGGCGGGCGGGCGGGCGGCGTGGCGGCCGCCGTGTGCGCGCACGTGGCGCGGTGCGTCGCGGTCGCCGGCGCCTTCCCCGAGTGCCGCCGCGTGTGCGCCGACATGCCGCAGCTGTGCGCCGACATCGTGCCGCTGCTGAGGCGGCCGGTGAGTCTTTTTTTATGTATTGGCTCCACACTTTTGTGTATTTAGCCAGTGTCAAGTAATAATTGTAATTTTTCAAGCTAATGATATTTCACGCTGATATGTGTCAAGTCACAGTTCAAGTCAAGTCATAGTTTAGTCATACTCCTAGTAAAATGATGGCAACTTTACTAGCACCTTCTATGGAGTTTTGGAAAGAACACGAAAAGATACGTTTCGCCATCATTATACCACTTTCCCACACTCATGCCTGTAATCCAGCACTTAACGAATAAAATGCCACCAAATTTTATGCACTAACACTGAAAATAACACATGTTTTGGAAAATAATATAATGCGGTAACGCGATCTTTTTTATTTTACAAAATAAGGATTTGAAAATATTTTTTGTATTTTGATCACAATTGCTTTCATAACAATCTATATTTATGGGTTTTGCTGTTAACCTATTCTATTCATCGTCATAATTTCGACGCGAAAAATTCGCCACCTTAGATGGTTATAACAACGAAGTTATTGCGAAAAATAAAACGCACGATCATAATTTTTCACTATGTAGACAACACGTGAAAAAGTCATCGGAATCGGATAACTTTTAGAAGTTGAAAAACGTTGGCTCTATGTATGGAAAATCAGGTGGTATCATCTCGCCTTAAGTTTTAGAGTTTTCCTATCAAACATTTGTGTGATGAACATAGGTGTTTGTTCTGTGTCTGGGTGTTATATTGTATTATATGTATATATTTACAAACAAAAAGTATTTAAGTATTGTATCAGTTATCTGGTACCCATAATACGAGCTTTGCTTAGTTTGGGGCTAGATGGCGTTGTGTGAGATGTCCGCACATATTATTATTATTATTATTATTATTATTGTCCTACTACCCGCATCATCCTATAGCAGCCGTAGTATCGGCTGCGCTAGTATCACCGGACCAGTCTAGCCCTTCTGGTTCAGGTACCGCTTTCAGCACCGGTATAGGATGCCAGCGTAACACAATCAGACACCGACCCCGCCGGTAAGGTCGACGTACCCCCCGTAGGTTAGCTAGAACGCTCGCGACTTTCAATAGGGTCCACGCTGCCAGTGGACGTAGTTTTCTCGATCCTCTTATCCCGGCAACGGCCCAAGCCGAGTCTCTCCCCAGGGGTGCCCTTGATCTAGTTGCCTCCCACTTCTAACAGTTGGGCGCCTTAAGCGCTTGCTTTCCCACCCGGTGACGCTGTAAAGGTCGGTAAAGACCAACAGCATTAGCTCGTTAAAAACAAAAGATGTTTACAACAACATATCGTCCCGCAGCACCTGGGCGAGGCGGCGTGCGCGGGCGCCGAGGCGGTGGCGGCGCTGGCGGCGGAGGCGCGCTGCCGCTCGCAGCTGGCCCGCGCCGGCGCCGTGCTGGCGCTGCTGCCGGCCGCGCTGCAGTACGACTACACGCTGGCCGAGTCCGGCCTCGGCGCCGACTCGCAGGCCAGCAAGCAGGTATGCCTCGTCTGGGTGATGATTGGGTAGCGCTTATGCATAATTATATTCATTTATTTTTCGCTTTTGAGTCCTATTTGTGGATCTGAAGTCGGTTAATTTTTTAATGTATTTTTTTAAATGCTTTTTAGTTATTTCTACTTAGATAAGTATGCAAAATATCAGCTCAATCGGAAACAGGGAAGGGGGTCAAAATTGGTTTCTAAAATTTTGTTACATTGTTGGTTAGTTAACAGATGAATATAGTACATTCTCCTTTTCGGAAGTCTGTTTAAAAGGGTTTTATATTCAGTAAGACTTGGGCGTGAGTTCGCGGTAGTTTATCTTAAATACAATATGATACAGAAATGTCAAGTGTGTCAAAACTATTTAAAAAAAAATGAAACACACTGTGTGGTTCTGAATGGTTCTGTGTGGTACTATGTATCATATATATCATTATTATTTGACAGCCTCTGTGGTGTGGTGGTTGAGCAGGTCGGCTTATAACCTGGAGACGGCGGGTTCGATTCCCGCGACAGGACAAGTATTTGTGCACAAAAAAAAGCGCTAATACTTGTTCTGAGTCTGGGTGTTGTGGGGTGAATTCCTGGGTCCCTAGACAAGGAATCCTAGTTAGGGTCAAGGATCTATATATGTGATCTTTGGGCGTCATTATTATTATTATTATTTTGTAATGATATTTTTTTTTTTTTTTACTTCAAACTTGTCTAGCATTTGACCGCGCTCTCACCTGATGGGAAGTGACGATGCGATCGAAGGTGTAGCATGCTAGCCAAGTAAACACCTATTCACTCTTGAACACGCCCGGGTCATATTTCGCCGAAAACACAGACGCTGGCAGGGCATTCCATTCCTTAGCCGTTCTAATTAAGAACGTGGAATCAAATCGCTTGGTACGAATAGATGGTATTTCGACCATGAAAGGATGGCGCTTAGCCGAGCGTCTAGTAGTCCGGTAGTGGAATGGTGATTGGGGAATGAGATCATGCAGTTCTTGTGCGCACAAGAACTGCATGATCTCATTCACCGTGATGTAATCTGTAAAAAATGATTGTTATAATTGAGTGTAATTGTTACCAGGAGATATCCAACCAGCTAGCGAAGAAGTGCGTGGTAGCGCTCGCAGCCCTGTACGGGCCGCACGAGCAGCCGTCGGCCGACGACGCGCGGATCCGCGCCGCGCTGCACGCGCTGCTGACGCCGCACCTCTGCGCCCGGCTCGCCGAGCCCGACCAGCACGAGGTCAGGCATGCTAACATCATTCTCCAGCTTCATCATCTCTAAAATGCTCTCTCTCTGTGGTGTGGTGATTCATCACCTCTAAAACATTGTCCATCAACGAAATATTGACAGCCTCTGCGCTGTAGTGGTTGAGCAGGTCGGCTAATAACCCGGAAGCGGCGGGCTAGATTCTTCTAAATTATCGTCCGTAACCCAACTTTATAGATTTCTTTAGAAAAAATATGAATAAAAAAAAACAGTTTATAAAGAAAGAAAACATTAATTCAACACTCACTCACAATAATAAAATTAAATTAACAAGAATGTACATACAACAAGGATAATACAATTAAATATAAACAGTGCCTAGCAAGAGTATATAATAAGAGAAATAAAAAGTAGATATAGCACGGAAGCAGTGGTGTCAAAAAGGGCTTAACTCCAGCATTCAGCCGGTGTACTCAACAAACTGGCGCTGATTTTCAGTTAAGCCCTATGGTTGACGCGATAAAGCGATTTTTCACTTCAAATACAAATAAGTTTATTGACATAAATATTATTACATTAAATTAATGAATCCATAGATTCCCGAACTAGTTTTTAAACTGTATTTCAGGATTCAGGGCCAATATTTTAAAACGGTATTATTATGCTACACAAAAAAAACAGTGAAATCTAGAGAATATCAGCAATGAACGTAAGATCTACCGTCATTTCACCCAACAGCTTCTAAAAACCCTTACCTCGAACTGGAAGACGCCGTACCTCGTGTGGGACAACAGCACCCGCGCGGAGCTCCGCGACGCGCTGCGCAGTAGCGGCGCGGAGCTCGGCGACGACGAGCCGCTCGTGCCGCCCTTCGTGTACTCGGCGCACGCGGGCCTGCTGGCCGTCGGCGGCGTCTACCTGCAGATATACAACGAGCAGCCCGACTTCACTATACAGGTGGGTACTATACCACACACACAAACACACACAAACATAATAAAGACCGTTAATAGCTCGTGAACATAATTTTCACCTACAAACACGACTCATGGAGGCAGAGGGCGAGGTAGCAGCAGAGTACTACGTTACTTATTCTGTAGGCATTTTTTATGCTTGCGATTGGCTGATCACGATAATGATGCAAGAGCAAGGATAAAACGAGACAGTCATACACAGTTACAAAGAACAGAGTAGGACGGTGCAAAAGACATCAACGCTTCTTCTTCTTCATAATAAAAAATTAAAAAATAAAGTTTTCTCTGATTACCATACGGAAATTGCTTACTTGTGAAATGATATGCCGTTGTTTGCACAGCCAGTCTTGCTATTGTCCCCGCACAATTCTCTGAGCAATAACTCGTTTTTCTAATATTCTGTGATTTTTTTCGTTAACTGTTTCTTCGTAAAAATCCAAAACGAAACTGACGTACTCGCAAAGGCTAGTAGTGGAAATCAACTACTATTTTTCGTATGAGGGGAAGTTGTATTATTGGTCAAGTGGTTTTATAGTCAATATATACACACAATACACCACAGCGTACACACTTAACTTGCACATCACAAGTCACAAAACTATCAATACACTGGTCTTATTTTAATGACGTACATTCATGTTATTTTTAAAGAACGTAAACGTTAATTTTATTGCTACAAAAATAATCGGGCCAAATATGACACTATGACACAGGCGAGCAACAACTTGTGACATTTAACTGATCCATATCTTTTGTGCACTTCTGACAACGTATTTAGATGGAGTTTGCATAATCTAACACAACCATCAGTTGGTTCCGTTCCCAGAATGCATTGTTGAGCTCAATTCAAATGAGAAAATTGGTCTTATTCTAAATTCAATTTCATTATGCTACATAATTACTTTGTTTGGTTGTACAGAACCCTCAGTCGCTGGTATTGGATTTGCTGCAATTCGTGTTGGAACAGACTAAAGAGGACATGACCAAAGAGCGAGTGGAGTCCATCACTATGGCGCTAAATGCGCTCGCCAACCTTATTATTAAGAACCCAGGTAAAAACAGATGTTTTCAATGTTGGAATGTGTTCCCACATCTTAGGTGAAAACTTCCGTCCCAAAAAGGTTAACCGCCCATTTTTTTATCGGCTTAATAAAAGCAAGGTCTATTTTCGATGGTATGTGTTTTTTTTTAATACATAGGTTCTCGGAGATTTTTGAACCGATTTACGTAATTTTTTTGGGTAGATAAACCTTGCGCTTTTATTCCATGTACATTTGGTGAAATAAACCTATAGAAATAAATATGTGAATGAATTTGACAGTTTCAATACTTATCTAGCTTATGTGAACAGTTATTACGGAAATTTGTAAATTAGTAATGAAATTTATCCTGTTCCATTACAATCAAAGTTCCGTGATATCCCCCAGATAAAGATAAAGTTCTTCGGAGATAGACAACGGGACTCTTCATTTCTAAGTACTTTTCGTATTCTCAACGTGAAATTAAGGCAATAGAAATAGGTTTAACACCCTTTTAAAGTACATATATTATTTTATATAAGTTCGTTCTCTTAGTTTTGTTATGGTTTTTTTTTTACTTCGAATTGTCTAGCATTTGACCACGCTTTCACCTGATGGGGAGTTACGATGCGATCGAAGGTGTAGCATGCTAGCCAAGTAAATACCTATTCACTCTTCTCTTGAACACGCCCGGGTTATATTTCGCCGGAAACACAGACGCTGGCAGGGCATTCCATTCCTTAGCCTGCTCTAATCGTGGAATCAAATCGCTTGGTACGAATGGGTGGTATTTCGAGCACGAAAGGATGGCGCTTAGCCGAGCGTCTAGAAGTCCGGTAGTGGTAAAATGTATGTGTCATCTTGCAGGTGTAGAAATCCAATGCATAGGTCAGTTTGGGCTTATATTCGGGCTGCTGTCCGGGCGCGCGCACCCGGCGCTGCAGGCGGCGGCGCTGCGGTGCGTGCTGGGCGCCGCGGGCAGCCGCGAGTGCGTGGAGGACGTGGCGGCCAGCGGCGTGCTGGGCCACCTGCTGGCGCTGCTGGCCGCCCGCCCGCCGCGCCCCGAGGCGCTGGCCGCGCTGGCCGCGCTGCTGGCCTGCACTGCGCTCGTGAAGGAAGCTTTAGCTAAAGGTATGTCTCCATTGAAGGGATGAGATCTAAAAGGGTTTAACTGATTGTAGAGTTTGTCACTGTCAAGTGTCAACTTGGTAGGATGGTCATTAGCTACTGGCTGTCACTTAAAATGCGCGGTTTGATCCGATAAAAATGTTATAGTTGATTATTGAATACAAGTTTAACACCATCCAAACAACGTGTTTTTATGAAACTAACCCTACACTGATTTTTTCCACAAAATGACTTAATAGTATTCGTTGAGATTCAGCGTGAAATTATCTATAATAATACATTCTCAAAATACCGAAATAAGGCTTAAATCTCGAGATTTTCAGTCTAAAAACGGTTTATCTGACAGTTCGCGTAACATAGAAACATTATTATATTATATTGTTACAGTAGGTATGAATTAGTACTACATTTTGTATTTTAAAATAGAATTAATAAATTTTCAAGCAACTGAAACTTACATAAACCTCTATAACTTAATACGCACTTTACATTAAAATGAGACTGTTGAAGCTTAAAGTCAATTTTCTCGAAACTATCAATTTGACATTTGAACTCTTTTTATTCTCACCCATTCAATTACTTTCGAATGTTATATGCTTAGTACAAAATTAAAAATGTATCGAATGAAATAAGCAGGCGGCCCCTGGTGGTAAGTAGTCACCCCCGCCTATGAATATTTGCAACACCGAGGGCATTGCCGGTGTGTTGCCTAAATTACAGTTTTTTTCTTTTTTTTGTTAGTGAATGTTGTGACGAGCTAGTCGTTCACCTGATGTCAAGCGACACGGCCGCCCATAACAGAACAGTGTCACTCGGATCTCCAAAATATATAGTTTCGCGTGACACTGCACTGAGCACATCATCCTATATTATTTGGTATTGGTTGCAGGTGCTGTGATATATTTATTAGATCTGTTCTGCAATAGTAAGTCTCCCGAGACGCGGGAGGCGGCCGTCGAACTGCTGGCGAGGATGATGGCCGATAAACTGCACGGGCCCAAGGTACTAACCACTACTTAGCCAAGACAACTCATTTAAAAAATTTCCCAGCTAATAGCGGTGTAAAATGGTAAAATATCTTCTTTCTTGCCTCTTTCAGTTTTATCTTTTTCATTTTTCCTTCATCAGAATAGTAACGCAATACTTTAATTTACCTTTGGAATTTATCTTTAGAGAATGCGACATGGAACCGGGACCATTGTCAACCAAATTACGGAACTCGGTTTTTGTGTCTTCATATGACATATTTTTTGCTCGCAGACGCTATTTTACGGTACTTGCTTCAAAAAATATCCAGCAAGTTTCATATCCATATAGAAAAATATATATTCCGTGAATTCTCGTCCATTGAATTCCTTGTGGTCTCGGTGTGAGAATAAAACTACTCCATTTTGAGCAGATCTCTTGGGCCATAGACGAATTTCAAATTTTTGTTAATCCCCGCAGGTCCGGCTAGCGATATCCCGCTACATTCCGAGCGTATTCGCCGAAGCGATGCGCGAATCCAGCGCCACAAGCGCTGTACACATGTTCGATGCGACGCACGAGCACCCCGAGCTCGTGTGGAGCGACGAGGCTCGCTCCAGGCTCGCGGGACACGTCGCGCAGCTCCGGGACAGGTATGTAGTACACCAGTGCGTCACAGTACACATGTTCGATGCGACGCACGAGCACCCCGAGCTCGTGTGGAGCGACGAGGCTCGCTCCAGGCTCGCGGGACACGTCGCGCAGCTCCGGGACAGGTATGTAGTACACCAGTGCGTCACAGTACACATGTTCGATGCGACGCACGAGCACCCCGAGCTCGTGTGGAGCGACGAGGCTCGCTCCAGGCTCGCGGGACACGTCGCGCAGCTCCGGGACAGGTATGTAGTACACCAGTGCGTCACAGTACACATGTTCGATGCGACGCACGAGCACCCCGAGCTCGTGTGGAGCGACGAGGCTCGCTCCAGGCTCGCGGGACACGTCGCGCAGCTCCGGGACAGGTATGTAGTACACCAGTGCGTCACAGTACACATGTTCGATGCGACGCACGAGCACCCCGAGCTCGTGTGGAGCGACGAGGCTCGCTCCAGGCTCGCGGGACACGTCGCGCAGCTCCGGGACAGGTATGTAGTACACCAGTGCGTCACAGTACACATGTTCGATGCGACGCACGAGCACCCCGAGCTCGTGTGGAGCGACGAGGCTCGCTCCAGGCTCGCGGGACACGTCGCGCAGCTCCGGGACAGGTATGTAGTACACCAGTGCGTCACAGTACACATGTTCGATGCGACGCAAACTACATACTTTTTTTACGTTAGTGAATTATGTGACGAGCAAGTCGTTCACCTGATTTACGTGTGTCTGAATCGCAACCCTTGGCCTTAGTCGTAGTCGCATTTCCAACGCGCGACTGTATCGCAGTATCACTTTTAACGCGCGACTATTTCGGTCGACATCGGGTAAAAGAACAGTAGCGATCCAGAATCGTGGTTACATTGGTAAAGGTATAGGATCGGCAAAACATCGGGTAAAAGAAAAGTAGCGATCCAGAATTGCTGCAAAAATTTCCCGTGTGAAGGGTAACAACTGCGTATGTTTCAGACACCAATCGCAACAGCTGCGCGACGCGAACACCCCGTTCGAGGACCGCGAGCCCCTCTCGCAGGGCGGCGAGGTGTCGTGGGCGCCGCCCGGCGAGGTGGTGGTGGGCGGCGTGTACCTCAAGCTGTACCTGCAACACCCTCACTGGAACCTGCGCAGTCCGCGCCGGTTCCTGCAGGACTTGCTGCAGGAAACTCTCGCGTCTCTAGCAAAGGATGACAAAGAGGTAAGGACAGGCATTTGTCATTTCTGTGAATTATAATTTTTATTGAATGAAGCAGCCTTGGCGTTGTTACGTCAGCTTGAAAGCCACGCGTCTGGGAACTTTGGAGCAATTACAATATGGGGACCTATCTTGGATCAGAAGGTTGATGAAAGACGACTGTCAAGTTACTAATTAATTTATTTACAACAAGCCTATATATATACCAAAATTAAAATTCGCGCATAGTTCTCTCTCGCTCACGTCATATCGTGCTTCCTACTCGCACACTATAAATATACGCGCGGGCACTGCGCACAAATCAGTTACCGCGCGCAATGCGCGCTAGACATGCGCGCGCGTGCACGATGCTCCCACATCACTCCCCCTCAAGCAAAGCGTACGGTGGGCTTCACTATCCGTCCGGATCTCGTCACATAGGGCTGGTGATGGCGGGGTACGTCTTGAAGGGCGGTGCAGCTTCCATCTTCACTAGTATCGTTCTGTATGTAGGCTGGTTTGAGACGGTCTAGCGATACGACGGAAGTACGTCGCGGTAGGCGTAGCTTGAAGTACTTGTCGTAGCGCTCGATAACTTCGTACGGTCCATCGTATGGTGGAGTTAGCGGTGAACGAACTGCGTCATTTCTCACGAAGACGTGTGTACAAGTGGCCAGATTTTTGTACACAAATGGCTCTGCTTGCGTGACGTTAGAGCGTTGTATCGGCCTCAGCGTTGCCATCGTGTCTATAAGACGGCGAACGTAGTCGTTGTCTTCCATGTCTGACTTTGCCGGTTGTATGAAGTCCGCAGGTATGCGTAGTGTCGTTCCGTACGTCATCATTGCTGGGCTTAGGTTGCTATTAGCGCGCAGAGCTGTGCGCAGACCCAATAGAACTGTAGGCAGCTCGTCCTTCCAATTCGTTGTAGCACCGCGTGCCATTAGAGCTGTCTTGAGAGTTCGGTGCCAACGTTCGATCATACCATTTGACTGTGGGTGATAAGCGGTAGTTCGGATGCGAGTGATGCCGAATCTCTTCATCAGCGCATTGAATAATGATGATTCAAACTGTCTGCCTTGGTCTGTTGAAATTCTCAAGGGTACGCCGAATCTCGCTATCCAGTTCTCGTACAGTGCTTTTGCAACGTTCTCTGCAGTGATGTCAGTCAGTGGGATAGCTTCGGGCCATTTGGTACACCGGTCGATGATGGTCAGACAATAGCGGCAGTCATCGGATAGACGTAGTGGTCCAACTATATCCAAGTGAATATGTTCGAAGCGTTGAGATGGCGGGAATTCACTTAGTGGCGTGACGACGTGACGATGTATCTTCGCGCGTTGACAATCTAAGCACGCTCTTGTCCAGTTGCCGATATCGCGATTCATGTCGGGCCAGAAGAATTTCGCGCTAACTTGCTTCCTTGTAGATTTCACGCCTGGATGGCACAAATCGTGTTGCGCTTTATATGCAGCGTGACGATATGCGCTTGGTAGGTAAGGACGTGGTGTTCCAGTTGACATCTCGCATTTGATTGGTCGAGTGAGTCCAGGTATTGTGACGTCAGTGAACTTCAAGTTGGACTGGTTCATAAGCTGTTTTAACTCGGGTCCAGTGTGTTGATCTGTAGCGAGTTGCGCGTAGTCGATTGTCGTAGGGCATTGTATGTCTTCTATTCGAGATAGCGCGTCGGCTACGACGTTGTTTTTTCCATGGACGTACTTAATGTCGGAGCAGAATTGGCTTATAAAATGAAGTTGGCGTTCTCGTCGTGGCGTGTCGCTGTTACTTGCTGTTCTTGATAGTGCATTGCTGAGTGGTTTATGGTCGGTAAATACGTTGACATCGCATCCTTCTATTAATCGACGGAAGTGTTTGACGGCTGTGTAGATAGCTAGTAACTCGCGGTCGTAGACGCTGTAGCGGCGCTGCGTAGCACTCATTGCTTTCGAGAAGTAAGCAAGCGGTTTCCATTCGCCGTTTATTTTTTGTTGTAGCACAGCACCGAGACTGTGATCTGAGGCGTCGGACATGATGGCGAGCGGGCAGTTGGGAACTGGATGCATCAGTGTTGTGGCTTTTAAAATGCTTTGTCGGCAGTTTTCAAAAGCTGTGTTTGATTCCGTTGTCCATTCGATTTCCGTCTTATCATTTCGTTTCCGGTTGTGCAGGTATTTATTAAGCTCGCTTTGAAGTTCAGCTTGGTTTGGTAGGCAGCTCCGGTAGAAGTTTAACATTCCCAGAAAGCGACGTAGCTCAGCGACTGTCTTAGGCTTCGGATAGTTCGCTATTGCTTCGATGCGTTCTTCCGTAGGTTTGATGCCTTTTGACGAAACTTCATAGCCGAGAAAGTTTATTTTCTCTCTTCCGAATTCGCATTTTTCTATTTTCAGTGTGACGCCGTACTTCTGAAGGCGCTCTAAGACTTGCCTCAGGAGAAGTTTGTGGCTTTCTTCATTTTCAGAATAGAGCAAAATGTCATCGACGAAACAGAAGCAGTCTATGCCTCGTAGAACTTCGTGCATGAATCTCTGGAACGTTTGACTTGCGTTGCGTAATCCAAAGGTCATGCATTTGAATTCAAACAGCCCAAATGGAGTAGTGATCGCTGTTTTCTGTGCGTCTTCTTCAGAGATGGGAATCCAGTAGTATGCCATTTTGATGTCGAGCTTCGAAAATACTGTCTTCTTGTGCAGTTGGTAGTTGAAGTGATCGAGTCTTGGTAATGGGTAGCGATCGACTTGAGTTACTGCGTTGAGTCTTCGATAGTCCCCACAAATGCGTAAGTCTCCATCTTTCTTCTTGACTATGTGTAACGGACTCGCCCATGGGCTTTTGGATGGTCTGCAGATGCCCATTTCCAGCATGTGATCAAACTCTTCTTTGGCAGCCTTGTATTTGTCGGGTGGAAGCGGGCGGGGGCGGGTGAACAGTGGAGGGCCCGTCGTTTCAATGTGATGAACGACATCGTGCTTCGGCGGCTCCTTCAATGACATTGGTCGAAGGACATCAGGATATTCTCTTAAGATGTCGTAGAATGCTTGGTCAGTGCTGATGATGTGTACTGATTCCTCAGGGGTGGCAACTTCGAAGGCGTTGACGGATAACGTTGTTACTTTGTCGATAAGCTTCTTGTTATGGAGGTCGACCAGCAGCTTGAAATGACGTATAAAGTCAGCTCCCAAGATTGAAGTTTTGACGTCTGCGATGATGAAGTTCCATAAGAAACTTCGCCGTAGTCCAAGGTTGAGCCTGAGCGTTTTCTCTCCATATGTGTTGATTGGAGTGTTATTTGCGGCGAATAATTTGTAGGCGTTTGCAGTCTTCTCATTGCGCTTGTTGCCAGCGGCTAAAACTGAGATTTCGGCGCCTGTGTCCACGAGGAAACGTTCTCTAGTGTCACGATCGTAGACACATAGGCGGTTTGTGTGAGAAGGGACACCGACTTCCGCCACCGTCGATGTCGCATCTAGTTTTCCGACGGCTTCTTCCTTCTACAGCACGGTGATTCACAGCGCCTGGCTTTATCACCAAAACGATAGTGATATTTGCACTCCCACGATGGATCTCCAGGTTTCATTTTATTTTGTCGCGATCTTGAACGGGAGCGAAACGGCCGTCGATATTGCCGCGTAGAAGAACGTCCGCGTAGCTCGGCGATCTCGAGACTCAGCTTTTCTATTAGTTTCGATAGAATTTCGAGTTGCATAGACGATGCCGATGCGTTCTGCGTAGCGCCCGTGGAAACTTTGGCTGCGTGGTTCTGTTCCATTGTTCTGACAGTGTTCTGGCTTCGAGTTTCGGGTAGTTAGTGTTCTGGTTGCGGGTCACCACTATGGGGACCTATCTTGGATCAGAAGGTTGATGAAAGACGACTGTCAAGTTACTAATTAATTTATTTTTTTTTTTTTTTTTTTTTTTTTTTTTTGAACGAGCTAATGCTGTTGGTCTCTATCGACCTTTACAGCGTCACCGGGCGGGAGGGCGGGCGCTTAGGGCGCCCAGCCGTCAAAAGTGGGAGGCAACTAGCTCAAGGGCACCCCTGGGGTGCGAGCCTCGGCTTGGGCCGTTGCCGGGATAAGAGGATCGAGAAGGCTACGTCCACTGGAAGAGTGGACCCTATTGAAAGTCGCGACCGTTCTAGCTAACCTACGGGGGGTACGTCGACCTCGCCGGCGGGGTCGGTGTCTGATTGTGTTACGCTGGTATCCTATACCGGTGCCGAAAGCGGTACCTGAGCCAGAAGGGCTAGACTGGTCCGGTGATCCTAGCGCAGCCGATACTACGGCTGCTATAGGATCATCCGGGTCGCTCAAGACGTGTCTCGGGCGGCGACGACGGGGTGGCGAGTCTGTCGTGTCTGTACAGTAGTTTGAAGCTCTGACTACGAGAGGGTTGGGGTGATGAGGTGCCGCATCAAAATAGCGGCGGGATGCATCCTTCATAAATTGACGGATGGATGGGAGTTCGAGATCGCAGTGGAGGTCGGAGTTTCGCTGGTACCAGCGAGCCCCGACCACCTTGCGGACAAAGCGGTTCTGGATCACCTGAAGTCGATCCAGATGTACTGAGGGAGTATGAGCAAACGCGACAGATGCGTAGGTCATAATGGGGCGAACGCAAGTTTTGTAAAGCGTCACCTTATTTCTAAGGGACAGCTTACTACGCTTGCAGATGAGAGGGTGGAGGCGGCCTAAGACAAAGGCAGCCCTATCGCGCACTCGCTTAATATGGTCCTTGAAGTTGAGTTTGGTGTCAAGGGTAACCCCCAGGTATTTGGTAGACGAAGCCCAGGGAATGGGCTTGTCGAACAAGGACAGTGGTTTCGCTGGCGGACCACGCTTGTAGTCAGAAAAGTACATCGCTGCACTTTTATCTGGGTTAACCGTGATCCGCCATTTCCTGAACCAAGCACCGATCTCGGTGAGGGCTCGTTGGAGGCGACCACGCATGTGAACTCTCTGCCATCCGGAGCAGTAGATAGCGGTGTCATCCGCAAAGAGTGCGAGCTGCACACTGGGATGAAATGACCGCGGGATATCGCTGGTGTACAGCGAGAAAAGCAAGGGGGAAAGCGCGGAGCCCTGGGGCACTCCGGCTCTGATAGGATGGGGAGACGATCGCTCCCCCTCGACGCGGTAGCGAAAGCTTCGATCCCTAAGGAAGTCTTGTATGATGTGCACAAGACGATCTGGCACGCCGATGTGGTACAGCTTGAAAATCAAGCCGTCGTGCCAGACTTTGTCGAAGGCTTTCGCCACGTCTAAGAAGACTGCGAGAGTCCCTTTCGGTTTTGGATTCGCGTTGAAGCCATCTAGAATGTGCTCCGTGATGCGGTGCACTTGTTGAACGCAAGAGTGTCTAGCTCTAAAGCCAAACTGCTCGTCGGGAAGGAGTTTATGTTCGTGGATATGGGACCAGAGACGCCTCCGAATGAGACGCTCGTAGATCTTCCCCAGAGTACTGAGGAGACTGATGGGCCGAAACTAGTAATTAATTTATTTACAACAAGCCTATATTTATACCAAAATTAAAATTCGCGCATAGTTCTCTCTCGCTCACGTCATATCGTGCTTCCTACTCGCACACTATAAATATACGCGCGGGCACTGCGCACAAATCAGTTACCGCGCGCAATGCGCGCTAGACATGCGCGCGCGTGCACGATGCTCCCACAACAACATTAAGTTTGCTTGTGCAGTGATTTTGCGCAATGGGAAAGAGTGGGCTATTAACAAAATTGGCATGATCATTTTCTTGGGGATTGATTTATCTGTTAACATATTCAGTAATCTATGATGTAATAGACTGACGCAGAGACGGTGCACTTCTTCTGATCTCGGAAAAGGCGGCCTCTGTTGATACGGCAGTATATGCTAAGCCTAAAAGCCAGTCCATTATAATTGGACAGTTTACGGCCCGGTGGCCGGTAGACATTTACATCCTAAAACAAAAAAACTTGCATAGTTTCCCTAGTATGGTATCACCGATTTGCACTATTCTATATTCAGCAGAAAAACTATTTTGTAATAATGTAGCATCGGTGTCACAATAAAGGAAAGATTAATTAGGTTTCTAGAAAAGTGTTTAATTGCTAATTTATTTGAACAGAAGTTGTTTAATGTAAAGTAAAAATGTATTTGTTGATTACGAAGCGAGTGATACTATTATAAATTTCAAAGGTACTTGACATTTATATAAGGCAAGTCTAAATGTTTTGCCTATTTATTAAAAAAAATGCACTTTAGTTGGCACAATTAAATTTTATTTTACTTGCATAACTAACAGTTATCCAAGTAAATAAAACAAAATGAAATAATATCTTTTTTAGCGGAATCACACTGATTCCGCTAAAAACCAATAAGATCATAAAAAGGTTGTTATTAATTTGACTACAATAATCCTTTGCAACCGCTCCAATATAGGATGACCTTATTGGTTTTTAGCAGTATCACACTAGATATTCATATTTCATTATGAAATTAAGATGAACTAGCTAGTGTATCCGCGAAGCTAACAGTTGCTAAAATGCATAAAGTTTTGAGAAATGTACGTACAAAGAAGTGGTCGCTTACAACTTTTCACCTAACGGTGACCGTTTCCACCTTAGGGCGGTCGCGGCGACGTATGCGCAGCGGCGCTAACCACGCTCCTCCGAGCTCGGCCGGCGCTCGGCGAGGCGTGCGCTGCGCTCGGCGAGCTGCCGCACCTCGCGCGCCTGCTGCCGCAGTGCCCGCGCCAGGCCGTGCCCGTGCTGGCCGCGCTCGCAGACTCCCAGGTAACTGCAGCCGTGCGCCGCTCCAGGCGAGCTGCCGCACCTCGCGCGCCTGCTGCCGCAGTGCCCGCGCCAGGCCGTGCCCGTGCTGGCCGCGCTCGCAGACTCCCAGGTAACTGCAGCCGTGCGCCGCTCCAGGCGAGCTGCCGCACCTCGCGCGCCTGCTGCCGCAGTGCCCGCGCCAGGCCGTGCCCGTGCTGGCCGCGCTCGCAGACTCCCAGGTAACTGCAGCCGTGCGCCGCTCCAGGCGAGCTGCCGCACCTCGCGCGCCTGCTGCCGCAGTGCCCGCGCCAGGCCGTGCCCGTGCTGGCCGCGCTCGCAGACTCCCAGGTAACTGCAGCCGTGCGCCGCTCCAGGCGAGCTGCCGCACCTCGCGCGCCTGCTGCCGCAGTGCCCGCGCCAGGCCGTGCCCGTGCTGGCCGCGCTCGCAGACTCCCAGGTAACTGCAGCCGTGCGCCGCTCCAGGCGAACTGCCGCACCTCGCGCGCCTGCTGCCGCAGTGCCCGCGCCAGGCCGTGCCCGTGCTGGCCGCGCTCGCAGACTCCCAGGTAACTGCAGCCGTGCGCCGCTCCAGGCGAGCTGCCGCACCTCGCGCGCCTGCTGCCGCAGTGCCCGCGCCAGGCCGTGCCCGTGCTGGCCGCGCTCGCAGACTCCCAGGTAACTGCAGCCGTGCGCCGCTCCAGGCGAGCTGCCGCACCTCGCGCGCCTGCTGCCGCAGTGCCCGCGCCAGGCCGTGCCCGTGCTGGCCGCGCTCGCAGACTCCCAGGTAACTGCAGCCGTGCGCCGCTCCAGGCGAGCTGCCGCACCTCGCGCGCCTGCTGCCGCAGTGCCCGCGCCAAGCCGTGCCCGTGCTGGCCGCGCTCGCAGACTCCCAGGTAACTGCAGCCGTGCGCCGCTCCAGGCGAGCTGCCGCACCTCGCGCGCCTGCTGCCGCAGTGCCCGCGCCAGGCCGTGCCCGTGCTGGCCGCGCTCGCAGACTCCCAGGTAACTGCAGCCGTGCGCCGCTCCAGGCGAACTGCCGCACCTCGCGCGCCTGCTGCCGCAGTGCCCGCGCCAGGCCGTGCCCGTGCTGGCCGCGCTCGCAGACTCCCAGGTAATTATTTCCCCTGTTGCGTTACAATCAAAGTTCCGTGATCACCCATCAAGTGGTGCCGTCGTCGCTTAAAGGTTTTTTTTTATGTAAAAGAATTTGATATGTTTTTTTTTGTATTGTTTGATAGGCTCGCGTTTGAGCACTATCGCACCTGATGGTTAGTGACGGTGCGGTCTAGGATGTAATACGCTTGCCTAAAGTATATATATGTATAGATTATTATTTATAATATGCAGCAGTTTTCTTTGTAGAATTCCAAGAGTTCGATTACCTGTTGGACACTAAACATGAGATGTGTGTCTGCAGGCGTGCGTGGCGGCGCTGGCGCAGACGGACGTGATGGCGGGCCTGAAGGCGGCCGTGAAGACGTGTCGCGAGTGCGTCGGCAGCGCGTGCCAGGCGCTCGCCTCTATATTCGGCAGTACGGCTAACACGGACCGACTGGTTCTACAGGTCATCTTTATATATTCAAATTAATCTCTATTTCCCTTGGTCATCGCATCACACGTGAACGGATGGAACTTTTTCGCTAATTCTTTTTTTGTTGTCAGAAGGTGCTTATGAAAGAAAAAAAATTGTCAGTTTCGAAAATTTTCCCACGTGGGTAAAGCCGCGGGGCGCAGTTAGTCTAATATAAAAATGAATCTTTATTTCCCTTGATCAGCGCATCACGCGTGATTCGATAGAAAATTTTCGCTAATTCTTTTTTGTTGTGTTTATTATTGTCAGGAGAAGAAAATTAAGGAAGTCGAGCGAGAAATTATAACGTTTTCATTACACGGGTGAAACCGTGGGGCGCAGCTAGTTAAATAAATAATTTCACCCAACGATCACATACATAGATCCTGGAGCCTAACTAGGATTCCCTGTTACTAGGGACCCAGGAACTACGAGGACCACAGTCCCACAACACCTAGACAGAACAAGTATTTGCGCTTTTTTTTCTATGCACAAATACTTGTACCGTCGCGAGAATCGAACCCGCCACCTCCTTATGAGTCGAACTGCTCAACTACCACACCACATAGCCTGAGGCTGTGCGAAATGACAAATATTTATTTGACAACTTGCAGGCGTTGGAAACAGATCTGATCGGCGAGCTGCTATCGTTGCTGGAGACACGGCTGGAGGGTCAAACGGCGGCGCAACTAGTGAACGCACTGAAGGCGATGTCTCGGTCGGCCCTCCACGGCGAGAGGGTGCGGGCAGTTCTCAGGAGAAGCCGAGTGTGGGAGCAGTACGCGGCGCAGAGGCACGACCTCTTCATATCCTCCGCGCCTCAACATCACTCCCTCACGGGTGGGTACATCACTAAGGGATAACCCTACTTGAGATGCGATTAAGGCCCGTATTACAGAGCTGTGGTTGGTCATCATCCATGCTCAAGTTGAGATTTCATTCACTGTTTCAACATTTTGTGAATTAAATCAAAAAAAATATTGAAACATGTCGAAGTTTCCAATACTAACTCGACGAGCCGTTGCTAATCGATCGGTAAAATTAAGCAACGCTGCGGTCACTACTTGGCTCTCACAGCTCCCGTGGGAAGTGAAGGGTAGTCCTATTCCCTAAGCTGGGACCAAACAGCTACGATAAATAAGGGAATTGTAAATTCCAGGTCCGGTACCTCACTCCGCCGGCTACCTCACGGCCCCTCCATCGAACATCCCCGCGCAGCCGCCGCCGATAGATTGACGCCGACGCCCCGCGTGCCACTAACGCGCCTTCTGTCACCAACCGAAGATAAACAAAAGAACTCTGGTAATGTTGCCTGTATATAGCTAATAATAAGCTTTATTTCCAGGATTAAAGGCTTGTTTTAATGTATTGAAATTTCATGCCGAATACGAAACGCCGGGAATATTGCCCGTAGCTTAATATTATTTCTTTCGTTATTAGACCTCTTGTTTAAAAGGATCAAAATTATAGGTAATCGTTGCCGATATTTATGTTCTTTTTTATACAGTATGGATGTATTCAAATACTGAAGGCGGTGACCACTTACCGTCGAGTGGGTGGCATGCTTGTTTGACACTCATTTCAATATAAAATATAAGCGTGTTCTATCGTAGATCACGTAATTTCTTATACAATAACAGTTCTAATAAATTGCGCCGTTAAACGAAGAAATATGTACAATATTGTTATCTCGCTTCCACGATTCTTTCCAAAGCGTAGTGGGAGTGAGCCGGCAGAAGAATTTCGGATCGAGTCAAATATAATCAGTGTTGGTAAACGAAGTATGCGGTCATTAATAGCTTTTTATTACTGAGAGAAAAATAATAATTTTTGGTACATATTATGTCAATTGGTCGAAATAAGCAAGCGCAGGAAGCAATGTGCTTCTTACAGTGAGAATACACGACTCTATTATTAGATTTTGTTTGATTGATATATATAGACTAGATATTGTTTGATTGATTATAGGCTAGATATTGTTTTATTTGTATGCTTTTTTTAAATGGTTCTTATGTTCTGAGCACTGTGAGTTGATTTAATTTTAATCAGCTTTTATATACTCTACTTTATGTGAGAGATTGATTATTATAAATATTCGTAAAGTATTACAAGTTTGCGTTACAATAAACAATCTCTCAGATCATGATCTGGTACTTGCCTTGGTATACTGTTTGTGATATTGTAGCAAGTTCGATTCGTGTTAGGGTTGAACCACATCTGTCAGCACGGAATCGCACTTCTGCATGCTTTATCCTTTTCTATCGCTAAGGATCGTCGTTTTCTAGAGCGAGAGGAACGTGAGTACAAACGCGCGCGGCAGCGATGCGATAACAGTCACGCTTCTCGCTCTGGGCAGTGACGATCCGCGATAGAAAAGGATAGAGTACGTAAATATACGATTCCGTGCGGCTCAACCTTTAATGCCTTTCATTGATGGTTATTAAAACTACATGGTTCAACTTTCAAAAGTAATAATGTGTATTGAAATTGCTGTAGAAAGCTATTACATCTTGCCATATTCATATCATAATCAAATGCTTATTATATCATATTAACCGGTTGAGCAGCGAAAGGTCAATATCTGCCATAAATATATTGAATTATATAATGTCTTGGAACCGAAAACTGAGTACAATATCAATCCTCAAAATGTTGTATACCAAGGCAAACACACATTGTACTTATGTATTATAATAATAATTATTCTTAACACTTTGATTTAAGTGTTAAATCATGCATTAAGGGATTTATATTAAAGTAATGAAATATGTAAAGCAAATTATATTCTAAATAGTTATTACAACAGTGAATGTGACACTCGAAGTATTAATAGCCAAAGGGACTCCGTGAGATGTTTTATCTAAAGTTAATTGTGTTCATGCGTCGAGTTTTAGTTGTATATTCCTTTATATGAAGCAGTGTTTCTTCTACGCTTCGTTTTTTGGTGTATTTTTTCTTCCTCTCTATAATGATTCAAACATTTTAATTGTCCAGTAATATGATTGAATCTGCCGCACTGAAATAGGCCTTACATATACGAGTATATAGCTAAATAGTTTTTGACTATTGCATTGGTAAAATGTGATGCGAATTAATCTAACCAAATCCAGAGCGAAAATTTTTGGGTCGTACGCTTTATACCCTTTTATCTGACAGTCGTAAGTGGTACCAATGTGATATTATAACGTCCGATTTATTATTAATGGATATTCTGCTGAACCTCGACTTATAAATTCGCGCAATATTATATTCAAATAGGTGCGAAAATGGCATGTATTTCACGTCGACGTAAAGTTTATCGTGAATCAATAGAGGGCTTGAATCGCTCTGTCGTCATCTCCTGTCGAATCTCGTTTTGGAAAGTCCGCGTAATGGCTCTAAAAGGAATTATTGTATTAAAATCTATTGTGATCACAGAAAACAGTTGTTATCCTTAGCGTTCTTGGTTCCAAGATTTCCTAAGTCAGTTTATCGCGTTTTGTTAACGAAGAGCAGGCATTTATATTGCTGTTTCGTTCCCCCACTGCACGTAGACACAATGGTGGAAATGAGACAAAAAAATCTTGCTTGCGTCAGAATCTTTTTTTAAAATTATTTAACGACACGAGTTACTCGGCGCATGAAGTGTTGATCTCTTTCAAAGGCAAATTGAAACAGCATTCCTAAACGCTAGCGTAAGTTGGGTATCGGTAGAATTTCGCACTTTTGTACTATTATTAAAGAATAATGACAGGTGTATACGTAACAACGGGATACATAGCAATGCAGTGCCTCGCAAAATTCTTTATCACCTCCGGGTATTGGAAATACGTACGAATTTTAAATGACTGTAGGTTGATCAACTTATAAATTATAACAGATAACATTATTATGTGTTCAATATACAAAATTCACTTTTTATTTTTACTGTCTTTTGTTTTACTCAATGTATACCTTTTTAATGATTATTGAAAAACTGCGCAGTCTAAACTTATACATGTTGCTGGGTACTGTAGGTACATTTAATCCCCCTTACCAATAAACACTGCTTAACGGTGAAAAAGCTCAGTGTTTTCTCTTGTTTTATCTTTGCTCATTTCATACTCAATAGAGAGAAACAAAACACTAAATAACTATTAACCGCTACACAATGTTTATTAGAATATGTTTTGTATTGCTCTTAGCATACACAGATATTAACATGACAAGTTTTTTCTTATGAAGCTTTTTAGTATTATATTTGAGGCTTTCTTGCCAACGTTTTGCCTGGAGACTGACATGTCGAAATTAAAATAAAATTTAATGGAAATTGCAATCAAAATAATTATTTTGATATCATTTGCAATATATATTAAAATAACCTTTTTTTATTACATTCGAACTTATTTTATTAGATTTTGTGATATCGCAAATTTTCTCTAAAGATAAGAAATGTTGAAATTTAATGTATGTAGCGACCAAACATGTTTTCGATATTGATTTATGCACGTTGGTATAAAATATCAACGGCTACAATGACAGACATGCTGACAGACTGAAACTTTCCTTTTATTTTATTATCTTGAATTCCATAAAATTACCATTTGGGTTTTAATTAATGTATGTAATTGAAATATTTTAGTGTATTGGTAGAGCTTTTGTAGGTTTAAGAATAATTGAGGATTACTGTTACATAATATTGTTTTCGACGGCCCTAACACTTCTTAGCTAGTACTTGTTTGGATATTGACATAGCTAAAAATTTGGGAGATTTTCACATTATACTTTAACACCTGACGTCATAGATGTAATTAAAAGAGGGTAGATGAGATTTATTGTCAAAACTGGCCCCGGCTCTCGCTTCACTTGTCTCTTTCTTTTTCACAGTAATTTAAGCTTACCCAAGTATTATTTAATCTTCCTTCTTTTATTTACATCTACACAAAACAGTTTGAAAGTATACCGTTGTTTTTTACAATATAACACCGAAGTGTTAAACGGATTTCAAATGTTTTTGTATTTGCTTATCGTACTCCTTGTATTTGACGAAAAAGTTTACTCGTTATTATGAGGTTTTAATTTAAATATTATAAGTATCAAAGATTTTATTTCATGTATATAGTTCTATACTAACGCATTACGCTGATCGATGTAAGATGTGTAAGTAGTGATGTTTTATAGTTTATTACGTATTGTTCGAAATCTATGAAATATTGTTTACGTTGGTTTACTCATATCATTACATTGTTAAGAACAGAGAGAGCGCATACAGGCATAGTCAGTTTTTAGCGAAGCATTTCTATCTGTTTTATATTATATTGTATGAAAACAAGGAAAAGTATCTAAGTTTTGTATAAGTTATCTGGTTCCCATAGCTTTGCTTAGTTTGACGCTAGATGGCGCTGTGTGAAATCACAAAATATTTGTTTTAATTTATGATACAGAGCCTTACTTATAAACGGAAGTTACATTTAATCAATGCTTAAAATACCCCGTAAACTTAACGCTTACGTGAAATGTCAGCGCAAACAAGACAGCAATTTTAAATAATTATCATTTCAAATATTTCAAATAACGTTTTGATGTAAGGTCCTGTGTGCTCTCCCTCTAAATAAAATCTAAAAGAATATTATTATGCTCTGTATTATCTGCTCATAAAGTTAACGAGTGCGTCCTAATTGTATATTTTATCTATAAAATAGTGGTGGGAAAGTCTGATGTGTGCGCGTGTTCTGTACCAGTTGGAGATGATAAACTTAAAAAGCTCGCTGTGTTACGATAAGATGTATTAATTGTCGTTAGATAATTCATTTGATTAGAATATCATACGTATTCGTGACGAATTGAAGGGCGGAAATTGCACAACATTCTAGAAATTAATTTGACAACTCTAAAAATATTTCCGTCCTTTACACATGGATCGACATGACAAGGACCGCAGTATTTTTAGAACCGATTTGAAACTCAGGTTCGGGTTTTGTATCACAGATTCACATTAGTTTTCAGTATTCGAGGCAAATAAGCCCTGGCGGGGTACTCACGTATTCTGTAACCCTAATATATATTCAAAAATGTTTTACTGTACTCGTTCTCGGGCATAGTAAAATATTTGTATTACATGTTTAGTTACGTATAATTGCCGCTAGGGGCGCTGTGTTCTATTGTATATATATTCCGGTACACAGTGCATGTATACAGTAGTTAGTATAATTTTATTAGTTTATTTTACCAGTCGAACATTGACGCTTGCATAACAATGGATTTACAATTTACTGAAATGTTTGCAGAAGGGTATAGCTCTGAAATTCATCTCATTAAAGAGAAGGCATTTTGACAGTTAAAAAAAGAAACTACCCTCAAAACAAAATGAAACATGAATATCTAGTGTAATTTCGCTAAAAACCAATAATAAAATTATTTATATTGTTGTAAAGGATTGTTCTAAGTATGTGTGTAAGTGATAAGAAAAATATTTGTTATTTCAATAAACTGGGAAGCCTAAATTGGAATAATAGTTTTGTTTGTTTGTTTTTAGCGGAATTACATTGGATATACTTGTTGCATTTTATATTTAAGACGAACTTCCGCGAGGTAACGCCTGAGTCAATGAATTAAATATATCTATATACATATATCTATATTCTTCGCCAGGGTTCAATTCTATTAAAATATATTTAGTTACTGTATTTATACTCCGTCAAAAACAAAACTATGTTACCTACTAAAGCAAAATTTAAATAATGTTATTTGGATAAGATTAAATTAGGCTGTGTAGTACTCTATAATCACAGACCGGTAGAGTACAGAGCTTGCGATGAATGTCAACGAATGGTAAGTCTGAGTGCGTGCGACGGTGCGGGTCGCGGCGATGATATTGGATATTTTTATATTTAGCGCTAAGTATATCCTGTAATATATACCTATGGAGTTAATATAATTTCAGTCTATATATTGTGGCTTTTATTTTTAGTCTAATAATAGATAGTGGTTTTGTAAGATAAATAACGACTAAAACTCACGTCAATTAAAAGTCGAAATTACTCCGACCAGGTTTCGGACATATTCGATGTCCTTATTCTAGGAGCCAGTTACTAACGCAAGCCGCGAGCGTCAGCACGTAACTGGCGCTGCGATCGACCACATAAAATTGACGTGACTTTAGCCGTTATTTATCTCACAAAAAATGTCATACTCACGATCGTTTTCAAACTAAAATAGATAGTGGTGTTAATTATGTAAATATTCGTATAATTCATTCGCTAAATTCAAGTGAAGTTCTATAGTATTTGCAGTATAATCAACTGCCATTATTTGAAATAATGAGTCACAAAAGCCTAATACAGTCAACGGAACTAAAGATATAACAGTTGGGAACGGATGAAAATACCTCCGTCTTGTTTATTTTGCTTGTATCAGAAGAGTACAGCAATACTTTAAATTTAGATTAGTTTTAGAGAATACAAGACAAAATGTCATCCCGACTAAAATTTATAATACACAGAAAAAAAATTGTGAGTAAATTAAACCAGCAAATATTTTATTAGAAAATATTTTATTAAATCTATTTTTATAGGACCTAATAGGAAAATATCAGCTTAAAACAAAGTGTATATTATACAATTATCGTTACATTCTACCTACATTTTTACACAAAATAATCATAATCATACCCTGTATTTGTTTCTAACATTGTTAGAATATTGTCGCTGTTTCAGCCATATTTTATACTCGGGAAGTATTAGCTCACTCTCGGAAGGTACAGCGCCGAACGTTAAGCGCGAACTTTGGGTTTCGCTACACTAATGCTCCTAAGTTCGCAGTTATTCCTTTGTGACATACTCAAATGCATTGAAGTAGGCTATCATATCTCCGGGGGGCGAGTTGGCTAGACTGCAGTCGCGACCCATTCTCGCCCCCGGTTCGGCGGATGAGGGCTCACGGGTTCGAGTCTCACATAGTCCCTGAGTCCCCCCTGCCACCACCCCCTTGGTGGCAGGGAAGTACGAGGGCATTTCCCCCCCTCCATCTTATCCCTTAAGTGCGAACTTAGAAGCTGTCGAACTTTAGTACAAACGGGCATTACTCTAGTTATCTAATCACAGAAGGTGATCACAGAAGTTTGATTGCAACAGGAGAAATTACAGTCCCAATTTGAAAATTTTCATTGTAACTATTCACATAGGGTGCGTATTGAAACCGGCAAATCCATACAAATTTGTGTTTCTATTAGTTGCAATCAAGTTACGTGGTCACCTAGCTGCTGGGCGATCACGCAACTCGATTGCAAACAAAAATTTGTATGGATTTGACAGTTTCAGTACGCAGTTTATGTGCATAGTTAGTATGGAAATTTCTCCTGTTGCATTGCAATCAAACTTTCGTGATCACCCCCTAGGTCTAATAAAAAATATGACTAAACTTCTTAAGTGAAATCATATTTTTGTGATGGACATAACACGTTGCTTAGGCATTAGAAGCGTACAGCTATATAACAAATTGAGTAAAGCATTCTTGTCCTTATTTTTAACGCAGTAAATGAATAACCGCTTTTGTTTTTAAGTACTTTTACAGTTATTTTCACTGACACAATCGTTCGAATCCAAAGACATGTCAATGCTTGAGCGTCCAAAGGAAAATTGGCGGCGAGACCGTTCCTATGACTCTTATTATAAAGGTGCTTTTGATTTACTCTTGCCGCATTTAGCGTCGACTAATCCAGACCGAGCCAAGTTTATACTGTCCGTCATACAGGTGATTTAGATAATGTGACGGGCGGCGAAGTATAGTGGTTGTGCGGCGCCTTCAGAGGTCTCTCGTAACTCTCGCCGCGAGACCAATAGCGTTTGGCCCTAGAAAAAAAATTAAAATGATTCAATGATATTTTCTCATGTCAATTTTATGCATAGTAGGGAAGGTACGAGAGAACGAGCTACACTACTACTAGAGAAGAGCTCTCGCACTGTTAAGCAGCTTCATTTAATAATAATAATAATAACGCCCAATGATCACATACCCCACAACACCAGGGCATAAAACAAGTATTTGCGCTTTTTTTCTGTGCACAATACTTGTCCTGCCGCGGGAATCGAACCCGCCGCCTCCGAGTTATGAGCCGACCTGCTCAACCACCATACCACAGAGGAAGAAATTTGCGCGTGCAGGAAGATACATAATTTACCTTCACGTGTCAAGTTGTCAACCTGAGTACTCGCTCTGGTATGAATCCTACTTGATAATGTTAATAATAATAATAATAATAATATGTGTGGACATCTCACACAACGCCATCTAGCCCCAAACTAAGCAAAGCTTGTGCTATGGGAACCAGATAACTGATACAATACTTAGATACTTTTTGTTTGTAAATACATACATAGAATACAATATGACATGACATGATAATGTATCTGTGCGAGATGGAAGCGGATCGTCGTTTAATTCGAGCGAGCGATAATTTGTTGAGCTATTGAGCAGCTTGTTCAATCGCGCATGCAGCTTCGGAAAGGAAACTTTGTCAACCTGTGCGATTACGTATTCCTACCTAATGGTAATGTAAAGTATTTGTGCGGCATGGAAACGAATCGTCGTTTAATTCGAGTGAGCGATAATTGTTGAGCAGCTGGTTCAATAGCGCAGCCAGCTCCGGGAAGTAGACCTTCACTTGTGAAGTTGTGGCTACTGGCTACGGATCTTACCAGATGATCATGTTAAAGTATCTGTGCGGCATGGAAGCAGATCGTCATTTAATTCGAGGGAGCAATAATTGTTGAGAAGCTTGTTCATTCTCATTTCGCGCGTGCAGCTCTGGGAAGTATACTTGTTTTCACTTGTCAAGTTGTCAACCTGAACCCTACCTGATGATCATGTTAAAGTATCTGTGCGGCATGGACGCGGGTGGCGGCGGCGGGTCGTCGTCCAGCTCGAGCGAGAGGTACGTGTCAGCGCTGGCACAGTTGAGCAGCTCGTCGAGCCGCGCGTGCAACTCGGGGAAGGTCGGCCGGTCGCGGGGCAGCGCGCGCCAACACGACTGCATTATATCATACCTAGGGGATGGTGACGATACAAAAATATTATTTATCCACCGTAACACTACTGCTTGCCGTTACAAGTAGTGCTATTAAGAATTATATCTTATCGAACCAGCTTCAAAATAAGGAGAAGGTGCTTAATTCAGTTGTATGATATTTTTGATGTTTGTTACAAGACTCCGTCATTTATAAACCTATTTTTTGTATTGGTATCGATATACTTCCAGATTGGTCTCATAGAATGAATGATTTATCAACATTTCAAAAGGTAGGTAGTTTGGTTTTTAAATCAAATGAGTATTTCCGTTGTCTCACGCCGAATATCTTCATCAGATATTTACTGAACTAGGGTACTACCTCGTAAGGTTTTTCTGCCAAACATAAAAAAATCACTTGAAATGGTCCAGAAATCTCGTCAAAAACTTATCAACCTCCTCCTTATTTGAAGTTGGTTTAAAACGTTCACTCAGCGGGCGGATTTAGTGCAACTACCGAGCAGGACAAAAAATTAGGCTTGTAGTACTGTGCGAGCTGAACTACACTCAATTGTGTTTTTTTTAATGGTAAAATGGGCATGCGTTCCATAACAACCCACCTGAATACCGATGGTAAGTGACGAAGTTGTCTAAGGTGGAGCACGCTTGCCCATGAGATGCCCATTCACTCTTGACTTAAAAAGACTCAGGTTGTACCTAGGAGGAAACACTGTTGTTGGAAGAGCATTCCATTCCTTGGCCGTTCGGACTATAAATGACCCAGCAAAACCCTTAAAGTTATGGCTTAACGCTTTGTTGTAGCAAGAATCGTTATTTATTTAAACGACTTCACGGATAAAGGTAAATATTGTGAACTTTTACAATATTCTGTGGTACATACAGTTGCTTGCTGCAGTTGTTCGGCCGCGGCATGCGGTAGCCGGCGCGCAGCAGGCGCACGAGGCGCGCGGCCGGCACCTCCGGGTAGGGCGCGCCGCCCACCGTCACCACCTCCCACACCACCACGCCGAACGACCAGCTGCAACCAACGGGGCGGGGTTCACTGCTTGTACAGTGTATGGCGGGTTGCGAGCAAATGGTGTGGCTGTATGGTTGCAACCAACGGGGCGGGCGTGAGACTGGTTGCGGCCAATGGTGCGCGAGTGTGACTGGTTGCAATCAACAGAGCGAGTATATAATTAGTTTTAAACGGGGCCGGTGTGTCACTGGTTGCAAGCAAATGGTGCGAGTACCTAAATGGTTGCAACCAACGAGGCGTGGGTGTCACTGATTGTAATAGAAACGATTGCGACCATGTAAACGGTGCGGGTGTGTAAATGGTTACCGTGTAGCCAAAAAAGTGTGGGTACGTGACAGGTTGCAGCAAATAAGTGCGATCGTGTGACTGGTCGCAACCAAACGGGGCGGGTAAATGACCGGTTGCAACCAAATGGTGCGGGTGTATAACCGGTTGCAACCAGACACCAAGATGACGAAATACAAAACAGGAAAGCTTACAAGTAGGTTTTAATGGCAATGGTGGGTAATATAACGGGCTTTAAAACAAATAGTACTTAAGTGTTATAATATGGTTGGCTATATCTAAGCGGTGTGTAAGGTAAACGGATGAACATACTAAACTACGAGTAGAAATACTTACACGTCACTCTGCGACGAATAAATCCTCCTCGTCAAAGATTCCAGCGCCATCCATTTAACGGGCATCTTTCCATTACCCGTCTGTTTATACTGGTTTTCTTCGTACACATCTCTCGAAAGACCGAAATCTGCTATCTTTAGGGTCCTATCACCTGTCACCAAGATATTCCTCGCTGCTAGATCTCTATGGACCAGCCTGTTCGAAGCTAGGAACTCCATACCCATAGCAATCTGTCTGCAGAATGAAATCAGATCTAAAGGTGTCAATTCTGTATCGCAGACTCCCTGGAGGTCGTACATTTTGTTAACAACGAGCCTCGAGTGTTCTTGGGGTATTTTGCACTTGAACAGGTCGTTTCGATACTCTGAAGTGTCGATGTTGTTGTTGTAGTATTTTGCATTGCGTTTGGAGAGCATAACGTCCCAGGAACATCTAGATGTAATATATAAAAAATATAGCTAGGAAATTAAACCAATCGGACACCACATAAATTTACAGCAGAGCTGGTCTCTTTGACTACACTCATAAATCTGGACTGGAGGAGGTGGTTTTAAGGAAGCTGAGCAGGTTACTCTAGGTGGTGGTGTAACAGCAGGTTACCTGAGGAAGCTGAGCAGGTCCCCACGGCTGCAGTACTCGGCGATGATGCGCGGGCGGCGGCCGCTGCAGCACCCCACGAGGCTGACCACGTGAGGGTGCGCGCCCACGCTCTTCATGAGCTCCATCTCAAGACGAAACGCGCGCATTTCTTCCAGAGACGGGAAGTCTAGGGCAGGCATTATAGGATGAGTTTAGCATAATGGCTTCAAAATCCAATTCACCGAAGGAAGTTTGTTTATTTAATTTATTTATTCATTAAGAAACACCATCATTTAATACTAATTAAATCTTAATTTAATACGATTATTCTGTTACCATTAAAAGCTATTACAGCATTAAAAACTTCTACCATTAAAAGGTGCTTTCAACATTTGCATATACATAGTGGTAAGACAAAAACTAGTGTGCTTTAGACCACACGACTGAAGTAAAACTTCTTTAGTTTTGCTCCATCTATCGACCGGTATAACTTTGTGTTTGCTGTGTTTAATGTTAATGTCGCCATCTTGACAACTGAAATTGTCACTTTACCGGACATAATAATACAAATTTTTGACTTAGTTATGCTGACAATAGAGATCTACGTGAACCAACTTAAACTTCCGCTCGCCTCGCATTCACCAGCTTACTCCCCAAGTCAAGCGTGCGTAAAGATGTTTTACTTCAATAAAAACTCTAAGTAAAATAAATAAGACAGAACCTGTCTTATCTCCGTTACCTTTAAGCATCTTTACGGCGACTTCCTTCCCCGCCGGCGCCAGGGTTCCTCTCCTCACGACTCCGAAGGCACCTTCTCCTATGACTTCATGTAACAGCAGCCTCTCAAACTTCACTTCCCATGCGTCCGAGCCACCACTTTCTACACCTATAGGTTCTATGCTGCTGTCATCTAGAGTCTTGGTTTCGAAGCCTCCCTGCATTGAAATTCAGAGTTTAAATAATTTCAGTATGCTTTTTTTGACTATTTTTGAGAGCTTATGGTTGCAATGGTGATGTATTGAATAAATCTGTATGAGCAATAATCATTTTCGTTACAATTAAAGTGTGCTAAAGTCTTTTTTAACGGACAAAGAGCCTTTTTTTACAATAATATAACCACTACTACTAAATACTACAGCTCCACTAACTACTACAAAAAGAGAATCTGCCCCCTCCGTGCACTCTGTAATCATTGGCTTAGACTATTGTGGATAAGAAGGCGCGGGTAATAATGATTGTTATACTGTAGAGTAGTGCAAGTTCACCTCGAATATGTAGGGCAGTCCATTTCGCCTGCGCAGGCGCAGCCAGCAGAGTGCAGCCGCGAGGGCGCCCGCGCTTGCAGCGCCCCACGCGCCGACCGCCACCCCCGCCCACCGCCACGCGCCCCGACCTGCTGTATCATGACCAAAATATACAACACTGCAAAATGCATTGCGAACAACGTTCTGAAGCATGGGTGGTCTTTAATGGCGTAAACTGTTTTTTATTCTCTTCAACGAACATTTCTTTCTTTAGTTAGAAACAGACTGTATGATTTATATTCTCAGAAATCAGATAATATTTATGACAGTAAATTTACTAAGTATTTAAAATCGAATTCAAAAATTTTTAAACACTTTTGCCAGACCACGTAATCGCTGTACTTGAGTAGGAAGATCAATAGAGCGGAAGATAAAATCAAAGCAACCTAGAAAATAATTAATACCGAGACCGGAAAAACTAAACCTCGGCACCGAAAACTCACTCTTAGTATTAACAACAGATTAATATCTAAAGATCAGTGAAGTTGCTGCTGCATTTGAGGATTTTTTCGTAAATATACCTGTAGTTACCACTCAGTTATTAAATTCATCGTCTAGTGAGTCTTGTGCAATTCTTGCAGAGTGTGTTGATAAATGTGAAGTAGTTTTTAGATTTAGGCATATTAATTCGGCTATAATTATAATCAATATATAGTTAAGACCTTTAGGTCATTCTTTAGGTTTATTCATAAAGTCAAACTTAATGAAAAAAGCTTATTACACAATAAATGCTTATGTGTCAGACAAAAAAGCTTGGCCTGAATATCCTAAACTTAATGGTATGAAATCTTAGGTACTTTGCCTATTGCCTCTTCCTATCTATAACTTCAATTTCCATTTGTAATGTTTATTAAGATTGTATATGTACTTTTGTAATATATTCATTATCTAACTGTAATACATTATATACATTGTAGAAGACAGTAGAAAAAAAAACATCCTTGTAAAGTTTCTTGTAGCTTCTTCTTTACAGTTGTAATCGAAGCTTCGGATCGAAGTTTCCTGTTCTGCATTGTGCCGGATTGCTTGCACCAGTAGTGAGAAAGAGAACTGCTTTTTTTTCAAACTCATATATTGTAATGGGCTTGCTATGTATTATTTGACAAAAAGCACTTTGTAATTTTATATGAATAGTGAAATAACTTAATTTTAAGTACCTTATATAATTTTAAATTGTAAAAGTGCTAAAAATAGCCTATTTGCAATAAATCATTTGACTTTGACTTTAGAGTAAGTTACACTGGAGAAATAAATGTTTTGTTCTTTAGTTAGGGGAAAGAGAGGAAAAACATAGCAATGCATTCTACTCCCATTCACAGCGGCCGATTGTACTCTTCGGGCTTCTGTATAACGTACGGAGTAGTTTAAGGTGCAAGAACCTTTTGGAAGACCGGCTTGTTTTGTTTGGGAGAACTCGTCAAACGTGCGAGCGAGATGGACCGTAAATCGAGAAAGGTAAATTAATTTAAAGAAGAAAAAATAGCAATGCCTTTATATAAGCTTCTTATCACCACAGAATACATACATAGAGAACTTTGCTAATTATTCTGCTACCATACAGCAGTGTTCGAGCACTACTTGGGTATTGTAGCTTGTGAAATTACTGGACAAATGAGACCACGACTTGAGTATGATGCCGCCGATATCTCGGGAATCTCGGGATGATGCAGTGCAGAGTCAAAGGAAGCTCTATATTTTAAAGTTCAGAGAGCCACTGCAACTATTATTGGCAGCCGTAACGCTTAACATCAGTAGAAAGACTAGCTCGTCTATTCATTTGTCAACATATAATAACTCTCTATTAATCCCACCAATTAAATATTTGTCTTACATGTAGGAGTAAAATAAATCTTGCAAATTAGTGTTACAATGATCGGCCTTGTCGCTAGTAGCGCTCTATTCCAGATAACGTTTGGGTCGACAGCATCGGTATAAAAAGTACTAATAAAGGTATAGTAACTTCACTCCTCAAATTAACTTAAATAAATAGATAACGCAATAAAGTGCTATTCTCTGAATTTGAATTACTATATTACCCGATTTTAGGTAAGACGCTGATTAGTCGATTAGATTGGATTAGATGATTCCTAGGAACTCACGTGGAAAGATGGCTCTTCTACTAGTTTGTGCTGTTTTGTCTCCAAGGATAGCACAAATTGACACATTGTAGAGACCTTTGCCGGTTATACCCTTGAAGACGGCTTCCGTAGCATTCTGTAAGGAATGACTTCGTTGTAGATCATACTGCCATCAAACAGTCAAAAGTTCTGAATAATCTTTTAAGTCTACAACCTTAACAACGCACTGAGTTTTGATGATGAAGTTATGGTAAGAACAGCTTTGTCCTCGTCGCAAGTCCCTCCCATTGCCTTCCCAAACTGGCATTTTATGGGGAAGCGCACATTCAGCAGTGATAGCTAGATAAGCTAATTACGTCAATTCAAACAGTGGGATGTCAAAAAACCTGACCGGTAACCTAAATATATGTAGAAACACACTATTTTGTCTGCTTACGTCACACTAGACGTCATTATTGTGCAGTCAATGAAAGTGATAAGGCCTTATCACTTTCATTGACTGCTGAGGTCTGTCAAACTGTTCAGGACTGGTCAAACAATATCATTTTTTAAACGAAGTTGTATAGTATTGCGTCGTAGCGGCTTTACAAAGATAATAATAATAATCGTGACATCATAGTTTACCGCGGCTTAAAGCCTTCTTAAGATCTTTGCATCATAGCTATGGATTTGTTAACCTATCCAAAATTTAACCGACGTTACCGCTTGCTAATTAACATGTACTGCAATGGGGGTTACGACCTTTACGACTTATGTTACATAAAACACTCGCATCAATGGCGACAAGGTGGGTTTTTTTTTTTTTTTTTTTGGCGAGGTGGGTTAGGTCTGATTGTGCGATGAGAGATGGTGAATGTTAGCGCGACCCCATCTCGCCCCATCCCGGCGGACGGATCTCGGGGAGGTTTAGTGGGTTCCCACATACCTCAGTCAGTCAGACCTTTTTTTGATGGAGGGTAATGCCCCCATTATCATTAACAAAAAGGGCTGATTGTGCTGGTATCCTATACTGGTACCTAAAACGGTACCTGAGCCGTAGGTGCTAGACTGGTCTGACGATCCTAGCTAGATAAGATCACCCGGGTCTCCCACGTCTCCACGACCAGCGACGGGGTGTAAGCGGACGTTTGTTCCTTAACTTACCCCCGGCACGAAAATAGATGTGTTCCTGTCGGCTCGCAGCGTCACGTTGTAAACGTCAGGCGTCACGATCAACTTGGACCACGTTACCCTCACTGTCCAATCACCCCAATCATCCTCAGCTTCGATTCTCACGTGTTTAGGATATGTGAACTTTGGCGTTGCTGAAATAAAGGACAGAATAAACTGTAGGTTTAAAACACCAAATTACTATTAGGTACCAATTAGGTACTTACGTAAACAAAGAATTCTGTGACTAATTGGGCGCTCTTATCGCAGCCAAGCAACGTCCTCCAGCTAAAATATTGTGGTGACTTTTGTTTTTTCTATGTTATAGGTTTGTACAATATAGACGATAATTATAAGCCAGACAATTTATTAAAATTTTTGAGTGATAAACAAAACTACGGGCATAAAATATTACCAAGCTAATTTAAAAATATCTTTTTAGGTATTAATTGTTTATGGTTAAGGTTTTAAAATAAACACTTATAAAATCTGCTGTGATTAGACAAATTGCCACCACGAACGAGAGTTTGACGATGGTAACTGACCTGCATTTGTTTTAGATGCGGGCGTGTGGAAATTGTGAGAGCTAGTTCCGTGGGCGCCTGTGACTTGAACGTGGCACAGTTCGTTGGGAAGCAGGCTCGCGAGCAACGCACGCGGCTGAGAGTCTGGCTGGAAGTACACATTATCTCATGTGAACGTTACCTAGAGTTAATTAGAGGAATAAGAGCGAACTTAGGAGCTATCAAACTCAAGAACTAAACCAAATTAAAATGGGTAGCACCAGCTTTGAAATAAAGAAAGAAACATCAAAATTTGTTCACCCAGTCGAAAGTTCTAAGGTAACAAACATAAAAAAGCTGTTGAATTTTGAAACGCCTTCTTTTTTGAAGTCGGTAGAAAAGAGGGTCAAAAGAGTATTATCACAGGGTATCAACGCATTAGTGGCACGTCTAGTGTTACAGATATCCATAGGTTACATAAACCATTTTGTAACATATTCATTATCTCAACTGTAATGAATTATATAAATTGTAAAAGACAGTAGAAAGAAGAAAAAAAAAATACATCACTGTAAAGTTTCTTGTAGCTTCTTCTTTACAGTTGTAATCGAAGCTTCGGATCAAAGTTGTCTATTCTGCATTATGCCGGATTGCTTGCACCAGTAGTGAGAAAGAGAACTGCTTTTTTTTTGAAACTCGTATATTGTAATGGGCTTGCTCTATATTATTTGACAATATGCACTTTGTAATTTTATATGCTTAGTGAAATAACTTAATTTTAAGTACCTAATACAATTTTGACTTGTAAAAGTTCTAAAATTAGCCTATTTGCAATAAATCTTTTGACTTTGACTTTGACTTAAATGTTCGTGTGGCATCCTTACCAATATTTGGTTGACTATGATATCTGGTCCATCACATTTAGTCAGGACTTCGAAGCACACATCAAATTCTGAAAGACCAATAACTAAATTAATATATCCAATATTATTATACTAGGTGGTAGGAGATTTTGCAAAGTTCGTCTAAGAAAGGTTCACTTTGCCAGTTATTCTCCCGCCAAGCAGTAGGTAACATAGTGTAGAAGCACTACTGCGTTCCGATATGAAGTGCACTGTACCTATGAAAATACTACATACGAATGAAGCAGACTGACTGATATCTCAGGATGACGTGTGCAGTGCAGTGTCCCGCGAAACTCTATACTTTAGAGTTCCGAGTAACTCTTTAATAATAATAATAATAATATTTGTGGACATCTCACACAACGCCATCTAGCCCCAAACTAAGCAAAGCTTGTACTATGGTAACCAGATACCTGATACAATACTTAGATACTTTTTGTTTGTAAATACATACATAGAATACAATATGACACCCAGACACAGAACAAACACCTATGTTCATCACACAAATGTTTGTCCTGAGTGGGAATTGAACCCACAACCCACAGTTCAGAAGGCAGGGCTACTACCAACTGAGCTATCGGGCCAGTCAAACTCTGCAACTGATGTGGGCAGCCTCAAAACTACTAAAAAAAATACTAACCGCCAGTTCGGTTCCAAGATACCACTGCATTCAAACTACTTGTCTGATCCAAAGCCACATTGATATCGTATTTCATCTCAGGTGCTCCCCAAGTGGTGACCCTGGTCTCGGGGTGCCACACGAGCGGTCGACCACGCGTGTCCAACACTGCTGAGAAGGCCTTGTAGTTGGCACCTTGAAGTATATTTGCCACACCATATTTCGCCTTTGGTTTTATTAAGCTGTAGACTAACTGGAAAAGTATTGTATGAATATTTAAACATAGAAAGAAAGAAGAAAATACATTTATTCAAGACATCACACAACGTTACATTTTTACAAATAGGAACTTATACAAATCACACGAAAAAAAGAGAAACTATAAATATAATGTTGCGTGACGTCATAATATAGGTCCCGATTTTTTTTTTTTTTTTTTATGTTACTGAATGATGTGACGAGCTTATCGTTCACCTGATGTTAAGTGCCACGGCCGCCCATAACAGAACAGTGTCACTCAAAACCCAAAAACAGAGTTTCGAGCGACACTGCACTGCGCACATCATCCTGAGACATCAGCACAGTCTGGTAATAAGATTACTCGATTGTGAGATCAGATCATAAAGTCTCAATTGCCCAGTAATTTCACTAGCTACAGTGCCCTTCAAACCGGAACACAGTAGTGCTTGCACACTACTGCTTGGCGGCAGAATAACTGGCAAAGCGGTGGTACCTACCTAGACGAACTTTGCAACAAAGTCCTACCACCTAGTAAATTTCCGACAATTAAGGTAGTATGACCTTAATAACTGATTTTGAGTCGGAACCCATATTCATATTCACATAATTTCATAAACCGACTGGGTTGATAACTCAGTTGGTAATAACACTGTCTTTTGAGCTGTAGGTTGTGGGTTCGATTTCCACCCAGGACAAACATTTGTTTGATGAACATCGATGTTTGTTCTATGTCTGGGTGTTTATATTGTATTCTATGTATATATTAACAAACAAAAAGTATCTAAGTATTGTATGAGATCTGGTTTCCATAGTATAACCTTTGCTTAGTTTGGGGCTAGATGGCGTTGTGTGAAATGTCCACTAATGTTTAAATATTTATTTATTTAAATATGTAAATACGTTGAATAATAATTTAATTTTAGCTTAATTTCACAATATGTGTAATGAATATGACTTTACTGATGAGTAATAATCACAGGAGAAATCAGAACCAAGTTAGCACAATTGTAAAATGGGCTACATTTCATATACCTATTTACAAAATTCACTTTCACACTAGTTTGCGTATTATCAGCTGTTAATCACCCGCAGTTGAACCGTTATCGGGCATACCGAGCTTCCTTAGGCATTGTACAGAAGGCACAGGTACCTAGCCGGTAAATTATGGAGATAAAAGAATAAAAAAATAATTAAATATACATCGGTATAAAACGACATCAAAATTACCAATAATTATCATACTTTTAATTTGGATAAAAAAAAAGAAAAATCGTTTAAATAATGTTCAACTATAATACAACGTGTCAAATAATTGTATAAAATTGTAATTATTAAAATGATAAATTATTATAGATACATACAAAATAAAATTTAAAAGTTATACAATATATTTTATTTATTTATTTATTTGGCACACAATAAATAATATAACCAACACAAAACCAAGAAAAAAAATTGTATTTACATTCATTTTGAGATAAGTTACACTCCAAAACATATGCTATGTTATGTTATGCTTATACGCACACTCCACTATAAGTGTTACAGGATTTACAGGGCCATTGGCACGAGGAAAAGCTACATCTTATTACCTCATACTTCCGTCGTTTATTACCGATTTCGATTTTTTTTGTATGTATAGTCTAATATAAATTTCATCAAAATCGGTTCAGTTTTTAAATTAAAAAAACTTGAAAACACCTATAGATGTTGATATCATCCAAGTACTTCTCAGTATAAGATTAAGGCGATTGAAGGCGGTTTGACCCTTTCTTTTAACCCTTTCCTTTTCCCTTTTTTTTCTTTCTTTTTATGTCAAATAATATTGGGAATTTCCACGGAAATCAGAAAGTCGCGGGCAAAACTTAGCTTTAGATATTTCTCAGAAACTTTGGAACACGAACAGTAACATTAGGAGAACTGATATTGTGTGCTGGTACTTACGCTAAAAGTATCATTGTCATTGGGGTCTGGAACCAGCAGCACCAGCTGGTAGAGGTGCGAGGGCGCCACTTCGAACGTGACGCTGGAGTTCCACCGACATCGGATCTGAATGCCCGTCTCAACGGTATCTGAAACAAAAACAATGAATTATCCACCGTTGCTTTATAATCTTTCTAGAAATGGAGCATACCCGAGAGTCTCAATCAGATAAATAATTAGGATTTTGCTGCCATCATAAGCGCAAAACTGATTATGTAAAAAAACGTAAACGGGATGGAGTGTATTACTTATTTTATTTATTTTATTCTCAAAGGAAAACTTACAGCTAGTTATACATACACACAAATATCACATTAATGGGTACGGAAAGCTACTGAAGTTTTCACAAATATTTTAATGGAGAATACAACATAGAACAGTAGAAAGACGGATGTGCACAAACAGAGTTAACACTTAAATTTAAAGTGTAGAACAGTTTTTTTTTTACATTTATTACGATTGTCTTGCTTTATTAATTGACAATATGAACTTCATAATTTTATATGCTTAGAACAATATCATAAATATTTAAAGGTTTCTGATTTTTTGATTTGTGTGTGTGCTAAAATTTGCCTATTTGTAATTAATTATTTAAGTTTGAGTTTGATATGACAATAATAAGAGGCACGTAGTACGTAGGTATAGTATATGAGGATGCGGTCACTGCAGCCTAGAAGCTCTCTTTCCATAAAGTCCACTTTTCCAGTGGACGTAGTCTTCTCGATCCACTATCCCGGCAACGGCCCAAGCCATAGCTCGCATCCCAGGGGTGCCCTTGAGCTAGTTGCCTCCCACTTGTGACGGCGCCTTAAGCTCTCCCACATAGTGACGCTGTAAAGGTCGGTAGAACAGCATCATCCCGTTCAAAAAAAAGCCTAGAAGCTGTCACCAATGCATTGCTAAATGTTAGACTGTTATTGAAATATTAAAGAAGGACTGAAAAGTAATCAGAACATCCGAAAAATTTAATTTAAAACTATAAAAGTAAAAATCAATTAATCATATTTAAAAGTGTACCCTAAAAGTTAATGTTTAGTATTTTCCATTCTTACCCGTATTCCACGCAAAGTCTTTGATGCATTTGTAATATGCTTCCTGTGCAAAAGAAATACATAGAGTTATTTATTTATAAAAACAAAATCTTAAGTACAATAATTTTGTACCAAATCGTAAAGATAAAAAAAATCCGTCATCACTATGTAGTTATATTAACAGTTATTATCTATGTGTAATCATAAACCAATAGTATAACATATGTGAAGCTTGAGCTTTGTAAGCCATTTGATACAAACGATTTCCATTTCTAATGTTTAAACCGATAGAATATAATTTATTGTATCAGCTGTATAAATTTTGAGAAGGAGCATAAGAAGAAAAATGTATATTATTAGATATTCTAATAGGTCTCTTAGGTATTTGTCTGGCCTGATAGCTTAGTTGGTAGTAGCTCTCCTTCTGAACTATAGGTTATGGGTTCGATTCCCACCCAAAACAAACATTTGTGTGATGAACATAGGTGTTTGTTTTGTCTAGGTGTTATATTGTATTATATGTGTGTATTTACAAACAAAAAGTAGGCTATGTATTCTATCAGTTACCTGGTTTCCATAGTACAAGCTTTGCTTAGTTTGGGACTAGATGGCACTGTGTGAAATATTCACAAATATTATTGAAGAGGAACTTCTTTACACAAGCTTGACTTGGGGACTAAACTGGCGATGTGAACGGAAGTTGAAAGTTGTTGATTAACGAAGATATCCGTTGTCAACATAACAAAGTTAAAAACTTGTATTATTATGTAGGTATGTCCGGTAAAATGACAATTTAATATGGTGACATAGATATAGATGGCGACATTAACATTAAACACAGCAAAAACAAAATTATACCGACCAATAGATGGAGCTAAACTAAAGAAGTTTTACTTCAGTCGTGTGGTCTAAAGCGCAATAGTTTTTTCATTATATTTTTATTATTATTTTTATTCCAAGCTTAGACTCCCTATGCCATGACGCCAGATAACCAGATCGAATGGAATGCATGCAACTGCGTCAGGCAGCTCAGAGCGTGTTCCTTGTTTACTAAATGAAGACGGATCCCAATATGAGCGTTTGAATCACCGCTCCTCTGGCTTGTTTGTCAACATCCTGGCAAGATTGGTGCACCATTTCTCTGTTATAATTCTGGTTTTGATTCTTATTCGTTTCTATGTAAGTCGGAACCCATATAGTCTACAGACCGACTTGGCTTTTTTTGAACTGGCTATTGCTGTTAGTCTCTACCGATCTTTACAGCGTTGGGCGGAAGGGCAGGCGCTTAATGCGCCCAGTCATCAAAAGTGGGAGATACTAGATCAAGGGCACACCTGGGGTGCGAGCCTCGGCTTGGGCCGTTGCCGGGATAAGAGGATAGAGAAGACTACGTCCACTGGAAGAGTGGACCCTATTGAAAGTCACGACCGAAAGCTAACTTACGGGGGGTACGTCGACCTCGCCGGCGGGGTCGGTGTCTGATTGTGTTACGCTGGTATCCTATACTGGTGCCAAAAGCGGTACCTGAGTCAGAAGGGCTAGACTGGTCCGGTGATACTACGGCTGTTATAGGAACGTCCGAGTCGCTCAAGACGGCGACGACGGGGTGTCATCCGACCCACTCAGTACATCGATCACTTCTTATGAAGTGTCTTATATATTTACTAGTTGCGCCCCACGGTTTCACCCGCGGGTAAAAAGTTTTTTATACATTTGCTCATCCCACGGGAGCATTTCACTTTTCCGGGATAAAATGTAGCCTATATGTTAACCCAGTGTTTAAGCTATTTTGGTACCGAATTTCATCCAAATCCATTCAACCGTTTGAGCGTGAAGGAGTAACAAACATACACACATACAAACTTTCGCCTTTATAATATTAGTGTGATAGTGTGATTTTTGACTTTTGGAATAAATTATGCCTCTTATAATAAATCCGGCCGTCGCTTGATGTTTACAATTTTCATGGTCTATGTGCACAAATGCAAATATTTTCGTAACCGGGTTTGACTTCGTTAGGTATGGGCAGCTCAGTTTTTTAATTGACTTTGTTTGCATAAAGTTTGATTATGAAACTTACCGACGACTGTTTATTGAAACGGGAAGTTTGACTGCGCATGAGTGTATAGAAAACTTCCGGTTTGATCACTTTGTAAATAGCCACTATTTCATCATCAAATTTAAACGTTGATTGGAATTAGATTTCCATTTATTGAACTGAGATGAGAATTTTGTTTGAGTATACTTCTACAAATTGAAAGTTCAATAAATCTAACCATTTTTTAAAGGTAAAGTATCAATAATTTTATATAAATAATAATCACATACATACATCCTGGACCCAGACTAGGATTCCCTGTGTCTAGGAACCCAGGAACTACGAGGACCATGGTCCAATAACACCCAGACACAGAACAAGTATTTGCGCTTTTTTTTCTATGCACAAATACTTGTCCTTGTGTTATTCTGTGCTTTTGTAAAAGTATAGCGTTTCTGCTTACTTTTAATCTATTATCCTTTGAATGGATATTGCTAATATTTAGGCCGAAAACACCCCAAATGGACCACATTTCAAAATGTTGACCCTCCATTTTTATTGGATTTATAGTTGAAAAATAACTACTTAAATTGTATTTACAATTAACTTGAAATAGCAGGTCAAGAATTAAATTTTGGAATTTCGGTTGACTGGTAGAAAATACTATTAGCATTAAGTAGATACACCTTTGTACACTTTTTGAGTACAAAAAATTAAATTCATAACCGTGTGCCGGTGGCTGCTGAAAATTAGTATGCACTATGATGACTTTTTTGTTTTAATGAAAACAATAGATAGTAAAAAATCAAGTTTTTTTTTAATTTTGGCAGTTGTGGGTCCTCTATTTTAGCTAGAAGCCAGGCCGAAAAAAATACAACGTCTTTGTTTCAAATTAGTTTTTTTTATTGCAGTCATTGTAAAAATTAGGCTTCACATATCGATTATTATAAATCTCACAATTTGTATTTTTTAGTTTTTAACGTTAGTAATTAATACAGAATATACAAAATCGTTTTTTTTTATAAGCTCTTTAGAGGATAATCTCAAAATAAAAAAATAAATGTTCATTAATTTTAAGTTGGTAGGTAGAAAGAAAAATCAATGTTTTTTTTTTCCTTTGCTGTTGGTAGTAAAATGTTTGGTGTTTGACACAAATAAATAATTTTCATCACTTATATTTTTTAATAAAAATCCAATCCAACAAACGTACCTTACGTACATTTTTTAAAATAAACATGATTAGGGTTCAATAATTATTATTCAGAATTCTATGAAAAACGACTCTATTTAATAAGAAAACTATTCTCAAAGTAACCTACCAAACGAAACATAGATTATTACAAAAAACAAAACTTTTTTATACTTTGGCATACCTAGTACCTATACCAATACCTGTTAGTCCATAAATAGCTGAAGTGTTTTTCATGCTGTTTGTACAGGATCATTATCTCTCCTATTGTACACATTGTAATGAGTGTCCGCTTGTAGTAGTCAATATTCGGCTACTGATAACAAATTGTACGAGTACATACCTGATGTATTATTATATAAAACGTAGATAAAATAATAAATAAATATTTGTGGACATTTCACACAGTGCCATCTAGCCCCAAACTAAGCAAAACAATACTTATATACTTTTTGTTTGTAAATACATACATAGAATACAATATAACACCCAGACACAGAACAAACCTTGATGTTCATCACACAAATGTTTGTCCTGGGTGGGAGTTGAACCCACAACCTACAGTTTAAAAGGCACAGCTGTTACCAACTGAGCTATCAGGCCAGTCAAAAAGATACCGCGTTTTAGTTATCCCCGATTAATTAAGGCCGTTTAACGTGGTTATTTAAGAAGTGTTTCAAGGGGTATGAAAATAGTCTTGCTTCATATGTATGTCGGAAGAAGTTTAAGCCCACAACCATTCTGCAACAGATAATGCGCTAGTGCTTTGTAGTAATTTTGAACAGCTTCAAAGAGGAACTTCTTAATTCAGTGGATTTTTTTAAAACATTTGCTACCTCTTATTTCCGCCATATAGAAACAACCCACAGTTCAGAAGGCAGGGTTATTACCGACTGAGCTGTCGGACCAGTCAAATTATTCGTTTATCCGCACTCAATTCCAATTTTGGACTGTAGTTTCAAAGTGTAGCGTGAATCAAACCCGCCGCCTCCAGGTTGTGAGCCGACCTGCTCAACCACCACATCACAGAGGCTGTCCTATTGTACACATTGTAAGTGTTCATTTAAATAAAATGTAATTATGTACTTGCCTAAATTATATTATGTAATTCTTCTGACATTACTTACATATTTATTTATTGATTAATGAATCTGCATGTATTTAATATTTTTTTCTCTAATCTATGATTTAAACTCATCAAAATGTTTGTTATTTTAATGCATGGCCATTTTGACCAATGTTTTTTGTACGCCTAACCAGGCCAAACATGAGCGCTACTTTTATAAAATTTTACGACCTGCATTTTAAAAATAATGTACTTACCCATGTTTTACAATAAATGATCTTTATCTTTATCTTTATCTTTGCAACGTATATATTATAAACGAGTAATTTTGTGAATCCTAAAATAATAACCGCGGTGGTCCACTTATCTCGTAGCTGGAAAATTAAGAGAAACGACATAAAGTTAGAACTAACCTCGGTTTGCAGGTAATCTAGTATGTCTCCACAGACTTTCTGCGCGATGAGGTCCTTTTGCGCGTCACTTGCGGGTAAATACGTTACTTTGGTATCTTTCTTCTTCATTTCTTTCACGACGGCTAGAGATTGTGCGCTTACGACCATTATCAAAAATAATTTCAATAAAAATAATTGCGGCACTTGCGACATCTTGTAAATAATTTCAAAACGTACAATTTATGAGTATAAAAATCTAGGAGGTACTTTAGTATTAAAAAATGTCAAATTTAACGCCTTATTTATTGCATCAAATTTTTTATTTTAATAAATGTCCAATCCAATCTTTTGGATCAGACACAATAATCAAAAAGGACTGGTCTCACAAAAAAAGGAGTTGACTACAAATCAAAGTTTGGTTGAAAATAAAAATTAAAAGTTATAGTTTGTCCAATATAAACTTTTCCAGGCGGAAAACAGTTCGCGATAGCGTGCGGACTGCGGATACCGCGCGCGCCGAGCGCCCTTCTGTCAACAACTGCACAACTGGGGCGCCGCAGGCGAAGTTCTCCGCAGGGGCTGCGAAGCTCCTTTCATATTTATGTCGAGAGGTCGATACGACACCAGTGTCTTAGGTATACATCAGGCCGCTCACAAGATTGTGATTGGGGACCAAAAATAATATACGAAAACGTCATTTTTTTACGTCAAAAAACGAATTCTCATATACCTATGTATAATGGAATGTTCTTGTCTGTTCACTTGTTATAACCATTTTAATTTTAAAATAGGAAGTATAAACTTATTGCTTATACATTTGTTGAGATACCAACAAAATTAGAAATAAAAAATATTGGACTTAAACTATTTTTTCTTTGAAACTATTTTATTTGTACTGTGAAAACACATCTGCGTTATACCATATGATGGAAAGCGATAAGATCAAAAATGTAGAACAATTTCCTAGTTATAGGTATAGAAACTTTGTATTGACGTAAATTCGAAGGCTGGCATCTTAAACCCACTAAAATGTATTCACTTAGAATTTCTTAGAGTGAAAAGTATATAGTAATGTATTTGATTATAATAATATCGCTTATTACCCACATAAATTATCTTTTTTTTAATACCCTGACATTATCTAAGAATTGCAAAGTAAAAAATTCAATATTAGGTAACAAATTAAACGTCATAAGATACAAATTAAAAAAAAAATTTAAGTAATTTTCCTATCATTTTTTTGTTTTGGTTTTGGCTCCACTCTTTTGTATATTTAATTATTAGTAAGTAATTGATAGTTTTTCAAGTTAAATTATTATACTATATAATATGTGTCAAGTCAAGTCATAGTCCAAGTCATCAAGTCAAGTCATAGTCTAGTCAAGTCATACTCCTAGTAAAGCGGTGGCACTCTACCAGAAGCCTCTATGGAGTTTTTGAAACAACACGAAAAGAAACGTTTCACCATCATTATACCACTTTCCCACACTCATGCCTGCCATGCCATCCAGCACTTAACGAATAAAACGCCACCAATTTTATGCACCAAGACTGAAAATAACACAAGTTTTTGAAAATAATACAATGCGGTCAAGCTTTTTTTTCGTTTTCCCGTTAAAACTGTTTCCTATCATTGTTAACTTTTTACCTATTTGTTATTCTAAAAAAAAAATATTAATTATTTTTTTAAATCATAATTTGTTTAGGGGATTTTCCCACATGGTATGCCAGCCCCATATTATTTAGTTCGGCCTATGAAACATGTATCTATAGAGAATAAATATAACCAGGCTTCATAAGTGCTAACATTGTTACATCGCTCGTTAAAATAAAACTATGAATGCATATGTTCTTCTTATTTTATTATTTCCATATGTTAAAGAAAAATAGTCAACGGCACAAATCGCTCAAATATTCGAGCTACAGATTACACTCCCACCCATCATGCCGAAAGGTTGTTCCATTTCTAATGCTAAAATGGGCACACGTTTGACCAAATCTCACCTGATGGGAAGTGACGATGTTAAGGCGCAGCACGTTTGCCCATGAGATGCCCATTTACTCTTAACATCTAGAAATCCAGAATATACTTAAGAGGAAATACTGGTGCTGGAAGAGCATTCCATTATTTAGCCGTTCGGATGATGTCAATGAGATAGGTGATACCAATACTTAGTTTTATTCTCGTCTCAGGTGGTGTGAATGCACAAGCCTTTGACTTCTGACCTCATATATCATGTATTAATGGAACAGAAAAACAATATTCATTAATTAAACTATACTTAATCCAAAATGAGACAAGTGTTACCAATACTTAGTTTTATTTTCGTCTCAGATGGTGTGAAATTGTGAATGCTCAAGCACTTTGACTTTTGACCCCATATATCTAGTATTAATGGAACAGAAATACAATATTCATGAATTAAACTATACTTAATCCAAAATGTGTGATTTAAAATTGATTCCAATTTTATTACACCACATTAACAAGGATGAATCACTACTACAAAAGTTCGTAGTAAAACGCGTCACATACCTAAGTTTTTAATGAATGTCGAGCCACAGACGTCGCCTGCCCGAGCAGAATATCAACAAGATGTACGGAAGTTAGTGAACTATGTAAATTAGGGACCCAAAAGATTACAAGGATGATATAAAACATAGGTACCTCAAGTTGATTCAAGTTCAGTCAAGTTGAAATATTTCTTGCTTCGAGTGTTTGTCGGGACTTATAGGTAAGTGATCTTTGAAATATTCGGCGGACGTCATAAATTCCAAAATAAATGAGCAAACAGGATGTTAGGCGTGCAATGTCTTCGTTAGGAATGTGGAGTGCCTACTCTGACGAGACTGATTTTATTCAGGTGACAGTGGGCTGTGGTCCGGGGGTCTAGGTCGTCTGGGGTACTTACACCGCTTACTTGTAAGATAACTGAATGAATGCTTGTAAAGGCACACTGGTGTAATCGCGTGAAGAGTGGAGTAAAGCCGATTGAACACTTGTCGTCCTTGTTGTTGTAAAGACCACCTTAATCTCCTATTCGTTGTATTTCTTGTATGAACTATATACGAAATAGATCACTGTAAATAGGCTAGGCTAGTGATATTACCGGGCAAATGAAATTTTATTGAACTGATCACATAGCCTAATAAAGCCTACTTAAATTTAGTGATGTAGTGCAGTGTCACGCAAAACTTTATGATATACAGTTACAAGTGGCACTGCAACTGTTACGGGCAGCCGTGAACTCATCACGTCATTATCACGCAAATACTTATTCTGAGTCTGGGTGTTGTGGGACCATGGTCCTCGTAGTTCCTGGGTCCCTAGACACAGGTAATCTTATTTAGGGTCCAGGGTCTATGTACGTAATCGTTGAGCGTTTTTGTTATTGTTCTTATAATATATTTAATACTTTATGCACAGAAAAAGTACGAAGGACGGAGAAGGAACTTAATGCTAATAGCATTTTCTACCAGGCAACCAAGGCGTGCAGAAAAACAATTAGATCAGGCGTGCACATAAGGAAATGAGCATAATTTTTGAACATTACTATACATACACATACATATACATTATTTATATACATTAAAATAAAACGAAAACAACAAACTAACTACTAAGGTAAAAAAAAGAAAAGCGTATTAGGTGTAGACCTATAACTTGTCATCAAAATGAATTAGTGGTTTTAAATAATCCACTTCGTCAGTCCCATCTTTAAGGCAACTTGGTGGAACAAATGGACAAAGATGAGTCGTTAGGGCGTAATCATTACAGCCTGGAGACACCCACTGCTGAACATATGCCTCCCCCATGGAGCACCACTACCGACCGGCCTATACGCGTAAGGATAGTGAACATGCCAGCAAGTGTTTTGGTACTTTTGGTATCGTAGGCCCACTATATTATTGGCTAATGGTTTTAATGGAGTGGCGAAAGACTTTAAAAGAACAGCAGTTTAAAAAGAGGGTTAAAAAAACGAGTATGCCTTAAACCATACGGGTAAAGTTAAACTTCTATACGAAACATCTCTCTCTTTCCATTTTCACTAAATTATATCTCCCTCCTAACTTCCATTTGCTTCGCCCGATTAATTTCCGTAACGCTCATGTCATGCATTCACCAGCTTACACCCCAAGTCAAACGTGCGTAAAGAAGTTTTACTTCAAAAAGGGGTCTCTATCAGTTCCTTTTTTTTTACTTCAAACTTGTCTAGCATTTGACCACGCTCTCACCTGATGGGAAGTGACGATGCGATCGAAGGTGTAGCATGCTAGCCTAGTAAATACCTATTCACTCTTCTCTTGAACACGCCCGGGTCATATTTAGCCGGAATCACCTGCGTCTGTGTTTCCGCAGGGCATTCCATTCCTTAACCGTTCTAATTAAGAACGTGGAATCCAATCGCTTGGTACGAATGGGTGGTATTTTGACCACGAAAGGATGGCGCTTAGCCGAGCGTCTAATTGTCCGGTGGTTCCTTTCCTAGACTGTTCCGTACGATGCTTATAGGTCCTCCCACTTTTGGTGCTTCATCGAAGTCAAACTATTGCTTTGCTCCGATGAAAATATTACAATCACCTAACCAATATCAACATATTTTACCTGTTTACTGCGGGCTCAGAATGTTGCAATTTTCATCATGCATTATTCATATTTCCTAGTAAAAAGTTGGCTATGGAATAATATGTCAATTGATTTATCATTATAAGTATGTATAATCTGTATAGTCTAGAATAAATATATTTCATTTCATTTCATAAATATATTTCATTTCATTTCATATATTTCATTTCATTTCATATATTTCATTTCATTTCATTTCATTATAACTTGCTTTGCGCCGCGGTTTCACCCGCAGATAAAAAGTTGCCTTTTTTGGGGGGGGAAATGCCCTCGCACTTCCACCCCCGTGGTGGCAGGGGGTATGTGGGACTCGAACCCACTAGAACCCCCCCGTGAGCCCTCGTCCGCCGTACCGGGGGCGAGAAGGGGTCGCGACTGCAGTCCAGCCAACTTGCCCCCCGAGATTAAAAGTAGCTTGTGTTAATTCACAATATAAACCCGCATTTGAGCGTGAAAGAGTAACAAACATCTATACATACCAACTTTCACATTTATATTATTAATAGGATTTTTTTTAAAAGTATAATCCTGAGTAAAACTTGCGTGTTCTTGGCTCTCCTAAGGATCTCCAGGTTGACAGCAGAATCCAGAAAGTACCATATACAAAATGTAGAAATACAGGTAGGTATAAAAAATCGAAGTATGGGCGTGGAAGTCGTATTACAAAGAAAGTTACCAATGAATATGGATGATGCATTATGTAAAATACATAACAAGTGTAAAAAAAGGCTGGATGATAAAATAGACGATAAAGACGAATAGAAGAGGTCAAAACACATTGGTTCTTTAAATAGCTATTTTATTAAACAAGCGAAACGAGCTCTTATTGCAATTTGGGTGTATAGATGGTTTTAAGTTTTTCGAAGTTAGTAATAAACGAAAGAGTGATCGGATTAGTAAAAGGAGGTAGGTAGGTATAGATAATTCGTTTCAGTAGCTTTTTAACAGAAATATTGAGGTTATACTTCTCCGAAAGGGGGTAAAAATTTCTAAACGACCTTTTTAACGTCGGGTGTAAAACGAAAATGTTTCAATGAAATTTTCCTCCTCCTTTAAGGAGTAATGGCGTCGCACGTCTTACCTTTAAACTTGAAAAATTATCAATTACTTGACACTGGCTAAATACACAAAAGCGTGGAGCCAAACAAAAAAAAAACTATAAGTATCTACTAAATATACTATTTAATAGAAAAAACACATCTAAATATACTATTAAATAAAGATAAATACAGTTCAATAACTTGAATCGGTACACGCGGTAAAACAAAAGCTTTTTCAAACTGGACAGGCTTTTTTTGCTTGACCAACGTAGCTTACGAGTTAGTACAACAGCTGCTATAAAATAAATCGGGCACACTTTCTTTATGAGACCTTTCACAACTTGCCAAATAAGCCGATGGAATAATTATATGCGTAATCACATCGGTCATTACTCTAATGACCTGATGTGGCCACGTATTGAGCCGTGGATAGGATTGGGATATGATTCTTTAACCTTTTCAAGTAGGTACCTACCTATATTAGTGAATCGGAACAGGGAATAAAAATCTGTACTTGGTTTTTTTTTTTTTTGGCGGGAACGCGAAAAAGATTGCGTCACCGCATTGTATTATTTTCCAATACTTGTGTTATTTTCAGTGTTAGTGCATAAAATTGGTGGCATTCTATTCGTTAAGTGCTGCATTACAGGTGTGAGTGTGGGAAAGTGATATAATGATGGTGAAACGTTTATTTTCGTGTTGTTTCCAAAACTCCATAGAAGCTTCAAGTAAAGTTGCCACCACTTTACTAGGAGTGTGACTTTGACTAGACTATGACTTGACTATGACCTGACTTGATGACTTCGTCTGTGACTTGACACATATTTGAGTGAAATATCATTTACTTGATAAATTATCAATTACTTGACACTGGCTAAATACACGGAGGTGTGGAGCCAAAATATATAAAAAAAAAAAATCTGTACTAATTTTACGATCATAATACTAGGTAATAAGACTTTTCTGAGAATTTTGTCTAGGTGTAAGTTATTCTGCCGCCAAGCGCTAGTGCGTAAGCACTGTTCCGGTTTGAAGGGCACTGTAGTTAGTGAAATTATTGAACAAATGACACTTTCAGTTGAGTAATCTAATTACTAGACTGTGCTGATGTCTCAGGATGATGTGCGCAGTGCATTGTCGCATATTTTAGATTACCTATACTGAGTCTGTTATGGGTAGCCGTGTCGTTTAACATCAGGCGAACGACTAGCTCGTCACATCATTCATTAACATAACAAAAGTTGTTGCATACCTACTCTCTATATTAGTATGTGTTTTATAGGAGTAGGGTATTTATTATTCATTTATTTTAATTATATTACAAAGAAAGGTTTCGTAAGGTTGTATAGAAACGTATCCTCTACTTGATCTGTGATAGAAACAAGAGCATGCAGTAATCTGGGAGTAGAAACAAAGATAATATGAATGGAAGAAGCACATATCACTACAGACTAAATGAAACTACGCAAGCTACGTTCGTTGGCAATATAGGTGTTACTGTTAAACAAAATAAAAAAGTTCTGTCACCTCACAAATATTTTCCTGATCTTTTGAACACAACAAAACATCGGCTTACCTTTTGAGACTTCATGTTTATGAATGAATCCAGATCGCAGAGTATAAGCACTTGGCAGTCCGGAAAGTTTTTTAGGTTAGAATTTGTAACTATCCATAGATAAGAAAATGTACCCGACATTTTACTTACCTATGGAGTATGGATACATTACAAATTCTATTTTAGTAAATAAAATTTTGTATGTACCGACTACGCCTATGTAATAATGCACTAGGTCACACAAAAAATACAAACGATTCAGGGTTTTTTTTTAAATGTTTACAGTTATTACTATATCGAGAAGAAATGTTGTCGTAAGACCATAGTCGCTAAGCCAAGTCAGCGATTGGGCGGCATAAAAATTCTGATTGTCACATGAGGTGACCATATTTGCCTATCCGAAATAAAACAAGAAAAAATATTACACACAAAAAGTCCTGTTTGCCGAGCAATGCATGGTTAGTTAGTACTTACCGAACAACTACTTTCAACTTCTTGACTGTTGGTTCAACGCCACCCCACGCGGGTTCGACAACATCGATTAACTTATTCTTTTTAATAATTGCACTACTTTAATCGGCAAAGGTTATTGACCGGTTACATTTTTTTATCGAGTACAAAAGAGGTAGTAGTACATGAAAAGAGGAGAACGACGCGTGAATACTAAATTAGGAATGTGGAATAGGTAGGTACTGATCATCTTTAAATTGGATGAAGATATTATTCTGTAAATAAGCCCTGAGTATGACGAGCTAAATGATGAGTACTTTTTTTTATTGATAACTTTCCCTCTTGATGCAAAGTGATGTAATCGATTTATGAATGACAGAAATCTGAGATAGCAAAACTTTAAAAAGTCAAATAACATACTACTGAATTGAGAACCTTCTTCTTTTAGGAAGTCGGTTGAAAATGTGAAATAACTTCTAACTATATATTTCTTTTCATTTACCCCATGGACAGCTATAATAATAAAAATCTTATATGCTTGTTTTCTTGGCATGTTCTGACTAAGCACGACGACATATTTTACATATATATCATATTTAACATTTTTTATCTTATAACTCATTTGAAAAAAAAAATAGGTTAAGTTATTATTTTGTTTACGCGCCAGGTGGCCAGGTGTGTGAGAAATTGATAATAACCTAGCTAACCTATGCGCTCGTGATCATCACGCCACATTCATGTCTAGACATCTAAGTTGAAAAACTTTGGCATTTAAACATTAAAAAAAGATCGGGCACCTCCAATAGTTGACTAGGAGTGTAGCCTAAAAGGTCATTGTTCTCGTACTCACCGTCCCCTTCACACTTGGTTAACTTGGTCCGGAGCACTACCTATTTGTTGGGTCACCTTGTCGTCCCGGACGCGTGAAAACAACGCTTTTTCTGTATACATTCTGACCTTGTCTGCGTCTGCACACAAGTTCATTACCAGCCCGCTGATCCAGCCCTGCGGGACTGCGTCTCTGAATTCGATTTTGTATCAAACTTTCATGCATAATTATTTTTTAGCACTGCGGGAAGCAGCTCACGAATGAAAACGACTGAAAATGCTGAATATAGGAAAACCTTAGTCTCATTATAGTCTTGTGCAGGATTCTCTTAAATTACCCTCAAGTTAGTATGACCCAAGCATTTGTCGAAGTCCATAGCTTAGAAATCCAAATAAAATAAAAAGAAATAATGAATGAGTAAAGAAGAAATAAAGAAAAATATGTTTGAGTAAAAGAAATAATGTTGTAGATACGAGTAACATAGTTAAAAAAATATGAGCAAATAAAAGAACCTTCACGTGTTGCAAACTTTTAAAACAAGAAGAACCAGTACAAAATGATATCAACAAGTGCAAATCAATCTAATTACTCAAACGCATTCAAATGCCGATTGCATCAACCAAGTATATAACGACCTCTAGAAAACATTTGAGACGCAGAACATGATCTAGGCACTATTGTGATCACATATAGATCAGATGTAGGTAAAAATACATTATGTATGCGTCGGCTAAATATTCGATCGATCGCCGTCGAATGGTGACAAAAACTTTGCATTTTCAAAATTGAATATGTCCGTTGGCTGAGACGAGATCGAATTTATCTCTGTCTCTAACAGGTTATAGATCCCAACCCGACTCTGTCTATACTTGTGAGAACTGCAATTTATTTTTTAATTTGGTGATAATAAAGATTACGAATTTACCTTAATATGGAATCAAAATCAGATTAGATAATATACAACAGCAAACGTTTTAGGAGTCTCTTCGCCGCTTGCACCTTTCTGATTTTGTTTCTATTTGTGCTTCCATACACACTGAGGATCTTTGCCTCCCTTTTGTACTTGGCCAAAGATTCCAGCAAAATCAAGCTGATTTAACCAATATAAAGTTAATTTGCTTTTTCTCATTAGAAATTCCCTGAAAATTTCATACCCCCATCAACTAGGAAAATTTCTTTTTCAAAAAACCGTGGTTACATCATACCCAAGGACTATTTATTTATTTATTATATGCGTAGGAATTGCGTAACTATAGCTACTAGTACTATTCCTTATTCCGTGTAAGCACTACACATTTATCAGTACTCGGCACTTTTTTCTTTTGAGAAACAAGCGTTTCTCGCAGTCTAATACTAAAGACTTAATTAGCTTCTTACACACTGCACCACTAAACTATCCCTTGATCCTCTTTGTTCCGTTAATTTATTCTAGCGGGACAATATATACATTTATTTTACGTTTAAAATCTTGGTTGACTCTTCTCATTAGGGTTGGTAATAATTTTGTTACATTTATAGAAGTTTTCTGTAAATCTGTAGATACCCAAATGTTCAACAGTGAGCAGCGAGAACAGCTCGCTGGTGCATGCATAATGTAGCAGCGTTTGTCCCTGATAAGGTGATAAAACGCTGGAATCGATTCGTTTTGTTTCATTTTCAATGTTTGTTTGTTTGGCGGAATCTTTAAACAGACCGGTTTTTTTTCTTTAGTTTTAGTAAATTGTATTTTTTTTCTTTTCTTGCCAATTTATAAAGTTCTAGTACACTTAGTGCAAATATAATTCGTTCTTATTTTTTCGTTGGTATTGCATAAACTAATTGTTAATACTTAAGCACTTTGGCTATTCTGACGAGGATACTAAATGCTAAGGCCCACTTGCACCTTCCGTTTTAATCCTATTTTATTAGTCCTTAAGTTTTTATGGCACGTTAATACATTAGCAACTGATTCCGATAAATTGTTTTTTTTTTTTTTTTTTTTTTTTTTACTTTCGATGGGTTTGCGTTTGACTACATCTCACCTGATGGTAAGTGACGATGAGGTCGAAGGTGGAGCACGCTTACCCAGAAATAACCTATTTACTCTTGACTTAAAGACTCCCAAGTTGTATGTGGATGGAAACACCGACGACGGGAGTGAGTTCCATTCCCTAGCCCAGTTCCTTAACCCAGTCTTAAAATAAATAAATCTTAGGTTAAAATTTAACTAAATGACTAATCCAGGATTAGTTAATCCTGACAGCACGCAAGTGGGCCTAAAGCTACCTATAATTATTTTGTTTTCCAACAATTAGTTATACACACCTGAAGACTACTGAAGATTTACAGATAAAAAAACCGTTTTAAAATCCTGTACACAGCCTTGTAATCCACGGAAATCTTTTAGTACCTACTGCCTACTAATTTAAAGGTTAAACGTTTCCTGTGGCTTTCATGATAGCGGCTAAACCGATTTGGATGAAATTTTGCTACATTTTATCTAATGAAGAGTTAAGATAATTAAGAGTTCCCGGGAAACGGGTTAGTAAATAACGAGTGAAATAGGCAAGTCTAGTAAAAAAAAAAGAAAAAAATTCTTTAAAAATTAGGGGCTTTAAAAGACTTCAAACTTTTATTAATGCAGAAAACCACGTGCGGTCTCAAAAATGCATTATCAATCTTGAACTACGCAGATCACGTGCTGGCTCGCCTCTACTCATTTCCCTCTTACCAGCAGATTCAAACTTCGGTTTCACCCAAGTTTCTTCATCTATCTTTCAAACTTGTAAGGCGCAGTTTAAGCTTAAATTCAACTATTTTGAAAGACGACTGCGACGCGACCTATTATATGAAAATATATTATAATGATAGAAAATAATTTAAATAAATTAAAAACAGGGATAACCAAAGGAAACTTAACTAAGTACTTGTTTTAGTTTTTTTTTTACTTTTTTTTTACAAATTAAATCAGCACATGTTCTAAAAGAATAACCAGTTAATATATTTATTCGATATGTATAATGCAATCCACAAAAATCGCAAAATTAACAAATGTCTATTCAAGCGCAGACCCAGTTTGACATAAAGTTACGATTAAGCCCTAAAAACGTGATATTACGCCGCCCCGTACCTACCCCGATTTATTTATGAGCTGTTCTTCTTCCAACGTTTAAACGGCAAAAATTTTTCTTGATACGATTAATAGTGTTGTGGGGAATGGAGATTGAGCCCTGTTTAAATTCCCCACGGCTCAACTACGGCAAGGCTAGTGCCTAGTGCAAAAGGGAAAAATATTCCCTTCGACACTACGGTTGGTGCAGCTTCGGAGTTCCGTGGATAATGAATGCTTAATTGACCCGTTTAGAGATTTCCCCTATACGCCATAAAAGAAACAAAGTCAATTCAATTCATACGGTCTTGCTACTTGTACTGTGACTTAATTGAAGGGTTGAGAATAAAAAGGGTTTAACTGTCAAATTGACAGTTTCGAGTAAATTGACTTTAAACTTCAACGGCGTCATTTTAATGTAGAGTGCTTATAAGGTAATAGAAAAAGTTTATGTAAGTTTCAGTTGCTTGAAAATGTTTTAATTCTATTTTAAAATACTAAATATAGTACTAATTCATACAATTACTGTAAAAATATCATACAATAAAATAAATATAATAATGTTTTTATGCTAAGCGAACTGTATTCCTGTGACAGATAAACTGTTTTTAGATTCGAAATCTCGAGATTTAAGCCTCAATTCGGTATTTTGAGAATGTATTATCGTGGATAATTTCACGCTGAATCCAACGATACCCATAAGTCATTTTGTGAAAAAAAATAGTTAAACCCTTTTTATTCTCACCCCTTCAATTATTCTCTGCCATTTTACCAAGGAACAGGTGGGATTTTTTTAAAGTAGGTAAAACTTCTTTTCGCATGCTTGATTCGGGCGTATAAGCTGAGGCGAACGAAAAATTCTAGGTGATGATAGATAGAAAGACTTACGGTTCGTATATTAGTGTAGAGGCAAGAGAGATGGAGTTAAAGAAGTTTTACATCAGTCGTGTGGTCCAAAGCACACTCGTATTTTTTTATTATTATTTTTATTTATTATACCATGAACCTGCAATTTGAGCATGGGCTTTAGGTACTTTATAGCTGTCAGTCACTCAAGACAAAGCTTTTTATTAAAATACGTAAAACGGTTTTACGAGCAATATGTCGTACAGCAATGATTTAGGTGTTTCATTTAAAATCAGGTTGTATTACCCGACACTTGCCTACGGGTAGGTACGATTAATTCGCATTCTTCAAAGTTCAAAAACCAGGCAAGGTTTGACGCCCTGCGCATTTAATTGTTCCGTTCGATAATTTAGTGTCTACCTACCGATATACCTAAATCGAGGAAAAAAACTCGAGATCCATATTAAATGGTTTAAAATAATATCCATGCGGTCGAAGACCTGTGTTGAGCTGACAATCAGTTCCGTAAGGAATAAAAAATATTGTTTTTTTAGATATTTTTTCGGTCCGAGGGCACCGCTCGTCGGCGTTGCCTTGACGTCCAGATGGCTCCGCCACAACCTTCGTTATTTCATCATTAGAGCCTCGGTCATTGAACTCCTCCGTGATAATAGCTATGTACTATCTATTTTGATATGATTAAATCATTTAGGCAAGAATATTGCGTAGAATGAATTAAGTAGATGTTTACATCCTACAAGGATCTCGCAAAAAATGTGGCGACTTGGACTGCTGATCGTGATACCTACTCTATGGCTAGGTACCTACTGAACGGCGCAAAAAGATACAGGCTGATGTGGCCCACTACTTTCTTCAGGTGTGATATAATTTAATTGCATGCGTTAAATAAATGTTTTCAACTTTCTTCCTATTCTTTTGAGTTGACCATAATAGGGACTTTATGTTTAGAATTAAACACGTACAGCCTTATTAATAAACGGGTATTAGTCTCGGGTACTTCAGCTTTTGTGCTTTTTTTGCTACTGGAATATTTAGCTGGATCGAAAGAGACAAAAGATGGTGTAACTAATCCAAAGTTATTTCGTGTTTATTAATAAGGCTGCTACGGCTTAACCACAAAAGATATAAACAAGCCTTAAACAAGTGTTTAAGTCCTGTTTTATATTGTTAAGCACGCGTTTGACATCTGTCTGAGCTTTGTTTATGTATTTGTGGTAACACGGCTAGATCTCTACCACTAATAAACGTTGGTTAAAAAGTCGATGCTTTTCTGTCAACTTTTCGCTAACGTCAAGAGCGAAAACGAGACGAACTATTTAATTTCAATGCAATTTTTATTTATTATTATTATTTTAATTTTTTGTTTTTTTTTTCAACTCAGGCATAGTTTTAGTACATGACACTGGTAAAATTGTGATGAAATTGCCGCAGAAGCCACTAACTTAGATTCAATTCAACTTTTATCTTACCGCGTGAAAAGAGATTGAGTCTAGAGTCTAGGTGTAGAGTAGGGTTACTACCGCACAAGTCTACTGACTGTGAACAAAAACTAGAAACTTAGTTAAAGATAGTGTTTCATATAAAAATATCTAACTTCAAGCGTGCTTCCAAAACCAGTAACAGCTAATCCGAGCCATTTCCGTTACATTTTCCACCTATTCAGGCCCCTCATAAATAAATACGAAATTCAAGAATAGGTAATAAACAACGCGCTCTGCGGCGCCTCAAAAAACATGTCACGAGATACCTAGTAAAGTCGTGGATACATAGCGCGTAATATTAATTCCAACAAATATTCATATGCATGTACTTTGTGCCATTAGCATGATTGATCACAAACTTTGGCGCCTAAATTCCGTGCAAAAAAGCGTCCGACCGACCGTGACTCCCCGCCGCAAAAAACTCGGATGATATTGAGTATTGAACTCATGGATTACACGTTTTCCGATATGAATCTACGACGCTTGAAACGACGATTTAATTATTATAATGAGTTTACTGTTCGACAGATAAATTGATTGTGCTGCCTTTCAGTAAAGGTCGTAGATCCAGCGCGGCAAGGTCTTCGAAAAAAACCTATGCATCGCAATTCGTTTTTTTATTAAATACACAAATTATATTTAGTTCTTTATTCGAGTAGAATGTTCAGGACATGGCATTAGTAGGCGTCGATTCTAGGAGTGACGTACTTTTTATCGCCTGTTAATTTTCCGCAAGAAATCTGCCTCTCTCTTTCCTTCCGAAGCGCCTAGAAAATGAAAATGCCTCAGTTGACTGCTGAAGTGAAGAGCTGACGACGCGTTACATTATTGACACTACTGGAGTCGTGGCGTAATATTTACCATAGTTATTGTTTAATTTAGAGATCATGTAACTCCTGGTTGAAGGGCATATATATATATATACATTATTAAATTATATATTTATTATATACATTATTATATAATGTATATACATTATTATACATATATATAAACATTCATTAAAACAAAAATCAACTGTTTCGACGAGCGGACAGTTGCGATAAACAATTTTCTAGACACTTAGGTCTATGGATTTGCGATTCCTTGTCGTATAATATATAAGGGAAATGGCCTTGAAAATATTATTTATGACAAAAATATTATTTTCCTCGTCATATGAGCAATGGGCTAAATAGTTAACCCGATAGGCGTTGTATGTCCTAATTTTCCATACAAATAGGAAAAAGGAAGTTTGTTTTGCAAATTTTCCAGAAAACATTCCAATTTTTCTTTGCCCAATAACTTTACATTTACTTAGTTGGAAATATTACGAACTCTTAAAATTAAAAAATAGTCAATTCGTCCGTTCGAAAGTGCTTCGTTCGCTTACAAATGAACATTTTTTTGTCAAAATTTATTATTATTTAACGAGCTCTTCTATAGCGCCTGAATTATTTTGAATAGCATGCACACAATTATTAAGGCGTTAAAAAAGTGACTGTACGTCACCACTACGCTGTTAAAATTTGTTAAATATACATACATACTATGCTTATTTTCTTGACAGATCGCAAATCAAGCTTATTTTAACATTTATCGGTAGTACGTATGTGTCCAGTGCTACAAACTTATCTGTTCAGTAGAATAATTTATTGTCTCTTTTTAGTGAGGCCATTATATTACCTATGAAATTGCCGTTTTGTTTGAAAAAAGTTAAAGTATTTTTTTTTCGAACTTATTTATTTCTTTTATTCAAAGTAATCACCCCTGCAATCAATGCATCTTTGCCAACGCTGTGGCAGTTTATGGATACCCTTCTTGAAAAAATCAGCAGGACGGGAGACAACAAACTCTTCAAAGGCGTTTTGTACTGCCTCTCGGGAATTGAATTTTTTTCCCGCTAAAAAGTTGTCCAAATTTTGGAAAAAGTAATAGCCGGTAGGCGCAAGATCTGGTGAGTATGGCGGATGAGGGAGAGCTTCCAAACCCAACTCATGCAGCTTAGAGACGGTCTGTTGTGCAGTATGGGGTCGCGCGTTGTCGTGAAGTAGCAGTGGAGACGACCGATTGACCAAAGCTGGTTGCAGACGTGCGAGTTTCGCCATCATTGTGGTCAGTTCTTCAATGTACACATCTTCAGTAATGCTCTCGCCGTTTTGTAAAAAGCTATGATGAATCACACCAGCACTAGACCACCAAACTGTGACCATCACCTTTCTAGGGGTCATTTTTCGTTTTGCACATTGCTTTGGTACCGAACCAGGATCTAACCAACTTGCTGAGCGCTTTCGATTGTCAAAAAGAATCCATTATTCGTCGCACGTAACAATTCGGTTCAAAATTCCTTCATTTCTGTGCCTGTTAAGCAGCGCAAGGCAAGTCTTGACGCGTACGTTGCGCTGGCGATCGTTAAGTTCGTGGGGCACCCATCTATCAAGCTTTTTTATCTCGCCAATCTGTCGCAAATGGACCAATATTGTTTTGATGCTAACATCAAAAGCTGCTGCCAGCTCAGCTGTAGATTGAGATTCATCAGCTTCCACAATCGCCTTTAATTCATCATTGTTGACCAAAGTTTCCGGACGACCACGAGGTTCATTTTTCAAGTCAAAATTCCCAGAATGGAACTGAGCAAACCAATAACGGGTTGTACGTTCGTTTGTACAGTTCTCTCCGTAAACGTCGTTGATGTTACGTGTCGTTTGTGCCGCGTTGGTGCCACGACGGAACTCATATTCCATAATTACACGAAATTTCAAAGTATCCATTATGAGGAAAAATTTTGAAATGTAATGAAAATACAACGCTAATCAATAAACAAAAGACTTATATTGTAAATAGAATGTCATATTTTTAAAACAAAATTAATTTGAATTTAGAATTCATAGCCAATCAACACTTTTTTTTGTTTGAAAAAGTCTGTACTGCAATACGGCAATTTCATAGGTAAAGACCTATTATTAGGTCTTTGAAATTGCCGTTTTGTTTGAAAAAAGTTAAAGTATTTTTTTTTCGAACTTATTTATTTCTTTTATTCAAAGTAATCACCCCTGCAATCAATGCATCTTTGCCAACGCTGTGGCAGTTTATGGATGCCCTTCTTGAAAAAATCAGCAGGAAGGGAGACAACAAACTCTTCAAAGGCGTTTTGTACTGCCTCTCGGGAATTGAATTTTTTTCCCGCTAAAAAGTTGTCCAAATTTTGGAAAAAGTAATAATCGGTAGGCGCAAGATCTGGTGAGTATGGCGGATGAGGGAGAGCTTCCAAACCCAACTCATGCAGCTTAGAGACGGTCTGTTGTGCAGTATGGGGTCGCGCGTTGTCGTGAAGTAGCAGTGGAGACGACCGATTGACCAAAGCTGGTTGCAGACGTGCGAGTTTCGCCATCATTGTGGTCAGTTCTTCAATGTACACATCTGCAGTAATGCTCTCGCCGTTTTGTAGAAAGCTATGATGAATCACACCAGCACTAGACCACCAAACTGTGACCATCACCTTTCTAGGGGTCATTTTTCGTTTTGCACATTGCTTTGGTACCGAACCAGGATCTAACCAAAATGCTGAGCGCTTTCGATTGTCAAAAAGAATCCATTTTTCGTCGCACGTAACAATTCGGTTCAAAATTCCTTCATTTCTGTGCCTGTTAAGCAGCGCAAGGCAAGTCTCGACGCGTACGGTGCGCTGGCGATCGTTAAGTTCGTGGGTCACCCATCTATCAAGCTTTTTTATCTTGCCAATCTGTCGCAAATGGATCAATATTGTTTTGATGCTAACATCAAAAGCTGCTGCCAGCTCAGCTGTAGATTGAGATTCATCAGCTTCCACAATCGCCTTTAATTCGTCATTGTTGACCAAAGTTTCCGGACGACCACGAGGTTCATTTTTCAAGTCAAAATTCCCAGAACGGAACCGAGCAAACCAATAACGGGTTGTACGTTCGTTTGTACAGTTCTCTCCGTAAACGTCGTTGATGTTACGTGTCGTTTGTGCCGCGTTGGTGCCACGACGTAACTCATATTCCATAATTACACGAAATTTCAAAGTATCCATTATGAGGAAAAATGTTGAAATGTAATGAAAATACAACGCTAATCAATAAACAAAAGACTTATATTGTAAATAGAATGTCATATTATTAAAACAAAATTAATTTGAATTTAGAATTCATAGCCAATCAAAACATTTTTTGGTTTGAAAAAGTCTGTACTGCAATACGGCAATTTCATAGGTAAAGACCTATTAGCTCGCGCAAAACTATGAGCTCTCGGAAGTTAGCGAGGATGGCTGCGCAGTACGCATATTAGTTATTGTATGGCCGCTTTTACAATGCACTTAACTGTACCATGCGCAGTTTGGCACTCGGGCCTAACTTCCGAGAGCTCATAAAGTTTTGCGCGAGCTGGACCTGCGCCATTAGAAAGTGATGGTTAAGAATCGACATCAAAAAGCACTAGTGACCTATGAAATTATTGTGATGTATAAGTTATCTTTACCACAAATCGCCCATACTGTTTCAGCAATTTCTGGCATTCAAAAAAGTCATCCATGAATGTTGCACACTTATGCCTCCCACGTTCAAGGCCATATGCCTCCATACAATCCATCAAGGCCATCTCCTGCATTGCACACCTCCCCAGCAACTGTTCTGATAACATACCTCCTGTAATGTCTGTAAATGGGGAACGAAAGAATGGTGATATGGTGTTCGGCATAATTATCCAATTCAGAATTTGAGTTCTGTGATATATTTATTTCTATTAAAATCTATACAATCACAATGTAGTAAGATGAAAATGATAATATGACGAAAATTATCAAAATGTTTGACAATCAAATTTTAACAAGCTGCCTGCTTGACAGTAAAATTGTAAATGTAAGCCAATTTACAAAAACACATATGTACTGAAATTGTATAACCTCTTTATACATTCATGTTTAGTAATCAAGAAGGTTACACTCTCAATATTTGGTATAAACAAAGTGCTTTTAATCTTTTAACTATTACAATATTATAACAAGTACTGCTAAGTACTACTACTACTACTATGTGTATACTACATGGTTACTATAATTTTTAGTTATCAATTCTATTTTCAAAACTTATTTTCATTCATAAAGTTTAACAAAAACAAATGAAAGTACATTACTGGTGAAAGTACAATTAAACAGATGCTGAAGCTTACACATTTTTATTTAATAACTATTTTATTCGTTAATATGTATTATTGATTTCATAAATTGCACTACTTGATTTAGTATTTAGTAAGCATCAATCCTTGGTGTGACATATTTAGCATCTCCTTTAAGTTTTCCTTCAGCTATCTGCTTGTTACGCTCAGCTCTCATTGCCTGTAAATTAAAACAAATGAGTGTGCTCCTTCTATCTGCAGGTATATCTTTGTTTTTGTAAATGTCGCCATCTTGGAAATTGTAAATTGTCATTTTACCGGACATACTACAATAATACAAAATTTCAAGTAATTTTTAACTCTGTTATGTTGACAATAAAGATCTTATGTGAATCAACAACTTTCAACTTCTATTCGCCTTACCACGCATTCACTAGGAGTAATAGTATTGTGTGCATTTACCAGCTTACTACCTAAGTCAAGCTTGCGTAAAGAACTTTTACTTCGACAACTATTCAATCTGAAATTATCTTTTATTTTCTGCCACAACACACAAGCTTTGTGGCTTTTTGTTTAAATCATTTTACGTTTTTGTATCATACTATGAAGTGTGTACCTACCTTAAAAATTAAGCTTACCACGAATCGCTTGAATTGAATGACCGTAGTCTGGCATTCCTTAAAGTCATGAAGAAGGTGGTGGCATTTGTTCCGGCCCCGGTCCAGACCATAGGCTTCGAGGCAATCCATATACCTAATTTCCTCTTTTTGGCAGTCACCCAATAACTGGTGAGATATCATACCACCTGTGATATCCGTAAACGGCGAACGAAGGAAGGGAGAGATAGACATCTTTTAAACCTAAAATTAAGTATATATAGGTTAGAATTACGTAAACTAAACCAACAATTAAATAGGTTTTAGGAACATATATTTGAAAATCTAGGGAATAAAATATGGCGAGAGCCTTAGTTTCTATAAAATGTAGGTAAAATTAACTTTACCTCTTACCTATTTGCAAATTATGGAATTATTCCAAACTTGAAACAAAAACAATCGAAATCGAATCGAAGTTCGAAACTTTGACATTGACATAATTGACACTAGTTGGGTTTTTGTTTCGGCTTCACACTTTTGTGTATTTAGCCAGTCTCAAGTAATTGATAATTTTACTTATGTTTACTTTATTTTTTGTTCGTTTGTTCGTAATCTAGGTATCACGCTAGACAGCCGTCAATTAGCGGCTGGCAGCCGTAAGGTGTTTGCCTCGTGGGCCTCCCTTAGAAGGCTACGCAACTTCCTACCGACTGCTACCAAAGTTATGCTTGCACAATCTCTCCTTCTTCCAATCCTCGATTATGCCGATGCCTGCTACCTATATATATCCTTTCTCTTTTATTTTATGTAAGAACAATTTAATTTCTTTTTTCAGCGTAAACCTTAGATCGACAGAAAACCTTTCACTAAAAATGCCTATTCATACTTCTTCTTTTTATGACAAATCTATGTCTGCACAAGCCGTACGTGCGCCTGTGGAACGCGCTCCCAAGTCCAGCCAGACAAGCTCAGTCGTTGGCTATATTAAAATCCAGGGTTAAAAGTTTGTATCTTTCACAGTTGTAATACTGGTTTCCTGGCTATCTTCCCTAGGTTACTGTGAAACGGAGGATGTTATCAAGGTAAAATCATGACATTGAGGGGCCTGTTCTACTGCCAATCAACAAATTTTTGTTAGACGTAATTCCACTCGTTTTAATCTCGAACTCAGATATTATACATTTTCCTATGACCTGTCTTTAAACCTGTTTGAGTGGTAAGTGACCAGGCCCCACATTCATAACCCTAAAAAAAAAAAAAAAAAAACTACAAATCTTCTAGACATTAACAGCGCTATTAATAAACACGAACTATCCATAGACTAGTTGCACTATCCTTTGTCTCTTTCGATCCAGCTAAATATTCCAGTAGCAAAAATAAGGACAAAAGCTGAAGTAACAGTAACTAATCCGAGACTAATACCCGTTTATTAATAAGGCTGTTATTGTATAAATAGATTTAAGCAAGCTTCGAACAAGTCGCACCTTTAAAAATAAAGTGAATCAACTCAAAATTCATGATTGTTGGGAAATCACGTTTAAAGTTTCACAAGTCCCTCGCTGACTATGTTTCAGCGAATATTTCGATTTTTGGAGCACTTTAAAAAGTAAAATGTCTTTAAAGTTTTGTCAAAATGATGGTGGGACATAAATGGACTTCAAAATAATTAGAATTATTAATATTTACTAAAATATTGAGGTTCGAAATATAAATTAAACTTTTTTTGTGATGCAACTCTTTTTTTGATTAAAAATTTCGTCAAGTTTTAATCATGCTTCATGACACAATACTTATTAGTACAGTCTTTATGTAAAAAAATATTGCAACAAATGCATCACTAGTATTTAATGCATTTTGTTAGTAAAAACATAGTATGAAACAAGGTGTTTTAATATATAATGCTGTTTACCATTAAATGAAAATTTTAGAAATAAAAAAAAATATTAATAAAATGATTTATTTTGAATTATTCCACTCAAGCACACGTCTCAGTGTGATCACTGCTGGAGCATTTCTAATTGGTTCGTTTTGTGATTTCGGAAGGGATCGACGAGTCAATCAAAAAGAGACGAACGTTCCTTTATCTCGCTCGTATAGCCATGAATGCAGCGGCTGTTAAACTGTACCTATTCTTTAGGAGCACAGAAATTGTTTTACTACAAAATCAGCGAATCCCAATTTTTTGACTTGATTCACTTTATTATTAAAGGTGCGAAGTGTTAAACCGCTACTTTGCAACACACGTTTGACGTCTGTCTAAACCTTGTTTGTATATTTGTGGTAACACGATAAGTTCTTTACACTAGAAGCTTTTTGCAACAAAAATATTATTTGTGAATATTATAATAACGTCGTTATTATAATATTCACTTACCAACTTTAACATTAGTGTGATATTATAGTCCCATAGCACATACCATAGTACCACGTACACATGCCATGATGCCACACAAACATACATACTACTTTCCTATATTGCACTCACTACACAACTCAGCTAACTTACAATGCCTACTGCACTAACCAAACACTAACATATTGTATTTATTCATCAATTTCATACATAATTATATTCACGCGAACTTGAGATGTTTCTGCTACTTTCTGATCTACACTGGAAGTCATAAGTTAGATTTAAGTTTACGATTCTAATAAGATAATTTTTCTCCAATTATCATGCTTTTGTAAATTCTAGGTACTTTACAAATTTAATAACTAGTTTTCCTGATTGAGTACTAAATGGTGAATACCTACATATATATACATATACTTCCCTATGTTTGTAAATAAGTATTTAAAACCAGTTGTACACAGTGAAGTCCGATCTCTTCTATCGATTGGTGAAATGTTTTCCTTAAGAATTATTGCATACCGTCAACTAAAATTAATGATTTCGTTCTTGTAGTTACTTACAAAGTCTTGCATCGACGCGGGTTTAAATAACAACAATTAATATACTACCCGGGTTTCACTTGTATAGAAAGCCACGGTACTTACAGAATGTTGTTGTTGATATTATCCCCCGTTAATGCAGGTTTTGCATTCGATACTCATTTTCTCGGCTTACAAAATTTTTAATTGATATAACTGTATAACACAAATCCTTTTATTGTATGGTAAAGTACCTACCTAGATACTAATGAACATTACCATAAAATAGATACTTAAGTGCAATTTTATATGTCTACTCTAATAATCAGCGATAAACTACCCTACATTTAGGAAGAAACTGAATCTCACGACACAGGTCGTCCTAGTGTGGGATTCAGGGTTCAGCATTATTTTTCTTATTAGCTTCTTTAGTCCATAATATTCCTAGATGCATAATTCTGTGTGCTTTATTTTATGCGAACAAATAAATTTATTATTATTATTATTAATACTATTAGTAGTTTCATCCATTACGGCTTTGCTTAACCTAAACTTGATAGGTTTTATTCAACAGGAACATTTACATGTACAGGCACTCTATAAATAAAAAGTTACAAGTTACAACTAATAAAACATTATTCACAAATTAAATACGCTATCCAACTCACCACCGCACGGTAAGGTTCCCAGAATACTGGCAGCATTACCTCGCTGAATTAGAAGACTTAGGCGGGAAAACGAAAAAGATCATGTCGCCGCATTGTATTATTTTCCAAAACTTGTGTTATTTTCAGTGTTAGTACATAAAATTGGTGGCATTTTATTCGTCAAGTGCTAATTTACAGGCATGAGTGTGGGAAAGTGGTATAATGATGGTGAAACTTTTCTTTTCGTGTTGTTTCCAAAACTCCATAAAAGCTTCTGGTAAAGTTGTCACCACTTTACTAGGAGTATGACTTGACTAGACTAGACTATGACTTAACTTGATGACTTGGACTGTTTTTTTTTTATGTTAAGGAATGACGTGACGAGCTAGCCGTTTGCCTGATGTTAAACGACACGGCTGCCCATATCAGCTGCAGTGTTACTTGGAACTCTAAAGTATAGAGTTTCGCGTGACACTGCACTGCGCACGTCATCCTGAGACATCAGCACAATCTAGTAATAAGATTACTAAACTGTGAGATCAGATCATAAAGTCTCATTTGCCCAGTAATTTCACTAGCTGCAGTGCCCTTCATACCGGAACACAGCAGTGCTTGCGCACTACTGCTTGGCGGCAGAATAACTGGCAAAGCGGTGGTACCTACCTAGACGAACTTTGCAGTAAAGTCCTACCACCTAGTGACCACTGTGACTTGACTTGACTTGACACATTATATAATATTAATTAACCTGAGAAATTATCGATTACTTGACACTGGCTAAATACACAAAAGTGTGGAGCCAAAACAAAACACGAAAAAAAAGTTTTGAAGTTGAAATTATGTACTGTATATGTCAATGTCATAGTCCATTCTTGTGTTGTCAAAAACAGCTGGAGTGATTAGTTGGATCAAAGAGTATATTGGATACTTGGCTAGTAAATCTCTGAACATAGGTTTCCTTTTTCAGAGTAGTAAATGGAGTATGAAAAAGTTAAAAAGGACAAATATCTATCAAAAATAAGAAAGAAAATAGTTTTCTTGGTCTACGGAAAAGGAGCTGATTGTTTTTTTCCTAAGGTTTTCACGTAATCCGCAGTTGCATAAACTGTGTAATTAGTGAATTACAAATAGAAGAAAAATAAAAGATGGAGCAGTGGATAAAAGAGGGCCTATCAAAAATATTGGATTTCGATGTTCCAGATGATTTAATTCGGTAAATAATATGCCTACATACACCATTGGACTCTGGAGGATCTAGTCTCTATTTATTCTCATCATCATAATCTGGTTTAAGAACTTTATTTCTCAAAAGAATACTATTCACTTATATGAGAAATGCAAAACTAATTTAAAATATTTACTTTACAGATACATATTTTCCATAGGGAATGAGGCTGACTTGAATGACTACATGAAAACTTTACTGGATTTTGACAACTCTCAGCACAAGAACTTTTTCTTGGAACTGTCCAAAAGAAAGTTCTCTAATAGAGGTATCCCATTTTATGCAAACCATCTTTGTAATAAATTTCATATTCAATGGTAATACACACTCATTAAATTAAGCATTAGCTGTTTTATCTACATGGACAATGATCTAGGTATATCTACCCTACTATCTATAATTTTAAAATTAGAAAACAATTTTAAAATATCTTATATTTATTTCTTTAGTATCAATTAATAGTGTGTGTGGTAAATTATACTCAAATTGGTTCACATGTTTTACTGAGAAAGCTACATAAACCAACAAAGAGATATTTCAACATCTATTTTAAATCTGTTGTACAAGTTCTTATTACCAATCTGGCCATCTTTACCATGGAGGATTTTTGGCCTACCTGCCTGTCACCTCTAGCCAGCCCAGAATGCCAAGTCCAAATGCCCCAAGGAAAGGCAATCACATAAAAAAAAATTTAGTCCATAAGGTATTAATAATATGGGGCCATCAATTAATCACGTGATGTTTTTTTGCATTTTTTAACCCCTTTTGGTGATATGTGGTGTGGTTTAAGACCCCCCCCCCCCTCTCCTCCACACCCAAAATCGTATGTATTTTTTAGTCCCTACCAAAGAATTTTCAAATTTTTAGAATATTACTTTCAAATACAGGTATAACATATAATCTAATTTTATTCTGAAATTAAGGACCATAAAATAATTAATCATGCTTTTGACTAAAAAATAAAACATGCAATATGCACCCACTCCACCCACACCCCCTCTCCCCTTGTGATATTTCATGATTTTTGCCAAATCCCTTCTTCCCTTTGTTATATTAATATGTTTATTTTATAAGCTATCCCACTTGAGCCATTTCAGTGACTGCTTTTAAAAATGACATTTGGTTGTTTGCCTGCTAGACAAATCGCTAGCTTAATATTTGTTCAGCTTGATAACTACTAATATGCCAAATTTGGAATGGGGTAACCTACAAATCAGGTATTTTTATGAGATTCTCCATGTACTCATATAAGTGGATAAAATATTATATTAATTCACAGGAAGTTCATTACCCAAACAGCCAAAGAAGAAAATCTCCAAAAGCAAGCCACAGCAAGACTTCCTTGCCACAGAGCATCCACAGCAGCCTGTGGTTGCAATTGAACCGGAGTCCAAGTCAAAAAAGAAGGCTAAATATGTAAATCTATACTCCCAGGAAGGAAAAAATGCCCAAGTGGTTATGTTGAAAGGTACAGTCAGCCTGATAAATAGCTCAGCAGTTAAGTTATTGTCATTTAGAAATAAGAACTAAAATCTAGAGATCTACCAAAAGCGGTTCAAGGTCTTTAATAATAATAATATAATATAGTAAAATGAAAATATTTCTTTAAATATTACTATACAAAGAATATTATTCCAAAAAATGTCACACAACAATCTATCTATTAATAAACAACATATATGCAACTTTTAATTGAAAATCTCTATTTTGATTGCAATTTTTTCTTTACATAAAAAATTAAATAGCTTTTAATTATTAATCAATTTCTATACAATAGTGATCTGCCTAATTTAGTTCTATACTATGGGGGTTATCATGAAACTTTGCAACAGGCGAAATTTCCATACTAACTATGCATATAAACTGCTTTTATAAATTAATTATAATTGTCATTGTAAAATCCATACAAAAGAATGTTTCTTAAAGTTGCAATCGAGTTACGCGATCGCCTAGCAGGCCTGGCTCACCCCGCGCTTTATGTATGAAGTACATGGGACAAACCATCTAGACATTGGCCCATTACAAGTAACACGCCAGAGCAATTGTTTAAGAGGAGCTTGTAGCGCTTTACGAGCTGAATTACACTTTGTGTTGTAGCAAAAATCGCTATTTATTTAAGTTGCTTTGCGTAGTGAATATTCTGTATTTGTATACTATTAACTGCTCTGTGTCTATACATAGAATCTGGAAGAGCTTACTTTTTCAGCGGTATCCATTTTGTTGGCTAACTTCTTTTGAATTTAGCAGTAATATGTAAGGAGATTAAATAAAACATGATATCAATGTCAGTGTCATAAAAAAATGTACCCTCACATAGGTACATAACAACAACAATATCAATGTCAGTTAATCTTCTATAATTTTCAATGTAGGTAGACACCGCTGTGACTGCCAAGCATCCAAGCATGATCTGATAAACAACTGCCTGCAGTGTGGCCGCATTATCTGTACACAAGAGGGGTCTGGCCCATGTCTTTTCTGCGGAAATCTGGTAAGTTTTGGCTTTATGTTACGTTTTATGTAGCCAGGCTATTGTTATTAAAACCAAAGACTAAGGTCCGTATTACGGGACGGTGCTCAGTCATCGATCAGTGCTCAAGCAGAGATTTCATTCATAAAGTGATCAATTAGAGAATGGAATCTCCGCTTGAGCACCGATCGATGACTGAGTATCATTCTGTAATACGGACCTTAGATTTATGTGTTGAAGAGAAACCAGAGACAAGGCTAAGGCTTGTAGTACAGGACTATGCTTAGTCGTTGATTGATGAGATGAAGATCTCATTCACTATTTGATCATTTTGTGAATGAAATCTCGTCTTGACTCGATCGTCTGTAATACCAACCTAAGGTCGTAATCGTCTTTTTTTTTCTTTCTCAATTGTCTGACGTACATGCTGGCCAGTGTTGCCAATCAGAAAATAAATTCGAAAAATAGGATCAATTATATAAATTCACTATTAAATATTCCAGGTGTGCACTCCACAAGAGCAGAAGGAGATAAATGCGAAGACCAAAGCCAGCGCCAAGCTGATGGAGACACTGCTGGAGAGGAACCGCCCCGAGGGATGGGAAGATGCAGTGCTTCATAGGAACAGACTGCTAGAATACGACCGGACAAGGTGATAAAAATTCTCGAGTGGCAATACACAAAAAAGTCGTAGAATATAAAATTCTTGATTGTTATTTTGGTAGGCCTTACAGAACACTACCTTTAAATTAGTTTTGATACATATATTTTGGCACTTTGGTACATCCTGGTAGTATTTTAAAATCTGTGACTCTGTGTACTCCATGATTCAGTGTATCTATCGTCGTTAATAGACGCTTGTTTTGTTGTATTGTTTTGTTTTGTTTTGTTTGAATTGTATATTGTGTATTCTCGCAAATAAACAAATGATTGATTGATTGATTGTGTAAGCAATATGCGTAAATTATTACCATATAATTGACAGCCTCAGAGATGTGGTGTGGTTCCACAAACCTGCAAGATGTGGAATGATCTCTCTCCTGATGGTTTTCCGCATAACTACAGTATGCATGCTGCAAGAAAAGTGTTAGAAGAGTCCTCTAAGGGTAGGCAACGCATCGGCGATGCCATCGGCGTTGCATATTTCCATAGGCGTCGGTGACCATTTACCATCAGGTGGGCCGTATGCTTCTTTCCAGTCATTTCATTAAATATCTCATAATCCGTGTTTAACATACATGAATGAAAATTAATTACTAATTAATGTACTGTACTGTTGTGTAGTGAGCGTCGGACTCACGTGACGGACGATGACAGCGACTATTTCCAAGCGAACAGCGTGTGGCTTAACGCCACGGAGCGGGAGAAGTTGGAAAAATACCAGCAGTCGCTTCACGAGAAGAAACACGCGTCACGTCTGACCAAGAAAATGACCTTCGATTTTGGAGGTAAAAAGAACATTCATTATTAGTAAATACGTAAAGATATTCCAATGATTTTTCACTTAAACGTCAATATCCATGCTAATGTATTAGATTAGTATAGATATTGCTGTCAATATCTTTACTTATGTATAAGATTAGTATAGATATTACTGTCAATATCTTTACTAATGTATAAGATTAGTATAAGTATTGATGTCAATATATTTACTAATGTATAAGATTAGTATAGATATTGCTGTCAATATCTTTAATAATGTATAGATTAGTATAGATATTACTGTCAATATCTTTACTAATTTATAGATTAGTATAGATATTGCTGTCAATATCTTTACTAATGTATAAGATTAGCATAGATATTGCTGTAAATATCTTTACTAATGTATAAGATTAGCATAGATATTACTGTCAATGTCTTTACTAATGTATAAGATTAGTATAGATATTGCTGTCAATATCTTTACTAATGTGTAAGATTAGCATAGATATTGCCGTCAATATCTTTACTAATGTCTAAGATTAGCATAGAGATTGCTGTCAATATCTTTACTAATGTCTAAGATTAGCATAGATATTGCTGTCAATATATTTACTAATGTATAAGATTAGCATAGATATTGCTGTCAATATCTTTATTAATGTATAAGATTAGCATAGATATTACTGTCAATGTCTTAACTAATGTATAAGATTAGTATAGATATGGACAGCAATATCTATACTAATGTATAAGATTACTATAGATATTGCTGTCAATATCTTTACAAATAAATGCTAGAAAGAGGTAAAGTTTGTGAGAATTACTGATCCGTTTCTTAAAATTCTTTCAAGTATAGATAGTTACACTATCCCTGAGTGACATGGGCTAAGTTTTATTGTGTCACAAGCTGCCGTCTGTCGCTACGCTTGCATACAATTCGCGAAAAGGATGCGCCAGCTAGATTTTTGACTTTATAGGTATTTGATATAAACATAAATGGTTAATATACTACTCCTATGATGTCACAGCTGTTTAACTGGATATATTAGCTATTAAACACTGAAAACAGTATCCAAATCGATCCAGTATTTTTACGTATATATAGATAACAAACACACATAACATTGCTTGCGGAAGCTGGTTTGCTCGGTGGTGTACGGACAATTAAAAAATTAGAAATAAGAACTTGAATGCTTATGTTTATGTATCTTTTTGTTATTGGCTGTATTATGCTTCCTGTATTATATATAAGTTCATGTTAATAATAGGCTTAATTCATAAATATAAAAAATTATCTAACAAAAAGCACGGACCCAGGTGTCTGTGGAAATGCAGATTAATAAAAAAAAAAAAAAAAAAAACACACATAACAGACAAAAATTTAAAAACGTTAATGGAATAATAAGAAATCTACAATATCTTCAGGACAATAATATACACTCTCAAAGCTCGAACGTAACTTTGCCCGTTTGTTTGTTACATTTTAACGACTAAACTGGACGGTATGGCAATAATTTGACCCGCTAGCTCAGTTGGTGGTAACATTCCCATCCCCAGAAGGCAGAGCCTTCTGGGGATGGGAAGGCAGGCAGGCAGGAAGGCAGAGCCTTCTGGGGATGTGGGTTCGATTCTCATCAAGGACTAACATTGGCGTGATGAACATCGACGTTTGTTCTGTGAGTGGGAGTTGGTGTTTGTTGTTTGGGTGTTCATATTGTATTCTATGTCATTATTTATGTATTTACAAACAAAAGGCATATAAGTATTCTATCAGTTATCTGATCCCCATAGTACAGGCTTTGCTTAGTTTGGGTTTTAGATGGCGCTGTGTGAAATGCCCACAAATATTTATCTATTATTTAATTAGCCAGGATACTCTTTATTCAAGAAAATTCTGACAACTTATTGTAACAAAACTGGATCTAATACATAAATTTCCATCTATTATCAGGTCGTCAAATAATAGAAGACAAGACAATAGACTACGAAGCAGACGAGGATAAGATAAGAGAGATGACGAATAGTGGCAGCAGCGGAGGCAGGCTGCTGCAGACAGACTTACTGGTTGGAGTGCCGACCGATCGAGACGTGGCTCCCGGGATCAATGCGCCACTTCTACAGGTAACTGGGAAAATATACACAGACATAATACCTATAGAAGCGATAGTCCTCCGTACTTCCTAATCTTACTTTCGATCTTACTTTCGATCTTACTTTCGATCTTACTTTAATTCTTACTTTCGATCTTACTTTCGATCTTACATTCGATCTTACTTCCTATTATACTTCGTGCTGCCTTTGTTTTGATAATTATTGTGATAACTGTTTGTGATTGTCGGTTTTTGCGAAAATAAAATAATGTAATGTTCTTCTTATAATTTATATCCTACTTCGTATCATGCTTCGTCTTCTAATTCCTACTCTTTTCCCACTTCGTGTCCTACGTCGTATCCTGCTTTAGTTTATACTTCGCATCCTGCTTTGTGTGCTTCTCCGTATCCTGCTTCGTCTTCTACTTCCTATTCTTCTTCTACTTCGCATCCTACGTCGTATCCTTCTTCAGTTTATACTTCGCATCTTGCTATGTGTGTTACTTCGTATCCTGTTTCGTCTTCTACTTCCTATTCTTCTTCTACTTCGCATCCTACGTCGTATCCTGCTTCAGTTTATACTTCGCATCTTGCTATGTGTGTAACTTCGTATCCTGTTTCGTCTTCTACTTCCTATTCTTCTTCTACTTCGCATTCTACGTCGTATCTTGCTTCGGTTTCTACTTATCTTGCTTCGTGTGCTACTTCCTATTCTGCTTCTTCTTCTAATCCTACTTCGGTTTCCACTTCGTAACTTCATACCCTGCTTCGTATGACACTTCGTTTCGCGTTTTGTCTCCCGCTTCGTATTCTACTTCGTATCACTCTTCATTTCCTGCTTCTTATCCTTCTTATCTTACCTTTGGCTCTGCTGCCAACGTTGTTGCTGTGCTGACTTACTTTTATAATATTTAATGGTTCTATCTATCATCATAGCAGAACATAAAATAATATGTCCTGCTATGATGCTAAAAAAATAACTAAAGACGTTACGTTTACGTAGAACTATTGTTCTACGAAATATTAGTCCCTTAGTTATTTTTTTTTCTTGAATAGTACACTTTATTAGTCTTCTTATTCAAATTATTATCCTTTCAGTTTGATCCATCAGTACCGAACCAGGGCTACTCGGCGGCGGCGCGTGGCGCAGGGTTGTCGGAGTCAGGGCGCGTGCAGGACTCGCAGCTGCAGGAGATGAGCGACACGGGCCGCTGCCTCTCCATGCACCAGCCCTGGGCCTCGCTGCTGGTCGACGGAATCAAACTGTGAGACCATCATCATCTTCCTTTTCTTATTCGTACAAATAGTTCAATTCATTTCATATATTCTCATCTAATCTAATCGCTCTAATCTGATCTAATCTCAACTAATCTTATGTCATCTCAACAATATAGTCTCTTGGGCCCTAGCACACATGATAAAACTTGGATTTGACTTGATGAATTGAAAGTTTACAAATGACGTCACAAAATAGCCATCTTGGATATTACGCATGTTCAGTGGCGCGCGGTGCAGCACAGCGAGTGCACGTATTGCGTTTATAACAGAGCCGTGTAATCTATCTCCGCGTTTCGGGTATCGCGTGTGCGTAGCCAAACAATGGACGAGGTCCATTCAAGACCTCCGTCCAGGATGAGCAACGTTATGAGCGAAGAGGAGGTGGCAGATGGCTTGATTTATCGCCAAGTTGAGGTTGACGTGGAAAACATACAAAATAAGCCCGAGTCACCGCGGTCGGTGATTTTACCTACTACTAGACCAACAAAACGTTACCGTGCTGATGTTGATAGTGACGATCGTGTGCAGGAAGAAGATGGCGAAGGATTTATAGTAGTGAAGAGAAAAGGAAAGCGTGTTGACTCGAACCAGTCGAAAAAACAAAACGTTGATAAGAACATAAACAATTATTACGACGTTTGTATAACTTCATATGAAATGTTGCCCAAACAAATAGGTCTGGCGCGGTTATTTAAATCGGAGAATATTACAAATGCGTCTCGGATAAAGTATAAGAATGCTTATAAAGCGATTATTAGTTTTGAAAACAGAGAAGATGCGTTGAGTTTAATAAATAACAAAAAACTGTTAGATTTGGGATACCGCTGCCATTTGACGACTGAAGTAGACCTAAGTTATGGAATAGTTAAATACTTAGAAATAGATATGAGTGATGATGACCTGATGCAATCATTTACCTCAGATTTTAAAATTGTATCAGTAAAAAGATTAAAACGATTAGACGAAAAGGATGAGTGGATAAATAGCGAGACCGTACGGTTTGGTTTTAAAAGCTCAATACTACCAGCCTATATATATGGATTAGATTACAGATTCAAGGTTGAACCCTACACTTTCCCCGTGTCTCAATGCTCTTCATGCTGGAAGTTTGGGCACCGGGCCCGCACTTGCCCATCAAAGACAGTTTGCCCGAAGTGTGGAGGAGGTCATAGCAACTGTGATATAAAAGAATTCAAGTGTGTTAATTGTAAAGGACAACATATCTCATTTAATAAGATGTGCCCAGTATATCTAAAAGAAAAAGAAATTCGCTGCATCATGTCAAAAAATAATTGGACGTATAAAATGGCCTTAACCGCGTACTTAGAAAACAAGCCCAGTGCCGAACTTGAAAGACAGCCTGAGTTAGACTATATGAGAGAATCGTTAACAGAACCCCAACCACTGGCGCCAAGGGTGACATACAGTTCAGTTCTTCAACAGAAACGAACGGATAATTTAACTGACAGCGATATTAGCAGTGAAGTAGAAATGGAGACAGAAACCAGAAAGATTACAGCCACACCCATAGAAGAGAAAAAAAAGAAACGGAAGAAAAATAAAACACAAAACACAATCGCAAAAACAGTAAATGTCAACAAAGAATACTCGAATGACTCACCTGTGAATCCAGTTGAAAGAGAATTCCAAGAAGAAGAAGGAAGGAAGAAGAACAGCTTTATGAGTGTGTTGCGAAAATTGAAGGAAATAGTTACTTCTAATGACAATTTTGAAGACAAAGTCCAGAAAGTGATACATCTAGTTTTGAATGAAATAGTCTCGTTTGTTGTAAGGAGCGTCAGTAATGGAGAGGTCCTTAGTAAGCTAATGGGTCTCTTCAATTATGGATAACAACGGCTTTCTAATGAACCATAGCAGGGCATCAGGCTCTGTGGGTCCCATTGGGCAATATGTAAATATTGCGCAATGGAACTCGCAGAGTCTGATGCCGAAGAGGTTTGAGCTTGAACTTCTTTTGTACCAGGAAAAGATTGGCATCTGTCTATTGAGTGAGACATGGCTTTATTCAGATATAAGTTTGCATATAAATAATTATAATATATTCCGCAATGATAGATCTGACTCTTATGGTGGTGTCGCTATACTAGTACATAAATCGATAAAGTCACAAATAGGTCATATCGAAAATTCAAATTCAGGTATAGAGATATTATATGTAAAAGTGTTGAACTGTAGATATTTAGAGCATGTGGTAGCTATTTATTGCCCTTCATCAGTGAGAACGTCACAAACAGAATGGGATAACATTTTTTCAAAATTCTCGACCAAGACATTAGTTGCCGGGGACTTTAACGGTCATCATACCAACTGGTCGTATAAAAATGATCTTAGAGGCAACAATTATTAGAAGCATCTTTAGAAAATAACTTTATTACACTTAATAATGGAGAATTTACAAGAGTCAAACTAGTCAATGGAAATCTTCAAGAATCAGCTCCTGATATCACTTTTGTCACATCTGACATTGCAATTTACACAAGATGGTCAGTTACACGCGAAAACTTGGGAAGTGATAATTTGATTATTAAGTGCTCATTGCAATATCAAGATACACGAAGATTTATCAAAAGTAGGAATTTTAAATTAGCTGATTGGCACTTATATCGAAGAACATTAAAAGAAAATCTTAACGCTGAATTATTTATAGCAAATGAACGTAATATCCAATTTAAGTATGACTCATTTTTAAATAAAATTAATTTTGCAGCTCAAAAAAGTATCCCAATCATTAAAAATTGTACAGATCCGAGTCAAAAGTTCGAACCAAAAAGATATTGGTGCCCAGCTATTTCAGAAGCTATTGCTGAACGCAGACTAGCTCTTAAAACATTTAGACAGAACCCCATAACAGCTAATTTTGATAAATTAAATGATAAAATTGCTACAGCACAGCGGGTTCATAGACAATACAAATCAATTGATTGGGAGCAGTTTTGTAATGGTGTTGACGAAACTACAAACTCCACAGATATGTGGCATAAGATGAGATGGATGAAAGGCCTTAAAAGGAAACGTACATACCCCTCGAAGGACAAAAAAGAAGAACTTCTGAGCTCTTTAGCACCCGATTTTGTACAGTTAGAGCGACCTGTATTGAATAATGCATGTTCGCTTTTGAATAAAGAATTTAATATGTCGGAGTTAAAACATTGTTTAAAAAAAAAGGATACGGCTCCTGGAGACGATCAAATTACCTATTCCATGGTGTATAACTTACCAGTAGAAGGCCATATATTCTTATTAAAGCTTTATAATGAAATATTCCAAACGGGTTTTGTGCCGACCCAATGGCGTGATATTAAAATAGTGCCTATACCTAAAGCAAACAGTGCCCCTAATACACCACCTAAACTTCGTCCCATTTCGTTAATGTCTTGTCTTTGTAAAATATTTCATACAATGATTTGTAAACGTATGGAGTGGTTTGTGGAACGTAACAAAATTTTACCTCCAACCACAACTGGATTTAGAAAAAACCAATCCTGTTTAGATTGTCTGACTCGACTAGTATCACAAATACAGACGGGCTTCTCGAACAATACTTCCACATTAGCTGTTTTTATAGATATTGAAAACGCCTATAATAATGTACTAATTGATCAGCTGGTTATAACATTGGATAGATTAGGAATAGGGTACCAAATATGTCAGTATTTATGGAATTTTTTTAGTAGTAGGATATTAAAAATTCAAGATGACTTTGATAAGAATCTAGCTATGATCAGATATACCGGAAGAGGCCTGGCACAGGGCGACCCTATCTCTCCTTTATTATTTAACATAATAACGCACGATATAGGCATGAATTTAAGAAATGTACATGTACTTCAATATGCTGACGACTTTGTCATATTTTCACAATATAATAATAAAGATTTAAATTTGATTTCCATACAAAATGCTTTAAACTTAGTAGTTAGTCTTTTAGAAAAGTTAGGTTTACGGGTGTCTCCATTAAAAACACAAGTTTGTAGCTTTAACAGAGGAAGAGACAGGACCCAGTTTACTTTGACCATTAATGAGAATCCAATCACTAATGTTGTTTGTGTTAAATACTTGGGAATGTGGTTGGATAAATCCCTGACATGGAAGAATCATATTAATGAGACGGTAGAAAAAACCACGAAGTCTTTAAATTTATTAAAAGTTCTAGCCGGTGCGTCCTGGGGTCTACACCCGAAACATCTCCGCCGTCTATATATATCCTTGATACGCAGTAAAATAGATTATGGGAGCTTTTTGTATGACACAGCTGCTAAATCAAACTTGTACAAATTGGATAAAGTACAGAATACAGCTATGAGAATTGTTGGAGGATTTATTAGGACCACACCCATACATGTTATGGAATGTGACCTATGTATCTACCCATTACACCTACGGAGAATATATCTGGCCACAAGGTATTGCTTGAAAGTTCAATGTTCTTCTAACATGACTGTCAAAATAATCAATGAGCTGACAGACTTAACTCGGACAAGATATTGGATGACCAAAAAGATCCCACTTCTGACTCTGATATTCGATGACACCAAACCAGAAAATGTCAGAGTTAGAAATCCCTTAGATATGTTCGTTATAAATACCTGGGTATCTAGCATCAGTACAGATTTTATTGTCACAGAAATTGAAGGTATAAAGGAGGCTAAAGACAGATATGATACAACAGTGCTGAAACAGTATACACTCGACATGATTAATGTTAAATACGGTGAATGGCATCAAATCTACACTGATGGCTCTAAATCTGATGATGGTATTGGGGCTGCTTATTTTGACCAAAAAGAAAATAGAAGCGAAGTTTATAAGGTAGTATCAAAATGTAACTCGAAAATGTCAGTGGAACTTCTTGCAATTTCAGAAGCACTATCCTATATACTCACATTACACCACAAAAAAGTTGTAATTTTTTCTGACAGCCGAAGTGCTTTACAGCATATTGCTCGATGCGCCTCTGGTATCAGAGGTGCATCGATAGCATATGCCATTTTACAGAAAATACTTCTTCTTAGAGAGAATGGTGTAGATCTGGGATTGCAATGGGTTCCCTCACATATTGGAATTAAAGGAAATGATGAAGTAGATAGACTGGCAAAGGATGCTATAACAACCGGGTCGGAAGTGTACATGATGCCAGAGGTTACGGAAGTTTTATATAAATACAGGTATAAAGTTTTTGAAAGGTGGAAGTCACATTTTAATACCATTTCCCTTGAAAAAGGAATTTGGTATAAGATATTGCAGAATGAACCACTAATAATACCATGGTTCGGGAACAGCAACTTAAAGAGGCACTTGATAGTTATAGCTCACAGACTGCGCTCCGGGCACATGCCACTAAACAAGTTTAAACACTTGATGAATAAAAAAGACTCCCCAAATTGTGTCTCCTGTGGAGTCCCAGAAGATGTCCATCATATCTTGGTGGAATGTGCGCGGAGCCAGTCAATTAGAAGCAACATGCTCACTCAATACGGATCCAATCTTCTCGATGTCGGTGCAGTACAAGCGGTCTTGTCCGCTCCACATAGTGAAGCGGCAAGAGCGCTGTATAAAATGGTATATCACTTAATGAAAGTCTGAGATACGGATTGTAGACAATGGTGCCGGCATAGTCGCGAAGCGACTCAAGACACCTAAAAAATCTAAGATTAAAAAAAAAAAAAAATAATAAAAAAAAAAAAAATTACGCATGTTTTTTTTACTTCCAACTTGGGAAACGACGATGGAAATGGGAAGTGACGATGCGGTTGAAGATGTAGCATGCTAGTCAAGTAAATACCTGTTCACTCTTGAACACGCCCAGGCCATATTTCGCCGGAAACACAGACACTGGCAGGACTTTGTTTTTTATTTTGTTTTTCGACGATATCAAAAATCAAAATAAAAAAACGATAATGATGAGGAACGATGACTTTACTTCCGGGAAATAATAACAACAATAATAATAATAATTTTAAAACCTTTTCAAATTGAGTGATCCTTATTCCCAGGCACGAAGGTCGCACTTGGTACACAAGCCACCGCGGCCGGCTTTGGATCGCGTCCACTGCTAAGCCTCCAGACCAGGACATTGTTCGCGCCATGGAGAACCAATACCGAGTGCTCTACCCAGGTATACAATAAAAGGAACAGCGTTCTTTTTGAACAACTTAATGCTGTTGGTCTCTACCGACCTTTACAGCAGTTTCATCCGCGTTTTTATTTCCATTAACCCAGTACGTTTCCGCTACTGGGACATGTACATACAAAGTGCTTCTAAATTTATTGGATTGCTTTGTAATTCAAATTTTGTTTGATTGCACTATAATTACTTAAAGATTTGTTCGATTGCACTAGAATCACTTGAAGATTTGTTGAATTGCACTGTAATTACTTAGATATTTGTTCAATTGCGCTATTGCACTATTACTTAATTATTAATTACTTTATTAATTACTTGAAGATTTGTTTGATTGCACTATAATTACTTCAACATTTGTTCAATTGCGCTATTGCACTATAATTACTTCAACATTTGTTCAATATCGCTATTGCACCATAAAGATTTGTTAGATTACACTATAATTACATCAGGATTTGTTCGATTACACTGAAACAATAGTGTTTTTTGTTGTTTTTCAGATAAGCAGTTCAATTTCCCGTCGTTCTATCCTACCGGGTGCCTACTCGGCTGCGTCAATGTAGACGATTGTTTACCTCAGGAGGAATATAACAAAATGTGAGAGAAACTAATAATAGTAATAATAATAACGTCCAAAGATCACATACATAGATCCTGAACCCTAACTAGGATTCCTTGTATCTAGGGACCCAGGAACTACGAGGACCATGGTCCCACAACACCCAGACTCAGAACAAGTAACACAATAGTGTTTGCACACTATTGTGTTACTTGTTCTGACTTTACTTTTTGAAGTAAAACTTCTTTACGCACGCTTGACTTGGGGAGTAAGCTGGTGAATGCGAGGCGAACGGAAGTTGAAGTTGGTTGACGTAGATCTCCATTGTCGACATAACAAAGTTTTTTTTATTATTATGTTGGTATGTCCGATAAAATGACAATTTACAATTGTCAAGATGGTGACATTAACATTAAACAAAGCTAAAACAAAAGTTATACCGGCAGATAGATGTAGCTAAACTAAAGAAGTTTTACTTCAGTCGTGTGGTCTAAAGCACACTCTGTTTTTTATATAAATTACACTTTGTCTAGTCGTTCACCTGATGTTAAGCGACACGGCCGCCCATAACAGAAAAGGGCCACTCGGAATTCTAAAATATAAAGTTACGCGTGACACTGCACTGCGCTCGTCTCATTTGCCCATTTACTAGCGACAGTGCCTTTCAAATCGGAACACAGTGCTTGCATACTACTGCTTGGCGGTATAATAACTGGCGGTGGTACCTAGCTAGACGAACTAGATACGTATAATAAATAATCAATAAATGACATATAACTGATTCATATATACTATATGATATATAAGTATAAATACATACATAATAATAATAACATATAAATTATAAATACTAATCTATGTATAGTATATCGTAGTAAAATATTTATCTATTCTAATCTACTAGGTGGTAGGACTTTACTGCAAAGTTCGTCTAGGTAGGTACCACCGCTTTGCCAGTTATTCTGCCGCCAAGCAGTAGTGCGCAAGCACTGCTGTGTTCCGGTTTGAAGGGCACTGTAGCTAGTGAAATTACTGGGCAAATGAGACTTTATGATCTGATCTCACAGTTTAGTAATCATATTACTAGATTGTGCTGATGTCTCAGGATGACGTGCGCAGTGCAGTGTCACGCGAAACTCTATACTTTAGAGTTCCGAGTGACACTGCAGCTGACATGGGCCAATTACCTGCAATTATGCTACAATTCTGTTTATAAATAAACAAAAATAAATAAAATTTAAATATTTATTTTTTATATTTCTTAGATATCCAGACGGAGAGAGCGATAGCCCGTACGTGTTTATTTGCTCCAACCCAATCAGCTTGCGGCTGAGGTTCCCTATCAAAGGACAACACAAGATATGTAAGTAAACTAGCCAAGTAAATTAATAATAATAACGCCCAACGATCACATACATAGATCCTGGACCCTAACTAGGATTCCCTGTGTCTAGGGATGTGTCCAGAAAATACGAGGACCATCGTCCGACAACACCCAGATACAGAACAAGCATTTGCGCTTTTTTTGCACAAATACTTGCCCTGTCTTGGTAATCGAACCCGCCGCCTCCAAGCTATGAGCCGACCTCCTCAACCACCACACCACGGAGGCTGTAAATTGTGCAAACCTAAATCATATATTTATTTGAAAATATTACATAATCAGCTTTTCTTTACAATATTACGAGCTAGTCGTTCGCCTGATGTTAAGCGACACGAGTGCTCATATCATTTATAGTGTAATTTTAGAGAAATCTATATGCTCCTTAACGTACATAAAAGTTAAACTTCTGCCTGTTTGTTTGTATGGCTTTCACACTAAAACGGTTAAACCAATTTGGATGATATTTATATATTTATTATATACTTTTTGTCCCGGGAAATGGAGTCTACGTGTTTATGTCATTTTGCAGATGCGTTGGATAAAACGATACACCATGCCGCGTTGAAATCGATCCAGCGGATGGCCAAGTTGCAAGCGGAGGAAGCGCACGCTGGTTAATATTAGACGATTAACTTGAAATAAATTGCGATATTGAATGAAATCAATCGAATTCGATTCCTATTTTCGTCGGCCGATTGTTGCGAAACAATAATAATAATAATAACTAGGATTCCTTTAGTTTAGGGATCCAGGAACTACGAGGACCATGGTCCCAACACCCAGACTCAGAACGAGTATTTGCGCTTTTTTTTTCTGTGCACAAATACTTAACGTCCTGCCGCTGGAATCGAAGCCGCTGCCTCCGGGTTATGAGCCGACCTGCTCAACCACCACACCACAGAGGCTGTCAAATCACACTAATACAATAAAAGGCGAATGTTTGTGTTTATGTGTGTATGTTTGTTACTCCTTCACGCTCAAACGGCTGAATGGATTTAGATGAAATTCGGTACCGAGATAGCTTATACACTAGATTAACATATAGACATATAGGTTACATTTTATCCCGGAAAAATGAAATGTTCCCGTGTGATGAGCAAATAATTAAAATACTTTTTATCCGCGGGTGAAACCGCGGGGCGCAACTGGTTAATAATAAAGTTTCGTAAAGTTCGATTGATTTTATTCGGTTTCGTTCATCGTTTCGGCGAAACTATTCCTAAACATGTTTACATTTAAATTACCTAATAATTATAAGCCACTAGCATAAGATTGTTATTTACTACTTACTACTATATTGGCAAATAAATAAATTACTAAATTACTAAATTACTAAAAATTTAAAGTGTCAAATAAAACGTTACATAAAAAGAAATAATTTATTTACACAAGTAATAACTAAAACATAAATATTTCAAAGAGTTTGCACACATACATCTCCATTCACACACACAAACACGTTAAGTTACGTATACGCTCTTAGTAGTGTATTAACTTAAACCTAAATGAGCACCGATACATTATTATTAGGGAGTTATAAAATTAGAAACAGTCAAGTTGCCCACTAGTGGGTTATTTAAAATACTCTCCCTTACTAATAATTGCACACAACATTACAGTGCAATAACTACCCAGTGTTTTCTCCTGTTTTATCTTTGCCTATTTCAGATTTAATAGAAACAAAATATAAAATAACTATTATTCCGCTACACAATTGAAGGGGTGAGAACAAAAAGGGTTTAACTGATTTTTTTCACAAAATGACTTATGGGTATCGTGGCATTCTGCGTGAAATTATCTACAATGATACATTCTAAAAATACCGAAATGAGGCTTAAATCTCGAGATTTTTAGTCTAAACGGTTCATCTGTCACAGGTACACAGTTCGCTTAGCATAAAAACATTATTATATTTATTTTATTGTATGATATTTTTACAGTAATTGTATGAATTAGTACTATATTTAGTAATTTTAAATAGAATTAAAACATTTTCAAGCAACTGAAACTTGCATAAACCTTTTCTATTACCTTTTAAGCACTCTACACTAAAATGAAACCGTTGACGTTTAAAGTCAATTTTCTCAAAACTGTCAATTTGACAGTTAAACCCTTTTTGTTCTCACCCCTTCAATTATAGTAACAATAACGCCAAACGTTCACATACATGGATCCTGGACCCTAACTAGGATTCCCTGTGTCTAAGGACCCAGGAACTACGAGGACCATTGGACCATAATACCCAGACACAGAACAAGTAATTGCGCTTTTTTATGTGCTCAAATACTTGTCCTATCGCGGGAATCGAACCCGCAACCTCCGGGTTATGCACCGATCTGCTTAACCACTACACCACAGAGGCTGTCAAACAAACAACAATTTATATTAGTAAGGGAGTTAATCTGTATTTAGAAAGTACAGAATTTGGTACTCAACGTCGATACCGTACATATTTTACTGTCCATTTCAAAAAGGACAAGATTTAAAAGACCCTACACATTAATTTGCCATTGTCCGTTATCTATCGCAATTTTGACCCTAATATTATTTTAATTTTATCGACTCTACACAGTTTTTTTTTATCAAAGACCTATAGAAAGTAGCTTTGGCAGTAGAAAAGATTTGGTTTTGTTTTGTATAGTTAAAAACAGGAACTACGATTCCTTCTTTTGATTCAATTGGGGGAAGAACGCTTCGATCGGCAGAATGGGGTCATCCGTCGCTATCGTGAAATAATTTGGTATTCTCCTACTGTTTGTTGAGACTGTCTTAAACATACCCGGCTTATTGTAATCCTTGCTCGCAGCCAAAGTCAAATCTGAAACTCTTTTGGAATGCTCGAATAAATGTTCGACATGGTCGTGATGTTTCTTGTCAGCTATCTTCATGATAGCGCTCTCTGAACGAGTTCTTTCAGAAGTGATGTCCTTTTGTTCAGAAACTACGCTTTCAGTTACTATGTCCTGGACAGATTCCTCGATTTCAGAGTCTATAATCTTTTTTCGTAGAGGTCTTCTAGTGTTTAAGGTAGTTGGTAGAGGTTCCGTGGTTTCTTCCGTTGGTCTCGGACGTCGGCTGCCGTTTCTTATGCGGGCGGATATTTTGGTCGTGCTCTCCACTTCAGGCGTGGTCTGTCGCTGTCTAGGTTGCTGTCTCACTGTGTAAGTCTCCTGTGTACTATCTGAGTTATTCAGTTTGTTTCTCGCTTCTTTAGGTATGAACTTCTTTCTTTCAGTTGTGTTCTCGATTTCAGAATTTGGATTGTCCGTGTATGGCCTTCTGTGAGGGAATCTAATTTTTGGAGTGTTTTCTAAAGGCTTTTCAGTCGTGGTCGTTGTGGAACCAAGTCTGTTTTTGTAATCCATGACGCTGAACTTTGGCCTGTTATATTTATTGCGGAGACGGGGTCTTTGAATTTTCCCAGTGTTTGTGTTAGTATCGGTCCGCGGGGCGAATGTTGTTACTTCATTGACTTCGTCATCGTCAGTGGTTGTTTCTCTATAGCGGCTCGTCACAGGCTCTAGTTTGGCTTCGATAGGTTTCACGTCTTTGTGGAAAGCGAAATCAAGACCAGTCTCTGCAGTAGTTCTTACTGTGTCTGGTACGGAAACATCGCTAGTGGGGGTGTCTTTCTCGTCCTGTTTGTGGGTGTAATCCGGCGTCTCTTCAGTTTTGTATTCATAAGCAGTCGGTGTCGACTTAGGATACGATGGACGATTACCTATTTTCATAATGGAAGAGTCTTTCGTCGTCTCATAAACTTTAAAGCTTGAGATCGTCGTGGCTTCAACTCTGTCTGCTGGAGTAGTGGTCAGCGGGCGTCGAATTATTTTTTTCTTAACGATTGTCGGGGCTGTAGGTGATATGGTAGGCAGGGCGCTGGTGGTCAAGTCAGTAGTGACACTGGGAGTCGTGGGTTGAGACTGTAACTTTGCATTCGTCGTCGGCCTGACTCTAGGTTTGATCGTATGTACCTCATCATTGTCGGTCTGCGTAGTATCAGCAAATTTTGTTGTAGGCAGACGAGTGCTGGTTTCTTCTCTGTTGCGATTCAGGTTTGCTAGAGGAGGACGGCGCCTGCGGATCTTGTTCCGCTTACGGATTCTGTCTTTGTCTACAGTGGGTGGCTTGGGTGTGCTTGGGTTTGGCCGCTTGAAGTGCTTGTTGGGAGGCAATGTCGGCAGAGCTTCAATGGGGACGTCACTGCTCACGGTACTTGCCGTCGTTGTCTCCGATGTGCTGGTGATCTTAGATGACTCGGTCGGTTTCTTCGTTCGTCTCGGTACACTGTAGTCGTCATACGCCGGCGTCGACACCTTGTAGTAATAATCCTTCAGCTTGTGTTTGCCGATCGGCTCGAAATCATCGCCAAGGGGCCGTCTGCTTTGAGATTCGACTTGTCCGTCGTAGCCCAAAGAGTTCTGGTACCCCTTTTCGACTTCGGTCACGATGGCGTACTCCTCCGGGAGTTCAGACACTGGTGTTGGGTTCGGTCGGCCGTAGTCGGAGTACTCCTGATTCCTAACCGATTGTTCAGTTGATTTGAAGCTGTCGTACGGCTGTGACGTCAACTGCCATGGCGCAGGGGACGAATGAGTGATGACGTCAGATTCCGTAGTCTCGGTCACTTCGTAAGTCGGTCGGATTTGTGCGGTCAATGTACCGTCCTTTTCTCCCCGGGGTGGGTTGGCATACTGCTTAATCACTTGCTGGTTGCCTCCCGCCGGGATGCTGTCGTGTATCTTCTGTTTCTTATGGTTGTACGTGTATTTGGTGTCCTGTTGAGACTGTTGTTGATCGAAATAGTTGGGGTCATTGAATTGGGACTGGTAGCTGTATTCGTATACGGTGTTTGCTGTAGTTTGAATAGGGTTATACGTTGTCACTTTGTTGAAATCATTTTGGTAGCTTTTCGTGAAGGGATCCTGAGGGCTCGGCTTAAAAGAGTTCTTAACGTTTGCATTGGGGTCTATTTTTGGTGGCGGTGACACTTTAGGGTGCGGCGTGGGGGTAATTTTGTAGTCACTGTATGTGCTGCTGAAGTGTATCTGGTTTGGTGTGGTGGGAAGCTTCGGCGTTGTGCTCGGTTGGGTGTAAAACGCTGGAGTGGACTTGTAGTTAGGTGAATAGCTGAAGGAGTTGAAGATGGTGGTCTTCGTTGGCTGTTGAAGGTACGTGGCTTTCGTTGTCGGGAATATTGGATCACGTCCTTTCACTGACTGCACTCCAAAACTACCGAATGAACCTGAAACCAGTGACCAATTTGTGAAAATTAATTATGTCTGTAGATTAACTTACCAACGACATGATGGTTTCCGAGAAATTCTTACCTAAGATATTGGATGGGAAGATGGCATCCTGGTATGAATACTGTGGGTATGTATTGTAGACTTGATTCTGCAGTCCGAAGGTCTGCTGTTGCGCTGTCTTCACTTGCTGGCTAACCGACTGCGATGCCGTATCGCTGTCAGGAAGCTTAAAAACTTCTGGCTTGTACGTTTCGATTCCACTATTTGATTGCTGTTGCTTTTTCCCATCATTTGGCCTTGCATAATTTTCAATCGGCTTTCCAAATATGTCCAATGGTTTAGAGGTCTGGTACTGTCCGAACTGGATCGGCTGGATACTCGTCAGCTGCTGGAATACGTTGTTCTGCAACTGCTGCTTGAACTTTTGCGGATACTTCTGGAAAACTGGCCTGGCGGCGTACGGGTTATGAGGGTTGCGAATAAGGACGCTGTCCAGGGGGTAGTTTTGGACGTGTTTGTAATAGTTCAAAGCGTTGTTCTGGAACAAATTATTTTGAAACGGGTTATGGTATGAGTTGATGGGTTGGTTGTGCGGCTGTTGCGTTGGCACGGTTCTGATGGTGGTTGGTCGGTAGGATTGCGCGATGGATGTCAGTTTTGTTGCGTCTCTTGAGGCGAGCGGACGCGCGGATGACGCGTACTGTTGTATATCTAACACGGGGACGGGGATCTTGTAATTGTGCACGGGTGCGTGAAGTGGCGCCGTTCCGAATGAGCCGTATATGAGGCCGTTGGATCCGACCACTGGGCGCCAGCCGCCTTTTGATGCCAATGTCTGAAAAGAGAAAACAAATTGTATTCATTGAGTTAGAAAATGGGGTATACTGAACATTTGCCTTGTGTACACGTAGATTGTTGTGTGATGTGTTGGACTTTTTATAAATAATAATAACGCCCAGCGATCACATAATTATAGATCCTAGACCTTAACTAGGATTCACAGGTCCTCGTACCATAGTCCCACAATACAGAACCAGGATTGGCGCTTTTTTCCCCTGTGCACAAATACTTGTCCTATCGCGGGAATCGAACCCGCCGCCTAGGTACAGGTAGGAAAGGTAACGTTAGGTAAGAACGTTAAACTGTAGGTACAGGTAGGAAAGGTAACGTTAGGTAAGAACGTGAAACTGTAGGTACAGGTAGGAAAGGTAACGTTAGGTAAGAACGGTAAACTGACCGCCTGTGTAGCCATTGATCTCCGATGGTTGCCGCAGGTAGCTGCAAGCAGCAGCGTCTGCAGCACGGCCGCGCCCAGCCACAGCCGCGATCCTGAAAACAAACAACAGTATTTTAAGATATATGCCAAGTTAAACCGACAGGTTCGAATCGTATCAAATTTTGCATTCTTTGCAATGAAAACTAAAACTAAGCGGCAGTGGAATACAAGGCTCGCAGAATCGTGTACAATCAGTTGTGGATCGTTAAAACTAATATAGCTATAGCCGATAGCTCAGTTGGTAGTAGCCCTGCTTTCTGAACTGTAGATTGTGGGTTTGATTCCCACCTAGGACAAACATTTGTGTGATGAACATCGATGTTTGTTCTGTGTCTGGGTGTTATATTGTTTTCTATTTATGTATTTACAAACAAAAAGTATCTAAGGTCCGTATTACAGAACGATTCTCAGTCATAGATCGGTGCTCAAGCAGAGATTTCATTCATAAAGTGATCAATTAGCGAATGAAATCTCTGCTTGAGCACCGATCGATGACTGAGCATCGTTCTGTTATACGGACCTAAGTATTGTATCATAACCATAACTGATACGATACTTAGGTCTGGTTTTCATAGTACAAGCTTTGCTTAGTATGAAACTAGATGGCGCGGCACATATTGACGTTTTTGTTAATCGAATGTCTAATTAACCTTAAAAGGGATTGATTAAAAAATTACGCAAACGTTAATGGATTTTTTCATAAAGCACATTTCTACACAGCTTTCTCTCGATTTTCCACCAGTGCAAAATCAAAGATATACCGACCGGTAGGGTTTTTATAATATCCGAGTGCTCATTTCTACGCGAGAGTCGAGATGCTCATTAGCGCAATATTTCATTTAACAGATAAGGTACTTGCAAGTCATCAAAGTCGTTTCGCTTGTTAATTCTACATTTATATTTTACATTCGAAAGTAGGTAACGACTTGAACGCACACTAGTTACATATAATATTTATACTACATAATATTCTAAGCTCGCCTTTTTTGTTTCCGCAATAACGTTTTTTTTGTGTTTGTTATTACACAAAATTATTTTCAGAGATTCGTTTTCTTAAAATAATAAATATGTGACGACATTTCACACAGCGCCATCTAGGCCTAAACTAATAAAATGTTGTACTATGGGTATATATAACTGATACAATACTTAGGTCCGTATTACAGAACGATGCTCATCTATCGATCAGTGCTCAAGCAGAGATTTCATTCATAAAGTGACCAATTAGAGAATGAAATCTCTGTTTGAGTACCGATCGATGACTGAGCATCGTTTTGTAATACGGACCTTAGATACTTTTTATTTGTAAGTACATACATAGAATACAATATAATACCCAAGCACAGAGCAAACATCCATCACACAAATATTTGCCCTAGATGGGAATCGAACCCACAACCTACAGTTCAGAAGACACACATACTACTTTCTTCCATGATTTTAACAATAATAACAATAATTGTATGAATTTAATTTTAAGCACTGATTAATGATTGAGCGCTGTTCTAGAATATTGGGCTAAACTTGCAGCATAATCGGCTTGTAAGCACCGAAAAGAAAAAGGTAATAGTTATCTGCCTTTCGACGTATTGATTACATTTTCACGATCATTAGTTTTAGAAATAGCCTCGATTGATGCTCACCCAAAAAATCCAACATGATAAAGTAATAACGTAATCATTCTATTAAGCTTTCTTCAAAAACAATACAGTATTTTGAAGTAATTTCCCAAAATTATAAGGCAGGGTCAGACTTTCTACTGATTTCGGCCTATTATTAGATCCTATTGAAACTTGAATGGCGTACGGAACGAATATATAATAGTCGTCTCACAAGTTACGTGTTGAATTACATGTTATTACCGCGAATGAAGTGGGAAAGTCTTCCTTGTAATTTACGTTTATAATGTACGAGCTTCTGCCCGCAGCTTCGCCCGCGGCATGGCCTATAGGAAAATAATTCAATCACCCATTTCACCCTCTTAATGGTGAAATTTCGAAAAATCCTCTCTTAACGGATGCCTACGTCATAACATCTACCTGCATGCCAAATTTCAGCCCGATCCGTCCAGTGGTTTGGGCTGTGCGTTGATAGATCACTATGTCAGTCACCTTTGAGTTATATATATTTAGATATTCTAACAAAATAACTTCTGCAACTCGATTCACAATCTACCGCAAAGGTTTTATTTGAAATGTAATCTATCCTTCTCATTCATACTGACGGTAGAAGAAGAAGACGGAGAGTCGAAGATTTCGAATCGGGCTGTAAAAACCAATTGTTACAACCCGTTCAATCATTCAAAACAGGATTAGAATCACTGCTTTAAAATTTATCAATAACGAAGTTTGTCAACCGATTTTGATAAAAAAAATTAGTATCCCGGTCAACACTTAGGCTACTTTTTATTCCAAATATCATACGGAAAATATCGTAACCGCGATTCAGAACTTCATACAAACTACCTCAAATTCCATAGAAACTATGCATTGCAAACAGCGCCATCTAGAAAAGGAGCTTTGGAACACATCTGTCTGTCCCTTTGTTACGCCATCACGCAAAAACTACCGGACCGATTTTGATGAAACTTATGGTAAATGTTTTCTTTTTAGGAGTCCGTAAATCCTTGCTGTTTTTCCAAAGAAGGTGGGTATTTAGGTCCATTTATAAATGGATTTACCAAAAAGTTTTCTTTTTAGGAGAGTCGTAAACGGAAGCAATATTACTCGCTACAGCCATCAGTTTTGTAGAGCAGAACCGACCGCGGACCGAGAAGTGTTCCCACGCCTTGAACATCGGTCCGCACTGAACAAGCCTTATTCTTATATCTTAAAGAAATTAGGTTTAATTTTTGATTGAAATCATTGGCCCACACATTCCCACTGCTGGGACACGATCCTTCTCTTACAACTACAACTACTTCTCTTACAACGTCTAATCCAACGCGCTGCAAAGCAAAGTGCGGCTTGAACAATAAAAATCGTGGTATCTATCTCCATTTATTAGGCAGACTGTGGTGTGCTAGTTGAGAAGTCGGCTCATAGCCCGGAGGCAGCGGGATCGATTCCCACGGCAAGATAAGTATGTGTGTACAGAAAAAGCCTGCAAATGCTTCTTGTATGTCTGCGTGTTGTAGGACCATAGTCTTCTTAGTTCCTGGGTTCCTATACACAAGGAATCCTAGTTAGGATCCAGGATCTATGTATGTGATCGTTGGACGCTATTATTATTATTATTAAATTCTTGTGTCAAAAAATTAATAATAGTCCTCTTTAAATCGTTTTACCTCAAAGGCGTAAATCCTCTTTGTATGTCCGGCTTGCGCCGTCACAAATTGCAGCTTTTCGCCGCTCAAATTATCCACATTTGCGTATTTAGCGTCAATAGCATCATGTTTCAACTTTAACTTTAACTACGTAATTAGGTTTTAATTAGGAAACGAATACTTAATTAGAATGATAAGATGGTATTGCGTCACTGTAAAGGGATAAGTACATTATATATACTGGCTCATTTATTATATTATCATCTCATTATATTGACTGGCCCGATAGCTCAGTTGGTAGTAGCCCTGCCTTCTGATCTGTGGGTTGTGGGTTCGATTCCCACCCAGGACAAACATTTGTGTGATGAACATAGGTGTTTGTTCTGTGTCTGGGTGTTATATTGTATTCTATGTATGTATTTACAAACAAAAAAGTATCTAAGTATTGTATCAGTTATCTGGTTCCCATAGCACAAGCTTTGCTTAGTTTGGGGCTAGATGGCATTGTGTAAGATGTACATATTATTATTATTATTATTATATACCTACCTACTTTCGTAAAATATACATATAAACGAGAGCAACTGCATGACTTATGTAATTCATTATCATAATAATTTATTAAACTTTTGAAGTAAAACTGGTAAATGCGAGGCGAACTGAAATTGGAGTTGGTTTACGTAGATTTCCATTGTCAACTTAACAAAGTAAAAAAAATATAATTATGTTGGTATGTCCGCGAAAATGACAATTTACAAACAAAAAAATTATCTAAGTAATGTATGGATGAATGTTTGTTAGTCTTTCACGTAAAAACTACTGAATGGATTTGGATGAAATCTGGAACACAGATAATTTATAACCTGGATTAACACATAGTATACTTTTTATCGCGGGTGAAACTGTGAGGCGCAACTAGTTATTTATATACGAGAAAAAATTCTGAAGTAACCGCGTGTTCAAAAATCACAAAATCCAAGTGTGCGGGTGGTAGGTAATGTCCTCTTAACCCGTGCACTTGGCTAGCGTGGTGGATTATGACCCCACACACTGCCAGCGAAAATCCCCGTGTCCCAATAGAGGTAACATATGGGCTATATATAATATATCTAGTATAGTAGATACAATATATTCAATCTTATCAAGGATTTAATAAAAGAAAATGACTTTTCTTTAATGGTGATAGGTACAAGTCACTTGTGAGTTGTACCTATGACCATTATTACCTACCTATGACCGTTGCCTTCAATGATAGATACATAGATAAACTCTTTATTGTACACACCACATAATAACAAAAATTTCAAATAGTACGATAACTCACAAGTAGTGGGGAACAATGGGCGACCTTAACGCTAAAAGCGATTTCTTCCAGGCAACTTTTGGACGGCGAGGATTTGTACAAAGTCGTATGGACGGGGTGCACTGAACAACAGCGTACTAATGAGATAATTTACCATAATATAATACTAACTACATAATAAATAAACATACTTATACATGATACTACTAAAAAAAGCGGTGTGAGAAGATCTTTTGGCGATGGAACCTTTTCTTCATGAACATAACATTGAAATTACATCAACTACATAGTTGAGTCACTCCTTAGTATGTAGAAATTTCTTCATAATAACTTTCATTGCTACCGTTTCGTTGGAGTGTCACGTACAATTTTCTATAACGTATGGTGGTTACATTATATCTGTAATGGTGTCCGGCGGACATGTCGTGAATGGTAACACTTGCGTGAGTCTATTGTTATTCCCACGGGGATCCGATACGAATATGAAAGGTGGACAAGTTACTTTTCTGGCTTATGAATTAACTTTTCTTTTGTTGTGTAAGCGTCCATTATTAACCAGTATGCGTTACCTGCTAGTTTATGACATGCTTGTACGACATTTCGTTGTGTCATCAACAATAATTGTTTCTATTATTTTAGCGTTTGTGAAATGTTACGTTTTTTTGTGGCGTAGGGTATAGCAAAATAATGATGGTCAATGTCTGTTCGAAATAACATCGATCTTAACTTTATAGAAGGAAGTTTTGGAAGTGTGAAGAAGTGGTATAATGATGGTGACACATTTCTTTCCGTCTTGTTTCCAAAACTCAATAAAAGCTTCTAGTAAATTGCCACCGCTTTACTAGAAGCTTGGATGCAGCAATTTAGAATTAAAATTTATTATTAGGCACGTTTCTTGGCCAAAACAGAGCATGTAGGGCTTTGAATTTATTTATATTATACAATTGCACACTAACACTGAAAATAACACGACGCGGTGAACCTTTCTCGTTTTTCCGCCAAAAAACCCAAAAAATAGTTTTGAACATTTTTAAAATATTTAGTATATGGAAAGGTTTTAAATTATACTAACACACTCCTCCCATACTCTACGGTAGGTAGGTTATAGGTTACTCATAGGTTACTTTCATTGGGCGCGGAAACTGAAACGAAAATTCAAAATGGCGGCGGCTTGATATGCCACAAATATTTTATAGCATTTATTTAACTCTAATTTGTCCAGCGACATAAGATATTCATCAGATGCAATTGCAATTATAGTTACTTAACTTTTTATTATTATTTATTTACATTTGGTGTTGTATCATAATTATTATGGCGCACTATAAATATCTTTATGACTATTATGTGACATCATATCATGCTTTATGGGTGTCAAGAGTGAAAGTGATGCTTTATTGTTGGTTACATAGAATTATAATGGTTAGTTACATAAATGTTTTAGATAATGGATTTAATTTGGTTTGATTCATGATTTGACTGCACAATCATAACAGGGATCGTACGCTCCCCTACGATCCCTGTTGCCCAATCTCTCAATTGAACTCACCGTCGTCAAAAACTCACCTACACATTTACAAAAATGTAAGTCCCCGCTTTATGTGTCTTTTTTGCCTTGAATTTATAAAATTGGAAGCAACCTTCCATCCTTGCTCTTACTACTACTTACTACTGAGGATTACAACATTTATAGTAACGTCCTTCATTAATATATTTGTAACAATGTTTATTTGCAGTTGCTAGCTGCACGCATGTTGTACGGCTGATATTCCGTAAAGGGTCAGCAGAGCATCAACTCCACCCCTGGTATTGAATAGATTCATAAGCGGCAGTGACCATCAAATTCAAAGCCAAAGTCAAATAAATCCATTGTTAATAGGCAATTTTAATGTTAATAGGCACTTTTACAAGTCAAATTGTATCAGCTAGCATCATGTGCGCCGTTTTTAAATCCAACATTGCTATACAAGTATTTAACTCTACTCAAATAAGCTGTTGACTTTATTTTCCCTCCTAGTTAAACATTTTGACTGGCCCGATAGCTCAGTTGGTAGTAACCCTGCCTTCTGAACTGTGGGTTGTGGGTTCGATTCCCACCCAGGACAAACATTTGTGTGATGAACATAGGTGTTTGTTCTGTGTCTGGGTGTTATATTATATTCTATGTATGTATTTACAAACAAAAAGTATTTAAGTATTGTATATCAGTTGCAGTGACACTAGGAACTCTAAAGTATAGTTTCGCGTGACCCTGCACTGCGCACGTCATTGTGAGACAACAGCACAGTCTTGCAATAAGATTACTAGACTGTGAAATTAGGTCATAAATTAGGTCTATTTTTCCGCTCAATTTTCTTAACTTTTGCTTTCACAAAAACCTTCCGATAACAAAAATAATTAGCGAAAATATTCCATCCGTTCACGCGTGATGCGATAACCAAGGGAAATAGAGATTCATTTATATATATACCAGCTGACCAGGCAAACGTTGTATTGCCATATAAATAAAAAAATAGGGGATGATGGAAGAAGGTAGAAAATGTAGGGTTTTATGTATTTTTTAATGCCACACTACTAATTTACTTTTAATGTACTAGGTGGTAGGACTTTACTGCAAAGTTCGTCTAGGTAGGTACCACCGCTTTGCCAGTTATTCTGCCGCCAAGCAGTAGTGCGCAAGCACTGCTGCGTTCCGGTTTGAAGGGCACTGTAGCTAGTGAAATTACTGGGCAAATGAGACTTTATGATCTGATCTCACAGTTTAGTAATCTTATTACTAGATTGTGCTGATGTCTCTGGATGACGTGCGCAGTGCAGTGTCACGCGAACCTCTATACTTTAGAGTTCCGAGTGACACTGCAGCTGATATGGGCAGCCGTGTCGTTTAACATCAGGCGAACGGCAAGCTCGTCACGTCATTCCGTAACAAAAAAAAAAAAAAAAAAAAACACCATAAAAAAGTCGATCCTTCGATCGCATCGGTTCTTCCCATCAGGTGAGAAGTTTGAAGTAAAAAAAAAGTTTTTTTGGTGTTAGCCACCCTTTTCACTTAAGAGGATGAAAAATAGATAAACATCTATTCTCAGACCTACCGATTCTGGATATAAAATTTCACCAAATCGGTTGCAGCCGTTTCGGAGGAGTACGGTAACAAACACTGACTCAAATTATATATATGTAGAAATAGATTAATTTAAAATGATTATCATGATAATTTTATTGCTTTACAAATTTTTACACAAATATTCTTTTTCTATGCATTTTCGTTTAATTTTAATGTAACCTTGTTCTATGTAAATAAGGTGAATTCTGTAAACTTGTCATAGAAAAGACTTCAACGCGCTCCTCATTTCATTTATCTTACAGTCCTTTAACAGGCACAGATAATAAATAGTACCAAAATTATTAATCATATAATAAATTATCCACATAATTAGCCATATGATAATTCTGATTAAAATTAAAATTAATAATGCTAATACTACCTGATATCTACGTAATAGCGTATCCGTAAGAAAGCTTTCAATGAAAAATGTGCAAAAGTGTCTCACTTTATTTCTTGGTAAAGTTTCAAGGCTCATTTTAATATACACTGCGTTATAGTTCTAGTTTTCTCTTGTTTTATTTTTGCTCATTTCAAAGTAGTGAGGTAGAGAGAGAGACGAAATCACACTAATATTATAAAGGCGAAAGTTTGTATGTGTGTATGTTTGTTACTCCTTCACGCTCAAACGGCTGAATGGATTTGGATGAAATTTGGGACCAAGATAGCTTATACACTGAATTAACATATAGGCTACATTTTATCCCGGAAAAAAGAAATGTTCCTGTGAGATGAGCAAATAATTAAAATAATTTATATCCGCGGGTCAAACCGCAAGGCGGAACAAGTATCTAATAAGTATTCTTCTACTATACCATTTTAAGATCAGTGTGGGGCATTTTAATAGCGTGTGTGAACCCTAGAAACTGTGTTACAGAAACTGTCATGTTTAAAAGACGTTGTTTTTCATAGATCACAGAAGCGGCTGATAGTTGAACGGTCCCGTAGCCTGTTCGTGCTGCTCCGCAGACCGTGGCACGTTTCACTACAGTTATTCGCATCGAGAAAACACTACCAACTACATTTTTATGCTTTAATCTCGCTCGAGAGAGCACACACAGCCTATGATAGATGAAAATAAACTCTACTTGTCAGAAAATAAAAGTAATTGTCCATTGAATCTGTTAACGCGTGTATCATGCCGAGTTAAACACGAATTCGATTTATGAATACCGATTTTATGTATCGTCGATTAAGTTGGGGCATAATTGTCTTTGAAGTTATTGTCTTATGTAAATTCCCTTGTATTGTGTGATATATAAAACATGCATTTATTTCATCATCATCAATCAAATTAGATTTAATATCTATATGAAAAGTGAAGAGAAAGTATATCTAATTATTTACATACTACTATTTTGATTCAGTAAAGTCAAACTTATGAAAAGTCAACATTTAAACACTGCTTATCTTTTACAGTTTTAAAATTGAGCTCATTGCTTGTACTTTAAAATAAGCACTAATTTTTTTACTCTTATGTCCGTCTAATCTTACGTTTGACAGCTCCAAAGGTAGCATTTATCCATCTGTGACATACCCAAATGCATTGCAGTAGATAGGTGTGACATAGAGGAATAAGTGCAAATTTAGGAGCTTTTTTTATAATGTTTTGGCTCCACACTTTTGTGTATTTAGCCAGTGTCAAGTAATTGATAATTTATCAAGTTAATGATATATCACGCAAATATGTGTCAAGTCACAGTCGAAGTCATCAAGTCAAGTCATATTCAAGTCATAGTCAAAGTAATACTCCTAGTAAAGTGGTGGCAACTTTACTTGAAGCTTCTATGGAGTTTTGGAAACAACACGAAAAGAAACGTTTCACCATCATTATACCATTTTCCCACACTCACGCCTGTAATCCAGCACTTAACGAATAGAATGCCACCAATTTTATGCACTAACACTGAAATTAACACAAGTTTTGGAAAATAATACAATGCGGTGACGCGATCTTTTTCGCTTTCCCGCCAAAACTCCTTAGGAGCTTTCAAATTTTAGTAAAGCCGGGCATTAGTGATTCATTTACTCTTACCAACTTTCGTTCGCACATAAATAGAATAAAACTGTAATAAATATCACTTAACTTTATTATTGAGTGGAAAATGATCGTAACTGTCTGCCGTCAATCAGTTCCAGTAAACGTCGAACTTATCTAAGTATTTCTTTTTAGAACCACTTTGTTTGAGTTTAGATCTCAAAAAAAAAAACTAAATGGAGACTTAATAATCAAAATCATTATGCACAAAATTTTGATAGCTTCAAGTTCACACTTATTTCTCTGGAACATACCTAAGTGCGTCGCTGCTGCTTATAATGCCATTTCAACTTGCTAATTTTGAAATCTATCTCGGTGGCTTTAGTTCTCCTGCTTCCGTATCCTGGATTTTATCACGTCATTAATGTAAACGCAGTTATATAAACAAACACGTCCAGGTAATATGTAATAACCGGAGTTTTGGCGGGAAAACGAAAAAGATCGCGTCACCGCATTGTATTATTTTCTAAAACTTGTGTTATTTTCAGTGTTAGTGCGTAAAATTGGTGGCATTCTATTCGTTAAGTGCTAGATCAGAGGCGTGAGTGTGGGAAAATGGTATAATGATGGTGAAACGTTTCTTTTCGTGTTTTTTTCCAAAACTCCATAGAAGCTTCAAGTAAAGTTGCCACCACTTTACTAGGAGTATGACTTTGACTAGACTATAACTTGACTAGATGACTTCGACTATGACTTGACACATATTTGCGTGAAATATCATTAACTTGATAAATTATCAATTACTTGACACTGGCTAAATACACAAAAGTGTGGAGCCAAAATGAAAAATTAAAAAAAATATAAACCATTGCAAAATAAAATTAAGTATAATGGCTCATATTGCTATATTACTACACGTCTTTACTAGGTGGTAGGACTTTTCTGCAAAGTTCGTCTAGGTAGGTACCACAGCTTTGCCAGTTATTCTGCCGCCAAGCAGTAGTATGCAAGCACTACTGTGTTCCGGTTTGAAGGGCACTGTAGCTAGTGAAATTACTGGGCAATTGAGATTTTATGATCTGATCTCACAGTCGAGTAATCTTATTACCAAACTGTGCTGATGTATCAGGATGATGTGCCCAGTGCAGTGTCGCTCGAAACTCTATGTTTTGGGGTTCCGAGTGACACTGTTCTGTTACGGGCGGCCGTGTCGCTTAACATCAGGTAAACGTCTAGCTCGTCACATCATTCACTAACATAAAAAAAGTCTTACCATACAAAAGACTTCAACGCACTCCCACGCTTATTTTGAAATATCATGTCATTTACCCATAAATATATCACAAATGCTCCAATAAATGCAAATACTGTTATCACGCAAGAACGTTTTTCGCCTATATTGTTTATTTCACAATAAATGAACAAACTTTCGTGATTTCAACTCATATTAAGTTTCCGTGTCTCTAATTGTTACGCATTCACTGCAATACTTTATTCTGTAAACCTCAAAACCCAGAAAATATTAAATACGAAATTTATATCTGATAGTTACAGGTGTTATAGTAAAATACTATAACACATATATAGTATTTTATATCTGTTTATTACTTAGTAATAAATAGATATAAAAATATATAAATGTGTGGTATAAAAATATATATAATATACTATAATACTAATATAGTATTTTATATCTATTTATTACTTTAGTTACACCTGTAAGAAATATTTTTATGTCATTTAAGTTTAGATCAAGACTCGAAATACACCTAAATTACATACAGAGTTTTGTCGCTCGTCATCATTCTTGAAAACGCCGGTTTCTTCTTCTTCACCGCTGTAAGAGTGAGTGCAAACTCCGCTTATATGCAAGTTATAACTTGAGTAAAGAGAATTTATTGATGCAGTGGGTGCTTGAACCAGGGTACGTTAGTCGCCTTGAAAATCATTATGCAACTTTGTTGTTATTTTGTGTTGGCTGTTCACTCTTTGAGCCACATCGAGACACACTTCACTTTGAAATATTAAACTCAATATATTAATTACTAGTTGCGCCCCGCAGTTTTACGCGCGGATAAAAGTATTTTAATTATTTGCTCATCCCACGGGAAAATTTCACTATTCCGGGACAAAATGTAGCCTATATGTTAATCTAGTATATAAGTTATCTTGGTACCGAATTTAATCCAAATACATTCAGCAGTTTGAGCGTGAAGGACTAACAAACATACACACAAACACACATACATACATACAAACTTTCGTCTTTATAATATTAGTATGATTTTTAGATTAGATGTGTATTGCGGAGTATACATAATTCACCCTCACGTAAAATCTATTGATTATTTTTAAATTAACATATAGACAAGCAGAAAACGCATAAAAAACTTTTTAGATGTAAATATAATAATAATCACGCCCAACGATCACATACATACATCCTGGACCCTAACTAGGATTAGGACCATGGTTCCACAACACCCAGACTCAGAACAAATATTTGCCCATTTTTTGTGCGCAAATAGGTGCTTGTCATGTTGCGGGAATCATACCCGCCGCCTCCGGGATATGAGCCGACCTGCTCTACCACGACACCACCCAGGCTGTTTGATATATGGACATAAAAACGACGGAAGAATTTAATTCTAAAGTAACTAAACTACTGGTACATTGACCAGCAAAATAAGAGCGGGCAGTTTCTCACGCCGATTATACTGACAATCGATTATATTCACATCGACACAATGATTTGACGTAAAATCACTTTCATTACTCGATCAAAAAATAAACAACTCGGGATGAGTTAGCGTTTGTGTGAACCGTGAAGTCCACAGACTATTGTGCGCCTTTGTATTACTTCTCGGGAAAGTTACATTGTATGGGGATGATTGGTGATGCAAAAATGATATGCGTTGGTGTAACACTTGCGCAAAAGTTTATGGAAGTGCATAGGTTAATTACTAAGAACCTAAGAAATAGTTGTGACTTTGCACTTATTCATTTTGTTAATTGTTTTTGTATGCAATTTTTTTTGCAAGTTATGATTGACAGGTAAAAGTGGTTTGGTCAACTTCTTAATATTTACATAACACTCTTCTGAACTTTAAATAAATAAATGAATAATAATGCACAACGATCACATACATCCGAGTAGATCCTAGACCGTAACTAGGATTCCCTGTGTCTGCGGACCCAGGAACTACGAAGACCATAGCACCACAACACTCAGACTCAGAACAAGTATTTGTGTATACTTTTTTTCTGTGCACAAATACTATCCGCCGTCCTGTTGCGGGTATCAAACCCGCCGTCGCCGGGCTATGATCCGACCTGCTCAACCACCACACCACAGAGGCTGTCTTTAAATGAACGCTGTTGATCTGTAGGCTTCTAGTCTGTGCCGATCTTTACAAAGTAGCTAAAAATACCAATACTCGTCTGCTCTGTGCTATTTATAAAACATATGATTAATTGGATCATATATCAAATCTACACAATCTACACATATAAAATTCAAAGTCCTGACTGATTGACTTATATATCAACGCACAGCCTAAACCGCTGGTCCTAGAGACTTGAAATTTGGAGGGTGCGTTCTGTGCAAAGTGTAGGTATCCAATAAGAAAGGGTTTTTCAAATTCTACCCCTAAGAAGGTGAAATGGGTGGTTGAATTATCTTAAAAAAATCATCTTCGTTTCCTATTTCGGCAAAGCCGCGTGCAGAAGCTAGTCATCTACATAATCCAACAGCTCATAATTTATGAATGAATCCCTAATCACTACATACAGTTGTAGCTCACGTAACTCAGTGTGTCGCAACGCCCGACCGCGGCCATCCGATCATTACCATCCGCCATTGACCTTCGAGGGAAGTCTGGCAACACTGCAGTGTCAGGTGTCGTCACCTAACCACTTTCCATACCGACGTGGGTTGAATTATTCGCTCTGTTTACGGATGTATTAGGCACTTTCTTTTGTTTAGGTCCAACTGGGAAAAGAGTTTGCGATACTTCTTTTACGAATGCAAATTTTGATATTGTACCATATTTAGTATTTTCCTTTGATACTACTAGTGTAAAAAGCGTGTTATATCTGGGTTGATGGATGCACCATATCAGTAATAAAAGATGGTGTTGCGTTGCACAAATGTATTGTTCGGCTTCTACATGATGACTGTCCCAACTTAGTACTAACTTACATACTACGTCGGCTAAACTATAACAGCCTTATTAATAACACCCCGTCGTCGCCGCCCGAGACACGTCTTGAGCGACCCGGATGATCCTATAGCAGCCGTAGTATCGGCTGCGCTAGGATCACCGGACCAGTCTAGCCCTTCTGGCTCAGGTACCGCTTTTGGCACCGGTATAAGATACCAGCGTAACACAATCAGACACCGACCCCGCCGGCGAGGTCGACGTACCCCCCGTAGGTAAGCTAGAACGGTCGCGACTTTCAATAGGGTCCACTCTTCCAGTGGACGTAGTCTTCTCGATCCTCTTATCCCGGCAACGGCCCAAGCCGAGGCTCGCACCCCAGGGGTGCCCTTGAGCTAGTTGCCTCCCACTTTTGACGGCTGGGCGCCCTAAGCGCCCGCCCTCCCGCCCGGTGACGCTGTAAAGGTCGATAGAGACCAACAGCATTAGCTCGTTCAAAAAAAAAAAAAAAAAAAAAAGCCTTATTAATAAACGGGTATTAGTCTCGGATTAGTTACTTCAGCTTTTGTCCTTTTTTTGCTACTAGAATATTTCGCTGGATCGAAAGAGACAAAAGATGGTGTAACTAGTCTAAAGCTAGTTCGTGTTTATTAATAAGGCTGTATAGGTCGGGCGTGTTCATACACTACACTAGATTCCGTTTTCCTTAAATGCATAGCTTTATTAAATTATATTCTTTTTCATCAATTTGCCAAGTCGCTCTACCACAGAGAGAGCATGAACCCATTTTCATTTAAAAAATACATCATCGTTTCGCTATCGGTAACCTCTCGGAATAAAACTCCTTTGTGTTTCGTCTTGCATATCCCAAATCACAATTGAAGGTTTGAGAATAAAAAGGGTTTAACTGACAAATTGACAGTTTCGAGAAAATTGACTTTAAACGTCAACGGCGTCATTTTAATGTAGAGTGCTTATAAGGTAATAGAAAAGGTTTATGTAAGTTTCAGTTGCTTGAAAATGTATTAATTATATTTTAAATACTAAATATAGTACTAATTCATACAATTAATATAAAAATATAATATAAGAAAATAAGTATAATAATGTTTATATGCTAAGAGAACTGTATTCCTGTGACAGATAAACCGTTTTTAGACTGAAAATGTCGCGATTTAAGCCTAATTTCGGTATTTTGAGAATGTATTATTGAAGATAATTTCACGCTGAATCCAACGATACCCATAAGTCATTTCGTGGAAAAAATCAGTTAAACCCTTTTTGCTCTCACCCCTTCAATTATTGTATAAGTTTGACATTCATGATCCATTCAGGAACAACTATCCATTTTTTATCCATCTATTGATCCATTTATTGATATTTATCCATCCATCTGTTGAAGATGCTGCTGCTTGCCAAAGCATATTACAGTGTAGACGAGTATTTTGTAGATAAAGTAAAACATTGAACCACATTTTTATTGGTGATGTGCATTTATTATATTAACATATTATATACCAAATAACTATAATAAATTATTACATATCTCATAATAATAATTATTGTTAAATAATAGCTAAAATTTAAATAATAAAGACATTAATATATCTAGATAATGACAATTTACATGTAAGATATTTCTTATAAATGAATGAATAGAATTTTATTTTATTATATTTATTTTACAAAATGGAATTGAATTGAATGAATTGAATTGAATTATCTATACTATTAAAATAGCAATTTCTTAAATGTAATACCAAGTCTCATTTGTTAGCATTATGTGTACCTAATAATAAAAAATAAGACCAAATCGATCCTTTTTCTGTTGTAGGCAAATGGTCAGTCCTGGTGCCAGAATTTTTAAGCCATCATCCGAAGGCTGACTTTAACTTCCATGTCAATGTATATGAAAAATGAAAAGAAAGAAAGAAGAAATAAAGAAAGACACTTATTCAACACTCACTTTAAATTTTTTTATCATCGAACAGCCAAAGAGTCGAACGCTTTACTAGCGTCCGTATTTCCCTATAACTACAACCTTGGAGTCTTCAAATCGAGAGTGAACAGGTATCTTCTAGGCAAGCGTGTTACATCCTAGACCGCATCGTTATTTACTAGGTGCGATAGTGGTCAAACACATGCCTATCACACTAATCACACTAATATTATAAAGGCGAAAGTTTGTATGTGTGTATGTTTGTTACTCCTTCACGAATAGATTTAGAAGAAATTTGGTACCAAGATAGCTTATACACTGGATTAACATATAGGCTGCATTTTACCCCGGAAAAGTGAAATGTTCCCGCGGGATGAGCAAATAATTAAAATACTTTTTATCCGTGGGTGAAACCGCGGGGCGCAACTAGTATAATTATAAAAAAAAGAGAAAGAAAAGATAAATAGAAGAATAGATATAGCACGGAAGTAGTGGTGTCGAAAAGCTAGCAAGAATAAATTAAAATGTTTATTTAATAACATACTTACCTACTTTAATTACTTAGGTACCGATAAAGCTGTGAGAAATCACATATGAGCTTTTTTATTTGTACGAGAAAAGTGACATTAGTTTCTAACGAGATTTTAACTATCAGTTGTTTTTAAATTTAACTTGAAGTTGAGACTTTATAATCTGATCGCACAGTAGACTAATTTTATCACAAGACTGTGCTGATGTCTCAGGATGATGTGCGCAGTTCAGCGTCGCGTGAATTTTTAAATTTTGGAGTTCCTATTGACAACGTTATGTTATGGGCGGCCGTGTCGCTTAACATCAGGGGAACGACGAGCTTGTCACATCATTTAGTAACAAAAAAATCCTTTTGTAGTGGTTATACCACATCGTCTACTATAGAGGTATTATTATAAAACAGTAGCCCTAACACTTTCTTCGGTGAAAGTGAATTAGCTGCTCAAAAGGAGCCTATATTATCACGATTAGCATCGCGGCTTCGCGGCTAAGATTTTAGATGAGAATAGAAAGATACACAATAGAAAGAGTTCAAACTTTTTTTACTGTTTGTAGAAAATAATTTCTGTCTATCATACTAACTTTTAGAGCGAGTGTGGCTCAGTGGGTGCCCTTGCGACTTTCAAACCGACGTTTCATTCAAGTGCACGGCGACTTACGCGACGATTACCGATTTGAGGTTTCCAAGAATTTTTACACATAAAATTAAAAAACAATACAGATAGGTACGACTTTTTTTCTTTTTATACAAGACGCCTTTTTTATATTGATAATACCTACCACTTGGTTTTCTCTTCATATTTTTAGCAATCGGTAATAAAATAAATAAATAACGCCCAACCATCATTATATACGGCAATATACCTACACCAGAACCTGGTGCCTATAGCTAAGATTCCTCGTATCTAGGGACTCATGAACTGCGATATAGATATCTAGTAATACAGTGCAATACCGGTGATGCTGTAAAAGTCGGTATATCACAATGCGGTGAAGGATTTTTCTCGTTTGCTCGCCAACACTCTAGTAGCTAGTTATTGCTTTTAATTGTCTTGCAATTATGGTTAACCAAAGCCAATCTTTTCTGTTTCAACCTGCAGTCGAACTGCTCAGCGGAAGTCTTGTCTCTGTAATTATGTTGGAAAGTGCAGTTAATAGTTAAATATCTGTAAACTTCCAGGACGGAAGCCTAAACGAGTTTTGAATATGCTTATTCTCAATAAATATTGTAATTATAGAAAGTTAGGTTATGTTTTGAGATTACAGGAAATTCGATTTTACACTCGTTTTTGGAATGACATTGGATCTAACATCCAGTCAACGCCTTGTTAGTGAAGACTCTTTAGATATTATTATAATTTGGAAAAATATTACAAACAAAAAATAAGTAACGGTTACTTATGAAGCCTTAACCAAAACCTTAACCAAAGCTAATAAGTTCTTTACAACAGAACCCCATTTTGAGCGGTTGATTGCCCCTTCCACCAATCGCCATCAATATCTGTACATATAAACTTCAAATTCCTGACTGACTTATATATCAACGCACAGCCTAAACCGGTGGTCCTAGAGACTTTAAATTTGGAGGGTGTGTTCTTTGTAAAGTGTAGGTAACCTCTAAGAAAGGGTTTTTCGAAATTCCACCCCTAAGAGGATGAAATGAGTGGTTGAATTATGTATGAAAATTTTTCTTCTTCGTTTCTAGAAGCTAGTAAAATATACCTTTTTTTTTGAGGGAGGGAAATGCCCTCGCACTTCCCTGCCACCACGGGGGTGGTGGCAGGGGGTATGTGGGACTCGAACCCACTAAAACCCCGTGAGCCCTCGTCCGCCGTACCGGGGCGAGAAGGGGTCGCGACTTAGTAAAATATACCTAATCCAACCATCGCATTTGTTTATCACAAATGCGGTGGTTGGATTAGGTATATTCAATGTAGTTGAAGTCGAAATACACAAATACACATTACTAAGAATATCTCAAGAATTACACATCAGATCTTGATCAAATGGGGCCACACGGGAAGCACCAGCTTTCAAATAAAAAAGAATCATCAAAATCTGTGTACTCAGTTGAAAGTTCTGTAGTAACAAACGTCAAAATAAAAAACACAGTTGAATTGAGAACCTCCTCCTTTTTTAAGTCGGTTCATAAAATAGGTTATTGTCGATAAAAACATAGAGAACTTCTGATTTGTTTTTTTTTGGGCTCATTAAAAGCTTGGCCATTTAAAAGCATTTTGTAAGATAATGAAATAAGATAATAATGGCTAAACTCACGTCAGTTAAAAAGTCGAAATAACTCCGACCAGGTTTTGGACATATCCGATGTCCTTCTTCTGGGAGCCAGTTACTAACGCAAGCCCCGGCGGCTTTCGCGAGCGTCAGCACGTAACTTTTTAATCGTGAGTTTAGCCGTTATTTATCTTACAAAATGTGTCATACTCACGATAGTTTCAAAATAAATTTAAAAGCATGGATCATGGAAAAGAAGTAGTCCAAACATTGGTCAAATGTTTTATAGCCGTCATCAGCATCGCTTGAAAAATTACCAATATAATGGTGATGACTATAATAAAACGCCGTGTCACAATAGCCATACAATAATGGATATAATTTAATGAGCAGGAGCATTTTACAGAACAATAAAAGTGAAACTGGATAATCGATCACGATTTGCTTTCTATTTCTTACAATAATACTGAGACGTAAAAGATGTCAGGAAATTTTTGAATACTAAACTTCATTTCGTGATGTATTCGGGTTTTCATTAAAAATCCATTGTTTTTGCAGCGCGTTGACATTCCACCAGTTAAATTAGGGATGGTATCTGCCGCAAGTTGACTCCGCATTTCTTTTTTTTTTAGCGGTCTAATGCTGTTGGTCTCTAACGTCCTTTACAGCGTAGCCGGGCTTAAAGCGTCCAGCCGTCAAAAGTGGGACGCGACTAGCTCAAGGGCACCCCTGGGGTGCGAGCCTCGGCTTGGGCCGTTGCCGGGATAAGAGGATCGAGAAGACTACGTCCACTGGAAGAGTGGACCCTATTGAAAGTCGCGACCGTTCTAGCTAACCTACGGGGGGTACGTTACTTCGCATTTCTTCTGTGACATACGCACGTACAGAAGAGTTATAATGATTAGTTAGAAGAGCAGAACACCTACAAGTAGATATTGCGAATGTACCTACAATAATAAGCTAAACATTACTGCTTCAATGATCCCACCATCAATAAATAAGACCCGATATCGCTCCAGTTATCTGATAATTTATGACTGTTCTCATTTTTAATGATCAAGTAAGCTACTTTACCCGGAAGTCATCGTAACGGCTCTTTGCATAAAATCATACTTAAACAGTTTATGTGTACTGTAGGCGCACTGTATCTGTCCTAGCCCGTTTGCCTCATAGATCATAAAATAATATACGCTTTATGCAAAACAATTATGCAAACAGTCACGTTTTGATAGGTACCTTAAGTGTTTAAAATTCGTAGAAAGTTACGTTTTCATTTAAATTTTTAATATCACTTTCAATGAAAGTTACATCATTTTTGAGGTCAAAGGTTTATTGTATATTCAATGTTATTTGTAGTAATTATCTAAATACTTAGTACCTATTTTAAATGATACGATTTTTTTCTAATTTCGTTTTGGTTAGGTTAAAAATTGCTTATGGTATAAAACGACGGGGAAATAAAAGTCAGTATGTCTGTCTTATTTCTTAACTTATGTAGTCTAATCCAGGATACTTATCCATCTATAAATATTATGAACACTAATCTAAACGCGCCGGTTTCTAATAGGTTGTGTATCATATTATTTTTTCTATATATGACTATATATCAAATAGGTCTTACCATTCATTGTCACAGCACAAAAAGTCCTCATAAGCATAACTCCAAAAAAATCAACACTGTCTCATCACTGTCACTTCACTAGAGCGAGTCACTGTCGAATGCGGCGTCCGCGCTGGTTCGCGGTCGACTGGCTCCAGTCGCTGCCGTCTGCGGACGGGGAGGATGCTGACGGGGAGGCAGCTGGTGTCATACATAACCACGGGTTACCATATCTTGCTCGCGATGTGCAGCGAAAGTTGAAAAATGGTTTGGACGTTGATAAGAATTCGTAAAAGCATGGTGTAAATTATTGAGTATTATCACCTATATACAAATAATAATAATAAATAATTTTTTTTTTTTTTTTTTATGGTACGAAATGACATGACGAGCAAGCCGCTCGCCTGATGTTAAGCGACACGACTGCCCATATCAGTTGCAGTGACACTTGAAACACTAAATAAATATGTGTGGACATCTCACACAGCGCCATCTAGCCCCAAACTAAACAAAGCTTGTACTATGGGAGCCAGATAATCGATACTTTTAATTTTTTTAAATAAATATATAGAATACAATTTAATACCCAGACACAGAACAAACATAGTTTTTTTTGACTGGCCCGATAGCCCAGTTGTTAGTAACCCAGCCTTCTGAGCTATAGGTTGTGGGTTCGATTCCCACTCAGGACAAACCTTTGAGTAATAAACATCGATGTTTGTTCTGTGTCTGGGTGTTATATTTTATTCTATGTGTATACATACAAACAAAAAGTATCTAAGTATTGCATCAGTTATCTGGTTCCCATAGTACGAGCTTTGCTTAGTTTGGGGCTAGATGACGCTGTGTGAAACGTCCACAAATATCTATTTACCTATTGCAGAAGCAATAATCAGCGTATTATTTACTTGGCTAGCATGCTACACCTTCGATCGCATCGTCACTTCCCATCAGGTGAGAGCGCGATCAAATGCTAGACAAGTTTGAAGTAAAAAAAAAAAAAAAAGTAATGGGCTGATGACGAACCGGCGTCAATCAACCCAACTTTTTAAATAATTCTAGAATTCACCTACATAATAACGGTTCTAGAACTATTCGATCCAATAAATACCTACGTAGCCCTTACCAAGTTTGCGTGGTTAGTTATCCGATTAAATAGAACTGGACCAAGTACATCAGGAACTAACCGTAATGGATCAGCATAACGGGGCTTTAGACCTGCAACTTGTTTGACTACCAAAGGCTTTGATGTTTCGCGATTGGTAGGTAATTTAATAACCAGAAGCTACTCTACTTTCGCATTAGATATTGTAGCTAGTTGTCTGAATGATCAATTAAATAATAATTGTATATCATCATCTCATAAAATTAAGTCAATGGATAAGAAACAACGTAAAAAACTACCTACTTACTTATACTGTCTTAATTATGCAAAATTGACGCAAATTGTTCTTACTTAAATATATCACAGTAACATAGTTGTAACTACATTGGTCCTACCGTTTTGTGGACTATGCAAACTCTTTTTTCTTGTTGAAATAAAACTTTTTTATGCACGCTGACTTGGGGAGGAAGCTGGTGAATGTAAGGCAAATGGAAGTTGAAGTTAGTTCACGTAGATCTCCATTGTCAACGTAACAAAATTAATTTTTTTTTATTATTATGTTGGTATGTCCGGTAAAATAACAATTTACAATTGCCAAGATGGCGACATTAACATTAAACGAAGCAATACCGGCCGATAGATGGAGCTAAACTAAAGAAGTCTTACTTCAGTCAGGTGGTATAAAGTACACTCATTTTTTTTATAAAATAATTAAAATAAGTACCCACTAGATTGGCTTGCGTTAGACATTTATCCCGATTTTAACTGATAATGTGGTGATGAAGTTGGTGGTTGGTGCTGAAGTGTGGTGAGAAACCTGTTAACCCTTCTCTTGAAAACATCCAGACTACAGCTATTCTCGGTTGAAACTTTCAATTCCTGTTAGTTCGATCGACCGGACGATGAAGACTTGATTCCTATTAGAACATCAACCTTGCCTGCTCCTAAATTAACACCTTCAATGAAACTAGGTTTTACTGAGTTTTATTATTAACGATGTCCATAGAATTAATTATACAAAATTATAAGTTCTACTTCATTGATAACATACACCATTTTTAGGAAAAACAGATTACGAAATATTACCATAGACTAGAAATCCACCATGAATGGGCTTTAATTCTATAGATGAATAGAAAAGTTAACCCTTGATAAAACCCATACAAAGTCACCTTCAGCATATAAATGAGAAAAAGGTGCAATGTTTTGCATCGATAAATAAATTAATATCTATCGCTGCTTTCCAACCTTATTCTTTATTCACGACAAGTGCGCATACGCATTATGGGCCCGAGCGATATAATTTCTCTAGGAGTCTTCGTCCCATCGAAAGTATGGAAAGTGGTTCCTGAATATTTTTGGGCGATCGATAAAATCGAAAGTTAATTAGTTTGTATTTGTATTACGTGAAGTATTACATTGGGAATGATTTGTAATAAAATAGGCCTTATAGGGATGTGTTTGGAATAATATAAATATTCTATTATGTAAGAGAGAGGATTTACGGGCTACGTACCTACAAAGTTCAGGTAATGAGATAGAAAACTTTTTCTATGATTATATTTTTGTGTATTTTATAGTATTTATGTTTATAGTACTGATAAGGAGGTGAGAATAAATAAAAATTACAACTTGCAAGCCCAAATATCCTTACTGATATGTAAAAGTGAAGCGTTGCTTACATATACTTGATACATATCTGGATCAAGTTAGGGTACTTTTTATTTCACAAAATTGAAAATTGTAAATTTACGGATTAAACCACGCCTGTAGTCTTTCATAAATTTAAAAAGAGATATATTTGTAAGTATACAATTTTATTTATTTTATTTTTCTATAATCTTAAAATTTTTGTTACACATTGTTTAACCAACTAACTATAATAATCAACATTAAAACCTAACAGCAGAATCACTAAGAATCTCTTTAATAACAACAATAATCTTCCGCACCAACTCCTTCTGATCTTCTTCTTTCATCAAATTCTTTTTCAATATAACCATCGTTCTCATCACCAAACTGTTCTTGCATAGCTGACTTCTGCGCTCTTCTTGATCCTTCTTCACTGTGATCTTGAGAAGAGTGAGCCAGTTGTGAAGAAACGTCAAGAACTCTACCGTGACGTACTGCGTTATTTGGAACTGCACTAATGTCAGTGTCCAAGGTTGAGATATTAGAGTTGCGACCAATTTGGTGTCGTTTTTGGAAACGATTGCGTGTTTATAGATGGAGCTTAAAGTTTTCCAACCTGCTGATGATTGATTTTTAGATTCCTGAAGACGTTAAGACAATGTTAGAGATAGAAATACGCTGTTTACTTTGTGACTAGTTGAGTTTCCAGCATAGTGGGTATCGGAATGGAGTAGCGAGTGCTGTAATCCCCTGGGGAAACTGATGGGCTTTGGGATTCAAATGGAATTAGCGGTCTTTTAAACAAATATTAGCAGCATCAGGTCGTTAACAGCAGGCCATCCAATAGATGGGTAATTTGTACCCAAATATGGTAAAGCCAAAAGGGCTTTGTTTTTAGCATTCTACACTACGTTTAAATTTGTACAGGTTGTCCAATTAATAATTGTCAGGTACTTGCAGGGGTGTATTGGCTAAAATACCAACCATAAGAAAATAAAAATGTGTAGGTAGGCATCCTTATTGAATTTGAAAGTTCCGTTTCAGAATAATTCTGATAGTGTCTGTTCAAGTACAGCTTATAATCTGGAAGTTTTCGAGTTGGAAGTGAACAGGTTTCTTCTAAGCGAACGGTACATCGTCGACCGAATCATCACTCAATGAAAGAGGTAAAATACAGATAAACGTAAGCTTTTTTGATTAATAAAATAAAATAAAATAAATAATAATTATAATTACGCCCAACGATCACATACATAGATCCTGGACGCTCACTAGGATTCCCTGTCTAGGAACCCAGGAACAACGACGACCATGGTCCCACAACACCCAGACATCTGTGTCCGGTGGTACAAGTATTTTTTCTGTGCACAAATAACTTGCCCTGTCGCGGGAATCGAACCCGATGCCTCCGGGTTATAAGCCGACCTGCTCAACCACCACACCACGGAGGCTGTCAAATGCAATAAGAAATTTAATGAAAATTTACAAAATAAAAAAAATATTAATGCTCTGTGATGTCTTAAATAAATTTAATAAATAATATGACAAATGCAAAGCGTAAAAACCGACATCAGACTTATACAGCCTTATTAATAAACACGAACTAGCTTTAGACTAGTTACACCATCTTTTGTCTCTTTCGATCCAGCTAAATATTCCGGTAGCAAAAAAAGGACAAAAACTGAAGTAACTAATCCGAGACTAATACCCGTTTATTAATAAGGCTGATATGGTTTTCTCATGGATGCCACTGTCAAAACTTGATCAAATTATCTGTTTGTTAAAACATAAAAAATACAGTCGAATTGAGAACCTCCTCCTTTTTAGAAGTCGGTTGAAAAAAAACTTTAAAAAAAATAATTAAAAATCTAGCAAATTCACTTACTCTGCAACACAGCATCAACTGTATCCTAAACATGAGACATCTCAGCGCGCTACACTGCCTGTCTGCTGCTGGGGAGCCACCGAGACTATAGGCCAGCGCCAGCGGTGTATTGGCACCAGAGTTTAATATCATGTATACTAGCTGTAATAGTGACGCTCCACGCTCACTGTTGCTGTCTCGTCGGAGAGACTGAATGATGAGCTGTGTTTGGATTTGGAGCACAGACTTTGGCTGGAAGAAACATTTGGGAAAGAGTTTTAAAAAAAAAGTAACCTATGTATCTACCGTAGATCACACATATTTATTATTATTTTATTTACCTTTCCTGGAGTTTTGGCGGGAAAACGAAAAAGATCGCGTCACCGCATTGTATTATTTTCCAAAACTTATGTTATTTTCAGTGTTAGTACATAAAATTGGTGGCATTTTATTCGTTAAGTGCTGGATTACAGGCGTGAGTGTGGGAAAGTGGTATAATGATAGTGAAACGTTTCGTTTCTTGTTGTCTCTAAAACTCCATAGAAGCTTCTGGTTAAGTCGCCACCACTTTACTAGGAGTATGACTTGACTAGACTAGATTATGACTAGGACTGTGACTTGACACATATATATATTAATTAACTTGGAAAACTATCAATTACTTGACACTGGCTAAATACACAAAAGTGTGGAGCCATACAAAAAAAAAAACAAACAATTCAAATCTATTTTAGTCCAAGACTGAAGAGTTATAATAACCCGTTAGTGGAGTAAAAAGTGCCTAGAATGCTGACAGCATTACCTACTGTACGGTTTCCTGTCGCCGTACAGCTTGGATGATGATAAGTAAAATTAAAGAAGGGAGTTATAAATTGCACAAAATGTATTGAAATAAACTACTTGGTAAAATTGATGAGAACGCGTGATGAATATTCAACATCTTAATCTTAGAGTTATTCCTCTAAGATTAAGATGTTGAATGGCAACGCTTATTTTTTGTGCAAAATAAAAGCAAGCATCCCTGTATATATACAAGCAACGTGCTACAAAATACCCCGTAAAAATATAATAGGCTATTTGACTACTATTAAAAATGAACAAGTAAATATTATTTTCATAAAGTAGGTTAAAAATGAATGTAATCATTGTAAAAATAAGTAAAATCGGTAAATTAATCACGGAGTAGTACGCTTTTAAAGTTTCATCGCCTGTCCCTTTCTCGCAAAACAGAGATCGTGTTGAGCTTCCTCACAGCTACTATGAAGGCATGGCTTGTGACGTCACATGCCAAAAAGATTGTATGTAGAGCTACCACAGCTTAGTAATGAGTTACTGTGAGGACTGGTAACTGACGTCACTGCGTGTTTGAGTTGTCTCTTTCTATTTCTGTATTTTAAAATGCCTGTAACTTAGTCATTTTTTGAGATATTCAAGTTTTGTTTTCACAGTTATCTATTTTTTGAGGTATATTATTTATGTATGTAATAAAAATATAGTAGTCAAATAGCCTATTAATTATCAAAGTCAAAAATTTTGTCAACCCTAGTACGCTGTCATGTAAGGAAACCAGATTATTGAATAGAAACGGTACTACGTACCTATTTTACCTAATAATTGTCTACTAATTATCATTTATAAATGGTTGTTTCAATACAAGGATGTCATTATACTCAAGTACAGGCTTCAAAAAAGGACAAGTTTGAAAAATTAAATATCACAAAAATTATGCGTAGGCCATGAAGATAGCAATTTAAATCGTGCTCGCGAACTGTATCGGCCACGATTTATCGATGGTATTATGAAAAGGTAAGTGTTCGTTTAGATTGTTTCGTTAGGTTAGGTCTTTTAAAAAATGTGTGAAATGTAGGTACATTCTGCATAGTTTACTCTTTAATTTGACTGAAATAGGGTTTGCACATCAGTGAAAATAATATCTTATTTTATTTTATGGGCTATGTTATACAGCATTACTACGGTTCTTAAATACTGTGAATGGACTCGTTATAAGGCCCCATTTAACCTCCTTTTGGCTTTACGGGTAGTTTTGTAACACCCGCTATAGTTATTCTATACCTGATAGTTATTCTTCGTAAAATAATGGACCACATAGGACAACAATTGAAGAGCAACGCAGGCAACTCTCTCGTCCAAACTGTTGGCCGCTGACAGAACGCTTGGGAGGAACCCAACGCGGTTTACATACGTTATAAGCACTGTAAAGTAAAAAAAACCTGTAACGAGTAACGACGGGAAAAAAGGACAAATAAAAAGAACAATATGTTATACTTTGAAATTATGAAAATCTGGTGATTTTTTTGGGTAAAGTAGCGCTACCTTGCCTTTTTTTTTACATATATAGATACATATCATATATATTGAAAGGGAATTAGTACCTACAAAATTCAATAGCATTTGATTAAATACAAATTTGTTAATTTGTTGTGTTTGTATGGGTGGTTACGGAACTTTGATAGTAATGCAACAAGAGAAACATTCTTAATTTGAAAATTTCCTTAGTAACTATGAACATAAACTACGTGTTGAAAGAACCATAATCACAGTAATATTATAAAGGCGAAAGTTTGTATGTGTGTATGTGTGTATGTTTGTTACTCCTTCACTCTCAAACGGCTGAATGGATTTGGATGAAGTTCGGTACCAAGATAGCTTATACACTGGATTAACATATAGGCTACATTTTAACCCGGAAAAATGAAATGCTCCCGTGGGATGAGCAAATAATTAAAATAGTTTTTATCCGCAGGTGAAACCGCGGGGCGCAATTAGTAACCATTACTTTTTTGACTTTCGACTGGCCCGATAGCTCAGTGACCCTGCCTTCTGACCTGCGGGTTGTGGGTTCGATTCCCACCCAGGACAAACATTTTGTGTGATGAACATCGATGTTTGTTCTGTGTCTGGGTGTTATATTGTATTCTATGTATGTATTTACAAACAAAAAGTATCTAAGTATTGTATCAGTTATCTGGTTCCCATAGTACAAGCTTTGCTTAGTTTGGGGCTAGATGGCGCTGTGTGAGATGTCCACACATATTATTATTTTTTTTTTTGATGCAATACGTACCTAAATATATTTAGGTCAATGTAGAACGAAAACCAACCTCTATTATCATTTTGACTGTTAGCCAGCCCCAACAAATACAAGCTTAGCTTCAAGCAAACATACTCAAAGTGGTGTTTAGTTTCATTTTTCTCTGCTGTCTCCACGTTCTTTGAGAATATAGCAGTTATCAGCACTGCGATTTTTACACAGAGGGCCGTATCTAACTCGAGAGGTAATAGATTTGTAGCCAAGTCTAAAAGGTAGCAGATGTTTGTGGCTGAAATGGAAGTTCAATTTTTTGTAATAACATTTAACGACCACACACAAAGATCCTCGACCTTAACTAGGATTCCCTGTATCTAGAGACCAAGGAACTATAAGGACCATGGTCCCACAACAGTAACAAGAAAAATGTCTCACCCATTTGTGTATCATCAATAAGTGCTTTAGACAGCGCATTGGGTAACATAAACCATACTAGCTTCGTGAACTCATCCCTTACATTATCTTCACTATCATCCACACACACGTGTAAAGATTCCATACAGTTTTCAACGATGGTTCTGTCGTCAGATTGGACGAGAATGTTCAGGAGCAGTTCCCAAACTGTTGGGTCGGTTGTAAGTTCCGTTGGTAATGAAGTTTCGAGTTTTAGCCATTGGGACATCTGAAAAAAAAAGCGAGTGTGCTTTAGACCACACGACTGAAATAAAACTTCTTTAGCTCCATCTATCGCCGGTATAACTATGTTTTTTTCTTTGTTTAATGTTAATGTCGCCATCTTGACAATTGTAAATTGTAAATTCTCATATTACCGGACATAGCAACATAATAATACAAATTCTAAATAATTTTTAACATTTTTATATTTATAATGGAGATACGTTAATCAACAACTTTCAACTTTCGTTCGTCTCGTTACGCATTCACCAGCTTACTCCCCAAGTCAAGCGTGCGTAAAAATTTTACTTCAATTATCCCTAAGTACTTAAGTCAATGTAATGGTATCAATAGATGTTTTAGCAATTCTGCAATATTGAACCTTTTATTTATGACACAACGGGTCTTGCCATGTTTCTTCTTTAAGATGAACTTACCACATGGAACCTAACAACATGAGGGATCCTTTGCGAAGTGAAAGCCCAGAGCAGTATGGCTGGGTTGTGGGTGTAATATATAGAGGCTTTCGGCTGGAGCATGCTTACTAGGCGATCTGTTGCTTTCTCCAGATAAACTCTCTGGTCGAGAGACTCGAAGGAATCGTTCGATATTGTTGACATCTAGAAATTTGTCACAACGTAAAATTGGGTCACAAAAAATGATAAGTGCTCTACTTCTTAAAATAAATAAATATTTCACATGGCGACATCTAGTCCCAAACTAAGTAAAGCTGGTGCTATGGGAACCAGATACCTGATACAATATGTACTTAGATACTTTTTGTTTGTAAATGTATTAGAATACAATATCTAAAGTCTGACAGCTTCTGTGGTGTGGTGGTTGAACGGGTCGGCTCATAACCCGGAGGTGGCGGGTTCGATTCCCGCGGTAGAACAAGTATTTGTGCACAGAAATACAAAGCGCAAATACTTGTTCTGAGTCTGGGTGTTGTGAGACCATGGTCCTCGTAGTTCCTGGGTCCCTAGACACAGGGAATCCTAGTTAGGGTCCAGAATCTATATATGTGATCGTGTGAAAATAATATATATATAACACCCAGACCCCGAACAAACATTGATGGTCATCACACAAATGTTTGAATCGAACCTACAACCTACAGTTCAGAAGGCAGTGCTACTACCAACTGAGCTATCGGGCAAGTCAAATTCTGTATTATAAAAATGAATCATATAAATATATTAACTCATAATCTAGTATTAGAAATTATACTATCCCTTTTTTAATTAGGAGAATACATAATTTGGAAAATTAAAGCCCTTAGCAGTAACGTAACAAATTATCATTGTTAAGTAGGTAAATTAACAATAATTAGGAATATTATACTCGTTATTATTATAGGCACTCCAATTAAATATAGCAGAATAAATAAATAATTTACTGCAAACACAAGCCAAAGAGCTTTAATGATGTATGGAGGAGGTCTGAATGGTTTCGGCATCCTCAAAATATGTTCCACCAGGAACGGAAGCAGTGGTGCTGTGGCTTCTTCAGGACTGAAAAGGTAACGGTAAAAAATCTTCACAATATTGATTTTTATTTGTGTACGAAATAGACCTTTAGATTTGTTTGTTAGCCCACCGCCCTTATTAAATATTGTGTTGTTAAAATAAAAGAAGTAGGCGGTACCGGCAAGCCTAAAATATGGTATGGTTTGTAACTAAGTGTTAGTTTTACTAGGCGGTAAGACTTTTCTGCAAAGTTCGTCTAGGTAGGTACCACCGCTTTGCCAGTTATTCTGCCGCTAAGCAGTAGTGTGAGTACTACTGTGTTCCGGTTTGAAGGGCACTGTAGCTAGTGAAATTACTGGGCAATTGAAACTTTATGATCTGATCTCACAGACAAGTAATCTTATTACCAGACTGTGCTGGTGTGTCAGGATGATGTGCGCAGTGCAGTGTCACACGATACTATATTTTTTTTGGAGATCCGGGTGACACTGTTTTGTTATGGGCGGCGCTTAACATCAGGTGAACGACTAGCTCGTCACATCATTCATTAACATAAAAAAAGGATTTTTCTGCAAGTGTTCGTTTAGGTAACTAGGTAGGTACCTCCGTATTGCCAAATATTTTGCTATAAACACTAGTATACAAACACTACTGTAGTACCGGTTGAAAATTACTGTATATAGTGAAATTATTTGGCAAATGAGACTTTTCGACCTGGTCCAGGACCATCACGAAACATCGATTGCAATTTAACAAGATTAATTTCCATACTAACTATGCGCATAAACTGCATAACTGTCAAATCCATACGAATTTGTATTTCTAGTGGTTATAATCGAGTCACGTGATCGCCCAGCTGATCTCAGTATCCAAAAATCTTATTACCAGACTGTGCCAATCAGGATAATGTGTGGCACGTGAAACTTAAAAATGTAAAGTTCTGAGTGGCACAGGTACTTAATATCAGGCAATGGACTAGCTCGTCATGGCCTTCGTTACATTAAAAAAATATATATAAAAGTATACTTTTCTGAAGATTGGCAGTAGAAGTAAATGTAGATCAGTGTACTGTACGGCTGGTCCTTTTGCAATTGGGTCCCGATAGATTCGGGCTTCTCTATGCCGTATTGCAGCTCGACCAAACCCATCTAAAAATTAAACCTTTTTTTGTATCGAACATTCCAAACAAATGCTTGTTGAAACAATAAAATATCAGTACGTAAGTGTTTACGAGTGATTCAGGACAGCTCTCGGCATCCAAACGCTTTCCGCAAGTACTTAGTATCTACCTGGCCATGATGCTATTTTTGGAGACCACGTTTATGGAAACGTAGTGTAGGACTCTTATTATAGGATCTGTGTGTAGGACTTACGTTTTCCTTAACATGGCCTTCACAATCGCCTTTCAAACCCTGATAGTTATCGATTTTTTAAAATATGTGGCCATTCCAGTCACTGGAAACAGAGAGCTGAAGACTGAGTTCATGGTATTATTTATTTATGTAGCATGCTATTTTTAAGGCCTCTAGCCGCGGCTTGTGGATAAGGATAAGCTGATGGTGAATTAAGAAACAAACTCGTGAATTGATAGGCTAATGGCATGGACTTATCATCCTCGATACATCCATAGTGAAGTGGGAAACATTGGATCTTTGCTTGAACTGTTGTGTATAGTAACCGTACTGACCTACAGAGAGTCCAAATGCTCATTCCACTACGAGTGGTTCGGCTATTATGTATTTTTGTAGTAGATAGTCTTTTCCAGTGGACGTAGTCTCCTCGATCCTCTAATCCCGGCAACGGCTCAATCCGAGGCTCACACACTAGGGGTGCCCTTGAGCTAGTTGCTTCCCACTTTTGACAACTGGGCGCCTTAAGAGCTTTCCCTCCCGCCCGGTGACGCTGTAAATATCGGTAGAGACCAACAGCATAACCCGTTAAAATAAAAAGCATTTAATATTTACATAGTTGAAATTAATGTAGTAGTTTAAAGAAGGGGTAGTTTAGAGAAAAGAAAAGGCTCTGCCTGTTAATTAAAATTATTTGATAGCTCACATGAATGTATTTTGCACAAGTATCTGCAGAATCCGTGTCGATTACGTTAAGATAATTTTCCGCCAAACCCTTCAGCAACTCTCCTAGTACTAAAGTGCTTACTTTGCGCACTGATTCATCGTTTCTGAAAGATATATGATTGAAGTTTGTATCCATACAAATACAATAACTCACCAACTAACGCAGACGAAGTGCGTGCGGGTCAGCGGCTCGCACTATTTTGAATCCAACGCATCATTCGAAGAGCTACCATTCCTTAGCTAGTGCGGTAAATTATAACCTTATTTAGGTTCTGTAACTCTCTCCCTGTAGGCCTTCTCTCACAGGGAGAGAGTGTCCTTGCAGTGAAAAATTATGTGTCGAAATGCGCTTCAAAGTTTTGAAATAAACTTTGAAGCGGGCTTCTTTTGTTTTTGACATTTTTCCCAAACACTTCCGCTAACATAGGAGTGATGAAAGTAACTACCTATTATGTACCTACCTAATCTAATTGAAGGGTTGAGAATAAAAAGGGTTTAACTGTCAAATTGATAGTTTCGAGAAAATTGACTTTAAACTTCAACGGCGTCATTTTAATGTAAAGTGCTTATAAGGTAACAGAAAAGGTTTATGTAAGATTTATTTGCTTGAAAATGTTTTAATTCTACTTTAAAATACTAACTATAGTACTAATTCATACGATTACTGTAAAAATATAATATATAATACAATAAATATAATAATGTTTTTATGCTAAGCGAACTGTAATTCCTGTGACAGATAAACCGTTTTTAGACTCAAAATCTCGAGATTTAAGCCTCATTTCGGTATTTTGAGAATGTATTATTGTAGATAATTTTACGCTGAATCCAATGATACCCATAAGTCATTCTGTGAAAAAACTCAGTTAAGCCCTTTTTATTCTCACCCCTTCAATTAAGTTTTTATTTTATGTTGGTATATGCAATAGAGTTTTTCTATTTTATTATATCTAATATATTATAATCTTGAAAAACCATTGCCCATCACAAGAAATGAAATGTAAGTAATTTTACTAGACAGCTGCTATGGTGTGTTGGTTGAGCAGGTTGATTCCAGAGCCTGTGGCTGTGGGTTCGATTTTCGTGACCAGACTTCTCGTAGTTTTTGGGTCCCAATACATAGGCAATAGTTAGGGGCATTATTTTTTTACTTGCATCATAGCTTTAAACAAAATGCACATACTACGCTTTTGAAGTAAAACTTCTTTACGCACACTTGACTTGGGGAATAAGCTAGCGAGGCGAACGGAAGTTGAAAGTTGTTGGTTAACGTAGATCTCCATTGCTAAACTAAAGAAGTTTTACTTCATTCGTGTGGTCTAAAGCACGCTCGTTTTTTTTAAACTAGTACATAAGTGATTAGCTTACCTCATAATCTGGACCTGTGGCAGCATAGTAAGGTATCCCTTAGAGAACATCATGTCACAAAAATCTGGCAATACATCAGTGCTGGTGTTATCATAGAAAAAGTTCAAGAGAAACTTTAAGAACACTCCATACTCTTCGGTTCCGATTTGAGTTTGATGCTCCTAGATAAAATAAAAAATCTTTTGTTAGCCTTTTTTTTTTTTACTTCAGACTTGTCTAGCATTTGATCGCGCTCTCACCTGATGGGAAGTGACGATGCGATCGAAGGTGTAGCATGCTAGCCAAGTAAATACCTATTGCATTGTAAATGGACCTATTGTAAATGCCTTTGCAAGTGTCTCACTGCCTAATCATAATGGGCCTGCATATCTTCTCTACTGGTATAGGAAATGAAACTTTGAGTTCCAAATAAACAAGCCCACGTTGTACTGCATTTACACAATATGCATTACACGGTAGTTGATAAAAAGTTATATTACAAAATAAGAATATAAAATTCAAAGTCCTGACTGACTAACTGACTCATATATCAACGCACAGCCTAAACTGCTAGTCCTATGAGACTTGAAATTCAGAGGGTATGTTCTTTGTAAAGTGTAGGTATCCATTAAGAAAGGGTTTTTTGAAACTTCATCCCTAATAGGGTGAAATGGATGGTTGAATTATTTTCCTATAGGCCACGCGGAGCCGCGGGCAGAAGTTAGTCTCAAAATAAGAATCGCGCTTGCTGCGCGAACCCGAGATTGCAAGGCGATCACGGAACTAAATTGCAACCTTAGAGGTCATTATTTCGTATCGTTTTAATCAAATATCAAAAATATTTGTTGATCAAGTACTAGCAAAGCTAAACCGTGGCACAGACATTGAATAATGAAGTGATTGGATAAAATTGTGTACTTGTTACCGACTACTGAAAACCTGTTAAAAATGTTTTGATCCTTATCTGAATAGATCTAAGACTCACTTTCGTGAACGGAACAAGCTCTGAAATAACTTTTTGAATGGAGCTGGCCATTTTGACAGAACATTGCTTCAGTTCATTCACGTCTTGATCATCAGCCAGGATTGCTTGAACAAAGTCTACTTTCTTTTCTCCTTGACTTAGCAATTTTATCAATCTAAAAATTAAAAACGGTAAGTTCAATTGATTTTCTCCCTTTCATTCTCTATTACGTCGGCTGGTTGGCTAGCTAATTTTTTGATCTCTAAATATGGTCTAGATACTTCGTGCTCTCTTTCAATCTCTATACTTACGCTCTTTTTCAATCTCTACATCTGGTCTAGATACTTAACGCTCTCTTTCAATCTCTACATCTGGTCTAGCCAGATGTAGAGATTGATAGAGCCGTGAAGGTTCTAGACCAGATGCAGAGATTGATAGAGAGCGTGAAGGTTCTAGACCAGATGTAGAGATTGAAAAAGAGCGTGAGTATCTAGACCATAGATACTTCACGCTCTCTTTCAATCTCTGCGTCTGATCTAGAAAATTCACGCTCTCTTTCAATTATCTAGTCTAGATACTTCATATTCTCTTTCGATCTCTACATCTGCTGTTAATCCCTACATTGACTAACGTGGGCAATAACAGTCGACATCTCTTCAACTTCATTCTCTCAACCCACACGAATGGTTTTGCTGCTAACTTTGACGAACGGCTAATGAATGGAACGGCTTGCCGGCGCCCTTGTTTCCAGTTAACTATAACCTGGGAGTTTTCAAGTCAAAAGTGAACAGGTATCTTTTAGGCAACCCATCTTAGATCACGCCATTGCTTAACATCAGGCGTGACACTGCCTTCCTATAATCAACAAAAAAGCTGGTTTTCAGATAAAACATTACCTCAATACATCTATCCCGAGTTGACACGTGACTAGATAGAACATCCCCGCCCCATCTCCAACCAGCATTGAATGATTGAGTGCTCCCATCAGCAGTTCCAGCCATTTCCCTACCACTTCTCCTAATGCTTTAGCTGTGCAACCTTTTATGTATAGGCCAACTGGAAATTTAAATGAAAATTTAGGTAACTAAGTACTTACTCGCAGACTAGATAGGCCAAAATGTAGTAAGTTTATCCTTACCTGGCTGGTAGGATATGAGGGCTTCAAGCACTAAAGCGCTGGATAATATCGTGTTGGGATTGGTGTTAATATGTGGGGCTAAAGAATTGAGGCAAGCTAGCAGCTGGACAGCGCTGTAAGCGCTTTGGTGTGATAGAGGTGGAGTCGTTTTGTGGTTGCTGATCCTGGAAGAAGTGCGAATTGGTACTTACTGTTTGAGATGGAAATAACGCGATTGTTTGATTGTTGCTTTCAACACAGACTAAGAAGTACCTAAGTATATCAAAAAGGGCTTACTGCCCGTAAGGTATGTGAAATATAATAGGTCTAATATTTAATAGTAGTTATATCATTGTAGTATTTAGTTGAAAGAATAGTACATCTGTGATTAATATTAAATCTCACCCATTCAGCAAGTCACAAAGGAAATGCAAGCATGCATCAAGAGCGGCAGGCGGACCACTCGCAGCATAGTGTGCGAGTGCCCGTAGAACTGCACTTGACGCGTGTGCTGCATGCTCCTCAGAGAAGAAACGTGGTGAGTGCCAGAGCAAGCGCATACATGACACGATCGACCTGGAGAGTTACCATGAAGATAAATATGGAGTCGAGTTTTGGCGGGAAAACGAAAAATATCACGCCACCGCATTGTATTATTTTCCAAAACTTGTGTTATTTTCAGTGTTAGTGCATAAAATTGGTGGCATTTTATTCGTTAAGTGCTGGATTACAGGCTTGAGTGGCTAAATACACAAAAGTGTGGAGCCAAAATCAAAACAAAAAAGTATGGAGTCCACTATTTACCAACCGACTATTTAAGTTATATTAGTAAGTATTTACTTGGAGGGTGATCACGAAACTTTGATTGCAATGCAACAGGATAAATTTCCATACTAACTATGCACATAATAGCTGCGTATTAAAACTGTCAAATCCATACAAATTTGTATTTCAATCTGTTGCAATCGAGTTACGTGATCGTCCAGCTTGTCTACTATAGCCATCCCATTCGCACAGGAACGGCTCTCTTCTCTTTCCTGTCCTCAAACTTTTTGTCACTATCTGCGTGATAATAATATGGCCCGTATTACAGAACGTTACTCAGTAGTCGATCGGTGCTAATTGGAGATGTCCTTCATCAAATTAATGTTTGTTTTTTACTTTCCATGGGTTTGCGTTTGACTACATCTCGCCTGATGGTAAGCGACGATGAGGTCGAAGGTGGAGCACGCTTACCCAGATATAACCTATTTACTCTTGACTTAAAGACACCTTTAAGTCAAGAGTGGTGGTGTGGATGGAAACACCGACGATGGGAGTGAGTCCATTCCCTAGCCGTACGCACAATAAAATAATTCGTACGAACAAAAGGTAAATTAACAATGTAGGGATTGTAACATAATGTTTTAGGACCTTAGTTGGGTATTATTGATTTATGTATGTATCAGAAGGTGTCCTAAATAATGTATGAGGTGCGTGAATGAAACACTGGAGGTAGTTTAGGTACGTGCACTATAATTGCGCTCCAGTCGCGGACTGACTGGTCGATCTAGATCAATCATTAAATGTATAGTATTCGCATAGTATATATTCACAGTTTATGTGGTAGTTACTAAGTAGTTACATGTGCTGTGATGTAGCTGGCACGTAGGCCCTACAATGTGAACAAAATCTAAGCTCATAGTGACTCAACTAGTCGATTAGCATGGAGTTGTGACTCACAGATACATATAGCCCGTATTACAGAACAAGTGTTTTCACTTTTTTTCTGTGCACAAATACTTGTCCTGCCGCGGGGATCGAACCCGCCGCCTCCGGGCTATGAGCCGACCTGCTCAACCACCACACCACAGTCTATCAAAGAAGAAGCAGATGAATAATTAATAACATAGTAAATAGCTAGGTAGGTAAGACTGATGTACATAATATAATGCATAGGTCATATTTATTTAAATAGGTAAGTAGAGGCACGAATTCTTAGATGAAACAAATTTTGTTCAGCTACTAAATATTGCTTTACTTACCTAAAAAGAGAGAAGTCTAAATTAGACGTCGCTTCGCACAGAAAGACAGTAATATCATTGTCCAATAAATACGCAACTATACGCTCGCCTTCTTCCGAATTTCTTTTGTAACGGTTAACTACTTCAATCAAATACCCACAAGCTTTGCTTTGTGTTGCTGTATCTCGTGACGTCAGTAATCTTTTTATATCGGATAATGCGTTTTGCCGACCGCTAGGATTGTAAGTTCTATTAAAATTAGAATTCACTAAACTGTACATTTCAGAACCGCAACAGTATTTTTTCGGAGTTCTAAACCTGAAATTATAATGATTTATCTAAAAATCACACTAAAATCGTTCCGTCTAAAATTCAACTTTCCCGCTTAATTTTTATTCGGGCGCGGTGCTGCCATACGGATAGCGCGGAACTATTGATGATGATGGGTAAGTATCTTTTGAAACGTCACTTTTTTGGCAGTGGCAGTAGAATATGAACTAAGAGAGCTGTCGAGTCAAATGTCAATCTCATTTAGAATTTGATGTGCTATCATTCTACGTGACGTTGGCAAAATTATGGCTACCTCTCCACAAAGGCCATTAATCGAATGAAGTTGGAATGTTTGCTTTGCTACTGCATGCGATTTTTGCGAGTTTTATTTTTGTATATTTCTCGTTACTGATATTTTTATCCAATATCTGGTTACTTAAAAAAGGAGCTGGGTCTTATCCTAATAGAATCAAAATGGTAAGTTATACCAGTGCTCTTCACTGTTGGGGTAATAATGAATGGAATACCATGCTTGGCTCGAGGTAATATTGTGAACATTTACATTTTCCCTGCATATATTTTCAGTCGGTGGTAGAATTCCTGAAGGACCTCCCCTCTTACGACGAACATAATTTCACATTATTTAATACGGATCATGGAATCAGAAACTGTTCAAAAAGGCCGTCGATATACCTACCCACCGAGGAAATACCATCGGAACAGAGTTGAGTACTTGTTTTAATGACGATTCATATTAACTACACGTTCCTATAAATGTCTTCATTGTAAATCTAATGAGCTAACTAAACTATTGTAAAATTATTCAATGCCTGCAGTGTAAAATAACTTCTATAAAATTTTAAAACTTTTGCTGATTACCTTTTAGACTTCAAGCAAGCAAGCAAATTCAAATAACCATTTGCACATTCCTTTTTATTTATATAACTACAGTGAAGCCAAAAGGAATGTGGTGTTTTTTACAGAAAAATCAATGTACTACTAACATAAGAGGCATCAATTAGTAGCATCTGAAGAAAATAGGGCAATAATAAAAAGTTAGAGGAGTCTTAATAATGACTTAGGCGTCACTATGGATAGTAGGCTTAATTTTAGCAAACATATTACAAGTATATGTAAAAAGGCCAATAGAACCCTGGGTTTTATAACTCGAAGTTCTGCCCAATTTCGAGATATGTGCATTCCCATTATGCTGTTCAACCCATATATGTCCGTAGCACACTCGAATTTGGGGCTATTGTTTGGGATCCGAGGACTAAAAAATATACCAACTAATGCTCCAACGGCAAGGGCTATAGCTGTTATCAACCACTTCCTAAGTGAAGTCCAAGATGCTGACATATATACTGACCCCATTAGTTGGCTTTATAAATATATATTGCTTAGTCCATATAAGAACTTAGTATAACAATGTGAATGTTTTGTTGTAGCTGTAAGTTCACAGTGTATTTAACAAATAAATAAATAAATAACTTATTAGTGAATACTCAATTATTAAAATTTACTAACTGTAGTTTTATATTATCTGTGTAAAAGGTTTGTTAACAATCATTACCTTTATGTTTCAGTTATTGTGACAGAAAAGACAAATATATTATTAAGATATCTACACCAGCAATGGGAGAAAAAGGTAATTGAAAGTGTAGTATTTTAATAGCAATATTTGTAAAATGGGCTTTTAATGAATCAAACACTTTCTGTATTCTGCACACACAAGTTGTCTAGTAAATTGAGTCCAGTGTTTGCATAGGACAGAATGCAATGAAAAAATATTTTAATGACTATTTAAGTTATTTTATTATAAATTAACATATTATTTACCAAAACTTTATTGTTTCAGAACAATTCTCCAAAAAAACGTGACCAGAGTCACATCGAACAAAATGGTGATGAAAACCGACCTCGCAAGAGGCCTTGTCCTAACTCACCCCTGCACTGATACCAACAACTACTACTTTGTGATTCAGTTATAGACATTTAAGTGTACCAGCATTTTTGTAACATTATTTATTATTAAGTTACATCAAAAAGATTCAATCAATACATGTAAACACTCTTCAAATATATATTAACGGTCTTACACAGAAATTCTAATGATTCACATAAATAAATCTGAATCTTATGTATTGAAATTAGTAGTAATAGTCTCAAAAATAATCTTACAAATGGTATACTACTAATATTAAAGTTAAATATGCATATATATAGTGTTATTTATTCCGGCTAACATCATTCTGGATCAAAATGGACAGGAACATGAGTTAATGTTGATGTGAACAAAACTGCTGCTCTGGTAGTTGGTTGAATGTCTACAGTGCAATTCTTTCATGTGAGTTGTAGTAAAAGATATGACTACCTGTATCTTCAGAGTGCCAAAGTCGCTTTGATGACACAGCATTTTTAATTTGGCATATCCTAAATATGCCATGATCTTACATTCAATTGATGTCATTTTAACAGTTTTAACAGTTTTTGTAGCAGATAAACTCAATATCAAAATGTATTCATTCCAGTGTGTTATGTTTTTATGGAAAAACACCTTTATTGTCATCAATGTAAGAGTCTATCAATCAAAATGGATCATACAGATACCTACTAAATCTTTGGAAGGCATAGAAGGCTAGTGCCCATCTGTACTAAAGTTTAACAGTTAGCATTTATTCCTTTATGTCACAGAAGAATAAGCGCGAACTTGGAAGCTGTCAAACTATGTATAGTAGTAGATGGGCATAAGTATGTGATATTGGCCTTCAGTGGCTATTATATTGATATGAACATTTTAGATGTTCAATTTGTAAAGAGAAAAAGCAATATTAACTATTCTAAATCTTCTTTTCACTAGTTTGGGTCAATTTATACAAAACTGATTTTTTTAAATGTTTATAAAATCACAGACACTTTATTGTACATTGTAAGGCTTTAGGCTTAGAATAGGTAGTTATTCTAAGGTATCTCATATCTTTATTACTACCGGATTAAGAATGTGTAATGTCTGTGTAAGTATAATGGTTGCATTTTGGTGTACTTTTTTCTGTAAGTTTAATATGTTGTGCCAGATCAAAATGCATGTAAATACATACGTGCAGTATTTATTTCACATGTTATATTGAAAGATTTACTAAGTTGGTACAATTTGGTTATTTGCACTAAGTAATAGTATGAAATATTTATAGTTATTTTATTGTTTGCCAACAGCCAGTAGTTTATTTCTGCTGTGTGCAGTATTTACTTTATGCCTGTTGACCCATGTTTTGCAGTATTGTAACAATGGTGAAATTTTAACAATTTTTCAACCAACTCTATGAATTTGAAGTCTCTTCTGTTGCTTATGTTCACAGATAGCTGCTTTTTTTTGTCTTTTTATACATATTATTTTTAGGTATATTACATTGTTTGAACAATTTCCTGCGTTAGATGGTCTATTTTAGTACATGACATTGGCGAAATTGTGGCGAAATTGCCGCAGAAGCCACTACCTAAGATTCAATTCAATTACATTGTTTGATATCTCAAGTGTAGGTTAAAATTTAAATTCAATAAATCTATTATGTATGTAGTATGTACTATTAGATTCTTTTGTTGATTAGTACCAATCACTGTTACACTACAATGTACTGACTACTCCAGGCTCAGTACTCATAGGTAATTTAATGACACTACAATAATGGTGTATCCATCTATCCATATATTCAACTCATTAATTTGCTTACAACTTGTAGAAAGATGTAAATTATTTTAATTTTGTCGGGCCTAATATGGTTACTGGTGAATAAAAGTAATTTACGAAAACTAGTTTCTTTAATTATTTTTTGTGTGACGTGACAGTCCTGCATTATCTAGTTTGTGTCCTGCAGCACAGAACTTAGTCAGACTATTAATTATTTTTGACTTAGTGTAGGCACAATAACTAATAATGCCTACTAGCATAATGTAGGTAAGGTACATAACTTTCAGGCTATAAAAAGTAGTTATGAAAACAAATTATTAAGTTGGATTCTGTGTATCCAGGATCTTTTTTCCGTGCACTTACTTGTTTTTGTCTGTTCAAACAAAAACTCCAGTTAAAATATACTATCTACCATAAGTAAGATAATCTAGTTTTTTATCCACCTCCTAAGACCACAGAGATTCAAGAAGAAAAAAGAATAATTTATTGGGCACTAATTAATGAACAAAGGTATAAAATAAAACTACGAAGTATTGACTGAAAAATAACATTATTCTAATTATTATACTTAAATTCACAATTTGTAGAAATGTCCACAAGCTGCAAAACAATGTTAGGTTTACAACATGTACCTAATGGAATTTTATTATTCTTAATATTAGTTGTCTTAACTAATTATAAACATGAAAGTCACTAGATCCAGTTACCTAGAAGCTTCAAGACCAGAATACACATTAGTATCTTCATAAAAAGCATGATTAAATTGTAATTGTAGTATTTTTCAGAATTATAATAACTAAATGCTTGCTGGCATGCTTTTTCCAAGTTACTGTGTAATCAAACTATGTAATTATTTCAGATAAAATCGTAGCAATTTATTATCTTATAAAAATACCAATTGAACTTAACTATACTTTTGATGACATAAATCAATTCATCTTTAAAACATAAGATAGATTTTAAGATTTATCCAGCTCTTAACGTCAGTTAAAATATTTGATTGTCTTAAAACTTGATAATGAATTAGTCCTTGGCAGGCACTTCAATGACCCGAGGTTTGTCAATGATGCGAGCAGTGCGGTTACCCTTCTCAACAATTCCAATGATCCAGGCCTGATAGCCCTCTTGTTTCTCAATGTCTTTACAATATGCAGCTGCTTGTTCCCGGGGCAGGCAAATGAGCAGTCCTCCAGATGTCTCAGGGGCATGGCCCTGCAGCAACTGAAACATGTTACCACAAGCCTTAGCCACAGCAGCCATCTTAGCAATAACTGGAAGATTGTGGATAACAAATGACACTTCATTTTTCTGGTGGGATGCAAGGTTCTGCGCATGTCCAAGCAGTCCAAATCCAGTGACATCAGTTGAACCATGAGCATTGTATTTATGCATCAGACGAGCAGCAATACGGTTCAGTCTGCTCATTGAGTCCATAGCTCGGTGGTAGGCCTTGCGGACATCTTCTTCAGACACTACTAGCTTGATGCGGTTCCAGCGCTCAGGTTGGTCAAGCCACTGGTGGGCATTCACTGCTACTTGAGTGCCAAGAGGTTTAGTCAGAACAAGGACATCACCCATGACAGCATTGTCAGGTACTATATATTCGTTAGGCTGGCAAATGGTAGTGGCAACCCCACCAATAGTGCACCACGGATTGATAACAGTCTGGCCACCAGTTACAGAGGTACCTGCCTCCAAAGCAGAGTCCTTAAATCCTCTCATGATAAGGGGGATAACGACGTCACGTTCCTTTTCTGTCATTTTAGTTGAGACTCCCAGAAGCATGAGCATATTGTCACATTCTGTCACTCCCATTGCATATAAGTCGCTAAGTACGTTGGCGCAAGCTATCTTGCCCATCATGTAGGGGTCGTCGACGAGAGGATAGAAAAAGTCAGTTGTTTGCACCAAACACAATCCACCGTGCCTAAGAGGAGTTACCGAACAATCGAGACCGATGCCGATGCGCGGGATCGCCACATGCATGAACTGGTCATCTTGTTGAGAGTAGTCCTGTTGCAGGGATTCCACCAGTTTGCCCAATACATCCTGGGGTACTTTACAACTTCTTCCTTTTAGATCAGCAAAGCGCGTCAGACGAAAGCTTGCCTCCAAGTCATGCGCCACCGGGTCGAATGGCCGACGCAATGCCAATGCATTAGGGTTACCGGACATTTCTAATTGAGCCGCAGCAAGTGAGTCTTGCGCTACACTAGACTGATACGACATAGTCCACGAAAACAAAACAATACTTTAGTTTGTGGATGTATATCGGGCCAAAATGTAGAAATCCGACACGCCGCCAAGTGACGCTTGCAAAATGGCGTCTCCTTTACAAAAGAGAAAATGGCAGAAAATAATGTATACTATTTGAAAGCTCTGATTGGATGTCCCTTATAACAACACTGCGTTCATGGCTCCTATTGGCTGAAAAATAAAATAAGACGAAATTTCAATGAAAACATACTAACTTTGGCTTTACTGATTTCGTTCAAAAACAACGAAGGCGTAAATAGAGAGCAAAGAATAGACAAGCTCGTTCAACGTTATTACGGCGGGAAAACGAAAAAGATCGCGTCGCCGCCGCATTTTCCAAAACTTGTGTTATTTTCAGTGTTAGTGCATAAAATTGGTGGCATTCTATTCGTTAAGTGCTGGATTACAGGCGTGAGTGTGGGAAAATGGTATAATGATGGGGAAACGTTTCTTTTCGTGTTGTTTCCAAAACTCCATAAAAGCTTCAAGTAAAGTTGTCACCACTTTACTAGGAGTATGACTTTGAGTTGACTATGACTTGATGACTTCGACTGTTGACACATATTTGCGTGAAATATCAAGTTATGATACTGTCTTATACTATTAGGTCTTTACCTATGAAATTGCCGTTTTGTTTGAAAAAAGTTAAAGTATGTTTTTTCGAACTTATTTATTTCTTTTATTCAAAGTAATCACCCCTGCAATCAATGCATCTTTGCCAACGCTGTGGCAGTTTATGGATGCCCTTCTTGAAAAAATCAGCAGGACGGGAGACAACAAACTCTTCAAAAGCGTTTTGTACTGCCTCTCGGGAATTGAATTTTTTTCCCGCTAAAAAGTTGTCCAAATTTTGGAAAAAGTAATAGTCGGTAGGCGAAGATCTGGTGAGTATGGTGGATGAGGGAGAGCTTCCAAACCCAACTCATGCAGCTTAGAGACGGTCTGTTGTGCAGTATGGGGTCGCGCGTTGTCGTGAAGTAGCAGTGGAGACGACAGATTGACCAAAGCTGGTTGCAGACGTGCGAGTTTCGCCATCATTGTGGTCAGTTCTTCAATGTACACATCTGCAGTAATGCTCTCGCAGTTTGTAAAAAGCTATGATGAATCACACCAGCACTAGACCACCAAACTGTGGTCACATCACCTTTCTAGGAGACATTTTTCGTTTTGCACATTGCTTTGGTACCGAACCAGGATCTAACCAACTTGCTGAGCGCTTTCGATTTTCAAAAAGAATCCATTTTTCGTCGCACGTAACAATTCGGTTCAAAATTCCTTCATTTCTGTGCCTGTTAAGCAGCGCAAGGCAAGACTCGACGCGTACGTTGCGCTGGCAATCGTTAAGTTCGTGGGGCACCTATCAAGCTTTTTTATCTTGCCAATCCGCAAATGGACCAATATTGTTTTGTTGCTAACATCAAAAGCTGCTGCCAGCTCAGCTGTAGATTGAGATTCATCAGCTTCCACAATCGCCTTTAATTCATCATTGTTGACCAAAGTTTCCGGACGACCACGAGGTTCATTTTTCAAGTCAAAATTCCCAGAACGGAACCGAGCAAACCAATAACGGGTTGTACCTACGTTCGTTTGTACAGTTCTCTCCGTAAACGTCGTTGATGTTACGTGTCGTTTGTGCCGCGTTGGTGCCACGACGGAACTCATATTCCATAATTACACGAAATTTCAAAGTATCCATTATGAGTAAAAATGTTGAAATGTAATGAAAATACAACGCTAATCAATAAACAAAAGACTTATATTGTAAATAGAATGTCATATTTTTAAAACAAAATTAATTTGAATTTAGAATTCATAGCCAATCAAAACTTTTTTTTGTTTGAAAAAGTCTGTAATGCAATACGGCAATTTCATAGGTAAAGACCTATAATCTATGCATGGTATTCTGTGATCTTTGCTCAATAAACCACAGAATATTACACTACAATCAACAGTCTGTGCTGGTGACGTCAGTGCATTTTTTAAACTTTTTCTGGCGGTTAAAAATAATAATTTATGGTATTTTGCGAGCGTGATAAATTAATTATGCACGTATATTGAGTAAAAATGTGCAATTAAACGATTTAATATGGGATCGAATAATTGGAACAAAATTGAGAATGAGACAGGATATCCAATGTTTATTGAGTACGACCTTACTTTCTCTTATGGCTTTTTCTTTCTATCTGGGAATTGCGATTGCCCTACTTTTGAAAAATGCTTTTTAACTTAAGTAGATACCTATTCTTTACAGGAAAGCAACAGGAAAACAGCAATACGATCATCCAAAATTCCTCGATATTTTAAATTTTATAGGAGAATATGACGGCATAAAGTACAGCGCATATCGCACTGCTTTTAAAATTTATGATTTGCGAACTCGACTCAAAGGTAAGTGAAATGAGATAAACCTATTACAGCATAAATTAATCTATATGGGCGAGCAGTTTAAAATTATTAATTGTATTACACATCAAAGACCAATTAATGCTACTACATATCATACATATACATACATATACATAGCTACCTTGTTCTATTGATATATTAAAACTTTTCCAGTGCCTCCACTGCGTATAAGCTCTGGAGTTTTTGCTCGTCACCAGCTGAGCCTTTCTGAAAGCAGTCTTTCCTTAGACACTGCAGAATTGGAAGCTGTTCTTGGGGACATTTATTTTGCAGCAGAGAAGGAAGGGCATTTTAGTGGAAATCTTGACCTTACTGTAGATTTGCTGATAAATTTGTTACTTAATGTTTATGACAAGTGAGTTGATTTTATTATGTTAGTGATAAAACTGGTGCTATGAAGAAAAGCTAATATAGACCAAAACACAATTGAGTTCTTGGATTATACAGAATCGCGGGAGTCCCCCACTTTTTGAGTCAAAAATCGGATATCTATTACCAAATATAATCTAATGCATATACTTATAGGTGGTGGTACAACAATAAAAATATACATTTAATTTAGGCTAGTCTATTTTAAGGATCCTAAACCATTTATTAACATTAACAGTGAAAGAAAAGACCCAATCCGAGTACTAGCAGCTAAGACTCTCTTAATTTGCCTGAGCGATGATCCTGTGTTGGACAAATGGGCTGCCCTAGCCAACTGCTGCGCGGACCATAATGGCTGTGTATCTCCCAAGCGGCTAGCATCTTTGTTGAGTCATGTAACTACTCTGACACAGTTCCTAGGAAGCAGCAGTGATATGATGCAGAGAGATGTTGATGCTTGTTTTTCTATGGTAAGGATATTAATTAGGATAAGACACATATCACATTACTTTCTACTGGTTAAATAAATAGAAACTTTTGTTACACAAAAACCACAAAATGCAATTTGCTTTGTACAGTTCATATATACTATTTGTATCATAACAAGGACAAAGCCACTAATAGCTTCGTACCTAATGTGTTTATTGTGGTAAGGTACAATGCATGTTGTCAAGTACCATGTCACAGTCATGCTTTAAATGGAATAGCATTAACTTGACTCATGTTATTTTTTTTATTTTTCTTTATTAGTTTCTTATTATCCATTGTTCATCCATAAGCTTCGGCCATACCTGCACGTCAAATAGCGACTTGCCGCATGGCGGAAGCTGCCCGTGTTTGTGAACGCACTCATGAAACTTTGCTTGCAATGCAACAGGAGAAATTTTATTCTTAATTTGAAATTTTCCTTACAAAGGAATTTTTAAAAATTTTTTAAAATAGCTAAGCTGCACATAAACTACAGTTAACTCCTTGCTTATTTCTATTGGTTGCAATCAAGTTCCATGAAACAGAAATGTACGCGGTACGCGTTGTAATCGCGCAGGGTTGGCCAAAGCTTTATCTATCTATTTGTACATTTGACCACATTTTGCATGATGATGAATGACAATGCAGATGCGGTAGAAGCGGCTAGCTTTGTTTCTGTATATTTCTAAATGAGAGCTTTATTTATTATTTAACTTACTAATAAGAATGCCCTTTGATAATAATATTTATTATCGCATGAATATTTATCATATAATTTTATCAGTAGGTCTATCATGAATCTCTGTTGCGAACACTAACTTGATGCTGATCAATTGGAACTGAAACTAGTAGCAGCAGTAGCATTTGCCAACAAAAGTGCTCGCAACATTTCTACCTGAAATACAACAACACAATGTTGAGTTATACTGACAAAATATTTTTTTCATAACTATGGTGACAAGCTTCCACACATAAATTACAAACACAAAAGTATTAGCTACTATTATTATCGGTACGTAGTAATTAACGGTACGGTAGGTACTTACTTATTTCGTAGGTAATTCACGGGTTGAAGATGCTCAATTTTCAGAATAAGGCACAAAAATCAAATTCAAGTACTAAAAGTAAGAAAAGTTAAGTACTACTCTATATAAGAAACAACCTTTACCCTGTTTCTATGAAAATCGCAATTATTGTTGTCATTTTGTTTCAAAACGCAATTCGTAATCGCAATTTGGCCATGTCGATAAAAATTTTTACGTCAAAAGCTTTAGCAGTTACAATGGATCTTTTGCTGACCTTTATTGCAAAAAATGTCGTGCATGTTCAAAAAACTATGATTGTAACACATTTCATATTGAAACTGATCGAAATCAAAGATACATAATCGACCAGCAGATGTTATATGTTTTGTAACAATGTAGTACTTATAATGAATATTTTACAATATCTTAATTATTTTGTTTTTATAATAATTGACTACTTCTTTGCACCTCATTTTATTTCACTTGTGTACATTTTAAGTAAATATGAATGTTTGTATTTTGCATGTCATCTTCCCCTAACATTAAATTTATTTTAACTGTTTAACAATCTGAGGATAATGTGGGCTGTATTATTATCAAGTTTACCATTGTTTTATTTTAACTTAATATTGATAATGTATGCTGTTTACTAATCCTAATAAAGAAAAATAACTGCACATCAGTGGAAAAGTTACTCAATGTTATATCTTGTTTTGACTTTGTCTCTTTCAAACTCAATAGACAGCAACAAAAACATGTATATATTTTATTCAGCTATATTTTTATTATAGATAAAAGTTTTATTTTCAGAGTGCTGGCATGCTCGGTGTATCATCCCGGGAGGTTGCTGAATGGGGGGCCGTGGATTGCAAGAGCACTCAGTGGCTTGCTTTGGTTCAAAGAGTGGGTGCCAGTAGACATGACGATAACACAAAACTTACTTGTGCTTGCTGTAATGTAAGACTTGTTCAGGTGAGAATTTAAACACTTAAACCCTAACAGCCTTATTAATAAACGGGTATTAGTCTCGGATTAGCTACTTCAGCTTTTGTCCTTTTTTTGCTACTGGAATATTTAGCTGGGTCGAAAGAGACAAAAGATGGTGTAACTAGTCTAAAGCTAGTTCGTGTTTATTAATAAGGCTGTTAGATTAGATCATGTAATTCAATGGAGTTACATGATCTATATCTCCCATCTCCTTTCTTTTATCAAACTTCAAGAGGCATAAAAACATGGTATCTACATATGGTTGAAATTCCAATTTCAATTTTTATTTGCATTCCACAATGTTGTACAGGTGTAGGTAGTTAAATAACAGTTCATCGTGGACCCTGTCGGGCACGCAAAATTAGAAGACAAACAAACAGCACAACATTCCTTCAAACAGTAGTGTAAACACAGCAGTAAGCGGTTCGCTGCTAACATTTTTTTTTACATGTTAAGGATTGCCGTGACGAGCTAACCGTTCGCCTGATGTTAAGCGACACGGCTGCTCATATCATTGGCAGATTCACTATCACAGCATACTAAGTTTAGACCTTGCAAAATCGTGTGATGCAGTTTTTATTTTTTAGTAATTTAGTAAAAAGTATATTTAGCATTAGTATAATAATTTTTAAATATATTTTATTTTGTGTAAGGTCCATGTAGTTGGGCCCTTTTTTTTGACGGGGGGAAATGCCCTCTCACTTCCCTGCCACCACCCCCGTGGGTATGTGGGACTTGAACCCACTAAAACCCCCCGTGATCCGACCGCCGCCGGGATGGGGCGAGATGGAGACGCACTGCATTAACCATCTCGCCCCGGCAATGTAGTCGGGCCCTAGCCCTACTAGCTAGGGCCCAACTACATGGACCTTGCTAAATTCTTAAACTTTTTTGACTATAATTCAGTTGCTTAGCATTGAAAATCACTGAAGTCTTCTATTCTTCGAAATCGTGTAATAAATCTTTGCAACTAATTTGTGCATAATTTCAGGTCCTAAAATTCCAGTGCACGAAATGTAGTGAAATGTATTTCTGTGAAAAATGCTACTTATATGACAAAAACTTGGTCGCTATCAGCGGACATAAGAGGAGTCACCTGATTCAAGAAGTAGTTGATGGACAGGTAATATTTGATTAGTCAAATTATAACTTTTCTTAAGTATTTTTTTTTATACCTACTGCATTTCCACAGACACCTGGGTCCGTTTTTGTTAGATAATTTTTTATATTTATTAATTAAGCCTATTATTAACATGAACATACTCCATTACGCGTAATGCGTTGGAGAAGCCAACCTATAGCAATGGAAATGGAGGCTATTCGAGGTGTGTTGTAGTGCTGTGCGAGCTGAACTGCACTTTATTACACTATAGCATCTTTTGACAGCTTCTGTGGTGTGGTAGTTGAGCAGCTCGGCTCATAATTCGTAGGTGGCGGGATCGTTTCTTTTTTTTTTTTTTTTTACTGTTGATGGGTTTGCGTTTGACTACATCTCACCTGAGTGACGATGAGGTCGAAGGTGGAGCACGCTTACCCAGAAATAACCTATTTACTCTTGACTTAAAGACACCCAAGTTGTATGTGGATGGAAACACCGACGACGGGAGTGAGTTCCATTCCCTAGCCGTACGCACAATAAAAGAATCTGCAAAGCGTTTCGTACGAACAAAAGGTAAATCAACAACGTAAGGATGGTAACTCTGACCTCGCCGTGAGGTCCTGTAGTGGAATGGAGACGGTGGGATAAGATTGTGAAGCTCCTGGGCACATTCTCCAAAATAAATTCTGTAAAATACAGCCAAACATGCCACCTTACGTCTATGTTTAAGGTTTTGCAGTTTACTCCCAACTAGCGGGTTTCCCGCGGCAGGTCAAGTATTTATGCACGGAAAAAAGCGTTTATACTTGTTCTGAGTCTGGGTGTTGTGGGACCATGTTCCTCGTAGTTCCTGGGTCCCTAGACACAGGGAATCCTAGTTAGGGTCCAGGATCTATGTACGTGATCGTTATGCGTTATTATACTAGGAAAAGGCTATTTATTTAAGAGATTTCGCAGAGCCAAGCTTCAAATATAAATCTCTTTCTCCATTCTTCTGGTGAAGGTGAAATATTGATTTAAAAAAACTTTACAGCCAAAGCCCCCGGAATGCCTAGGTTTCATAAAAGGCATGAAGCGTTTCTTCTTCTGTACAAAAACAAAGAAGCGGAAAACTTGCAGACCAAAAAATCGAGCAGATAAGGATACTGGTACAGTCAGGCGAAGAAAGGACAAGCCCATGATAGCTACGTCTACTGTGGGCAAGGCGGGGAATAAAGACAATAACCCGACCTCCATGCTGCAGGATATTATTGTTCAACTTGAGATGCAGAATAAGTAAGTGATATTGTCCAGGTTCTTTTGACCACTTGTCACCAGCTAGGCCATCGTGTTCACATCTTCCAATTCCAAAATGTCCAGTGCTTGAAAAGCCTACTTAAAAAAAAAAGTGTGCTTTAGACCACAAAACTGAAGTAAAACTTCTTTAGTTTAGCCCCATCGAAATCTAAATAAATACTGTGAGATTACAAAAAAAAAAATTGTCGCCGGTGGTGGTGGTTAACCAAAATTAAGATATCAACCTTTTGACATCAACAAAGATTCTATTTTTTTACTGATAGGTTCATTAATTTCTTCTTGTCATAAATAAATTATTGTTAATTAATACTCATATAAATCGTGGTTTTGATAACAATAAATATATGACGGCGGCAACGTCCAGTTATGAACTCTATGCGCAGCGGGCAGTACCTTAATTTACTCTATGGTAGCATTTAAATTTATTACAGTGGCAACACCGGCAACTGTCTTCGCTTCCCCAACCATCTGGCTATAGAAAAAGAGCGCCCGGCGTACTACGGGACATTCTTGCTCCGGACGCGGCCCGGTGCGCATGCTGAAGGCCTATAGTTATATAGGTTGCAACCTACGCACAACCCGCTTCTGCCTACATATATAATATAATACTTAACATCAATTTCATCCCTTATCCATCTGTCTCACTCAATCGTTTTCAATGCATTTTATTCATTTAATAGAATGATATTTCATTGCAGAGCTTTACAAGAATTAGCAATTCAAATGGAGGAGGGGGCGAAATCAAAAGACGAGGGGTTTAAGGCGAAGGTGGACACGCATTGGACACAAATATCCACGCAAATAAACAGGCTCAAGTTATTGAAGGTAAATGGATCAGGGCTGTAGCTAGTCGTATTTAAGGTAGAGGCAGCATTGGTTACAGGAAGTAAAAAAATTATCATAAATAAAAACATAGTGCTAAAAATTGCCCATTTGCAATAAATGTTTCGACATTATTGATCTACCCTCGAACCAGGGGCTCCTAAATCAATCACCATGACCTCTAGGTCAGTGATACACATTCTGACCTCACTGCAGTTCTGCCACGATTCTGACTACAGCGCTTCTGACCATTGACCTCTAGGTCAGTGATATACATTAAATAGCTATTCGTAGACAAATAATTTCTGTGACAACATGAGGGTGGTTGTCATAATCCTCTGACAGCCTCTGTGTTGTGGTGGTTGAACAGGTCGGCTCATATCCCGGAGGCGGTGGGTTCGATTCCCGCGGCAGGGCAAGTATTTATGCTCAGAAAAAAAAAAGCGTTTGTTGCTTGTTCTTGTTCTGAGCTTGGGTGTTGTGGGACCATAGTCCTCGTAGTTCCTGGGTCCCTAACACAGGGAATCCTTGTTAGGGTCCAGGATCTATGTATGTGATTGTTGGCCCGTTGGGCGTTATTATTATTATTGTAATCACGCTTGGCAGGCGTTTAAGATATTATTATGACGTCGTGGAAATTTTATAAAAACATTTTTCAGGAAAACCTAACAACAAGCCAACCAGATCTACCAACGGAAACAGCGAAACTGGACAAACCCGACCGCCCTCAAGCCTTTGACCTCTTCAGCCCCATACCAACACTACAAGAGAAGCAGTCAAAAGTCAACGAAAATAACAAGAACCAGCCTCGTGTATTGAGTCTAGATTCGGGAAACTTCTCAGTGGTATCTAAGAATGCTAGCCAGAATCTGTTGACAGTTTCCGGTGATGCTTTGAAGCCTGTAGCTGCCCATGCCACTTCTGACAGCATATCTACCGTCTCTGTTCACGATATCAGCTCTTGGTATCATGGTAAGCATATTTTACTAGTGGACACAATTTTTAAAGATAAAAGTATCCTAGGTTTACTAGGCTAGTAGTATACTCTTTACTGAAATTACCATATTACAGGACCAATCGGTAATCAGAATCTAATACTAAGGTCCGTATTACAGAACGATGCTCAGTCATCGATCGGTGCTCAAGCAGAGATTTCATTCATAAAGTGATCAATTAGTGAATGAAATCTCTGCTTGAGCACTGATCCATGACTGAGCATCTTTCTGTAATATGGACCTAAGTGTCACAATGGGTGGTTATCACTTAAAGCTAATTATTGTGTATATATAAAATCTATATTATTGAGTTTATTTAATTTTATATATTTATTATTAATGTGTTATTTATACTATCACCAGTTTAGCAAATAGTTAAGTTGTTATTTTTCTTTTCTTTTATGTCCCATCAATATTGCACTACCGCAGTATTTAATTACATGGCAAAATGTTTCATTTCTCAGACTCTAGGCTAGGTTCTATGCATTAGCTAGCATTATCAACAAAAACATTATCGTTTCAGAACCACTCTCGCTGCCCCCTGCCAATCTTGCCAACAAGCCATCAGAGTTAGCCATCTCTGAGAAAAAGTTCTCCTCAGACATCCGCTCCGTAGAGCTAAATAACGACAAGATGCGTGGAATTAACGCCGAACTTGACACCGTGGTTGATAAACTATACCAGTTACTAGCCAATAACTTTGCTATGGATGGTAAGTAAGATGGAGACGCTCCTGACCCAAATACCAGCCCATGCAGAATTTTAATAATGCTATTTCACTCGGTGGTTCATTTTCCGTTATTGAACATTTCAAATGTTGTGGAACGCGTAGGAAAGAGAAGAACGTCACCGAGCAAAATAACTTTGGAGGTGTAATCTGCTTGGAAATAATGGGGTTTGGAATTTGGACCGAAAAAGATTTAATTATATGTATCAGATAGTATGTTAATCCAAGAAATGTTGGATGTACGTCACTCGTGCGGATTTTAAAAGTTAATCTATTGTTATATAAAATGTCAACGTTCGACCGGTGGTGACAATATGGCTGAAGGTGGCGCCACACTGCGCCAACATTAGAACTACAATAAAATAAATAAATTTCCGATTCCATTTTCGATTCCCGCGTTAGCACAAGTATTTGTCCAAAGAAAAAATAAGCAAATACTTGTTCTGAGTCTGGGTGTTGGTCCTCATAGTTCCTGGGTCCCTAGACACGGAATCCTAATTAGGGTCCAGGATGAATGTGTCCTATGTATGTGATCGTTGGGCGTTATTATTATTATTATTATCCATTTATTTATTTTCAATCTTAAATCTAAGTTTTTTTACAATATTTTTATAAAATTAGTATTACAAAAATATAATAAAAAACCTAAACCTAGTGTGCCGCCAGCAGCGAGGCAAGGCCCAAGCTACTGGTGGTTAGGGTTGCAGACTGAGGAACCTCCTTATTATTTCAGATGCATGTTTTGACAACACACAGCTCCGTGAGACGGCAAACGAAATGGAAGGTCTGTTAGGCACGTTAATCAGCGGTGTCGAACAACGTGCCACGCTAAATGCCACTAAAGGACTTGTTTAAGTATGGAACACATTACATAGCTGTAAATGTAATTCTAATGCTGAGCTCCTAAGTTCACACTTATCCCTCTATGACATACCCACTGCAATGCAGGAATAAGGGGCCGTTTAAATATTACTTAAGCACTATGGGGGAGGGGGGGATCTTTGCTTTGTTTATTTTGGATGACATGGGGGGTAGGGGTCTAAATGATGATTACGTCATCGGTAGTTATTTACCTTTTTATACGAATAGCAACCCTCACATTGTCTGCTTGAAATTAATAAAAAAAATTCATGGAAAATTGTTTTCGTAAGCATGGGGGGAGGGGGTAAGCTTTGCTTACTTTTGCTGACGAGGGGGATGAGGGGTAAATAATTGTAATAAATCTGCTTACTTTTGCTGACAAGGGGGATGGGGGGTAAATAATTGTAATAAATCTGCTTACGTAATACTTGAACGGCCCCTAAGTGCGAACTTAGGAACTCTCAAATTTTAGTACAGACGGGCATCATAGTATGTTCCAAACATCTTAACATGAGGTGATTTATTAGTAGTGAATTGGCAGAAAACACGTTGCTATTTCATACTTTTCATATCCACCAATCATAACCGAGAAATTCTAGGTTGGTATTAGCTGCTATATAATTGACCAATGACAGCCCTGCACTGACCTATTAAATAGCATTATGTAGCGTGTTCTATTCTGACTATGCACCTCCGTTACGGGTGCGAAAGAGATGCTAGTTTGCAAAGCAAATACGAGGCAACAGTGAATTGATCATGTGAATAACTTTAATGAACAAGAATGACAGGTTTCATTCACTCTTTTACATATCAACAAAACCAATACATGACACACAAATTATTTTTATTTAGGGCTAGAAACAGTTACTGTTATTATAGTAACAATTGGCTTTAATCTTTCGTGTATGCAATTAAAATCTTATGACTATTTACTTGAAATCAAATCTAGTTTTAGGAAACTATTCCTCTGTTAAGGCTTTTTATAAAAGTATTTTTCTGTTTGACTATTCTTTGAAGACATGCCAAGTGTTGTGAACATAATATTTAAGGAAATATAATTAGTTTTAAGTGTATTGCCGTCCATCTTTGGTGCTCAATTTTCTATAAACTATTGTTTAGATCTGGCTAAATAAAATAAAGCTTAGAAAAGTAACATGCCATATATTTTATAAACATTTACATTGTCGTGGTTTAAATACAATATATAATCATATAAATTAATCATATTGTTAACTTAGTTAATATTTTGCTCTAATGTTGCAATTATATCATTTGTGCGTGCTATTAGGGGTAAGACCCTGATCGAGATGATCGCATATTTTTCGTGTTTATTGTTTATAATTGATCGAATATTTGTGTAGTTTTCAAAAAATGCGACATTGCCATGATCTCCAAACACGGTTTAATTTGGAATGTATTAAGTTCAGTGTTCAGAATTCGAGATCAAAAAGGTAAACAAAGAAATGTCAAAATATGTCAGTATCAAAGCGACATTTCAGAGGTACTGCACATTTTTTCACCCGAATAAATTCAAAACATCCTTAAATACTTTATATACCTGCTATATAATAATTAGGCACTGGCATAGATTATATAATAGGTACTATACTAGTACTGGTATAGTTGCTTTCATGGATATTTTAAATGTTTTTTATGATGATTGCATTTATCTTGTAATACGTATTGATTAATGATTATAAGACCGCCCTGAATTTCATGCGCAGCACTTTTCAAGTTCTCAACATACGAAAATACCTATATAAGCTACCCAATCGGTGAATTACATTCGAGTTCGAGGATTGAACGAATCGAATAATAAAAGCGGCGACTGCACGAAATGTTTTGAACCTCGGCAGTGTTCCCAGTCTAAGAAAAATAACAGCATGAAAAAAAATTTGGTTAGCCTAAATTTGTTCAAAATAATAACCATGTAAAACTAAAAGCTTTAAAATAGTTTAATCATTCAATTATATCATATTATGCTCTAAAAATAAGTAAAACTAATTTCTATCATCAAATTGTAGACTGCACAATTTAATATTACTTTTTTTGTGCTGTTATCCCCTTTGTTTACATTTTTGATCTCGAATTCTGAACAGTAGTATATATAAATTAATTTTAAAGTAAGCGTATTGTGAGAGTTATAGTTATTTAGATAAGGTATAAATTACCCACGTGATTATCGTTATTACGTCCATGAATGGATAGTCATAGGCTGATATTACCTCCTATCCATCCATATATAGATCGTTAGAGGCTGATATTACCTCCTATCCATCCATATATAGATCGTTATAGGCTGATATTGCCTCCCTTTCGTCCATGGATGGATAGTTATAGGCTGATATTACCTCCTATCCATCCATATATAGATCGTTAGAGGCTGATATTACCTCCTATCCACCCATATATAGATCGTTATAGGCTGATATTGCCTCCCTTCCGTCCATGGATGGATAGTTATAGGCTGATATTACGTTAGAAATTATATAAAAATCGATCATTCCTTACATATTTGAACAACGAATCATACTCATATTCATACTCCATAATAAATCTTATGAAAATTACTGTATATTGCTTTGATAGAATATATTATTTGGCAATGGTAGCCGTTACATAAACTTATTATTAAGTGCAAAAATTTATACAAAATTATAAAAATGTATAAAAAGCAATTAGATTGCCTAGACACAACCTTAGTACTTAATAATAATATAACAAATCCAATGTCATCGTATTTAGAATCATTTACAACAATTATATATAAAAAAAATGTATAAAAACGTATGCATAATTTTATAAAAAATCATTTTGCATTAATTGGACGGATTTTATTTTAATTTAGCTAAGTTAAACTAAAATTAACTATACATTTGGGTAAAATCGCTATCAAAAGACATACTAATATCATAAGTTACATGTAAGAAATATCAAAACAAAGTCGCGTAACAACGCAGTCTTTTGCCAAGATGTATTTATTAGATGGAATGTATGGAATAATCTGGAAGCTTTTTTTTCTTTTCTTTTAAATTTAATTTCTTTATATAAGGCTGATATTCCTAACCCGAAGTGCTTTTGAATTTCGACCAAACCCTAATTGATTTCGCTGCCTTGATAGCTCTGAATTTCCACCACTGTAAATTTCACCTTTAAAATTCAGAAATTAGAATCCAAATCTTAAATCGCGCATTCTTTAATAACTTCCAATAATGTCTTTTATGTTCGGCTTTATAACTTAGTACATAGAGTCCAATTTACTAATTTCTTTTGCTACTGTTGATAAGATATTTGCAGCAGTGCGTGAGGAGATGTTTTTCTTTCTCGGTTGATCCGTTTTGATGGATAGCGGTCGGCCCTCCACGCTCTCTAGTGTAGATATCTAGACCGTATTGACCTGTAAATAGGGTTAACAATGCATTTATATAACGAATATTGGTTCATTGTTGTTTAGGTTTCGAAACTATACTGATATAGTCCAGAATGATTCTGATGGGTCCAGAAGGCCCGGCCCATCCTCGTTGACTGCGCCAGAAGAGAGATTTATTTATTTCATATCTAGGCACCGCTGTGCGAAATGAATTATACTTTATTGTGTAGTAGCAGAGTCGCTATTTATATAAATGTCTACGGCGTGAATCTTCTGTACCTGTACATACTATTAAGTATTCTGTGACAGCTTATCAAAAATTCTGTTGTGTCAAATTGCAAATGGGCCATCTAAATCTAACCCAAGTTCCAAATATTCACATTTAGCTTACCTTCTTCAGGAAACGTGATGTAGAAAGATACGATGTCTTCGGATACGTTTTGCTGAACGTATTTTGATAGTCTTTTCTCATCGACGCCGTTCTTATGCAGTGTGGCCATGAAGTCGGCGAGCGGGCGTGACATACGGAACTGGATCTCGAGTTCTCTACCCGCGAATACTAGGGCCTCCTGGAAATTAGTAAATTTTAGGTGTGAAGATATAAAAAAGCGTGTGAACATATAACATTTTTGGACAAACTTTAAGACCCGTATAAAAGAACGACGCCCTGTCGTGTATCATGCCCAAGTCGAGTTTCAAAACGAGATTGTAGCTTGATCTTTTTATTATTTATTTATTTATGGACGAAGTCTCTATTCAAATCGAGATAAAACGAAAAAATCATGAAATCGATTCCTGCCGTCATTCCCTTACAGTTCTGTGTGTTGTGTGGTCGTTATGAAAAGTGGACTTGATAGGAATGGTACATTTGGGAAGAAGGTAGTATTTTTAAAAAGTGGACTTAGTGGGTCGAAACTATAAAATAAATCATTTCTAAGATGGTTTCATCTTCGGATTTGAGTTTTGAAGTACCTACAAAGAAAGTAAGTCAAAATCTAAGAATAACACTTTTTTATTTTATTATAGCACACTTTGAAAACATAAACCCCCATAAACAGGGGTTGTTGAAGTTTAATGTGTGTATTTTATCTGTGTGTAATTTGTACATCTCAAACGGATGAAATGATTTGAATTTAATTTTGTTTAAAAAGTGAGTTCTGTTCTATATCAGTATTTCAATATTATGGAAAATTATGGAAAACTAGTTGCACCCCGCGGTTTCACCCGCGGATAAAAAGTATTTTAATTATTTGCTTATCCCACGGGTAAAATTTCACTTTTCCGGGATAAAATATAGCCTATATATGTTAATCTAGTGTATAAGCTATCTTGGTACCGAATTTCATCCAAACCCATTCAGCCGTTTGATCGTGAAGGAGTAACAAACATACACACATACAAACTTTCGCCTTTATAATATTAGTGTGAATGTGGGTATACCCACTGATGTACTTAGATAAGATTCTAGGTGAATCTTACCTGATGAGTGATGGGCACCAATCCAAAGAGCCTGGTGGCTTTAGTGGGACCCCACTCGCCGCTCGCGCAGTCTGGCAACGGCACCATAACTGTCTGGAGCTCGGCGCAGCAAATCTGGACATTATATGTGAGTACATTAAGTCTATAAATTACTATTTAATTTCATTTAACACTGAGTTCATTTAAATAACAAGAAAGTACTGATGTTTATGTGTTCAATCTACAGGGAAAAGGCTGAGAAGCACCATATCGTCAGCATAGGTGATGTTACTGAAATATGGCATTGTGTGCCTATTCATCGCTGAAACTGCTGAACAGATTTTGATGTTATGGTGCGTAGATACAGTAGGTTCAGAAATGAGAAATAGGCAGTAAACTTTCATCCCGGATTTGAGTCCATGCGGGAAAAAATCCGGGGGTAGGTAGTTTTTTTTTAAATGCTTTCCACATACTCCTGGTTTCGTGCTCAAGCATAGGTAGTTTATAATGTGATGATTACCTTAAATTTGCAAACGCTCTTGAACTTCATAGGCTCGCCTGTGAGGTATTCTCTTGGTGTGACAGCATTTGCGAATATATCCAGTAAGAATGCGCCGCTGCATGGCGCGTGCACTCGGAATGATACCACGTTTCCGACCACCGACTGAAATAACAAACTCACTTTAGAGTAGAGGTTAGATGTTGACTTAGATCAATGGTAGGAACTGACAAGTATAGCAGCCCTGACCCTACAGCTTTTTTGTAGTAAAATATGAATAAAAAATGTTTTAGTTGCAATAATGTCTATGTAGGCAAAACGTCGTACCTGCACAAAGTCTGGATTGCAGAAAGACTGCGTTAGCAAAACGTCTGGGTAAAATAAGATACCTTTCAAACCTTTATAGCTCAATTCATAAGTCTAGATCGGATATTCGGTACCTTACATTACGCCATATTTAGAACTATAAATACTTGCATAGGTGCTAATTGACGCTTTGGTGTTGTACCTGCATAACAAATCTCTTGAGGCTGACTCCGTCGAAGCCATCACCTTCAGTGTCGTAGAACTTGAGGTTGTAATGGAATATTAGAGAGCTCTGCATGTGTGCCGGCATGGCTATACGCATAGTCGCCGCACCTGCAAACAAACGGACTTAATTACAATAAAAATATATCTAAACTAGCTAAATAATTTCCCAAATATGTTTAATAAATAATAAATAATAAAAATAATAATAAATTTAAAAAATAATAAATAATATTTGCGCTTTTTTGTCCTGTCACGGGAATCGAACCCTCCACCTCTGGGTCAGCCATCCTGCTCAACCACCACAGAGGCAGTTAGAATATTAAATTTCGAGTCTAGTACAAAGAACCTTTGTAATCAAACGCAAACCCAGACCATGAAAAAAAAACTTCACTGTTGTTTTAAGTCTTAGGTCCGTATTACAGAACAATGCTCAGTCAGCAGCAAAATGAATGTAAATGAATGAAAATGAATGAAAATGAATGAAAATTAGTAAATTAGTCTCACTAATTGAAAACTTTATGAATGAAATCTCTGCTTGAGCACTGATCGATGACTGAACATCGTTCTGTAATAGGGGCCTTAACCTTATTTAGCTTTCAAGTAGGTTACAAAATGTAATAAAAAAAATATACCAGTCGAGTCGGTAAACATGACCGCCTTGGTGTTAGGATCGCTGAAGTACAAGCCGTATCTGAAGAACAGCGACCTGACGAAGGGCAACTCCTCGAAGTCGTGCAGAGTGATGGGCGTCTTCAGGAGCTGCCAGTCCGCCTGCAGCGGGAAGAACTCGTAGATGAATTCGCGAGGGTCTGTCAGGAAGTAGTGGTCGTCGTATTCGTATCTGGAACGTGGGAACAGTTAGGAATTGCTACGACTTGCGACAAATAAGATTCTGTTAAAGCTGACAACTATCATTTCTCACTCATCATTATTATCAACAATAAGTGGGAATGAGAAAACAATAGACGATCAGCTCTTTTTAAATATTTTCCTAGAAGAATTCTTCAGACGTGCGTTTGTTAAGTCTGCTATAGGCACGAGTCACAGAAATAAATTATCCGTTTATTGTTCAAGTTAGAAAATATCTACGAACCAATTTTTTCTGTGCCTTTATCATATAAGCCGAAAATTAATACCAAACACATGAAAAGTAACTTTTTCCATATCAAAATCACGGTTCACTTTCATTTACTGGCCACCTATACTTGGCATAATACATCCCCGTCCCCAAAACTCAAATCGACTTTTATAATAAAAAAGACTATTAAGATCTACATTTTCACCGTTTAAAGATTACTGTCTTTCTTTATTCATCTCACCTCAAGCTGTCGCTTTTCCCTCGATTCCCAGGTTTAGGAGCATCCTTAGCGTTAACCAGATGCCGAGCACCCCAATTGCATTGCACAAATCTCCAGGCACCAGCGACGTAGACCGCGTTCCATGAGTTCCTGAACCGGTTGTCTTCGAACCTCACTCCTGGCTGGTACCCTGCTGATTTGCTGTACCCTTTGATTACTACGCAGTGGAGGCCTGCGTAACTGGAATGAGGAAAAACGGAAATTATATCAGGAGCTATTTTCTAGCTGTTATATCATGATCAATGCCAATGGAGTAATTCACATAATATAGTAATAATGCGAATGGTCTATTTATTCTATACTTTGTAAACTTCACGGCATCGTATATACTTATCGGCATATTATTGTGATTTTTTGGGTTTACACCTGTGTATACCTATTTTTAAACACAGATTTTGAACACCCCTAATTTTGACCTGTACTTCCGTCCATCTGCCTATGGCTTTGTAACAGATGGACCGTTACAATGCGATATTTCCTAAACATAACTAGGTAATATGGACCTAGTTATGTTTAGGAAATATCTGATCAGCCATTTCGAAGACGGCCATATACTGATTTCTACTAGAACGCTAATTTTCGTTAAGCTAAAGCGATATCATCGGAAAAAGATGGTTTCTCTTCTCTTTCGCAATGAATTTATATACCGCAGATTTTTAAAATACGACTGAAATAACAAATTATTTGCTTCGTAAATTGGTGAAACACACAATGATACCATAACTATTCTATCGCAAAATCTGCTGCTAAATTGAGAAGTCGAAGCTTAAAGAATTAACCCACCTGCATAACCTCTTAAATAGCACATGGTAACTTTCAGTCCCGTGCTTTATGCCCCTCAGCAAGCCGAGTGGCGAGTCTCCCCTCAAGTTGTCGTCGAAGTGTATGTTATTGAGGTTCTTTACTGTAATCCAGCGGAAGATTGTCCTGGCTTTTTCGACGTCGCTCGCGCATCTACCCACCAGTTGTCGGACTAGGTCTGTAAAGGTTTTTTGGTCTTCTTGGGCTACCTGCAATTTGAAGAAGTAGAAGTGGTTATATGACTTTCGGAAGCCGTTGCGAATGGCTATTAGCCATTGGTTATGGCGTTTAGTGGCGAAAGACTAAAATGTAGAGTTGGAAGTCTTTCAGACTAGTCTACTCACCGAAATAGCAATCTTATCAACATCAGCGAACTCTGCTGGATCGGTATAGATGTGGAACTTGGAAACGAGAGGGGGATGAGGCGCGGGCGCTCGAGCGGGGTAAGGCGGCGCTTCCTCTCCGTCGACGAATAGTGATGAAGCAGCCATGTACTCCGACCTTCGCTCCTGGATCAGCTCCATCATCTCGTGGCTTTGCTTCTCCACTAGCGCTGCTGTCGCTGCCCTGTAGGGAAGTCAATGTTCAAAAATATTAAATACGCAAGATATGTTAGATATGATTCAAATAGCATCCGTTTTATGTGTGATAGGTACATCTCAAGGTACGGGAGAATATACAGAGCAAGAAAAAAGAACGCTCATCGGGGCGCCAGCGTATTTTTCCTCTGCTCTGTGGGCAAATATAATTATTAATTATAAGATAATAATAAATAAAATTACCACACATATTTATTACTATTATTATTATGGTTCGGATGACGTAGCGAGAGTTACGCGTAGGCAGCTCTTTAGCAATTTGTTTTTTAGGGTATTAGAAAAAATCATACATACACAATTATGTCCTACTGGACTTCTTTTCAAATAATAATGAGTATCGTTGAAACCACATTTACAGTACACCCACAAAGATATTATAGTTCCTTAAAATTAGGTTTTTTAATTTTGAAGAACTATGTCTTGTTGACGAATATGATTTTTAAGCAGTCGACCCGCTTATAATAAATATCACAGACCTTGATGAATTTTGCTTTAATCCATCACTCACCTTTCGTGCTCCAACATCTTCCTCGTAAGGCTCTCCTTCTTCTTGTCTCTTCTTAACGTCATATTCTTCTCCAAGTCAGCTCGTTCTTGTTGGTGCCTTAGCGTCAGCGCTCCGATCTCAGAGTCAGGTCTCCGTTTTTTTACTTGCATCTCTTGCTGGAATCTGTTCGTGAGTCTTTCGAGCTCGCGTTCCCATTCATCCTGACCAAAGACATTTATATATGACTATTTACCAATACATCAGTGGCTCTAAAGAAATTGTACGGTGCAACCCCACATTCTCCCGCATCAGCTTTTTGGTTTACCTATTCTAAGTAAAAGACAGCTCGCATTAAGCATCCGTACGCGTCTCGCGACTCATTTAAAACTTAAGTGGATCAAATAAACTTATATCAATCAATATCAAATCAAACTTTTTCTTCTTAAGATTAAGGTCTCGTACCTACCATACAGAAATTAAATAGTGTTTCGCTGTGTCTGTCAGGCTTTATAACGAGATAAGATGACGATTTTGTAGATATTTTGCGAACTTAGTTTACGATAAATCCGAGCGAAGCCGATTTAAATCATCTAGGGCTACTAATTCAATCAGATTTTGTTTCAAAAATAAATAAAACAAAAACGCACATTTGTATTCTATCCGTACCTACCTGAATTTCTTCCCGTATTCTTCTGTTCTCTTCTTCGCGGTGTTTGGAAAATTTCCTGTACAAGTCGTCTTCTTCTTGTCGGTGTTTCATCTCCAGTTTGGTCTGTTCATCTCGATCCTAGAACAAAAATTGACTATTAATCATAAATCTAAATATATATAACTCAAAGGTGACTGACAGATTGACTGACTGACATAGTGATCTATCAACGCACAGCCCAAACCACTATACGGATCGGGCTGAAATTTTGCATGCAGGTAGATGTTATGACGTAGGCATCCGCTAAGAAAGGATTTTTCGAAATTCTACCCTTAAGAGGGTGAAATGGGTGGTTGAATTATATAGGCCTTAACATAGGCCACGCCGCGGGCGAAGCTGCGGGCAGAAGCTCGTAAATTATAAGGGGCTTATAATGTGAAAATGATCTAGTGTAGAGATTACTATTATTTATTCTGTGGTACAAGGGGCTAATGCCTGTCCGTACTAAAATTTGACAGTTCCTAAGTTTACAATTATTTCTCTGTGACATACCCAAAATCCAAATGCATTGCAGTAGGTGCGTTGCAGAGGGATAAGTGCGAAATTAGGAGCTGTAAACTTCAGTATAGTATAGATGATCGTTAGGTGCAAATCTCGGCGAATCATAGTAATAAAAGATACCCACTATATATTCTATATATTCGTAATTTAATTAACGGGCCTTCGGCCGTTTTAATCTGAAACTCCGTATCTATAAATTTATTTATTTTTATTTATTTTAAGATTTGGCTCCACACTTTTGTGTATTTAGCCAGTGTCAAGTAATTGATAATTTTTCAAGTTATCGTTATTTCACGCAAATATGTGTCAAGTCACAGTCGAAGTCATCAAGTCATAGTCAAGTCAGTCTAGTCAAAGTCATACTCCTAGTAAAGTGGTGGCAACTTTACTTGAAGCTTCTATGGAGTTTTGGAAACAACACGAAAAGAAACGTTTCACCATTATTATACCATTTTCCCACACTCACGCCTGTAATCCAGCACTTAACGAATAAAATGCCACCAATTTTATGCACTAACACTGAAAATAACACAAGTTTTGGAAAATAATACGATACGGTGACGCAATCTTTTTCACTTTCCCGCCAAAACTCCATCTATAAATTTTCTTTGACGGTTTGGCAACTGTCGCCACCTGCCGGCCGATTTTACCCCGAAGCCCTCCGAAGTTGGCCGAAGAAAGTGAAATGGTGTGTCGTTCACCTATAACCGGTCGGTAGCCTTTGCTAGATTACCATTAGTTTTTTTATATGAGCAGAATAGGCGTAGATGAAACCTATTGTCTTAGTTTTGTTTGTTTGATTTGTTCAGATGTAACTGTGTTCAAAGGTAGCTAGAAAGATAATAAAACATCCATTATTTGTATTACATATTAAAAGGATTTTTTTTTATCAAATCGTAGATAAGTTATAAATAAATGATAATATAAAACTATTCTATTTTAAATTATCCCGATGTTGAACAACTTCTGCTTTAGGCTGTTATTCAGTATTAATTACTTAATATTATCTACTTATATTAGCGGCCCGCCCCAGCACGGGTATTTTATCGCCTATTTTCATTAGGAATAATGTAGGATTCTAATGGTGAAAGAATTCTCTTTATCGGTCCAGCAGTTTCAGAGATTATTCAATGCAAAAAAATAATTTAATCTTTCTTCTTTATAGTATTAGTTTAGATTAGATACATACATGTACGTATAATGTATTGTAGGTTTGAAGATACGATACTGAATCCCAATGTTCTCTCTAGATACCTATCTTTTTTGGCAAGTACAACAAGGCTTGAAACCGGTCATTAAGAATTGTGTATGTTAAATCTCAATTTGTTATGTAGGTCATGATATGTCTTCATGATTGAATGTTCAAGGAGACACAAGAACTCATGAAAAAAAAAACCGACAATTCTTTAAAGCAACGTGTTATGCGAAGAGCTTTCATTACTTGAATGGAGTCTCGAAACCAATTCGTAACCGTATGTAAATATTACGCTAGCAAAGCCACAATGGGACACAATATTATCATTACATACATAATGCGAGTTTTTATCATAGCGACGGTCGCGAGCGAGGAATTTGTTTTTGTATTACTTTATCGTTCTGATAACGGTTTTACATTATCGTCAGTAGCGCGACTGCGGCCCGCGGACCGGTCGTGTATCGCTTTGCACTCAATACAATCGCAATTGAATCGAAAATGCTAAAACTAGTTAGAGGAGCTCGCCGGCTAAGTGCCCAATGCCGGCACAAGAGTCAAGCTACCGTCATAGGTTCTGAAATCAACCGCGCGGACCCTTATTACCAGGAGAATAAGACAAAAATGGACGAGCTAGTCGAAGAACTCCGCCAAAAAACAAGTGAGGCCATCAAAGGCGGGTCCGAAGACGCGGTAAAGAGGCATACGGCGAGAGGAAAACTGCTCGTGAGGGACAGGATTAACCGGTTGGTAGACGAAGGTAGCGACGTTTTGGAATTGAGCACGTTGGCCGCTACAGAGCTGTATAAGGGTCAGGTCCCGAGTGCCGGCATCGTCACCGCTATCGGCAAAGTTCACGGTCGCGATTGCATGATCGTCGCTAACGACTCGACCGTTAAAGGCGGAACTTACTTTCCTATCACCGTGAAAAAACATTTGCGGGCGCAAGCGATAGCGCAAGAATGCAGACTGCCGTGCATTTACCTCGTGGACTCCGGCGGCGCGCATCTTCCCGATCAAGCCGATGTGTTTCCAGACAGAGAGCATTTCGGAAGAATATTCTACAACCAAGCTAACATGTCAGCGGAAGGAATTCCACAGATATCTCTCGTAATGGGCTCATGTACGGCTGGTGGAGCATATATTCCAAGTATGTCAGATGAAAGTATAATTATAAAGAACCAAGGAACTATCTTTTTGGCCGGGCCACCTTTGCTGAAGGCGGCAACTGGAGAGACTGTATCTGCCGAAGATTTAGGAGGGGCTGATTTGCATTGCCGACAGTCTGGAGTCGCAGATCATTATGCGCAAGACGATGAACATGCATTACATCTTGCCAGAAATATCGTGTCTAATCTAAATTGGAACAACGATCAAAGAGCGAGAGTCTTTACAAGCAAAGTCGATGAGCCTCTTTATGATGTTAATGATCTCCACGGAATTGTTGGTGCCAATTTGCAGAGACCCTTCGACATTAGAGAAGTAATTGCCAGGATCGTCGACGGTAGCAGATGTCACGAATTCAAACAACTGTATGGTGAATCACTAGTATGTGGATTCGCAACCCTTTACGGTCACTCGATTGGCGTACTTGGAAACAATGGTGTTCTACAATCTGAGGGTGCTTTAAAAGGGTCACATTTCATACAATTGTGCGCCGCTCGAAAGATTCCTCTATTATTCTTACAAAACATTAGTGGATTCATGGTTGGCAGAGAAGCCGAAGCTGGTGGTATTGCGAAGAACGGTGCTAAAATGGTGACTGCTGTCAGTTGTTTCAAGGGTCCTAAGATCACCGTTCTTGTTGGAGGCAGCTTTGGGGCTGGAAATTATGGAATGTGTGGTCGCGCGTATTCTCCAAGTTTCCTATACATGTGGCCTAATGCTAGAATATCTGTCATGGGTGGACCTCAAGCCGCTACAGTTTTATCAGTGGTTGCTCAGGATAAAGCTAAGAGAGAAGGGAGACAATGGACTGCGGAAGAGGATAAAAAAGTGAGAGCTCCTTTAGAAGAACAGTTCGAAAGAGAAGGCCGCCCTTATTACAGTACAGCCAGGTTATGGGACGATGGGATACTGGCTCCGAAAGATACAAGACGAGTGGTTGGTCTCAGTCTATCAGCTGCTTTGAATGCTCCCTTCAGAGACAGTAAATTCGGTGTGTTCAGAATGTAAAGTGGTAAGACTTGCGATACAATTATTTTTAGGACGTTATCTATATTCGTTAAGTGTTGAGTGGTTTTCAGATTTGTTGTAAAATTATTTGTCTTATCAGCGGGGCGATATGTTGTTGCTACAGTTGATTGCATTTTATCTTTAGATGTAATCATAATAGGCCCCTAGTGTAGACGTCACTGTTGAACGTTTGAAATGATTGTTATTTTACGCATATGTGTGAATCTAATTATAATTGTTTTTTGTACTTACTTATCAAAATGTATTTTATTTACATTCATAACTTCGTATCGATGTTTTTTTTTATGTTATTGAATGATGTGACAAGACAGTCGTTCACCTTATGTTAAGCGACACAGCTGCCCATAACAGAACAGTGTCATTTGGAACTCCAAAATATAAAGTTTCGCGTGACACTGCACTGCGCACATCATCCTGAGACATCAGCACAGTCTGGTAATAAGATTACTCGACTGTGAGATCAGATCATTAAGTCTCATTTGCCCAGTAATTTCACTAGCTACAGTGCCTACACACACTGACACTACTGCTTGGCGGCAGTATAACTGGCAAAGCGGTGCTACCTACCTAGACGAACTTTGCAGAAAAGTTCGAGGTGGTAGGACCTAGTGATGTTTCCATTTTTACTTAGAATTTTAATTAGAAGATGCTTCTCTTTTTTTTTCCAGAGGGGTTAGTATAATTTTAACGTGCGTATCTGTGTGTATTTGTGGCATTGTAGCTTCCAAACAGAACAATTTTTTTTTTCGAAAATGACTATTATATTCTTAGCTATTAGATAATTTTTGTGTTGTTTAAGTTGCCTTGACATTTTAATACTATACGTGAGCCCCTGTTCGTCTTAAGTTTGTGTTTAAATTCAAGTAGCTGAGTACCAAGTATAAAATATTACGTCAAAGCTCTTTTGTTAGGCGAACACAGTTTTAACATAAAACTCGTTCAAATTAAGTACGTGAACCATCTGTCACAATTTGAATGAACACAATGCAGTCATTAACTGTTGATCTATTAATATGCTAATGCATGCTGGTGACCCGACGGCAAAGTTCAAGTTTAACAAAAGGATTTCTACCACCTACCATTCACTTTTACACTTGACTAAAATCAGGGTCAGATGTTTTATTTCTTATCTTTTGACAGTCTCTCACGGAGACCGCACCAATGTCAATCTCATTGACATTAAAATACGGTTGATTAAATATTTATTGATGTTGGCTAATTTTTAAGGGGTCGTCGAAAAAAATCCGTAAATGGCGGTTATGAGTTTTGATTTTTTTTCCATAACCCGTGTATTTTTGAATTTTAATGTGAGGTAAGGGTGGATTAATTATACGTTAAGTGTTCGTAAACGCGCACGAGTGTTGGCAAATGGTTCCAAGTCTTACTTTAGTCAACCATGTCTTTTCGTTTTCTCTTTAGGGCTTCCTAGAGCCTTCAGTAAAATATCCACCATTTTACTGTGGCATTTAGAATTTGACAAAATAAGACTTTGACATGACATAGCTGAAAAAAATCGCCCGCAAATAGGCCGCAGAGTCTGAAAACAAAGATTTTCAACCAGTGTATGTTGCCAGTCATGATTTATGGCATAATTATGCCATAAGTAGATGACTAGGTTTAAATTAAGTATACACTTTTTTTTGTTTGATTTTGGCTCCACACTTTGTGTATTTAGCCAGTGTCAAGTAATTGATAATTTCTCAAGTTAATTAATATCATATTTGTGTCAAGTCACAGTCCAAGTCATCAAGTCAAGTCATAGTCTAGTCTCGTCAAGTCATACTCCTAGTAAAGTGGTGGCAACTTTACTAAAAACTTCTATGGAGTTTTAGAAAGAACACGAAAATAAACGTTTCACCATCATTATACCACTTTCCCACACTCATGCCTGTAATCCAGCAGTTAACGAATAAAATGCCACCAATTTTATGCACTAACACTGAAAATAACACAAGTTTTGGAAAATAATATAATGCCGTGACGCGATCATTTTCGTTTTCCCGCCAAAACTCAAAAGTATACACTTATTAATTGGAAGTATATTATGAATGACTACCTTACAAAGTATCCATAGAGTATCCATAGCAGATCCTAGGTATTATAAAAGAACAAAAGAGCCAAGCATGAGCAGATCGTAGAGTATTTATATCAAATCACTAAATAAACCACCTTAAACTAAATAAAAATATCAGCTACGTACCTACCATATATTTAAAATGGCCCTAGTATCGAGTAAACGCCTTTCTTTAATTTAATTACACAAGTATTGATCACTGTGATAGGACTTTTTCGCTGACTGTATACTTAAACGAGTGAGTAAAAAAGTGTGACCGATTACGATGTTTTTTAAATGCATTCATTTTGGAGGTGTGACCGATCGGGACTGGTATGGGTTTGCAAATCTGTGACAAAACGGACCTATGACCGAACGGTATAACTACCCATGGCATGGCGCGTCAAATTATATAATATTAATCAGTAGGTACTTAATTTACTTTTAGATGCTTGATGTGGGAGTCTTAATCAAAGAAAATAAAATATAATATTGTGTACTGACAGGTCATGGCTACATGAAAAAAAAAACCCAACATGTCTGTTGTCTGCTACCGCACGGGCGTTCGTGCCATTTTACGCTTTCCTCGAACGGTCCCGCGCTTGCTTTTTCTAACCAGCATTCCACACAAGAAAATTGATCCGCAAACCGACTACGAGTCTATTATCAGAGTTAATTGCCGATCGTATGGCGAGTACGGTGGTGTCCCGCTTTTCAATGTTTTTGTCGTGCCGCTTTGTATGTCCGATGGACAAATCATCTCATTATTTCTCCCAACGAAAATCATTATTAGTTCCGAGGTATGTTTAGACCATACGACCGAAACTTCTTTAGTTTAGCTCTATCTATCGGCCGTTGTTTAATGTTAATGTTGCTGATTGTCATTTTACCGGACATACATAATAATACAACATTTTAAGTTTGTTATGTTGATGATGGAGATCTACGTGAATCAACTTCCGTTCGCCTCGCATTCACCAGCTTACTTCCCAAGTCAGGCGTGCAAGAAGTTTTACTTCAATGAACGAATAATGAAGGCATTGAAGAATAAGGTCCGTATTACAGAACAATGCTCAGTCATCGATCAGTGCTCAAGCAGAGATTTCATTCATAAAGTGATCAATTAGTGAATGAAATCTCTGCTTGAGCACCGATCGATGACTGAGCATCGTTCTGTAATACGGACCTTAGTCAATGGAGAATTAGCTCCAGGCTCTTAATGAGCTCTCAAATCGTTAGTCAGTAACTCGCCTGTCAATAATTCCATTTAGACAAAGTTAGAAACCGAACTAATTAAAAATAGTCAGGTACCGCTCATCGCAAACAATGCGTTCTCGTAACCAACTTTTTTAATTCATTTTTTAATGGAATTGATGGTGTTGCGGTCCGACGGCGCGTTCGTTGACTCGAAGATAGAAAGTTGTTAATTATGAGTACGGGTGCCGGGTGATCGCTCGGATTGTGTAACCAAACGCAACTGATCGTCAGATCGACCGTGAGGTTGAATAGGGCCTTTCCCGAGTCTATACTGCCTCTGTGGCGTAGTGGTTGAGCAGGTCGGCTCATAGCCCGGAGGCGGCAGGACAAGTATTTGTGCACAGAAATAAAGCGCAAATACTTGTTCTGAGTTTGGGTGTTGTGGGACCATGGTCCTCACAGTTCTTGGGTCCCTAGACACAGGGAATCCTAGTTAGGGTGCAGGATCTATGAATGAATCTATAAATGAAAATAAGCGTCTGTATTACGTACGGAATTTACACTCGTTTTTACAACGGTGAAGGAAGACACAATGAAGAAATTGCCATGTTTAAGAATAGCAAAATTCGAGAGCACGTGTCATCCATCCGCACTTGGCCAGCGTGATGGTTTATGGCTTTCATTAATCAGAGAAGGCCGTGCCCCAGTAGTACGAACGCCCGATGACGCTGTAAAGTTCGGTAGAGACCAACAGGACCGACCGGCATTAGCCCTTTTAAAATAAAAAGTAGTATGATGACGAACTGTCTGCTGGGTAGGTAGCAAGATAATTTTTTTTATGTTAATGAATGATGTGACGCTTGTCGTTCACCTAATGTTAAGCGACACAGCCGCCCATAACAGAATAGTGTCACTCGGAACTCTAAAATATAAAGTTACTCGCGACACTGCGCACTGCGCACGCCATCCTGAGACATCAGCACTGGTAATAAGATTACTCGACTGTGAGATCAGGGCGGTGATATAAGGGGGGAGGGGGGTATATTAACTATGCACATAAACTGCGTATTCAAACTGTCAAATCCATACAAATTTGTGTTTCTATTGGTTGCAATCGAGTTACGTGATCGCCCAACAGATCATATAGTCTCAGTTGCCCAGTAATTTCACTAGCTATTCTACCATGCCCTTCAAAACAGAACACAGTAGTACTTGCACACTACTACTTGGCTGCAAAATAACTGCAGGCAAAGCGGTGGTATCTAACTAAAGCAACAGACCCCTTAATTTACTTTTCAATAATATCAAATGATTGGTAGCACTACATAAAAGCCAAAGCCTACAAAAATCACTGCAGTATCATTGTCTTATCGTATATCGGGGAAATGCTGTATTAAGCATCTTTTGTCGGTATTCAATAAATAACATCTTTTTATATCGGAGTTCATACATACATAAAGAAATAACGCTTGTTTGTAGAATACGAGTTTGTTCTACAAATGAACATGTACTATGTAGGTAACTACTCATGTTAAGATTTGGCGGGAAAACGAAAAAGATCGTCACCGCATTGTATTATTTTCCAAATCTTGTGTTATTTTCAGTGTTAGTGCATAGAATTGGTGGTATTTTTTTCGTAAGTGCTGGATTACAGCCATGAATGTGGGAAAGTGGTATAATGATGGTGAAACGTTTCTTTTCGTTATGTTTCCAAAACTCCATAGAAGCTTCTGGTAAAGTTGCCACCACTCCACTAGGAGTATATGATTTGACTAGACTTTATAACTTGGACTCTGACTTGACACATACCTATGTATACAGGGTTACAGGAAAAATCGTGCTAGATCCGTGGAGTATCCATCATTTCTGACTTATTTCACTATGAAACACCCTAGCCTAAACTTAACCCTTTTCGAGATATTCGACATTTAATTTTTTTATCTACAATTGCCGATTTTTTGGCTACATAATTTTATTATGTTTATTTTGTATGGGGGCGAGTTGGCCGGGGGACGAGTTGGCTGGACTGCAGTCACGACCCCTTCTTGCCCCCGGTACGGCAGACGAGGGCTCACGGGGGGTTTTAGTGGGGTCGACTCCCACATACACACTGCCACCACCCCCGTGGTGGCAGGGAAGTGCGAGGGCATTTCCCCCTACAAAAAAAGGGTGTTTCATAGTGAAATACGTCAGAAATGATGGGTACCTACTCCACGCCCTTAACGGATCTGGCACATTTTTTACTGTAACCCTGTGTAATATTAATTAACATAAATTTCTTCTAATACTTGACCTTGGCTAAATAAACAAAAGTTTAGCACAAAAAAAATGTACTCATGTTACATGACATGTGTAAATGTGGGTAAAACAAGAACAAAGCAATCCTGCAATGAGGAAGTCTAGAAGGCTGTAAAAACACGGAATTGTGTCGGCAACACTAATTTGCAAGGACGATCGCCGTCTAATGTAACGCCTGTCAGCAGCAATTGCAATATCAGATAAATTTCAATCTAGTCCGCAAGTCCGCTTTACGTAATACGATACGACACGGACACTTAGTTGCCGTAAATTATAAAATTTGCCGTAAATTATAAAATTTGCCGTAAATTATAAACTGTTGTGATATATTCCCTTTTTTATGTTATTGAATGATGTGACGAGCTAGTCGTTCACCTGATGTTAAGTGACACGGCCGCCCATAACAGAACAGTGTCACTCGGAACTCCAACATGTAAAGTTTCGCATGACTGCTGCACTGCGCACATCATCCTGAGACATCAGCACAGTCTGGTAATAAGATCACTCGACTGTGAGATCATCAGATCATAAAGTCTCATTTTCCCAGTAATTTCACTAGCTGCATTGCCCTTCAAACTGGAACACAGTAGTGCTTGCACACTACTGCTTGGCGGCAGAATAACTGACAGTAATAGACAGAAAAAAAAAATATTAAGCGAAAATGTTCCATCCGTTCATGCGTGATGACCACAGGAAGCGAATACATTTTTAAATATAAGAAGATATATAATATTCTATCGTTTATGTCATCAGGGATTTAGGATTCTAATGGTGAAAGAATTTTTCAAATCGGCTAATAATTTCAGAGCAAAGCAAAGCAAAAAAACAATCAAATCTTTCCTCTTTATAATATTAGTTTAGACAAGTAGCGTTGCGGAACAGAAGGCCTTTGATCGGCGATCTATATGAAAATGTATTAATGAATGAAAACTACGCCATTCACGCCCATAGGCTTAAGGAGTTTCGACCACATGTTCTAAGACCCTTTATAAAGATACGAGTTTTGGCGGGAAAACGAAAAAGATCGCGTCGCCGCATTGTATTATTTTCCAAAACTTGTGTTATTTTCAGTGTTAGTGCATAAAATTGGTGGCATTTTATTCGTTAAGTGCTGAATTACGGGCATGAGTGTGGGAAAGTGGTATGATGATGGTCAAACGTTACTTTTCGTGTTGTTTCCGAAAATCCATAGAAGCTTCTGGTAAAGTTGCCACCACTTTACTAGGAGTATGACTTGACTAGACTAGACTATGACTTAACTTGATGACTTGGACTGTGACTTGACACATTATATGATATTAATTAACTTGAGATATTATCAATTACTTGACAATGACTGAATACACAAAGGTGTGGAGCCAAAACAAAAAAAAAAATAATAAAGTTACGAATACAAAACGAAATCTTGATGAAATATTTCCCGACACCACCGAAAGAAGCATGATGATGAAATCAAAAAACTTTACAACAAAATGGACATGTGTGGCGTTGGCCACACGGTGTTATGGTCAACCTCAAAAATGTACAAATATGGTGATCACATAAAACCGTGGACAACCTCGGGTGTCCGAATTAGGGGCGATCACGTCATCGCTCCTAGGATTTTGCTTGTATTGTAGTAAAGTAGAACGAATGTTACTGAGTATAGGCTCAAAGTACTCATTTTAGACGCACGATTTTGTGTAACTGCTTACGTTTTTATTTTTGCAGCGTTTGATGCTTTTCTGTGGTTTTTTTCTGTGGTTAATTACGTTATGCTCTCTGTATAAAAGCAGCCTCATTTGAGAGCCAGTCCCGCACGGTGACGCTACAAAGGTCGTTTGAGACTAACAGCTTTAGTCCGATAAAAAAAGCCTATCCTCATGCCCAGGCGTGATGGTGGTACCACCACGATGCTTCGACTAAAGCCTTAGATCATAATATTGTAGGTATAACTACTCTATCGCGACTGCACAAAATATGGGTGTCTATATTATGTCATTATATAGTTTTTTAATAATAGCTGTAAGCCCCCAAATAAAATAAAATAAAATAAAAAATAGACACTCATATTTTGTGCAGGTGAAACGTGATCGATAAAAATCCAAGGATTTTTGTGACTTTGACGGCAATCGATTGAAAATTATTTCTTTTCATTTCTCTTCCATTTCATCTCTTATTTTTTGCCATTTTCACAGTTGTTAACTAAATCACGGTCTCAAATTCAAATTGTTTTTAAAGATTTCGCGCAAATGCCTTTTTTAATTTCTTTCTATCCGCAATCCAATCACGAATTCTACAAAAGATTGTTTTATTTTAGTTCCATTTTCCAAAATAAAACGTTCTACTTTATTTTCAAAAAGTAATAAGTAGTCTTTGTTTATGATTATTCTACTTATGAATAAAGACTTTCGTTTTTGTTGGTAACAGACAAAAATAAAAATAAATACTTTATCACTCAGATGATTAGGTATAAGCTACTTCATCCCCGCTAAAATTACGGCCTTTTTAATAAAGAGGAGTGAAAAATATAATAATGCAGAGATCTCGTATTTTTGTCCAGCTGATTCCCAGTAATTTGTCTTTGAGTTTGTTCATTTGAACAACAATGAACAAAAAGTTAATTAGTGGAAACTATGATCATACGTACTGCAACCAACGTTGACGCTGTGTTCGACGCAACGGTCCCGACATGGTCCGACGGCGCTTCCTACTACATTAGCATGTATGGCCTGCTTTATTGTTGTACCTATACATCTTTATTGCTGGGTATGATGCATTATCTATGATTTGTACCGTGCGTACTTTGATAATTAAAACTAGTTGCTTTCTTACTGCATATCTATGCTCACATAAGCAACTTAATCGTGAAAAAATAATTATGTTTTCTATAAAATCATGTGAGATTAAATCAATATTATAATTATTAATAATAATAATTAAGTTTATTATAATGCTTATTCGTTGTGCCAAATAAGTGCAATAATAATAATAGTGTTCGAATAAGCATTGCAATTCAACGGGGCAATGCTGCCAGCATGTTGGGTACGCTGCCTATTGGTAGTGGGCTGGAGCGTTTGGACTGTCTATAGGTCATCGCGGCCAGTATATAGTAGTCCAAATGTTTTTTTGTTGTAATAGTGTTTAGTATTTGTTATTATATCATCATTGTAGTATTTAGAAAATAAAGACAATTTCCGGTGAAAAAAAAGTTTATTATTGAATTAATTCATAACACCTGTCAAAATTTTCAGCGTGTAGTGTATTTTTTTTGCTCTACCGTCCTTTACAGCGACAGCAATTATGAGAAAAAAACCGACCCATTCGGCCAAATGAATATTCGTATATTCGCATTTTTATCTCTTATAACAGTAGTTTTTCAATAATCCGATAAAAGTTAACTATTATATAATTCATTAAATTATTCATAAAGGAATTTTCTAAGTTTGTCCTAGTCAGTTTGTATTAGTCAGATAACAAATTATTACCAGCCAATAAAAAATTGCCCCTTAATATATTGGGATTTCAGTTGAAATAAGACTAAGCAATTGGTTATTTATTTTTAATTATTTTGTGTTTGAACTTCAAATTCCAATAGCAAATCGATCGTAAATTTACGTAGTCGCGGCCTACGGGTTATTTAAATTCACGCGTGGTGACGCCGGCGTTTCACGTACCTACAGTTATCCACCCATTACCAACATAGCATTTTCGGTATTCGTGTGGGACTCGCGTAGGATAAGAATTAGGTAATTTACGACTAGCCGCATATTGACTGGATTCGGCTGTATGACTGTGTGGGGATTGTATACAGGGGCCTTACCGCGTAAGTCTGGTGGAGATCGTAATCGTGTTCTCTCTTGCTCGCACTCGTGGAAAACTCGTGTTAATTGGCGCGTGCAGGATGGCAGGCGAAGCCGATTCCCAGAACGGTTACGCGGTAGGGGTGCAGGTTGTATTTTTCAACTGGGTATGGATGGCAACATCCGAAAGTGTGGGGAACAGAGAAAAATATCCAAGGAGTTTAATTTTGATTTTGAATAAATCAGTTTTCTTGCACAGTAATAGACCCCGTTAATTTTGGAATAATCGACAAAATCTAGAAAGTAAAGTACGTTAAATGGCAAACGAATAGAAAGATCTCTTTTAATAAGAATATACTTACTATTTTATTTCATAAGACTTCAGACAGAGGTCATGCACAAATCTCCATCACTGACCATAGAGTTACATACAATGTCCAACAACCTACTTTTATCTAAAAATCTATTAGTGGTAATGCAACGCAGTTATTGCACAAATGCGGTCGCATCATGCCAACTTCCAAACTAATCATAAAAAAATGCAAATCAGCAATGGAAAGGTGTTTTTAATTCATTTTCTCGTCATAAATGCTATCTGTTTGACCCAAAATGTGCATTATTGTGTTAAAGTAACTGTAGTTTTCCACCCAGACGTGGGAATTACTGTTTTCAAAAGAGAAAGGTCATGAGGTCACTTGGTATGAAATATACCCGCGCGTGGAACGCTTTCATTGCGTTTGGTTGGAGTCCAGCTGCGTTTTCTAAAGGCTATAATTTCAAATTTAATTATTACGAGCATCTATGTCATAACTAAATCGATTTCCAAAATGGGGCTAAATGATCTCCCACACTCATTAATTGAAACACATACTTTACCATCTTAGTATACAGCTATACTTAATTGTCAGTCTTGGCTAAATGCATAAAACGTGCGTTAACCATTACAGAATCTGCTATTCCTTTCATAAACAAATAATCACAGCCTAAAAAGTATTTTTTGGACAAGCATTTATATGAGCATAGATGTTGTTTTATTTATTTAATTATTCATTCATCCTATAAAAATAGCTTTGTTTTTTTAACAAATAAATAAGTAACATTATTTATTTATTTTACAACTTATTTAATAATAAGTCCGCATCCAAACATAAGTCCCGCATGAGTCGGTGTGTGTTTTTTAATGAGTAAATAAAAAAAATATTTCAATTTTCAGATAGATAGATATTTTCTTTATACACACTAAATAATAAAATTAAAACAAAAAACAATTACAGAGTAAGTGTGACAATGGGCGACACAATCGCTAAAACCGATCTTTTCCAAGCGATGATTCTTCTATATTTAGATGCATATTTTTTAAATCTAAGACTTTAAATAAATAAAGAACGTCATAATCTGGAAAAAAATAATTTTTTAATAGTCAATAATCATGCTGTCAATAACTTAAAACTTATTTATGACACTGCGAACATTATACCAACAAATAAAGATCATTAATATTTCTTTAGTTAGTTAATACATTCATCAATTACCACTCAAACTTTCGCTTGTCCATGTCATTGACTGTTCTTAGTCACGTGATTTAATCGATCTCCAATGTACAGGCTGGGTTTCTAAATATAAATAATAATAATAACGCCCAACGATCACATAAATATATATATAGACTAGCGGCCCGTCCCGGCTTCGCTCGGGTGGACGTTTATTTATTAAACATTTTATAATATACGAAAAACAATGTATCACGCACCGGCGCCATCTACTTAAAATGTTTGTTTGTCCTGAATTTTTCCTGAATTTTCTTTGCTATAAACCTCACGGAGCCCGAGACCTTTCCAACGAATGCAAAACCATGGAAATCGGTTTGTGCGTTCTGGAGTTATAGCGTCAGGAAGGAAAACCCGACTTATTTTTATATAGTAGAGATAATTATCATTATACAGAGTATACAGAGTAGGTAATAGCCTTTATACAGAGTAGGTATCGCCCAGAGATAAAATAATAATAATAATAATAACAACGCCCAACGATCATACATAGATCCTGGACCCTAACTAGGATTCTGTGTCTAGGGACCTAAAAACTACGATAACACAAAAACTGTTCGCATGATTTTTTGCGCACAAATACATGAAATGTCGTGGGAATCGAACCCGCAACTTCCCGGTATGAGCCACTAAAGGCTGTCCTTAAGTTCTTATAACTTCGAGGGTTTATTAGAACAAAACTAAACAACACACGTAACATGTTCTCATATAACCGCACAATACGATCCATTGCTATTGTTACAACTTCCTCGTGATAAAATGTCTTCCGGAGTACCTATCTCTATCCCGCAATTGCATCAGCAATCAGAGTGAAAGAGATGGCGATGGTCCTTATAGTGATGCTGCAAAATGGAAGAAAGTAAAAGTTGGCGCGGAGTCCACCGATTTATTATGTTGTGGGTGAAGTGATTAGAAACATAAATAGAGATAAATTGCTTGCAATATGTATGTAGCTACATGTATTACATCACACGTTTTTTTTTGAGGTTGGGAAATGCCCTCGCATTTCCCTGCCACCACCCCCGCGGTGTATGTGGGTATGTGTGGGTATGTGGTATGTGGGACTTGAACCCACTAAAACCCCCCCTGTGAGCCCTCGTCCGCCGTACCGGGGCGAGAAGGGGTCGCGACTGCAGTTCAGCCAACTCGCCCCCGAAACATCATACTTATCCGTTAACCTAATACAATAGTAAATCCTATGGTAAAAATGTGGAACATTGTATTCAAATTTATGTTTTTAACGAAATTGGCCGAAACATCGAATCCTACAGGTATCTAATCCTCTCCCACGTTCTATATTCAATACTATTATCCTAGTTCCTATCCTACTTTCTGCTTAAGTTTTTGTATGTTAGGTACATATTCCCGGTATGAGCCACTAAAGGCTGTCCTTAAGTTCTTATGATTTCGAGGTTTTTTTTTTTTTTCTTATGTTATTGAATGATGTGACGAGCTAGTCATTCACCTGATGTTAAGTGACACGGCCGCCCATAACAGAACAGTGTCACTCGGAACTCCAACATGTAAAGTTTCGCATGACTGCTGCAATGCGCACATCATCCTGAGACATCAACACAGTCTGGTAATAAGATTACACGATTACAATACTATACTATTATCTTAGTTCCTATCCTACTTTCTGCTTAAGTTTTTGTATGTACCTACATATAATTAGAAGACCGCTCTGTCTGGGAGGCCTATGTTCAGAAGGGGACATCTTAAGTTATGTTTCTAACCAATCAACGAAGAAACAGCTGATCAGAATTTGTTTCAATTTGATATCCCGGAGTGCCAAACACTATACTTTTATCCCGGAAAATGTTGTGGTTTCTGTGGGATATCCTACTTAAACAAAAGTGAAACGTTATTTGTTTGTATGTTTTACTATTTGGCTGAAGTTTACACACAAATTGCAACCACTAACGAGATCAACATAAAGTATTTACCCTGGAAAATAACGAGTTCCCGCGGAAAACCATGTAAACAGAAGTAGCAGTGTATACAAAGCAGTGGAACTGTACAGGACAGTCTAGCACAGTACAGTCGTTACGCTAACCGAGGCGGTTACCCACCACAGACTACCGCAATTCCGCAATATTAGTCTTGTATGGTAATGAGACGACGGACACTCGGTTTGATGCCAAAACATTCATGGTAAATACTTAGTACACCTTAGCTTTCCACTTAACGATTATAAACATTGAGAGAGATGTTTCTTTTGAATTAAGTCATTAACTGTTGAGGATATTGTATCTGTACTTCATGCACTATTTTAGCCTGTGATATTTTTTAACGGAGACTTCGGTCTTTATTAGCAGACCTAACTTGCTCTGCTAATAATAATCTGCTAAGACCGAACTCTATCTCTCCGATAATTCTATCCATCCAAAGGTTGGCTGGAATTTATCGCGTTTAGTGATAGTCCGTCCATTGTACTATAGCTCTAAGTAATAATAATAATAATAATATGTGTGGACATCTCACACAACGCCATCTAGCCCCAAACTAAGCAAAGCTTGTACTATGGGAACCAGATAACTGATACAATACTTAGATACTTTTTGTTTGTAAATACATACATAGAATACAATATAACACCCAGACACAGAACAAACATCGATATTCATCACACAAATGTTTGTCCTGGGTGGGAATCGAACCCACAACCCGCAGTTCAGAAGGCAGGGTCACTACCAACTGAGCTATCGGGCCAGTCAAATAGATTTCTTTCTGTAGGTATCTGTTTTCATATACGGCGTTCTTGTATTTGTAACGAATAAGTCTATTATTACAGATGTCCATAGACTACGGTTACGTTTTCCCATCATGAGAGCATTATGCTTTTTTGCTACTATTGCATAAAATTCTTTAGGGACGACCGTTCAAATAGAGTAATTCAATAAAAAATAATTTAAAAAATCTATATGCAGCATAATAACAAAACATTCGCTATTTAAGTCATTGCTATTTATTGCAATAGGCGTAAAGGTCAAAATGACGTCAACAGTAAAATTAACCTCAGCCATATCAGCCTCACCGCTAAATATGAGTCAGTCAATACAACATTTCTGTTCGTGCGCAACCGAAACTAATAACATTGGCCATTACAACAAAAAAACATTACAAACAACAAAAAAAAAAAAAATAGGTCAAGACGATTTCTGGCAACTAGCAACTGGTTAGTAAGGGGGATATACAATAATGCCATGAACTTAAGTCCTACCACAAACTCCACAAGTCCATTGAGCAATTGTTTTGTGTCTGATCCTGGGGGTCTACCGGCTAAGCCAATCATAATCGATGGCTTCAGTTGGCCACTTCCTGTAAGTTGGCACCGCGTAACTACTCCATCCATCGGAATCAAAATTCATTAGGAGTTTTTGGCGGGAAACGAAAAAGATCGCGGCGCTGCATTGTATTATTTTCCAATAAAGTGCTGAATTACAGGCATGAGTGCGGGAAAGTGGTATAATGATGGTGAAACTTTTCTTTTCGTGTTGTTTCCAAAACTCCATAGAAGCTTTCAAGTTGCCACTACTTTACTAGGAGTGTGACTTGACTAGACAAGACTATGACTTAACTTGATGACTTGAACTGTGACTTGACTTGACTTGACACATTATATGATATTAATTAACTTGAGATATTATCAATTACTTGACACTGGCTAAATACACAAAAGTGTGAAGCCAAAACCAAACAAAAAAAATATCATTAATTTAAAAATTCATTCCTGTTTTAAGAACCCATTTCAGGGTCAGTCTGGGTAGCCCACCTGCATAATGCACTAATATGCTGGATTGTGAATGGCTATCAAACTTGCTGGACAAGTTGCACGAAGTGCATCTAAAGGACTTTACAAAATGGTCATATGAATGAAGACAGGTTTTTTAAACCAAATTTCACGCAATGTAAAGAGTTTATTTATATTTAATCATCGAGTCTTATAATCAAGTTGATCAAGTTAATTGTCATCGGACATAGACAATCATCTCCTAGGACGTGTTTTGCTTTTATTCGTCAGTCCACCTAATCGTAAAGATACAAATGTAAATTAATTAAATTAAAATTAAATTAATTAAAATTAAATCAATATAATTTTTTAACAGCCTGCAATTGGCTACGAACTTGAACCTTAAGACATCCTATCCCTAACATAGACCGAGGTCAAAATCCCATGTTTTTATCTAATTTTTGTTTCTTATTAATAAAATTAAGTAAATTACTATCTCCATTCCGTGCTAGACGTGGTGCATTTTTTACACAAATGGCTGTCTTCACTCTATCTCAGTCTTTATAAGAATTACCTAAGAAATATAGCAAGTAAACAGTAATAAGCGAGAGTAACTAATACAATACAGCCCACAGTCTTACATGCACCGGCCAGCAAAACAATGACAGTGTCGGGCATTGAATGGGTCGTCAAACTTGCAGGACGGCGCGCGCGGCCTTGCGCCTACGCTCCACTAGGCAAGGAGTGTCTATAATCCATGTAACCTTATATTTAATAATTAATTAATGGAATGTAGTTTTTTAGGTACGCTTTCCGCAGAAGGTGATCTAAATTCTGTGTTTTATTTATAACCCTTTTTTAGCTACAATTTGGTTTTTTTAATCAAGTATAGTTTTTTTTTTAATGTTTTGCCTCCACACTTTTGTGTATTTAGCCAGTGTCAAGTAATTGATAATTTATCAAGTTAATATTTCACGCAAATATGTGTCAAGTCACAGTCGAAGTCATCCAGTCAAGTCAGTCAAGTCATAGTCTAGTCAAAGTCATACTCCTAGTAAAGTGGTGGCAACTTTACTTGAAGCTTCTATGGAGTTTTGGAAACAACACGAAAAGAAACGTTTCACCATCATTATACCATTTTCCCACACTCACGCCTGTAATCCAGCACTTAACGAATAGAATGCCACCAATTTTATGCACTAACACTGAAAATAACACAAGTTTTGGAAAATAATACAATGCGGTAACGCAATCTTTTTCGCTTTCCCGCCAAAACTCAAAAAGTATTATCTTTAAAGTTATTTTTTATTGAGATTGAAACGTTTCATATTGTCACAACTTTTTAACTTTCACCATTCTATTTGCGAATCTATCTACATTACCATTTTCAATACATTTTATTAATAGAATATTTTATCAAGCTATTATTTTACAAATACGTACGCAAATGTACTAGAAAGAACTGTAAATTTGTAGTGTGCACTGTAAAGTGAAAACGTGTAAAGTGATTAACGTCCTGGGGCCTTACCGCGTAAGTCTGATGGAGATCGTAATCGTGTTCTCTCTCGCTCGCACCTGTGGACTTGTTAATTGGCGCGTGCAGGATGGCAGGCGAAGCCGATTCCCAGAACGGTTACGCGGTAGGGGTGCTGGAATCAACTGGAGAAGTAGAGCTAAAGACTGGGCTCAATGGCATGCCATGGCTTATGTCCAGAAGAAGAGTAAGCTGATGATGATTATACGTTATTATACTGACCCTGTAGTGGATAAATATAGCGGAATTGATTACCTATGTATGACAATGAAAAATATTAAGGGTACAGATCTAATTCAATCTTAGAGAACACAGCTTTTGTTTTTCTTAGAATGCAATAAAGTGAAAGTAGAGCTACCGCCTCATTGCATCGACTAGTAGAACAATGACAATGTTCAATTCATGAATGGAAGTCATACAGGTCGTCAAACTTTCAGGACGGGCGGCGGCCTTGCGCCTACGCAGCACGCGTTGAAACGTGATATTGTAGAGCTAGGCTTTACCCTGACATAATGAATGTAATGTATCTCATTAGATATATTACATTACTCATACTCCTTAGTACAGTGGAACTAATTAATTTCAAAGCAGACATAGTAGGTAAAAGACTATCATCGAACCAATTAGATTCTGTTGATTAGCTTTAATTATTTTTTTTAATCTCTCTTGTTAATCCTATACCTGCCAATATAAATAGCTTTGGGGCCGTTCAAGTATTACATAAGCAGATTTATTACAATAATTTACCCCCCATCCCCCTTGTCAGCAAAAGTAAGCAGAGCTCTTACTCCTCCCCCCATGCTTACGTAAACATAGTTCAATTAATGTATTGGTTTTTTAAGTATTATAATTATAATGTTTAGAGTTTCAAGCAAAGACAATGTGAGGGATGCTATTCGTTTAAAAAGGTAAATAACTACCGATGACGTAATCATCATCTAGACTCCCCCACACCCCATGTCATCCAAAATAAGCAAAGCAAAGACCCCCCCCCCGCCCCCCATAGTGCTTACGTAATACTGGAACGGCCCCTTTTTAACCCGCTACCAAACACACGGGTGGGTGTGTCTGTCAATGGCGTCGTATTTTCCGACCGGATAAACCAATTTTGGAATTTTGTTTTTATTGTTTAAAAGGTGACGTCTCCAAGAGTGCTTTTTTATGTTATTGAATGATATGACGAGCTAATCGTTCACCTGATGTTAAGTGACACGGCCGCCCAAAACAGAACAGTGTCACTCGGAACTCTAAAATATAAAGTATCGCGTGACACCACACCGCGCACATCATCCTGAGATATCAGCACAGTCTGGTAATAAGATTACTAGACTGTGAGATCAGATCATAAAGTTTGCTCTTAGCTATCAAGAAGAACTATCTGTTTATTCCATCCATTCCTGCAAATAGTCCGATGATAGACTGTTTGGACGTGTGTTCCAATTAGTTAGACTGGATGGTCGAACAACTCGGATACGCAGGTTTTATTTCAAATAGACCTCATTAATCTTAAAAACCAAAATGTTATTATTTCTCTCAGTATTAATTCTGCCGTTTGATGATCAAGCTTTTTTCTAATTGACGAAGGGAAAATTGGGGTTTTTTATGATTAAATTTTAGAATTGTAACTTGTTCTAATTTTTTTATTTACTTACTTTAATTATTTATCATAAAAAATACAATTTTGTTCGGTTGGATATGTTTCAAACTTAAGCAGTCTTATTAATAAACACGAACTAGCTTTAGACTAGTTACACCATCTTTTGTCTCTTTCGATCCACCTAAATATTCCACTAGCAAAAAAAGGACAAAAGCTGAAGTAACTAATCCGAGACTAATACCCGTTTATTAATAAGGCTGAAGGTGTATAACTTAACTTAAGGTTTGTTCAGATTCAAAATATATGATCTACTCCTACTTGGAATCGCGGACTTTCCGTTTTATTTGTGCATTAATTACGGTTTTTAGTTTCTATTTCACAGTTTCATATTTTTTAGATAGAGGTATACTATAGACGTGTTTCATTACTTAGTAATCTTTGCCACCGAATAGGTACCTAATAATATGAATATGGGTTCCGACTGAAAATCAGTTATTAAGGTCTTGCGACCTTAATTGCATGCTGAGTCGGGACCTACATCATGACATCACGCAACATTATATATTTTAGTTTCTCCTTTTTTTCGTGTGATTTGTTTTGTGTAAATGTCTATTTATAAAAATGTAATGTTGTGTGATGTCTTGAATAAATGTATTTTCTTTCTTTCTTTCTTACCTATAGATACTTTCATTTATACGCAGAAAAGAAATGCCCTAGGGGCTGACTACTAAGTAACTTTCATTGCTGCTGGGACAACTTGCTACTACGTGTAGGCAGCTAGCTTGCCAAGATCTAACTTTATGAAAGGTTTGGTGAGAAGCTGTCCAGATTCATAGAATATACATATATAGTTTAATCTACACCAGGCAAGGCCTCTATGCTAACTTATTACAAAGAATATTATGTATGTATTCTTTACAGATTAAGCCCATTTTAGGCTAGTTATAATAATTCCGAGTATATGTTTAGGTATTCGAATACTACCACAATGTTAGTCATAAAAAGAAATAAAAAAGTAAGTCCATTTTTTCTCTCTAGATTATTAATTAATAACATAGTCTTTGACTACATTACATACACGCTTCGCGGTTTCACCCAGAAATAACCTGTATTGTCGTGGAAACGGGTAATCAATTTTCCGTGATAAAAAGTTGAGTAAACAATAAACAACCAGTGTATAAAATTTAATCCAAATGGTTCAGACATTTTGACGTGTAAACCAAATAAACAAACATACCGCTTTTCAGATCAGATCACTTTTTAAGTATGACTTTATAAACACGCTTGACTTGGGGAGTAAGCTGGAGCTGGGAATGCAAGGCGAACGGAAGTTGAAATTGGATCATGTAGATCTCTATTGTTAACACAACAAAGTTAAAAGTTTGTATTATTATGTTGGTATGCCCGGTAAAATGACAATTTACAATTGTCATGATGGCGACATTAACATTAAACAAAGCAAAAACAAAGTAATACCGGCCGATAGATGGAGCCAAGCTAAAGAAGTTTTACTTCAGTCTTGTGGTCTAAAGCACATTCGTTTATTTATATAGAAATTCGAAGGCGTGTCAGCTGTCTAGTTACGCGGAGAGTCCATCCATATCAATTTCGTAATTATTGAAAAACCTGATATTGTGATATGTGTATTGTTTTTTTTGCTTGTATGTACTTAGTATATGATTTCACCTAGATACCTATTTAGCAAAAACATGCGATATATCGCTCAATAGACACGCAAGTATTATCACCGTTTCAATCGATTACGAATGTTAAATTAATTTACGATTTCGAATGAGTGTACATGCGTAAAGATTTACAAGATTTCTGAATGGCAATAATAATAATAATAATAATAAACTATAGTTAATAATAGTAATAATAAAGCCCAACAATCACATTCATGGATCCTAACTAGGATTCCCTGTATCTAGGGATACAGGAACTATGAGGACCAAGGTTCCACAACACCCAGACGCAAAACATGTATTTGGGTTTTTTTTGCATAATTTCTTGTCTTGCCGCGGAAACCGAACCCGCCGCCTCCGGGCTATGAGCTGACCTGTTCAACCACTACACCACAGGGCTGTCAAATGGACCAGCATTAAAAAATACAATAAGAATTCAATAAGAAATTAAATTTTTTTTTGAGGAATTGTACCTTGTCTAATACTGAGCAAAAAGTGGTGTTTCGATAAAATTATCTATAACTACTTAAAATTCTTTAATTTTTATATAAGTTAGTCTCTCTATAGCTCCGAAATGTACTGCATTTTTAAATCAGTACAACATACAAAGGTCAGGTTTGGGGGCAGCACCTCTAGCATTACCACAGAGTATTCGACCGAGCGAGTGCAAAGCGTCTTCGTTTCAGATTGAGCAAAAATTATATCATGAATACGAAATCATTTTTACAGAAGAGTCTGCTGCAGGTCGCATTTCTCAAACCATTCACATGAAATATTGTGACAATTCGATAATGGACTGTTAGAAAATTTTCAAAATGGCGGAGCCATGGCACTGGAAAACGTAAAAAAAATTGTTATTACCGGTATTACCTATGTTTTATGGGCAGACTTGCGACATTTACAGCTTTCAGACCCACTATAGTACTATAAAAAATCAGTGTACGCGTTATTGACTCTGTTTCGTGGATAGAAGTAATAAAATACTACTATATTAATAATTATTATTATAATAATAAAGTATAAAATAATAAAGCTTAATAACGTCAAATCTCTATACACATATTTACCAGATCAACTAACACTAACTTATTCAATATGAAGCAAATCGTATATAATCGGCGAGTTCATAAGTTGTGCCGTGAATGGCCCGCCTTGTCCTAGAAAGCTAATATTATATCTCTTGCAATAAAATTATTCTGGAATGTGTAAATGAGCTGGGCGTAATAAGGATTCGATTCTAGGGGGAAGATTGTCTATGACTTTTAAAATATAGCTAATATATTTTTAGTGTGTAGGCTAGGTACACAAATCGTCGGCTGATTTTTTAAAAATCGAGTGTACTTTAGACCACGTCACTGAAGTAAAACTTCTTTAGCTCCATCTCTTTTGCCCCTACAGTAATACACAAAACGTAACTCTTTCTTTCTATCTTCACGTAGAGAGGGAGAAATAAGTCCATGGTCCTCGTAGTGCCTGGGCCCTAGATACAAGGGATCCTAGTTATTTCCATGATCTATGTATGTATCCTTGGGCGTTACTACTATTACTATTATTATTACTTAATAAGTATTATGGAAATATAAGTATCATATCTCCCTCTCAACTTCCGTTCACCTCACAAGCTTGCCTAAAGGAGTTTTACATTAATAATAGGATCAGTCTTTTTATCTCTAGCGCCAAAGATTGTCCACGAAAGTTTGTATGTGTGTTTGTGTGTATTGTTGTTACTCCTTCACGCTCAAACGGCTGAATGGATTTAAATGAAATTCGGTACCAAGATAGCTCATACACTGGATTAACATATACGCTAAATTTTATCCCGGAAAAGTGAAATGTTCCCGTGGGATGAGCAAATAGTTAAAATACTTTTTATCCGCAGGTAAAACCGCGGGGCGCAACTAGTTTAATATAATACTTAGCGCTATATAACCATCCGAATGTTTCCTGGGAAGAAATCGCTGTCTCTCTCACTCTCGAGAAAACTATGACCAATGAAAACGCAACAAAAGATTTATGACGTGATCAGCGTGATCGTGCATTGGTCGAACGCTTTCTCTAGAAAAGAGTCGTGACGTTTTTTATAGGTTATGTTATATAGATCAGCAGGGCCTTTAACCACTGGCCCCAGGCCCCCCCCCCCCTGGATACTTATTTCATGTACTGTCATCTATTCTGTGGTATTCCCTATTACTATTTATTTATGTCTCTGGGGGTATGATAGGTACTTTCGTCCCTTTCTACGCCTTAATACATTGATATGTGTAATGTGAAGCATACATTTAGTAGGCATGTCCGGTTTTCACTGGCGAGGTGGCGAAGAAAGGATGCATTAGTTCCATAGACGTTTAGTTCTCTGTATTTAAATGAACGGGTATTGATTATTTTGAGTTTGCTGATGCGAAAAATATGGGTTGTCTAGCAAAAAAAATAACCTAAAAATGATTCAATGGCATTTATTTCCAACAATTAACACTAAATTAAATATTCAATTTACATATAAACATAATCATAAACTATAATAATTATTTGAAAAAGAGTAATATTGTAGGTAAAAATGGGTCATAAATAAAATAAATTCTGTGTTTTATTTATGACACCTAAAAATAATAATAATAATTACGCCCAACGATTATGTACTACCCAGCAAATATCTAAGACCATGGTCAGAACAAGTATTTGCGCTTTTTTTGCTGTTTACAAATACATGTCCTGCCGCGGGAATCGAACCCGCCCGCTCCGGGCTGTGAGCCTACCTGCTTAACCATCACACCACAGAGGCTGTCATTGATAACTGTTTTTATGTTATTAAAACTAATAACACATATATATATATATATATATATATTGCTATTAATAACTGAGATAAATGAAGTGAAATGAACTTATTAATTTTCTAAACGAAAGGAAATGTTTAGTCCGGAGATATTATCGCTGCCTGCTAGCAATAGGACCACACCCTATCATCCTCGCCGGGCCGACTTGAACCATGTTCATCCACCGGCCATAGTAGGTCATAATCATGTATAATTCAATGCGCAATGCGCTTGCGCCGGTCGGTGTCTCAGTCGGCACTCGAGAATTCATGAACCTTTGAAACGATGAGTTAAATTGTAAATTGTGCGTACACCCGGAGCACTCATGTTCACTAAAATGCTTCTTCTTGCGGCGGCGTCGTGTGTCGGGTCGTCCTCTTCCCTCAAATATGGTCGAGGAGGGCGATGGCTGGAACATGCGGCAAGCTCGTGAACGGGTGCTGCTTGCGGAAGCTGGTTTGCTCGGTGGTGTACGCACAATTAGAAATTAGAACTTAAATACTTATGTTTATGTATCTTTTTGTTATTAGCTGTATTATTCTTCCTGTATTATATATAAGTTCATGTTAATAATAGGCTTAATTCATAAATATCAAAAATAATATAACAAAAAGCACGGACCCAGGTGTCTGTGGAAAATCAAATAAAAAAAAAAACGATGAGTTTCAAATGACAGGTTCGTATTAAGTTACTTAATGCCAATTTTTTATGTAGATTACTAGGTGGTAGGATGTTTCTGCAAAGTTCGTCTAGTAAGCATGTTATGCATGTCAATGGTTCCCGTGTATTCAACAGAGAGTTATATCTGCTTATCTATCTATTAAAAAAAAGCGAGGCTGTGTAATACACGTTGGGTTGTGTAGGCGTTAGATGAATAAAATCAAATATACACCATCAACTAGTACAGATACAAACGCAATATTTTTGCAGCAACAAGAAAAGGTCCGTTCTCTCCCATAACTGCACAATACGATTGTTACATCACCGAGGAAATCTTCCCACACGTGGGAATGAAATCGTTCTGAATTGAACTTGTTAAAAGTGTATGTGCTTGATATATTATAAACTTACTTATTCTAACTATAGTAGCTGTGGAATGAGACATGTGTTTGTTACGCAATCGTTTAATTTTCTAAAGCTGTTTTGGGCTTTCTTCCTTTTGGGGCCAATTACCTAAATCCAAAAGGTAACCAATAAGTTAGTTATCTATATTTATATATATCTCTTCTATATTTTAAGAAGAATTATAATTATGTCCTTTATATAAACGAAATAGTTATGTGCACCCCGTCCTTTACCACTTCGTCAAATTCTCTCCATCCAAATGTTGCCCGGAAGAGATCGCTTTTAGCGATAAGGTCGCCCATTGTTACACTTTATATAATTGATTGTTTTTTTTTTCTTTGTATTTTTTATTATTTGGTGTGACAATAAAGAGTTCATCTATCTATCTATCTAATTACATTTTTGTGTCATCTAATAATTTAATCTCATCTGTTAAAATAATTCAAAACATTACAAAATGACTTGTGTTTATAGAACGTAAGATCTGAATCACATAATAAATTAATAGTACGATCTGGATCTGAAACACCGTAAGGTTTTCCGTGGTCAGAGAGCAGGGAAAAAATGCTTTGTGTCCATGACGGATCTGTCTGGAACTGTCCAAACGTGGAACACGACCAATAATTGGGTACCGACATTTTTAAAATTACCCCAACTACATGGTATTTTAGATCTATCGATGTTATTACAGAGGCCTTTATAGTTTATTTTATCATTTGACTGAAAGATATCGGGGTATTTCCCTGATAAACTACGTATAACAGTATCTAAAAGCTGTCTAAGTTAATCAAAGGAAAAAGTATTTCTTTTACAGTACAATGCAAACATAACTGTAAATAATTGTAAATACCCGTATCAGCCATACGTTATATTCACTAGGAACTACTTTTAGATTCTGACGACTGACTAACAACTAACAACCATACAAGGACGCTGTCCATTGCCTACTCAATTCGTTTTTGGTCTTAAACGTCGAGAAATCTTAGAGTTATGGGTAGGTGACGTGGCGATAGAAATGTCTGTTGAGAGACGGTAAGCTTTATATGGATAGAGGGATATTGTAGAATTTCTTACATCATCTTTATCTTTGTGGCATCCGGTGCGAAAGGCTTATCTTGGTTATTACAAGGTTTATAGAAAGAAGTCATTGGTCACAGGTAGTTCTTAGAAAAAGCTTTTTTGTCAGGCATTTAATACGATTTATAGTTTACTTATTATGTATAGTGGTGAAAAGAAGCCCATGTTATTCGTAGGGTTCAAATTTGATGTCCCTGCAGGGACAAATTTGATGTCGCTGCAGGGACAAATTTGATGTCCCTGCAGGTATCAAATTTGAACCTATGATGGAGTTGACGTCAACTTCATCATCGGTTTAGCCATAACCTTTATGCCGTTGTAGAAACGGTTTGAATGCATTCTTGAACACCAATCCTGAATGTGATAATTTTTGACTGGTCTGATAGCTCAGTTGGTCCCTGCCCTGCCTTCTGAACTGTGGGTTCGATTCCCACCCAGGACAAACATTTTTGTGATGAATATAGGTGTTTGTTCTGTGTCTGGGTGTTATATTGTATTCTATGTATGTATTTACAAACAAAAAGTATTTAAGTATTGTATCAGTTATCTGGTTCCCATAATACAAACTTTGCTTAGTTTGGGGCTAGATGGCGCTGTGTGAAATATCCACAGATATTCATTATTTATTTTTGTGATAAATAAATAATATTATTTTTCTCCAATAATGAAATATAGTTTGGTTTTTATAGGAATTAATGAGTCAATATTACTAAAATAAAGTTTTTACGTGGCAGTGTATTTAAAAATTATTATTATCTTTTTGTAGAAGTTTATAATCTGTAATTTTTCTTACTATGACTGTTTACTTATTTTTATTTTTATGTTTGTTCAATTGACTATTGATTAATTATTCAATTTTAGACGAATTTTTAGACTTTTTTGATGATTTATCTATATATATGACGGCGGCTACGTCCAGTTATAAACTCTATGCACAGCGATCGAGCACCGTAATTTACCCTGTGGTGGCATTAAATGTATTACAGGGGCAGCACCGGCAACTGTCATGGCGGCCCTACCTGTCTGGCTATATAAAGGGATCGATTGGTGTGCTACGGATCATTCTTGTTCCAGACACGGCGCGGTGTGGACATGCTGAAGGCCTATAGTTATATAGGTTGCAACCTACCTACGCAGAACCCGTTTCTGCCGATATCAGAAGTGGGATTACCCATTTACACATCACTCTTCAAGTAACGCCGAAAATATGGTAACGTGACGGCGGGTAACACTAATATCAAACTTAGTTGCAGGGTTAACCCGGACCAGTGAAAAAAAAGAGAATAAAAGTTATGGTAAAAAAAGTAATGATTCGTGAGAGAAAAAAAAAGAGAAAAAAAAGGGTAAGAAAAAAGTTTTAAAAAAAGTGGAAAAAAAGAGAAAAAAAAAACTGAAAAAAGAGAATAAAAAGGAAAAAAGAAAGAATGTAAGAATGATGACAAAAAATGTGTCTGAATGCTAAAGGGATAATCTATCCGGTCTAGCACTAATTGGTATTAGTTGGAAAGATGATTTTTGGTTGCTAAAGGGATATCTATCCGGTCTAGCACTATCCGGTCCATTTTTATAAATGAAGGGATAAGGTATTAGTTTGTTGATTTTTGGTTGCTAAAGGGATATCTATCCGGTCTAGCACCATCCAGTCCACTTTTTGTAAATGAATGGATACTGATGGTCTTGAAGGGTTAACCCTTCAATTACAACTCTTTGTAAATGGCCTTTGTGGAGAGGAGACCAGGGTTAACCCTGACGATGACTGGCAGGTTAAAATGCTTTTGTCTAATCAAATTGAAACCTGATCTTTTGACTTAGACTCCAAGTTTAACTCAATTTAATTGTCAGGATGAACGAGCAATAACACTGATGTCCCTCACCAGGTACAAAGTGAAGCTAAGCGTACGAGGACGTACGCACGTCAGTATGGCCGTGACGGCGGCTACGTCCAGTTATAAACTCTATGCACAGCGATCGAGCACCGTAATTTACCCTGTGGTGGCATTAAATGTATTACAGGGGCAGCACCGGCAACTGTCATGGCGGCCCTACCTGTCTGGCTATATAAAGGGATCGATTGGTGTGCTACGGATCATTCTTGTTCCAGACACGGCGCGGTATGGACATGCTGAAGGCCTATAGTTATATAGGTTGCAACCTACCTACGCAGAACCCGTTTCTGCCGATATATATTTTTTATGTTTTATTTTGTATGCGCTCGATACATGTAATTCATTGAATAATAAGTGTAATTGGCATTGCCGTTCTTATTATAATATAATAAATAAATAAATAACACAGACAGACCTTTATAGTGTATGTATATGACGGCGGCTACGTCCAGTTATAAACTCTATGCGCAGCGGGCAGTACCGTAATTTACCCTGTGGCAGCATTTAAATTTATTACAGTGGCAACACCGGCAACTGTCGTCGCTGCCCCACCCATCTGGCTATATAAAGAGATCGCTCGGTGTACTACGATCATTCTTGTTCCAGACACGGCCCGGTGTGGACAAGCTGAAGGCCTATAGTTATATAGGTTGCAACCTACGCACTACCAATTCTGCCTACATATATAATAGGTCTTTACCTATGAAATTGCCGTATTGAAGTACAGACTTTTTCAAACAAAAAAAAGTTTTGATTGGCTATGAATTCTAAATTCAAATTAATTTTGTTTTAAAAATATGACATTCTATTTACAATATAAGTCTTTTGTTTATTGATTAGCGTTGTATTTTCATTACATTTCAACATTTTTCCTCATAATGGATACTTTGAAATTTCGTGTAATTATGAAATATGAGTTCCGTCGTGGCACCAACGCGGCACAAACGACACGTAACATCAACGACGTTTACGGAGAGAACTGTACAAACGAACGTACAACCGGTTATTGGTTTGCTCGTTTCCGTTCTGGGAATTTTGACTTGAAAAATGAACCTCGTGGTCGTCCGGAAACTTTGGTCAACAATGATGAATTAAAGGCGATTGTGGAAGCTGATGAATCTCAATCTACAGCTGAGCTGGCAGCAGCTTTTGATGTTAGCATCAAAACAATATTGGTCTATTTGCGACAGATTGGCAAGATAAAAAAGCTTGATAGATGGGTGCCCCACGAACTTAACGATCGCCAGCGCAACGTACGCGTCGAGACTTGCCTTGCGCTGCTTAACAGGCACAGAAATGAAGGAATTTTGAACCGAATTGTTACGTGCGACGAAAAATGGATTCTTTTTGACAATCGAAAGCGCTCAGCAAGTTGGTTAGATCCTGGTTCGGTACCAAAGCAATGTGCAAAACGAAAAATGACCCCTAGAAAGGTGATGGTCACAGTTTGGTGGTCTAGTGCTGGTGTGATTCATCATAGCTTTTTACAAAACGGCGAGAGCATTACTGCAGATGTGTACATTGAAGAACTGACCACAATGATGGAGAAACTCGCACGTCTGCAACCAGCTTTGGTCAATCGGTCGTCTCCACTGATACTTCACGACAACGCGCGACCCCATACTGCACAACAGACCGTCTCTAAGCTGCATGAGTTGGGTTTGGAAGCTCTCCCTCATCCGCCATACTCACCAGATCTTGCGCCTACCGACTATTACTTTTTCCAAAATTTGGACAACTTTTTAGCGGGAAAAAAATTCAATTCCCGAGAGGCAGTACAAAACGCCTTTGAAGAGTTTGTTGTCTCCCGTCCTGCTGATTTTTTCAAGAAGGGCATCCATAAACTGCCACAGCGTTGGCAAAGATGCATTGATTGCAGGGGTGATTACTTTGAATAAAAGAAATAAATAAGTTCGAAAAAAAAATACTTTAACTTTTTTCAAACAAAACGGCAATTTCATAGGTAAAGACCTAATATTATATATAGATACAGTACGGTCCATTGTTTGTCCATAGATAGGCATTTAGATCTTACCTATGTGTATCAAAGTTCTAAAAAAACTTTGATACACATAGGTAAGATCTATTTAACTATGTCATATATCACTGAGAGCATCGCGGACGGGTTTTCTAAATTGCGGTGGTAGTGGCGAAATTCCCCGACTGGTATCTAACTTTTACTAATTTCCTCCACAAAATCGTAAAAGGCAAATAAGTTGCCAGACTGTACCTATAAAAATAGCTGTATTCGGCTCGTCATAATGCCTTAAATAAGCGATTAAGTAAGACAATGATATCATCATCACACGTGCCTAAACTTGTTACGACTATAAAGAAATCTTGCCAATCTTAGAAACATTAAAAACAAGGTGGTTGTAGAACTTTTGTACAAAGTTCGTCTACGTAGATACCACTGCTTTGCCAGTTATTCTAGCGCTATGCTAGTGCATCTATATTCATCTTATATCTCATCTTTATTCGTTAAAAGGGCACTGTAGCTAGTAAAATTACTGGGTAAATGAGACTATGAGCTAATCTCACAGTCTAGTAAGACTGTGTTGATGATTCAGGAGGTCAGGCAGTGCAGTATCACGCATAACTCTATATTTTAGAGTTGCGTGTGACACTGCATCTGATATAGGTAGCCGTGTCGCTTAACATCAGACGAACGACTTGCTCGCCACGTCATTCGATAAAAATCTGATTTGATCCTGCATCCATCCGCCTCTAAAGCAGAGTATGCTTTACCTTTTACAAACAACTTACGGGACTGGTAGCGAAACCTATTGAGAGATTTTTGAAAATCACCTCAACCAACGCGGTCAAGTTACATCAATACAGAAGCAAAACGGGCGCTTTTGGCGGGAAAACGTAAAAGATCGCGTCACCGCATTGTATTATTTTCCAAAAGTTGGACAACAGGCATCTATTCGTTAAGTGCTGGATTACATTCATGAGTATAGACTCCGATGGGGTTCCAAAGCGCCTTCAAAGGGCGGGAATTTTATTGATTCCCGCCCGAATGTTTTTTTTTGTAAAGGGATCAATGAACTACCTATGCGCCTATGAAGCCTATGTCTAAGCTATCTATATTCCAAAGATTCCTTTTTACTATTTGAGTATGGAACGCTAAAAAATTCTAAAAATCAATACTAATATAGGTAATTAATTTAGATGTTAATATAAACTGTGTTCCAAAGTTCATCCAAGTCTTTTAGTCTCGGGTGAACCGCGGGGCGCCGCTGGTAAGTAACGTTATAATATAAGAACGTCGGTATCTCTAATCGGTTTCCGATAAGTAACCGTCTACGTCCACGTAGGTCTATCGCCGAACCATTTGAATAATCAATGACTCTAATTTCTACCTCCGCGAACTGGGCACGGCGATCTGTCTAACTGGTTCTCAACATTTGGACGGTAATATTTTATTTTTTGTTTAAATTTAGATGTTCTCGCTTCGGCCATCCGCTATTGATTTATATACTTTAATTATGTTTAATTACTGGAGTTCGGTGGTGATTAGTTTATTTGGTCAAGATTAATTGGAATATAGTGTGAGTTGGAGGCATGTAGAATTAAAATGCCAATATTTTATTGACAAAAATATGAGAGATGAAATCTTTGAATGTTTATTAAATCTATTCAACGTAATTTAAATTGTGATAAGACATATATATGATGTGGTTATATGACTGGCCTGATAGCTCAGTTGGTAGTAACCCTGCTTTCTGAACTGTGGGTTCTGGGTTCGATTCCCAGGACAAACATTTGTGTGATGAACATTGGTGTTTGTTCTGTGTATAGGTGTTATATTGTATTCTATGTATGTATTTACAAACCAAAAGTATTTAAGTATTGTATCAGTTATCTGGATCCCATAATACAAACTTTGCTTAGTTTGGGGTTAGATGGCGCTGCGTGAAATAACCACAGATATTTATTATTTATTATTATTGTTTATTATAGTGTGATGAACATAGGTGTTTGTTCTGTGTATAGGTGTTATATTGTATTCTATGTATGTATTTACAAACAAAAAGTACAGTACAGTGCAGTGCTGTTAAGTACAGTATTGAAACGGAACCATTAGCTAAGGTAACTTCCTGCACACAGCGTGTTGCCAATTGCTGCTGTAATATATTATTTATTCTATGCAATTGCGGCGCACTATCGGCATTCGGATCACCCTGTACATAATCGCAGTCACGGCAGATTTCTCGTGCTAAATGATGGCCCCCGATCTTGCAGAGTTATTTGTATGGTTCACGGGAAGAGTGGAGAGCGGGTTCGGTAAATGAGCCTTGTAATTTATATTTAGTTTCCATTACGAAGTAAACGATTACGACGAAATATTCATGCATTCAAGTATATAAGTTCGGAAAAGCCGCACAACCCGGAGGCGGCGGGTTCGATTCCCGCGGTAGGATAATTATTTGTGCACAGAAAACAAAAGCGCAAATACTTGTCGTATCTGGATGTTGGGGGACCATAGTCCTCGTAGTTCCTGGGTCCCTAGACACAGGGTGTCCTAGTTAGGGTCTGGGATCTATGTATGTGATCGTTGGGCGTTATTATTATTATTTCATTTTGCTAATACTAAGAGCTGTGTCGATCACTTTTGCTGCTGCAGATCTACCTGTTTACATTGGAGTAAATCTCCTGCAATTTTATTTTATTTTTCTCGACTAGACTAAGTCTTTTGTAAACAATCATTTCCATAAAACAATTACCATGCAGTTTTCGCATCATCTGTTGCTCTTTGCTGTTTTCATCGCGAAAGCTTAATATATAATTGCTTTTTTTTTTCAATAATGCGTTTCTCGTATGACTTGCACCACAACTGCATCGTACATTCCCCGAGCACACGCTATCGGTTCTAGTCCACGACGAAGGAATGCGATAGATTTGCGATACTGCACAATCCACAACGCTACGCCATCCGCACACAAGCAGGTAATATGTGTCCATAGAAATATCTCTTTCTAAACAATATTGAAGTAAAATTTCTTTATACACGCTTGACTTGGGGAGTAAGCTGATGAATGAAGTTGTTGAAGTTGGTTTACGTAGATTTCCATTGTCAACATTACAAAGTTCAAAATTTGTGATCATGTTGGTATGACCGCTAAAATGACAACTTACAATAGTCAAGATAGCGTTAACATTAAACAAAGCAAAAACATAGTTATACCGGCCGATAGATGGAGCTAAACTAAGGAAATTTTACTTCAGTCGTGTGGTCTAAAGCACACTCATTTTTTGGTTATATTAGGTCTTTACCTATGAAATTGCCGTTTTGTTTGAAAAAAGTTAAAGTATTTTTTTTTCGAACTTATTTATTTCTTTTATTCAAAGTAATCACCCCTGCAATCAATGCATCTTTGCCAACGCTGTCGCAGTTTATGGATGCCCTTCTTGAAAAAATCAGCAGGACGGGAGACAACAAACTCTTCAAAGGCGTTTTGTACTGCCTCTCGGGAATTGAATTTTTTTCCCGCTAAAAAGTTGTCCAAATTTTGGAAAATGTAATAGTCGGTAGGCGCAAGATCTGGTGAGTATGGCGGATGAGGGAGAGCTTCCAAACCCAACTCATGCAGCTTAGAGACGGTCTGTTGTGCAGTATGGGGTCGCGCGTTGTCGCGAAGTAGCAGTGGAGACGACCGATTGACCAAAGCTGGTTGCAGACGTGCGAGTTTCGCCATCATTGTGGTCAGTTCTTCAATGTACACATCTGCAGTAATGCTCTCGCCGTTTTGTAAAAAGCTATGATGAATCACACCAGCACTAGACCACCAAACTGTGATCATCACCTTTCTAGGGGTCATTTTTCGTTTTGCACATTGCTTTGGTACCGAACCAGGATCTAACCAACTTGCTTAGCGCTTTCGATTGTCAAAAAGAATCCATTTTTCGTCGCACGTAACAATTCGGTTCAAAATTCCTTCATTTCTGTGCCTGTTAAGCAGCGCAAGGCAAGTCTCGACGCGTACGTTGCGCTGGCGATCGTTAAGTTCGTGGGGCACCCATCTATCAAGCTTTTTTATCTTGCCAATCTGTCGCAAATGGACCAATATTGTTGTGATGCTAACATCAAAAGCTGCTGCTAGCTCAGCTGTAGATTGAGATTCATCAGCTTCCACAATCGCCTTTAATTCATCATTGTTGACCAAAGTTTCCGGACGACCACGAGGTTCATTTTTCAAGTCATAATTCCCAGAACGGAACCGAGCAAACCAATAACGGGTTGTACGTTCGTTTGTACAGTTCTCTCCGTAAACGTCGTTGATGTTACGTGTCGTTTGTGCCGCGTTGGTGCCACGACGGAACTCATATTCCATAATTACACGAAATTTCAAAGTATCCATTATGAGGAAAAATGTTGAAATGTAATGAAAATACAACGCTAATCAATAAACAAAAGACTTATATTGTAAATAGAATGTCATATTTTTAAAACAAAATTAATTTGAATTTAGAATTCATAGCCAATCAAAACTTTTTTTTGATTGAAAAAGTCTGTACTGCAATACGGCAATTTCATAGGTAAAGACCTATATTATAAGAAACTATTATGATTGTAATGAATAATTGAGTATTGAAAATGGACCTAATCGTCTGATAAAATATGAACGACTTTAATCTAAATATATATAACTCAAAGGTGACTGACTGATTGACTGACTGACATAGTGCTCTATCAACGCACAGCCCCAAACCACTGGACGGATTTGGCTGAAATTAGGCATGCAGGTAGATGTTATGATGTAGGCTAGGCTAAGAGAGGATTTTCCGAAATTCTACCCTTAAGAGGGTGAAATGGGTGGTTGAATTATTTTCCCATAGGCCTTGCCACGGGAGAAGTTGCGGGCAGAAGCTCGTTATTTCATAAGTTGCAATTCTACTGCTACTTGCCTACGAGCCTCAGAGTCAGTTTTGTCAGTACCGCGGTTTTATCTAACATCAGATGATATGTGTTCGAACGATACCGTGTTAACTAAGTTTTTAGATTATCTTTGCACTTGTTAAGAGCCTTTAAATTCTTGGTATTGCTAAACGTAAGTGTAATTACGTTATTTATATATATTTCATTAGTTTTATATTTTTATTCTTGTTTCAACTCTCACCTCATCAATATTAAGGCGGATTTACATCATAACACAAAATAAAAAAAGGACTAAATTTGAAAGCCTGGGCCTGCGTCGTGACTAAACGAAATAATGAGATTTAAAAATCTGTAAATATAAAATAGAACGAAGAAAAGTGGGAGGAATGGCTCACAAAAACATACTTTGTCAACGTAGTGTTCTAAATTTTCAGTGATATCAACACAATGTCCAATTTTATTTTTAACCGACTCCAAAAAAGGAGGGAGTTCTCAATTCTACTGTTTTTTTTGTTATTGTTGTTACTAGAACTTTCGATTGGGTGAACCGATTTTGATGATACCTTTTTATTTGAAAGCTGGTGCTTCTAATTTGGTCTAGTTCTGACAATAGAATCCATGAAAAAACCGTATCAGCCTTATTAATAAACACGAACTAGCTTTAGACTAGTTACACCATCTTTTGTCTCTTTCTATCCAGCTAAATATTCCAGTAGCAAAAAAAGGACAAAAGCTGAAATAATTAATCCAAGACTAATACCAGTTTATTAATAGGGCTGTATAAGTGTGAAATCGGTTTTGTTATTTAATTGTATGAGGTGAAATAGTTTAAGAAATATCTAAACAGAACCGCAAAACCATTTCATAGCAACAACTTGCGTAGATGATTATTTGTAACACAAAATGACAGCAAAGTGGAAAACAGTACCGTGTGTTGAAATTTTATTGGATCTATCATGCGAATCGAATATTTGCAACGGGTTGTATGCAATCGTTGAGATATTATGATTTGTAATGCGTTTCTCTCAAGAGTCTCAAGTAAATACATTATGTAGTGATTGCATGCATAGCTACCCTCAAGTTTAGGTGGATATAAGGTTGCTAACATTATTTCAGGGAAATACAGTATTTTTCAAAATAAGCTATTAAAAAAATATAGTACAGAATGAAACGGACCAAAAAATTCTTTTTTATTTAATGTTTTGGCTCCACACTTTTGTGTATTTAGCCAGTGTCAAGTAATTGATAATTTATCAAGTTAATGATATTTCACGCAAATATGTGTCAAGTCATAGTCGCAGTCATCAAGTCAAGTCATAGTCTAGTCAAAGTCATACTCCTAGTAAAGTTTACTTGAAGCTCCTATGGAGTTTTGGAAACAACACGAAAAGAAACGTTTCACCATCATTATACCATTTTCCCACACTCACGCCCGTAATCCAGCACTTAACGAATAGAATGCCACCAATTTTATGCACTAACACTGAAAATAACACAAGTTTTGGAAAATAATACAATGCGGTGACGCAATCTTTTTCGGTTTCCCGCCAAAACTCCACCAAAAAATTCTTTAGATTTTGTCAATTTGATATTGTCAACTTTGACGTGCAGCGCCTCCAGTTACTATAGAGCACAGTGGGAGTCAAAAACAAAAGATTGTAGATGCGTTTGGAGTCCGGAATTCGGTTATACAAACTTGCCTCACTCAAAAATTTATTGTGAATAGGTGCGTTAATTATTTTAAAAAAAAATTTTTCGGTCACTGTATCTAAGAATCAATGGACAGTTAACCAACCAATGAAATGGCCTCGTTTGAAATTTAAGTACTATGCATCTAAATTTAATTTAAATTTAAGAACGGCGATGCACCAGTGTGACATCAGCTTGATTACACAATGACCTTGCAAAATGCTAGCTCGTCTCGTCGTAGACAGGACATGCAGTTTGTAGAGTGACATTTACTTTTATATGTACACTGAATGTTTCAGAATGTAAGTGAAACGGAGGTTGCAGCGTAAGGTCTCCTTTTGGTTGGTTTTTACTAGTTATTAGGAACATTAGTTTTGACAAGGGGAATATGTCTGTTAAGTTTGTTATGTATTTTTTTTTATTATATTTTATATACAATATATATAACTCAAAGGTGACTCGACTGACTGACATAGTGATCTATCAACGCACAGCCCAAACCACTGGATGTATCTGGCTGAAATTTTGCATGCAGGTAGATATTATGACGTAGGCATCCGCTAAGGATTTTTCGAAATTCCACCCTTAAGAGGGTGAAATGGGTGGTTCAATTATTTTCCCATAGGCCACGCCACGGGCGAAGCTGCGGAGAGAAGCTTGTTATTTATAATTTTACTTCAATAAAAGTAAAGCAAATGTGGGAAAAAGACATAAGACTTACCAAATAACAGTCAATTGGCTTCTCCCTCGGTCGATGGTACGCCTTCTGCAGCTCGGTCTGCTTGAGGGCATGGGCGATGTGAAGCGCGCTGGCGTCGAACCTTCCATACTGGTAGTCGGGTGTGTCCCGGGCGATCTCCCGGGCTGGGGACGCGTGCACGCTACCACCGTTTGTGGTCCGCGTTGGGGACACTGGAAAAGATACAGTAATTAAATAAAATAAATAAATAAGTGTGGACATTTCACACAGCGCCATCTAGCCCCAAACTAAGCAAAGCTTGTACTATGGAAACTAGATACAGAATTCTAGATACATAGAATACAATATAACACCCAGACACAGAACAAACATCTATGTTCATCACACATATGTTTGTCCTGGGTGGGAATCGAACCCATAACCTGCAGTTCAGAAGGCAAGGATACTACCAACTGAGCTAACGGGCCATTAGAAAGAAAGAAACAGATAAATTTGAAAAAAAAAAATATCGCTGATGGGATTTGATACCGCATCTATCCGTCCCTAGAGCTTTACTTAAGCTAGCGGATTCCGCCCGGTGACACTGTAAAAGTAGAGACCAACAGTATTAGCCCGTTCAAAATAAAGCTACCAGGCTTAATTGCTCGAGGTTTTAACCTATTCGTCATGTCGAAAATGATTCAAATGCGATGAACACATATCGCTAATCAAAAAAAATTACAAAAATACATGTTAAATTTTAATGTTGTTTAAAATAAAATTACCAAACAAAAATATTTTGGTTTGAAGTGGCCAGTACTGCAGAACGGCAATTTCATAGGTACATATATGAACCCTACCATTATTAAAAAATAGTTTAGTAATAGTAGTTTTTGTTCTCTGCTATTAGCTTTAGACTGGCAATACTAGAGGATTTGTGGGTGGAGGGCGTTCTGCCATGAAAAGCCAACATTCTTAGGCTCGTGCTTATGATAATCATAAAGGGGTTGATATCAAGATATCAAGAAGGCAGAGCAGGCAAGCCTTGTTGCGGAATATCTAAAAACATTTATTATTATTATAATTTACTAGTTGTGCCCCGCGGTTTCACCCGCGGATAAAAAGTGTTTTGATTATTTGCTCATCCCACGGGAGAGTTTCACTTTTCTGGGATAAAATGTAGCCTATATGTTAATCCAGTTTATAAGCTATCTCGGTACCGAATTTCATCCAAATCCATTCAGCCGTTTGAGTGTGAAGGAGTAACAAACATACACACATACACCCAAACACACATACAAACTTTCGCCTTTATAATATCAGTGTGATTTATTAGGGTTAAAAGTAGTTGAAAAAAAAAAATACATACAGGCAAACTTTCCTCCTTTTAATATTTTTTCTCCCATTCATTTTATTTAATTTTTTTTTTATTTTAATGTAACGGAAAGTTTAAATCACGACTTCTAATACTACTTAGTCAAAGTTTATTTAATAATCCGTTTTACAAATCAATCATACCTCCATAACCGATTATTATATCGTAATATCGGTTAAACAATACTATTAAGGCGTGGACACATCCGCAAGTTAACTTATAGCTTGTTTAATTAATGGCCTATTTCCGGATCGACGTCCAATAACGGTCAATGATCGATCGATCGTTTGTGATTATTTGTCAGCGTAGACCAGTATGTATTGCTTTTCAAATAGAGAATAGTTTTCCGTGATCTGATTACACATTTTTTTAGTTTTATGTGTACATTTATTTATTTGACAGCCTCTGTGGTGTGGTGGTTGAGCAGGTCGGCTCATAGCCCGGGTTCAATTCCCGCGACAAGACAAGTATTTGTGCATAGAATGCAAATATTTGTTCTGTATCTGGGTGTTGTGGGACCATGGTCCTCGTAGTTCCTAGGTCACTAGACACAGGGAATCCTATTTACGATTTATGTATGTGATCGTTGGGCGTTATTATTATTTATATAATATTATTACCTATTACGAGGGAAGATACTATTAATGCTGTATTATCAGATGGTAATCTGGTAATAACTGGTAAGTTTACCTTGAATTAATTCATGTAAGTGCGGATTTAATTGTGAATGAACCGAGCAATCTGTGTGTAATTAAAATTTTATATGGCTGTTGACATGATCTCAGTCCTTGCGCTTAATGGGGCCATAAAAAACATAGCTGACTTTTTGTTCTTATCTGTTGATTTTACATCTATAGTAACTTAGTAGTCATGCTAATATATAGACCTCGCGAAGCAAACAAATTCACGGCCTTTTTTTTGGCGGATTTGTCTACGGTGCCCTAGATCCCACACTATGCGTAACCGTGTCGCAGGATCTAGCCTCTTAAGTTCTTTTAATACATCTGTGAAAGTAGGGTTGAATGTATTGTGTGACTGAGGTCCGTATTACAGAACGATGATCAGTCATCGATCAGTGTTAAAGCAGAGATTTCATTCAATAATTGATCACTTTATGAATGAAATCTCTGTTTGAGCACCGATCTATGACTGAGCATCGTTCTGTAATACGGACCTGAGTGTAGTTATAGATATGTAGATATGTGTAAATGTGTGTCTGTGACGTGAGGCTGTGTTAGTGTAAATGAGAGAATGTGTGTATATCCCTACTAAATTAATCAAATAGTTAAGTAATTAAAACAGCATGAAATTTTAATTGAAAAATCTAACAATTTGAAACAATTATTTATTTTTATTTTTTTTTTCTATTTATTATGGCATTTATTTCCAACAATTAACCGTAAATTAAAGAAAATTACTAAAGAAATAAGATTCAGAAAAGAATTCACAAAATAATAAAATAGAGAATGAAATCTCTACTTGAGCATCGTTCGACGACTAAGCAGTTCTGTAATACGGGCCTAAGCCACCGACAATGGGTTAAAAATATTGTGTCGACATTTAAATGTCACAACAAATTATTTCCCACACCCACAATCACGTCAAAACCTATCATTTCCAACAAATAAATATTAATTAAGCGTATTGTTAAACGCAGATTACTCATATAAATGTTACATCACAATTGATATGTAAATTTATACTTAAATTTCGTGGCAATAAAGTCAAAAGTTGCGTAAAAGCCTGCGTGACAAGTTGTATTGGTGTCATCGACCTATTGGCCAGCCGTAAGTTACATACTGTCTCACTGGGTAACCTCGTGCTTCACTAATGTAGGCAAAAGCGTTTTTTGTGCCACTAGAAACAGTTGTCTTGCGAAAGAAGTTATTAAAGCATTTATTTGCCTTTGCGTATCAACCTACTAAAGAGAGAGCTATTATATATACTATATATAATAACTCTCTCTTTAGTAGGTTATTATGTACTATATTATAATAAATAAACATTAGTGTACTCGAGTGCCAGTAGTGAGAAAGAGAACTTTTTTATTTCAAACTCATAGGTATATTGTAATGGGCTTGCTATGTAATATTTAACAATAAGCACTTTGTAATTCTATATGCTTAGTAAAATAACTTAATTTTAAGTACCTAATATAATTTTGACTTGTAAAAACAGGCAAAAGACAAAAGGACATATGTAAGGCCGCGTCATAGATCGTTTTTTTACGGGGTCCTTAGATCGATTGTTTAAAGTTGAAAATCGCAGATCATAATTTTATGTTTAACTAGGTCTGCGCGTGAAAATGTTAAATACGGCGGGTTTTTGTGGATTTCGTGAAATATATCTAATAAATAATGTAACTAGTCATTCTTGTAGAAAACGAAACTAGCTATTTAATTTAAAAAAAGTGTTGTTATCACAAAAAATTCGGAGAACTACGTCCATAGAGTATTTTTTTCGGGTCATTAGTATGATTTTGTTTTCCTAAAACTAAAGTACTATGTTAAGTTTTGTACGGTCATTCCCGTTGCACGTTCTATTTTCTATTCACACCATTTTTTCAAATGATTATTTGACACATTGGTGACGTCAAAAATGTGCGTTTTGTTGGGCTTACATCGCGCCTTAAAACTTCGACGTAGTAAATATACGCGTACGTAGAAATATACCTAAACTGGTATCGAGTAGAAAGTGTATTTCATAAGACGCGTACTAAAATAATACTAGCTATAATTATCGTGATTGGCTTTTTGGCGGGAACGCGAAAAAGATTGCGTCACCACATTGTATTATTTTCCAAAACTTGTGTTATTTTCAGTGTTAGTGCATAAAATTGGTGGCATTCTATTCGTTAAGTGCTGGATTACAGGCGTGAGTGTGGGAAAATGGTATAATGATGGTGAAACGTTTCTTTTCGTGTTGTTTCCAAAACTTCATAGAAGCTTCAAGTAAAGTTGCCACCACTTTACTTGGAGTATGACTTTGACTAGACTATGACTTGACTTGATGACTGCGACTGTGACTTGACACATATTTGCGTGAAATATCATTAACTAGATAAATTATCAATTACTTGACACTGGCTAAATACACGGTGCCAAAACATAAAAAAAAAATCGTGATACTAGGTACCTACCTAGTCAAATTATCGTTTACTCAACTGAGTAAACGATATTTTTTTCCCAGTCGTATGTTACGTGCTAATCGAGTCTTTCCAAAGCAGGTCGCTATTTCGTATCTAAATATGGAAGAAATGTACGCGTACGTAGAAATATACCCAACCCGGTATCTATTAGAAAGTGTATATCTTAAGACGCGTACTAGTATAGGTAATACTAGGTATAATTATTACGTGTTAGTAGATAGGTGATTAAACGATATTTTTTACCTAATCACATGTTACATGTTAAACGGGTCTTGCCAAAGCAGGTCGCTATTTCGTATCTAAATATGGACAACTAGTTGCATGTTACAAACCTGATAAGGAACTGGGGTCCTTGCTTCACATCCTTTTACTAAAATATTTAGAATATTGGGTAACAATCTATTAAGCGTAGAAGTTTTCAGAAAATATAGGTAAGAAGTACTTAAAAGATCGGGGAAAAGTCTTTTTTGTGTACATAAAATTTGCAATTGAGTTTTTTGGTTGTTGCTGTTTGTGTCCGACTGGTTTGGAAATTAATAGAAGTAAATTTGAAGCAATACGATAAATTAAAAAATTAATTATTATTTCTGTGTGAATAAAATGAATGCAAATAACTGAAAGGATTAATGTATTATTATTGTAAATGAATTTAACTTTTGGCAATTAATATTAATACGCGAATTAACTGAGAATGTGCAGCCGATGTGGAGGCCAAATTTAGTCTAACTTAAAAGCTTACAATTTTATTGTCTAAGGTACCTTAGACTATTAGACTTAGAGTATTACAGAACGATGCTCAGTTAGTGTACATATTATGTGTATAAATTTAACCTGTTTTTGTTCTTTAATTTTAGACAAGTATTGAATAAATGTTTTCTATTCTATTCTATTCTATTCTATTCTATTCTATTCTATTCTATTCTATTCTATTCTATTCTATTCTATTCTATTCTATTCTATTCTATTCTATTCTATTCTATTCTATTCTATTCTATTCTATTCTATTCTATTCTATTCTATTCTATTCTATTCTATTCTATTCTATTCTATTCTATTCTATTCTATTCTATTCTATTCTATTCTATTCTATTCTATTCTATTCTATTCTATTCTATTCTATTCTATTCTATTCTATTCTATTCTATTCTATTCTATTCTATTCTATTCTATTCTATTCTATTCTATTCTATTCTATTCTATTCTATTCTATTCTATTCTATTCTATTCTATTCTATTATATTCTATTCTATTCTATTCTATTCTATTCTATTCTATTCTATTATATTCTATTCTATTCTATTCTATTCTATTCTATTCTATTCTATTCTATTCTATTCTATTCTATTCTATTCTATTCTATTCTATTCTATTCTATTCTATTCTATTCTATTCTATTCTATTCTATTCTATTCTATTCTATTCTATTCTATTCTATTCTATTCTATTCTATTCTATTCTATTCTATTCTATTCTATTCTATTCTATTCTATTCTATTCTATTCTATTCTATTCTATTCTATTCTATTCTATTCTATTCTATTCTATTCTATTCTATTCTATTCTATTCTATTCTATTCTATTCTATTCTATTCTATTCTATTCTATTCTATTCTATTCTATTCTATTCTATTCTATTCTATTCTATTCTATTCTATTCTATTCTATTCTATTCTATTCTATTCTATTCTATTCTATTCTATTCTATTCTATTCTATTCTATTCTATGGTTATCGATCGGTGCTCAAGCAGAGATTTCATTGACTAATTGATCACTTTACGAATGAAATCTCTGCTTGAGCACCGATCGATGACTGAGCATTATTCTGTAATACGTACCTTAGTGCTCTAACCTAGTCAGCATTATCGCACATAGCTTTTACTCAGTGTGCTCTCTCTCTACAGTATAGGAGAGAGGGGGATGCATATATATATTACATAGTTACTTTTTTTAGGTGATAATATCTTGTTTTTTTTTTTTTTCAATAAAACAACGCAATTCTGTTGTGACACTAAAATATGTGTTTCTTTTCTATGGAGCATCTGTAGTGTAACTAAGAATAACAGAAAGTTGATTCAGTGTTCCCAGTATACGGAAATTTTTAACGCCAAAAATGCAGCTATAATATTCCCCATACGAATTATAGAGTTCTCGAACGAAATACGAAGAAATGGATTCTTCGTATCCGTAAACCTCCGAACTAAGTAAAATATTTTCCTATGTAAAGCATAACATAATATAGTATTAAATTATGACAGTCTCTGTGGTATGGTGGTTGAGCAGATCGGTTCATATCCCGGAGGTGGCAAGTTCGATTCCCGTGCCAGGACAAGTATTTGTGCACAGAAAAAAAAAGCGCATGTACTTGTTCTGAGTGCGAGTCTTGTGGCACCATGGTCTTCGTGGTTCCTGAATCCCTAGACACAGGGAATCCTAGGGTCCAGGATCTATGTATGTGATCGTTGGGCGTTATTTATTATTATTTATAATCTGTGGTCATGTCATGAAGTTATTGCTACCAATATCGAAATAATTAAAACCGCTATAAATCAAACAAGTTTTAAATAAAGTTACATAATGATTAAGGAAACTTAGTCTAGATACTATTGAGGCTATAAACCTATCTAGATAAACACGTAGAGTATAAATTAATTATTGAAAGGAAATCAGGTATGCTAATACAGCATTCCTAAGCGCGGCCTGTTTTTACTGTTACTAAAAGTTTGCGGTGACAAATAAGTTGTAAAATTAATTTAAGAATGTATGTTTTTGGTAACGCAACGCTGTAAAGGTTTGAATGAAATTTTTTATAGAAGATTTTCTATAACAAATTTACTACTACGAAAAATCGTTCGGAGCAGTTCAACAATAGGCTATTTGACTGTTATATTTTTATTGCACACATAAATAATATACCTCAAAAAATAGATAACTGTGAAAACAAAACTTGAATATCTCAAAAAATGACAAGTTACAGGCATTTTAAAATACAGGAATAGAAAGAGACAGCTCAAACATGCAGTGACGTCAGTTACCAGTCCTCACAATAACTCATTACTAAGCTGTGGTAGCTCTATATACAATCTCTTTGGCATGTGACGTCACAAGCCATGCCTTCATAGTAGCTGTGAGGAAGCTCAACACGATCTCTGTTTTGCGAGAAAGGGACAGGCGATGAAACTTTAAAAGCGTACTACTCCGTGATTAATTTACCGATTTTACTTATTTTTACAATGATTACATTCATTTTTAACCTACTTTATGAAAATAATATTTAATTGATTATTTTTAATAGTAGTCAAATAGCCTATTCGAACAATTCATCCTGTTACGTGATCATTTTCTATGGCAGACAATTGTTGGAGCGTCTAGTCTTGAATAAGTTCTAGCTCTTATTAGCTGTAAAGACAGCCTCTGTGGTGTGGTGGTTGAGCAAGTCGGCTCACAGCCCGGAGGCAGCGCTTTCGATTCCCGCGGCAGGACAAGTAATTGTGTTTTTTTTTATGTTATTGAATGATGTGACGAGCTAGTCGTTCACCTGATGTTAAGCGCCACGATCGCCCATAACAGAACAGTGTCACTCGGAACCCTGAAACATAGAGTTACAAGCGACACTGCACTGCGCACATCATCCTGAGACATCAGCACAGTCTAGTAATAAGATTACTCGATTCTGAGATCAGATCATAAAGTCTCAATTGCCCAGTAATTTCACTAGCTACAATGCCCTTCAAACCGGAACACAGTAGTGCTTGCGAACTACTGCTTGGCGCCAGAATAACTGGCAAAGCAGTGGTACCTACCTAGACGAAGTTTGCAACAAAGTCCTACCAACTAGTAAAAACGCTCTATGGTACAGAAAAAAGCTCTATGGTAGTTCTACATACAACCTTTTTGGTATGTGACGTCACAAACTATACCTTCATAGTAGCTGTGAGGAAGCTTCATGCAATCTCATTTTTCGCGAGAAAGGGACAGGCGATGACACCCCCTCTAGAAACTTTAAAAGCGTACTACGTCGTGATTTATTTACCGATTTTACTTATTTTTTCAATTATTACATTCATTTTTAATCTATTATGAAAATAATATTTACTTGTTAATTTTTAATAGTAGTAAATAGCCTAATGAAAATTGTACATTATCATTTATCCACAGTAAGTCTAGTTCAATGTTTCCCAGATCAAGTCAGGTCCAACCACAGGGCCCAATCGTACCTTTAGGTCAGTGGGCTGCGGACAGCGGAATGTGACCAGCGACCGGTTGTTTTGCAACAAGTTCTTCTGTCTCTATCACACAGCCTACAAATGAACGCCGAAAATGGCCGAAGTACCTCGAATCCGAAGCTTTCGCATCTAACCACAAGTTAAATAACACTTAACGAGCCGTCTTCGGAAATGTGACTGGATTCTTATAGAGGTTTTTTTATGGCGGGTTAAGGGTTATGGCCCATGCTGCTTACGTATTTTTGATGTAACGGATTTTTGTTATGCTTACGGAAGTTAGGTATTTCCGTTATAAGATGGTATTAGTCAGTAAATGGGTAGGTATTTAGTTTAGTTTGACAGCCTCTGTGGTGTGGTGGTCGAGCAGGTCGGCTCATAACCTGGAGGCGGCGGGTTCGATTCCCGCGGCAGGACAAAAGCGCAAATACTTGTTCTGAGTCTGGGTGTTGTGGGACTATGGTCCTCGTAGTTCCTGGGTCCCAGACACAGGGCATCCTAGTTAGAGTCCATGATCTATGTATGTGATCATTGGGCGTTATTATTATAGACTTGCTTCTGCCCGCGGCTTCAGCCGCGTGGCCTATAGGAAACGAAGATTTAAAAAAAAAAATAGATAATTCAACCACTCATTTCACCCTCTTAGAGAGAATTTCGAAAAACCTTTTCTTAGTGGATACCTACACTTTACAAAGAACACACACTCCAAATTTCAAGTCTCTATGACCAGCGGCTTAGGCTGTGCGTTGATATATAAGTCAGTCAGTCAGGACTTTGAAATTTATATATACAGATAGTAATGAATAATGAATAAATAATAATAAACAAATTCTCACGAGTGCCGCAGGAGCCTGCTAAAGGAATATCTTAGAAACGGGCAGCTACATTCTCGCCGATACATTAAAATCTCCGATACTAATACTTTGACAGCCTTATTAATAAACGGGTATTAGTCTCAGATTAGTTACTTCAGCTTTTGTCCTTTTTTGCTACTGGAATATTTAGCTGGATCGATAGAGACAAAATATAGTGTAACTAGTCTAAAGCTAGTTCGTGTTTATTAATAAGGCTGTTAAAGATTAGAGCTTGATACTCACACTCAGTGTCATGGCTGTTCCGTGCTAGTCCTCTAATTTGCTCATTCACGTAGTTATTGCTTTTAGGAACGTTCAAAGCGCTCCGGATGCCAACTGAAGAGTTGTCCAGGTGACCAGGTCCGATCTTGGGCACGTGACTCGAGCAGTACACCTCCTTGTCTTCCGTCCAGTGCTGGTTGTTGTAGTACGTCTGTGGGAATGGAATTTCAATTTCAATTTTTATTTGGTTCCACAACGTTGCTTACAGGTGTAGATACTTTTTATAAATAACAGTTCATCGTGGGCCCTGTCGGGCACGCAAAATTAGATCATTAGTCATTTCGGTATCGTTTTGTGGAACTTGTTAATTCCAGGTGATTCTTGTTTGTACCTGATACCTACTTGAACCAGGGGAATTTCCTAATACCTATTAAGTATTAACAGGATTACCCTGGTAGCCATGGAAAACTTACTATTATTTTTGGTATATTTGGGGTGGTTAAGGATATACCACAACCCGCAGGGCGTATATTGCTCTCGTTTCTTGTCATGTTATTCAACAAAAAGTTATTCCAATACAAGAAAAACAAGAAACTCAGCTAATTTCATAAATAATTTTAATGTTTGAAGCGCTAATTTTAAATTGACCAGTAAATGATTTAAGTTACTTTTGCATTCATTATAACAACTTAATTATAAGTAGATTTTAGCACTTTTATTAATGAAATATATTAAAATAGATAATTTTGTAAAGTATTACATTAAAACTTGTCAAATAGGTACAATTTTGTAAATATTTTAGCATTATGAATGTAAAACTCCTGTATCCAAAATTTGAACTTTATGGAATAGTCATTTGGATTCCAAATGACTATTCCATAAAGTCCAAATTATCATAACCAGTGTAACGTGAACTCGTGGTGATCATAATAATTATTATTATAATTCGTCTATTATGGAATAATGAATTATACTGGTCATTTTTGGAGGGTTTGGAGGTTGCAGGTTTGTTATACACCATCATCGTAGAAACTAAATACTACAATGATATAATAACTAAGACTAAACACTACCTACTACAAAAAAATAATAATTGGACTATATATTGGCCGCGATGACCTATAGACAGTCCAAATTGCTCCAGCCCACTACCAGTAGATCACACTACCACACGAACCGTCACCGAACCGACACCCTAAGGACGAGATGACGGCGCCGAAATAGCAGTAACATATTACTAGCTATTATTATTATTATTAGCATATAACGGATTTTGCATTAATTATAGCAACTTAATTATAAGTAGGTTTTAATACTTCTATTTATTAAATATATATATATATATAAAACTCAAAGGTGACTGACTCATTGACTGACTGATAATGATCTATCAACGCACAGCCCAAACCACTGGATGGATCGGGCTGAAATTTGGCATGCAGGTAGATGTTATGACGTAGGCATCCGCTAAGAAAATTTTTTTCATAATTCCAACCATAAGAGGGTGAAATGGGTGGTTGAATTATTTTCCCATAGGCCACGCCGCGGGCGAAACTGCGGGCAGAAGCTCGTTAAATATAATTAAATGAATAATTGTGTAAAATATTACATTAGGTTTTGTCAAATAGGTTTTATAAGTCGATGAAAAGAATCCGAAAATGGCGGTTGTGATATTTGAATTTTTTTTTTTTTGGCGGCAGAATAATTGGCAAAGCGGTGACAAAAAAGCCTAGGCAAACTTTGCAGAAAAGACCTACCACCTAGTAATAATAATAATAATGATAATAACGCCTAACGATCACATATATAGATCCTGGATCCTAACTAGGTCTAACTAGATGTCTAGAAATCCAGGAACTACGAGGACTATGGTCTCACGACACCCAGACTCAGAACTAGTATTTGCGATTTTTTCTGTTCACAAATACTTGTCCTGCCGCGGGAATCGAACCCGCCGCCTTCGGGTTATTAGCCGACCTACTCAACCACCGCACCACAAAGGCTATCAAAATACTGAAGTAGTATTGTAGTATTATTATTGTCTCTATTAGTACAAAAGCAATAAATTAAAACTACAACATTCACAGTTACGTACGTACAATATTAATTGTACCGTTAATAATGTCATGCATCGTGCATGCAGTAATGCATACACACATTGAGTTACTGCATACAACGACTCATAGCTTTGAATGCTGTAATAAAGACCTATATTGTTACATAAATTAATGAAATAAAGCAGTTTTTATTGATATTTTTTTGTTTTGTTACTCGTGTAACTATTTAATTTTAACGGAACCGAATAGCTGGCTCAAATTGTAAACAGATAGATAGATGGATAGTTAGATAGATAGATGAATTCTATTGTACACACCAAATAATAAAAAATACAAAGAAAAAAAATATCAATTATATAAAGTGTAGCAATGGGCGACCTCATCGCTAAAAGCGATCTCTTCCAGGCAACCTTTGGACAGATCGCACAGGACAGAGATAAATTAGTTTCTTTGGAGGAGGTCTTCACCCAGTATGGGGTTCCTACAGATATTGATATATCAAATTATGTTAGGCTTAAGTGTTGTTATATTCAAAATTAATTCAAATTAGTTATTTTAAAAAATAATGTTAAGTACTTTGGAAATTTATACGAAATAAAAGGCTTTTTATTTTATTTCTATTTATTATAGCTGAATGCAAAAACAGCCGCAACACATACTTAACACAACTGTAAATTAATTGATTTTAGAAATTGCATTATCTGGACAGTACGGTTTTTGAAGTAAAATTTTTTACGCAAACTTGGCGAGTAAGCTGGCGAGACGAACGGAAGTTGAAAGTTGCTGGTTCACGTAGATCTCAATTGTCAACATAACAAAGTTAAAAAATACTTATGTTGAAAGTTGGAAGTTGAAAGTTGATGAGTAATATAATTATGACTCATACTCAGACACTTATCCAATGATTACCCAATACATAATTTACTGAAAGATTTTTTCAACTGGGTGTGGAACTCTACATATCGGTTACTCGGATGCATGTTGCCATTATGCATGTGTATGTGTAGGTGGATGAATATTTCAATCGAGTTTCGAACTCCACCTATTATTATGAATCATTTAGATGCATATCACTATTTTGTATACCGACACATGCTGGATGATTATTTCAACTGGATTTGAAAGGAAGAATAAAAAGAAAAAAAGAAAGAAAAGAAAGAAAAGAAAGAAAAGAAAGAAAAGAAAGAAAAGAAAGAAAAGAAAGAAAAGAAAGAAAAGAAAGAAAAGAAAGAAAAGAAAGAAAAGAAAGAAAAGAAAGAAAAGAAAGAAAAGAAAGAAAAGAAAGAAAAGAAAGAAAAGAAAGAAAAGAAAGAAAAGAAAGAAAAGAAAGAAAAGAAAGAAAAGAAAGAAAAGAAAGAAAAGAAAGAAAAGAAAGAAAAGAAAGAAAAGAAAGAAAAGAAAGAAAAGAAAGAAAAGAAAGAAAAGAAAGAAAAGAAAGAAAAGAAAGAAAAGAAAGAAAAGAAAGAAAAGAAAGAAAAGAAAGAAAAAAAAGAAAAAAAAGAAAAGAAAGAAAAGAAAGAAAAAAAAGAAAAGAAAGAAAAGAAAGAAAAGAAAGAAAAGAAAGAAAAGAAAGAAAAGAAAGAATAGAAAGAAAAGAAAGAAAAGAAAGAAAAGAAAGAAAAGAAAGAATAGAAAGAAAAGAAAGAAAAGAAAAAAAAGAAAAAAATAAAGACAAGAAAGAAAAGAAAGAAAGGAAAGGAAGAAAAGACATTTAAAATTCGGGACATCACACAACAATAATTTAGAAAGAATAGAATAGGATTTGGAACTCTTCATCACTCAGATGCATGTCACTATTGTGCATAATTAAACTTAAATACTGGACGAATATTTCAAATGGATTTGGAACTTTACATGTTACATATTATGAATCATTTAGATGCATTTCGCTATTATGCATACCTACACAATTGCTGGACGAATATTTCAACCGAGTTTGAACTCTTACATGTTATTATGAATCATTTAGATGCATGTTGCTATTATGCATACTTACACATGTTATTACGAATATTGCAACTGGGTTTGGAACTCTACATAATAATAGCTGTACCTGAGCTATTATTATGTAGAGTTCCAAACCCTATTGACATTATAGATATATAGATACATAGTTAACACATGAAATAAAATGAAATGTATTTCGGAAATAAAATAGATAACCACGTACTCAAACATCGTAGGAATTTTAAGAATTTAGGAGGTGATTTGAAAAGGCACAATCTTATATATAAGTATATGGGTCATACAATGCGTCCATGGGGGTCAGCTGCCATGGCAACATATAGGGATTTGGCCAAACGTTTGGTGGAAGCATCAGATGACCAGAATGCTGGCTTTTATTTTGCAAAAAAATAAGCATTGCCATTCAACGTGGTAATGCTTATTTTTTTTTTATTGCCATTATTCTGGAAACTTTCCCCTCGACCAACGGTTTATTTTAAATTTTTAGTTTTCATTTATTTTAAGTTCTTAGGTATAGTTTAGTTTTTTAGGTCTAGTTTTGTATTAACGTTTATTGAAATAAAAATAAATGGTTCTATAAAAAAAAAGTTTGTTCCTTTTCGAGTTACCTCGAGTTAAAACCTTGAGTATAAATGTCACAATATGCTAGACAAACTTTTTAAGGGGTACTCGTGCTAGGGGTATAGGGCTTTACGGTTTAAGGGTCGTATTACAGAATTGACAAGAAACTCAGCCATGAATCTCTAGTCAAGAAGAGATTTCATTCACTAAATCAAATAGAGAATTAAATCTCTACTTGAGCTTTAATTGACAACTGAGAATAGGTCTGTAATACTTTTCAGCATTATTCGATGTTTCATACTTTTTGTTTGAGTTGTTTGAGTTCAGACAAGTTGTAGCCGCGTAATGTAGGTATAATTCAACTTACCATATTGGGCATATATAACTGTGAATCATCATTGTTTATTCACATAAAGTATACAGTGAAACTTACCCGTGAATCGTAAAACATATGTTTATAAATGTTTGCTCTAAGAATATATTTGTTGACAACACAGGTGAGAACTGCAAAGAATATTTTTATGATATGTATATTTATAAAAGTATTATTATGAAATTAAGATATTGATTATGAGTCAGTGAGCTTAAGGATTCAAAACCCTATCGTGGATATTCTGGTCCTGTAGCCAGTTTTCATTAAAGCGCTCATAGCGAAGCTCGACTAGCGCAAAGTTAGCAAAGTATATTGCGGTTATTACTTAGATGGGTGACGGCTACAGAAATAATAATAACGCCCAACGATCACATACATAGATCCTGGACCCTAACTAGGATTCCCTGTGTCTAAGGACGCAGGAACTACGAAGACCATGGTCCCACAACACCCAGACTCAGAACAAGTATTTGCGCTTTTCTGTGCACAAATACTTGTCCTGTCGCGGCAATCGAACCCACCGCCTACGGGATATGAGCCGACCTGCTCAACTACCACACCACAGAGGCTGTCAATAACTATATATAACTCTAGTATAATAACTATGTCAGTATAACAGGATTTCCAGTTATATTTAAGTAATACACTGACATTTATAGGTCAATGCATAATAATATCCGCCCATCTAATGACCGCTCATTATACCTACCTAGATATCTTTAAATATATATAACTCAAAGACTGACTGACTGACTGACATAGTGATCTATGCACATCCCAAACCACTGGACGGATCGGGCTGAAATTTGGCATGCAGGTAGATGCTATGACGTAGGCATCCGCTAAGAAAGGATTTTTAGAAATTCCATCCTTAAGAGGGTGAAATGGGTGGTTGAATTATTTTCCCATAGGCCACGCCGCGAGCGAAGCTGCGGGCAGAAGCTTGTAGAATATAAAACTAATATCGTTTTGGTATTAAACAGGATTTCTATCGTTTTGGTGTATACTCGTACATATTTGGTAGTCTAGGTGGTAGGACGTTTCTGCTAAGTTTGTATAGATACTACCTACTATACCTATACCTATACCTACTATAGATAATACCTAGGTACCACCACTTTGTTCAGTTATTTTGCTGCCTAGCATTAATATGCAAGCACTACTGTGTTCCGGTTTGAAGCATTGTAGCTAGTGAAATTGCTGGGCAAATGAGGCTTTATGATCAGCTGGGTGATCACGTAACCCGATTGCAATCTTTAGAAACAATAATTTGTATGGATTTGACAGTTTGAATGCGCAGTTTATGTGCATAGTTAGTAAGGAAATGTCTCCTCTTGCATTGCAATCAAAGTTTCGTGATCACCCCCCTGATCTCACAGTGAGTATAGTAGTGTTATTACTAAACCTTCAGTCTTCAGTATTATTATTACTAGACTGAGAATGACGTGCGCAGTGCAGTGTCACCTAAACTTTATACCTTGGAGTTCCGAGTGACACTGCAACTGTTATGGGTGGCCGTTAGGTGTAACAGGTAAACGATAAAATCATCACGTTATTCAATAACAGAAAAAACGAGTGTGCTTTGTGTGAAACACGACTGAAGTAAAACTTCTTTAATTTAGCTCCATCTATCGGCCGGTACAACTTTATTTTTGCTTTGTTTAATGTTAATGTCACCATCTTGACAATTGTAAATTGTCATTTTACTGGACATACTAACATAATATATTTTTTTAAAAACCTTTTAAAAAAAGCGTGCGTATAGATGTTTTACTTCAAAAATTCCTTGTAACAGACGCCTAAAGCTTTGTCGTTTGTAAGTATGATAATCAGCAAGGTTGCCGAAATACCAGCATCTTTCGTGAAGATATCCAAGCCAAGGTCGACGGGTCACTCGTCATGTTTTGGGAAGCGCCGGGTTTTTACAATGGTTACTTAAATAGATTAAACTTTTTTCTAATGTCATGGAAACTTGTTATACGATTTGTTTAAAATTCTTGACAAAACCTTAATTATTTGCTTGACAATGATTATATTGAATAATTATATTGAAAAGTACGGCTTTGTTAGGCAACACATCGCGGCAATGCTTTCTTTGGCTTCAGATCCATAGGTAGTATACCTAGTTACAAACAGGTAGGCAATTCCATAATTTTTTTAAAACGAGTGTGCTTTAGACCATACGACTGAAGTAAAACTTTTTTAGCTCTATCTCTCTTGCCCTTACAGTTAATATACGAAACATTACATAGAGAGCTATGCGTGAAGATAGAAAAAAAGAGTTGTGTTTGGAATGGGAGATATACTTATAGATATACTTACTCTCCTACTCAAAATCCGTTCCCACCAGCTTTCTTCCAAGTCAAGTGTGCGTAAAGAAGTTTTACTTAGCAAAACCAAAGTTATACCGGCCGATAGATGGAGCTAAAGATGTTTTACTTCAGTGCTGTGGTGTAAAGCACACTCGTTTCTCTCGTTCTCGTCGTTCGAGCTTTTATAGACACTTATAAAATAATACATATTAATATATTATAAATAACCAATTTAATTATAAGTGCATAGTGAAACTTACCTTAAGAGTAAGCTTAGTCCCGCAGACGGCACATTTGAAACACCCACTATGGAAGAAGGTAAAGTCTTTCAGCGGACCGACCCTGTCCACCTGGTAAACGATTTCATTGCAACGAAAGCACGTGCTCTCGTAAAAATTCGGACGGTACATGGCTTTTACACCTGGCAACTCAAGTCATAAACCTGGCAACCTGGTACTTTGAGTCAAGGACCTGGCAAATCAGGTCGTAAACCTGGCAACCAGGGACTGAGTCGCAGACTCAAGTCATAATTCACTGCACTGCATTATCACTGTCACTTCCCTGTAAAGTTGTTGCCACTTAGTCTCTGCACTTTGACTAGTTTCACTGTAGAGTGACGTCACGCAAGTCACTGAGTGGTGACTTTTTCACTTGAAACTTACGCGAACTTTCACCTTAAATGAACATGGCATTTGAACTATTTATTTATTAATCTAAGATTCACACATTATTAAAAAAAATAGATTCATTTACTTTCTGTCACAGAAAACAAAATTCGATCGTGTTTCTTTATTTTTTGATATCTATAGTAATAAGGGTGTAAAAAAAATAAAATAAAGAGAAACTTAAAAAATGATCATGTAAATATTATTCACAGACATAATTAAGCCAAGGGCGAATGTGTTGTTAAGCCAAGTTGGAGACCTTGTGACCTAAAACTGTTCTAGTATTGGCTATTTGCCTTCAAGACCGTTGATAAAGAACAATGTAAAGTTAGCCTTCCCTGTGTATGTGACAAATAATGAATACACAATTACTATGAGAAAAAAATCCTTACGGTCATAGAGTATACCCTGTTATATACATATGAATGAAGACATTTCTACAGAAATAAAAATTAACAAATACATATTTGTGGACATTTTACGCAACGCCACTTAGTCCCAAAACTAAGCAAAGATTGTACCATAAAAACCGATTAATAGAATAGATAGACAAATAAGTTTACGTAGGTACTTAGAGAAAAAAATGTCAATAGAGGATAAATTATACAAATGAAGCCCACTATATTTTCCTTTATATAAATGAGGGCCGGGAGGGATTTTTGAAGGTTACAACCTTCAAAACTATACCAAGTAATATTTCAGATATCATAAAAAACGTCAAAATTTAGAAATTGTTAAATTGATAGTTACATTGGTTTTTGGCCGGAAAACAAAAAGATCGCGTCACCGCATTTTATTATAATCCAAAACTTGTGTTATTTTCAGTGTTAATGCATAAAATTGGTGGCATTTTATTCGTCAAGTGCTCGATTACAGGCACGAGTGTGGGAAAGTGGTATAATGATGGTGAAATGTGTCTTTTCGTGTTGTTTCCAAAACACCATCTTCTACTAAAGTTGCCACCACTTTACTAGGAGTATGACTTTGACAAGTCTATGACTTGACTTGATGACTTGGACTGTGACTTGACACATGTTTGCGTGAAAAAAAATCTAAACGAGTCTATATGAGTAGGAGCTACGATGCCACAGACAGACACAAAGACATGCGTCACGCTTTGGTCAGAGATAAAAAAAATCATGTAGCACTTGTAGTTGGTGTCCCTAATATCCTGGCATGTATAAAACCAGACGTGATCCTGACTTATGTTTCCGTGCAAGCGTATTGATCCATTCCACCCCTCTGTTGACCAACCCTTCTCGTCTTCCCTTGTGTTATTCAATGTTATTCCCGTCTCTTTAAAATAAGTTTAACCTTGAAATTGTAGAAGAGATTATTGAAGTGTAGAAATTGTACCTAATATAATTTTGACTTGTGAAAGTGCCAAAAATAGCCTATTTGCAATAAAAACTTTTGACTTTGAATGCCCATTTAGAACACAACTCACCCATTCTTCTCTCTCTTTAATAATAACAATAATAATAATAACGCCCAACGATCACATACATAGATCCTGGACCCTAACTAGGATTCCCTGTGTCTAGGGACCCAGGAACTACGAAGACCATGGTCCCACAACACCCAGATACAGTACAAGTATTTGCGCTTTTTTTTCTGTGCACAAATACTTGTCCTGCCGCGGGAATCGAACCCGCCGCCTCCGGGTTATGAGCCGACTTGCTTGACCACCACACTACAGAGGCTGTCAAATAAATTTTGCTTATTTTCATTTAAAAAGATTTTTTTGAATAAGGAGCAAAATCGGTGAACAGGTGTTCAAGATCGTGAGTTTTGAGATTAAAGGCCAATTTTGATAATTTTGTTAGGAACATTTAGTAAGTAGGTACTTAATTCAAAACACGATGACGAGAAAAAATTTGGAGTGATGAATAGCTCCGGAATATTGATTTCGGAACGACATAACGTATTGAATAATATAATTACTTACTTAGATCAAAACATTGCAAAAATGTTGGTGCTTTACTGTTCGCAAAACTATTAATTATGAAAATGCAATGAAAGATTCCTTGACCTTTGATGTCTTTGAGAATTTGTTTTCTCCCTCGGGCTTTGTATCGGGATATCGAACCATTTTTTTTTGCATGATTTTCATATATTTTATAAATCGGTACTAACTGGAAAATGCTTGCTTGATTAAGGCCCGAATTACAGATCGATGCTGTCGTCGAACGCTGCTAAAGTCGAGATTTCATTCACAAATTTATCATTTGTGGGCATTTCACTCAGCGTCATCTAGCCCCAAACTAAGCTTAGCTTGTGCTATGGGAACCAGATAAATGATAGAACACATAGATGAGTACGTTTTGTTTGTTAATACATACATCGAATACAATATAAAATATAACACCCTGACACAGAACAAACATCTATGTTCATCACACAATTGTTTGTTCTGGGCGGGAATTTAACCCACAACCTGTGATTCAGAATTCAGTGTTACTAACAATTGAGCTATTGGGCCAGTCAAACTGACAAAGCAGTGTGGTACCTAGACGAACTTTGCAGAAAATTCCTACCACCTGTGCAATAGAGTTTTCTTTAGAGTTTACTTTGATTTTTATCGTGAGGCAACAAGAATAACGCAATTTCCAGAAATAACAAATAACATTTCCAATTATAAAAACAGTTGAGAGATGATTGGATTCTCATAAAGTTTCTTCGAAATGTTGTAGGAGAACTTTATGGGCAGTGATGGTCAATGAAAATCGGTAATATATGGAGCGCGTGGGCAAGTGTGGGCATAAGTGTGGGCACGCAGGGCTCATTCGTAAAACTACTTTTACTTATTGCTCAATGAAACACTTAATCGGATCAATATGGTACTGGAGTAGCTTGACAGACTTGGTTATTGTATAAATTAATACTTTTTTCAATAGCTGGATAAAGGTTATCCGACTATTAAATTATTCGCCGGTTTCGTTTTACAAAATTAATTTGTTTTTTTTTTACTGTCTTTTGTTTTATCGGTTTTATCCAATGAATAGCTTTCTTCAAGTGTTTTGGTGGGAAAACGAAAAAGATTGCGTCACCGCATTGTATTATTTTCCAAAACTTGTGTTATTTTCAGTGTAAGTGCATAAAATTGGCGGCATTTTATTTGTTAAGTGCTGGATTACAGGTATGAGTATGGGAAAGTGGTATAATGACGGTGAAACATTTATTTTCGTGTTATTTCCAAAAGTTCATAGAAGCTTCTGGTAAAGTTGCCGCCACTTTTCTAGGAGTATGACTTGACTAGACTAGACTAAAGTCCGTATTACAAAAGGATGCTCAGTCATCAATCGGTGCTCAAGCAGAGATTTCATTCATCAAGTGATCAATTAGTGAATGAAATCTCGGCTTGAGCACCGATTGATGACCGAGCATCGTTCTGTAATACGGACCTACGACTTGACTTGATGACTTGGACTGTGACTTGACTTGACACATAACATATATTAAATAACTTGAGAAATTATCAATTACTTGACACTGGCTAAATACACAAAAGAGTGGAGCCAAAACAACAACAACAAAAAAACTTTCTTCCGTGTTTTGGCGGGAAAACTTACTTATCCTGCCGCGGGAATCGAACCCGCCGCCTCAGGGCTATGAGCTGGCCTGAACAACCACCAGAGCTGTTGAAATATTTATTTATTTTTATTTTCCGCACCCATCCCTTTATACTAGTTTCCTACTATCTGACATTTGCATAGCCAGCCAGCTATGCCAGTTTCGCGTGGCATGCCGTTTGCCCACGACGCACAACGAAGGCAATCAGGAATATTATCATATTCATTAACTGTACCTAGTATCTACTTGTGGGAATGGAGGTGTGTACGGTGGATTCAGCGGGGCGTACAGTGCGGTATAACTGTAGAACGATAATTGGTACCCATAGGTTTAATTAAGCGTAGCTCGCTCATTGGATTCATTGGAGCAATGCTGACTGGTAATGAACTGTGTTTTTATAATTCTCACTTCGATTATTATTGAAGTAAAACTGAGGAGGCGAATGAAAGTTGAACTTGGTTCACGTAGATTTCCATTGTCAGCAAAAAAAAATTAAAAAATTGTATTTTTTTTACGTTTTGGCTCCACACCTTTGTGTATTTAGCGAGTGTCAAGTAATTGATAATTTATCAAGTTATCGATATTTCACGCAAATATGTGTCAAGTCACAGTCGAAGTCATCAAGTCAAGTCATTCTAGTCAGTCATACTCCTAGTAAAGTGGTGGCAAGTTTTCTCGAAGCTTCTATGGAGTTTTGGAAACAACACGAAAAGAAACGTTTCACCATCATTTTACCATTTTCCCACACTCACGCCTGTAATCCAGCACATAACGAATAAAATGCCACCAATTTTATGCACTAACACTGAAAATAACACAAGTTTTGGAAAATAATACAATGTGGTGACGCAATCTTTTTCGCTTTCCCGCCAAAAACTCCAAAATTGTATATTATTATGTTGGTATGTCCGGTAAAATGACAATTTACAATTGTCAAGATGGCGACATTAACAAACACAAAGTTATACCGGCCGATAGATGGAGCTAAACTAAAGAAGTTTTACTTCAGTCGTGTGGTCTTAGCACCCTCGTTTTTTTCGTGCACGTTTGTTAGATCGTAGATTTTATTTAGAGACTGTGCATTTTTTTATTTACTAAAACGTTTATGCGTTTGACGATATCTCACCTCTATACAAGGTGGCATTTAATTTACTCTTTTTCTTAAATGTATGTACTCAGACCATGCTATAGAATATTAGTACAAGGTCCGATTACAAAAAAAAAATGATTTTGTTTTAGTATTTAGTGCCTCTTAAAATAACTGCATGACAGCCGAAATGTCTATTTAACGGTATACACAGCGGGTACGGGTACCAGCCGAGTGCTTTGTAAATGTTTCGTAGGCAATAAAACACCTGCTTTGTTCAATATGACAAGGCTTTTCTTTAGAATTTAAATTTGATAATACCTAGTTTTAGGGTTTATTTCATAAGTACATTTTTTATTTAGTTATATAGGAGCATTCTAAAGGAAACACATTAAATTTACATACATTAAAGGAAAAGAACGAATTAAATTCCACTTTGTATAACTGATGAGAAATGGCGATCATAGGTGTCGATGTTGTCCCGGATGGAAAATTACTAGATATTGTGACTATTATTATTGTTTATTATTATTACTATTAATTTGAATAGAAAATGTTATATATTTATTTACACAAAATGTATAGTTTTTGTTTCCGTGAGAATTATTGTACAGTTTCCGGCATGTTGCTGACAAATCGTGCTCATTAGACCCTGACATTTTGACTTGTACCTAAATAACATACACTCCTTCAAATAATAAAATATTTTGACATATTGAGTCGTTGAAAAGAATACGAAAATGTGGGTTGTGATTTTTAATTTTTGTTTTCTTTAATCCGCGTATTTTTGAATTTTAATGTGTAATAAGGATGGATTATTATTCGTTAAGTGTTCATAATAGTGCACGAGTGTTAAACAAATGTTTCCAAGTTTAGAAACATAGAACCATACCTTTTGTTTTCGTTTCAAGGGTACCTAGAGCCTTCAGTAAAATATCTACCATTTTACTGTGGCATTTTTTTTTTTTTTTTTAATTTTTTGGCTCCACACTTTTGTGTATTTAGCCAGTGTCAAGTAATTGATAATTTATTAAGTTATCGATATTTCACGCAAATATGTGTCAAGTCACAGTCGAAGTGATCAAGTCAAGTCAATCAAGTCATAGTCTAGTCAAAGTAATACCCCTAGTAAAGTGGTGGCAACTTTACTTGAAGCTTCTATGGAGTTTTGGAAACAACACGAAAATAAACGTTTCATCATCATTATACCATTTTCCCACACTCACGCCTGTAATCCACCACTTAACGAATAGAATGCCACCAATTTTATGCACTAACACTGAAAATAACACAAGTTTTGGAAAATAATACAATGCGGTGACGCAATCTTTTTCGCTTTCCCGCCAAAACTCTACTGTGGCATTTTGACTTTGAGACAATTAGACTTTGACATGACATAACCATGTAAAAATTTCTTACTTGACATTGACAGAATTATCATTAAAAAGCGATAGAAAGCCTTTAAAGGTTTTTTGGTGGGAAAGCGAAAAAGATAGCGTCCCCGCATTGTATTATTTTCCTAAACTTGTGTTATTTCCAGTGTTAGTGCATAAAATTGGTGGCATTCTATTCGTTAAGCGCTGGATTACAGGCGTGAGTGTGGGAAAATGGTATAATGATGGTGAAACGTTTCTTTTCGTGTTGTTTCCAAAAGTCCATAGAAGCTTCAAGTACAGTTGCCACCACTTTACTACGAGTATGACTTTGACTAGACTATGACTTGACTATGACTTGACTTGATGACTTCGACTGTGACTTGACACATATTTGCGTGAAATATCATTAACTTGATAAATTATCAATTACTTGACACTGGCTAAATACACAAAAGTGTGGAGCCAAAACTAAAAAAGAGCCTTTAAACGAAGAGAAGAATAAGAATTATTTTATTAATTAGGTATGTAGGTACGACGCTAATTGTGAAGAGTAATTTTACATAATTGCGATATTATATGGTTTGCATTTAGCAAATGTATCCGTACAAAACTTTTAGAGTTAACTTGTATATAGTAACTGGTAATCATTATACCGATTTCATAACCAGGAAAATTTTGTTAAAATAAATAAAAAATGTTTTGGGCACATGTGAAGTTTTCGCTATATAACTGATCATTTTAGCCATAATGTTGTGGAAATATTTAAGTTGTGAAGGAAAATAAATTGTTATTGTTTAACAAATAAAATGCATAAATAACCAAGTTAATAATTAAATCCGAAAAGCACTGGCACTGATGGAAACGTTGAATACACGTGGTAGGTAGGTATTTAATTATAATATATGAAGTGATACGGAACTGTAATACCTACTCTTAATACTAATTAGAAAACGAAACTGGCCAGTTTTAAATTCATTAGAGCAGCTTTAGATGAAATTATTGAATATCATTAAGCCACAACATGCCTCTACAAAAAAATAATAGTTAAGTTAAATAATAGTTTAAATAATAGTTGGGTTACTCCACTTGAGGTGGCATTTTTTCATAATATCACTCATTTAAAAAAAACTGTGTTTTTATGATTATGTTTTGTATAAATGAAAGTTTAAAATTTTTGATTCTAAGTTTAAAATTTTGAGTCTAAAGTATCTGTAGTATATGTTTGGAAGTATTAAAACGCAGTACTACTGAAGTAGAAGTACCTAATTGTACTTGAAAGTAGAAACTTTAAATTGTGTGTAAGCTTTTGTATAGCAAGTTACCTACGTCATCTTGAAATATGACCTTACAAGAATGCGGGTTTTTCCCAAAAATGTCGCATTAAATGCTACTAAGTTACTACAAACTGGTATTGTATTTATAATACATCCATCTAAAAATAAATAAAAACGTTAGGTAATAAATTACTAATTACGCATAAAATAAAAATTTGACTCTACGTTATAGATGGAACTCTATAATCTTTCACTTATCTCTACCAGGTCTACCATAGAGCAAAGAAAGAAGTAGAGACTCAGAACTGTAAATAATGACCCAAAAAATGTCCTTATAAATTTTTTCAACAAAGTTCTATCTTAAAAGTAGCGTTACATCAAACCGTTCTCAGCAAGTAAAAGTCAGATCTACCTGTTCAAATGTACACAGACTGTGCTACTTATTTCAGCGTAGACAGTCAACTGTTTTAAACATTCCTATTTCCCAATCCAAAGGCACAACACTGGCACAAAACAAACATAGAAAAAGAAAAAAGAAATGAATTGGACGCGTAATAAAAATAAATACTTTTTAAGAAACACGAATGAAGGTTGTATTCTGTTTGATCACGACACCTGTCAGGTGGTACGTTGTTATAGACGCGGTCGGCGATCGCGGGGGCCGGGCGAATACTGGCCATGGTTGTTTACGGTGCGAATGGTGAGGCAAAGAAGCGAATGAGAGGTTATTGTATGCTGTATTTGCATAGCTGGCAGGTGCTTCTGTGAGGACAATGATCTCTTAGAAGGAATTATGTAGGATCGCATATGCATCTCTTTGTACAAATGTACAATAATAATGTACGTGTCACCAAACAGGTCCCTAAAATTACTATTATTATGATAAGATATATATTCTTCGTTGTCTTTTGTTTACTTTTTCGCTATTTACAAAGGGTAATAAAAATAAACATTACCACTGTTTGTGCAGTTCCTCTTCTGTGATTTTTTATTTCAAATGATATTGATTTATTTTTTATATATAGTAGTTTTTTTTGGCTACATCACCGATGTTTGATTTTATGTGACTTCCAAAACAATATGTTTTCTATTTTAGAAAGAATTTAACGCAAAATCGTAAAAGTTTCACAATTACTATGCCCTGTAATTTCACTATAGCTACAGTGCCTTTCAAACCAAAAACACAGGAGCACTTGCACACTGCTCTACTTGGTGGCAGTACAATAATTATCTACCAAAGTGGCAGTGCCTACGTAGACGAACTCTTGCAGAAACTTACCAATTACTAAAGAGACAAAACAGATTAGAAAATATATAAACACAAATAATGTAAGTTTTAAAGAATGCTATGATTAATTCAATGAGACTCACGTGCACACAAGTTCATTCATTAATGATGCCAACACTCCAGCCATAAAAAAAAACTCTATACGTCTTTCCTCTTTGTGTCGCTTTCATTAAGTATGTATTTAGGTAGCACAACAAAACCTCGTTTTATTTCCCTAAGTCTCACCTAGGGAAATAAAACGAGGTTTTATTACTTTGTGTGTATCAACCTGTATTATCCTAATGCTGTTGGTCTCTTAATAAATAAATAAATTATGGTATCTCATCTGTACAACATAATCATTGCCAAGTTGGTAGACGAGGCACCGCGGCCAGTCCGCACATCGGGCATTCCAAACGAAATCGTCCACCGGGGAAAGTAAACTTTGGCATGCTTTGGCACTGCTTACGATGTACCTGGGTACTGTGTAATTCAGATTTGTAATTTATACTCTATGTTGGTGTTGTTTGGGTGTGATTTGAGATTTCTGTAAAATTTTTTCAAGAATTACTACCTATGTACTGTAAAATATTACAATAGGGTAATAGGGTATTGTATCAATTGCAGACCTATTTTAAATGTTTTTTTTTCGTTTAAATCAATACATAAGTAAAGTACATGTGGCTGAGTGGTAGCTTTTACGACTTTCAATTCTATGCCCCTTGATTTGAATTATACATAACATAGGTACTAACTAGTATGTACCTATTGTGTCAAAAAATCACAAAAAGTCAAGGTGTTGAGTTTCGTCCGCCAACCCGCACTTGACACAAAAATGTAGTGGTGAATCATGGCTTAGATTCTTTCGCTGCTAAAGAAGACCCGTATCCCAGAAGCGGGAAATGGGATGGAAGAAATGTGTGAATTGGGATGTTTTCTTTTTTCTGAATACGCGACGTTTTTTTCCGCATAATTCTTCGTCGCTACAAGTATAATTACATAATAAGTAAATTTACACATTATGTTAAAAGCCTATTTTTTTTTTAATAAGTTAAAGGGAGAAAACAAGCATACGGCCCACCTGATGGAAGTGGTCACCGTAGCTTATGGACTTCCGTAACACCGGAGGATGTGTCACCATGCATTGCTTGCCTGCCTATATAATATAACTAGAATCACCACAAACAGTGTAGCGTGTGAGCATCCATAGTGTAATGTCGGCCCAAATTGAAAACCAGTCACTGAAGCTGTAGCTTGCAGCCTCAGTTGTATGCTGAGTCGGAGCTCGGAGCCTTTTCCTGACCTCATACAATATCTGTTATCTTTTTTGATTAATATGGTCTTTACCTATGAAATTGCCGTTTTGTTTGAAAAAAGTTAAAGTATTTTTTTTTAGAACTTATTTATTTCTTTTATTCAAAGTAATCACCCTTGCAATCAATGCATCTTTGCCAACGATGTGGCAGTTTATGGATGTCCTTCTTGAAAAAATCAGCAGGACGGGAGACAACAAACTCTTCAAAGGCGTTATGTACTGCCTCTCGGGAATTTATGATATTTTTATTTGTTATATGTGTTCTTAGAAAAATAATAATAACGCCCAACGATCGCATACATAGATCCTGGACCCTAACTAGGATTCCCTGTGTCTAGGGACCCAGGAACTACGAGGACCATAGTCCCACTACACCCAGAACAAGTATTTGCGCTTTTTTTATGTGCACAAATACTTGTCCTGCCGTTTGAATCGAACCAGCCGCCTCCGGGTTATGAGCCGATCTGCTCAACAACCACACCACAGAGGCTGTCATGAGTATAATAAATAATAAAAAATAATAATAAATTTATGTTCTTTCTATCTTTCATTATATTTTTAAGTGACCTTAATCGAATGTTCATACAAAAGACATCAATCAACGCACGCCCGATTGAAAAATTACTACAACTAAATGCAACTAGGCTACACTGGTGTCGATTCTGTGTCGCATTCCCTAAAACTAAAGTAAACTTAAAGTACGGTGGTACTCTTCTGATAAAGGGAAAATGAAAAAGACGGAAATATGTTAATTTAGTTTAGCTTTAGAGTATGCGACACAGAATCGACACCACTGCCCATTGAAAAATAAAACGGACGATCCTGATGGGAACAGGGGCCTTACCGCGTAAGTCTGGTGGAGATCGTAATCACGTTCTCTCTTGCTCGCACTCGTGGACTTGTTAATCGGCGTGTGCAGGATGCCAGGCGAAGCCGATCCCCAGAATGGTTACGCGGTAGGGGTGCAGGTCACCAAATCACCGTAGCCCATGGACATCTGTAACACTAGAGATGCCACTATTGCTTTGCTTACCCTGTGATAATCCTTTTAAAATTAAATTCAATAACACCCCTCGATCACATACATAGATCCTAGACTCTAATTAGGATTCACAACACTCAGACACAGGACAAGTATTGCCCGGTCACGGAAATCGTACCCGCCGCTTCTGGGCTATGAACCGACTGTCAAAAATACTGCATTCTAGTACCTTAATTTTGGTCTTTTTTTGGCGCATGATCTTGCGGTGATTTTGGTATTTTTCATAGATGCTAAGCACCATTTTTTTTATCTGACTTATAAGGATCCTAGACCACATACAGTGACTATACAAAGTTAAGAATAATTTCAAATTGTTTTCAAGATCAAAGCTTTAATCTTAAAGTTTTGTTATAAAAATACAAGCACCTAATTGAATACTGAAATATAAGTTTATTTCGCTCTATTGTTGAACGAAAAACTTAAGTTCTCAGGAAAAAAAACATGATACTCAGGAAAAGGTAATTAAAAGATTTTTCCAATTTAACTTAAATATATTTTAGAGTTGCTATTGAAATGAATGAAATACGAATTTATATGGATTGACAGTTTGAATACGCAGTTTTTGTGCATAGTTAATATAATTCTCCAATTGCATTTTCATTTTAAATTCTAATATTAGTTTTAATAAATGCCAAGTTAAGCCATTTTCTACACCACTGTAATGTCACTTAGCTATATCTACTTTTGTATTTCTCTTATATATCTCTTTCATAATTACTTACTTAACTAGCTACTGTTTTTATTTAATTGTATTTAATTAAATAGAAACATGTGTTTAATTAAATTTTTTTTTTATTCTTTTCTTTCTTTACTGTCAAAGTAAATGTTATTTGAAGGCACTTAGATAGGTAGGTACCTTATTTAGATAAGGTAGGAAGTAAGGAAGCAAGGTAGGGTAGTAGAAAGATAAAAAATGTGTTAAGGTTTTTAAAAAATATATAATTGAATGGGCAAATAATATCCTATCGTTAAGACGGCAGCATAACTCAAAGATCAATTTTCGCTTAGAGTTTATTTGCGGTTACATTTTTGATAGGCACTTTTATTTTAAACGCGCGTGCACGTCGAATTTGGTCAACACATCGTAAAAAATAGTAAAAAATATATCTCCAAAATTGACAAAGACAAAAATGAGAAGAGACGAAGAGTCAGAAATTATTACTTCATAGACCTCATTAGGTACTAAGCTGCGGTGGCTTTACTATACTAACTCATGGCATAATATGACGTCACAAATTATGAAATTAACTAGCTCTTATGCCATGTAGTTTTGCGAGAAAGAGAGCATCACCTCCGGAAGCTTTAGAAGCGTATTAGTCAATCATTTATTACAAAATATACTAATTTTTAATTCCAAGTTCTTTATTAACCTACTTTAAAAAGTTACATTTCCTTGTTCATTTTCAATAAGGTCAAGTAGAGTAATAAGCATAATATATAAAATGACATAAGATGCTTTGATCTCTAAATATAGAAGCCTATAAAAATTTGTTTGAAAAACGTTCCATTTTCTATTACTGATGTATTCGAAGAAGAAGTATCAAAATTTTATTAGGAACTGCATTTTAACACTGATCTCCACATTAACACACACTCATGTTATGAATCAACTTATATTAGCATCTCAAACAAAGTAACGGGTTCTAAATACTAATTGCTTGATCCTCTCAAAATCGCTTTTTAAACTAGTACCTATAATTTTAATAGCGAACCAAGATTTTTACAATAAAATTAAAACTAAATATACTAGCTTAAATAGGTAACTTAATTCTTCTACACGTTGATACAACGTGTGGGACTAGCGGCCGTGGTTCAATGTCGATAATGATCGAGTTCTCACGTGATGGTTAAATGTGAGAGATTCGTTTCAAACTGCGGGAGAGCCGCGTGATCCTTTTTCCTCTTCACAAAGTCAGTGCCAAGGAACTGGAAGAGAAATAATAAGGAAAATTAGGTTAGAATTACATATGAGCACTAGCTTCTGCCTGCGGCTTCGCCTGCGTGGCCTATAGGAAACGAAAAAGAAAATTTTTCATAGATAATTCGACCACTCATTTCCCCCCCTTAGGGATAGAATTACGAAAAACCCTTTCTTAGTGGATACCTACACTTTACAAAGTACACACCCTCCAAATTTCAAGTCTCTAGGGCCAGCCTATGCTGTGCGTTGATATATAAGTCAGTCAGTCAGTACTTTGAATTTTATATGTATAGATAGAAGATGAACCGGCAGCACAGTACAATATAAGGTACTCTTTCGAAGCCGCTTGTAAGCCGGCTCCCACTAGGTGGTCCGATGCAACTGTTGAATGCAGGAAGAAAACAGCTGTTCTAAGTAGCTATCAACATTCAGTGGACTGAATATAGGCTAATCAGTGATAACGTGGTTTATTTCCTGGTTGACACATTTAATTCCTTTTCCTTTAAATTCTTAGTTTTTTAGACTTTACTGTGTCGTAAGTAGGTACGAATCTCAGAATTGGCACTTGCTCTTACAACATTAAGATCCGTATTACAGAAAGATGCTCATCTTTGCTCAAGCAGAGATTTCATTCATAAAGTGATCAATTAGTGAATGAAACCTCTGCTTGAGGACCGATCGATGACTGAGCATCGTTCTGTAATACGACCATAAGGTTAAACTTTTTGAATAAAATGTTGATGATAATAAAATCATGTAATGTGTCATCCATAAACCCGCTTGGCCAGCAGCAGGTTATAGCCAACACTCTCTCCCTAGGAGGAAAAGCTCGTGTCCCAGAAGTGGGCATGACGAACGATACGAAAATAAGGTTAAAAATAATAAATTAGAGTATAAAAGGTGGGGATAAATCAGATAAACATTTGACATGGTTCATCCGTTCAAAAACATTCATAATTCATACACGCAAGCCACGGGCGATGACGGGTGGTCTTTGCTCTGAGGCCACGGGTATGCGAGGTGACTATCACATTTATTTGTGATTAATTACTTATCTATGGAGGTGACGATGTCAGGATTGGCGCGATAAAATATCGACTAAAACGTGAGAAATGATTTAAGAATGGAAAAAATCTACATTGTTAAATTCATTTTGAAAAAACTATAAAAGACGTAAGTTTAAGCAAGTCTATTCAGCACGGTTATATTTAAGCATACTTGCGAGTTTCTCGACTCAGACATGAGGTGATCCAACAGAGAAATAAAATCATAGTCGTTCGAAGTATCTAACGAACGAGGCAGTTTGCTGGCCGTTCACCAAAAACCGTTGGGGTAGACGTGTTTTGGAGACTGCGAATATGTTGACAAACGTCTAGGACGACCTTTGGTTAAGTGGAGCAACAACTTATTAGCCGAGGCTCGCACCCCAGGGGTGCCCTTGAGCTAGTTGCCTCCCACTTCTGACGGCTGGGCGCCTTAAGCGAAAGGTGACGCTGTAAAGGTCGGTAGAGACTAACAGCATTAGCTCGTTAAAAAAAGGTATTTATACACATCTGAAAACTAATTGCTATGTACCTGTGTACCTTTGTTTATATTTGACGTGCATTTTTTTATATTAATTAATGACTATGACTATAACCTAAAGGCCTAAAGCCTAAAAGGCAAGCGTTTCGAAGGCGCTATGAAGTATTCATATTTAACTCGAAAAACAGCAATTGTGTATTAATAGGCATCAGTATGTCTCCACAGATGCAACGAACTTAAACGTATCGTTGGTATTTATAAATATTACTAATTATAAAATAGTTTATATAGATAACTCTATCGCTGTTATTCAGTCATAAATGTAAACAATACTGTTTTTTACGTATAAATGTAGAAAAATAAATTCATTCACAACTATGATATAAGGTTGTGGACCCATGACCGCTCTGGTAATATAAATGCATTAACTATACACTCTTAGTGCATCATTCACCCACTCTTTCCAATGAGTGGGATCATATCAGGCTAGTATTTATTCAGCGTGATGATGCTATTAGATTTGTCTCTATAATTTTATAACCCTCCTCAGGGAAATCCCTGAGGATGGTTATAAACATGCCGTGGAGAGTTTTGGCGGGAATGCGAAAAAGATTGCGTCGCCGCATTGTATTATTTTCCAAAACTTGTGTAATTTTCAGTGTTAGTGCATAAAATTGATGGCATTCTATTCGTTAAGTGCTGGATTACAGGCGTGAGTGTGGGAAAATGGTATAATGATGGTGAAACGTTTCTTTTCGTGTTGTTTCCAAAACTCCATAGAAGCTTCTGGTAAAGTCGCCACCACTTTACTAAGAGTATGACTTTGACTAGACTATGACTTGACACATATTTGCGTGAAATATCATTAACTTAATAAATTATTAATTACTTGACACTGGCTAAATACACAATAGTGTGGAGCCAAAACATAAAAAAAAACATGCCGTGATTCCTATATCAATAATTTTTATTGATACAAGAATAACTGCTTCCAATCCACGGCATGTATTTATTATATCACAAGAAGAGATCCGCTGCTGACATAAGCCTCCCCCGTAAAAAGCTTCTTTGGATGCTTATCATGGGAAGGGGTCGCATAATCACCACCTGGTTTGATCGCAGAGGATTTTAATGTACCGAGAAGAACACCGCGTGTTTTGTAACACTTTATAAGCCGAAATAATTCGAAAAAAATGATACCAACCATTAGTACGGCGACTGTAAGTCCCAGCGCGTATCCAGCCAGGACATCGCTCCAGTGATGCTTGAAGTCTGACACCCTCGACAGTGCGGTGTACCAGCTCAGCATCACGACAGCAAACTGCAGCGAGTGGCGGAGGACGCGGGAGCCGTTCCATACCATACGCCGCTCTAGGTACAACTGGAAGAAGAATTATAAACTTAGTGTTTCCAAATTATTATGCATACTTGAGTTGTGTCTGAACATCATATGAATGATTATTGTTTATGAGTCTATGTGTATTTATATAGTCTGTGTTCTCATGTAGGAATTTCTTGCGCTTTGGTTCATCCAACCGTTTTGGTCATGAATCTAAAAAATGTACGACTTGGCAATTAAAGAAATCTATCTTCTGATATAAAGTAGTTTCTTTACATGGTGTCAGATAAAGAATGGCGGACGAGGCGTTTAAGAAGCTCTTCGAGCAGCAGGCCCATCTACTATCGGTGATGCAAAAACAAATGGGCCTAATGCAACAGCAATTGCAACAACACGCCGCCACGCCGGCTGCTTCATCGGAAATAAAAAGTAGCGTCAGCGTCCCGTGGCCGCAGCCCCTGATAGTGGAGTCTGGAGATCCATTTGAAAATTTAGAGTGTTTCCGAACTAGTTGGGAAAATTACTCTATTGCTACTGGTATGAACAAATGGGGGGCAGATAGAGAAGAAACGAAGGCCGGGATTCTTTTAAATGCTATCGGCAATGCTGCGATGAAGAAGTACCTAGAGTTCAACCTATCCGATATTGATAAGAAAAGCGAGAAGTCTATATTAAAGAAAATGGAAACAGAAATAATAAAGAAAACCAATGTTATTTATGCAAGATATGTTTTCAACATTAGGAGTCAATTGGTCGAAGAATCTTTTGATGATTACCTACTAGTTCTCAGAAAATTGATCAAGCCCTGTAATTACCCAGACTCTATATGTGATGAGTTATTACGAGACAGAGTTGTAGTGGGTATTAAAGATAAAAACATCATGAAAGAACTTCTCCGCCAAGAAAGTTTGACATTAGAGTTGGCTATAAATTTGTGTAGAACTGCTGAAAGAGCATCAATGCAAGTCTCTAGTGTGCAAAAAGATGAAGAAATCAATAAAATTAACTATAAAGCGAAGGTACCTAATAAATGCAAGTTTTGTGCTCAGACACATATTTTTGACAAAAAACTCTGTCCAGCTTGGGGCAAAAGGTGCGAGCAATGTGGTGGAAGAAATCACTTTAAGAGTGTTTGCAAGAAAAAACAGCAGATAGTGAAAGCAATTGAAGTGGAAGATGCATCCTCATGTGATGAAATTATCATATCGGAGATACGCAGGAACTCTTGTGGCCACAAAGAAGCACCTCTTTATTTCTATACAGACAATGAATGGAAGAAAATGTATTGCACATTAGACACAGGAGCTCAGGTATGTGTTATGGGTGCTAATTGCTATAAAAAAATCACTGCAAGAGATGACTTGAGTTCATTGACCCCTACAAGCCAAAAGTTGAAGTGCTTTAATGGATCTGAAATCCCTAATTTAGGAACAGCTTTTTTTATCTGCAAAACAAAAAACAGCCAAGACAGCAAGTTTAAAATTAAATTCCATATTGTGGACATTGATCATGAACCACTCTTGTCAGAGAAAGCATGTGTGACATTGGGTTTCATCAAGTATTGTAACAAAATGACTGTCTCTGATCAACTAGACCGTACTGATACATTAATGATCATGCAAAAGTATAGTGATGTGTTTGAGGGACATGGAAGCCTGCCAGGGGAGGTTACTTTGGAAATAGATGAGACAGTTCCAGCACGCATACAGCCAGCTCGTCGTATTCCAGTATGCTTAAGAGAAAAGTTGCGATTAGAGTTGGATTCCTTGGAGCAGGATGGAATTGTCACAAAAGAAATTCAACATACAGAATGGGTAAATAATATTTTAATAGTTAGCCGTGATAATAAATTTAGAATATGCCTTGATCCTATTCCTCTAAATAAGGCTCTTAAAAGACCAAATTTTCAGTTTACCACATTAGATGAAATGTTACCGGAGCTAAGTAAAGCCAAAGTATTTAGTACTGTGGATGCCAAGAAAGGATTTTGGCAGTGCCGTCTCTCTGAAAGAAGCAGTAAACTTACTACATTTTGGACACCTTTTGGTCGTTACAGATGGCTGCGTCTCCCCTTCGGGCTTAGCTCCTCACCAGAAATTTTTCAACAAAGACTTACCAGTCTCCTACAAGACTTGAAAGGAATTGAAGTAATAGCTGATGACATTTTAATTTATGGAGTGGGTGAAACAATGGAAGAGGCTGTCTTGGACCACAATATAAAATTTGAAAAACTTCTGCAGAGGCTCCGAGAAGTTAATTGTAAGTTGAACAAAGATAAAGTTAATCTGTTACAAACATCAGCAAAGTTTTATGGCCATGTCCTAACCAATGAAGGACTAAAAGTGGATGAGTCAAAAGTTGAAGCCATAAAAAACATGCCCACTCCAACTTGTAGTAAAGATGTACTCAGATTCTTGGGCATGATCGGATATCTGAGCAAGTTTGTTGACAATCTCAGTGCCAAAGCAGCCAATCTAAGACGGCTTACAAGAAAAGATGTAGACTTTACGTGGAACAAGACAGAGGAAGAAGAATTTCAGCATTTAAAAAATGTCATTAGCCATCTACCTACATTGAAGTATTTCGATGTCAACAAAGAGGTCATTATTGACTGTGATGCAAGTGAGTTTGGTCTTGGCGCAGCTCTCTATCAGGACAATAATGTGATAAGTTTTGCATCAAGATGTTTGTCTGCTACCGAAAAGAAATATGCACAGATTGAAAAAGAAATGTTGGCAGTAGTATTTGCTTGTAAAAGATTTAATCAGTATATTGCAGGCAGCTGCAAAACTATTGTTAAAACGGATCATAGGCCGCTAATTAATATAGCTAATAAACCACTGGTAGAGGCACCTAAAAGACTACAAATGATGTTATTGACACTTCAAAAGTATAATGTACAACTAGAATTCATTCAGGGCAAGAATAACCAGGTGGCTGACACTTTATCAAGAGCTCCTGTCACAGAAGACACAGAAAGCTATGATTTGGAAAGTAAATTGACAGAGAGAAAAGTTTACAAGCTAATAAATAAAGTTTCTGCAGTGAAGTATTTAAAGATATCAGATAAACTTATTGAGAGAATAAAAAAAGCTACAGATGAAGACAATAACCTACAACAATTGATTATGTTTATCATAAATGGATTTCCTAAGTATTTAGTAGATTTACCTAAAGACCTCAGAGTATATCACAAATTCAGGCATGAATTATCTACTATAGAAGGGTTAATATGCAGAAACAATCAGGTGCTCATTCCAGAAATATTACGGAGTGAGATGCTAAAAAAAGTACATGTCAGCCACAACGGCTATAACAGCACCATTCGCTTGGCAAGACAAAATATTTTTTGGCCTGGTATGGCGATGGAAATAAGAAGCTACCTGGAAAAATGTTTATTTTGTGCAATGCATGCTCCATCTCAGCAAAGACTACCGCTGGTCTGTCATGAAGTTCCTAGATATCCCTTTCAGTATATTTCAATGGATGTTTTCTCTGTGGGAGATTCAAAATTTCTAGTGACAGTAGACCATTACTCAGACTATTTTGAGTTAGATCGTCTCTCAACTCTCACAGCAAATGAGATAATCCTGATTTGCAAGAAGAATTTTTCTCGACATGGGATACCCCAAATGGTATGCACAGACAATGCAACAAATTTTGTAAATGATTATTTTAAGTCATTCTCTGATAAATGGAACTTCAAACATGTTACTTCATCTCCTCACCATCCAGCTTCAAATGGGAAAGCGGAGTCTGCAGTTAAAGTAGCTAAGAGGTTGGTAATTCAGAGCTTAGAAATGAAACAGGACCTGTGGTTTGGTTTACTACATCAACGCAATATCCCAATTCAGATGGATGATACAAGTCCAGTCCAAAAATTGTTCTCAAGACGTACTAGAACTGGTTTACCTTGCTTATTGAAACATCTCAAGCCTTCCGTTGTTGCCAATGTTCCAGCTAAAATTAAAGTAAGGAAGGAAAATGTAAAGAAAAAATATGATAGGAGTTCAAGAGACAAGCCTTTATTATATGTTGGTCAGTATGTGATGGTCCAGCTTCAACCTGAGATGAGCCATAAATGGAGTTATGGGAGAGTCACTAAAGCATTAGATGAAAGATCCTTTATAGTGAGAGTTGGAGATAAAGAATATAGAAGAAATAGAGTTCATATCAGGCCGTTTCCAGCGAGCCCTTCAGATGTCACAATCCAACCAGAAACTACTGCAAAGTCCACTGATTTATCTGCGCCTACAATAGTCCAAAGGCAGCATAGTCAGTCTGAGTCAGCTGGTTTCACAATTGAACATTCTAATATGCATGTGCCAATTGCATCTAATGTGGACAATGAAGATCTCCATAGTCCTGTAGTATCTAATGAAGGCCCAAGACGTAGTACTCGCATGAGAGCAACACCTGCCTATTTGAGGGACTTTGTAGCTTGATTGAAAAGGGGATGTTTCCAAATTATTATGCATACTTGAGTTGTGTCTGAACATCATATGAATGATTATTGTTTATGAGTCTATGTGTATTTATATAGTCTGTGTTCTCATGTAGGAATTTCTTGCGCTTTGGTTCATCCAACCGTTTTGGTCATGAATCTAAAAAATGTACGACTTGGCAATTAAAGAAATCTATCTTCTGATATAAAGTAGTTTCTTTACACTTAGATTTTGGTGAAATTATGTGTTAACACTTTTTAAACTTTCGCGACTTGAACTCATATTGTAAAGATAAAACGGGTCTATTAGCGCACAAACATTATCAAAATATAATTTTGACTAACCTCGACGTTTCGACCAAGTTACATTGTCATTACAGTCCCCTCGTGACCACGGCCAATGTAACTTGGTCGAAACGTCGAGGTTAGTCAAAATTATATTTTGATAATTTTTGTGCGCGAATAGACCCGTTTTATCTTTACAATATGAGAAATTATGTGTTGGTGTTTTTTTTTTATGTTACTGAATGATGTGACAAGCTAGTCGTTCACCTGATGTTAAGCGCCACGGCCGCCCATAACAGAACAGTGTCACTCGGAACTCCAAAACATAGAGTTTCGAGCGACACTGCACTGCGCACATCATCCTGAGACATCAGCACAGTCTGAGATTACTCGACTATCGACTATCGACGACTCGAGATCAGATCATAAAGTCTCAATTGCCCAGTAATTTCACTAGCTACAGTGCCCTTCAAACCGGAACACAGTAGTGCTTGCAAACTACTGCTTGGCGGCAGAATAACTGGCAAAGCGGTGGTACCTACCTAGACAAATTTTGCAACAAAGTCCTACCACCTAGTATTGATGCTGAAATTTTGAGACACAGTCGTAAAGTCCACGTGCCAGGTTGTGTGTAACGTGAGATGTTCTTTCATGAGATCAAACTTGTTAAAATGGTTCCCTTTATGAAGAGCTGTGAGCTTGCCCAACTACCCAACTACTGTCTACACATCTGCGTATCAAAGTGTGGATTGTTTAACTCATCTAAGTTAATTTACGATCTATGTCTAAAAACCAGGGAAGGGCTTCAGCTTTACGGAGGAAGTAATTTACAATCATGAAACGAGAAACTACCAATTTAAAGACCACCCATACTGTTGACGTCATTAAGTGAGCACAATTTCTTTTTACAATTTATTCTTTAATGACCTAATGGCAAAAGATGAGATGGAGCAAAGAAGAAGCCTTATTGCTTCCAAGATAACTTGAGATAGTTTCAAAATTAAGTTAGTAATTTCTTGCTTTCAGCTGGGGCTCAATGCTAGCAACTCCTACCACATAAGTGACGCTATAGGAAATTGGGGACACAATATGAAGTATACTTACAGCCAAATAGATCATAGTAAAAGCAGCCCAAGAGGAGTGTCCGCTCAAGAAAGACTTTCTCATGTTGGAGAACTTGTCGGCATGGTCTCCCGTGCAGGTGTAATCCTGGGACTGGATGTAGCGCCCCTGCCACTCAGGTAAACTGCAGTCTATTGAAGGCTTGCATAGCTGGAAAGATTCATACGTTTACTAAAGAAAGATGTGGTTGGTTTTTAACCTACTGCAAAAATATATTCATTTGGTTTTTTATCATCATTTCTTTTGTCAGTCACCGCATAATCTACGTCACCTGTGAACCCATTTTGATAACGTTTTTCACTAGACGAGCGTCGTGCTGCTATCATGTGAATCATGCCATATTCTGGTGCCGATGACTTTACCATTTATTTATAGAAATCAAATATGTAACTTTACATATCTATGCAGAATTAAAAATCTGATAATATCTCTGGTATTGCAGGTGTCTATAAGCGAGGGTATCCACTTACCATCAGGTGGGCCGTCTACAACCACAATAACACGGGATAAAAGAGGATATACGCAAATAAAAGAAGGCTTTGCCAGTTTAAAGAAAAGCTAAGATAGAAGCATTCGGGTGGTCTCAAAAAATAAAGATACCCACTTGCCTACAAGAAGGAAGGGGCGAGAATCACATTAACAATCTTTTAGCTAACCATATTAAGTATATGGTGTTTTGTGTAATGGAGCGTCAAAAAGGTAAAAACACATACGGTTTTACTGATAAGAAAACTGATGAGCTTTAAATTTTCCTTATCGTATATATTTCATATAGCCTAAAATGTTTTCAAATAAATACTACAATAAAAATTAATACTAAACACTACCTACTACTACAAAAAAAAACATTTGGACTATATATGGCCGCGATGACCTATAGACAGTCCAAATACTCCAGCCCACTACCAGTAGATAGCGTAGCGTACCCAACATGCTGGCAGCATTGCCCCGTTGAATTGCAATGCTTATTCGTTGTGCCAAATAAGTGCCAGCATTTTGGGCACGCGTAGCATCAACCAGGCGCTCTGATAAACTTTTGATATATATTGTTGATATATACCAAAAATCGTGTTCAATAAGGAAAAACAGTGCAAAGTCACGCGACAGGTAGATGATCTAAGTGAATTCATGTTTAGGTATTTCACTCGGATTATTTTTATCAGATGTTCTCAATAATCTATCTGATAATTTAAATCGTTTGATAAATTGATATGAATCATAAAAACGACTATTACGCGACTGTTTTTGGAGGACTTAGGTAGATTGTTTATTTACTACTGGTTAATTTTAAGTACCTAATATAATTTTGACTTGTAAAAGTGCTAAAAATAGCCTATTTGCATTTATATCTTTTGACTTTGACTTTGACACAGTTTTCATTCATAAATCGTAATTGCAGTGCGTCATTTCACTGCTTAATCCATTTTTAGTTCTCTTAAGAGTATTTTTATCAACAAATTGTACAATATAGTGCTTATCAATAAAATTGGTTACAAATTTTATTGCCACGGAAAATAAATTCAACAATTCATAACAAGTCAGTTTTATTTATCTAAGAATACTGATTAGCGATTCTTCCTGTAATATGGGGTTTTATTTATTTATCTATCTACTCTTTTTTAGCTTTGGTAGGCTTGCATTCTGTCTCACCAAGTGACGACGTTCCCTCTTGCCTTGAACTCCCAGATTATAATCATGAGGAAACAGAGGTCTTGGTAAGTTGTTCCATTTCTTTGCCGTCCGCGCAATAAATTTAAAAACGAAACGCTTTTTAAATATTGCGATGAAAAGGAATTTACTAACACAAATCTGTTATCTCTTTAGATAGTAAAGTTATCACTAGAGAAGTTATATATTTCCGTAAATAATGTTATAAATATTAATAGGAAATGAGCTTCTGTCGTCAACTTTTCACTACCTACTTCCTGTTTATCTATAATTGATTTCATTAGGTACATCTATTTCTAACACGTCTTTTATTTTATTACACTGTAAATATATTATGCTAACTTATATTATCATTATGGTTGTATAATTACTTTGCTTGCATGTCTTGCCATTATACGGATTAATAATAATAATAATAATATGTGTGGACATCTCACACAACGCCATCTAGCCCCAAACTAAGCAAAGCTTGTGCTATGGGAACCAGATAACTGATACAATACTTAGATTTTTTGTTTGTAAATACATACATAGATTACAATATGACACCCAGACACAGAACAAACACCTATGTTCCTCACATAAATGTTTGCCCTGGGTGGGAATCGAACCCACAACCCACAGTTCAGAAGGCAGAGTTACTACCTACTACTTACTACAACTAGGGCATGCATTTCGAAATTTCGAAATTTCATAGTTTCGAAATTTCGGACCATTTTTTCATGTTCTGTAATTTCGAAATTGATACCTTAAGTTTCGAAATTTCGAAATTTACTTTTATTTCGATAACGGTATAGTTAAAGTAGCATTGCTGTTGTTTATAGCCACCGCGTACCGTAGGTTGTTGCTAGGTCAAAGAAAGTGGACGTGGCAGAACCTTTATTGCATTAAAAAAATTAGTCTACATAACGTAGTCGATCTCAGCGGAAAACGGCGTAGATTTAGAAATGTCTCAGTGATCACAAGGTTAACACCCGAAGTGATCCCAGGCAGGAGGCACTCTGAATATCCACTTTAAGCTGGAACGAGCTCGTTTAATGAAATCCAAGCTTCGACCGAGCATGGTCCAAATCATGGAATCAAGGATCATCAAGAGTCTGAAACATTCCAGCTAAAACTGGAAAATCAATTCGCGGCCTTGGAAACCACAGATGATGTGGACAAGAAGCTCGGCTAAGTGGTGGATGTCCTCAGTGAAGAAAGCGCGAAGTGCAAAGCAGCGTACTGACAGAAAGTCTAAGCTTTCAATAGTTACTATGAAGCTTATATAGAAACGACGTGTAAACCCCAATCTACTTCTTCAGAATACTAGCAGGCACTCAACAAGTCAATTAAAAAGCTGGTACGACGTGACCTCCGATTCTCCAATACGCTCGAAATTGAAAGACCTATAGAGCAGAATCGGGGGTCAAAAGTGTTCCTCCGTCAGCAACTTGAAAGAAGCCACCTGACGAAAATGACCACGTCAACAGGGAAATTTGTCTCTTCAAAGCTCGAGATCCTTTCGGAAGTTGAAGATTTTCATGGCCAACTTTTCACATCCCGTGCTTCTTAATCTGACCCAAATTCAGAGGACTGAAGAGCCACTTTAACATGCCACTACACAGAAGAGCTGCCTGAATTCCGCCAGGATGAGATCGTGATGGCCCTTAAACAACCCAAAAATGGAAAAGCTTCAGGTGAGGACGGAGTAACGACTGAGCTCTTGAAAGCTGGAGGGGCTCCAGTACTCAGTGAGCTACAGGCATTTTTTGACTCTGTCTTCTTTACTGGCCGAACTCCAAAGGAATAGAAGCATGGTCGTTTTGTTCTTAAAAAAGGATGATAAAAACCCTTTGAAGAATTATCGCCCATATCGCTTCTGAGCCATGTCTATATGCTGTTTTCCAGTGTCATCACGAATTGTCTAGCGCGAAGGCTTGACGAGTCTCCAGAACAGGCCGAGTTTTTAGCGGATCTAGCACCATAGACCAGTGCAGCAGATTGTATAGAAGACCGAAGAGTACAATCGACCCCTGTGCTTAGCGTTTGTAGACTATAAGAAGGATTTTGACTCAATTGAAACCTGGCTTGTTCTTGACTCCTTATAGGGAGGGACGCCAAGTTGATTTGCGATACAACGAGGTGCTGAAATACCTGTATGATGCCGCAACGGTGACAGTCCAGTGACAAAACCAGCCATCTGAACATATCCAACTGCGTCGCGGAGTGAGACAAGGGACATGTTATATCCCCGAAATTATTCATAATCGCTTTGGACGAAATGTTTAAGACGCTGGACTGGAAGAGTTGTGGTATCAACGTAAATGACTAGTACATTTCTCACATGTGATTCGCAGACGACATCTTCATAATGGCTGAATCGCTGAAGGACCTACAACGAATGCTGAACGACCTAGCTGATTCTTCTCTACGCATCAGTGTACGGATGCACTGGATAAAACCAAGGTCATGTTCAACGAGCACGTTGTTTTGAGACCGATTACTATAAATGGAGTAGCTCTTGAAGTTGTTAGGAAGTACGTTTACCTAGAGCAGACGCTTCAACTAGGAAAATAATATCGAGAGTGAAGCCAAAAGAAGGATATAGCTGGGCTAGGTAGCATTTGAGAAGCTTCACCGAAACTTCTCATCGCTCATGCCGCAAAGTCTTTGAGCAGTGCGTCTTACCGGTCATGACCTGCGGGGCCGAAATGTGGACTATTATATATATGTTCATGTTAATAATAGGCTTAATTAATAAATATAAAAAATAATCTAACAAAACGCACGGACCCAGGTGTCTGTGGAAACGCAGTATAAAAAAACGTGGACACTCACAGTACTCTCACTCAATTCAAGGTCGCTCAGCGAGCTATGGAAAGTGCTATGTTAGGGGTATTTTCACGGGATTGAATCCGAAACAAAATTATTCGTCAGAACTAAGGTTACCGACATAGCTCGAATCAGCGAATCAGCAATCTGAAGTGGCAGTGGGCTGGTCATATCTGACGAAGAACCGATAACCGTTGGGGTAGATATGTCTAGAGTGGAGACCGCAATCGGCAGACGTAGCGGCAGAACCTGGAAGAGTAGCGCCGAAAACCAGGCTGAGTGCCTTGGGAGAAGTTTATGTCCAGCATTGGACTAATATAGGCTGATGATGATGATGACGACGATGAGTTGGATCATTGATCATCAATGAATAAAAATGTATTTTATTTTTTCCTAGGCACACTCATACATTTTTACACTTTAATTTAAGACTAAATCATAAAGCCCTCTGGTCGGTTTGGTCCACTTCTTGAATGGCCCATTTCCAAAACTATCCTCAGAGCAAAACGATATAGCAAGAAGTGCAATTTGTACTACAGAATTGCTTTAGTGTAATGAGTTTCGAAATTTCGAAATTTCGAAACTCATGACACTAATTTCATAGGCCAATTTCGAAACTGAAAATCTATGAAACTGCAGGCCCTAACTACAACTGAGCTATCGGGCTAGTCAGATTGATTTGATAGTAGTTACTCCATCGTGTACGTACATACTGTGAACTAGTGTTGCAGAGCTGTCGATTGTTTGACTGTCGATTCGACGATCGACTATCTATGGTTGACCTCAAAAACTGTTCAGGATATCGATTATCGATTGTATCCTCACGTGTTAATACTATTGTTTCTATCGATAGTAGTTTTGAGTGATTGCTCAAAAAAGTCCATTTATCTATTAATCAAATTAATATCTAAGAAAAATATACCTACCTATCATCCAAATTCGATAAAGTTTATTAAGATAAAAACCCGATGAAAGAAAATGTCGAATTATATCATTGAGTTTTGAAATTGCACGACTTAATGAAATGAATTTTTGTCTTACATTAATTTCGAACGGGTCTAAGTTACAACGAAACGTAGCCGCTTTTAAGGTTTACTAGGTAGTACTTTGTTGCAAAGTTCGTCTAGGTAGGTACCACCGCTTTGCCAGTTATTCTGCCGCCAAGCAGTAGTGTGCAAGCACTACTGTGTTCCGTTTTGAAGGGCACTGTAGCTAGTGAAATTACTGGGCAATTGAGACTTTATGACCTGATCTCACAGTCTAGTAATCTTATTACCAGGCTGTGCTGATGTCTCAGGATGATGTGCGCAGTGCAGTGTCACTCGTAACTCTGTTTTGGGGTTCCGAATGACACTGTTCTGTTATGGGTGGCCGTGGCGCTTAACATCAGGTGAACGACTAGCTCGTCACATCACTCAGTAGCATAAAAAAAAATGTAAGTAATTCGTCCACTAAAACGTGCATCAAAAAGTATTATTTCAAAATATTTTTAAAAAGCAAAATCAAATAATACGTAATTTAAAGCATTGTTACATTGTCGAACCAAAACAGAAAATAAATCACGATGCATATACACCTAAAATAAAAATAATCTAATAGGTATGTAAGAAAATAATAAATTTGTTATATGTGCTGACATTGTAAAAAAGCATAAAGAAAATAAGAAACTAATATCAAATCTACAACTGGTCTAAGAAGTGACCTATGAAAATAAACATTTCCTTTCATTCGTTTTTAAAAGTAACTTATTTACCAACTTACACGCGTTGTATCTTTTGTTCTATTACAACTTTAAATACCATCCACTAGTGATAAGAAAAATCATATAACTTACATCAAAGAAATGAGGCCGGTTTCTTCCAATTGTGTTCTTCGCAATTTCAGTGGCCAGCTCACAGAAGCATGCTCCAATTGCAAAGGAAATGCTAGCGCAGTATGCCCCGTTCACCCACGCAGGAATAGGAATGCCGAAACAGTGCTGACCACTGCGCTCTTTGCGGAGTAGTAGCCATTCGCATATGAGAAACTGTAATAGAAAAATTACTTTTAAGGTATGTTACACTATTAATAGGTAGCAGGACAACTTAGGGCCTACTATCTTTTGTAAAAATATTAATAATAATATTATAAAAACGCCCAACGATCACATACATAGATCCTGGACCGTAACTATGATTCCCTGTGTCTAGGTACCCAGGAACTACGAGGAACATGGTCCCATAATACCCAGAATCAGAACAAGTATTTGCGCTTATTTTTTTCTGTGCACAAATACTTGACCGAGTTTTTTGGCGGGAAAGCGAAAAAGATTGCGTCGCCGCATCGTATTATTTTCCAAAACTTGTGTTATTTTCAGTGTTAGTGTATAAAATTGGTGGCATTTTATTCGTTAAGTGCTGGATTACAGGCATGAGTGTAGGAAAATAGTATAATGATGGTGAAACGTTTCTTTTCGTGTTGTTTCCAAAACTCCATAGAAGCTTCAAGTAAAGTTGCCACCACTTTACTAGGAGTATGATTTTGACTAGACTGACTTGACTGTGACTTGACTTGATGACTTCGCTGTGACTTGACACATATTTGCGTGAAATATCGATAACTTGATAAATTATCAATTACTTGACACTGGCTAAATACACAAAGGTGTGGAGCCAAATCCTAAAAAAAAAAAAAAAAAAAAAATACTTGACCTGCCGCGGGAATTGAACCCGCTGCCTCCAGATTATGAGCCGACCTGCTCAACCAAGAGGCTGTCAAATAAAAATATAAATAATGAGATATCTTATGAAATCGGTGACTAAATACAAACGCCTACAATACTATGGATTTCCAATAAAAAGTTTCCAGCAGTTGACCAGGTAGCAACTTACAGCTTGCTTTCATTGATAAATAACTGACCTAAATATGTAAGTCATCAAAGTGAGAAACGCCTGCCTATCCTTGTCACAGTGCATTTGCGTGACAATGACCCCTCCCAGCCAAATTTCAATAGCAACGGATTTCAACGGATATGAATTTAATTTGAAGAGATAAAACTCACAAAAGGGCGGATATTTCATCCTGTTAAAGAGGGTCAATCATTCCATTCATAAATTGGATGGCATGCGATGATGGATGAATATTTAAAATAAATTGGTTGATTTGTATACCAACGTGAGAACCAACGTGGGTGTTGTTTGGCACAAAATATATACACGGTGGCATTTAATTCACTCTTTTCCTTAAATATATGTACTCAGAATATGCTATAGTACAAGGTCCAATTAAAAAAAAAATGTTAGTGTCTCTTAAAATAGCTGCATGACAGCCAAAATGCCTATTTAACGGTACACACAGCGCGGGCACCAGCTGAGTGCTTTGTAAATGTTTCGTAGGCAAAACACCTGCTTTGTTCAATGTCACAAGGCTTTTCTTTAGAATTTAAATTTGATAATACCTAGATTTAAGTTTTATTTCAGTTTAGTTATATGGGAGCATTCTATAGCATAGACTGCAACATACATTAAAGGAAAAGAACGAATTAAATCCCACCTTGTATATATGCACTTAATAAATAACTATTATTAGCTTATTGCACCATGTAGTAGTGGCATAAAAATATCTTCCCGTGGGTGCCATAAAGATGGCTAAAAGAATATCCAGGGAATGGGCCAGCTTTGTAAGTAAAAGGATGGGAAAAGCTTAGCTCCTGAAACACAGTGTTTTGACTAATTCGGGAATCTGATGTATAAAACCCTTTTGTATCTGTTGCCGACCGACCAACCTTTTTATATTTTGATTTTCTATTTTTAAATTGCTTTTGAGAGAGGCCTTTTTATTACAAATTAAATCGGTGCCACAGATAGCTCTCTGTATCGGGGTTGCATGCAGGAAAACGAGACTGTGGAACACGTGCTACTACATTGCACAGCCACAGAGGAGACAAGAGAAACTCGTCTACTGAACGAACAAGAACAACGACCACGGGATCAACGGCAATTGGTCTCCAAACAACCCATACTATCAAGTGCAAAAATACTGGAACAGTTGTGCCAGCGACCCAAGGCAGTGCTCCGCTACATGAAGGAGCTCGGCTTGCTTGGGTAAGATGCTGGCAGGGGGAAATGCACAATACACCACATGCGGGACGTCAGTGCAGGCCTTATCGCCCCCAGATAGAATCAGAATCAGTCCTTTTTTGTTTTATCTGTCATACTATATATTATATACACTATACATTTCTGAATAAATATATTGATTGATTGATTGATTGATTTTGATTGATATATATATACTACTACTACTATGGTGGTGAAAGAGTGCGTTCTAGTTTGGTTTATAATAAATATATGTTTTTGAATGGTGATCTTTATTGTTGTACGCGTGCTCGACTCCCACTGGACCTGCTAATCCTCAACAGTGTCTATGAATGATTATTAAATTTGATTTTTATTCTTCTCGGTTTGCTTTATAATCTACTGCGATCACTATTCACTAAGACACCTGCAAAGTATGGTGTTTATGGCCATCTTTCCGTAATGGGGAAGCCTATGCTAAGCAGTAAACGTCTTCCAGTTGTTATTTAATGTGTGAGGATGATCTTCGCGCGATCTTATCAACTGGCACGGTTATATTTTATACGAAACTAGTTGCTCCCCGCAGTTTCACCCGTGGACAAAAAAGTATTTTAATTATTTGCTCATCCCACAGGAACATTTCACTTTTCTGGGATAAAATGTAGCTCATATATTAATCCAGTGTATAAGCTATCTTGGTACTGAATTTCATCTAAATCCATTCAGCCGTTTGTGTCTGAAGGAGTAACAAACATACACACACACACACTCTCGCCTTTATAATATTAGGTCTTTACCTATGAAATTGCCGTTTTGTTTGAAAAAAGTTAAAGTATTTTTTTTTCGAACTTATTTATTTCTTTTATTCAAAGTAATCACCCCTGCAATCAATGCATCTTTGCCAACGCTGTGGCAGTTTATGGATGCCCTTCTTGAAAAAATCGGCAGGACGGTAGACAACAAACTCTTCAAAGGCGTTTTGTACTGCCTCTCGGGAATTGAATTTTTTTCCCGCTAAAAAGTTGTCCAAATTTTGGAAAAAGTAATAGTCGGTAGGCGCAAGATCTGGTGAGTATGGCGGATGAGGGAGAGCTTCCAAACCCAACTCATGCAGCTTAGAGACGGTCTGTTGTGCAGTATAGGGTCGCGCGTTGTCGTGAAGTAGCGGTGGAGACGACCGATTGACCAAAGCTGGTTGCAGACGTGCGAGTTTCGCCATCATTGTGGTCAGTTCTTCAATGTACACATCTGCAGTAATGCTCTCGCCGTTTTGTAAAAAGCTATGATGAATCACACCAGCACTAGACCACCAAACTGTGACCATCACCTTTCTAGGGGTCATTTTTCGTTTTGCACATTGCTTTGGTACCGAACCAGGATCTAACCAACTTGCTGAGCGCTTTCGATTGTCAAAAAGAATCCATTTTTCGTCGCACGTAACAATTCGGTTCAAAATTCCTTCATTTCTGTGCCTGTTAAGCAGCGCAAGGCAAGTTTCGACGCGTACGTTGCGCTGGCGATCGTTAAGTTCGTGGGGCACCCATCTATCAAGCTTTTTTATCTTGCCAATCTGTCGCAAATGGACCAATATTGTTTTGATGCTAACATCAAAAGCTGCTGCCAGCTCAGCTGTAGATTGAGATTCATCAGCTTCCACAATCGCCTTTAATTCATCATTGTTGACCAAAGTTTACGGACGACCACGAGGTTCATTTTTCAAGTCAAAATTCCCAGAACGGAACCGAGCAAACCAATAACGGGTTGTACGTTCGTTTGTACAGTTCTCTCCGTAAACGTCGTTGATGTTACGTGTCGTTTGTGCCGCGTTGGTGCCACGACGGAACTCATATTCCATAATTACACGAAATTTCAAAGTATCCATTATGAGGAAAAATGTTGAAATGTAATGAAAATACAACGCTAATCAATAAACAAAAGACTTATATTGTAAATAGAATGTCATATTTTTAAAACAAAATTAATTTGAATTTAGAATTCATAGCCAATCAAAACTTTTTTTTGTTTGAAAAAGTCTGTACTGCAATACGGCAATTTCATAGGTAAAGACCTATTATTAGTTTGATATTGCCGTGTTCTTTTATAGGCTCACGCAAGGTGACCTTCTTCTAGTGGGCTTGGCAACCAAGGTACTATGTATTAAGGGCGTTGCCGCGGAAGAATTGATGCTACGAAAAGTCACGCTCGACTCGCAACCGCCCAAGTAGACCTACAGTCATTGTCACGCGGCAACAAATTATGTTGATGACAGGAAAGATAGAATTGCACCGACGGTAAGTAAACTGCCGTAAATTGCGAGTTGTTCTTGTAAGACGACATCGTATGTTAGGCAATTATATGGCATCCGGAAGAGTCGACGTAGAGAGATACCTAGGTGTTATTAGTGAATGGTCTTCAGGTTTATTTATTACACAGCAGGATTACAGATAAACCTTGTTTGAATTTGGTTTGAAGACAATTTGAACCTTGAGGAATGGGACATAGCACCTATTATTTATTCGTATTTCAATGTCAGACAGAAACAAAACACAACAGAACCACAGTACCTTTACCCCGTTACTAATAAAACCGTAACAGTAATTAAGTTAATCAGTGTTCCCTTTTGCTTTATCGTTGCCATTTCAAACTTTAAAACAAAACACAAAATAACTATTTCTCCGCTACAAAAAGATGTTATTTACGTAAGAATATAATGCCATATATATTACCATTTCAAAAGGTAATTTCATGGTTTTCACAGCACTCTGTGTATTTTATTGTTGTTATAGAAACGAATAAAATATGCGGGTTATGAATGTCACACACACAAACATTAAGCATCCGTTTGGTAGCCGCAACGTTTGTGTGTTATAGGTTATAATTATTTCACAATGGCTTTTTAAAATTGGACATGAATGGCTAAATTTGAAACCACAGATTAAATAAATACCTACTAAATAAGCCATGAATAATAGATAAATAGTGATAAGCGCCTCCAATAGTCCGTATAATTTATTTTTTAAATCAAATTTGCTTGGTCTTGAGTCAATCCCGTTGACTTCGTTGAAATCTTAATAACATAACCTTAATAGGAAGTTAATGAAAATTGTGGGCTAAATTTTCCAAATCTCCATATTATAAACTAATTTAAATCATGCACATATCAAACACCGCTATGTTTCATAGTATTAACTAAATTACCGGACTGGACTGGATTTCATGAATGATAGATTTTAGTTCGGTAATTTAATATTTCCACTTCAATGCTACTAACAGGAAAACTTGTGATGACAGTTTATTTATGTCATGTATGTGTCTGTGTGCTGTGTGTCAGTGTATCTGTGCATCTGTGTGTCTTTTTAAAGGAAACAAATCTGTCTTTGTAAAGTACAAGAAAGCAAAATAGGGAAACAAATCAATTACGCGGATTAATTATCCTCCTCCTCTAGGTTTGCCCTGTTATTTTATTTTGTCTTGTTTGTATGGCCCGATAGCTCAGTTGGTAGCAACCCTGCCTTCTGAACTGTGGGTTGTGGGTTCGATTCCCACCCAGGACAAACATTTGTGTGATGAACATATGTGTTTGTTCTGTGTCTGGGAGTTATATTGTATTATATGTATGTATTTACAAACAAAAAGTATTTAAGTATTGTATCAGTTATCTGGTTCCCATAATACGAGCTTTGCTTAGTTTGGGGCTAGATGGCGTTGTGTGAGATGTCTACACATATTATATTTATATTATATTATTGTATACCTATTAGTGCGAAATTAGAACACGACTAAGGCGGTTATATATAAAACAGCACCCGCGCCGCCACCGTTTGCGGAGGCGGTTAAGCGGATTTTGTAGCGGTGCACCGCGCGGTGAGGCGGTTTACGCGCCTGTCCGCGCAGATGAATTTAACTATTCATTATTGTTACTATTTATTATGAAACCTATTTTTTTTCTAACTGTAGCATGTCTTTCTCCCTCAATATTGAATTATATACATTGTAAAAGACAGTAGAAAGAAGAAAAAAAAAACATTACTGTAAAGTTTCTTGTAGCTTCTTCTTTACAGTTGTAATCGAAGCTTCGGATCAAAGTTTTCAATTCTGCATTGTGCCGGATTGCTTGCACCAGTAGTGAGAAAGAGAACTGCTTTTTTTTCAAACTCATATAATGTAATGGGCTTGCTATATATAATATTATTTGACAATAAGCACTTTGTAATTTTATATGCTTAGTGAAATAACTTAATTTTAAGTACCTAATATAATTTTGACTTGTAAAAGTGCTAAAATTAGCCTATTTGCAATAAATCTTTTGACTTTGACTTTGAATATTCCTCGCGGTTACGCGGCACCCCGTGTGTGAAGCGCCGCCCCACCGCGCGAACGGCCGCGAGGCGGTGGCGGCGAGAGAACCGCTCGATCGCGCGGTCGGGCGGTGTACATGTGTTTTTTTTAACGAGCTAATGTTTTTGGTCTCTACCGACCTTTACAGCGTCACCGGGTTTACAGTGTCACCGGCGTACGTGTGTTAAGCATCAACGGATTACTAAGAGACCAGTGCAACGTGTAATCCGTCTCACCGCCTGCCGCAGCGGTGCGGCGGTGCGCGGTGCCGTATGATAAGCGCCTAAAGCGCGTCTATACCAGTCTATTAAAAGACCACTTAGCTAAGCAACTTTTTTTTCGTAAATATACCTGTAGTTACCACTCAGTCATTAAATTCATCGACTAGTGAGTCTTGTGCAATTCTTGCAGAGTGTGTTGATAAATGTGAAGTAGTTTTTAGATTTAGACATATTAATTCGGCTATAATTGTTAAGACCTTTAGGTCACTTAAAATAAAGAATACTGAGGATCTTTGGGGAATGTCTACCAGGGTTTTAAGTGGCATTGTCACATTAATCGCACCATATTTAGCAGAAGTATTTAATAAATGTGTAGACGAAGGAGTTTTTCCCAACGTAATGAAAAATAGTAAATTGATTCCATTATTTAAGTCTGGAAATAAGAATGATCCATCGAACTATAGGCCAATTTCTGTGTTACCTGCAATAAGTAAAATTTTTGAAAAAGAAATTCTTAATCAGTTGTTAACATTTTTTAACCTTAACGGACTGTTTCACAGTCAACAGTTTGGATTTACAAAAGGACGATCAACTACAGATGCAGGCGTAGAACTCTTTATACATATACTTGGTGCTTGGGAGAAGTCACAGGATGCCATAGGTATTTTTTGTGACTTATCCAAAGCATTTGATTGCGTATGTCACGAAACCCTAATTTTTAAATTAAAGCATTACGGGGTTTGTGGGAAAGCTCTTGATCTTGTCTCTTCTTATCTTGGTAATAGAATTCAGACAGTTGAAGTTAATGGAGCAAGATCATCTGGTTCTATCACTAAAATGGGGGTCCCGCAGGGTTCAATACTAGGACCATTCTTATTTTTGGCCTATATTAACGATCTTCCATTTTTTGTAAAGAACCTATGTGATATTGTTTTGTTCGCAGATGATACGTCTCTTATTTTCAAGGTTGACCGATCTACTAATGATTTTGACGACGTTAACAAGGCAATTTCACTGGTTTTGAACTGGTTTACTAAAAACAATCTACTGTTAAATAGTAAGAAAACTAAATGTATTAAGTTTTCGTTACCTAATGTTAGGGGGTCTCCTACAAATTTATTACTGAATGGTGAGGCATTAGATTTGGTACAATCTGTCACGTTCCTTGGCATAACTATAGACTCTAAATTACAGTGGGGTCCTCACATATCAAACATTGCTGGTAGATTGAGCTCTGCTGCATATGCTGTGCGTAAAATCAGACAGTTTACTGATGAAGCCACTGCAAGATTAGTATACTTTAGTTACTTCCACAGTATTATGTCATACGGCATCTTACTGTGGGGTAAAGCCGCGGACATACAATCAATTTTTGTCTTACAGAAAAGAGCAATTCGTTCCATTTATAACATGAAATCCCGCGACTCTCTCAGGGAACGATTTAAGGAGATAAATATTCTTACAGTGGCTTGTCAATACATTTACGACAATTTGATGTACACTCGCAAAAACATTAGCTCTTTTCCCAGATATTGCGACATTCATAACTTTAATACTAGGAACAAAAATAAATTGAAAGTTCCAAGATTCAGACTGCAGAAAGTTAATGGTTCATTTATGGGAAACTGTATACGCTTTTATAACAAGTTGCCCGACGGTATCGAACAATTCTCAATGCGTAAATTTAAATTATTCATAAAGTCAAACTTAATGATAAAAGCCTATTACACAATAAATGATTATGTGTCGGACAAAAAAGCTTGGCCTGAATATCCCAAGCTTAACGGTATGAAAGCTTAGGTACTTTGCCTATTGCCTATTCCTATCTATAAATTCAGTTTCTATTTGTAATGTTTATAATAAGATAATCACGGTATTTTTCTTGCACCGGTGTGACGTGGTGGTTATTTTTGTAACATATTCATTATCTCAATTGTAATGAATTATATACATTGTAAAAGACAGTAGAGAGAAGACAAAAAAAAAAAATACATCACTGTAAAGTTTCTTGTAGCTTCTTCTTTACAGTTGTAATCGAAGCTTCGGATCAAAGTTTTCAATTCTGCATTGTGCCGGATTGCTTGCACCAGTAGTGAGAAAGAGAACTGCTTTTTTTTCAAACTCATATATTGTAATGGGCTTGCTATATTATTTGACAATAAGCACTTTGTAATTTTATATGCTTAGTGAAATAACTTAATTTTAAGTACCTAGTATAATTTTGACTTGTAAAAGTGCTAAAATTAGCCTATTTGCAATAAATCTTTTGACTTTGACTTTGACTTTGAACTTTCCCCCGGGTTCTCGTATACAGTTATTAAATTCGTGTCAACTTGGCAGACCAAATACTTTACGCTCATTGGTTGACTGTTGACAGTCAGCTGTCTCAACCAATGAGCTTACATTATTTCGCGGGTTGACTTGACACAAGTCTGACAAAAGTACGAGAAATCGGGGGCTAAGGATATAAGTGCGAACTTTGGCTAAATACACGGAGGTGTGGAGCCAAAACATAAAAAAAGTGCGAACTTAGGAGCTGTCAAACTTTAGTACAGATGGGCGAGATGGGACGGGCATAAGAGGCAACCTTTCTTGATTAGCAATTCTCATGTAGGAGTTTTGGCGGGAAAACGAAAATGATCGCGTCACCGCATTGTATTATTTTCTAAAACTTGTGTTATTTTCAGTGTTAGTGCATAAAATTGGTGGCATTTTATTCGTTAAGTGCTGGACTACAGGCATGAGTGTGGGAAAGTGGTATAATGATGGTGAAACGATTATTTTCATTTTGTTTCCAAAACTCTATAGAAGCTTCTGGTAAAGTTGCCACCACTTTACTAGGAGTATGACTTGACTAGACTAGACTATGACTTGACTTGGTTGACTTGGACAGTGACTTGACTTGTATTAATTAACTCAAGAAATTACCAATTACTTGACACTGGCTAAATATATAATAGTGTGGAGATAAACCAAAGCAAATAAAATCTCATGTAAAAACTCTCAATGCTTAATGAAATGAAATGAAACTTTATTCCTGAGGCACAATTTAGCATAGGTAACAAAGACAATAGAAACTTATATAGAAGACTTTATAAAATGTAATATTATAGAAACTGACGTGAGTAGTACTCATAACTACAACTATTACACGGCTAAAACTCACGAGATACAGTCGAATAACTCGACCGGTGTTCGGGCAATAAAGATGCCCATCCTCAAGGAGTACGCGCGGCGGCGGTGGTGGCGGCTCGGCGCTGACTTATAAAATGTGTTTGAAAGTAACTTACACTTTAACTAACACAACTTTTAAGTAACATAAGTTAACTTACAGCTCCCAGAGGCAATGCAACGCCGACGGCTCTCAGCATGAGAACAGTCACCGTATCATCTTTGTATGGAAACATAAGGCTCTCGTCTCCACAGAAGAATCCTCGCTGGAACGGCTCCCATAAGAAGTTGATCGCTGTGAGGCAGAGAATCACTGGAAAAAGAAATAGTACTAAGAATTTTGGAGATATTCGCAGCCTCTGCGGTGTGGTGGTTGAGCAGGTCGGCTCATAACCCAGAGGCGGTGGGTTCGATTCCCGCGGCAGGACAAGTATTTGTGTACAGAAAAAAACGCAAATACTTATACTTTTTTTTAGTTCCCGCACAGGGTCTATAAAAAATTATAGATATTATAGCACATTGCAAATATAAGGCTTTTTCAAATAAAAATGTATCCTCATTATTACTATTTCAACCTGTGTCAACTATAATTTTAAATCGAGACATTTATTCATATTCTATCTATAAATACTCAGTTTTACCTGGTTTTTCATATATTACATACTTTTCGTCATATCTCAAAAATTGCACGAAAATAACACCAAGTGTCTTATAAGACAATATGGCATATAACGATATGGTACTATCATATAAATTAAAGCACGAAAACGGGCCAAAATCACGATTTGTCCATACTTAGGTATATGTTGCTTTCCATGCATTGAAAACCGTTTTAGTCGAAAACCTAATATTTAAGCCATGTTCATGTAAAATTACAAATGTGAATAAACAAAGAAAGGGAAAAAAAAAACTATAACTCCAATATCAAAATACGAACAGGGAAAATTTGTTACTTTTGATATATACTGGCGTATTTACTTTTTCAATATTATAATTTTTTTTTCAATACCCTCTGTCCAACCACTTGTATGGGATCGAACCACTGTGCGGCGGGCGCGGTAAATGACAGGTTTTTTTTTTTTTTTTTTTTTTAAATTCGATCCCATTCAAGTGGTTGGACATAGGGTATTGAAAAAAAATGTAGGTAAACGGGTAGTCCGTACCGATATGTTTCAACCTCTATAATAGTGTAAGCGCTCGGCGCCTATAATTATGTACCGCAAGGTCCGCAAGTAATTCGGCACGAATGTCGTCTCTATCGGGTATCCTCCTCCGAGTATTTTGGTAAGGTAGAAAATGAAAGTTCAAGTGAAGGGGTGAGAACAAAAAGGGTTTAACTGATTTTTTTCACAAAATGACATTGGGTATCGTTGGATTCAGCGTGAAATTATCTACAATAATACATTCTCAAAATACCGAAATGAGGCATAAATCTAGAGATTTTGAGTCTAAAATCGGTTTATCTGTCACAGGAATACAGTTCGCTTAGCATAAAGACATTACTAGAATTATTTTATTATATCATATTTTTACAGTAATTGTATGAATCAGTATACTATATTTAGTATATTATAGAAATAATATATTTTCAAGCAACTGAAACTTACGTAAACCGTTTCTATTACCTTATAAGCACTCTACATTAAAATGACGCCGTTGAAGTTTAAAGTCAATTTTCTCGAAACTATCAATTTGACAGGTAAACCCTTTTTATTCTCAACCCTTCAATTATTTCCTTTGCTTTAACTGTTCGATAGCTAAATCACTAACATGGAGTGAGACAGCAAAGGCCTTTACTCAAACATTTTAATTATCCTTATTTGCCTAGCTGTTCTAACGCAAACTTACAATGACTATTATAAGATGGACCCGCATCTTGAGCTTTGAGCTTGAAATGAGAGCTCAATAGATTTCAACTATTCTGGTTTAAAAATGCTAGTGACGACAATGCGCATGTTCTTTTTTGCCTCAAAGTCGAATCACGTAGCTACTTAGGTATATTATTAATTCATGTTTGTAATGAATATATATCTGGTTATTGAACGTAGTCATTGTCCGTGAATACATGTCTAATAATAATTAAATATATACCTAATATAATATTATATACTTAAATAAATATGAGTGATCAAAGTCCGTAATACAGAAACAGTTTTTTAAGTCTGCTTTAGCACAGGTTCGGTGCTCTTTTTTAATATACTACTTACGTATTTGTTTGTTGTTATTTTGTTTTAACGAAATCAATACGGGAGGGACATATTTTTTCTTTTTCTTTTTTCTTACAATTTTGGAAGTGCTACATAGTGATGTAACATTTAAATATCGGGACTATTTTTTATCCCGATTATTTTTAATTTTATTTTGATATAATCTAAGAAAACTCAATTTTTTTTAGGTTGCTAGTCATGTCAGATGAAATAATAATAATAATTTAAATTAATTATCAACATTCAAATCTATTTTATTCAACAACGGACTGTAACCTTTTTTCTTATCACAGGAGAAGTTTTGCAAAAACAGTTCATTTAATTACGAATTATTTACAATTTTTGAAACACGTGTCTAATCAATCTTCCACTAGAGTGCATAACTTAGAAATAAGTCATAACAGTACAAAGATAAAACAGTATAAAGATAAAAGAGTTTTATGGAAAATGTTAGACGTTTCTTTCTATCTTTCAATGTTTAAATAAAATAATTTATTCTGTAAGTTAATTTTTTTTTGGGTTTGCAAGAAAATTTAGTCGAATCGGTATTGGTGTGAAAACCTAAACGAACAAATAACATAAAACATAAAGTAGCACAAGAAATACGCAATGCGTAAAAAACCAACTTCAGACCTATATGGTTTTCTCATGGATGCCATTATCAGAACTGGACCAAATTAAAATGGGACCACACGAAAAGCACCAGCTTTCAAATAAAAAAAAATCATATTACTATCTATATATCATTTATGATAAAGTAATTTATAAATAAACGACCTTCAGCCCGCAGCTTCGCCCGTGGCGTGGCCTATGGGAAAATAATTCAACCACCCAATTCACCCTCTTAAGGGTGGAATTTCGAAAAATCCTTTCTTAGTGAATGCCTACGTCATAACATCTACTTGCATGCCAAATTTCAGCCCGATCCGTCCAGTGGTTTGGGCTGTGCGTTGATAGATCACTGTCAGTCAGTCACCTTTGAGCTATATATGTTTATAAAATAAAATATAAAATAAAAAAATAAATTGTAACTTACATCCACCAAATAAAAATCCATCAATAACCACTTTCCTCAAAATATGCATCGACACGTCGTCTCTCGACATACTCACTATTTATTTACTATAAATTTAACCAAAAATGAAAATTGTTACTAAAATCGTAAATAAATGAAAACGCCGACTAAACGGGTGCTGTGTTTGAACGGAGCCAGAGCTGTGAGTCACTGGCCGTGGTGACTTGCCTTTATAGTCATAAGGCGAGCCACTATCTCGCGATAACACTGATTATGACGGGCGGGGGACTTTTGCGCCTGAACATGGGGGTAAACTATAACAGACATAACACCCCTTGATGACACCCATACATAGAATACAATGCAACACCCATACACAGAACAAACATTGATGTTCAACACACAAATGTTTGCCCTGTGTGGGAATCGAACCCACAACCTACAGCTCAGAAGGCAGGGTTACTACAAACTGAGCTATCAGGCCAGTCATTGGCCAATGGCCAGGCCAGTCAAAAATATTTTTATGTTCTGTGATAATTAAATTACTTACTGCTTGAGACCACTGAAGCTTTTTCTTATAACCAAAGAAAATTTTAAGTTTTTAGGAGTATTGATTTGTTAACATTGTTATGATGCTTGGTAGTGTAGGTACAATTGAATATCAAACTAACTTACCAAGTGAATTTCGATAACAATTATGTGAACAGCTTCATTCGAAGCAATTTATTAGAGTTTACATAGTGTAGTTATTAATGATTAATTATTCTATTTTCAAATATTTTCGATTCTTTTGATGTAACAGTTATTTTATTTGGCTCTGTTTTCTGAACTGTATGCTGTTTTTGACTGACCCGATAGCTCAGTTGGTAGTGATCCTGCCTTCTGAACTGTGGGTTGTGGGTTCGATTCCCACTCAGGACAAACATTTGTGTGATGAACATCGATGTTTGTTCTGTGTCTGGGTGTTATATTGTATTCTATGTATGTATTTACAAACAAAAAATTATCTAAGTATTGTATCAGTTATCTGGTTCCCATAGTACAAGCTTTGCTTAGTTTGGGGCTAGATGGCGTTGTGTGAGATGTCCACACATATTATTATTATTATTATTATTATTTGTTCTGTGTCTGGGTGTCTCACGACTGCCCATAAGAGCTGCAGTGTCACTCGGAACTCTAAACTATAAAGTTTGGCGTGACATTGCACTGTGCAATTTATCTTGAGACATTACAAGTCTACAAGTAGCAATAATAAATACCATGTATGTATTTACAGACAAAAAGTATCTAGTTAGTTTGGGGCTAGATGGCTCTGTGTGAAATGCCCACACACATTTATTAATATGTTTATATACATACGTACATACTATACGATTCACTTTTTTATTCGCGTTTCAACAGGAACGTAGAGGTGTACAATATTAGGGACAATATCAAAATACGAAGAACTTCTGAATAGTTTTGAGTGCGTAATTTTCAACCTTAAGTAATACGTAATAACTTGTTATTGTAGTGAAGCTCATAGAATAATTTTCCTTCTTGAACTGGTGGTGTCACGCACGTACCCACTCAGTGTAAAATGATGACGAATTTATACGTCACGGAGGTAAGCCTATATTAAAAACGAGAAAACATTATATAGGTGGACCACGGGCAGTACCCTGTAACTGGAAAAATAGAGCCGAAGACCGGGCTCAGTGGCGTGCCTTGGGAGAGGCCTACGTCCAGCAGTGGACTAATATAGGCTGATAATGATGATGATGACGTGGACCACGGGCAGTACCCGCTGTACTCGTATTTTAGATTTTGCGGTGATTCCTCTTGCTCCATGTGTGGTCCTCATATCTAATATTCCAGAGTTTTATTCAATTCAATTCAATTCAATTATTTATTCATCTTTAGACATATTACATGTACTTAGATAAGTCAGTCATAACATTATTTTACTGTAAAGGATTAGTTACACATGGAAATGCATACTATAAATACAACAACAGAGACAATATAATAACAGTAGGTATCTGCAATAGCATCGTCAAAACAGTTGCAAATTATTTTATTAATGTAGTACATTAAAATAACGTTTTTAACAATAGAATGTGGGTATATATACGATTTGGTAAATAATTAAATAATAAATTAAGATGTACAGTCAAATGATTGAAATATATTTCTATCGGCAATAGCCTCTGTAATGCTATAATAACATTTTTCTATAAGACACTTTTTTACATGGCATAAAGTGTCAGCATTCTCATTATTTGTAACACATGTGTGATGCTTCGTCATATCGTTTAAATGCCCATCTTGCAGTCTCTAGATTGTTGACAATCTATGGCGATTGGGCAAATGTAGAAAAAATACTATGAAACGGTCAAAGCCGTCCAAGTCGTGGCTTGCATTTATACGTCGATAGAGATTTTTTTTTTATGTTATTGAATGATGTGACGAGCTAGTCGTTCACTTGATGCTAAGCGACACGGCTGCCCATAACAGAACAGTGTCATTTGAAACTCCAAAATATAAAGTTTCGCGTGACACTGCACTGCGTACATCATCCTGAGACATCAGCACAGTCTGGTAATAAGATTACTCGACTGTGAGATCAGATCATTAAGTCTCATTTGGCCAGCAATTTCACTAGCTACAGTACCCTTCAAACCGGAACACAGTAGTGCTTGCACACTATTGCTTGGCGGCAAAATAACTGGCAAAGCGGTGGTACCTACCTAGACGAACTTTGCAGAAAAGTCCTACCACCTAGTTAAGATTACAACAATATTAACCCATTAAGAAAATATGAGCCTTTTCAACTACTACCTTTGTTGATAGCTGCTAAGTCACGCCACGATCCGACTTATGATAGTATCAAGCGCTACAAAACCTGCAGATAACTCGTATAATCCTGGACCCATGTTCCACTGCCGTGGCGAGTGATAGATATCCAAAAGAGGTTGACAAATAGCGTGGTATCGAATTAATCGAGTAAATAAATCACCTTAATTACCGAGTAAGGTATTTGAGTGACAATAAAATATTATTCCGATGAATGTGAGTTCCGTTGAATTAATACTAGATACGAGCAACAGGTATGAATTCAACGAGTATCTTTATAATTTTTTTATAATATGTGTGGACACCTCACACGACGCCATCTAGCCCCAAACAAAGCAAAGTACTATGGGAACCAGATAACTGATACAATACTTAGATCCTTTTTTTTGTTAATATAATAAATTGTAATAAATATAACACCCAGACACAGGACAAACACCTATGTTCATCACACAAACTTTGGTCCTGGGTGGGAATCGAACCCACAACCCACAGTTCAGAAGACAGGGTTACTACCAACTGAGCTATCGGGCCAGTCAGCCTTTACCCGAATGCTCCGCACAAGGGCGAAAAGTCTTCGATCACAACTGGTTACGAAGTTTGGTTTCTTACACAGTCAAAGAAAATATTTTTCATGCAGTGGCCAATAATTAAAAAATATTTGTAAAGCTTTTGATCCCCTCAGATTAATCTGCAAGATCTTAGGAGGTTGACTGTGGCTTAATGCCTTGCACTGTAGCTAGTGAAATCTATACATATAAAATTCAGTCCTGACTGACTGAATGACTTATATATCAACGCACGACCTAAACCTCCGTTCCTAGAGACTTGAAATTTGGAGGATGTGTTCTTTGTAAAGTGTAGGTATCCCTAAGTAAGGGTTTTTCGAAATTCCACCCCTAAGAGGGTGAAATGGGTTGAATTATTTCCTATAGGCCACGCGGGTGAAGCCGCTGGCAGAAGCTAGTGACTAATAATTTGGTAATTTTATTACTAGACTGTGCTGATATCTCAGGATGACGTGCCCAGTGCAGTGTCACGTGAAATTCTGGCACTGCAAATGAATTAGGTGAAAATAGATATAGCCACTGATAGGTATTTATGGGAAGGGTGTGTCCTGATTGATAAGGAAGTAACATTTAGAGCTAGCGTGCCGATACGCCGACCAACGTTCAACAAGACTTTATTGATTAGATTTTTGAAGAGCAGTAAAAAGGGTTGGTTAGTTTTTCCCGCTTATTTTAAATTTCTGAAAGCACGATAATTTCCGGGGTAAACGCTAAATTGTTCCACAAAATTATTCTGCAAATCTACTACAATAAAATTTCTACATTCAACATATTGAAAAAACAAACGCTGAATTGGTTATTTTTATGACTGGAAATGTTTGAAGATTTATTTTGTAAAAAAGATATGCGTATGTATAGTTGTATACACAATCACCGCTTGACCAATAACCATCATGTAGCGAAAGAATATTTCTTTTGTGTTTTGTTACCCTCTATCCAATTCGAAATAGCCTGAACTGATTTTGACGATTATTTTTTTATTTGAAAGCTGGTGCTTCCCCTGTGGTCACATTTCAATTTGATTAAGATCTGATGGGTAGTTTTTGAGCTATACTTTCGGTAGAGAGTAATTTATATTCATTGCTTAGTGTATTTCGACTTTAACTAAATCGTCATCGTGCATTTCTGGGCATTTTGTGACTGTCACTGAACTCTATGAATAAAATGACGTTTATTTGCAGGAACACCTCAAAACGGCAGAGTTTTGATAACAAATTGATGTAGGCTTCTATTGTATATTCAGGTGACCAGAATGCTGGCTTTTATTTTGCACAAAAAATAAGCATTGCCATTCAACGTGGTAATGCTGCCAGCATTCTGGGAACTTTCCCCTCCACCAACGATTTATTTAAAATTTTTATTTCATTTATTTTAGTTTAGTTTCTTAGGTCTACTTTAGTCTTGTATTAATGATTATAAAATATTTATGTTTAATGTAATAAATATATATTCTGTATTGTATATTAAATTTGTATTACGAATGTTAACGGGCATATTAGTAACGAAACTTGTGTTACGTATATATTTCAGCCGACTTGAAAAAATAAAAGACGCTATCGTATGAGTAATTAATGACTTCAAAAATTTAAAGGAAATTATTAAAGCTCAAATTCCGCTCTGACCCAGGTGGCGCCATCTTGAACCAGTTTTTCAATTTCTGTTTTCAATTGTTTATTTGCATTCCTCGATCGTCCCTCTCAGGCACGCAAAACTTAGGCAGGCACTTAACGTCGTGAAATGAAGTAAAACGGTACCCTGCCTGATATAAAAAAAAAAAAACTAAAATAATGTTTGTTTCCGTAACAGTGTGAACAAAGCAATACCTACATAACAATATCAGACAAATTGTTGCCTTTTTAACAAAATTACAGAAAATTATTTAAATTGCGGAAACTCCGCGGTGAGTACAAATTATCATTGAAAAACTGTCACAGTCATGCTGCTTATAAAAGTAGATATAGGTAGGTCCTTACTTTAAACGCAAATTAAATTTAATCATTGCTTAAAATATTTTGTCAACATCGCGCTGAGGTGGAAATCATGAGCATAACGAGATAGACCACGCATTCTGTGAGTGGTGTAAGGAATAGGTATTTTAAATGTTTGGTGTTTCAACATAATATTCTATGTTTAGACCTCTTTCAAATATTGTTAGTTCCTTCTTATTTTAGCAGCAACAGCACAATAGATCGCCATGGTTTATGGCATCTGTTAGGCTGCCTATGCAACCACAGTTCCGTAAACAGTTACGTAACCGCAATTTGGTAACTAGTTTCAAAAAAGGCATTAATTTTTTACCTTCTATCTAACCAGTTACGACGGAGGACCTCTTTATTCATTAACAACTATAGTTACAAGGGTTTATAAGATTGAGAGTGGCAGGCTAATTTTATCCCAAAAATGTCCACGTGTGTGAAATCGTAATGCAAAGTAGGTATTTATATAATTTTTTTATAATCATAACGCCCAATGATCTCATACATAGAATCCTAGACCCTAACTAGGATTCCCTGCGTCTCAACACCCAGACTTAGAACACGTTTTTTTCTTTGCACAAATACTTGTCCTGCCGCGGGAATCGAACCCGCCGCCCCCGGGTTATGAGCCAACCTGCTCAACCACCACAACACAGAGGCTGTCAATAGTATGATAGAGACCTGGTTATAACTTTAAGCCTATAACTATTGTTAATATTATTAACACTTTATTTACGGAATTCAACACACCCCTGAAACCTCAAAAGATAACGCAGTGCTGTGATAATAAATATTGATAAGAACCACGCCCCCCTCACGCGTTCGACACTAACCTTTGACGTATTTCTTATCACTATCGTTTGGGCACAGATCCTATAAAAAAGGCAGATACACTTTTCGGGAACAACGCTGTAAGACAATTTCATTCCTAATTTGAAAACTTCCATAGAAACTACGTACATAAATAACGTATTGAAACTATCAAATCCATAAAAAAAACTAAACTAAACTGTATCTAATGGTTGCAATTGACTTCCATGATCGCCTAGCCGGTATTTAGCTGTGTGCGTCACAACCAAAGCTAATAATCTTAATAATGTGTGAGTGTAATGTTGCTAGCGTAGGAAGAAATCCTTCTGTTTCCGTAAACGGGTAAAGATACTCGTATATGCTAGAAATATATCATTTGATAGAGTGATGTATTTGTTTAATATACCAATTAATAAATTATTTATTTCTTAATTTTATTTAATTATTGTAATAATAACGGTTTCAGACCAATTACACTTACTACTAAATTATTAATTATAATATATATAAAATTCATAATGATGACAATGGCCTATCTAAGGTTTATTTATAGATAAGTAGTAGTTAATATTAAGATGGTTTGTTATTATTGATTGGAGCTAAAATAAATTAATACACTCGTATGATACAATTCAGTGAACTATTTAGCAAAAACTGATAGGGGACTTGACAATGGGCCAGGTCTAATTTAAGATACGTTTAGGACCATACACGCCTCCTTATCAACTTACAATTTTACCCTTATTTCTAGGTAAAATAATATCTATGTATACTGGCCACACTAACCGATTCTCGTTGAGGTTTTGCGTTTCTATTGTAAATATATCACACGAAACGTTAAACAAAATGAAAATAATAAGAATATTTGTGTAATGTAAATATAACTGATTTGTGAAATAATATTCCATCTTCTGGTCTTGGTTTCTGAATTGGAATAGTTGGAGGGAACGGTTTTTCAAGTTTTTTAACACAGAGCTTCATGCGTCGTGCAATACTCACTCAGCCAGTGCTCGGTTGCGTAGTGAGCCAATTTAGTATTCGCTTTGTATATTAGTATCCAGTTTGCGCGCGTCGATAGCATTTTCCGCGCGTAGTATCTGCTTTTTTAATACGATCTGTGCATTTGTGGTTTCAAACGTTAGGTATTGCGTTATATATATACTTGATTGTGTTTATAGTTTTTTACTTAAAATAGGACAGATTTATTTTGATAGTATTCTTCCTATTTAGATTAGATTAGTCCAACAATAATGGTGGTCGACATAATTTTGTAAGAATTCTTGAATCTTTGCTCTGAAAACCAATTCTCGTAAGACCCTCTAAATATTACTGATCATTCTCAAAAGCAGAATAATTGTTGAGAATTTTACTTCTAAGGGTGGATTCGACCAAACGAGAGTAAATTATATTTTTAGAATAAATCGCCATTTGTTCGAGAGTAAATCAATTTCACATTTTACCATCTACAATTCTAAGAATAACAAGTCTATTCGAGTATTATTACTATACTACCGTTTTTGGTGGAATAACAGAGTTATTCCGAGAATATTTTAGTTCAAAATAGACAAAGATAAAAAAAGATGTCCGACCATGTATTTTGTCTTTTACTTTCCTACACTATAATACGACAAAAGCGAGTTGATATGACATAAGCTTGAATACCGTGTCGTTGTAGAACAACAATTGTTAACCGGGTAATCCGTGATCCGTTTATCATTTATTCCGCTATTCGCGTTTAGTAATTCTAAGTTTAGCTAAACTTAGTATTGCGTGGAAAAACGAAGAATGAATTACTCGAGTATAATATCGTGGAATAGATTTATTCTGGTATAGTTACTCGTGTATAAATCCAAGTTTGGTCGAATCCACCCTAAGTCTGCTCTATCAAAAAAAGAGCTTTGAGGTTATACTTCTGAACCTGTTAGGAGGGTTATTTTTGTCAATTTTCGCATAATTTCCTTCGTATTAAATTTGAGGGTTGAGAATAAAAAGGGTTTAACTGTCAAATTGATAGTTTCGAGAAAATTAACTTTAAACTTCAACGGCTTCATTTTAATGTAGAGTGCTGATAAGGTAATAGAAAAGGTTTATATAAGTTTCAGTTGCTTGAAAATGTATTAATTCTATTTTAAAATACTAAATATAGTACTAATTCATACGTAATTCATGTAAAAATATAATATAATAAAATAAATATGATAATGGTTTCATGCGAACGCGAAAAAGCGAACTTCTTGTGACAGATAAACCGTTTTTAGACTCAAAATCTCGAGATTCAAGCCTCATTTCGGTATTTTGAGAATGTATTATTAGATATAATTTCACGCTGAATCCAACGATACCCATAAGTCATTTTGGGAAAAAATCAGTTAAACCCCTTTTTGTTCTCACCCTTTCAATTTGGATTTCCTTAGGATTTTTACCAAGGGGCAAGGGAAGGGGAATGGCCTGTCATATTTAATTAATTTTGTTTTGGTATGGCTCCACACTTTTGTGTATTTAGCCAGTGTCAAGCAATTGATAATTTTTCGAGTTAAGTAATATATATGTATGTCAAGTCAAGTCAAGTCACAGTCCAAGTCATCAAGTCAAGTCATAGTCTAGCCTAGTCAAGTCATACTCCTAGTAAAGTGGTGGCCACTTTAGCAGAAGCTTCTATGGAGTTTTGGAAACAACACGAAAAGATACGATTAACCATCATTATACTATTTTCCCACACTCACGCCTGTAATCCAGCACTTAACGAATAAAATGCCACCAATTTTATGCACTGAAAATAACACAAGTTTTGGAAAATAATATAATGCGGTGACACGATCTTTTTCGTTTTCCCGCCAAAACTCCTCTAATCTACTTATAATTTTTATTACGTAGTAGTAAGTATTATCTGTAGATAGCAAAAGAAACGTGCTAGAGCACGAGCCCCGGATACTTTACTCCCGACACAAGCACGGGGGTCGGACAATGTTTGATAATCTGATAACCCGTGATGATGAAAGACTGTAGAAGTGAAAATCAAGCGTAATGACGCTACAAATAAATATTACGTATTTCAGCTCCCCATAATCTGTAACTGTTATCAAAATATTATTCATACACCTAAATAGACATTTATAGCGACAATCAAAATATGAAAGATAAGTGTAAGTATTTTGTTAAATATTACTAATACATTTTTCCTGTCGCTTAACATCAGGCGAGCGACTAGCTCGTCATATCATTACGTATCATAAAAAATACATTGTAGTTTTTTTATGTTAATGAATGACGTGATGAGCTAGTCGTTCACCTGATGTAAAGCGCCACGGCCACCCATAACAGAACAGTGTCACTCGGAACTCTAAAACATAGAGTTTCGTGCGACACTGCACTGCGCACATCATCCTGAGACATCAGCACAGTCTGGTAATAAGATTACTCGACTGTGAGATCAGATCATAAAGTCTCAATTGCCCAGTAATTTCACTAGCTACAGTGCCCTTCAAACCGAAACACAGTAGTGCTTGCACACTACTGCTTGGCGGCAGAATAACTGGCAAAGCGGTGGTACCTACCTAGACGAACTTTGCAATAAAGTCCTACCACCTAGTAAAGGTAGGACTAGGTAGGCACTGTAAAGCTCGTTTATGTAGGTACCACCGTTTTGCCAGTTATTCTGCCGCCATGCAGTAGTGCGCAAGCAAGTAATCTTATTACTAGATTGTGCTGTTGTCTCAGGATGACATGCGCAGTGCAGTGTCACGCGAAACTCTATACTTTAGAGTTCCGAGTGATACTGCAGCTGATATGGGTCGTTTAACATCAGGCGAAAGGCCAGCTCGTCACGTCATTACTTAACATAAAAAAAAATAAAACAAAATGTTGAAGTAATTATATTACTAAAAATAAATTTTCCAACAGATTCTATACCTACATTAGAAAGATACATAGATAGATATAACTGTTTATTGAAACACCGCAGGAACAATTTACAATCACCAACTTAAAAATTAAGTGTCACAATAGGCGCTCTTATCGCTTAAAGCGATCTCTTCCAAACAACCAAAATAAATATGCTCTCAAGTAATGTGTTTTTGTATAGACACAATAGTTTATTTCTGTGACGTAGGTGGGATGGTAAAATTATGTTTTAATGGAAGTTTTGGGAGGGCTTAAGGACGAAGGGAAGAGTGGAGGTTTGAGGGAAATTGTACAGAATATGTACAGTGCAGGGCACTTAAACCCCATCTTCTTCTATCTTCGTTTGGCCCCGGAATCTTCCACCGAGGTGGAGCGAGATGGGATAGAGTAATATGTGTGTATTTAATAGTCCACCCGTGTCGCTTAACATAGCGTGGACGACTAGGCAACTAGCTTGAAGGTGGTGTATCTAACACGACTTTCTTTTATATATAGACTAGTTGCGCTCCGCGGTTTCACCCGCGGATAAAAAGTATTTTAACTATTTGCTCATCCCACGAGAAAATTTCACTTTTCTGGGATAAAATGTATCCAATATGTTAATCCAGTGTATAAGCTATATTGGTACCGAATTTCATCGAAATCTATTTAGCCGTTTGAGCATGAAGGAGTAACAAACATACACACATACACACAAACTTTCGCCTTTATAATATTAGTGTGTTAGTGTGATTTAGATCACGTGAAATAATTTTCAACGAGCTTTTTGGTATATCAAGTAATCTAAATTCTCCTTATCGCTGAGTACTTATCAATCTGGTCTAAATATAGTACCGGTAGACGTATCTATCGGATGAACGCACAAATATTTTTATAATGTTAAAAAGAACAATAATATTATTAAGTTTTAATTTGCGTATGATACATTTACTTGCGTTATGTCGTTGACTGGTCAAAGAACTTGCTTAAACAATAATAATATTATTTGTATTTTTCCCAGCGCTGAAAATAGTTTTGATGTAATTTTGTAATCAGAATTCATAAATGTACGAAACCTAGGAGTTATGGATAAGCAAAATATATAATGTACTAGGTGGTAGGAATTTTCTGCAAAGTTGGTCTAGATAGGTACCACCCCTTTGCCAGTTATTCTGCCGCCAAGCAGTAGTGCGCAAGCACTACTGTGTTCCGGTTTGAAGGGCATTGTTGCTAGTGAAATTACTGGGCAAATGATACTTTATGACTTCTCACAGTCTAGTAATCTTATTGCTAGACAGTGCTGATGTCTCAGAATGGCGTGCGTAGTGCAGTGTCACGCAACTGTTATAGTAGACCGATAGTTGCACACTTGAAACTCTAAAGTATAATTATACTTTAGAGTTTCAAGTGTGCTATACTTTAGTGTTTCAAGTGTGCAACTAATATGGGCAGTCGTGTCGCTTAACATCAGGCGAGCGACTAGCTCGTCATATCATTACGTATCATAAAAAAATACATTGTAGTTTTTTTATGTTGATGAATGACGTGATGAGCTAGTCGTTCACCTGATGTTAAGCGACACGGCCGCTCATAACAGTTGCAGTGTTAGTCGGAACTCTAAAATATAAAGTTTCGCGTGTCACTGCACTGCGCACGCCATCCTGAGACATCAGCACAGTCTGGTAATAAGATCACTAGAATGTGAGATCAGGGGCCTTAAGCGTGCGTAAGTCTGGTGGAGATCGTAATCGTGTTCTCTCTTGCTCGCACTCGTGGACTTGTTAATTGGCGCGGGCAGGATGGCAGGCGAAGCCGATTCCCAGAACGGTTACGCGGTAGGGGTGCAGGTCATAAAGGTAAGTATGGTACTATAAAAATCAGAGCCAATTAAAAATAATGTGTGAAATGATTTATTTGATGATTTATTGTTCTATTGGTATAACATTTCTAATTGCCTGACCCGTTAGCTCAGTTGGTAGTATCCCTGCCTTCTGAGCTGCAGGTTGTGGGTTCGATTCCCACTCAGGACAAACATGTTTGTGATGATGTGTGATGAACATCGATGTTTGTCCTGCGTCTGGGTGTTATATTGTATTCTATGTATGTATTTACAAACAAAAGTATCTAAGTATTGTATCAGTTATCCGGTTCCCATAATTCAAGCATTGCTTAATTTGGGGCTAGATGGCGCTGTGTGAAATGTCCACACATATTATTATTATTATTAATTTCCTAAGATTAATTCTATTGACAAATTATTTTAGTAGTTCTAATGGAAAATATGCTACTGATAATGCGTAATTACAACTATTTTAATAAACAATATTTGCGACATTATTTTCTAGATCAACGAACCAAAGGCTTTATCGTCATCAGAAAATATAATCTATTTAATTGTGACTATAATTTGTTCTAAGAAAATAACAAGTAGATAAAGAGTTTAAAGGTTGGAAGAACAACGTGACAACCTTCCACAAGATAAATCTGATAAATTAGAACATGGCTATAATTAGCCAAGGAAATAAAAATGCATAAAGTGCATTACAGCCATAAACACTAGGCTGAGCTACAAAATGAAGTAACTCTTCAAATGAAAGTAAATCAAAGAGTCAAAGGGTAGGTAACGTAATGGTAGCACCCATAATCTTTCAGGTGTCAAAAGCTGATGCTTATCACTACATAGTATAAAACAAAGTCGCTTTCTCTGTCCCTATGTATGCTTAAATCTTTAAAACAACGCACTGGATTTTGATGCGGTTTTTTTAATAGATAGAGTGATTAAAAAGGAAGGTTTATATGTATAATAACATGTAAAAATGTAAAAAGTAAATAAGTAAAAATGTAGTGTATAAATTTAGATATTCCAAAGATAGCAGGAAATCTTCATGGTTTAGAGAAAGAAGGATTGTTTTACTCTAAATATAACGCGTGCGGGACACGGGCAGTAATGAATAAATCAAAACTACTGGATCGAATTTAATAATTTTTTCAGTGAATGATATAGGCTATATATTTTATAGCCATGCGAAGCCGGAGCGGGCCGCTGGTACTAATATAAATAAATTAAAATAAATAAATAAATATTTGTAGACATCTCAGAAAGCGCCATCTAGCCCCAAACTAAGCAAAGCTTGTACTATGGAAACCGAATAACTAGTGATACAATACTTAAGTAGATACTTTTTGTTTGTAAATACATATATAGAATATGACGGCGGCTACGTCCAGTTATAAACTCTATGCACAGCGATCGAGCACCGTAATTTACCCTGTGGTGGCATTAAATTTATTACAGTGGCAGCACCGGCAACTGTCATGGCGCCCCTACCTGTCTGGCTATATAAAGGGATCGATTGGTGTGCTACGGATCATTCTTGTTCCAGACACGGCGCGGTGCGGACATGCTGAAGGCCTATAGTTATATAGGTTGCAACCTACCCACAACCCGTTCCTGCCCACATCACAAGTGGGATTGCCCATTTCTACATCACTCTTCAAGCAACGCGAAACGTGACGAGACGTGATGTGAATGATGACGTGACGGCGGGTGACACTAATATCAAATTTAGTTGCAGGGTTAACCCAAACCAGTGAAAAAAAAAAAAATGGAAAAAAAGTAACGATACGTTTTTTTCGAAAAAAAAAGAGAATGTAAAAATGATGACAAGAAAAATGTGTCTGAATGCTAAAGGGATAATCTATCCGGACTAGCACTAATGGTCCATAAAAAAAATGTTGGTTGCTAAAGGGATATCTATCCGGTCTAGCACTAATTGGTCCATTAAAAAAATGTAGGAATGATGATTTTTGGTTGCTATAGGGATATCTATCCGGTTAGCATTATTCGGTCCATTTTTTATAAATGAAGGTATACTAATGGTCCTGAAGGGTTAACCCTGACGATGACTGAAAGGTTAAAATACTTTTGACTAATCAAATTGAAAACTAATGTTTTGACTTTGACTTAGACTCCAAGTTTAACTCCATTTAATTGTCAGGATGAACGAGCAATTACACTGATACTTATGTCCCTCACCAGGTACAAAGTGAAGCTAAGCGTACGAGGACGTACGCACGTCAGTATGGCCGTGACGGCGGCTACGTCCAGTTATAAACTCTATGCACAGCGATCGAGCACCGTAATTTACCCTGTGGTGGCATTAAATTTATTACAGTGACAGCACCGGCAACTGTCATGGCGCCCCTACCTGTCTGGCTATATAAAGGGATCGATTGGTGTGCTACGGATCATTCTTGTTCCAGACACGGCGCAGTGCGGACATGCTGAAGGCCTATAGTTATATAGGTTGCAACCTACCCACAAACCATTCTGCCCACAAATACAATATAACACCCAGACACAGAACAAACGTCGATGTTCTCACAAATGTTTGTCCCGGGTGGGAATCGCCCCTAAAATTTACAGTTCAGAAGGCAGGGTTACTACCAACTGAGCTATCGGGCCAATCTATTCAGAATAATTATTATAAGGTAGGTTGTCAGCTAGTTTGTCTGTCCATATTATCTCAATCATGATCCCACTGCTGGGACATGGGTTTTCTCTCAGGTGGAAGTTGAAAAGGTAGTTCCAACAAAAGGTAGGTCCACCACACTTGCCAACTTAGTTACAAAACCCAACCACTTACAAACTTGTAGGTTAGTGAATGATACAAAATATAATAACAATAGTAACGCCCAACGATCACATACATAGATCTTGAACCCTAACTAGGATTCCCTTTGCCCAGGAACTTCGAGGACCATGGTCCCACAACACCCAGACTCAACAAAATTATTTGCGTTTTTTTCTGTGCACAAACACTTGTTCTGTCGCGGGAAGAACTTGAAAAGTCATTGGTGCAGGGCCGAGCGGGAATCGAATGTGGGTGCAATGGTTTGTAAGTCGCACGGGCGCACTCGCTCATCTTGTGTATAAAAAAACGAGTGTGCTTTAGACCACACGACTGAAGTAAAACTTCTTTAGCTCCATCTATCGGCTGGTATAACATTGTTTAATATTAATGTCGCCATCTTGACATTTTTATATTGTCAGGAGAACCTTCTTCTTTTGGCAGTTTTTGGCGGGAAAACGAAAAAGATCGCGTCGCCGCATTGTATTATTTTCCAAAACTTGTGTTATTTTCAGTGTTAGTGAATAATATTGGTGGCATTTTATTCGTATGGTGCTGGATTGTAGGCTTGAGTGTGGGAAAGTGGTGTAATGATGGTGAAACGATTCTTTTCGTGTTGTTTCCAAAACTCCATAGAAGCTTCTGGTAAAGTTGCCACCGCTTTACTAGGAGTATGACTTGAATAGACTAGACTAGACTATGACTTGACTTGATGACTTGGACTGTGACTTGACTTGACACATATATATATTACTTAACTCGATAAATTATCAATTACTTGACACTGGCTAAATACACGAAAGTGTGGAGCCATACCAAAACAAAAAAACCTTCTTCTTCTTCGGGTAATTTTCATAAGAACCTTCCGATGAAAGAAAAAAATAAAGAAAATTGAACGGAAATTCAAAAAAAATTACCACGCGCGTGTAACCGCGGGGCGCAGCCAGTAAACTATAAAAGAACTCTTAAACTGCTACAATGCTTAAATACCTATTTAAACCTAAATATTAGCCCTGATACAAGTGCAAAATATAAATAGGTTATTACGTGTTACAGGTAAAAGAAAAACAGTTTCTTCTTATAAAGTCATTTAATTGTGTTAAATAGACCATAGATAAACACGGGTAAAACCAAAGTAAGTTAAAATAAATAACGCGTGTGCTTTAGACCACACGACCGAAGTAAAACTTCTTTACTGCAGCTCCATCTATCGGCCGGTATAACTTTGTTTTTTGCTTTGTTTAATGTCAATGTCGCCATTTTGATAATTGTAAATTGCCATTTTATCAAATATAAGTACCAACACAGTTTTGGCGGGAACGCGAAAAAGATTGCGTCACCGCATTGTGTTATTTTCCTAAACTTGTGTTATTTTCAGTGTTAGTGCATAAAATTGGTGGCATTCTATTCGTTAAGTGCTGGATTACAGGCGTGAGTGTGGGAAAATGGTATAATGATGGGGAAACGTTTCTTTTCGTGTTGTTTCCAAAACTCCATAGGAGCTTCAAGTAAAGTTGCCACCACTTTACTAGGAGTGTGACTTTGACTAGACTATGACTTGACTGACTTGACTTGATGACTTCGACTGTGACTTGATACAAATTTGCGTGAAATATCATTAACTTGATAAATTATCAATTACTTGACACTGGCTAAATACACAAAAGTGTGGAGCCAAAACAAAAAAAAAAAAAAAAAAAAAAAAAGTACCAACACAGAGAGTTTTTGGCGGGAAAGCGAAAAAGATTGTCACCGCATTGTATTATTTTCCAAAACTTGTGTTATTTTCAGTGTTAGTGCATAAAATTGGTGGCATTCTATTCGTTAAGTGCTGGATTACAGGCGTGAGTGTGGGAAAATGGTATAATGATGGTGAAACGTTTCTTTTCGTGTTGTTTTCAAAACTCCATAGAAGCTTCTAGTAAAGTTGCCACCACTTTACTAGGAGTATGACTTTGACTAGACTATGACTTGACTATGACTTGACTTGATGACTTCGACTGTGACTTGACACATATTTGAGTAAAATATCATTAACTTGATAAATTATCAATTACTTGACACTGGCTAAATACACAGAGGTGTGGAGCCAAAACATAAAAAAAAAGGTACCAACATTATAATAGAAATATTTAAATTTGTTATGTTGACAATGGAGATCTAGGTGAACGAACTTCAACTTCTGTTAGCCTCTCATATACCAGCTTACTCCTCAAGTAAAGCGCGCGTAAAGAAGTTTTACTTCTAAAATAATATAATCAGTAAGGCAACGCCTTTGATGTAGGGCGAAGCCGACGCCCGCGTATGTTCTTAGTCTCACGCTATCATACGCAAACATGGAAGGGTAATTCGGTTATTTCAAATCACAAAAGTCTTCTACGTTGTTACAATAGTCTACGTTGGTCACGTCCAAGGCTAGTCTAGTCACGGTCCAGTCAAAAGTCAATCTACCCCCTTATTCTGATCTTCTATAAACATTACATTGACTCAAAATTCACGCCACTTTCACACGAAAACTACGCGATCAGTTAAATTATAGGCACCTTACGCAGCATGAGCTATAATAATTGACACATCTTTTCTCAAGAAAACAATGGCCAATGAAGGATCACGCGGATCACGTCATAAGCCTTTTGTTGCTTTGGTTTTGGAACGAAGTTCCTTATCGCGCGTTACGAAAGGGGGTTAGACGGAAAAAGACCAAAAGTTGTAACGACACTTTTTGCCATAGTTGTACGCCGTGAGGCGTGCGCGTGTTTCTTTGTGTCTCTCTCTCTCTCATAGAAAGCAAGCCAGTTATTTTCGTTTCGTGTTTCTATTTCGCATTGAACAGTGTGGTTTCGCGACGATATAAAATAACTTATTTTTTTTTGTTACAATTCATTTACTAATTCATCGAATGGAACTTAGTTCCACCCGGGTGTCCATTGACTTGACACCTCTCAAGTTTTATACTATTTTGTTGGTTTCTCGAAAGAAGAGATGTGTCAATTTTTATCGCACAATGCTAGCCTGTTGGATTTGCACCTCAAAATATGAGACAACACTCAAAATACCTTTCAAGGGGAATCTAAAAGAAAATTCGAAACTATACCTTTTTAACAGAGTTCAAAAAGGCAGTTCTTGTTTGGACCGTATGCCTTATGATAGTCCGATTGTAGATGCCCTCTATATTGCCCGAACACCGGTCGAGTTATTCGACTATATCTCGTGAGTGTAAGCCGTGTAGTAGTTGTAGTTATGCATACTACCCACGTCAGTTTCTATAATATTATAGGTAACCGATACGGCACGGTATGACGATGGGCATCTATATTACCCGAACACCGGTCGAGTTATTCGACTGTATCTCGTGAGTGTTAGCCGTGTACTAGTTATTGAATACTACTTACGTATATAACATGTGTATAACTATTATTAACAATTTGCCTATTGAAATTAAAGCTTAGAAGGAATATTTAAAAACATTTGAGTGACTGGCTTTTAGGCAAATGTTTCTATAGTGTCAAGGAATATGTAATATGTAACAAATGTTAATGTAGTAACAAAAAATATTTACTATTTTTATTAAATATTTACACGCTTGCTTGCAGGCTGAATGCACGTATCTACTACTTACTATGTGACCTTGTACCCAAATTAATAGTGTATTCTTGCAAATAAACAAATGATTTGATTTGATACTCATGTCAATTTCTATAATATTATAGCTAACCGATACGGCACGGTATGACGATGGGCATCTATATTGCCCGAACACTGGTCGAGTTATTCGACTGTTTAATAAATAATAATAAATCTTAATAATATATATAAATCTCGTGTCACAATGTTTGTCCTCAATGGACTCCTAAACCACTTAACCGATTATAATAAAATTCGCACACCGTGTGCAGTTCGATCCAACTTGAGAGATAGGATAGTTGTAAGTTTATATATATCTCAATTTATAATAGACATATATAAAATACCCGTGCAAAGCCGGGGCGGGCTGCTAGTAATCAGTAAATTATAATACAAAACTAATAAGTTTCGTACAGTCCATTTTATTCGTTGTTCGGGTATTAGGCTTCTTTTACTAGGCTAGGTCTTTAGAGTCCTAGGTTCTTCACGCTACCGCATCAGCACAGGTCGTGGTAAAACACTTTGTGGCGCTGGTTCTTCCCAAGACAACGGACCGTACTTTTTTGGTTTTAGTACGTAGACGAACTGGAAATGATGGAAAGTCTTTTAACATGTAGGCTGATGCTTACGCTTTGATCACGATGCAACGTATCTACGAAATTACTTTCTAAATTCAATAAATTTAAGAAATTTTAATGTATGTGTATGTGTAGGTATATTGTATAGTATTTTAATACTTGTTTTAATTTTGGTCACCTGACAATTTACCCGTCAACCAAAGGGCTTAACTGATAACCAGCGTCAGGTGTTGAGAACACCATCATGAATGAGTTAGGCCGTTTTCGATACCACTGTTACCGAAATCTACTCTTCTATTTCTCTTTTGATGCATACTTAAGTATTAAAGCGAAGTTAGATACACTTTTGTTGTAATAGAAGGAGGTCCATAGGTTTGCTGAATTAATGATATGCCGATTGACTTTGTATAAGATATATTAATTAAAAAGATATTTACAAAAACCAAAATGCGGAAAATAAAATTTTCTCTCATGTGAAGTCTATATCAACAACATTCGTTGCCCCTAGCAACTAGCTGGAAAGTTTATCTATGAGATTGGTATAGAAACTTTTTCGTGGGCCAGCACGCCACATCACCCCCCTCCAGAGACCGTCCTACGGGCGATAATATTCTGGAAAACGCACTGTTCGGCCTGATCGAGTGGTGGTCACTGGAGCGTCTCGGGTCTCAGGTGCTGCCACGGCGGGAGAATGGTCCAACTCACGAAGTATGTAGGCAGGTTTAATGCGGTCGACTGATACCGTGACTTCTTTGCCTTTTATGCGGAGCTTGAAAACTTTATCCCCTCGTTCTATCACCTCATGCGGGCCTGTGTAAGCTGCTTGAAAAGATGGATGCGAGGTGTCATCTCTTAGAAAGACGTGGGATGCTGTTGCTAAATCTTTGAAAATGAATATGGAGCGGTTATTCCCATGGTGAGAAGTTGGTAATGGCAACAAATTTTTGGCGAATGTGCGCAGTCTTTCAGTGTATACTGTCAAGTCCTCTGTGCCATCAGCCGATTGACAAAAAATGTCCCCTGGGAGTCGTAGTGTCTCTCCATATACGAGCTCAGCTGGAGTCGCTTGTAAGTCTTCCTTAAATGCCGCCCGGATTCCCAGTAGAACAAGTGGAAGTGTTTCAAGCCAGCTGCTGGTCGCGTGACATGTAATAGCGGCTTTAAGCTGTCTGTGGAATCTTTCGACGAGTCCATTGCATGCTGGATGGTAGGCTGTAGTTCGTCTGCGTTGAAATCCGATGATGTGGGACAGATGCTTAAAAAGTTCTGATTCAAACTGTCGACCACGATCAGTGACGATATCTTCAGGGCAGCCGAATCTGGATATCCATCCGTGAACTAAAGCTTTTGCCACTGTTTCAGCTGTTATCTCCTGTAATGGTATAGCCTCGGGCCATCGTGTGAAGCGATCTACACATGTGAGACAGTAACGATACCCCTGTGAAAGAGGTAAAGGTCCGATCAAATCTATGTGGATTTTCATGAATCTGGCTCGAGGTAAGTTGAATGATGCTAATGGAGATGAGACATGACGTGTTATTTTTGATCGTTGGCATGCTAGGCAGGAACGAGTCCACTCTCTACAATCTTTTCGCATACTAGGCCATACATAGCGTTCCGATATCAGTTTCGTCGTCGCATTTATGCCAGGGTGGCTAAAAGAATGCAAGTTTTCGAACACTTGCCGTCGCATGTCTTTGGTCACATAAGGTCTGGCCACATTGCTGCTCTTGTCACAATAGATTTCTGTATGAGATCCAGGCAGTTTGATTTTTGTCAAGCGCAGAGAAGTATCGCTATCCAAAAGTTGTTCTAGTTCAGGATCTGTGCTTTGTGCTTGAGCAAGCTTGGATAGATCGATGGGCTGAGTAATCTCTTCGATGCGTGATAAACTGTCAGCCACAACGTTATCCTTTCCTGAAATATGCCTGATATCTGTGGAAAACTGTGAAATAAAATCCAGATGTCTGAACTGTCTTGGTGAGCACTTTTCTTTTCGTGAATGAAATGCGAAAGTTATGGGCTTATGGTCAGTGTAAATAATGAAATCTCTCGCCTCCACCATGTGACGAAAGTATTTTATTGCTTCGTAGATGGCGAGAAGTTCCCTGTCGTAAGGCGAGTATTTCTGTTGACATGGCGAAAGTTTTCGAGAGAAAAATGCTAAAGGTTCCCACATGCCGTCTTTATGCTGTTGTAAAGCTGCGCCCATTGCTGTGTCTGAAGCATCGGTGACTATAGCGAGCTTCGCTTGGCAGTCTGGATGAGCGAGTAGTGCTGCTTGGCAGAGACTTTCCTTGCAGGTGATGAATGCTTTAGTAGCTTCTTCTGATAAATGCACGGGATGTGAACCTTTAACTGATCCTGTGAGCAGTGCATTCAGAGGCGCTTGATGCCGCGCTGCGTCAGGAATAAACCTTCTGTAAAAGTTCACCATTCCTAGGAATCTTCGCAGTTCTCTGACGGTTTTCGGTGGTGGGTAATTCGCAACCGCTTCTACCTTCGATGGTAATGGTTTAGTCCCAGCTGCTGAGATGCTGTGTCCTAAAAACGTTACCTCTGATACACCGAATATGCACTTGTTCGTGTTGATAACCATGCCGTATTCCTTTAGTTTGTTGAAGAGCAGATGAAGGTGCTTCTTGTGTGATTCTTGATCAGGTGAGAAGATCAAAAAATCGTCCAGAAACGGGAAGCAGAACTCTTCAAGGCCCCTAAGCATCTCGTCCACAAATCGTTGAAACGTTTGGCTGGCATTACGTAGTCCGAACGTCATGAACGGAAATTCGTATAAACCAAACGGCGTCGTGATTGCGGTCTTCGGAATATCCTCAGGGCAGACAGGAATTTGATTATAAGCTTTTACGAGATCGATAACCGAGTATACTTGACAGCCGGAGAGACAATGTGCAAAGTCATGTATGTGCCGAATGGGATAGCTGTCTGGTACGGTTCTAGCGTTGAGCATTCTGTAGTCACCGCATGGACGCCAGCCGTTATCTTTTTTAGGCGCAAGATGAAGTGGTGATGACCATGGTGACTTTGAAGGTCTGGCTGTTCCGTTCCTCAACATATCTGCAAATTCGTCTTTTGCGATTTTTAATTTATCCGGTGCTAGTCTTCGTGGTGTGCTGCTTATTGGCGGCCCTGCAGTAGTTTGTATATGATGCATGGTATTATGCTTCGGAACACGGTGGACACCGGAAGGTCGAGTAATCTCAGGGTATTCGCTTAGTATGTTATGATATACGGAATTTCCAGAAATAACTTTTACCGATGAAATGTTCCCAGTTGACTGTGCAGGTGAAGCTGGGGACGTAAGGCTTGTGGTGTTGTCGATTAAACGTTGATTTCGACAATCCACGATGAGGTTGTAAAATGATAAAAAATCTACACCTATTATGGCCTTTGTAACGTCCGCTACGATGAATCGCCAAGTAAAGTCACGGCGCAAGCCTAGGTTCAGCACTAAATGAGCGTAGCCGTAAGTAGAAATGGGTGTACCGTTTGCCGCACACAGCTCATAATTTGTTTTCTCACGACGTTCCTTGAGTGCCGATCGGGGGAAGACACATACGTCACTGCCAGTATCGATGAGAAACTGCATCTTCGTAGCGCCGTCCGTGACAAATAGGCGACCGGAAGTTTGGCAATCGGTCGTCGCCATTACCGACTGCTGTTCGCGTTTCCCGCATGGTAGTCGCATGGTTTTACGCACTTACTTGCTTCATTGCCGAACTTACTATGATACCAGCACACAGGAAATTTTCTATAGTTCGACTGTGATCGTGTGGAGCTAGAACGACCGCGCGTTTTCTTGTTTGAACGATTCGGTGCACGTGAATGCCGGTTCACCTGCGCAGTTAGAGCTTGCACTTGTTTGGTAAGTTCAGCAATCTGTTGGTTCATGGCTTCTAAAGAGCTTCCTGGTATGACACTTGATGTTGATGCTACGTGCGCTGTAGGCGAAACAACGTCATGGATGCGGTCAGCGAGATCTGCGAGCGCTTCCAGTGAAGACGTCATCTGCGAAGCGATTATCGTTTGCGTGCTACTTGGTAAGCGACTGGTCCAGATAGTACGTAGAAAATCTTCGGGAACTCCAGGTCCAGCCAAATGTTGCAAATGTCTTAGAAACTGAGATGGCTTACGGTCTCCAAGTTCTGCGTGCATAAGTAATTGCTTGACCTTCTTTTCTCGTGACGCGGACAGTCGTTTGATAAGTTCCGACTTCAATTTTTCATACCTGTTGGTGTCGGGCGGGTTGATGATTATATCTTCCACCTCAGAAGCATACTGCGGGTCTAGTTGGCCGATAACGTAGAAAAACTTCGTATTGTCCGTAGTAATGTTCGATATCGCGAATTGGCCCTCAATCTGCGCGAACCAAATGGCCGGCTTTTCAGGCCAAAACGGCGGAATTCGCACGCCCACACGACAAACATCTTCGTTCTTATCGGTTGAGAGCGACATTTTTATGTGAATCAGTATCAGAATTATCGCAATCAGCAACAAAATCAAAATCACACACATTTACTGCAAACGTGGACTTTCGGTTCAAAACAGGTCACCAGTAAAGCTAGGTTAGGCACACTTTTGTTGTAATAGAAGGAGGTCCATAGGTTTGCTGAATTAATGATATGCCGATTGACTTTGTATAAGATATATTAATTAAAAAGATATTTACAAAAACCAAAATGCGGAAAATAAAATTTTCTCTCATGTGAAGTCTATATCAACAACATTCGTTGCCCCTAGCAACTAGCTGGAAAGTTTATCTATGAGATTGGTATAGAAACTTTTTCGTGGGCCAGCACGCCACAGTATATACATATAAAAAAAAGTCGTCTTAGTTACACCACTTATAACTCAACAATGGCTGGACCAAATTTTATTGGATTTATCTCCGGAATAGAATAATTGGTAATAAAATAGAAGTCAATCAATAAAAAAACCAATTAAAATCCTATACATGCACATTCATTGACTGTTAGGTGGAACGAAGTTGTATATATTCTTGTAATTTATTTTTGTGAGTGTTTAATGAATGTGTTAGTTCTTTCTTACATTCACAAGTAGAACTAACCACAAGAAGCGCGTACGTAGCGCCGATCAGGAACCCAGCCGTGACGTCACCCCAGTGGTGGTAGTTCTCTTGGATCCGCGTGAGTCCCACGTACCAAGCGGCCAGGATTGCAGCGAACTGAATGCCGTGACGGAGAAGCTTGGACCCGCGCCATTTGCCTTTCACTTGTATGTAGCACTGAAATATTATACAAAGGTATAATGTGTATGCCTAATTGCCTATTAATCCATGTACATAGATAGATCTTAAATGCTTTATTATATTTGACAGCCTCTGTGGTGTGGTAGTTGAGCAGGTTGACCCGGTTGGTTATAACCAGGAAGCGGCAGGTTCGATTCTCGCGGTAGGACAAGTATTTGTGCACAAAAAAAGCGCAAACACTTGTTCTGTGTTTGGGTTGTAACGGCTTGTTTTTCATTCTTATGATAATTTAATTGAGATTGGTTCGATTCATTTTTCTTAACCAGTGGCTGGCTAAATAATGCTCCGGCACAAGTCAGTCTCAAAAACTCAACAACAACCATAACTTTCCGACACGAAATGTCAATGTCACGTTTGGTTGTCACATCAACGACGTCAAAATTAAAGTTGACATATGACGTTATCGTTGGGTGACCCTAACCGAAGAGAAATGTGCAAATTTTGATAATAATTGTTTATTTTGTATCCTAATTTCAAGTTAAAACCATAACAAGCGAATCGTTTTATTTAGTAAACAATAATAGAAAAGACTGGAATAAACAACCTTCGTAGTGAGAGCTCGTGTGGAAAAGTGCAGTCCCTGGTTCACTAGTTTGAGTCTCGCTTTTGGTGATACGCGAAGTAGCAACTTTTGTGGTCAGGGATGCAGGCAACCACTTTTCGAGAGAATTCTGCATTGGCTGGGAGGGGGATCTCGTGACGAAAATCCGCCCAGTCAGAACGACGGTTACGACTTTAAAAGTCGGAGGCCGCTCCCTTTGTTTGTTTGATTTCGGCGAGGGCGTAGCTGCTGACCGTTGGGCCTGTCCCCAAACGGCCAATTCAACCTCTTCTTTTGCTGCAGGTGAGTTTTCCATGAGATTTTATAACAATTGAGGGCCGGGTTCCATCCCCGTGCCGTGTTCAGAATCCGGTAGCTTCACCCGGTTCCATCTTTCCGCAGACAGCTGCGCCCTGCGTCTGAGTTGTTGGGTCGTAGCAAGTCGCTGCCTCCATTTGGCCGCTGCTGCGTCACCCTCGTGGTAGGAGTGAGCTGACCTCCACCACGCTCAGCGTGAGCCTGTAGCTCACGCTCTCTATTGAAAGAAAAACCCCTCTACAGGGTAAGTTTCCCCATCTTTAAATATAAATGTGCATCAAGTCGTAGACTTCATGGTAAAAGTGCCAATAAAACTAATTCTTTCCTGTTCTTCAACAGGGTTTTTTTTTTTTATATCTTAAAATCAAATTTAACGCCCCCCCCTTCGGGAGGTCGCCAACGGTCTGCGCTGAGAGACTAGGCTCCAGGAGGCGACGGCCTAGCGCCACGGGTCTACCCCCAGCCGTCCGCCTTGTCCTGGGCCCAGATCAGCCCCCCTGTGCCGTTGGGTTGCTTCCGGAGGTCACCAGCGGTCTGCGCTGAGAGACCAGGCTCCAGGAAGCGCCAGCCTCGTACTACGGGTCTACACCAACCGTCTGCACTGTCCTGGGCCCGGCTCAGCCCCCCTGTGCCGTTGGGTCCATTCCGGTACCACGGTCAGCCAGCATTTTGCTAGCTGATCTTTTTTATTTAACTTTTGTATTGTCTACTACCAACTAACTTAGCTATCTGGTTGCAAAGCAGGTATGTGCTACTAGCTCGAGCCACACACCCTGTTAAGTCTCTTAATAGCCCGGCTAGCACTGCATTGTAATTCAACGGCGCCCAAAACCTACCTTGTAAATATACTACATATAGAATATACTATACTTACTACTTGTCATCATTTTAAATACTTACTACTTACCTAATACTTGACAAACTGTCTTAACAATAAAGACATTTAATGAACCAGGTGCAGTGTTTCCCTTACAGTTCCCAATAGGAACCCTAATAGGGAAACTAGTTCACATCTTTTTTTTAAAGCATTACAGGGTGTTGTGGGACCATGGCCCTCGTAGTTCCTGGGTCCCTACAGGGAATCTTAGTTAAGGTTCAGGATCTATTGTATGTAATCTTTGGGCGTTATTATTATTGCATGAACAAAAAAAATTGGTACATGGGCAAACTTAATGCTAGAGAGCATTATCTTCCAGTTAACCTGAGTGTAACGTGGACATTTTTGTGGGTCAGTGCAAGGCACCTTAAATATAGATTGTACAAATAAAAAGACTAACATAACTTTCTTACTTGTATCCCCATTGACTAACTTCTTACAAATTTTACACTTAAACATTGTAGATGTCCATAAACATTGTAGATTTTGGCAGAATCTTTTACATGAACTTGAACAGGGAACAGGGGTTTTGTGCAAGCACAAATAATACTGAAGGGATGTATAATAACTAACTTGGATGAAATACTCTTAGAATCCATTAATTTGCTTGGTTCACCGCGACTCTGCTGACAAATTAACTTGGCAATTTTTTTAAAACTTTTATGAACTTTTAATTCTCTGTACTTCTCTTCCATGATTCCATAATATTATAGAAACTGACGTGAGTAGTACTCATAACTACAACTATTACACGGCTAAAACTCACGAGATACAGTCGAATATCTCGACCGGTCAGTCAGCGCCGAGCCGCCACCGCCGCCGCGCGTACTCCTTGAGGATGGGCATCTTTATTGCCCGAACACCGGTCGAGTTATTCGACTGTATCTCGTGAGTTTTAGCCGTATAATAGTTCCATGATTCCATTGATTTGCCATTGATAGTTGTTTTTTTCTCTGATTTCTAATCGGAACTTGGAACTTGGTACAAACGGTCGGAGTACGTGGCCACAGCAAGTCCAATAGCCAGACGGAGGAGGTTGACAAAGAAGTATTAAAGTATTTATTAGGAACCAAAAACAATTTCACTTAAAAGTGAATGAGAACCGATGACACCTGCAGAAGTACGAGACTGTGTCGCAGATGTCAACGCCCTCCTCCGTAAATAGGACAGTAAAGTTCCAAACTAAAAACAATGTACCAAATATGATAAAGTTTTAAACAAATATAACATTTCAGAAAATTTTCGAAAAGGTTGACAAAGAAGGTTTACTTACAATAAAAAACACGGCGGTGTACATGGCGAAGCTTGAATGAGCACTGGGAAAGGAAAGCCTCATGTTTTTTAGTTGCGAAGTGTTCGTATTACTACAGGTGAACGACTCGATGTAGCCGAAGCTGCTCTGAGAGGTTCCAGAAGGAGTGGGACGGCAGAGCTGGAATTAAAAACAATTTAAATAAATAAAAAATATATGGTAGAAGACCGAGAGTAGTTTCTTTTTTCATTAATTCTACACTATTCTATACTCTAGTCCAGAGATGGGCAAAGTACGTCCCGCCGACGGTCTTTCGATATGAATATTAGCGATGGTTATGTAAGATAAATAACGGCTAAAACTCACGTCAATTAAAAGTCGAAATTACTCCGACCAGGTTTCGGACATATTCGATGTCCTTCTTCTGGAAGCCAGTTACTAACGCAATAGCGATATATACAATAATATAATATATACAATAATAAATATATATATACAATAGCGATAGTTATATTTTGTCTGTCCAGAAGTATAAGTAGACTCTTATATGTAAATTCCACAAAACTAGATTTATATAGAACACTGCCGAAAGCTGAATTCCCAAAGATGATTGCTCACGCCCAGAAAATTAAGGCGATGTTTCCTATAATTCAGGCTCTCCTCTGAAATTTCCCCGATGTATGGAAAGTGTTTTAAAAGCGTAAGTAAATGAAAGTAAATGTGTATGATTCTATGGGTTCCAATCAAGTTACGTGATCGCCTAGCAGAGCGTCAACCCGCCTATTGGGGGGCCTATACTGCCTTTTCAGGTTCGTGGTAGCACTCAAGCTTTCTTCCCCATCGGTTGTCTGTTCTGCGCGCAATGTGGCACAAATTAGTTGGCTATTTGTAATAATATTATAATAATATGTGTGGACATTTCACACAGCGCTATCTAGCCCCAAACTAAGCAAAGCTTGTACTATGGGAATCAGATACAATACTTAGATACTTTTTGTTTGTAAATACATACATAGAATACAATATAACACCCAGACACGGAACAAACACCTATATTCATCACACAAATGTATGTCCTGGGTGGGAATCGAACCCACAACCCTCAGTTCAGAAGGCAGGGTTACTATCTACTGAGCTATCGGGCCAGTCAATGTTTATTAAGATCATCTCAGTATTCTTCTTGCATCGGTGTGACGTGGAGGTTACTTTTGTAATATATATTCATTATCTCAACTGTAATAAGTTAAATATATTGTAAAAGACGGCAGGAGAAAAAATACATCACTGTAAAGTTTCTTAAATCTTCTTCTTCACAGGTGTAATCGAAGCTTCGTCGGAATCGGAGTTTTCTGTTCTGCATTGTGCCAGATTGCTTGCACCAGTAGTGAGAAAGAGAACTTGTTTTTTTTCAAACTCATAATAAGTATTGTAATGGGCTTGCTATATATTACTATACAATGAGCACTTTGTAAATTTATATGCTTAGTAAAAAAACTAAATTTTAAGTACCTAATATAATTTTCACTTGTGAAATTGCTAAAAATAGCTTATTTGCAAATAAACTTTTGACTTTGATTTTATCGGGAAATTGTATGAAATTCTTATTTACGTATAGTAGCCGCTAGGGGCGCTGCTGAGGTTAAATATAAATATTTTCAGAGCAGTAATGTAGATTCGATTGAATAAGTATATACTAGATTTTTTTTCTTTTTTACTTTAAACTTCAATATTATAGAAACTGACGTAAGTAGTTTACATAACTACAACTATTACACGGCTAACACTCACGAGATATAGTCGAATAACTCGAACGGTGTTCGGGCAATATAGATGCCCATCCTCAAGGAGTACGCGCGGCGGCGGGGGCGGCTCGGCCGTCGACTGTATCTCGTGAGTGTTAGACGTGTAATAATAATAATAATAATAATATGTGCGGACATCTCACACAACGCCATCTAGCCCCAAACTAAGCAAAGCTCGTAATATGGGTACCAGATAACTGATACAATACTTAAATACTTTTTGTTTGTAAATATATACATATAATACAATATAACACCCAGACACAGAACAAACACCTATGTTCATCACACAAATGTTTGTTCTGGGTGGGAATCGAACCCACAACCCACAGTTCAGAAGGCAGGGTTACTACCAACTGAGCTATCGGGCCAGTAATAGTTGTCGTTACTTGTCTAACTTGTCTAGAATTTTATTGTCTATAGGTTCAAAAGACTTACATCATAAAAATGCGGCCGAAGTCTTCCAATAACATGTTTAGTGAGTGCGGCGGTAAGCTGCTGGCACGCGGCGCCGAACGTGAAGACTCCTATCGCTGTGTACGACTCCCACATCCAGCCCGGAATGAGGGATTGCCCCAGGAACTTCTCCCCCGTGTTCTTGCCCTGGCAGTCCCTTGTGATTTCTGTTATCAGAATCTGTAAGTTTACAACTTCGATTAATAAAACATCAATACAGGATAATCACAGTTAACAATAGATTGTATGTCTAAACATATTATTCGCCTACCCTGGTAATAATTTTTTTTAGGAGGCACGATCTCTGTCTGTGGTTATGTTAGAATACGGTTTTTTTTTAACATTTTGGCTCCACACTTTTATGTATTTAGCCAGTGTCAAGTAATTGATAATTTATCAAGTTAATGATATTTCACGCAAATATGTGTCAAGTCACAGTCGAAGTCATCAAGTCAAGTCATAGTCTAGTCAAATTCATACTCCTACTTGGTGGCAACTTTACTTGAAGCTTCTATGGAGTTTTGGAAACAACACGAAAAGAAACGTTTCACCATCATTATACCATTTTCCCACACTCACGCCTGTGATCCAGCACTTAACGAATAGAATGCCACCAATTTTATGCACTAACACTGAAAATAACACAAGTTTTGGAAAATAATACAATGCGGCGACGGCGGTTAGTGGAAGGTATCACATCTAAGGTATATTACCTTCTTTGAGTTGGTTACATCGAAGAAGAATAAGAATGCGGTCTACTTTTTGAAGGTATGTAAATACCTTCAAAAAGTAGACCGCATTCTAACATCACAATATTTACTAAAAGCCGTCTTCAGACTTCTATGGTTTTCTCATGGATGCCATTGTCAGAACTGAACCAAATTGCACCACAATAAAAAAAGAATAATCAAAATCGGTTAATTATAAGTGGATTAGTAGTCAATGGGATGACCCATCGACTACTAATCCACTTATTACTATCACCACTTTATCTTTGGTACCCACCTGAGGCAACAAACATAAAAAAGTACAGTCGAATTGAGAACTTCCTCCTTTTTTAAAGTGGGTTAAAAAGGTAGAATAATTTATTTTGAACTAGTTGCGCCTCGCGGTTTCATCCGCGGATAAAAATTATTTTAATTATTTGCTTTAGGAAAATTTCACTTTTCCGGGATAAAATGTAAACTATATGTTAATCCAGTGTATAAGCTATCTTGGTACCAAATTTCATTCAAATCCATTCAGCCGTTTGAGCGTGAAGGAGTAACAAACATACACACAAGCACACATACAAATTTTCGCCTTAATAATATTAGGTCCGTATTAAAAGTTGCTCAGTCATCGATCGGTGCTCAAGCAGAGATTTCATTCATAAAGTTATCAATTAGTGAATGAAATATCTGCTTGAGCACTGATCGATGACTGAGCATCGTTCTGTAATACGGACCTTATTGTGATGTGAATTAAGCATTCCTAAAACAAGGTTTAGGAACTTACCGCAGCAATCATGAAAGCGAACCCTACGCCCCCTAAGACTCCCTCGTGAATGCTTTCTTGTTTGAACGGCAGCCGGATAGACATGTCGTTCTCAAAGTACCCTCGCTCGAACGGTTGCGCCCATAGCGTCACGAACAGTAGAGCCAGGCCCACTAGATTGGAAAGAAAAACAAGTCAGAAAAAAGGGTGTGCTTTAGACCACACGACTTATAAAACTTCTTTAGTTCCATTTCCATCTATCGGCCGGTATAACTTTATTTTTGCTTTGTTTAATGTTAATGTCGCCATCTTGACAATTGTAAATTGTCATTTAATCGGATGTACCAACACAATAATACAAAATTTAAGGATAATAGTTATGCTGATCAACAACTTTCAACTTCTGTTACACATTCACCAGCTTACTCCCTAAGTCAAGCGTGCGTAAAGGAGTTTTATTTCAAAAGAAAGAAAATACCTAACACAATAATTAGATTCTAACATACAACAAGAATGGGCAAATAATAAATTAGTACAAAATGTAATGTTGCGTGACTGTCTGATATATTTGTTTTCGAATCAGCATGTAATGGGGAACCCATTATCATGACAGGACAAACAATAAACAAATGGAGTAATATAAACAACCAAACAAAATGATTTAGCGGAAATTTTAAGAAATGTTGGTATTGCCTTGCCTTCACATCTTAGCGCGATTCAAAATATTCAAATAAAGACCTTAAGTGAATCGCTATGTTTGTGTTTTACACTAAAATTGCTTGAGACTGATTGGGAAGACAGTTTCTTGGGTGATCACGAACCGATCACGTAACTTCATAGCGCATAGAAACATACATTTGTATGGATTTGACAGTTTCGCAGATGTGCATAGTTATATCTAAATTTTCAATTTAGGAATGAAATTTTGAAAATTGCCTTGCAATTTCTACGATCATCTCCCGAGTCAAAGACGCGGGGAGCTGATGGATGTAGAAGGCAAGTAGCCGCTAAAAGTGGCGTTCCTAGGGTAGGCCTATATCCAGCAGTCTTCAGGCTGTTGATGATTGCTAACACTACAGAGACTAATATTAGGTAATTTTTATCTCAAATAATATGAAAAACTAGGTGGTACTTAACTCACTAGGTGGTAGGACTTCTCTGCAAAGTTCGTCAAGGTAGGCCAGTTATTCTGCCGCTAAGCAGTAGTGCGCAAGCACTATTGTGTTTCGGTTTGAAGGATACTATAGCTAGTGAAATTATTGGGCAATTGAGACTTTATGATCTGATCTCACAGTCGAGTAATCTTATTACCAGACTGTGCTGATGTCTCAGGATGATGTGCGCAGTGCAGTGTCACACGAAACTATATATTTTGGAGATCTGAGTGATCTGTTCTTTTATGGGCAGCCGTGTCGCTTAACATCAGGTGAACGACTAGCTCGTCACATCATGCATCAATATTTAAAAACACCCACGACAAAAGTAAATGGCGTATGTAACCGCGAGACGCCTCTGCCTCTTGTTTCAAATATTCAGGTAACGCAGGTATTAAAAACATACAAATGATGGGTTATTACTTTTATTAGTGGATCAAATGATGATAAAGATAGAAATGCGTGACGAATATTCTATCATTATTTGTGTACCTGTTGTAAAAAGGGGTAATCTTTTCAGGGCATGATTGATTTGATAATTAATAACCCGGTAAGCTACTTATTTTCCACCTAATCATCTGAAACGATATAATTTTTATTAAACTAGAGATAAAGTGCGATTAACCAGCGTTTCTTAATAGAATTTTTAACATAAGGGATCTTAGCGGATGAATTTTCATTAACTCTTTCTTAGTACACCTCTAAGCCGTAAAAAGAAGGCAAGTCTCTCCTTATGGGTGGGCTAAAATCTATGTGGTTGGATTGAGTATACGCTCGTTAGAGGATTTTTACCCGGCACTAGCTTCTGCTTCTTCGGCTTATAGGAAACTAAGATTATTTTTAAAAGATAATTCAACCACCCATATCACCCTCTTAGAGGTGGAATTTCGAAAAAACCCTTTCTTAGTGGAAACCTACACTTTACAAAGAACACACCCTCCAAATATGAAATATCTAGGACCAGCGGTTTAGGCTGTGCGTTGATATATCAGTCAGTCAGTCAGGACTTTGAATTTTATTTTAATATATTGTTATTACATTTTATCGGTGTCAGCAACGGCGGAACGTCTGGTAAAAGCCTTACCAGCCGCCGCTGCTGACACCAAAATGCTTCAGCCAACCTTAGCCGACTCCCACTACCAGTTAGCGTGCCTAGCATGCTGGCAGCATCGCCCCGTTGGATCGCAATTATGAAAGGTATTAGTTTATTAATCTAGCAACCGTGTACATATAATAATAATAATAATATAATTTTATTGACATAAAAAACATAAAACAGATTTTGTTTTCTTTTTTGCCACAGTTACAATTTTTGTTACATAATGGTACAAATTACTTATAAATTAAAATATAATAAATATTGCCGCAATATCTTCGGAGGCTTTATCAATGGTACAGGTTATCTTCTGTAATCTGGTACGATAACAAATTGTACGGACGGTATTGATTGGAATGTTTGTGACCTTGATAATTAGAAAAAAATATTCTCCATGCAGATAATTCAATCGCAGTCGATATCGCAGTGCCCCAGCAACAATAACTCATACCTGGCATTATGAAGGCATTCTGTACACCTGGTAAGTATGAAATAAGTAATAAATATTTGTGTACATTTCACACAGCGCCATCTATCCTCAAAATTAAACTGTACTATGGGAACCAGATAACAGATAAAATACTTAGATATTTTTTGTTTGTAAATATATACATAGAATACAATATAACCCCCAGACACAGAAACAACATCGATGTTCACCACACAAATGTTTTTCCTGGGTGGGAATCGAATCCACAACCTACAGTTCAGAAGGGAGCTCAGGGGTACTATTAACTGAGCTATCGGGCCAGTCATTAGGCTATTATACAATACAATACAAAATTCTATATTATACACTAGACATGAAAACAGATACAGAAAGTTGTAAATTGTAAATTGAAATGAACTATTACATTGATACGGATAAAACTCAAAACAACTTATTGAAAATGGGAAAATTTTAGCAGTTTTACAAGTAAAAAATCAGAAAACTTAAAATGCCTTATTTATGATATTGCTCTAAGCATATAAAATTACAAAGTGCTTAATATCAAATAATAATAAAAAGAGTTTAAAGCAAAATCATAAACAAAACTGACTTTATAACCACAAATAGGCACTGAAAAGCAAAATATTAATGAATATAAGTAATTATTTATTATAAGCATTATACTAACTCATCTATTTGAAGTCTGTGCCAGCCAAGTCTATTTTAATAATTCTTTTCTAATTTTAATTTACTTTAAATTTAGAATACTTATAAGTTTAGAATCTTGAATTTACTAGACACTGTTTTGTTTTACATGTTCGCTTTTTGTTTTTAGTTAGAATCACTTTAACACAGTTTCACGTTTGTATATAAACCTATAGATAGATGGACACATAATTTTGTACAATTTGGAACCTCACACATTCTGTTTCACTTTGTCAATTAAGTACACCGTGTTATGATAAACCCTATTGTAACAAAATGACATATTTGTGTCGATTCTGTCGCATTCTCTAAAACTAAACTTAAAGTATGGCGCTACTCTTCTGATAAAAGGGAAATGAAAAAGACGGAAATAAGTTAATTTAGTTTAGCTTTAGAGTATGCGACACAGAATCAACACTAATGGTGTCGATTCTGTGTCGCTATTACACTAAAATTTGTGTTAGGTATAACGTTTTTTATAGGGATAAAGGGATTTGGAATTTTTACCTTTAGGGGCTGAAATAGGCAGGTAAATATAAGAGATAAGAGTTGCTTGAATCCACAAAATGTAGCTATCTGGATATCTATGAGTTTTATCAAACAACAACCTTTTAAAATATTTAGTTTCACAATAAAATTAGCGATACAATCTCAAATGAAATTACATAACAATCATACCGACAACATGTCTATGTGATCCTATTATCATATATGCTAATTGAATTACAATATTTTAAATATACTTATGTAGGTATTATAAAGGATTAATTACAAAAAAATTAAATGGAACAATAGACTGGGATCATAATTGGCTACGCGATATGAATAAATATCTGTGGACATTTCACACAGCGCCATCTAGCCCCAAACTAACCTTGTAATATAGGAATCAGATAACTGATACAATACTTACTTAGATACTTTTTGTTTGTAAATACATACATAGAATACAATATAACACTCAGACACGGAACAAACCTCGATGTTCATCACACAGATGTTTGTCCTGGGTGGGAATCGAACCCACAACCCACAGTTCAGAAGGCAGGGTTAATTATTATTAAATCTACATATCTCAGATATTTTATGTTATTAGTAGAAAGTATTATATGCAACGAGCTTCTGCCCGCAGATTCGCCCGCGGCGTGGCCTATGGGAAAATAATTCAACCACCCATTTCACCCTCTTAAGGGTGGAATTTCGAAAAATCCTTTCTTAGCGGATGCTTACGTTATAACATCTACCTGCATGCCGAATTTCAGCCCAATCCGTCCAGAAAACTAAGTAATTTGTGACATACGAGTCATCAGCTCATGGAAAGCGTTCGGTGACAATGATGCAAGTTCCATGATTTTTGTTCCCCCAAAAAGTTCTCAACGTGCCTAAAGAAATTTTCATGTCAAAAACTTTCATAGCTCGAAATAATAGTAGAATTGGTTTACTATAACCTGGATAGAAGGTTAAGCTGGAGCGTAAGGATTTCCAGCAATATCGGATAGCTGCCAAATGTAGCTATCGATAGCAAAGTGCCTAACCGTTACTAAATAAGAGTACTGTTGCTGACGACTAGGCGTTTCTGTAAAAAAGGTAAATAATAATGTCCGAAACATAAAGGAACCAGCTGCAGTGTCACTCGGAACTCTAAAGTATAGAGGTTCGTGTGACACTGCACTGCGCACGTCATCCAAGAGACATCAGCACAGTCTGGTAATAAGATTACATCGACTGTGAGATTAGATCATAGTCTCATTTGTCCGGTCAGTCCGGAAGTCATACCACAGAGGTTGTCTTAATAGTATAGTAATAATAATAATAACGCCCAAAAATCATATACATAGATTCTGGACCCTAACTAGGATTCCCTGTGTCTAGGGCCCCAGGAACTACGAGAACCATGGTCCCACAACACAGACCCAGACTCAGAACAAGTATTTGCGCTTTTTTTTCTGTGCACAAATACTCGTCCTGCCGCGGGAATAGAACCCGCTGCCTCAGGGTTATGAGCCGACTTGATCAACCACCACACCATAGAGGCTGTCATAATGTCTCAATTGAGTACAGAACTTTCTTACTTGATCTGAGTCACATAGGAGCGAGGTTAGGTCGTTGGCCGGGACCTCTCGCTGCCGAGCGTGGTGAAAGCCATGCTCGGCAGCGAGATTGCGTGGCAAGCCACGGTCTCCTTCTGCGAGAGGGTGATGACGCAGAAGGAGGCCGCGGAGCGGGTCAGGGAGGATAATACCAACTCTGACCCCCTCCGGCGCAGACGGGTGGGGAGACGGAGGAGGCGCTTCATTGAGCGCTTTCTCCATCCCCCGTAGTGGGGCCAGTGGCGGAGAGTCGGGGGACTCTCCGCTGCACTTACATGGCCCCACACGTCTGGTGGGCAAGTGAGGTGAAAGGTTGCCCACCCACTGGCGCAGAGGCCCGGAAGGGCCTACCGCCGGGGCGAGATGGTTAATGCAGTGCGTCTCCATCTCGCCCCATCCCGGCGGCGCACAGTGTGTAATTTTCAAGATCTAGCGGGACAAAACTATTTAGCCAAAGAAACATGACCTACATTGAGCATGTTAATAATACTTATTGAAATAAAAGCATATTAATTTTTTTAAATCATATATTTAATAAATAAATAAAATAAATAAATAAAAAGTGATTAAATTAATAACATAGAACATATAATCAACCAAAACACAATAAAAACAATAATACAGTACAAAATGTAAAGAGAATCATAAAACAGTCATGTTAGTACTAACACACATTAGAATACATTTTAAACTGTTTATCAAAATCACTATCGGACTCTTTGGAATAGCAGCTGCCGGACTCTTATGATTAAATAGTTTGATCTGCAATGGCTGGAACTCTCATCTCTAGAAGCTCACACACTTCAGGAGTAATTTTACCACGTTTCGTGTTTGGTGGAGCTCACAATCTTGCAATGAATGTGTCAGGCGTATGAACTCTCGATGTCATCCTCGTAAATAATTCTCTATACTTCCTGTGGAGCTTGTTCCTTGCCTCTTACGCTTCTTCTGAATGTTGTCCGATGGATACATCCCTCCAAGGGACCTCCTTGTTGTATGACTCCTTGACTCTCGATGTATCCATCGGACCAAGGATCTCTGTCTTTGGGTGGATGTTTAGAGTAATTGGTGAATTCGCCGTCTTTTTGATATGGTTCTTTCAAAGTCCTTTTTTGGTCTTTCGCCCCAATTACTTATTCCAGGTGATAAGGTGCTTACGACAGCATCAGTGACAGCAACAAAAATAGTTATATTTTCTTCTAACTACGCAGAGTTCGCGTTTAGAAAGCGTTCGTTATGTCTTCCTTACTTCTACCATTTTGTTAAATTTTTTGACAAAAACTTCGTATTATTATTATTCAACTATTGAAAATGTGTTCCGATTGAGATGTAGCACCAAATTCTTGCAATATGTAAGTTAATAAAGCTTTCGTTCTTGATTCTTTTGTATTTGCAAGCGAAACGTTGAAAAACATTCGACGAGAAATTTGCGGGGTCATTCTGAAAATAAGAAAGAGTTGTATGAGCGTCGCAAACAGTCGCAATCAAATAGACATGTTTCTTGTAGTTAACAAATACCTCTTTTAGGCAGTTTCATTACAAAGTTGGTATAACTCGATATTACCTACTAAAACACTAGGGACAAACTGACTAGCATATTTTTTACTCCGAAATTTGTATCGTCTGTTCTAATGGTACTTATGATTAATTTTAAACATATTTATGAAATGTAAAACATTTGAACTTACCTTGAAACTCTGAAGAAAGCACAAACTATTCATAATCACAACTATCACACAGAAACTCAGCGTATTCATCGAGCAAACTCAGACGCATAGCGCGACCGCTTGGGGCGTTTGGTCGGTGGAACTCACGTAGTCGGTCCTTGTGACCCTTTTTATGTATTGTCCCGTGCGAATTCTTGGAAAATAAATTCAGTTCCTAGTAGTACAGTTCATCTACTTTGAATACAAGTAACAATTCTAGCTAAAATGACAAGATGTCAAATTAGGTTTTGTCCAGCTAGATCATGATTATTACACACCGTGCGGCGGTCGGATCACGGGGGGGTTTTAGTGGGTTCGAGTCCCACATACCCCCTGCCACCACCCCCGTGGTGGCAGGGAAGTGCGAGGGCATTTCCCCCCAAAAAAAAAGGAGCGAAGTTAGGTAAGTATGGATTAAAGTTGATTAATTAAACAGTTGTATCAATGAAGTCATCAAGACAAAGTAGCAAAACTATCTACCTACTATCTATTTGTAGGTACATCCTAAAAGGGTTCCATATTTATTTCGAACCGTAAAACGAAACAAAGAGACATGCTTTTTTAATTATATCATGAGCCAGTCCTCGAAGCGAATCTAGAAATACAGAATAGCAAAAGCAGAATATTTATTTATCACGAGCTTCTGCCTGCAGCTTTGCCTGCGGTGTAGCCTATGGGAAAATAATTCAACCACCCATTAAGGGTGGAATTTCGAAAAATCCTTTCTTAGCGGATGCCTACGCCATAACATCTACCTGCATGCCAAATTTCAGCCCAATCCGTCCAGTGATTTGGGCTGTTCGTTGATAGATCACTATGTCAGTCAGTCAGTCAGTCAGTCACCTTTGAGTTATATATATAAATAAAATAGATATCTTTAATCACAAGTTCACAAGTAAAAAGTTGAGAAAGCATTATCATAGCTTTGTTTTGGACGCTGTTATATTTTAATCAACCTACGAACGTACGAAATAAAGTTGAAAACTCACGAGCAGAGAACAGCAGTTACTTATAATTTATATTCACTGCAATCACTACACAATTAAACGAGCGCTATTGTGCTTCCCAGCACCAAATGTTATAGCCTTTTCCTTAAACCTACATATATAACTAGTTACTTACCGCATGCGAGCACTAAGAAATCTAATAAGATTTTCCAAATAACCTTCGCCATTTCAACACAATTTAATGACAATTTCGTATTAAAATTGTTGTCTTATTATGAACACGGCATTCTGCGATAAAGGTGGCCAAATACTGATAAAATGAGCAATCGTGGGTAGGAACTAGGTAGATTGATTACGTAGTGCATTAGTCACTCTGATCTTGTTGGGATGTTTCGTTACGATTGAATGAGGTCCTTGCACTTTTTGTTTGCGACAGACACGTAAAATACTGTTTGTTTACAGAGCGAGAGCTCGGTAAACTTTACCTACTATTTACGTCTGACCTTTACTGTGGTAAAGACAAAAGGATAATTTTTTGAAGTAAAACTTCTTTACGCACGCTTGACTTGGGGAGTAAGCTGTTGAATGAGAGGCGAACGGAAGTTGAAAGTTGTTGGTTAACGTCAATATAACATTGTTACAAAATTGTATTAGGTTGGTATGTCCGGTAAAATGACAATGTACAATAGTCAAGATGGCGACATTGATAAATCATGGCGACATTAACAAAGCAAAAACAAAGTTACCTATACCGGCCGATAGATGGAGCTAAACTAAAGAAGTGTTACTTCAGTCGTGTGGTCTAAAGCACGCTTGTTTTTTGTTTGCGACAGACACGTAAATTACTATTGACAATACGAGAGTTCGGTAAACTTACACCTACTATTTACGTCTTACATTAAGGCCCGTATTACAGAACGATGCTCAGTCATCGATCAGTGCTCAAACAGAGATTTCATTCACTAATAGATCACTTTATGAATGAAATCTCTGTTTGAGCACTGATCGATGACTGAGCATCGTTCTGTAATACGAACCTTACTGTGGTAAAGTCGAAAGGATTTTTTTACCTCTGATAGGCTAGCATTTGACCACTGTCTCACCTAATGGTAAGTGACGACGCGGTCGACGGTGGCACATGCTTGCCTAGAAGATACCAGCTAGGCGACTACGTAACTTAATTGTACCTAACCGATAGAAACGCAAATATGTATGGATACGACAGTTTCAATAATAATAAAAAAATAGCGTACGACGATCACATACATTTTATTTGCATAGTTAAACTAAAAAAACCTTATTATGTGCCGGGTTTGTAGTCTTAATAAATATCAATATAAAATTTAATTATATTTATTATGCTTTCAAAGTTTAAACATTTACAGTAAATAAATAGCTGCCTTACGCCTAAATATTCTAAAACTATAATTAGGCAGTGCATTTTAAGGTCTTAATGCCCATCTTTTCTAAAGTTTGACAGCTATTAAGTTCGCCCTTATTGGTCTGTGAAATACCCAAACGTGCATTAGGTGTGTCATAGAGGGATAAGTGCGTACTTAGGAGTTGTCAATCTTTAGAACAGACGGTCATAAATCTATACAACAGTGCTGAATAAAATCGAGTTTAAAAATTGAGTACTTTTATTATAAGCAAATCCTTCATAAATTAGAAAAAGGCAATGTTGATTAGAGATAATAAAATTAGCCTTATTGAAGTTAAAATTCCTTCGTAACATTAATTAACAAAATGTTTTGTCCCGTTTTCGCACATGACAATTTACCTACACCCAGTGCAACTTCTGACAGAACAGTTTTTAGATAATGAAGGCTGTAGAGGCGTTTTAGCTTTATGTGAATAAGGCCGTAAAAGTTTATTATTTTTGGCGAGATACAATCAAAAAATCTACAATCAACAACGTAGGAAAAATACGCAATTAATATTCAAATAAAATCATAAAAAAAATCCAATATGTGAACATTTCGCAATTTTGATTCGTTTAAAAAACCTAAATTAAAATAAACCTTAATATTTATTGAACGAAATAAAGATAAGCTCAGGTCATTTTCTTGATGGTTAGCATCTTTAATTCCTTCATAACTATTTAAACTCGATATTATTAGCATAACTTAATAAAAATATTTCTCTTGAAATTCCGAGTCACAAAGTGTGTAAAAACAAATAACTTTACAAATACATTTCTTGTCTAGCACCTAATATAACCGTAGTTTAATTAAACTAGGCGTTTATCGTAAAATCTGCAATATTCATTTTACAAATCTATTTATCACAGAATTAAAATACATTCCTCTGACCTTCCAGGTGTAAGAGGTACATAAAAATACATTCCTCTGACCTTCCAGGTGTAAGAGGTACATAAAAATACATTCCTCTGACCTTCCAGGTGTAAGAGGTACATAAAAATACATTCCTCTGACCTTCCAGGTGTAAGGGGTACATAAAATACATTCCTCTGACCTTCCAGGTGTAAGAGGTACATAAAATACATTCCTCTGACCTTCCAGGTGTAAGAGGTACATAAAATACATTCCTCTGACCTTCCAGGTGTAAGAGGTACATAAAATACATTCCTCTGACCTTCCAGGTGTAAGAGGTACATAAAAAATAAATAGTGGTACATATTTCTGTCCCACAACAACACGGCCTTATAAATAAAAAGTAGCAATGTCTTTGAAACCTTTCAATAAACTAAAGTGTGTTTTGTTCCGTTTTCGCATGGGACAGTTTACATTTGTGCGACTACTGACTACTGACACGAGCTGATCATCCTATCCATAATATTATAAATGCAAAAGATGGATTATGGATGTATGGAATTGTTACTTTCATGCAATAACTATTGAACGGATTTGAATGAAATTTGGAACACAAATAGTTTATAACCTGGATTGACATAAAGGTTACTTTTATTGCTGGTGAAACCGCGGGGCGCAACTAGTATATATATATATATATATATATATATAGGGAAAGTATAAGAAGTATTGAATTATAGGAGTTTGTTAGGAGGAGGAGGTTGTGTGTTAGGAGAGAATTATATATATATATATAGGAGTTACATATTACATATTATATATATATATATAAAATATGTAACTCCTATAATTCAATACTTCTTATACTTTCCCTCAAAACTTAGTTGAAGGTTTCAAAGATAATGGTATCAGCTTTGTTGTAAAACAACCTAAATATAATTTCAGACGGTTCTAAAACTATTGCGGTCCTTGTCATTTCAACCTTTATGTAAGGGACAGCAACATTTTTAGACCTGTCAAATTAATAGGTATATAAATATTTTGCAAGACACCTACGACTTTTTATGAATGAGGCGTTGTTGCAATAGATTAACTTTACAAAACGTTTCAATAATATTCTTTACGTAATATCTATTCTATTATTACGGATCGGAAAATAACGCTGTATATTTGTTTCTTTGTATATTTGATATTTTTTCTCGAGAAAACGGCTAAAACGATTCTGACGAAGTTTGGTATGCATATAGTTTGAAACCGCAGCGATGTCCACGAAACTTTGCCGTCAAGTTCGGCGCTCCAACGAATCGCATCTTTTTAGTTTTATTACAGTTGTTAAATATTGCTATTATGCAAATATCATCATCAATTTCTGAACGGCAAGGTTTCGTTGATTACAGTATAAACTTTTGAATAAGATTAATATTAAAGTTGGGTGCCAAGTAATCTAAAATTAATTCGACCATAAAAAAGGCAACCTCTGCAACATACATATTTATAAATAAATAACTGTTATGTACCAATATAAATCAATACTCACGATAGTTTTCAAACTAAAATTACAGAAACATTCTGCAGTATTACCGTACATTATGTCAACCATCAGTGTAATATTTGCATGACTTAAGTAACATAAATAGGTTGCCCTTTTACATCGAAATAAATGTTTTGTATTTTTCAGATACAAAATTAAGTTTTTCTGTCGCATAATTTCATAATACCTACACAACAAAACAGGTTTTGTGTAAATATGTACACTGATACCTCTTCAGATTAATGGCTCATTTAACAATCCAGATTGATGGCTCATTTGACAATTCATATTAATGGCTCATTTGACAATTCAGATGAATGACTCATTTGACAATCCAGACTGATAGCTCATTTGATAATTCAGATTAATGGCTCATTTGACAATCCAGATTGATGGTTCATTTGACAATTCATATTAATGGCTCATTTGACAATTCAGATGAATGACTCATTTGACAATTTGAAATCCCAGTCTTAAAAACTTTATTATACACACACTCAGGGTTAATTGTGATTCATCTAAAACCGTTGTTTGATCATAAGGTACAAAAACCACTGCTAAACATTATTCAAGACGTGTCGGGCGCACAGTTTTCAATCTGAAATTCTTTGTTATGGAAACCGACGTTCCACCGGTTCACGTTATATACAAACAATTTTAGTTCTTAGTTTTAACCCTTTCAGTGACGAAATAATCTAAAAAATAGCCCTTTTTTATGTTTGATAATAATACGGTGCACCAGGGTTATTATTTTCTTTCATTGAGTATGACATTTAATATGATTATTATATTGGCATTTCATCAAAATTGAATAATGAAAACGATTAAAAAAAAAAACAGAAAAGTTAAACAGCAAAAGTGGTTTCTTTAAATATGAGGCTTTAGGTGAATTAAAATCAACCCTGTATAGAAAAAAAATTAAATGCATAAAAACTTCTTTCGTCTTATATATTATTATTATTTCAAACACTATTAACCACTTGATATGTCTACCGTACACGTTTAGAAAAAGGAAAATAGGATATATAATTAAATTTGTCGTATTTAGGGTTCTCAGGGAACGACCCTCGGTTTCGAAACATGCATACTTAAATATTAACCTATTATGTATAAATAATGTATTTTTCGTTTTATAATAAGAATAATAATTGCACATAACTTATTTCACACCACGCTCTCATTATTATTAAGTGTTTTTACCTTTTAATGTACTTAAAAAATCCGATACCAACTACTAACTATACCTTATAATATAATTGTACTATTCAAAATAACTAATAAATAAATAGCTTTAAATAGGTAAATAAAACAGAAATTGAGAATTAAGTAGGACTGTAAGCGTGAAAGTAACAAAAAAGGAAACAAGAGTACATGCACTTCATAAATACGAATGTAAATAGATTTTTATTTATTAAAAAAAAACCATTTAGTTTTTCCAAATAAAAATGCTGTAAAAAGATAAATATTGTGCGTAATGCACACTTTCTTAAATTTTGACCTTACCATGTATTTTTACCAGTAACCCAATTTTATTCAAATGTTTAACCCATAGTTACGTACAGTTGCCACTAGGTGGCGCTGGCTGGATTTTATGTACCCCATAGCGAGTACACCAAAGTACATTTGGATACCCTCGTAGTAATAGAATTGAGAGAAAATAGAAAAAGTTATTTTAAATAGATTCTTACTGCTTCTTAGGTGAAATTTCCTTTTAACGTAATATACTGATTTTTATTTGTATTATTACAGTAACTGGTCTATTAGATACAGTTTATATACATTTATGTATCAAAGGTTTAGATAATTCATGCGTGAAATTTTTATTTTATATCGGCAATTCGAGTAAACAACGAGCACAGCGGTACTCTTCTTTTGTTTTTCTTATCTATTTACTGTAGTCTATAGGAAAACCAACTTAAACAATATATTTCTTTTCATTTTATACAACATGTTATTTATATTTAAAACGTTATACGAGATAAAAGATAGCTGCGACGTATTTTTTTTAAACATTTATCTTAATTACGAAAATATCGAGTACATTAACATAATTGATACAAAGTCTATTATCAAAACAATTCATTGTTATTGAAACAGTGAATTATTATATAAAAATAATTCCTTGTTCTTGAAACAGTGAATTATTATATAAAAAAATAATTCTTTGTCCTTAAAACAATAAATTACTATTTCAAAACAATTAAATGTCAATGAAACAGTGAAATAGTTTAAAAATAAAAGCATTCACTGCTGACAATGATCGAACCCGCGATCTTTTACTGCTTCTGCTTGGTTTCGATAATGACTAAACAATTGTTTATTGACTGCTTCATTACAGGTAGGTCAGGTTACTCGGAATTAATAAAGGTTACTTTGGTAATTCAGTATTCCTCAGTAAAACTACACCACTTACTTAGGATACCGGAATTACCTTTGATAAAGTACTAATTTAAATTTCACTCTAATTGAAATCAACATCCTAGTCACTACTCACGTTTCAATTCCACTGCAGTTTTTTTTAATTGCAGTGATAGCGTGATAATTTAAAACTTGTGTTATATGAAAATGAGTTTTATCTACGAAACGTTAGGATATCATTTTATCCGAGTCTCACATGTCTAAGAAGTAATAAATAGCAATACAGTTATTCAACTAGAAAACGTTCATAACAAATGAAATGAAGAAATGGTGAAAACATTTCAATTGTAGAGAAAAATGATATTTTGAAGGCGTATCCAGTCTTTCAACTAGGAGACTTTCACAACACATGAAGAAGTAAGTAGATATAGTAAAAACATTTCAATTGTAGTGAAGAATGGTATTAATAGCGTATCTACTCGATATAAACAACAAACTACATACTAAGAGTTAAACAATCATCATACTATCCATCGTCAATCATTATGCCACCACTTTCACTGTCGCTCCGACTCACTGTCACTGTTTCACGGTCACTCACGGACATTGTTTCACGGTTTGTATCTCACTATCCGCCTGGTCTATGATATCGGCGTACTCATGCGATATCCACGATATGTTCGGATATCATGTTTCCTCGCCACTCTCACTGCTGGGCGGGGTCGGATGTCAGACTTGCACTCTTGTTGCATGGCTGTTCCCATTGGTGGCATGCAGTTCTGCATCATGGTGGTTTAAACCTGATCTGCGGGGAGACTTGCGGAGGCCGGAGATGAATGTGAACTGGAAATGAAAGGGTATTTTATTAGATAGGCTAACTTGAGTAAGCCTAAGGCATCGCAAACGGACCGGGGGTCTTCTCCATCCTCCGTAGTTGGGTCGGCGGCGCAGGCAGAGTGGAAACTTTTACACGGTCCCACACGTCTGGTGGGTAATCGAGGTAAACCTCAGCGTCAGTGGGTGGGTAAGCTTACAAGTTTACCCACCCACTGACGCTGAGGCCCGAAAAGGCCCACCACCGGGCATCCCAGCTACGGTTGGGGGGGAGGGGGGCATCACCCCGTAGTGCGAGGGCATTTCCATGAAAATTATTTATTCATTCATATTCATTTATACATTTACCCACTGCATAAAAGAGGTCAAATGTAAACTTAGTTACTTAAAAACAACAGCGTGAGAGGAATCAAGTACCAGGCTATCATAACCAGCAGAAGCTATCTAAAACTGATTTTCACTTACAATAACAACAGCATACAGCAACCCGATACTGAATCCAGCCAGTACATCGCTCCAGTGGTGCTTGTAGTCAGAGACGCGGGTCATGACGGTGTACCAGGCCATCATAATGAGGACGAACTGGATGCCGTGACGGAGCAGCTTGGAGCCGCCCCATGTGAACCGTTTGTGGAGGTACATCTGGAATTACAGACAGGAGAGAATTATTATCTTTATTATTATTATTCTTATATAATATTATAGTCATATTCCGCATACCTATTTGTTGTCCCGAGGAGGAATCTTAGTGGCTGTAACACAGGGCATCCTACTACGGCCACTAACGACACTCCTAAGTATGGTTGTCAAAATGTATAATTATATGTATTTAATGTTATTTCACTTGTATTAATAGGTAACCAACTTAGGTTAAGAATGACGTATGCATATTTAGAAATAAAATATACTTATTAGGATTATTATTAACAAATCTTTGCCAATAGCTTACTGGTTACTGTTTTAGTTTGACAAGGTCAAGGCAGTGGTTTTTTTTTTAACGAAAAGTGATACAAAGAAAAAACTATTAGCTCCTAAAATTATTGAAAAAAGTAAGTAATGCTTAAACCAAGCGCTAAGCCAGGATCGAAAAACTCACTGAAAACACCTAGATATTAGATTATCTACACTAATATTATAAAGAGGAAAGATTTGTATGTAAGTATGTTTGTAAAGAATTGGCTCAAAAAGTACTGGACCGATTTTAAAAATTTTTTCACCATTTGAATGCTATGTTATCACTGATTAATATAGGTTATTTTAATTGCAAGACATAAAAAGGATCCCTACTAAAACTACAATAATGTTACCCAAGGTGTAAAAAATTTAAAAAATAAAGGTCCCACGCGAAGCCGAGATGGGTCGCTAGTGTATTATATATAGGTATAAATAACTGTCAGTTCGATGCACCAGTGATTAGTCATACCATGGAACAGGACTGTAAATGGGATGATCGCTCGTTTGTACGAGAACCATGGGAGGCTGGTCGATAGTAGTCACGCGGACTTATTCCTAATTATACAGCAATGTATGCGCATTGCAGAAGTGTCTCTAACACGATTCAGCTATGGCTATATTTTCTACGCGACATGACCAAATGCTCATGTACTTATAGCTGGCCAAGTGCGAGAACAAACCATGGAATCTGCATTTACAATATATCTCCATTTACATAGACACAGGGAATCCTAGTTACGGTCCAGGATCTATACATGTGATTGTAAGGCGTCAATTATTATTATTATTCTTAATACTTACAGCAAAATACAGCATAGTATACGCAGAGAAAGACGAATGCCCACTAGGGAAAGACAGGCGCATCTCTTTCAGCAGCTTATCGTTAGCTCCGAGGCACTCGAACTTTTCAATGTACCGCCATCGGTTTTCAGGGAGAGTGCAGTCGATATTGGGTTTGCAGACCTGAGAAAAACACAATAACGTTAAAATGTGTGAGAGGTATTTTACGTTACGTTGAACTATTTTATCCCAAGGGTGTTTTGACATGACGAGCTAGTCGCTCACCGGATGTTAAGCGACACGACTGCCCATATCAGTTGCAGTGACACTTGAAGCTCTAAAGTATAGTTTCGCGTGACACTGCACTGCGCACGTCATTTTGAGACATTAGCACAGTCAAGCAATAAGATTACTAGATTGTGGATTAGGTTATAAAGTATCATTTGCCCAGTAATTTCACTAGCTACAGTGCCCTTCAAACCGGAACACAGTAGTGCTTGCGCACTACTGCTTGGCGGCAGAATAACTGGCAGAGCGGTGGTACCTACCTAGGCGAACTTTGCAGACTAGTCCTACCACCTAGTAAAAAGGGTGTAAGGTGTAAGAGTAAGACCACCTTTTCCTAACCCGTGGGTGTTCCGTAAGAGAATAAGCCAGCTAAGAGAATATTTAGGGAAAGAGATATTATAAACTACTGCGATCACAAGTGACGCTGGCCAATAGTGGTGATTATAGCAAACACTCCTATATGGGTATTTAATGTTGTGTGATGACTTTGTTTTATATCTATAGGAGCCCTGAAAAAGATCTTCAAAATGTTTTAAAAAAATGTCTATAACTGATTCTGAAGATATGTATCGAATCGTCAGACGGAACATAGGCCCATTTAACTCTGCTCAGACATCAATTGACGCTTAAGTAGAGATTTAATTCACTATTTCATCGTTTTTGAATGGAATCTTGTCATTAGCAGAGATTCACGACTGAACGTCTTTAATACGTGTCTAGGGTCCGTATTACAGAACGACGCTCAGTCATCGATCGGAGCTCAAGCAGAGATTTCATTCACTAATTGATCACTTTATGAATGAAATCTCTGCTTGAGCACCGATCGATGACTGAGCAATTGAGCATCGTTCTGTAATAAGGACCTAAGATATCTGCAAAAAAACTATGATGTAATTTTGTTCCCTGACCTTTTTTGTGGCTTTAATGCTACATAATAAAATTAAATGACAGTGGGCGGACTCGTTTTTGCGAAGCAAAGGATTTTTGTTTAACCTTCGATAAAGTAGTTTCAAATGCACCTATACGTAAAGTTGTATTTTATTATATTTATTGCTTTTAGAGCACTGTTGTCAGATGTTACAAATTTTGATTTGATTCAATGGACACCGTAGTGAGAAAAACATTTCCCGTAAAATAAAAGATCTATTAACAATAACAATAAAATAATGTAAAAAGTCTCAAGGCTTTTAAATATTTTACTACACTATATTTTTATTATAATTGCCAACCAACAGCAAAGTTTACAGAATTTATGGTATTCACAAATTAGAGAAAAACCAATTGCTGCGTTTTTAATAGAGAATAAGCAACGTTACTTTAAAAAAATTAAAATATCCATGCACCTTTTAGTGCTATTCAATGCAAAAGATGGGCGAGCTCGAAGCTGGGAGCTTTTTAAATTTATTATCGCTAACGTGTAACACTGTCATATTTCAGAAATCAATTAATGACTGCAGTTAACTCCGAGGTCCAACCATGCTAAGGTCACGTGCTCACTGAGCGGCTCGCCGTGATACGAACATCCGACCGGCTGGCGCGGTAGCCGCATCACACCGAAAAAGTTTTCTCGTTAGAAGATAGATAACTCTTTATTATCTCACCAATGAAATTCAAATAATACAGGAATGAATAAATCTTACGTACTAGTGCAACAATGGGCGTTCTTATCGCTAATAGCGATCTCTTCCAGACAAACCTTTGGATGGAAAGTATCAAAAGATAAAAATAATACTCAAATATAATACAGTAAAAGCTCCTTATTCGCGCTTCCTTCATTCGCGCATTCACTATTCGCGGATTTAAAAAATGAGACGCAATTCTCATATTCGCGGCTAAAATTTTTTATTCGCGGGTGTAATCGGGGTGTACATCGGTACATACAAATTGATAAAAAGGATTCCAATATAAATATATAGTATCCAACTGAATACCTTTTGTAAACACGTCGTCAAACGGACTAATAATAAATTAAAATAGACCTTAATACAACTATACCTAAAGTATGTTAATTGATATCGCGCTGTATTGGTACCGCCTTTGCCAAACCATTGCCAAAGCCTGAAGAAAATGACTAATCTATATAGTCAAAAAATTCAATTAAATTCATTTTGTATACTTGTTTTTATTTTGTCACCCAGGAACGTATCTCTTATAATCCCATATAAATAATAATTCCATATTCACGGTTTCTGTATTCGCGGCATATTTACGGAACGTATACCCCGCGAATAAAGAGGTTTTACTGTAATAAAAATAATACACGTACATATTTTTGACTGCGATCAACCGGACGGTACCGTATTCCGGTAAACATGCGTAGGTAAGGTAACACGAGGGCTATTTACACCAGGTTTAACCAGCGATAAATCATCCTACAATTATTAGCCGTTTACTTTAAAATAATCTCTTGACTGACGGATGTAGCCCCGGGGTTTGACATTTACGGTGCCCGGTTAAGTCTTATTTTCTTTTTGAGACTGATTATTTGCTTCTCGCCTCTGGCATTATGTGTAGGTTGTACTACTTTCTTTTATTTTTGCAATAACTTTGTTTAGTCGTTTAGACGTGGTTGTAGTTTTCTATTATGTTTTAATTATAGTGTGTTTGTAGTTTATTTATATTTATTATTATACTTAGGTACTACAAAGTTACAGTTCTTTTATTGGTTATAGGCAGAGCATTTGACCACTGCCTCGCCTGATGTTAAGCAATGACGTGGTGTAAGATGGCACTGGCTTGTTCTAAGCGACACGTAGGTTGCAGTGCCTATTGCGTGCTTTTAAGTTTCCTTAGTTTTGACGAGAAGAATATGTCGGTTTAATCATTTATGTAATTTAATAAAAAAATGTTTTCGCCACGTTACCTGTCGTACTTTAGTATTTATTATTTTACGGTAACACCTATGACGTCGTCAGAAACACCTAGACCTTGACACTTGACACTTGCCTGTTCACTCTTGACTAAAAAACTCCCAGGTTATAGTTATTTTGTTAAGGCATTATATTATGGCGAGCTAGTCGTTTACCTGATGTTAAGCGACACGACTGCCCATATCAGTTGCTAATGCTATGTCACTCGGCACTGTGAAGTATAGAGTTTCGCTTGACACTGCGCTACGCACGTCATCCATAACATAAGCGGTCTAGTAATAAGATTACTAGCTACAGTTTCCTTCAAACCGGAAAACAGTAGTGCCTGCGCAGCTGTACTGCTTGGCGGCAGAATAACTGGCAAAGCGGTGGCACCTACCTAGACGAACTTTGCAGAAAAGTCCTGCCACCTAGTAAACAGTTAACTGGAAACAAGGACGCCGGCAAGCTGTTCCATTCATTAGCTGTTCGCATTATAAAGTTAGTAACGAAACAATTTCAACATTTTCAACCATATACGCGTATTATGCAGATGCCGTGTTTTATTTAGAAGACTTACGTCAGGAATAGCATTGCTAAATGTATTGAATCAGGCGTTTGTACGAGTTCTGTCGAAAGTGTTCAGCAATTGTCATTTGGTCCCTCATGATCGCTGTTCAAAAATACTGCAAGCTGATTGTTTGTGGCTATATAAACAGCTATGTACCAACGACGGTTATTACTATAAGTCTGCACTGCGAAATATTAAATATTAATATGTAAGTAGTCCGTAGATGCCATTGATAAAGTATGCGCTACTATTATTGACAAAGCATTTGACCGCTGTCTTACCTGATGGAGAGTGACGACGCAGAAGTGACTTCTTAGTCCGTGTTCTTCACTACGCATGATTAAATTATGCCCACCTGCATAATTACTAGGCACTATCATTAAAAAATGCGATCGAGGTAAACACAAACTCGATAAACTTAATAGATTTTTTGCATCGAAGATTGTTTACCCTTTTTCAACGGGCTGTCACACGCTTATATGGGATAAATGCGCAGGCACGCCGCACGGCAGCAATTTACATACATATTCTGTCAACTGGCAATACATTACGGGTGACCTGTTTACACAATGTTGCCATAACTTGAGGAACTATAAAATGTGACATGAATGGGAAAGTTTTGACCCGTCATCATAAAGAATGGTAATTTTCGGTTTTCGGATAACTTGGAGCTGGTGGTTATCGCTTTTAAAATATGTTTAATCTATGGTAAATACTAATTTGGAATTTATTTTTAAATATTCTCTTATCACCATTCAAATGAAAACCTAAGGCGCCAAGTGGCTTTCAGAGCAAAATGTACCCTACTCGCTGGAAAACGTCCGTGCCATAATTAATACTATTAATAAAATTGTCCTACATTTTATAAGGTACTGGTTTTATAAAAACGCAAAAAGATGCAAAACGACCGCAGTATAAAATGGTCACAGGATCAAATCTTCCGCAACTTTAAAAACGCACTAAAAGTTAAAAAAAAGTTTTGCTATTTTCGATTCCACTCGTATTTTGTAGGTTTTAAATAGATCTTAAATTCTTTGAAACAGAATGGAGAATAAAAACTGAATGTCTACAACAGCACACCAGCCGGTCCAATAAATCCACCACAGATTATAATTTTGTTTACAGTTCCGATAACATGCAGTTACGAGGTACGCAGCGTGCATACATTAGCGGCCTTATAAGGTGGTAAGTGGTCACGTCAATCATCCAATCAACCTGTGGCGCCCTCCTTACAGACAACCTGTTTGCAAGTTGGCTTTAGGGTTCTGGGACGAAAGTGAAGCTATGGGAGTTAAGGCTTATAGTCTCGACGTGAGAACATCAACAGGGGCAAATATGGAAGCGCATATGCAGGTATAATCAAAGCGTGTTTAACCGGTGGATCATCGAATGTATTTTTAAGTGAAACTGTGCACCCGACACATCTGAATAAATAGAGGTGTTAAAACTAAAGCAGTTATTTAAGTTGTAAAGTAAGCATCTAAGCATAGACCTCTTCCATAAAACGCCACTTTGTACATTTATCATATATATCAAACATAGGTTTTGGGTTTGCCATTTATCACCACGCTTGGTAGGTGTCTTGGAATAGTTATAGTCATAACTGTGAACTAATTACTATATTATAAATTGAATATAATAAAATAAATAAATCTGCAATTCAGGCTTTTTACAATAATATCGTTTGCATACACAGTTAATCTGCAAATGAGTAATTTCGTTCAGAGCAACTTTTTATCATAGGACTGTATATGTATGTCCCTAACCCACACTTAGGTTTAGACCTTTACTTTACAGTTTTAGTAGAAATCATGCTTACTTGAATTCATTCATCACTTAAGAACTTTTTCACAGATAACAAAAAACAACGCAGGCCATAACTTTATCTATAAAATTCAAAGTCCTGACTGACTGACTTGACTACATGACGTATATCAACGCAGAGCCTAAATCGCTGGTCCTAGAGACTTGAAATTAGGAGGGTGAGTTCTTTGTGAAGTGTAGGTATCCAATAAGAAATGGTTTTTCGAAATTCCACCCCTAAGAGGGTGATATGAGTGGTTGAATTGTCTATGAATTTTTTCTTCGTTTCCTATAGGCCACGCGGGCAGAAGCGTAAGTACGATATAATTATGACAAAATTAAGTACCGTTAAAGTCAGATAGGCGTGGTCAGACTAAGACGTTCTAGATCGAGAGCAAATGGTGGTATTACTGTTGAATGACACTATTTACTATGATATCAAAAGCTAAACCTTGTACACCTACTTTAAAAACTTACGACGGAACCATACCAACTTTCCGTCATAAAACTTCAATCATGATTTCTCGCAAATTGTCTGTTCGTTGGTTAGGTACGCAACGGGGTAAAATGTAAAGTATTTATTTTGTTTGTTTCGCAAGCCGAGGTAATTTAGTGATTATGTCGAGGAGATGATGGGCGGGGAAAGCCAGGAGGCGGCAGATTGGCAAAAAAATGTGGAGACAGAAGAGACAGGTTTTAAAGAGCACAAGGGTGCAGTAAATGCTAGAATGTCTGATTAGACAACGTCATGGCGCATTGTCTGTATTCCGACCACATTGTATTCAGATATTCTCACATCAAGATGAATTAATATCCTCTTTGCTTCACAAATAACGGGGAATTCTAATAATGGGTCAGATGTTTGTGATTGTCAATCGTTATATTGTTTTCCATTCCAAGAGCTGCGTCTCAAAGAATTATAAACATTTTAATTAACCGAAGCTTTAGGTTATATATTTACAAAAAACAGCTGTGATGTTTTTATTTGCGATCTGAATTGAGTCATCAATTTGTAAAAATCGCAAGCAAAATGTTCATTTCTTTCCCACTGCTATCATCATAATATCACATAATGATACCCAAACTCTCAAATAAAGCTGATTATAGTGTGTACATACTTTTCATATCGATACTATCGATAGAGATATAAAATGCAAATGCAGTAATAACATCGATACTTTACACGAAACCGATCATTACATACTTTCGATTTTACGCTGAGAGCACTTTATAGTCGAAGAGACAGTGCCTAAACTACAAAGCAAGTATTATTGGTTGGAGCTTATTGGTCAAATATCACAAAAACATACATTTGTGTAATTTTTGAGCTGTTAGCGGAAAATAATGTGTTGCCAACAGTGTGTCTTTTGTAATCCGGGTCTATATTATTGAAGACAGGAACCTTTTCTAAAATTTCAACATGTATTAAGAAGAACATAATATTAAGCTTAAATGTATATAAATAAATTGTTCAAAATAATTTTTCTTTGCTGTTTTAAAATTAATTTTACATTATTCAAGTAAAAATGAAAATGAAAGAGAAACATGAATAAATAATTGAAACGTCAATAATAAAAAATAAGCAAAACATATTAAGCAAAGTAGCCGTCAGCTCTCATTCTAAGCCATTGATCAATTTGTATCATTATCTGCTTAGCGACTTGTCGAATAAATATTATCGATTCCATTCGATAAGATAGGTACGAGTATTTCGGATACAATGAAATGTCGAGACGAAAGAAATTGCTCGATTCACACCGCACCGACCGAAGATATATGATCCTTAAAAAACTAAGCTTTTTTCGAAGCCTCGAATTCTTTGTGCCTCATAACTTGACATCTTAATAATACTTAATGACTTCCTTTCGATTTTTAATAGTCAAAATGCTTCATCTTCTAAATTTTGTTGCGAACACGATTTGAATTTGATTACAGATTTATAGCAGGTATCGATTTTACTATCACCGTTGGCAGTCCGACTCTATGATTTAAAGCGTGCGAATAAACCTATTAATCGATTTCACTACAATAAATCGAATTTGAAACGATTGAGCGATTTGTTCACACCGACCGATAAATTCTATTAGAGACCTTTTACTTGATACGAAATTCAGTGGGTAAAATTGGCCATTGTTATATATTAAAATATATACTAGATAAAACAAGCGGAAACTTGTTGTTTTCCGGGATAAATAATATCTTTTTTTGGTTGAACGGCATATAATATACACCACAGCACATAGAGTGAAAGCTTTTATAACTAAAATATATAGAGAAGCTTATAATTAATTACATTTCCAAATTCATTTATGACTGTATAAGATAATGGAGAAAGACTTGGATATGCCAAGCGCTCAATTTACGACAGTTGACAAAACTATGTACATAGTTCTACTAGTCACGAAAATGGATAATCGAAGATTCGGGTTATCGAAGGAAGTCATGCTTAATGAGCGTGGAATTATTATAGAAGAAAATCTGAGTTTAGCGTTGGGATATAAATAATCCAATAGAAAGAAGAAACTAAATCAAGATATAGAATCAATTGCATCAAAGGATGTAGACATACTTTTCAACATAACTATAAACGGAACTCAAACCTACATTTGAAAAGAAACTCGCAGATGTTATACAAAGAAATGATCGCAAAAAGGACGTCAATGAACGGATGGCCAGTTCTTTAATCTCACCGATATGATGCCTTATCGCAATACGGATCATGACAGTTCTTCAATTACTCCAAGTGAAAGCGTGAAATGTTTTCGATTTGAGAAAGTTCGTCTAGGTAGGTACCACCGCTTTGCCAGTTATTCTGCCGCCAAGCAGTAGTGCGCAAGCACTACTGTGTTCCGGTTTGAAGGGCACTGTAGCTAGTGAAATTACTGGGCAAATGAGACTTTATGACCTGATCTCACAGTCTAGTAATCTTGTTACTAGATTGTGTTGATGTCTCAGGATGACGTGCGCAGTGTAGTGCCACGCGAAACTCTATACTTTAGAGTTCCGAGTGACACTGCAACTGATATGGGCAGCCGTGTCGCTTAACATCAGGCGAACGGTTAGCTCGTCAAGTCATCCCTTAATATAAAAAAAAAAAAAAAAAAAAAAAAAAGTTCTACAATGTCGTTTGACCGGTACAGGGTTATAATTTCGGTACTTTTTCACAATAAACATTTCAATACACAAATTAATTTGTATTGCGATAAAGTACTTACTGCTGAATACATGCGATAATGATCTCGCTAAACCAGTTCGTACAAAAAGGTTAAGAAAATTAATTTGTAGAAAAAGTTTTGACATATTGGAGCCGTTTAGCATGCTCGGCAATTTAAAGTCACATGAGATGGATGTTCAAACTCTTTTTAGTACCGTGTCATATTGACAAAAAAAACACATTTCTTTAGTGCATTGTTTAATAAAATGACAAAAGGGATGATTAAAGTATTTGAGTATAGGTAGATGTCTGTTTTGTTTCGCGAGTCGTGGTGAGTTGAGAAGCCAATTGAGATCGGTATCTGAAACTACAGCGTGCTTAATTTTGATCTGTGTATAAATTTAAGCAACTTATTTGTAGACACAATAAAATTATATTCAATGTTGCGCTGCTAAATCTGTTAATAATCGTAGCTGTCTATGCAATTAATGACTTAAGTACGTATTACAGATCGTTCTGTAATACGGACCTCCTCAGTCATCGATCTTTGCTCAAGCAGAGATTTCATTCATAAAGCCGTCAATACAAAACAAATAGTTGCACTGCGTTCCACCGTATACATAGTGATTAAAAAGTATCTCGTGTATTATTACCTATTTAGACACCAAACATCAAAATCAGTTTTGCCGTTTTAGAACCAGGTGCTAAAAAACGTGTGTAAACCACACAAAATATCACACTTTAGTAGGATGATTTGCACTAAATTAGCGAGGCCTCAGCAAAGAAAATAAATAGGCTGATGATGATGATGATGATGATAATGATAAAGAATCTTATAAGTACACCCGTGGGAAAGTCCACAATGCACCGCTAATTACAAGTATCCAAACACTTAAAACTGCTTAATATTCCCTGCACTAGCAAGTATGAATGATTCATAAGCACCATGACAGGTTCTTCAGACAGTAGTTGATACGATCAATATACAAATAAAAACAATGCGCATTACGGGTATCGGAAGCTTCATCTGGGGTAAGGAGGTGGTCATTTGGCGCCAGTAAAGTGGCGTGAAGTTTGGATCATGATAAAAAGTTGAATGCTACCGAATGCTATCTATATAAATAATCTGATGTTGCTTCTTTTTGGGAATATCGTTTTGAAAAGCGGTTTAGTAGATTACTTACAAAACCGGTGGTGATTGTTAAAGCTTTGTTAGTATATTAAAAAAAAAAAGCGAAGTGTTAATAAAAGTAAGTATTTTATTGAAGAAAAAATATAAATATAATTTGGTCAAGTATGCACAAGACACCCCAAGGTGGGACGTCATCGTCAGTACAGACAGGCTTTACTTTCCTCATACGTTTATTAAAATTGAAATGCGTTGTAAACATTTACAGCCTTATTAATAAACACGAACTAGCTTTAGACTAGTTACACCATCTTTTGTTTCTTTCGATTCAGCTAAATATTCCAGTAGTAAAAAAGGACAAAAGCTGAAGTAACTAATCCGAGACTAATACCCGTTTATTAATAAGGCTGTTAATGCATACTTTAACATGCACGCAATTCAACGACTACTTAAACCACTGAAGAGCTCCAATTAAATGAAGGATAATTCTAACCACTTCGGAAGACGTCCATTGTTGAACATAGGCAGGCAATACAGCTATGGGCCTCCCCCATTTTAAATCAGATAACAATAAACACAAAGATATTCTAATGAAAAATTTGTCAAAAAATAATCGATTCCAATTAAACGACAGTAACAAGTCTTATAATGGCCCTTACTTTCATAGGATCATTACATTCCTTCCTCGTCAAAAGTTGTCGCTGGCAACGACCAATAAACTAAGTACGAGCGTCGTGCGATGCATTTCAAGTCTTTTTCGTTATAATTGTAACATTTATAACGTTTATTTAGGTTACAGGGATTCGGTGGGAGAACGAGGGAAAGATTCTCGTTATATTCGTGATATCTTTAGTGATAGCTTTAGTTGCTGGCGATGAATTTAAAATATCGTTTAATATGAAAGCATCAACGCTGTCACAGAAGATTTTTAAGATTTAGAACATAAAATGGATCTTATACGTTGTATGTTATATATAAATAAACTTACGAGTAAGAATAAGGTCTTTTAGGGTATTAGTTAAATACTTTATTCTATATAATTATATTGGGTAAGCCTTCGTGACAGATCCAATGATGAACTAAGGCCTTATATCTACCAGATATTATATATTAGATTAGATAAATTACAATATTATAATATCCTAACAATTTTTAGATTTGGATACTCCAGTATATGGTAAATTTATTGCAAGTAATTTGAAATTGCCAGCCAATTACAAACCGATCAAATAAAAAAGAGAAACCAAAGAAACTAAAACGAGCACAGGACGTGAGGCATTGAAGTCTAATAGCTCGAAAGTCGAGACGACTGCGATTTTCTGCACCACGTCCCACGATGATGAACTTCAACTAAAGAAAGTCAATACAAACGCTGCAATTTTTAGTACAATAGAGCAAAGATATAGTTCCTAAAACTTTTATCAACCACCGGCATAAGTACAGATTTGACCAACCATAAATATTGAATGTTTAAAGTTTTTGGACTACGGTAAAGCCGTCTTTGACCAACCATAAAAAATGAATTTTCGGAAGTTTTTTTTTACTACGGTAAAGCCTTTAGATTAGAAATACAAGAACACCTACCCTTTCCTCATTATTTTCAAATATAGCAATAATTGGACACATGATTCACATAAGAAAGTTTAAAAAATTGCTTAACGGTCAATTAAAATCAATGCAGGTTCTAACCTAACGCCCCGTGCTAAATTGATTTGCTTCGTGTCAGCCCGTAACGAATCTAGATCCGAGATAGGCGGTACACGTAACAGATTATGTCTTATCCAATCTAGGCATGGTAAATGTATGGTATGGGCGCGTGCTGGACCGTGTTTAATCTATTAGACGCAGTATGGCTGATAGATTTCTACGAAGAAGTAAATAGAATTGTTTTAGATCCAGCAAAGAAGCTATCTCACTATTATATACTCTGTAGCTATAGAATGTACCAAGTATATGATGAATTGAAAAGTCTTTGAGAAAGGAACACGAAAGTTAATCTTGATACTAAATTAGACCATGATCTAATCATAAGCCTTAACACAGTATTAATAATTATCGATGCAATATTATGAATATCAGAATAAAAACAGGAATAACATGGCGCCATATCGTAATTTGACACCAATTATTGTTATTGCAGACGGAATTAAATAAAAGATCAAACAAAACTATTTTCACCAAAAAGCTCGAACATGCATAACGTCAAAACACACGCGTGTAAAGTAAAATCAATTACCAATAAATTTGATGGTTAGTGAAATAATATATATGAAATTAAGTTAATTTTTGCAGGATGTTTCTCTACAACATTTATTTATTTACCAGTCCGAATTGTCCCATTTTTGGACAAAGACCTCCTCCCGTCTTTATTCTATTTATTGCTTTTGTGTTCCAATCTATGTCCAATTGTCCAAGTGTTACAATTCGCCTGGACCGATCACGCTACGCTGTCGTTTCATTCCATGTTAGATTGGACCACAGAATTTAGAAAAGTATTCATATCATTCCATGAATAAAAGTATAAAACAAAACAAGCCACATTTCATTCGCACAAGGCGCGAAAGCAATGATATCGCGGCAGGCAGAACTCCGTAGATAAACCCGAGAGGAAATATTGTGGCAGATGAAATGGCCACGGTTAATAGCGACTTACAAATAACTACGACTTCACGAGATGAGATTTGAAACCGGTTCTATGGTTGTGGAAAAGGATCTATTGAATTTAATCTCGGGAGATATAGATCACGGCGTAAAATGTGGTATTTATAAAGGATAAAATCTGGTAGAGCTCGGAGAGATTAGAAGAAAATTCATACAAAAAAGATTGCTATCGCATGATCAAGAAGCTAAATGTATAATTTTCTAAATTGTTTATAAACAATGCACAGTTCTAAATGAATGTAGGTGTAATATAAAAAATATAAAAAAAATATAATGATTGAACAATCATAATCATTTGTAATTTATTAGTTGCTTAATAAATAATGTGAACATTAAGGAATTCGTATATTTTAAATAAATCAGACTTCTACTATTTTAGAGTTCATTAAAAATTTAACACTATTAAAGTGCAAGTAGCGGTGTGTTGTATCAGAATTATAATCGTCACACCGTTAAGAATTGAATATGCATAAATTTAAATGATATTATCTTCAATCATAATCTATTATTTAGTATATTAACATCTGCTAGACAAGTTTTTAATAATCTTTTTAATTTATAACACTTCTCTGGTGAAAAAATTTCAAACTAGATATAATAAAATACCAAAAATATACGGCACGGCATAAATGGTCTTTTTGTTCAGAAATATTAGCTTAAAAAATCGAATACCGTAATATAGCTAAAATATTGAGATTTAATTGCAGATGTTAATTTGTGTATATATTACGCAAGGAAACAGCTGGTTCTCTCAAATCGTGAAGGCATCTATCTACATGTAAAATAGCTAAACATTCAAAGACCTCACAGTGCGGGTAGTTTTGTAGACAATGCATCAAGGAATGTAAATCGTCTACTATTTCTATGGTAATTACTCTTGGACGAACGCAAGACGTTCGTGAGATGTAAATTTTATTTAATGACGGTTTAAATGTTGAGGGAATAGTTCTTTTAAAATCTGTTACAAAAAAACTTTAACATGATGTATGTATAGCCTAGCAAGGCGCTCTGGATAGGTTTATATGTGCTTTATATACGTATGTGCCTATCAAATGATGGAGTGACTAAATCTAAAAGCAAGACAGCCCCAGAATGTGGATAGAAATGTCACTTAATCCCAAACTGGCATGAGATATGAAATTTCGATTGATTATATACTTGATGGTGGTAGTGGCAGCATCTATCGTTAAATAAAATAATTTGATTTGCTGATTATGTTTAATCTTCATATAATAAAGCTCAGACCAAAAGCGATACGAGAAAAATTCCTATTGGTTGTTTGTAACACCACGTCCTTTTCTCTCATCTCGTCTTCGCTTTAGTGGAGTGCTGGCCTAAAGCGACAAGGAAGATATGTATTATTTTTGAAGATTTTACCTTATTAATAAACATGTTATATTAGTAAATGGGGATAAAAATTGCCTTTTATCGTCCGTCGTATTGCCATATGTTTATAGTTAAAAATCTTATATTCAACGTACCGAAAGTAATAAGATTTGACTTTTGAAGATAAGGTTAACTAAAGGACTGCTTTAACTCTCCAAAATCAATTTATTTTTAATGCACTGTTTATGTTCAAGATTAATTTTGAGATGGTCAACAATAAAAAGGTAATGGCCGAGCATTAACTGGACGACTGACAAGCTTGTTAAGACCATATTTATTTTTAACACTGCTGCACGAATATATTTTATACTTAACTTCACTGACTACAATATCTTTAACGGTAAATGTTGGTAACAAAAGGCTGGCCTCGAAAGAAATGCGTATATTAAAACTCTCAAATATAATAAAAAAAAGGTTGAACTTTATATCAATTCATAAAATAAGCTGTTTTATTTTAAACCAGGCTATAAAGTTTGTCCATAAGCAATACAATACAGTGATGTAGTCGTAAGTAAGAATGGAAAGTATTTGTTAGACAAAGATTCTAATAAAAAATAGTTGAATGAATCTTTCTGAAAGCAAGCATAAAAAAGCGAATATCTCTTGTAGGAAGATGGGACGTCCGCTAATAACCGCTCGTAAGTTTACAGCACTATACTATTAATTGCTTCAAACAAAATAGAACAAATCGTGAATAAGATAGGAAACATAATCGCTAAGATACCAAAATCATTTTAAATAAAACTTTTTGACAAAAGAGTACATATCCTGAAACCGTCGAGGTTGCAAATAGCTGATTTTGTACGTTTACGGAGCGACCATTCATCTTAGGATGTCCGTTTATAGTTCAAGATACATCTATTAACACTTGTATACTTAATAGTTAATAAATCCTTTCACAACAAGACTGACGCAAATATAAACAATAGATCCAGTTATGATAATGATAAATCTGAATTCAATAGACTATCAAGTCTGCTAAAGGAGGACATTAAAAGATCATAAATATTGTTAGGAAATACAGTACAGGTACTATTGTAATTTTGAACAGTACTTTTGCATTTTTTTAAATTGTTTGATAGGCTTGCGTTTGACCAGTATCGCACCTGATGGTAAGTAACGATACGGTCTAGGATGTAACACGCTTGCTTAGACGATACTCGTTCACTCTCGATTTGAAGACTTGACTATTTCGATTTTGACAAGACAAACATTTAGCAAATAGTCTGTATTTATTAATCGTTTATGCAACGCTAAGTCGTTATCGATCACAGTACCATATAATTATAGAATATTCGTATGTGTAGGAGGCACGTACTGTTCCATTTCACGAACTCGTAACCGATACGTGCAAGTATACGAAACAATAACATTGTGAGCAAGTCATGTATGCGGGTTTGCTTTTGATTTTGAAGGCTTTCATTATTGATCTTTGTTTTTATGTGTAGCCTATTGAATACTAAATGAATAAAAGCTTTTGTTTTTAGAACTTTCACGTCCTGGACATAATTATATCCGTTATAAAGTATGAAAGCTACTACAAAATGACTCATGTTTTCAACGTCTTTATCAAGATAGTCATCGTTGGCAGCTGATTCAGGCTACTGCAGGGAGTAATCTTAAGTTTGCTCTTAATTACGCTTGAAAATTATGCAACTACTAAGAAAATCAAGGCAGAGAAATAGTAGGTATAATGGGTAGGTCTGAGAATTAAATTAGCACAAATTAAAGCTAATATTATATGGAAAAAGATATAAGCTGCAACAACAATAGACCGCAAGAATCAACAAACTACAAAACAACATTTAACAGGGTCATGTGAAACCAAAGCACCCACTTATTCAGGGAGTTCTATAGAAACAGTTGAATATTTCATTTAACTGTATACACTCTGTAAAGATGTGGGTAGAACAATCAGGTGAATAGGCAGAGAATAGGTCACGTGGTATAGAAACGTCTTGTGTGGCTTTATAGTCTTTAGAGACATTGCTTTAGCATTGTTTATTTCTGATTCCGAAGGCTATAATTTTGAATCGTTATTAGTTTTCATCGCAACAATAGCAAAACTATCTAGGTCACATTTGTTTCTACGCAATATAATCTTTAAGCCTAGCTCGTTTGTTTCTTTTGTTTATATATACTTACCATAATGTTTCCTGCTTACACCATTTGTGTCAAAAGGAGGTATTTGATCATCATTATTTTTGTTCATACTATATTTGAAGCATTTACTTTTTAAGATTGGGATTTAATAAATAATTGCCGTTTGTTTCAGATATTCAAGAGCTCATAACCTGATGATGATTAGTACTTCAATGGCACCGAATTACGAAGCTAAATTACGATATCGTATGTTAAAGTATTAACACCTGATTAAACGGCCGTATAACAGATAATCTGAACGAATACGACGCATGCGCATAATGCTATGCAAATCAAGTTTCTCATTCAGAACGTGATCGGTTGTTTCCTGATTGTTTATGTTCTGGTGTGTTTATGAACGGTTACTTAAAGAAAGTACCTATGAGGGAACTAGTCAATTTAATGTTGAATTTTATGCTCATAAATTATGTAAATAATTATACTAAGAAAAAAAAATCCTCCATGAAATATCTTTATATTTCATCTGTGGTTTGCGGTGGCGGTTAAGCGGATTTTGTAGCGGTGCACCGCGCGGTGAGGCGGTTTACGCGCATATCCGCGCGGATGGATTTAATTTTTTGACATCAAAATCCATTTTTTTATAACTGTAACATGTCCTTCTCCCACAATGTTCAGCAGCACCCCGTGTGTGACAGCGACAGCGCCACGCGAACGCGCGGTCGGGCGGTGTACGTGTGTTAGGCATCAACGGATCACTAAGTGACCAGTGCAACGTGAAATCCGCCTCACCGCTTGCCGCGGCGGTGCCCGGTGATAAGCGCCCATTGACTATAATCCACTATCCACTTTACTATCTTTGTTTTGTAAGCACCTAACCAAAAATAAAATAAATAAACATTAAAATTTTTGTGTAATCTTCTCCTTTAATCACTATACCATAAAAACCAAATAGCAGGTTCAATATAATAGCAAACGTCACACGAAGGGAGAAAGCGAAAATTACAACCCATCCTATCTTTAAAGTAATAGACCAAGCTTTAGTGTGAATCAATTACTAAAATTAGTAGGCATTAGATTTTGATGATAGTGTAGCAAATCATGTGAATGAAATGAATCGTGACAGTAAGCCGCGCGATAGTATGATTACCAAGCACGAGCGTGCGTATAATTTACGTGCCCTACTTTGCCTTGCTAATTAATATTAGCCATTTGTGTCATTAGCGTAGTGGGCCCACGGTTTGGCGATTTGTTATTTATAACGATACGTAGAATTCGCAAACAGTACAGTGTGATGAAAACGAAGAAGTTTAGTAATATGTATTGTTTATTATGAATACGGCAAATTGGTCGTTGGATAAAAACGGTAAAGTTTATTTAAGGAAATATATTTTTAGTGGTTTTGTTACTTAGATTTTATATGACAAGTATATTTTAAGTGCCTAGAGAAAGGCGACTGATTTGATAACGTATAGCAATATAATGTACTTGCAATTTTTTTAATTTTTATCAACAGTGTGTTCATCCAGTTTGCCAATTTCCGATGAATGTATACGTTAATTATAGAATAAGATCCAATAACATTACTGTAAACGAAACATGATATGAGATTGAAAATAGCAGTGTAATAGCAAATTTACATTTTAGAATAGCTCTAAAATACATTCGCGAAAGCTAATCTCAACGTCCGAGGTGAGACAGGGTCAATACAATTTCCTGGGGCGTAAAACGATTTGTTTTCGCTGTTTTGCTCAGCTCTCACTCAATTACTTATCCAGTCCAGTAGAAATGCATAATAGAAGTACACACTACGTAGCATTTTAACACTAAAAAGTTTGCTGTAGTGTCTTTAAAGAAATAGCTATACGAACTCAAACGTCAAGAATTGGATTCAAGCTGTTATACAAATCAATGCCTTTTATTGGAGCTTCTAGAAGATTCATCCCATTAATACCAGTATTATTGGCTTTAAAAACATAGCCGTGCTTACAGTTTTAAGAAAATTATGAGCTTATTTCCCGCATGTGAACCCAACAAATTTATTAGTATCAAATTATAGATTTTTAATCTTTGATCAATCCATCATACAATAACATACTTTTATAATGGCTAAACGTTCGCCACAAAAAGGGATAACCTAACAAAAGGCTATGTTGCCATAATTTGAGTTAGACGTAGCACTTACACGAGAAATGGCTCCATAAATATTAGGAGATAGCAGTGTCAATGTTTGCACTGAGGTGCTGAGTTTCGTTCAGGATGGGTTTCTTGTTCTGTAAATGCAATTACGCTATGCAAAGCTGGTATGGCGCTACATCAGAAAATTATGGCTACCTAGAAAAGCTGGTAAATGGTTGCTACGAGTGTTAAATATTTCTTGAGTTGCTTGGTGATAATTATGTAATAACTCTGGCACGAGAATAACACTGTTTTGCAGCTGACTAAAATATTTTGTACTGTTCTGTCGTAGTAAGGTATACTCGTATATAGGCTAGGTGGTAGGACTTTTCTGCAAAGTTCGCCTAGGTAGGTACCACTGCTATTCACACAGTTATTCTGCCGCCAAGCAGTAGTGTGCAAGCACTGCTGTGTTCCGGTTTGAAGGGCACTGTAGCTAGTGAAATTACTGGGCAAATGAGACTTTATGACCCGATCTCACAGTCCAGTAATCTAACTAGATTGTGCTAATGTCTCAGGATGACGTGCGCAGTGCAGTGTCACGCGAAACTCTACACTTTAGAGTTCCGAGTGACACTACAACTGATATGGGCAGCCGTGTCGCTTAACATCAGGCGGCCGTCACGGCATTCATTAAAAAAAAAATGCAGCAGTTAAATCCCATAACAGGAATTAGGAACAATAACAACCACCTTCGTTATTTAATTGGCTCTCTTTTCTATTTCGTCATTAACAGTAGGTACCAATCTATATTATAATACTCGTATGTACATGTCATTGACGCCATTGTAGTTCACGATCTTCCCATGCAATATTTAGATTTTTATCACACTGTAAAGATTTATAAGCCAGATAAAATACTTCCTTAATTCTATCACCTTTCTCTATTATTACATCGTTTATTACTTCCTCTGGGTCTAATTGGATATTCTAAAATACCTATGTGGCTAACCGTGGTACTATTTTGGGAACATTAATATCTAGGGCATCCGCGTTGATGTGGTACGGTACTGCCATGATCGCGGATTTCCCGTAGAAATTGGTCAGCGATGAGAATTTTGGTGTAATCGAGTAAAATATAAATCATACCGGAGATTTACTGTATCTAAACCAAGAACGATTTATAGATCTCACACACTATAGATCTTTGTTGTTGATTATAATTTGTCTCGCCAAGCATTTATATATTTAACGCAAAAATCATTATCTTTCTACCTTTTAGCTTAATCCTACATTTTGGTTAGAAAATAGTAACACCGCATGGGTATTTTAGTTTGTATGTAAATTTTCAGCTACTCATCTAGCAACACAGTAGCATTCTGCCATGTTGAATGTTCACACATAGACATATTTCCTAGTAGCTATACATATTTGCTGTATTATGTAACGCATTATGTGACAATGTTTGGCGTTGTTTTGCAGACGAATGGCATTAATTAGTTTGTATTGTAGCACAGCACAACTGTATCAAATTACTCGTTTGCTTTGGTTTGTTGTTACCGTTAGTATTATTTGTCTACATTGTCTTGAACATCAACGATCGCGCATAGATTTCACTCTTTGTTGTAGGTTTACTTTCAGCAAATTCAGATGTTTATCATTAGACATGGTCGAGTTGATTCAATAATTAAGTATATTTGAAGTTTATTTATGCTAACGTTTTCGCTTGCATTACATATTTGAAGCAAGGATAGTTCGTCGAAATAAACGTTTTTCTGTTCTTATTTACCGACCCCTCCGGCCATCTAGATTGCAATTAGTAATTACTAATGGTCATGGAAAATTCTTAGATTCTACATAATTTGTGATAATTCACATTTCTAAACATTTTAACATAACTTTCCGAGACCAAACTTCAAAAACATCTTCAATCTTCTTGTAACTTAACCTCAAACTTGAAGCCGATATTTGTTTCTCTCTGTTTTACAAACATGAGCGAACTTCGTCACACACAATTAGTACTGCCTCTTCAATGGTACTGACATCTACGTACCTTGTCGTTTTAAAACGATTGTATACTTTCGAAATTATTCTTGTATTGTGTATCAACGCACAGGATTGTCAATTGTCATTCCAATTAGTAACTTTAGACACTCAACGAATTAACAACACAGAACCAAGTGGCATTACAACCAGTTCAGACTTTCTTCGAGCATTCGAATAACGTTCAATATGATATTTAATGAGACAAAGTCCTACTAGTTGTATAATTATGCAGTGCGGGCCGACACTTAGCATAAATAGAACGACAACTGTTTGTAATCATGGGTTAGTTAGCTAAACACCGCTGAGCAAATTACATGTGAAACGGTTGAAATAACTAATGTAATTATCGGTATGTTTACGAAAGGATCTGAGTTTTGGATTACACATTGCAAATTTGCACAATTGTACTGACTGTACCAAAATAATGTACTGAAACGACATTATTTAGGTACAGTCAGTACAATTGTGCCAAGTAGCGTCGAATCGACAAGGACAAAATAACCAATTCAAATTATAAAATAAATCCTCATTAATAAACAAAATTGAAATGTTGACAGTTTATTTGTGTGATCTTTACGTCAAAATTTCATAACCAATTTGGCTGAATTTTTGTACACCTTGGTAGGTGAGGCCACTGCCAAGATATCAAAGAAACTATCATACATTGGATCATCAAAATTCAATAGCACGAGACGTCTACGAACAGCACAATCCCGCATTGTACTAGTATCCAGCTTAACGCGGAAGAATACGACATTAAAATTTAACTCTCTGTGTCTAATCTTAATCTACGACAACGTAAAGAGACTGATGATGCTTCTGCAGTAAGATATATTTTTGCATATCACAATCTGCACCTAAGTAAATATAAATAAATTAATATATATTATAATGTTTCCTTTAGCTCAACATTTTGAAATCATGTTTTGCTTGCGTTGCGTTACTATATTTATGCGCTCATTTGGTTTCACGCAATGCTTTAATAGCGTGTTTATACTTGATGTCATTTTTTGTATCATTAATTTGTCATGTACCATAAAAGCACCTACATACATCATGTTAAACTATAAAAACGCTGTCCTCACATGTAGCGTCTATACTCGTGCGTTTGCAGCTAAAGTCAGTTACATTAGCCATGAGATGACCCATCCAACCTGTAACTGAAAATAGAAAAAGTAATCATGTTTCACTAATATTTCATCTCTCTTACCATATAAAACGAACCACGAAAAGGTCATACATGAATAAATAATTAAAGCACTGCATAGCTGTATGAGCCGCAACACTAACTTATACTATGGCTATAAAATATCTAATGCATGCAAACCGTTCCATTCTCAAGCGTAATATACAAAGCTCTTTTCCCATTCATTTTCTCTCAGCCCAATTGATTCAAATCCTGTGACCCATTAAGCCTGACAGCCTGACACACTCCCTCCCTCCATCATGTAATCACAACCAATTGGTTTCAATGAAAATGCTGCATCAACAATCGCTCAATCGAGCCAGCTGGTGAATGCTTTGGTTTTAATAATTCGTATTTCAAAATCCATTGTAAATCAATTAAAGAACTGTATCTAGGTCATAAAGTCGATGAGATATGACACCACGTTAATGGAAAGTTAGGAGATAAAGCAGCCGCGTTGACTTTAAATGTTATGTATAAGTCTATAGTGATAGTGATCACCGAATATTTGTAATATGGTTTAAGTATCAAATTATTTATCAATGATTTATAGAAGAAGATTGAACATATACAATTAGAGCAAAAACGCTTAAAACGGATGTAAATCTGCCCTGTTGAAATGATATTCATTGTACTAGCAACAAAAAAAAACAAGTCTTAAATACAGGTCTATAGTTTAACAATGGACAAACCCCGCAATATTTTTTTAGTTCAACGACACAGGACGATTCTGAAACGATCTCGCTAATTCCATGGGTAACCATGACCGTGACACTACAGCACAAAAGGTGCATAAGAGACCGGGCTTCGCATCCATTCATGCATACAGACTCATTGTAAATGATAAACCAATAATTGTAGATCTATCCAACACGAATAAAGCTTAAATGTGGAAAATATATTCCACAGCTCTAGATTCAATGGTTCTGGTTGTAGGACCAAATATGATAGACCTCTAAAATGTGAATAGCTTTGTAGAAGTTATAAAAGCTGCAAAAGGTCGTGATGTTCTGGACGGTGTAGGTTGGGCAAGGGAAGTATGCCAACAAATCAACGCATTTAACCGTTCAGTGGGACCGCTTTATCATCATAGGGGCAGCGATGGTGCGTCATAACTTTTAATTGAAATGGTAGATTAGTTAGGGGTTGCTGACGTAATTTTATGTGAAAGGTGACATGTTACCAAACAACTAAAATAAAGACGTAAGTAACAAAAAAATATAGGTTAGTTTTCTCTTTTTGACAATGAAGAAAATTGAAGATTACAAAGCATTGGCCTATAGAAGTATCTAAGAAACAATAAGAAGGGATGTTAGTTAAGTCGTTTTTCCGTTAACATACAATATATTGGCGTGTAATTGATTGTGTGGAAACGAGATTATAATAAATTATATGTTAAATGATAATGTTGTCGCGTGTCTTTGAATAGGAAGGCGGCTGTCAGCCTTTGTGCTTGTTGTTATAAATCAATAACAATGTAATAATGTCAATAGTAGTGTTAATGTGAAAAAGGAGCAAAACTAGTAGTAGGACAATATTTTGATTTCTATTTCATACATCTTTTGCTACAGTAGTGATAAAACTATTCAAATTAAAGGTCCAGCATAGAATTTAATTTAAGATCTATAGTCTCACTCATTATGAATAGCGTTTTCTTTCATCAATATTCTAAAATTACGACTCAGTGTACAGATACAAAAAAAATCCACGCACTACATAAATTTATAGAATTAGTATAATAAGAATAGATATGGATATGTAATAAATGACAGTTTAGTTGCAAATCAAAAATGATTTTGATTTACAGACAGTTGATGCACTTTAATGTAGGCCGCTCGTAGATACTTGTTACTAAGTCCACAGATACCATTACGGTAGGTGAAATAAGCCTATTTTACGTAACACTGCACCGCCGGCATAATGTCGGTAAGCCACTAATAAGATTAAATTACATACTCTATGCATATAAAGTAGGCGATAACTGCTACCTTCGGTATATATTCATGAAGGCTTAGGCTAAGTCCACTCTGTTTCATCGATGAGAGTAATAATTATTTTTATTGATAACAAAGAAATAAAAAGAAAAATGGTTACCCATTGATCACACACTTGGTGACTGATAACTTTCATACTCATGATAAAGGAAAATATATTATATAAGTATGGCAAGGATATTGAATAACCGACACATTGAGGATGGAACATCGAACGCAAAGGACCTTATTCCTTTTCTAACGCAAAGGTATCTGTTGTCAATAGTTAACGAATATAACATCAGTAAGATACATTTGTGATCTAAATCAATACCGACCCAACTGCAAATAAAAAAATTATATATCACAAGACGTAGTTGACTTTGCGGCCGGTCATCTGGGTTTAAAACGTCTCTAAAACGTTAACAACTTCCAAGAAATAACGGTCTCATAAAAGCATTATAAAGTAGCAACGATAAATTTAAGGTCCATTAAGAAAAATAACGATCAGAGCGACAGTGGTCAGAAGATGTTTCTATTAAAAAGTTAGAATGTATCTACACTGAAGTGAGTTGACATGGAATAGAGAGATATAGCTATGGTTACCTATTGTTAAATTTAAAAGCATATAATAAAATATGAATGACCATATTGTTTAACACTAATCATGTGGAACTACAACTACATACAAATACATTCATGTAAAAATTGTAATAATCCCAAGTAAATCTCGATAGCTTTAGAGCGCTTGGCAGTTTACAACGTTAAAGAAACATGATCGTTGTTCACTTTAAAACACATAAGGGATGAATGGTGTAATCATAAAACCAGGAAGCAACGCGGACGTAAATAAAAGGGAATTGTCCCAAGTTAACGACAATAAACGTCTTTACGACATAGTCACACCGAATGAGACCGTTGACTCGGAAGATGTTAAAATCTACATTATATTAAATCACGATTTTAAGACATGGGATTAAAAAAGGAAACTAGATAAGAACGTAAAGGGAAATCAGGTCAAGCACTGCAAAAGAATTTTAAGCCCGAATTAAGCCGACGAAAACTGCAATCATATAGCAAAGAGATTCTTTCGAAATAATAAATCTAGCCTGAGCAAAAGCATTTAATAACTTCAAGGGAGTCAAAATTTGTGTTTTTTTGTTTGTACAGGAAAAGCACTAACGTGCGCTACGCTTATATACAATCAAAGTACTTATTGGAATTGCTGCTAGTTTTGAAGATTAACACTGTATCAAATATAGACAGTAAACCTTATTTTGTATATTAAAATATACAATGAAACCAAGAAACATACCATTGCTATGGTACTCGCAGCTTTGTTAAATAATTTAGTAATACACAAGTAAGTGCTTACTTTTTATTACCTTTCTATAAGAGTCATCAATTTGTACTGATTAACATAAAACAGTGCAGTTCCTATCATTTTCAAAGCCTCCATTTTTGTGCCTTTGAAAATATAGTTTTGTTTTTATTTCTAAATCTGTACATTCCAAACACGTTGTTGAAGCGCTGTAACACCATACGTTACCAATTCGTTTCAATTACAAAATCATGTTTCAAAACAAATCCAATTAAGTGAAATGGTTCTTGGTGTAAGTTATAAGCCTTGTGGTTTTAGGTTTTAATTACTTTTGTTATTTAAAATAAGATGAACAATATCAATATGTAGATGATGACGAAAAAATAAATAATCTTCAGGTGAATGATTGAATCAGGTGTGGCCTCGCGAATGTTTATCTTAAAAACCAAATTAAACAAGAATATGTGTGTGATTTCTCTTAAAAAAAAGTACTAGCGGAATTACACAAGATATTCTTGTTTGTTAAATTGGTCCCAAGTTATTCAAAATCGGAACAGTACATAGGTTATAAAAATTAAAAAAAAAACTGCATCATTCATCCAAGAATATTCTCAGTATAAATTAAAGCTAGTGAAAACGGTTTAACCCCTTATTTTGAAAAGGATATTCAATTTAAATTTCAATTTAAAGGTTAATAACCTTCAAAAGCAGCAAACGTCTTCATTTTAAGAAAAACCTAATTGCAACCAAAGACGGTATACGCTATAAAAATTAAGCATCGTCTCTTACAGCTTAGATCGCCTAGCATGGAGCATGGCGTTCAGATGGCGTTTCATTCGTCGCTGCACCACAGTCTTAGGCGATAGCGCTAATTGGCAGTTTGAAACGCGCCGCTAATGTGTACGCTATAAATCCGGCGGATCGATGGCCCTACGGTAACAGATTAGTATACAGTTACTAAAGAACCAATGCTAAATCAATAGGACCTCATAGATAGCACATCCATACTTGATACAGGGTACCTGATGCGAGACTGACGGAATTGTACAGATAAGGTTTAAGTTAGTCAACCGAAGCTAGAGTGACGGTACATCACAGATTAGTTGAAAGGAACTGGGTTGATGGATCTTTACGATTTTCTAGTAGGCAGGAACTAATTGCTAATTGTACTAAAGGGAATGAATTACAAATCTATCGATAGGCTCTGTCTTTAACATTTCTGTCTAGAAAATGTTTGTGCAAGGAAGAATTCAAGTTAGTGTGTTTATTTGATTTTAATTCGTGCATAATACAATTAAATTCACAAACCTACTACTTATAAAGATTAAGAAATAAAAACAATTACAAAGATAAAATGACTGATAAAACTGACTGATGCACAAAAACCCTGACCCGAAAAGTAAAAGAGACGATGACAGAAAAATTACGTACTTAAGTTACGTTGACTTTAGATGAAATATTCGAGAACTATATCTATATTACATTTGATTGAAAATCTGGTCTTATCAATTTAAATAGAGAATTTTACAAGGATTTCTTAATTATTCTTATTATTATACAGTCAATCAATTAGAAGTCAGACAACAAAAGTATGTATAAGCCGACCAAGTCCTGGTGGATCTACAGAGCTACAGATGAGCAAAATTATTACTACATTATGTGTATAATGATTGAGTATGCAAGTTCAAAGAGAACTGGTAATAAGACTTTACTTACCGTGGGCGTAGAGAAATGAATGTGGGCGATAAATGATGGATGAGTAAGAAGCTAGTAAATGAGAGTTGGTCTAATGTGTAAACCGAATCGGTACTAAAATTACGTATTGGACGTGTCTACAAATACCACAAGGCATACTAGGGGCCGTATCAAAAAAATATGCTCAGTCGTCAATTGATGCTCAAGTAAAGATTTCATTATTTATTTTGAGAATGAAATCTCATCTTGCACTAATACGGGCATAAAAAATTAAAACTCATTACTTATCCTAGAACCTAAATCATAATATCATGTGCATGTATATTTTCCGTATGTATGCCTTACCAGAATTATGATTTAATATTTGAATAATATTACATCAACTGAAATAGATACGCGATTTCGGCACGTTCTTAATAACGAAATATTATAGTATAATACGATATTAAAAATAAATGTATAATTCATCATAATCTTTCTTCGTAAATAATCGATCTTTTCATTTATCACAATATATGCGAACCATGAGTAGCTGAATTTAATCTCTAGTGCACTATCGGAATTCATAACGTTACCAAAATAGGCCGTGCATACGTGACATTTGCCTTGTACCATATACTATCAAAATTTTATTATATGATAGCTAAATGAACCAGAGTTCAAGACAAGTAATGATATTACCATGGCACATAAATGAAAATCAGTAATCGTGTACGCATCGTCTCTACGTACGCACACTTTGGTAAATGTTACCGTGGGTACATGTTTTATGTACGTACAGATTCAAATATAAAAAATATTATGCACTTATCATTTTGCGTTACACACGAAGATAGCCTAGAAATCAATGTGACTAAAAAAATCACAACACTAAACAAAGAACTATACAATGATAATGATGTTGACCGATAGTAAACTAAGTCATAAAATTTGCTAATCAATAAACTGTGTAAATAATCTTGATGTTTGTTGAGCAATAATAATAATGCACTGTGCATTATTATTATTCAATAAACAAAACGTACTAATAAGCGATCGATCATCCCAAGCTTGCTTATTGTCAATGATCTTATTCATACTATTAAAGACACTAAGAATCTAGTGAATAATAATGACTAGGCAAGCATGATACTTCGTCGACCGCGCCGTCACTTATCATCAGGCAGGAGAGTATTATCAAGAGATCATAGTCAAATATTAGCCTACTTATGATAATTCAGTTTTTGAGTACAAATAATTGATAAGGAACAATAAGAAATGTTTTATCAATAAACAAAATCTGTTGAGTGTCAAGTCCTCTTAGATTATAATAAATAATGGCAATAATAAAAATGTTACCATTATCAATCAACTGTAGAAAATAATTTGCTAAACAAAGTTCAAATGACTCGTGAACAAAAGAAAAGAAACTCATTGTTCTCATGCAAACAAAAGGATTTAACGCTCTGAAATTGCTTTGATTAGCAGCAATCAAAAAGACCGTCTGAATTACTTCTCATATATGGAAATAATTATTTTATCATTCAAACCGTATAATCACATCCTTCTACAACTACGCTAAATCATATAGAGACCAGAGGGGTAATCACGAAATTTTGATTGCAATGCAATAGGAGAAATTTCCATACTAACTATGCACATAAACTGGGTATTTAAAATGTCAAATCCATATAGATTTGTGTTTCTATCGGTTGCAATCGAGTTTCGTGATCACCCCCCAGAATCCCCAAATTACTAACTTCAAGTAACTCTATACTAAAGCATACCACCAGCATCTGAAAGCCTAAAATAAATATTTTAATTGAAAGAGGACGCCACGAAATCACATGCAAGACGTATGAGACTGTCTCATTCCTCATTTGTCAAGTGTAAGGAGTCAGTCAAAATAAAATGAATTTTAATGTCCTGATGAGGAAACAAAATTGTATTTTTTTTATATCCGCTCTGGAGATAAGTGAAACTGGCGTGTCGAATGGGGCTTCTGTATTAGCATCTAAATATGGTGCCTAAAGAAAATAAAAAGAAGTAGCGTCTTACGTACGTCTCTGGCTCTCTATATACGCTTTTAGAAGTATTAGAATACGACGTCCAGTAGAAGTTATATATTTCACAAAGTATTTTAGTGTGTTTATGTGTCTGTACGTCTCACTGATATGACGTAGATGAGGATAGAAGTGTTTAACCTAGGACGGGATTTCCATTGTTTCACTTTTTTAAACTACATATTTCTATATAAAAATAAGATTGTGTTATTGTTAAACAAAAAATGCTAATGTTACTTTTATCAGAACTTGCCTAATGTGTTATTGCTCTCATTATTTACTTTGATAGCTACGTTACGTGGAATATATAATTAGTGCTTAATTCCATACGTAAATGTTTTTAAACAGAAACACTATCATGTAGAGAATATGACATAAGTGACACTGATGCGACACTTGTCAGCGACTAAGCTACATAAATGTCACAAACCTAATTGTGGAATGACAAACGAAATAAAAGTACCAAAATCAAAATAAAAATGAAATTCCTAAGCTTTATCCAAAGAGACAGATGTCTTCCTACACAATAAACGTTTTAGCGAATCACTCTTGTACAAAAATAAACAAAATAAAAACCGAACAGAGGCGACGAATGACACAACATATTCAATAAAAACGTTTAAACGTCACGTAAAGCCACTTCAAAGTGCTACCAAAATACACTCATTCAATAAAGATGTAAAGGACACTGATATTTTATGTACAAAAAATATCAGAGCGAAGAATATTGAATATAATATTTATATATTTTTCAATATTCATTTAGATACAGAGGAGATATTTCAAGTGGATGATGCGATTGAGTGTGAGAATAACCCTCACAAGTCTCATAACATTATGTAAAGGATGAAACAGTAACTAAAGTCAAAAGAATCGAGAAGAAATCCGGATAAGATAAAAGATAAGATACAAGTATCACTCGCACGTGTGTTTTATTTGCGTTATCACATAATATGTTCTTTCGAGTAACGTCATTCTGTAGTAAGTGATATTATAAGAGAGCATAACGATAAGAGTATATGAAGGGGCATGAAGTTAAGATTCTGTTTGTAATTACATATACCCCCTTACAGTATTTACGGTTGGTATGTCACAAGGGGACAACGTACGTGACAGAATATTAAAAATTATATCTTAAAAGGAATTTAATAACAATGGCGTTAAACTAGTTTTGATCACGCTGAAGATATTTCTAATTCAAAGGGGGTAAATGATCTCGCGTGTCTGATCACTTTGTTATGAAACTTTGGAGTTTTATTGATTGTTGTATAACCAAGTTTGTTTGCACTCTAAAGATGGAAAATGTAGATGGACTGCACGGGTAGCATGAGCTGTAAAAATCGACATGATTATCTCTTCTCCCGAGAAAGCGTTTGACGAAGGAACGATTACGCGATCACGTTATAAGCTTTTTGTTGCGTTTTCATTTGTGAGACGGTTTCTCGATATGTCGATTTTTATAGGTCAGGCTAGCCCTGCTGCAGGTTGAAACTTATGCAGCTTATTATTCTAACAAACTCTGTACCTAATGCTTTATTTAAAACCCGATACGAAAGACGTTTTAGATAAAAGTGTTCACGAAACATACCGATTGAAGCATTTAATAATAATATTCCAACGAACACATGGGCAACAAAATTGAATAATAGTACTCAAGATTAATATTTGTCTAAAAAAAGCCATAAAAAAAATCACAATTAGAATACAATGTAAAATTTTGTCAACTGTAGATCATTTTGCATAATGACGTGCAGGCTTCTCGCATAGCTGGCCAAGCGTTCAGCCAGAGCACAGTAGTATACTGATACAGACATTTGTGAGATTGTATTAACTCCTTTTTGTTTATTGTACGGCATTCCAGTGCTATGAACTCTTCCAAAGTAAGTAACTACAGGTAAATACTTAAATATTATATGTGTTGCAGTAAAAATGTTTAACTAGTCAATAGTACTTTTTACTAGCAATATCAGTCAAAATCAGTAAATGACTGATTCGGGCAAAAGTACTTTTGACTGAGTTCAAGTCCCACATACCCCCTGCCATCACCCCCGTTGTGGCAGGGTGCGAAGGAAAAAAAAGGTTGGAACTGAAATCACAACGCGCGAGACGAACGAGCGCATCAAGCAAGCCGCGACAGCGGCTGGACAAGCGCTGATGCTTTAGCAGCTAATAATAGTTTTGACAAAGAACGTCAACCAAAACTACTTAGTCAACCTATTTAGTCAAAACTACTTTTGACCATCAGTTAAAAGTACTTTTGACGGTCAAGAGTTTTGACTGCAGCATATGCATTAGTTTTACAGATAGCTGGTTAGGTATTACTTGTAAAACTGTTTCTTTTTAAAAATAGCGAAAATAACAAGGGCACAACGCAGTTTTAATGGCTGTAAACAATCAACTCAAAGTGGATCGTACATAAATAGACGTTAAATATAGTTTCAAAGTTTTATGGCGCAACGATGACAGTTTTGCGGTTACGAGTAAATATGATACAGAACAGTATTCCGTTACAAAAGAGCACTAAACTCTTTATTGGGTACTGAAGCTGTTCTCTAATAGAAATCTAATTTGAAAACGCGACAAAAAATACAATACGTACCAACACTTCCAATAGTGTAATCGTGAGTCGTCACTTAACAGAAATTAGGCCGATTCTTATGTTGCAATATTTTTTAACATTCATATTATCTTATTTTGATTGATGTGACATCTCTAACCTTGCAACAGTATCTATGCTTCTATTATGTACCAGTTGGCATAATTCAGTTGGCCTGGACATTTATCTAATTGGTGCCACTTAAGTGAATAGTCTATTGAGGTCTTAGGAGGAAGATCGGGTTCCTAAAGATTAAACCGACAATACTGAGACATTACGTTGTCAATAAATGTCATAGATGACTTATATTTTGCACAAACCACCAAATTAGTGTTGCCTGCTAACTGGAGTCGTACTGTGCATCGATAATGGAAAATATATACTTACCAAGAATTTACAGAATATACCAGTAATTTTATGTTTTCTAGCAAAGTTTTATAGTTAAAGTACCATCATCAGGAAGGATTAACTAAGGTAATAAACATACTTATGTGGCTACAACATTTAAATTCTCGAGCACGAAAAACAATTATAGATAACCACATGTTAGGATTAACTCTATCAGTAAAACTAACAATATAAAAATTTACTGTTTAGCTTTAGCTGCCAAAAATATCGTCATCACCATCATCATAGCTTATACTGGTCGACCGCTGGACATACTTCTTTTTTCAAGGCACACCACTAAGCCCGGTTTTCAACTTTGTTCTTCCTGATGCTGCTATGACGACCCCCCGTAGGTTAGCTAGAACGGTCGCGACTTTCAATAGGGTCCTTTTCCAGTGGAGATAGTCTTCTCGATTCTCTTATCCCGGCAATGGCTCAAGCCGAGCCTCGCACCCCAGGGGTGCCATTGAGCTAGTTGCTTCCCGCTTTTGACAGCTAAGCGCCTGCTCTCCCTCCCGGTGACGCTGTAAAAGTCGATAGAGACCAACAGCACCAGATCGTTAAAAAAAAACCACCTGCGTCTGCTGATTCGCAGTCTTCACTCCAGAACACCAAAACATAAGTACTGATAATAACTTCTAGTTAAATATAGATGCAAACACCATACCACCCAAGTTATCTACAACATTACCACCCTGAGATATCATAGCAGTATCTCATAATAACAGCATAGCGATCTCGCCATTTAAACCCTGAGAAAACGCACTCAATTCGTATAGCCTGGCCACTCAGATTGAAAGTGTCTGTAAATTCAATCTATATTTACACGTAGTCCTTAACTTGCAAAGACTATTACCGTCTGCCGTGTCTTTAGTGACGTTTTAGAGTCTGGGTGGTATAAGTCTTAACAAATCAGACTTGGCGTGAAAACATACGGCCAAAATTTGTCCATAAATATGTCGTGATGTCTCGTTACTTTCAGATTCAATTGAGTTAGCTGGGCTTGAGGAAGTTAATGATGCAAATGTTTCTATTTTAGTGTGCATTTATTTTGATTTCGATTAATATATCGGTCGATCAATCATCACAGCACACTAGTTTAGATTATTAACATTTTCAAATTATCCGATACCTATTTAAAGACTTTAGAAAAGCGCCGGGACAGCGCCGGATATGTTGAAATACTTCGAAGCTTCGCGGTCGGAGTAACTTTAAAATAAATAACTGCGTTCTGGCCATTACTTATCTGATCAGAAATTTTGATCCAAAGATTACATCACCCTTAACGAAGAAGATAATATGAAAGTTCTCGTCCTTTATCCAACCCCTTATGTTGTAAGTTAAATAGATGCAGCCGGTATGAGTATGAATAATGCACGGCACGGGCGATGCGCACCGCCGCCCACAGTCTTGTAATTTGGACGTATTGGGACGGTTGTGACTACTTGAGCGTCTTGCAGCTGTTTTGTTTGTTTTGTACTGTTTGTTTCTTATTAACTGAAGCTTTCGATCGTTATTTTTGTATCTTTAGATACTGTACTTTTAGCAGCGTCTTGACAAGGCAATTAGTATTCATGTCTACGTATAAAATTAATAACATCCGATATTTTGTTTTTTGTTTGTTTGTTTGGTATTGTTTTTTGCATTGTTTTTGCTTCTAATACCGTTCTTTTAAAAACATGTTTCTTTTTAATATAGATAACAAAGTAAAACTATTTACGCACTCTTGACTTGGGAAGTAAGCCAGTGAATGCGAGGCGAACGGAAGTTGAATTTGGTTTGCGTTGTCAATATAACAAAGTTAAAAATCTGTATTAATATGTTGACAATGATGTCCGGTAAAGTGACAATTTACGATTGCCAAGATGGCGACATTAACATTAAACAAAGCAAAAACAAATTTATACCGGCCGACAGATGGAGCTAAATAAGTTTTACTTCAGTCCTATAGTCTAAAGCACAAATCACACTCGTTTTTACAATAACTATGACTATATACTTGACTGATTACTACAACGACTATTGTATATTGGCTAAACAACCATTGTCTCACATTACGATGCTTTTTTATACAGGATTGGTTTAGCTTTACTTTTAAAGTTAGGACTCATGCAAAACTTGGTGATAGATACCTCACACCTTTATGGTATTACATCTTCTATAGACATTGCGTTTCGTTATTGTTTATTCTGATGCAGTGGCTTAGTACATTTCCCTGTTACGATAATGCGTTCTTGACAAGACAATGGCTATCGGCTAACAATCTGATTTATGAAGAAATCACTGTTTTTTTCTTTGTTGCTGTTTACTTTACTATTATTTACTGTGTATTCAGTATGTGCTGTTGATTCTTTTAGTATAATGTCAGCGTTCAGTATTATGTATTATATCTCGGCTCTGTAATTATATGTTACATTTTGTATTTGATAAAGTCTTATTTACGTACTATTAATTAATCAATTGATACGAGTGTCTAACCTTTTTTACTTTATCATTTACGTTTTTTCGTGAGGAATGTTAAGAGTATATAAATTATATAAATCTTTTAAATTAAATGAACGTACAAAAGAAACTCAACTTTAAGAGGAAAAAATAGGTTAACAATTACGTATGAGTTGGTTTATCAAACCACTACATGATAGAACGTGATTCTAAGTTTTTTAAACAATATATAGACAGTGTTGGCTTCTGTTCGCAAACATGCCGATAAGATTAATTAACCATAGTACCTAACGTACAATCGTTTATGTTTACATTGTACCAACATACGTGGAATTCAGCACGTTCCATATAACCGTGGCAGATTGTAAGTTATGGAAAACAATTAATACTATTATGAGCATAAGCAAATTATATGACTTGCGTGACGGTTTTACCTTGAAATGGCATTCTATTGCTAACTTGATTATACCGGTGAACAATCACTCTATACGGTATAATGGATGAAAGTAATGATTACAGATATACTAATTGAGTAGGGTATATTAAACTGAGACCGTAAGACCGAGGAGAACCAAACTACAATATCCAGTCATGACTCAAATATTTTTTGCAAATATTTGGTGCACGATGATATTACGATCTCCACGGCAGTATTTAGAAGTAGTGATAGCTATTAGCTATTAGTTTGAAAACTATCGTGAGTATGACACATTTTTGTAAGATAAATAACGGCTAAACTCACGTCAGTTAAAAAGGTCGAAATTACTCCGACCAGGTTTCGGACATATTCGATGTCCTTCTTCTAGGAGCCAGTTACTAACCGGCTTTCGCTGATTTAGCTATTGCTAACTATTACAGGGCCTTGAAAGTAGAAGGGCTAATGATTAAACAGCTTACAAACCGTATGCAAATAGAATCTAATAAATAAAGCTGTGATTTATAAGTACGCGATATACAATATCATGAGTTCATTAAACGGCGCTAATAGTGATAAGCCATAATTTATCATAGGAAATCACAGCAATTTGTCAGTGCTGTCATAACTTTAATATTTCATGTCAGGGTTTAACCAAACAATTTTATTTATAACCCTCGCTAGTATTGTTCAGCAGCAATGAAGTACTTATTGAATCTATTTGGAAATTATCATGTCAACTTAATTTTCTTCACATTCCTTACGTAGACCACGTCATCACTTACCATCGGGTGATCAAATACTATGCCTATAAACTATATTTTAAAAAAACTCTAAAAACATTATCGGCATTCGGGAAAGACAAGTATGCCTAATCATAGACCACGCCATTTCTTAACATCAGGCGGTACAGTGGAAAAATCTTTTACTCTGAAAACTATAGTGAATATAAATTTTGTAAAATTGATAACGGCTAAACTCACGTCAATTAAAAAGTCGAGTTACGTGCTGACGCTCGCGAAAACGCGCCTTGCGTTAGTATCTGGCATCCAGAAAAATATGTCCGAAACCTGCACCCCTACCGCGTAACCGTTCCTGGAATCGGCTTCGCCTGCCATCCTGCACGCGCCAATTAACAAGTCCACGAGTCCGAGCAAGAGAGAACACGATTACCATCTCCATCAGACTTACGCGGTAAGGCCCCTGGTCGGAGTAATTTCGACTTTTTAAATGACGCGAGTGGTAAAATGATTTGCCTATAAAAAAAAAAGACAATGTACACAATTTTTCAGAGAACGTTAATCAACTTTATTTATTTTACTATAATAGTGATCGAGATAAAATTGATAAGATAATTCGGTCAAAACTTTAGAACTCAAAGTTGTTACCATAGCGTAGCAGTAACATTCGAAAACACCGTTTAAAGGATAAAGTAGTAACAAATACTCACATCAAAAAAATGCGGCCTCAACCTTCCTATAGTATACTTGGCGACGTCGGTGGTCAGCTGCTGGCAGGCACAGCCGAATAGGAAGACGCCCACCACCCGGTAGGCCTCCCAGACCCAAGCAGGGATTTCTTTGCCAAGGACCATACGGGAGCGCCCGCCTTTATAATCGCGAAGCCGCAGCCACTCCGTGAGGCACATCTGAGAACAAATAAAACTCAATTAGAATAGAAAGCTCAAAGTATGCATAAAGAAGTAGTGGTAATAAGATAACATGTAAACAATTCGTTCCCAAAACTCTAATAGAGGTATAAAAGACGAATTACGGTTTAGCTGGTCAAAGTAGCAGCGTGTCTGGAATTATCCCATCTGCAAAAACGACTTGATTACGGTGCAGTAAAACTGGGTCCTACAGGAGACCGTGAATCAACAAACATTGTGTAACCCCGTACAAACGGCAAACCAATACGGGGACGAAATTCATACGCTTTCATTCATATTCATATTGCTACGGTTGTGTGACAAAAAAGGTGAGTCAAAAATCAGGATCAGTGACATATATGAAGTTGATGATCATGGTGATGATGATGAAAAAGAAGCAGACTACATTTATAAGTTTTGATTAGTGTAAATTTTTTTACTGCAATATGACACCAATTTTGCAATATTGAATATTTCTAAATCAGAAACAGTATTGTTTTGTGTTAACATAATGTTTGAAGCAGTTAAGGTTATCTGGGATTGAGGACAGTGAATGTTCACAGGTGTTATTGCATTTAACATTAGGATACTTGCCATTTGAGCATTTGAAATGTACACCTTTTATTAACGACTTAATAACTGTTTCTGGAAAATCTAACTTATGAAATAGCTCTGAGCAAGATAAAAACTTATAAATTTCGATATTATAGACAACCATGATATGGGATACCGTCTGTTAAAATAAATTAAGTTTTCAAACTTTCATTTCAGATAACTTATTTTTAATAATGATTTTTATAATTAATGGTGGTGATTAAAAAATAATATTGTTTGTAATATATTATATATATATATATATATATATATATTATATATATATATTTTCTTAAACTATTTTTTAAAATAAGGGCTAGAAATCATAATAGTTGTTACGTATACATCGACATTGCATCATTCGTGAGTTGTATATTATTATTTGCAATATCCATTTAACGTTCAGTTACTACCCTTAACATTCAATTTAATCGATATTCAACTAGCTTATCGCCTTTGTATGATAGCAGTTTCACATAATTACATACGTATTCGCAACTCGTGCGACCCGACCGTGTGCTATATATCCAATGCCATGTGAATTGCAGCGTATAGGTACTTAATTTTATTATCTTCGCCTTTGTGTAATTGGTTAAACATTACGTAGTTTTTGGTAAAATACAAGTGGATTTTTGGTACAATTCTGAAACCTTGATTAATTTAAATATCATTTATCAAGGTCAGGGTCACACGGATATGACCCACTATATATTTAAAATTACCATTTTCGAAGTAAGAAGATCGATAAATTCTTGCCGGAGATGATTACAAGATATTTGATAGCATCTTGAAGCCACAAAGACAACTTTGATCATCTAACACTATGTGTGTATGCGAATCATATCGATTAAAACTAGAGATCTTCATTCCTTCACCAAAAACAAAATGTTAACTAAAAACAAGAGAAACAAAACACCCAACCGAAAGAGAAATACGATAGTGACTAGGGTGCTAATGGACCCTAACGTCCCTAACGTGGTGCTAATGAGGTTTGTGATAACGAACACAAACGAGATTCCACAGTATTTAGCAACTACCTACTACCAACGTACCATGATGAAAAGTAAAATAGAAATTGACCAAAACGTTATAGAAATCCTGTTAAGGTTTTTCAAAGGTAAAATTGCCTTTATTTTCTAAACTAACTCCTAAAAACTTACTAACTACCGCTAAATACATTTATACATTTGGTTTGTATATTGACCGTGCTGACCTAGTAGACAGTCCATGTGACCCAGAGACTGACTGGTCAGTTGAGTTAAAACAAATAACAAATAACTGACAAAATATATTTATTTGCAACCTTCAATTTATGATCGTTAATGCAAAAATGTACTTTATTGTTAATTTAGTTTAGTACCTACATACTTACGACAGTCGACAGAAAAAGTAAACTACATTCGGATGTCAAATATCCTTCGCCGGTGGTTAAAGGTATGTGTTTATCAGTTACAATGATTTATTTTCTAACGGATACAATTTTTTCAAGCGCTCTGATAAACATGCATCAATCAAAGAGTTGAATCAGTCTCGGCTCTGTCTTCATTAACTGCATGAATGGAGTCCATTCATAATTTCAAATCAAGCAATTACAATGCATCAAACACTGTAATTACTGTATTGAGAGTATTTGAGACTGAGTAACATGTGACAAGGTCTTCTCCACTATTTGTCATGATAAGACTAGGATTAGACGCTCTGGTTTGTAAAGTACACGCTTCGTAGTCAATAGTTAACAGAAATTAGAAAAGTAATGTTGTCTGAGCACTTCTTGTATCATTGCGAATATTCAAGCCTTTTCAAGATTTTATATTACGGCTTTCAAGAGACACTCTTATCTGTATAATGGAAGTAATAGATATTTTTTTGGATCCCCCTTAGAGCGGATATGAACACTATTTTGAAAGAAGTGTTCAAACAGTTTTAGTTTGAAAACTATCGTGAGTATGACACATTTTGTAAAATAAATAACGGCTAAAACTCACGTCAATTAAAAGTCGAAATTACTCCGACCAGGTTTTTGACATATTCGATGAAATGCGATGCGTGCATAAAACAACAGTGGAAATTAAAATTTTATGTAAGGTCTTACCATTATGAGCTATTATGTATGGTATTTGGTTTCAATATACTAAGTAATACAAGTACACAAGTGAGCATGATGTGGGAAACACAAATCATTTTTCAATTTACACACCGAAACAAATATATTTATGTTAATTCTCACACCTCATTCACAACTGGTTTGTCTTAAACAGCAGTACGGTATCACCGATTAAAATTATCTGCATGACTGACCGTGACCTTACCAGCCGTACAAGATCACGATCACTTCAAACTTTTGACACGTAATGGTCAGTCAGATGATGTGGGAGATGTAAGTAAATAAATAAAGTGAAGTGAACAGCATACAAAACTATCTACTGAAAGTAAAGAGTGAGAGAGATTTTGATGTCTCATCTCGTCTCCCAAAGGTATGTAGTGGACTAGCAATTTAGCTTACTAAATAATTTATATAGAAACAACAAATGCAGAGGGTTATTAGAATAATGTTAATGTGGATTAATTGTTTTGTTTTGGAGACTTATGCACACATACAATACATACAATAGGTTTCATCAACTACATAAACAAGAGTAGAATGTATGGATGGAAAACCATAAAGGACCGCAACTACTTCAAACATCTAAAACAGTATAAAGTTACCCTGACTAAAATTCAAGTGAAATATAAAGGTATGTTGAAATTGCTTTAATATATGACATTGATAATTAATTTAATGATCGTATTGTATCTATTTAGACACATACGAGACAAAGTCGTCCAAATATCACAAAAAATAGCACGCAAATCTTTAGCACAAAATAGACAACACGCAGCAGTCATTGACTTAATATTAATATGCAAATCATAAAAATGTACCTAGAGAATGTTGTTATTAAGTCACCGGTGTACCCGATTGTTCTTGCGATGAATACCTAGCGATCAATGGAGCAATGTTAGATGAAGAGACACGCTTTCTTTGCAACGCGGTTGTATATCAATGCTGCAGACTTTAGTTACATTTGTAACACAATAGTTGATTGATAGATTCGTATCTGATACTGATATACGTGTGATAGAGGTATGACGATTGGAATGATACTGATGAAGTAAAAGGTATGGGAAAGCAATTCTTGCGATCTGCGGAGAAAATTTAATAGGAAACACGTCTTAGAAATCAAATCAATAGTAAAACTCAGTTAATTTTTATATACTTCCAGAATTATTTGAAAGGATAGTACTGACTTACTTCAAACTGTTTGATTGTAAAAAATCATAAGTAAACATTACAAATGATTAGATAGATTATCAGGACTGTACATCTATTCTATATATTTATCGTCAACGTTAAACGAAATTTAAAAGTGCAAAAATAAGGTTTATTGTCAAAAATGTATTTAAAAAGCCATTAGAGACAAAAATAAGTAGTGAGAAACAACAGCTCAATAAACAAGTGACACTCAAGCCACAGAATACTTACAGGTTTAGGTACTTAAGCAAACAGAATGTAGAACACTGCAAGTAAAATTAGCAATTCAGTAGACAGACTTTGTGTGACAACATAATTTACAACAACGTTTCTGGGCCCTATTAAATGTTTTACAATTTATATGCATATGAAAGTGCGTGCAGAAGAATTCCTATGATCACTGCAATCTTTACGAGTTTGGTTTATCTTTCTTTGGGAACTCCTAAGGTAAGCTCGAATTCTTTATAAAATAGCTTAAAGAGATGATCATAAAACTATCAAAAAAGCGCGGCTTGCACATTTCAGACGCACTCGAGTCTCAAAAACAACCAAGGTGATCGACAATCATTTGTAGTACCAACTCTTTTCCCTACACCTAATGCTGTATAAAGAATTTCATAAACTGCTACGCTATGGCTAGCACCAGGCTTACGTAAGTAATCCTTACAACAGCTTAACATATCTTGAACGTATTAAGCTATTTCAGAACATATTAACATACCGACAAGTAAAAGGGGCAGGTTTAGTTGACGACATGAATTATGTATATTTCGACCTGACACTAAGCGCACTGGTATTTCGGGAGTCGTAAGAATGAATCGAAATGTCAGACATCCCTTGACATCTAATACGACAGACGGAACGCTTACTAATATTCTTTGTCAGACGCGGGGGCGTATATAATATGGAAATGGAAATAGATTAATTGATTTAATTGAATTTGACTCAGAAAGCTAAAAAAAGTGATTGATATTTGCTGTCATCGTGTATTTATAACGCGAGAAATTGATGGGAAACGTTAGCACGGGAAAGTCAACGACACGATGAGATCATAGCCATGCTATAGCTGTATTGGTTGCCATGGTCAATTTCCATTTTAAAGACTGGACATGATGGGAATTTTACACTGTTTGTAACGCTAGTAATAGAGAGCTACAGATTTATAGTTACAGTTAGGAATTCTAGGAAGTTGTAATATACTACAGCGACTTAAGCAAAACTACATATCAACAGAATCAATACTTACTACAATACTACTCATAATTACCATAAACAAAATAAATCTTTGTTCACTATTAGCATTGGTAGGCCAAAACCATAGGTTTTACTAGTTTGGGTACCAATGTTTTCCAACCAGGATTAAACTAATTTGGATTTTTCATAGACTGTTTTTATGTTTAAACCGATGTTTGTAAACATTTAATATAACAATTTCAATACGCAAAATACTATTTAATAATAATAATAAATGTAATAAGATGCTTTTGATGATAGTAATGATGTCGTCATCGTCATTACTAGTCTTCACTCTCGCATCGTGGTTTTCTTTCAGAAACCAAAATGATTCTAAAGCCTCTGATGAATGCATAACCATAAAAAAAACTTAACACACTAAAACCAAATTAAACCAAGAACTACTTTGTATTAACACTTATGGTAGAGTGAAATCTCTATTTTTAGTATAATCAACAACAGGGATATGAATTAAACCAGATGCATCGGCGTACCCGCATTCTATATTCGGAATCCAATGCCATCACACCATGATTGACACAGTTATTTTAACTTCCGAATTCTGTTTTAGTACACTTTACTTTTAGTACAGTGGCGCATAACATACAAACGTTCAACTTTACAGAATGATTTTGTTTACACATCACCACTGTCTATCTTACTTATAATTACCAAGCATGACTTATTGAACAGCTTCTGTGGTGTGCTAGTTGGGCAAGTCGGTTCATAACCCGGAGGTGGCGGATTCGATCCTCGCGGCAGGACAAGTATTTGGCACTTAAAAAGAGCGCAAATACTTGTTCTGAGTCTGGGTGTTGTGAGACCGTGGTCCTCGTAGTTCTTGGGTCCCTAGACACAGGGAATCTTAGGTAGGGTCCAGGATCTATGTATGTGATCGTTGGGCGTTATTATTATTATTTAAAAAAAAGCCAGAAGTAGATTAAATATCACTATGGAGAACCCAAAAACTAGAAAGTAAGTAATAATGACTACCACACAATAATAATATATTTAAACGAGAACAGAGCACACCAGATTTTTCTTTTAAACAAATCTATGGTAAGCATATTTATAACAAATTTAAATCAAAACAGCCTTTCTAAGCGTTTTATTTAACATACAAGTAGGTACAATATTCTGTGAGATATAAGTAATACAAAAATAAATATTGCGTCATTAATTGCTATCACTGCGGAATTTAATGACGTTTATGTGATCTGATACGGGTCACTAAAATATAAAACGGTTCATAAAAACAAGGAAAGAAAAATAATGTGCGAATTGGTTTGAAATTATACTAAATCACGAGTAGTAGTTAAAAAATTAAATTCAAAAGCTTTGAGTTATGAAAGCGATTATTTACATAAGTTTAAAGATAAATTACATGTCATTACCACAGGACACCAATAAATTACATAACTGAAATGAGACCTGAACCCAGCGGTGGGTGAAATGAGGCTATAAGTAAACGACGACTTGGCAAAACGGCTAATCAATTTGGTAGTTAACCTCTGATCCCAACATCCGAGAATAACGATCCAATACGCAAACTAGTTAATAATAAAACTGCCAAAACATTTAACGTTTTATGTAAACTGTTTAGAGATAAAAAAATATTTGTACCATAGACATTAAAATGTAGTAGGCTTCAGCAAACAAACTGACGCCTGGCAGAATGCCAACGATACGGCATTTGACGGTCAAGGGCGGTGATGTGGCAAGAATATTAAAACAATCACAGCTTAGTAAAAAAAAATCGGTACAAGCTTTTATTTCGGCAGTGTGTCGTTATATAGTTCTTCATTCATCTTATTTTCATAGCTTTGTTTATTTACATTTAGAATTTTAAAATATTGTGCAGAGATCTTTTTGAAGTTTGGATGATCGGACGTTAACAAAAAAATATTAACGCTGGCAATTTAGTATCTTGCCATTCCATTGATTTTCACAAAAGCCGATTAATTTAACGAGTAAATATCATGAATTTGAAAGAGTATGTCTATATACTATAGCTATTACTTAGCCAACAACTACAGAACGAATTAATAAGTCAAAAGCAAGTACGACAAGTTTCTATAGGAAGCATCAGTGAAGAAAGCGTGCGAGTAATTTTCTTGGTGCAAATCACGGAGGCTAACATGACATGATAGATCTAATTAAAAACAATTAAAGTATACGAAGCAAAAATACAGTTAAAGAGAAAGCAGCAGAAGAAACTAGAAACTGTTATAAATATCAAACAATCAGGGGCAAGATAATTTTAGATAATTTCTGAGATCCCAAAACAAATACTGCTAAGCTTCAAGATATCAATCATGATCAAAATGAATGCGGACAGTCCAATTATCGAATTCAAAATTGAAGCCAATTCCCATTCTAATGCCAGTGATATAGTTATTTAGAACTCGTTCGAAACTGGATCAAGTAATAATAACCAGTTAGATTTTTTATTGACATTATGAATAGGCTACTGATCCCAACAAAAGATTGGATGTCGCTACTGAACTGATACATATTTGAGATACAATATGAGCACAGAAGCAAAATGTGGAAGATTGTAGCAGTTCACGCACACTAACGCTTTTGTACTATTCCTCTAAACACTATATAAATGATGTGCTGCAACACATTTGTCAGGCAATACATTTCAGTTGTGATTATTGATTTTACACCTTTCGAGCATTTAACCAAAAGGCTTGGTTATAAGCTCTAATTTCTACACTAGTGCGTTTCAATTTATATTTCCGAGTCAGGATTTCGAGCTTACACGTTTGACGTAAGTCGTTATAAAAAACGAGCAAAAAGTAAAGAAAACACCGGACGGAGTGATATATTGGCTCGTTAATGTATTGATTCGCTATGTAACACCAAACGTGACGGATGGTAAACATTGTTCTCTGTAATGAATGACCGACAAATGAATCTAGACGTTACAAATAAAAACAACTGGCTTATTTTTAATAGATCAATGAGATTACAAGTTGAGGCAACATACTTACGTCTCGGGGTGACGTATCGCACTGTCTCAAACACTTTCTATTTAGAAAGATCTTAAGATACTAAAGTCATGTGCCACTCAGGATGCACAATGTAAAGCAACATGATGGTTTATTTTCAAAATATTTTCGCAGCGTATTTCAGTAGAATGATCTTAAGACAAAAAAGGAATGTCGAATTGAAAACTTCGATAAGTAAAGCGTGCCTGCGAAAGGTTGACAGGCGTAGCGAGTTCATAAAACCTCCAACACAGTCCAACACAAAATTGCAAAAACAACCAAGTGTTTTATATTCAACTTATTTTAGTAATATCATTCTAAACTGGGGATGATTAACTTTTCCTTTCATATAATAATTAAGACAACAATTAATCTATAACTAGCTACAAGTATCTCGTGAGAATTCCAAAAGAAATCAATACAATATTACGAATAGAATACATAAACATCACAAACACATTGGCCCAATAAGCCCACCTTTGAAGACCTCAATGGTACTAGTAAAATTGTAAGCACAAACACCGATAACCAAACACGTACCTTTTAGGTAATAGAATCCAGTGAATGTATACGAAAGGTGAGCTTGGTCAAACATCTCCTAGATAAGGTATGGTAAGGTAATAAGTCATTGGTAAACACCTAATCGATGGTCACAACCAGTCAATATTTACCTTCGATATGAAACGTAATACTCTACGTTTTTGGAATTTTTCGGCGGGGCATTGACTTGTGAAAGTGGATCAACCAAATATGGTTTGAAGAAAAGGTTTCAAAAAGGGTGCGATATGCTGTTGGAATCAAATAGATTAACTTTTTGTTAGGAGTGACAAAAAATGTTGTTAAGTTTTTGATAAATATTTCTCAATGAATACATTTATTGTTTTCAGCGTACCTATTCCATATAATACCAGGTTTAAATTAACGGCAATACATACTATTCTAAACCCAAACAATGAAACTATTTTTCTTGGCAATTCATCAAAAATGTGGATTTACTAATTCATACATTTTGTGCTGTCACGAAAATGTAGAATGACAGCTAATGATTTACAATAATATAGCGATGAATTTCCAATGACGAAAACGAAGTAGTAAAGATTAATTATTTATTTGTTTGGATCAATTTCGAGATCCATCAAATTTCATGTTTCTACCCGTGCCCATAGGACTTGTAGCGAATTTTTTGCATGAAATATCATAAAATATCATCATCAGCCGAAAGACTGCTAAACAGACGCCTCCCCCACAGAGCGTCACTTTGACCGGCTACTAGCCTCTTACATCCATCGGCTCCCCATGGCTTTGACCAAGGCTTCGGTCCACCTGGTGGAGGCGGACCCGGCTTTTTTCAAAAAATATATTTTTTTCAAACCTAGATCCTGGACCCTAACTAGGATTCCCTGTGTCTAGGGACCCAGGAACTACGAGGACCATGGTCCCACAACACCCAGACTCAGAACAAGTATATGCGCTTTTTTTTCTGTGAACAAAAACTTGTGCACAGCGCGGGAATCGAACCCGCTGCCTCCAGGTTATGAGCCGACCTGCTCTGCTATACGACCTGCTGTCTATAAATATACTAACCGTAAATACAGGAAGACCAAGACCGATGATATATAGCATGACATTCGTGACAGTGGAGTCCTTGAAAGGGTGTTTGAGGGACTCATCGTCGCAAAAGAACCCTCGCTCGTAAGGGCTGCCCCAGAGGAAGAACACGAGGATCAGGAAACCAACTGTAACAAAAACAAAACACTATTATTAAATCGTACTGATATTGTAAATTATTGGCAGTTAAATTAAATGATCAAATCAAGATACTATGGTTTACTTAAAATTGTTATTGGTCAAATTACTTTTATTCTATGTACATCGTGTCTATCGTCGTTTATTTTATATCAACTGAGATAGAGCGCAACGATTACATTAAAATTTTATATGAACGATACTATATATAGGTATATTTAAACTAATTTAAGTTGTATGCGGCAAATTCAATAAATACCTACCTATAATATCGTTTCACTTTGAAAACTACAAATGTATAATTTGAAATATTTTTCACATCAACTTACAAAGTAAAATATCCTAATAACACTGATCCATCAATCTTCAAATATACTAGAGGTATAATTATTCCAGACCATTATGCGGCTAACATCTTAAAAGCAGGTGCATATCAAGACAAAAAGCTATAAACTAAAACACGGTATAAATTACTACAGCATCACCAAATAAATCACGAGGCGCTATTAACGTTCCAGCAGAGGATAAAAAATAAAAATGTCGAAATAGACTGCAACTTGTCAAAATGGAATTTAAATAGCAACTAAGCAACCCCATTTTGTGGAACGGAATTAACTATTGTTTCACAGATTGTTTCTTGTCCAAACACAACGAAGGACAGACAAAAAACATCAGGTACTTGAGAGGGCGACGCAGATATAGATCTGTAGAGGTGGCTTGATAGTTGTGAAGGACGATAAATATCACAAAATAATTACTGAAATACAACTGATTTCTTATTTAAAATATTTAAAACTCAATTTAGATGAATTGTTACAAAAGGGATTTCTCCAAATTGGCAAATATAATTGAAAAGTAACAAGTTGTGCTAGGGCTAGGTATTAATTAATGAACAGTAGCACGGTTTATTTTTTTAAATGAGAATACATTCGTAAAGTTAATATCAAAAAATAAAATAACTATGAGATACCATCGTTTTAATTTACACTTTACAGAAAACTGTCTTTACCCTATTACGGTGAATCAAAACGGAGGATTATGATTCCGCATGTGTATGTATTTTATGAAGCGATTGGAAAATCTAAAGGAATCGAACTGAACCAAAATCTACGTGTATTTCAGTTCAAGTAACTCTAAACAGTAGTCACTTGATTACACAAAGGCACTTCCAGTAGCAACCATCGCGGTGCGATACCAAAAGTAGTTTGTTATCGATCTGAGTAGGAACAACAAACCTCGTGTTTATGGCCCCACCATTATAGAATTTCTGCCGTTCCTACAAACGACAATGGATTGGACATGGTTAATAATATGAGCTTTTAGAAGAATTGTAAAAAAAAGCAACCGACATCAAAATTGCCGTAACTGCATACTACGCGTACGCGTATTCGTGGCTTAGGTAAGGTTTATCTCTTATATTATTATCCTCAAGACCTTTTGAATTCCCAAAAAAATGTCCCCCAATCCTCGCTTATATAAAAGAAAACCAGCCACCTGTAAATCACAGTTTTATTAGTTTCCAATTATTAACACTAACATCAATTTATATACTGGAAGCCTGCAAATTTGTATAAACATACCGCCAGTTTTTTTACAAAGGAGTAGATCAGCCCGACGATACGACACAAGATTTTAACACAAACTCGCCGTACCAAGTTCTAAGTTAAAAATGCATAGTTCAGGTGCCAACTCAATGGCAATAAAAATATATTATGAAAAATCTCGGAAGTAATTCTCGCTCAGGAAATAGACTGCGTTTTTAGTAAGGCTTTAATAGATTTTTTGATCAAGAAATGTTATTATGATTTGGCAGATTTTTTTAAATGACAAAAGTAAGCCACTTTAGAATTAACTTTGCCCAATAGTATTCTTATATATGTGTTTGTTTATTTAACGGAACGGCCAGCTCAGCGATCACGTAACTCGATTGCAACCAATATAAACACAAATTTGTATGGATTTGATAGTTTCAATACGCAGTTTATGTGCATAGTTAGTATGGAAATTTCTCCTATTGCATTGCAATCAAAGTTTCGTGATCACCCCCCTTTTCTTCACCTAACCTGTTACAATACCCTAATAGGGTCATGTTTCGCAAACACATCAATAACACCTGTATTAGAAAATAAGTACATGTCGGCAGAAACGGGTTCTGCGTAGGTAGCAACCTATATGACTATAGGCCTTCAGCATGTCCACACCGCGCCGTGTCTGGAACAAGAATGATCCGCACACCAATCGATCCCTTTATATAGCCAGACAGGTAGGGCCGCCATGACAGTTGCCAGTGCTGCCACTGTAATACATTTAATGCCACCACAGGGTAAATTACGGTGCTCGATCGCTGTGCATAGAGTTTATAACTGGACGTAGCCGCCGTCATACATATTGGCAATAAATAATTGAGAATTGAGTATTGTACATAATACGTATTGCGTTCTAAATTAGTTTCTCTACATTATAATACGCGTGCATTGAAATTTGAATACAAGATGCAAAAACATAATGAAAATTGTACAATAGTATAACTTAGTTCACATTCGATAGTAAGTATTAATACAACATTAAAAAGTTCTAAAAGTATAATTATACTCAATAACACATATACGATCGATAAAATAAGTGGAAATCGATCATTCAGATAAATGATAATGTTATTGAATTGCAAATGAATGCGTGGCATTGCGACTGCGATGGCGATGAATTCGAAGTTTATGTTAATTCCTGTATTAAAAATACGTTTGTAATCAAAGTAACATGCGTAAGCGATAAGCGGAAAAGTATTACAAAACGAAGCTATTTAACTCTGGTTATTTTTCAATAATTAAATGTTAATAGCCGTTAAGAAATACTGAGAATATCATTTACATTTTTAAGAACTTTTATAATGCTGTTAAATTTTCGTCAATTTCGTCATTATCACACTAGTCTACTAGATGCTAGATGGATGGCGTTTGATTACGGTTATAGTTAACTTTACGGCTATAGTTTAATTTTGTAAAAGGGACTAATTTCTAAAGTGGCCTTTTGTAAAAGAATTTTTTGCAAAAGGGATGACAAGACATTTCGCGAACGAGATTTGATGCGATTCAATCGATGCGTCACTGTAGAGGTAATATGTATAAATTATATTGCGAAATTTTTCCTACAAGACCCCGTTATGAACAAAGCATTGCCAGAATAAACTTTAACTTAAAATAAACATGACCAAAGGCTGCCTAATAAAACTTATCATAACAACCGTCAAAAGAGACGATCAAATCTCCAATGTCAATGCCGTATGGCTACAAAAACTATGATCCTTATTCATCTATAAAAAGCATATAACCACGACTATGAATCATCTAACCGAAGCCTGTGAGTTGTCCCTTCAAATTGGGACGATGACCCGTCACTTGCATAACCAACCCAAGCAGTATTAGATTACGAGTATGCACATGGTAATTTACACCTAGAACGCGATGGTAAAAGGAATGTTAATGTTCATAAAAGTAAGATAAAAAGATGGAAATCTAAAGAGTACGTTAAATATCATAAGCTAACAGGTCAAAATCAGCATTTGAAAATAAGTCACAGGAATTGTGTATCTACTTTATTGTTATGATTTTAATTACAGCGACAATGATCGAGCTAACGTAAACTATACACTCTAAGTACAAAGAAAATTAAACATGATTATATGAAATGGTGAAAATAGGTTTAAAGTTGGTTTTTAGATTGGAATTAGGATCATGATTTTTCCATACATTACGTACTACTCTAGCACTGATCTAAAGTATTAGAAATGAGACAGAACGATGTTTTGGTAACATACAAATCGATCGATTATTTTGGTCCTATAGAAGATGAAAGTATAAAGTTAGGAACCTATTATTAAGTCAAGCAAAATATACTATTAAAAGCAAAGGTTTAAAAGTTCAAAGATACCATAAGAAGGTCAATCGAAAACCACTAAAAGGTGATAACATCAAAATCGTCGATGTTAAGATTTGTTACGAAACACTTTATAATGATGAAAAGAAAGAAGAAATTAAACAGGAAACCACTAAACGTAACTTCAAAGGGTTCTCTCTACTAGTCCATTGATAATGTAAACTAGAGAAGCATAAAATTTTAGAGTATCGATCTATAACAGATAATGGTGGTATGGGAGTTGAATAAGAAAGATTTTACGGTCCCCCTAATGAATAATGGAAATTTCTTTAATACTCACTTCGGTTATCACGGAAAAGAAACTGATACTTAACACTGCCCGATTTAATTAAGTGTTATGTTACAAAACAAAAGCTTTTGAAAGAATACGAATCTTGTTTCACTATCGAAGTCAGCTCTAATCTTGTATAATTTAAGCGAGTACCCATTATAGCCACCTAGTTTAATATGTAAAAATATAAGAAGTTCTAAATTATTACAGCACCGCAGTATGTACAACCAGTCATTAATAACGCAGTTGCGAATACAGCTACAGTAACAATCAAAACAATACTTGTTAGTCGCACTGTTGAATTATAAGTACACGTGGCTGAAATGGCGTCAAGATTTTTTTAACGATTTGCTATCTAAATGGAAAACGCTATTTTGTTTCAGATGATGCGGAAAGCTTTCAACTTTACGACTCAAACGGTCATAAACCTTAACGGTAAGGGGCTAAGGGCAGATCCAGAGTAATCAGATAAGACTAAAAGACCACATCAAACAGGTAAACTGTGCCAGTGCGATGACATCATCACAACAGATGGTACGGCACGGAAGTTTGGTTCTCATGATCTTTATGCAGGAAGATATAAGGAACTTAATTCTTTACATATAGTTCTTATCTTAATGTAAATTTGGGTGCTTTAATCTAAAAATTATGAGTTGCCAAAGTCAGGTCAATGACTTTATGGGTGTGGAAATGTCGAGCCTATTCAAAAGCAACCGGCTTGGCGAATGTATACTCGACCGGTCTGAAGGATGTCTCTGAACCGTAACGTTGGCATTACCAAAGATTTACAATAGCCTGTGCGAAAAATAAATGCTGTATATATGATACTCTCAGTTCGAGTGAATTGGACGATTAAAGGTAAAAACAATAAAATAAGGTGTAAGTGCTTTTTACGTTTGCTCGATTTATCACATTAATGGATACTGAATTCACTTAATCATAAAAGTTCCCTTTTTTTAAAACTAAATTGGCAATTCAAAATTTATTTTTAACGTATTTTTTCTCGTAATTTATTTTTCTCAAAAGTTATATTATGGTAATACTATCATAATAAAATGTATATTAATTCAAATGAGTAGACAAAACACCGTCAACCGTGCTCTCGAATTACCGAGTGCCACTAGCATACGAGGGTAATTCTATTGAATATGTTCTGTGTGGTGTTCAAATAAAAACATTGCTGCATGAATGGAGGCACTGTTTCCAACTTCGAATGTGGCAATACGTATAAAAGTTCCAATAGACATGGCATGTAATTTTACAATCTGTATTGGCAACGGTATTGTTACGTTAATCAACTCAATTGAAAAAGCGATGGAAAACTGCATGCTCATATTCATTCATGTTTCAATGTTATTAACTTTTGCATAATAATAGGGTATACTACTTTTTACTTCTAATATTACTATTCTGTATTTCTCAAACAAAATCACACTTCACACTAATATTATAAAGGCGAAAGTTTGTATGTGTGTTTGTGTGTATGTGTGTATGTTTGTTACTCCTTCACGCTCAAACGGCTGAATGGATTTGGATGAAATTCGGTACGAAGATAGCTTATACACTGGATTAACATATAGGTTACATTTTATTCCGGAAAAGTGAAATGTTCCCGTGGGATGAGCAAATAATTAAAATGCTTTCTATCCGCGGGTGAAACCGCGGGGCGCAACTAGTATAAATATAAAACCCGTGGCTAAATTATATATGCCCCCGGCATTGAATTCTTAGTTGAAGAAATTTAAAAAATGTGTCGCGTAAATTACAACATGAAGAATTTGATTGTAATCAAAATTTCAAACATAGTGCTAGCATATTCATGCTGCTTATTTAATTCGTTCATATAACAGCATAAATACCTAACCTGACACCTACGCCATAATGTGGATATCGTCCGATTGAATTTGAATTGATTAGATTAAATGCAATTCCAGTAAATAATGTGCGACATCAAGAACAATACATAAAGCTTGCACCTGTGGACATTTAGCTAATTGATTAGCTAACTCTACATTGCATAAATATCCACAGATTCGTATCCCAAGATTACAAAGACTATGCAAACCTTTTCAATATACTGAATAAAGTTAGTCATCAAGACACAATATCTGATTTGGACCAGTCCAATCGATTTAGTGGATTTGTTAATAAACAAGCAAAGCATTAGGCTCAGCGAGTTAGGAATGAAGTTTCCTGTCTTAATCTTAATGAAATTGCAATTGCATTCGATATGGCATGCGAGAGTTAAAGCAAAATTACTTGATATTAAGGCACAATATTACCAATAGTAGATATAGGATAGGAAGAGTATTTGTAGGTTTAACTTTTACTGTGCTTGTTTAGTTTAATTTTAACGAGTTGACTAATGTTGGTAATGACTATTCGAGCCACGAATGTATACATATGAATATTACGTATATTTACACGTGTATGTATTATTTTGTAACATTTATAGAATTGAAGACCTTGTTCAAATGTTTCTCAAAGAGTTAGGGCAAGGTTTTAACCTCTCTCCCAAACGCACGCACCATACGAAATGCGCAGTCACTGTACATATCATATCACCACAACATCATCTAAATAGGCAAAGGCAACGTTTCCATCACGAGTATCACGACACGTAATGGGCACGCGTGGTGGTCATTTAATGGAGTCGATCGCTCAATGACCCCGTACGTATGAGCCGGCGAGATGGAAGGAGCAGTGAGTTTGTTTTTGAGGATCTGATCGGATAATAAAAATATTATTAGCCAAGGAAATCCACTGACGTGGCTTAGTTTCTAACAAAAATAATATAGTTTATATTTAGTTCAAAATTATCAGCTCAGCTCTGCGAAAGTGGTTCGAAACAAATTTATACTGTACAATACACAAGAAGTTTCTATTTTATTACAAAGACCGTCTGCTAAATCGAAACAAAAAAAAATTGTGTTATAATAACCGATAGTCGTGCAATAAACAGCGAAGAGCCTCAAACAGCATCTCGAAAGGCTCGCACTAGACGGTTGGATCGAGGGCCAGATTCAGAAGCTAGTATTCCTTGACGTGGCAGGTATTGTCAAGAGTCAAGAGATTCCATATTCTGTAACCCTAACCACCAGCTTGGGCCATGCTCCGCTGCTGGCGGCACACTATGTATAGATTTAAAATTCTATCTTTATAGAAATACTGTGATACGCTTAGCTTACAAAACCGTAAATAAATGAGTGAAGAACAATACAAAAAATTATATGGTAACAGTAACAGGATGTGCGCTAAACCACATAAAAGAGTAACACTTATCAATCTTATCAATAACCACAATCAAAGCAAATATTTGCAACACAGAATTAGACAACGAAGATATACTCGTACATGTACAAATGTCATGCTGTTGGTATGTAATAAATAGGTTAACGTTAAATTAAATAATATAAACAAGTAATTTATCAAGACATAAAGTGAATTTCTCCAGTAATGCATCAAAATCCTTTGGCACCGATTCAGCCCAGGGTTACGGTAGTTTTAACTTCTCTACTCAATCTCCCACTGACAGCCTATATCAATCAAGCGAAAACGATGCGTCATGGGTTATGCAAATAATCAATTTAAACTGACCTCCATAGTACGGACTTTGAGAAATTGCATAAGGGAATCTCATACTTTAATGAGGTAAAGATACTTTGATTCTATACAAACATAAACTCCCAAGTGACCTTTAATAAAGGTAAAATAAATGTGTGTCAACCTTTTACGTACATGGGTGCAGTACAGAAATAGGCCTCAAAGGCTAAGGTTAATGATTCGTTGTACGGAAAACCCGAGAGAAAAACGGTAATTATCATAATGTAAGGCCATGTTCGTGAGCTGGCTATGTGAATTGACTATTTTTGTACAGATAACTGGTAAAACACATGTTTTGTTGTCAGAATGAGCTTTTTAAATCCAAAAATCCAGAAACAATGTTTCGTAAAAAAATCTAGAATATTATATCATTGCTTTGTTTACAGCTTTTGTAAATTCACGTTCAAAACTACTTACTTTGTTTACTTACATTACCTTTGAACAGAGTAGATAAAATAATATCCTCAACGGTTAAACGACTTCTCTTGATATGTCTCTACATTTTATATTCATAAGAAACTACGGGAGCACCTACAACCGCATTGTCATTAAAATTTATGGTAAAATTTTCCATTCATATACGGATAACAAGCATCTTCGCCGCTTCATTTGCAAGTACATAGTGTTTGCTTACATCGTCTCCTGCGTCTTGGATTTCTACATCTGAGACTATTTTACCTCATGTGGTTTGGCCGCTTCGCAATTGCGCTTTTTTTTACGCTTTTCAGAGAGTATCAACCTTGCATCTTCAATTCTTCATAAATACTATTAGACGTTCTTTTTCTTATTTTTGTGTATTTTTCAACTTATTATACTAACACATACTTGATGATTTAGTTTATCAAAAAATTAACCTAAATTTACAAATTACATTTCAATTTTACACTGTGAATTATGAATACATTTATTTTCTATATTTTATCATTAAAATTTTGTGTCTCTAGTGTATCTATATTAGCCATTAGTTCATTATTTACTTTTACCTTTAAATAAAAAAACTATGTAACGAATAGGCTCTACGACATCCAATCTAGTTTCACCGCTTATCGTGTCTGAATCTTTAGGCAGCTAAAATAATTGTATAGATGTTGAAATCACAAAGAGAGAAATCTCTTGAATGGTGCCAATTGTGTCTCGCGGTATCGTGTCACGTAATTTTAGAGACGTCTATTTTCAGACGGGTTTGATGACTTGAACCAATTATACTGACCAACATTTTAGAGCCTTTAAACCAGGATGTTCAAATGATTAGTAACCAAAAAATAGAGGCACTGTTGGTGGTTGAGGTTAATCAATGTGAAAAGTACGTCACTCGACTCAAAACATGTCTTGACTTTCAACCAATGATAGCACTAAGGCACAACCCATTTCCCCTGTACCCGTAAATTAACTAAATTTATTCCACATAGTTAAACGATGTTTTATTAAATACATCAGATTTTATAATTGGCTTTCACGCCCATTATTCCATTTCAACGTTACATGATTCACCTACTTACCTTATTACTAGGTCTTGTTTAGAGAACCAGTTTAGCTTATTCAACTACCGATTGGCACTGTTTAGTAATGAATTATTTTATTCACGGACAGTAATCATAATAACAGACTCGGGTAATAAAGTAATCATTTTATTACTTGGGCTTTTCGTGTTACCGTAAACGCCAATCAAAACTTATCAATTTTCTGTATAAGTTTGGTCATAAACTTGAATAAATTAATAAGATAAGTGGGAGATTATAATTTAAAAGTTGAAAATCTTTGGACGTACATAAAGTTTGGACATAGAGAGAAAAAATTCGTAATCATGGTAGTGTCATCGACTCAAAGCCAATATTTACCAAGAATATTTTCACAATGGTAGGTGAACATAATCCTTTATGTCTATCGCTCGCTACACCATACATTATAGACTATAAAACCGCGTTACACTTGATCGAGATCGATATCGAGAAATACTTGAGATACGTTCTACAGGGTACGAGGTATTCAACCTCCCAGAGAAGATTTCAAAGAATAAATTACCAATTAAAACTTAAACGGCTTCTAGCAAGAACCCCAAGAAATTCTAAGTAAACAAGAAAAATATTGTAGGTAGATATTTTTTCACAAAGCATCTTACCAGTGTGGACACTGATGCTGACTCACTTAGATTAGATCAATACAAGATATTTTAAGTACAAATATAAGTCAAAGAATGAGGAACTGTCCTGATAACAAGTCTGTGGTAAAGGAAATTATGATTTGCTGACAGCAGATAAGGTGATAATTTTAAAGCAGAAGATAAAAATTTGATCCACTTGTACTAATTAGAATCAATCAGGTTTTTTTTTAAATTTAGAACTTTATTTTTAGTAAAATATATGAGTAAAAGCAGACTGATTTAGATGATAATGCGTTAACTCGAAGCATGCATGTTAGTTTTTACCAAGTTACGCTGTCCAACGGAGTCCATACTACTTGTATTCGCATATCGTGACCGTGTCTTGGGTCTTGCCGACATAATTGCTCTATTAAAAGCCGCTATTAATCAAGCTACAGATGCAAGCCAGAGCGACTCGTCAGGCGATTGCATGAAGTGCATTTATCTTCATGAACGTTCACATGGATCCATCGAGTTTGTTTTGTTTTGCACTTCTGTTATTACGAGAACGTGTCTGTTCTGCCCTAAGAGTGTATAAGATTATGTCACCTACCTCAGAACTACAACATCCTCATTGTTGATAAGTAACATTGTAGCATTTATGTAGAGGAAGAGAGCGTTAGAGAATGACAAACTCATTTACGCATTGGAGATAAAAGTCCAAGGGTTAAGCATTTTCATTACTGCTGTTTGCTTACCTACTGCTTATATAGCTATTAATCATCATCAAAAATATATTGTAGGTAAACAGCATTTGAAGCTAAAGGATTCGTATAATGTTCATAAACATAAATTGGAGATAGCTGTGGAAACGATATACATAATGTAAGCTCTTGAAGACCACCTTCAAGATGTAATTTGCAATTTAATGAGACCTTCAATAGCGAATAAAATTATTAGAGAATTCTAATCAGTTAGTAGACGTGATACTACTACTAATCAAAACTCACAAATTTAACAAACAAAATTGAAAAGGATCACCACAACATCAATTAGGCCATAGGGTTATATTTATATGAATTAGGCTATATAAAGAAGACTGATTAAAATATGGAAGTAATAGCAAGAAACTAAGTCTCATAGCATTCACAAAGCAAAGTACGCATTTCGAGATAATGATAACAGACAAGGACAACAAGGACATTAAATAATTTATATTTAAAGGTATTAAACTATGATATTCGTTCAACTTAGAAATATTGACTACGCAAGACCATAACATGGAACCAATTAAAGATTCCGGTAGGATAGTTATTATTATAATAGTCATAGCAATTGTCAGAGATTCTATAATAGTTACTCCATATACATAATGTGGTTAGTAGTGTAGTTGTAGTTGATCACATTGACCAAATGTCGATTGGTCTGATGAATCATCACATGCGTTCTTCAAAATACTCGTATTTTGAGGAACGCCAATTTAAATTTAAACTTTTCTAAAGCTCACGCGAGTTAGTGTTACTCGTTACTGTATGACTGAACAATTTCCCTTGAGATTCTAAGTAAACAAGCTGTTACAAAAGTCATGCTATCCAGCCATAGATCTCATTTCCATCTTCGCCATAGTAAAACCGTCGTAAATCTTCCACCCACTCTAATGCTTATGGGGAGTTGTTAAAAGACGACATTAACGGCTGCCAGCTAGGCTACTTTCGGTTCACCTTTTCGAAGGGAAAATATATATCAGTGGTGGACATTGTATATTTTCGATAAGTATTATTAAGGGACGAGAAAATTAGATAGTTCGTGAAGTAACGCCATAAACCAGTATATTTTTGCAGGAAGAATGAATCTAAAATATGGGTAAATCTTCGAGATTTTTGTTTCATTGGTAAAGTAAATGAATAACAGTTAAAATTTCAATCCTGATCTTAAATTCATCAAAATAGCTTTAAGTTAAGTTACTGATGCTACTAAATATCAACACTCATAAATGAGTAACGGTAAAACATGTTAGAAAGCCGTTATGACATCCCGATAAGTCCCTTTAATACCCGTTTAATCATCAATAAACAAGCTTAGCTTGAACGAATATCCTATTCATTACATCAATCTTTACATAAGATCCTATTTCATCTCCCAAAATCAGTGCTCGATTGTAATTTTCTTAATATAAACATAAATAACGATTAACCTATTGCGAAAAGCACAAAATGCGATTGGTTACATTTGTAGTGTAGCCTCTTTGCGTAATAAATGTATTTACACTTCTTAAACGTTTCGGCCAATGAAAACATTATTATGAAAAGGTGCTTCAGTGTTATTGTATTTACTAGAGCGATAGGTGAGTAAACGACATTGACATTGGTCAAAGCATTAATGACTCATTATGTAATACGTTCCGCGGCCGATAAACAAGAAGTAACTGTTACGCAAGCAATGATCCTAGTTGTTTGTAGTTTGACAGAAACATGTGTGATTGGTGATTGCGAGGATAAATTACACTCGGTAATATTAACCACTATTCATTTCACAATATGTGCAAAAGTTTAATGGTGTCAAATAAATTAATTAGTGTACTTAATTCTACGTTGTTTTTATGATATTTGTAGTATAGTTGAAAGAGATTATTAGCCTTATTAGATCTTACCAGCTCAACCACCACAGAGAGGCTGTCAAAACAAAAATAAACAAAACAAGTAAAGAAATAAAGAACCTTCTACCTCCATTGTTCTAGGAGCTATAACCCGAAGCTACACTATCACAACATTGAATGCCATTAAACACAATGCTATCTTCCACATTATATCAGACCACAGTACGTTTATTTAATCACAAGTCTTAAAGAGGCAGTAAAGGCGGGGATATACCATCCCATTCATTAATATCAAAGGTAAGGCAGATACCATCAGCACAAACAGTTTTATGTTGTAATGTTTATTTTACTCGGTGAGAGAAAAGTTAAATTAGCCTGGGCAATTCTGGCAGTATATCATGTGCCAACCTTCAAGACAGCGTAGGACAGCAAACATGGTGCTGTGGGCGAGAATCCGATATGTGAGAAGGACAATACAAGACCTATATATAAAAATCTTGATTGTATATAATTTATTGTAATGTGAAGCCAACCTTCGTTCTCAAAATGTTGGTGGCGTAGCTTTTTTACGTGCAGTCGCAAGTCACGAAGATGCAACATCAGTACCTACGTATTTTGATTTCTGTGCCAACTATTTCTAATCATATGACAAACAAACATCGTTATAAAGGAATGATACTTATCAGATGAATCGTATATATCGTATATATCAGATAATCGTATAATCGCACCAATAATCATAAAGTAATCCAAATTTTCGGCATCTGTGAACCGAGATAAGGGTCAACCACGACTTCTCTCCATCTCAAATACTTTGAAATGCCCATCTATCCGTTCATTATCTAGTAACTTGATCACTTTTACCTGATTTCAATCATCTAAAATTTCTGAGAGATTTTCTAAATTACTTTTTATTGATACTTAGAGACACGATCGAAGATTTCCCCCTATAAATCATAACCCTTGACCCTTGATGTTGAAATGATAAAAAACGTTGGGAGAAAGCAGGCTCTTACTCAAAAAGCACGTTTCTCTGACTGTCATGTGTTTCTTTGGTGACAGTTTACGAATAAAATCATATAAAGTCTCGCGCACATCGCATCGCAGTGTGTAGTCAAAACCTGTAGTGAGCGATAGTTCATATAAAATGTACGAAAGTGATGTAGGAGGATTATGTTTGCGATGCGTTGCGATGGGGCCCGCCTTAATGTGCGTGAGCCTTTACTCTACATTCACCATCCTTTATTAGGTAGTATATGTATATGAATAATGTAGTGACCGGATTTATGGGCTTATTGTATAAGTACAGCTTTCTTTGGATTATAGTATTACCTTATATATGCGATTGTCCTTATATCTCTTAAGACTGTTATGCCCGTCTGCACTAAAGTTCGACAGCTCGTAGCTTCTCATTTATCTCTCTAGCCTCAGTTTCTCGTACATTTATGAAACTAGTGTCAAGTCAACTTGCTAAATACTGTAAGCTTATTGGTTGAAGACAGAAGATTGACAGGCAACCAATGAGCATTCAATGTTTGGTGTGTCAAGTTGACACGAGTTTAACCAACGTACGAGAGCCCGGATGAAAGTGTCGCTTGGCTAAGTTGTATTTTCACAGGCTTTAGTGTAAACAAGCATTAAATTTGTTTTGTTTAATAATAGCTATGACTCAATTATAATGTTTAAGTAAGCATATATACAATATACATGCCTTTATTAACTCGATAAGATTCAACGTATATAACCTTTCGGACTTGAAGTTTGTAGAAAAATAAATGTATTTTTATTGATTTAAGTATTAAACATACCCCTTATAGGTTTAATTTAAACAAGAGTTAAATGTACTTACCTAAGCTACTGTTTATTATGACCCTAGTTTTGATGAATTTTGCTATTTTCCATGTGTGGTCTGCGTGCTTCATCAATAAAAAACCTCCTAAAACTATTCCTCTGTAATGCTGCACTATACAAACTTTAATTATTCATATATTAAAAAGTTACCTTTACCAAATAATATTTGTATAATCGTGTGAAAAAGATGCAATGTGTAAAGGATGCAATCGAGTTACGTGATCGCGTAGCAGGTGTGAAAATGTTCATACATTTCGCATCCTCGAAGCTATATTTCAAAACGACTTGGATTCAAAGTCTTTAAGGACATAAATATGTATATGGAATTCTGGAACTCAAATGTCTTTATGATAAAGTTAAAATTGCAGAAAGAGCTTGGAGTAAACACTGAGGTCTAACAAGCTTCACACACTTGGTACTATGGCATACTATATATCTTCCAATAGTACCTAATGCTTTGAATAGACGAGACGATTAGTATTATGCGATTGAACTAATGCGTAGTGCATCATCTTTGTTTAGGCTGTTTCTTGAAGAGATATTAAGATGAGATTTCATTGTATTGTTTTACATGAAGGATGTATTTGTTACTAATTGATACTAATTCATATAGTGCAAACCACGAACTCAACGCATTCCTTAGTAATTATCCAGACTATGACGTTTTTTTTTTGCGATACACGACCTATTATTTTAAATCTATTATTAACATTTTGTGAGTCCTATGACCATAGATCGAATGTTTGATGTCTCTGTAATTACCGTCTCCATAAATTCCATTTATTTAGTTGACGATGTTTATTAGTGATGAATATTTGATAATATGTTATAATTGCAAATGCGTTCATATTATAAATAAAAATAAAATATTCTACACTGCAAAGTATGAAACGTGTGTATAAGCTTTAAATAATGTAAAGCTTAGTTCAAACTTTGTCGCTTCGTATAAACTACGAAGATATAAGTTGAAATCGCGTGGGTGTAGCATTAAGAAGTCATAAATCCTTGGTAAGCATTAATTATTTCCCTGGGAAGATGCAGAGGCGGGGTGTGTGCCAGAGTTTTATTTCATTAGACAGGGAGATAAGGCTTGAAGTTGATTTATGAATCTTGATCAACCATCGGCTGTAAAGACTTTATGACAATTAAGGCAGACACTTCCTGCTCGGGATTGAGTGAGAGTAAAGTGTTTTGTTTGGTTGTGTTAGGTGGAATGTGTACCGTCTTAATCATATCTGTCGAGATTGGAACTGGATTTACTGGAGCTTTGATAGATAATATAAATTGTTGTTTTTGTTACACTCGGCTAGTCGCATTTATAGCATCACTAAAACACAAAATATGTAATTCTTTAGAGTTATTTTTCGTATCTCTAAATGAAATGATATAAAAATAAAATATAATAAAATGAGATAAAATTAAATAAAATTAAATGAAAGAAAATGAAATAAAATTAAATAATTTGAAATAAAATGAAATTTTAAATTGCAATTAAATAAACTGAAATTAAATGAAGAAACATTTATTTGACAAAGGGCAAAATTACATAATGGTGGAGATTGGAACACCTGGCTTGCACACTAGGCTCGAAACCCGTGCTGTGGGAATCAGGACCAGAAAATAGCTGTATAGCATATGATTTTTCATCTTATAAACAATTTATTTGTTGACAGCCTATGTGGTGTGTTAGTTGAGCAGGTTGGCTCATAACCCACAGGTGGCGGGTTCGATTTCCGCAACATGACAAATATTTGTGCACAGAAAAAAAAACAAATACTGGTTTATGTTTTTGTGTCGTGAGACCATAGTCCTCATAGTTCCTGGATCCCTAAATACAGGGAATCTTAGGGTCCAGGTCCAGGATCTATGTATATGATCGTTGGGCGTTATTATTATTATTTATGATTAGGTAAGGTCAGCGATACATGTACGTATTTATAATCAATTACTCAAACCAAACTATAATAAGTACTTTATAGCTGTGACTTATTTATAGACAGATGCAGACACCACTTCTCAAAATAAAAGGAATAAAATCTTGTTTGACACATATATCTACATACATAAAAATAAAGCTCTATTTTCCTTGCATCTTTCCATTCATCGCATCACCCGTGAACGGATGGAACATTTTCGCAATTTTTTGTTGTTGTTGTGTTTATTATTGTCAGAAGGTTTTTATGTGCCTTAGACCACACGACTGAAGTAAAACTTCATCAGTTAAGCTCCATCTATCGGCCGGTATAAGTTTGTTTTTGCTTTGTTTAATCTTAATGTCGCCATCTTGACAATTGTAAATTGACATTTTACTGGACATACCAACATAATAATACAAATTTTTAACTTTGTTATTTTGAAAATGCTTCGTTAACCAACAACTTTCAACTTCCGTTCACCTGACCAGCTTACTCCCCAATTCAAGCATGCGTAAATAAGTTTTACTTCAAAAAATAAGAAATGAGCGTAGCAAAAAGTTGAGCGGGAAATTAGAAAATTTTCACCACGTGTGTGAAACCGCGGGGCGCAGCTAGTATAATATAATATAGAAACTGACGTGAGTAGTATTCATAACTCAACGCAGACCCGCCACCGCCGCGCAGGCTACATTGTCCGAACACCGGTCGAATTTTTTTTTTTTTTTTATGTTACGAAATGACATGACGAACAAGCCGCTCGCCTGATGTTAAGCGACACGACTGCCTATATCAGTTGCAGTGACACTTGAAACACTAAAATATAGTTTCGCGTGACACTGCACTGCGCACGTCATTCTGAGACATCAGCAGTCTGGTAATAAGATTACAAAACTGTGAGGTTAGGTCATAAAGTCTCATTTGCCCAGTAATTTCACTAGCTACAGTGCCCTTCAAACCGGAACACAGTAGTGCTTGCGCACTACTGCTTGGCGGCAGAATAACTGGCAATGCGGTGGTACCTACCTAGACGAACTTTGCAGAAAAGTCCTACCACCTAGTAAAATTCGACCGTATTTCGTTAGTGCTAACAATTGCTAGTTGTAGTTACATTTATCGAACTAGTACAGTAATAATACGTGATGAGAACCACAGACCCTAATAAGAGGTGGGTAGTCAATTGGCCACATTCCCTGATATTGAACACAATTAGAGGAGCAGTACGGATGCAGTAATTTCGTAACATCCTCCCGGCACACCACATTAAGAGCAATCTAGTGCTGTGAATCGGTGTGAAAACTGCACCCAGAGAAGCTAATGCACATGTAACCGCGAAGGTAAGTATGCATCCAGAGATAAGTATGGTTTTGGACGAAGAAAGTATAAGGAGGCGATAACTAGCTAGTTATGATAGGATGTTGAAAGCTAGGGCATGATTTTGTGCACGTTTTGAAAATCGTGAAGGGAAAATATACTTGTTATGAATAGAGCATGAGAATCAATTGATAAGTCACGTGGTCTCATATAAAAAACGAGTGCATTAGAACACACGACTGAAGTAAAATTTCTTTAGCTCCATCTGTCGGCCGGTATAACTTTGTTTAATGTTAATGTCGCCATCTTAATTGTCATTTACCGGACTTACCAACATAGTAATACAAATTTTAAGTAATTTTTAACTTTGATATGTTGACCATGGAGATATACGTTCACTAACTTATAACCCTTTCAACTTCCATTCGCCTCGTATTCACCCGTGTTTTTTTTTTTATTTTATTTTTAGGCTGATGGTAAGTAACGATGCGGTCTAGGATGTAACACGCTTGCCTAGAAGATACCTTTTCACTCTCGATTTGAATCCCAGGTTGTAGTTATCGGGAAATATGGACGCCGGTAAAGCGTTCCACTCTTTGGCTGTTCGCATGATAAATGTCGAACCAAATCGCTTTGTCCGCTTACTTCTCAAGTCAAGTGTGGGTGCTAAAACTACTACTAGGTACTTCAAAAATGTATGTGCATAATTATTTCAATATAATTTCATGCATACAGTGTGCATGTGGGCGATAATAAAAGCTTTAGTATAATGAAACAAGTAAGTACAATAGCACTAGTTACGTCTTGTGTTGTTACACAATGAGGTACCAACCTAATTAAAACATAATAATAAATTGAATATCAAGTAGGTGCGATTACCAGAACTTGAATAAAAGTAATGAACAAAATAGGCAATCACAATGCTTGATAATCGATAGCTAGCGATTGAGTCTAGGAAGATATATTTTATATCAACAAAACAGAAACTCTTTCATACATTACAAGGATTGAGTCTATGAAGAGTAGAATGGTATATTGTATATCAACAATACAGAAACTCAGTCATAGATTACAGCGTTTGAATCTAGAATGATATATTTTTATATCAACAATACAGAAACTCTTTCATACATTACAGGGGTTAAGTCTAGGAAGATATATTTTAATATCAACAATAGAGAAGCTCATTCATACATTAGAGTGAAGTCTAGGAAGATATATTTTAATATCAACAATAGAGAAGCTCATTCATACATTAGAGTGAAGTCTAGGAAGATATATTTTAATATCAACAATAGAGAAGCTCATTCATACATTAGAGTGAAGTCTAGGAAGATATATTTTAATATCAACAATAGAGAAGCTCATTCATACATTAGAGTGAAGTCTAGGAAGATATATTTTTATATCAACAATACAGAAACTCATTCATAAATTACAGCGACTGAGTCTAGGAAGATATATTTTTATATCAACAATACAGAAGCTCATTCATACATTACAGCGTTTGAATCTAGAATGATATATTTTTTATCATCAATACAGAAACTCATTCATACATTACAGCGACTGAGTCTAGGAAAATATATTTTAATATCAACAATAGAGAAATTCATTCATACATTACATTGAAGTCTAGGAAGATATATTTTAATATTAACAATAGAGAAGCTTATTCATACATTACAGTGAAGTATAGGAAGATATTTTTTTATATCAACAATACAGAAGCTCATTCATATATTACAGGAATGAAGTCTAGAAAGATATGTTTTTATATCAAAAATACATTCACACATTACAAGTCCAATATTTAACCATCACCCATCTCACGGTTAGACAGACAAAGCACCATTGAAAATCTTAGAGCTTAGGGCTAAACATAGAGTTATTGACCTCAAACATCGAAGTAAATCTAATCTAATGTTTATATACGCTACTGACATGATTGCGGAAGCCGATAAAGTCGAGTGACAAGATTTATTAACCGATATCAAATGTTCCATTAATTTATTCTTTGGAACAATAGCAGCAAATTATTTATAGGGCTATATTCGTATACAACCAAAATTACTTCAAACATTTCTGTAATCTGATATTCCTTGTTATTAATATATAATTATATATTAATGTAATATATAATACTTTGATAAACTCTTTTATTAACACTTGAGTAATACAAGTGCGCGGTAACGAAGCTAAGAACATCGTTTAAGTACCTACTAATTAACATCCTAACACCTTTGTATAACCTTTCTTCTTTAACTATCTACCAACAAAGATTTTCTTTTTGTTTTCGAGTAGTTTCGAGAAGTTTCTAAGTGTCTTTACACTTACGAACGTCTACTGTTTGTCTATGTCTGACACCTTATGTTTGGTCACTAATAAGTGTTACATTTGCTTGATTGCGGTGTCTGGGATATAGAAAAACAAACAAATGCTATCCATATTTAGTTCTTATTTCTGTTATTTTAGTTTGTCAGTCCAGTCCAGTCTATTTGAGACACTACGCCCTTTTTATATCAAAGTTTGTCATTCTTATCAGTTTATACATTTTCTGCTGCTTTAAAACGGAATTGCATTTCTATTTCCATTTTGTATCTAAAAATATATTATCAACACATTGATTGACTATTTGACTGTTAAGTACCACTTTTTGTTGGCTTATTTATAGAAACATGTATGACAAGTAGTAAGTTTCGACAAGAGTCTCGTTAGTGTCAACATAATCTAAAGATGTGATCATAAACTTTTTCAAATAGTATTAGAGAAAAATAAACTTCAAATTGACAGTTGTCAACATGTCACCATCTAGTTAACGATCACTTGATGTTATTGAGGCTGATGCTATTCCGATTCCCAATATAGCTTTCTATACAATATCATCTTTACATATAGTGTTGAAGCCTATAATAATAATCATGAGTTCGGTAACCCCTAAAACAGCAACACATGACAGAGAAGCGTCCTCAAAGTTCTAACTAACTAGTAGTAACTTAGTAGTAACTTAGGGGTCAATTGGCACATTGACAGTACTGACAAATATACCAATTTCACATTTCTAATTCAGTCCCATCGGCACTTTCATATCCTCATTCCCTGTTATCATTTCTATCATATTCACGATTGTTCTCAATTGGATCGGCAGACAAACGATGACTTCCCACTTATTATAAATGTGAGCGAACCGATCCTGGATAAAATATCATCCATAAACTGTACTGTAACAACAAGGAAAGTCTAGACTGAATCAGCAGGATATGAAACATCAGAAACCTAATTGAAATTAATTTGGATGTATTCTTTATTATTGTGTAAAATTTTCCTGTATCATTACGCTATTTACAAACTAGTCTGGATCCGTAATACACTGAAGACAATACCAGCTAGGTGATTATGCAATTTGATTGCAACCGATTGTGACTAAAACTTTTATGAACATTTTTGTTTATATATTACACAGTTTATGTAAACTATATAAACATTTAAAACACATAAATATCACATTTTTATATTCGGTATTTCTCAATTTATTATTGAAGATTTATAATCGTGTAAAGCCTATTTGTACAATGACAGTTATAAAAAAAATAACTTCAACACCAAGGCGTTTTTTTTTCTGGCTTGTAGAAAAATCTAAGCCTCAATTACTCCTAAATTTTAAAAGGCCCACAAATTTAGAGCGTGCATTAAATACAAAATAAAAAATAGGTGTCCATAATTTTTCAACTAGTTTGATGAAACCAATAAAAACCAGGGGTCAAAAATTTACAATTATTGGACTAGAATGAAATTGAACATTTGTGTTGCATAAATGCATACACATGCTCAATTGGGTTGAAAATGCCGAGTTAGAAGAGAAGGCTTCAAGGAATTCAAGCTTTATTAAATTGTCTTTCTTAAATTGAGAATGAAACGTCACTCTCAATTACCTAATTGGTGACAACTTGATCAATGTTACTTCGAGACGTCGTTATTGTTCTATTGGGATACATTTTACTTTCGAAACAATAATAATAATAACGCCCAACAATCACAAACATAGATCCTGGACCCTAACTAGGATTCCCCCTGGACAACCCCTGGGTCTCAAAACACCCAGACCCAGAACAAGTATGACTGGCCCGATAGCTCAGTTGGTATTAACCCTGCCTTCTGATCTGTGGGTTGTGGGTTCGATTCCCACACGGGACAAACATTTGTGTGATGAACATAGGTGTTTGTTCTGTGTCTGGGTATTATATGTATGTATTTACAAACAAAAAGTATTTAAGTACTGTATCAGTTTTCTGGTTCCCATAATACAAGCTTTGCTGAGTTTGGGGGCTAGATGGCGTTGTGTGAGATGTCCAAACATATTATTATTAAGTATTTGCACTTTTCTTTCTGTGCACAAATACTTATCCTGCCGCCGGAATCGAACCCGCGGCCTCCGGGTTATGAACCGATCTGCTCAACCACCACACCACAGAGGCTGTCACAATCATTGAATAGCCTTTTCATTTACTTATTGCACGCTATATAGTACCTACTCTGTATAAATCGTGTGTGTAGTGCATTTGTTTGGTTTTACTTACGCAGTTTCTATATTTCATCATCGTATTTCGAACATTTACCTTATTACGATTATGTATTAAATTTTCAATTATGGCTGTTCAATTAAATTGTATTATGAAACCTTATTAATTAAACTCGCTGTTCAATAAAAGGTACAGACATAAAAAATACAGTCGAATTTAAAACCTCCATCCTTTTGAAGTCGGTTGAAAAAGAACGCTTAGGCTGGAAAAAATATTTTTTTACACATTACAACTCTAAAAATAGAACAGATATATATACAAAGTACGTGAGAAACTAATCAAGTTTATAAATAAAGTAACAGTGCAATAATAAACACCTGACGACTCGTCGTTAAGCTATAAATCAAATTGCATTGATAAGAAAATAATAGTAAATTCAAATGCATGTGGAAGACTGGGCGTAAATAATCCATGAGCAATAAGCATACAATTGAAGGGTTGAGAATAAAAAGGGTTTCACTGTCAAATTGATAGTTTCGAGAAAATTGACTTTAAACTTCAACGGCATCATTTTAATGTAGAGTGCTTATAAGGTAACAGAAAAGGTTTATGTAAGTTTCAGTTGCTTGAAAATGTTTTAATTCTTTTTTAAAATACTAAGTATAGTACTAATTCATACAATTACTGTAAAAATATAATATAATAAAATAATTATAATAATGTTTTTTTACTAAGCGAACTGTATTCCAGTGACAGATAAACCGTTTTTTGACTCAAAATCTCAAGATTTAAGCCTCATTTCGGTATTTTGAGTATGTATTATTGTAGATAATTTCACGCTGAATCCAACGATACCCTTAAGTCATTTTGTGAAAAAAATCAGTTAAACCCTTTTTGTTCTCACCCCTTCAATTGTAGTAAAATTTTGATAACCTTACACACGTTTTGTTGGTAGGTTGGAGAATGTTTAATTTTGCAGGGACCTAAAGGATTCTTGGCGTAAGTCGTAAGGTAATCTGCTTGCATAGATGATGTAAACAACGATTTACGAAGAAGAGACAATGCATTAAAAATTAAGCTTTTGTCTTAAAACAAAGCAATTTATCTAAAGATTCCATCTTACATACTTTTTACATGCAAGTCTCGATTATTAAATACAAAATGAGATAAGAATTGTGATGAAGTGAGATTCCGCTAAAAACAAAATTAGTCAATAAAAAAAATTCGGACCTTTCCGAGTTCCGAGTGATGCTGGAACTGATATGGGCAGCCGTGTCGCTTAATATCAGGCAAACGACAAGCTTGTCACTTTGACTTCACTTACTTTTCACTTTTACACTAACTTAAAAAGAAGTAATTTTACCGGACATACCAACATAATAATATATTTTTATAACTTTGTCATGTTGGCAATGGAGATTTACATGAATCAACTTCTTATTCACCAGCATACTCCCCAAGTCAAGCGTAGGTAAAGAAGTTTTTCTTCAATAATAAAATGCTGTTCAAAATCTAATCAAGATAGCAAAACTAAAAAAGCTGTTGAAATGGAAAAAATGTTTAAGGAATCGGGCTACTGAACCAATCTCATCAAATCAGAAGATTCTACATCAGGTAGATGAGGCAGATGGCACATGAGCATCGGATTATACAAATACAGAGATGGAAGATGCTACACACATCTAATAGCACAGGTAGATGCGTCTGTTGATATAACTAAACACGTGGGAATCTTAGTGAAGATGCCGACGTTTTAAGTTGAAAACACTTAAAACGGACAAAGATTAGAGGAATATCTAGAAGTGATAAATGCAGGTGATTGCCGCTGATGACCTTTCGAAGCTTTTATTTTTACCGTTGGTATGATAACTCAAAGGTGACTGACTGACTGACATAGTGATCTATCAACGCACAGCCCAAACCACTGGACGGATCGGGCTGAAATTTGGCATGCAGGTAGATGTTATGATGTAGGCATCCGCTAGGAAAAGATTTTTCGTAATTCCACTCTTAAGAGGGTGAAATGGGTGGTTGAATTATTTATAGGCCACGCCGCGGGCAGAAGCTCGTTCTACATAAAACTAACATGTCTAAAATTAATAACTTGTGAATACAGATAACAAGCACGCTACATCTTTGACCATGGCGCTTCCCTAAGTATTAAAGATTAAAACCACTGTTTTTAGAGCTAGTCCGTCTTAAATAAACCTAAGTACAATAAATAGTCCAAAAACTATTTTCTTAAACTTGATTAAGCTACGTTAAAATCACGTATGTTCTAAAAGTTAGTAATAATTAATTATTATTAAAAAAGTATGATTAATTTGATTTTACTACGAATATCAACCATAATTAATATTACGGTTTTAACTCTTACGGTAAATGCGAGAGGGCGTTTAATGTAATTGGATACAGCCATAAAATTAATGCAATTAGTGGAAATTGAAAATCAATTGATTTGGTTACTCATACTATTAATGATCACTAATTGGTGAGTGAAAGCAAGTTGCCCACGCGCATAACGTTTATTTATGAAGGTGAGTAATTTCTTTTGAAGTTGTATTAATTAACTAGGTATGTAATAAACTAAATGGTGTTAAGGTAATGGTACTGGTAAAGTTATTATTATTGTTTTTTTAGTTAAAATCTTTTTATAAGATTCACAAAATGACTGATGAATGATGATGAATGCAAAATGAATTTTGGGTATCGTTAGATTCAGCGTGAAATTATCTACAATGATACATTCTCAAAATACCGAAAAGAGGCTTAAATCTCGAGATTTTGAGTCTAAAAACGGTTTATCTGTCACAGGAATACAGTTCGCTTAACATAAAAACATTATTATGATTATTTTATTATATTATATTTTTACAGTAATTGTATGAATTAGTACTATATTTAGTATTTTAAAATAGAATTAATATATTTTCAAGCAACTGAAACTTACATAAACCTTATAAGCACTCTACATTAAAATGAAACCGTTGAAGTTTAAAGTCAACTTTCTCGAAACTATCAATTTGACAGTTAAACCCTTTTTATTCTTAACCCTTCAATTATTTTTAGAAGTCTCGTGGTCAAAGGGTGGTGTAGTAAAGCGTCTCGTAATAGCAGAGTAGGTAAATAAATCTGCGTTTGTCTATATATAGTGCCTTTCTGTATTATACCCATAATCTTTGCAACAACGTCGGTTTTACACACAAAAAAAAAATACCTACTTTCCGCTTCCTAATTATAGCGAAGGCAACATGTTTGCATCGTAAAGATAACTTGCATGTTTGACTTGCAACTTGCAACATCCACTTGAGTTAGGGTTGTCAAATTGTCAAGATTTTCTATTGAAGTTTATTTATTTATTTAATACTTGGATGGCGTGCGCAGAGCAATATCACGCGAAACTATATACTTTCCGAGTTCCGAGTGATGCTGGAACTGATATGGGCATCCGTGTCGCTTAATATCAGGCGAATGACTAGCTCGTATGTCATTCATTAACATAAAATGATACTTTTGTACAGAGCGTGTGCAAAGGTTGACTTAATGCGTACAGCCTTTTCCACCAGTCAACCAAGGCATGCAGAAAAATAATTAGATTAGGCGTGCACAAAAGAAAACGAGCAAAATTTATGAAGATTAAATTAAATAAAAATTAGGATAAATAAGTAGTACTTATCATTACCAATAAACTATAAAAATAGATAGAGAACTCTTCATTGTTTCATCAATGAAGTACACAAACAGGAAAAAATATAACACTTACGAACTAGGCAACAATGCGCGCTCTTATCAGTGACAGTGATCTCTTCCAGACAACTTTTGACAAATGTACATAAATATAACAGTTTCTTGGCTGAGAATTAAACATTGAGATGGATATCACCTGCTTGATGGTCAACTTTTCAATTCAATTCAATTGAAAAAAAAAATTTACCTGCTTATGGTCACTCGGAAGGTGTAAAGGAAGTAGGAAGGTACTGTTTGATTCTCACAAGAAAGTCAAAAGTGAGACGTATAAAGACCTATCAGTAGACCGATGTAAGGAAAAAGTTACAGGAAAAAGATGAATGAATGAATAAAGGATGATATCTTTTTCACTCTCGCTTTTGTTGCCGACCGACCAACCTTTTTATATATATAGTTTTATCTTATTGTTTTCAATTTTTAAATGTTTTTGATATAAGGGTTTGTTTAATCTATCATACACTAATAACTACTACTACTATTGTAAAAGAGTGCGGTTCTAATTTGGTTTTAATAAATATATTCTGAGCATTATGAGTCCAACTAAAATAAAAATAACACAAATTTTAACAAACACAGTGTCATGACACAAATTTTTACAAAGACAAAGTGTAATGACTCCATGACATTTTGAATGTTTGTAAAAACTATAACACTTTGTATGTACAAGTACTTGCATAATACATGACGCCATTGTTACTTATATCCTCTTTGGCAACCCTAACTGTAACTTTAGTGATATTAAGTAACTGCTTAAGTAAAGTGCTTTGCGTATAATTGCCTACTCCTATACGGATTATGTGAGCACATTTTGTTAATTGGTTGTTCAGATTTAGAAACACAAGTTTCTACAGACACAGTGTCATGACACAAGTTTTTACAAACACAGTGTCATGACACATGTTTTTACAAACAGTGTATGCATGACGCAAGTTTTTACAAACACAGTGTCATGACACAAGTTTTTACAAACACAGTGTCATGACACAAGTTTATACAAACAGTGTCATGCATGACGCAAGTTTTTACAATCACAGTGCCATGACACAAGTTTTTACAAACAGTGTCATGCATGACACAAGTTTTTACAAACACATTGTCATGACACAAACTTTTACAAAGACACAAAGTGTCATGACTTCATGACACACAGAATTGTAAAACCTATAACACTTTGTATGTTCAAGTACCTACTGCAATAGGTACATGACGCCAATGTTTGTCATAATATCTTCCTTGGCAACCCTAACTGTAACTTTAGTGATATTAAGTAACTGCTTAAGTAAAGTGCTTAGCGTATAATTGCCTACTCCTATACGGATAATGTGAACACATTTTGTTAATTGGTTGTTCAGATTTAGAGATAGATCCCACATGTTGAAGATCTTGTGAGAACCCTACCCTAGTTCTTAAAAAGTTGATAAAATCGGTTAAAAGTGTAAAATACGTTAAATCTACCACTGTTTTTTATGTTGATGAATCGTGTGCCGAGCTAGTCGTGCACCTGATGTTCAACGACACAGCCGCCCATATCAGAACAGTGTCACTTGGAACTCTAAAATATAAAGCTTCGCTTGACATTGCGCTGCGCACATTATCATAAGCAGTCTGGTAATGAGATTACTCGACTGTGAAATCAGATCATGAAGTCTCAATTGCCCAGTAATTTCACTAGCTACCTTGCCTTTCTATTTCTTTTTATATTAGTTTTCCGGGAAGTTTTTCTAATTGGTCTTTCCATAAAAACTTAACTCGAACTATTGAGCTAATTTTGCAACCAAGCCAAGGACGCCCATCGGTTCTCAAGTGACGCGCTTACCAAAGAAAATAATTTCATTATTATTTTGACATAGTAACCATTATAAATTCTGAACGGCATATAGGAAACTAGCTATCGGAGCCAACAGGAAACCGCGAAACTAGGAATATCAAAATCAGTGTCGTTCGCCTTGACCTGATAATATAGCGTATAATAGAGATATCGGTAAGCAGACGGACTTGTTACATTACATTCTATGCTAAAATGGGCAGGAAGAGGAAATCAACAAAACTGTAAAAAAATAGAAATAAAATTACTCAGCGCAGTAACTTAGTGCGCTGTAGCGCTGTAGCTTTTCTAACTCTTATTCAAGTATTTGTGCACAGAAACAAAAGCGCAAATACTTGATCTGAATCTGGGTGTTCCCTAGACACAGGGAATCCTAGTTAGGCTCCAGGATGTATGTGATCGTTGGGCGTTATTATTATTATTATTATCTGCGATAAATACCAAAACTAAGAAGAGTTAAGCTGAACTCAATCACCTTAATTTCACATTTTAACTGTACACTGTAAATAAAAGTACTTGGAATTGAGAAGTTCCGTTGTCTATTTCCCAATACATCTACTTACATCAGATCTTCAGCAATTTACGTGGGAAAGCCAAAGCGCAAAATTTTTTCGTTTACAAAACAAAAAAACATCAAATGACACGGCTTGGAAATCTAAGAAAAAATTGGTAAACGTACATAACAATGCGGTCGACGTCAACAATGTAAATGCTCGCCTGTTATTCCTTTTACAAAAAGGGTTTTTACCAACTTCAATCAATGTGGAAGTCGATATAACGCACAAGAGTTGCAGTGACTGCATGACCTAAATGCAAGCACCTGGTAATCCCGAAGAAATCGCAGGATGTGAGCTGCGGGACACCGACTCCGCTAAAGCGTCAGGTAATTGGCGCGGTGTCAAAACATCCGACAGACCCGCACATCCACAGCATACCTAATAAGTAATATGACGCGGGAACGTCAAGCCGACTTGTCGGATAAAGTCGGATTAAACCGTATCCGCTAAGGAGCAAAGAATTTAACGGCAAATTATGCTCGATTTTTAAATTAAATTCGGAGTAGCAAGTGTAAAACATAAGTGGACTCTGGCCAGTTTTTAAAACAGGTTCAATAATTTAAATCAAGCCAGCCCCTTAAGGAACTATATTTATGACCAGCAGCCGATATTGGAGCCTCGGAATGCTTCGGGCGCTTTAAGAGCCCCCGAGATCTATTGATTTCCTTTCTTCTCGTGTATGCAAGTGGTTCGTCCCCGAAGGCTTCTGCTCTGGCTTAATGACGACAACAGCCGTGACGTACCGACGGCTTAACACGCCCTCCGAACCGGGCACACGTTAGTTGTAAACATCACTATTGTAGCGGTCACCCATCCAACTAATAATATGATATAATGACTGAGCTTCGCTATTGTATGCTACGCGCTACAGGCAAAATTGCCGATGCCAATTTCTCCCATCACACATAAATTAGTACAACCTACTACTAACTGACGAACTTAAAAAGTGCCTTAGCCATCATGTATCAGGAATATTTTACTGAACCTTCTCAGTACTCCTAAATTTTTTAAGTAGGTAATTATATTTTTTGATATCGTTACTGTCTATATAAACATGAGCGGGGCAGTCTTTGGGGACTGCCGATAGAAGTAAAAACTAAGTAACTTGTGACATAATTAGCTCATGGGAAGCGTGCGGTGACGATGACGCGAGTTTCACGATTTTTGTTTCACCCAAAAAGTACACATATATACACAGAATACATATAGCTCATGGAAAGCGTTCGGTGACGATGACGCGAATTCAATGATTTTTGTTCACCCAAAAAGTGCTAAACGCGTCCACAATAATAAAGAAAAGGTAGGTATACATGGATATTATGTGTTATAATTTACCTACTATAAACTGTGGTACTAACAATATTCTGAGGTCCGAAGTGGTCCCGGTTTGTTGTCCCGGTGTCGTTAAGCCATGACTATCAGATGACTTTTAGGTGGCTTAAAAAATATAAGCTAGGACTAACCACTATTTACATGTGAGGAATATTATAGTGGAATAATTATAGTATTTGACCACCTCTGGTGTGGTGGCTGACCAGGTCAGCTCATAGACGGGAGGCGGCGGGTTCGACTCCCGCGGCAGGACAAGCATTTATGCAAAGAAAAAAGCGCAAATACTTGTTCTGAGTCTGGGTGTTGTGGGACCATGGTCCTCGTAGTTGTTCCTGGGTCCCTAGACACGGAATCCTAGTTAGGGTCGAGGTTCTATGTATGTGATCGTTGGGCGTTATTATTATAATAATGATCATAGTTGGTTTAATAAATAAATGAATTGATTGATTATGCAGCCTAAGGCACGTTGTAAAGCCAGTATTCAATACATATTGGCTAAATAGTATTGGATGAAGTTGTGCATATAGGAAGGAAAAAATGGTGAATGTTTGGTTGACAAACTTTATCGTTGCAACCTAATGCTACCTACTCTACTAATTAGGAATAATATAATATGTGTGGACATCTTACACAACGCCATCTAGCCCCAAACTAAGCAAAGCTTGTACTATGGGAACCAGATAACTGATACAATACTTAGATACTTATTGTTTGTAAATACATACATAGAATACAATATAACACCCAGACACAGAACAAACATCGATGCTCATCACACAAATGTTTGTCCTGGGTGGGGATCGAACCCACAACCCGCAGTTCAGAAGGCAGGGTCACTACCAACTAAGCTATCGGGCCAGTCCATAAAAATAATAACAAGCATTGCCATTCAACATGATAATGCTGCCAGTATTTTGGACACTTTTCCCTCCACCAAAGGGTTATTTTCAGTTTTTAAGAGTTTTTATGTAAAGTTTAGATTTTGAGGACTAGTTTAGATTAGTATTATGTTTAAAAATCTTCTGATTTTCATGTAAATAATTGGTAAACATACAGAAATATATTAAGAAAAGAAATGGTTTTACTCAACATTTATTTTGCCATGCATTATTGAATAATAAACCTTGGGTTTTTACATTATGTATACATAATTACCTATGCCCTATGCAGTAAGTATGTAGTAGATAGGTAGGTGTGTACAAGAAAAGAACAAATAAATTATTTCAAAGTATATTACCACCAATAATATTTTTTTTACAATGAGTTAGAGCCTAGTTTAGGCCGCAGTTCTCATCTGTAAGAATGTTATATATAACTAACACAGTTGTAGGTATCTACTTTTATTTTGGTTCCTGTGCAACTTTTAACCCTTAACCAAACAAATAGCTATTGTAATTTTAACATATGCAGGAGCTTTCATTTGTAAAATCAGAACTTGTAGGACTTATGTGAACACTTTGTTCAGAGTTGCTTATTTAGCAAAGGTTCAACTCAGAATGCCTCAAGCAGCCATCATTATTCTTTTATATAGCAAGTTGTAAACAATTGTCCTTATGAGGTACTGTGAATCAAATCAACTGTCTTTTATATTTTTACTTGATAATCGAAATTTATCTTTATAATATTTATTACTTCGATTATTTTAAAGTAAACTGATTTTAATGTTTATTTTGCTGACAAACTTTATCAAATATCATGTTAACATGTATTTATCTCATGTATACTTATTCAAAACATTAATTAGGTTTCACTTGCTCAAACCCATTCTTCATAGTACAATAAAAGTATTAAATGTTGAACCCAATAATAAATATGAACAATTTTGTGCACACAAATATATTCAGCCTTTTAATGTTAAATTCAAACAAATAAGCATCTGTTCTTAGTTAATTATTATAATAGTACCTAAATTACTAAGGATATTGATTTGGATTGAATTTTCAAAATTGGTTATTAAACGATGGATATATATTATAAAACATAAGTATAAGAAACATTAGAATAGGTTTTAAAATTTAACCGACTCAAATATTGTGTACTAGAAGAAAAAACTTTATGAAGTTCTCATTTGAAGTCGATTGGAAAACAATTCCACATGCAATAGAATAGGTTTTAAAATTTAACTAACTCAAATATTGTGCGTACAAATGTAACCAACATGTTACAAAAATTCAACACCCATTGAAATGAAACATTCAGTTCGGGTACAATGCTGCTACTGTCCTCCAAGCCTGCGACTGCATCGGGTAACAGACTGCATGGACATGTGCTAATGTGTATGTGTAAATAAATGTTGATAAGAACTTCTTGTGAATTTGTGTGTGGATGTTTTTTTTTAAGTCAAATAGGCTTATGTTTGACCACATTAATATATATAATATAAATATGTGTGGACATTTCACACAGCGCCATCTAGCCCCAAACTAAGCAAAGCTTGTTCTATGAGAACCAGATAACTGATACAATACTTGGATACATTAAGTAATAATGTGGAGTAGCAGTTCCTCTCACAACACAAATAATGCAATGAAAATTTAACTCACTTCTAATAACATTAAGCTATTTTTTTCCAATAGTTAAATAGATGGATAAATAGATAATAAGCCCATTATGTAGGCACCAAATAACCATATCACAAAACATTAGCTATAAACTAGAAGTACAAACTTATTAGGAAACAAGGGGTGGTCTAATCACTTAGTGGTAGTTCAAACATATCTTTTTTTTTTTTTTTTTTTTTTTTTTTATGTTAAGGGATGACGCGACGAGCTAACCGTTCGCCTGATGTTAAGCGACACGGCTGCCCATATCAGTTGCAGTGTCACTCGGAACTCTAAAGTATAGAGTTTCGCGTGACACTGCACTGCGCACATCATCCTGAGATATCAACACAATCTAGTAACAAGATTACTAGACTGTGAGATCAGGTCATAGAGTCTCATTTGCCCAGTAATTTCACTAGCTACAGTGCCCTTCAAACCGGAACACAGCAGTGCTTGCACACTACTGCTTGGCGGCAGAATAACTGGCAAAGCGGTGGTACCTACCTAGACGAACTTTGCAGTAAAGTCCTACCACCTAGTATTTTTTGTATTTAAAGTTGTTCTAAGAAATAAACAAAATATTGTTCAATAAGTACCTCCTTATATGTACTGGGTACTTAAGATCATGTGTATTTGAAAGTCGTTTTAAATTTACTGATATATAACGATAAATCAATAAATTATTATCAAAACAGCTGTTTCATTTATTCTAAAGTTAAATTGGTAGCCACTATTATTTATTCCGTGGTAACGGGAAGTTAGCAGGTACGTAAATAATAAAAAAGATAAGTGGAATTTGTAGGTAGAGTCTTAACTCTTAACTAATACTTCTTTTTAGATAATATGCCAATGGTATTTTATGTCATTTACAGGTATTTCAATACCTGTAAATGACTATCGTTGTATATCCCTGCAGTTCACAAAAAAAATAACTAGATTAACCAACCGGCACATTAAAGCCTTTGCAACGTTTTTCCTCCAACATAAACAACATTTTTAAATTAAAATACTCACTGATAAACAATATAGTGAAGTCTAATAATATTTTCCGCAAAATAAACTTCGACTGGCGGTCCATTGTGATTGTGTGGTTGCGGGCGGTTGTTTTGCGCTCGTTTCTGTCCATTGTTTATTAAAATATCGGAATAAAATCGCGAAAAATCACTTTCACTGCGATACCGCCGGTTACGAAATGAAATACGTCAAATTAATTGACAGCAACACACGTCAAACACACAGCGCATGCGCGCGCAAACTGAAATAAATTCGTTTCGTTCGAAAACACCGACCGACCTCGCTCGTCTACCGCACGGAGCGCAGCGTTTATTTATTCAATACTTACATTTAATTTATTAATTAAGTACTTAATATTTTACCTACTTCATCAGGTAGGTTTATCAATATAATTCAAGCAATAGGGATGTTATAAGTATGTAATTTATCGACCTTTTATTATAAATTATTAAACAAATAACAGTACAAACGATTTTGCAGTTCAACATCCACCGATAAATCTCCATTGTGTGTTTTCTACTATATCGATATTAGTGAAGTTGTGCCAGCCCCGCAAGTCATAATTGAAATTGTAGCAGAAGGGCAGAATCCACGAAGGTCCGTATTACAGAATGATGCTCAGTCATTGATCGGTGCTCAAGCAGAGATTTCATTCACTAATTGATCACTTTATGAATGAAATCTTTGCTTGAACACCGATCGCTGACAGAGCATCGTTCTGTAATACGGACCTTAGAAGGGCAAAGTACCTACTGAACTACATATCTACTGAAACATTCGTTAACTTGATTATAAATTGCTGTGATTTTTACGACATTGCGGAGGCTAAACGATTTGGTGGAAATTTCGCACACATCGCGCTTAAACATATGATTTGTATTTTTATTCACATTTACTGATACTACTTGGGATAAACTGTAGGTACATACATAATAATAATATATAATTTTGAAATTGCGTCTGAAACTGCGAGGTGATTTTAGAGATCATTTTCTTTTTTAAACAGCCAATTTTTAATTTTACGTTTTAAAAGTTCTGTTATATTAAAATTTAGTTAGGAACAAAAATAAAAAACACCGCACCCTACGCTGAAAATGTATAACAGCGCCATCTGTATCTCATCTGTTGTATCGCTTGAACGTTGTTGTGAGAGATATTGGGTGCACGCTACTTTCTTCCTCGACATACTGGTACTACTAGTAGGACACAGATGGCGCTACTTATGTTTTAAAAACACTGCAACAGAGGGCGCTAGATGAATAAAATATGCTGTGGTTTTAGTATTTTAGATAATCTCGTTGAATGAAATACCGCTATCTATCTAAACTTTCAATTCATAAGTCATTACTTTACAGTCTAAGGTTAAATAAAAATTTCAAAATAATCTAAATTATAATTCAATATTTCAAAAGTTATTACTTTAGAATCTATAGCTTATGAAAGTTTGTATTTTGGTTGGCTGAAATAAAAATTACAGATCTAAATATTAGGTGCCTAGTTTATTGAAATCAGTTGACCTAGGTGATGGCATAATAAGTTTTTAATAGCCAACTTAATACCTACTTATGCTAACGTCTGATTTTAAACGTTCATGCTCACTCGAGCATTTAGCCAAGTATTTAATTTTTTTAAATAATAAATATTTGTGGACATTTCACACAGCGCCATCTAGCCCCAAACTACACAAAGCTTGTAATATGATAACCAGATAACTGATACAATACTTAGACTTTTTGTTTGTAAATATATACGTATAGGTAACACAATATAACACCCAGACACGGAACAAACATCGATGTTCATCATACAAATGTTTGTCCTGGGTGGGAATCGAACCCACAATTTACAGCTCAGAAAGTCAGCGTCTAACCATTACCTTAATACCATTGTACAATTTATAACTCATTTGTTAAATATTTTTTTAAGTGGATACTTTATAATTAATTACTTTATAATTACATTATATTATTAATTAATATTATATATAGTTCTAATTTAATATAAAATTTATCCTAGCTACAGAATTTTTATATGCCTACTTTGATCTCAGACTACATAAAAGTAGGTTCTTCTACAAGTTCAGACTAACTTAAGTAAGGTAGGTTACTTAAAAATCTTATAAAATTCAAAGTCGTGACTGACTGATTGACTTATATATCAACGCACAGCCTAAACCGCTGGTCCTAGAGACTTGAAACTTGGAAGGCTAGTTCTTTATAAAGTGTAGGTATCCGCTAAGAAAGTTTTTCGAAATACGAGCCTATTGTGATTACAATGAAACGACCGAGCTTGGGACAATAACCGATTTAGTAAGTCCTACCCTCCAGTACAATGTATACACTACCACAGACCCTTAAGAGGGTAAAATAGGCGGTTGAATTCTCTATGAAAAATTGTCCTCTTCATTTCCTATAGGCCACGCAGGCGAAGCCGCGGGCAGAAGCTTGTTTTTAATGTCACCTTGAGAAAGTACCACCCAACGCTCCGTTTGGTTTCTCCACAGTAATCCGGCTTAGCCAGGCTCAGCTTGCTTATCTTATGAATTGATCTGTTTGCTCCGCTGAGGATGACGGATTATCTATCGTGAAGGAGCGCGGTAGCTGTGGAGATACAGTAGGTACCTCTAATAGCTTAATAGATTGAGTGATCCTATTCGCAAACGGTAACCGCACACGGTCCATTATAATAATAGTAATAATAATAATAAAACTTTATTTCTGAATCCATAATAAAAAATACAAACACAAAAATAAACAATATCTAAATATGTATAACTCAAAGGTGACTGACTGACTGACATAGTGATCTATCAACGCACAGCCCAAACCACTGGACGGATCGGGCTGAAATTTGGCAAGCAGGTAGATGTTATGACGTAGGCATCCGCTAAAAAGGATTTTTCGAAATTCTACCCTTAAGAGGGTGCAATTGGTGGTTGAATTATTTTCCCATAGGCCACGCCGCGGGCGAAGCTGCGGGCAGAAGCTCGTGATATATAAAAACATTAGTAAAAAAATAAAAACCTTAGGTGGCAGTAGCCATCCAGAGCGTGGCAAATGCTAGACAAGTTTGAAGTAAAAAAAAAAATCACACAGCGTCATCTAGCGTCAAACTAAGCAAAGCCTGTACAATGGGAACCAGATAACTGATACAATATTTTTTGTTTTGTTTTGTTGTTTTTTTTTTTACTTCAAACTTGTCTAGCATTTGACCACGCTCTCACCTGATGGGAAGTGACGATGCAATCGAAGGTATAGCATGCTAGCCAATTTAGTTTGTGCAATACAATATGACATCCAGACAAAAAAAAAACAACGATATGAACATGAACAACACAATACACGCAAATGTTTGTCCTGGGTGGGAATGGAACCCACAACCTACAACTCAGATTACTAACAACTGAGCTATCGGACCTGGTTTGTTTTTGTCTTGTTTAGATAGGCTTTAACCGATTTGAATGAAATTTGGAAACATAAAGTATTTTTCACCCTGGAAAATTGTACATTTCCACAGGGAAAACGACTAAATAGTGAGTGGAACCGTGGGGTAACTGTAGTTTTAAATAAACTAAATTTTAAGTATCAATATATGTGTGATAAAATTTCAATAACTTTATCCGTTTAAGGTTTATTTTCCAATGGCGGGTTATCTAACTAATTTAAATTATAAACTGACTAAAACACACACACACACACACACACACACACACACAGTCACTACCTATTCGGTTTATAAAAGTCACTAATCAATTTCACTTGGATTTGTTTTATCCAATGAATAACTTTATCTGATTTATTGAAAAACCGTACCTTTATTCTCGTTTTAAGTTTCTAATTACGTCATCACTAATGTTTAAGTTCCCTTTCCACAGAACTGAACAATCCAAACAAAAAACATCACACAATACAATTCACGCACACGAGAGAACCCAAATACAAAAAGCGTCGAACTCGAAAACGTCCACAAACAAAATCGCCACAGAATTTCAATATAACAACAAACAATGTCGAAATTCCTTCATCAGCGATACAAAGCCTACCGCCTACATACAAATATCTAACAGCGAGGCTCCAATTTAAATAACAAGCTCGTAAAGCTGAAAAACAAGCTGAAACCGAAGTTGGGAATAAATTAGCAACCCCCTTTACCCCCTCCTTTACCCCAATGTGTACATTGTGCAAAATATTATTTGCCTTTGCCAGACAATAATAGGATCTAATGCCCCGCCCTGACATGTTAGCTTTATCGGACTCCGCCCAGGTCGATCCCGCTTCCGATTGGCTGGGATCGTCTCCCTTCTCTTTCTTTGCGATGTTCTATTCCTTTCCCTCGTATAGCTTTTCCTTCAACGCCTGGGGGGTAAATGTTATGGTAGGAAACATATACGAGGCTTTTCTAGGGATCCGCGAGCATTGTTGCGTTCCATTTTCGAATATTTTTTACGCGCGTTTTATTTGAAGATGTCCCACCTGAATGGAGTGCTAGAATTCGCTTTATGAGATTTTTTTCAGTAGAAACGTGACGAGTCCTTTAGCTTTGGATTAAGGGATGTTGCTGTCTCTGTAAACAGTTTCCTTTGCGAGAATGTATAGAGTTTTATTGCTTTTCCTTTGAGTATTTTGCGTTTAGGAAGATCGTTTCGAAATCTTTGGCTGGAGTATGTTTTATATTGAATATTATAATGTTTTTTTTAAATTTGTATTAAATAACTTATAACATAATTTACCGAAGCTTTGCAGATTATTTCAAGGGCGTTAAAAGGTTGGGATTACGAGGAACCTTCGCGATCGATTATTCATTTTATTTTATTTTATGGGTATATATATTTTATTATCTGTTATTATTTCAGCAGTGCAGTAATAGGCAGTAGGTAGCCACGCGACCTATTTCATCTATCCTTGTAAAACCGTTTTAAGCGATATTGAGATTTAATGATTATACCAATCTTAATTGGTTAAAATGGACACGATGACTTTAAACGCTCAAATAAATTAAAATAATTCTTATTTATAAGTTTGACGTAACTGTAGATACCTAATACGTGTTAAAAATAAGATTAAAGTCGCTGTTAAAATATTAACACAAGAAACAAAGATATGTGTATATAAATAAAATTACAAACGTTGAAAACAAAAAACGCGCGATCCATCCAACTCAAAATAAATACCGCAGCAAAGTTGAATCGATGAGCTCGAAGCGGCCTAATAATTATTAGTCGACGGCCTGAAATTCATGCACAAAGCTCCGACCCGCAGTAATAATAACGACAATTGTTGTGTTTACTGGAACGTAAACGCAGCCCCGGGGCGGCGGGCGGCCCGTGGGCGGGGCCCGGCGCAGCCCCTGCTGCCGCCGGGGCGAAGCGCCAGTCCGCGTCGCGCCGCGCGCCTCACCGCACCTCTGACATGTGACCGAAAGCATGGAAGATTGTGATCTAGCCCAATACCGCGACATGATCATCGACGGTGACTTACCCCTCGATCTGAGACCGCCACCAAGGCTCTACTTGCCACACTACCTCCGCAACGATACCGAACCAGAATATCCCCAAGACGATACCTACGTCTCCGTGGATGAAGACACGCCAGATTTGCCGCCGCCTTCCAGTGATTCCGAGAGATACGACGCGTCCAGTCCAACGGACACTAAACCTTCATCGCCGAAGAAACCAAAGTCGAAATCCAGCTCGCAGCTTATCAAACCGCCTTACTCCTACATAGCACTCATCACGATGGCGATACTCCAGTCTCCACACAAAAAGTTAACCCTGAGTGGCATATGTGAGTTCATCATGACCAGGTTTCCGTATTATAGAGAGAAGTTCCCAGCGTGGCAGAATTCAATCAGACACAATTTGAGTCTTAACGACTGCTTTATTAAGATCCCACGTGAGCCAGGGAATCCTGGGAAAGGGAATTATTGGACGCTAGATCCGTTAGCTGAAGATATGTTTGACAATGGGAGCTTTTTGAGACGTCGGAAGAGGTATAAGAGGCCAGCACCGTCATTGCACCACGCTCATGCAGTAGTTGCAATGTTGGCCCGAGAGGCGTATGCACCATTACTTCCATTGCCATGCTACCTTCCCCCTACGCCTTTATTATCACTGCCGCGCCCGCCGCCGTCTACCTTACGACCAGTGCCATTACCGCCCAGAGTATCAGAGACGACTGAACCTCGATGCAAGAGATCCCGAAACGGGTTTTCTATAGAATCCATCATCGGTTCTCAGGAGTCAGTGGCTTCGGAGCCGCGACGGAGCGCGTTCTCGCCTCTCCATCAAGGGAACAGTCCCCCAGATGACTGGGCTAGGTGAATGTACCTCAACGGGTGTGTCTCCTCACCACCCCCGTTTTGAATCCCGTTGGAACAGGTCTCGTTGACTGATTGTGTTTTGCGTAGAGGTGACTTTTGGTGAAAATGATATCTGATATTAGTGGTATTGAACATTCAAATGAATGGTTGAAGACAATTGAAAATAAATGGTTCAGAGTTTGGAACTGTAAGCTATTGACCAAATTGTAGAGTTACCAATTTTTCTTAATTGCCTCAGAATTAAATGTAAGTATAACCAATCAAATACAATTTAAATAAATGCATGTTAACTTGTGATTTTGTTTTAATCGAAATATAATAATTATAATGTGAAATACGTATAATTCATCCGTGATTAATTTTAATTAGAAAAATAATGTTTTTCATTTTAATAATTATTTTTATGTGGAAAATTGGCAAGCTTTAGTTTTAAACAAAAAAAAAAGATATGCATACAATAACAAGCAATATCATTAATATATTCAAAGAAAATGTGTTCTTATTATTGTTGAGTATTTTAATTTATATTTAAATGTATGTTTTACTATAATAATATGAATAACAATGAGTAGGTAATTATACAAATTAAAATGCAGTTTTTCTTGGATAACATTCGTTTGCCATATGTTAGGTGCCTTTATTAATATTTTGTAATAACATCGGTAGCAGAAAATTACATTTTAAACAAATTCATATGTAGTAATAAAAGTTTTATAAGCAAATAATGCCTGCCAATATTAATTTTATAATTAATACTTCTAGTCATGCTGTGTACAAAGTAGAGAGTTGTAAATTATAATAATGATTGTGTATATAATAATTAATTATAATTTTTACTGTAATTATAAAGATTAGACAATATTTAGAGTACGTTTAATGAATGTAAACAGCTCTTTCAATCTATAACATATTTGTAAGTATATTGGTTTAAAATGTGAAGGTTTTTTTAACAATACTTTATCCATATTTTTATTTTTTCACGTAAATTTATTGTATACAACAATTGCTTAAAAAATAATCTATTGTCATATTTATTTATTTTTTCTGCGTAAATTACTCAGTTCAAGTACTTAATAGTTGCTGACATTGTTCTGTGATAAACACGCACTTTGTATATACTCTACTTTAAATAACACTTTTCTGTTGGATTTTTTTAAATAATTTGTTAAAATACCTATGATTTTTATGTGTTAATGTATTATTTTAAAACATCTTATGCACATATAAAGCCTTGGTTAAATGTAATAAAATAATATTGTTTGAAACGCTTTCTTTTCATCAAAAAAAAGTCATAAAGACTGCATTCGTAAAAAGTAAATACATTTGCCAGATGCACTCTCACGTAAACACAAGTGAAAATGGAACATACAACATTTTAATAACACTTTCAAGGACTTTTTTATGTTAATAAATATTTAAAAAATATTTTTTTTGGACTTTTTTATGTTAATAAATAATAAAAAAATTAATAATAATAGCTCCCAACGATCACATACATAGATCGTGGACCCTAACTAGGATTCCCTGTGTCTAGGGACCACGAGGACCATGGTTCCACAACACCCAGACTCAGAACAAGTATTTGCGCTTTTTTATATATATACTTGTTGTGAATCTGGGTGTTGTGGAACCATGGTCCTCGTAGTTCCTGGGTCCCCTCAGGAACTCTAGGATCTAGTATGTGATCGATAGCGTTATTATTATTATTAGTTTTTTTTTTTTTTTTACTTCAAACTTGTCTAGCATTTGACCGCGCTCTCACCTGATGGGAAGTGACGATGTGATCGAAGGTGTAGCACGCTAGCCAAGTAAATACCTATTCACTCTTCTCTTGAACACGCCCGGGTCATATTTCGCCGGAAACACAGACGCTGGCAGGGCATTCCATGCCTTCCGTACACGGACTAAGACATCATATTCAAGAACACTCTGTTTATAAAATAAACAATAATGTTGTTTATTTTATAAACAGAGTGTTTATTTATGAGACTTAAAATTAGGTTGATCATACTTAATGATAAAATAAGCCTATTATCAGACATCTACACAAAGCTAAGTATTCCCCGTGGCTTTGCCCACGTCTTCAACTTCTATTGGTATAATTATATTTTTTTAATATCAGTTGTTATTGTTGAATGCCTTTGCTTTAAATTAGTTTAATTATATCTATATTTGTGCTGTATAGCTTAGTTAACAGTAGCTCTGCCTTTTCAACTGTAGGTTGTGGGTTCAACTCCCACCCAGTACAAACATTTGTATGATGTGTGTGGCTAGATAGCGCTGTGTGAAATGTCCACAAATATTTATTCATTTCTTGCAATTTAATCTTGTATAATTTAGTGTAAATATTTTTTTAGATGAGAGAATAAATAATGTAAATGCAAAAATAATACATTCATGAGACTTTTATTTCATTTTAGATACTGATCTAGGGCCTTACCGCGTAAGTCTGGTGGAGATGGTAATCGTGTTTATTTATTTATTTATTTGTTAAATACACTGTAAACTTACAGCTACGCCAAAACATTCACATTGTTATACTAAGTTCTTATATGGACTAAGCAATATATATTTATAAAGCCGACCAATGGGGTCAGTATGTATGTCATCATCTTGGACTTCGCTTAAGAAGCAGTTGATAACAGCTACAGCCCTTGCCGTTGGAGCATTATGAGCGTGCCACGTGCGTAAGGCAGGAGGCGCAGCAAACAGCTGGTGGCGACGTCTTTGACCCGCGCGGATGTAGTTTTGTGTCTCGCACTCGTGGACTTGTTAATTGGTGCGAGCAGGATGGCAGGCGAAGCCTATTCCCAGAACAGCCTTACCACGTAAGTCTGGTGGAGATCGTAATCGTGTTCTCTCTTGCTCGCACTCGTGGACTTGTTAATTGGTGCGTGCAGGATGGCAGGCGAAGCCGATTCCCAGAACAGTTACGCGGTAGGGGCTATACCTGTGTTCAGAATACGAGAGCCGGATGAATCCATACCGTGCTGAAACTATCTCTTGGAAAATAAAACTCAAAACCATGTTCTTGATTCAAATTTACATATATTTGTTACATTGTTTTTAGTTTGGAACGTTACTGACCCATTAACGGAGGAGGATGTTGACATCTGCGACACAGTCTCGTACTTCTGCAGGTGTCATTGATTCTCATTCACTTTTAAGTGAAATTGTTTTTGGTCCTATTTCAAACTGATCTATGAGCCCAAAGTTGTTTTTAAGTTCCGTATCATGAAAGGGTTCTGCCTAAAAATCAGTGTTTTAAGGTCACGCGTTGACCTGATTGTCATTCTGTGTCTGGACCTGTGGGTGATCTTTGAAGCTTTGATTGCAACAAGAAATTTCCATACTAACTATGCACATAAACTGCGTATTCAAACTGTCAAATCCATACAAACTTTTGTTTCTATTGGTTGCAATCGAGTTATGTGATCATGACATCACACAACGTTACACTGTTATTTTGTTTATTTTCTAAATTATACTGTATGTCTCTTTTATTGTAATGTAATGTTATGTGATGTCTTGAATGACTTATCTTTCTTTATTTCTTTAGATAAATTGTTCAGTCATTTTTAAGAAAGGTGATTGGATTGGATTGATTGATTGTGCCCGCGGCTTAGCCCGCGTGGCCTATAGGAATCAAAGAAGAAATTTTTCATAGATAATTAATAACCATTTCATCCTGTTAGGAGTGGAATTTTGAATGGAATTAATTTTATATGTATAGGTTAATACAAATCTCTAATAGAAATTCTCACTAAATCCAAAACAAATTTTAATATATGCAGCTGCAGCTGATATGAGCAGCCGTGTCGTTTAACATCAGGCGAACGGCTAGCTCGTCACGTCATACCTTAACATAAAAAAATAATAATAATAATACCTTGACTTCATGGATCAAATCATATACAATTATTGTGAAAAAACTTTTTCACATTTCAATTTATTATGAAAATTCGAGCTTGACTCTTTTTGGTTCATACAAAAATTTTGCGTAGATAATGTGCGTAAATAATTAATAGCATTTCTTTTTTGATATTTAATTTGCCAACTATAAAATAATTTTGAGTGTGTACAAGTGTGTATTATCAATGAGAGATGACTAATACTATATAAAAATATTTGACCACACTTAATTAGGCTCGGTTGCATAACCATGGTTATATTTACTAAGCTATAAGAACATTCTCCAAAAAGCGCCTTTCAAACTAAAAAGAAATATCAAAATAGTATCTAAATATATATAACTCAAAGGTGACTGACTGACATAGTGCTGATCTATCAACGTACAGTCCAAAGGCTGAAATTTGGCATGCAGGTAGAAGTTATGACGTAAGAATCCGCAATAATAGGATTTTTTGAAATTCTACCCTTAAGAAGGAGAAATGGGTGGTTGAATTATTTTCCCATAGGCCACGCCGCGGGCGAAGCTGCGGGCAGAAGCTCGTTGATACACAGTTTCTATAACAGTAATTAAGCTAAAACAATTATCTATGTGCACAACCAATTATAGGCAAACTCAGCATGCACGATTTTGTGTTGTTGATGATGTTTTAAATAACAAGTATAAACTATCCCTTCTATTGGTATACGCAATAAAGAGTTTTTCTATTCTATTCTATTCTATCCCATTAATGTACAGAATGCTACGATAATATTATATCTGAAAGAAAGAAACACTTTATTTGGACAAACTGTAACAAACTGATAACTATAGCAACTAAAAAATCTAGCTCACAATTTAATATTTTAAAACTTGTTTATATCTATAACCGATTCATAGTTGTGTGCGATTAACAAGTCAAGAATCAACAAGCTAGCGTCCTATTAGCCTCCATAAAGACAAAAGGCAAAAAGTAGAAGTTTTACCTTTTGTCTACTATAATTTGCCAACTATAAAATAATTTTGAGTGTGTACAAGTGTGTATTATTAATGAAAGATGACTAATACTATAGCAAAATATTTGACCACACCTAATTAGGCTGGGTTGCATAACCATGGTTAAAGTTACTTAGCTAAGAACATTCTCAAACAAGCTAATACATCTAATAAGCAACTAAAGTTCTGAGTTTTGGCGGGAAAACGAAAAAGATCGCGTCGCCGCATTGTATTAATTTCCAAAACTTGTGTTATTTTCAGTGTTAGTGCATAAAATTGATGGCATTTTATTCGTTAAGTGCTGGATTACAGGCATGAGTGTGGGAAAGTGGTATAATGATGGTGAAACGTTTCTTTTCGTGTACTTTCCAAAACTCCATAGAAGCTTCAAGTAAAGTTGCCACCACTTTACTAGGAGTGTGACTTGATGACTTCGACTGTGACTTGACACATATTTGCGTAAATATAATTAACTTTAAAAATTATCAATTACTTGACACGGGCTAAATACACAAAAGTGTGGAGCCAAAACATAAAAAAAAACTAAAATCCTACCTTTTGTCTTTTATTTACATTATCTCTTCTTTGATATGATTTCCTCAGCAACGTGTGAGGTAAGCACGGTTGCTGTACCAACAACGAGATCTCTTGGATTACGAAGCGACGTGTTATCAAGCGTCATGATAAACTGACAGATGCGAATTACCGTACTATGGTAACCTGTTTTGGGTGGTCTTGTTAGAAAAGTGCTGATTATTGTTTACAGTTTTTGAAGTAAAACTTTACGCACGCTTGACTTGGGGAGTAAAGTTATGAATGCGGGGCGATCGGAAGTTGAAGTTGGTTCACGTATATCTATTATATATTACTGTATGACTGGCGCGATAGCTCAGTTGGTAGTAACCCTGCCTTCTGAACTGTGGGTTGTGGGTTCGATTCCCACCCAGGACAAACATTTGTGTGATTAACGTAGGTGTTTGTTCTGTGTCTGGGTGTTATATTGTATTCTATGTATGTATTTACAAAACAAAAATTATCTAAGTATTGTATCAGTTATCTTGTTCCCATAGTACAAGCTTTGCTTAGTTTGGGGCTTGATGGCGCTGTGTGAGATGCCCACGCATATTATTATATTATATTATTATTACGTTTTTTTAAACACGGCAAATTGCCTTTATTTTCTAAATACCACAATGATTTAATAACTAATACTAAAAACTACCTACTACTACAAAAAAAAAAAAACTTTTGGGCTATATACTGGCCGCGATGACTTATAGACAGTCCAAATTATATATTACGTGTTATATTATATGTATGAATTTACAAACAAAAAGTATTTAAGTATTCTATTAGTTATCTGGTTACATAGTACAAGCTTTGCTTAGTTTGGGACTAGATGGCGTTGTGTGAGATGTCCACACATAATATTATTATTATTATCATCTCCATTGTCAACATAACAAAGTAAAAAAGTTGTATTATTATGTTGGTATGTTCCGTAAAATGATAATTTAGAATTGTCAAGATGGTGACATTAAAATTTAACAAAGCAAAAATAAAGTTATATCGGCCGATGGATGGGGGATGGACAGTTGTGTGGTCTAAAGCACACTCGTTTTTTTTATGTATTGTATGACCTGACTAGCTAGTAACTGGCCTGATGTTAAGTGACACTCAAAATATAGTCATTCGGAACTCAATATATAAAGTTTCGCGCGACACTGCACTGCGCACCTCATCCTGAGACATCAGCACAGTTCGGTAATAAGAGTGAAATTAGGTCATAATCTCATTTGCCCACTAATTTGTTTAGTTGATATTATTGTATTAGTTATAGATTTCACATCCAAAATAAGAATAAAATTAAAATAAAAATTTGAGACATTTCACAAAGCGCCATCTAGCCCCAAACTAAGCAAACCTATAGGAACCCGATAACTGATTGAATACTTAGATACTTTTTTGTTTGTAAATGTATTTGTATAATAATAATTTGTATATACCAATGTTCATCACAAAAATGTTCTGGGAACTGAACCCACAGCTTGCAGCTCAGAAGGCAAAACTACCAACCGAGCTATCAGAGTAGTCTAAATTTATATTTTTTATGCCTTTAATATTAATTCATTATCGTTTATACAGAAGTACTTACCTGTATACTTAAAAGTAACTGTATAAATACATTGGTTTTACAATACAATACAATTCGAAAATTCTTTATTGTACACCAGAAAAATAAAGATTTACAGAAGATGAAACTTAAAGCTATAGTACAATGGGCGGACTTATCGCTAAAAGCGATCTCTTCCAGTCTACCTTTAGATGGAAAGAATTATTGGAGAGATAGAGGTCGGTGGTGTAAACAAAAAAAGTGAAATTGAGAAGAATGAAACTAATAAAAATAAGAATAAATAAAGATTATTATAAGCCTTCCGCATGTCCACACCGCTCCGCGTCTGGAGCAAGAATGATCCGCAGTAGACCGAGCACTCCTTTATATAGCCAGATGAGTAGGGGAGCGATGACAGTTGCCGGTGTTGCCACTGTAATAAATTTAAATGCTGCCACGGGTTAAATTACGGTACTGCCCGCTGAGCATAGAGTTTACAACTGGACGTTGCCGCCGTCACGTATCATAAATAAACAATAAATTCAATACAATTCCGATTCATATAAATACTGAATAATATATAAGTATAAATACATACATAATAATAGTATATAAATTATACATCTTACATAATAACGAAATTACAACTGTGAAAGGTAAAAATTATTAACTCTAGTTTTAAATATAGCCAACGACTGAGCCTGTCTGGCTGGAATTGGCAGCGCGTTCCAAAGGCGTACGGCCTGTACAGAAAAAGATTGGTCATAAAAAGAAGAAGTGTGAATAGGCATTTTTAATGAAAGATACCTACATATGAAAATACGACATTTATTTTATAATTATAAACTCGAAACACATTCTACTTATATTAATTGGCGAATATCGGAATTTAAATTATCTAAAAATAACATTGCGTATTTGTTTTTTTTAAATAAACATAAAATAAATTAAGTGTTATATTATACACAAAACATCTGTGTTGATTTTATTAAAATGATATATATAAAATAAGCAGTAAAGCATGTTTAAATCCTTGAATCACACTTGTGAAAATAATTAATATTTTTGTTGCAAAAAGCCTATTTGTTTTAGAATTCCTAAAAACTGTTCTATCAAAAGGAGGCCACGGAAAGGTTTCTTGCCAAAGTGTATGGGGAACCGTGAAATAAAGAAATATACAGTTTATTCTGTAAAGATCGATTATTTTCATTTAAGGGTTAATAAAAAGATATTCACCGAAAATTGAGTACAGCTTTTTAGGTATTTTTTTACGGAAGTGATTACGGAACCCTGAAGGCACAGGTTCACAGGATCATGGTCAAACTGTGGACATGTGGGTGGATGATATGTGAATATCCTGTTAATTTATCTAATCATTATTAAGCACTAAATAAATAATTCAGAAAACAATAAAAAAGGACTAATCAAACCAACCTCTACCAGTAGGCAACGTGAACAATATGCTGGCAGCATTGCCACGTTGAATGGCAATGCACAATCCTTGGCCGAAGTAGAAGCCAGCATCTCGGTCTTTAATAAACGGTATTTTAGAAGTATATTTTGTATTAAAGTATTCTCAATATGCTGGCAGTCCAGACCAAAATCGATTCTACACTTTTGTAAACTAAGCTTCAGGCTCAGGGCCTGGATTCGATTCCCGCGATGGGACAAGTATTTGTACTCAAGTACAAATATTTTTTCTGTGCCTGGTCCTCGTAGTTCCTGGGTCCCTAGATACCGGGAATCCCAGTTAGAGTTTAGGACCTATGTATGTGATCGTTGGACGTAAATTGTTTATTTTTATGATATGTAATTATTTGCATGCATTGAATAGATATAAATATTAAAAATTTAAATATAAATATTTGTGGTTATGTATACTTTTTGCAGGCTTTTACGATTCAAATTCAAACCAAAACCTTAATAATTTTGAAATCCTTGAGTCAAACTGTGTTACCATTTGTGCAATCCCCATAAAAATAACTAGAGCGACAATTAAATGTTTGTTTTTCCGAAAGCCGCATCAATCTCGTACCAGTTTATCAGTCGTTGCTCTGAATTACGAAAAAACAAAACACAACTTTAAACTAACATTGGATTGTGTAAGTTTGCATTATGATTATTATGTTTTGAAACTGTGCCATGAAATTTGTTAAAAAAAATCATTGATGTTAGAGTGTTTTAAGATGTTATTTATGTCGAATACGAATAGATTGATAGAATCTTTATTGTACACACTAAATATCAATCAAAGCGTTTTACGAGACTCGGAGAACAATGGGCTACCTTATCGCTATAAGCGATCTATTCCAGGCATCCTATGGATGGATTCGATTCATCAAATCAATCAAAAGTCTAATAGTTTAATGATTAGATTTCGATTTGGATCTAAAATATATATATATAAATATATATAGATAGTTGTTAGAACTATTCGGGGAAAAAAATATAATTTTGTAAACGGGTAGTGTTTTTATTCCTTTTTTGAATGGGTTAATGCTGTTGGTATTTACGAAACTTTACAGCGTCACCGGGTGGAGGGCAGGCGTTTAAGGAGCTCAGCCGTCAAAAATGGGAGGCAACTAGCTCAAGGGCACCCCTGGGGTGCGAGCCTCGGCTTAGGCCGTTGCCGGGATAAGAGGATTGAGAAGACTAGGTCGACTGGATGAGTAGACCCTATTGAAATTCGCGACTGTTCTAGCTAACCTACGGGGGGTACATCTACCTCTACCTGATACATCTACCTGAGCCAGAAGGGCTAGACTGGTCTGGTGGTCCTAGCGCAGCCGATATTACGGCTGCTATAGGATCGCCCGGTGCACTCAAGACGTGTCATGGGTGGACTTTGTTTTTGATTATAACTACTGTAATATGAGACAGTTTTATTATAGTTTTATTATTGATTTTTATTTTATGTTAGTTGCTGTGAATGCTCATATGATGCGTAAAGGTACCTGTCTATCATTATTAAAGTACCTAGTTATTTGTTCTTGTAAGAGTTATAGTTTGGTAACTAAATATAAAAAAAGTTAAGTTAATAATAAAACAATTAAAATAAATTGTAAGGACGTAATTTTAGCTTTTAAAGTAAATGTGTAAAAAAATTGCAGTAGTGTATAAATTCATTAGTGCAGGTATTTTAACGCGTATGTATATAAGAGATCGATCTAATTCAAAATGAAAATAGTTGCATTCAAATATCGCTTAACTAGGCGGCTACAGTTACTATGTGTATAAGACTAAGGCCAACTTGCAACTATGTTGCAAAATGTACAGATTATTGTGTCAATGAATAGGCAAATATTATGTTTTCTATTCATTTGGGCGTGCAACATATGTTGAGTATATTGATACGTAAATAACACTTTGTCTGAAATTTTCTGTAAGGTTTGGACGTCTATGTCAAGAAAATGAGAAAAGAGAAAAGAGAAAAGAGAAAAAAGAAAAGAGAAAAGAGAAAAGAGAGAGGAGATAAGAGAAAAGACAAACGAGGAAAGAGAAATGATGTGACGATCTAGTCATTTTGCCGTTCGGTCGCAGCAGTTAGTAGTGCCACTCGAAACTCTAAGTTATAAAGTTTTGTGTGACAAACTTTACTACTACTACACTATTACTAAGAATTCTAGACTGTGAGATCAGAACATAAAGTCTCATTTACCCAGTAATTTAACTGGCTAGTGACCTTCAAACCGGAAAACAGCAATGTCTTCACACTACTGATTGTTGGCAGAATATCTGGCAAAGCAGGAAAACAAACCTTACTACAGTATGTATATGAGCGACTCATGGTAAAAATCTTCAACGTTAGACAGAGAATTTATAATAATACTAAATTAGACTTAGAAAAATAAGACCAGCTCTTCAAAAATAACTATAACGCTACATTCTTAGATAACGTTAAATAAACGCAAATAATGTTTATATTATATGCGAAACTAATATTTGCAAATAACGTTCAAAGATAACATTATTATCTACAACAATGTAACAACAATAATTACGTCTACTCTATTTGTACAAACCTGTTTGGTGCGAATGATTATGGTTTGTATTTGAGTTTACAAACTAGTGTTGTTTTTGTCTTGTGCAAAGTGTATGTGTGTAAAATAACATCACAAAGATGATCTTCTTCTTCTTCATTAATGGTTTTCTATCACTATTTAGCGATTTTTTTTATAATGTTTTGGCTCCAATAAGGATTATTTTTGCTTCCATATTTTAATAAAATGGTAAATTTAATTAAGTAAGACTTAAGTTGATTATGGACTCCGTCACGAGCATTGACGGCCTTGTATTTTTTTTTTGTTATGTTTTAGCTTCACACTTTTGTGTATTTAGCCAGTGTCAAGTATATTGATAATTTATCTATTTAATGATATTTCACGCAAATATGTATCAAGTCATAGTCGAAGTCATAGTCTAGTCAAAGTCATACTCCTAGTAAAGTGGTGGCAACTATACTTGAAGCTTCTATGGAGTTTTGGAAACAACACGAAAATAAACGTTTCACCATCATTATATCACTTTCCCACACTCATGCCTGTAATCCAGCACTTAACGAATAGAATGCCACTAATTTTATGCACTAACACTGAAAATGACACAAGTTTAGGAAAATGATACAATGCAGTGACGCAATCTTTTTCGCTTTCCCGCCAAAACTCATAGCGATAATTCTGCCAATGTCAATGAATTTTTGGTTATGTCATGTCAAAGTCTTATTTTGTCAAAATGCCACAGTAAAGTGGTGGGTATTTTACTAAAGGCTCTAGGAAGCCTTGAAGAGAAAACGAAAAGGCATGGTTTTAAAACTTGGAAGCATTTGCCAATACTCGTACACGTTCACGAACACCTAACGGATAATAATCTGCCTGTTATCACACGTTAAAATTTAAAAATACACGGGTTATAATTTTATGGGTTTTTTTGTTTTTTTCCACACTTTTGTATATTTAGCCAGCGTCAAGTAATTGGTAATTTCTCAAGTCAATTAATGTTATATATATATGTGTCACGTCAAATCACAGTCCAAGTCATCAAGTCAAGTCATAGTCTAGTCAAGTCATACTCCTAGTAAAGTGGTGGCAACTTTACCAGAAGCTTCTATGTAGTTTTAGAAACAACACAGTTTTATGCACTAACACTGAAAATAACAATTTTTGGAAAATAATACAGTGCGTATTTTGTCCACATAACATCTGTTTGTATACTTACTAAATACTGTCATTGCTATAATTTTTGGCAACTATATAACAGAATCACAATCTGCCGAACATGTTCATATGAGATTTATGAGAGTAATACCCGCCTAAATTTTTAAAGCTCCTAAGTTCGCACTTGTTTCACCCGCGGATAAAAAGTATTTTAATTATTGGCTCATCCCACGAGAGCATTTCACTTTTCCGGGATAAAATGTAGCCTATATATTAATTCAGTGTATAAGCTATCTTAGTACCGAATTTCATCCAAATCCATTCAGCCGTTTGAGCGTAAAAGAGTAACAAACATATACACATATAAACTTTTGCCTTTATAATATTAGTGTGATAACATAACCATAAAAATCTATACTGATATAATAAAGAGGAAAGATTTGTATGTAAGGAAGTTTGTAACGGATTGGCTCAAAAAGTATTGGACCGATTTAAAAAATTCTTTCACCGTTTGAATGCTACATTATCACGGATTAATATGTATAATTTAATTGCAAGAAAAAATAATGATCTCTAATAAAACTACAATAATCTTACCCAAGGTGTAAAAAAAATGCCTGTAAAATATCTTTCATCCCATTATGCCAAAATGTTCAAAATATAAATATCCACCCGTCCAAAGCCGGGACGGGCCGCTAGTCCTAAATATGTGATTAGGTTACAGTTCAGTGGATCTCTACGGACAGCGCATTTTTTATTCCCCGGGTATAAAATAGATGTTGAATAATAATTTGTCATCCCAAAATAGTAATTGTATGCATTTATTATGTCATCACACGCACAATTGAGTGAACAACATGCTTTGGTTAGTTTTAACAAAGGCAGTTCGCGTTTTGTCCGTGAAAAGATTGAGGCATAGATTAGATAAGCGCAGAAGGACATTTGTATCGCAAAGCACCCAGCTATGATAATTTTACGAAGCAATGTTTGGCGTTTTCTACCGAATCACCAATTTTGATCATTTTATACAATAGTGTTGTCTCAATTTGATACTTTGCACCAGCGCAGGCAATCTGAAAGAGGTCCTCAAACGCACGTAAATAATATTATATTTTGTAAGATGATGATAAATAACGGCTAAAACTCACGTCAATTAAAAGTCGAAATTACTCCGACCAGTTTTCGGACATATTAGATGTCCTTCTTCTGGGAGCCAGTTACTAACGCAAGCCGCGGCGGCTTAATATCATGCAACATTTGCCATGCTCACGATAGTTTTCAAACTAAAATAATATTATATCTTAAAATTAAACATACCCAGTCGTAAGTCTTAAATTTTGCTGAAAAATACCAAACAGCGTTGAAAAGCCACTAATTAAAAATAAGAAGAATCTCTACAAGCCTAAAAATACAAGGCCGGGCTTTTGGCGGGAAAACGAAAATGATCGCGTCACCGCATTGTATTATTTTCTAATACTTGTGATATTTTCAGTGTTAGTGCATAAAATTGGTGGAATTTTATTCGTTAGGTGCTGGGTTATAGGCACGAGTGTGGGAAAGTGGTATAATGATGGTGAAACGTTTCTTTTCGTGTTGTTTCCAAAATACCATAGAAGCTTCTAATAAAGTTGCCACCACTTTACTAGGAGTAAGACTTTGACTAGACTATGACTTGGACTGCGACTTAACACTTACAACATACATATATATTATAACTTGAAAAAATAATTACTTGACACTAGCTAAATACACCAAAGTGTGGAGCCAAAACATAACAAAAAAAATACAAGGCCGTCAATGCTCGTGACGAAATCCATAATCAGCTTAAGTTTTACTTAATTACATTTACCATCTTTTTACAGTATGGAAGCAAAAATAATCATCAGGTAAACGACTAGCTCGTCACATCATTCACTCATATATAAAAAAAAAAAAAGTTAGTCCTCACAGAGTTTACTCGTAATTTTACCTACAACCGTATGTACCATCTCCGCTACGTACTCACCCTTCCTTCGCCCCTATAACTCCATATCATTCACTCATTCAGCCCAACTGTGAATGGTAACATCAGCGTTATGACGTGTGCATTCATGCTGAGTGGTTGCCACTCGAACACATGGGTCCGGGTTCGATTCCCATTCTGTTCGAGATGTTTTTCTCGTAAGTGGGATTTAATAGCTATTGTTAGTTTGCAAATTGTGTGTTATTGAATATTATTGAGTTAGGAGCAAGTGCGTTCAGGAGTCTTGAAAGAATGTCACTTTTACAATGTTTAAAATTCAAATATTTATTTCACGTTGAATTATATAGTATTTTAGTAGCTTGACCGCCTCTGTGGTGTGGTGGTTGAGCAGGTCGGCTCATAGTTCGGAGGCAGCGGGTTCGATTCCCGCGGCAGGACAAGTATTTGTGCACAGATAAAATAAGCGCAAATACTTGTTCTGAGTCTGGGTGTTGTGGGACCATGGTCGTCGTAGTTCTTGGGTCCCTAGACACAGGGAATCCTAGTTAGGGTCCAGGATCTTCAGGTTGGGTATTATTTGATGCTAATATAAATTTTAACTTAAGGCGAATAAGGCATCTAATACGGTGCAGATCTTAACTGTGTTAATATAATAATAATAATAACGCCCAACGATCACATAAATAGATCCTGGACCTTAACTAGGATTCCCTTTGTCTAGGGACCCAGGAACTACGAGGACCATGGTCCCACAACACCTAGACTAAGAACAAGTATTTGCGCTTTTTATTTCTGTACACATATACTTGTTCTGTCGCGGGAATCGAACCCGCCGCCTCCGGGTTATGAGCCGACCTGCTCAACTACCACACCACAGAGGCTGTTTAGTAAATCATGCTTCGTAATTATTAGTAAGATCCGGAAGCCGGATAAGGGTTTTTTAAGCTGGAGCATTAGAACTGTCTATAGGTCATCGCGACCAGTAATTAGTCCAAATGTTTTTTTTTTCGTAGTAGTAGTAAGTAGTGTTTAGTATTAGTTATTATATCATTTTAGTAGTAAGATAGACTGGTAATGTGTAAAAAAACTTGATATAGAATTAGTGAATAAGTGTGAATTATCTGCATACATTCAAATCAGACTAACTTCTTTTAACTCATGCTCTGAATGAGTTAAAAAAATATACTGTCTTCATATCACACTAATATTATAAAGACGAAAGTTTGTATGTGTGTACCTTTTTACTTCTTCACGCTCAAACGGCTGAATGGATTTGGATGAAATTCGGTACCAATATAGCTTATACACTGGATTAACATAATAGGCTACATTTTATCCCGGAAAAATGAAATGTTCTCGTGGGATGAGCAATTAATTAAAGTACTTTTTATCCTCGGGTGAAACCACGGGACGCAACTAGTAAATACATCTTAATATATATAAATCTCGTGTCACAATGTTTGTCCTCAATGGACTCCTAAACCACTTAACCGATTATAATAAAATTCGCACACCATGTGCAGTTCGATCCAACTTGAGAGATAGGGTAGTTTTTATCTCAATCTATAATAGATATATATTAAATATCCGTGCAAAGCCGGGGCGGGCCGCTAGTATATATATATAAATCGCCGTAAACAGCAGTTTGGGAGCCTCCGATCAAAATGCTTGGAGAGTTCGGAATGAAATCAAGTCGATCTCGAATTGTTTTGCAAATGTCCACAAGGGATGTTTATTAGATTTGCACAGCATTCCTTTATCCCTTCCTTTATTGTGTACTTATATACCTACGTTGTATGCAATAGTATATATTTTTACTAGGTGGTAGGACTTTACTGCAAAGTTCGTCTAGGTAGGTACCACCGCTTTGCCAGTTATTCTGCCGCCAAGCAGTAGTGCGCAAGCACTGCTGTGTTCCGGTTTGAAGGGCACTGTAGCTAGTGAAATTACTGGGCAAATGAGACTTTATGATCTGATCTCACAGTTTAGTAATCTTATTACTAGATTAAATAAATAAATAAATATAGACTATATGTACATATTATGTTAACTTTTGAGGATTAATTACATTAAACATTATTATTTTATAATCGATAATACAAAATTAAACTAGACCTAAAAAACTAAATTATAACTAAGAACTTAAAATTAAAAAAAAAAAAAACTAAAAATTTAAAATGGCCCACAATATAATATTTAATTTATGATAACTTGATTTTAATTTAGTTTTTTAGATTATGTATTTAGTTATAGTAAATATAACTATATATTTTTGCAAAGTTTGTCTAGGTAGGTACCACTGTTTTGCAAGCACTACTGTGTTCCAGTTAGCAAGGCGCTGCAGCTAATGAAATTACTGGGCAAATGAGACTTTATGACCTAATCTCACAGTCTAGTAATAACATTACTAGGTGGTGATGACGTGCTCAGTGCAGTGTCACGTGAAACTTTATACTTTATAGTTACGACTTTCCGAGTGACATTGCTACTGATATGGGCGGCCGTGTTGCTTAACATCAGGAGAACGACTAGCTTGCCATATCATTCCTTGTAATTAACCAAATGCTATGATAGTCACACTAATATTATAAAGGCGAAAGTTTGTATGTGTGTTTGTGTGTATGTGTATGTTTGTTACTCCTTCACGCTCAAACGGCTAAATGGATTTGGATGAAATTGGGTACCAAGATAGGTTATACACTGGATTAACATATTTACATTTTACCCCAGAAAAGTGAAATTTTCCCGTGGGATGAGCAAATAATTAAAATACTTTTTATCCGCGGGTGAAACTGCGGGGCGCAACTAGTCTAGAATAAAAGGACTAAAACTTTTATTTTAATGAATTAAACATGGACGTATTAATGAACCTAGACGTCTAAATTTACAAAAGTGCTTTTACTCAGACTTTGAAATACCCTTAATCTTCTTTTAATAACAATTTTACAGAAGCTCTCAAAATGTATTCATGGGACGTTAAAATTTAATTGTCGAAGATCCCTACCATTGAGACCCACTAATATCACAATATCACCGTCAAAATTAACAGTCCCAGCCACTGTCTAGATGAATTAAATGAATCTTACTTACCCCAAGTTACCCCTATTCATTCCCTTTAACCGTCAACTGAAAATCAACTTTAAAAACTTCCCTACAAAGTCGATGTCTGTATCAAATTTTCATTGACAAAAGAACTGCGTTTGATCGCGGTATTATCCACACAATAGTGTTCTACAGAGAAGATTCGTTGACAAATTGTTGGCGAGGTACTTTCAGTCTTATGTAGTTCGAAATAAGGGTGGTTTTTAGGGCGGTTCGTTTATAATATCACCACAGGGGTTCGAAAAGCCTACCCTCGTAGTGACGCCCCGCGAAGTAAGCTATGATCTGTTTCTGGATTGTCTTGTTGTTGGCGTAGTACGAAATAAGGCACTTCGCTATATTCCTACACTCTTGCAAGTAACATGAACTTTTTTTTATTGTTTGATAGGCTCGCGTTTGACCCCTATCGCACTTGATGGTATGTGACGATGCGGTCTATGATGTAACACGCTTGCCTAGAAGATACCTGTTCATTCTCGATTTGAAGACTCAACGGTTGTAGTTTTCGGGAAATACGGATGCCGGTAAAGCGTTCCACTCTTTGGCTGTTAGCATGAACTTACGTAGTTTAACAAATAAAATAAATAATAATTAAAATAATGTTATGTACATTATTTTATTTATTTTAACTAGAAGAAAAGAAAATACCGTGTTATTAATAAAATAAAAGTGGCCTGTGCAGTCGATGTCTTAATGCTGTGATGATGATGATTTAAAAAAATAAGAACAATCCATGTAAAACAATGTTGGCATGTCATTATTTTACATCCAGAGAATAATTTATTCCAAACAGACAGATATTGGCTATATCAAGAAAATTTGACAATTACTTCTTATTTAATAAACACAAAACAATAAAAAGGTAACTTAATCAAATAAACCACTACCAGTAGGCAACGTGCCCAATATGCTGGCAGCATTGCCACGTTGAATGGCAATTCTCAATCTTTGGCCGAAGTAGAGGCCAGCATTTTGGTCACGTGTGGCTTCAACCAGACGTTTCGAAAGGTCTGGTTGAAGCCACACGTGTCCAGAGAATTAAGACTCACTTCTCTGGCCCCTGGTTTCTTTACGTTTATCAAACTCAATACTCAATTATTTATTGCCAACATTATGTACTTATTTTCTACTATAGGTGTTATCGATGTGCTTACGAAACATAACCCCATTAGGGTAGCAACAGGTTAGGTGAAGACCAGCTAGGCGATCACCTTACTCGATTACAACCATTAGAAACACAAATTTGTATGGATTTGACAGTTTGATTACGCAGTTTATGTGCATAGTTAGTATGGGAATTTCTCCTGTTGCATTGCAATCAAAGTTTCGTAATAATCCCCCAATATACGAATACAATTGGGCAAAGTTAATTCTAAAAGAATTTACTTTTGTCATTGAAAAAATCTGTAAACTCGTATCAACTTCACCGAAAACTGAACGCTCATTGGTTGCATTTTGTTCATCGGCTGTCAACCAATGAGCGTACAGAATTTAGTGTGTGTTAACATGAGTGTGACAAACAAATGGGAAATCGGCTTTCTTTCATATAAAGAGTGTTATTGCTAAGTGCAGCTCATAAATATAAGTTTTGTGTTTCTTGAACATGACGGTTACCTCACAATATTTATCTTCACTGTCTTAAAGCGAGTGCAAATCCACACAAAACTTGAAAGTTTTTGATGCAGGGTCGATTGGGATTTGAACCTGAGCACGTCGGTCTGAAAGTTGCAAATGTGCCGAGGCACACATTTTAAAATTTAATTTTGTCAAATGTCAATTGTTAAAATTCTACAGTTCACGCTTGCACCGCAACGCAGATTAGAGCCCATGAATAGGAGTAATGAAATAAATATTTTGCCGGTGGGGCAAATTCGATAACGCCCGGGTGCGCAAACCCCCAATTTGACGCAACCCGGCCATTTGGGGAAATGCCTGGATTGTCCTGGGTAAGCACCGTGAACTATCGCATGTGTGATTGTGTGGAAACTAACTACCGGTTTTTTGTGAATGGGAAGCTGTTCATTGTGGTACTTATCTGTATGGACGTTAAGTCAAGTATCGCAGGCCTACGCTATTCTCGGTTCAATTCTCGAAGAGAAAAAAAAATTGCAGTCAGCTATAAAAATTGCTGAATACAAGCAGCCAGCTGGATTGGTCAATGTAATCGTATTTATGGAGGGCAAGCAAAGGTTTTGACATACTTGTGCAAAGGTTTTAATGTTGATCAGTGTCTTAACAAGCGTAAGTATTGTATCGTCCAAACAGCGCTGGAACAGTGACTTTTTTTTTTACTAATTTATTCTTAACTAGTTTTGTCCCGCGGTTTCACTCGCGGATAAAAAGTTATTTAATTATTTGCTCATCCCACAGGAAAATTTCACTTTTCCGGGATAAAATGTAGCTTATATGTTAATCCAGTGTATAAACTATCTTGGTACCAAATTTCATCCAAATCCATTCAGCCGTTTGAGCGTGAACGAGTAACAAACATATACACATACACACATACAAACTTTCGCCTTTATAATATTAGTGTGATAGTGTGATTAACTATGTAATAGAATTGAATATACAACCATAGTTAGCCGCTACCTTATATTTATTATATCATAATTGAAGGCTTGAGAATAAAAAGGATTTAACTGACAAATTGACAGTTTCGAGAAAATTGACTTTAAACGTCAACGGCGTCATTTTTATGTAGAGTGCTTATAAGGTAATAGAAAAGGTTTATGTAAGTTTCAGTTGCTTGAAAATGTTTTATTTCTATTTAAAATTACTAAATATAGTACTAATTCATACAATTACTGTAAAAATATAATATAATAAAAGAAATAAAGTAATGTTTTTATGCTAAGCCTACTGTATTCCTGTGACAGATAAACCATTTTTAGACTCAAAATCCCGAGATTTAAGCCTCATTTCGGTATTTTGAGAATGTATTATTGAAGATAATTTCACGCTGAATCCAACGATACCCATAAGTCATTTGGTCAAAAAAATCAGTTAAATCCTTTTTATTCTCACCCCTTCAATTACTTAGAACACATCCGATGTAACGTTTTATGTATAGTATTAACTTAATTTAATGTGCTTCATTGTTATTTAATTTCATTGTATATTTTAGCTTATAATAGTCGAAACCTATTATAAGCTAAAATATACTACTAATTAAAGCGTTGAGAATAAAAAGGGTTTAACTGTCAAATTGATAGTATCGAGAAAATTGACTTTGAGGTTTATGTAAGTTTCAGTTGCTTGAAAATATATTAATTCTATTTGGAAATACTAAATATAGTAGTACTAATTCGTACAATTACTGTAAAAACATATTATAATATTATATAAAAAATATAATAATGTTTTTAGACTGAAAATCTCTAGATTTAAGCCTCTTATCGGTATTTTATGGATGTATTATTGTAAATAAATTCACGCTGAATCCAACGATACCCATTAGTAATTTTGTGAAAAAAAATCAGTTAAACCCTTTTTCATCTCACTCCATCAATTTATCTATTGTTTATATAGTGATGAAATAATTTTGAATCACTTATAAATATATTATTTATCTTGTGTTGTTAGTTGTAATGTTTCTTGTAATTTCACAATGTATTTTAAGTTGGATCAAATATTCGTTTTTAGGATAAGACACAGCAAACATAAGGGCGTAAGCACACTGTTGTTCCCATTGGCACTGCAACTCCTCAATCCTTATCCGATAAAAATCTGCTAAACTGTTGACTTTGTAAACTAAAAAGAACAAATAAGATTTAAATGAGTGCCCTGGGTGACGTCGGAGGGTTAAATTTAATATAGGGTAGAGTTAGTGGGGTGACAGAAATTAATAAAGTGTTTGGTAATTTTGGGTATTTGTCTGTTCTACTTTCATTTCTATTATGATAATAAAAATAAAGTGTTATATAATTTTATTGGTTAAGATTATTGAATTGTTAAGTCAAAATCATGAATTCTAAAACACATTACAGTTACGTTTCAGTTCAGTTAGTAGTAACTGATAAAAAATCTCTTCCGAAATAATTCTAGAAATAAAGATTGAAACGTGTCTGTAACCAACGAAATGTAATTTTGCAAAGTTTATTGGCATTGCCCGCTCGAGTGCTGATGGTTTCCATTACAATTGCAAGAAGTAAGGGCTTTCGTACGTCCAAACTTCCTTGGATTAATGTTTTTAACCGACTTCAAAAAGGAGAAGGTTCTCATTTCTATTGTTTTCTTAAATGTTTGTTACCTCAGAACTTTCGGCTGGGTGAAGCGATTTTTATTATTGTTTTTTTATTTAAAAGCTGGTGCTTCTCGTATGGTTCCATTTCAATTTGGTCCAATTCTGAAAATGGCATCCACGAGAACACTTTAATAGAAGTCTGAAGTCAGTTTTTTACGCCTTGCGTTTGTTATTATTCATAAATACCTACACTTAAATGCACTTAGCACAAAATTATCAAATAATATTCAAGACTCCACAATGCTGAATTCACATTCACATTGCTAATACACGGCGTTATTAATGCAATGCTGTAGCCGCGAGCGTGTTTGCCGTTCGCACTGCAGTGTCACGTGTTTGTACTTAGCCTTATAATTAGAGTTGTAATGACACATGGATACAATTTATGTGGTATACAATAAACTGTTCCACACACACAATAGTTCTTGTAATTGTTACTTTTACTGTACTTATTCCTAAAAGGCGCGACAATTTTTTACAATTTACTGTAATCATTACAGTATCTGATGCCTTAGATACAAGTGCTATAACCTTACAAGGGCATTGTTAGTAGGAGCTGTATAATATTATAATATCTTTTACTAGGTGGTAGGACTTTTCTGCAAAATTCGTCTAGGTAGGTACCACCGCTTTGCCAGTTATTCTGCCGCCAAGCAGTAGTGTGCAAGCAGTACTGTGTTCCGGTTTGAAGGGAAATGTAGCTAGTGAAATTACTGGGCAAATGAGACTTTATGACCTAACCTCACAGTTTTGTAATCTTATTACCAGACTGTGCTGATGTCTCTGGATGACGTGCGCAGTGCAGCAGTCGTGCGAAACTTTACATGTTGGAGTTCCGAGTGACACTGTTCTGTTATGGGCGGCCGTGTCACTTAACATCAGGTGAACGACTAGCTCGTCACATCATTCAATACCATAAAAAAAAGAAAAAAAAATGCATTATTAGCTTAATATAACCTAAACACTAAACTGACTACATCAAATGACACACACGGAGGCAGAACAATCGGGATGCGGGTTTGTTTGTCGGGTTTTTAAAAGTGATTACCGTATTCTGAAATGCAAGTTTTGCTTAGTTTGGAGACGAGGATCGCTGTAAGATACTGCGATGGCCTAAGCTACGTCTCATGGTCCGTTGTGTGTTTATATGACGGTATGAAAATTAGCGTCCATTGGTGTATATAGTAACAAAGCTTCCACAACTTACAATTGTATCTATTACTGAATAAATATATAATAGGTCTTTACCTATGAAATTGCCGTATCGCAGTACAGACTTTTTCAAACAAAAAAAAGTTTTGATTGGCTATGAATTCTAAATTCAAATTAATTTTGTTTTAAAAATATGACATTCTATTTACAATATAAGTCTTTTGTTTATTGATTAGCGTTGTATTTTCATTACATTTCAACATTTTTCCTCATAATGGATACTTTGAAATTTCGTGTAATTATGGAATATGAGTTCCGTCGTGGCACCAACGCGGCACAAACGACACGTAACATCAACGACGTTTACGGAGAGAACTGTACAAACGAACGTATAACCCGTTATTGGTTTGCTCGGTTCCGTTCTGGGAATTTTGACTTGAAAAATGAACCTCGTGGTCGTCTGGAAAGTTTGGTCAACAATGATGAATTAAAGGCGATTGTGGAAGCTGATGAATCTCAATCTACAGCTGAGCTGGCAGCAGCTTTTGATGTTAGCATCAAAACAATATTGGTCCATTTGCGACAGATTGGCAAGATAAAAAAACTTGATAGATGGGTGCCCCACGAACTTAACGATCGCCAGCGCAACGTACGCGTCGAGACTTGCCTTCCGCTGCTTAACAGGCACAGAAATGAAGGAATTTTGAACCGAATTGTTACGTGCAACGAAAAATGGATTCTTTTTGACAATCGAAAGCGCTCAGCAAATTGGTTAGATCCTGGTTTGGTACCAAAGCAATGTGCAAAACGAAAAATGACCCCTAGAAAGGTGATGGTCACAGTTTGGTGGTCTAGTGCTGGTGTGATTCATCATAGCTTTTTACAAAACGGCGAGAGCATTACTGCAGATGTGTACATTGAATAACTGACCACAATGATGGCGAAACTCGCACGTCTGCAACCAGCTTTGGTCAATCGGTCGTCTCCACTGCTACTTCACGACAACGCGCGACCCCATACTGCACAACAGACCGTCTCTAAGCTGCATGAGTTGGGTTTGGAAGCTCTCCCTCATCCGCCATACTCACCAGATCTTGCGCCTACCGACTATTACTTTTTCCAAAATTTGGACAACTTTTTAGCGGGAAAAAAATTCAATTTCCGAGAGGCAGTACAAAACGCCTTTGAAGAGTTTGTTGTCTCCCGTCCTGCTGATTTTTTCAAGAAGGGCATCCATAATCTGCCACAGCGTTGGCAAAGATGCATTGATTGCAGGGGTGATTACTTTGAATAAAAGAAATAAATAAGTTCGAAAAAAAAATACTTTAACTTTTTTCAAACAAAACGGCAATTTCATAGGTAAAGACCAATATATTAATTGATTTTTTTTAACACGGCAAATTGCCTTTATTTTCTAAATACTACAATGATTTAATAACTAATACTAAAAACTACCTACTACAAAAAAAAGAAACATTTGGACTATATACTGGCCGCGATGACCTATAGACAGTCCAAATGCTCAAGCCCACTACCAGAAGGTAGCGTACCCAACATGCTGGCAGCATTGCCCCGTTGAATTGCAATGCTTATTGGTTGTGCCAAATAAGTGCCAGCATTTTGGTCACGCGTCGCGTCGACCAGACGCTCTGATAATTTTTTGAAAACGCGATGAGCACCCGGCCTCCAAGGACCCAGGGTCTCAACACCAAACGGTTCAAATACGTAACCGCTACCGAGATTACTATATTTATTGCTTATCTGCAAAAAACATTAATTAGCTGCTTATAGGGATAAAAGAATTTTTGCAACTTCTTATCAGCAATGTCTGTTTTACAAATATTCAACAAGCAACAAGGCAGGACAAGTATTTAAGCACAAAAAAGCGCAAATACTTGTTCTGAGTCTGGTTGTTGTGGGACCATAGTCCTCGTAATTCCTGGGTCCCTAGACACAGGAAATCCTAGTTAGGGTCCAGGATCTATGTTTGTGATCGTTATGCGTTATTATTATTATTCATTTAATTATTTACAGTCTTAAATCAAACAAAATAAAATAAATCTAAAAAAAAAAACCTAAAATCTTAATTAAATTATTATTATTATTATATTTATATATATATATTTTTTTATATTTTAATTTTTTCTTTTCTAAGAATCATCTTCTGATAATAATAAACAAAAAAAGGGTAACCCAAAATGTTCCATCCGTTCGCGTGATGCGATGACTAAGGGAAATAGAGATTCATTTTTATATAAATAGATAGGTATTATTTTATTTTAATATATAAAAATGAATCTCTATCTCCCTTGGTCATTGCATCACGGGTGAAAGGATATAACATTTTCACTAATTCTTTTTTTATTTTTTTCAGGGAATGTTCATATGAAAGAAAAAGTTAAGAAAGTATGGAAAAATTTCACCACGCGGGTGAAACCGCGTGATTATATAAAGTTTTGTGTATGTATGCGTAAAGCTGTAAGAAATCATTGGCAAAAATAAGAAAGAACACAGCAAATCTTTGAATTACTCATTAATAAAAGAAATAATTGGCAAAAATAAGAAACAAAACGACAAATATGAATGACCGATTAATAATTATTAATCCAATCCAAATTGTTAATCGGTCATTCAAAGATTTGTTGTGTTGTTTCTTATTTTTGCCAAATTATTAATCGGTCATTCAAAGATTTGTTGTGTTGTTTCTTATTTTTGACAATTATTTCTTACAACCATTTATTAATTTGATTCCACCCTAGGTCCTGATAGGACAAATAACATACCAATGTCAACAAAACACTTCGGGAGCGGCCAAGTGCGAAGTGTAATCTAACACTTTGATGTGCCGGTCACGTGTCAGCGCCATCATCGACGCCTTTTCATTAGATGCAAACACTTATTGAATGTTACACCGTGTGCACAGTCGAAAGTGGCTGCTAATGGAAAGTGAGCTTTATTGCTAATATATACGATCAGATCTTAAATTGATATTATTGTAACCTGTTTATTATTTAAAGAACTAGTTTCACCCCGTGGTTTCCCGCGGATAGCAAGTGTTGTGTGTGAGCTAGTTGCTTCCGACTTTCGACCGCTAGGCTTCTTAAGCGCTCGCCTTTCTCCCCAGGAAAGCTGTAAACCTCGTTATAGACCAACAGAATTATCACGTTCAAAAAAATGTGCGGGCAGACTTTGGGGACTGCCGATAGAAGTGAAAAGTCAATAATTTGTGACGTATAGCTCAAGGGAAGCATGCGGTAACGATAGCGCGAGTTTCACGCTTTCTGTTCACCCAAAAAGTACACATATATACGGTATACATATAACTCATGGAAAGCGTTCGGTGAAGATGACGCTCCATAATTTAGTTGACCCAAAAAGTGCTCAACGTGTCGAAAAAAGTTTTCACTTCAAAAACTCTACCAGTCTCTATACCTAAGTATATCACATGAAAGCATAGCTTAATGCACTGAGGTGTCTAACTATTGATATTCATGGTCTGTATGGTTGTTGTCTACACCTTCTCAATACAAGTCAAGTCATTAAGCTAAGAACTGCAGTCTCTACTGAACATCTCCGTGATTCACGCCCTTTATAAAGGCTTACACGCTAGTTCTAGCTAGAAGCTCGCTTAATCTCACTTGTTGTGCGGAGTGTGCTCGAAAACGTGTCATCAGTCTGAAAGGCACTATTTTCGTTCGATTGCAGACGAGCAATTTTGTTGCCACCTTTTTTACAATGTCAGTACTTTTTAGTTTTAAATTAAACAAACAAAAAATGTAAAACTTTCAGAACAACTCGAAGCAACACGTGACCAAAATGCTGGTCTTTATTTAGCCCAAAGACTAAGCGTTGCCATTCAACGGGGCAATGCCGCCAGAATTTTAGGCACGTTGCCTACTGTTAGCGGCTTCTTAGATTAACTTTTACGAATGCATAGTTTTTAATTTTATTGTTTAAAAACTTAAAATTTATTTTTGAATAAATTATACAACACAATAAACTCGAAAAAAATATTTTTGGTAGATCACTTAATCATCGCATTTTTCCGTGTACTTTACTAATATTATATGTACCTATTTCCTTAAAAGGTTTGTCCCTGTATTGCTTTAGAATGAGTATTCTGAATTAATATTATCGATGAAATTATAACAATGATAAATATTTGTAGTTGTACACATTTCACACAGCGCCATCTAGTCCCAAACTAAACAAAGCTTTGTACTATGTGAACCAAATAACTGATACAAAACTTAGATACTTTATATTTGGAAATACATACATAGAATACAATATAATATCCAGACACCAAATAAACATCGATGTTCATCACACAAATGTATGACCTGGGTAAGAATCGAACCCAAATCCTATAACAGTTCAGAAGGCAGGTGTACTACCAACTCAGCTATTGGGTCAGTCATTATTGTAAAGTTGTAAATAAATTAAGTAAAAATTTAAAAGAGACCGTGCTAGCCTGTAGACTATACATAGCCCAGTCCACTACAATAATTAGGTACCTAACTTTATGAAATATACATAAAATATTTATGAAATGTTTTTGTCACAGCTACAAGCTTGCCTATGACAGGATTATGATGAGTTTTAGGCCAAAATGTTAGTTACCTAATTGGTGGCCTGGGCTATCTATCGTGGTCGGCCGTTGGCATTTGTCAGTGGACTATGTTGACACTGACTTGAAACATTTAAAGACGCAGCTTCCACAGATTACACGTTATGTTTATTAAAGTATTATTATTATTATATATATGTCTTGTTCATGTTTGTTCTTGTTTATTGTATTTTTGTCTACAGCATGTAAGCTTTTTTTTATTTGATATGTTGTAAAATTATTTTATTGTTTTATTATTTTTATGTAACGTATTTTTTATCAGTTGTGTGTCACGAATAAATGTTTTTTTTTTCTTTTTAGTGTACAGGCTGACAAAAAATAGTTGCCAGTCTGCAAAACCCAGCCACATCCGCAGAGAACCCGAAAGCTCGCTGAATCCAGTTTATTTGCGCTTATATTGTGTGGACACAATGCTTCAGAGGGATCATGTCGCTCCGCAAGAGGGACGCGGCGTGTGTATAGCCTTATACTAAGACTTGTGCAGGACTTATATACAAATATTGTGAAGTTAGCCTTCTATCTCAGAGAAACTGAACGGTAACTAAATTCTCGTCATTGTATCTAAATTCATAAAGTTCGACAAAGATTAACAACTTACAGATAAGTTTTGTTAAAGATATCTGTAATAATAATTTTAGCTGCTATCTAACAGCCTTATTAATAAACGGGTAGTAGTTTTGGGTTAGTTACTTCAGCTTTTGTCCTTTTTTGCTACTGGAATATTTATCTGGATTGAAAAAGATGATTGAAGAAAGATGGTGTAACTAATCTAAAACTAGTTCGTGTTTATTATTAAGGCTGATAGGGTTTAAATTTGGAAACAAATTATGAGAACGTTTACGGACGTATCTATAGCAAAGAAGTTATGACCGAATAATTCAATTTATTTAATTCGGCATTTAATAAATAAAATCTAACTTAATTTAATACGACATTTTCCAAAATGTTTGGTTAATTTTTCTGACTTCAGCGAAAAAAATCAAATTAATAAATAGTTGTGGACATTTCTCTCAGCGCCATCTAGCCCCAAAATTAGTAAAGCGTGTACTATGAAAAACAGATAACCTATGAATTACAATTAGAATTAGAATTCGGCTCAGAATCGACAAGTCATAACTGTATTTGGATATTTTATTATTGATTTTACTGATATAGGCTTTCCAATTTAAACGTGAATCGAAAGTCACGTCTAAAAAATCTATTTATTTATTTTATTAACTGGTTTAAATTATTATTTTTATTTTTGATATTCTGTTATAATGGTGACATTTTATAATTTTTGATTTACTACAATTTATGTTTACTTTAAGAGTAATTTGTTTTACCCAATTTGTAACAGTTTCCAGTATTTATTTCTAATTCAAGGCTGTGCTCATTGTTTTCTTGCGGAATATATATTACAACATCATCTGCAAACATTACACCTATAGTTCGATATTACTACCAACTGAGCTATCAGGCCAGTCAAAAGATTGGCTCCATATAATTTTATCAAAATCAGTTCCGTAGTTTAGTTCATAAATTTAAATAACTAGAAAAAGTATGCAAGTATTGTATTATAATGCAAGTATATTCTCAGTATATAAAGCGATTGAAACAGGTTTAGCCACTTTATTTATAAATGAAATTGATTGTTTTATGAAATTATTTTGGAATCTTAGAAAAATAGACATAAACATGAGTATTTTACTAAAACACTACTTAATAAATCTAAAATCCTCTATTTAGAAGAAGTTAAATGTTAACACTTCCTTTCACCTTATCGTTAGCCCTATCATCAAAACTTTTAAATTATCTACTCGAAAGATATCAGTAGCCGCAACTGTCTTGAATAATAATAATATGTGTGGTCATCTCACACAACGCCATCTAGCCCCAAACTAAGCAAAGCTTGTATTATGGGAACCAGATAACTGATACTTAGATACTTTGTTTGTAAATATATACATAGCATATAACACCCAGACACAGAACAAACACCTATGTTCATCACACAAATGTTTATCCTGGGTGGGAATCGAATCCACAACCCACAGTTCGGAAAGCAGAGTTACTACCAACTGAGCTATCGGGCCAGTCAATAAACGTTAATGGAATAAATGCTTTTTTCTTTCAATACACGCTAAATATATTTTTTTTTTATCAAAAGTTAATAAATACTTTTCAAACTAATCTCAAAATCATGACAACTAACCGCTCGAGTATTCAAAGCGCAGTTTTCTAAGCTCACAGGGTGTGTTTGACTATGTGATTTCCACCCCTGAGAGAGGCCAGATGAGTGCGCAGTAAGCTCAATCGCAAACCCTTGGCGCCCTGCTGAGAATAGCGGAGAGGTCTTTTGGAGTTAAATTGATAAACAATAGAGGACCATGGTTATAAGGAAGAAAAAAATCGTTAATCTAAATCGTTTATTTGCAAATTAACCAGGCAAATGCTGACGTTAAGAATTGATAAATAATAATAATTAAACCGTCGTACATCCGACATTCCATGGATTAATCAAAGTATTGAAATTGGGTTGAAAATGAAATATATTTTTATTTAATTTTTTTATGTTATTGAATGATGTGACGAGCTAGTCGTTCACCTGATGTTAAGTGACACGGCCGCCCATAACAGAACAGTGTCACTCGGAACTCCAACATGTAAAGTTTCACATGACTGCTGCACTGCGCACACCATCCTGAGACATCAGCACAGTCTGGTAATATGATTACTCGACTGTGAGATCAGATCATAAAGTCTCATTTGCCCAGTAATTTCACTGGCAACTAAAATATTGTTAGTTAAAAAGTAGATCTCATTATCGTGGCATTAAGTTAACTCCTTGTGTTGAAATGGCATCACTCAACTTTGAACCATTTTTTCACCCATATGTAATAATAATAATTAATTATGTTTCAACCTTAGTTATACAACCTGCACGTGAAATATTTTTTTGTTTTATTTTTCATAGAATATTGTATTATATTATTATTATTATTTTGGAGGGCCCAAAACACTGATGTGGTTTGAAGCGCGGTCTGTGACGTGATCAACATGGCTGCCAGGACTAACGTCATCTTTATACACTTCTGAAGATACTGAACTTATATACCGTGATAAAACAGTAACTTCAACAGTAATTTTTATTTTTAATATTTAGCCCACCTACTTTATATTAAAATAGCTTCTTCCGTGGCTTCGCCCGCGTGGCCTATAGGAAACGAAGAAGAAATTTTTTCATAGATAAATCAACCACCAATTTCACCCTCTTAGGGGTGGAATTTTGAAAAACCCTTTCTTAGTGGATACCCACACTTAACAAAGAACACACTATCAAAATTTCAAGTCTCTAGGACCAGCGGTTTAGGCTGTGTGTTGATATATATAAGTCAGTCAGTCAGGACTTGGAATTTTATATGTATAGATTAATCTACATATTCAAACTCTTCGCTAAATTCCATAAACTCATTCTTCGAGCAAAAACAAGAATGGCGTTAGATGAACAATATTCATATTTCGTGGGCGGCTATATTAAAGATCTGAAAGCCTTCGCAATTATAAATATTTCAATTAAAAAGCAGGCGGATTCCCGAGTTCCATTTTAATTCTGCGTGTTCCAAGTCTGATACTTGATATCTGTCATAGTTCCATACTTGATGTTATGGTGTTTGAGGTTACTGACTTCTGGAATGATTAGGATAGATAAAGTAATTTTGTTGCCAAAAAGAATTTCGTTTTTGGCAATAAAATTTAGGTTTATTGCCAAAAACATTTCGTTTTTGGCAATAAATCTAAATCTAAATAAATAAAAAAAGAAATCGTCCAACAATCACATACAGATACTGGATCCTAACAATGATTCCATGTACCTAGGGACCCAGACACACAGAACAAGTATTTGCTCTTTTTTCCGTACACAAAAACTTGTCCTTCGCGGAAACCGAACCCGCCGCCTCCGGGTTATAAGCCAATCTCCTCACAGCCCCCACCACACCACAGAAGCTATGGTAGGCCCATGTTATATGTTGAACATCACTTACAATCCAAGCAAGTACCTACTGTTATTATTATTATTATTAACTATTATTATTATTATTATAAAAGTCATTTACAATTCTCTCGTTTCCGAGGCTTAAACTAATTTTCGCGGGCTTTTGGCCAAACGAAAACCCTTACCTACTTTTCTTTTTACAATTTTTTTTTTATATTTTTTTTTATTTTTTTATTATATTATTATTATTATTAGTAGTAGAGTAGTTGAATAGTTATGCCAAAGGTTGAGTGAACATTAGGTACCTCAGTAGGGACACGGTTTTAAGGAGAGGGAGAGATAATATCTATTATTTGGGAGTTAACAGTTATTACTCAGTTATAGTCCGACGCGGTTGTGCTTAATTTGTCGCCGCTTTAATAATCATATTAAAATATTATTGCATTTTGCGGTTTAAGACTACAGTTTTAATTTACTTTTAATGATTTTTGATACAGCGCATCATTATATGAAGCATCCTCAAAATGTTCGCCAAATATGAAAAAAAACAAGTATATGCAACTTAATTTATATACAAAATATGAAATTAAATTCATTCTCGATGATGATCATATGCAAATCGACGACGTTGTTCTCGTAGTCGTAGGTACAATAATATACCAAAACGAACTTCTGCCCGCAGCTTCGCCCGCGGCGTGGCCTACGGGAAAATAATTCAACCACCCATTTCACCCTCTTAATGGTGGAATTTAGAAAAATTCTTTCTTAGCGGATGCCAACGTCATAACATCTACCTACATGTCAAATTTCAGCCCGATCCGTCTAGTGGTTTGAGCTGTGCATTGATAGATCACTATGTCAGTCAGTCAGTCACCTTTGAGTTATATATATTTAGATAAATCAAAGTTCATTGCACACGTGCCTGAATTCCTGAGTTCCGTAACTGTTCGTCGTTCCATCCTGAGTAACCGCACCATTAAACGACGAAAATGACCACTGTGGGGTAACGTATTATTTCTAGTCTTCTATCAGGCGTGTTCTTATCTATGGTGCGGGGAACTCCAAAGAAAACTCAGGCTCACTGAACAAATATACAAGGTGGAATTTAATTCGTTCTTTTCCTTTAACGTATGTATTCAGTCCATGCTATAGAATTCTCCCATATAACTAAATAAAAAAAGTACTTATGAAATAAAACTTAAATCTAGGTATTACCAAATTTAAATTCTAAAGAAAAGCCGTGTGACATTGAACAAAGCAGGTGTTTTATTGCCTACGAAACATTTACAAAGCAGCTGGTGCCCGCGCTGTGTGTACCGTTAAATAGACATTTCGGCTGTCATGCAGTTATTTTAAGAGGCACTAAATACTAAAACAATTTTTTTTTTTAAATTGGACCTTGTACTAATATTCTATGTGGAAAGTGTAAAAGAGTGAATTAAAAGCCACCTTGTATATTTCGAGTCGGTACACATAATCGGTTAAACTACAACATGACACGGTTCTGGTGGAGAGACGACTGAGGAAGCTAAAGCGCCAATAATTTTTGCGCGTTAGCATTCTGTGCCACAACACAACCAACCCAACAATTTTCTATCCTAATCCCGCCCTAAAACGCTCCGATGTCCAAACAAACACTCGTTCTTAACAGTAAATTGAACACCAATTATCACGACACCATCTCAATATTACATCCACTTTGTGTAGTACGCCACGTGTCTGTAGTACTGTGATATTGCTTTTTTATTTGCCTGTCCGACCCCTTCAAAACTTGTCAACGTGTTTCAATACTATCCTACAAACATATGCTTGCATCCGCCATAAATTTGGAACTTCTAACTTCACCAGTACGGCTATCGTTATAAGAGTGAAGTACAATTTTCCCAATTGTGGTAGTAATGTGGTGTGAAGCTGTGTTTTGAGTTTGCTCAACGGATATTAGGATATAGAGTGGATAACTATTTGAGAATGATGTTCGTTCCCATGGAAATCGTATTAGATTTTGATGTTTTTGAATTTTCCGCTGTTGCTGAGTCGTAGAGATTAATGTAAGCTATGAAAAATGAATAAAAAGAAAAAAAGGCAAAAAAACATTTAAGTTACTAAGTTAAAAAAGGTTTTCACCGATTGAGAAATGAAGTGAAAGTAAAGTGAAAATTATGTTATGATAAAATTAAACTTATTTATACTGTATTTGAGTGAAAAAGTAATAATGAAAGTTTTAAAAATAAGAAAAGGTATTCGCTGTATAGCACTATTAAATAGCACTTATGAACCATAAAATATTAACAAAATAGCTACATAAAAATTATAGTCTTACCACTTTATAATAATGACGCCCAACGATCACACATACATAGATCCTGGACCCTAACTAGGATTTCCTGTGTCTAGAGACTCAGGAACGATACGAGGACCATGGTCCTACAACACCCAGACATAGAACAAGTATTTGCGTTATTTTTTTCTGTGTACAAATACTTGTCCTGCCGCGGGAATCAAACCCGCTGCCTCCGGGATATAGCTGCTTAACCACCACACCACAGAGGCTGTCAAATTTACATCAGTACTTACTACATCAATAATTTTCGAGACATAGTATGTAGAAATAAAATGGCATGGATAAATAAACATTTAGAACTGAAATGTCTTAGAATCTAAAGAGTATTTTCCCACGACAAGAAAAAGCGGAAAAAGGCGAAAGAATTTAAGACAACTGGACTTAAATGGACATTCTTCATTACAAAAGTGAACATTCTTAGAATGTGAGGTCTATTCTTTCAACATCGCATGGCTTTGTCTATCAGAACTTAATTAAATACCGAGTCCACGGTTCTGATGAAGCTCCGGTTCTTTTTTAAGGAAAATATGGCGAGACAGACTTTTAATGCCTTTTTTGTCGCCTTGAGTTTTTAATTTCCGTGACGCTTCATGCATTTTTATAAGCGTAAATTATGTGCTGGAATGTATTGTATATTTTTGAAGTGAAAACACCTTTAGGCGAATTGAGAGCACTTTTTGGTTGAAGCAAAATCGTGTAACTCGCCTCATCGTTACCGAACGTTTTCATGAGCTATATGTATACCTACTATGTACATATGTGTACTTTTTAAGTGTACTTAAAGCGTCAAACTTGCTTCATCGTCACCGCACGCTTCCCATGAACAAGTCGTATATGTAACAAGTTACTTCGTTTTCACATCTATCGGCAGCCCGCGCATTTTTTAAAATTGGAAGCTTATGTTTAATTAGGTGATGTTTTAATTTACAATAATATCATGCTCGTCATTACTAGTCTATAGCTCACAAAGAACAAAACACAATAGGTATACACTTAGGTAGATAAAATATTTACCAAAATAAATATTACCGTTTCTAGATATTACATTCTTTCTTGTTATTCTATTCTGTATCCGAAATTAGATGTTCCACTATCCCAATTACGTAATTATGAATGATTAATAGAGAGAATGCGATAAATATTTTCAACTAGCTGCGCTCCGCGGTTTCACCCGCAGATAAAAAGTTGCCTATATCAGTAACAAATATCCATATAGTTTCGGGTTTATTAAGGATAGGGTAGTAGGATTCCCATATATCCCAATTATTCACGTTGGATTGAAACTATATTTAAATAAAAAAAAACGAGTGTGCTTTAGATCACACGCACAAACTTCTCAGTTTGGCTTCATCTACCGGCTGGTATAACTTTGTTTTTGCTTTGTTTAAATTTGACAATTGCAAATTGTCATTTTACCGGACATACCAACATAATAATACAAAATACAAATATTAAGTAATTTTTATCTTTATGTTGACAGTTGAGAATGTGAACCACTAACTTTCAACCGTTCACCTCGTCATGGTCACCAGCTTACTCCCCAAGTCAAGCGTGCGTAAAGAAGTTTTACTTCAAAAATACCATTATCAATAATATCCTATCGGGGAGTTTCGGCGGGAAAACGAAAAAGATCGCGTCGCCGCATTTTTCAAAATATGTGTTATTTTCAGTATTAGTGCATAAAATTGGTGGCATTTTATTCGTTAAGTGCTGGATTACAGGCATGAGTGTGGGAAAGTGGTATAATGATGGTGAAACGTTTATTTTCGTGTTGTTTCCAAAACTACATAGAAGCTTCTGGTAAAGTTGCCACCACTTTACTAGAAGTATGACTTAACTAGACTGGACTAGATTACGACTTGACTTGACAGATATATCTAATACCTTTTAACTTGAATAATTATCAATTACTTGACACTGGCTAAATACACAAAAGTGTGGAGCCAAAACAAAAATAAATAATAATATCTTATCCATCTATCTACATTATCCTACAGGTATCCAACAGTTGTCAGAAGTGGATTCATGGATGGGTTCTATACCGAATCGCGCCGCTAAGTGATTTGTCCGTTCCCCTGCATTATTGATGTGCAACGAGCGTGATTCCCGAGCACTGCAAATTGTACTATACGCTGTTCCCAATCTACTTATATATATCTAGGTATACTTAGGATGAGTGTTTTGATTGGTTGGTTTCAGATATATCAATTGGTAGACTACATTAATATTTTAATGTACTTATGGATCACCCATACATAGGTATAAATTCAAGTATCTAGAAGTAATTAGAGTTTGCATTGCATTAAGTGTTTCCAGTTTGCTTCTGCTGTGCTCTCGTGCTGTTTCCTCTACTTCTGGTCTTTCGTTTTGTTTCTAGGTAATCTGCTTCGTTTTTTTCCATTCCAAATATATAAACGCTACCCAGACATCGTTTTAGCTGCTAGGTATTAATGTTTGTCAATATCACACTAATATTATAAAGGTGAAAGTTTGTATGTGTGTTTGTGTGTATGTGTATGTTTGTTACTCCTTCATGCGCAAACGGCTAAATGGATTTGGATGAAATTTGGTACCAAGATAGCTTATACACTGGATTAACATATATATGCTACATTTTATTATCAGCATGAGCAAATAATTAAAATACTTTTTATCCGCGGGTGAAACCACGGGGCGCAACTAGTTACAATATAATGTCAAAACCAATTTTTGGATAACGCAAAAGTACAAATAATATAAAACAATATTTACAGTCCTATCATCTCCCAATGCTACTCGTTGATTTAAAATTCAAGAAGCATTTTCCAATTCAATATCCTTCTATTTATGACTAAAGCCTCGGGAAAAAGAATATTAAATTAATTTAGAATCCAGTCACTCTATTTTCATAAAGCAAATGTTTAATAGTGAGTGCCATAATGCCATTTCATTCGATTTACGTCAACTTTTATGCGAAGCATTTTTTACCCTACTCATAATGTATTTGAATAATAATTATGAATGGGAAATTCCTTAATCAAATCCTTTGTGTGTCTTTTATTTTTTGTATATAATCTGCATTTCCACAGACTTACATTTCCACAGAATTTAACAAAAAGCACCGTCCGTGCTTTTTGTTAAATTATTTTTATATTTATAAATTTAGCGCATTATTAACATGAACATATATATAATACAGGAAAGGACAATACAGCCAATAACAAAAACATAAGTACTTATTTCTCATTGTGCATACACCACGAGCAAACCAGCTTCCGCAAGCAGCACCCGTTCACGAGCTTGACGCATGTTCCAGCCATCGCCCTCCTCGACCATATTTGAGGGAAGAGGACGACCCGACACACGACGCCGCCGCAAGAAGAAGCTTCCTTTGTATGTCTGTAAATACTTAGGTATATACCTTAATATTTTTTGGAAAAAGGTATTATTAATACACGCCATCATATTTTTTTAGCTATCTCGACAGAACACAAAAGTTTCCGCTACAACAAATAAAGAATCACGAAGATTGGTTGAAGTTATTTGGATCGAACGAAAGCCTATTTTGTACATAAATAAGAAAAGTTAAGCTTATTGGTGTGTAAATTTATAACGTTGTCATCAGGTCAGTAAAAAAAAATTATGCATTTTTTTATGTTAATGAATGATGTGACGAGCTAGTCGTTCACCTGATGTTAAGTGACACGGCCATCCATATCAGAACAGTATCACTCGGAACTCTAAAATATAAAGTTTTGCGTGACACTGCACTGCGCACATCATCCTGAGACATCAGCACAGTGCATAAACTATTCAATTTTTGTCCTGCCTACAGTGCTAAGACCTGCAGAAGAAGCTTTTTAGAGTATAATAATTGAAGGGGTGAGACCAAAAAGGGTTTAACTGTCAAATTGATAGTTTCGAGAAAATTGACTTTAAACTTCAACGGCTTCATTTTAATGTAGAGTGCTTATAAGGTAATAGAAAAGGTTTATGTAAGTTTCAGTTGCTTGAAAATGTATTAATTCTATTGTAAAATACAAAATATAGACCCATATTTCAAATTCAGGAAAAAAATCAATTTTTCGGATATTGTCGCTTGCATATGTTTGAAAACTCTTCTAAGACTTTTATACCTGTTGCCAATTAAATTCATTGGTATATTCAGTAGTAGTGAAACTTTCCTATAAAATTACCATAGTACCTACCACTAACTCGCACACCCTAGTTACACCTCAAAATCACTAAGGCATGTATTTATCTTTTTGAAAGTTTCTCTTAGTTTACTATATTATTCATCTTCATTTTTATATACTTACCTACTACTATGTCAATTTTCATAATAATAGCATGTGTTATTTACAATTTTACACGTGTACAACTTTTATATAATAAGTTAAACTAACGTTGTCGATAGTTAGGTAGTTACTTAATATATATATACTTATACTACAAATCAGTAGGTACTTGAAAAAATTGTCCAGTGGAGTGAGAGTTTTCCAATGCGGGTTGAACTAATATGGATTTTGGAGTAAGCTGGCGACGCGAACGGAAGTTGAAAATTGTTGGTTAACGTTAACTCCATCGTTAACATAATTTTTTATTTTTTAAATTTTTATGTCCGTCCTGTATAACGACAATTTGACAATTATTGTCAAGATGGCGCCATCAATTTTTTTAATGTTTTGGCTCCATACTTTTTTGTATTTAGCCAGTGTCAAGTAATTGATAATTTATCAAGTTAATGATATTTCACGCGAATATGTGTCAAGTCACAATCGAAGTCATCAAGTCTAGCCAAAGTCATACTCCTAGCAAAGTGGTGGCAACTTTACTTGAAGCTTCTATGGAGTTTTGGAAACAACACGAAAAGAAGCGTTTCACCATCATTATACCACTTTAATGCACTAACACTGAAAATAACACGAGTTTTGGAAAATAACTCAATGCGATGATGCGACCTTTTTCGTTCACCCACCAAAATTCTGCCATTAACATTAAACAAAGCAAAAACGACCGTCCGATAGATGGAGCTAAATTAAAGAAGTTTAACTTTCATTACATTCGTGTTTTTTTTCATATAAGACCGTTAAAGCGATGTTTGTAAACATTTAATAAACTATTTCATTTCATTATCGACCATATAAATTATTGTTTAGATAGCGAACAGAAAAACAAAACCTCACCACAAAACCCACATTTAGAAAAACAAGCAGCTATCGATCGTTTGTAGACAAAACGTCTACCGCATTGTCTTCGTACGGAAGCCACGCACGCCCAATTGCGCGCAGTTTGGTGCAACTCCTATTCAATTTGAATCGACACAAGTAGGGTGGGATGGGGCGCTTTTGGGGTAGAGTGGGGTGGGGTGGGGTGGCTGACTGACGACGCCGCGCGCCGCGCTGATGGCTAAATCGTGTTCGATTCGCACCTGCTTGAGTACGGAACGGAAGTGGCTTTGCTTTGAGGTATTATGCGAATCTATGCAGGCTGTAAGGCGTATTGTAACTACCTAAGTGTAATATCGCCGGACTGACTCTGGCTGACTTCAAAGACCTGAGAAATAGATTATATAGTATGTGATTGAAAAATTAACAGTGTAAAAAAGTAATTTCATTAATAAACAAAATATGATGATTAAAACTAAATTAACTCTAAACTAAAAAAAATATGCTGCCAGTGTTCTGACCTTACCACGCGGTAATTTTTAGTTTTTAGTTGTAGTACATACATTATTATTTATTTTAAAGTTTTATAGGAATTTGTTTTTAGGGTTCCGAATGACAGTGTTCTGTTATGGGCGGCCGTGGCGCTTAACATCAGGTGAACGACTGGCTCGTCACATCATTCAATAACATAAAAAAATTGATCTATTTTGAATACACAAAATTTGTATTCTGTGTAAAAAAAATTAAGTAAGCCGTAGTGAATTTTCTTTATAAGCTAAAATAAACTATCTATTTGTAAAATTACATCCAAACATATTCTAAAATATTTAAACTTTTTTATTTTTGGTTTATGTATTAGTATATTTTTGGCATACTTAGATAACTATAAAAATTAACGCTATAACTATACAATCTTCGACTTATTTTTTTTAAAATTACACTGAAAACTTTTAAAGCTACGAAAATAAATTTCAAATTATTTATATAAATTCAATTTCAAAAATACTATCGCTCCCAGAACTTTGCTTTTTGTTGTAGACAAAGTATTTGATGCTACCTCGCCTTTTGTTAAGCAATGGCGCAGTCTAAGATGGGGCATGCTTGTGTAGAAGATACCTGCTCACTCCGTTTTACTAGATTATAAAATAAATAAAAAATTTATTGCACGGCGTTGCGTTAAAGGCAAAGAGTTCAAAATTCAAAAAACGTGTTTTAGACTACACTGAAGTCAAACTTCTTTAGCTCCATCTTTCGGCCGGTATATGTTTTTCTTGCTTTGTTTAACGTTAATGTCGCCATCTTGAATTGTAAATTGTCATTTTACCAACATAATAATACAAATTTTAAGGTCCGCATTACAGAACGATGCTCAGTCATCGATCGGTGCTCAAGCAGAGATTTCATTCATAAAGTGATCAATTTGTAAACCTAATAAACTAAATTAACTAACCTAAGTAACTTTTCACTTTGTGTTGTTGACAATGGAGATCTACTCATCTACGTGAACCAACAACTTTATAATAATAATAATATGTGTGGACATTTCACACAGCGCCATCTAGCCCCAAACGAAGCAAAGCTTGTGCTATGGGAACCAGATAACTGATACAATACTTAGATACTTTTTGTTTGTAAATACATACATAGAATACAATATAACACCCACACTTTCAACTTCCATTCGCCTCGCATTCACCAGCTTACTCCCCAAGTCAAGCGTGCGTAAAGAAGTTTTACTTCAAAAATCTAAAGTAGAGCCACTATTGTATAATACTAAAAAAGCCGTAAATGTTAAGACAGTTCCGTGACACCGCAGAATCGTCACTACAAACTGTCGTCTCACGGCGAAGCATCCGCAGCCGCAAGTTTGCCGCGCGCCGACACTGGCTGGAAGTTGCGAAGCGAATTCGAAAAGAGAACTTGGGTCACTGGTTTCATAAGTTGGCGGGATTGGGGTTTTGGCGGGAAAGCGAAAAAGATTGCGTCACCGCATCGTATTCTTTTCCGAAACATGCGTTATTTTCAGTGTTAGTGGATAAAATTCGTGGCATTTTATTCGTTAAGTGCTAGATTATAGGCGTGAGTGTGGGAAAATGGTATAATGAATATAATGTATGTATCTTCGACAACCATGTTTTATTTGCAAATAAACGATTTAAAGTTTGAAGTTTAATGATGGTGAAACGTTTCTTTTCGTGTTGTTTCCAAAACTCCATAGAAGTTTCTGGTAAAGTTGCCACCACTTTACTAGGAGTATGACTTTGACTAGACTGACTTGACTATGACTTGACTTGATGACTTCGACTGTGACTTGACACATATTTGCGTGAAATATCGATAACTTGATAAATTATTAATTACTTGACACTGGCTAAATACACAAAAGTGTGAAGCCAAAACGTAAAAAAAAAGTTGGCGGGAAATGTGCATTTGGTTTATTTTTGTATTTAGAACGAAAAAGTATGAAGTCTTTTCCTTTTTCTTTGGGTTCATGCTGCCATTGTTAGAAAAGTTTTAAACTTCAGTTCATTAGTTAATTTCAGTATTGTACGTACTTATTCGTTAAGTGGGATTTTTAAAGGATTTTATAAAAGCTTAACTTTGTATAACATAGGTTAAATTTAAGAACACAGTTTTTAAAAATAAAATAATAGTACCTAATCGTAAATTGATTTTACACGGTAAGCTGACAAGTTTTTGTAGTTACAGAAAAAATGTAACGCAGTAACATAATAGTAAAAAATATAAGTTGGTTTTTTTATCTTCAGTCGAAGATGTTTACACACTTCTTGACCGAAGATTTGTCAAAATTTGTTGAAAAATTGTCCCTGTTGGTGAGATTATTGACCGATAGTTTTCCCGTAATCAGGTGCATACGTTACAATACAATACGAACTCTTTATTGTATACCTTTATACCTGTATACCTAATTAATTTTACATAATAACTTATTGTTAATATTACCTACAATATTACTCTTTTTCAAATAATTAAATATAGTTTAGGATTATGTTTACAATATATGTAAATTAAATCTTTAATTTAGTGTTAATTACTTATTGTAGGTTAATACATTGGGCGGCCTTATCACTAAAAGCGGTCTCTTGCGGGTAAATTTTGTATGGTTAGTATTAGACGATAGTGGGAGTAGACGGTGGTGTATAATGTGATCATATTTTATTTTATTTTATTACCAATTACGTATTAATAATTGGCTATTAAAAAAATGACTTTCTTTTTCAGACATTTGAAGTCCTACTTCTCATTACGCTACATTATATTTTTAGTTTTTTCGTGTTTGTCGTGTATAAGTGCCTATTTTTTTTAATAAAACCTTTATTTTCACACTAAATAGTGCCTATTTGTAAAAAAAATAATGTTGTGTGGTGTCTTGAATGAATGTTTTTTCTTTCTTACTTATACTAATATCTAATAAAATATGCATACTCTAGATATATCTAAATTTAAAAAGAAAACCTACTTGCATATATCCTACAATTGCAAGAATAATTTAAAATACCGATAAAATAAATTGGTAAATTTCTATTCCCATAAAACCTTAGGAAACATGAAAACATAATTCACGGGAAAATGAAATTTCATTCCCATTATTTTCTCCGCTAAATTCATTATCCATTTACGGTTTCGCAGGCAATTGTTTTAATCCGATACCGACCGTGGCCCGATGTGGAATGAAATAATTTAATAGCCCCCCCTGTCTCCCTCCCGGATCCAAGATGGCGGCGGCGGGGCGGAGCGAAGGGTGGGGCCAGCCGCCTCATTTGAATTTCGAACGCGAGCTTTCCGAACGTGTGTTCAAACCCGTTTTCGGCCAATTAATTTCGGTATAATTCAGTTTCTGCATTCTATGTGTATCGGGGTTTATTGTTATCATCGGTGAAATAGGGTTGATAGTGCGCAAATGACTTCCTTATGGGTAATAATTGCTTGGTAATAGGTAATTAGGGGCCATGCATATATTACGTCACATGTTAAGGGAGGGAGGGGGTCGACGAAGTGTGACATTGTGTGACAAAGAGGGGGAGGGGTCCCAAATTTTGTAACATCACATTTTTTCAAAGTATAATATTTTATATCTAAGTAATCAATATAATCAACACAAATTTTTTAATTTCAATAATTTTTAAATGTTTAGTCGCAAAATATGTGACATCACACTAGGACTAGGGTCTCACAAATGTGACCAGCTGTGACAAGGAGGGGGAGGGGTCAACAAATCTTGAAATTCATGTGACCTAATTTATGGATGGCGGTCTTAAAAAAATTTTAGCTAGATCATTTTTGTGAGTACAGTTAGAATTAATAGCTACATACTTTACCTACTACATACTTATTACGAAGGTAAATTAAATAAAAAGAGATCAATACGTAGAAGCCACACATTGAAATATTAACTGCGATTTTCATAAATATAAACCAACGAGCTTCTTTTTCTTTTTCTTCTTTCAGCCCGCAGCTTCGTCCACGGCGTGGCCTATGGGAAAATAATTAAACCACCCATTTCACCCTCTTAAGGGTGGAATTTCGATGAATCCTTTCATAACGGATGCCTACGTCATAACATCTACCTGCATGCAAAATTTCAGCCCGATCCGTCCAGTGGTTTTGGCTGTGCGTTGATAGATCACTATGTCAGTCAGTCAATCAGTCAGTCACCTTTGAGTTATATATGTTTAGATTTATTTCGTCAATAAATAATCAATACTCAATTATTTATAACTTTATACTAAAATGAAAATTAGTCGATTTTATATTAAAGTATTATGACCTTTATTACAATGACCTTTACAAACACTGAATTTAATACAATCCTTATTACCTCAGTCGTGAATCGGTGCTCAAATACGTAGTGTATAATATAAAATTATAATAATAATAAGGCCCAACGATCTCCATACATAGATCCTGGACTTTAACTAGCGGGAATCGAACCTGCGGTGCCTCCAAGCTGCGCTGACCTGATCAACCACTACAACACAGAGGCAGTCAAACTAGCAGAGATACTGTTATTTATTGTATGGCTCAAGACGGGAAGCAATCCCAAAATGTCATGCCAAAAACGCACGAAGTAGCAAAGTAATGCCCAATGTTAATATTTTCTTTTTTTTTTCCATCTACCCTAAAATTTATGATTTAAATAGAACTGTATATTTATAAACTTTGTAAAGTATTATTAGTTTTAACAGGCGCCTACAAAACAATTATTTATATTCATAGAATAAATTTGTAACTTAGACACTAACGCTAAGTCCTACAAAATAAAATGTAATTTTATGTCAATAAAGGAATTTTAATTAATTATATTATTTTTTATATATTTTAATTAATTATATTTATATTATAATTACTTTTTAATGGGATTGATTGATTTGTTTTTTTTTATCAAAATCAAATCAATCAATCCCAAAATGATTAAATTGTGAATATTATCTCGACTAGAGCATCTGTAATATGGGCCTATGTCTAAAACCATCAAATTGTAATCTACCTATACAGCAACTAGATGAACTGTGAATTTAGCATTTTAATTTATTTATTTATTTTAATTTACTCGCACGGTGGCGCTGTAAAGATCGGTAGAGACCCGCAATATTAGCATCTTAAAAAAACCTGTGAATTTAGTAAAACGTTAAATATTTTCGAGCGATTATCACATTTTGAATAACATGATATGTATACTTTCTTATTGGTTTACTAGTTACGCCCCACGGTTTCAATCGCCGATAAAAAGTATTTTAATTATTTGCTCATCCCACGGGAACATTTCACTTTTCCAGAATAAAATGTAGCCTATATGTTAATACAGTGTATAAGCTATCTTGGTACCGAATTTGATCCAAATCCTTTCAGCCATTTGAGCGTGAAGGAGTAACCAACATACAACACATACACACAAACACACATACACAAATACAAACTTTCGCCTTTATAATATTAGTGTGATTTAGATTTTTAGAGTCCCTAATTTGTTAATACTCATTCCCAAAAAAATTTATGTGCAAAATGTTTCTTATGCACTTATCTGATCGTGTTTGACTCTAACAACAATATAAAAGATTTAAACCATAAATATACGTTGTAATAAGTGATAGTATTTTATTATATTTCTTTAATTAGATAGTTACTTTATATATTAATCATTAAAGTACCTAATTTTAATTTTAGAATACGCATGTAAAGGAGAAAAGCCCAACGAAAAATCCGTAAAACACACAATAGAGATTTCTTCAGCCAAAAAAAAAGTTAATCCCACAAAGCTACCAAAGAGGCGTCTGTAGAAAATAATCACAGCTTTCCATCAGCCATTGTGGCGAGCATTTCAAATCGTTGCGAGGTCTTCGCGCTTTCAAGAACATAATCCTTCAGGAAGCATTGTTGGCTGCGCGAAGACAGAACATTAATCCTGCCTTTTGAAGACAAGAGATATCCATCAATTGTCAACATTGGACTGGAGGGGCGCATCCGCGTTTTCCACCCTGTGCCACCCCTGCGTCCCCTCTACTCACACAGAGAAAAATTCGCAAAGATTAACCACCAAGGTATAGAAGTGCTTGTAGCCTTGTAGAAAATATAGTACCTATTGTTTTACAAAGATCACAGAAAAACAAGGATATTGTTAAATTCATAATAAAAAATATAGTATATAAATCAATTGGAAAAATGGAAGAGGCAAATAGAATCACACTTCACACTTATATTATAAAGGCGAAAGTTGTTATGTGTGTATGTTTGTTACTTCTTGACGATCAAACGGATGAACGGATTTGGATGAAATTCGGAACCAAGATAGCTTATACACTGGATTAGCATATAGGCTACATTTTATCCCGGAAAAGTGTCGTGGGATGAGCAAATAATTAAAATACTTTTTATCCGCTATATTTAAATATATTTATATATCGATGTTAGTATGAAACAAAATACCTATTTTAAGACCAAAATGACTGCATTTTTGGAATAGTGTAAAATAACTGTCAAACATAATAATGAGAGAACTAAAAAAAAATTCACACATTTTTAAAATTTTCTAAGCTTTACAGTGTTAGAACTTTGGGTAAAGTCAGTCGGTGTCGAGTCTATACCCTGACCGACGTCTAAAGTTCTTACTATATCAATTCCATATTTTTTACTTGGCTAGCATGCTAACCTTCGATCGCATCGTCACTTCCCATCAGGTGAGAGCGAGGTCAAATGCTAGACAAGTTTGAAGTAAAAAAAAAGCAATACCTAAGAAACATGGCAGGGGTTCCATCCCTTGGCAGTGGAACCAAATCGCTTTGTATATAAATTGTCAACTATATTATAACTTCCATTTGTCCTGTTACGTATTAATGCCACATTTTGATCAAAAACAACTAAAAACTACAATGATATAACAACTAATTAATACTACAAAAAATAAATTTGGACTAACACTAGCCGCGATGACCTATAGACAGTCCAAATGCTTTAGCCCACTACCAGTAGGTAGCGGACCCAACATGCTGGCAGCATTGTGCCGTACAATGCTGATTCGTTGTGCCAAATAAGTGCCAGTATTTTGGTCACGCGTAGCAACGACCATAAACTTAGGAAAACAAACAATAAACAAACAAATACAAAATCATTTATTGACATAAATATTTTTACAACAGTTTATGTAGTGAATCCTGAACTAGTGTTCACTGTGTTTCAGGAGTCAGTGGCTTCTCCTATTTAATATCTGCATTTGATTTATGTCAGAGCATGTGTATGTATGTGTATGTGTGTGTATATGTGTATGCGTATGTTTATGTGTATGTGCATGTATATGTTTGTGTTTGTATGAATATTTATATAAATTAATCATTTATTTAATATATAAATTAATTAGTTATCACACTATCACATCACACTAATATTATAAAGGCGAAAGTTTGTATGTGTGTTTTTGTGTATATGTGTATGTTTGTTACTCCTTCACGCTCAAACGGCTGAATGGATTTGGATGAAATTCGGTACCAAGATAGCTTATACACTGAATTAACATATAGGCTACATTTTATCCCGGAAAAGTGGAATGTTCCCGTGGGTTAAGCAAATAATTAAAATACTTTTTACTTTTTATCCGCGTGTGAAACCGCGGGGCACATCTAGTTTAATATATAAAAGTAGATAAAATAATAATTAAATAAAGATAGATTGCCAGTTCTGTATTTTATAACTCGGTACTCTTTGCCACAGAGCTCCATGACTATAGACGAGTGAGCTAGTGATTGTCAAAATTTGTCGTCCTAGGAACAAAGCGTTATTTACCGAGAGAGAGCCTTTGTGTCGACATTACACCACTCTACATAATATTGTGAAAGTTCCCAATGCGCTGTTTGCTAACGGCTTTATGAGGATTACGGCTTTTTGTGCGAGGTGAGTTTTAGTGATGTTTTAGGTTTAAATAAGCCTGTAGGTAGTAGGTAAAGGTGGTGAATAAGTCCTGGAGTCATTGACTAGGTTGTAAGAGTAGTACGGATGAGTCGTTTAAATGTATTAAAACTGACGAACAATAAAAACGAGTGTGCTTTAGACCACACGACTTAAGTAAAACTTCTTTAGCTCCATCTATCGGCCGGTATAACTTTATTTTTGCTTTGTTTCGTGTTACGAAACGCCATCTTGATAATTGAAAGTTGTCCTTTTACCGGATATACAATACAATACAAAAATTCTTTATTGTACACCAGAAATGAAAATAGATGATGAAACTTAAAGCTATAGTACAATAGGCGGACTTATCGTTAAAAGCGATCTCTTCCAGTCAACCTTTGGATGGAAAGAATTGTTGCAGAGATAGAGGTCGGTGGTGTAAACGAATTAAGTAAAATTGAGATAAAGGACATATAATAATACAATTTTTAAGTTATTTTTAACTTTGTTATGTTGACAATGAAGTTCTACGTAAACCGACATCTTTCAACTTCCGTTCGCCTCGTCACGTATTGACCAGTTTATTCCCCAAGTAATGCGTGCGCAAAGCAGTTTTACTTCAAAAATGGTTATAAATCATTCCTTTTCGAGCCTATGGTCACCGCAGTTTATGGACATCTACAACACTGGAAGTGTCACTAACACAATGCTCTTTCTCTCTTTTATGATGACATATAATGATTCTTTTAAACCTCCTTTCAAGTTTGGCTATATAAGCGCTGAACTATTTACACTTACGACAAGACTCAGCACGAGTATTGTTGATAGGTCACCTATTGGTTTTCCTGCTCTGTGCTAAATATACAGCTAAATCATAGCTTTGACTATGTTCTAAACAAAAAGGCATCAAACTGTAAGATCTTATTTAGACGACATAAGGACAAACCCAAATCACAAACTGTAAGATCTTATTTAGATGACATAAGGAGAAACCCAAATCACAAACTGTAAGATCTTATTTAGACGACATAAGGACAAACCCAAATCACAAACTGTAAGATCTTATTTAGACGACATAAGGACAAACCCAAATCACAAACTGTAAGATCTTATTTAGATGACATAAGGAGAAACCCAAATCACAAACTGTAAGATCTTATTTAGGCGACATAAGGACAAACCCAAATCACAAACTTTAATATCTTATTTAGACGACATAAGAACGAACCCAAATCACAAATTTTAAGATCTTGTTTAGATGACATAAGAACAAACCCAAATCACATCTTACCCCGCTTGGTGGTTCAACATTATCATTGAAATTTTTATTAGAATGTACAGATAAAAATGTGGCCGATTTTCAATATTTTTCTTACAATTAAAGCGTGTAACATTTTGGAATAAAAGCTCTATGGCTTACTTGCGTAAATGACTTACTTACTTATATAAGTATCCATTACTCTTGTCGTTAGTGTAATAGTTCAGCACTTATATGCTCAGCACGAGTATTGTTAATGAGTCACTTATTGGTTTTCTTGCTCTGTGCTAAATATAGAGCGACATAATGGCTTGAACTATGTTCTAAACTAAACAAAAAGGCATCAAATTCTAAGATCTTATTTAGACGATATAAGGACAAACCCAAATCACAAACTGTAAGATCTTATTTAGACGACATAAGAACAAACCCAAATCACATCTTACCCGGACGGGCCAACATTATCGTTGACATCGTTATTGGTGCTATATGTACAAATATGCTGTCGACGGCATTGTCCCTTGGACGGTACGTTATTGACTCGTCCAATAAACGTGCAGTCCACGCGAGCCTTTTGCCAGCTACTGGCTTAGTAAATATGGAGATGGACATTTTGAGAAATAAATCTTTAGAAACAAAACAACCACTTTCATGTTTTTTTACAGTCAGTAATTACTGAATACTGTAAATGTCGATTTTTTGAACTTTACAGCCTTCATTATAAATGTTAGTTAAATTTAACCAATAATTGATATGTTCTGTCAAACTTCTCGTTCACAAACAAAATAATTTAAGCGGGGGTTTTTAAAAATTGTTTTAATGAATTCGTAAACAGTGGATCTCAAGTTCCGCCCTTCAAACATATATTAATCTAAAGGCCATACTTGTTATAAAGTAAACGAAAAGTTCATAATGATTCACGTATTTTTTAGTTTTTGATGATAATTTTATGAGACTAACTCGATTGAGGAAATTGGCACAACAAAAGATACACACATGAGTAATCAATCGCTGGTAGTGCCGAAAAGAGATGTGTAGACCTCGTCAATAGCTATTAATTGATCCATCATTGTAAAAATCTATTTTTGTTCATTAAAAATATTTAATGTAGGTACCTAACAAAATACGCGAGTGAACAGTGACTTTGACTACTTGCCTACACGAGAAAAAGAAAAAAAGTGACTTTGTGCTAAAGCCATAAGATTTTTTAGCACCTTCGTAAGCCAGCTGAAGTGGCGGCGTGATATGGTGCAGCAGACTAAAAAAAAAACAAAATAAATCCTGCTCCACACTTTCAAGCACTAACGGTCGTCTTATCCCCGCAAATTCCTTCGCGTGATTAAATGAGCCGCCGGCCATCGCTATATTGCTGTCCCGCGACTACACGCGCTAATGTACCCCCTACCCATCCCTTCCTACCCCCTCTCACCCCGACTCCCTACATAGTGGACATGGATGCCCCAACGTGCCGGGAATCTTGACTGCTTCTTTGTTTTGCTATTGTTTTAGTTGTATGATGTTCTTTTGTTCTTGTTCTAAAATGCCAGAGGCTGAGTGGCTGTGTTGGGGACTTTCTATAATAGGTACCTAAGCGCAGCGTTATATGTAGAAAAAAAATTATTGACGATTTCTCAATCATACTTTTGCACTAAGAGATTTGTATTCAAGACGTGTTAGCATAATATATTACGTGCAACTTCTATTTTTAAATCTATTGTGCAGGTGCAGGCCCGTTTTGACCTGGGAGATGGACGAAATTTCAATAACCGTTTCGTCCAGCACTCAGACAGCAGAAGAAGCTAAAGTTGTGCATATTAGATCAGATAATTTTCTTCATGTAAACGAACGATACGAGCTAGTCGTCTGTCGCATGCTGCTCAAGATTGCAGTATCACTCAGAACTATAACTGCGCGACGCTGTACTGCATATTTCATCCTGAGACACAGTCTAGTACTTAATAAGATTTCTCATGCGTGTGATTAAAATAATTATAAAGCCTCATTTTCCCGATAATTTAGTGAATTTATCGGGAAAATGAGGCTTTATAATGTGAACTATGAATAACTGTGAACCGGTTAAAGGCGTGTTCTAGCTAGTTAGCTAAACAGCAGAATAATTTTCAAAGCGGTAAAAAACTGTAGGAATACCAAGGTAGCATAATGTGGTGGAGGCGTCACATTTGGCATAGTTAAACAGCTTTAGTCAATCGTTTATGTAGCTACAAGGTATGTATGGCCGCCTTACTAAGACTTTGGAGCTTTCCAATCTAGATACAACAAAGCGTAAAATGAGCCGGTACTATCACTAAAGTGTCAGTATACTTATTATAAAGATAAAACGGGTTTATTCGCGCATAAAAATTATATAAACTTAATTTTGACTAACCTCGACGTTTCGACCAAAGACGTAGGTACTCTGTCTATCTATTAATATATAAAATGTCTTGGTAAGCACCATCTCTAACTACTAAAACCAATCTTTACTAGGGGGGTGGTCAATTCCTCCCTAACATTAACCCTCTAAATTCATTACGAACGTCGCGACAGATTGCTCTGGGGAAAAAATATTTCTTTTGGACCGACACAATTACCAGTGTCTGGAAGGCATTTTTTCGAATGTATTCGAGGTCATTGTAGAAACTGGAAGATTATTTTAGGATAATGGTGGTGTAAGTTGTGTGAATATTTGACCTCTATGACCTCTTTTGTGAACTAGCTTTAATTTTTTCATCCTATTAATTATTATTTTCTGAAATCTCCTGTCTCCTGTATATAAGCAACTAGTTGCGCCCCATGGTTTCACCCGAGGATAAAAAGTATTTTAATTATTTACTTATCCCACGGGAACATTCCACTTTTCCGGGATAAAATGTAGCCTATATGTTAATCTAGTGAATAAGCTATCTTGGTACCGAATATCATCCAAGTCCATTCCACCGTTTGAGCGTGAAGGTGTAACAAACATACACACATACACACAAACACAGATACATACATACAAACTTTCGCCTTTATAATATTAGTGTGATTTTTGCTTCTTTAATATACTGTAAAATTATATCAATTTAAAGTTTTCTTCAAGTATTTTTCTTATTTTATACTGTAAAGTGTATTCTTTTTTTTTTTATATTTCATGTAATCTTTTGCCAAAAATAAAATAAACTTTCTTTCATGTTATGTACTGTTTTCATAACCACCATAAGGTAAAATTCTAGACAAACATTTGTCTAGAATTTTACCTTATGGTTTATGAAAAGTACAAAAACTTACCAAAGTTATTGCACGATTCGTCATACTACGCCTTCAATGCAAAATTTAAAAAATATAAAATATATTATATTTGTGTAGATAGATTATCTCAATATCTACATAAATCTACGTTAGCTGAAATACGTTTTAACTAAGTAGAACATCCAGTATGCAGAGAGCAAACATTTTAGGACCAAAGTATTACGGCCGCGGCCGACGGAACATTTTTCTGAGTAACAAAGCGAATATTGGAGAGGCTCCACAAAGGCCACGAGCTGGGGCTTTATAGAGATTAGAGATGCGCTAAGGTTTTATCGATAGAAGGAAAATAGATATTAGGTAACTTTTTTTATCATATTTATTAAGAACAATAAAATGTTTTACATTATACCTACTTATAATGAAGCTAAGATGGCAGTGAGAGAAGGATTTCCTTGACATTAAGTTGGTTAAGACTTATAATTAATATACAATTAATAAACATCAACAGCATACATACCAAATCAACAAAGTATTAGCGATGCCTATAAATTCTGGCACCAGTTGTGATCACAGAACTTTAATTGCAATGCAACAGGAGAAATTTCATTCCTAATTTGGACATTTCCATAGTAACTATGCACATAAGCTACTTATGTATTGAAACTGTCAAATCCATACAATTATTATTTCTATTGGTTGCATTCAAGTATCATGATCACCTAGCTGGGTTGACCACTTGCCTACATGAAACAAAGAAGAACAGCATAGGTACTTTAAGTAGGTCAACCTAGTAAGCCAATCAACTTCAAACGATTTCCCTGCATAAGATGTTTTAATTTCTTTTTATGATTATTGTAGTTAACTATATGGAAAAGGCTGGTTCCTTAAAGTTAAAATAAGTAGTTTACTTGACTTCGTGTACTATGCAATTCAAACTACAAACATCACGACCATTATAGTTTAACGACATTTATAATAGGTCTTTACCTATGAAATTGCCGTATTGCAGTACAGACTTTTTCAAACAAAAAAAAGTTTTGATTGGCTATGAATTCTAAATTCAAATTAATTTTGTTTTAAAAATATGACATTCTATTTACAATATAAGTCTTTTGTTTATTGATTAGCGTTGTATTTTCATTACATTTCAACATTTTTCCTCATAATGGATACTTTGAAATTTCGTGTAATTATGGAATATGAGTTCCGTCGTGGCACCAACGCGGCACAAACGACACGTAACATCAACGACGTTTACGGAGAGAACTGTACAAACGAACGTACATCCCGTTATTGGTTTGCTCGGTTCCGTTCTGGGAATTTTGACTTGAAAAATGAACCTCGTGGTCGTCCGGAAACTTTGGTCAACAATGATGAATTAAAGGCGATTGTGGAAGCTGATGAATCTCAATCTACAGCTGAGCTGGCAGCAGCTTTTGATGTTAGCATCAAAACAATATTGGTCCATTTGCGACAGATTGGCAAGATAAAAAAGGTTGATAGATTATAGATAGAGGGGCACCCCCCACGAACTTAACGATCGCCAGCGCAACGTACGCGTCGAGACTTGCCTTGCGCTGCTTAACAGGCACAGAAATGAAGGAATTTTGAACCGAATTGTTACGTGCGACGAAAAATGGATTCTTTTTGACAATCGAAAGCGCTCAGCAAGTTGTTTAGATCCTGGTTCGGTACCAAAGCAATGTGCAAAACGCAAAATGACCCCTAGAAAGGTGATGGTCACAGTTTGGTGGTCTAGTGCTGGTGTGATTCATCATAGCTTTTTACAAAACGGCGAGAGCATTACTGCAGATGTGTACATTGAAGAACTGACCACAATGATGGCGAAACTCACACGTCTGCAACCAGCTTTGGTCAATCGGTCGTCTCCACTGCTACTTCACGACAACGCGCGACCCCATACTGCACAACAGACCGTCTCTAAGCTGCATGAGTTGGGTTTGAAAGCTCTCCCTCATCCGCCATACTAACCAGATCTTGCGCCTACCGACTATTACTTTTTCCAAAATTTTGACAACTTTTTAGCGGGAAAAAAATTCAATTCCCGAGAGGCAGTACAAAACGCCTTTGAAGAGTTTGTTGTCTCCCGTCCTGCTGATTTTTTCAAGAAGGGCATCCATAAACTGCCACAGCGTTGGCAAAGATGCATTGATTGCAGGGGTGATTACTTTGAATAAAAGAAATAAATAAGTTCGAAAAAAAATACTTTAACATTTTTCAAACAAAACGGCAATTTCATAGGTAAAGACCTAATATAAACATAAATATATTTGGAGATAGGGCAATAGGGTGCCCATTTAGCTAACTAATTGGACTACCTACTTCTTATACTTGTACTATTCTTTATTATGTGCTATCATTACCAAATTTTCAACAAAATTGTTTTAAAAAAATGCATTGTTTTATTAGCTAATAAAACCGAATATTTATGAAAAGCTCATCATAATCACATTACAATGCATTTATTTGGCTTTGCTTCAATCCATTGATTGCTGTAGCCATTGTAGAAGTGTAATAAAAACAAGCGAAATTATATTAAACGTTATCAACCTTGAACTCATTCTCAAGTTAATTTATCTACACTAAACCGTCAAAATAAAACGATTTTAAAATAGTTTCATTTCATCGACTTTCATTTCCCATCTCTAGTTGAAACTGACTCAGCTACGCCAAGAGCCTATATATACCTACATGTAATTGTCTGTAAGTACATTTTTCTTTGAGGTTACTCTCTATTAAATGCTCAAGTCAAATAGTAAGTAGGTGCCTTGTCAGACCACAAAAGTGTACAACATCAAAGGCGGGTTAATTGTTCCTCAAATTATTATGAATTTGACAAAGCCAAAGGGCAATGGGAGAATTATGCAAGGACTGTAATTATTGCAGGCAGGTTGGTTGTTTGACGCTTTGAACTTCGTTGGTAGCCTCAGTAAGGTCCGTATTACAGAACGATGCTCAGTCATCGATCGGTGCTCAAGCAGAGATTTCATTCATAAAGTGATCATTTACAGTCTTATTACAAAACGCGGACTAAGTAGAGGTTTCAGCCTGGACCAACTAGTTCTAGTTTATTACGGTACTAAGTAGTTAGACCTTGACTTTATTACAAAACGGCGATTAATCAAAGACCAGCTGATACCAGAGATAGTCCATGGCTTAAATATTGACCATAGACTAAATACGAAAAAAGTTTGTTCATTTGGACCACATTTATTCACACGATTCTTTTTTCACGTTTCATATATTTAGAATTTTTGTTTTCATCTATAATATACGTGCATTGGCGTTGGAAAGCTTATTGTTTGAATATTTTTTAAATGAATAAATAATCAGATTCATTAAAGTCAGCTTTGCTACAATGATTTTCAACTAATAAAACTATTAAGTTTTAATAGTTACCAACGAGGCTTGCGAGAATCAGAACGTAAATATGGCATTGCTTAACGCGCGAAAATTGATATTTCTGTTTATTGTTGTTATAACTAACTGTAACTATAATAAATATCGTAAAAATGGAGCAACAAAATATAAAAACTGAACGAGTAGATATATTTTATCAAAGACCAAGACACCCTCAAACTCGTGTAACAAAGAAGGTTGATAACCCAACATTGGCGTTAGGCGCGTAAATAGTTTATAATCTTAAAATTTCATTTTTCCACCACCGTGGCGCTAGTTTCTTTCCTTTAGCGAGTTAGTACCATAGTTAAACTAGGGTCATCGGAGGACTAACTTTAGACCATGGACGATCCCTTTATCAGCGATAAACTCGTTTTTGTAATAAGGTTTCTAAATAGTCTAGGTTTAGACCTAGTACTAACTTTAGTCCACGCTTGGTCTGCGTTTTGTAATAAGACGGAAGAAGTTTTACTTCAGATGTGTGGTCTAAAGCAGACTCTGATTGAGCACCGATCGATGACTGAGCATTGTTCAGTAATACGGACCTAGGATCTAGAAATTAGTAAAAGTATAGATTTTTTCAACAGGCTTCAAAGTGGAAATACTCAGTTCAGCTGTAATTTTTTTATGCGTTATCCATTGATTCGCCCACGCTGTTACCTCATATCTCCGTGATTTATGACCTTTTTTTTTATAAATAAATAAATGGATATTTGTGGACATTTCACACAGCGCCATCTAGCCCCAAGCTAAGCAAAGCTTGTACTATGGGAACCAGATAACTGTACAAACAAAAAGTATTCTCTCTCAGCTCTCTCAGCTCTTATAGTTTAGGAGATACGATAGCAGTAAATAAGCGAGAATATAACATCCAGACACAGAATAAACATCGATGTTCATCGCATAAATTTTGTCCTGGGTGGGAACTTACAGCTTAGAAGGCAGGGTTACTACCAACTGCGCTATCGGGCCAGTTACAACTTTCCAATTGATCTCATAGAAATTTAATTAAAATCGATTCATACATATAAAGTCCTCAAACCTAGGCAGTCGTGAAAGCTAATATTACATACGTACATATCTCAACGCATAATATGACGTCATAAATTAATATGAACTTTCTGTACAAGTATGGGCATTAAGCCTTCCACAATACACCAGGGTTAACTGGAAGATAATGCTCGATAGCATTAAGTTCGCCTATGTACCTTCAATTTTTGTTGTTTGTGCAATAAAGAATTTTCTATCTATCTATCTATGGACTATGACGTAGCTCTACACTTATTTACCGATTTTACTACTTTTTTGAATAATAAAGTTCTTAATTACAACTTTTACCCGGCTAACACTCACGAGATACAGTCGAGTAACTCGGCCGGTGTTCGGGCAATATAGATGCCCATCCTCAAGGAGTACGCGCGGCGGCGGTGGCGGCTCGACGCTGAATGAGTCCACCGGTCGAGTTATTCGACTGTATTTCGTGAGTGTTAGCCGTGTAATCGTTGTAATTATAAGTACTGCTCACGTCAGCTTCTATAATAATAAAGTTTTTTTTTTTAACATATTTCAAGTAAATAATATTTCCTTGCTAATTTTTGATTCACATAACCTATTTTCGTCTATCTATAATTCTTTTACGGTTTAATTACATGAAACTGGCTAAATACACAAAACTAAACAAAAATTCAAATTACGAATCAAAACAAAAACTTTTAATTATTAACGGAGCATTAAACTTAAGGATCCATTATAAATTTGTTTGTACACATTTGTTAGCTTCTATTACCCTGTTTCCCATAATAAAAATCCCATAATCCACCGTCGGACAGCATGCCCTAGTGTAAATATTTGTTGTACGTCATGTGTGCGCACTGATTCTCTAGGATTATTGCTTTTGAATGTTGGTTGTATTGGCCTTTCGAACATATTTTAAAATGAGAAAGAGGATATCACAGTTGAAGAGTGCAACTGGATCTCGCATCTATTGTAGCATCAAAAGGGAGTGTGATAGAGAGAGAAATACTTATACACAACTAGCAAACCCGGCGAACTCCGTTTCGCCACCAGATGGCTTCGTTTTATGTAACAGTAGCTGTCAAACAATGTATCACGCACCGGCGCCATCTACTTAAAATGTTGGTTTGTCCTGAATTTTTCCTGAATTGCTATAAACCTCACTGAGCCCGAGACCTTTCCAACGAATGCAAAACCGTGGAAATCGGTTCGTGCGTTCTGGAGTTATAGCGTCAGGAAGGAAAACCCGACTTATTTTTATATAGTAGAAGATAGAATCTAAGCAGTCTTAAATGCAGATCGTTGTTTGGCATCCTATATAACGTCATCAGTTGGAATACGTCTATTTCTGAACATAGGCCTCTCCCCATAAAACGCCACTTTGAACGCTTATTATTTGCCATAATTATTATTATCACAAAGGCCAATGGCTTGGTTATATTGGACCTGCAATGCATTTGGGTATGTCTATAGACTATGAATTTAGAATAAGTGCGATAAGTTCGCTCTTATTCTGGGTATGTCAAATTTTAGTACAGACGGGCATTAAGATATCTTTTAAGCGTTACATTAGCGTTTTTATTATATTTCATTCGAATAAAAGCGATAATAAAAAAATTAAAAAAAGCGCTGGATAATAAACATACCTATAATAACAGTGAAATAGTGTTTTGTTTTGTTTTATCTTGCCCATTTTAAGCTCAATAGAGTGAAATAAAATGTATTATATCCTCGCTATACCATGTATTTAGATCGGGGGATAATATATACACGCAATTTCGAATCTAAGTTATTTGTTTGGGGCTAGATGGCGTTGTGTGAGATGTCCACACATATTATTATTATTATTATTATTAAGTATATTAATATTAGGAGTCAAATGAATTATGTCGAAAACTTTAGGATAAAAGGTTCAAAATCGTTACCTATTTGATCAAAGTATATAGGTAACAGATATTTGTTTGCAATCATAGTGAAAGACCTATTATATTGAACATTGATCTTATAAACAATATTTCAACTCAAAATCCCTATAAACCGAAGACTCATTGATTTTATTTACATCATAACCAATAACGACTCGACCATTATGCGGTATTAGCCTCCAAGCGCCATCTGTCGACAAAAGAGAACATTTTGAATGCAATACAAAAAAAAACTAACACATTCCCAATTCAAATTAAACTTTATCGCAATGGATTAAGAGTCAACTGTATATACATATGGTTATATGAATTTCGCAAAATTAACTACGAGTAAATTTTACGAAATTGAGCTTTAAAGCTGTGGTGATAAAGTTTCGATCTCACATAAAGATATTACTTATTAATCTTAAAATTGATCAAATTTAATCTTTAGCCAGTTGGAATAAGGGTTTAAATGTTTGGAGGAAGGCGCGGGTAAGTCGCAGTGTTTAAGTCAAGCTGGGTGGTGAGTGATGGTCGTGGGTGGTCATTACTAGAAGCGATGACACCACTCGTGGCGCTAGAATGCTGCTTAGTGATTATTTATTATGATTATTACATTACATTACATGATTACATTATTATGATATTATGTTAAAGATATATATTGCATTTTTTTTTAAAGTAATATGGTAAAATTACCTATAATGACTGGTTTATAAAACCAAGTTATACATGAAATTTACTTGACACGCAATTGAAAGATGAGTTTTCTTATGCGGAACAAAAATGTAGTAAGTGCAGAAAGCGTGTTATGGAAAAAAGGTTTTTTTTTATGTTAAGGGATGACGTGACAAGCTAACCGTTCACCTGATGTTAAGCGACACGGCTGCCCATATCACTTGCAGTGTCACTCGGAACTCTAGTGTATAGAGTTTCGCGTGACACTGCAGTGCGCACGTCATCCTGAGACATCAACACAATCTAGTAATAAGATTACAAGACTATGTGATCGGGTCATAAAGTCTCATTTGCCCAGTAATTTCACTAGCTACATTGCCCTTCAAACCGGAACACAGCAGTGTTTGCACACTACTGCTTGGCGGCAGAATAACTGGCAACGCGGTGGTACCTACCTAGACGAACTTTGCAGAAAAGTCCTACCACCTAGTAAAGGTAAAATATAATGGTGTACATAGGTCGCACTATATGTTTCCCGAACTGGCCACTTACAAAAATAATATTTCAAAAGTAAATACAGCAATTGTAAATGGAACTCTATTGCTGTAAAGCTGTGCGTTCTAATATCGCACTATTTTATTATTATTTAACCCATGAATGAAACGCGTAAGTTTTTTTTTTACATATTTTTGAGAATTTTTCATTTATTTTAAGTTCTTAGGTAGTTTAGTTTTTTAGGTCTAGTATAGTTTAGTATTAACGGTTATATACCTAATAGTTATGTATTTATGCAATAAACACTCAAACGTATAAGTAAATCCAATCAAAAATGGCAATTTAGCTTTCGGTAATAAATTTAAACTTTTGATAGTTTTCTTTTACTTTTGCTTATAGCTCCACAGATTGGAAAAAAAAAGTTAGCCCCGTTACCATTTTTCTTAACGTACCATTACTCTTTCTATCTATCTTCACGTAGAGAACGAGGTATAATATTTAATATATAGTAAGTATATCTCCCTCTCAACTTCTCAGCCTCATCAGCTTACACCGAAGTAAAGCGTGCGTAAAGAATTTTACTTCAAAAAGCAATTACGAAGCTACGCACACTACGAATGCTACGACCAGACGCTACGAAGACGTAGCGTTCGTAGCATTTCGTAGCCACTGGCTTTTTTTTTTTTACTTCAAACTTTGACCGCGCTCTCACCTGATGGGAAGTGACGATGCGATCGAAGGTGTAGCATGCTAGCCAAGTAAATACCTATTCACTCTCCTCTTGAACACGCCCGGGTCATATTTCACCGGAAACACAGACGCTGGCAAGGCATTCCATTCCTTAGCCGTTCTAATTAAGATTCGCTTGGTACGAATGGGTGGTATTTCGACCACGAAACGATGGCGCTTAGCCGAGCGTCTAGTAGTCAAAACAGGCTACATTTTAGCGCCCACTAAAAGGCAACCCAACGAGCGCTTCTCTATAATCCGATTCATTAAACACTCGCGTAGACAAGTGTCCAGTACAAAACGTAATAGGATTATGATTTTATTCATATCAATGTGAACGGATTTTAAATAGTAAAGCTATAAAAAACAACTGCCGTGCTCCAATCGCGTCATGCATTACGTTTGCTAGCATATCAGCAGAGATTGAAACAAAAGAAAGACATAGAATATGTCCGAAACAATAGTTGGAGTATTTTCCATTATTTTTTTATTTTATGTTAGTGGATGATGTGACCAGCTAGTTGGTCACCTGATGTTAAGCGACACGGCTGCCCACAAAAGAAAGATTGTTACTCGGAACTTGTTACTGTTCACCTATGTCTATTGTAAAAAATTAATGAAACTGATTTTATGTTATCTTCCTATAATTTTGTACTCGTATAATTATATAACTACCTATAATTATATCGACACTTAGCTATATATTATTATTAATTTTATTACTGAAGCATGAATTGGTGTTTGTTATGTTGGTGTTCAAATAAATAAATAAATTAATAAATAAATAAACTCTAAAATATAAAGTTTCGCGTGACACTGCACTGCTCATATTGAGACAGCAGTCTGGTAATAAGATTACTCAACTGTGAGATTAGATCATAAAGTTTCATTTGCCCAGTAATTTCACTAGCTACAGTGCCCTTAAAACTGGAACACAATCGTGGTTGCATACTACTGCTTGGCGGCAGAATAACTGGCAAAGGGATGGTACCTACCCTAGACAAACTTTCCAGAAAAGTCCTAGCACCTGGTAAATTTGTGTAATAGGTAAATATTATTGTTTGTTTTTAACGGAATTACATTATATATTCTTGTTTCATTTTGTATTTACCATCATTCATCACCGATAAGTTACAATATCTATTTGTTCAAATTAAACTATAATAATCTGGCGAATTTCTGCAACATCACGCCCTAACAGTTTAACTGCTATTAGGGCGCGTGTTACCGCGGTGTCACAGCAAACCATAAATAATGGTATTAGTTTGTGTCACATCCTTTATCGAATTAAGTCTTCGGAGTTATCGATATTAGAGCCATATGGCTTCCAATTTTGATTGTTCTGTACCTACTTCTGTATACCAATTAAAACTTCAACTCTTATATTATATTTTGGTGGCTTTTGTGGAGGTGCCACCACAATTTCGTCAATGTCACGTTTTTCCTGATACACCATCAAACGAAAGAGGCTGTCCGATAGAGGATAGATATTGGGCAGATAGTTTATCAAGTACCTACGGATGTACAATGTACGTACCTACCACAGACAATCAATACTTACTTACCGATAACTTTTACTGCTGTAAAATTACGATTCGGATTTGTTTTCCATTTGTTAATAGGTTAGTTTAATTAGATTAAGACGTACTAAGACTGACTAAGGGATGTAAGGGAGCAACTGAGTTTTGGCGGGAATGCGAAAAAGATTCTATTATTTTCCATTGCGCATTGTATTATTTTCCAAAACTTGTGTTATTTTCAGTGTCAGTGCATAAAATTGGTGGCATTTTATTTTATTCGTTAATAACCTTGACGAATAAAGAAATACGAATAATTAAGGTTATTAACGAATAAAATGCCACCAATTTTATGCACTGACACTGAAAATAACACAAGTTTTGGAAAATTAAACAATACGGTGACGCGATCTTTTTCGTTTTCACGCCAAAACTCTTTCTTGTTGTTTTTTTATGTTTTGGCTCTACACTATTGTGTATTTAGCCAGTGTCAAGTAATTAATAATTTATCAAGTTAATGATATTTCACGCAAATATGTGTCAAGTCACAGTCGAAGTCATCAAGTCAAGTCATACTCTAGTCAAAGTCATACTCCTTGTAAAGCGGTGGCAACTTTACTTGAAGCTTCTATGGAGTTTTGGAAAAAACACGAAAAGAAACGTTTCAGCATCATTATACCATGTTCCCACACTCACGCCTGTAATCCAGCACTTAACGAATAGAATGCCACCAATTTTATGCACTAACACTGAAAATAACACAAGTTTTGTAAAATAATACAATGCGGTGACGCAATCTTTTTCGCATTCCCGCCAAAACTCTTTCTTGTTGTTACTCCAGTGTTTGTTGGGCAAGAAAGTCTATAGCTATTATAGGTCAGGAAAGACAAGAGGTTTACCTGCTTGTCTTATTTATAAATTGATTCATAATCCAACTCTACTTCTTACTTCTTACAATGTTAATGACCAATTGTGGGTAAAATACCACTTACAAAACATGATCGCCATTTGTTTTAGTTACTACTGTATCACCTGTTCTGTGTTAAATAAGTACCTAATCAATACATAAAACAACAAATTCCTTCGTGTGGCGTAAAAAAATTTCGTTATAATCACTTAACTTGAAACGCTCCACTTGTGTCCAACAATAGACGTGTATTGGCGCCAAAACTGGGGTGCATTTTCTTTTCGCCACTTGACCATCTGTGATATTCTGTTTTTATTTGGTTGGCATCATGCCCTTTGGTTGCCCCTCGGCGTAGGCGGCCGCAACTGGTGTAGGTGCATTATTCATTTTTTTCCCGCTGAAAAGTTTAATGTTATTAAAGTTAAACCACAGCGCTAGATGTATAACTTTAATAATATTGAAAAATATAGTCGAAATTACAGAATTAGATTTTTGATAGACAGATAATAACAACATTGGGTAACTAAGCAACCATAGAGTACAGTAGATCTATATTTAATGCATAAGGTCTCCTTTCTTAACATCCCGTCATTTCTTTTTATTCTTGGTTTCTTAGGTCAGCCCAATCTGCTGAGACAAATATCTAAGCCTTGGCCTGAAGACTGGCTTAGTCAACATATCTGCCAACTGTTCCACGGATGATACATATTGAACTGCAATTTCTTCATTGGAAACACATTCTCTGATGAAGAAATATCTAATCTTTATGTGCTTCGTCCTTTGGTGGAATTCATATGGTGGATTATGAGCCAATTTCAATGCCGACTGATTATCAAGACGCAAGATAGGAACATTATCAGCGTCTAACAAGTCCTCCATTAGTCTTCTAATCCAAATCATTTCGGTCGCTGCTTCACTTGCTGCGATTATTTCCGCCTCTGTAGACGACAAGGCTACTGTCTTTTGTCCATAGCTCCTCCAGGAAATAGCTCCACCAGCATATAGGCAGCACATTCCAGATGTGGATCTCATAGTGGCTGGATCTCCACCATGATCAGCGTCACTATAACAGACCAGTTTTGAATCAGGCACACTTTTATAAGTAATTCCTTTTTCCACTGTACCTTGGATATAGCGTAATATTCGCTTAACTCTTTGTATATCCTCTTGCGATGGGTTATCTAAAGTTCTAGACGCAACTCCAACCGCATAGGCAATATCGGGTCTGGTACAGACCATCAAGTAAGTTAGAGCGCCAACTGCTTGTCTATATGGAAACATTACTTCTTTTTCTTTAGCATAAGCTTTTGTATCTTTCACAATCGGCGTCAACGCCGCTTTACAGTTTGTCATATGAAACCTCTCCAGAATTTTCTTTGCATACGCTTGTTGGTTGATTTTTATACATCCTTTTGAGCTTTGTATTTCTATGCCAAGAAAGTATGAAGCTGATTTTGTAGTGATTTTAAATCGACTCCTTAATTCATTCAAGAAACTTTCTGCTTCTGTTTCTGATAATGAAGCGACTAAACCATCATCAACGTACAGTGCTAGAATAATCTTGTTTTCTTTTCTCTTTCGTATGAAAAGGCATGGATCAGCTTTGCTTTGTTTAAACCCAATTTGCACTATGTATTCAGTTATACATGTGTTCCAACACTTAGGGGCCTGTTTTAGCCCATATAAGCTCCGTTTCAACTTACAAACTCTTTTGGTGCCATCGTCATATCCTTCTGGTGTTTGCATATAAATTTCTTCATTTAACGTTCCATACAAGAACGCAGTTGAAACGTCAAATTGTGTCAGTGACATCTTTTCTTTAGCTGCAACACTCAGGACTGCTCTGATGCTGTTTGCTCTTGCAACAGGACTAAATGTTTCGTCATAATCTAGTCCTTTTCTTTGCTTATATCCTTTTATAACAAGCCTTGCTTTGTATTTTTCAATACTACCGTCGGGGTTATATTTAATCTTGAAAATCCATTTACATGGTAGAGCCTTCTTTCCTTTCGGTAAATTAGCCATTTCCCATGTGTCATTTTCTTTTAAAGATTTTATTTCACTATTCATAGCTTTAAACCATTTATCCTTGTCAGGGCTCAGCAGAACTTCCTCAAAAGTTTTTGGTTCGACATCATCAATTAATTCTTTATCAAGATTCATGACGTAATCTCTAAATCGATGCGGGCTCTTTAAAGTTGATCGATGTCTCAATGTCATTCTACTTTCGTTTTCAATTTCTTCTGGTGAAAGGTATTCCTCACTTTCAGACTCAGTTTCAGTTTCTACTGGATGTTCTATGGCAGTATCTTGTTCTTCTAAAACAGTTCTCCTATTTTTTGGAACTATACCACCTTCACCTTGCTGGTCATAGCTGGTTCTTTCACAGGAATTATTGAAAGGAATTATATCCAGAGTTTCTTCATCACTAGAATCACTGGATTCAAAAGAATACCCAGTTGATGTTTTCATGTTTGGTTTACTATGAACACCTGAAGAAGGTATTTGAAACGACGTGTTAGGAATTTCTTTCTGAATTGGATGTTTCTCACGTTGAGTTTCTTTCTCTTGCGTTAGACTTTGATCATCGCGATGTGGTACTATCTCATCGGTTAAAGTTTTTTCCTCAAAAGTCACGTCTCTGGATCTTATGAGTGTATTATTCTCTTCATTCCAAATTCTATAGCCATCATCATTGTCATATCCAATCAAAATTCCTTTAACTGCCTTTTTCTCTAACTTCTTCCTCTTAGGTTTAGGAACATGTGCATAAGTGATGCTCCCTATTATCCTTAGATGCTTAATGGTCGGTTTTATACCATACCATAGCTCATATGGTGATATTCCATCAACTCTACTTGGACCGGTGCGATTGAGTATATAGACAGCTGTGTTTGTTAATTCTGCCCACAGTCCCTGCGGTAATTCCTCGTGTGCATGCATCATTGCGCGTGCAGCTTCCACAACTGTTCTATTTTCTCTTTCTGCGCAGCCATTTTGCTCAGGTGTATAGGGCATAACCAATCTTTGTTTTATTCCTTGTTCCTGAAGTATATCCCTGACTTTTCGATTGTCAAATTCTCCACCATTGTCACTAAGAATTTCTCGTACTGTATGCCCAGTGCTTTTGGCTTCTGTCAGCATCAGCTTAAGTTTCTCGTGCACTTCTGATTTTTTTTCTCAGTAAGTATATGTATCGGAATTTGGTATATTCATCTTTAAATAGTACAAAGTATCTATACTTCTTCATGGAATAAGGGAAAGGTCCACAAACATCTGTATGGATTAGTTCTCCTGGCTTTGTAGCTGTTGGACGAGTACCAAAAGTTTTTCTATGTGTTTTCCCATAGACACAACCTTCACATAACTCGTTTTTTATTGGTCCCAAGTTTAAATCTAATTCTTTTTCAACAATTTTTTTAACATGTCTTTTATTTTGATGTCCCAATCTTTCATGATAAAGTTGTAACTTATCTGACGAGTTCAGAACGCTTACTATTGGTGACTTATTCGGGATTACTACTTTTAGATCTAGTATGTATAAACCTCCACCGGGGGTTCTTTTCCCTACTAATTTAGTCTTTCCATCCGCTTCAAGCTTACACTCTCTCATAGTAGATGTAAATACGCTCTTCGGAAGTTTATCCTGAGCCGCCAGCATTGAAAATAGATTTTTAGTTAGTGACGGTACATACCACACATTCGTTAGAGAAATCAGTTCCTTATTTCCGTTGACTTTTGACTCTAGTAACACAGATCCAATCCCTTTTGCAGGAATAGTTTTCCCATCAGCAGTTGTCACTGTATGTTTTGAATCAAAATTTTCAAAAGTTTGGAATATGTCATCTCTAATTGTGACGTGAGTTGTTGCTCCGTTGTCCACATACCAAGTTTCTCTATCTGAATCTTGCTGCGTGCTACATGCGTTGACTGTCATTGTGGTGACACTTTGGACTTGGCCAGATGAAGGGTTCGTACCTTTATTAGCGTTAGGCTTAGGTGGCCTTCCATCCTTGATCCATTTATGACACTGTTTGATCTTATGTCCCTCTGTTTTGCAGTATGGACATGTAATCTTCTTATTTTTCTTATTTTTAGAGTTCATGTATAACGCCTCCTCTACACTGCTACTTCCGCTTTCAGCTTTACATGTCAAAGCTCGTTCGTGGGCACATAACTGAGTAGTCAGATTCTCTATGGTGCGATCTTTCTTTGATATTAGAAGCCAACTCGACTTGAAGCTGAAATAATCTGCTGGGAGTGTGTCCAAAATTTTACAGATCAGCAATATATCCGGCAAATTCTCTGCCGTATCCAGTTGACTGTTTAATTCGTGCCAAATACTCTTCAATGCAGATATATGTGTCGCCATGTCACATTGGGTTTCTTTCTGATATCGAAAGAAGCGCAGACAAAGATCATAGCTTCTATCTTCAGTAGCTCCATCATACAAACGGTTAAGTTCGTCCCACATCTCCTTTGACGAAGTGAAGCGCATAACAAGTTGTAGTACTTCGTCTGACATGTTCGTCATCAAGAGTAATAAGATTGCGCTGTCTAAATTTGTATATTCTTGTAGTTTATTCTCATACTCGGCTATCTTGTCGGTATCAGCCGATGACGCGAGGGTAGGTCTGAGATATCGCCCTTCGACGACGTCCACCGCCCCTGGCATGGCTCTTAACACGACTTGAATTTTACATTTCCATGTTTTCCAATTTTTGGGATCTAGGTGCCCTACCTGCATCTTACTGGCTCCTTTTAACAATTTGTTCATTGTCGGATGATGAGGTTCTCGCAACTTTTGAAAAAAAAAAAAAAAAAATTTTTCCTTCCCAGTCTCTAAATTGCAAAGAAATGGTATGAGCTATGAGTAAACAGAATATAGTTCACGCTCTGCTACCATATTAAAGTTAAACCACAGCGCTAGATGTATAACTTTAATAATATTGAAAAATATAGTCGAAATTACAGAATTAGATTTTTGATAGACAGATAATAACAACATTGGGTAACTAAGCAACCATAGAGTAAAGCAGTAGATCTATATTTAATGCATAAGGTCTCCTTTCTTAACAAATGTGAGGTGCCTGGGTCGAATATGGCCACCTTAGCATTTGGTTCTTCATAGATAGATAACATAAGATATCAAGCCGCTATTTATGCGTAATTATCTAAATAATGCCTATGAAGCTTTCATTCTAAGGCAAATAATATGTTATTTAGAAATAAACGTTTACACTTATCGACATTTTAAAAAATTGGATAGGTACTGACTGGCTGTACCCACATAATATTTCAGATGGATAGGTAATATGTCTATGGCAGTGGCCATATTTACTGTACAAAAAAATTTCCAAAATAAAAAGAAATATAAGTTGAGTTAGCTTCAAAATCATGAAATAGAGAATGAAAGTTCGACTTGAGTATTATTTGACGACTGAGCATAGTTCTGTGATACGGGCCTAAGATAGAGACATCGTTGTTGCTATTCTATTATTACTATAATATTCTTCTAGCAATAATAAGCATAATGCTAATAAAGCATAATAATAATATAAGCAATAATGCTTGTTATTGCTCGAAGATAATATAATATTTATAAACCTATCGGAAACCGTTTGTTACGTCCACAGAGAAACAATTGTTTTTTTCTCTAGCCTGTGGTCACTATAACGTCACAATGTCTTTGATAATGACAATATTATCATTTTGACTCAGACTAATGAAAATGTTAACATTGGCATTTGACGTTTTATTGTGGTTAATGCTCGGGAGAAGTAATAGTATTCTGTGGGTTAATGGTTACCACATCAATTTTCTTTCTATTTTCTTGTAAATTCAGGCCAAATATCAAAATCATGTCTTGTAAACTTGTTAATTAACTAAGATAATCTAGATTTAATCAAAATATGTGGCAAATACTAGCACATGCACAGGCACATTCATGCCACTTAGTGCGGCAAAGGTATATTCTATCAAGTTCAAATCTACCTCATCAATATTACTAATTTACTCCTGATTCCTGAATTAAATACCGTTTCAAACTTACTTTACAGGTTGCTGTATTCAAAAACAAACGCTTACTTTACAAACTTGATCAAAAATAAGCCTTCTAACGTGGTGAAAAGGTACTTTAGTGAAGTGAAGACATCGTCAGACAAAAGTGCAAAGTCCGGCTTTTTATTGCTTTGTAGCCCGTGGAAATTATGTACGGGGGTTAGTTTAGGGCTAGCTGCCCGTCTGTTGTATAATAATGGTCCGGCGTACTGTAGAGCGGTTCAGCATTCAAGGGTTATTCAAAGAAGGCCAAACCTTCACGATGACAGTGCTAAGTTCGATTGGAAGCGGCTATTTGATTACTTAAAGCCGCACAAATGGTTGCTTGTCGCTGCCGTAGGTGTGAGTATGTTTAAATTATAAAGGAATTGATACAATTATAGAATCACACTAATGTTACAAATATGTAACTTTGCATAGGTTATAATGTGTTTGTTCCCCCGTAACACTGCCACAGTTAAGTAAAATTGGCTTGTACTCTACGTTAAGATGTTCTATTAACGTCAGTTTCTGAAAGAATATGTAAATTGTGAGAGAGCATATTCTAGTACCTAGTGTTATTATACACAAGCACAGTCAAAAACATTTAAATAATATTAAAATCTGCATGTGCAACCATAATGATTCTGCTGAGCATAAGGAGCTGCCACCCACAATTATTATTAGTTTGTGACCAAGCATTGAATGTAAACTCAATTGAGAGCCACAGTTCCTGATTCACTCGTAACATATAGTGTAGCCATATACTAAACATCATGTGAAATGTATTAAAATACTAGTTGCATCCAGCGGTATAGTATTTTAATTATTTTTTAATCCCACGGGAACATTTCATTTTTCTGGGATAAAACCTAGTCTATATGTTAATCCAGTGTATAAGCTATCTAGGTACTGAATTTCATTCAAATCCATTCAGCCGTTTGAGTGTGAAGGAGTAACAAACATACACACATACAAACTTTCACCTGTGTAATATCAGTGTGATTAGTCTGATATGAACAAAAAAAAATGCAAGGGGCAGTTAGTTCACACTTAATTTTAATACACATTATAATGAGTTAATAACTTTTCAGTCAGCATTAGCTGTAGCATTCCTAAACGTGTACATACCCGCCATGTTGGGGGTTGTAGTAAATATCCTGGCAAGTCTCAAGAACAATCCCGGAGCTGACTTCATTGAAGAAATTAAGGGTCCAGCAATAAAACTTATGTCTTTGTATATTGGACAGGTAAAAATTTTACATATAATGTTATTTTTAGATTTTTTTATAATTTTATGAGACTTCCAGAGAATGTGGTCGGCTTTATTTTTCCATTATAAATCATTAAAAACACTAAGGAGCTATAAACTAAACTATATTAGTATGTGAAGATTTTTTTAAATGTCTTGATTAGTAGTCAAATGTTTTATGAAATTATAATTTCATGAATGAAATGAGCTGATATTTTGCATAACAATATGATGTCTCAATTCACTCACAGCTTCACAACTGAGCCATGTTCTGTAATACAGGTCTTTGAGTAATAAAAATTATCAAATAAATATCACCAAAAGTAAGAATAAATGTAATAATATGCAATACCTTTGGTGTACCTTTGGATGACAATCATCAGATTTTATCAAAATATGAATACAATACAGCCTCAGTGGTATGATGATTGAGCAGGCTGGTTCATAGCCTGGAGGTAGCGGGTTCGATTCCCGCGACAGGTCATGTATATGTGCACAAAAAATTGCAAATACTTGTTCTGTGTCTGGGTGTTGTGGGGCTATGGTCCTCATAGTTTCTGTGTTCCTAGATGGTTCAGGATCTACGTATGTGTGTGTGTTGTATGTGGGCATTATTATTATTATTCATAAGCTCCATTTCAATCAGAAGTGTGTACAATTATATTGGATAATTATCATGACACAATAACTACAAGATATTTTATTATTCTCCTCTTTTATTGATTTCTCCTCTTGTGTTTATCGTAACTGCTAACACCAACTTTCAGGCTGCATTCACATTCCTATACATCCATCTGCTATCACAAGTGGGTGAGCGAGTTGCCTCGCAGATGAAACAAGACCTCTTTCAGTCTATCATGAGGCAAGATATGGCTTTCTTTGATCAGGAGAGGACCGGAGAACTCGTAAATAGGTGGGTGTTTCTAGCAATGCTTACCATTTTTTCCTTACAAAGAGCAGTAGAAAGAAAAGCAAGTATTTTGCTCTAGAACTGTTTAAGACTATGCATACATATTAGTCCCTGCACGGCAAAATTAATATTTAAATCCAATGTCAAATAGTAAGCAATGAATATAATAATAGGTCTTTACCTATGAAATTGCCGTATTGCAGTACAGACTTTTTCAAACAAAAAAAAGTTTTGATTGGCTATGAATTCTAAATTCAAATGAATTTTGTTTTAAAAATATGACATTCTATTTACAATATAAGTCTTTTGTTTATTGATTAGCGTTGTATTTTCATTACATTTCAACATTTTTCCTCATAATGGATACTTTGAAATTTCGTGTAATTATGGAATATGAGTTCCGTCGTGGCACCAACGCGGCACAAACGACACGCAACATCAACGACGTTTACGGAGAGAACTGTACAAACGAACGTACAACCCGTTATTGGTTTGCTCGGTTCCGTTCTGGGAATTTTGACTTGAAAAATGAACCTCGTGGTCGTCCGGAAACTTTGGTCAACAATGATGAATTAAAGGCGATTGTGGAAGCTGATGAATCTCAATCTACAGCTGAGCTGGCAGCAGCTTTTGATGTTAGCATCAAAACAATATTGGTCCATTTGCGACAGATTGGCAAGATAAAAAAGCTTGATAGATGGGTGTCCCACGAACTTAACGACCGCCAGCGCAACGTACGCGTCGAGACTTGCCTTGCGCTGCTTAACAGGCACAGAAATGAAGGAATTTTGAACCGAATTGTTACGTGCGACGAAAAATGGATTCTTTTTGACAATCGAAAGCGCTCAGCAAGTTGGTTAGATCCTGGTTCGGTACCAAAGCAATGTGCAAAACGAAGAATTACCCCTAGAAAGGTGATGGTCACAGTTTGGTGGTCTAGTGCTGGTGTGATTCATCATAGCTTTTTACAAAACGGTGAGAGCATTACTGCAGATGTGTACATTGAAGAACTGACCACAATGGTGGCGAAACTCGCACGTCTGCAACCAGCTTTGGTCAATCGGTCGTCTCCACTGCTACTTCACGACAACGCGCGACCCCATACTGCACAACAGACCGTCTCTAAGCTGCATGAGTTGGGTTTGGAAGCTCTCCCTCATCCGCCATACTCACCAGATCTTGCGCCTACCGACTATTACTTTTTCCAAAATTTGGACAACTTTTTAGCGGGAAAAAAATTCAATTCCCGAGAGGCAGTACAAAACGCCTTTGAAGAGTTTGTTGTCTCCCGTCCTGCTGATTTTTTCAAGAAGGGCATCCATAAACTGCCACAGCGTTGGCAAAGATGCATTGATTGCAGGGGTGATTACTTTGAATAAAAGAAATAAATAAGTTCGAAAAAAAAAAACTTTAACTTTTTTCAAACAAAACGGCAATTTCATAGGTAAAGACCTAATATTAAAATAAAAATAATTTGACTATGACTTCATTGAAAAAATAATAGAATGCTATTTTTTATTTTTTATATTTAAATATATATATAACTCAAAAGGTGACTGACTGATTGACTGACATAGTGATCTATCAACGCACAGCCCAAACCACAGGACGGATCGGCTGAAATTTGGCATGCAGGTACATGTTATGACGTAGGCATCCGCTAAGAAAGGATTTTTCGAAATTCCACCCTTGAAAGGGTGAAATGGGTTGTTGAAATGTGGTTGAATTATTTTCCCATAGGCCACGCCACGGGCGCAGCTGCGGGCAGAACCTCGTTATTGTATATAGCAGATGTATAATATGGGTTAAAATGAAAATATGTATTCTTAAAATTGAAGAGGAAACTAGTAGACAGATATATACAATGAACACAACAGCAGGAACCTTTTGATTTCAATAAAAATACAGAGAGAGAGAATAATGTGACAATAAGCACTTTGCAATTCTATATGTAATTCAATAACTTAATTTTAAGTATCTAATATAATTTTGAACTTAAAGAGTGGCAAAAATACCCTATTAGCATTGAAATCTTTTGAATTTGTGAGAGAGAGAGAGAGAGGGGGGCGAGTAAGAGTTTAATGTTCGTATTACAGAACAATGCTTAGTCATCGATTGGTGCTCAAGCAGAGATTTCATTCATTAGTTGATCACCTTATGAATGAAATCTTTGCTTGAGCACCGATCAATGACTGAACATCGTTGTGTAATTAATCCGATTTGTCTTAATCCGTTTAAGATCCGTATTGTGCGATTGATTTTACTGAACTATTTAACAGTCTTCCGCTAAAGTATTTAACAGTCTTCCGGAAGACTTTAAAGAAATGTCTTTATTAGTGTTTAAGCATCGATTACACAAATGGTTATTAGACAAGTGCTTTTATTCGTTGAATGAATTTTTAAATTGTAACAAAAACGTTGGCATTTAATTTATTTTAGGAAGGTATTAGAGGATAAATTGATTTTTCTGTAAAAATAAATAACCATAAATTATGATTGTTAATAATATTGACACTAAATTCTGAATTATTCACATTTTTAACTGTAATATTGACATGCGTTTTAGGTTATTTTAGTTTTGTGATTTGTTATTGACGTTTTAGCTTATTTTATCGAGTTTTATTTTTGTGATTGTAGTTTCATGCTGACTAGGGTCAGTATAAGATTTGCATGCTGTGATAGCAAAAAACATGTACGGAATACATTATTTAAGTACTTACCATCTGTATGAATCTTCGACAACCATGTTTTATTTGCAAATAAACGATTTGAAGTTTGAAGTTTGAACATTACCATAAAATATTATATTCTTCCAGATTAACAGTAGATGTACAAGACTTCAAAAGTTCCTTCAAGCAGACCATTTCCGGTGGTCTCCGAGCGATCACTCAGATTGTTGGTTCTGCAGTCAGTTTGCTGGTTATATCCCCCCATCTGACAGGCTTGACCATGATCTGCATACCTTCCGTGGTCATTGGAGGGACTTTTATTGGATCTTTGTTGAGGAAATTGTCTAGGGAAGCACAGACTCAGGTTAGTTACTAAAGTTCTACAGAAATGAATGAGTCCTATAAATAAAGACATTTTGTTCAGCGCCATCTAGCCTCAAACTGGGTAACTAATACAAAACTGGCGAAAAATGCTCAATTTCGGAAATATTTTTGGATAAGTGTTCTGGAAAATTCTCAAACTCGATGCCCGTTTTTCTATGAGATTTTTGTACAAACTCATGGCCACAAATCGTTTGGACAGGACAAACTATATCAAGTCAGCTAGTTAGTTAATATTACAAACTTTCATTACTACTTACATCCTCTGCGGTTTGGTGGTTGAGCAGGTCGGCACATAACCCGGAGGCGGTGGGTTCGATTCCCGTGGCAGGGCAAGAATTTGCGCACAGAAAAACAGCGCACAATACTTGTTCCAAGTTTGGGTGTTCTGTAGTAGTTCGTAGTTCCTGGGTCCAGGGAATCCTAGTCAGGGTCCAGGATCTATGTATGTGATCGTTGGGCGTAAACAATAAACAAAAAAATAAACTTATGTTTCAGATAGAAAAAGCAACATTACTTGCCGAAGAAGCAATATCGAACATGCGCACAGTGCGAGCGTTCGCCGGCGAGGAGAACGAAGCGCGAATGTTCCGGGACGAATGTAACGCGGCCGCAGAACTTGGCATGGAGCTAGGATTAGGTGTCGGACTGTTTCAAGCTGGCACTAATTTATTTTTGAATGGGTGCGTAAACTTTAAAGCTGGGTCGAAAACAATAGTTTGACCAGCCTGATACTTCAGTTGGTAGCATCCCTGCCTTCTGAACTGTAGGTTGTGAGTTCGAAACCCACCCAGGACAAATATTTGTGTGATCAACATCGATATTTGTTCTGTGTCTGTTATATTCTCGCTTATTTACTGCTATCGTATCTCCTAAATTATAAGAGCTAGAAATACAAAGGTTTACCACAATTTGTATCACTGCCCTTTAAGCTGCCTAAAATAACCCATTTTCGCAAAAAATGCAGATTTGCAAGTTTGCCGTGGAGGGGACGACATGAGCAAAGTGGGACCATGGTCCTCGTAGTTCCTAGGTCCCAAGACATAGGAAATCCTAGTTAAAGTCCAGGATCTATGTAGTGTGATCTAGGCTTGCCTAGAAGATACCTGTTCACTCTCAATTTGAAGACTCCAAGATAGTAGTTTTCGGGAAATAAGGACGCCGGTAAAGCGTTCCAATCTTTGGCTGTTCGCATGATAAATGTAGAGCCAAATCGCTTTGTTCGCATATGTGGGATATTAACCATGTAACGGTGGCGTTTTTTCGAACATCTGGTTGTCCGATGGTGGAAAGATGATGGCGGAATCAGATTATGCAACTCGAATGTGCACTCTCCAAAATGCACTCGATAGAAGACCGATAAACTGGCAACTTTGCGTCTATGGTCGAGGCTTTGCAGTCGGGCCTCAAACAAGTCGCTTCCTGAGCCTCTTAGCACGTCTTTCGATAGATACCGCCTTTCACAGACTCGCCGTTCGATACATTTTCTTCCCTTCGTTACAGAATGGTCTTAGCCACAATGTTCATGGGTGGCCACTTAATGTCATCGGGCCAAATGTCAGCCGGTGACGTCATGGCTTTCCTAGTCAACGCGCAGACCGTGCAGCGATCTGTGGCGCAACTGTCGTTGCTTTTTGGATCTGTGGTCAAAGGGATTAGCGCGGGTGGAAGGGTGTTTGAAGTGAGTTATATATCGCTAGTTTTAGATTACTAAACTGTGAGATCAGATCATAAAGTCTCATTTGCCCAGTAATTTCACTAGCTACAGTGCCCTTCAAACCGGAACACAGTAATGCTTGCGCACTACTGCTTGGCGGCAGAATAACTGGCAAAGCGGTGGTACGTACCTAGACGAACTTTGCAGTAAAGTCCTACCACCTAGTAAATTAGTACCTAGTATTATCATGTTGGTATGTCCGGTAAAGTGATAATTTACAATTGTCAATATGGCGACATTAACATTGAACAAAGCAAAAACAAACTTATTCCGGCCGATAGATGGAGCTAAACTAAAGAAGTTTACTTCAGACGTGTGCTCTAAAGCAGTCTCTTTTTTATGTTGGTGAATGACGTGTCAACCTAGTCGTTCGCCTGATGTTAAGCATCACGGCAGCCCATAATAGTAGCAGTGCCACACGGAACTTGCACGTTTAATGCATAAATTGAATAAATAAGATCTGGTCATAAAGTCTAATTTGGCCTGTAATTTCACTAGCTACAATGCCTTTCAATTACTCAGAACCCAGTAGTGCTTGGATACTACTGCTTGGCGGTAGAATATCTGGAAAAGCGTTTAAAGCGCGATATAACAAACAAAAATTTCGGAAGCATTTTTTGCGTATTTATCAATTTAATATTTTTTTATGTTGATTGCACGAAACTGCACTCTAAAGTTAATAATGTTATATTTTTTACAGTACATAAACAAAGAGCCCAAGATGGATACGTCAGGTACTAAAGTGATAAAGTACCATGAGTTCCATGGAGACATTGAGTTTAAAGACGTCACTTTTGCATATCCCACCAGACCAGAAGCTGTGAGTACCTACTTTCCTTTTTTTAAATGTTAGTGAATGATATGACGAGCTAGTCGTTTACCTGATGTTAAGCGCCACGGCCGCCCATAACAGAACAGTGTCACTCGGAACCCCAAAACATAGTTTCAAGCGACTGCACCGCACATCGTCCTGAGACATCAGCACAGTCTGGTAATAGGATTACTCGACAGTGAGATCAGATCATAAAGTCTCAATTGCCCAGTAATAGGCAACATAGGTGTTTGCTCTGTGTCTGGGTGTTATAATTGTATTCTATATATATATGTATTTACAAACAAAAAGTATCTAAGTATTGTATCAGCTATCTGGTTCCCATAATACAAGCTTTGCTTAGTTTGGGACTAGATGGCGTTGTGTGAGATGTCTACACATATTATTATTATTATTATTTCACTAGCTACAGTGCCCTTCAAACCCGAACACAGTAATGCTTGCACACTACTGCTTGGCGGCAGAATAACTGGCAAAGTGGTGGTACCTACCTAGACGAACTTTGCAACAAAGTCCTACCACCTAGTCTGACAGATGACAAAGTAGCTGACAGATGTTCCGACTTCATTTATAAAAATACCCAGATTTATTTTCAATTTTTTCTTTTCGTAACAATCTAATTCTTCATTTTTAAATAAAAATGACCAAATTACTTTAGCCGTTATCAAATTTTTATTGTATAGAAATGGATAAGTCAAATAATTTATCATATAAAAGATATTTCTACAAATCAAAATTAAAACATTTGCCAATACTTATCATGAAAAGGGTTTAGTTCTATGTCAGTTACTTACATACCTACAATAATACTAATATAATTTTTATTATTGCTGTCTCATACACACTGCAGTAAGACATGATGGTGGAAGCGGGACAACAACATTTTCTTGCTTTCGTCAGAATAGTTTTTCAATGACATGCTTTATACAATATGTTTTTTGTTTTAGATAATCCTGAAGAACTTCAACTTAAAAATACCAGCGGGCAAAACGATTGCCATAGTCGGCACATCTGGCAACGGAAAATCTACCATAGCTGCGCTATTAGAAAGGTGTTTTATTTATTGAAGTAAAATTATCTACGCAAGCTTGACTTGGGGAGTAAGCCAGTGAATGCGAGGCGAACGGAAATAAAAAAATTGTATTATTATTTTGGTATGTCCGGTAAAATGACAATTTACAGTTGTCAACATTAGCATTAAACAAAGTTATATCGGCCGATAGATGGAGCTAAACTAAAGAAGTTTTATTTCAGTCGTGTGGTCTAAAAGCACACTTGTATTTAGAAACTACAAGGACCATGGTCCCACAACATCCAGACACACAAGTACTTGCGATTTTTTTCCACCAATACTTGTTCCGTCGCGAGAACCGAACCCAGCACCGCCAGTCTATGAGGCGCCCTGCTCAACCACACTACAGAGGCTGTCGAAATAATATTGTTTTATGAATAACTTATTCGATGATTATGAAAAGCTAATTAATATTTCCAGATTCTATGACGTGAACGCAGGTAATGTGACTATTGATGGAGTGGACGTAAAGGAAATGGACCCTAAATGGCTGCGTGGAAGGGCTATAGGGCTCATTAGTCAGGAACCCGTGCTGTTCGCTTCCACAGTGATGGAAAACATACGGTACGGCCGGCCAGAAGCTACCGATGCTGAGGTAAAACTAATTTATACATAATAATAATAATAACGCCCAACGATCACATATATAGATTCTGGACCCTAACTAGGGACCCAAAAACTACGAGGACCATGGTCCCACAACACCCAGACTCAGAACAAGTTTTTTTTTCTGTGCACGAATACTTGTCATGTCGCGGGAATCGAACCCGCCGCCTTCGGGCTATGAGCCAACCTGCTCAACCACTACACCCCACACTGTCATTTCAATTATCTACGTTTTCTTTTTTTCTTAAACGATAACCAAATTTCCAAAGTTCTTGGAACACACTCTCGCTCTTACTTTTCAAAATAAGGTCAATAAGACCTTATATATTTAAAGAAAGGCTAATAAGCCTGTATATTTAAAAAAAGACTAATAAGCCTTTTTTTTAATATACACACAGCGCCATCTAGTCCCAAACTAAGCAAAGCTTGTAATATGGGAACCAGATAACTGATACAATACTTAGATACTTTTTATTTGTAAATACATACATAGAATACAATATAACACCTAGACACAGAACAAACACCTATGTTCATCACTTAAATGTTTGTCCTTGGTGGGAATCGAACCCACAACCTACTGCTCAGAAGGCAGGATTCAACCAACTGAGCTATCAGGCCGTCAAATTCCAAAATCTCTTTTTTTTATTCCAGGTGATACAAGCGGCTATAACCGCGAACGCCGACGGCTTTGTCCGCGGTTTCCCAGAAGGGTACGACACATTGGTCGGGGAAAGGGGAATGGCATTGAGCGGTGGACAAAAACAACGAATCGCCATCGCCAGAGCTGTGCTGAAGAACCCACCTGTTATGATACTTGATGAAGCTACCAGGTAATATAGTTACTTGCCCGGTGACGCAGTAAATGTCGGCAGAGACCAACGGCATAAGCCAAAAAAAAAGTGTTATAGTGAAAGTAAGTGCAAATAAGCTATTGCTATAAAAAAAATATGTTAAAATTCTCTTGAGATTTGAACACTTTGGTGTGCTTACGAAGAGATAAATAAAAAAAGCGCGACAAATCCCGTCTGACTAAGGCACTTATTTGGCACTACGAATCAGCATTGCAGTTTAACGGGGCAATGCTGCCAGCATGTTGGGTACGCTACCTACTGGTAGTGGGCTGGAACATTTGGATTTGGTTATCGCGGCTATTATAAGTCCAAATGGTTTTTTTTAGAGTAGGTAGCGTAGCTATTGTATTTAGTTGTATTTGTTATATTATCGTAGTATTTAGTTGAAAGAATAAATGCACTTTGCCCATTAGACAAATTAAAATAATTATTTATTAAATTGGTTAAGCAAAGCATGTTTTGGACTTAGAGACGGGTGAATAGGGGTTAAAGTTCCGTTTGTAATTTAAAAAAATACTAAATATCAAAAATCAACTTAATTTTGTTTTAAGGAATTAATAATAATAATAACGCCCAACGATCACATACATAGATCCTGGACTCTTAACTAAGATTCCCTGTGTCTACCCAGGAACTACGTGGACCATGGTCTCACAACACCCAGATTAGGAACAAGTATTTGAGCTTTTTTTCTGTGCACTAATACTTGTCTTGCCGCAGGAATCGAATCCGCCGCCTCCGGGCTTTGTGCTCAACCACCACACCACAGAGGCTCTTAAATTATAAAAACTTCTTAAATACGCTTAGAAATATCAATATTATTTCTTATTCCAGTGCCTTAGATTCAGCGAGCGAGAGCGTGGTCCAGACAGCTTTGGAAACAGCTGCCAAAGGCCGCACGGTCCTAGTCATAGCTCACAGGCTATCTACGGTCAAAAACGCAGACCTTATCGTGGTGTTAAACAAGGGAAAAATTGTCGAGGTGCGTATGAGTACGACCCATTTCAGTACAAGTATTCTAATGTACATTACCTCGCCTTTGGTCTGCCTTTACGTATGTATAGGTAGCGTCACGAAAGTTTACCGCTTAGCCAAATGTAAATTCACATTGATTCAATTTACCTGGATGACAAATTTTCCTAGTTAATTTGATTTAAAAATCAAACTACTGTACTGATTTTAATGACATATCTAAGGGACCAAACTGAAACTATTTCGATAAAAAAAAATGGTTTGCAAATGACGGAATTCTGAGGTAATATATAAAAAACGAAAAACACATTCGAATTGAGATCCTCTTAATTTTTTGACGTCGGTTGAAATTAGAAAATTTCGTAGAAAATTTTCGTATTTGGGAAAAACTGAACGTTATATTACATGGGTTTTTTTATAAACTCAATAACTTAAATCGTTGGGACAAGGTTGGGTCAGCAAGTAAACAATAAACATAGCTCTTATCCCCTTTAATAAATGGGTGGCTTCCTATTTCTTTTCAGATGGGAACCCACGACCAGCTAAAGAAACAGAAGGGATTCTATTGGAATTTAATCAAACAGCAAGATCAAAATGGCGATAATGACTCTGGATCATTATGAAAATAATTATAATAGGTGTAAATGCTTACATTAATAATTTAGTACAATTCATTTATTTATTTTTAGTCTACACTGTCGTTGTTTATTTTGGACGGGGTCCATTTTTTAGCGACGAAAAAGTTTCATGGTTAGGGTCGATATGCTAGTGACGTGGCTTGCCCATTACCATAGTCGTCATATTATCTATGGGCAATTTTTAAAGCTTATCTTTCCGAATCTGAACTATTTGTAGCTTTTCTTATTGAATTTTGAAGTTTTTAGTAATTCAACGAGCATTTTGATGCGTCCGTCAAACAGTAAAAGATGCATTTATTTTATAAAATGTCACCAATAATAATAATTATATCGCCCAACGATCACATACATAGATCTTACACCCTAACTACTAGGATTCCCTATATCTAGGGACCCAGGAACTACGAGGGCTATGGTTCATGGCCCACAGCATCCAGACATGGAACAAGTATTCGCGCTTTTTCTATGTGAATCACGTTTTGAAGCAACCTTGGCCGTTTCTTTGCTTCAAAACTTGGTTCGCAATACATTTGTAAAACTTTATACTTACTCTTCTGATAAATGGGAAAAGAAAGAGACGTTTTATGTTTTAATTTAAATTCGCTTTAGACAATTGAAGACCTACAATGAATCACTATAAAGTACAAATTGTATTGCGGCGATTTGCTTAGGTCTTCAATTGAATCCCGCTAAGTGGTGGTAAGCCTTCAATATGATTGTAAGTAAATGTATCTATTTATTCATACTGTGTTGTTTGGTTGAGCCACATCTGTCAGGAAGTAATCGCATATCTCCATGCTTCTTATCCAAAAGGATAGGAAACTATCGCCCAGGATCGCCACCTCCCAGAAAAAGATACAGTGAGTGCTATCGCTTCGCTGCCATGTGCCCCCCTCCCTATACTCCCGCTGTCCTATCTCCACGTAATGACTATCTTGAGCGATGGAAAAGGACACAAAATGAACGATTCAGCGTTGACCTGAATCGTATTTAGGCCTGAGCTGTGGCCCAAACCGTACATTTACTCAATTTATTTATACCAATGCTTTTGAAGCTCGTGATTAGTTTGTAAGTTACAATTATTTATAATTACACCATTTTATTGTGAATAAACTGTATCCTTAATGTCTTTGTAAACGTGTCATTCGGTAGAATACTTTTCATTGGGAAGCCACACTGCCTATTCATTCCGTTTGGTGATGCATGGGCTCTGGTTGTATTCATTTATCTATGGGTATGTTATACAAAATGTCCGAAAGAATCTGTCATTCTTTGGATGTCATGAGTTTGAAATTTAATGGCAACACCATAGATGGTAGCGCCATGTAAACGTTAGCTTTGCCTATAGTTTATATTTTCATACAAAACTTGTTTTTTTGGTTGTCATTTTGATTTTGAATTCGTATCACTATCACTAGTGATGGTGGCGCCATCTAGCATTAGATTTGCCCTTCTTGGTTATACTTCCATACAAAAATGTACGACAGGATTTTTTTATTCTTTAGTTGTAATTTAGGTTTTGAAATGGCGTCACTAAGCTAATATTAGATGGCAACACCATCGCTGATGGCGTTAGCTTGCCTTTGCCTACTCTATAAAAAACTTTAGTTCTTTATAGAGTAGGAATACTAACGTGGAAACTAAATAGAACTAAAGTGGCATTGGCTATCTTCACGACCGTTGCGAATCGTATTGATGATTTTTTTTAAATCATTTTGATTGAAGTTTTCCGACAACAGAATAAAGTTTTAAATTATTTTTGTGTAGAGCTAAAGAGATAAATAATCAGTTATTTTAGGCTTCTTAGAGCGTCGTCTATCGCACGGAGCACTAAAGCGTCAAAATTTCAAATACTGTACTGAGAGTCAAACTACGCTCTACGAATTCATCCAACTATCTCCCTCTAGCTCAATGTGTATATTTTTTGTTGCGTTCTCGCTCACACCATCCTTTAAGGTTGCCAGTGATTATACCAATATTACCTACGTAAGCAATAATTTTTTGACTACAGGTACATATTATTGTATTTTTTTATTTATTTATAGTTTTGTCAAAAGGGATGTAACAATGTGGCCACAAAAAAGCAATAAAAAGTATGTAAGAGATAATAGTCAAATGTCGATAGAGTTTTGGCGGGAAAACGAAAAAGATCGCGTCCCCGCATTGTATTATTTTCCAAAAATTGTGTTATTTTCAGTGTTAGTGCATAAAATTGGTAGCATTTTATTCGTTAAGTGCTGGACTACAGGCATGAGTGTGGGAAAGTGGTATAATGTTGGTGAAACGCGTCTTTTCGTGTTGTTTCCAAAACTGCATAGAAGCTTTTGGTAAAGTTGCCACCACTTTACTAGGAGTATGACTTCTAGACTAGACTATGACTTAACTTGATGACTTGGACTGTGACTTGACTTGAAACTGTACAATATTAATTAACTTGAGAAATTATCAATTACTTGACACTGGCTAAATACACAAAAGTGTGGAGCCAAAACAAAACAAAAAAATGTCTATATTTTTTGGTCAACACGCTTAAGTTATGTTACACCTTAGCGATTTTTATGTTAGAAAATTGTTGAGCTTGTATATTGCAAATAAATTATAATGATTGATTGTTACCAAAACTACTTGTATCTTATTTATCTACCCCCTTACTAATAAATATTGTAAGCGAAAGAAAAGTAATTTTATATTTTTTTATATTGACTTTCAAATTGGCAAAGATAAAATACCAAGAGAAAACATGAGTTAGGCGATGGTTGAGCAGGATGGGTCAGAGCCCGGAGGCGGCGGGTTCGGTTTCCGCGACAGGGCATGTATTTGTGCACAAAATAGTGCAAATACTTGTTCAGAGTCTGGGTGTTGTGGGAACATGGTCCTTGTAGTTCCTAGGTCCGTAGACACAGGGATCCTAGTTAGGGTCCAGGATCTATATGTGATGGTTGGGCATTAATTTATTCAATTAAAATGAGAGAAAAAAATCAAGGAAAATTATTTATTGCATACATGATCACCGAAATTGTATTTACACTTGAAACTTCAATAACACTGAAGAAGTATTTACATCTTACAGTAATATTTATCTCTATCTACCATAATCTTTATAATATCTCATATTTTATTTACAAAAAAATAAAATACTTATATATACAAAAACCTCCTTACTAATAAACATTGGTACCTAATTGGTATAGATTTTGTGTTTTGTTTCTGTCTGTCAAGTTCTAAATAGACAAAGATGAAATAAGAACACGGTTTTTTGGCGAGAACGCGAAAAAGATTGCGTCACCGCATTGTATTATGTTCCAAAACTTGTGTTTTTTTCAGTGTTAGTGCATAAAATTGGTGGCATTCTATTCGTTAAGTACTGGATTACAGGCGTGAGTGTGGGAAAATGGTATAATGATGGTGAAACGTCTCTTTTCGTGTTGTTTCCAAAACTCCATAGAAGCTTCAAGTAAAGTTGCCACCACTTTACTAGGAGTATGACTTTGACTAGACTATGACTTGACGACTTCGCCTGTGACTTGACACATAATATTTGCGTAAAATATCATTAACTTGATACATTATCAATTACTTGACACTGGCTAAATACACGAAGGTGTGGAGCCAAAACAATTTAAAAAAAAACATTGGTACCTAATTGGTATAGAAAGGAATAGTTATTTTGTGTTTTGTTTCTGTCTGTCGAGTTCAAAATGGACAAAGATGAAATAAGAAAACACTGAAGCAATTTAAATAAAAAAATCCACCATTATGCAGTGTTTATTAGTAAGGAGTTAAGTTTAAAGTATGCCCTGTTTCACAACACCTTTTTTAGTAACGAAATAACTTTTGACACAAGTGAACAAAGATTGGTAAAGTTTTGCGAATTTTGATTTATTACGATTAATTTTCTCATCGTGTTGTTTCTTTGGGACTGTATAACGAAATAATTTTTATGTGGTTGGTGTCTACAAAATGGTCGATATCGGCCATTAAATCATCAACTGCGCTTTGACCGGTTATGCCTCTGACTCCCCACGATTCTGACCATAGTACAATTGAATTCAATAATGTGTCTACAAACTTGCCACTCAATAAATTTAATAACAAATATTGCTCGTCGTAACAAAAGGTTGAAAGTTGAATGTCTGTGATTAGACAATATAAAAAAAACGTCTATACCTACTTGACAGAAAATTTTCTAAGTATACTTTACATATTCTGGAAAACAAGTGTACATTACCTTATTGATATTAGCGTTTTTTTTACTGAGACGTATGCTTTAGACGCTGTTTATTTATTAACATGGATGAATTCGTCCATATGCCTCTTCTTCTGCCCAGCGATATCCCGGCTTCAGCCAGGATCCGTTTATCCATTCTATGGTTTATTTTTTAAATAATAAGAGTTAAAATTATTAAAGGTTGTGAAACAGGGGTCTAGTATACTGTTATTATTCGCCTATAACTATAAACACTATGGTTTTACCATAGACAGGTAACTTCATAGTTCATAATTCACATAAGTCTATGTAATGAAATAACTTGATACTTTTGACTGGCCTTACAGCACAGTTGGTAGTACTGCCTCCTTATAGGTTGTGGGTTCGATTCCCACATAGGACAAACATTTGAGTGATGAACATCGATGTTTGTTCTGTGTCTGACTGTTATATAGAATGTATTTATAAAAAAAGTATCTAAGTATTCTATCAGTTATCTGGTTCCCATAGTACAAGCTGTGCTTGGAGTAAGATGGCGCTGTGTGAAATGTCTACACATATTTATTTTAATTATTTAGATGTGAAAGTACTCTCTGAAATAAGTGATAGCCCCTTTGTTAATTTAATGTTATTATTTTATTTAATGCAAAACAGATTTAAAAGTTGAAGAGCTCAATCTGAAACATCGAACGACTGCTTCATTAAAATCACTTGATTAGGTATTAAACTATTTGTCAATTCCTTATACAGCAACATTAGCAATAATTCGGTTTTTAGCAATAAAAGGTTACGTCATGGACTGTGTTTGGCATTTATTAGTAGGTAAGTACCTACGTCATAAGTTTACAATATGGCGGATTTAAAAAAAAATACGCATATGCTGACTATCTGTTTTCCGCATCTCACAATATGGTGAAATGCTTAAATGTCGCAAATGCATCTTACCAGAAGCGGCCTAAATACAGTGTAGGGTTTGTTGCAAAAAAGAATTTTATAGAATTCAAGTACCAAATTTGGTCGATCAAACTACCGTACTATAACTGGTTAAAACATTAAGTTTCGGTTTAAAAATATCCTTTTTTTGTAATTTCTTCTATGTAGCTAGGTATAGGTATATATTTAACTAGCTCAAACATACATTGTTCTATGAAACCGATCATTCAATTGCAGGATAAATGATAACGGTCAATTACCTACTCTCTCAGTTAAAACTTGAGCCTTAAAAGAACATCTGATTATTGGATCATTGGCCATTAGAGCATAGAAGAATAACACAGTTTTGCTTCATAATAATTATTACAGGTAAAATAGTCGAGATATTAACCGAAAACTAGCCCAAAAAAAAACTGGAGTAACACTTCTTTAGTTTAGCTCCATCTATTGGTTAACTTTGTTTAATGTTAATGTCGCCATCTTGATAATTGTAAATCGTTATTTTACCGGACATACCAATATAACATTTTTTTTCTATGTTATGTTGATAATGGAGGCTTTGTTAGGTTGATAAACGTTTGGTGTGCGATGCTTGCATCGTATGCTACCAATATTTAATATAGTATATTAATTATATTTTGATGATTTGTTTAATTGACTAAAGAACCGATCTAAAATAAACTAAGCCGTCGTTTAACATTCCGTTTGTTTAACAAATTATTTAAAAAAATGTTTTTTTATAATTAAAAAAGTCATAAGTACCTACGTACGTAATTAAACCCTATTACTATTACAGTACTTAAGGTACAATTTTAATGAACTTTTGCTATTTGTCGTTTCTATATTTACTTGCTGAAACTATATTTCATATATTATGGATGGTCTACATCCAATATTAAAATCGTATAACTGTACATACGTGCTGCCTATTACTCACAATAATATAATAATAATTTTACTGTAATTTTTAACTACCTATTATTATTACGTCATTTTTAAATTTTTAATCCTTTCCTATTATTATAACTTAAAATACATCTTATTATAAATAATTTAATGCGTATCTAAGATAGTATAACTGATTTATATTATAAAGGTATTTTGGAATGAATATTTACTTTATACATTAATGGAAGGTAGGATATTTAATCCCAAAAATATAGAAATATACAATTATTATTAATAAACTCTTGAATAAAATACATTTGGAACGGAAATAAAAAAAGGTTTGATTTGCTTTTATAAAATAACTTTGTGTCACTGGTCCATGACGAATAGTCATTAGCCTTTTTGATTGTATATTAGGGCTGATCTTTCAATTGCAAGAATAATTTTAACGGTTAGTTTAATCCACTTAATAAAAACTCTTTAACTTTAGAATTAGTACCTATTATAAGAATATTATATGACTCTTGAAAGATCGGCCCTTTTAATGTAATTAGAACCATTAGTTAAAATTAAAACGCTAATTAACGAAAGCTATAAAAACTCGACGATAAAATGAGATGGCATGAGCTTAAACTGGGTTTTATTGTTTTTTAATTTAAATGTTACGATCACGTGTAGTAAGAACTTACTTTGGTACTGTTACTAAACACTAACAATTCAATTTATTGGATTTATATCTTTTATGAAACTAAGAGCTTGAGACTGATCCCATAGTCCAAACAAACCGAACCAAAACTGTCAAAAACATGACTGTTGTATTTTTGACACTAAACTGAGGTTTGAAACTGGAACTGTCATAAATAATAAGTACTAATGTAAAAAACCTGTTGTATAAGTATCGTGCCCTCAACTTTAGTTATTTCTTTAGGGTTGGGTGTTATTGAAAAAACGAGTGTGCTTTACACCACACCACAGAACACGTGGAGCGTCCACGACTGAAGTGAAACTTCTATACGAAACGTAACTCTCTTTTTCTATCTTCACTAACTTCTATCTCCCTTTTAACTTCCGTTCACCTTGCCCGATTAATTTCCGTAACGCTCTCGTCACGCATACACCAGCTTACTCCCCAAGTCAAGCGTAAAGAAGTTTTACTTCAATGATCAATACGTACGTACGCACGTACTTATATGTGTCAACATTGCTTAGATTGCCAAATTGAGATTGTATTCTTAATATTATTTTGGACTTTAGAAAAAAGAGGTAAGTACTTTATTCAAACGATACACTATAAACAACTTTGGTGAAATAGATTGTAAGTACATATCTTTGACAGTTCAGCGCCCGGACCAGTGGGATTGTCAAACTCATCTACAAATATCCTCATTAGTCCTGTCATCGCAGACCAAAGTGCACCATCACAGATGCGAGGAGCAGCAGGCAGGTGACACTTGAGGTGATCCCGTGGATGGCGCTCGTGTTCCTACGCAGGATTGCCGCCATTTTGTTACCTGGAATGACATTAATTACCATCAGTTAGTATTATCTAAAGACCGATCTGTCAATTGGAGGTTAAATGTTAACGGATAGTTAAGAACATTAACTGAGGTTTGAGAAGTCGACTCTTATTATATTATTATATTTGTTAGTTTATGAAAGCCGTCCTGAAAGTTACAGCCAGCTTAGATGAAAAATAAAAGTATGTTTAACCTAAGGAATAAAAAATCAAACACGAATTTGATTTGAATGCGTATCCACTACATGCTTTTATGACAAAAAATGATCAATCCAAATTTATTCTTCAAGTTTTACTTCAAAAAAAGAAAGAAAGAAAGAATGAAAGAAAGAAAGAATGAAAGAAAGAAAGAATGAAAGAACTAAAGAATGAAGGAAAGAAAGAAAGACATAAATTAGGTACCTATTTCTTTTCAACAAAAAAAGAAAATACGGCACAAAAGAACGACGCTACGCGAAAAAGTTAAAAAAGTATGGAAAATGTACACCGCGCGGGTGAAAACGCGTGGCACAGCTAGTAAAATAGAAAAATCATAAAATTTTACATGACTCAATTAAAAACGATATGTCGCCAAGTTCTGTGTTTGAGCCCCAGTCCAGTCCTGTCCAATATATATTCTATACTATACTATTATCATATACAATACATACACAATTACATATACAATTAAATTTTTTACAAGATTTTTTTTTATGTTACTGAATGATTTGACGAGCTAGCCGTTCACCTGATGTTAAGCGCCACGGCTGCCCATAACAGAACAGTGTCAATCGGAACCCCAAAATAGAGTTTCGAGCAACACTGCACTGCGCACATCATCCTGAGACATCAGCACAGTCTGGTAATAAGACTACTCAACTGTGAGATCAGATCATAAAGTCTCAATTGCCCAGTAATTTCACTAGCTACAGTGCCCTTCAAACCGAAACACAGTAGTGCTTGCGCTCTACTGCTTGGCGGTATATATAGATATGCATCAAACCGCCGAACCTCAATACACCATAATGTAGTCAAAGGGTTGAATCAACTAGGTACCTAGGTATACTTACTGCCTTCAGAAACGAAGACGTGTATAGAAGCAGGCTCAGTGTTGCTAGCACTGCATGTGTAATTCCCCGAGTCCTTGAGCGTGGCCCCTCGCACGGTAAGCCTCGACTGCGTCCTGGCCCCCGGTTCCGTCTCCACAGTGATACCCCCTCTCGTCGCGTCGTAGTTTATCATCCTGTCGTTGTGGTACCAGAACACGTACTGTGGTGGAGTTGGACTCTGAAATGATAAAATTATCTTGTCTAAACTACTATTAGGTACTATTAGGTATTAGGCAGAAGCGGGCCATTCGTACTAAGGGTAGGCATACGGTCGTGGGAATCCTACAGAGATAAGTTTAGGGAACTACAAATATAACCTGACGATTCCTAGCTTGTATGTTATAATCTTACTCACAAATGTTTTTAAGTTTAGACATAAATATAATGTCCAGAGTCGACACGTGTAAAAATACTGTTATAAAAAGTCTGGCAGATAGACTGCACCTGACTGCAACATATCGACGTTGGGTGGCTATTGCCACCTAACTATTTTTAATTTAGTTGTTTTTATTTTTATGTATTATTTACATTACATATTTTGATGTAATTTTTTTCAAGCGGCAATATGGATCTCGTGTCCGAAATAAAGAATTATTATTATTATAAGACAGCGGAACAGAAAATCATTAGATTAGAATCACGAAGAAAAGACTTAAATTGTGCTCTTTTGCCAAAATGGAATATTGCTAAACACTGTGTCAGGTACCAGGCTGTCAAGCTATTTAATTGTTTGCCCATGGACATGAAGTCGATGGATAGTCTCCCTATCTTTCAAGTACGACTGAAAATACTTTTGCTGGAAGGGTGTTTTTACTGTGTACAGAATTTTATTGACAAGAACGGTAATGTTTGATCGATTTTTTCTCTTATAAGTAGGCACATATTGTGTTTGTATTACGGACTTACTGACGGAATTAAGGAATAAGAATAATAGTGTTTTTTTTTACATTTAATGAAAGGTGACTAGTGTTTTAGGCATTTCAAACACAATGTAAACATTTTTATTGAATTAATGAATTATGAATTATTATTATTTAGTATTTTTATAGGTGTATAGAAGATTCACTCCGCAAAGTCACTTAATTAAATAGCGACTCTTGCTGCAACGCAATTAAGTGTAATTCAGCTCGCACAACAATCCTATCCTAAACAGTTGCCTCTCGTTCTATCGCTACAACACAGCTCTCCTGACGCGTTACGCGTAACGGAGCCGCTTTAGATGCACCCGTGTGCTTGTACCTAAGTCTGGATTGAGTCAGGCATGTCTAAATTAAGCCATTGTAATAGACGCTTCCTTTGGTCTTTGTTTTTCTGGGGGACGATCACGGAACTTTGATTGCAACTGGATATATTTTATTCCTAATTTGAAAACTTCCATATTTACTATGCACATAAACTGCGTAGTGAAACTACACCACAACAACAAATCCACACAAATTTACTTGGCTAGCATGCTACACCTTCGATCGTATCGTCACTTCCCATCAGGTGAGAGCGTGGTCAAATGCTAGACAAGTAAAGTAAAAAAATAATAATATTAAATTTGTTTCTATTTGTTGCAATCAAGTAACATGATCGCCTAGCAGGGTAGAGTCCATTATTGTACCCAGATAACCGTTTTAAAAGTGGCTGACTCTCTAATGGTTTTTTCCCAAAACTAGCAAATGTTTTTTTCCCTAAACAGCAATTTAACTGAAAATCAGCAGTTTAAAAATTGATATAAAGTAAGAACACAGTTCACTGGCCATCAAGTCGAATCTAATCATAACAGTATCGTCTATTTATATTAAAAACGAACTCTGAAAGAAACACCGGCCGAAGGGAGCTGGCGACAACTTTTCGTACAAAATGCAAATTCATGTTTATTTACTTCATAAATTAAATAAGTTCCGGACCTAACGGCCCCTTTTGGACCCCTGTCGCATCTTAATTAATATCTTGATAGGAAAGGAAAATATGTAAATAGCTGTTAAGCCAATTTTGATGCAATAAGAATTCTACATTACTATATTAAGTACTTGTTTTATTAAAAAGGTAGTTGACCCGCCCCGGCTTCGCACGGGTGAATTATTAAAACGCGGTGAAATATTAAAAAAGCATCCTATGTCCGTCTCCTACTTCTAAGCTATCTCCCCACCAATTTTCTCCCATATCGGTTCAGCCGTTCTTGAGTTATAAATAGTGTAACTAACACGACTTTCTTTTATTTATTCTTCTTTTATGCTTTCTTTTAAGAAGAAACTTAGTCTTATTTTCGGTGTTGTATTTTGACATAACTTTCAGCAGGCATTACCTTCATTAAACATTCTATCATATATCAAAAGCCGGAATACGTCCATTGCTGTGCAGGCCTTGCCCATAAAACGCCATTTTGGACTTATATTTATACATCATACGAGGGCTTGCCATAAAAAAAACGAGTGTGCTTTAGACCACACGACTGAAGTAAACCTTCTTTAGCTCCATCTATCGGCCGGTATAACTTGGTTTTTCTTTGTTTAATGTAAACGTCGCCATCTTGACGATCATAAATTGTCATTTACCGAACATATCGACATAATAATAGGAGTTTTGGCGGGAAAACGAAAAAGATCGCGTCACCGCCTTGTATTATTTTCCAAAACTTGTGTTATTTTCAGTGTTAGTGCATAAAATTGGTGGCATTTTATTCGTTAAGTGCTGGATTACATGCATGAGTGAAGGAAAGTGGTACCTATAATGATGGTGAAACGTTTCTTTTCGTGTTGTTTTCAAAACTACATAGAAGCTTTTTTTTATTGTTTGATAGGCTCGCGTTTGACCACTATCGCACCTGATGGTAAGGACGATGCGGTCTATGATGTAACACGCTTGCCTAGGTGTTTACGTTGTCTAGCTTCTGGTAAAGTTGCCACCTTGGCAACAAATAAGGTAATAATATATAATAACTATTAAAAACAACTAATAATATATATAAGTAATTATGATAAATAATTATAATATAATTATGGTGAATCACAATGTGCTCTAGGATATGTCACGATTTGACCATTAAGTTTTGCCAAACTTGGGATATAAAAACTTAGATATAAGTTTTTTTCCTAAGTTTGGCAAAAATCATTTAGCATTGAAATTTCAACGGGGTAATGCTGCCAGCATGTTGCGTACTACCTACTTGCTGGTAGTGAGAATTATCGTGGCTAGTAAAGTCCAAATGCTTTTTTGTAGTTAGTATTTACTAAGTTAGTATTAGCTAGTATTACATGGTATTTAATGTAGTAAGTAACTTTGCCCGTAATGACGACGACACTTTGGTTGGTCAAAGGCTCCAGAGCCTAGCACATCGACATAAGGTGGCAAATCTGTTGATCTTTTACAGATTACACCACGGTGAATGCGCTCAAGAACTGCATGATCTCATTCTCTCTTCACCATTCCACTACCGGACTACTATACGCTCGGCTAAGCGCCACCCTTTCGTGGTCGAAATACCATTCGTACCAAGCGATTTGATTCAACGTTCTTAATTAGAACGGTTAAGGAATGGAATGCCCCACCAGCGTCTGTGTTTCCGGCGAAATATGACCCGGGCGTGTTCAAAAGAAGTGAATGATTGAATAGGTATTTACTTGGCTAGCATGCTACACCTTCGATCAAATCGTCACTTCCCATTAGGTGAGAGCGCGGTCAAATGCTAGACAAGTGACAAGTTTGAAGTAAAAAAAAAATGAAAAAAAAAAAAACTTGAATTTCTGTACTAGACCCTAAGTTTTCTTTCTCATTATGTTCGCAACACGTAACAGAAGCGGAGAAAATTGCTACATCACCATTCGACTTTGTCTAGATACTGTCATTCAAATCGTAAAGTGTGTTCAGTCGAACGAATCAGCGGGCAGTAAACCCAGCAAACCCAGGGCTTCCAGCAGGAGTTACAGTAACATAAAATTACAGGAACGTACCTTAATAAAACAAGCGGTTCTTTACGATTATTATCCTTGATCGTAAAAATGTCGCACGCTAATAAAAACTTCATACATTTTTAGGCAAAGTAGGTGAAGCGTAGAAACAAATACGCGAGTTGTCTGGACGTTTTATGATGTGCTTATGTTTTATTGTGAAAGGATTTGTTTTGGGAAGCTATTGTAATAAGTCAATATCACTGTTTTATTGGCGTTGGTACTGTTACATTTTAGTAACTACCGCAGGTAACCTAATATACCTAACTGTATACAGTGTTACAAGAAAGATCGTGCTAGATCCGTTAAGGGCGCGGAGTACCCCATCACTTCTGACTTATTTCACTTTAGCCTTTATTAGCTTATTAGCCTTATTCCACTTTCAGTTCGTATTTAGCCAGTGTCAAGTAATTAATAATTTATCAAGTTAATGATATTTCACTCAAATGTGTGTCAAGTCACAGTCGAAGTCACCAAGTCAAGTATTAGTCCAGTCAAAGTCATACTTCTAGTAAAGTGGTGGCAATTTTACTTGAAACTTCTATGGAGTTTTGAAAACAACACGAAAAGAAACGTTTCACCATCATTATACCATTTTCCCACACTCACGCCTGTAATCCAGCACTTTACGAATATAATGCCACCAATTTTATGCACTAACACTGAAAATAACACAAGTTTTGTAAAATAATACAATGCGGTGACGCAATCTTTTTCGCATTCCCGCCAAAACTCCAAAAGTAAATCTTAGTGTCAGGAAACACCATGTGTTTCCTACGAGTTCAATTCCTCCGTCAGTTTGTTTGTTTACCTTCTCCACAATACATATGAGGTGTATGACGCTCCCGAGGTCTACATGATGCTCCCCTGAGCCCAAGATAAAGGCTTCCGGTACCACGATCTGCAACCGGACGTAATGCGACACGATGCCCGTGCGGGTTGACACCTGAAAATACAAATGAAAGAACGTTGAGTCCAGGGCTGTGTCGTAGTAATATATTTAAACGAGCTTCTGCCGCAGCTTTGCTCGCGGCGTGGCCTATGGGAAAATAATTCAACCACCCATTTCACCATCTTAAGGGTGGAATTTTGAAAAATCCTTTCTTAGCGGATGCCTACGTCATAACATCTACCTGCATGGCAAATTTCAGCCCGATCCGTCCAGTGGTTTGGGCTCTGCGTACATAGATTACTATGTCAGTCAGTCAATCAGTCAGTCACCTTTGAGTTATATATATTGAGAAGAAAGAAAGAAGAAGATTCTTAGGTTCGTATTACAGAACGATACTCAGTCATCGATCGGTGCTCAAGCAGAGATTTCATTCACTAATTGATGACTTTATGAATGAAATTTCTGCTTGAGCACTGATCGATGACTGAGCATCTTTCTGTAATACGGACCTTAGTACGTAATGAATGACCCGATGAACTAGCTCTCAATGGATACCACCAAACGTAGGCGTAGGGATAAGCAAAATATTTTCTTCGGCTTCATTTACTTTTAATAATAATAATAACAAATATTTGTAGACATTTCTCACAGCGCCACCTAGTCGCTAACTAAGCAAAGCTTGTAATATGGGAACAAGATAACTGATACAATACTTAGATACTTTTTGTTTGTAAATACATAGAATCTATACATATAAAATTCAAAGTCCTGACTGACTGACTGACTTATATACCAACGCACAGCCTAAACCGCTGGTCCTAGAGACTTGAAATTTGGAGGGTGTGTTCTGTGTAAAGTGTGTTGTAGATATTCAATAAGAAAGAGTTTTTCGAAATTCTACCCCTATGAGGGTGAAATGTGTGGTTGAATTATCTATGAAAAAAATTCTTCTCCGTTTCATATAGGCCACGCGGGCGAAGCCGCGGGCAGAAGCTAGTACAATATAAAATCCAGACACAGAACAAACATCTACGTTCATCTCACAAATGTTTGTCTTAGGTGGCAATCGAATCCACAACCTATACAGTTCAGAAGGGAGAGCTACTACCAACTGAGCTATGAGGCCATTACAAAGCGTTTTTGTTGCTGTCCATAAAAAGTACGTACTTACATACACTTCAATATTTCGAACCCTTTTACGATGTTTATTTGTTCCAATTTACCCTTTAATCCAGGCTAAAATAACACCTGCCCAATTCTTAATTTCCAACTCTTCGCCAGAAATTTTGTTGTCAAAAAGGTCAAAAAGCTGGTCCTATGTCAACAGAAATCTTTGCTTTTTCAACCGAACTCAGCACTAAGTGCAGCCTTAATTTACTTGAATGTTCAGGATTTTAAATCTTAATGGTTAAATAAGTAGAACCGTTTCACTTTTTTTCTTTTTGTGAAACGCATAATATGCTGATTTTTTTTTAAGTAAAAAGGTCGTGTAAACCAAATTACACAATTCATTGGCATCTATAAGCTAAATAAAGTGGGTATACAAAATCTTAAATGTATACAAAATTAAAACCACTCACTGACTAAAGACTAGTAAAACATTTAGTTAAAATAAATGTTTGTGGTCATATCACACAGCGCCATCTAGTCCCGAAGACTAAGCAAAGACATCAAGACATAATCTACATCTGCAAGACCTACGAACTTAAATATTAAATTTATGATCTAATGTGAAAAATGGGGAAATTATTATATATAACTCGAAAGTAAAGCTTAAATTATGTGCAGCTAATAACATAGCAATCTTGATAGACAAGAATGATGTAGTAGTGATACGTAAGTCCTGGTTTTGACTAAGCGATGCCATGTAAGAACTTGTCTTATAGACATTCGCGAGTATTCGTAGGTATTAAAAACCCTAAAACAGTAGAAAAATATTTATAATATTCAACAACCCTGCCAGCGTCTGTGTTTCCGGCGAAATATGACCCGGGCTTGTTCAAGAGAAGAGTGAATAGGTATTTACTTGGCTAGCATGCTATACCTTCGATCGCATCGTCACTTCCCATCAGGTGAGAGCGTGGTCAAATGCTAGTTTGAAGTAATAAAAAAAAAATCTGTAAAGTTTCTTGTACCTAAATGTACTCGAAGTTTCGGATCGGAGGTTTTTGAATTGCATTGTTGTAACGCCCCCCTAAAGAGGCCTCTTTACCGTATTTCCTAACCGGCCTAACCCTAATTGATCTATAATAGTAGTAGTAGTAATATAAGTATAATAAGGTATATAAATGGTATATGAACGTTAAAGGTGTTATAGGTGATGAAGTAAATATGGCCAAGTGATATGTGATCGTCTAATAATGTGGTAGGACCGTACGTTGTGATTTTGTAGTAACCCTAGTTCTTTAAAGGTAGTGAGACAATTCCTAAGGCGACCTAGCTAACTTATCTAGTGTTTATCCGTTCATTTATTATTAATGACTTTAGGATTTTAAGATGAATTATTAGGATTTGTAGGACATACGTATTAACGTTATTAATTAGATTATATTTACGTAAATATGTAAGAATATTAAGAATATAGATATCTATTTATTTATCTAGTAAGCATGTATTGCTATAAATAGTAAGTAGGTATTTAAGTATTATAGTTAGTAGAAGCTGGAAGCCTTAGACTCTATCGAAAGGCGTGCTAAGAGGCTCATAGGTAGCGACTTGTTTGAGGCCCGCCTACAAAGCCTTGACCATAGACGCAAAGTTGCCAGTTTATCGGTTTTCTATCGAGTGCATTTTGGAGAGTGCGCATTAGAGTTGCATAACCTGATTCCGCCATCACCTTTCCACCATCGAACAACCAGATGTACGAAAAAACGCCACCGTTACATGGTCAATATCCCCCATGTGCGAACAAAGCGTTTTGGCTCCACATTTATCATGCGAACAGCCAAAGACTGGAACGCTTTACCGGCGTCCGTATTTCCCGATAACTACAACCTTGGAGTCTTCAAATCGAGAGTGAACAGGTATCTTCTAGGCAAGCGTGCTACATCCTAGACCGCATCGTTACTTACCATCAGGTGCGATAGTGGTCAAACGCAAGCCTATCTAATAATAAAAAAAAAAAAAAAAAAAAAATATAATTGTAACTGTAAGCAACTCCCCAAAGATACTAAATAGTGGCATAACTATAATAGAACTTGAGTAGGAACCAACGTATTGTTTTCGTAAGTGATTTGAGTTATATATGAGACCTAAGTAAGACCTAAGTTATTCCTTATAACATTCATCTCATGCTTTCTGAGTTTACATTAAATATAGCTTGGTTGCACTTATCAGCAAAACTACAGCATGTCATTTTCTGCTATAATTCTGTTCAAGGAGCTCCACCCCGCCCCAAGAATGTGAGATTCGTCACCTGACTGGATACTCCCCACTGATAAGTGCTTTAAAACTGCAGATGGCAGTGCACTATAGTAAGAAAGAGGACATATTCTTTTATCAAAACAAATTCTTTGTGGGACTCTTTGGTAATTACTGAATTCGTTACCAGAGAGGCCCTAATCCCCCCTCCCCGTCCTACCTATTCCTATCACGATACCTACGCCTAGACGCGATAGACATAACCATTATATTAGAATTAGACATGGATAATTACCCGTTGATGTTTATTCAAGTTAATAATATTTATGGTTTATTTGTATGATAAACGATTCGAGTTTATGATTAGATTATTTGAGTATAGATTTTATATAGGTAATCAAGCCATACCTAGCTAGATTACAAGACTTTTAGGACATTTATTTATGTCCTTATGAAATATCATGACATTACCAGCCATTAGTTATTTTATATAGGTAATCAAGCCATACCCAGCTAGATTACAAGATTATCAGGATATTTACTTATATCCATATGATAATATCATGGCATTACCAGCCATTAGTTATTTTATATAGGTAATCAAGCCATACCCAGCTAGATTACAAGATTATCAGGATATTTACTTATATCCATATGATAATTCATGACATTACCAGTCATTAGTTATTTTATATAGGTAATCAAGCCATACCCAGCTAGATTACAAGATTATCAGGATATTTATTTATATCCATATGATAATTCATGACATTACCAGTCATTTATTTACTTTTATATAGGTAATCAAGCCATACCCAGCTAGATTACAAAATTATCAGGATATTTACTTATATCCATATGATAATTCATGACATAACCAGTCATTTATTAGATGTATGTTGAATTTAAAACAATCTTTAATTAGATTGATTTGGTCAGGTTAAACCATCTTAGGTTGTCCCCGAGTTCAGATCCAGAATACTATCGCAGGTAGATTTATATTATATAAAATCCATGATAAAATCCATCAATTACACAAATGAAGAAGAAGCTCTCTAATCTGTACAGCATAGAGAAACCTCAGGGTACGGCTCCGCAAGACCCAATGTGCAAACAGACTTTATCAAAGTAGTCAGTAGATATAGCCCACTTTATGGAGCATATTAGGTTTAGTGAAACCAGATCTTAACCAAGTTCCAACCTTCAGATTTGATAACACAGATACAAACCCATCTGATTAATAATAATTATTTGTTACCAGAATTATAATAATAATAAGCTATGTATGTATGCATAAATAATTACTCTGAGTAAGCATGACATTTCATAAAGATTATGATTTAATTTGATATTATTTGTTTTGAATAGTATTCATTCAGATATTATTTGTTACAACATTACATCATTTTACTGGAAATTATTTATTGTAATTACGTTTTCACTATGTAAATTACTTGGATCATTTGGAATGTTTATATTTTAGTATTTTATTTATAATGATTTACCGTGGCGTGTACCTCGACTTACCGATGACTGACCCCACTTGTATTATCACAAAACACCAATTTCACTTACCAACACCACTCTTAAGAAACGAGAGAGGACATCTAGCTCACTAATGCACCTAAACAGTTAATAACTCGAGTTAATAACCAAATCAGAAAATTGTTGAAATTATGCAAATTAACCCGCGCTCCGAGTACTTAACCTAAAAATATGCTCCGATCCGATCTACTCCTACGACGAACGCACAATCATCCGTTTTATCCGCAAGAAATCACAAATTTCACAAGTTAATAACTAAATATTCGTAATTACGAAGATTATGCGAATAACTCGATGCACCGAGTACAAGCAACCGTAAAAATTAATATTTCTTTTCTTTCAACGCGACCTACTCCCTTGACCCCGCCGCCATTGATTTTTGCTAACTATCCAAATTCCTTTCCAACTAATCTCATCATCTCCTTCTAACGCGTACAATTCTGGCTCTTCTCTTCTCACTCTCACGCTCCACCCGACATTTCGCGGCTTTATTGCTATCTCCGGTGTTTCTTGCCCTTCTAGCCGATACATTTTTGTCACAGATTGTATTATTTTGCAGACGGATGGGAAGTTATTGCGACAAAGGTCTAATTCACATTCCGCGACGTACATTTGTTTAAGTATTTGGCAGTTTTAAGTACTTTTCTTTATTACGAAGTAGTTTTATTAATAGTTTCGCTATTTTTCGTTTTCGTAGCAATTTCCGTTTCAAGACATAGATACTTTAATGCTCCGGTAATATTATGTGAATGGAACTTATTTATTATGTTTTGTTTATTGTTCATTTAATTACTTAAATGCATTAATCAACTGTTTGAATGGAATTAGTGTTAAACTAATCTAATTTATTTTGATACATTTCTTATTGATTTAACTATTTTAGTATTTGTAGATATTCATAAATCTGAGTGAATTGTTTCTGCATATATTTCATATATAGTTTTCTAGCGTCCTGTGACCTTGAGCTTATCGTGGAATCATTTTACTTGATTTCGTTAGTATATTTATTCAATATTTAATCTTTACTGTATTTGTGACGTTACGGGACTTCTGTTCCGTTACATCCAACCCCCAAATTTTACGCAGGTGTCTAAATGTATAACCGAAGTAAAATTTTTAACCAAAAATTCAACGACTATCACAAATATAGTTTGTAATGTGGTATTTTACAATTCCCTCTTAATCCCAACCTATTTATAAGCAATTTATAATTTGCTAACGGTTTGACTTCAAACATGTGTGGTTCCTGCTGTAGGTGAGCCTACATGTGTAGTGGATTTAAACCAAACCAAAAATGAACCACAAAATTGTTCAACATCCCAAGCTTATATTACCTGGATTATAACCAATCGACATTTCCAACCGTGTATATTACTAGACCCTGCTGGGGACCTGGTTGTGAGGCAGGCAGCCCTAGTAGCAAGCTGACAATCATACTTCCTAGATCCATCTTACATCTATTCAGTTTTATTTTGTCTGCTCCCCACAAGATCTTATAATAAAGCTAAAAATAGCAATCGTTTATGAACCCAAACAATTACTCGGAACAATCCCAATCTCAAACTTCATTCCTTTTTCGGAGTATGTGCAGTGTAAGTAGTTCAGATCTTAGCTTCTTGTGCAGTAGGATTCCTTATAAGTGCATTACCTAATGCTAAGCTGATGACTTTAACCTAACTCCAAAGCTTTTCCTTACAAGAAACCGATTGTGAAGTGTATTATGTCTGAAACCAATCGTCAGCAAACCCCTTCAACCCTAGGCCTTGCCAAACTACTGAAACCCTCGTTGACTGTTACTATCTCAATCACAGGACCAAACCTTTCATTCACATGGTCCTAAATTCATTTGTTCAAACCTTCCATTAGCAAAACAACATTTCCATCCACAATCGACACCCCGACTACATAGACGGAGTCCTCCCGACCTCTAGCATACTGTCTCAACAGTCTAGCAATTCCCAATTTAGGTGAAAGGCTATTAAAATGATTTGCTTATAACATTTATTACAATATTACTACACTCAATTAAAATAAATACACGTCCCGTTTTATTCTCTATTTCAAAGATTTATGCAAGATATATAAAAGTTACTGATTATCAAAACAATAATTAACCCTCTTTTATTTATTTGAATTGCGTTCACTGTTTATGGCGCAAAACGTTATTAAAAGTTTCTAGAATTTTTAAGAAAGTTTACTTATTACTCTCAACTAAAATGATTTGAAACAATTATTTAGGACAGAACCCATGCTAGCCTACAAACTGTAAATTCCCGGGTAACCTTATTTTGACCTGACGTCATCAAAACTGCCTACTTCAAAATTCTAATTATTTAAGCAACCCCCAGACTTAATTTTATGAGGTTTCGATAGAGAGTTTTACCTATCTGTCATCATCATCATCATAACTATATATAACCATCACTTAAACCGCGTAATCATCATCATCATCATCATCATCCATGATTATAATATTAACCAGGATTATCATCATCATAACAGACCATAAACATAACTTTAATTAATTATCATCATAATAGACCATAAATACGATCTTAACTAGAATCATCATCATCATCATCATCATCATAACAGGCCATAAACATAAACTTAATTAGTCATCATCATAATAGACCATAAACATAATCTTGATTAATCATCATTATAATAGACCATAAATATAATCTTAAATAGTCATCATCATAATAGACCATAAATGTACTCTTAATCAAAAGTAATCATCATCTTAATAGACCATAACTGTAATTTTAATCAAAAATAATCATCATCATAATAGTACATATATGCAATTTTAATAAAAAGTTATCATCGTCGTAATAGACCATAACCGTACTCTTTATCAAAAGTAATCATCATCATAATAGACCATAACTGTACCCTTAATCAAAAGTAATCAACATAATAGACCATAAAGATAATCTTGATTATTTTCATCGTAATAGACCATAAATACGATGTTAACCAGAATCATCATCATCATCATAACAGACCATAAACATAATCTTAATTAGTCATCATCATAATAGACCATAAACATAATCTTGATTAATCATCATTATAATAGACCATAAATATAATCTTAAATAGTCATCATCATAATAGACCATAAATGTACTCTTAATCAAAAGTAATCATCATCTTAATAGACCATAACTGTAATTTTAATCAAAAATAATCATCATCATAATAGTACATATATGCAATTTTAATAAAAAGTAATCATCGTCGTAATAGACCATAACCGTACTCTTTATCAAAAGTAATCATCATCATAATAGACCATAACTGTACCCTTAATCAAAAGTAATCAACATAATAGACCATAAACATAATCTTGATTATTTTCATCGTAATAGACCATAAACTTATTTTGAATTGCATCTAAATTTATCTAATTTTATCTGAATTTATCTGAATTTATCTGAATTTATGTGAATTCATCTGAATTTATCTGAATTTGTCTGAATTTATCTGAATTTATCTGAATTTATCTGAATTTATCTGAATTTATCTGAATTTATCTGAATTTATCTGAATTTATCTGAATTTATCTGAATTTATCTGAATTTATCTGAATTTATCTGAATTTATCTGAATTTATCTGAATATATCTGAATTTATCTGAATTTATCTGAATTTACTTGAATTTGTCTGAATTTATCTGAATTTATCTGAATATATCTGAATTTATCTGAATTTATCTGAATTTACTTGAATTTGTCTGAATTTATCTTAATTTATCTGAATTTTTTTTAGTTTTTTTTTTCTTTTTTTTTTTATTTTTTTTTGTTATTTTTTTTTGTTATTTTATTTTATTTTATTTTATTTTATTTTATTTTATTTTATTTTATTGTATTGTATTTTATTGTATTGTATTGTATTGTATTGTATTTTATTTTATTTTATTTTATTTTATTTTATTGTATTTTATTTTATTGTATTTTATTTTATTTTATTTTTTATTTTATTTTATTTTATTTTGTTTTGTTTTATTTTATTTTATTTTATTTTATTTTATTAATTATATATATATTTTAAATAAAATGATAAATTATACTTATATTTTATTTTATTTTATTCAATTTATTCAATTTATTAAACTTATTTAATTTGTTGAGTATATTTAATTTATTATATTTAATTTATTTTTTTATTTGATTTATTATTATACACATTTTATATGTTACATTTATTTACTACAATATTTTTCATTATATCATTTAGTATACGCATTTAGTAATATAGATCCCATCTACCTAAACCCATATCTATTATATTTACCTAGCTTCGCGCTAACATAATGATACCCCATGCTATGTCCATTTTATAATAGCTCCATCAACCAAACGGCGATCTCCGTTTCCGAACTAACTGATTCTCCAATTAGATTGCCTATAGTCATCAATTATATTTGCAGTTCTCGGGAACTATATCTAGTCTGGTAGTAACCACAATTTTTACCTATCGTAACCACAATTTTTACTTATCGTAACCACCGAGCTATCAAGTTATTCCATTATACATGTATGAGTACATGCACCGTTTGTATTACGTCTACCGATAAACTGAGTACTTAACAATGCTAGCCTTTAGTCTCCTGACCATTTGTACTAAAGTACATAAAACCACAACTCGGCTAATCAACCCCCAAACAAAGTCTATCCCACACACTAACTTTCTCTGCACCATCCCGCTAACGTTAAGTCGCTCCTAAATCCGATGTTTAGTAGTTAAGTTAATGAAAGAACAACGAGTTCCCATATTTGTTTCGGTAAAAGGTATTTATTTATTTATTTAATAAAAGATACTTTTGCCAAGGAGCATACATAAAATTCTATATATTTATTTATAAAAGTATTCCTGAGTATTTAAAACCGAACTAAGTTTCAATAAACGTTTAAAGTCCTATCTTTTCAACAAGTGCTTGTTTATATTTATATTATACTCGACCACTTGACTATGAATAATAATAACTACAATTTTCAATGCTTTAAAATATCAAAATATACCATGAACGAGTATACATAATAGTATGTATTTATAATCATCATTACTAGAATCAATAAATTTATTCCTAACCGCACTCAGTATGTAAGCGCCATAACAGGGTTCACGTACCAACCCAAGCTTAATTAATATCTAACATACTACAAAATCGTACATACTGTCACCAAGTAGTAATGTGCAAGTACCACCGCGTACCGTTGAGTTGATTTGATAATGCCTAACCAGAGAATATACTTATATCTCCTACCAGGTACGTACCTACGTACTGTACGGCTTGACGGACAACGAAACCGAAATGGTGCGAAGTAATAATAGTTAATCGTGACGCCTACAAAGCAGTGATCACCTGTTTATTACTTGCGTCTAGGAATAAAGCGCAACAACCCCCGAAAGAGAATTCGAAAAGTAAATAATAATTCTTACCTACAAAATGTATACTTATACGTAAAACTTGTCGTTTAAAATGTAACCGTTAATCAATCCCAATAAATAATTATTCTAATTGAATTTAATTATAATTAAATCGTATTTTTCATTGAATTAAAACTGTAATTTAATTGCATTATGCCTAATTGAATTGAACCAAATTGAATTTTATTTAAGTGACTGAATACCATTAAACATGTCATCATATTACAATTATCAATTATTATTGTTTACGCAAATATAGTGAGATTACCAATTCTAGTACGTTCGTATTTCAGAATTCGCGCGTTTACGCGTTATATGTCATCGCATATGTTATAGCCTAATATACAACTAAACGGAATCTAAACCTCAAGTCATTGGGTTTAAAGTACAAAATCGCAAAACTTTCGTTTCTACTGAGTAGCGAGTCCCGCTGTTAATCGGTAAAAAAACGCTTGCGTGTTTTAAGGCAGTACACCGCCATCTAGATTATTTTATGTAAGCACTACTTAGTTGCGTAATTTCGATATTGATGTTTGACGATGCAGATAACTAACATTAATTCGATATAAAACATAATCCCATTAATAAAGAATAGATATTAATATTATTTAGATCTATCTATATTCTGCCTGAATCCTAGGTACCACTAAATAATCTGATAAAATCCTACTACAATCAATACTTTATAATCGATTAGCGTAAACGCAATATTAAACCAACATTTTGTTTAGTAAAATCGTATGACATTATTTTACAATTTCCTACTACATAGCGATTTAATTTACGAATCTTTTTCTTTTATTTACTTTGGATATAGGTTAATGAACTTGACTAAGCCGTGGATATATTCAGACGTATCGACTTTATCCAACTTTATCTAAAAGGTTCTGGACATTACCAGTAGATGGCGCACTAACTAATTTGAACCTTATCAAGCACAATTCGTAATTCTTTTATTACTTATTTTGTGATACAACCCCCATTTTGTAAAACTAAAGAAACATTAAGTAATTGTTAATGTGTTTTTCTAAATATATTTTATCTTTAATTTGAATAGCGTAATTTTCCGTACAGAACAAACTTCACCTACTAGTCATTAGATGGCTCTAGTACTTTATCATAGTTTTAGTTTTAGCAAACAATAGTTTTATTAATTGTCTGTTACAAGGTTAAAATATTTATTAAATAATATATTTAATGTTTTTATGATCCAAGAAGTGTATCTATTCATATATCTGTATTTATTGTAATATATGTCCGATCTACGTACTTGTACGAGCGACGAGCGCTCGCAGCTTAGCGGTGACCGCTGAGCCCGCAACTAACAGATATGAAATCGGTCACAGGTTCGATTCCGTCGTTTTTATTTTTATTGTATAATTTATTTTCCTAGATATACCGAATGAACTACGAGTATGTATGTACATACTGGAATCACGCAATTTCAAACCGGGATAACAGACTTGAGAATATTTAGGTAGGTATACTATGCATGTATATTAATGTAAACACTAAATTGTATTTTGATATATTTCACGACAGAATTAGATTATTTAAATTATTTGAAACGTTTCTAACAATTTTTAGCAAAATAGTACCAACGCGTTCATAACTAAACACGACCTAGGTAGGTATCTATAATCAAAACAAAGTATCACCTATCCGCGTAACATGCGTAACGTAATTAGTTTAGGTAGCTAGAACTTCGACTCAAGTTATGTTTTTACTAATTAAGGTTTATTGTTCGCAATCTTTATACTCGAATTCGGCAATACCCTATGTATGCGTATCGCAAGGTGACGGGTAGGCACGGGTTCGGATCCCGCTCATGCTTCGAGTACCTATTTTTTTTTTTAAATATGATTTACTATGTGTTTTATAATCGTAATATAGATACTCAATTAATATTTTGAAGTTATATAATTTATCATGAGAAATTTAGTTAGATTTTATTTATTTATTATATTGTTTATTTGTTATCTATTTATTTATTCATAAAATCGTAATTACGTATTAAAACAAGCCTACTTTTACATTATCACTAAGTGTATCCGGCCCTTTTACCCAATGGTCCGGCTAAACTAGTCGGCCTATCCGGCTATTCGGTTTTATGACCTAGCAAACCTATACCTACATACTTTCTCGTGATTCATAAGGCTGATGGAATACGAATATCTACTTTAATCCTTAATATTGGCATCTCTAGAATGTCCAGTGCATATTCACCTACTCCCGCCAAGAAATACCGTAACGGCTCGTTCGGCTTGCCGGGACTACTCCGCGGCGCCGCGCCGTCGCAGTCCGCGCGCCGCGCAGGCGCCGCCCGCGCGTCTCGCTTTTCTAGGAACGAAGCTACCTATCGTACTACGAGCTAGCATAGCAACACGCTTTTATTTAGTAAACTAAGTGTAAGCGGAATGGCAACGTCGCATGGCACCGTGTCGCGTGTCGCGCGGAATTCTTTTTAAGCAGCGTACTATCAATTATTCTGTGTGCTAAACAGAGCGCGTTATTACTTGCGAATCTACTATTGTTTACGTTGTGTTATTAGATGTAATGCAAAGTAAACCCGCTATAATATTGTCTCAAAACCTCTCCGTTTTCACGTGCAACAAATTGTGCGGTAACTAATAGATATTAGATACCGCTACTGTAACTCAAACCTTTAACTATAACACCTCTTTATACGTAAATTATCTAGATACTAATAAAATAACATCCTTGTCACGGCAACACATATTGTAACGCCCCCCCAAAAGGAGCCCCTTTACCGATACCCTAACCGGCCTAACCCTAATTGATCTATAATAGTAGTAGTAGTAATATAAGTATAATAAGGTATATAAATGGTATATGAACGTTAAAGGTGTTATAGGTGATGAAGTAAATATGGCCAAGTGATATGTGATCGTCTAATAATGTGGTAGGACCGTACGTTGTGATTTTGTAGTAACCCTAGTTCTTTAAAGGTAGTGAGACAATTCCTAAGGCGACCTAGCTAACTTATCTAGTGTTTATCCGTTCATTTATTATTAATGACTTTAGGATTTTAAGATGAATTATTAGGATTTGTAGGACATACGTATTAACGTTATTAATTAGATTATATTTACGTAAATATGTAAGAATATTAAGAATATAGATATCTATTTATTTATCTAGTAAGCATGTATTGCTATAAATAGTAAGTAGGTATTTAAGTATTATATAATTGTAACTGTAAGCAACTCCCCAAAGATACTAAATAGTGGCATAACTATAATAGAACTTGAGTAGGAACCAACGTATTGTTTTCGTAAGTGATTTGAGTTATATATGAGACCTAAGTAAGACCTAAGTTATTCCTTATAACATTCATCTCATGCTTTCTGAGTTTACATTAAATATAGCTTGGTTGCACTTATCAGCAAAACTACAGCATGTCATTTTCTGCTATAATTCTGTTCAAGGAGCTCCACCCCGCCCCAAGAATGTGAGATTCGTCACCTGACTGGATACTCCCCACTGATAAGTGCTTTAAAACTGCAGATGGCAGTGCACTATAGTAAGAAAGAGGACATATTCTTTTATCAAAACAAATTCTTTGTGGGACTCTTTGGTAATTACTGAATTCGTTACCAGAGAGGCCCTAATCCCCCCTCCCCGTCCTACCTATTCCTATCACGATACCTACGCCTAGACGCGATAGACATAACCATTATATTAGAATTAGACATGGATAATTACCCGTTGATGTTTATTCAAGTTAATAATATTTATGGTTTATTTGTATGATAAACGATTCGAGTTTATGATTAGATTATTTGAGTATAGATTTTATATAGGTAATCAAGCCATACCTAGCTAGATTACAAGACTTTTAGGACATTTATTTATGTCCTTATGAAATATCATGACATTACCAGCCATTAGTTATTTTATATAGGTAATCAAGCCATACCCAGCTAGATTACAAGATTATCAGGATATTTACTTATATCCATATGATAATATCATGGCATTACCAGCCATTAGTTATTTTATATAGGTAATCAAGCCATACCCAGCTAGATTACAAGATTATCAGGATATTTACTTATATCCATATGATAATTCATGACATTACCAGTCATTAGTTATTTTATATAGGTAATCAAGCCATACCCAGCTAGATTACAAGATTATCAGGATATTTATTTATATCCATATGATAATTCATGACATTACCAGTCATTTATTTACTTTTATATAGGTAATCAAGCCATACCCAGCTAGATTACAAAATTATCAGGATATTTACTTATATCCATATGATAATTCATGACATAACCAGTCATTTATTAGATGTATGTTGAATTTAAAACAATCTTTAATTAGATTGATTTGGTCAGGTTAAACCATCTTAGGTTGTCCCCGAGTTCAGATCCAGAATACTATCGCAGGTAGATTTATATTATATAAAATCCATGATAAAATCCATCAATTACACAAATGAAGAAGAAGCTCTCTAATCTGTACAGCATAGAGAAACCTCAGGGTACGGCTCCGCAAGACCCAATGTGCAAACAGACTTTATCAAAGTAGTCAGTAGATATAGCCCACTTTATGGAGCATATTAGGTTTAGTGAAACCAGATCTTAACCAAGTTCCAACCTTCAGATTTGATAACACAGATACAAACCCATCTGATTAATAATAATTATTTGTTACCAGAATTATAATAATAATAAGCTATGTATGTATGCATAAATAATTACTCTGAGTAAGCATGACATTTCATAAAGATTATGATTTAATTTGATATTATTTGTTTTGAATAGTATTCATTCAGATATTATTTGTTACAACATTACATCATTTTACTGGAAATTATTTATTGTAATTACGTTTTCACTATGTAAATTACTTGGATCATTTGGAATGTTTATATTTTAGTATTTTATTTATAATGATTTACCGTGGCGTGTACCTCGACTTACCGATGACTGACCCCACTTGTATTATCACAAAACACCAATTTCACTTACCAACACCACTCTTAAGAAACGAGAGAGGACATCTAGCTCACTAATGCACCTAAACAGTTAATAACTCGAGTTAATAACCAAATCAGAAAATTGTTGAAATTATGCAAATTAACCCGCGCTCCGAGTACTTAACCTAAAAATATGCTCCGATCCGATCTACTCCTACGACGAACGCACAATCATCCGTTTTATCCGCAAGAAATCACAAATTTCACAAGTTAATAACTAAATATTCGTAATTACGAAGATTATGCGAATAACTCGATGCACCGAGTACAAGCAACCGTAAAAATTAATATTTCTTTTCTTTCAACGCGACCTACTCCCTTGACCCCGCCGCCATTGATTTTTGCTAACTATCCAAATTCCTTTCCAACTAATCTCATCATCTCCTTCTAACGCGTACAATTCTGGCTCTTCTCTTCTCACTCTCACGCTCCACCCGACATTTCGCGGCTTTATTGCTATCTCCGGTGTTTCTTGCCCTTCTAGCCGATACATTTTTGTCACAGATTGTATTATTTTGCAGACGGATGGGAAGTTATTGCGACAAAGGTCTAATTCACATTCCGCGACGTACATTTGTTTAAGTATTTGGCAGTTTTAAGTACTTTTCTTTATTACGAAGTAGTTTTATTAATAGTTTCGCTATTTTTCGTTTTCGTAGCAATTTCCGTTTCAAGACATAGATACTTTAATGCTCCGGTAATATTATGTGAATGGAACTTATTTATTATGTTTTGTTTATTGTTCATTTAATTACTTAAATGCATTAATCAACTGTTTGAATGGAATTAGTGTTAAACTAATCTAATTTATTTTGATACATTTCTTATTGATTTAACTATTTTAGTATTTGTAGATATTCATAAATCTGAGTGAATTGTTTCTGCATATATTTCATATATAGTTTTCTAGCGTCCTGTGACCTTGAGCTTATCGTGGAATCATTTTACTTGATTTCGTTAGTATATTTATTCAATATTTAATCTTTACTGTATTTGTGACGTTACGGGACTTCTGTTCCGTTACATTGTGCCGGATTGCTTGTTGAAGAGGAATTGCTTGTTGTAATTTGATTAATATAATAACTTAATTTTAAGTTCCTAATTTCATTTTGATTTGTTAATGTGTTCAAAATAGCCTATCACATTAATACTATCAAGGCGAAAGTTTGTATGGGTGTTTGTGTGTATGTGTGTATGTTTGTTACTCCTTTACGATCAAATGGCTGAATGGATTTGGATGAAATTCGGTACCAAGATAGCTTATATATTGGATTAACATATAGGTTACATTTTATCCCGGAAAAGTGACATTTTCTCATGGGTTGAGCAAATAATTAAAATACTTTTTGTCCGCGGGTGAAACCACTGGGCGCAACTAGTTTGCAATAAAACCCTTTAATTTTGACTTTTTAAATAACTGCTTTCTAATAAACGAACAATATTAAAACACTTAAGTTTCATTATTAATATCAAGAATCAATTTACCCAAACAACGGCAACGAAATTATCATATCTCCATTAAAAACGGCCTCGCGAGGAACTATCCCTATTAAAGGCATCGGAGAGGTACAGATAATGTTTCCGAAAAGTGCTTCACTGTACCCAAATATCGGCTATTGACTCCGAAATTACGCACACAATCAACTGTGCATTACTCCATTAGCCGTTTAAGCGTGGTGGATATTAACAGTATGGGCACTTTGAAAAAGAGTTAAAAGTTTAAACATTAATGTGTCCGAACAAAATTTGGGAACACTACGCACTGACTTAATAATTTAAGTCAGTGCGTAAGTTTATAAATTATGCACAGCATTCCGTTAAGGTAAATATAATTAATAGTTATATCTTCGTCTTTTTCATCTTTATCCGAAGATTACACCAATAGGGACTTTTTATTTGGAATAGATTTAAAATGTAAGCTACATATCAAATAAATACTTTATGCTAAGGTCGGGTTCAAGCACAACTTTAATGTATTTGAGAGGGCTTTGTTTAAAGTAGAAAATTGCAGATAATTTTGATGTCAAAATAGTTCTGCCCTTGAGGTTATGTTAATTTGATGGGTTATTTGTGGATTACGTGAAATTTGCACATGAAATAAATAAATAATAAAAATAAAGACCAACGATCACATATATAGATCCTAGACCCTAACTAGGATCCTGTGTCTAGGAACCCAGGAACTACGAGGACCATGGTGCCAAAACACCCAGATTCATAACAAGTATTTGCGTTACATTTTCCTGTGTCTGTGTCTTGTCCTGCCGCGGAAATCGATCCACCGCCTCCATGTTATGAGCCGACCTGCTCAAGCACCATACCACAGAGACTCAAAAAACTAGTAACTAAATAATTTAGTTATTGCTTTATAACACGTCAGATTGTCTAATTTGTTTAAAAATATATTGTTATTGCTACAAGTATATAGCGTTATTAAATACGTTGACAAATAATTTTTAGTAGTATTTTTAAGCAAGTATTGTTTAGTACAAAATGTTAGTAGTTACGTCAAATTCAGATATGCCCATACTGTTTGTAAAGCTCACTTTTATTATGGCGTCGTTCCCTCGGAGGCCTTCTAAACGACCTCCCGATACAGAAAATCATTTTCCTTATGTAAATAAGGTAATACAATCTACATACAACATTGCCTTTTGTTTTAAAAACATTCAGCCGTGAGAGATGAGACCTCTACACGTTCCAGCTATTTTTATTGTTTTACGTTACGTTATAACGTTATTGGAAAATAGCGTTACCGCTATACGCTATCGGTGCCGAAATCCGGAAACATGTTTTCGGGTAATGTAATTACGTTGTCGTTTTAGTTGCGATACTGTTGTTGTTTATACAACGTCGTAATATCGTTGTGGATTTTGACATGGGTTTTAAGTATTAGCATAATGTTTCACAAAATATTGTAATATTTATTGTCAATATTTGAGAAACTAATACATGTGTATTATTACACTGATCTTATTTTGACAGTGATTTATGACATTTTTATGGCAGTCTGCACTAAAGTTAGACAGCGCCTAAGTTCGAACTTATCTTTCTAAGGTAATGGCGTACTTACTGCAATACATTTGAGTACTTCTAACTAAGGTGGTACTCTTTATTATGTATTTAGTATTAATGCAGTCAAAATGTTTTATTCTTATAAAGGTAGGTCTGTAGCACATTGAATTTATTAGAATGTATGATTGAGAAGATAGAGAAAAAAACGAGTGTGCTTTAAACCACACGACTGAAATAAAACTTCTTTAGCTTTATCTCTCTTGCCCCTACACCTACAGTGATACGAAACGCAACTCTTTCTTTCTATCTTTACGTATAGAAGGAGTTATAGTATATCTCCTTCGCAACTTCCGTTCGCCAGCTTACCCCCAAGTGCGTAAAAAAGTTATACTAAAAAAAACCGTTAAAAATTATATTTATCATTATTTTGTGTTTGGGACGTTAGTTGTAAGTAGGTATTATAACGCTTAATGAATAACACAATTACCTGAATAAATGAATAAAGCTCTGGAGAATCTAGAGAGACGCAAATTAGGCTGATTGCTAATTATTCCAAAGTGCCTTTTATACCAAACAAAGATACTTTGTAGGTAATTTATAATTTCACTTTTGTTTCTTGCCTAAATAAGTGTTTTTTAGTTTTATGTTTTTTAATAATATTTTTTTTCTTGATGTTAAATGACAATGTGGTCGATGATGTAGTACGCTGTTCCATAATAATAATAAATAAATATTTGTGCACATTTCACACAGCGCCATCTAGCCCCAAACTAGCAAAGCTTGTACTATGGGAACCAGATAAGTGATGCAATATTTAGATACTTTTTGTTTGTAAATACATACATAAAATACAATATAACACCCAGATACAGAACATCGATGCTCATCAAACTTTTTGTCCTGGGTGGGAATCGAACCCACACACAGCTTAGAAGGCAGGATTACTACCAACTGATAGATAAATAGATCAACTCTTAATTGTACACCGTAAAAATAACCTCAAAAAGAAAAACTACATAATTAACTAATACTAGTACAATAGGTGGTCTTATCGCTTAGCTTAGGTTAGCAATATCTTTCAGACAACTTTTGTATTGGAGGAAACTGTAGCTTAGAGTTTTGGGCTTCGGTGTACAGGTTAACGGTTAAAAAATTAAATTAAAAAGGTTAGGTTACAATATTAAGTAAAATATATATACAAATAATATTAATAAATAATATCTAAACAACCTTTTTTATGGTACAGAATAACGTGATGAGCTAACCGTTTGCCTGATGTTAAGCGACACGGCTGTCCATATCAGTTGCATTGCCACTCGAAACTCTAAAGGATAAAGTTTTGCGTGAAACTGCACTGCACATGTCATTCTGAGACATCAGCATAGTACAGTAATAAGATTACTAGACTGTGAGGTCAGGTTATTAAATTTCATTTGCCCAGTTATTTCACTAGCTACAGTGCCCTTCAAACTAGAACACAGCAGCGCTTGCCCACTACTGCTTGGCGGCAGAATAACTGGCAAAGTGGTGGTACCTACCTAGACGAACTTTGCAAAAAAGTACTACCACCTAGTAAATACAATATCTTAATATATATAAATCTCGTGTCACAATGTTTGTCCTCAATGGACTCCTAAACCACTTATCCGATTATAATAAAATTCGCACACCATGTGCAGTTCGATCCAACTTGAGAGATAGGATAGTTTATATCTCAATCTATAATAGATATATATTAAATACCCGTGCGAAGCCGGGGCGGGCCGCTAGTATACATATATATAACAGACTCTCTTCTTGTGATAATAATAACAACGCCCAACGATCACATACATATGTGATCAGATACAGATTTCCTGTGTCTAGGGACCCGGGAATTGCGAGGACCATGGTCTCACAACACCCAGACTCAGAACAAGTACTTGCGCATTTTTTCTGTGCACAAATAACTGTATTGCCACAGGAATCGAACCCTGATAAAATCAGTATCACAGCGGTGGGGATTTTGGGCTGACGGTGTAATCAAAAGGTCATCCCTACGGTTCATATCCCAAAACACATACCATCATATGAAGAAAATCTTGTCACGTCCCCGCCTGATTGTTTCATAGGCTTGGATGTTTTGTTTCAGATATTTACTTTATGTTGGATTTTTCGGAACTGGATTAGATAAATCTTGTTATACTTATCCATCTACACGATTGTTTTCAGCTGCTTCACTAGCCCGATAGCTCAGTACATTTATATTATATAATAATAATAATATGTGTGGACATCTCACACAACGCCATCTAGCCCCAAACTAAGCAAAGCTTGTGCTATGGGAACCAGATAACTGATACAATACTTAGATACTTTTTTGTTTGTAAATACATACATATAATTCAATATGACACCCAGACACAGAACAAACACCAATGTTCATCACACAAATGTTTGTCCTGAGTGGGAATCGAACCCACAACCCACAGTTCAGAAGGCAGGACTACTACCAACTGAGCTATCGGGCCAGTCATATATAGTATGTATATTTTATGTATGCTATTATTTGTATATATAAATAATAACTAAACATACATAAAATATATGAATATAAATAAATAAATTTATGTAGACATTTCAAATACCCGCAATTAAACAAAGCTTGTACTATGGGAACCAGATAACTGATACAATATTTAGATATTTTTTGTTTTTCAATACGAGTACATACATGAATACAATATAACACTCAGACACAGAACAAACATCGATGTTCATCACACAAATGTTTGCCCTGGGTGGGAATTGAACTTGCAACCTGCAGTTCAGAAGGCAGAGCTACTGCCAACTAAGCTATCAGGCCAGTCCAATTATTTATTTATATCAGATTACGAATGAAATAACTATTTGGTATTTGGCACAATATATAATTTAAAATTATCTGAGAGATACCAGCGTCTGTGTCGCGTATCGATTCTATAAGCACTTACCTAACAGGCTCAGAGAGAGAGCTTTCCTTTTGACTTTATACTCCGGTGTTAGGATCCAAAATGAGATCCGGGGCTCGACATTTTTTTCCGATGATGCCAAAGAAAGGTAAAGGCACATTTTGTATGTAAATTTTTGAACGAAATTCAACCATGTTTTACTTAGTTTATATTATCTGCTTGAGCGAAAAGAATATGTAAAAAAATACTCTTATCTACGAGGTAATTTCAAAGTAGGTTTACTTGAAAACATGAATTCTGGAACGTCAAAAATTATACATTGATGAAAAAAATACTGGCAATTTATCTAATTAAATTGAATACTTTGTGGGATTAAGTTTTCGCTTTAATGGATTCCATTTTTGAGGGTATAAAAATAAAACTTTCTGAGTATTTTCACTTTCACAACCTGAATGTTTCACACTGCAGTTAAAAATGGAACCCTTGTATCTTAATATTAAATACCTACGAGTCAAAATGACTCATTATCAGCTTATGGTAGTATTATTTTCCAAAATTTGTTTGATTTCATGCACGGGTAGGCTATTTGACTTGTATTAAAAATGAATAAATAAATATAATTTTCATAAAGTAGCTTCAAAATGAAAGTTATAATTTTAAAAAATAAACGGTAAATAAATCACAGAGTAGTGCGCCTTTAAAGTTTCTAGAGTGGGCATCGCCTGTCCCTTTCTTGCAAAACAGAGATCGTGTGAAACTTTCTCAAAGCTGCTTTGAAGTTTTGCTAGTGACGTCACATGCCAAAGATATTTTATGTTGTAGAAATTAAACCATTAATACGGAAACATGGCTTTATTCGATAAAAAACAATTTGAAGCAAGAAGACTTATTTACCGCATATGTAGAGCTACCATAGAGGTACAACATCTTAGTAATGAGTTACTGTGAGGAATGGTAACTGACGTCACTGCGTGTTTGAGCTGTCTTTCTATTCCTATATTTTAAAATGTCTGTATTTTTGTAATTTTTTGGGATATTTAATTTTTGTTTTCACGATTGTCTTTTTTAGCAGTCAAATAGTTATTGAACAAAAATGAGACTGATCACAGTTATGTAAGTATCTAAGTTTGTAGCTCAACCATTATTTTTTAACTTATTATTTTTTAAACGTTCACTTTTAATATTATATTCAACCATATATTCATTTGTCACAAGAGTTTCTGCTAAATTCTGCAATTTTTACGGATTTTAATATATAGGATCTTATTATGTATTTTATATAATTATTACCATAAATTTTAAAGGTTAAGTGATTGGAAATGAAGAAAAACACAAAAGTTTGTATCAAGTACTTACCCTCGAAAAACAAGAAATCAAAAAAGATTTTATGAAGTAAGTAGGTACTTACATGATAAAAACGTTTTTGTTTTTCTTAGAATAAGCAGCTTATTCTATCAAAACCTGATAGGGTTATAAGGGTTAGGTACTTCCCGCTGATTTAAGATTTCTAAAACTTGAAAAATAAGATCTTTCCTCGAGGAAAAGTAAAGGAATCAGCAAAACGTCTGAAAATCAGTTTTCATTTATACAGGGTTGAAAAATGCTAAAAAAACCTTTTTATATAAGAAAAGTTGTACAAAATCAATTAACTGCCTTAGGGAAAGCTTTGTTTTTACAATGTTATATTTAAATCACACTAATATTATAAGGGCGAAAGTTTGTATGTGTGTATGTTTGTTACTCCTTCATGCTCAAACGGAATGGATTTGGATAAAATTCGATACTAAGACAGCTTATACACTAGATTAACATATAGGCTACATTTTATCCCGGAAAATTTTCCAGTGAAATTTTCCCGTGGGATGAGTAAATAATTAAATAATTAAAATACTCTTTATCCGCGGGTGAAACCGCGAGGTGCAACTAGTGACTTCACAAACAAGCAGATTTTGCACGACTTTTTGCAAAACCTAATAAATTATGCCCGTACTAAAATTGGATAGCGCCTAAGTTCGCACTTATCTTTCTATGACATACTGCAATGCATTTGGGTATGATAGAGAAGAATTAGCGCGAACTTAGGTGCTTTCAAACTTTAGTACTGACGGCCTTTAGTCTTTCTAGTAGGTAGGTAATGAAATATCTACTATGAAAAGCTTGTAACAATTGCATTTCATTCACAGAAGTCTAAATTTTTTAAATTGGTTTGCTTAATATTAGTAGTATACTTATAGCAAAATCTTGCTCAAGTTGTATGTAAGTGTTTATATGTGGAGTCTTTCTAAAACTTTAGTCCCCCCACTCACTTCTCGACCTTGGGCGGTCACGTAAAGCTTAGGTTCCAACTAAATAACTCGGTTTGAATATTTCGCCTAACCCTCAGGCTAAACGTTAAATGACTTCTTTGTTATAACGAAATGGAAACTCTTTTCATGCTTCGTCTAGTTCACTGGTGCTCAAAGTGGAATCTTGGGGTAACCAAAATTAAGTACATTTGATGGTTTTTAAAGAAAAAAAAAGGAACTATTTTTCACGTTTAATGAAATATTAACCCTTCTTAGGGTATCCATTTTGATTTCACATGGTGACCATGCTGGTAAGTTGACACCCTATTATCCCTATAGACAGCCTTTGTGGTGTGATGGTTGAGCAGGTCGGCTCATAGCCCGGAGGTGGCGGGTTCGATTCCCGCGACAGGACAAGTATTTGTGCACAAAAAAGCGCAAATACTTGTTCTGAGTCTGGATGGTGTAGGGATCTGCCTAGACGAACTTTGTAAAAAGTCCTGCCACCTAGTCAGACATATAACGTCAAGATACTTTTCATGTAGCTCATGTTAAACTTGCGTATTAAAAAGGGCGAAAACCTTAAAACAGCAATATCAAGCTATATAAGCTATATAAAAGCATAATTTTTAACCATTTTTGCAAACCAAGCCCTTAAATGGTAGAAGCTTGCAATTGTAAAGTTTGGGAAAAACTGGGCATAGGTACTAGACGGAAATTTTGTATTTTTTCATGTCATTATTAAACATAGCCTATAGCACAAAAACTTATTTGAAATTAGCTTCGCTAGAATAATTTTCTGAAGCATGTTGTAATCTCCATCTACTGGAAGATTTGGATTATACATAGGAAGGTATTTATTATTAAAATTATTATTCATCATCCTAAACTTCAGAGCGTTACTTATGAAAATTTTATTTATAAAAAAAAGAGTGTGCTTTTAGACCACACGATTGAAATAAAACTTCTTCAGCTCTATCTCTCTTGTTCCCACTATAATATCATACGGAACGTAACTCTTTTTTTCTATCCTTGGCTTTCGTTCACCTCACCCAAGGAAACATCCTTGGATATAATTATATATTGTGTTTCACTTAATTTTTATACATCAGTTTCTGGTGAAATATGCTGAAATATTTTCATCTATAATTGTCATCATTTTGTACCACATTTCGAGCAAATAAGTAATTTTCAATTTTTATTTTCATAGATAACATTTTTTCTAATCTGTGTTTAGTTGTTCAACTTTAACAAATCATTTTCCCTGATAGACCTTCTAAGGAGGGAATTATTTCGTCCTTTAACCAACGTTAATAAATAATTAAGGCAGTAATTGTTCTTTCATATTTAAGTAGTATTTAGAAGTATTTACAGCATAATTCTTGAGAAAAATATCCAGCTCACAATGTGAAAGTGACAGAGCGGGTTACCTACGAAATTAAAACCAAATTAACTATATTAAATGAAAGAGATAACTTACCTGGCATTCATAAGTGCCGTTGTCTCTTTTCTGTACGAATTTAATCTGTAACGTCCAGTCTTCAGACCCTTCTCCGTGTAGGACCTGTAACGTTAAAATACATACAAGTTAAATGTCATTAATAATCGCGTTCTAATGCTGAATATAAAAAACCGCAAAACGTAAAAAATCGACTTCAGATTCAGACTTATATGGTTTTCTCATATGTAGATGCCATTGTCAAAACTAGACTTAATTGAAATGGGACCTCATGGGAAACACCAGCATTAAAATAAAAAGAGAATCATCAAAATCGGTTCGAACAGTCGAAAGTTCTAAGGTAATAAACACAAAAAATCACAGTCGAATTGAGAATCTCCTGCTTTTTAGAAGTCTAAAAAAATTTTTTTTTTAGAAACTTAAGAAAAGTTAATGGCTCACTAATGAGTAAGCCGAGCGGGATTTAAACCATGTTGTGTAAATAAGATAGGAAGTCACGCAAGTAAACACTAAGCTTCACTTTCTTTTATTATAAAAACGACTATCCAAAAATTATCATACTACTACTTAAATACAAGTTAAAAAGAGCATACATTTCTTTTGCCGTCTCACTCTTACAACAGTTTCTACATAATAGTAGAGGTGGAAAAAAAATCATTAGTTTTCTTCAGAGTTGCTGTTCCAATGGCACCCATTATGCTTAATTAGTTGGCAAGCATTCTTTGATCCTGGCGCCAAAAGTAATTTTCTATTATATATGATTATGAAATCAGACCCTATGTTATTATAAATTAAGGCATAATAACACTTCATTTGCGGCTAATGTCAATGTATAACATGTTATTTTGTCCAACCTAGTTTACCATCCCATCAGCATAATTCATGGATACTCCAACACTCTATGATAGCCCTAAATCGAATTCCGGAACGGTGAGCCCCGAATGATCGTATTGTTAATTTCGCATATAACTCTAAATAAACCGCATTTTGCGCTGTGTACCTACTAACTACGCACTATAAGAGAAAAATAGCAGTAGTGTATCTCTTATTAGTTTACGCAAAAAAATAACGCTAGGTTTTATTCAACAGAAACATTAATACGTATGTACAGGCACTCTATAAATAAAAAATTACAACTAAATAAAACTTTATTTTCAAAATAAATATGCTATCCAACACACCACCGCATGGTAAGGTTCTCAAAGGTAGATTGTTTAGGTTAGTTAGTTAGTTTTTTTTTATTTTAGTTCGTTTTTTTTTGGTTAGGTTTACGCATGTATCTTTTTAAATATAGAAAAACTTTTAGCGCGTAAAAAATAAGAACTAGTTCTGATTGAATATAGAAATACAGCAAATTAAAGCAAAGAAAAACAATACCCGCAATACGTCAATGAAACCATCTGTCAAAAATATCAAACACATAGCGTTGAAGACCCGCTTCTAAAGACATTGAGTTTCTCCCCGCCCCGTCGCGTCGTCATTGCCCTTGGTACGGACACGTAGATTGTGTCTTTCCATAAAGTAGAAGCCGAGGATCACATTCAAGGAGTGCCCTTGAGCTAGTTGCCTCCCAATTTTGACAGCTGGGTACTTTATGCGCCCGCCCAGTGACGCTGTAAAGGTCAGTACAGACCAACAGCACTCTAGTTTAGTACAAATATTTTGATGCATTGCTATAAACCCTGTACTAAGTATACACTCGTACACTTAGACAGCTTGATCAGGCCACGTGTTTTCTCCAATTATTAGTAGATTATAAAATCTAAAGCTAACGTACTGTTACTAAGTACAGTGTGTCGGATCACATTCGTTAGCATTTGGAGGGGGTTTAATTCTGTGGCACACCAAACACAGACCAATTTACGGAGAACTACCCACTATGTATTATAATAAGCTTATTGTATAGGCACTTGTTTTGGGTGACTGAAATTTCAATCAGATCAATGTTTGCAATATAGGAGAATGAATATTGAAAATGAATTGGAAACGTAGTTTTTGGAACGTTGAAAAGTTAACCGTTGTTATAGTTTGAATACAATTTTGTGTGGACAGAACTGAAAACTGATGGGGTAGACATGTTATTGACCAGAGACTACGACCTGACAGGCGATCACGTAACTTGATTGCAACAGAGAGAAACACTAATTTGTATTTGACAGTTTCAATGCGTAGTTTATGTACATAATTTTCAAATAAGGAACAAAATATCTCCATTGCAATAAGTTAAGTAATCACCCCCCAGATAACCGTGTAGGACGCCCACCGACGATTTGCGCCTAATTATTAAATATAAACCGCAATAAAGTACTTATTTACTTATAAAAGTAGATAGTAATATAATAATAATATATAATATGTGTGGACATCTCACACAACGCCATCTAGCCCCAAACTAAGCAAAGCTCGTATTATGGGAACCAGATAACTGATACAATACTTAAATACTTTTTGTTTGTAAATACATACATATTTATTATTTATTTATTTATTTATTCATCAACAGAATTGTAGCATCATTACATAAATATCCAATGCGATGTTACAACTTATAATAAATATTATTATTACAATATGTATTTGTAGTTAAGATATACTATTAATTTCTATATATCTTAGAGCTACTTCTGTGAAGTTCGACAGGCTGCAGTTGAAAATGTCCACTCCCTTAGATATTAAATTAATCCAACGTATGGCGCGTGACAATGGAGAGTATTTAAGAAGGTTGGTCCGCGGCGTGAGCACGGCAATATAATACCATATAACACCCAGACACAGAACAAACACCTATGTTCATAACACAAATGTTTGTCCTGGGTGGGAATCGAACCCACAACATAATTAGCATCATAAGAAGCCTTTATTAGTCCATTGACGGATATAGGCCTCTCCCACTCTACCAAGGTGCACTACTAAGCTTAGTCTTGCGCATTTCTTTTAAATGCCGTCAACTATTTGGCGCAAATCGTCGGTGGGGGTCTATTTATGATTGTTTGGCTATGTCTGAAAATCTTACCTGGAACCTTTCGTCGTTTGTGTACGTGAACTTTCCAGAGCTCAGGATATGCCAGTCGCGTTTTCTGATCCACGACACTTGCTGCAACAGATTAATTACATGTTAGACATTAAAAAATACAGTGACTAAAGTAAAACATTAATCGTGAAATGGTGAGTCATATGGTATGACTCACCATTTCACAATTAACGTTAAATTAAAGAAAAGGAAAGCCTACGATTGGTATGATGATACCAATCGTAGGTGATCGGGATTTCCTCTTTCGATCTCTGTCCTATTTAATGTGTGAGACTCAGGAATGGGCAATGTATGTCCGAAAGAAATTGTCAGTCAGGTAAAAAATTGCGATATTGTCATATAATGCTAAGTCTAACAATGCCGCTATGAGAGATCAATGCACGCATGAGATTCCAGCCATTTATTAATTTAAGTGGGTTAAGTTAATTTTATCCCGAAATATTTATGGTTTCTGAGGGATAGTCCACGCGGGCGAAGCCGCGGGCAGAAGCTAGTAAGTAATAAATTAGATGTTAATCAATAAAATTAATCCTAAACATGCACATTTATTGATTGTTAAGCGGAACGAAGTTCGCCGGGTCAGCTAGTTTTATATATATTATATTAGTTGACCCGCCCTGGCTTCACATGGGTGAATAAGTAAAATGCGATCGAACGAAATAAAAAGTATCCTATGTCCGTCTTCTGGTTTTAAGCTGCCTTCCCACTAATTTTCAGCCAAATCTATTCAACTGTTCTTGAGTTATAAAAAGTGTAACTAACACGACTTTCTTATATATATACAGATTATGTAAAATATTATTTCAAGCAATACTTACGCCTCTTTCACTAAGATGGCCAACCAGGCAGTGCAGGTAGGCAGTTCCCCCCAACTGTGCAGTTATATTGCTAACAGAGTTGTTGGCTGTGACGTCAGAGGCTGGTTGCACGCCGCCGCGCCAGCCACGGGCTCTTGACGTGCCGTGGTGACCTGGTTAACAAGAACCAGTAAGGAAACTGCGTTTTGTTGAAGCGTCTCTGTTTGAGAGTTTACTCCTAATTCTGTTTGTTTTTGGCGGGATAACGAAAAAGATCGCTTCACCGTATTGTATTATTCTTCAAAACTTGTGTTATATTCAGTGTTAGTGCATAGAATTGGTGGTATTTTATTCTGTGCTGGATTACAGGCATGAGTGTAGGAAAGTGGTATAATGATGTTGAAACGTTTCTTTTCGCGTTGTTTCCAAAACTACATAAAAATCTAAATCTATTTAGGGGTGGTAAGGCCTGCACTGACGTCCCGCATGGGTCTATATTGTGCATTTCCCCCTGCCAGCATCTACCCAAGCCAGCCCAGCTCCTTCGTGTAGCAAAGTACTGCCTTGGGTAGCTGGCACAACTGTTCCAGTGTTGTTGCATTTGTTGGTATGGGTGGTTTGGAAACCAATTGCAGTCGATCCCGTGGTCGTTGTTCTATTTCGTTTAGTAGATGAGTTGATTTTCTTTTCTCTTCTGTAGCTGTGCGTTTCAGGGTGTAAATTATTTCGCATGTCAAGCGAATTTCCGGCTGTTCTCTCCGGTTTTAGGTATTTTCAACCGATTCTCGTAATTTTTTATGAACTACTTTGAGAAAAAGAGATTTTTTTGTGAATTCATTTTGGAGATGTTTGATGTGAGTTGAAAACATAAAATATAGTTTTGTCAGTTTTATGTTACATGACATGGTAGATAATTTGATGGTACCAACAAATACAAAAATTGTACTAAAAACTGTGTGTTTTAAAAAAATCCTAACTCACCTGAATGGGGCAGAATATCACCTATTCTATAGCTATAAATCTAAAATAGAGTCCATATTTGGATGTTACCGAATAATAGAGAATAGTTTTGGTGTGGAATCGGTGTCGCCCGTTGCCAAAGATAGAATTGAATTCTTCCGATAAGATAGTGGTGTGACGTGGGTGAATTATTCGAAGTAGGTTCGACTAATGTTGGATTCGATATTGGATGACTGTAAGATCGAAACTATGAAAGTATGTAACTACAATTTTAAATTACTTTGTTTAAAAAATCGAACTACTGAACAGATTTTGATTAAATTTCTACAAAACCAATACGAAAGTTTTAGAACAGTAAAATTAAAAACTACGCAAAACTTAATCTAAGAAACCGCTACCAGTAGGCAACGTGCCCAAAATGCTAGCGGCATTGCCCCGTTCAATGGGTTAAAACAATAACTGAAGGGTTGAGAATAAAAAGGATTTAACTGACAAATTGACAGTTTCGAGAAAATTGACTTTAAACGTCAACGGCGTCATTTTAATGTAGAGTGTTTAGAAGGTAATAGAAAAGGTTTATGTAAGTTTCAGTTGCTCGAAAATGTTTTAATCCTATTTTAAATTACTAAATATAGTACTAATTCATACAATTACTGTAAAAATATAATATAATAAAAGAAATAAAGTAATGTTTTTATGCTAAGCGTACTGTATTCCTGTGACAGATAAACCATTTTTAGACTCAAAATCTCGAGATTTAAGCCTCATTTCGGTATTTTGAGAATGTATTATTGAAGATAATTTCACGCTGAATCCAACGATACCCATAAGTCATTTGGTCAAAAAAATCAGTTAAATCCTTTTTATTCTCACCCCTTCAATTATAACTTACGTATGTCTCCAGTGGAGGATGTGAACAGCGGCAGCATGCAGAACACAGCTGCGGCCAGCTGTATGCCCATCCCGCCAGCCACTCTCCATCTCATCTGTAACAAGGAGATACTACATATAAATATATATTCTGTCTCGTGTTTTAAATACATCAAAATCGACATGTACAAGGTGGAATTTAATTCTTTATTTTCCTTTAATATATAATTCAGTCCATGCTACAGAATCCTCCCATATAACTAAATAAAGAAGTACTTATGAAATAAAACTTAAATCTAGGTATTATCAAATTTAAATTTTAAAGAAAAGCCTTGTGACATTGAACAAAGCAGGTGTTTTATTGCCTACGAAACATTTACAAAACACTCAGCTGGTGCCCGCGCTGTTACCGTTAAATAGACGTTTCGGCTGTCATGCAGCTATTTTAAGAGGCACTAAATACAAGAACAATTTTTTTTTAAATTGGACCTCGTACTTAATATTCTATAGCATGGTCTGAGTATATACATTTAAGGAAAAGAGTGAATGAAATGCCACCTTGTATATAGTACAAATGTTTTTTTTTTTTGAAGTGTGTAGTGTTTAGTATTAGTTATCATATCATTTTAGTATTTAGTTGAAAATACACTAAACGACCTATAGATTGTGAAACTGTACAATGCTAAATAAAGACCACTTTTTCAGATTTGTAACTTAAAGGTAAATGTAATTAAGTAATGGGTGCTTAGATTGTCTTATTGTCTTAATACAAAATAGTAGCTTGACATATTTGAGCTAATCATTTTGTAAAAACAATAAGTATGGACTTGCACAGAACTCATTCATTTAATACATACTCAACTGTAATAAATATTGTAAAACAGTAGAAAAAAAATACATCACTTTAAAGTTTCTTGTAGCTTCTTCTTTACAGTGTAATCGAAGCTTCGGATCGGAGTTTTCTATTCTGCATTGTGCCGGATTGTTAGCACCAGTAGTGAGAAAGAGAACTTCTTTTTTTCAAACACTATCGTAATGGGCTTGCTATATAATGCTTAAGAATAAGCACTTTGTAATTCTATATGCTTAGTACAGTAACTTAATTTTAAGTACCTAATATAATTTTGACTTGTAAAAGAGCTAAAAATAGCCCTCATTGCAACAAAATCTTTTGACGTTGACTTAATATATATAAGGTATTAATCATGCCCTTGAGTGTTTTCACTGCTCTAACAGTCACTCAATATATTTTTATCCTTATACGTTCTACATATAAGGATGTTTTCATATTAATTTGAAGTTATTACCTTCTTTTGATTCAACACATTCAGACTCTAATATGGCTTTGGCTTTCACTGGAAGAAAAATCGCGATGAAACTATGTGGTAGGACATATTATTACTAGTTTTCGTCTGGCTTTATCTTTTGCCATCAATTGCATTTGTAACTTTTTTTTTTTTTTTTTTTTTACTTCAAACTTGTCTAGCATTTGACCACGCTCTCACCTGATGGGAAGTGACGATGCGATCGAAGGTGTAGCATGCTAGCCAAGTAAATACCTATTCACTCTTCTCTTGAACACGCCCGGGTCATATTTCGCCGGAAACACAGACGCTGGCAGGGCATTCCATTCCTTAGCCGTTCTAATTAAGAACGTTGAGTCAAATCGCTTGGTACGAATGGGTGGTATTTCGACCACAAAAGGAAACTATTACTTAACAAAGTGCTTTAGCATCCATTAATATCTTTAGAGTTAATTTTCAATCCTTAAGCCATTGCCTAATAATCATATCAGGTTATACTGTTATAAAAATACCCTATAGAATTATTATAATTGAATGAAAATACTAACCTATTAGGTACTTAAAAATCCCAACTGAAAATAAGCAAGCAGTTGAAATTCCCGAATCATAGGCGATTTGCAACAATAAATTACCCCGTAAGCACCACTGCCTGCCGGCTGAAAACCTGTAATTTATTTCAATGATTTTCTATTTTATGCCCGTGTTTCGTATGATTTAGATGCGGCACTTACTTATTTTGAAATGTTTTTGCGGTATAATTATTGCTATTCGCAAAAACCTTAGGACACTTTATGCAAATAAATCTAGCGGTAAACCATTCTACAGGATACTTCTTACTTGGGTACTAATGTGAAACCAACTTGGATCACTATATAGATGTTTTTAGATCATTGCGAAAGCATGAATAGCCATTTTTAAAGTATCGGTAAAGTTAAGCAACGTTCTCTACCGTCAATACTTTGGGGGCGCTAAAAAGTGGGTATTTACTACTGAGCGCTACCGTGCACATTTAGCCGTCGGTGTCGGCTATGGTCGTAAAACAATAGCCGTTAAACCTTAGGCATCCTAAAACTCTACCAATAGGGCTGACCACTTACCTACACGAGAAGAAGACGAATGATTATTAGAGGGCGTGTTCAAGAGAAGAATGAATAATAATAATAACAATAATGCCCAACGAAACATTTGAGGGAATCCTAGGGTCCAGGATCTATGTATATGTGAATACATAGATCCTGGACCCTAGGATTCCCTGTGTCTAGGCACTCAGGAACTACGAGGACCATGGTTCACAACACCCAGACACAGAACAAGTATTTGCGCTTGTTTTTGTAATAGGTATTTACTTGGCTAGCATGCTACACCTTCGATGGCATAGTCACATCCCATCAGATGAGAGCGTAGTCAAATGCTAGACAAGTTTGAAGTAAAAAAAATTCATTCACTTTCACAGCTATAAAATTGGTTAGTGTCAAATAAATCCACAAACTAATCATCACTGGCATTCGCTTGATATTTTACCATAAACTAATTACAGTTAAATTCTAACTGTATTGGAAAAACAGTGATCAAAAAGTGCAAATACTCGTTCCGAATCTGCGTGTTGTGGGACCATGTGTTCCATATTTCTTGTTTTATTGTTACAAATATGAGGAAAGTGATTGGAAGTGAGATATTGCTCGCATGATAATTCATTCATTGAATAAGTACGTATAAATAATCTAAATATGATCAGTTTTGTTATAAGAGTATATAAGTTTAAAAAATATAAGTATATCAAGTGTAAATATTTTAGTGAGATGTGTTCAGTAAATACTAGATCCAAAAATGTTGAAAGATTCCAGAGTATAGGACATACTCTGGAATCTTGCCTTCTTCCCTAAATGTTTTTTTTCTTTCTTTATCATGAAGATATTAAAACTAAACATCATTTTATCTGGATGGTTCACACCGCAAAGACCAACCGTGCTGGGCACCTCATTAGGTAGGTACCTATTTTAAATGAATGGTTTATCACGGCCGACCGCAGCTGGGTGATCAAAGGCTGTTTAATCGTTCGTTCAGTTGGGACGGGTCAGTCTTCACTGGGCGTGTCTGTGGCTTTGTCGGTTTTGGTTTTTATTGTTTCACGAATAATAAAATTATTACTTTGCTGGAATGTTATAGCTCAGACAGTATAGGGTATACTAGCTAACCCGAACTTCGTTTTACCTTTTTATATATGTAATATAAAGACCTAAAGTGTACCTCTTTAATCTTAGAAACTTTCAAATGTGGTACTAATATAGTACGGTTTTCGATACGTGCAAATTTTAAAAACTATTTGGGAGTTTTGGCGGGAAAACGAAAAATATCGCGTCGCCGCATTGTATTATTTTCCAAAACTTGTGTTATTTTCAGTGTTAGTGCATAAAATTGGTGGAATTTTATTCGTTAAGTGCTGAGTTACAGGCGTGAGTGTGGGAAAATGGTATAATGATGGTGAAACGTTTCTTTTCGTGTTGCTTCCAAAACTCCATAGAAGCTTCAAGCCACCACTTTACTAGGAGTATGACTTTGACTAGACTGACTTGACTATTACTTGACTTGATGACTTCGACTGTGACTTGACACATATTTGCGTGAAATATCGATAACTTGATAAATCATCAATAACTTGACACTGGCTAAATACACAAAAGTGTGGAGCCAAATAAAAAAAAATCTATTTGCTAATGTTTTTAAGTGAGTTTAACCTTTTTTTGAATAAAATGGGAGTATGTTTTCAAACATGACTGTGTCAAAATAAAATGTGTGATGAAATGATAAAATTATATCAAAATCGAAGCAAACCATCGCCAAAATAACTTTCTACCGTTTTTTAACCCGTTAGAGGATGAATTTAAATAAAATACGAAATATATCTTCCATCAATTCTGTTTAAAAAGGTTTATACAAAATTTGAAGTAGATTGGACCAAGGAATCACTTTGTCCCATACAAACTTTGCCTCTATTTTTCACTCTCTTGGGGTAGAATTTCGGAAAATTCTTTATCGGAAGCCTACGTCATACAAAAACACACCTTCCAAGTTTCACTTCACTACAATTAGCGCTTTAGGTTGTGCGTTGATGCGCCAGTCGGTCATACAGGACAAAGCCTTTATATGTACAGACTAGTTGCGCCCCGAGGTTGCACCCGCGGATAAAAAGTATTTTAATTATTTACTCATCCTAAGAGACAATTTCACTTTTCCGGGATAAAATGTAGCATATATGTTAATCTAGTGTATAAGCTATCTTGGTACCGAATTTTATCCAAATCCATTCAGCCGTTTGAGCGTGAAGGAGTAACAAACATACACACATACAAACTTTCACCTTTATAATATTAGTGTGAAATGTGATAACAAATTAATAAAGACTAGCTCTAATTCCGGTACGCCATTTTTTAATTTTGGACTGACACTTGAGATAGAGAGATTGAGAAATTCAAACCATGGTCAGAAGGTTTCAAAATCACACAAGCCAATTATACTGGTGGGCCACAGTGACTCATCTTAGACGTACATTGCAAATTACCTAAACATACCTTTAGTTATGTAATATTAATAACTAGAAAGTATTTTAATTATTTGCTCATCCCACGGGAAAATTTCACTTTTCCGGGATAAAATTTAGCCTATATGTTAATCCAGTGTATAAGCTATCTTGGTACCGAATTTCATCCAAATCCATTCAGCCGTTTGAGTGTGAAGAAGTAACATACATACACACATACAAACTTTCGCCTTTATAAGTGTGAAGTGTGATACCTAGCGGAAAGCAATCGCACATTTATTTTAAACGTGATTATATGACCAATAAGACGAACAATACTTTATATATCTAACAAAAGAAGGAAAAAGTAATTTGTATTGATAGTTCAAATATATCATGGGAAGCATAATAATTGTGGGAAGTATTTTTACCCCTATACTGCTTACAGTTGTTGCCCACTCCGTATCTGATATAACGTCTGTGTACGGACAAGAAAAAGTATAGCAAAAGGCGAATTGATTCTTGGCCCGTCCGATGCGGGTTCGAAACACCGTCCAATTGAGTTGTACCACTTTCATTTCTCTTCTGACTCAAAGATATCGAGATCAATGTAATTCTACGTGACTTGACCTCTTTCTGGTTGTTGTGTAACGAAGTAAAATTAGGTTGCATCTTAAATCCCAAATCCCTAATTTAATATATAATATCTTTTTAAATAAATGTATTAAACTGACTGCAATTGTCTTCATTTCACAAAATTAATTTATTCATTTCATTTCACTAAAATTACCTACTAATAGGTGGTTACTCGGTGGTAAGACTTTTCTGGAAAGTTCGTCTAGGTTTAGTCTAGGTCTAGGTTTAGTCTAGGTCTAGGTTAGGTACCACCGCTTTGTCAGTTATTCTGCCGCCAAGCAGTAATGCGCATACACCACTGTGTTCCTGTTTGAAGGGAACTGTAGCTAGTGAAATTACTGTAACTTTTGTAGATGTCTCATGATGACGTGTACAGTGCAATCGAAACTTTACTGTAAGAGTTCCAAGTGACACTGCAACTGACATGGGCAGCCGTTTCGCTTACCACCAGGTGAACGACTAGATCGACATGATATTCCTTCACGTAAAAAAATATTACACGGTTCACATGTCTATTAAAACCAGTAAATCTCGCAGAGGTTTGTCTTAGTTCTTGTTTTAATATGATGACTCCAAATAAAAAAAAAAATAACGTTTAAGAATTATTAACAACACAAAATTATTGTGATTGGTATAGGATAAAATTTGTTATGGCGCGATGTAAACCCAAAATCAACAAAAAGCACTTTTTGACGTCACTTATGTGATGTGACGTTTTAAAATATTCAACACGAATGACCAAATAAAACTTAAATAATACTGTAGTTTTTCTAGAATAAAATCATTTTGACCACAAAAAAAAACTTTATGAACTTAGTTCTCCAAATTTTGCGCAATAACAACACATTTTTTTTTACAAACTATATCGCCAGTTCTAAAGGAATGACTAGACCAATTATTCGTTTGATCCATATTTCACGTAATCCAGAAAAACCCGCAAAATTTACATTATGATCTGCGATTTTCAACTTTAAAAATAGTTTTTCTACTACAAAATAAAATTCCTTCAGCCATATCCCGACTACGCTTATGTTCCATTAATTAAAATTAGTAGAGATATTGTATCTAATTAAGTACATAAAAGTACTGAATGAGGGGAAAGAATCCTTTGTTTCATCTCGCAAATATTACAATCAAACAACCTTCATTACTGGTAACCTAGTATTAACCACATAGTACATTCTACACCCTAAATAATGGTAAATAGACTAACACAAAGAGTTGCCATTAAACGTGGATTGAATTGATTCTACTCCAATAAGGATCAGTCAAACAGTCAAAGAAATAAATAGACTGAGAAGGAACTTATAGACTCAGTGCCCAGAGCTAGAAAATGAAGCGGAATAAAGGAATACGTATATACAAAAACCATGTAATTCTACCGAAATTGTTTTTGAGTAGCTATAGGGCAACATTTAAGGCTTACAATTTCTATATTTCCCAAAACGGCAACAGTTTGCACTAATTTAATTATATCTCATACCAACGTCTTCTTAAATGACTGAATATTGTAATTACTATAATCGCATCATACTTTTAATTCAGTACTTTTTTGTGTTTGTTTTGGCTCCACACTTTTGTATATTTAGCCAGTGTCAAGTAATTGATAATTTCTCAAGTTAATAAACATATTTTTGCTTCAATTTCATGTGACCGTTGCATTTATACACGGTGGAATTTATATCGTTCTTTTCCTTAAATTTATGCACCCAGACTATTGTATATAACAATGTACAAGTTTCAATAAAAAAAAAATATATGCCGAAATGTCTATTTAACGCTACACACAGCGCGGGCACAGGCTGTGAGCTTTGTTAATGTTTTGCAGGCAATAAAACACCTGCACATGTTCAATGTCGCAAGGCTTTTATTTAAAATTTGCTTCGCATTAATTTGATAATACCTAGATTTAAGTTTTATTTCATAAGTATATTTGGTAATAAGGTATACAGAAGCGTTCTATAGCATGGACTGAGTACATACATTTAAGGGAAAGAACGAATTAAATTCCACCATGTATTGTTCTAGTCTGAGGCATCGTTTCGGAGTCAAAGAAATAAATAAGGCCGGGGTAAGCACGTACAGGCGATTTAAAGGCCGTCTGATAGATAACTGAATGAGCTTATGCGCTTGTTATCCTGTGACAAACTTTAAGGAAACTTCGAGGAAACTACGTCGTTATGTTCTATTTATTTCTACTTATTATCGTTCGTTTTTCTCTGGCAAAACGATAATAATTACAGTTTTATGAACCAGTTTTTTGAACAAACCTTGTTTGTCTCTATCAATCCTCACAGCGATACCTTTGCACAAAACGCCCAGTTATCGAAAATGGGAGGCAACTGGATCTTCGGCACTTCTGAGCATTCAGGCCGCTTAAGATGGGCGGTCAGGAGAATATGGACTGGAAATATGGACCCTATTAAAAGTTACGCCCCACTTTCATATTCGATATGCATTGTTTAGATTTACGTGTATTTGGACTTCAATTTATAGATTTGCTTAGAAGCAATTTTCAATGGCCTAATACAATGGTAATCCGACTAATAAATCATAAGCTAACTAAAACAAAAAAAGGTTTGTAGTATTCGATTTTCAAACATCACTTTTTATTTTAACTGTGTTTTGGTTGATCCAATAAATAACTTATTTGATTATCGAAATGCCAAGCCTAAATCACATAAGCATAACGCTTAAATCACACGTTTGTGATCACATGTTTATGTGAAGTTGAGGTTTTTTTTAAAGTAACGTTTTGTTCGTCTGTACTAAATACAACTTAGCTTTCCTTCCTCTGCGTTCTCGCATACGTTTGTTAAATTTGTATCAACTTGACCGACCAAATACTGAACACTCATTGGTTGCTTGATTATCAACTGTCTCAACCAATGAGTATTTGGCATGAGTTTGACAAACGAATGAGAAACTGAGAGCCTTGGAATTTTTTCGGGAAAACGAAAAATCGCGTCACTGCAATGTATTATTTTCACACAAGTTTTGGATACACACACAAGATTAGATATTTTCAGAGTAAATGCATAAAATTGGTGGTATTTTATTCATCAAGTGCAGGATTACAGGCATGAGTGTGGCAAAGTGGTATAATGATGGTGAAACGTTTCTTTTCGTGTTGTTTCCAAAATCACATAGAAGCTTCTAGTAAAGTTGCAAGCACTTTACTACGAGTATGACTTGATTTGATGACTTGGACTTGAGAAATTATCAATTAATTGACACTGGTTAAATACACAAAAGTGTGGAGCCAAAACAAAAACAAAAAAAGAAACTGAGAGCCAGGGACACCCGAGGAACTGTCAAACTTTGCTATAGAGACGGGCATTTGTGTATAAAGTATAAAGGGATATTACCTGTGACAAAGGTAAACAGGAAATGAAACGTAAACCATGACAACCTAGTAGTAGTAAAAGACAGACCGGCGCCAACCGATCGCTTCGCTTCCACTACGTCCCAATCCCATAATCCAAATGCGAAGTAATCACTCCGCCCGTCCCTAACTAGACAAAAAAACCAAAAGCAATCGATCTAAACGGCAAAACACATTTGTTCCGTCTTTACAAACCCGAAGATTTACGGTATTTACGAATGTTGCACGCAAGTATATTATTTCCAATTGAGCATGGAAGAAATATCGGGGTTCTAGCTTGATTTACTAGTGGAAAGCGTCGCGGATAGAAACAATATTAGCCGATGTCTCCACGGCGTGGTGCCTAGTGACTTGTAATAGAGGTTATTATAAGCCTACACCAGGCACCAGACTCTCACAACGTTAACTATTCGCGCCCAAATAACAAAGTAAATTTGAAGCGTCAAATGTTTTTCAAGATTTCGCGACTTGATCTCATACAATACAAAAATTCTTTACTGTACAACAAACAAAAAAACAATATGCAGATGATGAAACCTAAAGCTATAGTATTGGGCGGACTTATAGCGATCTCTTCCTGCCAATCTTTGTATGGAAAGAATTGTTGGAGAGGTCGGTGGTGTAAACAAATAAGGTAAAATTGAGTTAAACATAAATAAAATAATAATTATTATAGATACGTTTTGCAAGCGTGCTCCACCTTAGACAACTTCGTCACTTACCATCAGGTGAGTTGTTGTCAAACGCATGCCCATTTTAACATAAAAAAAAAAGTATAATAATAAAAACAATAATTTAAATATATTGTCAAAAAAAGCGCAAATAGTTGTTCTGAGTCTGGATGATGTGGGGCCATGGTCCTCGTAGTTCCTGGGTCCCAGATACAGGGAATCCTAGGTTCAGGATTGTATATGATCGTTGGGCGTTATTATTTTTTGGTAACTTGAACTCGATATTAGCTTCAATATAACCTCATTTAAATTACCATCATATCACACATCACATGATCATTTGGAACACGGTACCTACATAAGCCTCTCTCATAAAACACCACTTTGAATTGATTATGGCAAATCCCTCTATGATAAGTGTTAAATAGACGCCTAAGCGTGGCTAAGGCCAAATGTGGTCACCACTTTAAGCCTTTAGAAGATTTTTATGTACCATGCACGGAGAATGGCCCATTCCCTAGATATTCCCTTAGCCAGCTCTTAAAGCACCCGCAGGAAGAGATGGGGTGATCTTATTACTCCTACTACCTAAGACTCTCTTTAGGAACAACATGTATATGTGCAGTTTATGAAGTAGCTTCTTGACGCTCGCTTGACTTAGCGAGTAAGCTGGTGAATGCGAGGCGAACGGAAGTTGAAGTTAGTCACGTAGATCTCCATTATCAACATAATAAAGTTAAAAATGTGTATTATTAAGTCGGTATATCTGGTAAACTGACAGTTTACAATTGAAGGGTTGAGAATAAAAAGGGTTTAACTGTCAAATTGACAGTTTCGAGAAAATTGACTTTAAACGTCAACGGTGTCATTTTAATGTAGAGTGCTTATAAGGTAATAGAAAAGGTTTATGCTAGTTTCAGTTGCTTGAAAATGTTTTAATTCTATTTTAAAATACTAAATATAGTACTAATTTATACAATTACTGTAAAAATATGATATAATAAAATATACATATTAATGTTTTATGCTAAGTGAACTGTATTCCTGTGACAGAGAAACCGTTTTTAGACTCAAAATCTCGAGATTTAAGCCTCATTCCGGTATTTTGAGAATGTGTTATTATAGATAATTTCACGACGAGTCCCACAATACCCATAAGTCATTTTGTGAAAAAAATCAGTTAAGCCCTTTTTGTTCTCACCCCTTCAATCATCAAGATGGTGACATTAACATTAAACAAAGCAAAAACAAAGTTATACCGGCCGATAGATGGAGCTTAACTAAAGAAGTTTTACTTCAATCGTGTGGTCTAAAGCACTTTCGTTTTTTTAGCTATATTCACTATTTCTTGACATATTCCGCGATGAGCTCCCTAAAAATAGCTAGGTATAATAAAATCCGTCTCAAAGCCTTTCTGATAGGCAATCGCGGCAACAAAGGTGAGCAGGTCTTTGATCATCGAAGCCAACGATCGAATGCCTATTATGACGAAGCTGCGAAGCTTGGGGTAAGTAATTAAATTTTTTATTACCGCCTTGCGGTGGTGAACGTATTTATTACAGTAATAAAAGGGTGCGTGAAAATAGGGATGTTTTTGTTGGTACTTTTATTGGTTTTTGATCGGATTTTTGGGGTAGTGTAAAAGTGTTATTGTATTTTGATTTGCAAAAAAACTTTTATTAGGTAAAGATTAGAAGTTTATAATTTGATATGCCTAAGTATGATAAAATGTTATAGCGCCGTAAATAACACATCGTTAATAATAAATAGTCTACTTTATTTTAGACTAGTTGAGCCCCGCGGTTTCATCTGCGGATAAAAGTATTTTAATTATTTGCTCATCCCATGGGAAAATTTCACTTTTCCGGGATAAAATATAGCCTATATGTTAATCCAGTGTATAAGCTATCTTGGTACCGAATTTCATCTAAATCCATTCAGCCGTTTGAACGTGAAGGTGTAACAAACATATACACATACACACATACAAACGTTAGCCTTTATAATATAAGTGTGATAAACTAAAGCTCTATTTACAAAAGCAAACCAGATTTACTTGATGGTTAATAAAAAATAGGTCTAAATAGAAATACAGTTCAGCCACAAAACAATTATTCGTATTTTCGAAGTGTTAAATATCGAATAGTGCAATTAAATTTAACTACTAGCCAATAAACGGTTATTTATTTTAAATAGTAATGGAATAAAATCACGAAAGCGCAATGCGCGGCGGATTACGTGAATGCAAAATGGTTATTTTAATATTATTGGAATTTTATCGAAAGCCTGAAAGCGTTCGCGTACACAGTGAAAAAAAACTTAGTTATTAGGTGATGTGAATTCTGTGTTTTATTTATAACCTCCTTTTACCAAATTAATTTTATCTCTAGGCTTTTTAAAGCTTAATGTACATAATTATTAAATACGGTAATTTTGGGCCAATAAAAATGTATAGTTACAAAAAACCAGGAGAAAAATAGTGAAAAAAATATAGGTAACATAAAAATGTACATTCTTACGTTCTAGTATCTGATTTATCTTTACAATAACCAAGGTCACCAGGACACGAACTTTGGATGGATCCACAATGAAACTTGGTCCTATGGGTCCCGGTATTAGGACAGTGAAGCAGAAAAGGTGATCCTAGTTGGTTTTAGATGAATGGATTGAATTTAATAGTGCCAATTGCCTCAGTGCCACGTACCGGGGCTAATGGGGCAAAAGTGCAATCGGCACGACTGCATGAGTGAATTTCAGATCAAGATGCAGATACAGAGTGCATTTCTTTTTTGAAGTAAAACTTTTTGGGGAGTAAGCTGGTGAATGCGAAGCAAACGGAAGTTGAAGTAGGTTGACGTCGATCTCCATTGTCAATATAAAAAAGTTAAAAATTTGTATTATTATGTTGGTATGTCCAGTAAAATGACAATTTACAATTGTCAAAATGGTAACTTTTACGTTAAACAAAGCAAAAACAAGTTATACCGGCCGATAGATGGAGCTAAACTAAAAAAGTTTTACTTCAGTCGTGTGCTCGCAAACTCGTAATTTCTTTTCTTTCTAGGCATGCCATCTGTCGGGCAGTATACCAACAACATCTAAATTTAGTCTATCTTCAAATAATATTTACATAATAATGCCTAAGCTGCTCAGTTGTGGAGTATTTAAAATAATTTTAATACAATTAAAATAGAGTTCATTGCGTCTGAGGTATAAAGTTCAAACTCTAATACGAAATATTTATCCCCAATGACTTATTCCCCATTCGAATTTAGGCACATACCAATTTAACTTTTCAGAAGCCGCTGAGTTCGCTCGAATCCCGATCAGATTTGCTTTGTTTAAACAGACTCGGAAAAGGCGGTTCCTTTTGATACGCTATTTTTATGTGTCTACACGCGGATTTCCTTTTTGTTGAAAAAAATCGTTGACGATGAAGTTACTTTATATGAATAATAATTATATATACCTTAAAGACGATAGATATCTATGGACTAATATCTAATAAACACTAACAGCCTTATTAATAAACACGAAGTAGCTTTAGACTAGTTACACCATCTTTTGTCTCTTTCGATTCAGCTAAATATTCCAGTAGCAAAAAAAGGACAAAAGTTGAAGTAACTAATCCGAGACTAATACCCGTTTATTAATAAGGCTGTAAGGTACCTTAGGCGACTAAGGTAAAGATGGCGTCACCGCATTGTTTTGTTTTCCAAAACCTGTGTTATTTTTAGTGTTAGTGCATAAAATTGATGGTTTTTTTATTCGTTAAGTGCTGGATTACAGGCATGATTGTGGGAGAGTGGTATAATGATGGTGAAATGTTTCTTTTCGTGTTGTTTTCAAAACTCCATAGAGGCTTCTGGTAAAGTTGCCACCGCTTTACCAAGAGTATGACTTGGCTAGACTACACTATAACTTGACTTGAAACATACATATGTATAATACTGATTAACTTGAGATATTATCAATGACTCCATACTGGCTAAATAAACGAAAGTGTGGTGCCAAAACAAAACCAATAAAATAAATATTGTTATTATTATAAAAATTAATCTCTATTTTCCTTTTATCACATCACGGGTGAACGGATAAAAAATTTTCGCTAGTTTTTTTTATTAATTTTATTATTTTCAGGAGAAGGTTCTTATCAAAGAAAAATTTAAAGATCTATATAAAATTTTCACAACGTGAGTGAAATCGCGGGGCATAGCTAGTTATAAATTAAAATTTGTTTTATTTGTTATTTGGTGTATACAATAAACAGTTCATCTATCATATCATATCATATGAAAAAGTCTTGTTGCCGTATATTTTCTTGTTTCCCCTACTTCCTGTTTTTCCAGCTACAACGAAAACAGTCAAGTCTGTGTTCGTAAAGTGTATCCATATTGTTAAAATTTTCACGGGTGAATTGGCTCTGTGAGCATAAGGGTATTTCCCATATGATTGTAAGACAAAGATTAGATCGACCGGGGAGATAGGCCTCTTAATATTTTATGAAGAAATATTGTACCGTGACTCGGTATGGCTTAAGTTGGGAAATGTTAGCAATGAATAATTTTAATGTTAAAGAAAATATACACTATACTATATATACTATATATACTAGGTGGTAGGACTTTGTTGCAAAGTTCTCCTAGGTAGGTACCACCGCTTTGCCAGTTATTCTGCCGCCAAGCAGTAGTGTGCAAGCACTACTGTGTTCCGGTTTGAAGGGCACTGTAGCTAGTAAAATTACTGGGCAATTGAGACTTTATGATCTGATCTCACAGTCTAGTAATCTTATTACCAGACTGTGCTGATGTCTCAGGATGATGTGCACAGTGCAGTGTCGCGCGAAATTCTATCTTTTGGGTTCCGAGTGAGACTGTTCTGTTATGGGCGGCCGTGACGCTGAACATTAGGTGAACGGCTAGCTCGTCACATCATTCACTAACATAAAAAATAAATAAATAATATATTATCTTTCACAAATCATAAGTATTTAGATTTGACTAGCGTTATCTTTAAACATCGTGTAACACAGTTTTATTACTATAGCCCAATTGCTATTAGTCTCATTAGTAAAGCCCAAAATCACACTAATATTATAAAGGCGAAAGTTTGTATGTGTGTTGTGTGTATATGTATATGTTTGTTACTCTTTGACGCTTAAACGGCTGAATGGATTTGGATGAAATTTGGGACTGAGATAGCTTATACACTGGATTAACATATAGGCTACATTTTATCCCGGAAAAGTGAAATTTTCCCGTGGGATGAGCAAATAATTAAAATACATTTTATCCGCGAGTAAAACCGCAGGGCGCAACTAGTTAATAATAATTATAACGCCCAACGATCACATACCTATGTATGTGATTGTTGACATCGTTGATCGTGACACAGGGAATCCTAGTTAGGGTCCAGGATATAGATCCTGGACCCTAACTAGGATTCCCTAGGATATAGATCCTGGACCCTAACTAGGATTCCCTGTGTTTAGAGACCCAGGAACTACGAGGAGCATGGTCTCACAACACAGACACAGAATAAATATTTGCACTTTTTTTTCTTTCTGTGCACAAATACTTGTACTGTCGCGGGGATCGCACCCGCCACCTCCGGGTCATGAGCCGACCTGCTCAACCACCACACCACAGAGGCTGTAAAAAACATCATCATCATACTATCAATATCATAAATCTAACATCAGTGATCCGCATGCACTAAATATTACAATATGCTATCAAAATAATGGCAATTCATTAACCCGCTTCCGCCGCTAGCTTACTCCACAACGATCCCGTCACGCCCGAGCGATGTCCGCTGATTGAACTCAATAAATGGATATCGAGAAAGCTAACATGAACACATAGATCGTGTTTAAGAAAAGCCGCAGTGGTATCACAGATTAAATATCAGTAATGATTTATGAGATATTATCTTTTCATCCAAAGGTTGTCTGAAAGAGCTACTAGCGATAAGACCGTAAGAAGGCGCAAATATAGTAATCTTGATAGCGGTTTTATATTTGCGCCTTTTGCTGATTTTGCATAGTACAAGCTTTGCTTAGTTTGGGGCTAGATGGCGCTGTGTGAAATGTCCACACATATTTATTTATTTTAAACACTGGGGCCATGGGGACCGAGTGCTCACCAAATTTTTAAAGACCTTTCTAATCGTCTGGTCGAAGCAACACGGTGACCAAAATGCTGGCCTCTCTCTACTTCGGCCAAAAATTGAGCATTGCCATTCAACGTGGCAACGCTGCCAGTATTGTTCACATTGCCTACTGGTGTTGGATTAAGTTTTCTTTTTATTATTTTCTGTTTTATTTATCTATTATTAAAATAAACTAGTTGACTCACCCCGGCTTGGCACGGGTGAATTAAAACGCGGTCGAACGGGATAAAAATTCTATGCCCGTCTCCTGGTTCTAAGCTACCTCCCCACAAATTTTTAGCCAAATCGGTTCGGTCGTTCTTGAGTTATAAATAGTGTAGTTTATACGACTTTCTTTTATATATATAGATAAATAGTTGCGCCCCGCGGTTTCTCCCGCGGATTAAAAGTATTTTAATTATTTGCTTATCCTACGGGAACGTTTGACTTTCCCAGATAAAATGTAGCTTATGTGTTAATCCAGTGTATAAGCTATCTTGATACCGAATTTCATCCAAATCCATTCAGCCGTTTGAGCGTGAAAGAGTAACTAACATACACACATACACATACAAACTTTTGCCTTTATAATATTAGTGTGATAATGAATGTTATTAAGGAAAAGCGTTTTTTTACTGTGATTTTTACGGGCAAAGTTCCTACATTCTTTTGACTAACTAAACACTACAATAATATAATAACTACTTTACTAAACACTCCTAGCTACAAAAATAAACATTTGGACTATATACTAGCCGCGATGACCTATAGACAGTCCAAATGCTACAGCCCACTACCAGTAGGTAGCGTACCCAACATGCTGGCAGCATTGCCCCGTTGAATTGCAATGCTGATTCATTGTGGCAAATAAGTGCTAGCATTTTGGTCATGCGTCGTAACAACCAGGCGTTCTGATAAACTTTGAAAAACGCGATGAGCTCCCGATCAAACACCAAACAGTCTGAAATATGTAACCGCTACCGGTTGTATGTGTAAAGTTTGTTAATTATTGTGTTGTATACCATATATATAATGTTTATATGGAAGTATGGAAATAAAGAAGTTAGGTAAAGTATTCTCGGTTATTCAATTGAGTAATTTCTATGGAATTAATACAGATTTACCTCTTACCGAATGGAAACTTTGATTACTTTTTCTCGTGGGAAAGTTGTTTTGGCTTTCGCTCGTCAACAAAAGACAAAGTTTTAGTACGTTTTTCACATTATCTTGGAGTCACTGAACTCTAAATTGTATGTTTATTCGAGACGACTCGGATGCTCAGTTTTCATTCATAAATTCATTTTATAGACTGCGTCAACGTTTCACCGGTTAACTAGGGACACCCGCGGTTTCAGTTACTTATTTTTCAGTGGATTTTTTAAATTACTAACTAACCCATGTCTAAATAACTAACTAATCTAATTTGACTGCCTCTGTGGTATGGTGGTTGAGTAGGTCGACTCATATCCCGGAGGCAGTGGGTTCGATTCCCACGACAGGACAATTATTTGTTCGCAAGAAAAAAGTGCTAATACTTGTTCTTAGTCTGAGTGTTGTGGGACCATGGCCCTCGTAATTCCTTGGGCCCTAGACACAAGTAATCCTAGTTAGCGGCCAGGATCGATGTATGTGATCGTTAGGCGCTATTATTAATAAACAATACAAAACGGAAAACATCAATTCCGAAACATAATTCACTTTCGTTTATTTATACTACAGAGACAGTAAAACGTCATCAGTTCTGAGAATAAACGTAATGGGCCCAATTTCGTCCCTTTCAACAAAATTAATGGTACAAAATGTACCATTAATTTTAACCGTAAAATGAGGTGGAACTTACTTATTTTATTTATTTATTTTGGTTTTGGCTCCACACTTTTGTGTAGTGCCAGTGTCAAGTAATTATTTTTCAAGTTATATTTTATATAATGTATGTTGTATATGTCAAGTCAAGTCATAGTCCAAGTCATCAAGTCAAGTAATAGTCTAGTCTAGTCAAGTCATACTCCTAGTAAAGTGGTGGCAACTTTACCAGAAGTTTCTATGGAGTTTTGGAAACAATACGAAAAGAAACGTTTCACCATCATTATACCACTTTTCCACACTCATGCCTGTAATGCACTTAACGAATAAAACGCCACCGATTTTATGCACTAACACTGAAAATAATTCAAGTTTTAGAAAATAATACAATGCGGTGACGCAATCTTTTTCGTTTTCCTTATTTATGAGAATTGAATATTACGTGATGATAATTAATTGTCCCTTATATATATATATTGTATTGTATTATATTATACATAATACTAGTGGCAGGATTTTCAGGTTCGTCTATAGCTAGGTACTGCTGCTTTGCCAGATATCCCTCCGCTAAGCAGTTAATGTGTAAGCACCACTGTAGGTATTCTTACTTAGGTTAGGTTTGAAGGTCATTGTAGCTGGTTACTGAACATAGAGACTTTATGAGCTGCTGGGCGATCACGTAACTCGATTGCAACCAATAGAAACACACATTTGTATGGATTTGACAGTTTTCGTCAGACAGACGAGGCCCACGGTCCCACACACCCAGACTCAGAACAACTATGTGCATTTTTTTTGTACACAAATACTTGTCCTGCAGCAGGAACCCGCCACCTCCGGGTTATGGAGCTGACCTGCTCAGCCACCACACCAAAGATGTCCGAGTGTGGTTAATTCAAAATTAGTCCTAAGAAAATAAAATATTTCAATGGCTGGAGCCTCAGTCAAATTCAGAAGCGTAAATGCAAGCGACACTCTCCGATCTTTTAAAGTTAAAGCCAAAGCTTCGTACCAACCCTAACTCTAGACGTAGCTTTTACCGTTTCACGTTTCTGAGCCAAGCTCGAGCAGAGCTTATTCGAAGGATGAATTTAGTCGTTTTTAAACGGAGATTATCCGACTAATATCATGGAAGTGTAACGTAATCCCCGCGAATTCTGCTAAGTACGCTTTTACGCTCCACTTCCGGTTATTTTTAATTTGGTAGGATTATCGAAGATGGAGCTCGGATGCGTTTATCTTTAAGGGGTATTTGTACTTCGTCTTAAATAAATTGTTCTGAATAATTTCTTTATCTTTATACAAAGTTTATGCTTTAGATAAGGACAAGAAATTTTTATGCTGCTTCACCACACAAGGTCGGTGCTCTTTTTTTAATAATGACAGCCTCTGTGGTGCGGTGGTTGAGCAGGTTGGCTCATAACCCGGAGGCGGTGGGTTCGATTCCCGTAGCAGGACAAGTAATAGTGCACAGAAAACAAGCGTAAATACATGTTCTGAGTCTGAGTGATGTGGGACCATGGTCCTCGTAGTTCCTGGGTCCCTATATAGATACAGGGAATCCTAGTTAGGGTTCAGGATCTATGTATATGCTCGTTGGGTTTATGTCTTTTTAACATATTATTTTGTTTATATATCCTACATTTATTTAAACACAGGAGAAAATACAGTAGATACTTCAGGGGATTCTTTTCTTAGTGTTTTTAACATAGTTATAACAAAATTGGACACTTACAGGCAACGTGCTACTTTTTTATGTTAATAAATGATGCGACGAGCTAGCCGTACATTTGATGTTAAGCGACACAGCCGCCCATAACAGAACAGCGTCACTCGGAACTCCAAAATATAAAGTTTCGCGTGACACTGCACTGCTCACATGATCCTGAGACATCAGAACAGTCTGGTATAAGATTATTCGACTGTGAGATCAGATCATAAAGTCTCAATTACCCAGTTGTTTAACTAGCTACAGTGCCCTTCGAACTGGGACACAGTAATGCTTGCGTACTACTGCTTGTCGGCAGAATAACTGGCAAAGCGGTGGTTACCTACTCCGACGAACTTTGCAAAAAAGTCCTATCTCATAGTATTTATTTTTATATAGGTCAGTAAGGGTAGAAATTGAAAATTACTTACTACCTATTTGTTTTGGGTGAAGTCGTCAAAGGTACCAAAAGCTTGTAATCAATCAATTTATCGCATTCATTCTAACGTAAATCTACCCAAACAGCTTTAATCCCATTCCCAATAAATATATTCAAAGGCAAAAGGGACCGCAAAGTCAATGTGTCCCAATTTTGGGGATCAGCAAGGTATTTTTAATAATCCCTCGCTTTCATATGCCGTAACTTTCTACGGGACCCGTGATTGATGACACGGTTACGTTTTTTATTACGTCATACTCGCGTGTGATAATAATCGCATTTCTTTGGGGAGTTTCAGAAAACAGGCGGGGTAACGAAGAAGGTTTTATCTATTCGAAGTTGACACGTTTTATCGCAGAATCTAGAACGCTTATGTAACTAAACATATTATCTTTCATTATAATTTTTTTTTATGTTAAGGAATGACGTGACGAGCTAGCCGTTCGCCTGATGTTAAACGACACGGCAGCCCATATCAGCTACAGTGTTACTCGGAACTCTAAAGTATAGAGTTTCGCGTGACACTGCACTGCGCACGTCATCCTGAGACATCAGCACAATCTAAGTAATAAGATTACTAAACTGTGAGATCAGATCATAAAGTATCATTTGCCCAGTAATTTCACTAGCTACAGCGCCCTTCAAACCGGAACACAGCAGTGCTTGCGCACTACTGCTTGGCGGCAGAATAACTGGCAAAGCGGTGGTACCTACCTAGACGAACTTTGCAGTAAAGTCCTACCACCTAAACAAAACAGAAAACAATAAAAAGGGAACTTAATCTAACAAACCACTACGAGTAGGCAACGTGCCCAGTATGCTGGCAGCATTTTGTTGAATGGCAATGCTCAATCTTTGGCCGAAATAAAGACATCTTATAAGGCGCAAATATTGATAGCGGTTTTATATTTGCGCCTTTTGCAATTGAGACACTGGGGCCTTGGAGACCGAGGTTTTTAAAGACCTTTCTAAATGTCTGGTCGACGCAACATGTTACTAAATAAATAAAAAAATGTGTACATTTCATACAGCGCCATCTAGCCTCAAACTAAGCAAAACTACTATGGGAAACAAGAGTGAATGGGCATCTCATGGGAAAGCGTGCTACACCTTAGACAACTTCGTCACTTATCATCAGGTGAGTTGTTGTAAAACATTTTACAATTTAAAAAAAAAACCAGATAACTGATACAATACTTAGGTACTTTTTGTTTGTAAATATACATAGAATACAATATAACACCCAACATATAACAAACATCCGTGTTCATCGCACAAATGTTGGTCCTGGGTGGGAATCAAACAACACTTTACGTGTTAAATATTAAATTGATTTATTCCGTTTAAAAATTTATTGAATTTTGACGAGTAAATTGCGATTTAATTGAAACGGAAAAGTAAGCAAATAATGCCACTGGAATGAAAGATTCCATTGCTATTGTTATTCCGTGAACCGGAAAATGTTATTAAAACACGATTTCATTCATTTCTGCTTTTATAATTTCATTTTAAAATGTTATGGCTTCATTTTACTCGGCTGGAAGTGGGGAACTTCTGAATAGCGAATATTATGTAGAGGAATGACCATTTTTAAATAACTTCAAAAGGAGGTTGTATTTATAATAAATAGTATTGTTGTATTTTTTTTTTGCTACCCCAAAACTTTGTCAATCTCAGTTTTGTTTTTGACCGACATCCAAAAAGGACGAGTTCAATATTCATCTGCATATAAATTTTTTTGTTATCTCGAAACTATGTATTTGTAAAATGATTTGCAAATAAAGTTTTTATAAGAAACGATATACTTTCAGATAGTTACATAGAAATATCATCAAAACTGGTGTAGTCATTTGGTTTTTAAATCAAAATACTTCACTGGAAAATGTAATAATATCATCGAAGTAGGTAAGTGGGAAAATTAAGGCGATTAAAGTCACGTTAAGGCGGAGTCTGATCACAAAAACAACAAAAAGCACTATTTTTGAAAGCCCAGTGCGATGTGACTTCACAAAATATGCTTAAGAAATTCTGTAAATGAAATAAAATAAAAACGGTGGCCGAATACAATTTAACTAAATAGTAGTAGTTTATCCAAAATAAAAAAAAAATTGGAATTCACTTGGTCATGCTCACGGATGGATTATTTTCGCAAATTCATTTTTTGTTGTGTTTATTATTGTCAGGAAAAAAGGAAAAATTAATATTGTTGAGCGGAAAATTACAAAAAGTTTACCACGCGGGTGAAATCGCGGGGAGCAGGTAGTCCAAAATAAATCGTATAATAATACACAAAGACTATATATAAATACAATAAATAAATATTAGTAGACATTTCACACAGCGCCCTAAACTAAGCAAAGCTTGTAGGTACTATGGAAACCAGATAACTGATACAATACTTAGATACTTTTTGTTTGTAAATATTAGGTCTTTACCTATGAAATTGCCGTTTTGTTTGAAAAAAGTTAAAGTATTTTTTTTTCGAACTTATTTATTTCTTTTATTCAAAGTAATCACCCCTGCAATCAATGCATCTTTGTCAACGCTGTGGCAGTTTATGGATGCCCTTCTTGAAAAAATCAGCAGGACGGGAGACAATAAACTCTTCAAAGGCGTTTTGTACTGCATCTCGGGAATTGAATTTTTTTCCCGCTAAAAAGTTGTCCAAATTTTGGAAAAAGTAATAGTCGGTAGGCGCAAGATCTGGTGAGTATGGCGGATGAGGGAGAGCTTCCAAACCCAACTCATGCAGCTTAGAGACGGTCTGTTGTGCAGTATGGGGTCGCGCGTTGTCGTGAAGTAGCAGTGGAGACGACCGATTGACCAAAGCTGGTTGCAGACGTGCGAGTTTCGCCATCATTGTGGTCAGTTCTTCAATGTACACATCTGCAGTAATGTTCTCACCGTTTTGTAAAAAGCTATGATGAATCACACCAGCACTAGACCACCAAACTGTGACCATCACCTTTCTAGGGGTCATTTTTCGTTTTGCACATTGCTTTGGTACCGAACCAGGATCTAACCAACTTGCTGAGCGCTTTCGATTGTCAAAAAGAATCCATTTTTCGTCGCACGTAACAATTCGGTTCAAAATTCCTTCATTTCTGTGCCTGTTAAGCAGCGCAAGGCAAGTCTCGACGCGTACGTTGCGCTGGCGATCGTTAAGTTCGTGGGGCACCCATCTATCAAGCTTTTTTATCTTGCCAATCTGTCGCAAATGGACCAGTATTGTTTTGATGCTAACATCAAAAGCTGCTGCCAGCTCAGCTGTAGATTGAGATTCATCAGCTTCCACAATCGCCTTTAATTCATCATTGTTGACCAAAGTTTCCGGACGACCACGAGGTTCATTTTTCAAGTCAAAATTCCCAGAACGGAACCGAGCAAACCAATAACGGGTTGTACGTTCGTTTGTACAGTTCTCTCCGTAAACGTCGTTGATGTTACGTGTCGTTTGTGCCGCGTTGGTGCCACGACGGAACTCATATTCCATAATTACACGAAATTTCAAAGTATCCATTGTGAGGAAAATTTTTGAAATGTAATGAAAATACAACGCTAATCAAAAAACAAAAGACTTATATTGTAAATAGAATGTCATATTTTTAAAACAAAATTAATTTGAATTTAGAATTCATAGCCAATCAAAACTTTTTTTTGTTTGAAAAAGTCTGTACTGCAATACGGCAATTTCATAGGTAAAGACCTATTATATTGTATATTATATGTATTATATGTATATAATAGGTCTTTACCTATGAAATTGCCGTATTGCAGTACAGACTTTTTCAAACAAAAAAAAGTTTTGATTGGCTATGAATTCTAAATTCAAATTAATTTTGTTTTAAAAATATGACATTCTATTTACAATATAAGTCTTTTGTTTTTTGATTAGCGTTGTATTTTCATTACATTTCAAAAATTTTCCTCACAATGGATACTTTGAAATTTCGTGTAATTATGGAATATGAGTTCCGTCGTGGCACCAACGCGGCACAAACGACACGTAACATCAACGACGTTTACGGAGAGAACTGTACAAACGAACGTACAGCCCGTTATTGGTTTGCTCGGTTCCGTTCTGGGAATTTTGACTTGAAAAATGAACCTCCTGGTCGTCCGGAAACTTTGGTCAACAATGATGAATTAAAGGCGATTGTGGAAGCTGATGAATCTCAATCTACAGCTGAGCTGGCAGCAGCTTTTGATGTTAGCATCAAAACAATACTGGTCCATTTGCGACAGATTGGCAAGATAAAAAAGCTTGATAGATGGGTGCCCCACGAACTTAACGATCGCCAGCGCAACGTACGCGTCGAGACTTGCCTTGAGCTGCTTAACAGGCACAGAAATGAAGGAATTTTGAACCGAATTGTTACGTGCGACGAAAAATGGATTCTTTTTGACAATCGAAAGCGCTCAGCAAGTTGGTTAGATCCTGGTTCGGTACCAAAGCAATGTGCAAAACGAAAAATGACCCCTAGAAAGGTGATGGTCACAGTTTGGTGGTCTAGTGCTGGTGTGATTCATCATAGCTTTTTACAAAACGGCGAGAGCATTACTGCAGATGTGTCCATTGAAGAACTGACCACAATGATGGCGAAACTCGCACGTCTGCAACCAGCTTTGGTCAATCGGTTGTCTCCACTGCTACTTCACGACAACGCGCGACCCCATACTGCACAACAGACCGTCTCTAAGCTGCATGAGTTGGGTTTGGAAGCTCTCCCTCATCCGCCATACTCACCAGATCTTGCGCCTACTGACTATTACTTTTTCCAAAATTTGGACAACTTTTTAGCGGGAAAAAAATTCAATTCCCGAGAGGCAGTACAAAACGCCTTTGAAGAGTTTGTTGTCTCCCGTCCTGCTGATTTTTTCAAGAAGGGCATCCATAAACTGCCACAGCGTTGGCAAAGATGCATTGATTGCAGGGGTGATTACTTTGAATAAAATAAATAAATAAGTTCGAAAAAAAAATACTTTAACTTTTTTCAAACAAAACGGCAATTTCATAGGTAAAGACCTAATATAACAAACATCGGCGTTCATCACACAAATGTTTGTCCTGGGTGGGAATCGAACCCACAATCTACCGCTCAGAATGCAGGGCTACTACCAACTGAGCTATCGCACCAGTCGAGCCCACTAGATAGCAACATTATATTTTTTTAAATAGCCACACAACATTATTTTAAATGTTGTAATATATATTTCAATTAATAAAAAAAAACATCAAAATTAACACAATTTAAGGCGCAGAGCCAGTTTGACATCAAATAAAATAATAATCAAGCGCAGACCTACCCAGTTCGACATCAAATCTAAACTGCGATTTTAAACTTTAAGCAAAGCCGTCTAAAGACCCTCTAAAATACATAAAATTGGTGCTTCTCGGCCACCGCCTTAACCTTTTATTTTAATTTTGTATAGAGCTGTTGGTAATTTGGGCGTAATCATAAAATTTCATTTCATTTTGAGTACCAATAAATTTGTAGATAAAATAAAAACAGGCAGATTTCAATTTCATTTGTAACTCTCACGCTAATAGTACTATTTATCCTTTAGTTGGTATTACTTAAATTATCTACGTGTTCGTATTTCTTAAATTATTTACTATATCATTATTAAATTATCTACTATAGTTGGTATTTCTTAAATTATCTTCTATAGTATTGTTAAATTATCTACTATAGTTCGTATTTCTTAAATTATCCTCTATAGTATTATTTAATTATATATTATAGTTGTTATTTCTTAAATTATCTACTATAGCATTATTTAATCGTCTACTATAGTTGGTATTTCTTAAATTATTTTCTATAGTAATATTTAATTATATACTACAGTTGGTATTTCTTAAATTATCTACTATGGCATTATTTAATTGTCTACCATAGTTGGTATTTCTTAAATTATCTTTTAGTCTTATTAAATTTTCTACTATAGTTAGTATTTATATGGAGAAACGTTTTTCTAATTTAATTTACCACGGAAAGCTAGTATATTTCATAACAGTTACAATGTTATTCCATTCACCTATTTCCCGGTAGTTACTTTACTGGCACGGATCTTGAGAGATTTGCTCTCTCTATTTTCCACAAACCCCAAACCAGACCTGTCGTCTCATCTATGCGAAATGAACTGCGATAACACGACACGTTTCATATCTCAAGATCTGAAATCGAAAAAGTTTCTCGGTTTGCGTTTGTGTGAGTTAATGGCGTTTGACGAGGATTATACAATATACATGTTGCTATCTTTTTATACTAAGTATACATTTTTTATTCACCCATATATCAACAGGAATTATAAATTTTGCATGTTATGTTGACTATAGTAAGTATAAGCAATCTGTGAGCAAAATTTTATCTAAGTAAATTTTTTTGCGAGAAAACTAAACGAAACCAATTAACAACGTTTTGCTGAGTTAAATTATTACTAAGGGTATCATTATTATTAGTAAGGCACCACGTGATATAATCACGTATTTTTACTATGAGATATTTTAATGACTCCTTGCATAATTGTGTCAAGTAATGTTCACCCATTTTACTCGTAAAGTTTGAGCAATTGCTTTCGCAAATTTGACGGTCTGCAGTCAGCGAATTAATTTGGGACATTTTATGTGATTGAACCTAGATCAAAACATGACAAATAACGAACGTTCTAGTTGTAGTTATCTGAAATCTAAATTATAAACTTTAGCGTAATACTGCACTACATAAGAAATAAATTCTTAACCATTGCAATTATTGAAATGGTTAAAGAATTTATTTAAATAATCAAAAAAATACTTCTCACTAGTGGCCCGCCCCTTCTTTGCACGTGTATTTTATGTAAATATTCTATCGCATATATTCATCTGGGATCATCTAGAATATATAACTATGAGTAACAGCCTTCCGGAACTCAGCTTCTTGCTCACTACTGCTTAGCGACGGTACATCTGGCAGAGCGGTGATACCTATACTAATTTTCCAGAATTCTAATATCTAGTTTAGTTTGTTGTCAATAAAGAGGAATTACGTAACTGAAAAACTAAGATTCCCTCAAAAAAGACAACAGGAAATTCCGAACGCCAAAATAAGATAAATCTTCCAGAATTCTACCTTCTAGTTTAGTTTGTTGAAGATAAAGAGAAATTACGTAACTGAAAAACTAAGATTTCCTCAAAAAAGGCAACCGGAAATTCCAAACACCAAAATAAGATAAATCTTCCAGAATTCTACCATCTAGCTTAGTTTGTTGACAATAAAGAGGAATTACGTAACTGAAAACTAAGATTTCCTCAAAAAAGAGAACAGAAAATTCCAAACGCAAAAATAAGATAAATCTTCGAGAATCCTACTATCTAGTTTAGTTTGTTGTCGATGAAGAGGAATTACGTAACTGAAAAACTAAGATTCCATCAAAAAAGACAACAGGAAATTCAAAACGCCAAAATAAGATAGAGTTTACTACTAGTGTTCGCAACCCGATTCGTCTCCCCACAAACATCACCAAAATTGGGCCATGAATAAAGAGCAGTAACTGTCATTTTATTGTCATTCTGTTATATTGCCTTTTTATTGTATTTTGGGTGGATTTCTTTAATCTAAGTGGCTCACACATTGGATATACTGGTTGCTGGTTTTACTTTAGACCAAAATATATATACTCATTTATCAGTTAGATGCTGCCGTGTGGTTCCAGACTTCCAGCGTAGGAATAAAGAACCATCTCATCTCTTCCACGGGCGCAATGCCAGCTATGGGAATATCCAGGAAATAGGCAGTAATTTTAGTTTAAAAACTATCGTGAATGACACATTTTGTAAGATAAATAAACGCTATACTCACGTCAATTTAAAGTCGAAATCACTCCGACCAGGTTTCGGACATATTCGATGTCCTTCTTCTGGGAGCCAGTTACTAACACCACGGCGGCTTTCGCGAGCGTCAGCACGTCACTTTTAATTGACGTGAGTTTAGTCATTATTTATCTTACAATAGGCAGCAATATAATCTACTGGGATCACCAAAACGCCTACCAAGCGTGGTGATTATGAAAAACCCATCTTTTTTAAACATAACGTAACAAAACATCTGTAAATGAGTAAAAAGCATAGAGAAACAACACGTCAAGTAATGCCATGATCTAAAAGTAACAATCCACAAAAAATCCATACTTAAGGCTTAATAATAATAATAATAACGCCCAACGATCACATACATAGATCCTGGACCCTAACTAGGATTCTTTGTGTCCAAGGACCTAGAAACTACTAGGACCATGGTCCCACAACACCCAAACACAGAACAATATTTGCGCGTTTTTTTTTCTGTGCACAAATACTTGTCCTGTCGCGGGAATTGAACCCGCCGCCTCCGAGTTATGAGCCAATCTGCTCAACCACCACACCACAGAGGCTGTCAAATGCTTAAAACAATTTCAGAGAATAATATTTACAAAAATGAACAAATTATAAATCTATCATCTCTATAAGAGTATATTAGTCTTTTAGAGATAATAGCTTATAATAGTATTCTAATTATAGTACTCGTATTAATAGTATTCTATAGCATTTCAGAAGCCTGCAAAGATAGTCCAGGACACCTTCTATAGAATATTAGACAAGAAGAAAAGTCAGATGCCATAAAACGTTGAAAATGTTTTGAAAGAAAAGTGAGCCACCAAGCATCAAGAGCTTATGATCCAAGCGATTAAAACCATAAGGCATATCGATTTTAAGGTACTTTTACCAACTTTTATAAAGACAAGATAATAAATCATGTGCCCCAACTTTATTGCGAAATCTACCGCCTCGTTCGCAAGTGACATCGTCGATTTTACTGTATTTTTACGACGTAGACCCAGGTCAGGCCGTCAGGTCGTGACTCGTGACGCTTCAGTATGCCAATAAATTGCAGATCTTTACCGTCAATGGGCACCTCTTATTCAATCGGTGTTTTTTCGCCTGTATTATTAAGTTTGGTAACATTGAAACTATGTCGTCCCTTTTCATTTCAATTTATAAGAAAAGGATAGAAATAAGTACTGTCAAGACTGTGTTTCAGAAACGGCTTCATTTTATTTCATTGCTTCGATTTTGTCAGTGTCTTTACGCTTTTCTGTATAATAAACACCGCAATGTCTAATCCTAGACATTTTACATTTGACCTTCGTATTATAAGTTTATATTGTGCGTCTGTATCTGTCTATAGCATCGTAGTATCATTTCTTGTCTTGTTTCCATTTATTTGAGTTTGGCGCAGTGTGTCTTTTTCATCCACTCTCTCTCACTTTAGCTAGTCATCATTTCTTTCACTTCTTTTTGATTCATACCTGCTTTTATACAACTCATCCATCTTTCTACGACCTTTTCTTATGTCAACATTAAACTTCAATATTGGGCTGAAAATCAGCGCAGGATGTCTTCGACGACCAGCAATATGCTGAGCCAACGCCCATTTGATACTTGGTTTTTTTTCTTTATATACATTTTACTTTGAAAACTATCGTGAGTATGACACATTTTGTAAGATAAATAACGGCTAAAACTCACGTCAATTAAAAGTCGAAATTACTCCGACCAGGTTTCGGTCATATTCGATGTCCTTCTTTTCGGGAGGTTTCGGACATCGAATATGTCTGAAACCTGGACGGAGTAATTTCGACTTTTAATTGACGTGAGTTTTAGCCGTTATATACATTGCACATATTATGTACATTGATATAACCTGTTATGTACGTCAATTTTAGTCAAGTATTGAATGAATATTTTTTATTCCTTCTATTCTATGTATATGCATAATTTTTTTGGCAATATAAGTTTCAGCTGAATAATAATGTTTGTACAAAGCCAACGATTCCCTTATAACTTTTCCGTCGCTGATATCACCTTTAGACTTTCTACTATATCATCATTATCATCATCAGATTCGATTTTCCTTTGCTGGACATAGGCTTCTGCCAAGCACTTGAGCTTGGTCTTCAACCCTTCTCCAAGTACTGCCAGCCACTTTTATACACTCATTCGTTATTTTAACGTTTTACGACCCGCTACAAATCCATCCATTTTGGTATCTGAATGTACTTTTTTTTTACGGATTGGATAGGTGTTTGACCGCGACCTTACGTGGGTAGTGATCCGTAAACTATACCTACATCAATCTTTATTTGCAAACGGATATATTCAAATCATGATTGAATACCTATTTGTTAAAAAACCAACGATGTCCCAATTCCCTAATCCCTTCCCTACAATTATTTATTGCTATATTTGAAACACGTTTTCTGTTTGTTTCACGTCAAAATGAAATTCAAGTTAGATGATAATTGAAGGGTTGAGAATAAAAAGGGTTTAACTGTCAAATTGATAGTTTCGAGATAATTGACTTTAAACTTCAACGACGTCATTTTAATGTACAGGTAATAGAAAAGGTTTATGTAAGTTTCAGTTGCTTGAAAATGTTTTAATTTGAAGGGTTATGGGTGAAAACTACTAATAAAACAGCCAGGATTGGTCGGACAAACAAGGGATATTTTAATTGATAGTTAAAATGAAACATTGGCAGCCCGACAATGGTTGACGGAAGAGAGAGAGAGGAAACAGCATAGATCACAGTCTAGTTTTTTTTATTTTTTATTTAACACTTTGTAGCACTGACACAGTCTATGGATTGAGTTCAATATACTAATAATTTTAACACAACGATTATTTAAACGCCATCATAATTCTATTTTAAAATACTAAATATATTAGTAATTCATACCATTACTGTGAAAATATAATATAATAATGTTTTTATGCTAAGCGAACTGTATTCATGTGACAGATAAACCGTTTTTAGACTCAAAATCTCGAGATTGAAGCCTCATTTTGGTATTTTGAGAATGTGTTATTGTAGATAATTTCACGCTGAATCCAACAATACCCATAAGTAATTTTGTGAAAAAAATCAGTTAAACCCTTTTTGTTCTCACCCCTTTAATTATGGGCTTTACAGCCTTATTAATAAACACGAACTAGGTTTAGACTAGTTACACCATCTTTTGTCTCTTTCGATCCAGCTAAATATTCCAGTAGCAAAAAAAGGACAAAAGCTGAAGTAACTAATCCGAGACTAATACCCGTTTATTAATAAGGCTGCTAGAGACTAGGTCCTTCAACGTACTACACCTTTGACAGATTCTCAACGTCAGATGAGATGTAGTCACACGTAGCTATATTTGTGTTTAAAAAAATTACTAGATCAGGTTCGTCTCTATTGTATACTCGTACCTATACTGTCTTCACGAATAATATTTCCTAAATTTTCCTAAAATTTCCTAATTGTACGGAAAGATCAATAAACCCTGATTGGGCAGGGACTTCAAATTTATGTCTCGGTAATTGTGAAAAGTGGGTCAATTTGATTGGCAAATGTTTCTGGGATATGTATTAATTTTTGTTTTAGCTCGTTTTGTTTAGCTCGTAAAATGTTAGCACTTCTATGAAGCTTTTCATATTTACGTAACATCTTTTTAAAAAACGGGACCCGCTTCTGTCTGAAACCAATACCATTTTCAAATTTTTTTCCCATTCGGGATATAAATGATGGAAATAAAATATGAGGTAACAAACATTAAAAAATACAACCCAATCAAGAAACTTCTTTTTTGAAATCGCTTGAAAGTAATAAAACAGATAGATAGCTACTCTGATGTTAATTTGCATAATAATAGTTATTCTGCCGCCAAGCAGTAGTGCGCAAGCGCTACAGCGTTTCGGTTTGAAGGGTACTGGAGCTAGTGAAATTGCTGGCCGAATGATACTTAATAACCTAATCTCACATTTTACTAGACCTGTGTCTGTTGTATCATGATGACGTGCGCAGTGAAAAAATAAAAAATCTTACTACAGTTAACTGGCCCACCCTTACTTGACACGCAGAGGCAACTGCATGCCACTGTGACGTATTCACTGTTTCACAGATATTTAAATGTTGCCATTGCAATTTCTACAATTTCCACTGAGCACTCAAGGCTAATTTTTTTACGGGTTAGTATTTGAACATTATTCTATGGAAGCTGGCATATCCACCCGCCACCATTTTGATAAAATCTAAATAAATATCTATATAAAATATATAGTAGTGCCCTGCCTTCTGAGCTGTGGGTTGTGGGCTCTATTCCCACCCAGGACAAACATTTGTGTGATGAACATCAATGTTTGTTCCGTGTCTGGGTGTTATATTGTATTCTTAGTATGTATTTACAAACAAAAAGTATTTAAGTATCGTATCAGTTATCTGTTTCCCATAGTACAAGTTTTGCTTAGCTTGGGGCTAGATGGCGCTGTGTGAAATGTCCACACATATTTATTTAGTTTTAACTGATTAAACTTCAGAAAATCTAGCGACTGTATTATGTTTCACACAGACACTTCTTTGTCGGTACACTGTATTCATTTTTATTCCCTCCCAAAAATCTACTACATTCCTTATAGCAAAACACGAGAGAGCCCTACAGGGGACGTGAAGAGGTACCCTCAGTATAAAAGAGGCGATCCCTCACCCGGGAAATTACTGCAGTGATGTTGAGCTATAAACTCAGACTAATATATATGTAGACTTAGTGCTTGGAACGACTAAGCGAACCCAAAGAGGAATACGATATTCAGATTTCCAGCGACAACTAATGCAACTTATACATAGTATCTGTCTTAATAGACAGTCTACTACGACTATTCAATTCAATTCAAAACATTCATTTATGCAGAAGTACATATTAGGTTTATTCAAATATATCAAAAGGTTACGAACAGTCATCAGTCAGATGTTAATCAATAATAAAAACGTGTGACCACACGACTGAAGTAAAACTTTCTAAGTTTAGCTCCATCTATCGGCTAGTGTAACTTTGTTTTTCGATCGCCTCGCGTTCACCCACTTACTCCCCAAGTAGAGAAGCGTGCGTAAAGAAGTTTAACTCCAATTATACAGTAAGGTTATTTATCCAGAAGAAATTCGTAAATTATAATAAGTTCAGACGTTCCTAATTATAGGTCAAGAATCACATCTAATCTTTTCAGAAAGTTGTAATTTTGGTATAGCGTATTGCTTATATTGACCGTAATTCTGGGCGCTGTGTCTATGTTGTTCTTCAGCCTAAGGCTATAAAATACAAACTTTACGCTTTGTAGGATTTACACGCAAGGCGTTCAGCTTTATATTGGGAGATTGTCGTTGCTTCTCCCCTTACCTAACATTTTTACATGAAATTTACCCGAATTCTCGGGGAAAAATACTACTGAACTTTCATTATATCATATTTTATTAAGTTGGATCCAAATTCTATTCAGTCAAGGTTTTATTTGGCCCAATAGTCATTATCTTCAACTCTTATTACGTCCAATCCAAGTCTTATTCAGAATACTAAATATGTTGCTCTTTGAAACTAAATGCCACCTCTAGTGATTACTAGTTACGCCCCGCGCTTTCACCCGCGGATAAAAAGTATTTTAATTATTTGCTCATCCCACGGAAACATCTAATTTTTCCGGGATAAAATGTAGCCTATATGTTAATCCAGTGTATAAGCTATCTTGGTACTGAATTTCATCCAAATCCATTTAGCCGTTTGAGCGTGAAGGAGTAACAAACATAGACACATACACACAAACACACATACTAACTTTCGCCTTTATAATATTAGTGTGATAGTGTGATGTTTTGTAGACATTATTCACAATATAGGCTTTCTGATCAGGTTGATTTATTTATTCTTATTTCATCAGTCCGAGTCCCAATATTATTGGTCAAAGTCTCTTTATAGTCCCAGTCATAAGGTCTATAATTTCACACTAAGTTAAATAACTCTGAAGCTGCGTAAAGCCTTTAATAAAGTAACTGAGTGTCACAGGAGAAAAAAGGCAAGTAAGGGTGTGTTCATAAAAGTCAAGGTACGTGCCCATAACTCTCGGACTCCACACGAGGGGTGTAAAAATTTGATAACATTGCTGTACTGGTGACGTCATAAAGCCGGGGTAAACTAGACATGATAAGGGTTTATATTGGACGCAATGGGTTTTTTTCTTTATGGTGATTGTAGACGCAAAAAAGCGAGAAGAACTTTAAACCTAGGTTACCACCTAGTAAAAAACTTTACATGTACTTTGTTGCAAAGTTCGTCTAAGTAGGTACCACCGCTTTGCCAGTAAATATAAGCACCTTGAAAAAACAAAATGATGAACTTTTGCTATCTAACCTAGATATAAAAAAGTCTATGTCTGAAATTATTAGTGAGCAAAAGGATTTTAAATCGCGATTGGAAGTTCTAGAGAAAAAAGAAAAGGACTCAGCCGGACAAGGTAGTTTAATGGAACAGCAATTAGAAAATATGGAACGGAAGGTGAAAGAAACCAGTGTTGAAATAAGAAACTTGCCAGTGGAAAACAACATTCAGATGCTAGAGGCAATTGAAAAAATTCATCGTGTACTCCGACTGGATCTTGATTGTTCACAAGATATGCGCAGCTTATTTCGCCTACCAGCAAAAGAAGGCCGTGTAAGGCCTATCGTATTAGAGTTCACTACCGTGCACAAGAAAACTAACTTCCTAAAAGCAGTTAAAGCCTATAATATAACCAACAAAGGCAACCAACTCAACACTAACAGTATCAATATGCTGGGAGAGATGAGATATATCTACGTAAGTGAGTACTTAACAAAAAAGGCTAAGCATCTGCATTATTTGTCCCGGGAACTGGTAAGAAAAGGAGACTGTAAGTACTGTTGGACCAACAGAGGAAAAGTCTACATACGCAAGGAAGAAGGACAGCCGGTAATTGAAGTAAGAGACGTTGAACAAATACTGGATTCATGTGCTACCGTAAAAGCCTGACTAGAACATATAAACTATAGCGCGCATTCTTGTAATAAATACTTTTTGATTCATTGTAGTAGATTGCGCTTATACTTTAGCTTTATTCTACCAAACAGATTTCTTTTTTTTTATTATTGCTTAAGTTTATTGTTAGAAAATTATAAAAATAATGAACTAACACATACAAAGGGCACACCACGATTAACACAAATTACTGACATACTGACAAACATACAACAAACAATCACACAAAATGTAAAATGCGTTAATATACATGGCATTTCATGCATCACCCCAAAGCTCGTTCAATACTATAAAAATTGTATTAATTATAAACATCATTTAATTAAAAACTCAAGATGACAGTACCGATAAATGAGATAGTAACAGACATTGACAATGTCAGTGTCTCAAAATCTTATATATTGGACGAGCCGGAAGATTGCAGAAACTATTTGTCATCACTGCATACCACAGGGATATCGGTTGTAGCTATTAATATACGAAGTATTAATAAAAACTATGATGATTTCATGGTTCTCTTGAGTAGGATTGAACTTAAAATGGACGTTATTGTATTTACGGAGTGTTGGACATCTGAAAACTTTGTAGCAAATCAATTGGCAGAATACGACGTTTACTGTACAAAAAATCATATAAACCAAAACGATGGTGTCGTTGTATATTATAGAAATAATCTTGCTAATATTAGATGCTACGAACCAAAGGCAAATGATTCAAATTGTATAATATTAAAAGTAGGACAGGAGTTAGCTGTGATTGCTGTATATCGACCCCCATCCTTCCTGAATATATCAAATTTTATCGAATTCCTAGACGGCGTACTATTATCCTTAAAAAATTATCCTAACATAATATTATCAGGAGATATCAATATTGATATCTCTCATGAAAGTGTTGATAGGCGCTCAGATGAATATTTAACTCTGTTGGCCAGTCACGGGCTGCTACCAGGACATCAATTTGCAACTAGGGGCAGAACCTGTCTAGATCACTGTATGATTAAATCGAAAATCCCAGCTACAACTCTAATACTACCAGCAACAATTACAGATCACTCTCCCGTTATAACACAGATAAATATCAAACGAAAAAAAAACACCCCAGTGAAGAGAACATGCACTCATACTAATTATGACAATGTGTGTAAAGAATTATCGCAAATCGTTTGGAGTGATGTATTAGACTTAGATGTGGACAAAGCTACAGAAACGTTCATGTGTACAATTCATATGATTATACAAAAGCATACCACTACAAAAGTAATACCTAAATCTAAAGCTAATATTAAGCCATGGATTACCGCTGGGCTCATAAAATGCATGAGAAAAAGAGATAGATTACATCTAAAATGTAAAAAGAATCCTGACAATATTGATACAAAAAAGACGTACATTAAATATAGAAATATTTGCAATAACATACTTAAGAAACTCAAGAGAGCATATGAACGGTCAGAGATAAAAAAACACAGCAGAGATAAAAAAAAGACATGGGACACTATTAAAAGAATTTGTAACTTTCCCGCTAAAGCAAATCCAGCAGAAAATCTTTTGAAACTGCAGCCGGAACCAATAGATTCATTAAATATGGTAAATGATTACTTTGTAAATGTTGGCTCAAAACTAGCTTGTGATACACTTACTGGACTCAAAAAGACAGAAAAAGATTTAGCTTTGAAATTTAATAACAGTAATGCTATATCTTCCTTTGGGTTATTGAACACTGACCAAACAGAAGTATATGATATTGTACGAAACCTAAAGAATAACTCTGCTCCTGGTTGGGACAAAGCTTCTGGAAAACTTTTTAAATTGATCTATCCATATATTGCTGAACCCCTTACAAAAATCTGCCAAGCTAGTTTCGAAAGCGGAGTATTCCCAAAACAATTAAAGAAGTCCATTATCTGTCCTATTCACAAGGGAGGGGATGAAAACGATGTCACAAACTATCGGCCTATATCTTTACTGCCTACAATGTCAAAAATATTAGAAAAACTTATGAATAATCGACTAAAAAAATATTTAGAAACGAAGGAGTTATTATCTAAAAATCAATTTGGATTTAGAAGTAAAAGATCTACTGAAGATGCAGTTTTAGAAGTTACAGAACATATTAGGACAAATTTAGATAAAAGTAAAAAAACTGTGGCAGTATTTCTGGATTTAGCAAAGGCTTTTGACACCGTCTCCATCCCTATCCTATTGGCGAAGCTGGAGGCAGTTGGTGTAAGAGATATGGCACTCCGTTGGTTCGAGAGTTATCTTACAGGTAGAAAGCAGTGTATTAGAGTTGGTGAATTGCTGAGTGATGAAGCTGACATCAAGTTCGGGGTGCCACAGGGCAGTATACTCGGTCCTACGCTGTTTCTAGTCTACATAAACGATCTCTGTGACCTACAACTAGAAAATGGAAAAGTAGTTACATACGCTGATGACACTGTGCTTTTATTCACTGCTAAATCGTGGAATGAGGCTGAACTGATGACCAACAAAGGATTATACTCTGTCTCGTGGTGGTTGAGACATAACCTATTATCAATTAATGTTATGAAAACCAAATATGTCACTTTTACAATTAATAACTCAACTCAACCTAAGCAGCCTCTTCAGTTAAAAATACATGCAGCGTCTTGCACAGAAACAGATAGCTGTGTTTGCGTCAATCTGCAGCCGACCTTAACGATAAAATATTTAGGTGTTATATTGGATCGAAATCTCTCCTGGCAAGAACACGCTAAAAACCTCTCTGGACGTACGCGAAAACTTATTTATATATTTAAGCAACTAAGACACGTGCTTGATGTTAAAACGTTAAACGAAGTATATGTTGCATTAGTGCAGTCAATTTTAAGCTATTGTGTATCAGTTTGGGGATCTGCAGCGAAGACTCATTTAATTGCCTTAGAAAGATCACAAAGAGCATTGCTAAAAGTGATGAGTTTCAAGCCACGTCGATTTTCAACACACGAACTCTACAATAACTGCTCTGTACTTACAGTTAGGCAACTTTTTATTAAAGCTATAGTTCTACGACAGCATGAATTACTTGACAGCAATATCATGAATGAAAGAAGTAAGAAACGTAGGAAAGACATTATATTTAAAAACTCAAATGCACGAACTAAATTTGGTACTAAAACTTTTGCGTGTATCGGGCCGACAATTTACAATCAAATAAGTAGATTCATTACAATTGCTACAAAAAACCGATACAATTGTGCTAAAAGTTTAAAAGATTACCTGATTACACTCGACTACAACGAAACCGAAAAATTGATGGCTATAACTGAATGATGATTGAATGATGATTAACTGCCATTGCATCTAGTTAATATTGTATTAAAGATAGATTGCGCGCTTTTACATTTTATCAAACTTCACATTTACACCTGCACAAGCAGATACACATGCACGCGGACACAAAAACACACACACACTTTCACACACACACACGCACACACATACACGAACACACCCACACACGCAACACACCCTCCCACACACGCACGTATCAGAATACGAACCAAAGACATACTCATGATACAAGCACATACGCACATACCAAAATACAAACAAAACATACTCACAACAGACACACACCCTAGTATACATTCCATCTACCCACATTGTATTTCACTATATTGTAATACCTATGTTATTTATAAGTTTTTAATAGTAATACAGCCTCACAGCACATAACTACCTATCAGAATACACTTACGTTATCGTTAAATTATTAAAATCTTTTATCAAGGATGTTGAAGCTGTTAAAAAGGTTTATTTCTAGAAAAGTTACATTTTATTATCTTTATTGTTTCTTTTGTTTTCATATAAACATTGTTATTTCATAAGTTTTTGCTGCAAATGTAAACTTTGTTTATTATTCCTAATTAAATAAGTAACACCTACATAGCTATACTTGTGAGCTTTGACGTGACTGAGGTGATTCACTGTCAGCCCGCTATACAGGCTCATCAGAGACCTAGTGCGGGTGGCAGAGCTTCCCAAGGGTACGGCAATAATTATGATGTATAGATATATCAAAACTACATTAAATACTATGTATAATGTACCGAACATCTGTGTAATTGAGACGAAATAAATACTTTATTATTATTATTATTATAGTTATTCTGCCGCTAAGCAGTATTGTGCAAGCACTACTGTGTTCCGGTTTGAAGGGCACTGTAGCTAGTGAAATTACTGGGCAATCGAGACTTTATGACTGGATCTCACGAGTCTAGTAATCTTATTACCAGGCTGTGCTGATGTCTCAGGATGATGTGCGCAGTGCAGTGTCGCTCGTAACTCTGTTTTGGGGTTCCGAATGACACTGTTCTGTTATGGGCGGCCGTGGCGCTTAACATCAGGTGAACGACTAGCTCGTCACATCAATAGCATAAAAAAAATTAATTAAAAGACATCCCTAAACATTTTCCCTGTTTTTAGCTGGGCTTAAAGGTAGAGTGCTGTTGACAACTAAAGTGGTTCTATTAAAATAATTAAATGAAAATGTCTACAATAATTTTCACAATAAGTAGACAGAAGACCAATAATTATTATATTAAGATAAAATATTTCCACCCCTTAATAATATTTCGGGAACGCGACATTAAAGTACCATATTATTTTTTGTTTATATTAGTGACCTCAGCTAAGCGCGGAAAATTTGAAAAAAATAAACAAATGTTTCTGGATATATCACACAGCGCCATCTAGTCCCAAATTAAGCAAAGTTTGTACTATGGGAACCAGATAACTAATATAATACTAATATACTTTTATTTTAAATACATAAGTATATAGAATACAATATAACACCCAGACACAGAACAAACACATATCATCACACAAATGTTTGTTCTGGGCGGGAATTGAACTCACAACCTACAGTTCAGAAGGCATGTTACTATCAACTGAGCTTGATAGCTCAGTTGACCACCATTTTGATATTTTGACTGTCGATGACGCCAGTCAAAATATCGCAATGGTGGCGGGTGGATATGCCAGCTTCCATAGAATAATGTTCAAATATAAACCCGTAAAAAATGTAGCCTTGAGTGCTTAGTGGAAATTGTAGAATTTGCAATGGCAACATTTAAATATCTGTGAAACAGTGAATACGTCACAGTGGCATGCCTCTGCGTGTCATTCCGAACCACACTTTTGCAAAATGTATTATTACATTTTTCATAATAAACCAACTCGAAAGTCGACTTACTTTAGCAACTTAATTTTATTGATGCTTCGCCTTTTCAATATCGGAACTTCGGAATACCCGCATTTGCATACTTTTGTCTTAATCAGGACTTAATGAACACTAATAACAGTTTGAAACGTTCACCCGCTTAAAGAGGGTTCCGTAGAAAATTATCATTAAAATAGATCTTATAGCTCTGGACATACCTAAGCGATTAACATAATAATAATAATCAATAATTAATGATTAACATTTTTTTCTATTTACGCTGATCGCTTCTTTCTTTTTCGACCCAACCCATGGTTAGCTCAAAATACATGGTGGAGGAGAAACGGACCTCCAGGGCTCCTTTTAAAATCGGTGATTGTTATTTACTCAATTGTATTCGCATTGTTTTAGACTAGCTTCTGTCCGCGACTTCGCCTATAGGAAAAGAAAAAGAATTTTTACATAGATAAGTAACCACTCATTTCACCCTTTTAGGGGTGGAATTTCTAAAAACCCTTTCGTACTTACATTTCACATAAAAGACACACTCCAAATTTCAAGTCTCTAGAACCAGTGGTTTAGGCTGTGTGTTGATATATAAGTCAGTCAGTCAGTCACGACTGAATTTTTAAGATTGTTAAAAAATCAACGTAAAGACGCATGGCAAGAGTATTTAGGTGGGAAGTCGACAGAAAAAGTAATTTAGTATTGGACTATTTAATTAGAAATTATGATACATCAATGGATTGAATAATAATAATAGTAATAATACGTGTGGACACCTCACACAACGCCATCTAGCCCCAAACTAAGCAAAGCTATAAATAAAGAATAAAACGCACTAAACCGGAATATACTAGTTACCGCTCTCAGACTGCGCTTCGGACACATTCCATCAAATAAGTTTGCCTTTTTATTGAAGAAAGTACCATCACCAAACTGTTAAGAGTGTGAGTCCATTAAAGATGTACAACAGATTCTATTGGAGTGTCCGGAATGCTAGTGACAGAAGAGCAAATATTTTAGGACCTGAGAAGTTGTTTGATATTGGATTATGTAACAGTATTTTATCATCTTCCTTGTCGGAAGAAGCCTTTAGTCATAGTTAAAAATACCGTAGTGCATAAAATTGATTATGTTGTAAGCCAATGGGCAATGTGGTCGCGTAGCGACAAAGCCCTTATGTTGGTTATGTAAAAAAAAAAACCGGTGACACGTTCTTGTACATTCAAACTCCCAGTATATATACCAAAACTCAGGCTTGCATAAGAAATGTTTGAAGCTTCATATATATTTGCACAACCACTGCTTTCAAAGGTTTCTCATCAAATATTAACCTCAAATAACAGGTTTATATGATTTTGACAGTAATAAGACATTTGATTTATCTATTTATGAGTAATTGTTGATGTTTTGGACAGCTTCAAGGTTTGCGTTGACGTACATACAAATGAGTAGATTGTAGGCAACCACAGATTACAAAGACGTGACCAAAATGCTGATCTATATTTAGTTGAAAGGCTACTGCCATTCAACGGGGCAATGCCACCAGCATTTTGGGCGTGCTGCCTACTGGTAGCGGCTTCTTAGATTAAGTTTTTCTACCGTATTGTTTTTAACTTTAAACTGTTATCTTTCTTACTTTTTTTATGTTATTGAATGATGTGACGAGCAAGTCGTTCACCCGATGTTAAGCGCCACGGCCGCCCATAACAGAACAGTGTCACTCGGAACCCCAAAACATAGTTACAAGCGACATTGCACTGCGCACATCATCTTGAGACATCAGCACAGTCTGGTAATATGATTACTCGACTGTGAGATCAGATCATAAAGTCTCAATTGCCCAGTAATTTCACTAGCTACAGTGCCCTTCAAACCGGAACATAGTAGTGCTTGCACACTACTGCTTGGCGGCAGAATAACTGGCAAAGCGGTGGTACCTACCTAGACGAACTTTGCGACAAAGTCCTACCACCTAGTAAAACTTAATAACTCAATATAAGAAAAGCACAGATAACATAATAATACCATAAATGATGAGAGTTGCTGTGTGTACCAACTTAGCTATTGGGCCAGTCAGATTGAAGTTACACAAAAAAATCATCAAAAAGAATGCGAATAAAAAACAATTTTAATCTCACTAAATTCACTTTTATTTTGGATTCACGCTGGTCGCGAAGGTGAGTCCCAGCGTCCTAAGACCAAACACGTTTGTAAGCAACTTGAAACTGTCAGCTTAAGCTTTTAATGATCCAATTTGCACAGCGTTTTGTTCAGAATAGCGTCCTAAATCGGAGCGTTAGCGTCAGCGCCTCCATACCGTGAAATGGAAACATGCAAAGACATTTCACATGAGACTTTATTTTAGTGCTAACATTTATCTCGGCCATTCTATTTGCAGTTTTCTTGTTACTAGCTAAGAATAGTGCATTTTTATAAACTGGAATGAGAAAAGTCACTTTTCTATCTCTTTGAAGGAAGAAGGTTCTATCTCACAATTACATTTGTATGAAAATGATCGCTATTAAATTGAAAATAAATAAAAATAACTTTTTAACTTTGATATGTTGACAATGGAGATCTACGTGAACCAACCATTTTCAACTTCTGTTCGCCTCGTTACGCATTCAACAGCTTACTCCCCAAGTCAAGCATGAGTAAAGAAGCTTTACTTCAAAAAATCAAACCACCCGTTATGCTACTAGTATAGTATTATATAATCTGTGGTTATGCATAAAAATAAGTCTTTTTTATCTCTGGAACCCATCATGGAATTTTCCTCAATTTATTATGGTATGACCATGAGGTTAACTCCATAACTAACTGAACACTCTTTTAGGTCAAAATTTATATGATTTTGACAGTCTTTGTGGCGTGGTTGAGCATGTCGGCTCATAACCCAGAGGCGGCGGGTTCAGTTCCCGTGACAGGACAAGTATTTGAAGAAAAAAGCGCAAATACTTGTTTTGGTGAATGTTCATGGTACCATAGTTCCTTGGTCCAATTACAGGGAATCTTTGTTAGGGGCCAGGATCTTTGTATGTGATTGTTGGGCGTTATTTATTTATTTTATTGACTTATAAATGTGGAAAGGCTCCTCATTCCGCAGTCATTTATTGTTACCCCAATTTTAGAATTATTTTTGAATACAAATATAGAACACAGCAATCGTAAAACCTAGCTTAGGCTTGACAAAGCCTGCTTCCCCAAGCTCACGTAGCTTTGCTTTTCTCTGCTGACTTAAATTCTTTAAGCCAAGGATTATTCTGCCGTCGTCGACTCGTTCACTGCAAATTATTTAACTGTGCCTTTTTCTCTTCCGAAACTTTACTTAAGCCTAGCTATATTCTTGGTTGCTCACTCTTAAATAATAGGCTGGGAGGCAGGTGATTGCTTTGTGTAAGGTATTTAATAATGAATGTTATAACTTTTTGTAATAATTAATCGATCAATACAGCAATTACCAGTCTATAGATTTGGAAAATGAAAATAGTTTTCGTGAGTTTTAGTTTAAATTTACGTCAATTAAAAAGTCGTAATTCGTAACTCTGTGTTACGTGCTGACGTTTGCGAAAGCCGCTGCGGCTTGCGTTAGTAGCTGGCTCCCAGAAGAAGGACATCGAACATGTCCGAAACCTGGTCAAAGAAATTTCTACTTTTACTTGACGTAAGTTTAGCCGTTATTTATCTTACAAAAAGTTTTCGTGAGCTAGTTAAGCTATTATAATCAGTATAGTAAAATAGTACGAGTTATTGTCAAGTAAAGTTTACACTTAACGACCATGGCCCAGATTAGTCACCCAATTAAAGCACCCTAAAGAAATAAACAGGAACTCCTAGCTTAAAGCATTAATATTGCTGCTCTCGTCGTGTCTAAAATTAATTTTAATGAGGAAAAGTTGGAGAGCTTAACAAAAAATGGCGGATTATGCATTTTCGTAAAGTAAAAAGTTTAATGGTAGATTTCTTAAATTTTGTCTATATGACGCAGCGTTCTAGAACATGAAAATCTTACTAGTGAAAAGTATGAGTAAAGATAAATACATCAAAATATCACTGAATAAATAAAAAAATTATAATAATATGATATACATATCACACAGCGCCATATATCCCGGAACTAAGCAAAGCTTTTACTGTGGGTACCAGATAGCTGATATTATACTTAGATACTTTTTGTTTGTAAATATATACATACAATAAATAGAATATGACGGCGGCAACGTCCGGTTATAAACTCTATGCGCAGCGGGCAGTACCGTAATGTACCCTGTCGTAGCATTTAAATTGATTACAGTGGCGACACCGGTAGCTGTCATCGCTCCCCCACCCATCTGGCTATAAAAAGGGACCACTCGGTGTACTAGGAGTATTCTTACTCCGGACACTGCGCGGTGCGGACATGCTGAAGGCCTATAGTTATATAGGTTGCAACCTACGTACAACCCGTTCTGCCTACATCAGAAGTGGGATGCCCATTTTCAAATATTTTTAGGTGTCCTTTTGGGAAGCTTATAATTGATGATGACATTCATTAAAAACTATTTAGTTGATGGATTATTAAGGTAATTATTATACATAATTATTATTAAAGTCGTATTATTTGTATAATTATTTTTAAAATCATCAACTTGTAAAAGCGGAAATCTACCAATATAACTGGTTTTCACCACTGGGCGTTTTACGTGCCTGGCACGTCGCGGTAAAGTTGAAAAATATTTTGTTTATTAATGGAGTAAACATCGTAAGGTAATGGAGAGTTATGGGAGTTGGTAATTTTACTGTATACCTTCCACTCGTATATGTGCTGCGGTCGTTTTGGGAAAAATTCACGGTCCAAGAGACAGAAGAGCGACAAAATGGATGTAATTACTGTAGAGGATAATATTTATGAATGTTATGTTAAAAAAATTGGTATACTTTAGACCAAACGACTGAAGTTATTCAGTTGTTATAGTGTTGGTAGCTGTGTTAGTTCTTTAGTGTAGCTCCATCTATCGGCCGGTATAACTTTGTTTAATGTTAAAGTCACCATCTTGACAATTGCCAATTGTGATTTTACCGGACATACCAACAATAATACAAATTTTAAGTAATTTTCAACTATGTTATGTTGAAAATGGAGATCTACGTGAACCAATTCCAACTTCCGTTCGCCTCGCAATCATCAGTTTACTCGCCAAGTCAAGCGTGCGTAAAGAAGTTTTACTACAAAAAGGTCTCTAAGGCTACAAAAAATAAGTTACCACTTTTGAGAAGAATTATATAGTTTTTCTTATAGACAATTTCTCCTGTTCCTAGATCCCTAGACAAAAAAGTCCGAGTTAGGGTTCAGGATATATGTATGTGATCGCTGTTCGTTATGTTTATTTATTTAACCTACTTATTTATTAGTTTAATAACTAAAAGCCGTAATAAACTTATTTACACAAAATAAAGTAGGTGGCAAAATTTATTAGCTGTTATAAAAACTAAATTAAGATTGCGATCGGTGGATATAAAATATTTTATGTGACATTAAATTTTTATACAGTAAATAATTTTATAGTACTATTTTTAATAGTTTCGATGAAAGTAGAACTTAAAATATTTCCAAAATAGCACCTTAACAATATATGCACGGTGGAATTTTATTAGTTGCTTTCCTTTAATGTATGTATTCAGTCCATGCTGAATAAAAAACAAAAAACTCAATAAAAAAGTACTTATGAAATAAAACTTAAATCTAGGTATTTTCAAATAACTGCGAATTTAAATTCTAAAGAAAAGCCTTGCAACATTGAACAAAGCGAGTGTTTTATTGCCTATGAAACATTTACAAAGTGTAGCGTTAGATAGAGATTTCGGCTGGCATGCAGTTATTTTAAGAGGCACTAAATACTAAAACAAAACCTATTTTTTATTAAATTGGATTTTGTACGTATCTTCTATAGCATAGTCTGAGTACATACATTTAAGGAAAAGAGCAAATTAAATTCCACCATGTATATAACTAGGTGCTTATTTGGGATTTTAAAATAACTTTTATTAATTAATTATATTAAGATAGCACTTGCAAATTAAATGGTATGTAGTGATAGGATATTTGACAGTCTGTTAACAAAATATTCACTTACAAAATATTTCAAGGTGCGTTAATTTTTTTAAATTTCATTTCATATTATAATGATAAATATCACAAACTGTAAGTATATCATCATTAGAAACTAGTCTGATATAAACTATTATTATAATATTAATTATTATTGTATAATATATTACTAGTGAGGATCGTACTAAATGAGGTAGTGTAATACATCCTCACTTGGAATGGAAAATCAAATCGGCAAAATTTACGTATTGAACGGCATGGCAGCACACAGATTCACAAATTTTGTATAAAGTTCGGGACGGGGACTGATCGGTTCATTTGTCAAAATGGTTTATAATGGAAATGTATTATATTATGGTTAAAATTATTATAATATGCGTCAATATATTTAGTTAGATCCAAAGAGTGAAGCCGTGAAATAATAGGTCTTTACCTATGAAATTGCCGTATTTCCAGTACAGACTTTTTCAAACAAAAAAAAGTTTGGTTGGCTATGAATTCTAAATTCAAATTAATTTTGTTTTAAAAATATGACATTTTATTTACAATATAAGTCTTTTGTTTATTGTATTTTCATTACATTTTAACATTTTTCCTCATAATGGATACTTTGAAATTTCGTGTAATTATGGAATATGAGTTCCGTCGTGGCACCAACGCGGCACAAACGACACGTAACATCAACGACGTTTACGGAGAGAACTGTACAAACGAACGTACAACCCGTTATTGGTTTGCTCGGTTCCGTTCTGGGAATTTTGACTTGAAAAATGAACCTCGTGGTCGTCCGGAAACTTTGGTCAACAATGATGAATTAAAGGCGATTGTGGAAGCTGATGAATCTCAATCTACAGCTGAGCTGGCAGCAGCTTTTGATGTTAGCATCAAAACAATATTGGTCCATTTGCGACAGATTGGCAAGATAAAAAAGCTTGATAGATGGGTGCCCCACGAACTTAACGATCGCCAGCGCAACGTACGCGTCGAGACTTGCCTTGCGCTGCTTAACAGGCACAGAAATGAAGGAATTTTGAACCGAATTGTTACGTGCGACGAAAAATGGATTCTTTTTGACAATCTAAAGCGCTCAGCAAGTTGGTTAGATCCTGGTTCGGTACCAAAGCAATGTGCAAAACGAAAAATGACCCCTAGAAAGGTGATGGTTACAGTTTGGTGGTCTAGTGCTGGTGTGATTCATCATAGCTTTTTACAAAACGGCGAGAGCATTACTGCAGATGTGTACATTGAAGAACTGACCACAATGATGGCGAAACTCACACGTCTGCAACCAGCTTTGGTCAATCGGTCGTCTCCACTGCTACTTCACGACAACGCGCGACCCCATACTGCACAACAGACCGTCTCTAAGCTGTATGAGTTGGGTTTGGAAGCTCTCCCTCATCCGCCATACTCACCAGATCTTGCGCCTACCGACTATTACTTTTTCCAAAATTTGGACCACTTTTTAGCGGGAAAAAAATTCAATTCCCGAGAGGCAGTACAAAACGCCTTTGAAGAGTTTGTTGTCTCCCGTCCTGCTGATTTTTTCAAGAAGGGCATCCATAAACTGCCACAGCGTTGGCAAAGATGCATTGATTGCAGGGGTGATTACTTTGAATAAAAGAAATAAATAAGTTCGAAAAAAAAAATATTTTAACTTTTTTCAAACAAAACGGCAATTTCATAGGTAAAGACCTAATATAACGGACGTTAGTATAAAATATTACAGCAATGAATTAACATTAACCTTTAAACGTTCTTTGTTTCAATAAAAATAAAGGAAAAATTTCAAAATAACAAATTCCTTCAGTAAATCCTTCATTCAGAGTGAACAAAGAAACCGGACCGAATTCAAAGCGCTTGTAATTTTTTTTCATCGTGTTTCGTGCCCAATGAAAAAGTTCAAAGAGGGGAAATATGCGTATTAAACGTTTTTGTAAACAAGTTTTTCGACACCAACACAAGCATGGAGCTTGTTTCTGATTGGTGATAGATGAGAAATAGTTAATAGGAGATAAGAAATAGTTAGAAAGTTAGTTTAGCGATACTTTACCCCCTTACGAATAAACACTGTATTGCATAAAAGTAAGACAGGAGGCAAAGGAATCGTATTTACTTTTATTTTTGTTTGGCTCCACACTTTTGTGTATTTAGCCAGTGTCAAGTAATTGATAATATCTCAAGTTAGTTAATATCATATAATGTTTCAAGTCAAGTCAAGTCACAATCCAAGACATCAAGTTAAGTCATAGTCTAGTCTAGTCAAGTCATACTCCTAGTAAAGTGGTGGCAACTTTACCAGAAGTTTCTATAGAGTTTTGGAAACAACACGAAAAGAAACGTTTCACCATCATTATACCACTTTCCCACACTCATGCCTGTAATTCAGCACTTAACAAATAAAATGCCACCAATTTTATGCACTAACACTGAAAATAACACAAGTTTTGGAAAATAATACGATGCGGCGACGTGATCTTTTTTGTTTTCCCGCCAAAACTCTCGTATTTACTTGTAAATTATTTTTTACTTAACAATGAAAACATAATCTGCGTATAGTGAGATATTAGGAAATATTAAGGCACGATGAATAAAAGTGAAAACTGATTTATTTTCAAACTACCCTCAAGTAGTAAAATCCGCAACAAAATGTAACTACCTCACACGTATAACAAGTTAAATTAATAAAAAAAGACTTAAAATAGCAGAGAAATTTTTTTTTTAAATATATTTATGAAAATATTTTAATAATTTATAACATAAAATGCTGCAATTGACATAGACAACAAGTTCGATTTCACTAATGCTTTGAAAGAAGTTTGAGTCCTTTACCTCTCCATAGGTTCCTTTCATGGCGGTAATTTCTTTCTTCGCTGTGAATTATGGCTTCTGTAGGGGCCTCGTAAAGTTCCATTTTTTGTGGGCCTAATGAGAATGTCACTTTTTATGTTTGTTTTATTGATGGCAATTAAATTCCTTTTAATAAACTAAGGAAAACTGTGAAATTAGGGCGGAATTCTAAAAAGGGCCCATTTTATCACAATTCAATAAACAGGGAAGTGTTTTATAATATATTTAGTTGACGTAAGTGACATTATTTTGGAATCGAAATTTCTTCTCTATAAATTTGTTAGCTAGAGTAGACATTTAAACTTGCATAAGTGCCTTCTTGGGGCCCGTTTAAAACTATTGGGATTGAAGTCAAATCACCATTTGTTTTTCTATAGTAACTTTTGAAAGGAAAAAAATTCACTGATAGTCAACTGAACTGGACAACTAAACTAATGGGGCTCTACGAAAAGCTACTAAGTTTTTGTTACATAAAAATCCTGACGCCAATATTGGATAACACATTCTGGGTGATCATTAAAGTTTGTAGATGTTTCCATTTTGCCTTTCTTATTTATACTGGCAACTTTAATAACTTTTGTTTCCTAATCCACCTTTTCACAGATAACAAATTTAGAACTAATTTATTGTTGCCATTCAACACCTAAAAAACATCAGTTCATTTGTGTTATAAATTATAAAATAAATTTGAGAATTTTACCATTCCTTTTTCGGGAATGCCTCGACATTTTAAATTCGATATTCATGAAATTAAAGTACAATTTCAAAAATATTGATTTATGACAGTAATCTGGTGGATGTTATCTAAATGTGTGCTAAAAACTATTTGCCTATTGTTTATTACTTTTCTTATTAAGTTCAGTCAAAACTTATAGTGTCGATGGTATCACTGACTTTTTATGACTTTTGGGATCGGATGAATATTTATTGAAGCTTTTTTGGCATAAAAACGAAAAAGACTGCGTCACCACATTGTATTATTTTTCAAAACTTATGTTATATTCAGTGTTAGTGCATAAAATTGGTGGCATTTCATTCGTTAAGTGCTGAATTACAGGTATGAGCGTGGGAAAGTGGTATAATGATGGGGAAAGGTTTTTTTTCGTGTGGTTATGGTAATGGTTTAAGATAATAAACTGTAACATTTAATATAAATAGGTCAAAGACAATAGGCAATTGACGTGAACAGTCTAACCATGTTATAACAGTAATACTGAACAAATATAGACTGATTCGATAGAGAAAACAAACAAGGGCAAGGGACTACTTTTGTACCAATCTGAAATGTATTTTCTCATGTGCTGAACAAAAAGCTGTAGTTTTTGTAAAATGTTTTGACTCCACACTTGTATATTTAGCCAGTGTCAAATAATTGATAATTTCTTCGGTTAATAATATTTCACGCATATTGTATGTGTCACAGTCCAAGTCATCAAGTCAAGTCATAGTCTAGTCATACTCCTTGTAAATGGTGGCAACTTTACTAGAACCTTTATGGAGTTTTGGAAACAACACGAAAATAAACGTTTCATTATACCACTTTCCCACACTCATGCCTATAGTCCAGCACTTAATGAATAAAACCAAGTTTATGCACTAACACTGAAAATAACACAAGTTTTAGATAATAATACAATGCAATAAAGCGACATTTTTCGTTTTTCCACCAAAACTCCATATTTGTAATTATAAATTTATAACAATAAACCTAATTTGCCACTTTTAAAACTACATTATTTGTTTCTCAATATATACATAAAAATTACAAGAAAAAGATAAATACTTCATTGAAATTGATCTGGCAATATTACCAAATTAATTAATAAAATACCTTAATTAAAAGCTCATAGCGGTCGCTTCTATATAAACCAGAAATCCGAGAAATATTGAAAATGTCGTGTATCTAATTTCTGACGTTCTAAAGGTAGTCTCTACTAATAGAAACGTATTTTTTTTTACTGTTGGTGATTACTTTTTACACTCATACATTTTTTTTAATGCTGCTTTGCGACAGACTTCTGCGTCCGTGTTCTTTTTAATATATTGCTTATTAAATTATTGTATTATTTTTAAACAAAATCGATGCTCACTTTTTCTTTCTATTTTTCGAATTATCTTTTTTTTCTTCTTTCAGTTTTGGACACTTCATTATAATTATTTAAATATCGGGATTAACAATTACTTTATTTCTATTTGCGTATACACCACGAGCAGACCAGTTTCCGCAAGCGGTACCCGTTCGAGCTTGACGCATGTGCCAGCCATCGCCCTCCTCGACCATATTTGAGGGAAGAGGACGACCCGACACACGACGCCGCCGCAAGAAGAAGCTTTTTAGTGAGCGTGAATGTACCGGGTGTACATACAACATTAAATCTACACTACCAATATTGACATAGGGTACTTTATATTAAGAGTAATTAAGAGTAAAGTAAAATTAAAAGTTCTCTCCGAAAAACGAGTAAATAGTGACAGGACTGATTCTAATTAAAAATTAAATTCAAAAGATTTTACTTTAATTTTTGGTGCTATGGCTCTCCACAGCTGTGCCAAGTTTTCTAGAAGATTTGATCTAGAATTAGGTTTTGGATTAGGATTTCATAAAAAAATTATTCAACGAAATAGCCCACTGAACTAGCAAGCTGAGTATAAACATTAGGGCTGTTTCTATTCTGCAGAACCGACAACTATTGGGGTAGACAAAAATAGTTTAGTATAACCATTGAATTTGACTAAATAGAGCAATGACATGTGCCAAATAGCTGGCAGTAGTTGGATGAGAAAAATCGAAGACCCGGCTCAATGGCTTGGGACAGGCTAGGTTATTCCTGTTTATGTACTTCATTGGTGAGACAATAAAGAGTTATCTATCTATCTATCCATGTCCATCTATAGACTAGCGCAGGTTGATGATGAAGAAATGAAATAGACCTAGCGTATTCCGCACTTTACAAATGGTACAAGTATATAGAATCGACCCTGACCGGGCTAGTCCGTTACGTATTACGCATATGCACCATGCATGCATAAGCATGCTTGCACCAGTAGTGAGAAAGAGAACTGTTTTTTTTTCTAACTTAACTTTAACACATGTATTGTAATGGGCTTGCTTTATATTATTTGATACTAAGCACTTTGTAATTTTATATGCTTAGTGAAATAACGTATTTTTAAGTACCTAATATAATTTTGACTTGTAAAAGTGCTAAAAATAGCGTATTTGCTATAAATCTTTCGACTTTGACTTTGACATAACAGATTAAAGGAGCAGCGCTAAAGCTATTATAAAGTGAAGCACCTGTTTTAATTAAGGTAAGACTTGCAGCGCTGTGCAAGCTGAAGTGCACTTTATTGCCTTGTAGCCAGAGTCGCTATTTATTTAAGTGAATGGAGTGAATTCTATTCTGTAGCCGTATTATTCTTCTATGTTCTAATTAAAGGCGTATCGTGAGTAACGAGTGAGTTCACTTAGTAGGTATAATAATTTAATACCGTTGAAAGATGGCTCGTATGATTGGGCACGATACCTTACAGACAAACGATATGACCGCATCAGTTTGTGATATAATAATATTAGAAAATCTTTTACGTAGGTAGAGGAAAGATGTAATCTTCTTGTAATTACTTTGGGTTTTTTTCTTAGTCAATATATTTATTTACTGAAAGTACTTATATCTTACGAGCTTCTGCCCGCAGCTTCGCCCGCGGCGTGGCCTATGGGAAAATAATTCAACCACCCATTTCGCCAACTTAAGGGTGGAATTTCGAAAAATCTTTTCTTGATACTCTTCATTGATCCTTAAAATTATACAAAAAAATGTAATGATGGTAAGTGACGATGTGGTCTAGGATGTAACACGCTTGCCTAGACGATACCCGTTCACTCTCGATTTGAAGACTCCAAGGTTGTAGTAGTTTTCGGGAAATACGGACGCCGGTAAAGCGGTAAATATGAGCCTAAGGTCCGTATTACAGAACGATGCTCAGTCATCGATCGGTGCTCAAGCAGAGATTTCATTCACTAATTGATCACTTTATGAATGAAATTTCTGCTTGAACATCGATCGATGACTGAGCATCGTTCTGTAATACGGATATAAGAGACTGATCGCTTTTTGTGCTCTACCACCATGACCCACCCTCTCGTCAAACCACGCGCCAGTCAGTGTTGTCAACCAGAAAAAACAATTCACCCAGTACAAATTAACAAAAGCAGAAATGTTTTGGTGGTGGTTCAAGAACTAAACCTTCTTTCTATCATATTCCATTTAAAGGCGTAAAATACGGTAGTTGAATAACTTACCCACTAACACAACGGTCCGCGTACAAATTGCACAACTTTGCCAAAGTGGAGTAACTTATTTCGATAGCTTTGGCACCGGTTACATGCACTACGTTTACGTACTGGCAGCTTTAAAAACGGAAAAAATCCAGGCGCCGATAAAGTAATCTAATACGCTCCCGTTCCGACTTAGTATTATTTTCTTCTTCTCCTTTACGTGTATATCAAATTCAAAGAAATCTCCACCAAAACAACTTTTTACCCACTTTTAACCCCGTTAGGGGATGAATTTCAACAAAATACGAAACACGTCTTCCATCAATTCTGTTAAAAAGTAAACCTTTTTTAAAACTAAGAAATCACTTTGTCCCATATAAACTTGGCCCCCGTTTTTCACTCTCTTAGGGGTAGAATTTCAGAAAATCCTTTCTTATCAGATGTCTACGTCATACAAAGAATACACCCTTTAAGTTTCAGGCCTCTACAATCAGCGGATAAGGCTGTGCGTTGATCTGTCAGTCAGTCTTCAGGACAAAGAAATAAAGAAAAAACAAAGAAAATGTTTATCGAGCACATCAATACATTTCAAGTAGCAACAATAAAATAATTAACGTAAAAATAAATGAGAAGCAAATGTTACTGATATGCGCAAAAGGAGCAAGTTCAGCATAATGCTGCGAATACAAGCTTCGCAGCGCTGGTTTTCAACTAACTCCTTTCTTATACTAAATTTACCATAAGCTTGAGTAGGTAGGTGCGTAGAACGTACAATACAATTAATTTGTAATAATATACACTGTAGCTTTAATACACAATATAATTTTTTTTGGACACCAGTATAATCATGTCTGTGTTATAAGTATTAGATAAGATTAGTCAAATTATTATACTTTTAAGCAAGTGATTTATTAGAAGTGACTCTCCGACAAAACAGTCATGGATGGAATATGATAATTATAGATTCTGTTCTAAATTTTTTAAATTTATTTTTTCGACTTCATTATTAAAGAAATAAACGAATGATACAGTAGTATTCATTATTGATTATTTATGAGTACTACTATAGGGCTTAACTGAAAATATAGGGCTTAACTGAAAATCAGCGCCAGGTGTACACCGTACACCGGCAGTACACCGGCATGAATGCTGAGCTGCCCTTTTCGACACCACTGCTTCCGTGCTATTATTTACTCTTTTATTTCCCTTATTAAATACTTTTAACTAGGTACTGTTTATATTTAATTATATTCCGTTGTTGTATATGTCGGCAGAAACGGGTTGTGCGTAGGTTGCAATCTATATAACTATAGGCCTTCAGCATGTCCACACCGCGCCGTGTCTGGAACAAGAATGATCGTAGGACACCGAGCGGTCCCTTTTTATAGCCAGATGGTTGGGGAAGCGATGACAAAAGGCCGGTGTTGCCACTGTAATAAATTTAAATGCTGCCACAGAGTAAATTACGGTACAGCCCGCTGATCATAGAGTTTATAACTGGACGTAGCCGCCGTCATATGTATATTCTTGTATGTTCTTGTAAATTTTATTTTATTTTTGTAAGTGTTGAATAAATGTTTTTCTTACTTTCTTCTTTCTATAAGATTAATATAATATACATGATTAATATACAATTATGTAGTTATTTAAAATGACAAAACGAAAAAATGCAAAGCATTTTATTATGTATCAAAGTTCCATTCCCAAGTAAATCACCGACCCGTGTAGATACTTCCCTTCCCGGTTGCTAACAATAATTGTTATTTCTTTCCCCGACAGCAGATTGTATCTTCCATCAATTTCCTCTCTACCATATTTATGTTTTGCAAAGCGTCTTTATGTTCCTGCTTAAACGAGCAAAACAAGCCATTGTCGAGCCAATTCCGGGTATAATTTATTTACTTAAAGCAAAATCAATACTTATCTAAATTTTAACCGCAGTGCTCAAATATTCAGTATGGACCGGTACCCGTATAGGCAAGTTTAAAAAAGTGGTAAAAAGTTCTCTCATGGGTAGGCGTTAGTTAGTGTTGCCGGTATCTGTATGTAGGGTATCCCCTTTCCATCAGGTGGGCTGCTGTCTACTAGCTACTTGTCTGCCACTTATATGATTTAAAAAATGGACAGAATATACATTGGTTAGTATTAAAATGTCAAATTCGTAAACAATGCTAACCACAACAAAAACTTTTTTACTTATTTTGACAGCCTCTGTGGTATGGTGGTTGAGCAGGTCGACTCATAGCCTGGAGGTGGCTGGTTCGATTCCCGTGGCAGGACAAGTATTTGTGCACAGAAAAAAAAGCGCATATATTTATTCAGTGTCTGGGTGTTATGGGACCATGATCCTCGTAGTTCCTGGGTTCATAGATCCAGGAAATCCTAATTAGGGCCTAGGATCTATGTATGTGATTGTTGGGTGTTTGTTAGAACACAAGTTAATACAACAATAGTTTTAATTCAGTCATGTGGTCTAAAGCACGCTCGTTTTTTTATCATAACAAACGAGTCCACGTGATAGACGATGACCTGTTCAAAGGGCCTTGAATAGTTTAGTGTAAATTATTTGACAATTATTTGTAAATTATTTGACAATTATTTGTAAATTATTTGACAATTATTTGTAAATTATTTGACAATTATGTGTAAATTATTTGACAATTATTTGTAAATAATTTAACAATTATTTGTTAAATAATTTGATTATATGTCGGTAGCGCCCGTGGCATATTAAAGCAATTTGTTTTACGTCCTTACTGAAGGCGCTCACCTCAATTCTACCGCCCTTGGGCTTGATATCCATAAATATGTAAATTTTGTCACACTGCAGCCTGATATTGTTTCGAAGGCAATAAAATTATACGTAGATAATAATGTTCATTTTCTAATGGGGCGTATCTTGAAAGAATACATATTTAGAGCCCTGTATAATACAGAATACTAGTTAAATGGATATTACATTTTAGATTAGGAAATTACTTCACAATCACGACAATCTTTTTGAAGTAAAACTTCTTTACGCACGCTTGATTTGGGGAGTAAGCTGGTGAATACGACACGAATGGAAGTTAAAATTGGTTCACGCAAATCTCCATTGTCAACATAACAAAATAAAAAATTGTATTATTATGTTGGTAAAATGACAATTTACGCTTGTCAAGATGGCGACATTACAATACTGCTTCACTTATATAGTCATGATTCTGTAGTACTATTTATTTAATTTCTAAGTAGGTGCTACTGATTATTAGAACCGACATCATAAGAAGATGCAGAGCAATTTTAAGAATTCTTCCCTTCATCAACTCATTCCGTCATTCCCCTTTCCATCATGGAACTACAAGACTTGGTGATTCTTCACATCCTTACGTCGTTAGTATACCCCAAGTCCGCACTAAGCGTTTTGCTGGGTCATTTATAGTCCAAGGAATGGAATGCTCTTCCAACAACAGTGTTTCCTCCTGGGTACAACCTGGGTCTTTTTAAGTCAAGAGTGAATGGGCATCTCATGGACAAGCGTGCTCCACCTTAGACAACTTTGTCAATTACCATCAGTTGTTGTCAAACGCATGCCCATTTTCATATAAAAAAAAAAAAATTAGAACTTTTTGTTTTGAAATTTTACTAAATTACTTGTTTGTCTTTGTTACGGTAATTTTGTTACGTCACAATTATCAACAGCCTGAAGATTTACACTACTGATCAAAGAGCGCCACTTTGAGCGGTTGCTTGCCTCCTGCATCCCAAGGCTCCAGCGCAGCGACCAGCTGGGAGATCACGTAACTTCATTGCAACCAATAGAAATACAAATTTGTATGGATTTGACAATTTCAATACGCAGCTTATGGGCATAGTTAGTATGGAAATTTCTCATTTTGCATTGCAATCAAAGTTTCGGGATCACCCCCCAGATCTTCGGTTTACCTAGTGGGGGTCTATATTGCATCTTCCGCTTCGTGGTCCTAAGAACCTTTATTCTCCATCGATCGTCAGTTTTACGAGCGATCTAGCTTCCCCATTCTATTTCAACCTGTTAATTCTTTGAATTTACTTCTGTTAAGATATATTTTTATATTCTATTCTGTACAACCTTTCGTAGAACCAATTAACAAACGAATTGCTCAAACATAACCAATTAAAGCAAACTACAAACAATAACCAATTACAACCAAAATTATGTTTAAAAGCTTTCCTTCCATTACATTTCGATCGATACGCTGGCTATAGAAATTAGAATAAACCAGAACATGTGTATGCGAGACAAAATAAGGCCACCAAAATTACTCTAAAAGAGAACAATTTCACATTTCGATAGTCACTTTACAGATTTCTTAAAATAGTTACGATTGGATATGTATCTAGTTAGGTATTGAGTTATTCCCGAAAAAGCACCAATTTTAAGAGCAGCGATGAAAACACAGCCAACGTTCACCATCGTAGAGAAGCAGGTAGTCCTTTTAAACCCGCCATTATTCGAGAGTCCTGCAAAATCATGACTCGGTTAGGTCGAAACTTACGGGGATATTCCAAAAATAGGTTTCTTTTACTTTCTCATGGTTAGGCATTTACGCAATCAATACAAGATATTGAAATAAAACAATTTATGAATTTTTACAATCTCAAATACAATTAAAATGAACAAATATTTATAATTGAAAATACATATGATTTTATTGATTACTAGCTGCGCCCCGCAGTTTTGCCCGCGTGGTGAATTTTTTTTAATTTACCGCTCAACTTTCTTATTTTTTTGTTTCATAAGAACCTTCTCTTAACAATAATAAAAACAACGAAATCAGTGAAAATGTTCCATCCGTTAACGCGTGATGCGAAGACCAAGGGAAATAGAGATTCACGACTCTCTGGTAATGTCTGATTTTTCTGGGACTTACCTGACCCATCTCTATCCACCCCCATACTTGGATTTTACCCACTACGCCTGACGGCTGAGATCAATTATGTCAATATCTATCTATATGTTTAAGTCTTTAGCTTTATAGTATATCATAATTTAATTGAGTATTCACGTGGCTTCTCTTTACGACATTGGCTAGATTTTAATTCCAAAACCAGCCAAACTCCTCCAGAGCATAAATTTACTGATATGGACGCGGTAAGGAGAAATTCATGTTTTTGTGGAGAATCTCCAAGGGTTTTACTAAGCTGGTTTCATCGCTATAGGGACGAGAAGTCATCAAGTAGCTTTCAATGTGAACGTGGGCGTGGGTTGAGATCTCCATTAACATGCTTTGATCGAATGGTTGCAAGCCGAGTATATTTACGATTTCGATATTAAAATCCACTAGACGCAAACCGAGTTCAAATCGATGAGATCTAAATATATTTACGAATTGGATATTAAAATCAAAAATTGTGAAACTAATTTTTTATTTTTTGATTACGCGCGCAGTGCAATGATACGCGAAACTTTATACTTTATAACGACTAGCTCATCTCTATATTAAAATTTTGAAACTAGTTTTTGATTTTTCGATGACATGCGGAGTGCAGTGACACGCGAAACTTTATACTTTAGAGTTCCAAGTGACACTTCAACTGATAGGGCCACCGTGTTGCTTAACATCAGGCCAACGACAAGCCCGTCATGTTGTGACTTAACATAAAAAAATGTTAATAAAATCTTGACTTGAGCATAAGTAATGAATACGCAATTAAACTAAGCCGTACATATTACACAACGATAATAAGTTGAGTTACTTTAATTGAAAAGTCTTGAAAGTTGTATTTCACACAGCCTCTGTGGTGTAGTTGAACAGGTCGGTTCATAGACCGGAGGCAGTGGGTTCAATTCTCGCGGCAAGACAAGAATTTGTTCACAGACAAAAAAAGCAAATACTTGTCCTGAGTCTGGATGTTGTGTGTAGGATCCAGGATCTATATATGCAATCGTTGGGCGTTGTTATTATTATTATTATAAAAACCGACCAACCGTAATTATAGTAACCAAAAAATCATGACAGCTTTTTATGCTGACTATTTTCACGTAATCGTGCCTCTTACAAACTTTTTTTGTCACTTAAAATTATTTCCGTGCCGAGTCAGGATCACGCCGAGAAGCGCGTAGCTTTTTATCCGTAAAATATAAATACAAATATCTGTGGACATTTCACACAGCGCCATTTAGCCCCAAACTACAAAGCTTGTACTATGGGGACCAGATAACTGATACCTTTTGTTTGTAAATATATACATAGAATACTATATAACACTCAGACACAGAACAAACATCGATGTTCATCACACAAATGTTTGTCCTGGGTGAGAATCGAACCCACAACCTGTTCAGAAGGCAGGGATACTACCAACTGAGCTAACGGGCCAGTCAATATATTTTATTGCAGTGCATAGTTCTTTTATTTTAATGTTAATGATGACGTGACGAGCTGTAGTAGCCTATGCTTTTAGATAAACTTGCCGACCTTTTCCATTCCAATAAAAGTAACAACAATGCAGATAAGTACAAGTAATTTATTTAAAATTAAACAGTGGTATCATAACCAATAATATTGTTATAATTACAAATGTAATTCCTTTAACATATATCTATACATATAAAATTCAAAGTCCTGACTGACTGACTGACTGACTGACGTATATATCAACGCACAGCCTAAGCCGCTGGTCCTAGAGACTTGAAATTTGGAGGGTGTGTTCTTTGTAATGTGTAGGTATACACTAAGAACGGGTTTTCCAAAATTCCACCCCTAAGAAGGTGAAATGGAAACGAAGAAGAAAAATTTTCATAGATAATTCAACCATTATCTATAAAAAAAAATCTTCGTTTCCTATAAGCCACTTGGGTGAAGCCACGGGTCGAAGCTTGTATATAATAAATAAAAATATAAATATCTGTGGACATTTCATACAACGCCATTTAGCCCCAAACTAAACTAAGCTTGTACTATGGGAACCAGATACTGATACTTTTTGTTTGTAAATACATACATAGAATACAGTATAACACCCAGACACAGAACAAATATTGCTGTTAATCACACAAACGTTTGTCCAGGGTGAGAATCGAACCCACAACTTACAGTTCAGAGGGCAGGGCTACTACCAAATGAGCTATCAGGCCAGTCAAATATTACAATGATATTATAAATACGACTAAACAAGACCACAAAAAAAAAAAACTAGCTGTGACGACCTAAATAATATTTAACTTACTTACTTACTAAATGTACAAAATAAAATCTATTTGTGAATTAACTGGCTTTTTGTCCTTTAAATTAACAGATGAATCGATGTCGACAATATTTGACCACTACCATTTGGACACCAAAACAAACAAAGAAATCTATAAATGCACCACTTTCTTCAAAATTAAGTCAATTTCGGAATAAAATTATCGTTAAAACAGTTCGTTCATTAACAAAAACGGTTTTTCTTTACACAAAATCTTGAAATGAAATGATTATACCCCTTGCGAACATAAATCTGTGTTGCTTTAACTACAGGGTAGATTTACCCCTATTTCACCCTGAAGACCAATTTCGTGTAGAACTAGGTTTGGCTTAGTTTGGATAAGGCAAACAATGAAATATGAATATAGACTGCACAATGCACGGAGAAGAGAATAAAGAAAATTTACCAAAGGTAACCAACAAATTATTAATTAGACAGCGTCTGTGGTGTGGTGGTGATGACGTGCTCAATCCTAGAGACGACGGGTTCGATTCCTGCGGCAGGTATTTGTGCACAAAAAAAGCTCAATAACTTGTTTCGAGTCTGGGTATTGTAGGACCGTGGTCCTCCTAGTTTCTGGGTCCACACAGGGAATCCTAGTTTGGACCCAAGATAGTATGTACGCGATCGTTGGGCGTTATTTACATTAAAAAACATGTTCTGTACCCTTACAAATGGTTTCAGGGGTGGATCAACTACTCTTTCCCTACTTTTTCCCTGTAAAAGAAGTCACGTGTCCCAGCAGTGGGAAAGTGTGGGCTGATGATTTTATAATTTATTTTTTTTTTTACTTCAAATTTGTCTACTATTTGACCACGCTTTCACCTGATGGGAAGTGACGATGCGATCGAAGGTGTAGCATGCTAGCCAAGTAAATACCTATTCACTCTTCTCTTGAACACCCCCGGATCATATTTCGCCGAAAACACAGACGCTGGCAGGGCATTCCATTCTTTAGCCGTCCTAATCAAGAACGTGGAATCAAATCGCTTGATCCGAATGGGTGGTATTTCGACCACGAAAGGATGGCGCTTAGCCGAGCGTCTAGTAGTCCGGTAGTGGAATGGTGACGGGAGAATGAGATCATGCAGTTCTTGTGCGCATTCACACTAATGCTGTCTTTTATTATATATTCATGTTTGAGACAATGAATTACCGTATAAAATAATTTCCTTCGTCTGGAATTTTTATGGATAATCGATTAATCCAGATAATTACAACGAGTTTATCAAAACGATGAACTTTGTCCTTCTATATGAATGGCTATCCATGCTTGTCAAAGGATGCGTTCAACATAGCAATGCATTGATAACACCGTTTCCGGAGAACAAAATTGTTGGAAACGACGTTTATAAATATATTTGTTTCGTTTAGGATGACGTATCTCAGTTTAAGAAGTGATCGTTAAAACTGTTTTGTTTTTGTCGTTTTAAATATCAAACTCTTTCCTAAATTTAACAGATTAAATACGTATAACTTACAATAATTTTAAAAGTATATAAGACTGTTGGATTCCTCCAATTTAAGGATATTTATCGAATAAATCTATACAAGACAACCCTCACTTAATAAACATTACGTAGCGGAAGAATACTTATTTTGTATTGTTCTTCATTAAATTTAAAAAAGATAAAGGTAAGACAAGAAAAAACTATTAGCTATCTGTTTTTCAATATATGTTTGTAGTGGGGAAGTAGAATCCTTAGAACGCGGGTTCAGTTGCTCAAAAACACACTTTTTTCAGTGGTGTTTGTTCTGTGTCTGGGTGTTATATTGTATTCTATGTATATTTTTTATGTTTTACAAACAAAAAAGTATTTAGATATTCTGTCAGTTATCTGGTTCCCATTGTACAAGTTTTGCTTAGTTTGGGGCTAGATGGCGCTGTGTGAAATATCCAGAAATAATTGTATTGTTTTGTGAAGTGCTATCGTATTTATAAAGAACATGTTGATAAAAAAATTGTAAAAATATAACAAAATCTCACAGTAAGTAACGGAATAGACATTTTGTTAAACATTATCTTTTTTATATATTATAAAAATTAATAAACTTACAGATTCTATAAATTACATATTTTTTATACACTTTACAAAACTTTTATAACGAAAGTAGTCTCTAAGTATTTATTGTTCTTAGCGTAGTTCAAACATAACTGGCGCTTATTTATTATTCGTTGCTATTGTGCGGCATCGTCCGTTAGCTGTTGCTTTATCTATAATAATTAATATAAATATAATTTTATTAGTAGGTGTGTTAATTATGTGATTTGGTTTACATATAACTAAATGGTGCGTACTACAACATGGATTTTGGCAAAGTTTTAGGTAAGGTACTGTTAATTGATTAATTTGTTTAATGTTGTTTATTTTATTAAAAGGTAGACCAATATTCTCAGTTTAACAGTCAACAATCAAACTGTTAACGTTAAATGTTATTGTTTTTAAACAATATCAAGTGCATAACCGATTGTTTTTAACCCCTGTCCAAAAAGGGGTATTATAAGTTTAACTTGCGTATCTGCGTGTCTGTCTGAGGCTTACTAAAGGATGTACCTATTATGATTTTTTTAATTTGATATATTAAAGAAGCATTAGACTGCAAAAATTTGAAAGAAGGAAAGGTTTTTGTCCAGAAGTGAGACAATATAGGTTAATAATATAACAATAATAATTTGAAAGATGACTAACTCGAGAGTAATAATAATAATGTGTTTTTTAATCTACGCATTTGTTTGAAAATTGTCTGCTGCTCTAGTTTATGAAAGTAATACCAGAGCATTTAAAATTCTTATCGTAATCTCTTGTATATGTACTTAATTGTAAATCAAAATCAACAAAAATATTCCACCATGAAAACCACTAGGAGCCATTGAATGCAAGAAGCAAGGCCGTACAAAGTGGCGTTAAATAGGAGAGATCTATGTTCAGCAATGCACGTCATCTGACAATGATGACGATGACTTTGATTGAGTGATTTTGATGCAATTGTATGAAGGCATTTTGACAATCAAAAGGATAATGCGTAACGATTTTGCAGTTTTGGACACACTTGGTTTTAATCTAATCAAACGACATGATGAGCTAGTCTTTCGTCATGGTTGCCCATAACAGCTTATGGTACTTATATGAAACTTGTCTAGCATTTGGACTGACTTTGGACGACTCAAATGATGGGAAGTGACGATGCAATCGAAGGTGTAGCATGCTTGCCGAGTAATCTTATGGCAAGTAAATTAATTGCCGTAAGATTAGATTAATATTTATTATAATAATAATACATATTAATTTACTTACTTATAACTACATTACACGGCTAAAACTCACGAGATACAGTCGAATAACTCGACCGGTGTTCGGGCAATATAGATGCCCATCCTCAATCAAGGAGTACGCGCGGCGGCGGTGGCGGCTCGGCGCTTCAGATGGGAGGATGGGCATCTATATTGCCCGAACACCGGTCGAGTTATTCGACTGTATCTCGTGAGTTTAAGCCGTGTAATAGTTGTAGTTATGAGTACTACTCACGTCAGTTTCCATAATATTACTTACTTATATTACATCTAGCAAGTATGTGTTATTTATCTGTGTCTTCTGACAAAAAAAATACAATCATATTAGATTAATGAGTATTTTTAAAAGAGCAATGACCCGACAGTTACTAGACACCCACGTGAATTATAATTTATAACAAAACAACGATAACAACTTATTTAATCAACCAGCCGTCCATATTTTTAATAGAAATTTTGTTGATTTTCCAGCCATTGCTATCTTCATAACCGTAATCACCAGATCATCAGCCACAACCAGCTGTGAAGTTGAAGGAGAAAGTTGTACCTACAAAGTCACCTGCAGATACCATCCGGGCAGTGCTTCTAATCCTACATGCAGTAATGAACCCAACGTCACATTCGTCATCGCTACGTCCATTGCCAACATTATCACGACCAGTTTCTTTGGAGCCACCAACTTCGACTCTCGCGTCAGGTTCATCAAAGCTGTTAATAACACGTGGATATCTCTTGGAACCTTGGCCTTCAGATACTACTCCAAAGTAACAAGTATCGATCTTGCTGGAAACTTCATCACGGAAATACAGGAAGAGACCTTCAGGACTTTGTCTTTACTTAACTATTTAAACATTTCGAACAATTTAATTACGGAACTTTATCCCAAAACTTTTTTTATAATGGAATCAAAGAACAATAATTTAGAAACGCTAGATATATCCAATAATAAAATATCTTACCTCTCTGAAGAGATGCTGTCATATTTACCGAGTTTAATAAGTTTACATTTACAAGGGAATAAACTAAAAAGTCTTGCTGATAACTGTTTTGGATATCAGAAATATTTGTCTTCTTTATATTTACAACATAATAATATAGAAAGGCTGAATATGTCGCTTATTAATTTGAAGAATTTAAAATACATTGATCTGTCTTTTAACTATATAAAAAAGATATCGGGCTACGAAACCAATAGACTTCAAGCTCTCGAAAATGTTAATATATCCAACAACGTTTTGCAAAGCATTGAGAGCAACTGCTTTGTGCAATCGATTAACCTTACGGTTATAGATTTGAGTAATAATGTGCTAAGTATGGCTATAGAAAATGTTATGTTCGCTGGTAACATTAAACTAAATTACTTAAACTTGTACAATAATCGTATTACTGGAATAGAAGGAAATAGCTTCAAGCATACCACATTAACATATCTTAATTTAAAAAACAACCAAATAGCCGGTGAAATAAAAGACAACACTTTTGTTGGTTTGGGTAATATTACGAAGTTGGATCTTTCGAAACAAAATGTAAGAATTTTGAGAAATAATGCCTTTGCGGATATGAAAAAATTGAGTTACTTAAACTTGAGCAGAAATCACATCAATGATATTGAAAATTCATCTTTTGCTTATTCTCCACTGAATGTTGTAGATCTTTCTTATAACAACATATCTGGATTAAATTTTCTGAGCAACTCTCTTACCAACTTAACGGAGTTATACATAAATAACAATAACTTAACGGTTTTATACAAATTAACATTTCAAAAACAAGTGCATATGAAAAAATTAGATTTATCAGACAATAACATAATATTTATCGAAGAAAATTCTCTACCTCTACAAAATTTACAATATCTAAGCTTATTAAATATTCATCTTACTGGTGTTTTAAAAAGTAATATGGTGAGTCCAGCAAAGTACTTGCGGTTTTTAGATTTGAGCTATTTTAATATAAGCAGAGTGAGCAACTCAACATTTGTAGATATGCCAGTACTAGCACGACTCAATTTATCACACAACAACATTGAAAAAATTGAACCAGAAAATTTTAGAGGCATGGACAACTTGTACGGCATAGATATTTCATATAACAAGTTAACTGATTTGCAGATAAATAATAGCCTACTAACAAACTTAAAAGCGGCATATTTGAACCACAACAAATTGACCAATATCTCTAGAATATTTCCAAGAACGTCTAATTTAATGTACCTTGACATATCTCATAATAATTTCACAGATATTTCCTATGTCGATTCCAAATTATTTCCCGAGCTACAGACGTTACATCTTTCAAATAACAATATAGAGAACTTTAACAATCCTCATACTAATACACTTTCGCACTTATTAGACTTAGGACTATCTTCAAATAAAATATCCGATATCAATTTAAGCTACTACAAAGAACTCATGGTCGTGGATCTGAGTAACAACTTCCTACGTGTCATTAATAATAACTTTTTCAGAAACATGAATTTTGTTCAATCCATGGACCTAAGCCGGAACAATATAAGTGATTTGCCCCCGGGAACTTTCCAAAATATGATCAGTCTGAAATTGTTAAATTTATCGTCGAATTACATATCGAAATTTCGATACGGCAGCCTCAAAGGACTTCACAAAACAGAGTTATTGGACGTATCGTATAACAAGATTGATTCACTGGATGTCCACGTTTTCCACGAGTGTACGGAGCTCAAAACTTTGATAATTGATTACAATCGAATAAAGACCCTTGATATCGAGAGGTTGGTACTTCTGACACAAAGGAAGTTGAAGACTTTGAGTCTCGGAGGCAATCCGATTTCATGTCAAGAGATTATTCGGAACGCTACACTTAAGGACCGTTCGTTTTATGGACTTAATCAAATTCAAGTAACATCCATACATAAAATTTACCATGAAGATAACGTCCATGGCATCAAGTGTGGTGATGATGACTTGACGACGACAGTTAAAGTTGAAGTGCAGGTTCTTACTGCGGGGAATGACAACTCTTCATCTGTGGTTGCAATAGTGTGGTGCACCATTTTAACAGTGATCTTGGTAGCCTTAGGTATCACAGCATACATAAAAATGAGGAAAAGTAGAAATGAATTGGTTTTTTATAGAAATTCAAGAGTGCATTTGACGAATACCTTGGAGTCGGACGTTTCAGAATTTAGTAATGTTTTAAATTAGAATAATAAATTATATGAGCTTCCATAATACAATGGAAACTTTTGCTCTGTAATGGCATCTGTCGATGTTGATTTGATAACATATCTTAATGTACTATTTTGTGATATAAAAAAACAAATTATAAAAGATTACCTATTACTAGGATTCATAATTCTTATTTTATTTTGTATTTAGGATTCATAAGTTAGCTGATAAGAAATTTTAAAGACATAAACCTAAATAAGACTGTGATTATAATTGTTCTTTTTTGTCATAAAATAAAGGATTTTGGAACTAAAGTGGGTTCTTACTTCAATCACTACTAAATTTTTAAAGACATGCACTGTTCCGTCGTCTTTCGTATTCATATTATCAGAAAGTAGAAACTAGGCGTTTATCACACGGCACCGCGCGCCGAGTTAGTGGAGTCAGTTAAGCAGATTTTGTAGCGGTGCGCCGCGCGTTGAAGTGGTTTATACACCTGTTCGTGCGGATGGATTTAACTTTTCGACATCAAAATCAATTTTTTTCTAACTGTAACATGTCCTCCTCCCACAATGTTTCGCGCAGTTACGCGGCGCCCCGTGTGTGAACCGCCGCCCGTCCGCGCGGAGGGGCGGTGACGGCGAGAAAACCGATCGAACGCGCGGGCGGGCGGTGTAGTGTGTTAAGTATCACCGGATTACTACAAGACCAGTGCAACGTGAAATCCGCCTCACTGCCTGCTGTATTAGGTATTCTCAAGGAACTCACTCGTACGCTTATTAATTGTTCATCTATTATTATTTACAACGTCAAAATCCGTCAAATTTTGCTATCTAAACACCATGTCAACAGATATCCTAACCACTACACTGAATTCCATAATGTTGTTGGATCCGTTTATTAATCTCTACATAACAGACATATGCTGGAGCAAAGTTCAGCAACCCCGGCATGGTCATTTTTAAGGAAAAATAGATGTATCGACTTCGTTTTGTATGAGTCAAGTTGGTTGTTTCTTTGTTTTAAACATGCCCTTTGTCTTGTGTACTTAAACCGCAACTAAAGTGATTCATTTATTTTCGCATGAATATTAATGTCTGTATTAATAAAATACTTTGTTCTGAGTGACAACATAATATGAGCCCAAAACGCTGGACCTAGAAATTTCATATTTGGACGGTATTCTTTGCGTAAGGAGTATTCTAAGAAAATCTTAAATCAATAAATCTTACACAATATTAATAAAGCCCAACGATCACATACATAGATCCTGGACCTTAACAAGGATTCCCTGTGTCTAGGGACCCAGAAAATACGAGGACTATGGTCCCAAAACACCCAGACACAGAACAAATATTTGCGCTGTTTTTTCTGTGCACTTTATAATAATACTTGTCCTGCCGCGAGAATTGAACCCGCCGCCGTCTTAATGCCGACCTGCTCAATCACCACACCACAGAGACTGTTAGACTGTCAGCGCTACAAAGTCACGTTCTTTGTTAAATTATTATTTTGTTGTTGTTAAGTTCTTGCCGTTCTGCATTCAGTAATAATAGTAAACTCCAGTCGAGATTTTTTTTCCATATTCGTCACTTGTTCACCTCCTTGGCACATTGCCCGTGCTAATATAGCCATATCTAAAAGTTTAAGGTCAGCACGAATTTATTGTACAGCTCATCAGCACGCTCGATTTAACCGATGAATATCGAGAGATTTATGTAACTGGCGAACTTCGGATAGCTTCGGTTATGTCCGGTCAGTGGGACCCGCTCACTTGGAAAGCTGAACTTTGTGGTTGTGTTTTACATAATTTGGTTAATGCGACAAACTGAGGAGGACATGAAGGATAGACTAGAGATATGTGCATCGTATCATAAGATTGTTTGTGTACCATGGGTGCTGTGGGACCATGATCCTTGTAATTCCTGGGTCCCTAGATACAGGGGATTCTAGTTAGGGTCTAGGATCTATGTATGTAATCATTGGACATTATTTTTTTTATCATATGTAACTTTGGTATAAAAGCGAAATTTTTTCCAGGTATTAATTATCCTAACGTCGGTATTTGGAATGGATATAAATAAATTAAATTAAATTAATACATGTGAACATTTCAAACAGCGCCATCTAGCTCCAAAGTAAAAGCCAAAAGCTCCAAAGCTTGTACTTGCAGAACCAGATAACTGATAAAATACTTAAATACTTTAGACTTTTTGTTCGTAAATATACACACAGAATACAACATAACATCCAGACGTAGAACGAACATCGATTTACATCACGCAAATGTTTGTCCTGTGAGAGAAATGAATCCACTACATACAACTGAGCTATCGGCACAGTCATAATTGTATTGAGTAGTAAAAATATCATTTGTTTTGTTTGTTGTAATTTGGTATTCCCTTTGAAAGAAAGTTTTAGTTTCTTATAATCAGATATATTTTTTATCAGACTGGCCCGATAGCTCAGTTGGTAGTAACCCTGCCTTCTGAACTGTGGGTTGTGGGTTCGATTTCCACCCAGGACAAACATTTGTGTGATGGACGTAGGTGTTTGTTCTGTGTCTGGGTGTTATATTGTATTCTAGGTATGTATTTACAAACAAAAAGTATCTAAGTATTGTATTAGTTATCTGGTTTCCATAGCACAAGTTTTGCTTAGTTTGGGGCTAGATGGCGTTGTGCGAGATGTCCACACATATATAAAAAATCTGTAAGTCTGTATCTGTGTCTTTTAATCTTTATACTGTTAGTAGGTACTGTTATCTATTCTATGGTACAACGAAAAGGCATGACAAAATGAAATAAATGGCCTAATATCCCGACGCACGCGACGGAAATGATTATCGTGCAGTACCTACTGTTTATGGGAGATAGATAGTTGATTGGATACAATCATGTCAAACACGATTGCTTAGTCGATATAAAATATAAAACTAAAGATTTTCGCAGCCACTGGGCGTAGCTCAGTTGGCGGCGCTTAATCCGCAGCTAGAAAACAATGGTTCAAGTCCCGTTGGTTGCTAATGTTTTAAAGAACAATAATATATTTGTCTAACACTTTTTTTTTAGTCTTTACGCACGCTTGACTTGAGGAGTAAACTGGTAAATGCGAGGCGAACGGAAGTTGAAGTTGGTTCACGTAGATCTCCATTGTCAACACAATTACGTATAAAAATGCATTATTATGTTTGTTTGTCCAGTAAATTGTTCATTCACAATTATTCAAGATGGCGACATTAACATTAAACAAAGCAAAAACAAAGTTGTACCGGCCGATAGATGGATCTAAATAAATTTTACTTCAGACGTGTGGTCTTAGTACACTCGTTTTTTAAAATCTACATTTAAAAAGGCTTCGTATTTGTTTTGTATATTATTTATTCATCAAAGGAAAACATCTTTAGATAGGAAAGATTTAGGATTTATAGCAGCTTAGCATAATTCCTTGCGTGATTCCAATTTTTTCTTTAGCCTGCCTCTAGGTAGAGCCAAACAATACTTTGGAACAAAAAAATATAGCAACCAGGCGCTCCAATCATGTCTCCACAATCGACCAAACAACCAAAAAGAACATCATATCACGGTTTCAACTTAAAGATAACTTAAGTTAGCTAAAATAAGTAAATATTTGTGAACATTTCACACAGCGCCATCTAGCCCCAAACTAAGCAAAGCTTGTTCTATGGGAACGAGATAACTGATACAATACTTAGATACTTTTTTGTTTGTAAATACATACATAGAATACAATATAACACAGAACAAACATCGAACATTCATCACACAAATGTTTATCCAGGGCGGGAATCGAACCCACAACCTACAGCTTAGAAGGCAGGGTTACTACCAACTGAGCTGTCAGCCCAGGCAAAGGGTAAGTAACTTGTCTATCCCTGGCTTAGCGTGCGTTAGTGCTTGGTCGGGTTCTCTCAAAGCGTGTATAAACTAAGTTACCACAGTTGAATAATCTTCAAATCTTTGTGCATCTTCAACGATGATGAATGGTTGTTTGGGTGCTTGACTTTAGCTATTATAGTGTTGGTACAGTGCAGTTATATTATTAAAATTTTCACAATATAATAGGCACGTGAATGCGTTTAACTATGATGAGAAAATATAAACATTAGTCTTTATAAAAAAAAACAAAAGACAAAAAAGTCAGGGAATTGATTTTTAAAGTGTAAGCTATAATAAAGTGCTATAAAAATTCCAGTTGTGACCATGTCTGTAGTCGGTACAAAATATGGTTGAAAAAATTTAGCAGCCATCTAGACATGCGACCATCAGTTAGAAGAGCATCTAATACTTTGAAAGTGCGGGTTAAAATCCCGCTGGTCGTTAAAATTTGAATCCATTTTATTGTATTCTAATGTATGTATTTACAAACAAAAAAGTATCTAAGTATTGTATTAGTTATCTGGTGTCCATAGTACAAAACTTTGTTTATTTTGTGACTAGACTGATGACGTGTACAAATATATATATTTTTTATCTTTTGATTATTATTTTTTTCTATAGTATAACCTGTTCCACATTTAATAGAATATTACGACTGTATATAAAAAAGTTACGGTAAATAGCTTTTATTTAGCTTATCGGAAACACGGCATAAAAACGAGCTAGTTTTATATAAGAAAGCGGACGAGTACCTACTGGGAATATAGGCAAAATTACCCTTTTCATATCGATTTACCATACGAGACGAGCATGCGAAAGGGAACCAAACAAAAATATATGATACGATAACGTACAACCAAATTGTAATATATCAACCCGCAAATACATATTTATACGCCTTTCAAGCCTTGCGTATACGGTAAAGTTGCGTCACGTTAAGGCACATCGCACACTGAAGCGTTGCGAAAAATAAATACCGAATCGATCTTCGGTATTCTTTGTTTTGGCACGGTAACTTTTGCTCGACGGTATTTTTCCGATTCGATTTAGTGTGTGATAAGCCTAATATTATTTTAATGATACATATAAATTCTATTTGGTGTTTTCCTGCTTCTTATCCTGGACAATCCAAACATAATATTTCAGCGTGGCGTGTAGGTACACTCAAGGAATTATTGTGGAGTCCCGTTTGTTCGGCGAATGATTGATGACTTACGAAACGTTTACTTAAAGAGCTAGCGGCGTTTTAGTTTCAATTATTTAGGGTGGGAATATAAATAGACAAAAATATAAATTTGTTTATATGACTCTACGTCTCAAGTAAGTTGCACTGGCCCTGAAAATAACACAAGTTTTGGAAAATAATACAATGTGGTGAAGCAATCATTCTCGTTTTCCCACCAAAAACCCTTAGATACGTATGGTTATGCGTAGAATGGAGATGCGGGAATCGGTGTCAGAAAGCCATCCAACCTAACATAAGTTAAGTTTTTTGACTGGCGGTTCGATTCCCACCCAGAACAAATATTTGTGTGATGAATATTTGTTTTGTATGGGTTATATTGTATTCTATATATGTATTTATAAACAAAAAGCATCTATGTATTGAATCAGTCATCTAGCTCCCATTGTACAACTTTGCCTAGCTGGAGGCTAGATGGCGCTGTGCGAAATGTTCACATTTTATTTATTTATTTATATATAAACCACAATGCGAACAGTTGCCTGACACTGTGCACAAATACTTCACGGAAATGGAACTCGCAGCTGCCGAATCATGAACCGATGCACTCAACCACCACAGCACAGAAGCTGATGGTTAGGTTTAGCTAAGTTTCATAGTTTTAAAAATTGTGCCAATTTATGTTATGAGTAAAACTTTCACGTACTAAAACTCAATAACGATGGTATAACGAGTCTTTTGTAAATATTAAAAGCTGTTATTTTTTAGTTTGAGCTGTCAACTGATGACTTTTAAAAGTGTAGTCTTTTTTTAGCTCTCTCAAGTAACTCGATTTAAAACGATAATTGGCTCTTGGCCTATTTTTTCTTGACTGTACCGCGTTTTTCACGAAATAACTTCATATCACAACGAGCGTCTGCTATTTTTTGCGGCGAGTACTTAAATGAGGTTTTATTTTTGTGTTTTGACACCAGATTTTACTCCCTATTTCTTTTTATTACCTTTGTCACTTATTACCCCCACTTTAGGAGGAAGAGATTTTTTATTCATGATTTATTTGACAGTTTTACACCGTGCTATTATTGTTATGAATAAAATTTTATCATTTTTAGGGTTCGGTAATAATGGTCAAAAACGGAACGCTATTACTAACCCTCCGGTATAATCTGTGTCTGTCCTACCTATAAACAAATATACAATATATATACTAATATACAATATGTATATATCTATGTATGAACCGTACACTTACAATATGTCACCAACTAAAATATTTATGTCAAGATATGCGTTAAAATACGAAGAACATAATTCCTTTTAATAAAAGCGATTTAGCAGACTTCAGTCCCAATGAGAAATCATCAATATAGTCGAAATCGAAATACGCATTATTAAGGATAACTCAAAAACTACAAGACAAATTTTGACCAAATTTAAATTAGAATACACGAGAAGCACCAGCTTTTAAATAAAAAAGAATCATGAAAATCGGTTCCTCCAGTCTAAAGTTCTGAGGTAAGGAACATAAAAAAATACAGTCAAATTAAGAACCTCTTTTTGAAGTCCGTTAATAATTTAGAAGACAAGAAGAAACTCACAAGAAATGCTTTTTTATTAGTTGTTTATATTTTCAAATCTTAAGAGTAGTAATATTATATACAAGCATCTTTGGTATGGTTATAGTGCAAACTCTGTAGTTTATCAGTAATATTAAAAATCGGCAAATGCGAGTTGAATTGGCAATAAAATGTGTACAGAACCCTTGGTGTACAAGTCTGACTCGCACTTAACCAGCTTAATTTAATATAATAACTTGTCTACGCAAATTACCTGCAAGTGACAGCTAGACGAGAGAATGGGAAGCTAAATACCGGTCTCAATAGCGTTTACATTTGAGAGGAGCGTTTACATTTTATTGTGAAAATCATGTAATATCTGTTTGTGCAAAATTCTGTGCAACCGTAGCTTCAGAATAATAAAGAATCTCTTGTTTGTTTGTCGGTTTTCGATAAGAAAAGTTTCATTATTTAAAAAGGCGCAAATACTTGTACTGAGTCTGGGTGTTGTAGGACCATGGTTCTCGTATTTTCTGAGTCCCCAGAAACAGGGAATCCTAGTTAGGGTTCAGGATCTATGTATGTAATCGTTCATCGGTCGAATGAGTTTTATTAAAATAAAACTTTTCACTAAAATACCTGTTCGGACCTCATTTTAGAAAAAAAAAAAAAGATGTGGTATGTCATTAAAAAATTGTCATGATAAAATATATACAATTTCATTTATCGTGTTTTTGATGTTTTAATTTTATTAATTTAAAAAGGGATTTGGGACCCGGGCTGAAGCCCAAACAATACCTTATCGGTTAAAAAATGATTGCAAAAGATAGAAACTACTTTTTTGGATTTAACAGTTTCATTGCGCGGTTTATGTGCATAGTTACCATGGGAATTTACAAATCAGGAAAGGAATGTCTCTTGTCGCATTGAAATCAAAGTTCCGTGTATTATGTTAACTTCATAGACATTTGCAGCACAATTAACAAACCACCTCCAGATATGTTTCCTGTTTCACAGTATATTGGAAATAGTTTGGTGATATTCACTCCGCTGCCGAAGACCAACTGAACTATACTGAACAACGTTCTGCCCTTTTTAAAGAGGCGGAACAAGTTTCGGCCATGACAGTCGACACAACGCCACCTAGTGGCAAGTCAACAAAACGTCCACAAGTCAATTACACTATTCAATACCACTCTTTTGACGATAAATATTGTAAATAACTTGACTAACTATAGCAACTCTTTTACATTTAATGTGTGTAATGTGTAAATAATCCTATATTGTTAACAGATACAAACACTATTTTTTTGGATCATTGCGCGGTTTATGTGCTTAGTTACAATGGGAATTTACAAATCAGGAAAGAAATGTCTCTTGTCGCATTGAAATCAAAGTTCCGTGATGACCCCTCTCCTCCAGATCTCAGAAAGATGAGATCCCAAATCAAAGAGGTCTCAGACTGACGAAATCGCGGAATGACACAAGTTCACAGAATGACGATTTCCTTGAGATCTGAATCGGAAAATTAATCTGGGTATTAGATGTGTTAAAAGTTAAAGATATGAATGGAGAGTTTTGGCGGGAAAGCGAAAAGGATCGCGTCGCCGCATTGTATTATTTTCCAAAACTTGTGTTATTTTCAGTGTTAGTGCATAAAATTGATGGCATTCTATTCGTTAAGTGCTGGATTACAGGCGTGAGTGTAGGAAAATGGTATATTGATGGTGAAACGTTTCTTTTCGTGCTCTTTCCAAAACTCCATAGAAGCTTCAAGTAAAGTTGCCACCACTTTACTAGGAGTATTACTGACTAGACTGACTTGACTATGACTTGACTTGATGACTTCGACTGTGACTTGACACATTTGCGTGAAATATCGATAACTTGATAAATTATCAATTACTTGACACTGGCTAAATACACGGAGGTGTGGAGCCAAAACATAAAATTAAAAATAAAGAGATGAATGATACAAATGAAGTCGGTTGAAAATACAGAGAAGATAAAACCATCGCATCCCATTTTCCCCGCTACAAAATCACTTGGCGTATTTCGAAATTACCCCACTTGGAAGCACGCGTTCAGAAATGATACTGATATTATGCTAATTCAACATATTACGTCTGCAAAAGGAATTATTTACCGGTTTCGCTTTGAATCTACGCGCTTCTGCGTCGTTTAGGCATGAAATGAGAGATGTTTAGTCGCTTACGCCCATGGTTTCGCACGAGAATAGCATTATAATAGCTGGATTAGGTTTGTAGGTATTTTCCTATGTGTTTTTATTGTTTATAGACAAAGTATTTCACCACTGTCTCACCTGATGGAAAATGACGTTCACTCTTTACTTGAAGAATCCCAGTTGGTTATCTACTGATTCATAGGAGGTATATGAATAAATACTGAGGATTTTGCTGTCATCAACCGAGGAGTTTTCGGTTTTACCTCTTACTTCATCACCAGATCATCACCAAAATACAAATCTCAACCTGGAATTTCAATATATTAAAAATAAAATCATATTAGTTCACAATTGTCGGAGATATCGAAACTTATGCAAACAATCACAAAAGTTCGCGTTTTTTCTCACACTTCACTTTGTGTGTATGTTTGTTACTCCTTCACGCTCAAACAGCTGAATGGATTCGGATTAAATTTGGTACCAAGATAGCTTATACATTAGATTAACATATAGGCTACATTTTATCCCAGAAAAATGAAATTTTCTTGGGGGATGATTAGATCATTAAAATACTTTTTATCCGTGGGTGAATCCGCGAGGCGGAACTAGTATAAAATAAACTTGAAGTAATTAAAAGTCAATTGATTTGACCATGAACCTTAATATCATCATGGAAATAAAAAAAAACTCGTTTACGGGGAACATACACCTCTGTAATAAATACCCTTATGTCTTTACTATAGTTTACTTAGGAGCTGCCAAACTATAATCTCCCTAGTAGGTATATAATCCCTAGCCTCTGGTTCCACGTATATTTGTCAAACTCCTGTCAAATTAATAATAATAATAATAATAATAATAACGACGACGACGGTAACATACATAGATCCTGGACCCTAACTAGCATTCCCTGTGTCTAGGAACCCAGGAACTACGAGGACCATGGTCCCACAACAACCAGAATGAGAACAAGTATTTGCTCTTTTTTTTTCTTTGCACAAGTACTTGTTGTCGTGCTGAATCGAACCCGCTGCCTCCAGGTTATGAGCCGACCTGCTCAACCACCACACCACAGAGGCTGTTAAGTCAATATGCCAAATATATACTGTACGCTCATTGGTTGAAACAACCGATGGTCAACAGGCAATTAATGAATCTTCATTATGGCCTTTAAGTTGGCATAAATGCCAAAAAAAAGCCCGGGAAAAGTGTTGCTTAGCTAATTTACTAAGTAAGTACTTAAATAGACTTTAGTACAGACGGGCATAAGATAATTCAGTCGCTCAACCTAACGGCGATATCAATCGCTTAATATTTTAGGCAGCTCTTTTTCTAAAGCTTGTGAACTCATATTAAAAAAGTTGAAGCCACTATGTAGCTAAATCTATGATGAATAAACAAAGTTTATAATCGTGTATAGGTAACAATTGTCTATATGAGATAATTATTATCAAATGGAATTCCAAATGTATAATATCGTCTCATCTGAGACAGACCCTCGTCTTGTTACAGAATGTTAGTAAAGCCTTTTTCGTATAGTATTTAAATTCAAATAATTTATGTTCTATGTCCTTTTGATACCTGCCTTTTGTATGTCACTTGAATAAAAAAACTTTACAGCATATACCAGGTTGTTTTATATTTTATCTTTTATTCTCTAATATTACATATTATATTATTCTCGCCACTTCCACATCCTCTCACGAGAAACGTAACCCTAATAATGGTTATGGGCCCAGAACGGAAGGCGAAAAATATAATATTGTAGTGAGTGTCATTGCTGAAAAATAATTTTCTATATAAAGATTGTGCTGAAGGAAACATTGAGAGCTGAGGTAATTTTATTGAATAGTTAAAATGGCTACAACAAGAATGATTGAAGTTTTAACCAGAGAAAATTACGAGAGCTGGCGAGTACAAGCAGAGGCTTTACTGATCAAGAATGATGCGTTTGGGTATGTGGATGGTAGTAAACAAAAATCAATGGAGGAAAGAGCAGCGCAGGCGTGGATTGTTGGAGATTCCAAGGCAAGAGCTGACTTAATCCTGAGTATGTCTCCTGGTGAGTTACGGCATGTAAGAGGGTGCAAAACGTCTAGAGAGGTATGGTTAAAGCTAGAATCCATATATGCATCAAAAGGACCAGCGAAAAAGGCTAATTTGTTGAAAAGGTTGACGATGATGAAATTCATCGAGCCTGGCGACTTTTATGAAGATATTTCAACATTTTTTGATACAAAGGATAAACTGAGTACAATGGATGTGATAGATTCATGATGACCTATTTTCGATAATGTTGCTCTATAGTCTTCCTACAGAGTTTGACAATTTCCGATGTGCAATAGAGTCTCGAGACGGAATTCCGAATCCTCAAACTCTAAAGATCAAAATCGTTGAAGAATACTGTTCGAGGCACAACTCTGAAGAAAAAGCAATGATCGCAAAAGAGAATTTGAGAAAAAAGAAGTTTAATAAACAACGGTAAACATTCAAGTTTAAATGTTTCAAATGCCATAAAATTGGACATAAAGCATCAAAATGCACGGAAAACAAAGAAAAAGATTCTGCAAAGTACGTTGTTGATAGTGATACATGTAAAACATCTTTTGATACCAGTTTTGATTCTTTTAATTATGTTACAGATCAATGTAATGGTGTGTACAACGGGAACGGAAACTGGATCTTAGATAGCGAGTGTACATCACATCTATGTAAGGACGTAAACAAGTTTGTGGAGGGTTTGTTACCGTCATGGAGTCAATTAAATTTAGCTTCCAACTTGACCACAAAAGTTGAAGGTGAAGGTATGGTCACGCTGTCTGCATGTAAAGGTGAATCCAAAACAAATGTTCAATTGCCAGACACATTGTACGTTCCCGATCTGCGATGTAACCTAATTTCAGTGGCAAGGATTACAGATAAATGTTATACTGTAATGTTTACTAAGGATGAGGCCATAGTGAAAAATTGCCATGGGGAAATTGTCGTAGTTGCGGATCGTAAGAGTAATTTATATTACGTTAGGGAACAGAATGAATCTGCATCAGTAGTATCAGAGGATAATGTGTGGTTGTGGCATGAACGAATGGGACACTTGAATGCAAGGGATTTATTGAGAGTTTTGACCAAAGCTGGTATAAAAACTCAGAGGATAAATGAGCGTGAGCTGTATGATTGTGACGTGTGTGCGAGAGCGACGACTTTAAGAAAGAACTATCCAAAGAGTTTGAACTAAAAGACTTTGGACAGGCCGAATATATTCTAGGTATTGACATTGTCAGAGACAAAGGTGTCATTACGTTGTCACAAACGAAATATATTTGGAAATTATTACAAGATTTTGGAATGGAAAAATGTAAAGAATCTGTTGCAATTCCATTGTGTCCGAATGAAAAATTAATATACTCTAAAAGTGAAATTAATGTGCCTGTTGTGAATGATACACATGGATACACGGAGCTCATAGGAAGCTTGATGTACTTGGCAACAGGAAGTAGACCAGATATAATGAATTGTGTGGTAAAGTTAGCACAATTCAATGAAAATCCGAATGAAATGAGTTGGAATTTCGCAAAGCGTGTGTTGCGATATTTGAAAAGAACACAGAATTACGGTCTTTCGTTTAAAAAGACTGGTGAGTCAATGGTAGGATACTCAGATTCGGACTGGGGAAGTTGTGAACTAGATCGACGTTCATATTCCGGGTATGCTTTCATTTTAGGTGGTGCGTGCGTTTCGTGGAAATCACAGAAACAAAGGTGTGTTTCTACTTCGTCTTGTGAGTCAGAATACGTGAGCCTATCACAATGTATGAAAGAAGCGGTTTATCTGAATAGTCTGCTTACTGAAATTGGGTTACTCAGGTATGCTAGAATTACTTTATATGCAGACAATCAGGGTGCTATTGCGCTAGCTAAGGATCCAGTTCTCCATTCTCGTTGTAAGCACATAGATATAAGATACCATTTTATTAGAGATGTGTTAAAGAATAATAAGGACATTTCTTTACGATACATTTCTACAAATGATATGACGGCTGATATATTAACGAAAGCCTTGCCTAGATGTAAACATTATAAATGCATGATAGGATTAGGGCTTCAAGATAATATATGTATAACTTAAGGGGGTATGTTGACTAGGCCTTGAGAGCATAAATTAAGGGGGCGTGTTAGTAAAGCCTTTTTCGTATAGTATTTAAATTCAAATAATTTATGTTCTATGTCCTTTTGATACCTGCCTTTTGTATGTCACTTGAATAAAAAAAACTTTACAGCATATACCAGGTTGTTTTATATTTTATCTTTTATTCTCTAATATTACATATTATATTATTCTCGCCACTTCCACATTCTCTCACGAGAAACGTAACCCTAATACAGAATGCCACGGGGAACGATATTATGTCAGATGTTTGTTCATATATTATTTCCGTTCATATTATGATAATTTATATGGTAGAAAAATAAGCTTTATTGACAGAGATTTGCGTTCGACAGCCAGCATTTTATTGCTTGCAGCACAAAAAATGAATTGAGATCATCTTCCTTTTTAGTGTTTTAAAAATAGTGTCATCAAGACGTGCTTGAAAACGTTTGCGTTGGTTCCAAATATTTAGAGGTAAATGAGAAAATAAATCATAAGTTAGAGGTAAATTTCACAGGACAGTGGCCTGATAGAATTTTAATGTGACGCTCCTATTGGCTGATGAAAAATAGGTAGCACTGTAAAAATTAATTGAAAAAAATATCCCAATATTGTATTTGTGCATAGTAAACGCGAACCTCTATACTTTAGAGTTCCGAGTGACACTGCAGCTGATATGGGCAGCCGTGTCGTTTAACATCAGGCGAACGGCTAGCTCGTCACGTCATTCCTTAACATAAAAAAAAAATTAAGAAAAAAAAAATGATATGAAATACAGCCATAGCCTGAAAGTGGCATCGGTGACGGAAAAATTGAGGAACAATAGGCTAGCGTAGTATTTCCATGTCATGCGGAGGGATGAAAGCCATGTCACCAAGAGAGTTTCGAATATGAATGGCAAAAGAGAATAATAATAAGAATAAATATTGTTTATTGCCAAATAAATAATAAATAACAGGACACGTACAAATAATATTACACTTAACATAATTCTAATTAACTAGTTGTGCTCCGCGGTTTCACCCGAGGTTATAAAGTAGTACTGGAAAAAAAAAATCCTTTGTATTAATCCATGTCATAAACTATCTGTGTTCCAATTTCATCCAAATCCGTTCAATAGTTTTTGCGTAAAAGCCTGTGGCGTCGCCCTCGTGGGGTTCGATAATTATCCCATGGGAACATACTATCGGGATAAAAAGTATCCTATGTGTTGCTCCAAATTTCATCTAAATCAGTTCAGTAGTTTTTGCATGTAAGAGTAAGAAACATTCTGTAAGATAAATAACGGCTAAAACTCACGTTGATTAAAAGTCGAAATAACTCCGACCAGGTTTCGGACATATTCGATGTCCTTCTTCTGGGAGCGTCAGCAAGCGTCAGCAAGCGTTACGTGCTGACGCACGCGAATGCTGCCGCGGCTTGCGTTAGTGACTGGCTACCAGAAGAAGGACATCGAATATGTCCGAAACCTGGTCGGAGTAATTTCGACTTTTAATTGACGTGAGTTTAGCCGTTATTTATCTAACAAAATGTGTCATACTCACGATAGTTTTCAAACGAACAAACATTCATCCATACATTCATACTCACAAACTTTCGCATTTATAATTATTATTAGTAAGATTGGAGTAGGCTCAGCACTGTGCTGCGTAGAAATGTTCCATGCAGGGTTGGTTTTCAGCATACCCCAGTCCTCGAGCAAAGGTGCTAGCCGAGTTTAAACGAGTGTGCGTTGATCATATTAGTTTTATTATTTTTTTTTTTGGTTTGGCTCCACTCCTTTGTGTATTTAGCCAGTGTCAAGTAATTGGTAATTTCTCGAGGTAAATAATATATAATATGTGTCGTCTATATATATTATATAATATATAATAAGTCATACTCCTAGTAAGGTGGCGGCGACTTACTACTATGGAGTTTTGGAAACAACACGAAAAGACACGTTTCACCATCATTTTACCACTTTCCCACATTTATACCTGTAATCCAGCACTTAACGAATAAAATGCCACCAATTTTATGCACTAACACTGAAAATTACACAAATTTTGGAAAATAATACAATGCGATGACGCGATCTTTTTCGTTTTCCCGCCAAACCTCCGGGTGACACTTGAAGGCCTAATAAAAAATGAAAAACGGCATTCTATTTGCGTAAAAACCCTATGTAACTCCGTTCCGCCCAAGCGTTAGCAACTACAAATTAAGACGGGACCAACTTTACGAATTCCCGTATTGTCCTGTCCCCTGTCTGTCCCACGTCCTGCCGCGGCCCATGTTAAATAATTCTTATTTTGGGGTTCCTTAGTCGTTGGCGAATGAAAAACGTCACACTAATAAAATAAATTGTCACACTAATATTATAAAGGCGAAAGTCTGTATGTTTGTGTGTATGTGTTTATGTTTGTTACTCCTTCACGCTTAAACCGCTGAATGGATTTAGATAAAACTCGGTACTAAGATAGATTATACACTGGATTAACATATAGGCTAAATTTTATCCCGAAAAAGTGAAGTGTTCCCGTGGGATGAGCAAATAATTAAAATACTTTTTTATATTATCTGCGGGTGAAACCGCGGGGCGCAACTAGTTGTCTATAAAATTATTCAGCAATTTATTGTTTTAATTATTATAGCAGAGCAATAATAACGCCCAACGATCACATACATAGATCCTGGACCCTAACTAGGATTCCCTATCTAGGGCTCATTTCTTTCTTTCTTCTTCTTCTTCTTCTTTATGTCCTGTCGCGGGATTCGAACCTACCACCCCTGAGTTATGAGCCGACCTACTCAACCACCACACCACAAAGGATGTCAAGAATGGCGAGGTAAGTAATCTGAATTAAAAAAAATAATACATTTCTTATCCTGTTTTTGTCTGGGTGTTATATTGTATTCTATGTATGTATTTGCAAACAAAAAGTATATAAGAATTGTATCAGTTATCTGGTTCTCTTAGTGCAAGCTTTGCTTAGTTTGGGACTAGATGGCGCTGTGTGAAATGTCCACTAATATTATTATTATTATCTGCATCTGTTATAGGCAGGCGAAACCACAAAACAAAGAACTAAAACGAATTTGAACTCTATATTGGACGTGCTAACCTACAGAAATAGTTCAAAAACGATTTCGTCTTCCGAGTCGTGTTCCTTATCATCATACCGCCACCAAAGATAACAACTCCAAGCTTATACAGAATAAATCAAACTCATCAAAGGGAAATAATGTCAAGGTATTTTTTCTCCAATAATTGGGTTACGGGACCTTTTCCCTTACCTTTAACAAGCAGTAAAGTTAAAGATTACCTTGGCAGCGTTTTTGTTTTCCAATAACAGTATAACCAAACAAACAGCTCGTATGCCTGCCAAAAAGATAACGCATGTGATAACGACAATCTAAATATCCTACGGAACACAAATCTCAAGCGGTCCAACTCAACTTGATAGCTCTTTTATTACCATCGGACCAAGCTTAATACAATTTGCTTCAACTGCAAATACAGAATTCTTTATAAGTTTAGGGATCCCCAATGCGTGGAAGTTTGTTCGGATGGGCTCCTTTGATCTTATATTTATGTCTTCGGGAGTTTTTATGAAGTTGCCTCTTTTTATTTTAGTTCATGTCTTTATTAAATGAACCGTGGTATTAATCTTAGGATAGGTTTGGGGATTTCATTTGCGTTATATTATTGTTGTATCTGTAGATACAACTAGATAGTTTGTTTATTCCCATTAGAATATCAAGTTTGATAACTGATTGTCAAACAGATGTGTAAGTAGATTAATTTTTTTTTTTATATGCGCCTTTTGCTTTTGTGACACCGGGGCCTTTGGGACCGAGTGCTCACCAAATTTTAAATATCTTTCTAATCGTCTGGTCGAAGCAATACGTCACCGAAATGCTGGCCTCTACTTTGGGCAAAGATTGAGCAATGCTATTCACCGTGGCAATGCTGCCAGCATATCGGGCAAGTTGTGTACTGGTTGTGGTTTGTTATTTTAAATTTTCTTTTTATTGTTTTCTCTTTTATTTATTTATTAAATAATTAATGCCTGGCTAGATATCATTGTATAAAATAATAAATTTTATTAACAACTAGCTTCTGCCCGCGGCTTCGCTCGCTTGGCCTATAGAAAAACGAAGAAATATTTTTTAACGCATAATTCCACCACCCATTTTACCCTTTTAGGGATGAAATTTCGAAAAACCCTTTCTTAGTGGATTCCTACATTTTGCAAATAACACACCCTCCAAAGTTCAAGTTTCTAAGACCAGCGGTTTAGGCTGTGCGTTGATATATAAGTCAGTCAGTCAATCAGTCAGGACTCTGAATTTTATATGCATTGATTACATAATGAATACCTTGCTAGATATCATTGTATAAAATAATAAATTTTATCAAAAACTAATTTCAATTTATTTTTATGTTATTAATAGCCAAAACGTACGGTTATTTGATGGAAAGAAGTCACCGTAGCCTATTGATGTGATAAAGAGACATTTGAATCACGAACGTGGTTTTTATCCGGATCCATTCATCCCTTTAGTGGGAACATGATTTTCTTAAGCTATCGTGACAAGCGATCTCGGGTCCGAATTTATCCTTCACTTCGGGCTGGTTAGTGTAAATAGTTGGTATAAGTAAATTTGGAAATTTTCTGTTTATTGCAAAATGCTTTTTGGTCGTATGAAATTCAATAAAATAAAAAAATTAATATGTGGACATTTCAGACAGCGCCATCTAGCCCCAAACTAAGCAAAGCTTGTATTATGGGAACCAGATAACTGATACAATACTTATATACTTTTTGTTTGTAAATACATACATAGAATACAATATAACACCCAGACACAGAACAAAAACCTATGTTCATCACACAAATGTTTGTCCTGGGTAGAAATCGAACCCAGAACCCACAGTTCAGAAGGCAGGGTTACTACCAACTAAGCTATCGGGCCAGTCAAATAGTGGAAGTAAGTATAAATAAATTTGAGAATTTTCTGTTTATTGCAACATGCTCTTCGTAGTATAAAATTGTAGGCATTTTACTCGTTATAAGTATGTGTTCACGCCTATGATAATTATTTAATACTTCTATAGCTTGCTAATATGTTTTAGTAGGCGTTCATTTTTTTATGCTGTGAGAGGTAGTTCATAAAAACTACACCATTTTCATCTAACCAGCAAGCAACACGTATAATTGTATTCTCGTCTTAATATATCAAAATACAAGTAATTCAGTACTCAAAATGGGTTTAATTTGAAGACTAAACCTACCTATGTCTACTACAAGACATAATTTGATGAAAGTTTTGCAGTAAATGAATATTTCCAAATTGAACGTCGGAGAACTGGTGCTAATTCAAGAAGACCACGTGCCTCCGCTATCTTGGCGTCTTGGACGAGTTCTTCGCCTGTTCCGGGACCAGATGGAGTGTCCAGAGTTGCGGACATTTCCACTACACGAGGCTGCGTACGGCGGCCCTTAGTTCGACTTTGTCCTCTACCTACAGTTGAAGATCTTCAAGCTTGAAAGCAGTTCCTTTCGATGAGGGGGAGGATGTTCACGCCTATGATAATTATTTAATACTTCTATAGCTTGCTAATATGTTTTAGTAGGCGTTCATTTTTTTATGCTGTGAGAGGTAGTTCATAAAAACTACACCATTTTCATCTAACCAGCAAGCAACACGTATAATTGTATTCTCGTCTTAATATATCAAAATACAAGTAATTCAGTACTCAAAATGGGTTTAATTTGAAGACTAAACCTACCTATGTCTACTACAAGACAGTATGGCATTTCGCCATTTTGCATTTATGACATTTTATAAATTAGACTTTCTGACAAGGATGCACTTTATTGCCTCGGATGTCATTTGGTCAATGAGTAATTTTTTGATTTATAATTGATGGCTTTTCTGCTACCTAAGAAATCATTTTCAATATCAAATTATCTAATTTTAAACAACCTTATGATAATTATTGTAGGCAATGTCCATATTCCACATTCCACATTCCAATATCCATGTCATCCTTAATATATCATACAATATTAGTATTATCATAGGCTTGTCATTGCATAAGGGAATCATATAACTTGTAAACATAAGTAATAATAATAACGCCCATCGATCGCATACATAGATCCTAGACCCTAACTAGGATTCGCTTGTCTAGGGACCCAGGAACTACGAGGACCATGGTCCCACAATATCCAGACAGAACGAGTATTTACGCTTTTTTTTCTGTGCACAAATACTTGTCCTGCTGTGGGAATCGAACCCGCCTCATCACAGAAGCTGTCAATAAGTGTTCTGTACTAGAACGGCTAATAGAGCCGTAGCAAAACTATAAGCGCTACTGTATTTCAAAGCCAGGAATGGATAATTATAGCCTTTAAAACCTCGCTCCATCACCTTACCATAAAAAGGTATTTATTAACTCTCTACTTAAGTTTATGATCCTGTCGAATTAAGGTCACCCGTTACAACGGCCCTTAACGTTATTAATCATTATAAAGCAGGTCCTAAAATTATAAAGCAAGCGCTCTTCGTTGTTGGAATAATAAATTTTAAGCCTGCAAAAACTTGCAGTACTATTACTTGACTTGTAGTACAGTTACTGTCACACTTCGGTTAAGTGGGATGAAATAAAATAAAAATTTGTTGTCTCAATCCAATTTCAGTAAATATATAAGTGGCATCATACATAGATCCTGGAACCTAACTAAGATTTCCAGTATCTACGATGACCATGGTCCTACAACACCCAGACTCAAAACAAGTATATGCGCATTTTTTCTGTGCACAAATAATTGTCCTGGCGCGGTAATCGAGCCCACTACCTTCGGGTTATGAGCTGAATTACTCAACCACTACACCACAGAGGCTGTCGTGATTAATGAATAAATTGAAATGTACTTATAATCTTATTTTTATGTGTATTTTTACTTGCAGCTGTATATAATGTATACATTACAATTATCACTATTTATATGTAACTTAAATTGACTTTTTAAAATGTTTGACATGTAATTATAAATAAATGAGTATTTGAGTATTTAAAAAAGGAGATAGTATTTTAAAAACTCCTTCAAGTATTTGCTTAAGAAAACTTGACATGCTTACTCTGCTAAGACTAAAAAGGATAAAATCTTTTATAAAATTGGTGGCATTTTATTCGTTAAGTGCTGGATTAGAGGCATGAGTGTGAGAAAGTGGTATAATGATGGTGAAACGTTTATTTTCGTGTTGTTTCCAAAACTACATAGAAGCTTCTGGTAAAGTGGCAACCACTTAACTGGGAGTATGGCACACATCCTGCGTGTTGTATCATTAACTTGAAAAATTATCAATTACTTGACACTGGCTAAATACACAAAAGTTTGGAGCCAAAAAAAACCCTTTAAGCTAGTTTAGTGATATTGAACCATAGGTCTATATTATAGAACGATGCTCAGTCATCGATCGGTGCTCAAGCAGAGATTTCATTCACTAATGGATCACTTTATGAACGAAATCTCTGCTTGAGCACCGATCAATGACTGAGCATCGTTCTGTAATACGGACCATAGTATAGTGAGTGTTACTCAAAAAGACTCATGAACAAAGTGTCTTCCCCTTAATAGATACATCAAGAAAAGTATTGATGGACATATTTTTAAAATAACAAGGTAAGCAATGCATTGGTGACGCCTCCTCCGGGTTTACAGATGTCCATAGGCTACGGTGACCACTTCCCATCAGGTGGGCTGTTTGCTTATTTGCTCCCTTTCATTAAAAAAAAACTTTAGCAGTGTAAGTCAAATTTAAATTACTCATTAGTCGTAGTAATGGCTAGATTGTAATTTTAATGAAAGACTATTTAAAGCTCTTCGTTACATTAAAAAAAATGTTTACTCTGCTATCTCAACTTGACGAACGGCGAAGTGGATAAACGGCTTTCCGAGTCAAAACACAAACCGTTTAACGGAACAAAGTTGTGAAGCCACACATGATTGATCGCTCCATGGCTTGAAAGACTGCGGGAAGATGTCTCTGTCAAGCTGATTTTTAACGCTGGGACATTACATCTGAATGAGGCTCTGAGTTTTTACATTAAGCGATCAAAATACTAGTGAAATGTTTTTAGGATAATGTCCTAAAAACTGACAAGCCGGCTGTTGAGGATGATACGCCATTAAGTTTCCATTGTTTGACAGCTTCTGTGGTGTGGTGGTTGCGCAGGTCGGCTCATGACTTGGAAGCGGCGGGTATGAGTCCCGCGGCAAAACAAGTATTTGTGCACAGAAAAAAAAGTGCAAATACTTGTTCTGAGTCTGGGTATTGTATGACCATGGTCCTCGTAGTTCCTGGGTCCATCAGGGAATCCTAGTTAGAGACCAGGATCTATGTATGTGGACGTTGGGCGTTATTATTATTATAATTGTTAAAATTGTTTAGTTACAAATAAGTTTCTTTTTATAGGAAAAGTGTTTTTATTCTCCATACCAATTACTACTATAATACCATAACTAAATGATACTAGCTACATCAACTCACTCCAAAAAATTTTTTGAGTGCATACTGGCCACGATGAACTTTAGACCTTTTTGAAAAAGTATCGACACTAAAAAGGTTTTTGTACAATGTAATTTAAGAATGAAAAAGAAACCTAAATTACTCATAAATAAAGTCGCTTTGCGCACTCACTTTCGTTGGTTCTAAAGTGCGTTTACTCCATAATAGTGGTATAGGCAAACAACGGCTTATAAAAATACCACTATTGTACACAAAAGACACGTTTTAACGAAATCATCAAACAACTGTTGCATGATTGAATACCAAACACTATAACTAATCCAGCCCCACGTTCCAACCCCATCGAGTTTTCCCATCGGGTAGCGAGTTTCTCCTATCAGGTAGGTGACTTCACCCATCGGGTAGGTGAATTCGCCCATCGACGAGCGCTTTACAAAATGTTGACCCAAATACTTAATTTATTATTGAAGTGTAAAAGGGGCGGTTGAAGCCTGCCTGTTGAATAAATAATTTGTTTCAGTAAATTATTGAGTATGCCTTACGATGTACTTAAAAAGAGTTTAGTAATGGAAAGCTTTTAAATGTTTATATTGTGTGATCCCCGTTTGGTTTATGTCTATTTTCTATATGATGGTTGAGCAAGTCGGCTCATAGCCCAGGAGGCGGCGGGTTTGATTCTCGCTACAGGACAAATATTTGTGCATAGAAAAAGAAACACATATTTTTTTCTGTATCTGGGTGTTGTGGGACCATGGTGCTTGTAGTTTCTGGGTTCCTAGATACTGGGAATTTTCGTATCTACGCTATTACAATCATAAATTAATATCTTAGATTACGTAGGAAAGAGAATAAAAAAAAACTACATTGTACACAAATAGGTACCATGTATACTGTACCGAACATGTGTGTAATTGAGACGAAATAAATTATGTATTTATTTATCGCATGACAATTTTCTCCACCATTATGTACTTTGGTAGAGCCAATGGTATCCAGCTTTACCGCAGGTACCTCCTACAAGTACTTTGTGGCTTTACTCGTACGTACTTACTAAAGGTCTTTGATCTGGTTTCGATTTTGAATCTCCTTCAATGTTACGGCTCTGAAATGCGTAATTCATTCCAAGTTCATTCCAAGTAGATCTTGGGCATTTTGACAACATTGCCTTTAAAGATATTGACAGATCATGAGCCGTAGAAGTCTTTGATAAAATCCTAGTCTGAGAATTTAGAATTATGATGAATAATTTTTTACTCGCAGACCTGGAATATTTTATTTCTATGTAAATAGTTTCACCTTAGTAATTTCAGACAAAGCTTTTATACTATTTCATCTCAGATTTTATCAAAGTAAATATAACTGATCAAATAGTGTTGTTGCATTACTACTAATTTTGTGTATTATTATCTATTACTAGCTTTTGCCCGTGGCTTCGCCTGCGTGGCCTGCTTTGAAGAGAAGTACTTTTCTTAGATAATAAAACCTCTTAGGGGTGGAATTTTGAAAAACCGTTTCTTAGTGATACCCACACTTTACAAAGAACACAGGACTTTGAATTTGATATGTATAGGTGATTTGTGATGTAGCTGTTTACTATTTCTTATAAAAATAAAATAAATATAAAAATACTGCGCCAAACAGTAGTGTCTGGTTTGAAGGATGTTGTAATTAGTGAAATGACTAGGCAATTGAGAGCTTAAGAATTGATCTCACATTACTAAATGGGATGTCTGAGGATAGCGTGACGTCTCGCGTGTCTTTACATTTTAAAGTGCTGAGTTTATTGGCGGGAAAACGCATTGTATTATTTTCCAAAACTTCTGTTATTTTCAGTGCATAAAATTGGTGGCATTTTATTCGTTTAGTGCTGGATTACAGATATAAGTGTGAGAAATTGGTATAATGATGGTGAAACGTTTCTTTTCGTTTTGTTTCCAAAACTACATAGAAGCTTCTGGTAAAGTTGCCACCACTTTACTAGGAGTATGACTTGACTAGACTGGACTATGACTTGACTTGATAACTTGGACTGTGACTTTACTTGACACATATATCTGATACCTTTTAACTTGAAAATTTATCAATTACTTGATACTGGCTAAATACACAAAAGTGTGAAGCCAAACAAAAAGAAAAGTGCTGAGTGATATTGCAACTGTTACATGTTATGGGCAGCGGTGACGCTTCACATCAAGCAAATGACTGGCTCATTTTGTTATTCATCTGTATAATAACAAACGCAAAACGTGAAAACCCACTTCAGACCTATATGGTTTTCTCATGGATGCCATTGTCAAAACTGGACCAAGGCGAAATGGAACTACACGGGAAGCATCAGCTTTCAAATAAACAAGTATCATTAAAATCGGTTCACCCATTTGAAAGATCTGATGTAATTTTTTTTATTTTATTTATTTACAAAATGAAATAATAATATCTAGTGTAATTCCACTGAATTCAAGTACTTAGATTATCTATATTGGGTTAAAGGATTATTGTAGGTAAATTATTATTTTTTATTTATTTAGGATCAACAAACAGTACACAACAAACATAATGTTAAAATAGTATAAGCCTTAGAATGTAGGTAGTTAGTGTACCAACAAGGCTGACCACAGATTAATAATAAATATGACGAAAACAGAACAGAGAGATGTAACTTAAGATATTTAGTAGGTAACTGATTCCTAACTATCGCCTTAAAGTGAGTATCTTATTATATACTATTTAAAAAAAAAGTGTTTCTAACATTCTAAATTACAAACCAAAGGTAAAAAAGAAACCTAAGATAGTTGTCGTAGTCGGTAGACCAATAGCAGTGATGAGGCAAACATATCCATGACGAAGTAGACAAGGCAGGTAATAAACAAACAAAAAAAACTACAGCCGAATTGAGAATTTCCTCCTTTTTGGAGTTGGTTATAATGAAACTTGGCCTTAGTGAATTTAGCCACCATTAGCCGACATTTAAGTTCTACTAACACAACTTGAATAGTTAAATTGTTTTGGTTCGTTGGAATGATCGATGGAACTGGGTGTAATAATTTATAGGATTGGTGGCGTTCTGCCATCAATATTTAACGGTCTGCTTTAGTGAAGTTTGCCCATATGGCTAAGCTAAAGCTTAGCTTTATGAAATCCTAAGGGTTATACCAGTCCCTTTGTGAATTCAATAAGCTTTACATGTTCACCGTTTACAACTATTTATGTATTGTATAAATTGGTAACTAAAAATAAATATTTAAATAAATATTTGTGGGCATTTTCACAAAGCACCATCTAGCCCCAAACTAAGCAAAGCTTGTAATATTGAAACCAGATAACTGATACAATACTTAGATACCTTATGTTTATAAATATATACATAGAATAACACATCCAGACACCGAACAAACATCGACGTTCATAACACAATTGTTTGTCTTGGGTGCGAATCAAACCCACAACCTGCTCAGAACGCAGGGTTACTACCATCTGAGCTATTGGGCCAGTCAACTTTGAGATACGACTGGAAAAAAAATGTCATGGTGACTCTTTTTTATTTCTTTATTTCGTTTTGGAAGACCAAAATCTGACTACGGCTTTTTTTATATGTTAACGAATGACATGACGATCTAGTCCCTGATGTTATAAGCATCACTGCTGACTATATCAGATGAAAGACCATTCTAAACTCTAAATGATAACGTTTCACGTGACACAGCACTGTATATCTGTGTAAAATATTCATAAATATTTTATTTATTTATATCTACGTCGTCAGACATCAGCGCAGTTTTGGATAATAAGGTATGTATATATATGAGCTATACTTTGAGATCAGGTCATAAGGTCTCATTTGCCATGTAATTTCACTAACAACAGTTCCTTTCAAACTGTTAACACAATAACTGCTTGCACACTACTGCTTGGTGGCAGAGTATTTAGCGGTGGTGCCTACATTGCAAAAAACCTACCACCATCAATTTATACTACCTATCACACTTCACACTAATATTATAAAGGCGGAAGTGTGTATGTGTGTATGTGTGTTTGTGTGTATGTTTGTTACTCTTTCACGCTCAAACGGCTGAATGGATTTGGATGAAATTCGGTACCTAGATAGCTTATAACACTGGATTAACATATAGGCTACATTTTAAAAGGAAAAGTGAAATGTTCCCGTGGGATAAGCAAATAATTAAAATACTTTTGGTCTGCGGATGAAACCACGGGGCGCAACTAGTATGTAATATTTTATGAAGTAAACTTTTTTACGCACGTTCACTTGGGGGTGAGCTGGTGAGGCGAACGGAAGTTGAGAAGGAGGTATACTTATATCTCCCTCACTACGTGAAGATAGAAAGAAAGAATTACGTTTCATATATTACTATAGGGGCAAAAGAGATGGAGTTAAAGAAGTTTTACTGCAGTCATGTGCTCTAAAGCACACTCGTTTTTATTAATACGCTTTTATTAGCTTCAGACGTATGTATGTTAGTATGTAACGGAATCTTTGAACATGATTTTGACCCCCTTCAAAACGTCGGATTAACTCGAAATTTGGCATTCTTATTAAGGACCGATGACAATTCAATATTTTAAACAGTTTGACCCGTTATCCTTACTACGATAACCAGAATTAGCGATTTTTGTTTTCCTGAGACCCGGAGTGTCTGCGTCAAGACCAATAAAGGAAACTACATTAAATGAAATGAATAGATTACGACGTAATTCATAAATAAATAATAGTTTCAAAAACTAAAAAATACGTTTTTATAGAAAATTCAACTAAAAAAGGAAAAATAAATAATTGTTTAAAAAAAAAACTATAAAAATACGCGTTTATAGAAAATCCAACTAAAAAATAGAAAATAAATTTTACGCTTTTATAGAAAATCCAACTAAAAAATAGAAAATAAATTTTAATAAATTAGTATTAAAAATAGTGTACGAAAAAATTATTTTGGTGTAAAAAAAAGCGTGGGGTGCATAGTATCAAATAGTTCTAAATATTTTATGAACAGACATGACTAGAAGGGTAATTTTGATAATATCTTGAAAAGCGCAATTTTTGATTCAAATTTATTAAAATTGATTTTCTATTCTTCGGTTGGATTTTCTATAAAAGCGTATTTTTTAGTTTTTTTTTAAAACTATTATTTGTTATTTCATAATATACATATTTATAGATGCTCTAAATACAGTTACTCTCATTGCCCTACATAGCTAAACAATTCATAATTAGCAAAATACTCATGTAACAAAGCTACAAAGTGGCTTGTAGTGCATCAGAAAACGAATTAACTTTAATTTTTTCTAGGTTATACTGCTGCGGTTAAACTTTAATTAAGTGGGCACTAGGACCGAGCAAATTACAGAGGTCAGAGCTATAAACTTCATACCTACTTTTACATTACATATTCCTTTTAACTGGGCTAAATTTACAAGGGAAAAGAGCTAAAAATGACTGTTACAAACCCTTTTGCGTAGGCTTATTCGAATTTTTACTTTGAACTTGGTTTGAACTGTACAAAAAGACAGGATAGTCGCTGTGTAACGGAACAGAAGTCCCGTAACGTACAAATATAGTAAAGATTAAATATTGAATAAATATACTAACGAAATCAAGTAAAATAATTCCCCGATAAGTTCAAGGTCACAGGACGCTACAAAACTATATATGAAATATATGCAGAAACAATTCACTTAGATTTATGAATATCTACAAATACTAGAATAGTTAAATCAATAAGAAATGTATCAAAATAAATTAGATTAGTTTAGCACTAATTCCATTCAAACAGTTGATTAATGCATTTAAGTAATTAAATGAACAATAAACAAAACATAATAAATAAGTTCCATTCACATAATATTACCGGAGCATTAAAGTATCTATGTCTTGAAACGGAAATTGCTACGAAAACGAAAAATAGCGAAACCATTAATAAAACTACTTCGTAATAAAGAAAAGTACTTAAAACTGCCAAATACTTAAATAAATGTACGTCGCGGAATGTGAATTAGACCTTTGTCGCAATAACTTCCCATCCGTCTGCAAAATAATATAATCTGTGACAAAAATGTATCGGCTAGAAGTGCACGAAACACCGGAGATAGCAATAAAGCCGCGAAATGTCGGGTGGAGCGTGAGAGTGAGAAGAGAAGAGCCAGAATTGTACACGTTAGAAGGAGATGATGAGATTAGTCGGAAAGGAATTTGGACAGTTAGCGGGAAGCCATGGCGGGGGTCAGTAGAGTAGGTCGCGTTGAAAGAAAACAAATAGGATTTTTACGTTTTGCTAGTACTCGGTGCATGGGGTTATTTCCTTAATCTTCGTAATTACGAATATTTAATCATTAACTTGTGAAATTTGTGAGCTCGTTCGAAATACGGTGATTGTGCGTTCGTCGTAGGAGTAGATTGGATAGCAGAATATTTTTAGGTTAAGTACTCGGAGCGCGGGTTAATTTGCATATTTTCAACAATTCACTGATTTGGTTATTAACTCCAGATATTGTGATCCCTTAATGTTTTAGGTGCGTTAAAGAGCTAGATGTCCTCTCTCGTTTCTTAAGAGTGGTGTTAGTAAGTGAAATTGGTGTTTTGTGATAATACAAGTGGGGTCAGTCATCGGTAAGTCGAGGTACACGCCATGGTAAATCATTATAAATAAAATACTAAAATATAAACATTCCAAATGATCCAAGTAATTTACATAGTGAAAACGTAATTATAATAAATAATTTCCAGTAAAATAGTATAATGTTGTAATAAATAATATCTGAATAAATACTATGCAAAACAAACAATATTAAATTAAGTCATAATCTTTATGAAATGTCATGCTTACTCAGAGTAATTACTTACACTTACATACATAGCTTATAATTCTGGCAACAAATGATTATTATTAATCAGATGGGTTTGTATCTGTGTTATCAAATCTGAAGGTTGGAACCTGGTTAAAGATCTGGTTTTACTAAATCTAATATGCTCATTAAAGTGGGCTATATCTACTGACTACTTTGATAAAGTCTGTTTGCACATTGGGTCTTGCGGAGCCGTACCCTGAGGTTTCTCTATGCTGTACAGATTAGAGAGCTTCTTCTTCATTTGTGTAATTAATGGATTTTATCATGGATTTTATATAAATCTACCTGCGATAGTATTCTGGATCTGAACTCGGGGACAACCTAAGATGGTTTAACCTGACCAAATCAATCTAATTAAAGATTGTTCTAAATTCTACATACATCTAATAAATGACTGGTAATGTCATGAATTATCATATGGATATAAGTAAATATCCTGATAATCTTGTAATCCAGCTGGGTATGGCTTGATTACCTATTTAAAATAACTAATGGCTGGTAATGCCATGATATTATCATATGGATATAAGTAAATATCCTGATAATCTTGTAATCTAGCTGGGTATGGCTTGATTACCTATATAAAATAACTAATGGCTGGTAATGTCATGATATTTCATAAGGATATAAATAAATGTCCTAAAAATCTTGTAATCTAGCTAGGTATGGCTTGATTACCTATATAAAATCTATACTCAAATAATCTAATCATAAACTCGAATCGTTTATCATACAAATAAACCATAAATATTATTAACTTGAATAAACACCAACGGGTAATTATCCATGTCTAATTCTAATATAATGGTTATGTCTATCGCGTCTAGGCATAGGTATCGTGATAGGAATAGGTAGGACGGGGAGGGGGGATTAGGGCCTCTCTGGTAACGAATTCAGTAATTACCAAAGAGTCCCACAAAGAAATTTGTTTTGATAAAAGAATATGTCCTCTTTTTTACTATAGTGCACTGCCATCTGCAGTTTTAAAGCACTTATCAGTGGGGAGTATCCAGTCAGGTGACGAATCTCACATTCTTGGGGCGGGGAGGAGCTCCTAGAACAGAATTATAGCAGAAAATGACATGCTGTAGTTTTGCTGATAAGTGCAACCAAACTATGTTTAATGTAAACTCAGAAAGCATGAGATGAATGTTATAAGGAATAACTTAGGTTTTACTTAGGTCTCATATTTAACTCAATTTACTTACGGAAACAATACGTTGGCTCCTACTAAGTTCTATTATCGTTATGTCACTATCTAGTATCTATGGGGAGTTGCTTACCATTGCGATTATACAATACCTAAATACCTACTTACTACTTATACCAAACCTATAATAGTCGTATACCTATTTAATAATAACTCTATTGAAACGATTAAACTCTCAATTGCGATTATTTATTCCTGATGTTTGACGATATCCTAAACTACTTAGCTACATTTTATTATTACTCGGTTACGTATCTAGATAGGAAAGCTAGGATAGATAAATAAGTACTTTTACTTTTAATATACTTGCATATTGCATATTACGAAAATATAATCTAATTAATAACGTTAATACATATTTGCTACAAATCCTAATAATTCATCTTAAAATCCTAAAGTCATTAATAATAAATAAACGGATAAACACTAGATCGGTTAGCTGGGTCGCCTTAGGAATTGTCTCACTACCTTTAAAGAAGTAGGGTTACTACAAAATCACAACGTACGGTCCTACCACATTATAGACGATCACATATCACTTGGCCATATTTACATCATCACCTACTACAACACCTCTAGCGTTAATATACCATATATACTTTATTAGATTTATAGATCACATAGGCCGGTTAGGGTATACGGTAAAGGGCTCTTTTAGGGGGGCGTTACAGCTGTGAGCGTTCAAACACGTTTGATGATTATCCTTATACAAAAAGAGTTTAAACTGATTTCGATCGCATTTACTTGAGAACATCTTTGAATTTTGTCTTCACACTTTTGTGTATTTAGCCAGTGTCAAGTAATCGATAATTTTTCGGGTTAATGATATTTTTGCAAATATGTGTCAAGTCACTATCAACGTCATCAAGTCAAGTCATAGTCTAGTCAAAGTCATACTCCTAGTAAAGTGGTGGCAACTTTACTTGAAGCTTCTATGGAGTTTTGGAAACAACACGAAAGTTTTCCCACACTTATGCCTGTAATCCAGCACTTAACAAATAAAATACCACCAATTTTATGCACTAACACTGAAAACAACACAGGTTTTGGAAAAAAATACAATGCGGCGACGCAATCTTTTTTATTTTCCCGCCAAAACCCCATTTATTATTTAATAAATCTAAACTATATTTAATTATTGATAATAATAATGAATATGTGTGGACTGACACAGCGCAATCTAGCCCCAAACCAAGCAAAGCTTGTACTATGGGAACCAAATAACTGATAGATTACTTAGATAATTTTTGTTTGTAAATACATACATAGAATACAATATAACACCCAGACACAGAACAAACATCGATGTTCATCACACAAATCTTTGTCCTGGGTAGGAATGGAACCCACAACCCACAGCTCAAAGGGCAGATACTACCAACTGAGCTATCAGGCCAATATTGAAGAAAAAGTAAAATTGTAAGTAAAAAGGGGTTATAAATAAAACACAGAATTTAGATCACCTTCTGCGGGAAGCGTTCCCAAAAAATACTTGGATAATGTTACCATACGTATTTCCATTCATTTGATTTGAATTGAAAATTAATGGACTGGTTTTGATCATAACCATAATCAATCATAATCAATTTATTCACAAAATGTAAATTTACATGTCAAAATAATTCTCAAATTAAAAACAACGATAACACACAAAAAAGGAACGCTGAAGTAACAAACATAAAAAAATATAACACCGAATCGAGAACCTCCTCCTTTTTGAAGTCAGTTGAACAGTAAGTAAAGCCTTTTTCCCCATAGATGCGTCTTCGCCAAACTAATACATTAAAAGCCGCAATCTCTAAAACACGGCGTCTTCTTTCAAGGTAGTATACGCTCCCCCAACATAGTTATCGCGGAGATGATATATTACATTACAGGATTATGACGTACGATGTACGATCCTCTTTAGCAGGGTGTAACGGAGCTAAGGTTCCTTCTTACTGACTGACGTTTTGTTAATATATGAACGTTTTGTTAATCTTAAAACGCATTTGACTGGAATCACATGTTAGCTCATGCAATTTTTTAGTAATACATTTGGCAATCTGTTTAAAAATATAGACTTTTTTTCTTTGGTTTTGGCTTCACATTTTTGTGTATTTATATACACAAATTGCATAACAGTTGTATTGCATAACAGTAAGACAGGAGGCAAAGGAATCGTATTAACTTTTTTTTTTTTTTGGTTTTGGCTCCACACTTTTGTGTATTTAGCCAGTGTCAAGTAATTGATAATTTATCAAGTTAATTAATATCATATAATGTGTCAAGTCAAGTCAAGCCACAGTCCAAGTCATCAAGTCAAGTCATAGTCTAGTCTAGTCAAGTCATAGTCCTAGTAAAGTGGTGGCAACTTTACCAGAAGCTTCTATGGAGTTTTGGAAATAACACGAAAAGAAACGTTTCACCATCATTGTACCATTTTCCCACACTCGTGCCTGTAATTCAGCACTTAACGTATAAAATGCCACCATTTTTATGCACTAACACTGAATAACAAATACAAGTTTTGGAAAATAATACAATACGACGACGCGATCTTTTTCGTTTTCCCGCCAAAAACTCAAATATAGACTTACCACACATAGACGGTTTCACCCGCGGATAAAAAAGTAACTTATGTGTTCCAATATTATGTTACACCTACTCCTTTACACTCTACTAGTTGTGCACCGCGGTTTCACCCGCGGATAAAAAGTATTTTAATCATTTACTCATCCCACGGGAGCATTTCATTTTTCCAGGATAAAATGAAGCCTATATGTTAATCCAGTGTATAAGCTCTCTTGGTACCGAATTTCATCCAAATCCATTTAGCTGTTTGAGCGTGAAGGAGTAACAAACATACACACATACAAACTTTTGCCTTTATAATATTAGTGTGATTAGTGTGATACACCGTCATGTACCTACCTCTTGTTAAGCAACTGAAGGGTTATGTAACTGCTAGCCAGGGGCTGCCTAATTGCTGGTAGCTTGGTTACGCTCTAATCATACCTTGTTACGTAACTCTTTAGGATATGTTACGTAAAGTTTTAAGATACATATTTGCAAGATTCCATACGAAACATGGTTTCAGTGGCTGTTAGGCAAATTTTAATCAACTAATATTGTGAGCACAGAAATGTTTAAAACATTTTACGTGCTAATTTTTTCATGATTTTTTTTTATATAGGTAAACACTCAGTGATACTTATAAAGATAACGTGTGGTATGGTGGTTGAGCAGGTCGGCTCATAACCCGAAGGCGGCGGGTTTGATTCTCGCGGCAGGACACGTATTTAGGCACAAGAAAAAAAAGCTCAAACACTTGTTTTGGATTTGGGTTTGTGGGGCCATGGTGCTCGTATTTCTTGGATCCCTAGATACCTGTATTTTATTTTTATTTTACAGGAATCCTACCACAAGTAGGATTTCTGTAATATAAAAAAAATTCAGAAATAGAAAACATCACACGATCGTTGGTGTTATTAATACCTATCTATTGGGATAAAAACGACAAAATCAATTACAATTATAACAAAATATTTTATAGATTAAGAAAATACGAGTCGGGGTTATTAAATAATAAAATAATACAAAAGCTATTACAGTAAAATCAGAAAAAAAACCGCTGAAAATACCGATTCATTAAGTACAACCAAAACCGTAGAAAAAATTTTTTAGATTTACCTTTCAAAATCTGAATTTTAACCGTAACTATCTTTCAGAACATTAATTTTAGTAGGCCTTGCCTTTGGGTCTTACAAAAATAGAGCCTTTAAAATTAGCAGGTTAAAGTCCGACCTTTTATTTGAAAAATGATTAACGCACTCGTGCACTTTAGAGGTTGATGTCGTGTTAGATCATCTTCATAACTAGCTGCAACCTACGGCGTCACTCGTTTTAATAAACGAAATATGATCTGTCTATCTGTCTCTTTGTCTGGACAAAACTTGACTAAGAGACAGATAGAGGCTTTGAGTCTTTTTCTCAGGAACACATATGACACATCAAAAGTCAGAAGACATCCATTGCTGAACATAAGCCGGGACCCACGCGTGTTATAGGGACCCACGCTTATTTAAGTGGGGGTTTTGCCGTAATCATAAATAAATAATCAATATTTGTAAACATTTCACACAGCACCATCTAGCTTCAAACTAATCAAAGCTCATATTATGGGAACCAGATTTTTTTTTTGTAAATACATACACAAATTACAGTATAACACCCAGATACAGAATAAACATCTATGTTCATCACATAGAAATTGGCCTGGGTGGGAACCTACAGCTCAGAAGGCAGGGTTACTACCAACTGAGCTATCGGGCAGTCATAATTCATACCTTACGTATATTTTTATCTCTAAATGTCTCCTACTCTTTTTGGATTCAACGATTTCGATGGAATATATGTAAGAATCTACTTAAAACTCCAAATTGCCAGTGGCTTATTAGCTTATTTTGGTAAATTCTGAAAAAGAGAGAAAAGAAGTTTATAACCGATATATTTGGATTCTACTACTTTCATATACCCAAAAATTGATTTTCTACATTCTTTTATAGAAATATTTGTATGAAAATGTATTTTTCTATATATGTAATTTTCTATCTCTTCTTATGTCTTAAAACGCTCTCTCATTACACTATGGTAATGGTATTTGAAACTTAATTACTGTTTAGTGCAAGCAACTAAACAGTTCAAATAAACCTCTTGTATTCAAATTAAGTAACACAACTTAACGGAGCAATTCAAATGCAGCGACGCGTTCCAACCGCATTCTGACGATAAACGAAAGGGTTGGTTTTGGTTTATAATTACCGGTATTGTACCGGTTATTTTTCGTTTTTATTGTACTAGCAAACTAACACTTACTTATGATAATATTAAGTATTAAAACTTTGTATAATATATTTGTGTATTATTGAAAACTATTGGAATTTGTTTTGTAAATAAATAAATAATCAAATATGTCTAAAATTAATTTCGCTATTACACGCCGTATCGTTTTAAGCGTAAGAAGTACTACTTTTATTTTCCTGTTGATGACGCAAAAGCCAACTAAGAGAACAGGCGGTAGAATTTGTTTGGGCTGCCACCCTGTACTTTTATACCTTGTATACCCTGTAATAATATATGACAGATACGGTTGACGGTAAACAAATAAAGTGAAAACACATAGAATGCCTCTTCCATAATTTATATTTCTTGCTTCTTACACATTACATTACATTGCACATTTTTTATACTTCCAATACAGAGTTAACTAACAAGTGTAATATGTCTTGACGCTTCTGCCAAACAACCAGAATTGACTGCTTTTTTGACCTTTTCGTCGTGCCTCAACTTCCCCCCACCAAACTCAATTTTACTGAGCCGGAACTATCCATGATTGGCTGATGGTACCAACCAATAATGATAATATAATGCCCCTTCCGGCAGTGCTGCCAATCAAAACACTATTTTTAACATTCTACCAAAGTCAAAAACACCTCTTAATTTTTAACAGTAAGAATCAATCAATAAATTTCACGACACAAATGTATCGCAAAAAAAAATCTAACTAATAATACATTTTACAATATCATATTTTGTTTTTTATATATTGTGAATCATATTTTTCATATCTTTTAATAGAAAAGTGGTTATGATCAAATACATATTCTCACTTTTTTAACAAGAAAATGAGAGTTGGGTGTGGGACTAATTTTGTAAATTTGCTTATTCTAAATAATTATTTAAGCTTTATTAATAAGTAAAACCACCGCCAAATAAACGCTTAGGGTTTCAAATTATTTCACTACTGTATATCTTTAAGTTCCACCATATACGAGTAAGTTAACCACCATACCGCTTTTTAGTTGTAGCGTTAAATAAAAGTTATTCAATCCTTCTTTCACACCGCGTCCCTTTACATAACGGAGTGCAGTGCTAAATCAGCAGTTCACGCGTACCATCGCTCGTTTGAAACGCGTTCCTGTCACAAGAGACAAATGTAAACGGCAGTAGATACGCACAATTCTCGTCATTCTCATAGATACTCGAAATTCTCATTGGTACGAGAAATTCTCGTTAAAACGTGATACAAGAGCAATCGTTGATCCTCGCTGCGTTGGCGTTACTGTAAAAGGAATTTAGAGAGAAATAGCGTTGTACAGACTGGTGAATTGAGATAAATAACTTATTTGAGATAGTAGCTTTTATATTATAGACTGCAGTAAAGATTAATATTGAACGATAGAACGGGTCTATTTGCGCACAAAAATTATCAAAAGTTTGGAACTAGTTGGTGTTGTGTGAAATGTCCACAAATATTTATTTATTTATTGTATTTTGTATTAAGCTCTTTTTGAACCCTTTATCGGAATACGCATAGGTAACGCTGTCAACCTTTATAAAAGTCAAAGGAAATAAGATCACTGGTCACGGTAGCTTGAGAAATGCACGTCCTGGCTTTAGGGACGGATGGATGCGAATCAAATCCATTTGTTATTAAAATATTTGCATAACATTAATATAAGTGATAAATATTAAAATTTTGCAAATTATGAAATGACATGACGAGCTAGTCACTCGCCTGATGTTAAGCAACACGACTGCCCATATCAGTTGCAGTGACACTTGAAACTCTAAAGTATAGTTTCGCGTGACACTGTCTCATTCTGAGATATCAGCACAGTCTAGCAATAAGATTACTAGACTGTGAGATTAGATCATAAAGTCTCATTTGCCCAGTAATTTCACTAGCTACAGTGCCCTTCAAACCGGAACACGATTCGCGCCCCTGTGTCTAGGTACCCAGAAACTACGAGGAGCATGGTCCCACAACACCCAGACTCAGAAGAAGTATTTGAGCTTTTTTTTCTGTGCACAAATACTTGTCCTGTCGCGGGAATCGAACCCGCCGCCTCCGGGCTATTAGCCGACCTGCTCAACCACCACACCACAGAGGCTGCCAAATAAAAAATAATTTATAATAAAAATATTTAGTAGAAATGGCTTTGTGGTGATAGAGCTGTCTGATAATAGTCATAAGTGTATGTGGCCTGTACGATATAAGTCATTACAGCCATGGTTGCCATCTTTCATCAGCCTGAAGACGTGCTGCTGTACATAAGCCATTAAGTGCCACTTTTAACAGCTTGCTCTACTGCATCCATTAATTTGCCATGCTATTGATTAGGTCCGCCTAAAGAACAACTCCTCAAAGGATGAAAATCAAAATTTAAGACTACCCTCTTTTTTCTTCAATTTAAACAACGAATCCGGTTACTTACCGGCTCTACCTAAACATTTATGTACAAACTTTGGGCATATTATTACCGGTTGTCTACTTACTAACACCTAGACTAACCCTTATCGTACCTTCCGCACCGGGGCCTAATAGTTTCATATTAGCATGTAGAGCATTGTAGAGCAAGATAGTTGTATAGTGCACTGCTTAGCACGGTTTGGTTAGATCAAGGGATAATAACATTTGAAAATAGAGTTAAGGTATTGTAGACTATACCTGAATAAACTAGGTATTATAAAGCTTTATAGAGTATAATAGAGTACTATACAAATTTCGTATAGCACGATAGAAGATAGTGAAAGAATAAAAGATAAGTGCGATGAAGAGTTTGGTAGAGTGTAAAAGAGAAAAATAGGTGATGAAATTTCATGAAAATTTGATAGAGTTAGTAATAATAATAATAATACAAAACGTCTGACGATCACACACATAGATCCTGGACCTTATCTAGAATTTCCTGTATCTAAGAAACTACAAGGACCATGGTCCTACAACACCCAGACACAAAAAAAGTAATTGCGCTTATATTATGACATAAATATTTGTCCTGCCGCAAGAGTTGAGCCCACTACTTCCGGGTTATGAGCTGATCTGCTTAACCACCACATCATAGTGGCTGTTAAAATAAAATTAAGAAAGAAATAAAACTAGAAGTTTCAGTTTAACACTAAGTGATAAATAAGATAAAACCTTTAGAATACATGGTTTTAATCAACAAAATACAAACAAAAATGTATGGCAAGAATAACAACCACATTGATAAACTGTCTGTCATTCAATCAGCAGTACTACTTTATAAAACTATAAAAACTAAACATTTCTATATCACCAAACTAAGTTTAATGAAATATGGCAATATAACATACGGTAGAGAATAATAATAACAAAAATAATAATACCCAATAATCACATACATAGATCCTGGATCCTAACTAGGATTCCTTGTGTTGGGACCCAGAAACTACGAAGATCGTGGTCCCACAACACCCAGACACAGAACAAGTATTTGCGCTTTTTTTTTGTGCACAAATACTTGTCCTGCTGCAGCCTGCCTGAATGCCAGTGTTCTAATAACCAAACCATAGGTATAGCTAAGTAGAGTTTTGTAGAGTTCACTACAGACCGAGTTTGACCTTAATCCTTGAGCAATATCCCTTGCGAGTTGCAAGAAATCTCAAATTCAAGCGGTTTACCAATATTAACTGGAGAATGAAATTGAATATTATAATGATCTGTACTTGAAAAGGAAGTGTTTTTATAACGTAATCGTAATAATGGGTCAAAAATCGAAATTTAAATATAAAAAGAAAGTTTTTTTTTTATGATAAAATGGGCATGCGTTTGACAACAACTCACCTGATGGTAAGTGACAAAGTTGTCTAAGGTGGAGCACGCTTGCCCACATTGGGATGATAGTGATTTTTTTATATATAAAGGTAGCCTGGAAGGAAAAGGTTGATAGTACGATAAGGCCGTCCTTAAATATAGTAAAAAAAAAATCCAATAAAGTAAATATTATTTTATTATAAAAGATGAATATAAAGAAGTCAAACAATTATCACTTTACTAGCTGCGCCTCGCGGTTTTATCCTCAGATAAAAAGCATGACATATGTTTATGTAGCGTATAAGCTATCTCCATTCCAAATTTCATTCACATCTGGTCAGCCTTTGCAGCGTCAAGAAAGGACAAACACACATACAGACTTACACTTGTATAATATTATTTGATATTCTAGTGTAATTTTATTCAATACATACAGTACGTATCTAAATTTGATGGAAAATTAACTTCGATGATATTAAAATAAATAAATATAAATGTGTGAACATTTCATACAGCGCCATCTAGCCCCAAACTAAACAAAGCTTCTACTATGGGAACCAGATAACTGATACAATACTTACCTACTTTTTGTTTGTAAATACATACATAGAATACAATATAACACCCAGACACGGAACAAACATCGATGTTCATCACACAAATGTTTGTCTTAGGTGAGAATCGAACCCACAACCCACAGCTTAGAAGGCAGGTTTACCACCAACTGTCCTATCGGACTACTTAGTATATACTGTTTTCAGTTATTTTGATTTAAACAATAAACTAATAAGCTAATTTCGATAAAATTTTCCGTGAGGACTAATGTGAAAATACTCGTTTATCTTTTCAAATAAAAAATGTGTTATAAAAACCTTATGATAAACCAACCAAAATGAGACCCGCTTATTTGAAGTCAGTTAAAAATAAATAAAGCCCCACCAAGCAACCAGTCCAACTACCACCTAATTCAGTGAAACTAGCAACTTCCAACCAGTTGGATGCAATTTGAATTTCAAATGTCCAATAAGGTGCCGCTCGCGATCAAACTCTTCGCAAATTCATCATTTTGAATTCTGACAGGAACTTTGTGCAAGTAGAAAGCTTTAGTTCCTGTAAAAGAGATGGGATGGAGTGGTACTCAATTCTCCTCTTTAAACAACCATACTCGAAAATAAAGAGCGTAACTAAGCAAATATATTAATTCCATTCAAATATATACTAATATCTATTTATAAAAATTTCGTGTCACAGTGTTTGTTACCATACTCTTCTGAAACGGAACTGATTTGGATGAAATTTTATATTCAGGGAGGTCTAAGAATAGGTTGTTATCTATTTTTCATCACCTTGCGGGTGGAACCGCGCGGCGCAGCTAGTGTAAATATATATTAAACATTATAATGTATAGCAATATATATTTATAACTCCAAGTTAATAACTACAACTAGTACACGGCTAACACTCACGAGATACAGTCGAATAACTCAACCAGTGTTCGGGCAATATAGATGCCCATCCTCAAGGAGTACGCGCGGCGGCGGTGGCGGCTCGGCGCTGACCCTAGTTCTAGTACTCCTATTATTAAATAGGAGTACTAGAACTAGGGTCAGCACCTATTAAGGTTTACACCTATTAAGGTGTAAAGTTAGTAAGTATTTATGTATGTGAATTGTGATACGAGTAAGTTATTATATTTTTATTTAGAAAATCTATATTTATGCTGCATTGCAGCCACACAAAATTTTCCACGTTACAACCAGGTTAACTGGAAGATAATGCTATCTAGCATTAAGTTCGTCCATGTACCGACATCTATTGTTTGTGCAATAAATCAATTTATCTATTTGTCAGCTGTCTTCTTGTACTATGTATTTTTAAATGCAGATGATCCAGCGTTTGGCATCTGATGGTAAGCAATGATGTAGCCGAAAGTGCAGTGCGCAGGAAGTTCATAAGGTACCCACTCTCTTATTTAAAAAATACTCCTATTGTATATTTAAGATTTTGTATCTTAAATATACTACAGGAGTATTTTTAACCTCAAGCTATTTGTAGTCAATTCAATATTTGAAAAAAAAGCCCGACTATTGCATACATAGATCCTGGACCCTAACTAGGATTCACTGTGTCTAGGGACCCAGGAACTCCGAGGACAATAGTCCCACAACACCCAGATTCAGAACAAGTATTGCATTTTTTTCTGTGCACAAATACTTGTCCTGCCGCGGGAATTGAACCCGCTGCCTCTGGTTTATGAGCCGACCTGCTCAACCACCACACCACAGAGGCTGTCAAAATGTCCTATAAATATTAATCGGTATAATTTAGGTACAGTCAATAAAATACTTAGAATCAATATTGGTATCGAGCAAAATCGAATGACGTAAATGATTACCTACATTCTCAATTACCTCATGCTACGATGATTATACCAAATTATAAACTCTATTATTCAACATACGTCATAATCCATCGAATTCCATTCTCAAGCAAACCCTAACTCAGTGTAACGTATTCTCATAAACCTATCTTGTACACCCGATATTTACTCACACGGAATCCTCACCAACCCCATTCTGCATCCGATTCATTAACAATCCGACCTCATTCCCGACCAGCTATTTCTTAAATCAGAGCTCGAGCCAACTTCTTGCATATTAAACGACTCGAGCGTACTGGATTAAACTCAAAGAATTTATAATAGCAATAAGCTGAAGCGACAGCTTGTGGTTATATTATGAGATGCATGGACCCATCTTGCGTTTGTTAACTTGGTCGCAATGCAGTATCACATACACCCTATATATTGTACGTGTGTACTGCACGGGTTATGTATGGGGCTTGAGAATTAGTGGCGGGAAGGCTGTAATGTCTTAGTAAGGGGAAGATATTTCTACCCTTACCATGTTAGTTTATGATAATTGTGTGCAGTCGTGATAAATATATAATAACAAGGTTCTTAGAGGAGTTGGTAGATGGAGTAATTATTTAGTGAGATATTGCTAAAAGAGTACAGAAGAAAATACAACTTTTACTGATACCAAAAATATACTTAAGCAAAAGTGCTTTTTCAAGAATGACAGAAAATTTAAATTTGTTTCCAAAAAAGCTGATGTGATTGTTATGGGGTTATACACTTAGTTGAATACATTCTTACTTATTGGCGTTAACTGCGCCATAAAATATAGGGTGGATGCTTTACTAGGTGGTAGGACTTTACTGCAAAGTTCGTCTAGGTAGGTACCACCGCTTTGCCAGTTATTCTGCCAACAAGCAGTAGTGCGCAAGCACTGCTGTGTTCCGGTTTGAAGGACACTGTAGCTAGTGAAATTACTAGGCAAATGAGACTTTATGATCTGATCTCACAGTTTAGTAATCTTATTACTAGATTGTGCTGATGTCTCAGGATGACGTGCGCAGTGCAGTGTCACGCGAACTTCTATACTTTAGAGTTCCGAGTGACATTGCAGCTGATATGGGCAGCCGTGTCGTTTAACATCAGGCGAACGGCTAGCTCGTCACGTCATTCCTTAACATAAAAAAAAGATGCGTATACATATATTTATCGCATAAGTAGGTACACATCAGTTATCCTTTAATAAAGAAGTACCAAGGTTGCATTAATTAAGAAGAGATCTTTATATTGAGTTTGGAAGGGGTGACCTATGGTGGATTAGGTAATGGGAAATAATCGAGTTATTGACTTGTTGCTTGCGTTGTAGTGAATGCCTGCACATTTGCAGATATATAATTATAACAAATATTTTAGTTTGACTTTCGTTTATAAAAAGAACATAATAGTTATTTGTCTAGATTAGCTTCCACTTTTACGAATGTTCTAAAAAAGCTTCATCCTCTAGGGTATACTCCTCCGAAGAAAAATCCTGCATGACAATTGCCTCGTACATTATAATCATAAAGAGTCGTTTATGTCTCAAAGCCAAGAAAAACTTCAAAAACATGCCTACTAAAAATACTCCATCCACATTGGTTTCTCTTGAGGATACAATTTCACGGATGGCAAGCCTCAGTCCCCCAGTCATCATAAAATCTCATCACGTCATATCCACAAGCCCCAAAATTCAAATAAGCCCAGGTCCCATAAATAGGCATACTCATTTTACTCATACCCTAATTAAATACCTCAACGGACCTTCTTAAATTACTTAAAGCCCTCGACCGTACTCCATTGCGTCGAACCCTTTATCTTACACTTTTGTGTCTCAATTTCCGCTTTTTTGGGTAGACGTAGCCTTTGGGAGCATCGACTTAATATACCTATAGAATGGATTAATATAGCTATTTTTTTTTCACCCAACAGTCCCTTTTAATGACCCTGAACTCGGATTCCCTGTGTCTAGGGATCCAGGAACTACGAGGACCATGGTACACAACAACCACCATCAGAACAAGTATTTGCGCTTTTTTCTTTTTTTTGCACAAATATTTGTCTTGCCGCGGGAATCGGACCCGCCGCCTCCGGGCTATGAGCCAACCTGCTCAACCACCACACCACAGGGGCTGTCAAAGCTATGGCATCGATGCCCGTCTGTACTAAAGTTTGACCGCTCTTTAGTTCACATTCATCTCCCTAGTCGAGAACGACAAACGTACGAGAAACTGGAGTTTCTCGTACGTTTGTCAAACTTGTGTCAAGCTAACATGTCACATACTGTAAGTTCATTGGTTAAGACAGCCGATGATCAACAGGCAACCAATGAGCGATCAGTATTTGGTCTGCCAAATTGAAACGAATTTAACAAACGTAAACGAGGACTGGGGAAAAGTGCTGCTTAGCTAAGTTGTATTTAAGTAGACTTTAGTATTAATTTCATTGACAGTAAAACAGTCCGCGGTGGATGTCAGTACAAGCTTTTATAAATTTCAAGTGGCCGTAGAAATCGTAAATGATGATAATGCAATCGAGAAAAACTAACATAATAATAATAATAACGTCTGATAATCACTATCATAGATCCTAAAATAGGACTACCTGTACTAGGATTCCTTAGATTCCTTAGACCCAGAACTACAAAAACCATGGTCCCACCACACCCAGACGCAAAAAAAGGTATTTGCGTTTGTTTTGTTTAAATGCCTTTACTGTCACGCGAACGCATCCGCAGTCATATCATGTAATTATGTCACAAAACGACCTTTATATAAAATAGGAACTTTTATTAATTTAAGCTAAAGCAAAATAGACGTTGACTATTTTCATAAGTGATATCTTACCCATATTGGTCGCATAGTGTAAAATTTCCACTAGTGGAGGTTACTCAGTGGCATAGATTAGCGATCCATATAATTTGATCTCAATGTTTGGATGGAACCTTCGTTAACCTTTGCAGAATTTGGACGACAGTTTTCGCAAAGGTTAACAAAGGTTTGAGTACTACACACATTTGATTGTCTAAGGAATATTTTGATTCAGTTGAATGATGATGAAATTTGTCTTTAGATTTATGAAGTGCTTTATATTACAACAAAAAATAATCTTAGTATAAGACTTTTTTATTCTAATTAATTAAACTTTGATGTATTTGAACCCACTAACTTATTTTTGCTGTGTTTTTATGTTGCTAATGTTAATTAGCAACAATTCATGGTATGAATAATTTTTTACTCGCAGACCTGGAATATTTTATTTCTATGTAAATAGTTTCACCTTAGTAATTTCAGACAAAGCTTTTATACTATTTCATCTCAGATTTTATCAAAGTAAATATAACTGATCAAATAGTGTTGTTGCATTACTACTAATTTTGTGTATTATTATCTATTACTAGCTTTTGCCCGTGGCTTCGCCTGCGTGGCCTGCTTTGAAGAGAAGTACTTTTCTTAGATAATAAAACCTCTTAGGGGTGGAATTTTGAAAAACCGTTTCTTAGTGATACCCACACTTTACAAAGAACACAGGACTTTGAATTTGATATGTATAGGTGATTTGTGATGTAGCTGTTTACTATTTCTTATAAAAATAAAATAAATATAAAAATACTGCGCCAAACAGTAGTGTCTGGTTTGAAGGATGTTGTAATTAGTGAAATGACTAGGCAATTGAGAGCTTAAGAATTGATCTCACATTACTAAATGGGATGTCTGAGGATAGCGTGACGTCTCGCGTGTCTTTACATTTTAAAGTGCTGAGTTTATTGGCGGGAAAACGCATTGTATTATTTTCCAAAACTTCTGTTATTTTCAGTGCATAAAATTGGTGGCATTTTATTCGTTTAGTGCTGGATTACAGACATAAGTGTGAGAAATTGGTATAATGATGGTGAAACGTTTCTTTTCGTTTTGTTTCCAAAACTACATAGAAGCTTCTGGTAAAGTTGCCACCACTTTACTAGGAGTATGACTTGACTAGACTGGACTATGACTTGACTTGATAACTTGGACTGTGACTTTACTTGACACATATATCTGATACCTTTTAACTTGAAAATTTATCAATTACTTGATACTGGCTAAATACACAAAAGTGTGAAGCCAAACAAAAAGAAAAGTGCTGAGTGATATTGCAACTGTTACATGTTATGGGCAGCGGTGACGCTTCACATCAAGCAAATGACTGGCTCATTTTGTTATTCATCTGTATAATAACAAACGCAAAACGTGAAAACCCACTTCAGACCTATATGGTTTTCTCATGGATGCCATTGTCAAAACTGGACCAAGGCGAAATGGAACTACACGGGAAGCATCAGCTTTCAAATAAACAAGTATCATTAAAATCGGTTCACCCATTTGAAAGATCTGATGTAATTTTTTTTATTTTATTTATTTACAAAATGAAATAATAATATCTAGTGTAATTCCACTGAATTCAAGTACTTAGATTATCTATATTGGGTTAAAGGATTATTGTAGGTAAATTATTATTTTTTATTTATTTAGGATCAACAAACAGTACACAACAAACATAATGTTAAAATAGTATAAGCCTTAGAATGTAGGTAGTTAGTGTACCAACAAGGCTGACCACAGATTAATAATAAATATGACGAAAACAGAACAGAGAGATGTAACTTAAGATATTTAGTAGGTAACTGATTCCTAACTATCGCCTTAAAGTGAGTATCTTATTATATACTATTTAAAAAAAAAGTGTTTCTAACATTCTAAATTACAAACCAAAGGTAAAAAAGAAACCTAAGATAGTTGTCGTAGTCGGTAGACCAATAGCAGTGATGAGGCAAACATATCCATGACGAAGTAGACAAGGCAGGTAATAAACAAACAAAAAAAACTACAGCCGAATTGAGAATTTCCTCCTTTTTGGAGTTGGTTATAATGAAACTTGGCCTTAGTGAATTTAGCCACCATTAGCCGACATTTAAGTTCTACTAACACAACTTGAATAGTTAAATTGTTTTGGTTCGTTGGAATGATCGATGGAACTGGGTGTAATAATTTATAGGATTGGTGGCGTTCTGCCATCAATATTTAACGGTCTGCTTTAGTGAAGTTTGCCCATATGGCTAAGCTAAAGCTTAGCTTTATGAAATCCTAAGGGTTATACCAGTCCCTTTGTGAATTCAATAAGCTTTACATGTTCACCGTTTACAACTATTTATGTATTGTATAAATTGGTAACTAAAAATAAATATTTAAATAAATATTTGTGGGCATTTTCACAAAGCACCATCTAGCCCCAAACTAAGCAAAGCTTGTAATATTGAAACCAGATAACTGATACAATACTTAGATACCTTATGTTTATAAATATATACATAGAATAACACATCCAGACACCGAACAAACATCGACGTTCATAACACAATTGTTTGTCTTGGGTGCGAATCAAACCCACAACCTGCTCAGAACGCAGGGTTACTACCATCTGAGCTATTGGGCCAGTCAACTTTGAGATACGACTGGAAAAAAAATGTCATGGTGACTCTTTTTTATTTCTTTATTTCGTTTTGGAAGACCAAAATCTGACTACGGCTTTTTTTATATGTTAACGAATGACATGACGATCTAGTCCCTGATGTTATAAGCATCACTGCTGACTATATCAGATGAAAGACCATTCTAAACTCTAAATGATAACGTTTCACGTGACACAGCACTGTATATCTGTGTAAAATATTCATAAATATTTTATTTATTTATATCTACGTCGTCAGACATCAGCGCAGTTTTGGATAATAAGGTATGTATATATATGAGCTATACTTTGAGATCAGGTCATAAGGTCTCATTTGCCATGTAATTTCACTAACAACAGTTCCTTTCAAACTGTTAACACAATAACTGCTTGCACACTACTGCTTGGTGGCAGAGTATTTAGCGGTGGTGCCTACATTGCAAAAAACCTACCACCATCAATTTATACTACCTATCACACTTCACACTAATATTATAAAGGCGGAAGTGTGTATGTGTGTATGTGTGTTTGTGTGTATGTTTGTTACTCTTTCACGCTCAAACGGCTGAATGGATTTGGATGAAATTCGGTACCTAGATAGCTTATAACACTGGATTAACATATAGGCTACATTTTAAAAGGAAAAGTGAAATGTTCCCGTGGGATAAGCAAATAATTAAAATACTTTTGGTCTGCGGATGAAACCACGGGGCGCAACTAGTATGTAATATTTTATGAAGTAAACTTTTTTACGCACGTTCACTTGGGGGTGAGCTGGTGAGGCGAACGGAAGTTGAGAAGGAGGTATACTTATATCTCCCTCACTACGTGAAGATAGAAAGAAAGAATTACGTTTCATATATTACTATAGGGGCAAAAGAGATGGAGTTAAAGAAGTTTTACTGCAGTCATGTGCTCTAAAGCACACTCGTTTTTATTAATACGCTTTTATTAGCTTCAGACGTATGTATGTTAGTATGTAACGGAATCTTTGAACATGATTTTGACCCCCTTCAAAACGTCGGATTAACTCGAAATTTGGCATTCTTATTAAGGACCGATGACAATTCAATATTTTAAACAGTTTGACCCGTTATCCTTACTACGATAACCAGAATTAGCGATTTTTGTTTTCCTGAGACCCGGAGTGTCTGCGTCAAGACCAATAAAGGAAACTACATTAAATGAAAGGAATAGATTACGACGTAATTCATAAATAAATAATAGTTTCAAAAACTAAAAAATACGTTTTTATAGAAAATTCAACTAAAAAAGGAAAAATAAATAATTGTTTAAAAAAAAAACTATAAAAATACGCGTTTATAGAAAATCCAACTAAAAAATAGAAAATAAATTTTACGCTTTTATAGAAAATCCAACTAAAAAATAGAAAATAAATTTTAATAAATTAGTATTAAAAATAGTGTACGAAAAAATTATTTTGGTGTAAAAAAAAGCGTGGGGTGCATAGTATCAAATAGTTCTAAATATTTTATGAACAGACATGACTAGAAGGGTAATTTTGATAATATCTTGAAAAGCGCAATTTTTGATTCAAATTTATTAAAATTGATTTTCTATTCTTCGGTTGGATTTTCTATAAAAGCGTATTTTTTAGTTTTTTTTTAAAACTATTATTTGTTATTTCATAATATACATATTTATAGATGCTCTAAATACAGTTACTCTCATTGCCCTACATAGCTAAACAATTCATAATTAGCAAAATACTCATGTAACAAAGCTACAAAGTGGCTTGTAGTGCATCAGAAAACGAATTAACTTTAATTTTTTCTAGGTTATACTGCTGCGGTTAAACTTTAATTAAGTGGGCACTAGGACCGAGCAAATTACAGAGGTCAGAGCTATAAACTTCATACCTACTTTTACATTACATATTCCTTTTAACTGGGCTAAATTTACAAGGGAAAAGAGCTAAAAATGACTGTTACAAACCCTTTTGCGTAGGCTTATTCGAATTTTTACTTTGAACTTGGTTTGAACTGTACAAAAAGACAGGATAGTCGCTGTGTAACGGAACAGAAGTCCCGTAACGTACAAATATAGTAAAGATTAAATATTGAATAAATATACTAACGAAATCAAGTAAAATAATTCCCCGATAAGTTCAAGGTCACAGGACGCTACAAAACTATATATGAAATATATGCAGAAACAATTCACTTAGATTTATGAATATCTACAAATACTAGAATAGTTAAATCAATAAGAAATGTATCAAAATAAATTAGATTAGTTTAGCACTAATTCCATTCAAACAGTTGATTAATGCATTTAAGTAATTAAATGAACAATAAACAAAACATAATAAATAAGTTCCATTCACATAATATTACCGGAGCATTAAAGTATCTATGTCTTGAAACGGAAATTGCTACGAAAACGAAAAATAGCGAAACCATTAATAAAACTACTTCGTAATAAAGAAAAGTACTTAAAACTGCCAAATACTTAAATAAATGTACGTCGCGGAATGTGAATTAGACCTTTGTCGCAATAACTTCCCATCCGTCTGCAAAATAATATAATCTGTGACAAAAATGTATCGGCTAGAAGTGCACGAAACACCGGAGATAGCAATAAAGCCGCGAAATGTCGGGTGGAGCGTGAGAGTGAGAAGAGAAGAGCCAGAATTGTACACGTTAGAAGGAGATGATGAGATTAGTCGGAAAGGAATTTGGACAGTTAGCGGGAAGCCATGGCGGGGGTCAGTAGAGTAGGTCGCGTTGAAAGAAAACAAATAGGATTTTTACGTTTTGCTAGTACTCGGTGCATGGGGTTATTTCCTTAATCTTCGTAATTACGAATATTTAATCATTAACTTGTGAAATTTGTGAGCTCGTTCGAAATACGGTGATTGTGCGTTCGTCGTAGGAGTAGATTGGATAGCAGAATATTTTTAGGTTAAGTACTCGGAGCGCGGGTTAATTTGCATATTTTCAACAATTCACTGATTTGGTTATTAACTCCAGATATTGTGATCCCTTAATGTTTTAGGTGCGTTAAAGAGCTAGATGTCCTCTCTCGTTTCTTAAGAGTGGTGTTAGTAAGTGAAATTGGTGTTTTGTGATAATACAAGTGGGGTCAGTCATCGGTAAGTCGAGGTACACGCCATGGTAAATCATTATAAATAAAATACTAAAATATAAACATTCCAAATGATCCAAGTAATTTACATAGTGAAAACGTAATTATAATAAATAATTTCCAGTAAAATAGTATAATGTTGTAATAAATAATATCTGAATAAATACTATGCAAAACAAACAATATTAAATTAAGTCATAATCTTTATGAAATGTCATGCTTACTCAGAGTAATTACTTACACTTACATACATAGCTTATAATTCTGGCAACAAATGATTATTATTAATCAGATGGGTTTGTATCTGTGTTATCAAATCTGAAGGTTGGAACCTGGTTAAAGATCTGGTTTTACTAAATCTAATATGCTCATTAAAGTGGGCTATATCTACTGACTACTTTGATAAAGTCTGTTTGCACATTGGGTCTTGCGGAGCCGTACCCTGAGGTTTCTCTATGCTGTACAGATTAGAGAGCTTCTTCTTCATTTGTGTAATTAATGGATTTTATCATGGATTTTATATAAATCTACCTGCGATAGTATTCTGGATCTGAACTCGGGGACAACCTAAGATGGTTTAACCTGACCAAATCAATCTAATTAAAGATTGTTCTAAATTCTACATACATCTAATAAATGACTGGTAATGTCATGAATTATCATATGGATATAAGTAAATATCCTGATAATCTTGTAATCCAGCTGGGTATGGCTTGATTACCTATTTAAAATAACTAATGGCTGGTAATGCCATGATATTATCATATGGATATAAGTAAATATCCTGATAATCTTGTAATCTAGCTGGGTATGGCTTGATTACCTATATAAAATAACTAATGGCTGGTAATGTCATGATATTTCATAAGGATATAAATAAATGTCCTAAAAATCTTGTAATCTAGCTAGGTATGGCTTGATTACCTATATAAAATCTATACTCAAATAATCTAATCATAAACTCGAATCGTTTATCATACAAATAAACCATAAATATTATTAACTTGAATAAACACCAACGGGTAATTATCCATGTCTAATTCTAATATAATGGTTATGTCTATCGCGTCTAGGCATAGGTATCGTGATAGGAATAGGTAGGACGGGGAGGGGGGATTAGGGCCTCTCTGGTAACGAATTCAGTAATTACCAAAGAGTCCCACAAAGAAATTTGTTTTGATAAAAGAATATGTCCTCTTTTTTACTATAGTGCACTGCCATCTGCAGTTTTAAAGCACTTATCAGTGGGGAGTATCCAGTCAGGTGACGAATCTCACATTCTTGGGGCGGGGAGGAGCTCCTAGAACAGAATTATAGCAGAAAATGACATGCTGTAGTTTTGCTGATAAGTGCAACCAAACTATGTTTAATGTAAACTCAGAAAGCATGAGATGAATGTTATAAGGAATAACTTAGGTTTTACTTAGGTCTCATATTTAACTCAATTTACTTACGGAAACAATACGTTGGCTCCTACTAAGTTCTATTATCGTTATGTCACTATCTAGTATCTATGGGGAGTTGCTTACCATTGCGATTATACAATACCTAAATACCTACTTACTACTTATACCAAACCTATAATAGTCGTATACCTATTTAATAATAACTCTATTGAAACGATTAAACTCTCAATTGCGATTATTTATTCCTGATGTTTGACGATATCCTAAACTACTTAGCTACATTTTATTATTACTCGGTTACGTATCTAGATAGGAAAGCTAGGATAGATAAATAAGTACTTTTACTTTTAATATACTTGCATATTGCATATTACGAAAATATAATCTAATTAATAACGTTAATACATATTTGCTACAAATCCTAATAATTCATCTTAAAATCCTAAAGTCATTAATAATAAATAAACGGATAAACACTAGATCGGTTAGCTGGGTCGCCTTAGGAATTGTCTCACTACCTTTAAAGAAGTAGGGTTACTACAAAATCACAACGTACGGTCCTACCACATTATAGACGATCACATATCACTTGGCCATATTTACATCATCACCTACTACAACACCTCTAGCGTTAATATACCATATATACTTTATTAGATTTATAGATCACATAGGCCGGTTAGGGTATACGGTAAAGGGCTCTTTTAGGGGGGCGTTACAGCTGTGAGCGTTCAAACACGTTTGATGATTATCCTTATACAAAAAGAGTTTAAACTGATTTCGATCGCATTTACTTGAGAACATCTTTGAATTTTGTCTTCACACTTTTGTGTATTTAGCCAGTGTCAAGTAATCGATAATTTTTCGGGTTAATGATATTTTTGCAAATATGTGTCAAGTCACTATCAACGTCATCAAGTCAAGTCATAGTCTAGTCAAAGTCATACTCCTAGTAAAGTGGTGGCAACTTTACTTGAAGCTTCTATGGAGTTTTGGAAACAACACGAAAGTTTTCCCACACTTATGCCTGTAATCCAGCACTTAACAAATAAAATACCACCAATTTTATGCACTAACACTGAAAACAACACAGGTTTTGGAAAAAAATACAATGCGGCGACGCAATCTTTTTTATTTTCCCGCCAAAACCCCATTTATTATTTAATAAATCTAAACTATATTTAATTATTGATAATAATAATGAATATGTGTGGACTGACACAGCGCAATCTAGCCCCAAACCAAGCAAAGCTTGTACTATGGGAACCAAATAACTGATAGATTACTTGGATAATTTTTGTTTGTAAATACATACATAGAATACAATATAACACCCAGACACAGAACAAACATCGATGTTCATCACACAAATCTTTGTCCTGGGTAGGAATGGAACCCACAACCCACAGCTCAAAGGGCAGATACTACCAACTGAGCTATCAGGCCAATATTGAAGAAAAAGTAAAATTGTAAGTAAAAAGGGGTTATAAATAAAACACAGAATTTAGATCACCTTCTGCGGGAAGCGTTCCCAAAAAATACTTGGATAATGTTACCATACGTATTTCCATTCATTTGATTTGAATTGAAAATTAATGGACTGGTTTTGATCATAACCATAATCAATCATAATCAATTTATTCACAAAATGTAAATTTACATGTCAAAATAATTCTCAAATTAAAAACAACGATAACACACAAAAAAGGAACGCTGAAGTAACAAACATAAAAAAATATAACACCGAATCGAGAACCTCCTCCTTTTTGAAGTCAGTTGAACAGTAAGTAAAGCCTTTTTCCCCATAGATGCGTCTTCGCCAAACTAATACATTAAAAGCCGCAATCTCTAAAACACGGCGTCTTCTTTCAAGGTAGTATACGCTCCCCCAACATAGTTATCGCGGAGATGATATATTACATTACAGGATTATGACGTACGATGTACGATCCTCTTTAGCAGGGTGTAACGGAGCTAAGGTTCCTTCTTACTGACTGACGTTTTGTTAATATATGAACGTTTTGTTAATCTTAAAACGCATTTGACTGGAATCACATGTTAGCTCATGCAATTTTTTAGTAATACATTTGGCAATCTGTTTAAAAATATAGACTTTTTTTCTTTGGTTTTGGCTTCACATTTTTGTGTATTTATATACACAAATTGCATAACAGTTGTATTGCATAACAGTAAGACAGGAGGCAAAGGAATCGTATTAACTTTTTTTTTTTTTTGGTTTTGGCTCCACACTTTTGTGTATTTAGCCAGTGTCAAGTAATTGATAATTTATCAAGTTAATTAATATCATATAATGTGTCAAGTCAAGTCAAGCCACAGTCCAAGTCATCAAGTCAAGTCATAGTCTAGTCTAGTCAAGTCATAGTCCTAGTAAAGTGGTGGCAACTTTACCAGAAGCTTCTATGGAGTTTTGGAAATAACACGAAAAGAAACGTTTCACCATCATTGTACCATTTTCCCACACTCGTGCCTGTAATTCAGCACTTAACGTATAAAATGCCACCATTTTTATGCACTAACACTGAATAACAAATACAAGTTTTGGAAAATAATACAATACGACGACGCGATCTTTTTCGTTTTCCCGCCAAAAACTCAAATATAGACTTACCACACATAGACGGTTTCACCCGCGGATAAAAAAGTAACTTATGTGTTCCAATATTATGTTACACCTACTCCTTTACACTCTACTAGTTGTGCACCGCGGTTTCACCCGCGGATAAAAAGTATTTTAATCATTTACTCATCCCACGGGAGCATTTCATTTTTCCAGGATAAAATGAAGCCTATATGTTAATCCAGTGTATAAGCTCTCTTGGTACCGAATTTCATCCAAATCCATTTAGCTGTTTGAGCGTGAAGGAGTAACAAACATACACACATACAAACTTTTGCCTTTATAATATTAGTGTGATTAGTGTGATACACCGTCATGTACCTACCTCTTGTTAAGCAACTGAAGGGTTATGTAACTGCTAGCCAGGGGCTGCCTAATTGCTGGTAGCTTGGTTACGCTCTAATCATACCTTGTTACGTAACTCTTTAGGATATGTTACGTAAAGTTTTAAGATACATATTTGCAAGATTCCATACGAAACATGGTTTCAGTGGCTGTTAGGCAAATTTTAATCAACTAATATTGTGAGCACAGAAATGTTTAAAACATTTTACGTGCTAATTTTTTCATGATTTTTTTTTATATAGGTAAACACTCAGTGATACTTATAAAGATAACGTGTGGTATGGTGGTTGAGCAGGTCGGCTCATAACCCGAAGGCGGCGGGTTTGATTCTCGCGGCAGGACACGTATTTAGGCACAAGAAAAAAAAGCTCAAACACTTGTTTTGGATTTGGGTTTGTGGGGCCATGGTGCTCGTATTTCTTGGATCCCTAGATACCTGTATTTTATTTTTATTTTACAGGAATCCTACCACAAGTAGGATTTCTGTAATATAAAAAAAATTCAGAAATAGAAAACATCACACGATCGTTGGTGTTATTAATACCTATCTATTGGGATAAAAACGACAAAATCAATTACAATTATAACAAAATATTTTATAGATTAAGAAAATACGAGTCGGGGTTATTAAATAATAAAATAATACAAAAGCTATTACAGTAAAATCAGAAAAAAAACCGCTGAAAATACCGATTCATTAAGTACAACCAAAACCGTAGAAAAAATTTTTTAGATTTACCTTTCAAAATCTGAATTTTAACCGTAACTATCTTTCAGAACATTAATTTTAGTAGGCCTTGCCTTTGGGTCTTACAAAAATAGAGCCTTTAAAATTAGCAGGTTAAAGTCCGACCTTTTATTTGAAAAATGATTAACGCACTCGTGCACTTTAGAGGTTGATGTCGTGTTAGATCATCTTCATAACTAGCTGCAACCTACGGCGTCACTCGTTTTAATAAACGAAATATGATCTGTCTATCTGTCTCTTTGTCTGGACAAAACTTGACTAAGAGACAGATAGAGGCTTTGAGTCTTTTTCTCAGGAACACATATGACACATCAAAAGTCAGAAGACATCCATTGCTGAACATAAGCCGGGACCCACGCGTGTTATAGGGACCCACGCTTATTTAAGTGGGGGTTTTGCCGTAATCATAAATAAATAATCAATATTTGTAAACATTTCACACAGCACCATCTAGCTTCAAACTAATCAAAGCTCATATTATGGGAACCAGATTTTTTTTTTGTAAATACATACACAAATTACAGTATAACACCCAGATACAGAATAAACATCTATGTTCATCACATAGAAATTGGCCTGGGTGGGAACCTACAGCTCAGAAGGCAGGGTTACTACCAACTGAGCTATCGGGCAGTCATAATTCATACCTTACGTATATTTTTATCTCTAAATGTCTCCTACTCTTTTTGGATTCAACGATTTCGATGGAATATATGTAAGAATCTACTTAAAACTCCAAATTGCCAGTGGCTTATTAGCTTATTTTGGTAAATTCTGAAAAAGAGAGAAAAGAAGTTTATAACCGATATATTTGGATTCTACTACTTTCATATACCCAAAAATTGATTTTCTACATTCTTTTATAGAAATATTTGTATGAAAATGTATTTTTCTATATATGTAATTTTCTATCTCTTCTTATGTCTTAAAACGCTCTCTCATTACACTATGGTAATGGTATTTGAAACTTAATTACTGTTTAGTGCAAGCAACTAAACAGTTCAAATAAACCTCTTGTATTCAAATTAAGTAACACAACTTAACGGAGCAATTCAAATGCAGCGACGCGTTCCAACCGCATTCTGACGATAAACGAAAGGGTTGGTTTTGGTTTATAATTACCGGTATTGTACCGGTTATTTTTCGTTTTTATTGTACTAGCAAACTAACACTTACTTATGATAATATTAAGTATTAAAACTTTGTATAATATATTTGTGTATTATTGAAAACTATTGGAATTTGTTTTGTAAATAAATAAATAATCAAATATGTCTAAAATTAATTTCGCTATTACACGCCGTATCGTTTTAAGCGTAAGAAGTACTACTTTTATTTTCCTGTTGATGACGCAAAAGCCAACTAAGAGAACAGGCGGTAGAATTTGTTTGGGCTGCCACCCTGTACTTTTATACCTTGTATACCCTGTAATAATATATGACAGATACGGTTGACGGTAAACAAATAAAGTGAAAACACATAGAATGCCTCTTCCATAATTTATATTTCTTGCTTCTTACACATTACATTACATTGCACATTTTTTATACTTCCAATACAGAGTTAACTAACAAGTGTAATATGTCTTGACGCTTCTGCCAAACAACCAGAATTGACTGCTTTTTTGACCTTTTCGTCGTGCCTCAACTTCCCCCCACCAAACTCAATTTTACTGAGCCGGAACTATCCATGATTGGCTGATGGTACCAACCAATAATGATAATATAATGCCCCTTCCGGCAGTGCTGCCAATCAAAACACTATTTTTAACATTCTACCAAAGTCAAAAACACCTCTTAATTTTTAACAGTAAGAATCAATCAATAAATTTCACGACACAAATGTATCGCAAAAAAAAATCTAACTAATAATACATTTTACAATATCATATTTTGTTTTTTATATATTGTGAATCATATTTTTCATATCTTTTAATAGAAAAGTGGTTATGATCAAATACATATTCTCACTTTTTTAACAAGAAAATGAGAGTTGGGTGTGGGACTAATTTTGTAAATTTGCTTATTCTAAATAATTATTTAAGCTTTATTAATAAGTAAAACCACCGCCAAATAAACGCTTAGGGTTTCAAATTATTTCACTACTGTATATCTTTAAGTTCCACCATATACGAGTAAGTTAACCACCATACCGCTTTTTAGTTGTAGCGTTAAATAAAAGTTATTCAATCCTTCTTTCACACCGCGTCCCTTTACATAACGGAGTGCAGTGCTAAATCAGCAGTTCACGCGTACCATCGCTCGTTTGAAACGCGTTCCTGTCACAAGAGACAAATGTAAACGGCAGTAGATACGCACAATTCTCGTCATTCTCATAGATACTCGAAATTCTCATTGGTACGAGAAATTCTCGTTAAAACGTGATACAAGAGCAATCGTTGATCCTCGCTGCGTTGGCGTTACTGTAAAAGGAATTTAGAGAGAAATAGCGTTGTACAGACTGGTGAATTGAGATAAATAACTTATTTGAGATAGTAGCTTTTATATTATAGACTGCAGTAAAGATTAATATTGAACGATAGAACGGGTCTATTTGCGCACAAAAATTATCAAAAGTTTGGAACTAGTTGGTGTTGTGTGAAATGTCCACAAATATTTATTTATTTATTGTATTTTGTATTAAGCTCTTTTTGAACCCTTTATCGGAATACGCATAGGTAACGCTGTCAACCTTTATAAAAGTCAAAGGAAATAAGATCACTGGTCACGGTAGCTTGAGAAATGCACGTCCTGGCTTTAGGGACGGATGGATGCGAATCAAATCCATTTGTTATTAAAATATTTGCATAACATTAATATAAGTGATAAATATTAAAATTTTGCAAATTATGAAATGACATGACGAGCTAGTCACTCGCCTGATGTTAAGCAACACGACTGCCCATATCAGTTGCAGTGACACTTGAAACTCTAAAGTATAGTTTCGCGTGACACTGTCTCATTCTGAGATATCAGCACAGTCTAGCAATAAGATTACTAGACTGTGAGATTAGATCATAAAGTCTCATTTGCCCAGTAATTTCACTAGCTACAGTGCCCTTCAAACCGGAACACGATTCGCGCCCCTGTGTCTAGGTACCCAGAAACTACGAGGAGCATGGTCCCACAACACCCAGACTCAGAAGAAGTATTTGAGCTTTTTTTTCTGTGCACAAATACTTGTCCTGTCGCGGGAATCGAACCCGCCGCCTCCGGGCTATTAGCCGACCTGCTCAACCACCACACCACAGAGGCTGCCAAATAAAAAATAATTTATAATAAAAATATTTAGTAGAAATGGCTTTGTGGTGATAGAGCTGTCTGATAATAGTCATAAGTGTATGTGGCCTGTACGATATAAGTCATTACAGCCATGGTTGCCATCTTTCATCAGCCTGAAGACGTGCTGCTGTACATAAGCCATTAAGTGCCACTTTTAACAGCTTGCTCTACTGCATCCATTAATTTGCCATGCTATTGATTAGGTCCGCCTAAAGAACAACTCCTCAAAGGATGAAAATCAAAATTTAAGACTACCCTCTTTTTTCTTCAATTTAAACAACGAATCCGGTTACTTACCGGCTCTACCTAAACATTTATGTACAAACTTTGGGCATATTATTACCGGTTGTCTACTTACTAACACCTAGACTAACCCTTATCGTACCTTCCGCACCGGGGCCTAATAGTTTCATATTAGCATGTAGAGCATTGTAGAGCAAGATAGTTGTATAGTGCACTGCTTAGCACGGTTTGGTTAGATCAAGGGATAATAACATTTGAAAATAGAGTTAAGGTATTGTAGACTATACCTGAATAAACTAGGTATTATAAAGCTTTATAGAGTATAATAGAGTACTATACAAATTTCGTATAGCACGATAGAAGATAGTGAAAGAATAAAAGATAAGTGCGATGAAGAGTTTGGTAGAGTGTAAAAGAGAAAAATAGGTGATGAAATTTCATGAAAATTTGATAGAGTTAGTAATAATAATAATAATACAAAACGTCTGACGATCACACACATAGATCCTGGACCTTATCTAGAATTTCCTGTATCTAAGAAACTACAAGGACCATGGTCCTACAACACCCAGACACAAAAAAAGTAATTGCGCTTATATTATGACATAAATATTTGTCCTGCCGCAAGAGTTGAGCCCACTACTTCCGGGTTATGAGCTGATCTGCTTAACCACCACATCATAGTGGCTGTTAAAATAAAATTAAGAAAGAAATAAAACTAGAAGTTTCAGTTTAACACTAAGTGATAAATAAGATAAAACCTTTAGAATACATGGTTTTAATCAACAAAATACAAACAAAAATGTATGGCAAGAATAACAACCACATTGATAAACTGTCTGTCATTCAATCAGCAGTACTACTTTATAAAACTATAAAAACTAAACATTTCTATATCACCAAACTAAGTTTAATGAAATATGGCAATATAACATACGGTAGAGAATAATAATAACAAAAATAATAATACCCAATAATCACATACATAGATCCTGGATCCTAACTAGGATTCCTTGTGTTGGGACCCAGAAACTACGAAGATCGTGGTCCCACAACACCCAGACACAGAACAAGTATTTGCGCTTTTTTTTTGTGCACAAATACTTGTCCTGCTGCAGCCTGCCTGAATGCCAGTGTTCTAATAACCAAACCATAGGTATAGCTAAGTAGAGTTTTGTAGAGTTCACTACAGACCGAGTTTGACCTTAATCCTTGAGCAATATCCCTTGCGAGTTGCAAGAAATCTCAAATTCAAGCGGTTTACCAATATTAACTGGAGAATGAAATTGAATATTATAATGATCTGTACTTGAAAAGGAAGTGTTTTTATAACGTAATCGTAATAATGGGTCAAAAATCGAAATTTAAATATAAAAAGAAAGTTTTTTTTTTATGATAAAATGGGCATGCGTTTGACAACAACTCACCTGATGGTAAGTGACAAAGTTGTCTAAGGTGGAGCACGCTTGCCCACATTGGGATGATAGTGATTTTTTTATATATAAAGGTAGCCTGGAAGGAAAAGGTTGATAGTACGATAAGGCCGTCCTTAAATATAGTAAAAAAAAAATCCAATAAAGTAAATATTATTTTATTATAAAAGATGAATATAAAGAAGTCAAACAATTATCACTTTACTAGCTGCGCCTCGCGGTTTTATCCTCAGATAAAAAGCATGACATATGTTTATGTAGCGTATAAGCTATCTCCATTCCAAATTTCATTCACATCTGGTCAGCCTTTGCAGCGTCAAGAAAGGACAAACACACATACAGACTTACACTTGTATAATATTATTTGATATTCTAGTGTAATTTTATTCAATACATACAGTACGTATCTAAATTTGATGGAAAATTAACTTCGATGATATTAAAATAAATAAATATAAATGTGTGAACATTTCATACAGCGCCATCTAGCCCCAAACTAAACAAAGCTTCTACTATGGGAACCAGATAACTGATACAATACTTACCTACTTTTTGTTTGTAAATACATACATAGAATACAATATAACACCCAGACACGGAACAAACATCGATGTTCATCACACAAATGTTTGTCTTAGGTGAGAATCGAACCCACAACCCACAGCTTAGAAGGCAGGTTTACCACCAACTGTCCTATCGGACTACTTAGTATATACTGTTTTCAGTTATTTTGATTTAAACAATAAACTAATAAGCTAATTTCGATAAAATTTTCCGTGAGGACTAATGTGAAAATACTCGTTTATCTTTTCAAATAAAAAATGTGTTATAAAAACCTTATGATAAACCAACCAAAATGAGACCCGCTTATTTGAAGTCAGTTAAAAATAAATAAAGCCCCACCAAGCAACCAGTCCAACTACCACCTAATTCAGTGAAACTAGCAACTTCCAACCAGTTGGATGCAATTTGAATTTCAAATGTCCAATAAGGTGCCGCTCGCGATCAAACTCTTCGCAAATTCATCATTTTGAATTCTGACAGGAACTTTGTGCAAGTAGAAAGCTTTAGTTCCTGTAAAAGAGATGGGATGGAGTGGTACTCAATTCTCCTCTTTAAACAACCATACTCGAAAATAAAGAGCGTAACTAAGCAAATATATTAATTCCATTCAAATATATACTAATATCTATTTATAAAAATTTCGTGTCACAGTGTTTGTTACCATACTCTTCTGAAACGGAACTGATTTGGATGAAATTTTATATTCAGGGAGGTCTAAGAATAGGTTGTTATCTATTTTTCATCACCTTGCGGGTGGAACCGCGCGGCGCAGCTAGTGTAAATATATATTAAACATTATAATGTATAGCAATATATATTTATAACTCCAAGTTAATAACTACAACTAGTACACGGCTAACACTCACGAGATACAGTCGAATAACTCAACCAGTGTTCGGGCAATATAGATGCCCATCCTCAAGGAGTACGCGCGGCGGCGGTGGCGGCTCGGCGCTGACCCTAGTTCTAGTACTCCTATTATTAAATAGGAGTACTAGAACTAGGGTCAGCACCTATTAAGGTTTACACCTATTAAGGTGTAAAGTTAGTAAGTATTTATGTATGTGAATTGTGATACGAGTAAGTTATTATATTTTTATTTAGAAAATCTATATTTATGCTGCATTGCAGCCACACAAAATTTTCCACGTTACAACCAGGTTAACTGGAAGATAATGCTATCTAGCATTAAGTTCGTCCATGTACCGACATCTATTGTTTGTGCAATAAATCAATTTATCTATTTGTCAGCTGTCTTCTTGTACTATGTATTTTTAAATGCAGATGATCCAGCGTTTGGCATCTGATGGTAAGCAATGATGTAGCCGAAAGTGCAGTGCGCAGGAAGTTCATAAGGTACCCACTCTCTTATTTAAAAAATACTCCTATTGTATATTTAAGATTTTGTATCTTAAATATACTACAGGAGTATTTTTAACCTCAAGCTATTTGTAGTCAATTCAATATTTGAAAAAAAAGCCCGACTATTGCATACATAGATCCTGGACCCTAACTAGGATTCACTGTGTCTAGGGACCCAGGAACTCCGAGGACAATAGTCCCACAACACCCAGATTCAGAACAAGTATTGCATTTTTTTCTGTGCACAAATACTTGTCCTGCCGCGGGAATTGAACCCGCTGCCTCTGGTTTATGAGCCGACCTGCTCAACCACCACACCACAGAGGCTGTCAAAATGTCCTATAAATATTAATCGGTATAATTTAGGTACAGTCAATAAAATACTTAGAATCAATATTGGTATCGAGCAAAATCGAATGACGTAAATGATTACCTACATTCTCAATTACCTCATGCTACGATGATTATACCAAATTATAAACTCTATTATTCAACATACGTCATAATCCATCGAATTCCATTCTCAAGCAAACCCTAACTCAGTGTAACGTATTCTCATAAACCTATCTTGTACACCCGATATTTACTCACACGGAATCCTCACCAACCCCATTCTGCATCCGATTCATTAACAATCCGACCTCATTCCCGACCAGCTATTTCTTAAATCAGAGCTCGAGCCAACTTCTTGCATATTAAACGACTCGAGCGTACTGGATTAAACTCAAAGAATTTATAATAGCAATAAGCTGAAGCGACAGCTTGTGGTTATATTATGAGATGCATGGACCCATCTTGCGTTTGTTAACTTGGTCGCAATGCAGTATCACATACACCCTATATATTGTACGTGTGTACTGCACGGGTTATGTATGGGGCTTGAGAATTAGTGGCGGGAAGGCTGTAATGTCTTAGTAAGGGGAAGATATTTCTACCCTTACCATGTTAGTTTATGATAATTGTGTGCAGTCGTGATAAATATATAATAACAAGGTTCTTAGAGGAGTTGGTAGATGGAGTAATTATTTAGTGAGATATTGCTAAAAGAGTACAGAAGAAAATACAACTTTTACTGATACCAAAAATATACTTAAGCAAAAGTGCTTTTTCAAGAATGACAGAAAATTTAAATTTGTTTCCAAAAAAGCTGATGTGATTGTTATGGGGTTATACACTTAGTTGAATACATTCTTACTTATTGGCGTTAACTGCGCCATAAAATATAGGGTGGATGCTTTACTAGGTGGTAGGACTTTACTGCAAAGTTCGTCTAGGTAGGTACCACCGCTTTGCCAGTTATTCTGCCAACAAGCAGTAGTGCGCAAGCACTGCTGTGTTCCGGTTTGAAGGACACTGTAGCTAGTGAAATTACTAGGCAAATGAGACTTTATGATCTGATCTCACAGTTTAGTAATCTTATTACTAGATTGTGCTGATGTCTCAGGATGACGTGCGCAGTGCAGTGTCACGCGAACTTCTATACTTTAGAGTTCCGAGTGACATTGCAGCTGATATGGGCAGCCGTGTCGTTTAACATCAGGCGAACGGCTAGCTCGTCACGTCATTCCTTAACATAAAAAAAAGATGCGTATACATATATTTATCGCATAAGTAGGTACACATCAGTTATCCTTTAATAAAGAAGTACCAAGGTTGCATTAATTAAGAAGAGATCTTTATATTGAGTTTGGAAGGGGTGACCTATGGTGGATTAGGTAATGGGAAATAATCGAGTTATTGACTTGTTGCTTGCGTTGTAGTGAATGCCTGCACATTTGCAGATATATAATTATAACAAATATTTTAGTTTGACTTTCGTTTATAAAAAGAACATAATAGTTATTTGTCTAGATTAGCTTCCACTTTTACGAATGTTCTAAAAAAGCTTCATCCTCTAGGGTATACTCCTCCGAAGAAAAATCCTGCATGACAATTGCCTCGTACATTATAATCATAAAGAGTCGTTTATGTCTCAAAGCCAAGAAAAACTTCAAAAACATGCCTACTAAAAATACTCCATCCACATTGGTTTCTCTTGAGGATACAATTTCACGGATGGCAAGCCTCAGTCCCCCAGTCATCATAAAATCTCATCACGTCATATCCACAAGCCCCAAAATTCAAATAAGCCCAGGTCCCATAAATAGGCATACTCATTTTACTCATACCCTAATTAAATACCTCAACGGACCTTCTTAAATTACTTAAAGCCCTCGACCGTACTCCATTGCGTCGAACCCTTTATCTTACACTTTTGTGTCTCAATTTCCGCTTTTTTGGGTAGACGTAGCCTTTGGGAGCATCGACTTAATATACCTATAGAATGGATTAATATAGCTATTTTTTTTTCACCCAACAGTCCCTTTTAATGACCCTGAACTCGGATTCCCTGTGTCTAGGGATCCAGGAACTACGAGGACCATGGTACACAACAACCACCATCAGAACAAGTATTTGCGCTTTTTTCTTTTTTTTGCACAAATATTTGTCTTGCCGCGGGAATCGGACCCGCCGCCTCCGGGCTATGAGCCAACCTGCTCAACCACCACACCACAGGGGCTGTCAAAGCTATGGCATCGATGCCCGTCTGTACTAAAGTTTGACCGCTCTTTAGTTCACATTCATCTCCCTAGTCGAGAACGACAAACGTACGAGAAACTGGAGTTTCTCGTACGTTTGTCAAACTTGTGTCAAGCTAACATGTCACATACTGTAAGTTCATTGGTTAAGACAGCCGATGATCAACAGGCAACCAATGAGCGATCAGTATTTGGTCTGCCAAATTGAAACGAATTTAACAAACGTAAACGAGGACTGGGGAAAAGTGCTGCTTAGCTAAGTTGTATTTAAGTAGACTTTAGTATTAATTTCATTGACAGTAAAACAGTCCGCGGTGGATGTCAGTACAAGCTTTTATAAATTTCAAGTGGCCGTAGAAATCGTAAATGATGATAATGCAATCGAGAAAAACTAACATAATAATAATAATAACGTCTGATAATCACTATCATAGATCCTAAAATAGGACTACCTGTACTAGGATTCCTTAGATTCCTTAGACCCAGAACTACAAAAACCATGGTCCCACCACACCCAGACGCAAAAAAAGGTATTTGCGTTTGTTTTGTTTAAATGCCTTTACTGTCACGCGAACGCATCCGCAGTCATATCATGTAATTATGTCACAAAACGACCTTTATATAAAATAGGAACTTTTATTAATTTAAGCTAAAGCAAAATAGACGTTGACTATTTTCATAAGTGATATCTTACCCATATTGGTCGCATAGTGTAAAATTTCCACTAGTGGAGGTTACTCAGTGGCATAGATTAGCGATCCATATAATTTGATCTCAATGTTTGGATGGAACCTTCGTTAACCTTTGCAGAATTTGGACGACAGTTTTCGCAAAGGTTAACAAAGGTTTGAGTACTACACACATTTGATTGTCTAAGGAATATTTTGATTCAGTTGAATGATGATGAAATTTGTCTTTAGATTTATGAAGTGCTTTATATTACAACAAAAAATAATCTTAGTATAAGACTTTTTTATTCTAATTAATTAAACTTTGATGTATTTGAACCCACTAACTTATTTTTGCTGTGTTTTTATGTTGCTAATGTTAATTAAACTTAAAGATTAATTGATACATGTAATAATAAAAAAATATTTTATTGGTTGATGCATTTATTAACTACTATAATACGGTTATGTACTTATAAAAATGCAATGAGTGCATCGGTTGATATTTAAGGCAGAAAAAAAGAAACTTGCAGCACACAGAACGATAGATAGAGATAGATGTATTTTATGGATGCAAATTTTCATTTTGTAATTATTGCGTTATCATTATTTATCTTTTTGTAGTTTATAAGTCACTGCTTAAAATTATTATGGAATAGAATCATTTCAGAACCATCAATGCGTAAGTACAGTTCACTCTTTGCCGATCCTATTTTTGGGGAGCAGGCGATATCAATCTGGGACGTATGTAGGGTTAATGGGACATGTTTGATCCCGTAACTCTATTGAGGACGTTCAGTATATTCTGAACGCGTTCCAGATTGGGATGTTTTTGGGCTTGTTGGAAATAAACTGGGATGTTGATTTACATTGAGTGGAAATATTTGGGACACATTTACTTTTATTATTATTTAGATTAATATTACTTATTGCACTACGTACAAATAAAAATTCTTATAAATTAGATTTTACCGTACACAAGTATGTCAAAAAAAAAACAAGTAATAGGTTTTCTCAAAAACTTTTTTTTTATGTTACTGAATGATTTGACGAGCTAGCCGTTCACCTGATGTTTAGCGCCACGGCTGCCCATAACAGAATAGTGTCAATCGGAACCCCAAAATAGAGTCTCGAGCAACACTGCACTGCGCACATCATCCTGAGACATCAGCACAGTCTGGTAATAAGATTACTCGACTGTGAGATCAGATCATAAAGTCTCAATTGCCCAGTAATTTCACTAGCTACAGTGCCCTTCAAACCGGAACACAGTAGTGCTTGCGCACTACTGCTTGGCGGCAGAATAACTGGTAAAGTGGTGGTACCTACCTAGACGAACTTTGCAACAAAGTCCTACCACCTAGTAAACTGAACTAAACTGAATCTCTTCTTAACTATTTTATTGCGTCAATACTTTTCCATATCTTTTAAATAAGAATCTTCCAAATTGGTCTAGATAATTCCAAGTTACTGATTCTCATTATGGATGCTCTTCCTTTATACATCTAAATTTTATGATTAAAAAACAATCGAGTGTTACGTACGACAATCGCACAATTTTATAATGTTCATCGTTCATTACGAAAATGAAAAGCATACAAAAGTTTCGAGCTTATAATCGCAGTAAATTATTTTTAGTAATTTTGCTTAGTAATAACTTATAAAAAATAAATATATAAAATAAATATTTGTACATATGTCACGCCATCTAGCCCCAAACTAAGCAAAGCTTGTATTATGAGAACCAGATAACTGATACAATACTAAAAATTTTTTTAGAAAACATTAGAATAAACATTTGTGACCAACAAGACCCACAACCCACAGTTCAGAAGCCAGGGTTACTACCAACTGAGTTATCGGGCCAGTCGAAGAAACCACTTTTATATTGACGAAAAAAATAAACAAAGAAGAATCTTCAATGTTATACGCTGGGAAATTTAGTACGAACAAGTCGCAACACCATTACAAATCAAAAATATGAAACTCAATTCCCAACCTATTCAAAAAACACAATCTATAAACTTTGCAACTCCGAGCATTCGACTTGAGAAGTATTACTTTCATACACTACCGAACTTGTTCGCCATAAGGCAGCTAACAAATCCATGGACGTCTTCGTGATATTCTATTGATGCGAAAAGTTGAAAAGTTTTTACATTACTTGGCAGCTGCGAGGTCTAACTGAAAGGGAATACATCGGTATGGCAGAATCGTTGGGAAAAGGCTTAAATATTAATTGAAATTATATTTATTCACTCGAATATTGCTGCAGAATTTTGTATAAAAAACTGCCCACCGTTTTGTAAAGCTGTAAATGCTTGAGTATTTAATTGGTAGGTCGTGAATTGGATTTAAAATGGGGCATTTAATTCTATGTCTTAATATTTATACGCATAAAAATGAATCTCTATTTCCCTTGGTCATCGCATTACGCATGAACCGATAGAACATTCTCGCTAATTCTTTTTTGTTGTTTTTATTACTGTCAGGAGCAGAAAATAAGAACAGTTTCACCACGTGGCTAAAACCTCAGGGCGCAGCTAGTATACGTACGAAATAATATCGAGTTAGTAATATATCTCTAGAACGGCTGAACCGATTTGACTAAAAATTGGTGGGGAGGTAGCTTAAAACCAGGAGATGGACATAGGACGCTTCTTTTTACCTCGGAACGAAGTTCGCCCGGTCGGCTAGTACTTTATAATTTAAAGTTCTGAGTAGCACTGCAACTGTTACCCGTGGCGCACACCAGCACGCAGTGCCATCTAATTTACAAGGAAACACATTTTATCAGAATGATCGAAATTAATCGCTAGAGATCCAAAGCTTCTCGTATCTCAGAGGATTATCAGAATCAATAACCAAGGTTACCACAGCAACATGTACAGGATGTGTACATTTGTTCAGATGGCCAGATAGGGAGAAGATTGCAAGAGAAAGGAACGACTATAGAGAATTAAAGAGAAAGAGAAAGTATATCTATTGTTTCATCTCAAACTCATGTATTGTAATGGATTTGCTATATAATATTTGATAATAAGCACTTTGTAATTTTATATGCTTAGTACAATAACAAATTAAAGTACCTACGTAATATAATTTTGACTTATAAAGTGCTAAAAATAACCTATTTGCAATAAATCTTTTGACTTTGACTTTAACTTTGATCTAATGTTGCTTTGAGAAGGTCGGTAAAGACAACACCAACCTGGTGACACTGTAAAGGTTAAAGACCTAAAATGTCAACTTCTTGGTAGAGACGAAAAACAAACGCTTGTAAAAACCGACCACAACTATAACCGATCCAAAAAAAGTTACGTCCAGCTCATGAAAAGCCTTTCAAAAATATATAATACATAAATTTACTAACTTCTGCGCGCGGCTTTGCCCACGTGGCCTGTGTAAAACGAATGGCATATTTTCCTGCCGAAACAAACATTATAAATGCTCCCACTCTCTCTCAATACAAACTGACAATATCCCAAACAGTGCAATAATATAAAACTCTGGGGAGTAAGATGGTTTTAACAGTCAGTACTGTTTGTACCGGTGGTTCCCGTGGAGTCTATGTTTACAACTATTACACGGCTAAAACTCACGAGATACAGTCGAATAACTCGACCGGTGTTCGGGCAATATAGATGCCCATCCTCAAGGAGTACGCGCGGCGGCGGTGGTGGCGGCTGTATCTCGTGAGTTTTAGCCGTGTAATAGTTGTAGTTATGAGTACTACTCACGTCAGTTTCTATAATATTATGAGTCTATGTTTGTTCAAAGGATACCTATAATACCATCCAACTGCCCACTCGAGTTCCATCAAACATTAAATTTAGCTGCGATAGTTATTAGGGAGAATCAGGGATGATTTTGTGAAAACTGTGATACACTTATATCATAATTTTAATTGAAGAACGTGTTGTGTATTTATTTTCAAGTCAACTGATCCAGAGAAAAAAACTATTCATAGAAATTCAACAACCCATATCACCCTCTTAAGGGTGGAATTTCAAAAAATCCTTTTTCAGTGGATACTTACATTTTGACCAGTGGTTTAGGCTGTGCGTTGATATATAAGTCAGCCAGTCAGTCAGGACTTTGAATTTTATATTTACAGATTGATGCCAGCAAAAAAGTAATTTATTGAATAGTATGCGTTAACATGGAAAAGTCAACACGCTGTATATAGAATACACAAATGTATACGCTCTCTCCATTATTCGCGTTTTGTGCCTTTGGGAACAAAGCCGCATGGTACAAAGCTAACTAAACATGGATTGCAGCAATAACAACACGTTAGAAATCAAGCTGTAATGTTACCATCAATATTATGCTAGCATTAATTTAATGTTGTTCTAGAGATAGTACTAACTTTGTCACGATTTATACAGCGCTCAAGGTGTATGTGTGTGTGTGTGTGTGTGTGTGTGTGTGTGTGTGTGTGTGTGTGTGTGTGTTGTTACTTTTAGCGTATGGAAAAAATACACTTTGACACTAATTATGATTTTTATTACGTAATATTGTCGTGTCAATTTGCGTTATTATAAGCAAATATATATATACGTGGACATTTCACACAACGCCATCTAGCCCCAAACTTAGCGAAGCTTGTACTATGGGAACCAGATAACTGATGCAATACATAGATACTTGTTGTTTGTAAATATATATATAGAATATTATATAACACCAAGGCACAGAATCAGCATCGATGTTCACCACACATGATTGTCCTGGGTGGGAATCGAACCCACAACCTACAGTTCAAAAGGCAGGGTTACTACCAATTGAAGGGGTGAGAACAAAAAGGGTTTAACTGATTTTTTTCACAAAATGACTTATGGCTATCATTGGATTCAGCGTGAAATTATCTACAATAATACATTCTCAAAATACCGAAATGAATCTTAAATCTCGAGATTTTGAATCGAAAAACAGTTTATCTATAAAACATTATTATATTTATTTTGTTATATTATATTTTTACAGTAATTGTATGAATTAGTACTATATTTAGTATTTTAAAATAGAATTAAAACATTTTCAAGCAACTGAAACTTACATAAACCTTTTCTATAACTTGATAAGCAGTCTACATTAAAATGACACCGTTGAAGTTTAAAGTCAATTTTCTCGAAACTATCAATTTGACAGTTAAACCCTTTTTATCCTCAACCCTTCAATTGAGCTATCATCAAATATAATAGATTTATCCTTGATAACTATCTTGCTCTTACTAATGGTACCTAAGTACGCTTCCATCTCTATAAACATTACTCTAAATTAATCATGGCGTAATAGCGCTCTATTACTCTGCGCTGAGAACACCTGGGTCTGCGAGAACATGTTCTATGCAGTATCATTAACAGTTTTATTGCGTTGTTTTTATTAGAAAATTGTTATTTTTTAAACTCTCACTATGTAGGTATAAGTACTTAAGTATATACTAATTAATTGCGTGACCATATCTTTGTCCATCCAAAGATTGTATGAAAGAGATCGCTCTTAGCGATAAGACCACCTATTGTACGTTATGTGATTCTAATTTCTATATGTTTATTATTGATGTCAATAAACTGTTTTGTATTGTATTTTATTGCATTGTACCTGTGTTATCGCATTTTCCTTCATCAGGAGTTTACCAGAATTTTGTGTTATCTGAAAATCAACAATGACGAAGATTATTCCATAACATTCGCAATAGTTACTACCGTGAACGGAAGCTAAAATAAATTCATTATCAGTTGACAACAACGACTAATTACATACGCAACACATCACAAATATATACAGATCTCAAGTATAACGTTGTTTTGTATCGAGAGAGAGTTAATGTTAAACTGGACGAAGTAACCCATAGTCATTATAATAGTTTCACTTTACTATGACACCATTTTAATGATAATTCTCAGCCAGCGTAAATAAATAAAAACGACTCAGTTTGTGCTTTATATTGTTAAACGTAAGACCTGAAATTGTGTCACAGTTCAATATAGGTGTTTATAATGATTGAAGTGAATTTATCAACACTTGAGACAAATAAGTGACTTAATAAACAAATGAAAATGATAAATTAACAGATGATATAAGAAAACAATTAGCCAATATACATGTAAAGTCAAAGTCAAAAGATTTATTGCATATAGGCTAATTTTAGCACTGTTACAAGTCAAAATTATATTAGGTACTTAAGTTAGTAATTAAGTTATTTCACTAAGCATATAAAATTACAAAGTGCTTACTGTTTAATAATATATAGCAAGCCCATTACAATATATGAGTTTGAAAAAAAAAAAGCAGTTTTCTTTCTCACTACTGGTGCAAGCAATCCGGCACAATGCAGAATAGAAAATATGTGTATGTAGATGTTAATTAAACAAGAGAAGCCACTGATTTCTGAAACACGGTGAACAGAGTTTATGTATTCACTACATAAACTGTTGTAAGAATATTTATGTCAATAAATTACTTTATATTTGTATTTGTATAATATTGCACAATACTGACGTACTTAAACTACGTAGAGTTGAGAGAGTGTTTAGTGACGTCATAGCGCACGTCACGGAAGATTGAATTGATACTAACGTTTGTGACGCAAATCTTTGTGGCTTTCAGTTTGTCCATTACGAAACTACGCAGAGACGTGGTTTTCAGTGAGCATTTTCAAATGCTTTGATTCTTTTTATCCTCCTTCCTTTCTTCATCCTCGTGTAGGCAAGTCACCCCAGATGGGGCAATCAGGTAAATAGATTGCAAGAGACAAACACAAAGTATGGATTTGACAGTTTCAACGCGTAGCTTATGTGCATAGTTGTTATGGAATGTTTGAGCACTTGGTTGCTTTGGCTTTACCCAATGTTCGTTGTTGGTCCCACAATACCCAGACTCAGAACAAGTATTTGCGCTTTATTTGTGCAAAAATACTTCTCCTGCTGCGGGAATCAAACGCGCCTCCGAGTTATGAGCCGACCTGCTCAACCACACCACGGAGGCTGTCTTATATCCCTAGCAGACTTATATCCCTAGCCCCCGGTTTCTCATACGTTTGTCAAATTCAAGTCAACATGCCAGATACTGTACGCACACTAGTTGAGCCAGCTGATGGTCAACAGGCAACCAATGAGCATTCAGTATTTGGTCTGCCAAGTTGACAAGAATTTAACAAACATATTCGAGAATCCGGGGGACAATCGTTGAAAAGAATCCGAAAATGGCAGTTGTGAATTTTGAACTTTTTTCCATTACCCGTGTATTTTTGAATTTTAATGTGTAATAAGGGTGTATTATTATCCGTTAAGTGTTCGTGAACGTGCGTTGGCAAATGGTTCCAAGTTTTAAGAACATGTCTTTTCGTTTTGTCTTCAAGGTTTCCTAGAGCCTTCAGTAAAATTTCCACCATTTTACTTTAACATTTTGACTGACAAAATAAGACTTTGACATGATATAACCGTACAAAACTTGACGTTGGCAGAATTATCGCTAAAATGCGATATCAAGTCATTCAACAAAGAGAAGAAGAAGAAAATCCGGGGGAAAATTTTACTTAGCAAGATCGTATTTTAATAAATGTATAGACGGGAATAAGTATTGTAAGCAATACCATATTTTAATATTTTTCAGCTAATGGCCAAGTCAAAATTGCCACTCCCATGGAAGAGATCGATGATGCCTACAGAGTATGTGGTTTCGGGAGATTTCATATCAAACTTATCTGCGTAGCATTTCTAGGCACCATAGCTGGGGTACTAGTGACAACTACGTAAGTAAATACTACGTCATACCTACTTCCTACGGCGGAATGTGACTTGGACATGGACTTGGTGCAGAAGGGACTGCTGAATGCTGCGCCGTTTTTAGGTATGATCATTGTTCGTATGTTTTTGCTATAGGCAGGTTTGACTGCACCATTTCCAGGAGATTATACTAAAACATTAGAGTAACATTATACTAAAACATGAGAACAACACGTAGAGTAAGTATTCGCTAAGAAAGGATTTTTCAAAATTCCACCCTTAAGAGGGTGAAGTGGTGGTTGAATTATTTTCCCATAGGCCACGCAAGCTGCAGGCAGAAGGTCGTAGACATATAAAGTATGTAATATTAGTCTTTTAAATTTTTATTTAGACAATTTACATTATGCTGCGTTGCACTGCAAGATTTCCACGTTACACTTAGGTTAATTGAAAAATAATGCTCTCTAGAATTAAATTCGCGTATGTATTCGTAATAAACCATTTTCTATCATCTATCTATACCGCAGAATTCTTCTAAGAAGATACCACCGCTGTGCCTGATATTCTGCCGCCAAGCAATAGTGTACAAGCACTATTGTGTTTTGGTTTGAATGGCACTGTAGCTAGTGAAATTACCGGACAATTTACACTTGATCTGACAATCTAGTTGAATTATACAGTGCAGTGTTACGCAAAACATAATATTTTAGATCTGTTAGGTCCGTATTAATGAACGCTGCTCAGTCATTGATCGGTGCTCAAGTAGAGATTTCATTCATCAATTAGTAAATGAAATCTCTGCTTGAGCACCGATCGATGACTGAGCATCGTTCTATAATACGGACCTAAATGGCACTGAAACTGTTGTGGATGGCCGTGACACTTAATATCAAGCGAACAACTAGATTTTTAGGTCATAAGATTGTTTAAAAAATAAAAATTCTACGCAGTAACGTTTTCTCGTCGTTTTCGGTCAACTTATTGCTTATATCGATTACTGCGAATCTGTGTTAGTAGTAATGTAGTGATTATTTTTAAATCAGTAGTTCTGGATTTTATCCCATAAAATTAAAATTGATTTGTTTCTAGAAAATTCAACTGTTATAAAGCAAATAATAAATCAACCTGTCCGCACTTGAATTTACAATTTATCGCCGTGAAACGAGAAACTTAAAAGTAATGGTTGCTCAATTCCCTTCTACTCCGGAAGATTACGCTCGGCATCACAAGAACAAACTCAAGATTATCTCACGTTGAATTCCGTGCTATATAACTGAGGGTTGGGATGAAAGGTTAGACAACTGACGACGGTACAGCTCTGGCTCAGAAATATGCCCCGAATAGACCACACAACCGCAAGATCCCTACCGTGGGGACCAACATTTGTAGAAGTTTAGACGTATTTAACCGGTATATTTGTTTGGTTATTTCTTGACTTCCTTTGACGCTAAAGCATTCTGAAGTAAATCTTGTTTTTGCTATTAAATGTCTTTAATTAATTGATTACTTGAAAAAGTATTTATTTCACAATTGTTTAAATGATGGTAATATTATTAAAGATACCAGTTGTTAATTTTTATTTACACAATCTAAATACGATACATTATTTTAGAGTTTAGTTACACAATGGTGTCGATTCTGTGTTACATTCTCTAAAACTAAAGTAAACTTAAAGTATGGTGGTACTCTTCTGATAAAGGGGAAATGAAAAAGACGGAAATATTTTAATTTCGTTTAGCTTTAGAGTATGCGACAAAGAATCGACACCAATATTCTAAGGAATATTATGCACATAATTTTTATGACATTACACATGGTTATTTAAAATATCTACAGTATGTATACAATTTATCTGTTTAAGGTCGATTTTATTGCCATCTCTTTCGAATAATGCAGGTATTGGTCTCAATAAGAAAAGACGACGGAGAATCCCATGAAATAGATAAGTTGATGGCACTGTATCCACAAGAATATATCACAATTAAGAAATAAAAACCATTGAGAATGAGATATATAATACTTTATAAGATAGAGAGATATTACGTTATTTAAAAACATACCCTTATTTATCTATACCGCAACATTCAGATTATTCAGTCCGCTATCATAAGACGTATCCCATATCAAAGATATATATATCAAATATTCCTGTAACAGAACATCAAATACACCCTTCAATCTCAATTTAGAGACCCGTCAATTTATTCAAAAATATGCCGCTGGCTCTGGCCGCCAAGGTTAAGCATATTCCGATGGCACCCGCGACCGAAACAAATATGCCATGAGTCCCAGCATTCAATACCCACTCATCTACTGCGATTGATGCTCCCTTTTTGCGAAGTATCATATGAATATTCAGGTGGAATAATAAATGGCAGTACCTTGGCACGTATGACTACGCAGTTAGATGTTGAATTATGACTTGTGGTTTGTTAGGGTTGCGTCTTGGTAGCTGTTTAGATATACAAAATAAACAAAATATTAATTAACCTTTTTTGATGTTCTTCGTCCATTCAATGCATTAATTTTTTATTCATTTCATTCTTTGTAATCAGGGCTAAGACTTAATCAAATAAATAAATTAATTAATTGTCCACCATAAATAATAGTACCTTTGTTTGTAAATGTATAAGTACAATCATTACTATATTATCGCATGTATTAAAAATATGCAGAAAATTTTTGAAATAGAAACCAAATTAAACATGCCAAATGACGTTTTTTTTAAAGTGATTTTTGCAAGCGTTCTTAAAAAAGTCTTAGTTATTACAGTCTGAATAATTAATAAATAATAAATCACACTAATATTATTAAGGCGAAAGTTTGTATGTGTGTTTGTGTGTGTGTGTTTATGTGTGTATGTTTGTTACTCCTTCTTTGAATTGAATTGATTGAGAATGAAATTGAGAATTGATGATTTGGATGAAATTTGGTACCAAGATAGCTTATACACTGGATTAACATATAGGCTACATTTTATCCCGGAAAAATCAAATGTGGGATGAGCAAATAAATAAAATACTTTTTTATCCGCGGGTGAAACTGCGGGGCGCAACTAGCAATTTTATAATTTATTTACGACTTTAATGTTTGTCTATTAGTAGACTTTGGTGCAATATTTTTGGTTAATCTTTTTATCTTACGACACAAAAAGACTTTCGAAAAAACGTTACTATGGATTTTTTTGCACTTGCCTCGGATATAGCTACTTTAAGTACAAAAAACTACTTTTCTCAAAGTCAAGATGCTCTTTCATTACAATGCTTTAGCGGTCCCTATTTCAAACGCCGGAACCTGTCCAAAGTTACATCACGAGAATGTGATACGGTATTCAAAAGCCCTGTTTTAGCACCAAAGCCAGCAGTTTCGTGAGTATATGCGAACAAAAAGAAAACCTTCATGTATGTTCAACCAATGTTTGCTTTGCGAATACCGCTTTTGTACAATTTTTGTCCCACGGAATCCGGTCCCTGATTTTATGTTTAATATGTTTTGTAAACAAAGAGGCTTAAAGAGCTAGAATTGAGTTGGCAGTACCCAGTGCTCTAGGATATAATAATAATAACGCCCAACGATTAACGCCCAAGGATTCCTTGGAATCCTAGTCAGGATCCTGGAACTATGTATCTGTATAATATGTTCCTGGGTCCCTAGAGACAAGGTCTAGGGACCTCAAGGTCTAGGGGTCTAGGGTCCCTAGACCTTGTGTGTCAGGAACTACGAGAGCTATGGTCCCACAATACCCAGACTTAGAACAAGTATTTGTGCTATTTTTCTTGTGCACAAATACTTGTCCTACCGCGAGAATCAAACCCGTCGCTCCAGGATATGAGCTGACTTGCTCAACCACCACACCACAGAGGCTGTCCAAGGATATTAGCTGTATGTTGGTTATTCATCAAACATCCACGTCACGACCATCAAACTATATTTTAATTATTATTCAGAATACAATTTTTTTAGTACATATTAGTGAAAAACTGAACGTGTATAAAGAGGCTGTGCCTACCAGTCTATAAACTGAGAGCATTTAACTAGATTTGTTCAAAACTGCACCGTCCGTGACCCATTTTAATGAAACATGACCTGTTTTCATACATTATGTGACAACGGGCTATGAGCGGTGCAGTTTTGGACAATACTAAATCAAAACTCATTTTGACCGTGTCAACAATTGTGTTGTTCTTAGCTATAAGTGAAATATGAAAATATTTTCTATTATAATAAATTAGCCCTTATAGTATAAGTCACACAGTCCATTTAACAAGGTCATTTCTGCCATGCGCCTGCAAGATGTCGCATGAGTTAAATCTGAGGCTTCAATGGACGGGTGATAGGAGTCTTAGGTCCGTATTACAGAATGATGCTCAGTCATCGATCGGTGCTCAAGCAGAGATTTCACTCATAAAGTGATCAATTAGTGAATGAAATCTCTGCTTGAGCAACGATCGATGACTGAGCATCGTTCTGTAATACGGACCTTAGAGTGATAGGCAACAAATTAGTAGCGCCTCTTGTGATACGGGTGTCCATAGCCGAAAGTAACTGCTGACTAATAGGCAGGCCACGTTTGTCCATCGATGTTATAAAAATCCACAGTGAAATATGCCCGCAGCTTGCCGTTGATAATAATCATCAGTAAGCTGCAAGCATTGTCAAGTTATCGAAGCTATAAATCCAAAGATTCTTTGGTCTTTTGTTTTTTTTCTTATAAAAATATGGGCATCCAAAGCTTCTTTTGTCTTTTGTTTATTTCTAAGAAAAATAAAAATGGGCACACATCTGAAAACTTTCCGGGATGACTCGTATCATAGAAGCAACTCGTGTTCAAAACATACAAATCGGTTCAGCCATTCGGACGTGATGCTATATGAGTAAGCCAATAAATATACAAAGTTTCTCTTTTATATATTAAGTAGGTATATTTTTCACTTTTTTCGCCATATTTACGTAAGTCTTACTTTTCTAACATTCTGAAGCATCTATATTCCATTGTATTATTTCTATTAGCATTTTAGATTCCATTCTATTGTTACTCTAGATTCCATCTACATCAAAAATACATTTTAATACATCCGTATTTCCCGAAAACTACAACCTCGGAGTCTTCAAATCGAGAGTGAACAGGTATCTTCTAGACAAGCGTGTTACATCCTAGACCGCATCGTCACTTACCATCAGGTGCGATAGTGTTCAAACGCGAGCCTATCACAAACAATAAAAAAAAATCTTTCATTGTAAATGGTTGTAAGCCGTAATCAAGCTTACTCTACCGTGAGCTTTATTTCCCCTACAAACCTCTTAATGAGACTAGTACTTCGACTAAAAGAAAAGATGGTCCACTTAGGTAATTATTTATTTCAGAAACATATAATTAAAATTGAAAGTATATAACATACGAAGCATTATAACGAAATCTATTCCACGATAAATACAGATCTAGTTTATAAGACAGAATTAAGATTGTAATTACGTAAGATAGTAGTTTATTAAATTCTATCGACTGGTGCCAGGCACTATATGAAAAAAATGTTTCTGTCTTTTATTTTCGGGAGGACATTGTTTTGGAAAGTTGGCTTTGGGGGCAGTATATTTTTAGCGTGGTGGCCGGACCGACCCAGACATACACATACATACGTGTTGGTGTCGGCAAAGTTTTTTGAAGGAATGTTGTAAGGTCAATAGAAACCAAGCCCCGTTTAAACAATATCTTGTGTTTGATGTTTTGTTACAGTTAAGCATTTGTTTTTGTTTGCTGGAACGAAATGTTTTCACTGCCTAGCTATTTTTTCTGTTTTCTGACAGAAATGTATTAACAGATTATACTTTAGGCTTTAGACCACCGATTGAAGTAAAGCTTCTTTAGTTTAACTCCATTTATCGGCTGGTATGACTTTATTTTCGCTTTGTTTAATGTTGCCATCTTGACAACTGTAAATTGTTATTTTACCGCACACACCAACATAATTATACAAACTTTTAACTTTGTTATATTTACAATGTAGATCTACGTGAACCAACTTCAACTTCCATTCGCCTCGCATTCACCAGCTTACTCCTCAAATCAAGCGTGCGTAAAAAAGTTTATTTCAAAAAGAATTTACTTAAATCCTACATTACAATAAACGCTTCAATGCCACATAACCACTAGTGAAAACTGTTAAGCTAACATAATTATGCTAAAATAAGCGTTTAAGCTATGTTTTCCAAATATGTAACATAAAAAGTTTTAGTTTTCCGGCAAAAACTATCTACGCTGTCTCCATTTCAATTTCGAAAAGTAACGTTTCCCTCGGAGATAAGTTATCCTGATATTCTAACGGTGTACTTACCTTCTTTCAGGCATGTCAGTCACGTCACTGATCGCCGGGTTCCTGACGGATAATTTCGGGAGGAAGTTGTTTTTGAAAGTTGGCTTTGGGGGCCAGTTTATTTTCAGCGTCGTGGCCGGTTCGAGCCAGACGTACGAAGTGCTGGTGTCGGCGAAGTTTTTTGAAGGAATGTTGTGAGTAAAAACATTTTTATGACTTAAGATTAAAGACACTATTTGATTGGATTAGATTTTGCACTGAGAACACATTTAGTTTCGTATAAATACGTTCTGAATTAGGAATACTAATAGGTACCTAATAATAGCCTGCATGTGCATTAAAACTAAACTGATTAATTGAGTAGTTTCAATCTATGGATTGACAAGTATTTGCGCTTCTTTTATGTACACAAATACTGCCGTCTTGTCTTGTCCTGCCGTGGAAATTGAACCCATAATATATGTATTATAATGTGATCGTTGAGCGTTATTATTATTATTATCACACTATCTCACTCATATTATAAAGGCGAAAGTTTGTATGTGTATGTGTGTATGTTTGTTACTCCTTCACGCTCAAAAAGCTGAATGGATTTGGATAAAATTCAGTACCAAGATAGCTTATACACTGGATTAACATATAGGCTACTTTTATCCCGGAAAAGTGAAATGTTCCCGTGGGATGAGCAAATAATTAAAATTATTTTTATCCACGGGTGAAACCGTGGTGCGCAACTAGTTATTATATATAATCAATTCCATACGTTCCCGCATAGGTTGTTACAAGAACTAAACGACTTAATACGGTCTGTTCAAATGCTGCTTCATTCACAATTTTTTGAACGGTTTTAAGCCTGCATGATTCTGCATCTGCGATAGCCGCTCATTCGATGCAAACAATTGACTGTCGCTAAATTATTGATGGTTTTTATTTTATTTTGTAGTTGTATATAATATTTTGTTGGTGAGTTAATAAAGAGTATTTTCTCTATGTACTCTCTATGTTTTCTCTATGTACTATCTGTCTACATTTTTTGGCTGCTTCTCTCGTCACTTTCTTTTTACACACTTGTATAAAAACGAGTATGCCTTAGACCACACGACTGAAGTTAAACTTCTTTAGCTCCATCTATCGGCCGGTATAACTTTGTTTTGGCTTTGTTTAATGTTAATTTCGCCATCTTGATAATTGTAATACGGACATACATAATTTTAAGTAATTCTTAACTTTGTAAGAATCAGATTTGTTTGACAGTGGAGATCTACGTTATCCACCAACTTTCAACTTCCGTTCGCCTCGTTACACATTCATCAGCTTACTCCCCAAGTCAAGCGTGCATAAAGAAGTTTTACTTTATTTTCAGTTTTGCCACATCTATAAGTGCTCACATGACCTACTTATCGGAGTTCTGCTATAAAGATATTAGAGATCGAATACTTCTCTGTCAGGGTTCCTTTGTGGCCATTGCACAGATCATATCACCGGCTATGGCCATGGGAATCCTCACTCAGGACTGGACGTGGTCGGCATTTGACGGGTACATTGGTAAGTGCATTTCATTACTTTTTATGTTCGGGTAAAATTACATAATTCGTATTTTGTTCGAGAGCTTAATGTTGTACGAAATGAGCTGTATAATTGACGTTAAAAATGCTTGAACCAACTTACGAGTACTAAAATTTTCGTGACGTAACATTTTTGGAGTATATATCTCATAGTTAGTTTCTATTTTGAAACTCAAATATGACATTGTGCACTTTTAATAAATGAAACACTGTGAGTTTTTAAAATAAAAAATGCAATTTTTTAAATTTCATTGTACACTGCACCGTAATACTGCAGAAAATCCGAGAATAATCAAAATATATTTATTACAACGTCATACACAATAAATATGAAAAATAACTATTTTCTCAATATTTTGTTTTATTTTTAGCTCTCCATTTTTTAAAACATTAATACAATCAAATTTTAAACGTAAACGATGCCACTAGAAGTAATCAAAGATCATCTTTGTGATTATTTAGTACTAGTGCCACCCCGCGGTTTCACTCGCGAGTAAAAAGTATTTTAAATATTTGCTCATCCCACGGGAAAATTTCACTTTTCCAGGATAATGTTAGATGTTAATCCAGTGTATAAGCTATCTTGGTACCGAATTTCATCCAAACCCATTCAGCCGTTTGATCGTGAAGAAGTAACAAACATACACACAAACACACATTCAAACTTTCGCCTTTATAATATTAGTGTGATTACCAAAAATTTAAGTTTAATGTGTGAACTATGTTTTCAGATACATTTTTCCGATATTTTATAATAACTGGTATTTTTTTAACTTTTTTATAGTACTGCATACTTGGAGTTTTTATCTGTACGCGATGTCTCTTTGGTCACTCTCCGCTTGCATCTTTTACTCTACATTGCCAGAGAGTCCAAAATATCTGGTTACAAAACTAAAATACGACAAAGCGAGGGACATTTTGATAAAAATGTACAGGGAAAATACGGGAAAGCCGGCCGAGAGTTACCCAGTAAGCCATTTCAAGCTTTTCTAGATATTTACGCTGTTCTGTCAAAGGAAGTTTATGCTCTTAGCAACAAAATATAAGTTAGTTTAAGGCGCGGTCTAAGCACAAAATCGACAGAAAGCACTTTTATTAAAACCAAAATAAGCCAAAATAATTGTGTCAAAATAACTTCACTTGGCTAGCATGCTACACCTTCGATCGCATCATCACTTCCCATCAGGCGAAAGCGTGGTCAAATGCTAGACAAGTTTGAAGTAAAAAAAAAACATTTCAAAATCAAAATCAACAGCAATTTTACATATCAATCAGTCATTGTGGTGTTCTAAAGGAATAACCAATTCATATATTTAATAAATATGCATATTTGAGGTTCACAAAAACCCCACATAATTTAAACATTTTTAGCCGCAGACCCAGTTTGACATCAAATTGTAAATCTGCGGTTTTCAACTTTAAACAAAGACCACTAGAGACCCCATCGTAAAAAAAAGTTGCCGCCTTAAACAAAACTTTAACAGCCTTATTAATAAACGGGTATTAGTCTCGGATTAGTTACTTCAGCTTTTGTCCTTATTTTGCTACTGGAATATTTAGCTGGATCGAAAGAGACAAAAGATGGTGTAACTAATCTAAAGCTAGTTCGTATTTATTAATAAGGCTGTAAACGCTTAAATAACTCACTGTTTATTAAAAATTTGTTTCCAGTATATAAATATTTGGAAAAATATTCCAAACCAAGACACATCAGAACAAAAGGACATAGGCTTTAAGCATCAGATACTTGTAGGACTACGAAATGCAAGGCCAATGTTACGTAAACCATTGATCGCGTATTTGGCTGTACTTGGATACACGTCTTGTTTCTTACTAGCAATGTAAGTGTAACTTATATAAATAAACAGACTGATTTGAAAATAAACTAATACTTATTTCATAAAGTATCTTCGGCCGTTAGTGAGATAGAACAAGAAACAGATATATAGGCATTGTGAGGTACTAAAACAAATTGGTGAAAGAACAGTCAAGTTAAATTGGAAAGTAATAATAATAACAACGTTCTCATACATAGATCCTTGACCCTAACTAGGATTCCCTGTGTCTAGGGAACCCAAGAACTACGAGGACTGTAGTCCCACAACACTCATGTCCGTATTATAGAACGATGCTCAGTCATCGATCGGTGCTCAAGCAGAGATTTCATTCATAAAGTGTTCAATTAGTGAATGAAATCTCTGCTTGAGCAGCGATCGATGACTGAGCATCTTTCTGTAATACGGACCTCAGACTCAGAAAGCTCAGTTTTTTTTTTCTATGCGCAAATACTTGTCCTACCGCGGAAATCGAACCCGCCGCCTCCGGGCTATGAGCCGAACTGCATACCACACTACAGAGACTGTCAAAGTAGTTGTTAGATATCATTAAGTAGTAAAGTCAAAGTTGAATAATTTATTCTAACGCTATAAACTCTTAAGAAAAAAAGTAAAAATGTAATACGTAGTTACAAACAATAATGACTTGACTATGACTTGACTTGATGACTTCGACTGTGACTTGACACATATTTGAGTAAAATATCATTAACTTGATAAATTATCAATTACTTGACACTGGCTACATACACGGAGGTGTGGAGCCAAAACACCAAAAAAAAAAAACAAACAATAAATTCATTTCAAATGAATATGCTAAGAGAATAAGTAGTAATAATAATATCTAAAACTATAATTTTGTGCAAATACTGAATACTTTTGAGTGCTTGAGAACCCCACTATATAAAAACGAAAGAAAAAATAATCTCGGCACATTTTTGGTTTCTCCAAACTAACCTTTTCACAACCTCTAGTTTTTGTTACTTTAAGAAACAAATGACAATCTACTCTGATATATATTTACTGCCCCAATCGTTTTTGTTTCCAGATACAACATCGTACGTCTCTGGTTTCCTCAACTATCAACTATCGTAGAGCACTACCAAATAGACGCAGATAATGATTTGTGCGTAATGCTAGACAGCTATACGGGCGACTTGAAAACTAGGAGCAACTCTACGGTCTCAGATATCTGCGTCCCGGTAGGTTTGGATAGTTTCTTATAGTTAGGACTAGACATCATTGTTGTGTAGCACAGTAGTCAAGGTTTTCAAACGAGTAATATAACAACGCCGAGTGTGGCTCAGCGGTAACGCGACTTTAAAACTGATGCACCCAGACTCGAATCCCTCTCAGCCCTTGAAATTTTCACTCGCTCTGTTAACGGACAAGGAAAAAAACTTGAAAATTTGCCTAAATTATCTCCGTGTGAGAGAGCGCATTCCATTTTTTAATAAAATATTAGACAGGTTTGCTTTGACCACATTTTGCCCGATGTTACATTAAACTGAAATTTTACAATAGATAATTATGAACATCCCTCATATGCAGTATTAGATAACACTACCTACGCAGCAATGTAATGTTTTATACAAATGCAGCCTTTTCACAGTTATAATTGCTTTTTGAACGGGGTAATGCTGTTGGTCTCTACCGATCTTTACAGGGTCACCGGGCGGCCAGTTATGATTGCCTTTGTGTTTTAACTAATATTTAAAAAGCCTCTAAATCGATGAAGACGTTCTCAATCGTAGTTTTTTTCCCTTTTAAGGCGCCTAAATTAGGAGTACATATAACACAGAAGAATGGGAGGGTCAATATGGTAGTAGTCAAAATCAAGCAAAATATTGTTTGAAAAACAAATATCTCAACATTAAGTACTGTCTTGGCCTTACACTGTGCTGAGACGTAGGTCTCTAATCAAATAAGGGGTTGTTGTCAAATACAGCTCGAAGCACAGGAATGTCACTAACGAAGTGAAACGGGGCCATGACTGGCAGTTAAATCTGCCGACTGAACCAAACTGTTTGGTAGTTCTTGTGCGAAGTTAACTTTCTCATAATAATTCAGCAACAATCCGCAGCTCTTCTACCAAATTTTGTCCCAATGGATAACACTGCAAAATTACGTTGGTATAGATTTTCTATTTCTATATCCTAGGATTTTATCCTAGGATTACTTCAGTACGAAAGTGCATTATTATATAGAAGATTTAAGAGGTACAGAAGCTTCACTCAGCGAAGTGACTTGAATAAATTTCGACGCTAGCTGCAACGCAATAAAGTGCAGTTCAGCTTGGTTGTTGTTACAGTTGCCTCTCTTTCTATCGGTATAGCTTTGCTCTTCTTATGTGCTACACGTAACGGATTGGCTCTATAGTCGGAGCAGAAGATACAAAAGCATCTTTTCGTAATTTACATCTTTCGTAATAATTTCGTACTTAAAGTGCGGAGTACGCCGGGACTGATTATAAGCCCTAGCATTAATTATTATTTTGGTTTGAATAATTATGAATTCATAAATAAAAATTCACAGTCAATGTTAATAGTCTTGTAAGCAATAAGTTTTGCATAAAGATTATCTCCAACACCAAGGGCCTTGCTGAAAAAGCTAACTATGACAAAGCTAACTATGACAATAGTTAGCTTTTGCTTTCAATCTTCTGACATTGACTATAAGCTGAATCGTCATGTTTGCCATATGGTTTGATAAGTGCTGGCTAGGTGATTTTAGTGGTATGGATTTTGCTGGTACTCGTTGAATCCTCGGAATGAAATAGCAAGTGTTGCACATTCCCTTGGAGGACAGGGCTGAGAGAATCAATTGGAATTAGCGGACCATTCAGCATTTGAACCATATCAAAATGGCCCAGGGCATAGATACAAATTTTAGCCTTTTTGTTTTAGAATAAAAGTGGTGTGGAAACGTACGTAAACAGCATGATCATAGGCTTAGTCTGCTTATTACCGTACTTTATAACTGGAATTCTTGTCAATAAAGTGGGGAAGAAAGGGTTGCAGGTAACAGCTGGACTTATAGGTTTGTTCGTGTACATTTATACTGTTTTAATTGTTTACAGATAATTTACTCTTCTTTCTCTCTATCTCTTTTATCATTCTGGTTTCTTAACTTCTCTCTCTTTCCGATAGTTCTGAGTCGCGGGCAAGGATGTTAAATGTTATGAAACGGTTGCTGACAAAAGTAGCTTTTTAAAACGTTCAATTCAAACTGTATTTTAATGTAGTTGCGCTCCTTGTTTCACCTGCCTGCTAGGCTAGCATACATTGTGAGAAAATAAATAGGTAAAGCAAAAAAAAATTGGAATTGACATTTCTGAGAACCAGTTTCATTAGTCAACTATTTCCATCACCTGAAGAGGCTGTCGAAGAGGATGAAAATCATGCTTCCGAGGTCACCACCGAGGAGCGGCATAGTTTAAAAATTAATATATTCGTATGACTCATTTACGCTAACGGAGAATATTTTGAGAAACAAACATTTTTATTTGATAATTTTTTTATTCATTCCGGAAAATTTTATTAAGATTGTAAGATCAGCAAGCTTTCCTGTTTTGTTGTAGCCTCAAATGCTTTTGATCTTAGTAAAATTTATAGCATAAACACCGAATTAATAATAATAATAAATAATAAATCTTTATTGCAGACACTGAGATCCATATTTTAAAATTAATTAGATACATAGAATAGACACACACAGAACACATAATAATACATAGAGCGTTTTAGGTGGCAATAGCCACCCAACGTTTATACGTGGCAGTCAGCAGCTGTCTGTCTACCAGACTTCTAACGATTGCATTATTACACGTGTCAGCTCTGGACATGAACGACGCAATGCGCTTACGTTGTATGGCATTAAAAGAGTCGACTCGCCATTCGGTGAACATTCCTGAAGCGCTGCAGTAGCGCTTCAAGCCCATCAGCTGCCTAAAGATGTTATTATAGATACTCTGATGGCGTCAAACGCTTTCAAGGTATATTCTGTCCAGAGCTGATAAGTGTAAAACGACTGACAGAAAGATTTAAATAATGTAATTTTCACGTCAGACGCTGCTCTGTAGAACTTTCTGGCAATCATGTTGCCTACCACGCACAGAGCGCGCCGTTGTCTCTCAATGTCCTCATCGTCCGTAAGTCTAGATGTCACGATGTGGCCAAGGTACTTGAAACTCTCCACCGTTTGAACCAGCTGTCCATTGAGATGCACAGCAGGTACAGTTTCGGGTCCCCTCCCCGACCTAAAGATCATCATCTCTGTTTTTCTGGTGTTGTACACTAACTCATGGTCGTTTGCGTACCGTTCACAGACAGCCAGGAGTTTTTTCAAGCCTTTGATCGAAGGGCTGAGCAGCACCATATCATCAGCGTAGCTCAGATTGTTGACGTATCTTCCATCCAACCTGAGCCCAACTGGAATGCTGCTCAGCTCCACGATCAGATCATTCACGTAAAAGTTGAACAGGTCGGGAGAGGTGGTCCCTCCCTGCCTCACCCCACAGGACAGCCGATAGCTATCCGAGAACTCGGTGTCCCATCTGACGCTGTTGGTCTGGTTGCCGTACCAGTATGCAAGAAGACCAACAACCTCAGGTGAGACACCAGAGCCATGCATTTTCTCCCACAGTAGATCATGGTTGAGCGTATCGAATGCACGACTCAGGTCCAGGAAACATGCATAAACAGTATTATAAACAACATAAAACATTATGTTGTTTATAATACTTAATAATTTCCTTCAAAGAGAAAATAGCCATTTCGGTGGAGAGCTTAGGGCGAAAACCAAACTGTCCATCGTCGACATCCACTGATATAATATGGGAATACACTACTCTTTCAAGCACCTTGGCCACGATCGTAGCAAGAGAAATAGGACGGTAATTTGTTAAGCTCGATGTATCACCCGTTCTATTCTTTATGATAGGTACGACCACGGTACGGATAAGTTCCTCAGGTAAGTAACAATGCCTCACGCAGAGGTTAAAAAGCCGCGCTAAAAACGTCACAGATATACTGGCCGGCAAACAATAAATGTTCTATACTGAGGCCGCCGTTAATACGTAATATAATACTATTTTATCCCGGAAAATTCTGCGCTGTAAAAACCCGGAACCAGAGTACTTTAAAAATCTTCGTTCAAGGATAATAATAATAATAATAACGCCCAATGATCACATACATAGATCCTAGTGTTTAGGAACTACGAGGACCGTGGTCCCACAACACCCAGACTCAGAACAAGTATTTGCGCTTTTTTTTTCTGAACACAAATACTTGTCTCGCGCGGGAATCGAACCCACTGCCTCTGTGTTAAGAGCCAACCTGCTCAACCACCACACCACAGAGGCTGTCATGTCAAGGATGTATCTATGAAACTGACAATTTTGTATCTGATCATCTACTAGATTTATTCATGATTTTTGTAGGTGTTGGAGCCACATTGGGCCTGAGATGGGCCAACTCTAAACTGGCCATGGTGTGTTTATTTGCAGTAGACACAGCTATTCTGCAGCTGATGAAAAGCTTAAACCAAGCTACAGCTATAGAGTATTTTCCGACTACTTTAAGGTAAGATTTGAAGATAAATTGCATTAATTAGATAAGTGTTTTGAAACTTGATATATTTACGAAACATTTTTTCTGTAATTGAACCTATTTTTTTTCGCATCAGATACTTCATCGAATCGAATATACTTAATTCAGCCATCGAAAGACGTTGGGCTATTTTTATGTTTTAATAAAAATTATTTGATTTTTCGTTCAGAATACAAAAAGCAGATAAAAATCCTACTGGAAATCTCATTCTTCATGTATACATCTAAGTTTTACACCAGGTCTGGTGCTCTGCGTTTTAGGTACATAACTACAAAGCCAGCAAAAGCATCAGGAAGGCTATGACTACGGGCCTTTACGCTTAACGCGTCAGAAGAGCAGAGCTACACTGCGGAACTCTACCTTTTTGCGTTATAGCTAGAATCGGTATTTGTTTAAGTGACTGCGTGGAGAAAACTTCTGTGCCTATACTATTAAGCCTTCCGTAGTTAGTTACTCGATTATATTATAGTACTTATATACTTCATTTGCCTTTTCTTTTCAGGTCCTTTGCTTTAGCTTGCATTATGATGATGGGTCGTATGGGGACGTTATGTGGTAACATTGGATTTCCCATACTATTGGACTTGGGATGCGTCGTACCGTTCTTCAGTATGGCTGGAATGTTAACAGGTTAACAAGATTCTCTTCTAATTTTGTTGTGATTCACGTATTGAATTTGCAAACTTGCAGTTCATTCAACCTTCGCAGATAATAATAATAATAATAACGCCTAACGATCGCATACATAGATCCTGGACGCTAAGATTCCCTGCGTCTAAAGACCCTGGACCTACGAGGACCATAGTCCCACAACACCAAGACTCAGAACAAGTATTTGCGCTCTTTTTTTTGTCCACTAATAATTGTCCTGCTGCGGGAATCGAACCCACCACCTGTGGGTTATGAGCCGACCTGCTCAACCACCACACCACTAAGGCTGTTAAATGATAATAATAGATCATCTTATGCTACGTACCGGTGGTGATGTTATTCTATCACAATCACCAAAGACTCTAGCGTGTATGCCCTACTCCGATAGTCATTGTGCTCAATATTGCAAAAGGTCATTGGAAGCAGGAGGTATGTGGCCAATAATTTCGAAGAATTAAATGCTCAGCAATAGACGTCTTTAAGCTGATGATGATAGATTTTAAAATGGAATAGCTGCAATTTAAAACTTTTTCATTTGTTTTCAGCTGTCACCATAATGTCTATATTTATGCCAAAGAAGAAGCAAGCACAATAGAATCACAAGAAAGGAGACATGGATAGACTATTTTCAATGTTGTAAAACACCTATCTATATATATAAAATTCAAAGTCCTTACTGACTGATTGACTGACTTATATACCAACGCACAGCTTAAGCTGGTCTGCAGGCTTAGCACGGCATGTGGAGAAATTGTCTTTCCCCCGGTTTTTTCCACCTGTCAGTGAAAATAATCCCCCTCTCCACCTTACGTAGCACGGCAACGAGGAGAGGAAAGAAATATTTCCCTTTGACATTATGGTAGACATTATATCCCGCTACTCCCAGCTTCAGAGCACGGACTCGGAAGAAAGTGGATAATATTCTCTTGAATTGACATAAAGCAGAGAGTATTTATCTTCGACTCTTGTAGGTGGGTATAAGGAAGTCAAAGTGTTTTAATAGGCACAAAAATGTCGCGTGCCTATTATAACTATGTTTAATCGCGGGAACTCGAATTTTGGAGCGAAAGTTACACCGGGAGAAGCATTCGGAATACAAGTAATCCCTTCTAAATCCCGGAAAATGAGTTTCAATAAAAAAAAAAATACATAGCGAAATATTCGTGAAAATACAATTATTAGTTTAGTTTTAATAAGGAAATAATTTAATTTACGTAATTAACTTAAATGATGCATATATTTTTTGAGTATATTTTATTATAAAATATATACATATAAAAATTTAAAATATAACTACTACACAATAATTAATCACGTTTTTCCGCTCATATTACAAACAAAATAAAATTTTAATATAATTTAATATATACTCACTTACTCTCACTCATATACATAGTAGTCGTTATATACTCTTTGATTAACACAAGGACACAGACTCAAAAACCTTATTTTTTCTTAATTTTTATATTTTGTCTTGAATCCCAGTATATTTAGCCGAACAATTATCGATGGTTTGATGGACTGAACAAAATATTGAAGCATGTAATGTCATTTTAGTTAAATTTTCTCGTACTGGCAACAATACGGTAGAGAAATCTAAAAACGCTACTCCCGCCGTTTATCCCCCGGATAAAGCTTTCCACTGTCGCGGCCATGCTCGCAGAGTGGAATAAAGTGACAGTGAGGATAAGTTTGTTATCTACTCCCTGGGGAGAAGTTATCCACCGGCCGTGCTAGGCCTGCTGCAGTATTCCACTCTGAGAGCACGGCCGCGACAGTGGAAAGCTTTATCCGGGGGATAAACGGCGGGAGTAGCGTTTTTAGATTTCTCTACCGTATTGTTGCCAGTACGAGAAAATTTAACTAAAATGACATTACATGCTTCAATATTTTGTTCAGTCCATCAAACCATCGATAATTGTTCGGCTAAATATACTGGGATTGAAGACAAAATATAAAAATTAAGAAAATATAAGGTTTTTGAGTCTGTGTCCTTGTGTTAATCAAAGAGTATGTAACGACTACTATGTATATGAGTGAGAGTAAGTGAGTAGTTTAAATTAAAATTTTATTTTGTTTGTAATATGAGCGGAAAAACGTGATTAATTATTGTGTAGTAGTTATATTTTAAATTTTTATATGTATATATTTTAAAAACTCTAAAAACTACTCAAAAAATATATGCATCATTTAAGTTAATTACGTAAATTAAATAATTTCCTTATTAAATCTAAACTAATAATTGTATTTTCACGAATATTTCGCTATGTATTTTTTTTTTGTATTGAAACTCATTTCCCGGGATTTAGAAGGGATTACTTGTATTCCGAATGCTTCTCCCGGTGTAACTTTCGCTCCAAAATTCGAGTTCCCGCGATTAAACATAGTTATAATAGGCACGCGACATTTTTGTGCCTATTAAAACACTTTGACTTCCTTATACCCACCTACAAGAGTCGAAGATAAATACTCTCTGCTTTATGTCAATTCAAGAGAATATTATCCACTTTCTTCCGAGTCCGTGCTCTGAAGCGGGGAGTAGCGGGATATAATGTCTACGATAATGTCAAAGGGAAATATTTCTTTCCTCTCCTCGTTGCCGTGCTACGTAAGGTGGGGAGGGGGATTATTTTAACTGACAGGTGGAAAAAACGGGGGAAAGACAATTTCTCCATATGCCGTGCTAAGCCTGCTGGTCTTAGAGACTTGAAACTTGGAGGGTGTGTTCTTTGTAAAGTGCAGGTATCCACTAAGAAATGGTTTTCGAAATTCCACCCCTAATAGAGTGAAATGGGTGGGTGAATTATCAATGAAAATTTTTCATCTTCGTTTCCTATAGGCCAAGCGAGCGATGCCGCAGGCAGAAGCTAGTCAATCAATAAAAACAATTTAGGAACTATAAAATATATCTTATTATTGACCTCATTAATAAAGTCAATGTCACTCTATGAGCTATAGAGCTATAGGGTTCCCTTGCGAGATATGACTGAGGAGATCCGCAGAAGAAATAGTCAACGGCGTAATTGGGCAGACAACATTGCTAACAATCGATGTGGAAGAAAGGTTCTGAGGCAAGCTGCAGCGTAATCCAGCCCACCCATTAGGAAGGCTAATGAGCGTAACCACTGGAAGCCAATGGATGGAATATGCAAGCATCCGTTCAAAGTGGTGCGAACGTGTTTATGCTGAACATGGTGCGTAATTTGCGTGAACACTTATCTTCAGTGTGAAGTGTTATTGGACACATTCTTAGATAAATAAGTGTTTAGGAGATTAGGTTAAATTTAAAATTACTTATTAGCCACATGGCTAGATTGTAATATTAGTAGAGTGCTCGGAAAAGTTATGCTAGAAAAAAAAAATTTCAAAGCAGCAAAGTTTCGCTGACAGCGCTAAAGTTATTTTTTATGTTTGTATCGTCGTTGTGTAAGTAAGTTACTAGAACTGAAATGATACGGGTACGGCACATGGTTATAATTAATTGTAGATACTAAATTTACTCAACGTGTTTCATAATTATGTAGCACTAGATCCGCTCGTGGTTTCACCCGCGGATTAAAAGTATTTTAATTATTTGCTCATCCCACGAGAACATTTCACTTTTCAGAGATAAATGTAGCCTTTACGTTAATCCAGTATATAAGCTATCTTGGTACCGAATATAATCCAAATCCATTTATCTGTTTGACCGTGAAGGAGTAACAAACATACACACATGAGCTTCTGCCCGCAGCTTCGCCCCTATGGGAAATTAATTCAACCACCCATTTCACCCTCTTAAGGGTGGAATTTCGAAAAATTCTTTCTTAGCTGATGCCGACGTCATAACATCTACCTGCATGCCAAATTTCAGCCCGATCCGTCCAGTAGTTTGGGCTGTGCATTGATAGATCACTATGTCAGTCAGTCAGTCACCTTTGAGTCATATATATTTAGATACACACATACGAACTTTCATTTTTATAATATTAGTGTGATACAATAGGCTTTTTGACTGGTATATATTTATACATAAATAATATACCTCAAAAAATAGATAATAGGGCAAACAAAAATTAAATGTCTTAAACAATGACAAAGTTCAGGCATTTTAAAATACAGGAATAGAAAGAGAAAGCTCAAGCACGCAGTGATGTCAGTTACCAGTCCACATTGGAACTCATTACTGAGCTGTGGTGCCTCTATGGTAGCTCTACATGCAATCTTTTTGGCATGTGACGTCACAAGGTATAGTAGTATATATGAGGAATATATACTATAGTAGTAGCTATGAGGAAGCTCTACACGATATCTGGTTTGCGAGAAAGGGACAGGCGGTGAAACATTTTTTTTATGGTTTGGCTCCACGCTTTTGTGTATTTAGCCAGTGTCAAGTAATTAATAATTTATCAAGTTAATGATATTTCATGCAAATATGTGTCACAGTTGAAGTCATCAAGTCAAGTCATAGTCAAGTCATAGTCTAGTCAAAGTCATACTCCTAGTAAAGTGGTGGCAACTTTACTTGAAGCTTCTATGGAGTTCTGGAAACAACACGAGATGAAACGTTTCACCATCATTATACCATTTTCCCACACTTACGCCCGTAATCCAGCACTTCACGAATAGAATGGCATCAATTTTATGCACTAACACTGAAAATAACAAGTTTCGGAAAGTAATACTATGCGGTGACGCAATCTTTTTCGCATTCCCGCCAAAACCCCGGTGAAACTTTAAAAGCGTACTACTCTGTGATTAATTTACCGAATTTACTTATCTTTTTAACTATTGCATTCGTTTTGAAGCTGCATTATGAAAATAATATTTATTTGTTCATCTATACATACAAAATTCAAAGTTCTGACTGACTGACTGACTTATATATCAATGCAACGCACAGCCTAAGCCTAGTCCTAGAGACTTGAAATTTGGAGGGTGTGTTCTTTGTAAAGTGTAGGTATCCACAACGTAAGGGGTTTTCGGAATTTCATCCCTAAGGGGTGAAATGGGTCTTTGAATTATCTATGAAATTATATGTGTATAATTTTCTTCTTCGTTTCCTAATAGGCTACGCGGGTGAAGCCGGGGGCAGAAGCCAGTTTTTATTATTATAGTAGTCAAATAGCGTATTGAAAACGTGATTTAGAGATATGTCATTACAATCATTGCGTACGTAAATGTTTGTTTTATTTTTATTTTAATCACCTGACTTCCTGACTTCTGATTATATTACAGAATAAATAATTTTTGTATTACACAATGTTTATTCTAGTGACGTTAATTAATAAATTTATTACATACCATGTGTAATTTTGGAAAAAGAGTTTTAAGAAATCGGTTCGTTATCAGAATTATAGATAGAAAATAGCTTAATGCATTGCAATAAAACAAGTAGGTGAATTTAATGCTAATTAGCATTTTTTACCAGTTAACCTATGTGAAGCGTAGTAGTGATATGCAAATCACCTATAGTGTAGAACAGGTTGCATATAGTTGCATATAGTGTAGTTTTAAATAAATAAATAAATATTTGCGGACATTTCACACAACACCATCTAGCACCAAGCTAAGCAAAGGTTGTACTATGGGAACCAAATAACTGATAGAGCTCTTAGGTCCGTATTACAAAACGATGCTCAGTCATCGATCGGTGCTCAAGCAGAGATTTCATTCACCAATCGATCACTTTATGAATGAAATCTCTGCTTGAGCACCAATCGATGACTGAGCATCTTCTTAATACGGACCTTAGATACTTATTCTTTGTAAATATATACATAGAATACAATATAACACCCAGACACTGAAAAAACATCACACAAATTCCACCACACCACAGAGGCTGTGGTGAGTGTGTTGAGCAGGTCAGCTCATAACCCGGAGGGGGCGAGTTCGATTCCCGTGGCAGGACAAGTATTTGTGCACAGAAAAAAGCGCAACTACTTGTTCTGAGTCTTGGTGTTCTGAGACCACAGTCCTAGTAGTTCCTGTGTCCCTAGACACAGGGAATCCTAGTCAGGTTTCAGAATCTATGTATGTGATCGTAGGCGTAATTATATTTAAAAAAATGTTTGCTCTGAGTTAGAATTGAACCCATAACCTTCTGTTCTTTTGAACAGAAGGTTATGGGTTTGTTTATCATACAAATGTTTGTCCTGGGTGGGAGTCAAACCCACAATCCACAGTTCAGAAGGCAGGATTTCTACCAAATAAGCTATCGGGCCAGTCGTTAGTAATATAACAAAACCACTTGTCAAATCATACCTATGGTAGGTAGGCAAAGAACAAAACCTCATACCTATTTCATTTTTTAATTTTCCTCTCTACGAGCATAAAAAAGGAACAGTTTTGAAGATTGCTCTTAATAGTAATTTGCTAAAATTACCTGCTTTTGGTAATTTTAGTAAATAATTTCGTATGAATGGACAGGACAATAATCAAGACCAATAACCTAAAATTTACGAAAGACGCATTGCGTACTTGAAATTTTAAGTAGCTATAAAGGAAACTATTCATTGATAAACCACCTATCTTATGTATACATTGCTTTAAAAACATCCACCGTACCTAGACCTCTTTAGTTAATTTCCAACGCACAAAGAGTTTAACATTTTACAAAATTGTCGTTCAAGATTTATTGGTGCTGTAGCTCGCTCTTGATAAATTAGTTTCATCATAATTATAAAGGCAGATGAGACGTAATACGTTTTATAATTGAGAAACAGCTGATAATGTCGAGTAGTGCCAATTTGTGCGGAGTGAAATTCTTTTTGGATATAATTTTTAAGTAGTAAGTGAAAATGAGTGAAATCAGCTTGCCTGCGTTAGTTGAATCAGGTGTGTGATTATTTTTAATTTATTAGCGTAAAATATATTGATCTCGCTTACAGATAACACTGTGTGCATTGATTATACAATGTCCAATGTTAAGCCTAAAGGTTTTTGTATGGCGATTACGCCCAAAAACGCAGCCATAGGCCTCATCAGGTGGATTACCGATCTATAGTTAAAACCGTTGCATGTTAAAGGCATGTTTGACAGCCTCTACGGTGTGGTGGTCGGCTCATAACCTGGAGGCGGCGGGTTCGATTCCCGCGGCAAGACAAGTAGGTATTAGTGCACAGAAAAAAAAAAAACGCAAGTACTTGTTGTGTGTCTGGGTGTTGTTGAACCATGGTCCTCGTAGTTCCTGATTTCCTAAACACAGGGAATACTAGTTACCGGTCCAGGATCTATGTATGTGATCGTTGAGTGTTATTTATTTATTTATGTAGTCAATCAAAGTGGCGCTATAGAAGAGCAGCGGACATTTTTAGACCGATAAAGGTGATAAATCTCATAAGATACGAGTGTCTAATTTGGATACCTTAAGCGTTTTGTGCGACACGTTGAACAAAGTCAAAGTCAAAATCAAAAATTTATTGCAAATAGGCTAATTTTAGCACTTTTACGAACGTTACGCACGATGCTTGGAGCGTCAAAATCTGAAATGACATGTACCTGCGAACGTGATGCATGCGTCATAGATTTAGCCAAATGTAATTAGGATGAATTCCGTAGTCTGCATGTATTTTTTTTTTAAGTTCTGGCTCCACACTTTTGTGTATTTAGCCAGTGTCAAGTAATTGATAATATAATTTATCAAGTTATCGATATTTCAGGCAAATATGTATATGTGTCAAATCACAGTCGAAGGCATAGTCAAGTCAGTCTAGTCAAAGTCATACTCCTAGTAAAGTGGTGGCAACTTTACTTGAAGCTTCTATGGAGTTGTGGAAACAACACGAAAAGAAACTTTTCACCATCATTATACCATTTTCCCACACTCACGCCTGTAATCCAGCACTTAACGAAGAAAATGCCACCTATTTTATTCACTAACACTGAAAATAGCACAAGTTTTGGAAAATAATACAATGCGGTGACGCAATCTTTTTCGTTTTCCCGCCAAAACTCCCTGCGTGTATTTATATCATGACAATATTTATTAAACGATATGAGAATGTATCTCATCGTTTTCACGTCCGTTTCTGTTTGCAATATTAAAAGTGTAGGGAGTTTTCGTGGAATTGATAAACGAATAATTACAGACACTTCACATAGCCTCGTAACTAAGTGAAGCTTGTGGAAAACACTAAAATAAAATGAAATGTGAGGGAACCAAAAAATCTGATAGTGTATTCATGTTGTTTACCTTTTAATGGTCTAAGTGCCTTTATTCTTTTAACCAAAACTATATTAGTTGTAATTAATACTACTACACTTTAGTGAATTGTTCCTTCATAAAGAGTTAACTCATTTGTAGACATTGGATATTGGACACAGCGCCATCTAGCGTCCGAAACTAAGCAAAGATTATACTATGGTAACCAAAACACTATACTTTTTGTTTGTAAATACATACATATAATACAATATAACACCCAGACACAGAACAAACACCTATATTTATCACACAACTCATTGTCCTAGGTGGAAATCAAACCCACTACCGACAGCTCAGGAGACAGCTACTGCCAACTGAGCTTTCAGGACAGTCAATAATACCCAGACAAAGAACAAACATACATTATGTTAATCAGACAAATTTAATGTTTGTCATGGATGAGAATCAAACCTACAATCTATATGCAGAAGCTACTACTAAATCTCCCCGACACGTCTAGTGACCTCGACGATCTTATCACAGCCGTATCGGCCGTCTACTATTGCTAGGATCGTCAGACCATTCTAGTTCTTCTGGCTCAGGTACGATTTTCGGCACCAGTATAAGGTACTAGTTTGAGTTATGCTGGTCAGGTCACTGACCTCGCCGGCGAGGTTGTCGTACCCCATAGCTATAGAATCGTCTCAACTCTCCACAAAGTCAAAGTCAAAAGATTTATTGCAAATAGGTTTTTATCACTTTTACAGGTCAAAATTATATAAGGTACTTAAAATTAAGTTATTTCACTAAGCATATAAAATTACAAAGTGCTTATTGTCAAATAATATATAGCAAGCCCATTACAATACATGAGTTTGGAAAAAGACAGTTCTCTTTCTCACTACAGGGTTCACTTTTCCAGTGCGCGTTCATCTTTTCCATCCCAGAAACGGCCTAAACCGAGTCTCTCACCCCATGGGTGCCTTGAGTTTGTTGTCTCCCATTTTAACAGCTACGCGCTTTAATAACTTTTCTCTTGACGAAGATGTCCAATGGAAACAAAAGAAATGGTTTATGACGTGATCCATCTGATCGTTCATTGGTCAAACGTTTTTTCGAGAGAAGAAATAATCGTTCCTATTTTCATTACATAATGATGTCTGTTGAAAGAGTCAAACAGCATTAACCAGTAACAAAATTAAGTAGCAACATGAACAGTCTAGCTTAGATAAGCAAAAAAATGTAAAAAACAACTGAAAATCGATTTTTAGTTCAAAGACATAATTGAAGGGTTGAGAATAAAAAGGGTTTAATTGATAAATTTATAGTTTGGAGAAAATTTACTTTAAACTACAACGGCGTCATTTTAATGTAGAGTGTTTATAAGGTAATAGAAAAGGTATATGTAAATTTAAGTTGCTTGATTTATTTTAAAATACTAAATATAAATATAAAGTACTAATTCATACTATTACTGTATAAATATAATATAATAAAATAAACATAACAATTTTTTTATGCTAAGCAAACTGTATTCCTGTGACAGATAAACCGTTTTTAGACTCAAAATCTCGAGATTTAAGCCTCATTTCGGTATTTTGAGAATGTATTATTATAGATAATTTCACGCTGAATCCAACGATACCCATAAGTCATTTTGTGAAAAAAATCAGTTAAACCCTTTTTGTTCTCACCCCTTCAATTATGTATTGTCTCTACAACGTCGTACTCCCACATATTCTATGTATATAACATCACGTAGCTATTTTGCATAATACCTACAGCAATACTCATACTGTGGGTACATTCTGCGATACGACTCTAAATTGCTTTCTCTTGTACCAGTGCTAGAGGATTAAATTAGATATTATTTTTAATTAAACGTAAGAAATTCTTACAGTACTTTGTTTCTTATGTGAGAACTTCTTATAATATAGGTTTGTGTTTGTAACTCGTGAGGAAACACGCTAAAATAGACTTTAGGTTTATTAGAAAGGGAAGGAACTGTTGTTTCGAAAAAGTCGAGAATCGCTTGTATAATATTCAAACCTTACGCGAGACAGTGTTTGATAGCGTCATTGCTTGATCGTATTTTTTATATTTATAGAAAAACGCATCAAAGTGTTTTATTAGATAGCAATAAGAGTGATTCTCCATAAAAAATAATGGGATATATAACGTTTTTAGCAACGATTGACTCCTATATAAATTTAAGTTCTACATTAGAATTTTTGTTAGTAGGCTTTACTTGTAACCTCTTGCCATTTTCTTGTAGTGAGTTGCACCATAATTAGCGCGTCACGCGTAGTGCGTACATAAGTACGTGTATGTTTAACTCTAATATTTACATGCGTTTTAGGTTATTTCATTTCCGTGATCTGTTTTTGATAATTTATGTTTAGTGATTGTAGCTTCATAGTAACAAGGTTCGGTATAATGTTTGAATTCTGTGATAGCATAAAACATGTATGAAAATTGTGCGTACACCCGGAGCACTCATGCTCACTAAAAAGCTTCTTCTTGCGGCGGCGTCGTGTGTCGGGTCGTCCTCTTCCCTCAAATATGGTCGAGGAGGACGATGGCTGGAACATGCGTCAAGCTCGTGAACGGGTGCTGCTTGCGGAAGCTGGTTTGCTCGGTGGTGTACGCACAATTAAAAATTAGAAATAAGAACTTAAATGCTTATGTTTATGTATCTTTTTGTTATTGGCTGTATTATCCTTCCTGTAATTTTTGTAAGTTCATGTTTATAATAGGCTTAATTCATAAATATAAAAAAATATCTAACAAAAAGCACGGACCCAGGTGTCTGTGGAAATGCAGATTAATAAAAAAAAAAACATGTATGAAACAAATTATTTAAGTACTTACCATATGTATGGGTTTTTGGTAGTTGACAAAATGCCTTGAAACAACCACTATCTCAGCAAATTAATTATAACACCAGTTTTTTTCTACGTAGTTCGTAACATAAATAAAAATAAAAAAAAACGGAGTTTTGGCTGGAATATGAAAAAGGTCGATCCAGAACTTGTGTTATTTTCAGTGTTAGTGCACAAAATTGGTGGAATTTTATTTGTTAAGTGCTGGATTACATACATAAGTGTGGGAATGTGGTACATAATTGATGGTGAAATGTTTCTTTTCGTGTTGTTTCCAAAACTACATAGAAACTTCTGGTAAAGTTGCCACCACTTTACTAGGAGTATCACTTGGCTATACTAGACTATGACTTGGACTGTGACTTGAATTGACACATATTATATTTATTAATATTAATTAACTTAAGAAATTATCAATTACTTGACACTGGCTAAATACACAAAAGCAAGAAACCAAAACAAAAAAATATACCTTGCTGTATATATAGATAACAAATGAGAAATATGAATCCTTTCAGTTTTAATCTAAGAACTGTAGATTTACAAAGGAAATAACTCAGACATCCTTGAGTGGCTTCCAAATTAATCAGAAATGGCTTTAATATATTTTAATGATAAATCGGCGCTGGATAGAAATTTCAAATACCTATCTGCGGACTGAATTTTCAAACAACTCTACAATTAGTTCCGAACTAAAATCAACCTTCAGTTTAGATTTATAGATAAACTTTAGGTTTTTTTAGTTAAGAAATTTGATTAATCAATAAAAACTTTTTTACCTTACTCTTTTCGCTTTGAAAATCTCTCCAAGTTGACTTTATTCAAGTGCTTACCTGTAAAATAAACAAAAGTATTTTTAATATTCAAATTTATGTCTACGCATTTCATGATTTTTTTGTAGAATAGTTGAATTATAGCAGAAAATTAGACATCTTTTACCATAGTACCATATTAATTCCCACTATATTCAGATGAGTAAAAGTAATTTATAAAATTACATTTTGTAAAAGCATCGTGTTTTTTATTACCGTTCTTAAAAACGAACCGTAAAAAATGATAAGTTATGAACTACTCAACATATAAAATTCTCTGCTCATCGCTTAACGATTTTGTGTACCGATTTGGTGACCATAATGAAAACTAGTAATTGATGATAATCAATATCATCAAATGGTGATCATAGTTATAATTGACAGCATATATGGTCTGGTAGTTGAGCAGGTCGCTTCATAACGCAGGGGCGAGATGGTTAATGCAGTCGCAACTCCATCTCGCCCCATCCCGGCGGCGGTAGGATCACGGTTTTAGTGGGTTCTAGTCCCGCATACCCCCTGCCACCAACCCCGTGGTGGCAGGGAAGTGCGCAGGCATTTCCCCCTAAAAAAAGGTCAGCCCATAATCCGAGAGAGGCGGGCTCGATTCCCGCGGATCATTATTCGTGCACAGAAAAAAAAGCACCAATACGTGTTCTGAGTCTGGATGTTGTAGGACCATGATCCTCGTAGTTCCTGGGTCTTTAGACACAAGGAATCTTAGTTAGGGTCCAGGATCTATGTATGCGATCGTTGGGCGTTATTCTTATTATTAATCTATACATATAAAATTCAAAGTCCTGACTGACTGACTGACTCATATATCAACGCACAGCCTAAGCCGCTGGTCCTAGACACTTGAAATTTAGAGAGTGTGTTCTTTGTAAAGTGTAAGTATCCACTAAGAAAGGGATTTTCGAAATTCCACCCCTAAGAGGGTGAAATGGGTGGTTGAATTAAAATTCTTTCTTCATTTCCTATAGGCCACGCGGACGAAGCCGCGGGCAGGAGCTAGTATATAGAAACCCAGGCAGCCGAAGGTACAATTTGTTTTTTTTTTTTTCAGGCCGCGATGCTGCGGCAAGATCAAGATTACCGATGCAAGAGATCAACTCGGCATACAAAGCGACAAAATTTGGACTGTTCCACATCAAACTCCTGGCTGTATCCTTCACAGGGTGCATAGCAGGAGTCCTCGTCAGCAACACGACGTCGTATCTATTGCCGATGGCAGAATGTGATCTGAAAATGAGTCTCTTGCAGAAAGGACTGTTAAATGCCATTCCTTATTTGGGTGAGTGATTATTTAAGTTTTAAGACAGCTTTGATGTAGCTGTACTGCTGTAAATTCATACTATACGCCAAATTATACGAAAATGTACTCAATTGTCGGTATACAAAGTTCATATTTGACAATTGAGTGCGCCTTTACTAATACAGTTGAGATAGCTTTCCAGTTCGACTTCAGTGGTCTTTTTTTGTTGTTTTGGCTCCACCAGTACCACTAGTTTATTTAACCAGTGTCAACTAATTGATAATTTCGCAAGTTCATTTATATTATATAATGTGTCAAGTCAAGTCAAGTCACAGTCCAAGTCATCAAGTTAAGTCATAGTCTTGACTAGTCAAGTCATACTACTAATGAAGTGATGGCAACTTTACCAGAAGCTTCTATGGAGTTTTGGAAACAACACGAAAAGAAACGTTTCACCATCATTATACAACTTTCCTACACACATACATGTGATTCAGCACTTAACGAATAAAATGCTACCAAATTTATGCATTAACACTGAAAATAACACAAGTTTTGGAAAATAATATAATGCGGTGACGCGATCTTTATCGTTTTTCCGCTAAAACTTCTGTGGACCTTGAACAGTATAGGTACATATACTTGTAGCTTAGCTGGTGAGAATTGCCTTATCCATAAAAACTCACCCACTTAAGAATACTAACCTACGAAAGAATATTTCTCGACGAACTTTCCAGAAAAGTCCTAGATATCATAGATCTTAAATCATGTAATTCCAAGATACACACGAAAAGGTATGAGTATTAATGAGTATTAATTCCCACTGGCAACACCAGGGGCATCAGTCGCATCACCCGATGAATCAATCAACCATAATGCAAACCGATCAGATCGATCTGATAATAAGCTGTTCCTCACACACACAACACAATTAACACATTAGATCACGACAGCTATCATTGATTGCTTCCAATGCGGATTAACAACGCCCATTATGATAGGATTATTACAGACAATGCGACAAGTCGCAAGACGCAAAATGATTATCTTGTTAGCGTCGGATTTTCTGTGAGTTTGGACTTAGGGAAACATGTAGTGAAAGAAAGAAGAAAGAAACATAATACATTTCTTCCAAGAACACACACACAATATTATAAAACATATAAAATATCATTAATAATAAAATACAATTTTATGAGGTCAGGAATAGGCTCCGACTCACCATACAACTGAGGCTGCAAGCAACAGCTTCAGTTACTGGTTTTTAGTCGGGGCTACTGACATGACATCACGGACGCTTACACAATAATTTAACTGGCCCGATAGCTCAGTTGGTAGTAACCCTGCCTTCAGAACTGCAGGTTGTGGGTTCGATTTCCACTCAGGACAAACATTTGTGTGATTAACATCGATGTTTGTTCTGTGTCCGGGTGTTATATTGTATTCTATGTATGTTTTTACCAACATATTTATTTATTAATTATCTAAGTATTATGTCAGTTATCTGGTTCCCATAGTACAAGCTTTCCTTAGTTTGGGGCTAGATGGCGCTGTGTAAAATGTCCAGCATTTTTTTAAAATAATAATAGTGAGTGTTGATATAATATGGGTGAAGACAACTTGCGTATTTTCTATTAGATATGTCTTTTAAGGTAAGCGATTATAACGCCGTGTAATAACACAAGTTATAATAATTTAATTCAGTACCAAGAGATTTGATTCCACGTTCATAATTAGAACGGCTAAATTAGGAACGCCTTGCCAGCATGACCCGGGCGTGTTCAAGAGAAGAGTGAATAGGTATTTACTTGGCTAGCATGCTACACCTTCGATCGCATCGTCACTTCCCATCAGGTGAGAGCGTGGTCAAATTGTAGACAAGTTTTAAAATATAAATGAAATGACGAATTTTTGTATAAAAAGCCTAAAATGTACTAAGATTTAAGAATGTTTAAATTAATTCATTAACAATCAAAGATATAAAAACAATATAAATTGCATTTCAGAATTGTAAAATAATTAAATTGATATTAACTAACTGGCCTGTATGAATACTAAATTCCTAATTAAAGTAGTAGAATCCAACATTAAAATAATATATCAACTTTTAAACCATAAACTAACATTTAAAACAATACGTTATCAACGCAAGACTGTCGCATGACTAGATGTGACATGATGTATGTATATAGCTTGTAGTATCATTGAGCTGTGCTGCGTTTGATTGATTATCTGCAGATATTCAATTAATATTTGATGAAGCTTGCACCAGCAAAGTGTATTTGGTTACTTAATTGCAATTAGTTGAATAAACGTTACACCATCACTCATCATAAGCAGGTTTTATAAGTGTGTTGTATTTACAATGTATGGGTCACTCTAATTTAGTACTATAAAAAATATACATTTTTCTGAACCATACATTCTTTTGGAAAACCAATAAGTTTGAATGCCCTAGGTATCTGAATAGTGAGTGCTATCCAGCCCTCTGGGGGATTAGGATAGGGGATTTTAGTGGAATAGGTACTAGAACTAACATAACATGTTCCACTTTCAGTGCTATCTAGTCCTCTGGGGGATTAGGGTAGAGGATTTTAGTGGAACATGTTATGTTAGTACTAGTAGCTATTCCACTAAAATCCCCCTTGATTAGCTAAATCGCCATCATAGGAGATCGAAATGGAATAGCGAGGACTGTACATTCCTCTTGGGGGACGAGTTTAGAGAATTCAAGTCGAAGTAGCGATTGTTATTTATGATACAATTCACATGTTTTGAGAAACAAATGCAAAAGGAAAACATTAATCAGGACATTGGCTGTATGTTTTGTTAGCGCAAACGAAAGATTTATTTTATGCAAGATACTACAATGAGAAGTCAAATAAGTAAACACCAATATAGTTTGCGATAAACACTGGCTAAATACACAACGAGCTTGAAGCTAAACTAAAACAAGAGAATGCTCAAAAGTATTTGTATTTTTTTTTTTGCTTTATTTTGGCTCCATACTCATTGTGTATTGAACCAGAAAAAATGCCCGTTATTAAAATTTGACACATACAGCATCATCATAGTAAAATTCATTTGAAGTCTACTAAATATTTTTAGGCGGTTACCGTCGGTTCTTTAAAAATAAATTTGGAATGCAAACAGGCCAAACCACAAATCTCCGTGGCACGTCATGTCAGCTGCACTCTAGGAACGCTCTTTTTTTCGCTTCGTGGACCGTTTGGATGCTTTAAAAGTACTTGGAAATGTATGGAACAATTTGTAAAGCCCAGTTTTTAGTTTGAATTTTGTTAACCAATGGAAATACCGTTAGCGATTCCATCACGTGTTCTACAGTGATGTGATCCAAAAAACGTTGCTCATGTAAAGCTAATGTGCTTTAGATCACATGAAGTACAATTTCTTTAGTTCAACTCCATATATCGGCCGGTATAACTTTTTCTTTATTTAATGTTAATGTCGCCATATTGATAATTGTAAGTATACATTTTACTGGGCATACCAACATAATAATATAAATTTGTAAATTTGTTGTTTACGTGAACCAACTTCAACTTTCGTTCACCTTGCATTCACCAGCTTACTTCCCGAATCAAGCGTGCGTAAAAAAACATCAAAAATATTATTGATAAAAAAGATTGAAATTAGTAGCTTCGTCTTCTTTTTTTAAATATACCGGTTGAACAACGCAAGGTCGATACCGGCCATAACACAATTGAAAGGTTGAGAATAAAAAGGGTTTAACTGTCAAATTGTCAGTTTCGAGAAAATTGACTTTAAACGTCAACGGCGTCATTTTAATATAGAGTGCTTATAAGGTAAAAGAAAAGGTTGATGTAAGTTTCAGTTGCTTGAAAATGTTTTAATTCTATTTAAAATTATTAAATATAGTACTAATTCATACAATTACTGTAAAAATATAATATAATAAAATAAATTATAGTAATGTTTTTATGCTAAGCAAACTGTATTCCTGTGAACCATTTTTAGACTCAAAATCTCGAGATTTAAGCCTCATTTCGGTATTTTGAGAATGTATCATTGAAGATAATTTCACGCTGAATCCAACGATACCCATAAGTCATTTTGTCAAAAAAATCAGTTAAATCCTTTTTATTCTCACCCCTTCAATTGAAGTATATTGTGTCTAAGAATTTGGCGCTCAATATATTAAACCAAGACGTGACTAGTGCTCAGTTTGCACTCACAAATCTATTGTAGTGCAACGCTCCGACGTTCCACTGGTTAAGTTTTCTGTGCCGGAATACAATACTGGTACTTCCGGCACAAAAACTGATCAGAGAGAAAATAAATCTTCTAGTCTGGAGTACCCTAAAGACTTTTAAAAATAAAATAAATATTAGTGAAGATTTCACAAGCCCCAAACTAAACAAAGCTTGTACAATGGGAACCAGATAACTGATAAAATACTTAGATACTTTTTTGTTTGTATATAATATATACATAGAATACAAGCAATTATTTGGTATTGTAGAATTAGATAGGTAAGCCCATCAACTTTAATCTCCAAAGTGTAGGGTACCTTACCTTATATGTTAAAAGTGCACAGAGAATGTCACACTTGATGCAGACTTTATCTACGCCCAAACTATGCAATTGAATAGAAAATTTGAACATTGTAAACAAAAGTGATACATAAGACTCTTCTGTAGAGTTTTTCTAGGTAAGAACTACCTTATTTTTAATTACTGGAATAGATGTCTCAGGATGACGTACACAATGCAAATGTCATGCTAATCTTTATATTTTAGAGAACTGTTATAGATAGCTAAGAAGCTCAATTAATAAAAAGCGGACAAATTACTTGTTACGACATTCCGTAACATAATAATTGTCACATTAAAGTAGCAAAACATCCATAAAAACCCCCAAAACAACGACACCAAAGTAATAGCAATTGTAGACCGCGGTCGTTGACTTTCAAGGCCCATCATATACGCGAGCACAGCAAAAACTAATTATGACACAAAAGGCCGTGAACTAAATGAGCGTGTAATATCTGCTAACGTGGCTGCCAGTTAATAGTTTAATCACTTAATTGGATAAAACGATCACTTTGAAGAGCTTTAACATATTTAGAACGAAATTAGTTTAAAATTAACGTGTGCTTCCATTTTTTGTGTAATGGTAAGGCTTAAATTACGGTATCGTTGAAGTAACTGTAGCATCCAAGCATGAAATATATTATGATACAGAAAAAGTTGATTAAATAGCAGCTTGTATAAATTTACATTATCTAGATGTCGTTCATAATGGTTAGAAGGGATTGGTTAAAATAATAACTGACAGGACAATAAGCGAAACTAGGAGAAATTTTATATGAGGTACTGATATTTTTTCTGTGCTGGTGATCACATAACACTACGGGCACGCTGTGTGTTACTACTACGTCATGAGTGCTACGCGACCTACAATTTGAGTGCTACAGCTACGGTAAAAGTGATACAGCTATGATATCAGCACTACGGCTATACACTATCAGTGCTATGTGTATGCTAAAGATACAGCTACGATACAAGCACTATCGCTATGAGTGCTACGAGGCGCTATAGCTAAAATATGAGCATTACAGCTACGATAAAAGTGCTTTGAGAGAATACAGCTACGATACGAGCATTATAACTATGAGTGCTACGAGTTGCTGCTGGTACAATATAAGCGCTTCAATTACGATAAAAATGCGTTGAGAATATACAGCGATGATACTAGCACTATAGTCATACGCTATGAGCATTACAGCTAAGAGTGCTACAAGGTGCTACAAGTATACTTACGCTACGCCTACGGTAAAATTACTTTGAGGTAGCTATAATACAAACACTACAGCTATGAGTGCTATGAGGTGGTACGGTAAAGTATGAGCATTACAGCTTTGAGTGCTACAAGGTGCTACGCCTCGAGCACTATGGTTATACTATGAGCACTAGCTTGCACCAATAAACAAGCTGTTTCTTTTTCAGGTATGCTGTTTTCTTCAGTGGTAGCTGGTTTTCTAACTGACGCGTTTGGAAGGAAGATATTCGTGGTTGTCGGCTATGGTGGAATATGCTTCTTCAGTCTTATTGCTGGCACCAGCCAGACATACGAAGTGCTAATCACTGCTAAGTTTTTTGAAGGAATTTTGTAAGTACACTAGTCGTAGTCTGCATTAATTTATCAAAGGCCCCTGAGAACGAGCAACACTCAGGCACGAATTGGTTTTTAAGTCAATTGGTGCTATACGCCATCCATGTATGGTCGATATTCCTTCGATTCGTACAAAGCGGGACAACTCAAAATTTATTATACGGGCAACGAAGGAATGGAAGTATCCTTGTTTCCCGATAAGTACAATTTGTTAATCTTCACGTCGCGATTGAACCTAAGTCTTTAAGGTAAGCGTGTAATGTTACTTATACATGGATACTTTCTATCAGGTGAGACCGAGACCGAGATCAAAATATTGGCCTATTCAGTTATATAAAAAAGGAGTGTGCTTAAGATCACACGACTGAAATAAAACATCTTTAGCTCCTATAGGCTATAATTTTGTTATAATATATAACTTATAACTATGTATAACTTTGTTTTTGGATTGTTCAATGTTAATGTCGCCATTTTGATAATTGTAAGCTGGCATTTAATCGGACATGCCACCATAAAAATTTAAATTTAAAGTAATTTTTAACTTTGTTATGTTGTCAATGGAGATCTTCGTGAACCAATACAACCCGCCTCTCTCTCTCTCTCTCTTATCACTACAGTTATATACGAAACGTATCTTTCTTTCTCTCTTTCTATTTTCACTAACTTTTATTTCCCTCTCAACTTCCGTTTGCTTCGTCACGTATTCACCAGCTTACTCCCCAAGTCAAGCGTGCATAAAGAAGATTTACTTAAAAAAATGAGCTATAATTAGGAAATATTTTGACTTTGCCGCTGTGTTTCACACTGTAAGATAACTCTTAGATTAAAATTGATGGCATAATTCTGAAAATTATTCCAAACTTTACCTATTACATAATTATTTAAAGCGTACAACGCGAGTACACCGTCAGTTTGGTAGTTAAGTAGTCGTTAAACTCTTCAAAATGTACGAAACCGTCAGTATTACGGTTACGACTCAAACAATACGGTCTATCATAATCATAACATTTATTTACGTTGTACAAAGAGATAAGGAAGTTATAAAACCGTTTTCATTCGTACGAAAATACAATGGTACTTGTGAAGCAATAATGACTCGGTGTTTTTGCTTAAAGGATAGGCTTCACTAGAGACTGACCAGTATTTTAGATAGTATTTAGATAAAAGCGAATAATGCAATTTCATGTACCCCAAATTTTTTTGAATAGTGGTTTATAATCTTTTTTGATATTATTATTTCACATTTTATTTAGATTAAAGTTAACAATGCAATTTCATATACCTCAAAATTGGTTGAATAATGGTTTATAATCTTTTTTGATATTATTTTAAATAGTATTTAGATAAAAGCAAACAATGCAATTTCATATACCCCAAAATTTTTTGAATAGTGGTTTATAATCTTTTTTGATATTATTATTTTACATTATATTTAGATTAAAGCTAACAATTCAATTTTATGTACCTCAAAATTTGTTGAATTTTTATAATCTTTTTAGATATTATTATTTTACATTGTATTTAGATTAAAGCTACCAATGCAATTTCATATACCGCCAAAATTTTTGAATAGTGGTTTATAATCTTTTTTGATATTATTATTTTACATTGTATTTAGATTAAAGCTAACAATGCAATTTCATATATCTCAAAATTTTGTTGTATAGGCCTTTTTACACGCTTTATATTAGCTTCACTTGTATGTTTGTATGTTTGTAACCGACTCCTTTGGGCGCGATTTTGACGGCCAGATTTCATTCAAACTTTGTAAATTTATCTAGGACCAATGACAATACATTAATTTGCTAAGATTATTCCATTATTCAATTTGCAATATAAGATTTTTGACAATTTATTTAAGCTTATAGAAGAATAATTATTATGAATACTATTACTACGCTACTGGTTGCGTCATAAGAGTTTTGTGTCTTTGTTTGCAACTAGTTACGAAAAAATAATGTGTTTTAAGTAAATAATACAATGTATCCTTTTTAACCAACTTTAAAAAAGGAAGACTTGTGTCTCGGAGGACAAACTTCGACTATATATATTTTTTAATGTTTCCGTCAGGAATATTGAGTGGGCGAACCGATTTTGATGACTCTTTTTATTTGAAAGCTGGTACTTCCCATGTGGTCCCATTTCAATTTGATCCAGTTTTGATAATGGTATTAATGAGGAAATCATATAAGTCTGAAAACGATTTTTACGCTTTGCGTTTTTAAATAAATAAATAAACAACGCCCAACGATCACATACATAGATCCTGGATCCTAACTAAGATTCCCTCTCTGTTTAGGGGACCTCACAACACCCAGACTCAGTACAAGTATTTGCGCTTTTTTTTCTGTGCACAAATATTTGTCCTGCCACGGGAATCGAACCCACCGCCTCCGGGTTATGAGCGGATCGGCTCAACCACCACGTCACAGAGGCTGTCTATTTTTATTAATTATGAATGAAGTTGTCAACAGAAAATAAACCAACAGACCACCGCTCGCTACATACGTATGTCCATGGCTTAAAACCTCTTAAGTTACAGTTAATTTTGTAAATACAGAGAAGGGTTGACGTTGTAATGTTACGTATATATTTTTGTTAATCATGGAGCTACAATTTGTATTCGTTTTGACCCTTTTTTGATGAAGTTTGTTTACGTTTTGTCCCTGGTCGTAACCCACCCTTATTAAAATGACATCGCTGTTTACTACTTTTTTTAACCAACTTAAAAAAATGAAGAGGTTCTCAATTCGACTGTATTTTTTTAATATAAAACAATATTTAAAAAAAAAATTTACCTCAGTACTTTTGACTGGTTGAACCGATTTTGATGATTTTCATTTGAAAACTGGTGCTTGTAGTACAGTTCCAATAAAATTTCATCAAGATCTGACAAGTAGTTTTTAGTTATCCTTAATAATTCGTAATTCGACTATGAGTACATTGACTTTTTTTTATGTTATTGAATTATGTGACGAGCTAGTCGTTCACCTGATGTTAAGCGCCACGGCCGCCCATAACAGAACAGTGTCACTCGAAACCCTAAGACATAGCGTTACAAGCGACACTGCACTGCGCACATCATCCTGAAACATCAACACAGTCCGGCAATAAGATTACTCGACTGTGAGATCAGATTATAAAGTCTCATTGCCCAGTAATTTCACTAGCTACAGTGCCCTTCAAACCGGAACACAGTAGTGTTTTCTCACAGTGATGATGTTTTCATTGGAATTGAAGTCGGTCAAAACCTTTTATTTAAAAGGAATTATTGTTTAATGTGGCGATTGATATTACGAGCTAGTTGTTCGATTGGTGTTAAGCGTCACAGCCAAATATAACAGTTGCAGTGCCACTCATAACTCTAAATTATAAAGTTTACATGACACTGCTTTACGCACAATGTCACCGTTTCATTCCGAATTATTGATTTTCCAGGAGTATTGTCCACATTATTATTTTTGCTAAAACTGTTAGTTTTAAAGTGAAAACTTCTTTAGGCGCGTTGAGCTCTTTTTGGGTGAACAAAAATCATGGAACTCGCGTCATCGTCACCGAATGTGTACTTTTTGGGTGAACAAAAAGCTTGAAACGTGGTATCGTATCAGTTATTCGGTTCCTATAGTGCAAGCTTTGCTTAGTTTGTGTCTAGATGGCTCTGTGTGAAATGTCCACACATATTTATTTTTATTTATTTATTCATATACATATTTCAGATTGCTTTTATATAAAATTTATCAAAATTGGTTGGGTAGACTGGTATTTAAAGCTTTTTATAAATAACTAGCTTCTGCCCGCTGGTTCACCCGCATGGCTTTTAAGATTTTTTTTTACAGATAATTCAATCCCCCCATTTCACCCTCTTAAAGGTAGAATTAAAAAAAAACCCTTTCTTAGTGAATACCTACACTTTACAAAAAACACACTCTCCAAGTTTCAAGTCTCTAGGACCAGCGGTTTAGGCTGTGCGTTGAAACTCGTATATAAGTCAGTCAGTCAGTCAGAAACTTGAATTTTTTATGTATTTTACTAGGTGGTAGGACTTTTCTGCAAAGTTCGTCTAGGTAGGTAGCACCGCTTTGCCAGTTATTCTGCCACCAAGCAGTAGTGCGCAAGCACTACTGTGTTCCGGTTTCAAGGGCACTGTAGCTAGTGAAATTACTGGGCAAATTAGACTTTATGACCTAACCTCACAGTTTTGTAATCTTATTACCAGACTGATGTCTCAGAATGACGTGCGCAATGCAGTGTCACGCGAAACTATATTTTAGTGTTTCAAGTGTCACTGCAACTGATATGGGCAGTCGTGTCGCTTAACATCAGGCAAGCGGCTTGCTCGCCATGTCATTTCGTAACAAAAAAAAATGTATAAATTATGTATCAATAATTTTTTTCAGGTTTGCCACATCCTTCAGTGCGGTGGTGACACTAACGTCAGAGTTCTGTCATGACGGCATAAGAGACAGGGTAATGCTATGTCAGTCATCTTTCTTAGCCATAGCTCAAATTATTATCCCAGCCATGTCCTGGGGAATACTGTCCAATGATTGGAAATACAGTATGTTCGGTGGAAAAATGGGTGAGTTATAATTTTTGATTTCCATTTTTGAACAATAGATAGTAAGGTTAATACCAACACTTTTAATATAAATAATCTGTTATCCACGTTATACCCCGATTTTGAATTCGATTCACGACTTGACAGTTAAGGGGATGATTTATTTATTAGGAATTATAAACAGCTGTACAAAATATATATGACGGCGGCAACGTCCAGTTGTAAATGTAAACTCTATGCGCAGCGGGCAGCGATCAAGCACCGTAATTTACCCTGTGGTGGCATTAAATTTATTACAGTGGCAACACCGGCAACTGTCATGGCGCCCCTACCCGTCTGGCTATATAAAAGGATCGCTCGGTGTACTACGATCATTCTTGCTCCAGACGCGGCGCGGTGTGGACATGCTGAAGGCCTATAGTTATATAGGTTGCAACCTAAACACAACCCGTTCTGCCTACATATATGACGGCGGCTACGTCCAGTTATAAACTCTATGCGCAGCGGGCAGTACCGTAATTTACCCTGTGGCAGCTTTTAAATTAATTACAGTGGCAACACCGGCAAATGTCGTCGCTGCCCCACCCATCTGGCTATATAAAGGGATCGATTGGTGTGCTACGAATCATTCTTGCTCCGGACGCGGCGCGGTGTGGACATGCTGAAGGCCTATAGTTATATAGGTTTCAACCTACCCACAACCCGTTCCGCCGATATATATAATAACGCCAAGTGTTTTCATCAATAATTTAATAGTCTATATTTTCACAGTTTTAAACACCTGGAACTTCTATCTGCTGGCCATGTCATCCTGGTCACTAGTGTCCAGTTTGCTCTACTGTTTCTTCATTCCGGAAAGCCCCAAGTTTTTGATCACAAAGAACAGGTTTGATGAAGCTAGAGAAATCCTTACCAGGATGTACAGGGAGAACACCTGGAAACCTGCAAACACTTATGAGGTACCTATTTATATATGTGCATAAATTGAAAAGTTTGAATTAATTACTGTCGTTAATTGTTAATGAAAAATTGAACTCCGTCCGTGATTACAAATTTTCCTATTAACTTAAAAAAAAAACAGCTTGAACATTGTTTCATTAATGAACATAAAATAAAATAAACAAATAACGCCCAAAGATCACATAACCTAACCCTAACTAGGATTCCCTTTGTGTAGGGGACCCAATAACTATGAATACCATGGTCCCACAACACTCGTACAACCACTTGTTCTGACAAGTTGTTACCCTTTTTTTTCGTGCACATAAACTTGTTCAGCCGCGGGAATCGAACCCGCTGCCTCCCAGCTACGAGCCAACCTGTTCATCAACCACAGCTGTAATTGATAGTGCGATTTTAACCTAACCATGTCAAACTGGATGTTGAAGCACCTATATTATTGGATCTTTGAACCTATTTTGAACATTATTTATGAGTTTATGTTCTTAACAAATTTACTCCTACGAGTATCTCTTTTTAGTAAACACTTCAACTTCTCTATACTTTTTTAAAATGAAAAACAAAATTTAATCATACCAGACCTTTCCAAAAGATCGTTGTACCAAACTGACTTACAAGTAAATTGGTATTTTATGCAAATCTCAAATTTCACAGAAAATGGTATCAATATTACTTACTCAAAGAGCTCAGATTAATAAATTGGTTATTTAAAATAACTAACTCAATATTTCATCGACAAAATTGATTTTACAGATATTACGGTCTGTATCATAAATCTTCGGTAGGGGAGGTAATTAATGAATTAAGGCTTAACAAAGTAAAATACAGACAATAATTGAGAAAATATTATCTAAAGATTTATGATTTATAGCAGTAAGCACCTGCTTAGCGTTATTAACAGATTTTAACGTACCTACCCCAGTAGCTCAGTTGGTAGTAACCTTACCTTCTGATTTGCAGGTAAACATTAATGTTTGTTCTGTGTCCGGGTGCTATATTGTATTCTATGTATGTATTTACAAACGAAAAGTATCTAAGTATTGTATCATTTATTTGGTTTCCATAGTACAAGCTTTGCTTAGTTTGGGGCTAGATGGCACGTAAAATCTGCACCAATATTTTTTAATTTAATTATTTATTTATATAAAGGAAATATACAGCTTGCGATATAAAAAAAACGTTACAAGAAAATTTAAGTCAATTTTCTAATAAGTGATGTGTTGAGCAAGTCGTTCACCTGATGTTAAGCGACATGGCCGCAACTATATAAATGTTTTTAAAATTTAAATAACATATAATAAATAAAATAGTCTAAATGATAATTGGCAATTTAAAATACGACGCTAATAAAACTGTTGGAAAATGAACCCGAGCACATTTTTAAAGCTTTCAATAAGCATAAAGTGTTTGCTTTGCTCTCCCGCGTGATACAAATTTAAACTTTGACTTTATAACTTTAAAAGCTGTAATCCTATCTAAAAGACTGAAAGGCTGGGCTGCAAGTTGCTAATTGCATTTTCTAAGAGCAAAATAACATGACTCCTAGTTTATTAGTTCACCAGAGAAGCTGTTTAATTTTTGCATTTATTTTGATGAGTTTGTGGACGTCGTCTTCCGGGCTCGCTCAAAATGTAGATAAGTTTCACTGTGTTCAGGAATTGCTGGAGATTTATGTAGCTTTATGAGGTTGAGCTGAAGCTTTTGGTATTAGAGTGGAATAATGAAATGTTCCAATAAAATACATCTATATACAACATATGACTGCCTCTGTGGTGTGGTGGTTCAGCAAATCTGCTCATAACCTGGAGGCGGCGGGTTCAAAATCCGAGGCAGGACCAAGTATTTGTGCACATCGTCACTTCCCATCAGGTGAGAGCGCGATCAAATGCTAGAAAAGTTTGAAGTAAAAAAAAAAAAAAAAACAAATAAAAAACGCAAATGCTTGTTCTGAGTCTGGGTCCCTAGACATAAGGAATCTTAGTAAGGATCCAGGATCTATGTACGTGTTTGTTAGGCGTTATTATTATTATATGAAAAGAAGTATGTGTGTAGTGTGTGTGTATTATATGAAAGGAAGGCGCGTTGTCTCCATCTTCCGTAGTGTGGCAGCTGTGGAGAGTCGGGGACTCTCCGCTGCGCATACAATATAGCCTCACACGTCTGGTGCAGAAACCCGAGAGAGACTGCCTAACGCCTCCCCATCTCACCCCATCCCGGTAGCGGATGGATCACTTGAGGGTATTGGGTTCGAATCCCACATACCTCTTGTCATCACTAACGTGGCAAGGAAGTACGAGGGAATTTCTCTCCTCAATAAATAAATATATGCCTTTTACGGGTGAAACTTCCATTTTACGTAAATTTTGACATTGCATTATCTCTGTGGAAACGCAAAATATAGTGAATATAAAGCGAAAACAAAAATATGTCGCCATGAACATGATATTCTGCTGGTAACAGAATCTTTACCCATCCAAAGGCTTGATATTTTATAATTATATTACTTTGGGCAATTACTTTAAGTGCAGGCTTTTAAAGAAGCCGGCTTTTTCTTGAAAATAGTCACATAAAATCTAAACCTTAAAGTCTATTAATTATAATTGCATGAAAAAATCAAGGAGAAACGAAAACAAAAATGTGCGGCAGCTAATTTTTATTTTTTAGCACAGCGCCCTTTATCCCCAAATGAAGCAAAGTTGTACTATAGAAACCAGATAACTGAAAGAATACCTCGACACATTTTTCTTCTAGATTCTTTTATTTGTAAATACATACATGGAATACAATATAACATCCAGACACAGAACGAACATCGATGTTCATCATACAAAGTTTGTCCTGGCTGGGAATCGAACCTACAGTTCAGAAGGCAGAATTGCAACTGAGTTATCAAGCTTGACAGTATCTGTGGTGTGGTGGTTGAGCAGGTTGGCTCATAGCCCGAAGGCAGCGGGTTCAATTCCCGAGGCAGGACATTCCTCGTAGTCCCTCGGTCCCTATACACAGGGTCCAAGATCTATGTATGTGATCGTTAAAAAAAAATGCTAGTCAATTACAATCATACAAATCTGTACATCATTCAGAATTGGGATCTATTCGACTGTCTGAACCCATACCGTGTGGTTCCAGTATGATAATAGCACCCCAGGTCTTCCAGCGGGTGGGGTAAAACCCAGCTAAGGGAGTATGGGCAGCAGCATTCTTATCGGTACATAAAATCTTCTTCGATGATGAAGATTCCTGCCAAGCGTGGTGGTTATGGCAAACCCCCTATCGCTTTTAACCCTCCAACTTTGATAAGTTCAGCGGATATCTTTCGGCTGATGATATGATCTGTCCAAAATGGGCATAATCCTTAGTAGGTATATGGGATCATGCCGAGTTTGGACGTAGCATTATGAAAGCCTATTACACCTATCATCTGTTACAGTATGCAAATATATGGAAAGACAAAGTGAAAGAGAAGCTCACTGCCGTTGAAGAAGAGAAGGAGCACAGCTTTCGTCATCAAGTCGTTATAGGTTTGCATAATGTAAAACCAATGTTTATGAAACCGTACATTGGAAATCTGGCGCTGATTTGCTGTCTCAACTTTTTCATCATGGCTTTGTAAGTAATTGTAAATAAAACAACTACTTTTTGAGCTTGTATATTGTCCATTCTTCATTATACATCCTAGCTTTTACTTGGTAAACCAAAGAATAAGAATGATCGTTTTTCTTGCTCAAACGTCTGACTTACGCGCCCGTCCAATCACGTGGGGGTCAGTGTTGCCAATCAGAAAAAAAAACCCTCCAACTTCATTAAAAAACAGAAACAAATTATTTTGGTGCAAAATTACTGCTGTAAGTTAAACTACGAAGCCTTGAACGCCGTTGCAAAATGTCCCATCGGTATTTTACAAGCTGCACTTTGCAATGCAAATGCAACCGTTGCGCGTTATTTTTTTTTATCATCTAAACTAACTTTATTATTTCATACAGGGTTGAGTTTTATAAGTACATTCGATAAATTTGTGACACCTTTTGTTAAGTAGGAGGTTAAAAGGGCAACCGTGACAATTCCGAAGTAATTACAAACACGTCTCCTGTGACTGGGCTTGGCACAAGTGTTTGGGCCTTGAATCGAAGGTCAACAGTATATTCTATATTGAATACAAAAACCTTATCAATAGGTTTATTTTGTAATTATACTATGTTGTAATTATAGTATTTTACTAGGTGATAGGACTTTCGGGGGCGAGTTGGCTGGACTGCAGTCGCGACTCCTTCTCGCCCCGGTACGGCGGACGAGGGCTCACGAAGGGGTTTTAGTGGGTTCGAGTCGTGGCAGTCCCCCTCCGCCGTGGTGGCAGGGGGTATGTGGGACTGTGTGGGAAGGGCGAGGGCATTTCCCCCCTCAAAAAAAAAAAATGTGGTAGGACTTTCCTGCAAAGTTGGTCTAGATAGGTACCGCCGCTTTGCCAGTTATTCTGCCGCCAAAGCAATAGTGTGTGGGCACTGCTGTGTTCCGGTTCGAAGGGCAATGTAGCTAGTGGAATTACTGGGCAAATGAGACTTTATGATCTGATCTTACAGTCGAGTAATCTTATTACCAGACTGTGCTGATGTCTCAGGATGATGTGAGCAGTGCAGTGTCACGCGAAATTTATATTTTAGAGTTCCGAGTGACACTGTTCTGTTATGGGCGGCCGTCTCGCTTAACATCAAGTGAACGACTAGGTCGGCACTCACTAAGATAAAAAAAAAGTAAATTCGTCAATACATAGGCGCTACTGTACCCCCATCCTCATTAAAACAGCACTTTGGACGCTTAATCATTAGAGAGGTTTGCCATAATTACAATGCTTGGCAGGTGGCATGGTGATCGCCGATTTTAATGTACCAAAAAGAATACTGCTGCCTATTCTTTGCATATTCCTTTGGCGGGATCTTACGGGAAAAGATGGGGTGGTCCTATTTATTTTCACTGCCAAAACCCTCACCCTGTCGTCGCCGCCTGAGACACGTCTTGAGCGACTCGAATGATCCTATAGTAGCCGTAGTATCAGCTGCGCTAGGATTACCCAGTCTAGCCCTTGACTTGTCTAGACTCAGGTACCGCTTTCGGCACCGGTACAGGATACCAGCGTTACACAATCAGACCCCGACCCCACCGGCCAGGTCGACGTACCCCCCGTAGGTTAGCTAGAACGGTCGCGACTTTCAATAGTGTCCACTTTTCCAGTGGACGTAGTCTTTCCAATCCTCTTATCCCGGCAACGGCCCAAGCCGAGGCTCGCACTCCAGGAGTTCCCTTGAGGTAGTTGCTTCCCACTTTTAATGGCTGGGCGTCATAAGCGCCTGCCCACCTAAATACTGATTCAAAAAATTTGCAACATAACTAAACTTGGAACATATCCTACATTTTCGGATATGTTATTAAATATAAACCCAAAAATGGATTGTTTTTTTGAGGATAAAAAACTATGTACTGCCAATTGCGTGCATACACTTTTAGATTTTTTTTCTGGTGGATGTGTATGATGTGGTAAATGGTGGGATACGCCCTGGGCGTGACTTATAGTGATCCTTTTTAATGTTATTTTAATTTTTACGATTGATACGTATTTTATGCGCATGTAAGTGTGACTGGCGTAGAATTGTAGTTGTAGAATGGAAAATAGTAGATGGGCAAAAAGAACTACAGAATGGATACCAAGAGACGAAATAAGAAGTAGAGGTAGACCGAAAAAAAGATGGAGTGACATTTTCTCGAAAAGGATAGGACCAGAGTGGATGACAAAAGCTAGAGATAGGAAATTGTGGAAAGAGATGGGGGAGGCCTATGCCAAGGAGGCGACCACTACTAATGAAAACGAGGATGAAGATTGAGATGACAAAGAATAATATATTAAGTTAATAATTTTTAATCAAATACACTTATAAAATAATAGATTCAACAACACTAAATTTTGCATGCGTAAAAATGTATATAAGTTATTGTAAAGTAGTAGAAATAAAGGCTTTATTTATTTATTTAAGTGCGACTGGCTCGATAGAACAGTTGGTAGTAACTCTACCTTTTGAACTGTACGTTGAGGTTCGTATTCCTCCCAGGACCAACATTTGTGTGATGAACATCGTTGTTTGTTCTGTGTCTGGGTGTTATATTGTATTCTATGTATGTATCTACAAAAAAAAATATACAAGTATTGTATCAGTTATCTTGTATGAAATATCCACAAATATTTATTTAATTATACTCGTAGTAGTGTGGAGTATGTTCGAGGCTATGTTAACAGTTCCAATTATAATCTAATGCAAGATAATTAATTAATTAACTCAACGTTCGCTTAATTAAATACTTGCTCGCTCAATGACCCGTTGTAATACAATATAGTTAATTGATCGCTAATTAGTAAATGTTTATTTGTAGGGTCAAAAACAAAACGCTGATCGTGTTTCCCGTTGTTTTATTAATAGAAAAATCTTTTTACCTATGTAATGTAATGTTTGTTTGAAATTAGAACATTTTCATACATTTGATTGCTAAGATGGGCTAATACTTGGTAGACTATTATTTTTTATATTCCACACGAAGCGAGGGTGGATTTCGCGATCTTGGGAAGTCATTGGTGCGGGGATTCAAACGATGTTCCGTATAAGATTCAAAAAGTTATCAGCAACCGCTGAACCATACTCGCTTTCAAAATATGTAGTACTCACCACTACATACTGCACAAATTAATTATCATCATCACAAAAGGCCTAAAGATGTCCACTGCTGAGGATAGGCCTACCCTTCACGGATGCCACGTTAAGTGGTCGACATTTAAAAAAAACTACAACTATTACACGGCTAAAACTCACGAGATACAGTCGAATAACTCGACCGGTGTCTCGACCTCCTTGAGGATGGGCATCTTTATTGCCCGAACACCGGTCGAGTTATTCGACTGTATCTCGTGAGTTTTAGCCGTGTAATAGTTGTAGTTATGAGTACTACTCACGTCAGTTTCTATAATATTATATTTAAAAAAAACAATCGAATTGAAAATTTCATCTTTTTTAAGGTCTGTTTTTTTAAACGAATGAAGTGACGTGCTATTACCTGATTTTGAATGACACAGCTTCAATGCAGTATCACTTTCGGGTGACACTGCATTGCGCAGTTGCGCACGTCATCCTGACATCAGTACAAGTATCTTATTACTAGACTGAGATCAAATCATAAAGTCTCATTGCTCAGTATTTTCACTAGCTATAGTGCCCTTAAGCCGGAACACAGTAGTGATTGCGCACTAATGCTTGGCGACAGAATAACTGGCAAAGCGTTTCTACCTACCTAGACGATCTTTGCAGAAAAGTCCTACCACCTAGACCAGGGGCAGACAACCTACGGCTCGCAAGCCACATGCGGCTCTTTGGATGTGAAGCTGCGGCTTTTTAGTTCTATACGCTAATATTATAAAAAAAAAAACATTAATGCTAATATTATTTATAGTTGGAGAGAAAAAAAAATTAAAAACCGTAATTTTTATAAATTGTAATCTTTGACTCTTCCGACTTTAAAGCTTGCTGACCTAGACCTAGACGTTGCTGACCTAGATATAAAGGTTGCTTATTGCAGATATAACATTGTAAGACTGTGGTTCCCACAATTATCAACGATCGTGGAGCATTACAAGGTGGACGACAGTCAAGATTTATGCGAAATGCTGGACTCTTACACCAACGATCTGAGAATACACGCCCGAAACGCATCGGCTTCTGATATTTGCGTACCGGTAGGTAATATAATTTTTGGAGTTTTTGACGGAAAAATAAAAAAGATCGCGTCGCCGCATTGTATTATTTTCCAAAACTTGTGTTATTTTCAGTGTTAGTGCATGAAATTTGGCATTTTATTCCTTAAGTCCTGAATTGCAGGCATGAGTGTGGGGAAGTGGTATAATGATGGTGAAACGTTCCTTTCGTGTTGTTTCCAAAACTCCATAGAAGCTTCTGGTAACGTTGCCACCACTTCACTAGGAGTATGACTTGACTAGTTGACTAGACCAAACTACGACTTAACTTGACGACTTGAACTATGACTTGACTTGACTTGACGCATTATATATAATATTAGTTATATTGAGAAATTATTATCAATTACTTGACACTGGCTAAATACACAAAAGTAAGCCAAAACAAAAAAAAACTAATTCTCATTCATTCAAAGAGTTCTTATCATGTGATAATCTCATCTAATCCCTTTCAAAAGAGACTAGGTCATCCTGTCATCGCCACCAATTCCGGGGCCGTGTCGTGAAACACTCTGATTGACAATGTTTGCCCGTTTCTCCCGATGCATTTGGGTCACGTGACCCGCTCAATCCCATTTGAGCCTAGTGGTTTTAACGCCTAATACAAAATATTCATGAAAGGTAGGTAGGTACGACATATTAATGTATGTGACACTTTTATGGAATATTTTTTTTATGTTAAGGAATGACGTGACGAGCTAGCCGTTCGCCGATGTTAAACGACACGGCTGCCCATACCAGCTGCAGTGTCACTCGGAACTCTAAAGTATAGAGGTTCGCGTGACACTGCATTGCGCACGTCATCCTGATACATCAGCACAATCTAGTAATAAGATTACTAAACTGTGAGATCAGATCATAAAGTCTCATTTGCCCAGTAATTTCACTAGCTACAGTGCCCTTCAAACCGGAACACAGCAGTGCTTGCACACTACTGCTTGGCGGCAGAATAACTGGCAAAGCAGTGGTACCTACCTAGACGAACTTTGCAGTAAAGTCCTACCACCTAGTAATATAATAATAATGCAGCTAAATCCATATAAAGATTTCTTATTGTTTTATGTCCATCGGATATTTATCTACTGCCATTGGAACAGAATCAGGAACGGCGATATTAACGTCATGTTATATCTTATTCTTTACCCCAGATAAATCTATGTGATCTTAGCCATAAGTAACAGAATTTACTTATAAAGATTAATGGGTCGTCCGCAATCAAACTAATTATTTCGGAATAGCGAATTAGAGTAAATGCAAAACAAAAATAAACCTTGTTCACTTAGATATAAAACACAAACGTGGTTAATTGGGACATTCAGGTGGGAAGAATCGAAGTACATGCCCACAAATTGATTGTTAAATGGTATTTATGAATCCCATAAACAAGGAGAAATTGTAACAACACTAATAATTTAATTCATTCAGCAACACTAAGCACGTACGTGGTTAACGATAGTGGCTAAACAACGTTAAAGTTTTTCCTCAAGCTTGCCATACATTACCTCAAGCCCGTCATTTAGAAGCCAAGATAACCTTCCCCTTCTAAGCCACATTTGGGATCCTCCTTCTAAGCCAGTCTTTGCATTTCAGGCAAAAAGCGGAGCTGAAACGTACATCAACAGCATTATTATGGGATGCGTGTGCATATTACCTTTCTTCGTGACTGGAGTTCTAGTCAACCGGGTTGGAAAGAAGTTTCTTTTTATAGGTAAGTTATGGTTGAATTTTACAGGAAAAAATATTTTTTCTTCCTGCACGCATTGCTTTTAAGATCAATATAATAGATGTTTCACACTCAAAGACTCAAACATCAATGTGGTCTAACGCAAAACAATAGTAAATCTACAAAAAGGTCATCCACTGCTGCTAAGGTCATCCACTGCTGAACAAAAGCCTTTCACATAGAGCACAATTTGAACAACTTCTTGCCTCTTGCATCCAAGGGCTCCCGTCAGTGATCTGCTAGGCAATCTCGTAACTCCATTCCAGTCGATAGAAACACACATTTGTATGGATTTGACAGTACAATACGCAGCTTATGTGCATAGTTAGTATGGAAATTTCTCCTGTTGCATTGCAATCATAGTTTCGTGATCACCCCCCAGGCCGTCGGTCCATCTAGTGGAGACGAACTCCAGAACCTTTCTTTCCATCGACTATGAGCTTGGGGAAGCGATGTGGCCTACCAGTCACAAATTCAACTTGCCTATCGTTGACTTTAGTTGTATTTACAATATTCTGGATCTAATGTCGTAAAAACCTCGAGCATGGCTCTCTCCATAGTTCGTTAAGAAACTTTGAGTTTACTAAGCATCACGAAGAGACCACATTTCAATGTTAATAAATTTAGGTAGGTAATAGTAATTTTATAAAAATATTATACAGCCGCTGGCCTAATATGTGTTGGCGCAATCTGCGGGATCCGGTGGGCGAACACAAAGACAGCTATAGTAGCCCTTTTTTCCATAGTCACAGCTATCTCTCAAGTAATAATGAGTCTGAACCAAGCTATTACTGTTGAGTTCTTTCCGACCACTACGAGGTAAGACTATTTATGTGTTAGTAGAGTGTGATTCAAACGTAATGGAGGCTCTGAAGTGCACCGAAAGTACGCTGCGCTCACCGCCTTCCATTGCCCACGCACGTCTAATTTTAGTGTTTAGCGCAGACTTCACAGCAACCATTAAGTCTGAATCACAATCTAAGATGTACTTAACTATGGTTTAATTATTATTATTTTATGGGATAAAAACCAAAGTAATGGTTTCCTTATATGTGTTGTTGTCCGTGCCTTTATCAGTGTGGGCTACATTTTAATAGTGTTAAAGGTATTACTGGTCGTTTTAATATCTCTGTATAAAATTTCTTCCCGATTGGTTCAGCCATTTAGCATACTAACTTTAGAGTTCCGAGTGACACTGCAACTGATATGGGCAGCCGTGACGCTTAGTATCAGGGGAACGGTTAGCTAGTCACGTCATTCCTTAACATAAAAAAAAAACAATTGTGTTATGGCTGATATCGACTGTGCGCTCGGGGGAGATATTATTTTGCAACTAGACTTTCTCATCACAGATGCCGTTGGTTTATATTGATTTACATTGGTTCATACATCTTTGGTGGGTTTAATTTTTTTTTTATATCTAACAATGAGCTATGGTTTGGCCCAAAACAAAACTCCACCAACTTTCTTTTATATTTTCACAATAAAAAGTCTTCCAATAAAAGTCATAGCTTATGAAACCCGCAGCTGTTCTCAATAAAACAGTCATTCAAACTCAAAAAGTATTAACCGCTACATAATTCAGCACTTAGCCAAAATAGAAGCATTATTTAATTTGATTAATTAACGAATCAGTGAGCGTTCAGAATCTTGCTCGAAATGAGCAAAATGGCGAAAGCGGCAACTTAATTGTTTCATTTCAATTGAAACCAAGATTCTAGTAACAATGGTACAGACATTAATATAAGCCCTTCAAGTATTTAGAGAAATTTACATTCATTGAATGAAGATAATTATCTCGGCCAGTGGTTCTAAATATTGTGATTAGGACGCCCCTTTGCCCGTTGGGGCTCCGTTTACAAACAATTGTGACCTTTTGCAACAAATTTAATTATAAAGGGTTATGGGATTTCAGAATGGTAGTAAAAATATTAATACTTTTTACGAGTATTTTTATGAGGGTAGATTCAAAATTTTGTTGATTGATTATTTATGTCGCAGTTAGATTGTATAATTCCACCGAATTAGATTCCAGATAGCTGTTGAAAAAACAGAGCCGTTTTGTATTACGGTGGGTCAAAAATAAGCCGGATTGCATTACAGCTGAATACAAGTCTACCGCATTGTAATAGCGTTACACGTTCTTTAACACAGCTAGCTATAAGGTATTTAAATGGGTCATTAACTGCGCTTATTATTCTTTTGTACCACATTTAAAAAATCTACTACTAAATAGTTACTTACAAAGTATTTTATTATGGAAACTAACGTGGTTTTCACACATTTTGTATTATTTGTACGGGATTTACTCACGTTTAAAATTGGCCAGACTATCCGACTATAGTTTAGTTAGTTTACTTACAAAGTAGTTCCTACCATTTTCCTTTTCAGAAATTTGTTTTCAATTAAACACTGATGTATTATGTTATTTTGTTTGTAACGGCTGGAATAAGTGCATTATGGCTAATGGTGGGAGCCGTTTTGTGTTGTAGTGTATTGTTGTATTGCAATTAGAATCCAGATTATCATTTACTTGTCATATATGATACAAAAAGGCTCTATTTCTCAACCGCTACCTAGAATATAGTATGGTGAATTAGTTTAGGGCTATGTGAAATGTCTACTAATATTTCGTTGTTTTATTTATTTATTAAATAATTTATTGTTATGATATAAAATTAGTCATAAAAAGTTTGGCAACCACAGTCTAAGCGATTTTATCAGAGCTGACTGAGGCATGGTCCATAGAATAGTCAGCATAGAATAAACATCGAGATAGATTCGCCTACAGATATCGTATAATCTATTCGTCGAATGGATCAGTCTTTAGATACAAACTAACTTTGCAAGCCTATTGTCTAGGTTTCTATTTTGAGCCTAAGAACAATAATGGAGATTTACTATTATTGCTTTAAATCGACTCGAGGACTTGTCATAGGGCGTACGAGTATTAGGGTTCAATATTGTCTGCTCTTCTAAGCAGAGGATTATAATTTACTAGTTGTGCCCCACGGTTACACCCGCGGATAAAAAGTAAAAGTAATTTTAATTATTTGTTTATCCTATCGGAAAATTTCACTTTTCCGGGATGAAATGTATCCTATATGTTAATCCAGTGTGTAGGCTATCTTCGTACTGAATTTCATCCAAACCATTCAGCCGTTTGAGCGTGAAGGAGTAACAAACATACACACGAACACACATACATACTTTCGCCTTTATAATATTAGTGTGATTGTTGTAAAAAAAATCGAGTACTTCAGCTGTCGAAAAATCTTATTCATTTATTTAATACTTTATGCATAGAACGTGTTCAAAGGGTAACAGCATTTTCTACCAGTCAAGGCGTGCAGAGAAATAATTGGATTGGGTGTGCACAAAAAGAAAGGAACAAAACTGTTGAACAATATAATATATAAAACAAAAAATAACAACAATAACAATTAAGATCCACATATACATAAACATTTTATTAATCGAATAAAATACAGATATAAATTAATAGTAATACTATACTTAGATTTTATTGTAGAATTATTCGTCACGGATAATTTTTGTATGACTGGATTTATCTACCATACGAGTTTAGTTTAGGAAATAAAATTACAACCTGACTAAAACAAAAAATATATTTATTAGTGTTTGATTTACAATTTTAATTTTATTATGACTGTTTATGTAGTGACGCCGACGACTGACGACGAACCTCTGACTGTCCTTTCAGCTGGTGTCGTGCCGCTACCATTGCATCAGTGTGTCACTTTTGCCAATAGTTCTTATGTATCCCTTTATTGATAATAATAATAATAATAATAAAATTCATTTATTTAAACAGTAAATAAGAACGTAATAATATGTGGGTTGATATGTGGAATATGTGGGGACCTCACACTAGGATGACCTGTGTCGTGGGATTCAGTCTCTCCAATTTGTATAAAACTAAGGATCAAGGTAGACTAAATCCTAAGTATTAAATATAGTAGGTACACTAAAAACAAACTTTACTAGGTAGTAGGACTTTACTGCAAAGTTCGTCTAGGTAGGTACCACCGCTTTGCCAGTTATTCTGCCGCCAAGCAATAGTGCGCAAGCACTGCTGTGTTTCGGTTTGAAGGGCACTGTAGCTAGTGAAATTACTGGGCAAATGAGACTTTATGATCTGATCTCACAGTTTAGTAATCTTATTACTAGATTGTGCTGATGTCTCTGGATGACGTGCGCAGTGCAGTGTCACGCGAACCTCTATACTTTAGAGTTCCGAGTGACACTGCAGCTGATATCGTTTAACATCAGGCGAACGGCTAGCTCGTCACGTCATTTCTTAAAGGTGATGAATTAAGTTTAAACATTCATATTAGACACAGGTCATCCTAGTGTGGGATCCAGGGATCAACCCTATACTATGTTTCTTTTTTACTGTTTGAATAAATAAATAATTATTATATTGGTGTGATCATGAACTTGATAAAATGATAAAATACTTTTTTTTACAGAACTCTAGCGATTTCTTTAATGATGTTAAACGGTCGTATTGGTACTTTGGTTGGAAATATAATGTTTCCTATTCTATTGGACATGGGGTGTGTGATACCATTCTACAGCATGACTGGGATGATGATATGTAAGTATTACTTTCCACTATTTAACTGGCTCAATAGCTCAGTTGGTGGTAACCCTGCCTTCTGAGCTATGGATGGTGGGTTCGATTACCATCCAGGACTAGCATTTGTGTGATAAACATTAGTGTTTTTTCTGTATCTGGGTGTTATATTGTATTCTATGTATGTATTTATAAACAAAAAGTATCTAAGTATTGTATCACTTATCTGGTTTCCATAGTACAAGCTTTGCTTAGTTTGGGGCTAGATGGCGCTGTGTGAAATATCCACACGTAACAATATTAAAATGTTTTTTTTGTTATGTCTTTTTTAGTCATTGTAACCTAGGGAGTCAGTAAATTACTTCAGAAGTCCGTCAATTATTGAGCAATTCGGAAAGTTTTTTTTGTTTGAGTTTACTTATTTATATTCTTTCATCATTGGCCTGAAGAAGTTCACTGCCGAACATAAGCCTCCCCATGGACCACTTTAAGCGGCTGGTTGCTTCCTTCCAACGGCTTCCAACGGCTCCTCGTGATTTTGAGATAATAATAATAATAACGCTCAATGATCACATACACAGATCCTGGACACTAACTAAGATTCCCTGTCTTTAGGGACCCAGGAACTACGAGGACCATGGTCCCACAACACCCAGACTCAAAACAAGTATTTGCGCTTTTTTTCTGTGCACAAATACTTGTCCTGCCGCGGGAATCGAACCCGCCACCTCCAAGTTATGAGGCAACCTACTCAACCACCACACCACAGAGGCTGTCAATAACATAGATTAATGAGATAGATCGTAATTTATTATTTACTAACTGGGTTGTATTATTTTCAGGTGTCACGTTCATATCCCTATTTCTACAGACAAAGAAGAAATAAAACAGTAAGACATTTAAATTATAATAATATACTATGACTAGCTTCTGCCCGCGGCTTCGCCCGCGTGGCCTATAGGCCGAAAATTTCTTTCCTATAGGAAACGAAGAAGAAATTTTTCATAGATATTCAACCACCCGTTTCACCCTCTTAGGGGTGGTTTCGAAAAACCCTTTATTAGTGGATACCTACACTTTACAAAGAACACACCTTCCAAATTTCAAGTCTCTAGGACGGCTTAGGTTGTGCGTTAATATATAACTCAGTCAGTCAGGACGTTGAATTTTATGTTTAGATTTTAGTTTGAAAACTATCGTGAGTATGACACATTTTGTAAGATAAATAACGGCTAAGCTCACGTTAAAATTAAAAATGTTACGTGTTGACGCTCGCGAAAGTCGCCGCGGCTTGAATTAGTAACTGGCTCCCAGAAGAAGGACATGGAATATGTCCGAAACCTGCACCCCTACCGCGTAACCGTTCTGGGAATCAGCTTCGCATGCCATCCCGCACGCGCCAATTAACAAGTCCACGAGTGCGAGCAAGAGAGAACACGATTACGATCTCCACCAGACTTACGCGGTAAGGCCCCTGGTAGGAGTAATTTCGACTTTTTAACCGACGTGAGTTTAGCCATTATTTATCTTACACTATTTGGATTTATTTGAGAAATCCCACTACAGGACCAATTCGAATTTGATTGTTGTCGAATGCCTATCTCACCTCACTTATTTAAAAAGTACTAGAGTCGTTAATTGTGTATTTTTTTATGTTTATTATTGTCTTTTGTTTGTATTAAGTATCACTTATTTTGTAATAAAAAGATGGATTTATTTTTTAATAAATCTTTGTTTAAATTTGAACGCATTTTTTTATAAACAATTTTTAAATAATATATAATAATAATATGTGTGGACATCTCAAACCACGCCATCTAGCCCCAAACTAAGCAAAGCTTGTATTATGGGAACCAGAGAACTGATACAATACTTAGATACTTTTTGTTTGTAAATACATACATAGAATACAATATAACACCCAGACACAGAACAAACACCTATGTTCATCACACAAACGTTTGTCCTGGGTGAGAATCGAACCCACAACCCACTGTTCAGAAGGGAGGGTTACTACCAACTAAGCTATTGGGCCAGTCAAATAATGATATCTCAAGATGCAAACATAAACAGTCTTATTACAAAACGTGGACTAAATAGACATTTAAGCCTGGACCTGGACCAACTGAGCTATAGGGCCAGTCAATATATTATTCAATATCTCAATATATTATTAGGTTATTAATAAAACTTTGTTTAAATTATAATGCATTTTTTGTATATGAATAATAGCGATCAATAATAATAATATTCAATGATCACATTCATATATCCTGGACCCTAACTAGGATTCCCTGTAGGATACCTAGGAACTAGGATCATGGTCCCACAACACCTAAAAACAAAACAATTATTTGCGTTTATTTTTATGCATAAATACTTGTCCTATCATAGGCATCAAACCCGCAGCTTCCGATTTACGAGCTGACCTGCTCAACCGCCACACCATAGAGGTTGTCAAATATACGTATCACAAACGGAAATCTACAATAAATGATTTGGCAAACAAAATAATTCAAATCACTGGCATTGGACTACTTGAAAACCTCAAATCCAAGTCAAAGTTTTGACTTTGACTTTAAACAGATTCGTCAAAGCTGAAATTTGGTTGTGTCCAACTTGCCGTTTGTATGGCGAGTGATAAACTTAGTTTTGCGGACTTTGTTAGCTGTGGGTACGATGTAACGCCTAAACAGTTATTAAACTTTGGATTACGGACAGTCTTAGCGATCCGGAAAATTAAGCTTCGTAAAACAAGCTTGGAGAATTTTTATAACGGCTGTATAGCGAAACGAGTAAACCTTAAAAATGCATATTAAATAAATAAATATTAAATATGTGTGGACATTTCACACGGCACCATCTAGCCCCAAACTAAGCAAAGCTTGTTCTATGGGAACTAGATAACTGATACAATACTTAGATAATTTTATGTTTGTAAATACATACATAGAATACAATATAAACACCCAGACACAGAACAAACATCGATGTTCATCACACAAATGTTTGTCCTAGGTGGGAATCGAACCCACAACCTGCAGTTAAGAAGGCAGGGATACTACCAACTGAGCTATCGGGCCATCTCATATATATCCTATATCCGTATCACAAATATCTAAGATAAATAAAATTTCTTTACGCACGTTTGACTTTGGGGAGTGAGCTAGCGAGGCCAAGGAAGTTGAAAGTTGCTGGCTAACGTAGATCTCTATAGTCAACATTACAAAGTCCAAATTTTGCATTATTATGTTGGTATGTCCGGTAAAATGACAATTTACAATTGTCAAGATGGCGATATTAACTTTAAAAAAAGCAAAAACAAAGTTATACCGAATATATATGGAGCTGAACTAAAGAAATTATACTTCGTCGTGTGGTCTAAATCACATTTTTTTACTTTAAAGTAGTTATTGGCTATTAAGTAATTATTCCTATGTGGTCCCGGTGTAATAGGACCACTCCAACTCTTCCCGTGGGTACCGTAAAAAAATCCAGAAAGAAAAGAAGAAAAAGAAAATGAAAGAAGCTCGTTAATTTCTTTTTGGATAATAAATTATTATTATTATAATTATTATTAAATGGGCAGTCACATCCTCCACTGTCTTCATTTGCAGTCACTACCGAGAGTCATTTCTACAAAATTTAAAATAACCCGTTGGTGGAAGGGAAAGTTCCCAGAATGCTGGCAGCATTACCACGTTAAATGGCAATGCTTATTTTTTGTGCAACATAAAAGCCAGCATTCTGGTCTATTCTACATGTTTATTATTGATGAATAATTCTTTTTTTTGTTTCTTTTCCTTCTTTCTATATCAATAAAGAGTTTTATATTTTACTAATTGCATTTCGTGGTTTCACTCGCGGACAAAACGTATTCTATGTGTTAATCCAGCGTATAAGCTATCTGCATTTTAAGTTTCATTAAATTCATTAGTTTTTGCGTTAAAGAGTTAGAAACATCCACACATACAAACTTTCGCATTTATAACATTTTAAGGAAGTGTGGATTGTATTTTGTATAGTATAAAAAATTTGCCTTAATCTACTTCGTAATCCAAAGAGTAGGATATATATTATAAATAATAATAATAATTTTAACTCCCAATAATCACATAAATAGATCCTGGACTCTAACTAGAATTCTCTTTGACCGAAGAACTACGAGGAACCCCACAACACCCAGACTCAGAACAAGTATTTGCGCTTTTTTTTCTGTGCACAAATTCTTGTCCTGCCGCGGGAATTGAACCTGCCGCTCCCAGGTTATGAACTGACCTACACAACCACCACACCACAGAGGCTATCAAACTACTACTGTACTATATTAAAATGGTACAAGTTTAAATACTGGCTAAAAACAATAATAATTACGACCAACGAACACATACATACAGACCCTAACTAGGAGAATAATGTTGAAAGTAGCTCAGGGGTTAACCCAAACGGTTTCCATTGACTTTGATACTTTATCATATACACGCCCCATGGAATATATTTTCAACAGTATCGATTATGCTCTAGAACACCGAAAGGAAATGATATAGGTATGTGTCACAAGGAAAAAACGTATCGAGTCTGTTAGTTTACGACTCTACAGAGACTGTATTTGGAAATTGCCTGAGCAATTTGATGATGTATTTGTTTTTTATATATTTTTGGCTTCATTTGCGTAAACGTAAACCTTTACGTTCTATTAGTGGCATTTGTTTGGTTTCTCGCTATAATCTTATGAAAGAAAGCTGACAATTGGGCGAAATTAGATTATTGTCTTCGTAATAGAACCGAAATTTCAACGAATGTTAACGGAATGTTACCTTAAGGGTCTATACTATTCTGGATCCTCTATCACCCTCATTATTAAAGAATATAAATGACCCAACCCATTTACGAAAAATCTGCTAAATTTCACAAAAGGAACATTAAAAAGTATGTGCAAAAAAATATAATATTAATTTAAACAAGTTTTCATACATGAAAATATAATCTTTTTTTTTTTTCGTTCTATCCTTTGTGTGGCTTAAAAATTCTGATACCAGGGGCCTTCCCGTCATCTAAGCGAGATTCAAATGAAGAACTCAAGTGAGTCGCTAAAACACAAAATTTATTCATGCTGCGCTGACTGCTTGCCTACACGAGGATTGGTGTTTGCTAGTGTCAGAATTTTAAGCTGCCTAAAAGTCCTAAAGATGAAAGAACAACGTCAAAGATATATAGCTCTCTATACAAATAACTTTCTAAGCTACCTTATTTTGAAATAATTTCAAATATAGAGCAGTCTAAGAATAATATTTGTTTTTAAATTTAATTTAATATTAATTTTCTAAATTTTACCTCAGCGTTTGGTCGAAGCAACACGTGACCAAAATGCTGGCACTTATTTTTATGTTTTGGCTCCACACTTTTGTGTATTGAGCCAGTCTCAAGTAATTGATAATTTTTCAAGTTAATGATGTTTACGCAAATATGTGTCAAGTCACAGTCGAAGTCATAGTCAAGTCATAGTCGAGTCAAAGTCATACTCCTAGTAAAGTGGTGGCAACTTTACCTGAAGCTTCTATGGAGTTTTGGAAACAACACGAAAAGAATCGTTTTACCATCATTATACCGCTTTTCCACACTTATGCCTGTAATCCAGAACTTAACGAATAAAATTCCACTAATTTTATGGACTAACACTGAAAATAACACAAGTTTTGGAAAATAATAGAATGCGGCGACGCGAACTTTTTCATTTTCCCGCCAAAACTCTGCTGGCACTTATTTGGCCCAACAAACCAGCATTTTTTTTTCAATTTTTTGTTTCAATATACGAACAATGGCATTTTCATTATAATATTCACCATACTAGTGAAAAATTATGCTTTCGTCTAGATAGCGGCGCCTTGCTCGACACTTTTCATAAAATTAAAGCTTGTCAAGTTTTAGAATAAAATCAAAATAATTTTAACCGCGAAGTTGACATAAAATCTTGACATTTGCTGTAAGCCCTTGACGTCCATTTTTTATTGTTTGATAGGCTCGTGATTGACCACTATCTCACCTGATGGTAAGTGACGATGTGGTCTAGGATGTAACACGCTTGCCAAGAAGACACTTAGTCACTAGTTCACTCTTCTGATACCTCCTTGTATTTAACACGAATAGAAGATATCCGACACGAAATTCGATAAGCATTTTGTTCCCATCGAGTTGCAAGCATTATTTTTTTCTTGCTCTATGGTAATATTATAACCCACTTATATAATAGACCAGTTCAGTTTTTTTGACGGGAAAACGAAAAAAATCGCGTCGGTGACGTCGGTGACATTGTATTATTTTTCAAAACTTGTGTTATTTTCAGTGTTAGTGCATAAAATTGGTGGTACTTTATTCATTAAGTGCTAGATTACAGGCATGAGTGTGGGAAAGTGGTATAACGATGGTGAAACGTTTCTTTTCGTGTTGTTTCCAAAACTCCATAGAAACTTCTGGTAAGTTGCCACCACTTTACTAGGGGTATGACTTGACTAGACTATCACTTGACTTTATGACTTGGACTGCGACTTGACTTGACACATACAACATACATATATATAATAGGTCTTTACCTATGAAATTGCCGTATTGCAGTACAGACTTTTTCAAACAAAAAAAAACTTTTGATTGGCTATGAATTCTAAATTCAAATTAATTTTGTTTTAAAAATATGACATTCTATTTTCAATATAAGTCTTTTGTTTATTGATTAGCGTTGTATTTTCATTACATTTCAACATTTTTCCTCATGATGGATACTTTGAAATTTCGTGTAATTATGGAATACGAGTTCCGTCGTGGCACCAACGCGGCACAAACGACACGTAACATCAACGACGTTTACGGAGAGAACTGTACAAACGAACGTACAACCCGTTATTGGTTTGCTCGGTTCCGTTCTAGGAATTTTGACTTAAAAATTAACCTCGTGAAACTTTGGTCAACAATGATGAATTAAAGGCGATTGTGGAAGCTGATGAATCTCAATCTACAGCTGAGCTGACCAATATTGTTTTGATGTTAGCATCAAAACAATATTGTTTTGATGTTAGCATCAAAACAATATTGGTCCATTTGCGACAGATTGGCAAGATAAAAAAGCTTGATAGATGGGTGCCCCACGAACTTAACGATCGCCAGCGCAACGTACGCGTCGAGACTTGCCTTGCGCTGCTTAGCAGGCACAGAAATGAAGGAATTTTGAACCGTATTGTTATGTGCGACGAAAAATGGATTCTTTTTGACAATCGAAAGCGCTCAGCAAGTTGGTTAGATCCTGGTTCGGTACCAAAGCAATGTGCAAAACGAAAAATGACCCCTAGAAAGGTGATGGTCACAGGTTGGTGGTCTAGTGCTGGTGTGATTCATCATAGCTTTTTACAAAACGGCGAGAGCATTACTGCAGATGTGTACATTGAAGAACTGACCACAATGATGGCGAAACTCGCACGTCTGCAACCAGCTTTGGTCAATCGGTCGTCTCCACTGCTACTTCACGACAACGCGCGACCCCATACTGCACAACAGACCGTCTCTAAGCTGCATGAGTTGGGTTTGGAAGCTCTCCCTCATCCGCCATACTCACCAGATTTTGCGCCTACCGACTATTACTTTTTCCAAAATTTGGACAACTTTTTAGCGGGAAAAAAATTCAATTCCCGAGAGGCAGTACAAAACGCCTTTGAAGAGTTTGTTGTCTCCCGTCCTGCTGATTTTTTCAAGAAGGGCATCCATAAACTGCCACAGCGTTGGCAAAGATGCATTGATTGCAGGGGTGATTACTTTGAATAAAAGAAATAAATAAGTTCGAAAAAAAAATACTTAATCTTTTTTCAAACAAAACGGCAATTTCATAGGTAAAGACCTAATAATATAACTTGAAAAATTATTTACTTGACACTGGCTAAATACACAAAAGTGTGGAGCCAAAACCAAAAGAGAGAGAATAGGCCAGTTAGCAAACTTGCACGGAATAATTTCAAATGAGTGGATTCATTAGCCGGACATTAATGCGTGCGCAGCCGTTCGATTAGCGGTAATAAACCGATAGCGGTATGAATGGGTAAATTTAATTCGGTCCGTGAGGCACGTACAATAAACGCACCCTATTATTTTACGAACGTGAAATGATTTGAAAGTACGTCAAATTTTTTATAATTTGATAAAAAATTACTGTGATTTTACTCTAATTTGTATTTTTACGATATATGTATAGATAAAAAGTGCTTTATAGCACAATCTACAATGGAAATTTTTGTGTGGCTAGCAACGCAGCATAAATAAAGATTGTCTAAATAAAAATATAAAAATACTAGACCGGCTGCCATGGTAACATATAGGGACTTGGCCAAAAGTTTGGTGAAAGCATCAGGTGACCAGAATGCTGGCTTTTATTTTGCACACAAAATAAGTATTGCCATTCAACGTGGCAATGCTGCCAGCATTTTGGGCACTCTCCCCTCCACCAACGGGTAATTTTAAATTTTTAGTTTTTATTTATTTTATGTTCTTAAGTATAGTTTAGTTTTTTAGGTCTAGTGCAGTTTTGTATTAACGATTAATGAAATAAAAAATACTAATAAAACTTTAACTTACTCGCATCACTATTCACATACATAAATACTTACTAATTTTATTCGTATAAACTAGGAGTTATAAATATAAGAAAAAAAAGCGCAAATTCTTGTTCGGAGTCTTGGTGTTCTGAGACCACAGTCCTAGTAGTTCCTGGGTCCCTAGACACAGGGAATCCTAGTTAGGGTTCAGGAAATATTATGTGATCGTTGGGTGTTATTATTACTATACATAATCATTAATAATATATATAAGTACCTATCCAATCCGGTGTTATGACTCAAAAGCGTTTGGTTTTTACTGTAAGCTTTTTATGTATCTAAATAAATATCAAATAAATTAATAATGTGAAACCTTGTATTATGGGAACCAGATAACTGATGAAATGCTCGTATTCTTTTTCATTTGGAAATACATACATAGAATACAATATAACACCCAGACATAGAATGAACATCGATATTCATCACACAAAATATATTTGTACTGGGTGGGAATCGAATCCAAAACCTACAATTTAGAAGGTAGAGCTACTACTACCAACTAAGCTATCGGGTCAGCAATAATAAACTGAGTATCTCTGAACAAGTAGTTACTACTTAATACATTATTATTATTATTATTATAATTCTTTATTGCACTAAAAAAACAGTACAAACGGAGGACTTAATGCTAAAGCATTTTCTACCAGTCATCCACTTGTGTCCTCAGTAAACAAATCTAATATTTATCCACTTCTACTCACAAACTTGTAACAACCTCGAACTCAATTATTAAACTGTAATTCCGTATACAGCTCGACGTCCACCGTCACGTCATTCCGGGAACAAGTTTTAGGGAACAATGACGTCATCCCGGGAACCAGTTTAAGTGAACGTCATTATAGGAACGAGTTTTGCTAAACAAAGATGTGGAAGTAACTCAGTCTCGGAACGGAACAAAGCCTCGCTAATGGCCAGGCTTAGATCGAGCTGTCGACTTGGCCTTGGAACACTGAAGCGCTTAAAGTTTTAGCAGTTAACCTTTTAGACTCACTTTTACCTTATTTAAGCAAATTGCTCAAATACAATTAGCAATTATGTAAAAAACAAGAACAAAATTGGTTCATGCGTTTGGGAGCTACGATGCCACAGACAGACATTCACACAGATACTCATCAGATACGTATTTTTTTTTTGTTTTGGTATGGCTCCACACTTTTGTGTATTTAGCGAGTGTCAAGTAATTGATAATTTCTCGAGTTAAGTAATATATATGTCAAGTCAAGTCAAGTCACAGTCCAAGTCATCAAATCAAGTCGTAGTCTATGCTCCTAGTAAAGCGGTGTCAACTTTACTTGAAGTTTCTATGGAGTTGTGGAAACAACACAAAAAGAAACGTTTCACCATCATTATATCATTTTCCCACACTCACGCTTGTAGTCCAGCACTTAAAGAATAAAATGCCACCAATTTTATGCACTAACACTGAAAATAACACAAGTTTTGGAAAATAATAGAATGCGAACGCGATCTTTTTCGTGTTCCCGCCAAAACTCTAGATACGTATTTGGTCGGTGGATGAATATAAATGTATTATATTAGTTGGATGATATATAGTAATTACTTTTATTAATTAATTTTATACATTAATTAATTAGTTTCGTAAAATTTATTAATAGATTCTTACTCTTTAAAACACACACATTTAAACATATTTACACACACACACACACACACACACACAAACACACACACACACAAACACATGTTGAGACCGATGAGTGTTGTAGTGTAAATTCACTGTTATTTTTGTTTATTTTTTGTAACTTCTACACTATAAGTTTTTTTTTTTTCTCTAGATTTCACTGTATGTTTTTTTTTGTGTGACATAATAATGTTTAAAAATATTGGGAGAAGCCACTGATTCCTGAAATACAGTTTAAAAACTAGTTCGGGAATCTATGGATTCATATAAGATAATGTAATGATATTTATGTCAATAAATATTTTTGTTTTGTTAAAAAAAAAAAAAAAATTACCTCTTAGAAAGATAAGTGCATACTTAAAAGCTGTCAAACTTTAGTGCAAACGGGCGTAAGGTATCTGTTAGGAATATAGATTTAACATTGTAATATTTTAGCTGATATATTTAAATAAATTTTTTGTAGTTTGTGTGTATAGTTTATACCTGGTGTGTGCTCTGAATGGTAACTGATGAAACTTATACGTGAAAAATATACTTTAAAAAAACCTGCTTTTTATTCAGTACTAGTTGCGCCCCGCGGTTTTACCCGCGGATAAAAAGTATTTTAATTAATTGCTCATCCCACGGGAAATTTCACTTTTCCGTGATAAAATGTAGCCTATACGTTAAACCAGTGTATAAGCTGTCTTGGCATCGAATTTCATCGAATTCAATTCAGCCGTTTGAGCGTGAAGAAGTAACAAACATACACACAAACACACATACAAACTTTCGCCTATATAATATTAGTGTGATTTGTACAGTATCATTTATTATTTATTTATTTGACTGGCCCGATAGCTCAGTTGGTAGTAGCCCTGCCTTCTGAACTGTGGGTTGTGGGTTCGATTCCCACTCAGGACAAACATTTGTGTGATGAACACAGGTGTTTCTTTGTGTCTGGGTGTCATATTGTATTCTATGTATGTATTTACAGACAAAAAAGTATCTAAGTATTGTATCAGTTATCTGGTTCCCATAGAAAAAGACCTACCCTCGACTTTCTCGAAGTCAGAGGTCATTTGCTTAGCTCCGTAATTTATTTCAAATTAATATTAGAAATGTCGGCTAAAACGCCTGAATGTGCCATTCGTGAGTTAACTAAGACTGTGCTTTCTCTGCAAGATAAAGTGTTATCACTCCAAAAGCTTGTGATCGACCAAAATGTTCTGATAAAAAGTCTGATCGAAACTCGTGAGAATGCTGTGATAACGAAATCTAACCCGGAGGAGGGTAAGCAGCCGCAGGTGTCGGTGCAGCGGCCGGTTCGAGATGCAAAAATCCGTGCCGAATCGGCGATTATCGCTAGCGGTCGGAACACTAAAGCAAGACGCAACATATCCGCGTTGACTCTTCCAACCGGTCCAACGGCTTCCACCACCACCGCGCCAGCGACTACGTCATCGAGTCGTAGCATAGCCCCTACTAAGAGTACTCCAACTACGCCGCTTCTCGAAGCCGAGCTTGCGAAGGTCGTGACTAACTCGAACGATGACGCCGAATTGAATGGCAAAGACGCTTGGACAGAAGTGAAGGCGCGACGATCTCACCGCTCGCTTCCTAATGTGACCCGTGGTACGGCCACTCCAGGCTCGACTGTGCTACGAGCTGCGGACCGCAAATCTTATTTACATTTGTATTATGTGAAATCTGGTACAACAGCTGACCAAGTAACTGAGCATCTGAAAAGCATTTGCCCTGGAGATATTTGCGCAGCCGAGGCCTTAAAACCCAGACGCGACTATGCTTCTTTTAAATTATCTGTCCCAACAAAACATCGGGATAAATATCTGTCACCCGAGCATTGGGCGGAAGACGTCTACATTAAACCATGGCGCAGTGGATTTCGAAACCCACTGCAGCAAGCGTAATACATCAAAATTTAAATCTTTCACCCTAGTGTACCAAAATGTTAGAGGGTTGCGCTCAAAAATAGACGTTTGCAAAAAAGCGATACTAAATGAATCAGCTGACATATTCGCATTCACTGAAACATTTCTAATGAGTAGTGTTAGTAATGCCGAAGTATTTCCTGCGGGATACAAGATACTGCGACGCGACCGCGCTGGTGACTCGGGGTGGGGAGGAGTGTTATTGGCTGTTCGCGATCAGTACAAGGTCCAGCAAGTATTCGACATAGACGGTTATACTCCAGACATCGAAATGGTGGTAGCTATTGTGACTTTAAAATATAAAAAAGTTCTGTGTGGTGTAGTTTATATCCCACCGTCCGCTAAAGATGAAAAATATTTGAAATTATTTACAGTTTTAGAAAACTTAGTGTCAAAGTATTCCAAGTTAGATGTTTTGATCGTAGGAGACTTTAACTTACATTCGTGCAGTCTTAATGTTAATTTACAATACAATTGCATGCTTGCTTATTGTAAGCTGAAACAATATAATAAAAAGACTAATATGTACGGTAGAATGTTGGATCTGGTGTTGAGTAGCCTCAGTGAGGAGCGTGTGAGTGTGCCCGACGAGGTGGAGCCCATTGTCCCGCCAGACGCGCACCACCCGCCGCTCGAGATCCGCGTACGGATCCCGCGGCCGCGGCGGGTGCAGTTGGTGCCGCCCCCACCCCCGCCTGACTTTGCCGCCCCCGAGTGGAATTTTCGTAAGGCAGACTTTCAATCTCTATACTCTTCCTTTGAAACTATTGATTGGGATGATGTAACTTCATCCTTAGAAGTTGACGATGCAGTTTGTTTATTTTATGACAAAATAATATATTGTTTAAATAATTTCGTTCCCCTCAAAAGAAAATTTAATAATTCGCATATTCAGTATCCCATTTGGTTCACGTCTGAGATCATAAGAAATTTAAATAACAAAATTTATAATTTTAAAAAATTTAGAGAATTTGGTAATGAGTATAATCACGAATTGTTTAAGTTCTATAGACAACATTCTAAAGCACTTATCAATGAAGCGTACGAGAACTACATTCGAAGGACTGAACGAGGGATTACCAAAGACCCGAAAAGTTTTTGGAAATTTGTGAAAGAGCAACAGTGCTCTCTACAAATTTGTGATGAATTCGAAGATGAAGGCAAGTCTATCACGGGGCAGGATGCTGCCAATGCATTTGCAAAATATTTTGAATCTGTCTTTTTAAATGATGCCCCTACCTTGTCTGCCGAGACCGCCGAGCGGGAAGCTGCTGGCTCGATGTGTTCACCGCGTATAGCGTTAGACTGCATAAGTCCTGCTGATCTGTGGGTAGCAGTCAGACGTTTGAAGGCGCATTCCTCCGCAGGGCCTGATGGTATACCACCTTACATAATAAAAGACTGCGTACGAGTTTTTCAAATACCTCTTTTGCATATTTTTAATCTGTCTGTAAAATCATCGGTGTATCCGACTATGTGGAAAACTTCTCGAGTTACTCCAATACTAAAAAGTGGCATCAGATCAAATATCGAGAACTATAGGCCAATAGCCGTTCTTTCAGCATTCGGTAAAGTTTTTGAATCTATATTGAACCATCGCATTTCAATGCAAATTCGATGCCAGCTTAGCGAAAGCCAGCACGGTTTTCGCGTTGGAAAGTCCACTACCACGAATCTTATTAACTTTGTTGATTATGCATCTTCCAGGATGGATTGCTGTAGACAAGTAGATGCTGCATACTTTGATTTTAAAAAAGCTTTCGACCGCGTACATAATGAGGTGCTCTTGAGGAAGTTCTCGGAAATGGGTTTCTCGCCTAATTTGTTGAAATTATTTTCTGATTATTTTTCCAATAGAGTTCAATATGTTTATTACCATGGTTACAGATCCGATCCATATGTCACTTTATCCGGTGTAAGCCAAGGCAGCACGTTAGGCCCAACCCAGTTCTTGATCATGATCAATGACCTGCCGAGTGTTGTGGGGACGGCTAGATGCCTTATGTTCGCGGACGACCTTAAGTTGTTCTTGGCTGTTGACGACTTAGAAGACTGTGAGGCGCTTCAGCGCGATATAGATGGTGTTGTTGCGTGGAGTGAGAATAACAAGTTACAATTTAACGCAACTAAGTGTAAAACCATCACTTTCACCAGATCCCGCTCGCCGCATGTTTACAATTACAGTCTATCTGGAATTGCGCTGGAGCGCGTCACGGGGATACGGGACTTAGGTCTCACTCTTGACGTGAGACTCACTTTTAATCCGCATATCACTGAGCTGTGCAAGCGAGCTAATAAATCTTTAGGATTTGTAATGAGACAGACGGCTCGATTTACAGACAGGCAAGCCATTCTATCTCTTTTTTACGTATTTGTCCGCAGCAAATTAGAATTTAATGCAATAATATGGGACCCACACGAAGCTAAATATACAGTTATGTTAGAGAGAATACAAAAAAAATTCGCTCGGCATCTGTACAAAAAAATGCATGGGTACTATCCATTTCTATATCCGTCGTTATTTGTAAATGGTATGGTGGGAATTGACACGCTGGAGCTTCGGCGAAAATGCGCGCTCATATTACACTATTACCTACTATTAAATAATAAAATTGATAACCCCACTGCATTGTCCCTGTGCTCCCTATTCGTTCCCGACAACTACCTCCGGGCGCGCGCGCACCGCCTGCTGGCGCCGGCCGCCGCGCGCACCAACACCGCTCACAACGCCCCCACGTCGCACGCACTCAATATGCTCAACGACTTGGTTGCACACCAGCCAGAGTTGGACATTTTTTTTACTAATAGGCAATTGTTCATTAATATGTGTATCAAATATTTAAGTATCTAGTAATGTTAAGTCACTAATGTTGTTATTTATTAGGCGTTCAAATAACGAATTTCAAATTTATATAAGTACCTATATATACTATGTGTCCAACCCGGTATTATGACCCTAAAGCGTTTGGTTTGTACTGTAAGCTTTTTGTGTACCTAAATAAATAAATAAATAAATAGCACAAGCTTTGCTTAGTTTGGGGCTAGATGGCGTTGTGTGAGATGTCCACACATATTATTATTATTATTCCATTTTACCTTTTCACGTGATTTTATTCCTAAAACGCTGTGATACCTACAGCACCGGTTGCTATTTCCCATCCAATAGAATAAAATGTTGTAGCTCAAAGTGATGCCTCGTTTGTAGGCACCGTGCCAACTGGTACGAGGCACTGGTTCACCAACCTTAGATTAATCTATTTTGGTGCTGTAAATAACTCTATGTCTTTATTTGTTGAATATACGTTGATTCAGAAATATTGGGAAAAACAAGTGGATGTTGAAACAAACATTAATATTTTATGATGCGTTGTTAAAGTGTGACGTAGTTTTTTTTTTGTAAAAAATAAACAGGTCCGTGAAAATAATTTTAAGTTACTATGTTAAAGCTCTCTTGCGCGTTGTCGGGATTAAAATTATAAATGAATGGCTAACCCAGAATTTGCTAACTCGGATTAAGTTGATAAACAGAATAACCAAACTATTCTCTCGCTCGTTCGGAAAATTGACACATGTTGGTAAATTCTATACAACTTTATGTTACATACACAAAATAACCAATGGTTTTTTTTCTCTAATCTGTGGGTACATAGAGAATTCGACCGAAATAAAATAAGAGCTACAAGTTTATTCAATACCTAGTAATGCGGCGAAGTGTCAGAGATTGAATGAGCACTTGCAATAATTATTCTCATCTCGGTCACACTTATTGGAATTGTGTTTAGGTGTTTCATATTTTCTTGTTTTTTAATTGTAGTTTACGTCGATAAATAATTGTTTGTCAATGTCAAATATCACAATAAAACATAATGCCAAACAACACATATCAAAGATATGTCTTGCATTTAAACAAATTAAGAATGAGTTAAAAATGTAACGAGAGAGTTTTTTTAACTTGCAAGATAAAATAGAGAACTTATGTTGGGTTAGTTATAAACATAAAAATTAACACAAATTATTTCACAAAATAATATATTTAATTATTACAATTTAATAAGCTAACCCGTTTTTATAACGAAACGCAATAATAGGCCTTACTGAAAAAACACAAAAGTAGAGTCTAAAGAAATTTATAAGAATTAAACAAACAAAAGACAATCGTTTATTAAAAATAAACAAAAAATATAAGGTATATTATTAAAGTCAGACCAGTAATTGCTACATTTCACGCTATGTAATGGAAGCAGAGAAATTCAACTTTTCTAGAATGTTCTTAGTCAACATAATTAGTAAAAATGGCCAAGCTCGACAGCTAGAATTGAAATCTTACTCCGCTTCATCCAGGATTGTTACTGCGTCTGCAAACGTAATTAAGCTTACTTATTCAAGTGGAGAGGTTTTATAAACGTCAAAATTTAGAGAGACAGATACGCTCAAATCATTTGTTTTAATAAAGAAAAACTTTCGCGACACGACTGATGTTTCACAACTGTCGTATCATAGCTACATCTAAAAATAAAAAATAAAAATAAAATAAATACTGGCACTGTAGTCCATATTACAGAACAATGCTCAGTCATCGATCGGTGCTCAAGCTCAGAGATTTCACTCATTGATTACTATATAAATGATATCTCTGCTTGAGCACCGATCGATGATTGAGCATCGTTCTATAATACGGACCTGTATATATAGTGCAGTTATAAATACAATTTTTTGGGCAGTGGTAATTAATGACTTCAACAAAGATTTCTTAACTTTACTGATCAGGACGGTAAGGTGATCTTCGCTATGAGCACAAAGCGGCAAAGGATAAAAAAATGGTGCAAACTAGCATACGACCAATCTCATGGGAAGGTCAATAAAGCACCTGTAATACTGGAGGTGGAAAATAATACAATGCGGTGACGCAATCTTATTCGTTTTCCCGCCAAAACTCCTACAAGAATATTGAAAGACAAAGTAATGCTGTCTTCATTAAGACCACACGAATACTTATATGTTTTACTTTCGTCGTGGTGTAACTTTAATTTTTAAAGAGTATCAGCCAAACGTGCGCTGAAAATTTTCAGCCGAACGTCTATTCAATAATTGAAGTTTTGAGAATAAAAACGGTTTAACTGTCAAATTGATAGTTTCGAGGAAATTGACTTTAAACTTCAACGGCTTCATTATAATGTAGAGTGCTTATAAGGTAATAGAATAAATAGGTTTATGTAAGTTTCAGTTGCTTGAAAATGTATTATTTCTATTTTGAAATACAAATATAGTACTAATTCATACAATTACTGTAAAAAAATATAAATAGTAAAATAATTATAATAATGTTTTTGTGCTAAGCGAACTGTATTCCTGTGACAGGTAAACTGTTTTTAGACTCAAAATCTTGAGATTTAAGCCTCATTTCGGTATGTTAAGAATGTATTATTGTAAATAATTTCACGCTGAATCCAACGATACCCATAAGTCATTTTGCGAAAAATATCAGTTAAGCCCTTTTTGTTCTCACCCCTTCAATTGTTTCTTTACGTATGAATGCGTATGAAAATGTATGATGCACAATTTATGATCTACTTTTGAGTCGATGTTCAATAAATTATTTCGATTATATTTATATATTATATTTTATTATGTAATATCTATCGAACTTCACACTAGTAAGTTCCTTTGATTGTATATTATATTTTATTCTTTGTACCTAAGTCAAGTCAAAAAAAAACCCAATTAAAATGTAAAAAATATTCCAGACGCTCGTTTTTGTAGAGTTCAACTGCCAGCTTCAAGTGATATCTCAATTGAATTAAGTATACAGCTTTATAAAATCATTCTCAGAACTGCAAACTTTAACTTTACAGCCAATTACAAATGGCTGTTAACCTTGATAGGGACAGGTCTACATTAGGATAAGGGTCACTCACTCGAGGATAGGTAATTTATAGCAATAAACCTGAAATACGTATTAAAATGGGTAGTAAACCCTCAATCCAAGGGCCTAGTAAAATTTAATGACCGATTTATATTGTGTATGTATCTGGATTCTATTTTTGAATAATGGTTCATTTAACAAAAAAATAAAAAATGAAATTTAGTCTGATATGCGTTTAATATTGCCTTAGTACTTTTACGTTATGACAAAAATCAAAATTTCAATGACTTTTTAATTTTGTTTTTATTGCATTTAACTAAAAGGTAGAATTTTAAATAAAAATTAAAGACTTGTTGAGTAATACTCTGACATTATGAGACTTGGACAAGTAAGTCACTGACACTTGACCAAACTCATAAAATTGTGAACAAATTAAGGTTTTAGGATTTTTGGCTACACTATCATTTCAGTTTTGTTTGATCTGTGTGGGAAACTAACCCACGACTACATAGTACAGAAGATAGAGCTTTCATAAACTTAGCTGCTTACGATTCTAGCTTTAAGTTTGTGGAATCACAATTGATTATAACTCATTAAGCGATCATCGGCATTGATACAAAGATAAAAGATTTACATTGCTTTGTGCTTTTGCTATGCCCACTGCCTTTTTCAGAAGTAAAACTTTTTTTTGATACACGATTCTATTTCATTAAAAATCTTTTTAAATATTCCCTTTGCGAATTTCAAACAGTTCTGATATGTGGAATACAAAAAATAACTTTACAAAGGTACAATCTCAGAAACAGTTGCTATAAAATTTCTGAAATGATTGAGTATTACCGAAAAATATGTATTCAATGGAAAATTGTGAGTAAATTATCACGTAACGTATTCATTTTCCTGTTTACAATATGAATACTGTAAATTGGTAGGAAGTGAGGAGAGAGTGGTGGGAAATGAGGGGAAGTTTGAGGAAAGTGGGGAAAAGTGAGAGAGAAAAGGGGTAAACTTTTTTATGTTAAGGTATGACGTGACGAGCTAACCGTTCGCCTGATGTTAAGCGACATGGCTACCCATATCAGTTGTAGTGTCACTTGGAACTCTAGAGTATAGAGCACGGAACACTATTATCTTTACGGTATAGAGTTTCGCGACATCAACGCAATTTAGTAACAAGATTACTAGACTGTGAGATCAGGTCATAAATTTTCATTTGCCCAGTATTTTCATTAGCTGCAGTGCCCTTCAATCCGGAACACAGTAGTGCTTGCAAACTATTGCTTGGCGGCAGAATAACTGGCAAAGCGGTGGTACCTACCTTGACGAACTTTGCAGAAAAGTCCTACCACCTAGTGAAAAAGCCTAGTAAACTGATGGGAAAGTGAAGAGAAAGTGGGAAAACGTGAGGGAAAGTGCGGGGAAATAAAAGTAAGTGAGTTCCCCCACCTACTTTTACTTCCTTTACTTACTTCCTTCGTTGTGGGGAAAATTGATCATTACGTTAATAAAATTTTAAATTAAGACAATAGTTAATACTAAATTCATTGGCGGTACGAAGTTGATCGAGCTTTGTTTGAGAAAAATAAAGTTGAATTCATAGTGCATAGGGTTTCATCAATCACATATTTAATGATAAACCAACTAGTTCGACATACACACACAAACCCTCTGACACACAAAAAATAATTCAGTGTCGGCTACATAATTGGTTGTGAGCGGTTAGGGTTGTTACGAGTATAGGCAGCTTTCCACACAATATCGCGTGTCGACATAGCTATATCATGCCTTTGTTTTTAAACATGACACATGTGAAAATAAAATTAAGCTATTTTCTATAACCTTTACCAAATTTACCAAGTGATTCAACATGGCTGTAAAGCATAAAATATTTTTAGCGCTGGATTTATTTTCGTAGAAACGTAGAAATTCTTTAAATTAATTTACATTTTTTAATCACGCAGCGTAAGTAACCTATTACTTTATTTATATTGCTATTATTATTCTCATCGAAAGTCTTGGTTAAGTCTTGATATGTCTGGTTTAAGACTCTTTATTTCTCAAAGAACATAGTTCACTCGCTGAGAAAATTATAACTAGTTAAATACATGAATTATGGTACATAGTTTGCCTTTGAGCATGCAGGCGTAAATGCAAGAACAAATTATTGTAGAAGGTGGGTAAGCAAAAAAACTATTCAACACAAGTCTGGTCAAAGATTATGTAGGTTACAGAAGTAAAGCAAGATCACTCAAAACGTGGATTTTCAATAGTTTTTTAAACGATTGGAATGATTTAGCTTCTTTAATAGGCTTAGGTAATTTATTATATAGTCCTGCTCCTTCATATAACATTGTCTTTTTCCCATAAATAGTTCTAGGGTGTCGTAAATGTATATTATGGGCATTTCTAGTGTTTAATTTATTTATTTCTATATTTTTACTAAATAGGATTTCCGAATGTATGTCTTTGTTAAGTATTTTTCTTATCAATATGCATGTGTTTGAGATATATACTTGTCTAATACTGAAAAGTTTAGTTTAACTGTAGATTCTAAAAAATCGTAATTAAAAAGTATTTTCAAGATTTTATTCTGGGCAACTTGAATCATACTTAGATTAGTTTTAGCAGCAGCATATGTTCATTATTTATCATCATAATTTTTAGACTTCTTTGGTTATTTAATAACCATAATGTTCCGTTGTCTTGGACTTGACCGTGACTTGACTAGACTTGGACTAGACACAGCTTTGATTAATAGATATTATAAATCCCGAATTCCAGTTACTTGAAATAAAATTGTATGTTTTATAAGGCGGCATGGTCATGTATGAACTAGGAAAATGAGGGATGAGTAAATAAATATTTTTTTGATTGTCATTATTAAAACTATGGTATGAAATAATGTGTAACTACCAAGTAGTTTTCTCAACATACCTTAATTTGTGATTACATAAATTCCTACTCCATAACCAGCAATTTAAAAAATTGGTATTGTAATGGGAAAAATATATTCCTACTTCATAACCAGTTATGTAACAAGAATCTTTCTTTCCACTAGATAACCCGTTATTAAACATAGTATAATAATAGGAAAATATATTCCTACTTAATAACCGGTAATAACACAGGATTTTTTTTCCCACCAGATAACTAATCATTTAACTTAGTATTCTAACAGGAATATACGATTACATTTTCCGTGACAGAAAACTTTAAAACCTAGACGTCTAGACTTTCAGCAGGTCGTCACAATACGGGTGAATTTACAACCTTTCTAGTTAAGAATGCGATCGTATTTAGAATGCAGTCGTATTAAGTATGAAAATTTTTAAAAGGTGCCAGAGTTATTCACAAAGGTGTTCATGACATAAAACGTTTTACATTTCAGAAGCTTCTAGATTTTATCAGAAATTTAAAGCACAGTGAGGTGTAAAATTTTTGGGGACATTTGACTCTACGAGCGGTGAATATTTTTTATCATCGTAAGCGTTTAAAGGTTTCATTCACACAGGACACAATCTATCGACTGCTTTAGAGTTTTGTGCGTGCGGTAGTTTTTAGTTTGGATGAGTGCGTAGTGTGTTTCTGGGCAAGCGTGCTCCACTTTCAACCTTATCGTTGTTTACCATCAAGTGAGATGTAGTTAACGAAAACCTATTGAAAGTTAAAAAAAAGTAGTTTTTTTAATCACGAAAAGAAATACGTTAGTAAGTTCAGTTTAAGTAAAGTTTGTGGCATTCGTTAAGTGTTGGAATATTAGCATGAGTGTGGGAAAGTGGTATAATGACGTTGAAATGTTTCTTTTCGTGTTATTTCCAAAACTCCATAGAAGCTTCTGGTAAAGTTTCCACCACTTTACTATGACTTGGCTTGAGAACTTGGACTGTGACTTGACTATATTAATGAAATATAATTAACTTGAGAAATTATAAATTACTTGACACTGGCTAAATACACAAAAGTGTAGAGCCAAAACATAAAAAAATGATTGTAACGTACCAAACGTGCGACTGTCATACAAAAAATTCTATAACACCACACTGGCACAAGTTTCACTATTGTACTATATCATTTACTTTTCTCAACTTGTCACTCTCTATAGTCAACTTTTTGTTGTTCTTATGTCGTGTAAAAGTTGCTCGTGTGGATGAATCCACATTATGAATTATCGTCATAATCATTATGCACGAGTGCTGTTTGGGTGCGGTGTTGATATCTAGATAAACGTAACGGAACGTAATGTTATGAAGTGCATTATGGGTTGTATTTCAAAGAATTTATTTAAAAAGGAGCATTAAATCTTTATTATGAGGAAAGTGCATTAATTCTGCAATGTTTACAGCTTAAAGCTAATTTAGTTTTATACAGTAAAGTGCACTTAGAGAAGTGGTTGATTTGTTTGTTTACCTACTCGCTATGTGGGTAATATTTAAGAAGGTATTATTTTTATTCTTAGGTACTTACTTGGAGCAAGATTATTCTGTTGTTTTGTATTCGTTTATATTATAGTATTGTTTAGGTAGGTAGATTATCCACAGTCAGGTAGTATTTATAGGCTCGGGGGTTATGCATGGCAGCCAAACTATAAAACTAGCCTTCAGCATGCGCACCGGGCCGAGTACGGCGCAAGAATGATCCGTAGTACACCGAGCGCTAACTTTTTATAGCCAAATGGGTGGGGGAGCGATGACAGCTACCGATGTTGCCACTGTAATAAATTTAAATGCTACCACAGGGTAAATTACGATACTGCCTGCTGCGCATAGAGTTTACAACCAGACGTTGCCGCCGTCATATTCATACAAATTAGTTTTCTGAAAACATTACAATTTAACTCAATAAATATAACTTGATTCCATAATTAGGCACAGTCTGCAAACAAACATTCGTGTCCAAACCGTTCAAATAGTGTGTTGCTAGTAAATGTCATTTACCGTACCCATAATGACATTATAAAATAACGAACTTCTGCTAGCAGCTTACTGGGCCATTCAGACTTTATGACCTGATATCACAGTCTAGTAATAAGATTACTAGACTAGAGCTTCTGCCCGCAGCTTCGCCCACAGCGTGGCCTATTGGAAAATAATTCAACCACCCATTTCACCCTCTTAAGAGTGGAATTTCGAAAAACCCTTTCTTAACGGATGACTACGTCATAACATGTACCTGCATGCCAAATTTCAGTCCGATCCGTCCAGTGGTTCGAGCTGTGTGTTGATAGATCACTATGTCAGTCAGTCAGTCACATTTGAGTTATATATTTGAGTTTAGATAGCTGGAATAAGTAATTGTATATATGAACAAATAATTGTACTTTGCAATAAATTTTGACAGCTTTTAAGTTTGCACTTACATCTCTAAGACGCACCTACCTAAACGCATTGTAGTAAGTACTAAGAGGAATAAGTAGGAACTTAGAAGCTTTCAAACTTTACTTAACGTATTATGTATATATCATAAATATAACGTTTTTAGTCCTCTGTTGATCTCTGAAGAATTTGTGTATTGAACTTACCCAGATAAGAAAATAATCAGCTTTATGTTTCGTTATCTTTTTCGTCCGTTGCGTGTGTTATATATATCAGCGAACGTACCTGCAAAAAGAAACACACGAATAATCTCTCTTATTCCATTTCAGGGCGTTAAGATCTGCACTGACGTCCCGCATGTGGTGTATTGTGCATTTTTCCCTGTTAGCATCCACCCAAGCCAACCCAGCTCCTTTATGTAAGCTTGAAACACTATTATACGAATATTAATAAGGAAGGAAAATGTAATATTTTGCAGTAACCAATTTATCGCTGTAAGGGTCATTTCCAAATGTACATAACTAAAAATTTTGGGATCGAACAATGATTTATCTAGATAAAGAATGAAGCTTGAATTCCTTTAGTTTTCAAGTAAAAATAACAAAAAGGCACCTACGCGTGTTCCCATAAATCTTGTCGAAAACCCACAGTAAATCACACTGGCGAACCTTTTAATGGATTTTCAATCAAGAAAGCAAAACGAATTAAACTGCGACAAATCCGGGAAGGTTCTACTTACGGTTCGCTGAACATCGGAAATGGGTAGTGCCAACCTTAAAGACACAGAAAAGGTATTAGTTGGCATTAGGTATTAGGTATAGGCCTAGCAGCAAAGATATAGGTTAATATTAGATCTAGGCTGAGACCAGAAATATGCTGAGCCGACGCCCATTCGATACTTTATTTTTTATTCGTTATGTACATATTATTACTTATATTAATGTTTTGTACTTCAGTTTTAGGCAAGTATTGAATAAATGTATTTATATTCTATTGTTTTATTATATACATAGAGTACTAGAAGTGCTCCGTTGTTTATCTTTTGTAGAGGGACTGGAGAGGCATACGTCAATCTAGATATACTCGACATTACCTTTTTTTCTATGTATTACTTACATTACATATTTTAGGACGTAATTTTAAGCGGTATTATGGATCTCGTGTCCAAAATAAGGAATCATTTTTATTATGATTTTTTTGGGATATTTTTAATTCCATCAAATAACGTACAGCTCAGTTTCGTGCTGACGCTCGCGAAAGCTGCCGCGGTCTGCGTTAGTATAACAGGCGCCCAGAAGAATGACATCAAATATGTCGAAACCTGGTCGAATTAATTTCGACTTGTTAATTGACGTGAGTTTAGCCGTAATTAATTTTACGAAATCCATCAAAGATTGTTATCACATCACACTTCACACTAATATTATAAAGGTGAAAGTTTGCATGTGTGGATGTGTGTATGTTTGTTACTCCTTCACGCTCAAACGGCTGAATGGATTTGCATAAAGTTCAGTACCCAGTTCAGTACAGTATACACTTGATTAGCATATAGGCTACATTTTATCCCGGAAAAGTGAAATGCTCCCGTGGGATGAGCAAATAATTAAAATACTTTTTATCCGCAGTTGAAACCGCGGGGCGCAACTAGTGGTAAATAAATGACCCGGGTGATTTCAATTTATTGTCGAAATTACGGTTTCAGAAATTTTCTATTAGATGTCTCCAATGGAAAAAGAAGGTCAAAAGGTGCAAGAGCTTAGTCAGTAGCAGCGCCAGTCATGCTGACGCTCCAAATGCCCACAGCGGCTTGCGTTATTAACTGGCTCCCAGAACATCGAATATGTCCGAATTGTTTGGAGTAATTTCAACAGCAAATTGACGTGGGTTTACCCGTGTTTTTTATGTACCAAAACGCAATATTCTTACGATAGTTTGTAGTGTACTGATTTTGTTATTTTGATTGGTGTGAACCACTAACAATGTACAAACAACATTCAAAGATTGTGTGAGATAAAAACATTCAAAAGTAAAAGAAATGAGCGCAGGAATTTTCAATTTACGATAAGTCTTCCTCTGATTTCACAGAACAATTTGGCATCCTTTGTTCAACCAAATCTTTTACAGCAAGAATTTCTACTATGATATTTAATTTAACGAGAGTTTGTTATAGACAACTTATTAGCTGAGTTCAATTTACATATATTTGTATTATACAAAACGACTCCAAGTCTTCAAATATATCCAAATTAATTTTCATTGAGTATACGTACTCAATTCTATTCTATCACATATGGAAATACCAAAAAAACTTTAACATTGTTAGCATGAGCCTTACGTTCTCACTGCTGGGACATGGGTCATGGATTTTGGAGATACTCATGAAAGCCAAAAGAAGGGCAAAAAGCGCAAGGGCTTGGTCAGTCGAAGCGCTAGTTATGCTGACGCACGGAATGCCCGCCGCGGCTTGCGTTAGTAACTGGCGGTAACTGGCTCCTAGAACAACGAAAAGAGAAATCGGGAAAGTGTTGGATATAATGTACCACGCTGCTTAAATACGGGCTGGTATTTGACACATAGTCTCGAACTTTTGTGATTCTTAAACTTGTTGATTCCCTTATGGTGTTTTCCTTCATCTAAGGAAGAGCAAGTGCAAATTCCGTAATTAACTTGAAACGTCATAATAAGAAACCAGGAGGGATTTGAACCAGGGTGCGTCAGTTTTGAAAACGCACGGACTACATAAATAAAGATTCTTGGAATTCCCTACTAAGGTTTTTAGCCCACCTAGATGGTTCACGCCACTTCAAAGGTTTCACACTCTAGACAATAACATATTTCATATATACATACGACTAAAAAGTAATAAAAACCGTATTGTTACAATCTCAAGCCCGAATCAACGACGACCATAATGTAATTGTAATATTCCGCTTGCATGAACACGCAATATTTGTGCATTTTAATATTTTAAAGTGAATTAGCACATGCTACAGTGAAAAAATCAGATGAAGAAAAAAACGAGTGTGCTTTAGACCACACGGCTTTTTTTGTTTAGCTCCATCTATGGGCCGGTATAGGTTTGTTTAACGTGAATGTCGACTTTTCGATTTGATGATTTGGGCTGTGACTTGACTTTTGACTGAATACACAAAAGTGTGGAGCCAAAACAAAAACAAAAAAAAACTCGTTATTTATCCTCAATGATAGTTTTTTTTATATAAAAACTCTTACATAATTGTTGAGTACTTGGTTTCATTTTCATTTATTTTACTGTACATTTTCTCCATTATTGTGATGGTAAGTGATGGTAAAACAAAAGTCGCGCATTACTAAAACACACTAATCCACAGTTAATTGCTCCCCAGTAAACTACTGCCTGTACAGATTCACAATCAAACGTTTTTCCAGGAAATATATCCTTTTTCCGGTGAATAAACCACTATCTTACATCTTATTAAATCAATTCCCAACTATCAGAGATTGTGTACATAGTTTGATCACGCTGAGTAGTTTTCTGTATGAATAACAACTTATTGGTAAACATATCTCAAATGTGATTTAGGATTTTGTTTTCTTATTACTTCTGATTTTGTGTTCTTTACACACTTTAATAACAAATGTGCATTTTATGTTTAACTGTAAATATGAATAAAGATGCTTTTAATTGCACTATATAATTTGTTTAGGTTCTTAATTTAATTACCTAATGCTATAATTACCATTTTATAGTTTCTAAAAACACCTGTAAAAAATTATTCTAAATTTTAATAAAATGTAAGTACAAGATATTTTTAGGTCAAATAAATATTTGTGAAGAGTAATATTCTAGAGAAATTTTGGTTTTCTTTATAAAATTACTAGTTGCACCCCGCGGTTTCACCCGTGGATAAAAAGTATTTTAATTATTTAATTATTTACTCATCCCCCGGAAAATTTATTTTTTCCGGGATAAAATGTAGCCTATATGTTAATTTAGTGTATAAACTATCTTGGTACCGAATTTTATCAAAAAACATTCAGCCGTTTGAGCGCGAAGGAGTAACAAACATACACACAAGCACACATACATACATACAAACTTTCGCCTTTATAATATTAGTGTGAAGCGTGATAGTGTGATAGACTACACTACAATAAATAGCTACTAACGCAACGAACTTGAGCAAACATGTCAATTCAAGTTTCATGTTCACCTAAGTTGTGTCATGTTTAGTTGTTTACGTATACACGTCATAAATCTAGTCCCGTATCAAGGTAATCAAACTGTATTAACCAGTAATCTCCCCCGACGATGCCTTCAAGGAAAAACGCTTGTTACGCTAAATTATTATTAGAGAAACCTTTTAACCTTCCTTTGGTACGATGAAATATTCTGTAAACATTGCTTAAGATCGCCGCTCCTCGGGACTTTCCTTTTCTGGAAATATTTATGTTGAATTCTTTACTGCAATACTTTAGTTATTACTAAGCTGTGGTCTGAAAGCCAGTGGATCAATAAACCTGGAGTTATTAGCCAATATATATTTTATAATGTTTTTGTACTCTAGCCTTATAGTGTTAGAAATTTTAAACCAACTTCTGAGCTTCTGTAATGGCCAAACGACTGTCCTACGTCACAACTACCAGAGACGTTGCTTTTCAGAATTTATTAGGGTCTAGCGGTAAAATAATAACAAAAAAAACGAATGTGAGACGAGAAAAACATAGTTATACCAGCCGATAGATGGAGCTAAACTAAAGAAGTTTTACTTCAGTCGTGTGGTCTAAAGCACACTTGATTTTTTTTTGTCATCATCTTTAGCCGTTGACTATAATTTACACAGTGAAATTATATCTAGGGAAAGGATAATTTTCTCGTTTCCCGCCAAAGCCGCCTAAGCCAGCTTACCGAGTTCCAAAGTAGTTGGTGTTCAACCTTGTTCCAAGAACTTTTACGTCATTGCGTTTGAATAATCTGCACTGGAACTAGATAATTGTATTCAATGGAACAAAGAACGTTAGTTATACTGAAATAGCCCCCAACAACTAGCTAGTGAAATTACTGGGCAATTGAGACTTTATGACCTTATTTCACAGTCGAGTAATCTTATTACCAGACTGTGCTGGTGTCTCAGGATGATGTGCGCAGTGCAGTGTCGCTTGAAACTCTATATTTTAGGGTTCCGAGTGACACTGTTCTGTTATGAGTGGCCATGGCGCTTAACATCAGGTGAACGACTAGCTCGTCACATCATTCAATAACATAAAAAAAACAAATGCCAGAAGACTAATCCCAGATATATCTTGCAAATGATCCCACAAAATTTTAGTCTTGAAATTTATTTCGTCAACGCTGAACGAAACTTGGAATGGATCTCAAGCCAATGGACATTTATAAAGATATAATATATCTGCCAAAAATTTTGCAAAGATTCAAACCGCTTCTTCCAACTAGCACTGCTGAGAGAAGTGAATTAAAATCCTTTTGGAAGTTAAATTTGTGTTTCCGGCGAAATATTATCCGGGCGTGTTCAAGAGAAGAGTGAATAGGTATTTACTTGGATAGCATGCTACACCTTCGATCGCATCGTCACTTCGCATCAGGTGAGAGCGTGGTCAAATGCTAGACAAGTTTGAAGTAAAATAAAAATAAAAAAAATTACGAACTATTTATAGAAATATCATCAATGGTAAATTTACCAAATAGCGTTCGGCCAGTGTGATGCATTATAGCCTTCAATCACTCCGTGTGAGAGACCCCGTGTCCCAACAGTGGGCATGTGATTATAGAATGGTTAGCCGAGCTTGGCTACGAGCACTATATTAAAGGGGTCCGATAGAAAACACTTCAGTATTACGCAATACGATCACTATTTATTCAGCAACTTTTCACAGTCATCAATCTAAAGAATTGGCAAAATATATTTACGTGAGAAATTTGCATAAGCTACTAGTACATTTGATCAACCGTCTTCAAATCGAGAGTGAACAGGTATCTTCTAGGCAAGCGTGTTACATCCTAGACCGCATCGTTACTTCCCATCAGGTGCGATAGTGGTCAAACGCAAGCCTATCAAACAATAAAAAAAAACCTTTGAGTGCTAATATCCAAGTGAACATTCGTGCAAACGAGGTGGCCAGTTTGTGTACAGAAATAAAAGCGCAAATACTTGTTCAGTGTATGAGTCTTGTGAGGCCATGGTCCTTGTAGTTCCTGGGTCCCAAGATACAGGAAATCCTAGTTAGGGTCCGGATCTATGTATCGTTGGACGTTATTTATTTATTATTTATCTATTAATAAGCTTTGATTCCGACAGACATCAGCTGTAAGCTACAATATTTGTTTGACCCATTTCAACACTCAAAGTAATTAACCCCCTTATCAAAAGGAATCACCCAAGCTTTGTTATCGGCTTCAGTATAAATCAATAGCATGCAAGAACCTAACGTAATGTAGGACGACCTCCGGCTAGATGGAACGACGATATGCGATGAGCAAAGTAGCTGACAGCGGCAGGATGAGAGAAGCTGATCGGGCTCAGTGACATATTTATATATCTAGGCTTCCGTTTCAGTTTGACCCATATTTCGCCTTATGTTATGTGAAAATACGGTCGATGATGCGGTACAACTAAAACTCTTCTTTCTTCTGAGAGAGAACAGGTATTTTGAAGTTAAATTTCTTTACGCACGCTTGACTTGGGGAGTAAGCTGGTGAATGCGAGGCAAACGGAAGATGATGTTCGTTCACATAGATCTCCATCGTCAACAGACAAAGTTAAAAATTTGTGAATGATATTGTAAATTTACAATTGTCTAGATGGCGACGTTAAAATTTAACAAAGCAAAAACAAAGTTATAACGGCCGATAGATGGAGCTAAACTAAAAAAGTTTTACTTGAGTCGTGTGGTCTAAAGCACACTCGTTTTTTTAGATAAGCGTGTCGCATTTCCAGTTCATTATGTGGACTATGGTGATGGAATTGAGTTTAAGGGTGCGTTACCATCTATGATTTGCAACGTACAGTATCCCAGCGAAAAAATATATAATATAGCGTGAGTTGAGGAATAAAACGATCCTATTAGTGAATTGTACAGCTTAGCAACGTTAATTGGTACATATCTGGTGTAAACACACCTATCCCGAGCATATCTCGAGATTTGTATACCTACCAAATACATTGTGCCTGATGTAATGAGATATCGATCTGCCACTGCTAAATTGTTGATATAGGAGTTTTGTTTTCTTTTTATAACAAACTAGCTGCGCCTCGTGGCTTTACCCGTGTGGTAAAAATTTTATAAACTTTTCAAATTTTTTCTTTCATAGTAATTTTCTCCTGTATTAACAGGAGGAGGTTAAAAATTAATTAATATACATAAAAAAAATAGCCAGAAAGTTCCATTCGTTCGCGCGTGATCCGATGACCAAGGGAAATAGAGGTTCATTTCAGAGGTTGACTGGCCCGACAGCTCAGTTGGTAGTATCCCTGCCTTTTGAACAGGTTGTGGGTTCGATTCCCACCCAGGAGAAATATTTGTGTGATGAGTATCGATGTTTTTTCTGTGTCTATGTGTTATATTGTATTATATGTATGTATTTACAAACAAAAAGTATATAAGTATTGTATCAGTTATCTGGTTCCCATGTAACGGTGGCGTTTTTTCGTACATCCAGTTGTCCGATGGTGGAACGTTGATGGCGAAATCAGGTTATGCTACTCCATAGAAAGTACTCGATATAAGACCGATAAACTGGCAACTTTGCGTCTATGGTCGAGGCTTTGTAGTCGGGCCTCAAACAAGTCGCACGTTTACGCAGTAGCGCGTTTTTCTATAGAGTCTAAGGCCTAAGAAGGAGACTGTTACAATTGATTGAAAATCTAATACATTCGATAATATCCAGTGTATAAGCTATCTTGATACCGAATTTCATTCAAATCCATTCAGCCGTTTGAACGTGAAAGAGTAACAGACATACACACATACAAACTTTCGCCTTTATAATACTAGTTGCACCCGCGGTTTGACCTGCGGATGAAAAGCATTTTAATTATTTGCTCATCCCACGGAAAAATTTCACTTTTCCGGGATAAAAGGTAGCCTATATGTTAATCCAGTGTATAGCTATCTTCGTACCGAATTTCATCCAAATCCATTTAGCCATTTGAGCCTGAAGGAGTAACAAACATACACACATACACACAAACTTTCACCTTTATAATATTAGTGTTATTAGTGTGATGAAGTAGAATTTTTAATTAAAAAGGGCAATTTGATTCACGGGCAGGATTTGAACTCCTATCCATCTATCCTCTTGGGTGGGACATCATACCTCGACCAGTGATCTATAATGTCTAAATGCATCATTTACCTCCAAGAATGTCCCAATAAAATGGCGCTATTACCTGTAAGTTGGCTAAGTTTCAACGGCCGTGGTGAGTAGTGTCTACTTATGACCTCGGCCAATGCCACTCCACACCAGTTGGTACGAATAAGTGCCAAATTAACTAAGACGGCTCCAAGCCGTCCTAGTTTAGAGCAAACGGGTATGAGTTCTGTGTAAACAAACAGCTATTCGTGATGCCACAAAAGAATTAGGCACGCCTTACATAAATGTTGGACAGATGTTTCATAAATTTCGTACCACAAATCCTGCGTTAGCCATGACTAAATTCACATACAAATATCTAATTTAATTAATTTTCCCGCGATGTTTACTCACCACAGACTAAGTGCCACGGCGGAACCTTAAATACCTGATTTGTCGCTGTCACCAAGCTGTCACTATCAAACTTTCTGCGCTAATAACGTTCCGTTTTGGAGTTTTGGCGGGAAAGCGAAAAAGATTGCGTCACCGCATTGTATTATTTTCCAAAACTTGTGTTATTTTCAGTGTTAATGCATAAAATTGGTGGCATTTTATTCGTTAAGTGCTGGATTACAGGCGTGAGTGTGGGAAAATGGTATAATGATGGTGAAACGTTTCTTTTCGTGTTGTTTCCAAAACTCCATAGAAGCTTCAAGTAAAGTTTCCACCACTTTACTAGGAGTATGACTTTAACTAGACTGACTTGACTTTGACTTGACTTGATGACTTCAACTGTGACTTGACACATATTTGCGTGAAATATCGATAACTTGATAAAAATCAATAACTTGACACTGGCTAAATAAACAAAGTGTGGAGCCAAAACTTAAAAAAAAAAGTTCCTTTTTATCCTACAATATGATGTAAAAATATAATGCATTCTATAATCGTTTTTGCACGGAATGAAAGGTTTCGTAATGTTAACTTATTTAAAATATGTTTACTGGGTTAGACAGTTTTTAACTAAACACATCATAAACATGCTTTTGCAGTGACAAAAATAAAACACCCGTTTAAGGAGTATGTAACTTTTATACGTTGTCTAACTAAGCAAGTTTTTAAGCAAAGTCTAAATTACTATTGTGGTAAGAGGCTATGTGTTAAAATCGTACTACAAAAAAGATACTATATCTATCCCAACCTCACGGATAACTCACAATATCTACCTATCAAATAATGAAAAAATAACGAAACTGTGAGCCGATCCCCGCAATTTCCTCTGATGTTAAATATTTTCGGGACCCCTGGGTATTACAGTATTACGTAACATAGATTATTGCTCAGATATGACATGGATAAGCGGAAAATATGTAGGGACTAAAGGACCCTTATTAAAGATATATCAGGGCCCTGTGTGATACAGCGACTTGAGGCACGGTCATTGGGTCAGATGATAATATTTAAAAAGCTTTTACTAGGTGGTAGGACTTTTGTGCAAAGTTCATCTAGGTAGGGTACCATCGCTTTGCCAGTTATTCTGCCACCAAGCAGTAGTGTGCAAGCACTACTGTGTTCCGGTTTGAAGGGCACTGTAGCTAGTGAAATTACTGGGCAAATGAGATTTTATGATCTGATCTCACAGTCGAGTAATCCTATTACCAGACCGTGCTGATGTCTCAGGATGATGTGCGTGTCACGCGAAGCTCTGTTATGGGCAACCGTGTAGCTTAACATCAGGTGAACGACTAGCTCGTCACATCATTCACTAACATTTAAAAAAACTTGGGCCTGATTTTGACAGAAGCTTTAAACACAGAAGCACAAAACAAGAGTTCTCGTTTTGGTTGCACTAAAGTTTTTTTTTCATATTTTACTTTTTTATACGGGCAAAGTGCCTTTTTTTTTTTTTTTTTTTTATGTTAAAGGGAGCAAATAAGCATACGGCCCACCTGATGGGAAGTGGTCACCGTGGCCTATGGACATCTGTAACACCGGAGGCGTCACCAATGCATTGCTTACCCTGTAAGACTCTTTTAACCCTCCTTTTGAAGTACTCCATGTTGTAACTCTGTGGAAAGACCGCTGGCGGGAGCTCATTCCACATTTTGCAGGTGTACGGCAAGAACGAACGCATGAATCGAGTCGTATGAGATTTCCACGACTCAATAATATGTGGATGAGCTTTTTTGCGGTGGCGAGAGGTGCGATGGTAGAAACGCGATGCCGGGATCAGGTTGAACAGCTCCTCAGAACATTCCCCATTGTAGAGGCGGTAAAATATACACAGAGATCCAATATCCCTGCCTGCAATAGCCTTTACTGTTTCAACTAACTAAATACTACAACAATGTAAAAACTACTACTACACTAATAGCTTCACTACCCCGTCCCCGTCGTCGCCGCCCGAGACACGTCTTGAGCGACCCGGATGATCCTATAGCAGCCGTAGTATCGGCTGCGCTAGGATCACCGGACCAGTCTAGCCCTTCTGGCTCAGGTACCGCGCCCGGCACCGGTATAGGATACCAGCGTAACACAATCAGACACCGACCCCGCCGGCGAGGTCGACGTACTCCCCGTAGTTTAGCTAGAACGGTCGCGACTTTCAATAGGGTCCACTCTTCCAGTGGACGTAGTCTTCTCGATCCTCTTATCCCGGCAACGGCCCAAGCCGAAGCTCGCACCCCAGGGGTGCCCTTGAGCTAGTTGCCTCCCACTTTTGACGGCTGGGCGCCTTAAGCGCCCGCCCTCCCGCCCGGTGATGCTGTAAAGCTCGATAGAGACCAACAGCATTAGATCGTTCAAAAAAAAAAAAAAAAAACTAGCTACACTACCCTCTACAAAAAGAGCATTTGGACTACTAGCAGCAATATATAAACAGTACAAATCCAGCCCACTATGATCGATGCAACGCAATACCTAAAGCTTGCACTTATCACACCGCGAATGAGAATTGAAATTCTACGGGGCAATGCCGCCAGCATTTTGGGCGTGTTGTTTACTGGTAGCAGCTTGTTAGATTAAGTTTTCCTATCCTAAATTATTTTACACATTACAAATTATTAAATATATATAAAAATTAGTTGCACCCCGCGGTTTCAACCGCGGATAAAAAGTATTTTAATTATTTGCTCATCCCACGGGAAAATTTCACTTTTCCAGGATAAAATGTAGCCTTTATGTTTATCCAGTGTATAAGCTATCTTGATGCCGAATTTCATCCAAATTCATTCGGCCGTTTGAGCGTGAAGAAGTAACAAACATACACACATACACAAATACAAACTTTCGCCTTTATAATATTAGTGTGATGTGATAGTGTGATTTATAATTTACATATCTGTGTGAAAAAATAAGGAAAAATCTCTAAATAAGCCATCCCATATTAATACGATGGAAAATATTTAAATAAAGAATTATAATATCAATAACTATTATACAATATCAGTACTGACACAAATTGCGTGTTATTTCATCAAACACAGATTGCCCGAAGCAAACAATTTGCCTTTCAAGCTAAAGATTGTCTTAACTAGAAAACCTTAATTAATAACAAGCCAAATAAATTCATTAAAAAATATTACAAAAGCATTAAACCTTTGAAAACACCCAACCGTTTTAAATATTCCAAAATGTCATCTCACCTACTCAAAAGTCTTGTAATAACACTAAAAACAGTTATAACAAACTTTGCGAACCCCTTAGCGCGAAATTAGCTCGTTCCAAAGAGCGGCGACTCGTATAGATAGACACTCAATTAGTATTAAGTACCTACGGGCGACGTTTCCTTGGACATTGATGTCGTAAAACGAAAGCGTCCCAACACTTCCAAGCCCTTCTGTAGTGCTTTGAACTCAAAATGCTTCAGTTTATTGTTAGTATTACGATTTCCATGTAATGTTGAGGAGGTCTTTAAACTTAAATATGTTATGTGCTAGTCTTTAAAATTTTCGGCACTTTTGAAAGGAAGCAAAGTAACTCTGAATGACAGCATTATTGTTTTACTATATTTTTAATATATGTAGGATTTTTCTGACCAGGCAGCAAATACAAAGATTTCACATCACGACTCGGATTTATTTAATAAAAACTATTTTAACAAAAACTGTCCGTCTAATTTAATTAATTCAAGTACCATTCTGTTTTTCCCTATCTCTTTCACTCTTAATGCATTAATTCATATTTATAATCATCCGTCCTTTTTCCTCACAATACGTTCCTAATCACTCATAATTATTATATATATATATATATATAACTTTATTCATATCTGCGTCACCCAGTTTCACCCGTATATATATTCTTTGTTAAAATTAAACCAGCGTAATAACTACCTCCATTCCAAATTTCATTTATATATGTTCAATTGCTGCGGCACAAAGTATATTATTATTAGTTTATATTATTATTAGTTACTAACACACAACTTTAGTGAGATAGTGTGATTCGTTTGTGTACTACAAAACACTAGAGCAATACTCGTATAACGTGTGGCATCACTTGGGCAAAATTGACTAAAATAGCTCGTACCAAAGAGCACCGACTCAGATAGGCAATTAATTAGTAACAAGTACCTACGACCGAACGTTCTTCGGGCACTGACGCTAGAGGGCTCTTCACTGAGAGCTTGGTATTCAAGATAAAGTAAAATGCCTTGAGCTTGAGTGTTTCAATTGGGATAGTGCTTTGACTGGAAACGCTTGTATTTTGTAGTCCGCAAAAGTTGAAAGTATATGCGTATCAGTTCTTCTGTTATATGAAAAGCTGCTTTGAGTCACGAGCGCAGTTTCATATCTTTAAATTGACAAATAAAATGTGCATCTTTTTTAAATATGCCTAACCACTTAACCCATTTTTATTAAACAATGCGATCAATTGAAAGTATATCGTTACAAATAAATGTAGTTTTTTTAATCAATCACTTAATAACGGAGTCTGGGGCAAGCAAACGAATAAAAAACTTCCTGCTTTTTTGGAGTCGGTTAAAAAGAGGCAAGATTGGTACTAAAGCTTTTCGAAAGTGATCCGCTTAAGGGGATTATAGCCCCTTTATTTGGCATCCCGCTCACACATGGATTTATAGAAGATATAAAATCACGGAGTTTAAAGTGTAATGTTTCCTTTATACTCGTTTTATAGTAACTGTATGTATAGTTGTAGCATATAATATATTTGAAGGCAAAGATTCACCGCTACATAAGTTTAATAGCTACTACAGCAAAGGTATTCACAGCCTGCTTTTGAAGTCCAAAATATATTCAACAACACCCTCCCAGACCGTAGAACTAACTACTACAATATAGTTTGGATAAGCAGTGTGGAAATTTCATACAAAATTATTACAATGGCGTATTCAGTATGTAATTACGCACACTAATGCAACCAATACACAAGCCTAGATAATGCAGGGTATGCTTTTTCTATAAACATATTTGCACGTCTCGCTAAAACTCAAAGTTAACGAGCATAATAGTGCTTCAGTGAATATTTGTTATCCAAAACAGTACAAAAATATCAGATAACGCTGAAATACTCTTGACCACGAGGAATTCCCAAAAAAAAAACCCCGACGGAAAGAGCACTTAAAGGATTCCCAAAAGAGCACAGAAACAAAAAACGTTCGGCGCTGTTTATTTTTTTTACAGAATGATATGAATACATTAACTGGCCCGATAGCTCAGTTCGTAGCTACCCTGCCTTCTGAGCTGCAGGTTATGGCTTCGATTCCCAGCCAGGACAAACATTCGCGTGATGAACATAGGTTTTTGTTCTGGGTCTGGGTGTTATATTGTATTCTATGTATTATATTTACAAACAAGTTAGTAATGTATCAGTTATGTGGTTCCCATAGTACAAATCTTGCTTAGTTTGGAGCTAGATAGCGCTGTCTGAAATGTCCACAAATATTCATTTGTTTATTTTATTTTATTTACTTTCCGATATCATACTGTAATCCATGTGAATACATACAATTAGTGGGACTAAGAGTAATCAGCTTATTGACCGATTTATTGGTATTGTAGCGATGAATCAATACACTTGAAGGGCGGCTATTAACTGATTTTGAGTCATTTGTTGATATCAGTAAAGATTTATTTTGCACTAATACTTAAAACGTGAATTCAAATACATAAATAATTATATTAGGTCTTTACCTATGAAATTGCCGTTTTGTTTGAAAAAAGTTAAAGTATTTTTTTTTCGAACTTATTTATTTCTTTTATTCAAAGTAATCCCCCCTGCAATCAATGCATCTTTGCCAACGCTGTGGCAGTTTATGGATGCCCTTTTTGAAAAAATCAGCAGGACGGGAGACAACAAACTCTTCAAAGGCGTTTTGTACTGCCTCTCGGGAATTGATTTTTTTCCCGCTAAAAAGTTGTCCAAATTTTGGAAAAAGTAATAGTCGGTAGGCGCAAGATCTGGTGAGTATGGCGGATGAGGGAGAGCTTCCAAACCCAACTCATGCAGCTTAGAGACGGTCTGTTGTGCAGTATGGGGTCGCGCGTTGTCGTGAAGTAGCAGTGGAGACGACCGATTGACCAAAGCTGGTTGCAGACGTGCGAGTTTCGCCATCATTGTGGTCAGTTCTTCAATGTACACATCTGCAGTAATGCTCTCGCCGTTTTGTAAAAAGCTATGACGAATCACACCAGCACTAGACCACCAAACTGTGACCATCACCTTTCTAGGGGTCATTTTTCGTTTTGCACATTGCTTTGGTACCGAACCAGGATCTAACCAACTTGCTGAGCGCTTTCGATTGTCAAAAAGAATCCATTTTTCGTCGCACGTAACAATTCGGTTCAAAATTCCTTCATTTCTGTGCCTGTTAAGCAGCGCAAGGCAAGTCTCGACGCGTACGTTGCGCTGGCGATCGTTAAGTTCGTGGGGCACCCATCTATCAAGCTTTTTTATCTTGCCAATCTGTCGCAAATGGACCAATATTGTTTTGATGCTAACATCAAAAGCTGCTGCCAGCTCAGCTGTAGATTGAAATTCATCAGCTTCCACAATCGCCTTTAATTCATCATTGTTGACCAAAGTTTCCGGACGACCACGAGGTTCATTTTTCAAGTCAAAATTCCCAGAACGGAACCGAGCAAACCAATAACGGGTTGTACGTTCGTTTGTACAGTTCTCTCCGTAAACGTCGTTGATGTTACGTGTCGTTTGTGCCGCGTTGGTGCCACGACTGAACTCATATTCCATAATTACACGAAATTTCAAAGTATCCATTATGAGGAAAAATGTTGAAATGTAATGAAAATACAACGCTAATCAATAAACAAAAGACTTATATTGTAAATAGAATGTCATATTTTTAAAACAAAATTAATTTGAATTTAGAATTCATAGCCAATCAAAACTTTTTTTTGTTTGAAAAAGTCTGTACTGCAATACGGCAATTTCATAGGTAAAGACCTATTATTATCAGCCCTTACTGCGCGTCTTAATAACCATCAAATTACGCCAATGTAATGCCTTAAAAACAATCAAATTAAAGAGCAGGGTAAAGTTGAGTTACTGTTTATAGATATGACTATCATGTAGAGCAGAAACTGGGGCAGGCTAGGTGTGTATGTATCACAGCTCTCGGTCTTTGTAGTGAGAAATTTACAGGAAGAAATATTTGCCTACGTTTTTCATAGGCCGCGCGAGTGTAACATTTTTCGCTGAAATGAGAAAGGCAAAGGTGAAATATGGAAGAAAGCTAGCCTGTTCAATTCTTTAGGAATAATATTAGAATTTCACTTAAAATGTTTCCTTATAAACATAATGCTAAACTAAACTAGACCACAAAAACTAAACTACACCTAAAAACTAACTTAGATAATATGTATAGTTTAGTTTTTTCTTCCTCTTAAGTAACCCTTTTTGTGTATTGTTGTATATTAAATAAATATTTACTTAGATATAAAATAAAATCTGAATACCAGACCATCACAAATACCCACTGTTAAAGACCAAAACTGATTAGCAAAAATATTAAAGTTGGTAACTACATAATTCGCATTTAATACATCAGTTTTTGACGTAAAACTTCTTCACGCGCGCTCAAATTGGAGAGTAAGCTGGTGAATACGAGGAGAACGGAAGTTGAAGTTGGCTCACGTAGATCTCCATGGTCAACATAACAACGTAAAAATGTGTATTTTTATGTTGGTACGAGCTTCTGCCCGCAGCTTCGCCCGCGGCGTGGCCTATGGGAAAATAATTCAACCACCCATTTCACCCTCTTAAGGGTAGAATTTCGAAAAATCCTTTCTTAGCGGATGCCTACGTCATAACATGTACCTGCATGCCAAATTTCAGCCCAACCCGTCCAGTGGTTTGGGCTGTGCGTTGATAGATCACTATGTCAGTCAGTCAATCAGTCAGTCACCTTTGAGTTATTTATATTTAGATTTCCGGTAAAATGACAATTTTAATTGTTAAACAAAGCAAAAACAAAGTTATACCGGCCAATACAGGGAGCTAAAGAAGTTTTATTAAGTCGTGCTTTTTTTTTAATTCGTTTTTTAATGTGGGAAATGGTAAAAAAAAACTTAATCAGAGAAAACAATTTTTGACCCAAACAATTGGAAGAAGCCTACTTAATAAAAGAAATTATTTAATTTTAACCGTAAAGCAAAATTAAAGTGGACTTGGCATTAATGGGGTATTAATAAAAGAGGCTATGATTTCTGACGTCGAGTATTTTTTGACACGGAAAAAACAAATGACGAAAATGTATATAGCTAGGTACCGGAATACGTTTTTAAACAGTTTGTACAAAGATTAGGATTTTTTTATGAAAAAATATGTAATATATGAAAAATAAAATAATACACGTCAGTATTATGTGTCCATATCAAAGATCCATACTTCCTGCGTGTTTGTGTATTCAAAGCGTCGGCGTAGTAGGTGAAGTTGTATGTATCTCGTAGTCTCAGACTAAAAATGAAGTATAGAGACGGTAAAATTGTTAGGAAGTGACATAAAGTAATAAAAAAAAAGAACAAAACAGTTAAATGGTATGGTAACTCAGCGTATCTTTTTGTTAGTTTTTTTTGGGAAGTTCAGCTTTTTTTTTACTGTTACTATTACTGCAACTCTATAATAAATTGAAGGGGTGAGAATAAAAAGGATTTAACTGATTTTTTTGACAAAATGACTTATGGGTATCGTTGGATTCAGCGTGAAATTATCTACAATGACACATTCTCAAAATACCGAAATGAGGCTTAAATCTCGAGATTTTGAGTCTAAAGACGGTTTATCTGTCACAGGAATACAGTTTGCTTAGCATAAAAACATTACTATATTTATTTTATTATATTATATTTTTACAGTAATTGTAAATAATATATTAGTACTATATTAAGTAATTTTAAATAGAATTAAAACATTTTCAAGCAACTGAAACTTACATAAACCTTTTCTATTACCTTATAAGCACTCTACATTAAAATGACGCCGTTGACGTTTAAAGTCAATTTTCTCGAAACTGTCAATTTGTCAGTTAAATCCTTTTATTCTCAACCCTTCAATTATGAACATCCTCTAACGAACTATACTAAAAACACATTATCATTATTAATTATTTTGATGACCTATAGACAATCCAAATGCTCCAGCCCACTACCAGTAGGTAGCGTACCCAACATGCTGGCAGCATATAGTATATAGCATATAGCCAGTATATAGTCCAAATGTTTTTTTGTAGTAGTAGGTAGTTTTTAGTATTAGTTATTATATCATTGTAGTATATAGAAATTAAAGGCAATTTGCCGTGATAATATTTTTTTTTGAAAAATGAATTTTATGAAAATAATCTACTTTTTCTTTCTTTCTTGCTTTTGTCGATCCGTTTCTTCAAAGAGTAGCATTTATAACGTCAATTGCTGCTTGAGCAAATTTCTAGTAAGGCTTTGTAATTTGGTATTACTTTGAATCTCAACTATGACAAATGCCGTCTACTTTTTTTAGTCTGAGCTTGTTCCGTATTCCAAACATACAGCAGCATCTACTGAATGCCTAATGCCACCTTCTCAGCGTGAAAAAGTACATATCGCAACACGACTGTGTTAGAAAATTACTCTTCGAAACAAGGTACTTTTTGCTCCCCGCTTTGATTCGCGGAAAAAAATACACGGTTCCAGCGCAGAAAGATCGAGAACAATTTAATTTTCCACATTCACTTTTTGTATGTGACGTAATGAAATCTGGGCGGAACATTAATCGAAGGATGAGATGTGTAAGAAATTCTGGGTGTTCTGTAAGGAGTGTAACAAAAGGATTTTCGTTAACCTACTTTATGAAATCGTGCTCATGCATGTTTTAAGGTTTTAGAAAAAAAATGTAGTCTATGTACTGGATTTTGAATAAGTATTCATTTGGTTAGATAACCTAAATTAATAATTTGACACGCTCTGTGCCTTATCGCAGGCAGCGGGCTCTATTCCCGCGACAGGACAAGTATTTGTGCATTAAAAAATATACATTCTGGGTATCCTAGTTAGGGAAAAATTTAACCCTAACTGTGCTAGTATAATTATGTGTCCTCACAGATTGAGTCCTAACCCACTTCAGTAGGACATGATGTACGTCCTCTAGAACCCCACAAGTACCACAATAAGGGGAGTCTGGTCTTCTCATCAGTCATTCTTAATCAATGTTACACTTATATATGTCTCTGACGGAAGAGTCCTGGTTCCTGTGTCACAGGTCTTGAGCCTAGTATGGGAAACAGGTGCTCCACCCCTTTATGATTGTTTTAACAATTTTTTTGCCTCTCATCTCATCTCACCTCACCTCATCTCAGCTCATCTCATCTCAAATTCATCTCATCTCGTCTCATCTCATATTATCTCATCTTATCTCATCTCATCTCATCTCACTTCTTCTCATCTCATCTCATTTCATTCTCTTCCGGAGCTAAGATACCACAAAAAGCTACACAGATACATAAGTTAAACAAACCTTAATTTGGTCAGGGGTTAAAAATACTAGTTACTATAAACGACGAAATATATTTTTCGTAAAACGTTGCATAAAAATGCTAACACCGACCCTACGAAATACCACTTGGGCCGCAGGATAGAAGTTTCACCCTTTCCCTTTTATAGAACCCAAAAAATTCCAAAAGTATTTCAATGAAATGTTGGTGAAAGTTTGAAAGGGAACGAGTGAATAGCCGCTTTCATGGGCAACCGACCACGTTATCTCAGCCGTGGACGCCTACAGAGGCCTTACGGAGACTAACATAATCGGGCTTCTATACAGCATGTGGCAAAAATCTGGTAGGACCCGGCGAAATTGTTGGACCTGTAAAAAGGTTCATTGAAATAGGACTATGAATATAAAGCTACGTACCTGAACTTCTTACATTCATAAAAGTTATGTCTTACTTTAGGCTTTAGACGTGATGATATTATGTTTGTGTTGTCTGGAAGAGATCGCTTTAAGCGATAACACCACCCATTGCGAGACTTAGCTTTTAAGTTTGTGATGTGGTGTTTTAATAAAGATTTTTATCATCTATTATATTTCTATATACACAATATAAAAACATTTTAGTTATTTTGATGATGATGAGTTACATTCATTTCTTCTCCTATATAATTTATGTATGTATATAATATCTATATTAGCTCTTTTTATATATTTTTTTAATTCAAACTTGTCTAGCATTTGACCATGCTCTCACCTGATGGGAAGTGACGTTGCGATCGAAGATGTAGCATGCTAGCCAAGTAAATACCTATTCACTCTTCTCTTGAACACGCCCGGGTCATATGTCGTCAGAAACACAGGCGCTGGCAGGGCAAAAGGTATTTTGTCTTTCTATTTTTTCGTTAAGTATATAGTATCCCATTTACAAAAAACTGGCATAGTATTACGTACTTTTGTGTCGATAAAATAAATAAAGACCATAGACAAACTGCAGAAAATAATAAATAAACGTGCGTGCGCCTTATTATAAAGATTATTGGAGATCTTTCAAGTGACACACACAGAACAGTGATTAAAAATGATCTAAGCAAAGAGGATTATTTCTTTAGCAATGTTTTCTTCAAAGAAAAAGTTCTTGTTTATTGGTGCTTACATAACGTTAATGGATAGATCAAACAGCCTGTATTAAGAGTGATTTTGTACTCTCTGCTGTAGGTCCAAAGACCTAAATCGAGTTAAGACATATATTTCACACTCACGTTAACTTTGACTTCTAAAAAGAAACAGAGTCACTAAATAGATATGGTACATAATAAAAGTTTTAAGATATTTTGATTTTTTGCAAAAAATAATAGGAAAACTAATTTTTAGTACAGTACTCGTACACAGTAAAGTGGTTTTTTTTTATAGTCTCTGTGGTATAGTGGTTGAGCAGTTCGGCTCATAGCCCGGAGCGGCGGGTTCAGTTCCCCGTGACTGGACACGGATTTGTGCATAGATAAAAAAGCTCAAATCCTTGTTCTGTATCTGGGTGCTATGGAACCATGGTCTTCGTAGTTCCTGGTGTTCCAGGGAATCCTAGTTAGCGTTCAGAATCTATGTATTTATGTGATAGCGGGTGTTTGAGTGAGCAAAAAATGTGACGAGATAGTCGTTCACTTAATGATAAGCGCCATGGTCACTCATAACATTTTTAATGCTGTTGGGATCTCCAAATGTATACTTTGCTGCGCACGTGATTTTTCGAAATGACATGACGAGCTAGGCGCTTGCCTGATGTTAAGCAACACGACTGCACATATCAGTTGCAGTAACACTTGAAACTCAAGTGTAGTTTCGCGTGACACTGCACTGCGCACGTCATTCTGAGACATCAGCACAGTCTAGCAATAAAATTACTAGACTGTGAGGTTAGCTCATAGAGTCTCATTTGCCCAGTAATTTCACTAGCTACAGTGCCCTTGCTACGTCATCCTGAGATATAGCTATAGGTAGTGAGATCAGGTGATATAATCTTATTTGCCTAGTAATTTCACTATATAATAGTGCCCTTCAAACTGGAACATGGCAATGCTTGCACACCACTACTTTGCGACAGAATATCTAGCAAAGCTGCGGTACCTACCTAGACAAACTCTGCAAAAAAGTCCTACCACCTAGTAAAAATGAATATCCACTTTCTAAGTGATGAATAAATAATGAACACTTTGGCTGTAACTTTAAGTTACTTTTTTGAACAAAAGACACTTTGACCCTTAGTTTCTTTTACTTAATAATGTTCGGAGACAAATAATAAATAGGTAACTAAAAATATACTAGAATAATACTGTCTAGCTGAGCCGAGAGAGTAAGTAAGTAGACTTAATGGACACATTGAGCGAATTATTTTGTTCATAGTCTGTATTCTAAAAAAAAAATACATTTGAAAGTAATATTCTAATGTAAAGTCCTTGTATAAATAGTTTTTATAAGAACAATGCCAGTTTTGTATTTAATGGACATAGACACAAATGCTAAAATTAATGGTATATAAAATACGTGAATAGAACAAATGTGGTGATGATAATAAAAACCTGAATGAACTTGTCAAAAGATATTAATATATTTAAAAAGCAGAAAATTATGACGAGAGATCGAAAACGAAAAAGATCGCGTCACCGCATTGTATTATTTTCCAAAAGTGTTATTTTCAGTGTTAGTGCATAAAGTTGGTGGCATTTTATTCGTTAAGTGCTGGATTACAGGCATAAGTGTGGGAAAGTGGTATAAAAAAAATATAATGAAACGTTTCTTTTCGTATTGTTTCCAAAACTCCATAGAAGCTTCTGGTAAAGTAGCCACCACTTTACTAGGAGTATGACTTGACTAGACTAGATTATGACTCGACTTGATGACTTGGACTGTGACTTGACTTGACTTGACACTATATAATATTAATTAGCTAGAGAAATTATCAATTACTTGACATTGGCTAAATACACAAAAGTGTGGAGCCAAAACAAAAAAAAAGTATAATTATAACCTTACTCAACATTGAATTGAATCTTAGTTACTGGCTTTTGCGGCAATTTCACCACAACATTATCAAAGTAAATAAATACATATTGTAGTCAACTATCCATCATTTTTTGTCACCCACTTGACGTAAGCTCCATTTGATATTTTAGTGGACCAAAAATCTGTAAGATATACCAGTCTGTGATATTTTCCCGCTCTAAGGACATTTTTCAAGATTATTGTGACAAGGCGTCACCCCGCGTCTAGGTCCATTCAGTTTATTTCACAAGAATGCTGTATTTGTTCCTTTGCATCTGAAATTTAAGAGTTGACTTGTCGTCTTGCAAAGGGACAAATACAACATTCTTGTAAAATAACTAGGCACCACTTAAATGGTTTTGTCGTTAAATACGAAACCAGTCAGCGTCAGCGCCGAGCCGCCCCCGCCGCCGCGCGTACCCCTTGAGGATGGGCATCTATATTGACCGAACACGGGTCGAGTTATTCGACTGTATCTCGTGAGTGTTAGCTGTGTAATAGTTGTAGTTATGAGTACTACTCACGTCAGTTTCTATAATATTAAATACGAAACCATTAGAATTTCTGATGTATTTTTTTTGCATTTGATCACTATCTCGCTTGATGTTAGCAATGACGTGGTCTAAGATGGGTCATGTTTACTTAAAAAGTACCCATTCACTTTTGACGTAAAACCTCTCAGGTTATAAACTTTCAGGTTAACTGGAAACAAGAAGAAAGTTGTTCCATTAATTAGCTGTTCGCAATATAAAGGTAAAAATAAAATAATAATAATAACGCCCTATGATCACATACATAGATCCTGGACCCTAACTAGGATTCCCTGTGTCTAGGGACCCAGGAACTACGAGGACCATGGTCCCATAACACCCAGACACAGAAAAAGTATTTGCGTTTTTTTTTTCTCTGTGCACAAATACTTGTTCTGATGAGCCGACCGGCCAACCGGCTGGTATATATAAGTAGCAAAACGCTTAGTGCGCGTCGACGGAATTTAAACAATATATGGATGGAGTGTTTCTGTGCATCTAGTAGTAGTAGTAGTAGTCCGATGAAAGAAATGAGACGGGGGTATTAGAATGTATAATTCCTTAGCACACTCTCCAAAATAAATTAAAAAAATGGTGGTGATCCAAGCCCTGAAGCTTAGCATGTTAGTATGTATGGATAGTACCAGCCAATGTACCAAAGTGATTTTCCTTAATTGTTAAACATCAACTTTCTGAATAATAAAAGCAAATCTGTTTCATTAGAATACTTGAGGAATAAAATATTTTTCTTAGGGGAGAGTTTTGTCAAGATTTTCATGTCGCAGCGCGAAATCTCGCTGGAAATATGACAAGTGTCTTTTTAGGCACATTTTTTATTTTACCTTCAAGTTACGTCCCTGCGGAGATGTACGGATGTAGAGAGAAAATTTATAGCTCAACTGAAGAAATATTTTGTAGAGTGAAGCTTTTATAGGTGTTTTAGTGTGGGGTTGGGGCGGAATTGTTGTTTGTGGATATCATCTCGCTGCATCGATAGAAATGGGGGATTGTAAAATGTTTATAATGGCAACATTTTTTAGCGGAGGAAGATTGCGCGAAGTTGATGTTTGGGATTTCATTTCTAAAGATAAAATTGCGTGCTGTATAAAAGGTTTGTCGGTTTTAGAGTTCTCCCAATATTTTTTGGGTAAATAAACTCAACATAGTTATAATTAACCGGTCAAATTGCAGGCGTTTTATATATTAATGAAAAGCGGTATAGAGGTCTTCATCTGATAAAAATAAATTAATCTACCTTTCTGTGTGAATTCGCAGTATATAACACGTAAATTCATACCATCAAACTAATTATTTTGCTTTGATGCTCAAGCAGCTCACTAAACAGTTATTTCCTTACTCATTACCCTAATCTCTGAGTCAATCTTGATGATTATAATTTCGTATTTGTATATTCACTAAAATACTGAATATTAGATCAAAATTAATACTAAGAACTTAATGTAGCATTACTGATTCCAAGAATGTTAATTATCTCAATAATGTCAAAGATAACTGGTTTAGGAATGTATGCATTACCAAGTATACAATCATGCATAGTTAGCAACGTGAACCATGTATTTAATTTAAATTAATTAAATTACGTAGTTTATTATAAGTGGGTTTTAAATTAATTCATTAGATTTAAAAACTTAATTAACTGTATAAAAGAAATAAATTGTTCTGAATGAAGTTTGAAAGTTTTACACTTTGATATTGACCAAAAAAACTCACTTCAAAATAACAGTTTCATATATATTTTTTACTTACCACGCCGCTATTTGACTTCCCCACATACAATTGAAACCAGTTATTAATTCAACGTATCGCGATTAAATCGGAGAGATAAAACGCTATGTTTTTGTACGTCGTGATTGAACATTTGTGTACAAATAATTCGTTGGAAGGATTTACCAAGGACGGCGGCGATCGATACTGTGATTTCATGGAAAGGCCATTGCAGATTGTGATCTTTATTATATAAGCCATTTCGTGTTTTTAACTGGCCATTTCCTAAAATTTAAAAATTTTGACAAACTTTCATTTGTAATATTGACCCAATCCAGCTGCGTGACAAGCAACGGGTGTAAAAATAATTAAATAGAGTCCATCTCGGTAGTGTTTAAGAGTAGGTAAGGCGCAATGTAGACCGTTTTTTCACTAGATGGACAGTCAAAACCGCAAAAAGCCGAAGGATGCAGGAGATAAGCAGCCGCTAAAAGTGGCGCTCTACAGGGAGGCCTATGTTTTTAGAGTTATTTAGAGTCCTCAAACTTCAACTAATCACTTCAAAATTCTATTGACATTACATTGACTTTCTAAAATGTTGATTGTACAACATGTTAAATTTCCATTAAGTCAACTTTTTACCCACACATCAACTTCCTAAAACGTCAAATCCCTAAAACCTTGCATTAAACTACCAGCCGTAATTGGATACTAGACTCATAATTGAAGGGTTGAGAATAAAAAGGGTTTAACTGTCAAATTGATAGTTTCGAGAAAATTGACTTTAAACTTCAATGGCTTCATTTTAATGTAGAGTGCTTATAAGATAATAGAAAAGTTTTATGTAAGTTTCAGTTGCTTGAAAATGTATTAATTCTATTTTAAAATACTAAATATAGTACTAATTCATACAATTACTGTAAAAATATGATATAATAAAATAATTATAATAATGTTTTTTAGTAAGCGAACTGTATTCCTGTGACAGATAAACCGTTTTTAGACTCAAAATCTCAAGATTTAAGCCTCATTTCGGTATTTTGAGAATGTATTATTGTAGATAATTTCACGCTGAATCCAACGATACCCATAAGTCATTTTGTGAAAAAAATCAGTTAAACCCTTTGTATTCTCACCCCTTCAATTGGGTTAGGGGGTCAAATAAAACCGGTTAATATATCAAAGTGACTAAAATGACAAGGACGAAGACGACAACTTTTTAACCATTCCAACGTATCAATGACAGTCCGGGGAAATGTCAAAAACGTTTGACTAAAACCGAAAATATTCAGGTGTAAGTTTTTACTTGACGTTGATTAATTGCTTAAGATTAAATAATGTTTTTAACTTTGCTTTTACCGTAAAAGTCTATGAAAATGTGATAGCGTCTCATCAAATGACAGGCTTTTTTAGAAGTATTTTTCAAAAGTCGTTATCAATAGTGCTTTATTTATTAACAGACTTTAAAACAGCAGGAGGTTCTTAATTCGACTGTTTTTTTGTTTATTTCCTCGGAATTTTCGACCGGGTGAACCGATTTTGATTTTTTTTTTATTTGTAAGCTGGTGCTTTCCGTGTGATCATATTTCAATTTTGGTTTAGTTTTGACAATGGCATCCGTGAGAAAACCATATAAGTCTGTAGTCTTATTTTACGGTTTGCATTTGTTATTAATAAATATTTTTTAACATAAAATAACTTTCAAAGCTAATGGCATAAGTCATAAGTTGGACGTGAAAGAATCGCAATCTATCAAAAATAGACTATGTTTCGTGTTTAGGATTTATTTGATACTGGTATATGTTCACAATATATTTTCACCTTAATTTTTAAAATTCAAGAATACACGGATAATGGAAAAAAGTTCAAAATTCACAGCCACCATTTTAGAATTCTTTTCAACGACTTTCCGTGTCAAACAATGTACGTTCGATGTCAATTTTGACGTTTAAATTTTAGTCATCGTTCTATGTTGCCATTCTTATAAATTAAAGGTAATACAGAATACAAATACTTTGTTACAATTGACTGTTACATCCAACAGACGAGAATCATGATAACATGGTAATTAGTCTTACATTAGGCAGCCCTAAAAACTAGTTTTTGTAAACAGTATAATTTTATTTATGTGGTATTCGTACTTGCTTACTCACAATATAAAAGTTTAAACGGGCGCACAGAAGTATTTTAAAACATTATTTTGAATAAGCTCGACATTTAAACTAAGTTACATTGACCGTAGTCACGAGGGGACTGGAATAGAGGGTGTCAGTGTCGTGCAGGCTGGGTGGTTTTTAAGCAAAGTCCAGGTTTTATGACGGGAAAACGAAAAAGATCGCGTCTCCGCATTGCATTATTTTCCAAAACTTGTGTAAGTTTCATTTTTAGCGCACAAAATTGGTAGCATTTTATTTATTAAGTACTAGATTAACGGCATGAGTGTGGAAAAGTAGAATAATTGGTGGTAAAGCATTTACTTTCGCGTTGTTTCCAAAACTACATAGAAGCTTCTGGTAAAGTTGCCACCACTTTACTAGGAGTATGACTTGATAACTTGGACTGTGACTTGAGTTGACACATATATAAATAATATTAATTAACTTAAGAAATTATCAATTATTTGACACTGGCTAGCTACAAAAAAGTGTGGAGCCAAAACTAAACATAAAAAAGCAAAGTCCAGCAAGTGAGGTTCGAATCTGGCTTCTAATTGGTCGGTAAACTAACACAGTTGCCTTTGTCTAAAAAACCACCAATTGAGTTTGAGTTTGTTTGAGTAGGTATTCTGAGTGGTGAACTGTAACGAATAGTCATGACGTTTATCACCGGCAAATGGCTAGATTGTCACGTTATTCGTTTCTATAAAAAATATATACTTAAAACCGCCATTAATTGAAAAATACTTTGTAAGTGGTAACACTGACGTAAACCGACCACTGACGTGAACCGTGGGTACAAAAACGAAACACGGTTAAATTGCCTCAGAAGCTACTAAAATTCAATTCAAATTATTTAATTTAATTTCAAAGTTTCTTAACTCTTGATGAACGAGGCCGTTAACATTCTTACATCACAACAAAAGACTTAACCTAAAAACATAAAAACGTGATAAAGTGTCTCCCCATCATCTATCTCCAATAATCTTCTTACCGATAAAAAATCTCGAACAGTCAAGGAGCGTTCAATCAATCAAAATGTGTACGTTTGTTTGTCTGTACTGAAAAATATTATTGTTGGATTCATCCATCACACACAAGCCCCGGAACTCGGCTAAAAGATATACACTGGTACCTACTTTCTTTATGTATAGGGTCGGTTCGTTCATTTGACCGAATGACGTTAGGTCGAACTGAGCACTGATGCCTGGAATTTTATAGTGAAACATCTTAGATTTTAGTTCACACGGGTAAATACGTGGGGCACGGCTTGTGTTTAAGGCGAGCTCTAAGCATAAGGAAAAGTATTTGTCCACAGAAATAAAGCGCAGTCTGGGTGTTGTGGGACCATGGTCCTCGTAGTTCCTGGCTCCCTAGAAACAGGGAATCCTAGTTAGGGTCCAGATTCTATGTATGACCGTTGGGTGTTATTATTATATAATTCCTTTAAACAAAAGGTGGTTTAACATACTTCAATCCCGAAGAAGAAGAGAACATCATTAATGTAGTCGAAATTGAAATACGCATTATTAAAGATAACTCAAAAACTACTTGTCAAATCTTAAAAAATTTAAGTGGGACCACAAACAAAAAAGAATCATCAAAATTGTTTGACTCAGTTAAAAATTCTGAGGTAAGAAACATTAAAAAATACAGTCGGATTGAGAACCTCATCATTTTTTGAAGTCGGTTTAAAATCAACAAGAGCACTATCTTTGTAATCTCGCTGTGATGTGATGTATCAAATTAATCACATCAGAAAAACTGTATACTGTAAATAGTAAAAAAAGGACGAAAGAGAAGAAAGAAAAAATTCAATAAGTAAATAAAACTTGTATGTATTGACCAAAAAAATATCTGAGTATTGTATCAGTCATCTGGTTCCCGTAGTACAAGCTTTGTCTAGTTTGAGGCTAGATGGCCCTGTGGGAAATGCCCACAAATATTTATAAAAATACTAGTTGCGTAATAGATAAAAAGTATTTTCATTATTTGCTCATTCCACGGGAACATTTAACTTTTCCGGGATAAAATGTAGCCTATATGTTAATCCAGTGTATAAGCTACCTTGGTACCGAATTACATCCAAACCCATTCAGCCAAATGAGCGTGAAGGAGTAACAAACATACACACATACAAACTTTCGCCTTTATAATATTAGTGTGATAGTGTGATTAGTGTGATTGTATTAGTTAAGTAGCAACCAGGGGCTCTGTCTAGGTATTTGGCTTGCCTATAAGAGGCTAGTATACGCTGAGTGTTCCAGTTCATGGTCACCACGAGAACCTTTCTAAAATCCATTGGTAGTTGGTTCAGCGAGCAATGTACCATGCCTATAACAATTTCAACTTTCATATTCTGAGAGCTATGTAGGTGAGAGTTGGCTATAGATAAATTATTAGGTACTATTTTGATAACAAACAATGTTAAGAAACGTTTTTTATTAGGTTCATTGTATAGAAAAAGAACAATCTTGAAAAGAATAAAGTTAAATATCAAACATATTATACTTGTTGCGCCCCGCGGTTTCACCCGCGGATCAAAAGTATTTTAATTATTTTGTAATCCCATGGGAAAATTTCAGTTTTTTAATTTCAGCCAAATCCATTTAACCATTTGAGCGAGAAGGAGTAACAAACATACACACATGCACACATACACACAAACACACATACAAACTTTGGCCTTTATAATATTAGTGTAAAGTGTGATTGTATTATTTTAGATTTAGAGTATAATCGAATATAATTATTTAAAAAGAACACACATAATGTAATATTTCCACTACTACTGCTTATTCTATAACATTCTGGCATACTCTATGAAAATGAACCCAATGAAAACATACTAACGTGCGCCATTTTAACAGCGTTAACATGTTATTCGGGTTCCAACTGGACTGTGCTGATGGGAATCTGTACCCGAGGGATTTTGTTTACATATTGAATTTGTTTCGATGCTTCCATCGACTTTTTGTTACTTTATTTTCAGTATGTTCGATTAAAAATGAGTTTTGCTTATCGTATATCGCGCATTCTTTGTAAGCCACCACGCAATTTTTGTTAAAAAATTATGAAACTCATTTCACGCTTGAATTTTTCTAAATAATTCCATGCCAGTGGAGCGCAAATTGAGTCTTACAGAGGCTTTGGTGAATCAAATAAACTTGGCATTGACGGCCGAATCTTCAAGTGTCCGAGTGGCTCGATGCCAATCTCATCGATTTCAATGCTTCTAAGACCCAGGCATGTCTATTTTCCACTAAAAGGAGTCTATTAAGTCTGACTCTCACTTTCAGATAATGTACCTAACAATTTCTGGAACTTTCCTCACAACCAAACTTTAATCATAATAATAATAGCGCCCCACGATCACATACATAGATATTGGACCCTAACTAAGATTCCCTGTGTCTAGGGACCCAGGAACTACGAGGACCAACACTCAAACTCAGAACTAGTATTTGCCCCTTTTTTTAAAGACGTTTATTTACTCCAAGGTCAGGTAAGCAGCTAAAACCTGGGACATATTGAGGTGAGACAAAACTTCGCAACAGGAAATTTTTTTAACTTTGTATTAAACTTAAGCTTAATCGTGTATGATTGAGAACCATAATTATGTAGAACAGTTCTTCTACTGTTCAGCTTAAGGTGTTGGACTTCTTCGGCCTATATAGATATGACCTATAAGTTCATTGGTTAATAAGCGAACATACATTGGATAAAGCAAGCATGCGTTAGTTAAAGCGAGCATACATCGGTTAAAGCAAGCATGCGTTGGTTAAATCAAGCATACATCGGTTAAAGCAAGCATGCGTTGGTTAAAGCAAGCATGTGTTGGTTAAAGCAAGCATGCATTGGTTAAAGTGAGCATACATCGGTTAAAGCGAGCATGCGTTGGTTAAAGCAAGCATGTGTTGGTTAAATCAAGCAGGCGTTGGTTAAAGCATGCATGCGTTGATTAAAGCGAGCATACGTTATTTAATGTGAGACGTGAAAAAGCTTCGAGCATGAATACGAAGCACAGATGAAGTCACAGGCGAATGCTTGATAATATTGTTCAACTTTTCATTGATGAAAATTCGAATAAGTATTTTAATTCAAATCCCCCTCTTTATTCAATAAAATACATTTCCCAACCAAATTAGCATTATTCAGAACATTTTATCACAACCATTGTTTACTTTCCAAGTTATAAATCCGAATTTCCATACAGATAAGCGGAACTGCAGGATAATCTTACTAATTGAATAGGAATAATTCCAGTCGCTCCAGTTAACTTTCGTGGAGATTAAAACTTGGTTGTATTTACCAGCGCCCAGTTAATATACAAATCTATGGATCATGGGTAAAAGTTACCAAGTTTCACTTTAAAGTTGGGGTTTGGACCTTCGGGATGATAGATTTAGTGTGTCGATTATTTTCTCTTTTATCACTTTTCCCTTGATAATTTTGACTGTCAATTTTTTTAGCGATACACGTTGTAATTACTCTTTTAGATGATACTTTTTATCTTATTTATTACTATGACATATTTGTTATCGTTTTGAAAAAAAGGGTTAAACCGATTTCACTCGCCTTAACTGTTACTGAGACATTATAATTATATGTATGATATTATCATCAAAATATTTCTTATAATTTTGATTTATACTTAACAAATTATTATGAAATTACTGTAAGACCAATTTAAAAGTATGTGCTTTCAAATAATAATAATAAAAAAACAAATCACATTAAAATTATAAAGAAGAAAGTTTGTATGTGTGTATGTTTGTTACTCCTTCACGCTCACACGGCTGAATGGATTTGGATGAAATTCAGTACCAAGATAGCTTATACACTGTATTAACATATAGGCTACATTTTAATATGTAATATGAATATTATATGAGAAAAGTGAAATTTTCCCGTGGGATGAGTAAATAATTAAAATACCTTATATCCGCGGGTGAAACCGTGGGGCGCAACTAATTGGTTTATAAACTAAGATTGCTTTTAACTACTTAATCGGCGTGGAGCCAGGGTTGGTCAGCATTTCATAAAATACAGGCCTTTCTCAATAATACAATTTATCAACGCATTAAAAAAATGTTGGAACCGGAAACGGAATATATAAACAAAATAAAATACTGTGAAAACTCCATTAAATAATTAGAAAAAGCCCCTTTCCCTTAAAAGAAATCTCTACACCTTCAAAGGGAAGATTATTTTCATCCCCTCTATGAGAAACGAGAAAACAATAAAAGCAAATCGAGGTCGGGGGTCAAATAGAAATGGTCGTAAAAAGACCCTGAACTCTAACCGTTATTGCTCGAGCTCCAAGAATTGTCGATGGACCGTCGTTTTTAAGAAATAAATTCCTTTGATTCTAAGAAATCTCTTTGGATGGAAATTAATTTCCTATTTTTAATTATTTATTAAAATCCGGAGTATTTAAGACCACTGGGTAAGGGTAAGCTACCTACTAGTAAAGTGGAGTGAAGTACAATTCACTTACAGCCTTATTAATAAACGGGTATTAGTCTCGGATTAGTTACTTCAGCTTTTGTCCTTTTTTTGCTACTGGAATATTTAGCTGGATCGAAAGAGACAATAGATGGTGTAACTAGTCTAAAGCTAGTTCGTGTTTATTAAAAGGCTGTTAGGGTCCATGTACCTATGGGTTCCATACTGCTCTTCCCCGCTTTGGTATGTGACAAGCCTTAATGATTTCAGTGACAGCATTTTAGATAATGAATAGAAAAAAAAATTGATGTGATTGAGTTTAAAATATACGCATGAATATACGCATAAAAGTCAAATTTTCCTATAAATTGCAACGATTATACTTTTTATTGTATCCCAAATTCAAAATAAATATGAATAAGGAAACAAACCAAGCGTGTTTTAGACCACACGACTGAAGATAAACTTCTTTAGCTCCATCTATCGGCCGGTATAATTTTGTTTTTTCTTTGTTTAATGTTAATATCGCCACCTTGATAATAGTAAATTGTAATTTTACCGAATATACCAATATAATAAAACAAATTGTATGACAATGGAGACCTACGTGAACCAACACCTATCGAAATCCGTTCGCCTCGTTACGCATTCACCAGCTAACTCCCAAAGTCAAGCATGCGCAAAGAAGTTTTACTTCAAAATCATTAATAATAATGATGATAATAACGCTCAACGATCACATAAATTTACAAATAAATATGTAAATGTTTGTGTTATTGCTAATAGCGCTGTATGAAATGTTTTTGTTTAGTTTTTAGATTAGGAGGGATGGGTAAGGACAGAAACGATACTTAGTCCAATATTCAACCTGAAACGTTTTTATAGCATCCACTTTACTCGAATCGTTACTGTATTGGGACCTTCTAAACACATTCGCTATTTTTTTGCCCAAGCCAAATTTGATATTCAAATACAGATAAAAATACATATTTGATGTAAACCTCTTTAGCATTACAAAAATACCCAAATTCATGAAAAAGACATCAAAGCGGCCTGTATGAGGGAGGTCAAACTGTAGGTCATATGTGAAATAAAAAATAACGTCTTTTTTATTCAATTTAATATTTCAGATTTCAAAAATATGCACTAAAATGCTTTTGAAGAACGACAATGGAATCTAAAGGCAAAAAACTGAGCAAAAGCTTTTATTATCAGTGGCTGTTATCCAATTTTCACGTTTTTTCTAACCGTCGCTTGTACCAAGTGAAACTAAGGTCAAACACAATTCGAACAAAACCCAAGCAATTTAGCGACCGGGCAATGCAAAGAACCGCCGAAATCGAGTTAGACTCGCCCGCCCAGCCCTCTAAGGTTACATAATAGGGAATTCCACCATTTTTCATAATTCCACCGTCCGGTGGTCGGGACCCACCATAATTTACTTTTGTTTCAATTGTTACGAGTTTTTGAAGAAAAAAAAGATTTATTTGAAGGTTCCTGCTGGCCTTTGTTGCCGACGGCTGCCACAGTTTGATGAGATTTCTTCCCTTTCTCTTTGTATATCCATCTTGTGTAGGGTGCTTTGAGGAATTTGTAACATTAAATTTTCCTACACCCTGTTGACTACGTGTTTTTCTTTATTAGTCTATATTTTTGTGTACAGGAACAAGCCTTTGAAAATGAGAATGGTAGAAACTGCCAGTTCATTCTTAATATAACGTAATTTTAGACCTCATCGAATTAAAGATCTGAAGTGAATCGTTTTGACTGCATGGTCTGATAGCTCAGTTAGTAGTAAGTCTTCCTTTTGAACTATATGTAGGCTGTGGGTTCGATTCCCACCTAGGACAAATATTTGTGTGATGAAAATCGATGTTTGTTCTGTGTCTAGGTGTTATGTTGTATTCTACATATGTATTTCCAAACCAAAAGTATCTAAGTATTCTAATAATTATTTTGGTTCCATAGTACAAACTTTGCTTATTTTAAGGCTAGGTGGCACACTGTGTGAAATGTCCACAGATATGATTTTATTAAAAAATGTATTATATTATTATTATTTTATACTGAATTGAATTAAAACTAAGCAACTGGTTTCCGTAAGAAGGAAACAAAATATGTCCAAAAACTGGTCGGAGTAATATCGACTTTTGATTAACGTAAATTCACTCGTTGTTATTATCCAATACAATATTTAAAACTAATTTTGTCGTTCACCACTATATTGTTTTTTCTCTAATCTGCTTCTTTCTTTTTAACTTCGTTTAATGGCTTTCTATCGTTTTTAGCGATAATTCTGCCAATGTCAAGTGAGGAATTTTGTACAGTTATGTCATGTCAAAGACTTATTTTGTCAAAGTAAAAATGCTGCAGTAAAATGGTGGATATTTTACTGGAGACTCTAGGAATCCTTGAAGAGAAAACGAAAAGGCATGGTTTTAAAACTTGGAACCATTTGCTAACACTCGTGCACGTTTACGAACACATAATGGATAATAACTCACCATTATCACACATTAAAATTATACACGGGTTATGGAAAAAAAATACAAAATTCACAACCGCCATTTTTGGATTCTTTTCAAAAGATCTTCTCTAATCTGAGTTCACCGTAACTGACAGTTGACGTAATATTTTCACGGAGCTTATAACACGATAAAACTGCTCTCAGATTCTTTAAGATCAATCGCTCCATTAAAGTAAGAATACAATGGGTTTCCTCGTCATCTTTCTATATGGAAAGCCTTATTTCAAATCGGTCGGAGAAATTGCAATGAATTCTTTAGATTGGTATTTTATATATGAGAACATAAAAATTGTACATTAAAATGGAACTTGTGCTGAATTTGTAAGCAAATTAGTCACAAAGTAATAGTATTTTTTTAAATAATTAATCTGTTAATGTTTTTCAGACCATGATGAAAATTCATATTTACAAAGCAATTTTTTATTAAATATTTCATTAGTGCTAATTTTTTTTGTATTTCACAAGTTTTCCTTAGTTTGATGCTAAATGGCGCTGTGTGAAATATGCACAAATATTAATTAATTTAATTGTCATATTTAATTAAATAACGTTAAGCTAACTTCGCATGCCGTTACGGTGAAATGATAGATAGCTAACTATGATTACTCTGACTTCTTATTACGTACTCACATTCTAGCTAAGAATAAATAAATAAAATGAATTGCATTGAATTATATATTCTTTCTTCAAATTTTTAATTAACTTACCTACGTCTCTTCTGTTTGTCTGGGAAAGATCACTTTTTAGCAATAAGAATGCTCATTGTAACCTACTTATAAGCTTTCCTGTTTGGTATTTTATCATTTTGGTATTAATAAAAAAATTATCCATCTATCTATCTATCTACACCACAGAATAACAATAGTACTAACTGACCTATATTAAGTACTAAGTGTAACATGAGTGTAGTTAATATAAAAAGCCCTTAATCTATTGCGTAACGAACCTAACTCAAAGCAGGGTTACGGAGAGAGCTTATAACTTACGCATAAAATATTCAAAAGTATGTACCATCAAACTCGGATTACCCTGAGTACACCCTCTTCATAATACATGTTGCATGAGAAGGATTATGTGCCCGAATAAAGGTCAATGCCTTTAAGAGGTCCAAGCAGGCTACCATGAGCTATAAAATCGACTAAAAAAGAAAAAAAAAGAAAGAAAAAAACAAAATAACAAATATTTACTTTCTTCCTTGCTTTCTTTCTCTTAAAGAAGCGTTTGACCAATGACAGCGCAACAAAAGGCTTATGACGTGATCCGCAGGATCGTTCATTGGTCGCGTTCTCTATAGAAGAGAGATGTCTATTTAGTCGTTCATGGTAGCCATACAGAAGAATTTGACATTCATATGACTAATCATATGAATGTCAAATTCTCTTCAATAATAGGTCAATAATCTCTTAAATAAGCCCTATTCAAATAATATTAACATGAACTAAACATCTAATATATTAGTAGTTGCTATTATATATTCGCTATATTAGAGTATAGTAGGAAACTTTAAGTAATTTCATCCAAATGTTTTACAATAGTCATTAGCGTAAAAATTTAATTAAAAATTAATTCGCGATATTCATTTTCACTTCACACTTTCATTATATTACTTCGCACGCGTCATCTGTCACACAAAAGCTGCTATATATCATTAAAATCTAAAATTTCAGAAATCACTTGAAATGAATCGTGCTGCGCGTGTCTTGCGTTTGTTTTTGTCTTTTGCCCTTCGTCTAGAGCCTAGAGTTATCCTCATTAAATCGAGCTCAAAACTCTTTCGAGACAAACATACAAGTTTGCGTCGGTTGTCATATTGCGTTTAACTCGTATAATTAAGTTACGTAAAAGTATGATGTTTTATTTGTTGTAGATAAATTTTTCTTGAATCTGAAGGCAGTACTTTGATTCTCCAATTATTTTTTTTGTTTTGGATTTGGCTCCACACTTTTGCGTATTTAGCCAGTGTCAAGTAATCAATTTTTCAAGTTAATTTATATTATACATGTGTATGTTGTATGTGTCAAGTCAAGTAAAGTCACAGTCCAAGTCATCAAGTCAAGTCATAGTCTAGTCTAGTCAAGTCATACTCCTAGTAAAGTGGTGGCAACTTTACCAGAAGCTTCTATTGAGTTTTGGAAACAACACGAAAAGAAACGTTGCACCATTATTATACCACTTTCCCACACTCATGCCTGTAATCCAGCACTTAACGAATAGAATGCCACCAAATGTATGCACTAACACTGAAAATAACACAAGTTTTGGAAAATAATACAATGCGGTGACGCAATCTTTTTCGCGTTCCCGCCAAAAACCTCTGCATCACTTGTTGTTCTAGTATAGTACGTGACACTCGCGTGAATTACGACGTCTGTTTTTTTTTGTTTTGTCTCCACACGTTTGTGTATTTAGCCAGTGTCAAGTAATTGATAATTTCTCATCTATGTCAAGTCAAGTCGCAGTCCAATTGTATGCCCTAATACTGAAAATAACACGGTTTTTGTTTTGGAAAATAATACAATGTGATGAAGCGATCCTTTTCGTTTTCCCGTCAATAACGACGTCTGTTAGTCGCAGAGGCCATAATCAAGAAGTCAATTGAAGGGGTGAGAATAAAAAGGATTTAACTGATTTTTTTGACAAAATGACTTATGGGTATCGTTGGATTCAGCGTGAAATTATCTTCAATAATACATTCTCAAAATACCAAAATGAGGCTTAAATCTCGAGATTTTGAGTCTAAAAATGGTTTATCTGTCACAGGAATATAGTTTGCTAAGCATAAAAACATTACTTTATTTATTTTATTATATTATATTTTTACAGTAATTGTATGAATTAGTACTATATTTAGTAATTTTAAATAGAATTAAAACATTTTCAAGCAACTGAAACTTACATAAACCTTTTCTATTACCTTATAAGCACTCTACATTAAAATGACGCCGTTGACGTTTAAAGTCAATTTTCTCGAAACTGTCAATTTGTCAGTTAAATCCTTTTTATTCTCAATCCTTCAATTCAAGTTAAGTAAAAGTATTGTTAGTGGTAATGTTTTGTTCTCCCTCGTTTCAAAGGTTTCCTTTACATTAAAAATCAAATGTATATTGTAACAATGAAATAATATTCAAACTTTAGTGCAATTTAATTTTTAATTTCGTGGCAAAATTTGTTTGTATTTACTGTAAAACTAGAGGCTGAACAATTTTGATGGTATTTTAAAATAATAATAATATGTGTGGACATCTCACTCAGCGCCATTTAGCTCCAAACTAAGCAAAGCTTGTGTTATGGGAACCAGATAACTGATAAAAAACTTAGATATTTTTTGTTTGTAAATACAAGTTCGTCTAGGTAGGTACCACCGCTTTGCCAGCTATTCTGCCGCCAAGCAGTAGTGTGCAAGCACTACTGTGTTCCAGTTTGAAGGGCACTGTAGCTAGTGAAATTACTGGGCAATTGAGACTTTATGATCTGACCTCACAATCGAGTAATCTTATTACCAGACTGTGCTGATGTCTCAGGATGATGTGCGCTGTGCAGTGTCGCTCGAAACTATGTTTTTGGGTTCCGAGTGACACTGTTCTGTTATGGGCGGCAGTGGCACTTAACATCAGGTGAACGACAAGCTCGTCACATCATTCAGTAACATATAAAAAAAAACATACATAGAATACAATATAACACCCAGACATAGACAAACACCTATGTTCATTCCACAAATGTTTGTCCAACCAACTGAGCTATCGGCCAGTCAATATATCATTCGTAAAATTATTTGCAAATAAATTGTTTGACTTTTGTCGGAAAGTGAGAGTTCTTAGAGTAATTATCACTATGAAAGGTCTGAAAAAGGATATTAATTATGTAAAAAATCACACTAATATTATAAAGGTGAAAGTTTGTATGTGTGTTTGTGTGTATGTTTGTTACTCCCACACGCTCAAACGGCTGAATAGATTATGATGAAATTCGGTACCAAGATAGCTTATACACTGGATTAACATATAGGCTACATTGTATTCCGGAAAAGTGAAATGCTCCCGTGGCATGAGTAAATAATTAAACTTTTTATCCGCGGGTGAAACCGCGGGGCGCAACTAGTAAGTACATATATTTGCTTACTTATGCCACAGAATAAACAAAAAAACAATTTTCTATCTAGTAAATAATATAAAATCAAGTTCGTTTGATTTTATACCAGTGAAGTTCGAAAGATATTATATGAGTCGCATCATTCTAAGATTTAAGTTACAATGTAGTCCCTCTACGAGGTAGAGTATATAGCCTATAACTGCTCATATCATAACCTTCGTGACTGAAGGCAGTTGCCATACCACAGATTAAATATTATTCACTACATAAGCCATATTCCAATGACATACGATTCACTCGTAAGAAGGGAGTTCGTAACTTCTGTGCCGTAATATTGGCATTTTAGGGGAAAGTAACACGAGTGATTTTTCGTAGGTATAATTTTGTGCTAGTTATTTTATAAGTTTTCTAGCTAACGGATTCAAACATGGAAGACCATGGTTATTACAACTGGCCTGATAGCTCAGATAGTAATAGTTCTGCCTTCCGAATTGTTGGTTTGGTTGTGTGTTCGATTCCCACCCAGGACAAACATTTGTGTGATGAATATCGATGTTCGTTCTATGTCTGGGTGTTATATTGTATTCTACGTATGTAAAGTCAAAGTCAAAGTTAAAAGATTTATTGCAAATTGGCTAATTTTAGCACTTTTACAAGTCAAAATTATATTAGGTACTTAAAATTAAGTTATTTCACTAAGCATATAAAATTACAAAGTGCTTATTGTCAAATAATATATAGCAAGCTCATTACAATATATGAGTTTGAAAAAAAAGCAGTTCTCTTTCTCACTACTGGTGCAAGCAATCCGGCACAATGCAGAATTGAAAACTTTGATCCGAAGCTTCGATTACAACTGTAAAGAAGAAGCTACAAGAAACTTTACAGTGATGTATTTATTTTTCTTCTTTCTACTTTCTACTGTCTTTTACAATGTATATAATTCATTACAGTTGAGATATTGAATATGTTACAAAAGTAACCATTGTATATTTATATATACAACGTGTGTGTATATATATAAACAAAAAGGTATTTTGTTTACTTTGGGACTAGATGGCTCTGTGTGAGAAGTCCACAAATATTTATTAATATAATATATAGATTAAGATATACACGGTGGAATTTAACTCATTCTTTTCCTTAAACGCATGTACCAAGGCATAGAATAATCGAAAAAGCTGCAGTTAAAAAACAAATTAAAATGCCTCCATAATCTATTATATAAAAGGCTTTGTCCTGACTGACTGACAGACAACGCAGAGCCCAAACCGCTGGACGTATAGACTTGAAATTTGGAGGGTGGCTATTAGTATTATTGTTTTTTCAAGTTTGTTGTTGTTTTTGTGTTTGTTAAATAAAGCTGGACCCAGTATTTATTCACTACTGCAACATGATACTAATTTTCTTGTATGTAATTTTAGGTGGATAACTATCGGAAGTATGACTCATTTTGTCAAGTCCCGCTTTAGTGGTTGGTAACGTACTGACGCTTGCATAACTGGATCCCAGAAGAAGGACATCGAATAAGTTCGAAACCTGTTCGGCATAATTTCGACTTTAAATTGACGTGAGTTTAGCTGTTATTAATTTCCAAAGCAAGTATGTACTCTTAAATAGTTAATGCCAAATTGTACACCAGAGAAAGATATATTTCATCTGTAGAGCAAGGTTGGATCGTTTATATTTAAAAAAAAAACAAGTATGCTTAAGACCACACGACTGAAGTAAAACTTCTATACGAAACGTAACTCTCACTCGTTCTATCTTCACCAACTCGTATATCTTCTTCTCAACTACCGTTCGCCTCGCCCGATAAATTTTTGTAACGCTCTCGTCACGCATTACTCCCCGATTACTCCCAAAGTCAAGCGTGCGTAAAGAAGTTTTACTTCAAAAATAGCATTCAGAAATAATGATTTTGGTTAGTGATATGTAAAATATTTAATTAGAACTACAAAGACAAAGTTGTCGCTTCAATTCGTAAAAAACGCTTCTTTTTTTCGCAAATATTATCCTATCAATTTTTTTGGTTTGTCAAACAAACCACAAAAATCATTTCTAAGGTCCGTATTACAGAACGATGCTCAGCCATCGATCGGTGCTAAAGAAGAGATTTCATTCACTAATTCATCACTTTATGAATGAAATCTCTGCTTGAGCACCGATCGATGACTGAGCATCGTTCTGTAATACGGACCTAACGATCCATCCACTAAACATACTCTTAAGACACGCCACAACTCAGCCATCCGATACTCTAATACGCATTGTGTCACACTTTACGTAACTTAGTTTGGGTACCCCTTAACCCAAATATTTTCTAGGCCTCTCCGCGCCCTCCTAACGTCAGAGGGTGGTGATTTATCTACTACTCAAGGAACACTAGCTAAAATCACGTCTTTGTTTGCCATTTAACAAATCAGATTTTTTAAACGTAAAACTATGATGGGCAAATTTAGTTTGTATGTAAAAACTGTATGCAAAACATTGTAAACCATATAGGATTATTTACACATTTTACACACATTAAATGTTTTTTTTTTATGTTATTGAATGATGTGACGAGCTTGTCGTTCACCTGACGTTAAGCGACACGGCCGCCCAAAAACAGAACAGTGTCACTCAGAACTCCAACATGTAAAGTTTCGCATGACTGCTGCACTGCGCACATCATCCTGAGACATCAGCACAGTCTGACTGAAGATTACTCGACTGTGAGATCAGATCATAAAGTCTCATTTGCCCAGTGATTTCACTAGCTACATTGCCTTTCAAACCGGAACACAGTAGTGCTTGCACACTACTGCTTGGCGACAGAATAACTGGCAAAGCGGTGGTACCTATCTAGACGAATTTTGCAGAAAAGTCCTACCAACTAGTAAAAAAAAATTTAAAAATGTAAAAGAGTTGCTAAAGTTGTTTACAATATTTATCGTCAAATAAGCAGTATTAAATAGTATAATTGACTTTTGGACGTTTTGTGGCCTCACCGCTTGGTGGCGTTGTTATCGACTGTCATGGAGAGAACTTGTTCCGCTGTCTTTTTTAAAAAAGTACGTTATTCAGTACAGTTCAGTTGGCCTTCGGCAGCGGAGTGAATACCATGAAACTATTACCCATGTATATATACTGTGAAACTGTAAACATATGTAGAGGTTGCTTATTAATTGTGCTACAAATGTCTATGAAGTTTACAACATTCACGAAATGTTTATATGGAGTATACGTACAGACGGGGTTTTTATATATGAGTAAATACTAAAGGTGTATGTGTGCTAGTTCGAATAATCTGATATGTGATGAAATTCATAGGTTTTTTCGGTGGAAAATGAGATTTCCGTAATGGATACGCTGAGTGACTTGAAGGTTTTTTGTTGAGGTTTTTAGATTGATGATCGAATTAGGTGGAGATTTTATTGTTAGAGCTGTCAGACTGAAGAATTGCTTGATAAATTCTTTAACGCGAAAAAGGATTTTTTTTGCTTGATATAACACTTATAAGGAGTGCTTGCGCACTACTGCTAGGCGGCATTATAACTAGCAAAGCGGTGGTACCTACCTAGACGAACTTTGCAGAAAAGTCCTACCACCTAGTAGATCCTACTGGAATAGAAAATGATTAGTTTTTGAATTGTACAAATAACAAAAAAAAAATCAGATGTAAACAAAACTACATTACGTCAGACCCGTTTTTCACTTATTTAAACTCAATTATTTCGTGTACTTACAGCTAAAGCCAAAACGTGTAACAAATCATAACCTTATGACCTTTCTCATTTAATTAAATCTGTGAATATATTCAAACCTTCTATAGCCATAATAAAACATATTTTCCTGTTATAAAGCCAATAGAAAACAAAAATACGGCCGCCTACATATCACTGTTCAGTAAAAGAATAATGTTTGACAATATTACCTTTTTAGTGTTATTGCCACATACTCGTCCTATGATACCATACGACGTTTATAGTCGAACTTTTATTGCTTTATGTGTAGTGGATTTCACAAATATGTTGGTAATTTGGTAGTTTATTACAATAAGGTTGTTATGGAATATACAATTATAACTTTTCATAGCATAATGAGAACTATATCTGGCCCGATAGCTCAGTTGGTAGTAACCTTGCCTTCTGAACTGTGGGTTGTGGGTTCGATTCCCACCCAGGACAAACACTTTGTGTGATGAACATAGGTGTTTGTTCTGTGTCTGGGTGTTATATTGTATTCTATGTATGTATTTACAAACAAAAATTATCTAAGTATTTGTATCAGTTATCTGGTTCCCATAATACAAGCTTTGCTTATTTTGTGGCTAGATGGCGTTGTGTGAGATGTCCACACATATTATTACTATTATTATTATATCTAAGTGCTTTTATGTGTTTATTTTAACTGCGTACACCATAGGTCATAATGATAATAGTAACCCCAACAATCACATACATAGATTCTGGATCTTAACTAGGGTTCCTTGTACCTAGGGACCCAGGAACTACGAGGACCATGGTCCCACAATACCCAGACATAAGACATGTATTAGTGCTATTATTTCCTGTGCACAAATAACGAAATCAAATACAAAAATGTGTATTGACGTAAATATTATTACATTATATTAATGAATCCATAGATTACCGGACTAGTTTAGGATCAGTATTAATCAGAAATAAACACTTGTCTTGTGGAGAGAATCGAACCCGCCGCCACCGGTTTATGAGCCAACATGGTCAACCACCACACCACAGAAGCCGTCTTGTGTGAACGTAACAATAACAATCTTCGATAATGCAGTTATATTTTTAACATGGAATAAAAAAGTGAAGAGTTCTCAAAATTGATTTTTTTCTCGTTACATTTTTTTTTAGGTTAAGGAATGACGTTATTTCAAAATTGGATTTTTAAATCAAATCAAATGAAATAATTCATTTGAATCATATCAAGATCCATATTGTTATTAAATATATTTTTTTCGTAGTTTTTGGCCAGCGGGTGGTAACTAACTGATTTTTTAAAAATATTCTCTATTGGTAATCAATGATGTACTTGAAAAAAACATTAATTTAAGAGGATAAATAAAAGGTACCAGTTAGCTTATTTGAAATACTTTAAATGTACCCAATATGATTCAAAACAATTTTTTATTAAAAACTGTGGTTTTAATCGTTCGACAGCATAAAAACTGGCAAATAAAAAAATAGAAAATCCAATTTATTTTATCATGCTTCGCAAAACGATTCAACAAACCAAAGCTCGTTATAAAATGTATATTTATGTCAATAAATAATATTTTATAGCAGCTAGTTGTAAAGTGAAGCAGTAACACATTGATTTTAATACCTTTTTTAATACTTTTAGGCTCTCGTTTCATCCCAAAACGATAAAGTGTGATAGATAGTGACGTCATAGGTTTATAGCTTACAATAACTGCCATCCAAACATATGAGAATTTAAAAACCATGTGGGCAGTTCATCATTAAATCTAAAAATACATTTGAAGCGTTAAAGCCTTAACAAAATATGCGCAACAAACAATTCTGTAGGGGCACTAGCTGCTCTTTTATCCGAGATCTATCATCAGTCTTCCCACGGAAACCCGCAATTAGAAAATTTTGTCATTAAGTGATAGAGTCGTAAATAAACAATATGAGAGTTTTCTCTAGCAACAAGTATTTGTGTTTTATTAATGTGTAAAATTCTAGGTAAAAATAATTATTTCTTATGTTAAGTAAAGTCACTAACAAGATGAAACACAATTAATGCAGTTTAACGTTAAGACTTACCAAGCTCATATATTTATTTGACTATTTAAATAATTCCAACAGATAATGAATACCTATAATAACACAAAATTTTAAATAAATTTATAGTTTTTTTTTACTTCAAACTTGTAATAAAAGTTTTAAAGTATTTAAGTATAAGTACAAGTTCTTTTTTCAGCCCGTTTTTATGCATTCATAATAGCTTCAATTATATAAATCACACAATTCTATAAATTAATTATTTTAACCCTTGCTCCTCATAGGAAATAAATTACAAAACCGTACGTGCCAAATCAAACCCGAATCTCATTCGTAGAGGTCGTAGCACATTGTCTACGGTTCGTAGACTCGTAGCAATACGTAGCCGATGACGTCAACGACTCAGCTGCTTTGTTCATAATCTTGCGGACTAATAAAAAAACGGGTCACTTGAGTATGTGTGGGTGTGTAATAATAAGCTCTGGGGAATATTGGACAATCTCTAGTTTTATGCCCTTGGTTATGGAGTAATTACCATACTTCGTACAAGGTTGCCTTTTAATTAACTCGAGCTGGATTTTATTCTTTAGTGCTATTTTTGTACGTGGTTTTTTTTAAGAAATAAATCCAACATCGCACCGATGTTTCCCGAAAATGGTTTTAATTATAATTTTATTCTTAAATTATAGTCATTGCTACAAAAATCGTACTTAAACGCCATAAAAGCTCTACGAAACTGGTGCAATAGATTTCTACAAGATTTTGAACTGTCGTGGTCACTAACATTTCATTGAAAGAAACAAAATTACGGGGTAAATATTTCGTTCATAAACAAGTTTTACAAAATTATTTTTAGCTGCCACTGATTTACACCTGCCCCTATTCTTCGATAATCTCTCAAAGATCTCGAATTCATGGCATTTTTGAACATGTTTGTATTGGAAATTGCGCGGATTTTACGTCGATTTGTATTGAAGTAAAAAATGTGCAGTGATAATATAAAGAAGCTATTCAAAGCGAGGAAGTTGGGATACACTAGTGATAAGATTTTTAACTTGAAGATGGAAGCTAGCCAATTAAGCACAAAAAAATTAACTAGCTAAAATGTCACCCATCCAAGTGCTTCCGAGCAGTGAGCCAATCAATTATAAACAGACGCACACTGCAAATTGAATTAAATAATTTAGAACTACTGAATTCAACGTGGAACCTTGTTAAATAGCTTCTTTCTGTTTACGACGTAAGCCCCTATACCTATTGCTTCGACTAAAGAACTATATAGATGGCGCGCTCAGAATTAAAAAGTGAAGATGTAAAAATTGAAGATTGTTTGAAAAGACACGATTCAACTTTCAAGTCCTTTCTTTTAAATTTCTTACCTGTATTATCTACTATAGATATTTGTTGCCACAGAGATTTATCACCTTAAGAAACAAACAGCTTAGTATTAAAAAAAAATGAAAGCAAAAAGAAAGTAATGGAAAACAAACTAACAAACTTGACAGTCTCTGTGGTGTGGTGGTTGAGCTGGTCGGCTCATAACCCGGAGGTGGTGAGTCCAATACCCGCGGCAGGACAAGTATTTGTGCCACGAAAAAAAAAGCGCAAATACTTGTTCTGTGTCTGGGTGTTGTGGGACCATGGTCCTCGTAGTTCCTGAGTCCCTAGACACAAGGAATCCTAGTTAGGGTCCAGGATCTATGTATGTGATCGTTGGGCGTTATTATTGTTATTATTATTATAAACTAGTAACAACTACGGAAATTATTTTTTAAGAATAAATTCAAGGTTCGTGTCCATATTAAAAAACTTCATATTATAGCATTCTTTTTTAGCTTTACTTTTAGTTTGGAGCGCGCCGTCTACACTATCCTTTCAGTCTAAGCCTCTAAACTCCCAACTCCCTCCACTAATTACCGTTTCATTATTTAAAGAGCACGTCAATACAGTATCGAATTACTGCTTGTCACGAACAAGGCGCGAGCTCAATAGACATTTGAGTAAACTACCTGTCACTTGCGGTTGCCATGAGCAAAGACATAGAATAAATTCATAATACTACAATTACTGTATAGAAACTTCACTCTAAACGACGATTTTATACGAGGACGAGCTTCTTCCCGCAGCTTCGCCCGCGGCGTGGCCTATGGGAAAATAATTCAATCACCCATTTCACCCTCTTAAGGGTGGAATTACGAAAAATCCTTTCTTTTTTTTTATTGTTTGATAGGCTCGCGCTTGACCACTATCGCACCTGATGGTAAGTGACGATGCAGTCTAGGATGTAACACGCTTGCCTAGAAGATACCTGTTCACTCTCAATTTGAAGACTCCAAGGTTGTAGTTTTCGGGAAATACGGATGCCGGTAAAGCGTTCCACTCTTAGGCTGTTCGCATGATAAATGTGGAGCCAAATCTCTTTGTTCGCACATGTGGGATATTAACCATGTACCGGTGGCGCTTTTTCGTACATCTGGTTGTCCGATGGTGGAACTGTGACGGCGGAATCAGATTATGCAACTCCAATGCACACTCTCCAAAATGCACTCGATAGAAGACCGATAAACTGGCAACTTTGCGTCTATGGTCGAGGCTTTGCAGTCGGGCCTCAAACAAGTCGCTACCTATGAGCCTCTTAGCACGCTTTTCGATAGAGTCTAAGGCTTCCAGCTGGTATTTAGCAGACCCATCCCATAGGTGGCAGCAGTACTCCATGCACGATCGAACTTGAGCTTGGTATAAGTTAAGAAGCTGTTCAGGTGCGAATTACTGCCTGACCTTAGTGAGAACGCCCAGCTTTTTTGCAGCTAGTTTAGCCTTTGACTCTATAAAGGACCCGAAGTTGAGGTTAGATGACAGAGACATGCCAAGAAGCTCAAGGTGATCCGTAATCGGTATCGGAACATCTTGGAAAGTCGGAGCTAGCACAAACGGGCTCTTTTTCTTAGCGGATACCTACGTCATAACATCTACCTGCTCTCCAAATTTCAGCCTGATCTGTCCAATGGTTTGGGCTGTGCGTTGATAGATCATTATGTCAGTCACTCACCTTTGAGTTATATATATTTAGATGAATGTTAATACAGAGAAATCACATTATCACACTAATATTATAAAGGCGAGAGTTTCTATGTGTGTTACGTTCAAACGGCTAAATGGATTTGGATGAAATTCGGTATCAAGATAGCTTATATACTGGATTAACATATAGGCTAAATTTTATCTCGGAAACGTGAAATGTTCCCGTGGGATGAGCAAATAATTAAAATACTTTTTATCCGCGTGTGAAATTGCGGAGTGCAACTAGTAAAGTATAATTTATGTTGGACAGAATCTGTGGTGTGGTGGTTGAGCAGGTTGGCTTATAACCCAGAGGTGGCAGGTTTGATTCCCATGACAGGACAAGTATTTGTGCACAAAAAAAGCGCCAATACTTGTTCTGAGTCTGGGTGTTGTAGGACCATGGTCATCGTGGTTCCTTGATATCTAGATAGAAGGAATCTTAGTTAGGCTCCAAGATCGATGTAATTATTATTATTATTCATTTACTTCATACGGTACTGGAAATTTCATAGTATTTTAGCAAGCAACTCTCCAGTCGGGAAGAAGTCACCGTAGCCTACGGACATTGATAACACTAAATGTGCCACTACCGGATTTTTAGTGTTTGACTTTCTTGACCCTTCTGTTAAAATGCCGCATATTGTAGCTTCAGGGAAAGATATCACAAATGTTTCGTATATACCTATGGAATGAAAAACCAGTCTGGCTCAGCGGTAGTACCTTTGACTTTCAATCAAATACAGTGTGTAAAATTCCTCGTAACCCATGATCGGGATCCATGCGGAATTTCTCATACAAAGGCGAAGAAAAACATCTTCAAAAAACTGGTATGATAATAATAATAATAATAACATTCAACGATCACATACATAGATCCTGGACCCTAACTAGGATTCCCTTTGTCTAGGGAACCAGGAACTACGACGGCCCAGACTCAGAACAAGTATTTGCGCTTTTTTTTCTGCGCACAAATACTTGTCCCGTTGCGGAAATCAAACCAGCCACCTCCGGGTTATGAGCCAACCTGTTCAATCCACCACACCACAGAGGCTGTCAATTCGAACTGTACAATTCGAAAGAACAAAAAACTCTTTCCTCCCGTAGTAAATAGCCGTCGAAACTACAACTATTACACGGCAAACACTCACGAGATACAGTAGAATAAGGAGTACGTCTCATGAGTGTTAGCCGTGTCATAGTTATAGTTATGAGTACTACTCAGGTCAGTTTCTATAATAGCTGTCGAAGTTGAAAAAAATCTCTGATCCGTGTATCTGTTATGCAATAGGAGAATGAGACGAGTTGTTGTATTGTCTCTGAACTGGAACAGTTCTGTTAAGTAACGTTGAGACCGAGTGGAGCTTGTGTGCTTGTAATGTATTGAGTTGTTACACTGACTGATTGAAACTATGGCTTGTCGAGCAGTTTTTTTTTTACAGTTATGACGAATTTATTTAGTGAATGATGTTGATTTTGTGTGAAGTTATTTTACATAGTTCATATACACAGTAGAATTTAATTCCCTCTTTTTCTTAAATGCATGTACTCAAACCATGCTATTGAATATGCGTAAAAGGCCTAGTTAAATAAAAGGTTCTGTTGCAATATTTAGTGCCTTGTAAAATAACTACATGACACCCGAAATGTTTTTTTAACGCTACACATAGCGCGAGTACTAGCTGAGTGCTTTGTAAATGCTTCGTAGGCAACAAGCACCTGCTTTGTTCAATGTTTTAAGGCTTTTCTTTAGAATTCAAATTTGCAGTAATTTTATTTAAGTTTTATTTCATAAGTAGTTTTTTTTATTTAGTTAATACATACATTAAAGGAAAAGTACGACTTAAATTCCACCGTCTATTTTTTTGTGTTTAATTATATCATTCACCAGTGTGTAACACAAGAAACATTATAATACCAATATTTATTTAATAATTTCATTCACGATGTTAAAATTTATTTAATTTTAATCACAGTGTTCGCCCTATTTACATAGGTCTTTATGATTTAAATGTACTCCTAATTAATGTTTGAATTTATGAAAGAATGTCTATTATAAATTATGAACTATTTTTTATATGTTAATTGACATTTTATAAATAAATTGATTATAATTATGATCATAAACGGAAGGTTTGCTACTTGTACAGTTAAAAAGGTTTTTTTCTCATCTGATTTCGTAAAAAGGGGAGGATTTTATTTTTTATATGTTACGTCAGAGATTTTGACTCGGTGAACCGCATTTGATAATTATTTTTTATTTGAAAACTGGTGCTTCCTTTGTGGTCCCATTTCAATTTGATCAAAGTTTGATGGGTAAAAAGGAATTATTTTAACAAGTTTAAAAAAAAGAGCTTCTCAATTCAGTTGCATTGTGTTTTTATGTTTGTTACCTTAGAACTCCGTCATTTATGAACCGATAAATAAAATTATTTTCTTTTTGAATTGGTATACTTTCAGATCAGGCCCGTAGAAATTTCATCAAAATTAACTGTAAAAAATATGACATTAAGGTAATTTGAATTTAAAACAAAGGCTAAAAAAGTTGATTGAACCTCTTTTTATAAAAATCAAGCCCCATTATATTCATTTGACTTTAAGCCTTTCATATAAGAGCAATTTCCGCTATCACAAATTCAGTAATGAAATTGTAGAACAAATCCTATATTTTGCACTAAAATGAAACCCAACAAACAAGTGCAGTTACCGTTCTGTCCCCAGACGGTACCGGGAGCGGTATCTCTTGGGTAACTTTTAATTCATTTAGCTACAGCATTATCTGAACGAATAAAATTGTATTTTAAACTGACCTCAAAAAAGAGGAAGTTCTCAATACGCCTGTATTATTTATATGTTGGTTACCTCAGATATTTCAACTAGGTAAACCGATTTTGATGATGCTTTTTTATTTGAAAGTTGGTTCTTTCCGTGTGGCCTCAATTTGCTTCAGTTCTGACAATGACATCTATGTGAAAACCATATAAGTTTGAAGTCTGTTATTTACGCTTTGCGTTTGTTAATTGAAGGGGTGAGAACAAAAAGGGTTTAACTGATTTTTTTCCCAAAATGACTTATGGGTATCGTTGGATTCAGTGTGAAATTATCTCTAATAATACATTCTCAAAATACCAAAATGAGGCTTGAATCTCGAGATTTTGAGTCTAAAAACGGTTTATCTGTGACAGGAATACAGTTCGCCTAGCATAAAAACATTATTATATTAATTTTATTATATTATATTTTTACATAATTGTATGAATTACTATATTTAGTATTTAAAATAGAATTAGTACATTTTCAAGCAACTGAAACTTACATTAACCTTTTCTATTACCTTATAAGCATTACAAGCTCTACATTAAAATGAAGCTGTTGAAGTTTATAGTAAATTTTCTCGAAACTATCAATTTGAAAGTTAAACCCTTTTTATTCTCAACACTACAATTATGTTCGTAATAGGGTAAACTATCTAATAACTGGCCACTTTAGTGCACTGGCCAGTTCGTTTTAGTTCGTACTAGTTTCCATACGGTAAAAATTGTGAACTAATATGACTGGCTGGATAATTGACTGGCCCGATAGCTCAGTTGGTAGTAGCCCTGCCTTTTGATCTGTGGGTTGTGGGTTCGATTCCCACCCAGGACAAACATTTGTGTGATGAACATAGGTGTTTGTTCTGTGCCTGGGTGTTATATTGTATTCTATTTTGTTTGTAAATACATACGTGTTTACAAACAAAAAAGTATCTAAGTATTGTATCAGTTATCTGGTTCCCATAGCACAAGCTTTGCTTAGTTTGGGGCTAGATGGCATTGTGTGAGATGTCCACACATATTATTATTATTATTATTAATATGAAAGCTTTTAGATAAGGTAATGTTAAACCATAATCACAGATGGCGTTACGTGAATGTAAGTCTTATTTTATGCAAATGTAGTGAATAGTAGCCAATAACTAATAGCGGCCAGTTAAACCTAGTTTTACCCTACATTAAAATGTCGTAGAGAATATTATATAATATTACCCATGGAGAACGAAGGGTCTTGATAGTGGCAACTACGAATGGAGGACGCAATGGAGAGGCCCCACTAGATGGACCGAAAACTTAGTCAAAACTGCGGAGAGCCATTGGATGCAGAAGACAAGCAGCCGGTCGAAGTGACTCTCTCTCTGGGGGAGGCCTATGATCAGCAGTGGATGTCTTCAGGCTATTGATGATGATTGAATTTAAAAGTGGGTGGAATAGACCAATTTTTTTTTCGATAATTGCAAAGTTAAACAACAATCGTCGCGGACACTACTCGGATGGGTGACCGCAGCGAAATGACTAAAATGACTGGCCCGATAGCTCAGTTGCTAGTAATTTTGCCTTCTGAGCTGTAGGTTGTGGGTTCGATTCCTATAAAGGACAAACATTTGTGTGATGAACATAGGTGTTTGTTCTGTGTCTGGGTGTTATATTGTATTATATGAAATTATGTATTTACAAACAAAAAGTATTTAAGTATTGTATCAGTTACCTGGTTTCCATAATACAATAGTTGTTTAGTTTGGGGCTAGATGGCGTTGTGTGAGATGTCCACACGTAATTTTTATTATTATTCATGAGGTGAAAGTGTTTGATCTTTTGCGTCTCTCTTTGAAAATATTCATTTGCTTTTTAGACTTGAAAAATTTATTACAAATAAAGAAGCTAAAGAATTGAATTAAGAGAAGCAATTTGAATGGTTTATTGCGTTTTCTCTTGAAGAAGTGTCTCTGGGTTAGAAATAAGTTAACTGAGTAATTGCTGAGAATTTTAAGTAAAAGCTTTTTTTACCTTTGAGAGTGTTTGGGATCAATAAAGCTTCTTTCGTGAGAGCTAAGTTTCTTAAAACAATGATAGTATAATTTGAATTCTCAATTGATCCTTAAAATAAAAATTAATTCAGTATTTTTGTGCAGTAAAATACAAAAGAATTATCAAGTACTTTGTCTCACAAAAAATGCTGCCATCAGGCTGGACTATATGGGACTGGTCACAAGCACAAAGGTCCAACTTTTTAAGAAATTTAGTTTATGTTCGTGATAGTTATGTATTGTATTATACATTATTTAATTAAATTTAGGAAAAAGAAAGCATTTGACCTTAAAAACTAAATAAAAATTATGAGCGCACAGTGAATTAAACGCAGTAAACATACTGATCTAATAAAGGTGCAAGTTTTTATGTGTGTATGTATGTTTGCTTCTCTTTTACGCCCAAACGGCTGAACAGATTTGGATGAAATTTAGAATATATATATTGCTTATATGCTAGAGTGACACAGAAGCGACTTTTTGTCCGCGAGGCGCAGCTAGTTATTTATAAGTTTAAATAATTATAGTTTTAGGTTTAGATAACTTTTTTTAGTTTTAGTCATTCTTTGTTTTCAGTTTTCCTTACATTTTAAAAAAGTTATTTACAAAAATTATAAGTAATGGACATACAAATTTGATGAAAAGTAATCAAGCATACAGCTCACACTTGGTGGTGAACACTAACCGCCTATGAATATTTGAAACACAAGGTCCTTTACCGATTCATGGCCAGCTCAATTAGGATTTTTGATACCCAATAATGACATAGACTGAAACTAACTATTATTTCAACTCTTTGTCAATCTGTATTCTACATCAGGTACAATTAAATTAGCTATCTGCTCTTTGATAATAAATTGCAGGGAGAACTTTTTTTGGGATATTAATTAATACCATGTCGTACAGGGAGGTTAAAACGTTGGCCGAAGACCGAGAACGATGGCGATTACTCCACCGACAAGAGCTGGCTCTTAAATAAGAAGAAGAAGAGAATTAATACCATAAAAATATTAGATCGATAGATAGATAAACTCTTTATTGTACACACCCCATAATAACAAAAATATCAAATAACACAATGAAACACAAGTAGTGGGGAACAATGGGCGACCTTATTGCTAAAAGCGATATCTTCCAGGTAACCTTTGGATGGAGAGGATTTATTACAAAGTCGTATAGACGGGGTGCACTAAATTATACGTTTTTAAACAATAAAAATAAAATAAAAATATTAGTAGTTCTTAAATTACTACTCGGGGTTTGTTATACCACTAATAGTAAGTCAATTCATACTATCATCTATATTTGAGTCAAGTTATACTTATATCTATAAACTGTTAAAGATTTAAAAGTACGCAAGTTTTAATAACGTAAGATTTGAATTCACGTGGAGGCCGGCTGCCATGGAAACATATATAGCCTTATTAATAAACACGAACTAACTTTAGACTAATTACACCATCTTTTGTCTCTTTCGATCCAGCTAAATATTTCAGTAGCAAAAAAAGGAAAAAAGCTGAAGTAACTAATCCGAGACTAATACCCGTTTATTAATAAGGCTGATATGGTCTTGGCCAAACGTGTGGTCGAGGCGTCCGGTGACCAGAATACTAACTTTTATTTTGCAAAAAAAAGCATTTCCATTCAACATGGAACAAATTACAAAACAAAAGTAGTAAAACGTCAACAATTGTGAAAATAACAAAGTGCTACCCACTCGGAACAGATAATACAGCTTGTAACTGAATTTAAATTTACCCAAGAGACGGCTCGGCAACAGTGAGTATGCCAATTATAACTGAAAAGATAATTGCTATGGAAGATATCTTATTTACAAAGAAATTGAAGCTGATCAAAGTTAGAAGTAATAAATAAAAGCACGGTTTCTATCATTATCTATTTGTAACGTTTTTAGATAATTACAAATATCCTAAATGGATTAAAGTGTAAAACTTGTACCCGTTTGTGGTTTACTTTACTTTTAAATAATCTAGAGGGTACTTTTTATCCCAGACTAATAAGAGTTTTTGCAAGAAAACGAGTAAACTGCGGCTAAAACCACTAAGCGTTTGTAGTCCTAAGCATTTTAAAATAAATATATATTAAATAATGTCCAACAATCACATACATAGATCCTGAAACCAACTAGTATTTCTTGTATCTAGGGACCCCGGAACTACGAGGACTATGGTCCTACAACACCCAGACTCAGAACAAGTATTTGCGCTTTTTTTATGCACAAATACTAGTCCCGCCGCTGGAACCGAACCTATCGTCTACGGGCTATAAGCCAACCTGCTCAACCACCACACAGGCTGTCAATGTCAAATAGATTTCCAGTGCAAATGACACTACATCAATGTTTTTATAGTAATGTTAAATATAACGCCTTTGTATTTTCTCAACCCATCGATTAGGGTTTACAATAATCAATAATCTACACTGACAGCTATGTTTTGGCTTACCCTAAGGACCTTAGGGTGTACCCGTAAGGGAAGATAAAAGCCTACCAGTGATATAATGGTGGCGGTCGACCCTCATTTATAATCAATACCCTGATTAATTTAGCAAATAACTTGTAAACTTGCGGAACGAGGGTGTTTACGCAAAAGCACAAGGGTGCAAAGGGACAGAATACCTGCCTCTTGTTATTAAAGATGAGTAGAAACTGAATAAACTTGAAGGTATTGTATTTTATGCTTACTTAAATAAACAATGGTTTAAGGATATAAATTTTGTTTCAAATTGGATTCTATTCAATACATAAGAAAAAACATTTAACAATCTACTGAATTGCGAAACGAATTCCTTAAAATTTTTAGTGAAATTAAATGAAACCTTATTTCTGATGCACAATATCGCACATACCAGCACTGGGGGCTTTTTATAGGTATAATATTTTTCAAAAAATAAAATAATTATTTTTCTCTCAGTTTTCTATTTGTCTCGTAGTGGAGCTTTTCTACTAATCCATTCGCTATCTCACCTGGGAGAGAAAGGGTAGTTTTTTTTCCATTTGTCCATTCTAGGGTAAATGAGTGGAATGTATACTTCGAATCATCCTGCCTCAAAAAAAAGTGTAGACTACACGACTGATGTGAAACATCTTCAGTTTAGCTCCATCTATCGGCTGGTAAAGCTTTGTTTTTGCTCTTTTATTTAATCATAATACCGGCATCTCGACAATTGTAAATTGTAATTTTACCAAATATAACAACATAATACATTTTCTTTATTCTATTCTATTCTATTCAGTCATTTAGTGCTTTGCCGCGAGATTCAAACCGTGATGCACGGGATCTAAAGTCACAAGAGCTACCTCTACCCTTGCTCTTAAAGGTGATGAAACGTCGCTTAAAAAACGCTACGTCTTCAATACAAAACGTAGATCGTTAATTTATTTTCAAAACAATTTAAACTCTAAAACATATACATGGATTAATTTAACGATAACGATATAGAAACTTTATCAAACAAATACAACTTTACGATGAAACTGTCCGGTTTATTAAACTTTACAAATTTAAACACAAAACAAATTAAACACAAAGTAGAAGTGTATAGTTGAAGATAAATTGACAAAGATATGAAAATATTTTATGTTGCGTATCTAAAATTTTGTATATTTTTATTATATTACGTTATGAAAGGAAATAATATGTAACTACAAAGTTTTTAAAACTGAACTTAGTATTATTTTTTTACCAAGCATATTTACTGAATTATTTGTTCATCATCATTAACAGCGTGAAGACGTCTACTACTGATCATAGGCCTCCACAAAAGGCCCAACTTTGAGTGGTTGACAGCTCTCTGCATCCATCGGCTCACCTGGTTTTAACCAGACTATCGGAAAAACTTGTTAGCTTTTAACTTTTTTTGCCTACTGGTAGCGGCTCCTTAGATTAAGTTATACTAATGCATAATTTTTAATTTTATTTTAGTTATATTGTTTCGAATCTCGTAATTTGTTCTTGAATATTACTATTATTATATTTATATATATATTATATATTTATTATAATTACTTTTTAAATACGTTTAAATGTATTTTATAAGAGAAACGACTAAACAAAATAAATAGATTAAATTTTTACTGCACTATATTAAACTTTTAGTGATCTTGTAGTTCAGTGACAATTGATTGCAAAATTCACATTGTAGGTTATCCAAAGCCGGTTAACAAAGATTCAAGGGAAGCAGCAATGAACGGATGCCAAATAGAACCCAATTAACCGAGAGAGCTTTAACCAAGCTGCTTTAAACGAGCTTGGTTTAACTGACGATTTACCGAGACCAAAGACCATTTAAATTAAAGTTGGTTTTGTGAAAGCAGTATAATTATGTGTAGAGATATAATGAAACGACATTTGTAGGTACTGCGAGTGTGCGCCTTAAGATCTTGTTCCCATGAAAGTTCTATGTCTACATATAAAACGGTGAAAACATATAAAAAATCTTTATAGTGCAGTCGAACATAAAACCTCCTTATTTATGGTCGGTTTTAAAATAGAATACAAGTATGAAATGGGATACTAAGAATTTTTCTTAGTCTTTCTGTAGCAATGACGTGCAGTACGCAATCTTTCGTGCAAATGACAGCTAAGCGGTTAACTAGCTACGTAATTTGTACACACTACTGTCATTTATACTGATTGTTTTCCGTTTTGACAGCTAAAGAATAGAATGTGTCTTTTTTTATCGCTTATTAACGATAACTCTACCAATGGAGTTTTGGCGAGAAAACGAAAAATATCGCGTCACCAGTATAATGATGGTGGAACGTTTCGTCGAGCTTCTGGTAAAGTTGCCACCACTTTACTAAGAGTATGACTTGACTAGACTAGACAATGACTTGATTTGGATTATAACTTGACTTGACTTGACATATATACACTATTAATTAACTTGAAAAATTACCAATTACTTGTCACTGGCTAAATACACTAAAGTGTGGAGCCCAACCAAAAAAAAACTACCCATGTTAAATGACAAATTTGTACGGTTATGTCATGTTAAAGTACTATTTGTCAAAGTCAAAATGCCACATTAAAATGGTCGATATTTTACTGAAGGCTCCAGAAAGCTTCGAAGAGAAAAAAAAATGGCATGAGTTTAAAACTTGGAATCATTTGCCAACGCTCGTGCACGTTCACAAACACTTAACAGATTATAATCCACCCTAAAATTCAAAGATACACGAGTAACGGATAAAAATCATAATTCACAACCGCCATTTTGGATTTCTTGTCAATGTCATTTTAGTTTGAAAATCTATGTAAATAGAGCTAATTTTGTGTTTGAAAACTACGGTGCGTATAATTCATTTTAGTAGATAAATATTACGGTTAAAATCACGTCAAACGATTGCTGTCAAAATTACGTTGTTGATTATTTAACTTGGGTGTAAACGTTTTATTTATTTACCAACTAGCTGCGCCCCGCAGTTTCACTCGCTGATAAAAATAAGCCTATGTCTTAGCTATCTATATTCCAAAGATTCCTTTTTAACATTTTACAACAGGTATAGAACGCTAAAAATTTCTAAATTCAATTTTAATTTCGGTAATTAATTTAGATGTTAATATAACCTATCTGTGTTCTCAATTTCATCAAAATCCGTTCAGTAGTTTTTGCATAAAAAGCCCGACGCGTCGCTCTCGTGGTGTTGTATAATTGTCCCGCGGGAACATACTATCGGGATAAAAAGTATTCTATATGTTAATCCCGGCTATAAACTATGTGTGTTCCATATTTCATTCAAATCCATTCAGTAGTTTTTTGCATGAAAGAGTAACAAACAATCATCTATACATCCATACTCACAAACATTCGCATTTATAATATTAACGAGCTTCTACCCGCAGCTTTGCCCGCGGCGTGGCCTATGGGAAAATAATTTAACCACCCATTTCACCCTCTTAAGGGTGGAATTTCGAAAAATCCTTTCTTAGCGGATGCCTACGTCATAATATCTACCTGCATGCCAAATTTCAGCCCGATCTGTCCAGTGGTTTGGGCTGTGCGTTTATAGATCACTATATTAGTCAGTCAGTCACCTTAGAGTTATATATATTTAGATACTAGGTGGTAGGACTTTTCTGCAAAGTTCGTCTAGGTAGGTACCACCGCTTTGCCAGTTATTCTGCCGCCAAGCAGTAGTGCGCAAGCACTACTGTGTTCCGGTTTGAAGGGCACTGTAGCTAGTGAAATTACTGGGCAAATGAGACTTTATGACCTGATCTCACAGTCTAGTAATCTTGTTACTAGATTGTGTTGATGTCTCAGGATGACGTGCGCAGTGCAGTGTCACGCGAAACTCTATACTTTAGAGTTCCGAGTAACACTGCAACTGATATGGGCAGCCGTGTCGCTTAACATCAGGCGAACGGTTAGCTCATCGCGTCATCCCTTAACATAAAAAAAAGATAGTAATAGGACGGGATTGGTCCTAAAAATTAACATCCCCAACTAAACCAGCATGAAAATTTTTCATTGGCTAGTACCAATATAGTATTGGTAGTCCTAACACTCTTTGTTTACTGTTTTGGTATTTTACTTAAAACCAGATTAAATCACCCTAGAAATGTAACAGCTAGCATGCTGTCAAAGCTATTATGTGTTTCGACCTTACTTACTATAGAAAGCTGACAAGCGCTAAATATAAATCAGTAACACACCCCACAAAAAACCCGCCAAAAAGTAAATCGATAAAATCAAACTTGACATCATAATATTAAGTACCAACATAACGCCGCAGGGTAACGCTATGTTTTCAAGTCGTTAAGTCACTAAATGATGTAGTAAGAAAACGAACACGTACACAGCTCACTAGGAAAACATTGAACCGGCTTTTGTTTTTTATACTTGTACTATTCGTTATTCTGTGGTTATGAGTTCATTGAACTTGTTTACTCGTAGTTAGGCATTTTTATTTGCTCGGAAGTTCGAGTCATTGCTACAAAGTTTACGTAGCGCTCCGTCGCGGGTCTTAGAATCACCTGCCTAGATGTACTCTGCTTATCTTGATCTCCGATAGGCTCGGACATTAAAAAAGCATATAGCAGGTTATGGAGTGCTAAATCAAAAGGATTGTGTGAATTGAAGGGGTGAGAACAAAAAGGATTTATCTGATTTTTTTCACAAAATGACTTATGGGTATCGTTGGATTCAGCGTGAAATTATCTTCAATAATACATTCTCAAAATACCGAAATGAGGTTTAAATCTCAACATTTTGAGTCTAAAACCGGTTTATCTGTCACGGGAATACAGTTAGCTTAGCATAAAAACATTATTATATTTATTGTATTATACTATATGTTTACAGTAATTGTATAAATTAGTACTATATTTAGTATTTTAAAATAGAATTAAAACATTTTCAAGCAACTCTAAGTTACATAAACCTTTTCTATTACCTTATAAGCACCTCTACATTAAAACGACGCCGTTGAAGTTTAAAGTCTATTTTCTCGAAACTGTCAATTTGGCAGTTAAACCCTTTTTATTCTCAACCCTTCAATTATATGATCAGGTGTATTTACAGGTGCAGTTTTCTGCAAATTTCGTCTAGTACCACTGCATTGTCAGTTATTTTTCCGCCAAGCAGTAGTACGCAAGCACTCTTGTTCCAATTTGAAGTGTAACTGGTAAAATTACTGGGCAAACTGAGACTTTATGACCTGATATCACAGTCTAGTAATCTTGACTTAGAATGACGCAGCGCAATGTCACGCGAAACTCTATATATTATGAGCAGACGTGTCGCTTAAATCAGGCGACGTGTAACGACTAACTCGTTATGTCATTCTTTATCATGAAAAAGGTATAATTTATTTTAGAAAAACAATTAACCTCTTCCTGTTTGGAAGACGATTAAAAAATACAGACAGCTTAATTTTTTATCTTCTGTTCCATTTAAGTCGAAGTGTTTTAATTGTACAGGTTCATAAAACATTGCAGTATCACTAGCGTAAATAATCTGTGAAGCAAAATTCACCCATATCAGTTTAATCATACCACGAAATTACGCAAAAGCGTACACACATACATGAAAAAAATACACAATCATGTATTAATAGGACCTATAATCGTTGACTAGTGTACCTGGCTACACATACTAAGATATAATGAGCAATAATTTCATTAAAAAAAGGGTTTTAACCAACTTCAATCCCAATGAGAACATCATCAATGTAGGCGAAATCGAAATACGCATTACTAAAGATAACTCAAAACCTCAGATATTGATCAAATTTAAATGGGACAACACGAAAAGCACCGGCTTCCAAACAAAAAAGAATTATCAAAATCGGTACACCCAGACGAAAGTTCTGAGGTAACGAACACAAAAAAATACAGGCGAATTGAGAACCTCCTCGTTTTTGAAATGAAAATTGCGTTTAAATTAAGGGTAGATCTAAAGCAAACCCGCCTAGCCACCATTCAAAACGCCAGAGAGAAAAAAAAAACTGGGCCATAGAGCAGAGAAACTGACGTTTTTACCACAGACTAGAAAAGTTTAAATTTTCCGACATTCATACTTAAATTATATTCCAAAAGTTAAGTACACTGGCTACATAAAAATTAAGAGCTTATTCCAGATAAATTTCTCAATAAAAATACGACCCGTTACCAGGGCTGGAATATAAATATCTAGTATACGTACCAGCGAGCTTGTTACGTCGGCTGATCTACCAATACACGGCCTAATGCTATGCCTATAACTTTTGTACGCTATAAATCTCACACCAAACGACGTGGCCTACATTCACGTCTATAAACAACCTCAAGAAAATAACATAAACTTTACGTGGTTTTATAAACATGCTCTTTCGGGTGGAAAGGTCTAGGCAAAAGGTTACGTTACTTATTTCATTTCAGGATTGGCCACTAAACTCTACGTATTAGGGCTAGAGACTTCGGGTACAGGTATTGCCTACGTGCTAGGGTAGAAGTGGCCGTTTTTTACAAGTAACTGTTCTGGATTTGGGCTCCTGAAATGAAGAATAGAAACCACATCTGGCAAACCCTGCTATAAGGCATATAAAATAAATTTATAAAAGCGCCATCTATACTCGAACTAAGCAAAAGGTGTGCTATTTGAACCACATTAATGAGATATGAGGCACGTCATAGTATCTTACCGAACATTAACAGTTTTTATTGAAAAAAAAAAAAAAACTATAAGTCAATTTATATCTTTATCTCAAGTTTCGAGTGTATTTAATATGTTTAACTAGTTGCGGTTTCAATAGTATTTCAATTATTTGCGCTCATCCCACGGGAAAATTTCACTTTTCCGGGATAAATTGTAGTTTATATTAATCCAGTGAATAAGCTATCTTGGTACCGAATTTCATCCAAATCCATTCAGCCGTTTGAGCGTGAAGGAGTAACGTTTGTTACTTTTAGTTTGTATGTGTGTATGTGTACTTGTGCGTATGTGTGCATAAACATACACACATACGCACAAGTACACATACACACATACAAATTTTCATCTATATAATATTAGTTTGATTAAAAGTGAATCGTTTTAAACTAATTTGGTTGAAATTTTGCACATATATTGCTCATACTATTGAGATATATTAGAAAAAAATATTCAGAAGAATTAACTATTTCCGTAGTAAAATGAGTAACAATGGGTAAATAGCAGATGAAATTATGAATACAACTTTGCTCAGCTCCTAAACCTGGAGATAATCTAAATATATATAACTCAAAGGTGCAAACTAGTGACTGACTGACTGACATAGTGATCTATCAACGCACAGCCCTAACCACTGGACGGATCGGGCTTAAATTTGGCATGCAGGTAGATGTTATGACGCAGGCATCCGCTAAGAAAGGATTTTTCGAAATTTCACCCTTAAGAGGGTGAAATGGGTGGTTGAATTATTTTGCCATAGGCCACGCCGCAGGCGAAGCTGCGGGCAGAAGCTCTTTAAATATAAAACGTTTAAAACAAATTCATTTATAAAACAATTTTGCCTGAACATCAGAAGGGTTAAATTATTTATGCAATATTTCCACTAAGATTAAAATGCAGAAGGCATTAAGCTGGAAAGGAACTCTCAAAGCTATTCTTAGATTAACCAACATAATTTTCACTAATTTCAAAGTTAAACCTCAACACCTCAACAACTAAACATTATTGCAGGGTTTAATTATGAACAGTTTAATAGACATGCATTTGCAGGCACACTGTTTACATCAAGATAAAAAAACGAGTGCGCTTTAGACCATACGACTGATATAAAACTTCTTTAGCTCCATCTCTCTTACCCCTGCAGTAGCATACGAAACGTGACTCTTTCTTTTTATCTTCACGTTCGCCTCACCAGCTTACCCCAAAGTCAATCGTGCGTAAAGAAGTTTTATTTCAAAAACTACACTTTTTAAAAATTCATACCGGCTTAAGAGCGCAAATTCTGTACATAACCTGAAAAATCATCAGAACCAGGCGGGATTCAAATGCGTCAGTTTAAAAGTCGCATGGGCTACCGGTGAATAACACTCACTCTTTTTTCTGATGTGATTGTATATATTAATAATTATAAGGAAAAAAACAAAATAATTTGAAAAAAGCAAATATATAAAAAAATAAGACTGGTAACATTGTCTAGGTATTTATTTACGGATACGTTTCAAGGATAATAAATCTTCGTCAGCGTCGAAATATGAGGTACATGACCTCGAGGTCAGGCTGAAGGTAGGTTAGCACAGAGAAGCATGTCTATGGTACGTACTAGTAATCAGGGCTGATAGAAGTGTTCTAGGTCAATACACATCTAGGTGGAAAATATCAATGCTTCTACAAAGATTAAATTGATAAAATATACGGGATAATACAAGTGATGGATATAAATTCAACATTCATTTATGATTTATTTATTTGACTGGCCCGATAGCTCAGTTGGTAAAACCCTGCCTTCTGAATTGCAGGTTGTGGGTTCGATTCCCACCCAGGACAAGCATTTGTGTGATGAACATCGATGTTTGTTCAGCGACTGGGTGTTATATGGTATTTTATATATTCTTTAAAATGTATATAAGTTTCAGTTATCTGGTTCCCATAGCACTAAATTTGCTTAGTTTGGGGCTAGATGGTGTGTTGTGGAATGTCCATAACTATTTATTTATTTTTGAAGTAAAACTTCTTTACTCATGCTTGATTTGGGGATTAAGCTGGTAAATGCGAAGTGAACAGAAGTTGGTTTACGTAGGATCTCCATTGTCAACAAAACAAAGTAAAACAATTGTTTTATTATGGTTATATGCTGGTACGTCAAGCTAAATAACAATTTACAATAATTGTCGGAGTTTTGGCGGGAAAACGCAAAAGATCGTGTCACCGCATTGTATTATTTTCCAAAACTTGTGTTATTTTCAGTGTTAGTGCATAAAATTGGTGGCATTTTATTCGTTGAGTGCTGGATTATAGGCATGAGTGTGGGAAAGTGGTATAGTGATGGTGAAACGTATCTTTTCGTGTTGTTTCCAAAACTCCATAGAAGCTTCTGGTAAAGTGGCCACCACTTTACTAGGAGTATGACTTGACTAGACTAGACTATGGCTTGACTTGATGACTTGGACTGTGACTGACACTGGCTAAATACACAAAAGTGTGGACCACGGTGGCCATACCAAAAAAAAAAAATTGTCAAGATGGCGACATTAACATCAAACAACGGCCGATAGATAGAGCTAAACTAAAGTTTTATTTCAGTCGTGTGGTCTAAAGTACAACTCGTTTTTTTTATCAAGATTTCGTGCGAAGTGTTTTAATACACACAAAATACGTTGTCAAAGACACCCAACATCCCACGCACACATGTACGAGGCCAAAATTAAATGCACGGGAATCATAACCTGACAGAGTCACGTTTACCTTCAGAAAGGGATGATACTACGGCCGACACCAAAATTAGGCTTTATTTGATTCCGTGCACGTTATGACACCTCAGTGGTGAGTTCATATGCGCAGCTTGGCGGGACGTAAAAGTAATCGAGGAAGTTTTTTCTTTCTGCCTTTTCCCTTGAGCTTTGCTAGTAAAGTGTTGTAGTCTGTGATATTAAGTGTGATATAAGAAATAGTTGTTTTGGATGAGGAGCTGAATATTCTGGACCTTAAGAACTGAGTAATACGGCGCACAATTTGTGAAACTTTCCCTTTCGTAATAGCAAATGTTTGATTCTAGTGTTAGAATATTATTAATAAAACAAACGACAAACCAACACTAGTATAGTTTTTAATTGTTAGTCAACTGTTATGCAAAGCGCTGGTATTTAGCTGGTTCACTGACCAAGGAAAAGATTACTTACTAATTCATATTTCCCTGTTTAAGGACCAAAACTCGAAGGCTTCTAAATTGGCTTGATGTCTGTTGTCGGACGACAACAACAGGTACAAGCACACTCGTGTTTTTGTCTGAAAATGCCTAAAATTCAACACGTCATGTCTAGTCTAGGTTAAATTCCTTTTTACCCTTTTTTCGTCTTTCCCCCAAATTAATATGGAACCCAAGTCTTTGCATTTAAGCACCTACTAGGTTTGGTATGTAACCCTCGTACGCTTCAAGTGTGTCACGTGATTGTAGAAACGATAAGTTTTTTTCTGAATTCTGCATAGCATTATGTACCTATTGTTTTTTGGAAGGCGAAAGTTTTACGTGATTTTTTTATTAATCTAAGGCGTAATTTTGGTTGAGGCAACCTGGCACACTATTAGGTTTGAAATCACAAATACTATAAGTGGGGTAACTTATCCTTGTCTGATAAGAGAAAAAAGTAATGTTTTTTTTTTTTTTTTTTTTTTTTTTTTTTATGTTAAGGAATGACGTGACGAGCTAGCCGTTCGCCTGATGTTAAACGACACGGCTGCCCATATCAGCTGCAGTGTCACTCGAAACTCTAAAGTATAGAGGTTCGCGTGACACTGCACTGCGCACGTCATCCAGAGACATCAGCACAATCTAGTAATAAGATTACTAAACTGTGAGATCAGATCATAAAGTCTCATTTGCCCAGTAATTTCACTAGCTACAGTGCCCTTCAAACCGGAACACAGCAGTGCTTGCGCACTACTGCTTGGCGGCAGAATAACTGGCAAAGCGGTGGTACCTACCTAGACGAACTTTGCAATAAAGTCCTACCACCTAGTAAAAATAAAATGTATTGGAAAGAGAGGTAGTTGAGTATAATTTTAGACTTGCAGTTTGCAGTGTTGAGCTGTGTTGCACTTTATCACGTGATAGCAAGGTCTCTATTTAATGAAATATATTTGTAGAGAGAATTTTCTGTCAGTACTAAGTCTCTTCAAATAAATCGTTACACAATTCTCCGACGGTTATAGTATCTAGACAAGATACGTTACATTGGTGCCTATGTTTAAACTTTCATAAAGGTACTTGTGTCATAGTCGTCCAGACTAAAAACTAAAGTACTCAAATATGGGAACAAACTCACACATTGTACCTATATAATATTTGTAAATAAGCACTTTGTAATTTTATAGACTTAATACAAAATATAATTTTGACTTGTTAAAGTCCTAAAAATAGCCTATTTGCAATAAACATTTGGATGTATTGTTGCATTATTTTTATTTTATAACATAAATTATTAGTGAATGTAAATAAATACCACACTAATTTAAATGTTGTAACCAAACCATATGTATTTTAACATTGAATAAATAATAGTAGATATAAATATTATTATCAAGTAGGTGTTTTTCAAGTTTGTAATATTTGTATAAGATTAAATACATTTACGTTTAAGCTTTTAACAAATAAATAAATCATTCATTCATAAATCGTTCATTCGATCATTTTCCTTTACTTTGAATGGCATTGTGATTGTAACATGAACCATATTAGTACATGAAGATAACGAATTTCAAATGACATTGGCTAAAAAAGGTAATTGTGTTGAGCCAAACTAAAAAAGTACGTATAGATAGTAACGTGTTATTATTACCATTTTCACCGAAACTGATAGTCTATGGGGAGCTTACTAATGACTCGGACATGAATAGGTAATGTTCAACACGCTAACTTTAGGGTTATAATCAATAAACATTGGACTAGACCTAACTTTTAGGATTTAGAGTTTTAGTGTAAAGAAAAACTATGAGTAAATACTAAGACGTTTATTTTGTAGCAACCAAACGCATAGCCCTTACATTGCTTTGTTATGAGACTACTCAAGACACTCAAAACACTTAAGACGCACGAGACGCTCAAGACGTGGAAATATTCTTATCTTTCTATTAGCATGGCATCTTGAGTGGTGAAATTGTACTACGTTGTTTATTTTTTTTAATATATATTTTTTTATTATCACTCATAGCATTAGCAAATTTCACTAAATTCATTTAATTTTAGTGGACCACATTTGAGAATCATTATCTTCTCTATTTGATTTGTATCGATGTGAAAATGGAATAAATTATAAGTTTCTGCTTATTTGTTTTTCACCGTAAGCTCTGAAATGGCTGCACAATTTTTTCTAAAACATATGACGGTTTCGCCTCGTAAACGTTTTTTTTTTTAATTTCCTTTTTTCTAGTATTTTTTTTATGATAGAACACAACGGGGCGAAGCGACAAATTTATTTGAATAAACCTGTACCAAAATAACTTTTTCTATATTTTTACCTCAAAAATTGGAATCCAGTTATATTTCAATATCATGCCTAAGCCTTTAAAAACGTCTATTGTTTTTATTTCTGCTCTTTTTTTAAATTCAATTACAAGCAATCAATTAAGAAAAATAAAATTCTTAAAATAATACAAGAAAACACAGAATTTCGATAAAACTCTTTAACGTTTAGGTCTGCCCCGCAGTTTCGCCTGTGTGGAAAATGATTTATATCGATCTTTATTGTGATTTTGTGTGTTTTCATTTATTTCATTTAATCCCATATTTAATACAAACCCTTTCAACAATGGTAGCGTGAATAAAGTAAAAGTCAAAAGATTTAATGCAAATAGGCTATTTTTAGCACTTTTACAAGTCATACATGAACTCATCTTTAAAAAACTAATACACGCGTGTTCACGCATTTATAAGTATAATGGTGTGATAGTGTGGTAGTATAGTAGTGTGGTAATAATAATAATAACACGCAACGATCACACATAGATCCAGGACCCTAAGATTCCTTGTGTGTGACAACAACCAGACACAGAACAAGTATTTGCACTTTTTTACGGTGTCCAAATACTTTATTGCCGCGGGAATCGAACCCACCGCCTCCGGGCTATGAGCCAAACTGCTCACCCGCTACACCACAGAAACTGTCAATAAGTGATAGAGTGATAGTGTGATGGTGTTAAAGTGTGATAGTATAATGTGATGTGATGATCATGGAGTAGGGCCAGAAATGACATAGAAAGTAAGAAAATACATTGGTTTAAGAAATGGTTACTCATTTTTACGATGACTCATTCAAAATGTAATTATGGTTAGCACTACACGCGCACTGTTTAGCCAGAAATCACTTAGTCACCAGGCACGATGCAACATATTTTTGTTACATGATTAGCTAGTCATTCGCGTGATGTTAAGCGGCATAGCTGCCATATCAGTTGCAGTGTCACTCAGAACTCCAAAGTATACAGTTTCACGTGACACTGCACTGCGCACGTCATTTTGAGATTTACTAGGCTGTGAGATCAGGTCATAAAATCTTATTTGCCCAATAATTTCACTAGCTATAGTGCCTTTAAACCGAAACACAGTAGTGTTTGCACACTACTGCTTGACGGCAGAATAACTAGCAAAGCAGCGGTACTTACTTAGACAAACTTTGCAGAAAAGTCCCAACACAAATGTATTAATAAAAAATGTGCACCCAACACATCTCTAAGGTCATGTTATAGCTCATGAGCGACCTCAAGTTGCCCGAGCACCTTGTACATCATAGGAATACCACTTAACCAAAACGAGCCCGAAGCTTTCAACTTAAGCATACTTCCAACATATTGAAGCTACGTAAAATCTTTGAAGGACCCGAAGAAAGTTCTCAGAGTGTCGGCATAGTTAAAATATTCCCTTTGAAGTTTATCCGTCTTAATGCTCGCCCGAAGAACACGTAGCGGAGTTGGAAGCTGGGAACTATTCCGGAAAATGTGAGAATGGCTTATAAAATATTATATGGAAGTTACATAAAAATAATTAAAATGTATCCACATACTGCTGAAATTACTGGACAAATGAGACATTATGACCTGAACTCACATTTTATTTAACTTATTACTAGATTGTGCTGATGTCTCAGGATGACGTGCGAAGTGCAGTGTTACGTAAAACTCTATACTTTAGTGTTTCGAATGACACTGCAACTGATATGGATAGCCGTGTCACTTAACATCAGGCGAACGGATAGCTCGTCACGTTATTCAGAAAACATATCTGTTGTCATTATCTACTGTATGTTTTGTGTTAGCTCAGTTGGTAGTAGCTCTGCCTTCTGAACTGTAGATTGTGGGTTCGATTCCCATTTTAAGATGGCGACATTAAACAAAGCAAAAACAAAGTTGTACCGGCCGATAGATGGAGCTAAACTAAAGAAGTTTTACCTCAGTCACTTCGATTGCGGCTTCGACTTTATTGCGAGATGAGATACAACGAAAAATCTCTTACCCACATATAATATAAAAATAACCATTTCTATAAATACCCTTTATTACTAGGATATTTAGCTCAAATATTTAACATTGGTACTGGTACATATCTACATAAATATGCACAAACATACCTCTTACATATTATACCTCCAACCCGATATCTATATAAAAAAAAAAACCATATAATGTATTCCTTTTTAGTAACCTAATACTTACTCTTCGAATAATATTATTTTAACAGGTTTAAGTCGTATTTTTTACGTTTTGATAAGTTTATTTTTATATAAGTTACTTATCCACATTAGTAATAGATGCGCAAACCATTATTGTCCCTTTTATATAAGTTACTTATCCACATTAGTAATAGATGCGCAAACCGTTATTGTCTCTTTTATATAAGTTACTTATCCACATTAGTAAAAGATGCGCAAACCATTATTGTCCCTTTTATATAAGTTACTTATCCACATTAGTAATAGATGCGCAAACCATTATTGTCCCTTTTATATAAGTTACTTATCCACATTAGTAATAGATGCGCAAACCATTATTGTCCCTTTTATATAAGTTACTTATCCACATTAGTAATAGATGCGCAAACCATTATTGTCCCTTTTATAAAAGTTACTTATCCACATTAGTAATAGATGCGCAAACCATTATTGTCCCTTTTATATAAGTTACTTATCCACATTAATAATAGATGCGCAAACCATTATTGTCCCTTTTATATAAGTTACTTATCCACATTAGTAATAGATGCGCAAACCATTATTGTCTCTTTTATATAAGTTACTTATCCACATTAGTAATAGATGCGCAAACCATTATTGTCCCTTTTATATAGGTTACTTATCCACATTAGTAATAGATGCGCAAACCATTATTGTCTCTTTTATATAAGTTACTTATCCACATTAGTAATACATGCGCAAACCATTATTGTCCCTTTTAAATCAATAACAAGCAGAAATTGATGAAGTTTTAACGTAGCTTTTGGAATGGATATATGCTCTGCCCCATGGTTTCACCTGTGTGATATTTTATTCAATTCCTATATTATAATTTCATCACTATTTTTTACCCAAATCAATAAAGAAATTTTCTAGAAACAACAGTTATATGTATTTACTATTATCTCACTCGCACTATACTTTCAACAGAGTCGTGCGAGTAGGATGACAATATTCTTGAACTGTCATAATAAACGATTTCTAAGCAGAGCGAACAGTAACAGCTGTACGAAATTGAAGGACATTCTCATAGTTAAATAGCACAAAACTGACAAGTAAAATAAAATATTTGTCTGAAAAAGCATACTTATGCTTATTATAATAATGGTGTTAAAAGTTTTCTTTGTTCTCTGGAGTTAGTAAGAGTAATTTAGCTAACTCTACGTACAATATGGCTTAACGGCACGAAAAGTTAAGCAATTCATAAATTGTTATAATAACAGTAAATCTACAAGATTTGTTGAAAAATGTGTTAATTTTCGTGCCTAGCATTTTGAATTTGGATTTGGTAAAGCTTTATATTACTTTTTTATTTTGATTAAAACTTTTTCTTTTATCTACTTTTACTGCGTTTACTTTAAAACCGATCCCAAAGTTATAGAAAGAAAATAGATAAAGGATTATGAAAACATAATTAATAATTATAAACAATAATCATAACAACGCCCAAAAATCACATACAAAAACCCAGGACCCTAACTAGGATTCTCTGTATCTATTGACCCAGGAACTACGAAGACCATGGTCCCACAACACCCAGATACAGACAAGGAATTGGGTTTTGAGCCAACCTGCTCAACCACCACACCACAGAGGCTGTGAATAATCTTTTGGTGGGATGGAAAATTATCTATTGGTAAAAAATAACCTATCAAACTTTCCTTCTTTCTTTAATTAGTATCTAAAATGATAATATTTTTTCAGTAGCCAACCAAAGCCTATTTACCGTACGTTTTTCTCCATTAAGTTTTAGCTCGGACATCTGATTAAAGCTCTCCTCCAATCACGTGCAAGTCATCGGTGTTGCCAACTAAAAGGGTCAACCAACTCAATTTAATTTAAAAAGCAGTGACAAATAAATAAATTAACGAAAATATCTTCTTTATTACCTACAGTCAAAACGATGTCATAAAATCTATTATTAAGCTTCACGAGAGATAAAATCACAATAAAATATTGAGATCGAAAGCAATCAAATCTAAACTAATATTATAAAGAGGAAAGATTTGATTGTTTGTTTGCTTCGAATAGACACTGAGATCACAGGACTGATTTGAAAAAAAAATGTTTCTCTATTAGAATCCTACATTATCCCTGATGAATATTTGCACGTGCTTGTGTATTAATATATAATACTCGTGCGAAACCAGGACGAGCCACTAGTTGGTTTATAAACTTTTAATATCAATTAAGGTTATGGAGTTTTGGCGGGAAAACGAAAAAGATCGCGTCACCGCATTGTATTATTTTCCATAACTTGTGTAATTTTCAGTGTTAGTGCATAAAATTAGTGGCATTTTATTCGTTAAGTGCTGTATTACAGGCATGAGTGTGGGAAAGTAGTATTATGATGATGAAACGTTTCTTTTTTGTTTCAAAAACTACATAGAAGCTTCCAGTAAAGTTGCCATCACTTTACTAGGAGTATGACTTGATTAGACTAGACTATGACTTGACGTTTGACACTGGCTAAATACACATAAGTGTACAGCCAAAACAAAACAAAAAAAAATTAAGGCTAATTATTCCACTGGCAAGATACCTTTACAGTTTGATATTATTCAGTAATAAATTGTAAATTGCTGGTTTAATTCGACTTATTTATTGCTTTGTATACGAATTTTTTATTGAGGCAAATATCGATAATAACATAATTGCGTTTGACTACATTTCACTTGATAGAAAATGAAGATGTCAAAAAAAGTATAATGAATAGTTTGACTCATAGCCCGGAGGCAGCGGATTCAATTCCCGCGCCTTGACAAGTATTTGTGCACAGAAAAAGACGCAAACACTTGTTCTCTATCAGCGGATTCAATTCCCGCACCTGGACAAGTATTTGTGCCCAGAATAATGACGCAAATACTTGTTCTGTATCTGGGTGTTATGGGACCATAGACCTCATAGTTTCTGGGTCCCTAGATGTAGTATATCCTAGTTAGGATTCAGTATCTATGGGTGACCTTTGAACGTCATGTATAATGTTAAAATTACAAAATTATTAATTTAATTTCAATAATGTTTTGTTTTTCAAACTTTATTTAGCACATCTCTTAACTTAAGTATGTATATTTAAAAAAAACTTAAGTATGTATATTTTGTTGTGTGTTAGAACTTAATTTTATTGTTTGTGTCTAGCGCTCTAGCGTCTAGAGATAGCTTCATTTTTGTTAGCTATAAACGCAAGTTAGGTTTACATCCAGAAAGGATGAGAAAGATAGTCCAACGCATGATTTTAGTAGTTAAGGTTAGTTTTTTTTAAGTATCATAAGTAACATATTCCCAGTTTTGTAAACATTAAATAAAAAATAAAAAAATTGTATGTCCAGATCATAAAATCTCATTTGTTCAATAATGTTCAATGTCCCTTCAAATTGGAATACAGTAGCGGTTGTCCACTACTACTTGGCGGCAGAATAACTGGCAAAGCGATGGTATCTACCCAGACGAAATTTGCAGAAAAGTCCTACCACCTAATAATAAACGTAGATACTATTTCAACACTCCTACACTGTTAGAGTGGGTGAGAATAAGCATCCTTTTACTTCCATTAATACGCTTGCTAAGAACACATTGCCTGTTGAAATAATGTGTCACGCATAGTTTGAGTTTCAGACATAATTAACGAGGTTCCATCGTAATGAGTAAACTTATTTGATATCTACTTGTTATACAGAATATATTACTATTGTGAAATATAATATATGAGTATTTGACTGGCCCGATAGCTCAGTTGGTAGTGACCCTGCCTTCTGCGGGTTGTGGGTTCGATTCCAACCCAGGCCAAACATTTGTGTGATGAACATCGATGTTTGTTCTGTGTCTGGGTGTTACGAGTATATTGTATTCTATGTATGTATTTACAAACAAAAAGTATCTAAGTATTGTATCAGTTATCTGGTTCCCATAGTACAAGCTTTGCTTAGTTTGGGGCTAGATGGCGTTGTGTGAGATGTCCACACATATTATTATTATTATTATTATTTAATACCTACGCAGAAACCTACGTATTTTTGTTTTGTATGCCTCTTTTTTCGGTACGTATCTATTTGATTGTAGCGCAATTTTTTTCTTGTGGTGTTTAAAATGACATTGGTCATTTCACATCGCTTGTAGGATCGGTAACTGATGAGAAAGATAGTTTCTCGAGAGAAAAGTGGCTACCAGGTAAGATAGTAGGTTAGGGCCGTCAACTTTAAAGTTATAGGTCAGGGGGCCACCGCCATGTCGATCAGATTAAGCTAAAAGCTCAAGGTGGCTTCCTAAATTTACAGATAAACCACGTAATATAGACAAACAGGGTCTTTTTAGCAGTGAATAAGCATACGTGTGTTTTTGCAGCATTGATCCTAACATAAAATTAAAAAGAAATATTATTTTTCTATTACTAAAGTTTTAATAACAAAATAATACGGCGGCTTTCATGATTATTTCGCAATGTTTTTTTCTTGGCTACTCAAGTCATGCTGACGAGCAATATCATGGTTATATCGTTGACCATGGTTATGTGGATCATGGTTGGTGGCAAGAGGGTAAAGAAGAGTCAGGGTTCACGCCCAGAGAATGAAACGTCTACGATGAAAATCTGCTGATAAGCTGATAGAAGCTCTGTTTAGAACAATAAGGTACGAGTATTTTGAAGCGCTCGATTACACAAATATTATAAATTAAACAAGAAATTTGATTTCATACCTGAACAACTACAAGGACTATTTTTTAAGTCTATGGTTACAATAACCAGAAAAACCCCACACAAATACAAAGTCTAAAACAACACTTACTTTCATCTGCACAATTTATAGTCTGGTGGTGGGAATTGAACCAGCAAACCATAAATTTTAAAGAACTTCAGTCCATCAATAAATCCATTACACCACAGAGCCATCGATTTATCCTGCGAAATTAGGCCTTCTCAAGTCACGTTCCGTTTACGGCAGCATGTTCCTAATTACAAAAGGTCATTGTACAAATACTGTTGTCGCAAACATAAAATAATATTTTATAAGTAAGTTACTTCGAGTCATGCGTACCCGGCCTTTCCCTTTGATCAGCGCCGCTTGTTAGTTTAGGATCTCACAATTACCATTTCTGAGTCAAATTCACAATAAATATTCATTGGATTTTGTAATATTCCCGTTTTCTGTGATAACGGTAACTGGATTTTAGGGTAGTGTTATGCGATGGGGTAGTTTAAATAATGACGCTTAATTGTAATGTACGCGTATAAATGGTTAAGTGTACAATTAATGTTTCATTAAATTCATCGTTAGGTTTTGTGTAGGATTGTGGTGTATTGTATCATTAATGTAGTGTAGGGTGATAATGCTTAAAAATAACCTAAAAACAAAGTGTTTCCTTGATAAAAACCAGTAACCACCCATGTGTACAAAATTTTCACAGCTCCTAAGTTTGCACTTATCTATATGACACGCCTATTATAATGCATTTAAATATATCACAGAGAAATAAGTTCAAACAGGAGTTGTCAAACTTTAATGCAAACGGGCATTAGTCTTCTTTCCTTGTATATAATTTTATGCTACAAAAATTATCGGTATGACATAAAAACATCAGTCAGGTCAGGACAGAGAAAAATGGGCAGTGCGGTGGTTGATCAGGTCGGCTCATAAATTGGAGGTGGCGAGTTCAATTCCCGCAGCAGGACAAGTATTTGTGCATAGAAAAAAACCGCAAATACTTGTTCTATATCTGGGTGTAGTGGGATCATGTTTCTAGTAGTTTCTAGGTCTCTAGATACAGGGGATCCTAGTTAGGTTCCAGAACCTATGTGTTGGGCATTGTTATTATTATTATATAGGCCATAGAGCATTATCTATCTAAAAGTCCAACAGTTTTCCTCTTAATTAATCCGTACTCCTATAGATACTAAATAAATACGAAATTACTAAATTTGTCTGTATTTATATCCCTGTGCCAGTTTATCTGGCTGTTTGTTTATTTAGTACCTATTTACAACCAAAATTAAACCAATCTATATAAAATGGAGATAGTTTGAACCCTATAGGTGAAGGAAATTGGCTTTTTATCGCAAATTTTATTCCATGCGTCTAAAACAGCGAACAGGCAGTAGTTTAAAGTAAATGTTGAACTGAAATGGATGTTGAGGAAGGTAAATATAATAAAAATAAATATGTGTGGACATTTCACACAGCGCCATCTAGCCCCGAGCTAAGCAAAGCTTGTACTATGGGAACCAGATAATTGATATCATACTTTTTGTTTGTAAATACATAGATAGAACATAATATAACACCCAGACATGGAACAAACATCGATGTTCATCACACAAATGTTTGTCCTGGGTGGGAATCGAACGCACAACCCACAGTTCAGAAGGCAGGGTTACTACCGACTGAGCTATCAGACCAGATCTTAAGACTAAAGCAACCAGTAAACGATCAACCAGTATGTCAAACTTTACGAGGTTTCAAATTGATAGTCTGTAGCTCTGATTGACGCTCCAGATAACTATGTGTGTGTCACAAACGCGTCAAACAAGCTCTCAAAGGCTTTGAAACCAGTCGGTTCATTTACCAAAGCCTAAGCTTACCGTCTGCAAAAACCCGCTTGAACATTTTCGTCTAAAATAAATGGCTAGTTTCATTACAATATTCAGTAAATAAAAGTCATAGCAATCCATAATTTATCTCACCCAAATGCAGTACCGTGGAAAAAGGCCCATAAATTCAAATTATTCGCTTCGAAATCATCTAACAAAGATACCCATTATTTGCTTTAAACGAGGAATTCTAAATAGGATTACACAAATTAATCTTTTCGTTCCGACACTTCGTATAAACAGGGTTTAATTTTGATAGTGAAAATTAATGTTTATTCAAATTGCAGTTTAAAAACATCTCTCGAAAAGCTCTTCAGATTTTGGTTCACAACTGCCCAGTTACATTTTTCAGCTTTTTTTATTGTACCGGTATAATTGTAGAGATAAAAACTTAGGTCTCACGCTGATTCAGTCAAAAATTGTACCCGGTATCTTCCATTATGACCAGTTTGAAGGTATCTATTACTAAATCCTGATCTGAAATAATCACTAGGTGTTTCTAGGAATCCCTAACATTTATTAATATGTAGGAGCTACTTTTTTATGTTAAAGGGAGCAAACAAGCATACGGCCCACCTGATGGGAAGTGATCGCCGTAGCCTATGGACATCTGTAACACCGGAAGAGGCGCCAATCCACCAACCACCAACCTTGTAGGACAATTTATTTTTACTCTCCTTTTGTCTATATATAAAGCCAATTTTGAATATTTAAATCAGTAAAATGGTCAAGTTTCAACCACATTAAGGTATGTGTGTCTCTAAAACAAGTTCCTAAAAATTTTGATACAGTGAAATTTGTACCCGCGCCTCCCAACTCAACGGATTAAATGCTTACCAACTGAGCTATGGTTGCATGCCAAGTGGCTGCAAAAATAGCTTTACAGATATTGCTGCAAAATATTCACCTTTTACGTTTCCATATTTCACCTTTGGGTTTCATATAAAAACACAGAAAAATTGAGATCATAACGAAAACTCTCGAATGTTTCAATAGTAAACGTTTCACGCTATTTTACTAAAACCAAATATAATATGATATAATTATAGACAATAAAGTACAGATTAAACATAAAACAATGAGAGAGTTTGTCCGTTTATCTGTATTTAGAAAGTCTGTTAAATATTAATGACACAAACGAAATTGACAAAGCCTTTTGTGATTTGAGCTTGACGTTTTACCTTAAGTAAGGTATATCATTTAAAACGTTTATCTAATTTTTGCGCAGAAAAAATGTAGCTTAAAAACGTCAGTGCAAAAAGCTCATGTACCCAATTATACAGCTCGTTTTTAATTAGGATAAAGCTAGCACAAATAAGCTTCTTTATTGGTCCAAATTTTGCAAATCCATTCTCTTAAGTCCGGCTAATCCAGCACCAGACAATCGTGCGGATAAAATCCGATGGCGTTTATAGCCGTAACATCCATCAGCTAATCGAAATATCACGTAAAAAGATGCATCATTTACCATTTTTCCGGACCATCAACCGTGCCAGCCGGCCTCCTTCTCACACCGACACCACACTATACACATTACCACGTCGCAGAACCAGCTCGTCTCTCACATGAATAATACACACAGAACACACATACCCCGAGTGTATTTGGACCAGGATTCACAGAAAAACGCCACGTACGGTTTTCTTTTGAGGCAGTTTCGTTCGTACTGCCGCTACGTCGGCGCGAACTTACCCGAGCTCTGTCGGAAAAAGCCGAGGCTGCGCTCAGGGTGCCGCCTGAAATTCGCTCAGTCTTTCATATTTTATATCGGTTGGGATAGAACGGAATTACAGAGTTTGCTCGGGTAGGTTTTTATAGCGGAACGGAACAGTAGCGGGTGGCGGCTATTCTCTTTCGAAGGTATTTTTTTTCGAGCGATATACGCGGGAATTTTTTTCATTGTTTGCCGTACACTCAACGCTTAGTTCGTGTGATTTTAATAAGGGCGTCGGAGGAAATAACGCCCGTTGTGGATGTTTTGGAATGAATTGGCGTGTTTAATGCGGTAGCGCTGTGTAGTGAATGATTTCAATTGCTCGTGCCGCGAAATTGGGAATGGATATTTTAGCGGTAAATTCGGGAAGGGAACGTTTGGGAATGACGTTTACGTACGGTTTGTTATAGTGGCAACATTGAGGGACTTTTGTTTTCGTTTTCGTGGAAACCGCACGCCGTCGCACGTGTTTGGTGTTAGAACAAGGTTGCTTGGTTCACTGAACAGTGCTTTTGGTTTGAGAGATGTGATATGAAAACTGTATGAAGGCTGATTGAGATGAGATCTTTTGAGTAGTCTCAAACCCGTGCTTATATACTGTTATAGGTACGGAATTATTTTTGAAGTAAAATTTCTTTACGCACCCCTGATTTGGGGGTAACCTGGTGAATGCGAGGCGAACGGAAGTTCAAGTTGGTTCACGTAGATCTCCATTGTCAACATAACTGTGTTAAAATTTGTATTATTATGTTGGTATGTGCGGTGAAATTCATAAATGTCCTGATGGCGACATTAACAAACAATAAACAAACCAAAAACAAAATTATACCGGCTGATATATGGAGCTAAACTAAAGAAGTTTTACTTCAGTCTTGTGGTCTAAAGCACACATGTTTTTTTTTGTTTGTTTGGTAATCACGGCAACACTGATGCACTGATTAGGAAATAAGAAATTTAACACATAATTGTCAAATGGTAGTGTACACACACACACACAAAAAAACACACTATTGTGTACAAACACACACACTTTTTACTCCGAGAAATATTTAACTTTTACATAACAATGGAAGTATTGCTTGTTAAAAGAGGCAAATCTTGTTAGTATAAAACAATAACAATATTACACTTCCAGCAATATTCGTCACAAATATTTTTTCGCTTCTTAATTATGAACTTTACAGTGTACCTTTTTCAACGCGTCTGTTACTTAAGCCCGATCAAATACCAAGAAGGTATACTTTCCCTTGGTTGTTGTATAAAACCAATCATTCTCCACCAATAGCATCCCCCTCCCTTTCAGAAATTTTAATTGCCTAGAATCATTAGTTGGAAACTTCGCCATTGAACGCAAACTTGCAAATTATCGTGTTATGAGTGAAAGTTACTGTTGCTGACAGTTACAAACCTTACAAATTTCGATAACCGAAGAAAATACGGGCTTAGGTAATTGCATCGTTCATTTTCAAACCTATGGCTTAGGTAATAGCGTCATTCGTTTTCAAACCTATGGCTTAGGTAATAGCGTGATTCATTTTCACACCTATGCCTTAGGTAATAGCGTCGTCGTTCATTTTCAAATCTATGGCTTTGGTAATAGCATCGTGCATTTTCAAACATTTGGCTTAAGTAATTGCGTCATTCATTTTCAAATCTTTGTCTTAGGTAATAGCGTCGTTTATTTTCAAACCTATGGCTTAGGTAATAGCGTCGTTAAGTTTCAACCTATACATAAGTCATTAATTCTGCTTCCACTGACTTTGGTTTTTTTTTTTCTCTTTATGAATGTTGTGACGAATTAGTCGTTCACCCGATGTTAAGTGACACGGCCACCCATAACAAAATAGTATCACTCGGAACTCCAATAATGTTTCGCGACATACTGCACCGCTCACATCATCCTGAGACATCAGCACAGTCTGATATGGAATTACTCGACTGTGAGATCAAATTATAAAGTCTCTTTGCCCAATAATTTCACTACCTAGTGCCCTTCAAACCGAAACACAGCAGTGCTTGCGCACTATTGCTTGGCTGCAGAATAACTGGCAAAGCGGTAGTACCTACCTATACGAACTTTGCAGAAAAGTCCTACCACCTAGTTTAATTCAACCTGCATAAAAGAAAAGTAACACAATCACGTCAACATAGTCGTGTGATCCAGACGTAAGAAAAAAACCACCTAATTTATTTCCATGGATTTTGCAAGTGCAAGGGAATTCATTATAATCAAAACCAAGATGCCTTCTAAGCGTGGCCACTGAGGGAGGCCTATTTGACAGTTGGCGTCAATTGATGAACCGTAAGATAATATATTATTATGAGACCGGCCTAATAATTAAGCTTAATAATTAGGCCAGTCTGTATATGTAACGCATCTGAAGAGCAAAGTTATGGAGATAGAAAGAGAAGCAAAGGTAGAGTAGGCACTCTACCATACTCAACGTGATTAAACTGAACTTTATTAATAATAATAATAAATAATATGTGTGGACATCTCACGATATAGCCCTAAACTAAGTTAAGCTTGTGCTATGGGAACCAGATAACTGATACAATACTTAGATATTTTTTTGTTTGTAAATACATACATAGAATACAATATAACACCCAGACACAGAACAAACACCTATATTCATCACACAAATGTTTGACTTGGGTGGGAATCGAACTCACGACCCACAGTTCAGATGGCAGGGTTACTACCAACTAAGCTAGTCAAACTGTTATATTTTTATTGCGTGGTAGAAAGAGTCGTTATTCATTTATGTGTCTTAGAAGAGTAAGCTTCTGTACCTAAAACAAGCAATCTTATGCTCTGTCTCCACTGGCAAAGCAGCTTACTGAAGAATATCAGATGATATGAAGTCGCAGTCATTATAAGTTTGAAGGGAACTTTGATATTAATATAAGATTTTGTTTCTTGACGCAGCTTGGTATATGTATGACATGGTAATATGATTTCTTGTTTGTTTCTATAATTTTCTTGTTTTGATTTGCATAGTAGAACGCACATAGTTTTTTTGCGTATTCAATAGATTATTTTTTAATATAAAGAAAAAAAATTATCACGATAGCCACTCGTCCCTGACAGCCTCTGTGGTGTGGTTGTTAAGCAGGTCAGCTTATAAACCGGAGGCGTTGGATTCAATTCCCATGACACGACAAGTATTTGTGCACAGGAAAAAAAGCTTGTTCTGTGTTTGGGTGTTGTGGGACCATGGTCCTCGTAGTTACTGGGTAGACCACAGGGAATCTTAGTTAGGGTCCAGGATCTATGTATGTGCCTGTTGAGCGTTATTATTATTATTATTCCGGTACATTTTACTAAAGCTACCGTGACTCGATGCTATAGGCTACGGTAACCTCTTCCTATCAGAATGCTTGTATGTTACATATAGCATAAGTGTGTGGAAAAAATGTTTCATTGTTTTTTTCATATTCAAGTTCTTATGAAAGTTGAGCGGACAATTAGAAAATGTTCACCACACGGGTGAAACCGTGGGGCGCAGCTTGTATATAGAAATTATTGAAAAATAGGTTGGAATTTTTAAAACTGTTTCCAGGCTAGCAGTTAAAATGCACTTTTGCACTCAGATTTCGAATGATAAATAAAATCTCTCCGAGCTTGTGAGGTAAAAAAATTGCGGCATTTTTTTTTTATTTTTATATATGTGCATTGCAGTTGCACTTAATTTAAGTGGACCAAGAGAGGGACCAAGATACAACTTTATCTTATTTTTTTATATCTACGGTTTGCGTCTACTAATTTATTTCTAAGCTCCAATGCGACGCAATGTCACAATTTCACAAACAACTGAAGTTACTGAACCATTGGATTCGACGCTAATTACGTTTTGAGATGCGAAGGACTACACTGAAATAATTGCGTCACATTATACAAGCAGTAAGGGTAAGAGGAACATTTGTTGAATAGTAAAAAACGCTTCAGCCGTGTTTCAATACAGAATACAAAATGTATTGCCTGATATATAGTTGATAGTAACCCTGCTATCTGAACTGTATGTTGTGGATTCGATTCCCACCCAAGGCAAACATTTGTATAATTAACATCGATGTTTGTTCTGTGTCTGAGTATTATATTGAAGTCTAAGGTCCGTATTACAGAACGATGCTCAGTCATCTCACACAGCACGATCTAGCTCCAGTATTTTTATAATATTATTTAGTAAATTAAATAATCTACTAATACAAATATTATATTTGGACATCTCACACAGCACGATCTAGCTCCAGATACTTTTTATTAGTAAATAAATACTTAGGTCCGTATTACGGAACGATGCTCAGTCGTCGATCGGTACTCAAGCAGAGATTTCATTCACTAATTGATCACTTTATGAATGAAATCTCTGCTTGAGCACCGATCGATGACTGAGCATCGTTCTGTAATACGGACCTAAGTATTTTTTTTTTTTATTTTTTTTTTATTTACTAAAAAAAATATCTGGAGCTAGATCGCGCGTGTGAGATGTCCACATATAATTATTTGTATTAGTAGATTATTTAATTTACTAAATATTATTATAAAAATACTAAATAATACATTAATTTGTAGATTATTACGTAGCTTGATTGCAACCGATAGAAACAACAATTTGTATGGTTTAACAGTTTCAGCAGCTTATGTGCATAGTAAGTATGGAAATTTCTCCCGTTGCAATGCAATCAAAGTTTCGTGATCAACCCCTTGGTCGGAAAAAAATCTACTTTTCTTTGATGTGAGCTTAGCCGATACTAATTTTCCGAAAGGTTTACTTATACCTAAAAATAGCAGGATTTTTGACCTTTTGTTCTTTTATATCATTAAATTTGCTTTCATACCGCCTTTGATGGACATATGTTGTGGACATATTTAATGGGGATAATGAACTTAAAATAAAAAGATTAAAGCTGTAATTTTATCTTGTAATTAAAAAACAGCCTGTTATAATCATTAAAAATAATAATAACGCCCAACGATCACATACATAGATCATGGACCTTAACTAGTCCTTGTGTCTAGGTAGGTATGGTCCCACAACCCAGACTCAGAACAAGTATTTGCGCTTTTTATTCTCTGCACAAATACTTATCCTGCCATGGGAATCGACCCGCCGCCTCCGGGCTATGAGCCGACCTGGTCAACCACCACACCACAAAGGCTCCAATTTGTTAGTGAAATGAGACTAGATGTGCTCTGCGATTTCACCCGGAACTGAGCTGTAATCCACAGGACTGTTATCTTTGGACTCCCAATACAAACACAGGATATTATAGGTTTAACGTGTACATTTTTGTATGAATATCTATTTGTGGTTATATAGCTACCAAACTTTTTAAAAGTTTGATTTGATTATTGATTGTTGCTATATCGCTGAAAGAAGCAATTTTGAAAAAAGGATTTTTTTAAATGAAATTTCCTTGTTCATTTTTAAGTTAATTTATTAAGCAGAATAAACCGTTGAATAGATTAAATAACACTTCTTCATACCTGAAACAGTACTTATCATTTAAAAAGAAATACACAGATAGTACGTAAATAACATCAGGTACTTTTTTACATTAACGAACCATCCATACTGCATAATCATTTTTGCACACACCACTTGATTCAAAACGTGTTGTTATTTAATTAAGTACTTTAAATTAAGCAACATATTTGATGCTTTTTGTTTATGCTATGTTAAGTGAAAACATACATAATTAATTAATTATACACCAAGCATAGAAATATGTGAGAGTTTACCTATGTTAGTACTACACCACAGAGGTCCTTAAAAATAGAGTATTAAGAGTACGAATTGCGTGGCACGTTTAGTGTTTCCCATCAAGCTGATCGTGTTGCTTGTTTCGTATCTATATCTTAAAAAACTCTGTATTATCATCCTTTATCTCAAGTCTCCCTTTTTGATTTGTTTTATTACATACGCGCAGTGTCGCTCGGAACTCTAAAGTATAGAGTTTTGCGTGACAATGCACTCCGCACGTCACCCTGAGACATCAGCACAGTTTATTACTAAAATTAATAGACTGTGTGATTAGGTCATAAAGTCTCTTTTGCCCAGTAATTTCATTAACTGCATTGTCTTTCCTACCGAAACATAGTAGTGCTTGCGGCAGAATAACTGGCGAAGCCCTACCTACCTAGATGAACTTTTCAAAAAAGGCTTACCTCCTAGTAAATTTGGTGAGCTATCTGTTTATTTGCAGACCATTAAAAAAATAACAAAACCTCTCTAATAAATACGATTTACACCTCGTGAGCTGGCAGGTTGCTACTCTACCTTTCCGCAAAGTAAACAAGACTTGTAGTTACGTCCAGAGTTTTAGTTAACTGTTTCTGACTTTCCCTGACAAAGTGAGCAACTTACAATGCGTATTAACTTTTGTAAATTTTCTGCTGGAAAAATTCACTTTCGTTCACGAAAAGCGAGCGTCGGATAACCGAGTTTGTGAAAGAAAATTAGAGTTTTTTTCTTTTATTTCGCAACTTGTTTGGGAATTTTTGATAGGGTTTTTTTTGTAAAATCATGATAATATAAACGGGATTTTGCTGGATGGGACGTTATTTGGTAATGGAATTCTTTTACACTTACGTCTGGTTGTTAGGAATTTTTATTATTAGAGTTTTTGCAGGCGAAACTTCCAAACTTCTGCATGACACAAGTTGAACAAACTTCTGCATCACAAGCGTGCTTGCTTTTGAACTGTCGGTTTACCGAGGTGGTGCTTGCAGCATACACGACCACTGTTATATGACGCAGTGCAGTGCCACAGAATAACCTTTAAGGTAGGGGTGTCAAATTAAGTTTTTTAAAGTGTTAGATTATGCAAAACTTTGGGTGTGTGATAACTGAACGTAATTATATTGAATCTATATATATAATATAGATTCAAGTTTTATGTTCCCAAATTGACACATTGTCGAGCTATTTGTTCACCTGGTGTTAAGTAACACGGCCGCCCATAACAGAACGGTGTCACTTGAAACTCCAAAATATAAAGTTTCACCTGAAACTGCACTGCGCACATCATCCTGAGACATCAACACAGTCTGGTAATAAGATTGATGATAAGATTGTGAGATAAGATCATGAAGTCTCAATTGCCCAGTAATTTCACTAGCTACAGTGCCCCTTAAATCGGAACACAGTAGTGCTTGCAAACTACTGCTTGGCAGAATAACTGGCAAAGCGGTGGTACCTACCTAGACGGACTTTGCAGAAAAGTCCTACAACCTATTAAATACTAGTAATTAGTAGTTACTAGACATAGAAAGCGTAATAAAACATTGAAAAAAAAATATTCTAAAAGTTTGTAAACTGTTCATATAAAAAGTAATCAAAGCGCTTGAAAGCCTTTAGAAATCCATAAAAAAAAACTATTCACTGGCTTTCACCGGATTTTTCAGGTCATTGGTTCTGTATGAAACGATAAACCCCTTATATTGCTGCAAATATATATAATATCGAGCGTTATATTAAAATATCATGATGCGATACTTTGACTATTCAATAGGTACAATATGACAATAGGGTGGAAACAAACTAGAAGATTTATAGAGATTTACTAGGTGGTGGGAATTTTTCTGCAAAGTTCGTCTAGGTAGGTACCACCACTTTGCCAATTATTCTGCCGCCAAGCAGTAGTGCGCAAGCACTACTGTGTTCCGGTTTGAAAGGTACTGTAGCTAGTGATATTACTGGGCCATTCAGACTTTATGACCTGATCTCACAGTCTAGTAATAAGATTACTAGACTAGAGCTTCTGCCCGCAGCTTCGCCCACAGCGTGGCCTATGGGAAAATAATTCAACCACCCATTTCACCCTCTTAAGGGTGTAATTTCAAAAAATCCTTTCTTAGCGGATGTTTACGTCATAACATCTACGTGCATGCTGAATTTCAGCCCGATCCGTCCAGTGGTTTGGGCTGTGCGTTGATAGATCACTATGTCAGTCAGTCAGTCAGTCACCTTTGAGTTGTATATATTTAGATTGTCTCAGGCTGACGTGCGCAGTGCAGTGTCACGCGAAACTCTATACTTTAGAGATCCGAGTGACACTGCAACTGCTATGGGCAGCCGTGTCGCTTAACATTAGGCGAACAGTTAGCACGTCACGTCATCCTTTAACATAAAAATAAATAAAAGAGATTAAAGATAGCACGTTCAAAATTTGGACAAAAACTTTTTTTAAAATGATGGAAGCCACAGGAGTACTACCCTAGCCAAGTGCATGTTGGCTAATGTGGCACATGTCATACTACTTTGCCATATTTTAACATACCCGTTGGCTATTATGCAATATTGCCGATATTGTAATTAGTATTTTTTTTGCATTACGTTTATTATCTTTATCTTCTATATTTAGCCTGGGTTTTCGACATTGCTCAATAATTAACGTATTAAATACTACAATGATATAACAACTAATACTAAACACTACCTACTACTACTACAAAGAAACATGTAGACTCTATACTGGCCGCGATGACCTATAGACAGTCTAAATAATAAAAAAATAGTATTGTAAGGGCATTATAGTAAGAGTGAATTTAGCACAAAATTTCAAATTATTTTTGCTGGGCCCAGCGGGTTCTGAACCTACCTCTATTTTGAAGTATAGCACGCGCTACAACCACTCCAATATCCATTAAATACCCTTCTTAATAATTAAGGCGATGTTTTTTTACATTTTATTGAATAACTGTTCTCGAAGCGCTAAATTAATTCAGCTACAGAATGAATAGACAAGCTGAATGCAAATCGGCATCCCAATAAACTGGCAAGATGGGAATTTAAATTAAGCAATCTCCTAATATGTCTTAGCCTGTCTGAGCGAGGTCCCATTTAGCCATTCAGAGCTGTATTGACAGCTCTGAATGGCTAAATGGGACTTTATTTAGGATTGATTTAGAAAAAAATGTTTTAAAGCATCTGTCCTTATGTAAACCTCAAATAAAGTAACGCTAGCGTCACCTTTGAGTTATATATATTTAGATTAAACCGAAAGAAATATAATTTTTATGGAGTAGACAGTTTCAATACATAGTTTATGTACATAGTTACTATGGTCAAATTAGGAATGAAATTTCTTCTGTTGCATTGCAATCAAAGTTTCGCGATCACCCTTCAAAAGAACACAAATAATTATGCGATTTTAACAAATTGAGACAGATACAAGCAGTCAAAGACAGACCAAAATGTTTATACGAACATGATTATTGTTCTTATACATTTCTAATAAAACTGATAATACGCTGGCCATAGAAGCATTAGGCCCGTGGTCATCTGACACAAAAAAAAATTATTCGATATGTTCCTACTCGATGGTTCTCGCCTCGGGAGATCTTAGAGCTGGCACATACTTCGCTCAAGAGCTAAGGTCCGTATTGCAGAACAAGGCATCATCGATCGGTGCTCAAGCAGAGATTTCATTCATAAAGTGATCAATTAGTAAATGAAATCTCTGCTTGAGCACTGATCGATGACTGAGCATCGTTCTGTAATACGGATCTAAGTCTTCTAATTCAGCGAGGTAATGCTGCCAGTATTCTGGAAACCTTACCACGCGGTGGTGAGTTGGATAATTTATTCATTTTGTAAATAATGTTTTATTAGTTTTTTTAAATATAGAGTGCCTGTACATACTGATAAATTTTTATACTTTAAAGTTCTTTTTTTATCGAGTTTAATACATAATTAATATTATTATTCATGATTATTATGATGTATGGTACGAATATAATTTTATATTTATAATACTACAAAAACATGCTCTAAAATCTAATCTAGGTCCATGCTTCAGAGTGCCTAATTAAATATTTGTCTCCCACAATGGAGTTATTTACGAGTACCCAGCTAATGTGCCTCAAGGTACTTGTTGATTTATGTTAGTTGAAGTTTAGTTGGCATTTGCACAATTAAGTACGTATACAAACAGTAGGACAACTCTATTACATACTTTGACATTCAAACTTTAATGCACTATGCCATATTTTGACAGCTCCTAAGTATACACTTATAATCCCTCGTCCCCGGTTTCTCGTATATAAGTTAGTCATACTGTCAAATCAACATGCCTAATACTGTGCCCTTATTGAGACAGCAGATGATCAGGCAACCAATAAGCATTCAGTATTTGGTCTGCCAAGTTGACACGAATTTAACAAACTTACACAAGAACCCTGAAAAAAGTATTGCTTAGCTAAGTTGCAATTTAAACAGACTTTAGTACAGTAATAATACACCCCATATATTAATAATACACGTCATTCAAGTATTTGGACTGTCTATAGGTCACTACAACTATTACAGGGCTAACACTCACGAAATACAGTCGAATAACTCGACCGGTGTTCGGGCAATATAGATGCCCATCCTCAAGGAGTACGCGCGGCGGCGGGGGCGGCTCGGCGCTGACTGACTGATAGTTGTAGTGATGAGTACTACTCACGTCAGTTTCTATAATATTATGTCTATAGGTCATTGCGGCCAGTAAAGAATAATTTTTTTTTTTAGTTTGAAAATTCAAGCACCATAATCAATCTCATTGAAGCAATCGGACCCATGAAGTGTTTGCATGTCGACGCCACTGACAAAGATTTAAGCTAAATTGCCCTTACTGTCTTCTTTAACGACTAGTGGAATTTGCCTATTTAATGTTAAAATTCATTACTTTGGCGATGCCTAGGGCTTCAAGTAAATGGATTCGACATCTGGTTCTAATTTACATGAAATGAGATACGCTTTTCAAACACTACCAGTACTAGTATACTACCTAACATAATTTGTGATGGATGCGATCAAGTTGCAATATAATAATTTTAAGTGATATCTGGTATAGATACCTACAGCTGTCCTGCTACAGCCTCCCTTCTTATTAGATCATCATCATCATCAGCCTATATTAGTCCACCGCTGGACATAGGCCTCTCCCAAGGCACGCCACTGAGCCCGGTCTTCGGCTCTATTTTTCCAGTTATTCCCAGCTACCTTGTGTATGTCATCGCTCCATCTCGCCGCAGGTCGTCCTACACTACGTCTGCCGATCCGCGGTCTCCACTCCAGAACACGTCTACCCCAACGGTTGTCGGTTCTTCGGCAGATATGACCAGCCCATTGCCACTTCAGCTTGCTAATTCGCTGAGCTATGTCGGTAACCTTAGTTCTCTGGCGAATAGTTTCGTTTCGGATTCGATCCCGCAGAGATACTCCTAACATAGCTCTTTCCATAGCTCGCTGAGCGACCTTGAATTGATGGACTAGTCCTACCGTGAGTGTCCACGTTTCGGCTCCGTAGGTCATGACTGGTAGGACGCACTGGTTGAAGACTTTCGTCTTAAGACTTTGCGGGATGGGCGATGAGAAGACTTGGCAAAGCTTCCCAAATGCTGCCCAGCCCAGCTGTATCCTTCTTTTGGCTTCACTCTCGAAATTATTTTTCCCTAGTTGGAGCGTCTGCCCTAGGTAAACGTACTTCCTAACAACTTCAAGAGCTACTCCATTTATGGCAATTGGTCTCGGAACAACGTGCTCGTTGAGCATGACCTTGGTTTTATCCAAGTTCATCCGTAGACCGATGCGTAAAGAAGAATCAGCTAAGCCGTTCAGCATCCGTTGTAAGTCCTCCAACGATTCAGCCATTATGACGATGTCGTCTGCGAATCGCAAGTGAGAGATGTACTCGCCATTTATATTGATGCCACAACCCTTCCAGTCCAGTGTCTTAAACATATCCTCCAAAGCGTTTGTGAACAATTTCGGGGATATAACATCCCCTTGTCTCACTCCTCGACGCAGTTGGATATGTTCAGACGGCTGGTTTTGTAATTGGACGGTCATCGTTGCGGCATCATACAGGCATCTCAGCACTTCGATGTATCGCCAATCGACTTGGCATCGCTGTAAGGAGTCCAGAACAGCCCAGGTTTCAATAGAGTCAAAAGCCTTCTCATAGTCCACAAAAGCTAAGCACAGGGGTCGATTGTACTCTTCGGTCTTCTGTATAATCTGCCGCACTGTGTGGATGTGGTCTATGGTGCTATATCCGCTACGAAACCCGGCCTGTTCCGGAGGTTGAAACTCGTCAAGCCTTCGCGCTAGACGATTCGTGATGACCCTAGAGAACAACTTGTAGACATGGCTCAGAAGCGATATGGGTCGGTAATTTTTCAAAAGGGTTTTATCACCCTTTTTGAAAAACAAAACGACCACGCTTCTATTCCATGCCCTCGGAGTTCTCCCAGTAAAGAGGACAGAGTTAAAAAGCTCCTGCAACTCACTAAGTACTGGAGCTCCTCCAGCTTTTAAGAGCTCAGTCGTAACTCCGTCCTCCCCTGAGGCTTTTCCGTTTTTGAGCTGTTTCAGGGCCATCACGATCTCGTCCTGGCTGACTTCAGGCAGCTCTTCGGTGTAGTGGCGTGTTAAAGTGGCTCTATAGTCCTCTGTATTGGGGTCAGGTCGAGAAGCATGTGATGCGTAGAGTTGGCTGTAAAAATCTTTGACTTCCAAAAGGATCTCCGGCTTTGAAGAGACGACTGTCCCCGTTGATGTAGTCAGCTTCGTCAGGTGGCTTCTCCCAAGTTGCTGGACGAACACTTTTTACCCCCGATTCTGCTCTATAGCCTTTTCAATTTCGAGCGTATTGTAAGATCGGAGGTCACGTCGTACCAACTTTTTAATGGACTTGTTGAGTGCCTGCTGGTGTCCTGACGAAGACTGGGGATTTACACGTCGTTCCTCTATAAGCTTCAGAGTATCTCTCGAAAGTTTAGATTTTTTGCCAGTACGCTGCTTTGCACAAAACTTCGCGCCTTCTTCCCTGAGGACATCCACCACTTGGTCGAGTTTCTGGTCTACGTCATCTGTGGTTTCCAAGGCAGCGAATCGATTTTCCAGTTTTAACTGGAATGTCTCAGATCCTACCACGGTTTGGACCATGTTTGGTCGGAGCGTGGACTTCATTAAGCGAGCTCGTTCCAGCTTGAAGTCGATATTCAGAGTGCCTCGTACAAGTCTGTGATCACTACCGGTGTTGAACCTAGTGATCACTGAGACATCTCTGAATATACGCCGTTTATCTGCTATAATGAAGTCGATCTCATTTTTCGTTATGCCATCGGGGCTCTGCCACGTCCACTTCCTTTGAGGCTGTTTCCTGTAGAAGGAGTTCATCAAAAAGAGTCCCTCCTTCTCAAGGAAGTTGACAAGCATTTGGCCCCTTTGGTTTCTACTGCCAAAACCGTGGGGTCCTATTGACGATTCGCTGCAAGTCTGTACTCCCACTTTAGCGTTGAAGTCTCCCATGACAACGTTGAAGTGAGCCTTAGAGGTACTATGTAAGGCTTTGGATATGTCTTCATACATACCTTCCACCTCATCCTCCAAATGTGTCGAAGTCGGCGCGTAAACCTGGATAACCTTGAGGCTGTACCTCTCGGTTAACTTTATAACGAGGTACGCAACCCTTGTCGACACACTAGACATTTCCACAACGTTGTCACTGAGAGCTCTATGAACCAGAAACCCGACGCCACCTTGGGAAATATGGTCTCCTTCCCTGAAATACATAAGATGGCCCGATTCAAGAGTTATGGTGTCCTCCCCCTCTCTTCGGACTTCACATAAACCTAGAATGTGCCATCTTATGTTGTTCAGCTCTTCCTCTAGCTGCAGAAGATGTTCGTCAAGTCGAAGCGTGCGTCCGTTGTACGTTGCCAAGGTCAGTTGGTTTTGGCGGCCTACCGTAGCCCGGGGATTCTTAGCACCCCCTGCCCTGCCGTTACCATGACCGCCGCCTTGGTCAGGAATAGCCGGGCGGCCGGGAACTAGGGGCCGTGATATTTGTGTGCTTGTCATAGGGAGGATTTGCCCATAATCGCCACGCTGGGCATGCGGGTTGGCGATCGCAGAGCGCAACTGCTTGTACCGGTGACGCTGCTGCCCATCACCGGCCAGTTGTATTTTGTCAGTTCCGCCTGTCTGGAGATGGTTATACCGCCATCTTTCGGTCGACGGGTGTAAGATTTTTATCGTCATTTACCTTAGTCGCCTTTTACGACACCTCGGTAAGAAAGAGGTAGGGACTATTCTGTTCTGCCGGTCACCTCACGGCAATCTGCCAGTCACCTCACGGCAAATCCTCATCTTATTAGATGTGTAACGAGAATCTTTATACTGAAAATCACTACTTTATAGCCATCATACAATTTACCGTTCAGACAGCTATCTCTTTCACTAGATCCATAAAAGATAAAGACAGTACCTCTGATGCATGTGTCTCTGTTTCCAAAAATGAATAATTCATTTAGCGGTAAAACGCAGTGATCCAGGAAAAATAAAGCAATTTTGTGAATTTGGGAGTTATAACATTTTCAACTTTGTTACTTTTTATCAGATAATGTCTCTTACTGGGTGATGAAATACTATGTGCTATGCCATTTTAGAACCGTTGTGGACTCTTGGACGTTGTGTCATACATTTCATATTCATACATTTTTTTTCACCACACTAACTAGTTTTAATAAAATTGAATTTTTTTAAATTATAAAACCATAAATCTGATGATGGGACGCCAAAATGGCTGGTTGAAACTGATTGCAATAAAACACACATAAAAATTGTAGAATTTAAGTTACAAGATTGAAAATAGGGAACAAGGGTCACCTTTTCTTAAAATTTAGAAAATGACAAATATTTCCAAAACCTTGGCATTTTTACGGAACACAACATTTGCCCATTTGGTTTGTCATGACTAAAAGTATTACTCAATCTATAACTGAACGCCCAGTATAATATCTCAAGTTCAATGTTAATACCAGGTTAATAGCAGGTCTCTACGGCGATCTGTTTAAAGTTGATAATCGCAGATCATAATGGGTCTAATTGGGCCTACGCATGAAAATGTGTTTATTGTGCAGGTTTTTTGTAGATTATTTCATAGTATTAAATATTTAAAAATAATGTTTGGTTATTGCTAAAAATTTAAATTTAGAGAACTTCGTTGATAAAGTATTTTTTGGGGGTAATGACCCCAACGATTTTATTTTAGAAGTATCTTAATTTTGATCGGTCACTCCTGTTTTTTGATTTATTTTCTATTTGCGCCAATTTTTATATGATTACTTTCAGACATTACGTCACATTAGTGACGTCAAAAAGTGTGTTTGTTGATTTTGGGTTTCCACCGCTTCTTAACAACAAACACCAACAAAAAACGACCGAGTGTATACACACTAGGGGAACTATTGGTGCACCAGTAAGACTCGTACAACCGCTTTTATTTTAATATTTGGTTCACAAAATGTACTTTTGACTATTGAAAACGCCTAGTAAACTAAACCTCACTTTGACTTTCGAATATCAAACAAAATAGCCCGTCTATCAATCCTCTCTTTAATAACCCTCAGCCAAGACTGATGTTGTTTCATTTCTATTCATAGCTTGTTGGTTACCACAGTTAGTGGTACTGAAATGAAATTTAGCTTTGTGTTAAATAGTATTCATGGCTATGGAGAGAGCTATTTTGGATTTTGTATGAATATATTTGTAAACATGTTTTCCCGGTACAAGTAAGATGTAGTAGAAGATCAGATAATTGACTCGGGCCTGATTTCATCTTAAATACAAAATGAGACAAGAACATCTAGATTTTTTAAGTTAATTAAAGGTGAAACTCGATCAGTTAAAAAGTCGAAGTAATCCAATCACTACTCTAACCAGATACTCACGATAGATTTCAAACTTAAAAAAATAATATCTAGTGTGATTCCGTAAAAAAAACCATTGCGTGTTGATTATTGGCTGTCGCGTACTTGGCATGTTGACTTGACATGTGTTTGACAAACGTGGTTGATTAAAATGAAACTTTTTTTTTATGTTTTGGCTCCACACCTCCGTGTATTTAAAATGAAACTTAGAAGAAAATAAATTTACAACGAAAAGAAAATAAATATATAACAAATAAAATATAATAATAATTCTTAACATTAAAAATTAAAATAAATATGACTTTTGTCCTTTACTTATTAAACTATTATGAACAATATTTTTGTAAATCACCACCAATATTAATGAGAAGCTTCCCGCAGAAGGTGATCTAAATTCTGTTTTATTTATAACCCCTTTTGTCCCTACAATATTACTATTTATCCATTAATTAAAAAATGGTTTAAAAATATAAATAAACATAATTAAATATATTTATGTAAAATGAAAATGTGTTTTTTTTTAACAGATTGTATCCCATTTTGGCATCTTTTATTGAAGAAGATGCCAAAACTCACATAATATAAAAACAAAGTTTGAACATTAAATCACTGCATAAAACTCAAACTCGATCCCTACAGCGCAAAATGCAGCATAACAACTCTCAAGTACTTTCGCATTTACTTCGTATTCAACCATTCATTCTATAGAAAACATACTATAACAAAATTACAAACTTTTCAACGCAACTCACGTAGATCCTATTCCTAAAGACTGAAGTCCGCTTATCCCTTAACGAGATTGGAAGTTTTAAGGTTGTTACACAAGTAACGAGTCTGTCGAAGTGGCGTTGGGCTTTTCAATGGCATAGGAGCTCCTATTTTAATAGTAAAAGTTTTGTCTCTGTTATTTTCTAGCTTCGAATTGATTTATTCTTTATTGCTATGTTTATTTACATTGCGATTTTTTAATGAAGGGTTTCAAAAGCGTTGTAGTCAATTGAAAATGCAGCCATTATTTTGTAAAGGCGCACACAGAATTCGATTCACACCGAAATTCTTTTTTATGGAGCAACTTTTGCAAATATGTTGATCATAACGAATAACTCAAATTTTTGTGTAGCATTAGCGCGTACAGGCAAGCAAGGATACTAGCAACTGAGCTAACAGGCCAATCAAAGACTGATGAATGACTGACCCGAAAGCTTAGTTGGTGGTAATTCTGCCTACTGAACTGCAGGTTGTGGGTTCGATCCCCATCATCATCATCATCATCAGCTTATATTAGTCCCTGGACATAAGCCTCTCCCAAGGCACGCCACTGAGCCCAGTCTTCGGCTCTATTTTTCCTGGTACTACCAGCTACCTTGCGTATGTCATCGCTCCATCTTGCCGCAGGTCGTCCTACACTATGTCTGCCGATTCGCGGTCTCCACTCCAGAACACGTCGATCCCAACGGTTATCAGTTCTTCGGCAGATATGACAAGTCCATTGCCACTTCAGCTTGCTAATTCGCTGAGCTATGTCGGTAACTTTAGTTCTCTGGTGAATGACTTCGTTTCGGATTCGATCCCGCAGAGATACCCCTAACATAGCTCTTTCCATAGCTCGCTGAGCGACCTTGAATTGATGGACTAGTCCTACCGTGAGTGTCCACGTTTCGGCTCCGTAGGTCATGTCCGGTAGGACGCACTGGTTGAAGATTTTCATCTTAAAACTTTGCGGTATGTGCGATGAGAAGACTCGACGAAGCTTCCCAAATGCTACCCAGCCCAGCTGTATCCCCACCCAGGACAAACATTTGTGTGATGAACATCGATGTTAGTTCTGAGTCTGGGTGTTATATTGTATTCTTTGTATGTACAAACAAAAAGTATATAAATATTGTATCAATTATCTGGTTCCCAAGGTATAAGTTTTGCTTAGTTTAGTGCTGTGTGAAATGTCCACCAATATTTATTTATTATTTATTTATTTAATTCATGGCTGACGAACCCGCATTCTTCTGTAGAAACACCGTACGTACATAACCAGTGATAAAGAAAAAAATATTACAGTTACTAATAACCAATACTCAGATTTAATTTTATATTGTGTTTAAAGAAACGTGTTCGGTTGCTTCTTCCACCCCTGAAGAAAATTTAAGGTCGAAAATTTTAAGTAGATCATTTTACATTATTAAAACAAAGAATGCAATAAGTAGGTGCTCCTAATAACAGTTTCATGTTTTAAATTTTAAAATATATTTATCACAAAGCGTCTAAGATTCTCTCTGACAAGTAAGTGCCTAATACTACCCGGACCCCAAGTTGAAATTCATTAAGAAATCTTCAAAATTTCTTCATAAAATCAATTTCAATTTAGCGTAAACGTTATGAAGGGCATAAAAGGGACTAATGAAGCTTACCTCTGATTGTTCAAAGGTTTTTTATTGATAGAACCCCGAAGTTGCTAATTCAAAGCTTTGCTTGATTGATGTCGGATTTTTTTAAAGAAAACAAGTAGAAACCTCTGAATTACGTTTCGACTTTTATAAATATAATTAAGTGCAGCGCAAGCAAGTAATATTTATAAAAAGAAAATTATGATAAATATATTTACTAAAATAATAAAAAATCAGAGGGTTGATTACAAGCAACTAGCTTTAATTGATATAATTAGAAAAGTTAAAGATAGAAGAAGAAGTTTAGGCTTAATGTAAATTACTCTAGTCATTAGTAAAATAAATTTGATGGAACGGAAATAAAGCTAAGCATCATTATTATTTTTATTTTGTGTGCGATATTTTTGGTTAGAATGCTCTAAGTTGAATAGCCAACGGGTCATAATATATTTGATAAAATCAGGCGTGACTTCGCGGAAATTCATCTTAAATACAAAATTAAATAAGAATATCATAATGCCAAGTTAAGATAAGTTTTGGAGAATGTGCATTGGAGTTGCATAACCTGATTCCATCGTCACCGTTCCACCATCGGACAACCAGATGTACGAAAAAGCGCCACCGGTTCATGGTTAATATCCCACATGTGCGAACAAAGACATTTGGCTCCATATTTATCATGCGAACAGCCAAAGAGTGGAACGGCATCCGTATTTCCTACAACTACAACCTTGGAGTCTTCAAATCGAGAGTGAACCGGTTCTTCTAGGCAAGCGTGTTACATCCTAGACTGCAGCACTTACCATCAGGTGCGATAATGGTCAAACGCGAGCCTATCAAACAATAAAAAAAAAAAAAAAGGGTGAATGTGCATCTCATGGGTGTTTCTCTCTCACCGTGTTTGACCTTAGACAACTTCAATACTTTCCATCAATATACGTAACTAAAATGTTACAAGTTGGTGGATGCTTTTATCGGATGGGGCTTCACATTTTCACCAGATTGTAAATGACAATATGGCTGACAGCAACGCTACGCCATGCCTAGATTGGGAAGTCACAGGGCTGTGAGAATACACTACTAAGTGTTTGGTAACTAATTCTTAACTTGAGTGTGGCCAGATGGGCACTCTGCCTCTCAGCCCCTGTGGTGTGGTGGTTAAACAGGTCGGCTTATAGCTCGGAGGTGGCGGGACTCCCTGCGTTAGGGCACAGAAAAAAAAGCGCAAATACTTGTTTTGGTTCTGGGTGTTGTGACACCATGGTCCTCGTAGTTCCTAGATCCCTAGACACAGAGAATCCCAGTCCAGGATTTATATATGTGATCGTTGGGCATTATTATTATCATCAAATTATTATATTACTGAAACCTTAAGATCTTTATAGTATTTGAGCCCACGACCCACTAAATCAGAAGTCACTTCGCAAAACTTAAATATTCACAAATCCAAAATGGTTTATAATACCCACCAAAAGAATGCGCACTATAAATACTTTAAAAAAAAAATCTTTTGTTACTTGACATAATTTTATTCTACGCTGAAGAAGGTTTCAATCTATAAAACTGAATATTGGTCTACCTATTGTAAGAAAGGTATCTTCCCCAAACGCTCTTCCTTTCGCATTTGAGAAGGCATACCTGTACGTATATCGTTTGCATATCTTGCTCGTTGTCTCTTCTATTATTTGACAGTGCCTCTTTGAAAGGCTCTCACAGCCCTTTTTGCATATCCCAGCGCCCTTCGAACGTGGAAAATGATTGTTTGAACCAACGAATACATAATGTTGACACTCTGGGGCATTTGCGTTGGTATGATGAAAGGGTTCCTTTTGTAAATAGGAGTTACATGCCATGTCAACTCCATTAATGTTTCAATACTGTTACTGGACTATTGTTAAGAAAGTTTTATTTTTGTAGAGATGGGACGTCCATGCCGAGATTATGTTTGATCCAGATTTGTATCTTGTGACGCATGTATTAAAATTTACTTTCTTAGTGACTGATATGCGAGCAATCCCTTGCCTTTTGTGCAATGACTTTGACAACAGTTTACCGGTAAAAAGTACTATATTCCTTCCTCCTAAGAATCAAACTATATCTACAGCTTTCATTAAAATTGACTCAGCCGTCTGATTGTGAAAAGATACTGAAAGATTGAATAGCGTGTTACTTTTTAATTCACAATATACTTGCTCAAAACGAAACGATTCATTCTATCCATACATCTAGATACATATCTATTACAGCATCTTATAGCTGACTTTTCCTATACTTTTATTTTACTTACTCCATTCCTGTACCAAATCCGGTATCTCTATAACAAGTTATCTCTCAAACAATCTCGTATTCTAAACACGTGCGCTCGTTCCCAGAAGCACTGAATGTCTTCCAAGCCTGCTTTGTATTAGTACGTATACTATCTTACTGTATAATATAATGCCTTCTGTCTACATATCGCGTAGCAAGTAGCAGTACCATTTCCTCAACCTTGTCAATCTTTATTGTTCTTCTGTGGGTCTTCCCCTTTTGATTGAATGAATTTGTTAAATCAATTTGTTTCGATGTTTCTATAAGGTAACTTTTTTATGTTATTGAATGATGTGACGAGCTAGTAGTTGACCTGATGTTAAGTGACACGGCCGCCCATAACAGAACAGTGTCACTCGGAACTCCAACATGTAAAGTTTCGCATGACTGCTGCAATGCGCACATAATCCTGAGACATCAACACAGTCTGGTAATAAGATTACACGACTGTGAGATCAGATCATAAAGTCTCATTTGCCCAGTAATTTCACTGGCTACATTGCCCTTCAAACCGGAACACAGTACTGCTTGCACACTACTGCTTGGTGGCAGAATAACTGGCAAAGCGGTGGTACCTACCTAGGCGAACTAAGCAGAAAAAGTCCTACCACCTCGTAAAAAGTAATAAAAGTAGTAAGGTAACTGTCGAATCTTCATAAAATATACAGATCGACTTTGTCATACTTAAAAATGTAATTGTTTGAATGCTAGCTTATCTTACGAGCTGATTGAATAGTTTGAAATGCTCTTTAGCTTGTGTAAATTACGTAAAAAGTATATAAAGCTTCTCTTTAGGAACCGTTCTGTGATAATAGTTTTTTTGTAAAGTATCTACTTTTATTATAGTCTCTACTAATATATCTCTATGTATTGTATCTCTGTTATGCAGCAGTCAGTCAGGAGCAACGGATTCCCACAGTTTTGACCAGATTGTCAGATCAGTTAGTGGGGGGCCGGCTTACGGCTTTTGGTCTTATACACGTCTGACTTACCAATTAGATACGAATTGAAGATAGTTTCGTAATTTATTTGCAGTTATAAATGAGTTCCAAAACTTAAAACCGCATTTAAAGCGATAGTCGGTGTAATTAAAGGTACCTCTTGATCGAGGTCATTAGACATATAGATCGATGCTTTCAGGAGATTATCTCGCTCCATCACCCGACAGTGTCTACTGACAGATCATCCGTCTGCCAATGTCTAATTTCCAAAGCTTACGCACTAATAACATCTTTGTAAGTGATATTCATTGAACTATTTATTTATACGACTATTTTTATTTATTCATTCTTCCATTTGATATAACTATATATTAACTTTCTGGTACTTATCCCTAATTTAATATTGTAAGAGTGAAACGTTGTCTTTTTGTATATCTGTTTGTTTGTTTGTCTCGCTTTCACACTAAAACGATTAAAACCATTTGAATAAAATTGTGCACTTACGTAGGCCTTATATTATATAGAATGTCGTGCAAACTCTTTGGAAATGAAATGAATAAATTCGGGCTTGTAAAGCTTGATACAATTTAAAAGAAGAAATAATTTGTTCTTTCTTAAAATGAATTAAAATCAATGTTACTGGTTTGCAGTCTACATAAACATGTAGACAAAAAAAGGAAAAAATATATTGCTGAGCTCTGTGATTTGTTAAAATACTAATAAATAACGAAAGAAATCAAGTAGTTTTGATCATAAATTAGGTTTTAGTTGTCTACTACTTAATATGTTACAGAATTAAATTTTTTAATAATATTTTTTAATTTACATTTAAATATTTTGCAATAAACATAATGCTAAACTCAATTAATCTTAAAGCTAAATATATAATAAAAAAATAAATGAAAGCTATATAATAAAAAGGCAATTTTTTAGTAAAAACATAAAAATTAATAGCTAAATAACTTATTCCATAGTGCAACTACTCCTGGCAACTAGACAGCGTCTTCACTACCAATATAGTTGTTATGGCTCTATAGGGTGAGTAACCCGTTAACGACACGAGCCGTGTCAAGTACTGCTTTCTGAATCTGACCTTTGATAACAAGAGCCTCTCAAGTTGTTGGTCGAGGCTCTTCACTATAAAATCGTAACCTAACGATAATAATCAGCTTAAAATGTCCCAAAATTCTTATCATTATCTTAAAATTAGTACACACGTGTTATCACGGAGGAAGGTAACTTAAAAAAAACGTTATTAATAAACAAAGCCAATGGATTAAAAAAAAGTGTAATTTAGACCACATAACTGAAGTGTAACATTTTGTTTTTATGTGAGTGGACATCTCACACAGCGCCATCTAGCCCCAAACTAAGCAAAGCTTGTATTATGGGAATCAGATAACTGATACAATACTTAAGTACTTTTTGTTTGTAAATACATACATATAATACAATATAACACCCAGACACAGAACAAACACCTATGTTCATCACACAAACGTTTGTCCTGGGTGGGAATCGAACCCACAACCCACAGTTCAGAAGGCAGGATTACTACCAACTGCGCTATCGGGCCAGTCATGTCAGTCACTTGTTTAGTTTTTTTTTTTTTTTTTTTTTTTTGAGGGGGGGAAATGCCCTCGCACTTCCCTGCCACCACGGGGGTGGTGGCAGGAGGTATGTGGGACTCGAACCCACTAAAACCCCCCCGTGATCCGACCGCCGCCGGGATGGGGCGAGATGGAGACGCACTGCATTAACCATCTCGCCCCGGGACTTGTTTAGTTTAGCTCAACCTATCGGCCGGTATAACTTTGTTTTTGCTTTGTTTAATGTGAATTCCACCATTTTGACAATTGTAAATTGTCATTTGACCGGACACACGTTTTGGCGGGAAAACGAAATAGATCGCGTTCTCGCATTGTATTATTTTTCAATACTTGTGTTATTTTCAGTGTTAGTGCATAAAATTGGTGGTATTTTATTCGTTAAGTGCTGGATTACAGGCATGAGTGTGGGAAAGTGGTATAATGATGGTGAAACATTTCTTTTCGTGTTGTTTCCAAAACTCCATAGAAACTTCTGGTAAATTTGCCACCACTTTACTAGGAGTATGACTATGACTTGACTTTGACTTGACTTGATGACTTGGACTGCGACTTGACTTGACAGATACAACATACATATATAATATAACTTGAAAATTAATTACTTGACACTGGCTAAACACACAAAAGTGACAAAACCAAAAAAAAATACTTTTAAAAATTTAAAATTTAAAATTTTTTTTACGCTTTTATGTTGACAATGGAGATAGCTATGCTAACCACAACTTTCAACTACCGTTCGCTTCGTTACACATTCACCAGCTTATTCGCCAAGTTAAGAGTGCGTAAAAAAGTTTTATTTAAAAAGAATTAGCGAAAATGTTCCATCCGTTTACGCATGACGCGATGACCATGAGAAATTGAGCTTCATTTTTATATATATAGATTGTATATTGTATATATACATACAACATAATCTACGTTTTGTAACGTCGTGACGTCACCCCATTCGTTGGAATGAGACAGGGATAGGACACGATTGTTTCATTATGTATGACATCCGTTACATTTACGAACTTTTGCCTACGGCTTTTATGCGTAGCAGATGAAACCTTTTTAGACGCGAACAAATATGTCAACCAGATTTCATATTTATATTATTTTTCTGGCCAACCTCGACCAATGTACATTGACACTTTTTAAACTTTCGCGACTTGAACTCATACTGCAAAAATAAAAAAATAATAATAATGTGTGGATATTTCACACACTGCCATCTAGTCCCAAACTAAGTAAAGCTTGTACTTTAGGTACCAGATAACTAGATACATTACTGAAATACTTTTTGTTTGTAAATATATACATAGAATACAATATAACAGACACAGATCCAACATCGGGGTTCATCACACAAATGGTTATCCTGAGGGGGATTGAACCCACAACCCACAGTTTAGAAGGCAGAGATACTACCAATTGAGCTACCAGGCCAGTCAAAGTTCTAATAAATGAACTTTTAATATTTTCATTTCACATAATTCGTTTTTAATAATCTATAAGTACATATAAAATTCAAAGTCCTGACTGACTGACTGACTTATAATTATATCAACGCACAGCCTAAACCACTGGTCCTAGAGACTTGAAATTCGGAGGGTATGTTTTTTGTAAAATGTAGGTATCCACCAAGAAAATGTTTTACCAAATTCTGCCCCTAAGAGAGTAAAATGGGTGGTTGAATTATCTATGAAAAAAAATCTTCTTCGTTTCCTATAGGCTGCGCGGGCGAAGCCGTGGGCAGAATTTAGTGATTAAATATACCTCGACCCATTAATAAGTAATTATTAATAGGTCAAAGTATATTTAATCACTTTAAATCTGCTTTAAATCAAAAAAGACCTTGACCTATAACTTTAAACAACAGCAAAAAGACCAATTACAAATTTATAGTGTACCCTGAATCAACCATTAACGGCCAACCCCTTGCCCACCCCCGAAATACATTATAGATCGAGCTTCATAAATTTATTGCAATTGGGAAGTCAAGCCAATGTCAACTCTATTTCGGTAACGCTGTAGTTGAGAATCGCATTTTCAATTGTTAAGGGATTCCAATTAAATTGATTAGGCGGTAATTCTAAAACCCAATATGAATAATTCAAGGGTTGGTCGATAATTTTGTTAACAAGAGGTAACATTAGCGTATATCTAGGATGTTGTAAGATGGATGTCGGAAATAACTCGTTTGCATAAGTATTCAAAATCATGGAAATATGTATTATCTGCATAGACATTTGCTGCACAATTAATAACAACCTCCAGATATGTTTACTGTTTCACAGTATATCGGCAATGGTTTCGTGTTATTCACTCCGCTGCCGAAGACCAACTGAACTCCCCTGAACAACGTTCTGCCCTTTTTAAAGAGGCGACGGAACAAGTTTCGGCCATGACAGTCGACAACGACGCCACCTAGTGGCAAGTCAACAAACCGTCCACAAGTCAATTACACTATTCAATACTACTTTTGACGATGAATATTGTAAATAACTTGACTAACTATAGCAACTCTTTTACATTTAATGTGTGTAATGTGTAAATAATCCTATATTGTTAACATATGGCTTACTAAAATAAAACAGAATTTTAATTTTACGAAAAGCTTCTTTTCGATGCACGGACGATAGAGCACAATAATAATAATAATAACGTCCAACGATCACACACATAGTTTCTGGACCTTAACTACGATCCCCTGTATCTAGGGACTCAGGGACTACGAGAACCATGCTACTGCAATGTCCAGACAAAGAACAAGTATTTCCGGTGCACATTACTTATCCTCCCGCGAGAATTGAATCCGCCACCTCCGGGTTATAAGCCGAGCTGCTCAACCACCCCACCATAATATAAATTATTTCCCAAAAAAATATCGGGATTTGGAACACCGATTAAAAGAACACTTAAGGTATTTGTCAATAGAACACTGCATTATTATTAGTATTAAAAAAGAGCATTTTTAAATTGTTGTCAAAAAAGCACTGATTTTTAGATGACCAACTTAGAGTATATTAATTACAGTAAGTAAATTAGTCGCAAAACAATGCAATTTTTCTTTCAGTTTCCGTTAGGAAATTACGTTATAGTAAACAAATAATTAAATTATGAATTTTACTATTAATTATTATTATTCTTTCCAAATTGTTGTGAAATGTATTGATTGATTCATAATTTACTTTATAGTTAGTTATATACGATCTTTACAGTCAGTCCCAATATGTAAAATAACTTTAGTTCAGCTCCATCTATTGACCGGTATAACTTTGTTTTAGCTTTGTTTAATGTTAATGTCGCCATCTTGCCAATTGTAAATTGTCATTTTACCGGACATACTAACATAAATAGATAGATAGAGTATACAATTTTAACTTTGTTATGTTGACAATGAAGATTAACGTAAACCAACTTTAACTTCTGTTCGCCTCGCATTCACCAGCTTACTCCCCAAGTCAAGCGTGCGTAAAGAAGTTTTACTTCAAAAGTAATTTATTATATAATAAAGTCATACTAGATCAGTTTGCATTTATTCCATTGCTCTCAAAACGGGTATGGCTTCTTCAAAAGCTGGGTAGATTACCATCACTCAACTGACAATGAGGGTAAATCATCGATAATGATCCTCAAAATGTAACCTTTTCGCAACTAACATCATAAAGAGATAACCAAAATGGAGATTCTAGAAAGTTCCCCCATTTGGTTTATAAACAAGATTGATCAGCCAATCGTGCTGGTCACCGGATTCAGACCGATTATCCGGTTATGGAAACTTCGGTAACAAGCTTTGGGTACGTTACATTAACACCAGTATGATATGTTCATAAGTTTGGTCGAAGTTTACTTAACCAGAAAAAAAACATAACAGCTTTTGTGGCGTGGTGGTTGAGCAGGACGGCTCATAACTAGGAGGCGGGTTTGATTCCAGCAACAAGACAAGTAATTGTGGACAGAAAAAAAAAACGAAAATATTCCTTCTGTATCTGGGTGTTGTGGGACTATGTCCTCGTAGTTCCCGAGTCCCTAGATACAGGGAATTCCAGTTATGGTCCAGAATGTATGTGATGGTTAGGCATTCTTTATTTTATTAATTAATAGTTTTCCTTGGCTACATTACCGAAATTAAGGTTTTAAATTAATTAAATATTTTATAAAACTTATTAGTGCATAAGCAAGCAAGCTACGTTTTGGCGTGAAAACAATAAAAATCGCATAATTGCTATGTATTATTTTCCAAAACTTTCGTTATTTTCAGTGTTAGTGCATAAAAATGGTGGCGTTTTATTCGTTTAGCGCTGGATTACAGGCATGAGTGTTGGAAAGTGGTATAATGATGGTGAAACGTTTATTTTCGTGTTGATTCCAAAAGTCCGTAGAAGCTTCTGGTAAAGTTGCCACCACCACACACCACAAATCTCTTAGCATAGCGGCTTGAGCTGTTTGTTGTCTGTCTGTATGTTACTCACTCACTCCGGTCAATTTATGATTACAATGCAATGAAATATATGCAATTGAGACTTTATGATCTGGTCTCACAGTCGAGTAATCTTATTACCAGACTGTGCTGATGTCTCAGGATAATATGCGCAGTGCAGTGTCACGTGAAACTTATATGTTAGACTCCCTAGTGAGTAGTGAGCTTAGTTCTGTTATGGGCGGCCGTGTCGCTTAACATCAGGTGAGCGACAAGCTCGTCACATCACTCATTAACATAAAAAAAATTAAATTAATAAAACAAGGTTGTTAATAATAAAAACTGTAAGTATTTTTAATTGTATTTTTTTTATTAAAAAGTTCGAGGAACTAGTAACTATGAATGATGATTGTAAATAAATTTGTCAAAGTGTGTAAATTATTTTATAAATATTTGGCAAAGTACACCTATTCATTCCGTGATTAAATCCACCTTGTTGTAACTTGACCTACTGCTTTATTTGTACTGCTCTATCTGGCTACTCGGGCTATTATGGGAAATTGCGTTTTGGGTCTGAAGTGTCGCATCTTGTCTGTTAGCATAATCTGGACCCTAAGGTCTAGTGTATATTTAAACGTATGCATGTTGGAGATAAATTCAATTATTATATAGGTGGTGCTATTGTCGTGAATTTATTAATTTGTTCCTATTTTTTGAATAAAATTAGTGAATTGTTTTTCTGGTTGGCAACATTGTCTGTTGCGGTATTGGTTGAAAGAAAATAATAATAATAATATAGTGTGGACACCTCATACAACGCCATCTAGCCCCAAACTAAGCAAAGCTTGTACTATGGGAACCAGATAACTGATACAATACTTACATACTTTTTGTTTAAGGTTAGGTATAATTTATTAATACTAATAACTTTTGTACTGGCTGTTTCATACTTATAGGTACTGCATTTATAGACTGTGCCATAGGCAATTAAAATATCATTGAAGCGGAAACATATATAAATTCTTCATCACCTGCCTACCCTTATAAAAAGTCTGCGTGGATAGGCGTTAAATATTTTAAAATTTCTCAAAAAATAATCGAATACATTTTATAAAATGAATAAGATAGAACGTGGTACTCATCCATCAATTAATTCAAAACTGATTATGACACAATAAGACAAATTTATGTCTAAATAATGTTTTACTTTTAATAATAACTCTCCTAAATACTTTTTTTATTAAAACGGCTATCTAAAACAATTGACAGTCATTATGCTTATATTATATTATATGTTACATGTTGATAGGTATTCTTGGGCCTTTTTACATCCATTCATCCAAGCTTACCACATGCTAGCTTACCTGCTGCTAGCCACTCATTTCTTGAATATGCAAACTCATTTATTAAATAGGCTTCCTAGATAATATATTTGACTAAGAATATGGTATTTTTGAAGTCTCAGTACAATAACTTAATGAGATTTCTAAATTATATTTTATTATATTATTTTTATATATTTTTTATATTTTATTAATCTCATTTTAATGAGATTTCTAAATTATTTTTATATATATATAATACAATTATTTATTATATTATTATAATAAATTATTATTTATTTGGCTGCCAGAGTATTCTGCAATAAAGCAATATTGTCAAACAGATTAATCTGCAAAGGAAACATTTTAATCACCAACTGGATGGAACCTGATTTGATTAATATGGTAAGCAGATAATACAGCTATGAATATCATAAATATTAGGCACTGTTATGTTCCGGTTTGAAGTGCACTATAGCTAGTAAAATTACGGTTAATAGCCCGGTGGCTAATGGGACATTATGACTTGATCCCATAGTCTTGAAATCTTAATTAATAGTCTAAACATATTTCGAAAACATACAGTGCGATTTGACGCAACCCTAACTCAACACCTACTGATTCCACTCACGAATCCTTTTTATACCGACCGACTACGATTCGCATCTATCTCTTACTACCAAGTAAAACCACATCGGGATATGTAAATTGAAGTGCTGTTTCCACATTCTAGGCGAGAATGCGGAAGCAAAACAGGTTTTCAAAGCAACAATGTTAAGGTTCATAAATATATATATATATATATATATATATATATATAATATATATACATTAAATTACGTAAAATTGTAGAATGATATAACATAAGTATATCATTCTACAATTCTACTTGGGGTGTGAATGATGAGTTTTGCTTATTTTGTTATCCGTTGAAGACTAATTTTTGGGAAAGACACATGTTTATTACGGGAAATTTTATAGAAAACTAGCTGCGACCCGCGGTTTCCCACAGTCCCCCTTTCAACCATTCTTCTTATTAAAAAGTAACCTATGTCCTTTCTCAGGCTGTAAACTATCTGTGTACCAAATTTCAATTAAATCGGTTCAGTACTTTTGCCGTAAAAGCACGAGAGACAGACTAAGACACAGGCATACAGAGTTTTTCTTTCGCATTTATAATATTAAAAATAAGTATAATGTTTTGGGAAAGACCTAGTTTTTTTTGTAGCCAATACAAAACGATATCAACGTTTGAAAACCATCATACTATTAAGGTCATTTTTACTTGGCATTTGTTTTTCATGATTTTTTTCTTGTCCGTTACCCAAAACAAAAATTTTCCTTTCTGTTCCCTCAGTGTTATGATAGCAGCCGTACGTACGTAACGTGGAATTCTCAATTTTACAATCATCTAAATGTATATTTACTATAAATCCCTAGAAATTTGCACTAACATAATAAAAGATACAGTCTCTGTGGTGGTTGAAAAGGTCGGCTCATAACCCGACTCGGAGGCGGCGGGTTCGATTCCCGCGGCTGGACAAGTATTTGTGCACAGAAAAAAAAGAGCAAATACTTGTTCTGAGTCTGGGTGTTGCGGGACCATGGTCCTCCTAGTTCCTGGGTCTCAAGACACAGGGAATCCTGTTTAGGGTGCAGAATCTATACATGTGATAATTGGGCGTGATTATTTAAAAAAAAAACCTTAGTTCTTAGCTGCATAAACCACGGCAAAGTAACTCAAGAACTTGATTTCGAACGAATTTTCCAGCGCTAAAGGGAAATGCGACAATTTCAAGAATCCAGGTGAAAATGGCGTTCAACGTTTGACATACAATTCACGTCGTGTATACCAATCAGCCGCTGTGGCTCGAGGTGGCCATACTACTTTGAGGTGCATCTTAGTCACAGGGAGGGAAGATAAATAGAAACACAGTTTTAACCGACTTCCAAAAGAGGAGGTTCTATGGTCGTATTTATATATTTTTTTGTGTATGTTCATAAATTTCGTGAATTGTGAACCGATTTGAAAAATTTTTTTTTTTAGTTTGAAATGGTATACTCCCTACGTGGTCCCATTATCATCAAGTCTGATGGTGGAATATTAAGAATATCGAGGTAAAACTAACTAACAACATTATAAAGTTTAAGAAGTCGATTTCACTTACCTGTTTCCGATTGAACTGAAATTTTGCATACTAAGTTTAGTAAATAACTAAAAGGGGTAACATAAATTATTTAAAACCATCTTCAAAACCACAATCAGGCACTCAAAAGCAAAAATAAATTAATATAATTATTTTTAGTTTGAAAACTATCGTATGACACATATTGTAAGATAAATAACGTTTTAACGTTTAAGTTTTAGCCGTTATTTATCTTACAATATAATTATTTATAGGTAAACGTATATAAATCGATTTTAAAGGTAAAAACATATACAGAAATAAATATAAAAAATGGGCGCGGCAAACAAAACCGCCTGCTCGCATTCACTTTTGACACCAAATATATTGACAATAACTTAAAAAGGGAAAAAAAAATAAAAAACCTGATAGATAAAGCCTTCATAAGCGCATAGCTAACAATTATTAAGATAATTATTCAAGACATCACACAATATTGCACTTTTACAGGTAGGCACTCATACAAGACAAATCACTCAATAAAATAATATACAATACAAATTGCTACGACCGATAATTCAGCTATCGAAGTGACAGCGACGTATTTTCAGCAGATATGTTGCTATAGTAAGAATAAATAAATAAATGACGCCAAACGATCACATCACGATCCTGAACCCTAACTAGGATTCCCTGTATCTACGGACCCAGAAACCACGAGGATGAGGTTCCACAACACCCTGACTCAGAACAAGTAATTGCGCTTATTTTTCTTTTCACAAATACTTGTTCTACTGCGAGAATCAAACCCGCCGCCTCCGGGCTATGAGCCGACTTGCTAAACCACCACACCACAGAATCTGTCAAAAATTGAAAATTTTAAATTATCTTAGATACAAAATGAAATAATAATATCTAGTGTAATTCCGCTAAATTCAAGTACTTAGATTATCTATATTGGGGTAAAGGATTATTGTAGGTAAATTAATGAAAAAACCTGAAAAAACCTAAAAATCATGAAATTACTATAACAAATTAAATAAATATTATTATTATCAATTTTATATTAATTATTATTATTTTTACAGATATAAAATTAATTATTACTATTATAATTATAATAAATAAAACTGAACTTTAAATATTATATTAGTGCTTAGGAAAAACCATGTACACGTTGCTTTTCGTACAACACAAAATATACGTCAACTATGTAACGGTAAAGATAGGTTAAATAAGTCTAAAAAATCCGGTGTTTACAGGTTAGTTTGTGACGATTGTAACGGAGTTTATGTAGGGCAAACTGGCCGTAACTTTGAAACTAGATATAAAGAACACATTTCTGCTTATAGGAATAACCACCCAGACCGGTCCAATTTCGCGAAACATCTAATTGATACCGGCCATTCTTTAGGCGACAATAATAAACTTGATGTTTTACACGTGTGTGATAAAAGTTTCAGATTATGTGTGTTAGAACAATTAGAAATCTTAAAAAATAATAACCCATCTTATACACTGTTGAATGACCAAACTAATATTGTTTCGTCACCATTACTTCGCATTTTTAGTGGGGGTAGGGTACGAAATGGTATATAAAGCGACTGACTTGCAACGCCCAGTCACTTTCGAGCGAGCCTTCGGCGAGTCAACACGGTCCTGAGGATGCCTCGTGAAGAGGCGAAACACGTGTCGAGGGTTATCTGTATTGGTGTTTATTTGTAATAATAATAATAATTAATTGTATAATATTTATATAATTGTATATTTTAAATTTCAGTTTTATTTGTTATAATAATAATAGTAATAATTAATTTTATATCAATAAAAATAGACATAATTAATATAAATTTCACAATAATAATTTTTAAATTTGTTATTGTAATTTCAGGATTTTTAGGGGAGGGTATCTGTATTGGTTTTAATTTGTAATAATAATAATTAATTGTATAATATTTATATAATTTAATATTTAAAGTTCAGTTTTATTTATTATAATTATAATAGTAATAATTAATTTTATATCTGTAAAAATAATAATAATTAATATAAAATTGGTAATAATAATATTTACTTAATTTGTTATAGTAATTTCATGATTTTTAGGTTTTTTCAGGTTTTTTCATTAATTTACCTACAATAATCCTTTACCCCAATATAGATAATCTAAGTACTTGAATTTAGCGGAATTACACTAGATATTATTATTTCATTTTGTATCTAAGATGAACTTCCGCGAAGTCACGCCTGATTCTATCAATTATTTTAAATTATCTATTTGAGAAGTCACTTTAAATATTTTTAACCAGACTTGTTGAACCGCTCATTTTTATGCTACACATTCACTTTAAAACAGCGTCCACGTGGCTTTATTGGCTTCCACACAGACGTGTTAACAGCCCGTCCTTCGATCTATGTAATTAAAAAAGTCTGCGCTGAATTGTCGATTTTTTCGTTTCGCTCAATTTTAGTTTAATCTATGTACCTTAATAGAGTTGATACGAAATACTTACTAGCATTTATTAATCTAGAGACGCATTATTAACTACTATCATGAATCCCTTACATTTTTAATGTTATTATATCACATTTCTCGTTTCGCTCATTTGTTTTAGTTTAAATATGTACCTTTATGAAGTGGTTAGAAAATAGTTACTAGCTTTAATTAATCTAGACGTTTTATTACCTACTAGCTTCTATCCACGTGCCCTATAGAAAACAAAGAAGAATTTTGATATAGATAATTCAACCACCCATTTCACCCCCTTTACGGATGCCATTTTGAAAAACCCTTAGTGGACACTTTACAAAGAACATACCCTCCAAATTTCAAGTCTCTAGGACCAGCGGTTTAGGCTGTGCGTTGATATATAAGTCAGTCATTCAGTCAGGACTTTGAATTTTATATGTAGTCACATTTCTCGTTTCGCTCAGGTGTTTTAGTTTAATCTATGTACCTTTATAAAGTTGGTCACAAAACACTTACTAGATTTAATTAATCTAGACGCTTTATTATTATTACCTACTATCATGAATCCATTTTTTTTTATCTTAAGGAATGACACGAAGATCTAGTCATTTGCTTGATGTTAAGCGACACAGCTACCCATATAATATACTCTATACTCTCCTCTACATATACTCAGCTTCTGTGGTGTAGTGGTTGAGCAGGTTGGCTCATAACCCAGAGGCGGCGGGTTCGATACCCGCGGCAGGACAAGTATTTGTGCATAGAAAAAAAAGCACAAATACTTGTTCTGTGTCTGGGTGTTGTGGGATGGTCCTCGTAGTTCCTGGGTTCCTCGGCACAGGAAATCCTAGTTAGGGTCCAGGATCTATGTATGTGATCGTTGAGCGTTATTATTACATTATGTTTATTATAATTATTTTCTCAATTCAATGAGTTATGTTTGTCACACAATCGTTTGTCCCTGGGTGGGAATCCAACCCACAACCTACAGTTCAGAAGACAGAGCAACACCAACTGAGCTGTCAGGCCAGTCAATTACGAGCCGCGCCAGTATTAAGGTTAATTTTATAATAAGCAAACTTAACTCTAACTTTCTAATTTTAATCAGACAACATCCCCGTATCTCGACTCAAAGTTACAAGGCTACCTAAGCTAGGTTACCTACGTAATCTAAAGTGTAAGCAAGTCACGTTCTCTTCATAGATCTAGTCTGTCTGGGCTAACGAGTGGATCCACGAGATTCCGGGCTCTTACGATGTAATACATGTTTCATAGAGGGGTGAGCCGCGATCGATCACACTTACGTGGATCAAGTTTACTCTACTCTATGTACTTTGTTTCCGCTGGATTCTAAACATTTTCTTTAATAACGAGTATTAATGGGTATACATGAATGCCAGATGGACAGCAGTGCAGCTTTTAATGAATGAACGAATGTATGATAGAATGAATGAATAAATGTATGAGTGAATGAACGTACGAACGAACAAACGAACGAATGAATGAATTGATTAAATGAATGAAGTCATTTTATTTTTTTAATAATTGAAACTGTAATAAAAGTTTATCGAAGTTTTTTTTTTTTTTTTTTTTTCATAAAAATGGGCAATGCTGCCAGCGTGTTGGCGCTTAACTTGGAGAGGTGAATGTGAGGCGAACGGAAGTTAGTTCATGTAGATCTCCATTTTCAACATAACGTAGTTAAATATTTCTATTATTATGTGGTGTGTCCGGTAAAATGTCAATTACAATTGTCAAGATGGCGACATTAACATTAACCAAAGCAAAAACAAAGTCATACCGGCCGATAGATGGAGCTAAAGAAGTTTTACTTCAGTCGAGTGCTCTAAAGCACACTCGTTTTTTATTTGTTACCTCAGAACTTTCGACTGGGTAAAACGATTTTGATGCAGCTGCTTTTTATGTAGTCCCATTAAAATTTGACAAGTAAAACCCTATTTTAAAAGGAATCAAAATGTACGTGTGTCCATGCACTATATTCGTGTGCTTAGATCATGCATCTCTACCACATCTATCAATCGACCAAGCATCAAGCGTGACATGAACAAAATACGATCTGCACGTTTATATATAAATCTAACGTTACTGCGGCTATCGAGATAAACTGCAAGTTATTTATGGCTCCAATGTGTTTTGTAAAGCCACGCTGACAATTTGTGAACAGTCACTTCAATTATTGCTTATTAAGTCGGCTTTTAGAGCTCATGATAAATGTATTATAATGACATGTTTCGAACGTTGAATAACGAGAGACAGCAAACATAAGAAAAAATGATAAATTCTCCAAATCTAAGAGTTATTAAAAAAAATTGGTACTTTTGCATAGTGCCACCAATAACACATTTCTTCAAGCCATATTATATCTGGATGAAGGTTGCCTGAAAGATCTCTTTTTAGCGATAAGACCGCCCATTGTAACCTATCTCCTCATCAGCTATTTCCTGGTGTTGTACTTACCATGGTATCAATAAAGAGTTTAACTATCAATCTATATTTTGTTCATCATCATATTTCAAACACCCGGCGTTTATAAGATTGACTGCAGCTGTGGTAGTTCCTACATTGGTCAGACAAAACGTACTATTGCGGAAATCGTTAAGGAACATATCGCGGCTGTGAAAAACCGTTAAACCAATAAATCTGCAACCACCGAACACTTGCTTGAGTCAGGACCAAACCACCTTCATGCCCCTAAGGTTCTCGCTACTGATAAGCAATTCTACCCAAGAGTTGTTCGAGAAGCCAATTTTAATCGGGAAGATAGTTTTTTTTTTAAATCTTCATTTCCACAGACACGTGGGTCCGTGCTTTTTGTTAGATTATTTTTTTATATTTATGAATTAAGCCTATTATTAATATGAACTTATATAAAATACAAGAAGGATAATACAGCAAATAACAAAAAGATACATAAACATAAGTATTTAAGTTCTTATTTCTAATTTCTAATTGTGCGTACACCACCGAGCAAACCAGCTCCCGCAAGCAGCACCCGTTCACGAGCTTGACGCATGTTCCAGCCATCGCCCTCCTCGACCATATCCTCATCGTGGAATGCGGTGATAAGTAGGTGTTCGCGTCGGAATGTGTTCGCGTGTAACTATCTATACTGTTAGTATTGCATGCTGGGATATTGATAGTGAAAATTTACAAGACCAAATGCGGGTAGTCGGAGACGACGCCCGTTTTGCACGATGCTGACACTCGCTACTACAGTCCCCTCGTGACCACGGCCAATGTAACTTGGTCGAAACGTCGAGGTTAGTGAAAATTATGTTTTGATAATTTTTGTACGCGAATAGACTCGTTTTATCTTTACAATAGGAACTTACCAAAAATGTGTAATCTGGGAGTAAGTTCCGTCGTCCACCAATTCGTGACTTACCATCAGGCGAGACAGTTGTCAAATGCAACGTAATATGCTTAAACTTAAAAATTGAAAAAAGGCGAAGTTACGAGTTGACGTAAAAATTGTAAATATAAGGCTTTTTTTATATGAACGAAGCCTACGTTTGACCCCTTTTTCACCTGATGCTAAATGACACCTGACTCTATGTATATCAAATGAAATAATGTAGTTAAACGGTATAATAATGACTTTACAACATATAAATATCTGGACACGTGGCCATTAACATTTTTAACATTACAAAATGTATACTTTATATAAATAACCATATGTCATGTTAAAAATAAACGTAAACATTTAAGCTTTGTAACCAAAACGAACCGATAAAAATAATCCTTTTTTTTTATTGCAATTAATTTTAAGTATTACAAAGAATTATTTCTATAAATATTTTCCTACTTATTAAGCGCATACACCGTCTCAAAAGTATTAGCCGCAGCAAACGCCGCCAACCTTTCACGGGATTTTTGGAAAACTCTGATCCGGATCAGACCGGATAAAGGTGAATATAACTGGACGCCGCCGGATGGACGGTAAATCGCTCTAGAAGGGGTAATATTTTGAATTTATTTTTGGGAGGCGGACTGTGGTTGCCTTTTTCATTTCGGTTATGGGTATTAGAGGGTGGACGCGGGCGGATATAATATTTTTATACTGTATCAAGCTCGTTGGTGGTACTGAAGGGTAGAAATGAACTATGGGGTTGAGTAAAATATACGTTGGAGTTTTAAAATGCCAGCAGTTATCGTTGTATTAAAAAATGCAAATCCTTGTTCTGAGTCTGGGTGTTGTGGGACCATGGTCTTCGTAGTTGCTAGGTTCCTAGATACAGGGAATCCTAGTTATGGTCCAGGTAGTTATGTGATCGTTGGGCGTTATTATTTATTTATTTATTATTATTAAAATCTTAGTTTCGTGGTAGAAACAGGTGCCTCAATATTATACTCATAATCAGGTTAGTTTGGCCGTTCAAGTTCAGAACGGCATCAGTATATCTTTTTGAAGTAAAACTTCTTTAGGCACGCTAGCCTTAGGTGTAAGCTGATGAAACGAACGGGAGTTGCGAACTCTTTTTTCTGTCTTCACGTAAAGAGGGATATATAAGTATACAGAGAGAGATATACATATTATACTGTTTGCGCAAGAGAGATGGAGCTAAAGAAGCTTTACTTCAGTCGAGTGGTCTAAAGCATACTCGTTTTTATTAGATATTAAGTATTGAAATGACATTGTTTTTCCAAATTTCTACAAATAAAATAATAAATTTTCTGAAGATTAATATAAAATATTTTCACGTGATTTTATGTAACATGCAACCGGAAATACAATAATAATCTGTGTTTTAATTAAACGTCATCAACAAATAGATCAGCGTATAGAAACAAAATGATCAAACACAATAAGTTATACAGCAACAACAGTATGGGAAACAATTATTCCTTTTCTTTTTTTTTAACACGGCAAATTGCCTTTATTGTCTAAAGACTACAATGAATTAATAACTAATACTAAAAACTACCTACTACAAAAAAAATAAACATTTGGACTATATACTGGCCGCGATGACCTATAGACAGTCCAAATGCTCCAGGCCACTACCAGAAGGTAGCGTACCCAACATGCTGGCAGCATTGCCCCGTTGAATTGCAATGCTTATTCGTTGTGCCAAATAAGTGCCAGCATGTTGGTCACGCGTCGCGTCGAGATTATTTATATGTATAAATTTTATTTTATTTATATTTTCCTTTTCTTTTATATAGTTGAGATATAAGTACCTATATAATTTGTGTAATAGAACATTAACAATATATTGAAAATTGAGTGGAGGTGAACGCTTAACTTCGCAGAAACGATTAGCTCGACACATCGTTTGTTTTTGTTAGCTTTGATCTATCCACTGAGATAGTGATCGAGGCTGTGACTGGAATAAAAAGCAAATCTATCAAAATAATCATCATTAATGCATTTTCGATTTTTAATAAACATTGTTAACAACCATCACAACCCACTCCCCCTTCCCCTAGAAGCTCTACTGCCACTTCTAATAGCACTTTTGCATAAACTTTCAGCGCTGCAATGTATTTTGGTCAGCGCGTATAGCTGTCACTGTCAAAATCACAACACGCGGCGCACGCACTGCGGCAGAGCTGCGTGGTGTATGAAGCAGTAGCGCTCATACTGTTATTACACGTTAAGTTCGCGGGTGTATAGATTTAATTTTGTGATAAATCTAAATATATATAACTCAAAGGTGACTGACTGACTGACATAGTGTCTATCAACGCACAGCCTAAAGCATGGAACGGATCGGGCTGAAATTTGGCATGCAGGTAGATTTTATGACGTAGGCATCCACTAAGAATTGATTTTTCGAAATTCTACTCTTAAGAGGGTGAAGTGGATGGTTGAATCATTTTCCTATATGCCACGCCGCGGGCGAAACTGCGGGCAGAAGCTCGTTGTATTCATATATTCACAAATCAGTGTGTCTGTAATTTCAATACAATGCGACGTTCGTTTGTGTGATAATAACGTTAAGACAATAGACGTAGAGGTTCAAAGCGAAAATTTACTGTCACACATCTAAATGTATAGATGATTTATAATTGGATATCGAGATATGTCTCATTGTGTTAGCAATATATTGGGAATCTATTATTCTATTAATGTTTGAAGGTTGGTTGGAAGGTTAGGAGCAGTGTCAGAATTATATAGTGTCGAAAACTCTAACAGTTTGCCTACACGTAGAAACAGAGTACATAAAGAGAAGCCATTTCACGATGAAAAAATATGTATCAGTTTACAATTTTTTTTGTTTATTTTTTTTAATTTAACGGCATCTCATAATCACCTAGATTAGAAACTAGCTCTCAAGTGAGGTTACAAGAACAGACCATCCTTGGAGTTTTGGCGGGAAAATGAAAAGCTTGCGTCACTGCTTTGTATTATTTTCCAAAACTTGTGTTATTTACATTTTTAGTGCATAAAGTTGTTGGCGTTTTATTCGTTAAGTGTTGCATAAGGCATAAGTGTGGGAAAGTGGTATAATGATGGTGAAACGTTTATTTTCGTTTGATTTCCAAAACTCCATAGAAGTTTCTTGTAAAGTTGCCACCACTTTACTAGGAGTATAACTTCACTAGACTATGACTTGACTTGATAATTTGGACCGCAACTTGATTTGATAAGTTATCAATTACTTGAAAGTGTACCTCCACACTCCACAGCCAAAAAAAACACACCTTCCAGTTTTTGGTGACAAGGTATCTACTAGTTACTATTCTTGCCGGATAGAACGCTGGAAGCGTCACGCATTATAGTGATTATGTATGCATTTTTATTAAATGAGAATGAATGATGTGACGAGCAAGCCATTCACCTTATGTTAAGCGATACGACCGCCCGTAACAGAACAGTGTCACTTGGAACTCTAAATTATAAAGTTTCGCGCGACACTGCACTGCGCACATCATCCTGAGACATCAATAAGATTACTAGACTGTGACATCAGATCGTAAAGTTTCAATTGACCAGTAATTTCACTAGCTATAATGACCTTCAAACCGGAACACAGCAGTGCTTGCGCACTACTGCTTGTTGGCAGAATAACTGGCAAATCGGTGGCAGAAAAGTCCTTCCACCTAGTGAAATGTATAGTGATAAATTATAATTTTGATGGGTCTGTCCGTGTGTCCGCACAGTTAATATCGGGGCAAAAAGTTTTAAGCACCTAATCAAAAGGACGAACGCACCGAATTTTCACATCACAGCCGACCGGTTATTTTACCTATAGAACCAAATTGAATCCGAACTGTAATTCCCAGCAGTGCTAAAACTATTACCTGCAGTGCCCAGTCAGAATCGTCCGTGCAGCACTAAATCTGATCATTAGTCATGAAAGCGAAGAGGATAAACCGGTTGAGCACCTATTACTACGTACTATTCTGTCCTGTGGTTTTACTTTTTATTTACCAGTTTTTCCTTAAAACATTCCGGTATAAAAAATACTCTATGTTGATATTGTTAAAATATTTTTTTATGTTAATGAATGACGTGACGAGCTAGCCGTTCACCTCATGTTAAGCGATAAGGCTGCCTATAACAGTTGCAGTGCTACTAGATACAGTATAGAGTTTCGCGTGACACTGCACTGCGCACGTCATCTTGAGACATCAGCACAATCTAGTAAGATTACTAGACTGTGAGATCAGGTCATAAAGTCCCATTTGCCCAGTAATTTCACTAGCTACAGCACCCTTCGAACCAGAATACAGCAGTGCTTGCGCACTAATCCTTAGCGGCAGAATAACTGGCAAAGCGGTGGTACATAAACGGACTTGCAGAAAAATCCTACCACCTAGTAAAATCTGCGTTCCTTGAAATTTCAGCCAAATCGATTCGACCGATTTTGCGTAAAAGCATTTAAACATACAGACAACGTTTCATGCCTAGTTACTATGGATTTTGAGCTATGGACAACGTTTTGTGCTGAAATTGTGCTGATGTGAAGTTGTAGCGCTGTGGTCATAGGTTTCATGAGTAATTTAGTGTTTCGGTGTTCGGTTTGGTAGAGATCTATTGATTTTCCAATAGCTATTATTTCGACGGTATTAAATTGTGGTTTGATTATTGTTTCTGAAGCTATCGCGGTAATGAGGTTAGCAGGTTTCATGAACTGATACATCAAATGAATTCATCATCAGCCAAATCCTTTCCCACTGCTGGGACATTAGCTTTATGTACCGGGAGAGGGGCGATATCACACTATCACACTAATATTATAAAGGCGAAAGTTTGTATGTGTGTTTGTGTGTATGTCTGTATGTTTGTTACTCCTTCGCGCTCAAACGGCTGAATGAATTTAGATGAAATTCGGTACCATGATAGCTTATACACTGGATTAACATATAGGTTACATTTTATCCCGGAAAAGTGAAATTTTGCCGTGGGATGAGAAAATACTTAAAATACTTTTTATTCGTGGGTTGCACCGCGGGGCGCATCTAGCTTATTACGAAAAAAAAAAACGCGCAAAAATGGGACGCGCTTTTGTTGTGCAAGCGTATTTTTATTTATTTATATAAGTCAACTAAGCTTGATTTTGGATAAAAAGATGGGTCTGACATAGTCGCTCAGCATCTCAAGGTCCCAAAAAAAAGAATAAGCGCGCAAAAATGGGATGCGGTCTTTCTGTCGAGCAAGCGTATTTTTATCAATTTATACAAGTCAACTAAGCCTGATTTTGTATGAAATGATTGGTCTGACATAGTCGCTCAACATCTCAAAGTCACAAAAAATCCATTTGTGTCGTACATTAAATTGTGTGCGATGCACCTTATTAAAACGGACCACTGTCGAGAATCGAGTGCCTTATCAATTTTCAAAAATTGACGTTCTTATATGTCAATAGGTAATCAAATGTGTGATTTTTTTTTTCATAATACCCACCGATTTCTGTAGCATGGTTAATGGGTAAACTGGAAAAAAATTCAAAAATGCCCATCCTTGGCGGTAATATACAGAATTGACACAACAAATAATAGGTCTTTACCTATGAAATTGCCGTATTGCAGTACAGACTTTTTCAAACAAAAAAAAGTTTTGATTGGCTATGAATTCTAAATTCAAATTAATTTTGTTTTAAAAATATGACATTCTATTTACAATATAAGTCTTTTGTTTATTGATTAGCGTTGTATTTTCATTACATTTCAACATTTTTCCTCATAATGGATACTTCGAAATTTCGTGTAATTATGGAATATGAGTTCCGTCGTGGCACCAACGCGGCACAAACGACACGTAACATCAACGACGTTTACGGAGAGAACTGTACAAACGAACGTACAACCCGTTATTGGTTTGCTCGGTTCCGTTCTGGGAATTTTGACTTGATAAATGAACCTCGTGGTCGTCCGGAAACTTTGGTCAACAATGATGAATTAAAGGCGATTGTGGAAGCTGATGAATCTCAATCTACAGATGAGCTGGCAGCAGCTTTTGATGTTAGCATCAAAACAATATTGGTCCATTTGCGACAGATTGGCAAGATAAAAAAGCTTGATAGATGGGTGCCCCACGAACTTAACGATCGCCAGCGCAACGTACGCGTCGAGACTTGCCTTGCGCTGCTTAACAGGCACAGAAATGAAGGAATTTTGAACCGAATTGTTACGTGCGACGAAAAATGGATTCTTTTTGACAATCGAAAGCGCTCAGCAAGTTGGTTAGATCCTGGTTCGGTACCAAAGCAATGTGCAAAACGAAAAATGACCCCTAGAAAGGTGATGGTCACAGTTTGGTGGTCTAGTGCTGGTGTGATTCATCATAGCTTTTTACAAAACGGCGAGAGCATTACTGCAGATGTGTACATTGAAGAACTGACCACAATGATGGCGAAACTCGCACGTCTGCAACCAGCTTTGGTCAATCGGTCGTCCCCACTGCTACTTCACGACAACGCGCGACCCCATACTGCACAACAGACCGTCTCTAAGCTGCATGAGTTGGGTTTGGAAGCTCTCCCTCATCCACCATACTCACCAGATCTTGCGCCTACCGACTATTACTTTTCCAAAATTTGGACAACTTTTTAGCGGGAAAAAAATTCAATTCCCGAGAGGCAGTACAAAACGCCTTTGAAGAGTTTGTTGTCTCCCGTCCTGCTGATTTTTTCAAGAAGGGCATCCATAAACTGCCACAGCGTTGGCAAAGATGCATTGATTGCAGGGGTGATTACTTTGAATAAAAGAAATAAATAAGTTCGAAAAAAAAAAATACCTTAACTTTTTTCAAACAAAACGGCAATTTCATAGGTAAAGACCTAATATAAAACCGTAGCTAATTAATCGAGCTACGCCGTTAAAGCAATTGGCACGATGCCTGCAACTTTCAGTCTTGCCAGGCCAAAACCGTTCTTAACGTGTTTATTTCCGAATTATCTGCTACTAACTTTTGAACGCGACACCGTTTGATAGCAATTTCGCTACGCTTTTATACTTAGAATTTTACTAATCTAGAGTTGAATGGTTTCCAGAAAGTGAACTATTATTTTTAAAATTGTCAGACAAAAAATCGTTCATTACAAATGATGAGGCATAGAGAAAGTTTATACTTTAAAATAGCTGAACTATAATAATGATAATAATAATATTTGTGGACATTTCACACAGCGCCATCTAGCCCTAACTAAGCAAAGCTTGTAAGATCGTGAGCTATGGGAACCAGATAGGATGTGATATAATATAACAGAATTATGGAGCATTTGATGGACTGCTAACACTTGAACCAAAGTTGTGATTTCTTTACTTACATTGGACGGTAAACGAAACAGACTAATTTTGTGTCACAGTGCATTTTTATGGAAAAACTAAACATCAAAACCGATTGTTTTAGTTATTTTCAGGCATTTTTTAAGACTTTTTATTTTTATATATTTTAATGTATCGTATTGTTCCAAATTGGATTTTTTAATGATAACCAAACCTTCCAGTTATAAAGAGCACAAAAAAAAACGACTTTAATTTCATACGTACAAAGTACGAAAAGATTTGACTGGCCCGATCGATATTTGACTAGCCCGATAGCTCAAATGGTAGAAGCCCAGGCTTCTGAACTGTGGGTTGTGGGTTCGATTCCCACCCAGGACAAACATTAGTGTGATGAACATAGGCGTTTGTTCTGTGTCTGGGTGTTATATTGTATTATATGTATGTATTTACAAACAAAAAAATATTTAAGTATTGTATCAGTTATCTGGTTTCCATAATACAAGCTTTGCTTAGTTTGGGGCTAGATGGCATTATGTGAGATGTCCAAACATATTATTATTATTATTTCTGAAGGACCCAGAATAATGAACACATATCAGGTAGTTTTTCCCAAAATAATTAAAATACATGGCCCATTCCGTCTTGCTTTCATACCCAGTTCCTATTAGTAGTAATTAATCATATCAAAGTTAATTAAGGCGAGCGCAGCTGCTGGCTGGAGGTCTAATAGTTCGTTGTACTACGTAATGAGCGACCCTGCGGATTCGTTCAACTGGGCATAAGTGTTTTTGTTAATCGTTAAGGAGTTTGCAAACTCGAAAAACTGATTAGGGCGGTGTTTTAAGGGTTGATCGTATTAGGCAGCATCACTGGCAGCTCATTTTACTGTAAATCAAAATTATACATAGTAAGCACTCTTAATTTTATGCCATTCATTTCTTTCTTGAGCCACTTTTGCCGGGGAAAATTGGTGAGTTGCGGGTGAAACCGCATTGCGAATCTAGTCAAAAGTAATCAGTTAAAGTATTGTATTCGATAAAAATTAATCATGCTAGCACCAGTAGTGAGGAGAGCTTCTTTTTTTCTCAAACTCATATATTGTAATGGGCTTGTTAAATAATATTTGACAATAAGCATTTTTATTCTATATGCTTAGTACAATAACTAACATTAGTTGCTATTTTTTTAAACACGGCTAATTGCCTTTATTTTCTAAATACTACAATTATTTAATAACTAATACTGAAAACTACCTACTACTACTACTACAAAAAAAATTTGGACTATATACTGGCCGCGATGACCTATAGACAGTCCAATAACTTAATTTTAAATATCTATTTAATTTTGAAGTGTACAGTGCTAAAAATAGCTTATTTGCAATAAAATCGTTTAAATTTGATATGTCCTTAACTTTTATGTTTCAGACCATTTCTACATATATATACTATAATATACTATCTACTTACATAATATTATGTAAGTAGATTAATAATCACCCTTAGATTAAACCCAAGCTCTCTATCTGTCAGTACAAAAAACCATTAAGACGAAAATCTCTCAAAATTGACGTAAGACTCCATTTTACGTAAATTAATCGCAGAGCGCTGCGTACGTGTAGGTACGCGAGACGTTCGAGGCGAGAACGCGTTGAGCACATTATGTCACAAGTACATTTAGAGACAGTATGGAGTGTGCTGCAGTGCTGTAGCTGAGTATAATTTTAGATTTGACCAACATAAAAAATTTGAAATATAGATCGCAGATAGTCGGTGGGTTATCTTTCCTTGGTTACCTTTTGGTTTGGTGTATACTTAGCAGTCGTATAAGTTTCATTTTTAAAAATAAGCTAATACTTTCATTATGAACTATAAATCGCCATCGCGGCCAAATTTGTATCATTATTATGGTGACTTAAGTTTAAGACAGCCATGCAGCATCAGTAGCAAAAAAGCGTGGATTGATTTAAACTTTTTTTTTTTAATTTAAATTATATTACGCTATGTTATTATTAAGTATGTATATTAATTAGTGCTCAGCGGGTCTGTTTTTACCTGCTTTTTACTTTTTCACACAAATTGCATAGTTTTTCATGTACATTTTCTGTGATTCTGCTTTGGGTTTATTGCCCAAAATAAACGATTTCTTTTATCAAGTCAACGTATAGTTATTGCAAAATACATTTAAGCAAAACACTAAAATTCAAGTTTAAAGAATTCCACACTGTTCATGCCATAGCCTCTAGCGCGACGGCTTGTAGCGACGCGGTGAGTTGGATCGGAGTAGTTCATAATAACTTAGAGTATTTTAACTAAGAATATTTAAACTTAAAATAAGTCTTTGGTATCCAGAACACTAACTGAAATTATACTGCAAAACAAAACGTGTTCAGTAAATAACCTAGATGTATTTTAAAGATAATCATCATTGCTAGATTGCGTTACTGCCTTGATATGTACGTTGGCTCCGTTATTTTGTCGCCGCGTGATTACAGAACGTAAAGCCTAATTGATGGGATAAGTGGAAGACGGATTGCTGAGTTGTTGTTTTTATGAGATAAGTGCTTTGTTACGCTTTTATACTCAACTTTAAGCGCTTTAAGCGTTTTGATACGCGGTGATTGGTGCATTAACGAGTTAACTGATGCTATAATTATGGTTGCCAACTGTCTGTTAACGGAACGTTAGCAAGTTGTTACTTGTGTCATTAGGTTTATTACATTACATTATTGACAGCATCTGTAGTGTGGTGGTTGAGCAGGTCGGCTCATAACTCAGAGGTGGCGGGTTCGATTCCCGCGGCAGGACAAGTATTTGTGAACAGAAATAAAAAAACGCAAATACTTGTTCTGAGTCTGGGTGTTGTGGGACTATGGTCTTTGAAGTTCCTGGGTCCCTTACACGGGGAATGCTATAGTTAGGATACAGGATCTATTAATGTGATCGTTGGGCGTTATTATTAGTATTATTATTACTATTATATTTTTTTATTCATAAAAATATCACATTATTGATTCCGAGGAGCTCATTGAAACTCCTGCTATCTGGTGATGGCAGTTGCAAGAGCTGGAAAACCTACAGATTAGAACTGATAAATGGCTTAAAAATAAAAAATTCTATACATTTCACACAGCGCCATCTAGCCCCAAACTAAGCAAAGCTTGTGCTATGGAAACCAGATTAAAGCTGCGAGTAGCGTCCAGTGAAACTGGAACACACCTTTCGACACTAAGCCAAATAATGCCTCTCAAATGCCCGTGCTAGACCCGAGAATCTTAAAAAATGATTGATTTTAATCAATAGTTTACGTCCCGACAAAGTGAAATTAAGGTTAATTCTTCCAAAGGTAAAAATAAAAAAGAAACAACGTATCTGATTCTATTTGGAGGCGATCCTAACGTCCCATGATGACGTCGCATGGGACATTGTTGCATTTGCCAGCATCTACCCAAGCAAGCCCAGCTTTATGTAGCGGAGCACTGCCTTGGGTCACTGGCACAACTGTTCCAAACAAGGTATCATAAAATGTTTAAAATATCCTATAATAGATTCTACCCTTCGTTTTACCGGAGCTGGACAGGTAGACTACATATGAGGCCATGAGAGCCCAAGTGGCCTAACTGCATTTATAAATACCTTTATTATATTGTATTCTATGTTTTTTTTTTTTTTTTTTTTTTTTTTAATGTTACTGACTGATGTAACGGGCTAGTCGTTCACCTGATGTTAAGCGCCACGGCCGCCCATAACAGAACAGTGTCACTTGGAACTCTAAAACATAAAGTTTCGCGTGACACTGTACTGCGCACATCATCCTGAGACATCAGTGGTCTGGTAATAAGATTACTCGACTGTGAGATCATAAAGTCTCAATTGCCCAGTAGTTTTACTAGCTACAGTGCCTTTCAAACCAAAACACAGTAGTGCTTGCACACTACTGCTTGGCGGCAGAATAACTGGCAAAGCGGTGGTACCTACCTAGACGAACTTTGCAACAAAGTTCTACCACCTAGTATAATGTACATTATAATAAAGGGAGGATCCATTTTCTCACTTATTCTTTCACCCTATTTTAGTCCCTATTTATGGGAAGCCTTTTATTGATGGATTTATTTATTGCGCTATAGCTTTTACCATTTAGAGCAGACTCCAATAAAAAAATGAAAATAGAAAAAAATGCAGTTAGGCCACTTTGGCACTCATGGCCTCATATTATATTCGATAGAGACAAACTATTAACTAGACAAGGCTTTCCATTCCACACCACGTTGCCGCAGCCGACCGTGGAGATAGTGGTTATACGCAAGATTATTACCAGCCCACATTTGTCGATGCAGCAAGAGCGTACATTACGTCCCTACTCAAAGTGGCGTAGCGTAGACTAATAGACGTGGGCAAAGTCGCATCAGCGAGGCCTCTTTTCTTTCGTTCCCAAGATCTACCCAATAAATCTAGAAAGATTATCGTTATGTTGTTCAAAGCATGTTTAGTAAGATTACTAAACATGCTTTGAACAACATAACTAATTGTGATAATTAAAAAATATGAATGCACGGTGGGAGGAAATTGAAAAACATATAGATTTGAATAAGGATTTAATTTTGTAACGTAAGTATTTAATTTTTTTACATAAGTAATGTTCTTCGGCTTTTTGCTTTACAGAAGTCCTTTCGTAAGGATTTAGAATTGATTTTGGCTGCTTACTTACCTTAATCAGTCTGCTTAAGGCATTATTAATTAACGACTGTCTGCTTTGGCAAAATACATATTTTGCTAAAGCAGACAGTCGGTATTGATTCATACTGTTTCTTAAATGGTTTTGTAATTTAAAAAAAAAATAGAATAAATTTATACAGGGAAAAACTGCTAAAACTAAACGGGAATTTTAAGTCTGGTGGCATCGCATTTTAAAAAGCCTCGCACTGGAAAGGGGCCCACTTCGCCCACGCCTAGCTACGCCACTATCTACCCAGATCGAGAGTGAATGTGAGCTGGGGCGTCTATCTAACAATTCTTGCTATTCGGAAAATCAGGCATGTGTCTTATATCTGAGTTAAAGAGTTCATTTTTTAAATAGAAAAACAAAAACACGTGTATTTTGAGATTTGTTAATTTGAGTACAGAATTACTAGCAGAGTATTTCACAACCTTGGTTTTTGTCTTATAAAAGCGCTAAAAACTAATCTATTGATATATTTGGATTGCCAGTAGTAAGAAAGAGAACTTCTTTTTTTTTCAAACATATATTGTAATGGTCTTGCTATGTAATATTTGACAATAAGCACTTTGTAATTCTATATGCTTGGTACAATAACTTAATATTAAATACCTAATATAATTTTCACGCGCTAAAAATAGCCTATTTGCAATAAATCTTTTGACTTTGAATTTGTTTTTATATGTGACTTTTACGCGGCAGCGGCAGAAAATGATATGACATGAAAATGACAGAACGATTCACACAATCAACTTTTTTTAAATCTGCATTTCCACAGATACCTGGGTCCTGTTTTTAGTTCCACTACCGGACTACTAGACGCTTGGCTAAGCGCCATCCTTTCGTGGTCGAAATACCACCCATTCGTACCAAGCGATTTGATTCCACGTTCTTAATTAGAACGGCTAAGGAATGGAATGCCTTGCCAGCGTCTGTGTTTTCGGCGAAATATGACCCGGGCGTATTCAAGAGAAGAGTGAATAGGTATTTACTTGGCTAGCATGCTACACCTTCGATCACATCGTTACTTCGCATCAGGTGAGAGCGTGGTCAAATGCTAGACAAGTTTGAAGTAAAAAAAAATTACACACAATCGACATCCAATCAACTAACTTAATTTAAAAAAAAATAGAAACAAATAAATTATTCTTTTTTTTTCCTTCCTTTAATTAAGAAAATGTATGTACTTTCAAAATATATGCATATAAAAGAAATAAAACTTGGTGTTTTTTAAATGAAGTAAACCGAATTTCAATTTCTAACTCGCCTACGGTCTCTAAATCGAAGGTTAGTTCCAAACTGGGCACTAAACCAGCCGTTAACGATGGAGTTGCTGCTTATCTAGAATCTTTAACGACTTCACACATTAACGGCCGATAGCGAGGCTACGATATCTTTGCTTTTAACGGTACTGTTTTGCGCTAGTAGGAAAACATTGCTAGATAAAAAACGTCATTTTTGTTGCGCCGATAAAGATATTTTCCCCACAGAATTATAATACTAAGAAAGTACTAAAGTTTTTTTTGTTTTGTTTTGGCTCCACACTTTTATGTATTTAGCCAGTGTTAAGTAATTGATAATTTCTCAAGTTAATTAATATTATATAATGTGTCAAGTCAAGTCATAGTCCAAGTCATAATGTTAAGTCATAGTCTAGTCAAGTCATACTCCTAGTAAAGTGGTGGCAACTTTACCAGAAGCTTCTATGGAGTTTGGAAACAACACGAAATTAACGTTTCACCATCATTATACCACTTTCCAACACTTATGCCACCTAATTCAGCACTTTACGAATAAAATGCCACCAATTTCATGCACTAAAACTGAAAATAACACAAGTTTTGGAAAATAATACAATGCAGTGACGCGATCTTTTTCGTATCCCCGTCAAAACTCCGTTTATATTTTATTCCTCCCCCAACTTCCAATCTCACACAGTTCATGTCACAAATGCCAAAAAAACTGCCAACTCAAAACATTTCAACACAAAAATTGGGTCAATTTACAATAGACCATTCGGAATGCTCTAACGAAGGCGAGAAATTACAAAATTGGTGCCGCTCGACACATAATCGTTTTTCAAATTGACAGTGGCTGGCATCTTGCCACTCTGGGGAAAAGGCGGAAGAGAAAAAGTGGGGAAATAAGCATCATTATACCGCTTATCGTCTATTCATGGGAATGCCACGGGGTGCAAGGTTGCTCGTGACCGTTTCTCTTTATGAATCATTTGATTTTGAGTTTAGATTCGCTTGTATATTGCTACTGTCACTTACATCAGAGTCGATCCATATAATTATCTAAATATATATAACTCAAAGGTGACTGACTGATTGATTGACATATATAGTGATCCATCAACACACAGCCCAAGCCACTGGACGTATCGGTCTGAAATTTAGCATACAGGTAGATGTTATGACGTAGGCATCCGCTAAGAAAGGATTTTTCGAAATTCTACCCTAAAAAGGGTGAAGTAGGTGGTTGAATTATTTTCCCATAGGCCACGCGGGCGAAGCTGTGGGCTGAAGCTCCTCTATTTATATAAATGAATACCTGTTCTCCTTAGTGGTCGCATCACGCCTGAATGGACAGAACATTTTTGTTTATTCTATTTTGTTGTGTTTATTTTAGTATTTATTTCGGCTTTATTGAAAAAAAATATTAAGAAAATTGAGCAGAAAATTAGTAGCTAGTGAAACCGCAGAGCGCAGCTAGTATTTAATATTATAGAAGGAAAATTTTGTGTGTATGTTTGTTGCAAAAACTAGTTTGAATGAAATTTGGAAATTTATATGTATTGTGTTCACAAGCTCACACCTCATGACGTTATATTTTGATAACCTCTTAACCGAGTTTGCTCATATTTATCTACTAATGTTTCTGCCAAATATTTTCAAAAATGGATGGATATTATGCCCCCGTAGCAAATTTTCTTATGTTTGAGTGATGACCACCATTTGTGTGGTGAACATTGATGTTTGCGTCTGGGTGTTATATTGTATTTGTCGGCGGCAACGTCCAGTTATAAACTCTATGCACAGCGATCGAGCACCGTAATTTACCCTGTGGTGGCATTAAATTTATTACAGTGGCAGCACCGGCAACTGTCATGGCGCCCCTACCTGTCTGGCTATATAAAGGGATCGATTGGTGTGCTACGGGGCATTCTTGTTCCAGGCACGGCGCGGTGTGGACATGCTGAAGGCCTATTGTTATATAGGTTGCAACCTACGCACAACCCTTTCTGCTTACATCAGAAGTGGATTACCCATTTCTACATCACTCTTCAAGCAACGCGAAACGTGACGTGACGTGACGTGAATGATGTCGTGACGGCGGGTAACACTAATATCAAATTTAGTTGCAGGGTTAACCCGGACCAGTGAAAAAATAAAGAGAATAAAAGTTATGGTAAAAAAAAGTAATGATTCGTGAGAGAAAAAAAAGGGTAAGAAAACGAGAAAAAAGGTAAAAAAAAAGTAAAAAAAAGAGAAAAGAAAGAAAAGAGAATGTGAAACTGATGACAAAAAAATGTGTCTGAATGCTAAAGGGATAATCTATCTGGTCTAGCACTAATTGATATGAGTTGGAATAATGATTATTGTTTGCTAAAGGGATATCTATCCGGTCTAGCACTATCCGGTCCATTTTTTATAAATGAAGGGATAAGGTTATGTTGGAATGATGATTTTTGGATATCTATCCGGTCTAGCACTATCCGGTCCATTTTTTATAAAAGAAGGGATAAGGTATTAATTTGATGATTTTTGGTTGCTAAAGGGATATCTATCCGGTCTAGCACTATCCGGTCCATTTTTTATAAAAGAAGGGATAAGGTATTAATTTGATGATTTTTGGTTGCTAAAGGGATATCTATCCGGTCTAGCACCATTTGGTCCATTTTTTGTAAATGAAGGGATACTAATGGTCCTGAAGGGTTAACCCTGACGATGACTGGAAGGTTAACATGCTTTTGACTAATCAAATTGAAAACTGATCTTTTGACTTTGATTTTAAGTTTAACTCAATTTGTCAGGATGAACGAGCAATAACACTGATACTTATGTCCTTCACCAGATACAAAGTGAAGCTAAGCGTACGCACGTCTGTATGGCCGTGTCGGCGGCAACGTCCAGTTATAAACTCTATGCACAGCGATCGAGCACCGTAATTTACCCTGTGGTGGCATTAAATTTATTACAGTGGCAGCACCGGCAACTGTCATGGCGCCCCTACCTGTCTGGCTATATAAAGCGATCGATTGGTGTGCTACGGGGCATTCTTGTTCCAGGCACGGCGCGGTGTGGACATGCTGAAGGCCTATTGTTATATAGGTTGCAACCTACGCACAACCCTTTCTGCTTACATATTCTATGTAAAGTATTTGAAAAGTAAAGTATTTAAGTATTGTATCAGTTATCTGGATCCCATAGTACAAGCTTTGCTTAGTTTGGGGCTACATCGCGCTGTGTGAAATGACCACACATATTTATTTATTTATTTAAGTTGCCCTGATTTTCTGAAACTTAATTAATAATAATAATAACAACGTCCAACGATCACATACATAGATCCTGGACCCTAACTAGGATTCCCTGTGTCTTGGAACCCAGAAACTACGAGGACCATGGCCCCACAATACACAGACTCAGAACGAGTATATTTTTTTCTGTGTACAAATATTTTCTCCTGCTGTGCGGCTGTTGCGGAAATCGAACCCGCCGCCTTCAGGCTATGAGCCAATCTGCTCAACCACCACACCACAGAGGCAGTCAATTAATATTTATTAATTGAAATTATGTAATAGCGTATTCAGTAATCTATGTGTATGCCCAATTTAAATAGGTACCTACTAATAACTAAAACTTACATTATACAAACACACGGAGTATAAAACAGTATTTTATTTATTTGTTTATTTATTTATTACTTTGATTTTATAGTGCATTGTTCGACATCACAAGATATCATATATAAAAAAAACAATATAAAAGTTACGTCAAAAATGTTTTCATTTCACACAATCGAGCGCACATCTTGTTTAATATATTCTCTCAACTTCAACCTTTGCGAGACTTTCAAAAATTCACATTGTACAAGCCCTCCATAAATAGAAAACGGTTTAAACGAGTTTCATCATAAATGTATGATGTATTAAAGCACAAGCCGCTATTCATCTTGACAAACGCTTCTTCTCAATAATTTATAGGCGTGTCTCCAAAATCTCGGTTTATACGAAGACAAAAAATAAAATCTTAGCTTTAAATAACACAAATAAACGCGACTTGACAACGACACCCCTCTGACCATGAAGATACTAGTAACGCGGTAAAAATGGAGACACTCATATACCGGTTGAGGCTCATTTTCTGCCTCTTTCCTACCATGATGTAGATAGATAGATAACTCTTTATTGTCTCACCAATGAAATTGCAATATGCAAGAAAAAATAAATCTTACGTGCTAGTGCAACAATGGGCGGTCTTATCGCTAGCGATGTAAGATAGGAGATTTTTTTTGGTAGTGAATGATGTGACGAGCTAGTCGTTTACCTGATATTAAGCGACACGGCCGCCCATAACAGAACAGTATCACTCGGAACTCTAAAATATAAAGTTTTAAAGACTTTCGTATATAGATTTTCACTGCGGACATATAATGATAATAGATAATGTCAATTTCAAAATATTTCTGGAAAAAAAACAAACTAACTTTTTTATTTTGGTTATAATTCAGTGAAATAAGGATAGTTTATTACTTATTTATTACATTAAACATAAGTATTTTATGATCGTATGTTTTGTAGGGATAGTAGATTTTGAATTATTTTTATGTAAACGTTTTCATAAAAAATACTAGCTTGCCGTTGGCTTGAGGGTAAGCTTTATGACTGACAATACCATATTGCAGTGCACTTGAAATTTTAATGTACAGCGTTTTGAGTGGCACTGCACTGCGCACGTCATCCTAAGGCATCACACAGTCAAGTCAAAATATATCTAGATTTCGTTATAAAGTATTATTTTCCCAGTGATTTCAGTGTGGTCTCCAAGTTTAGTAATACATCTTCCTGTTTCTGACACCCCTCCGCACCCCTCTACCCTATTTCACCTTGAGGAAAATACGCCAGTAGGTAAATAGGCCCCCAAAGTATGCAAAGGTACCTACTGGCTGAATAATAGACTTCTTAGATAGGACAGTTCAGGGCGATGTCGGAATTTTGCCTATTTCACTTCGCAAATGTGCTTCACTTCTCGGACAGAACTTTGTCGATTTTGACTTTGTCCAATTGTGTTTAGTTAAAACGGCCAACTTTTGACTTGAGTGCAAAATTGGCTTCCGTGAAAGGGAATGTTAATACTGGGAAGTTATCTAGAACCTTTTGTATTCTTGTTTTATAAAAACTAGGGGATCTAGTGAAAGTTATCTGGGTCTGTGGCAAAAGTATGAGCAAGCAATTTAGTAGTAGACGATTTAAGTAGTTATGTTTTTGCGTCCACGGACTACGGGTCCAAATGTCTGACGAAAAATAATTATGACATAATATATATAGTTCTCCCTGTTAACATTTGACGCCCTCAATTACTTTTTACTTTTAAATCTCATGTCAAAACTTTCCTTTTTTTCAACCTGACTCCTAAATAAACTGTTTCCTTTTAACTGGTATAAGCTTATATATTATTTAATTTTTTAAGTGAGTGTTGAATATGTGTTTTTCTTTCTTTCTTTCTTTTACTATTTTGGTACGGAACGCTAAAAATTTCTAAAAATCAATTTTAATTTAGGTTATTAATTTAGATTTATGTATGTAAACTATCTGTGTTCCAAATTTTATCCAAATCCGTTCAGTAGTTTTTACGTAAAAAAGCCGTGGCGTCACCCTCGTGGTGTTGTATAATTGTGTCGCGGGAACATATTATTGGAATAAAAAGTATTTTGTATGTTCATCCAGGTTATAAACTATCCGTGTTCCAAATTTCATTCAAATCCGTTTAGTAGTTTTTGTGTGAAAGATTAACAAACATTCATCCAGACATCCATAATAGGATATGTTCATGTTAATAAAAAGCAAAATTTATAAATATAAAATAACTAGTTGCGCCCCGCGGTTTCACCCGTGGATAAAAAGTATTTTAGTTATTTACTCATCCCATGGGAAAATTTCACTTTTCCGAGATAAAATGTAGCCTTTATGTTAATCGAGTGTATAAGCTATCTTTGTACCAAATTTCGTCTAAATCCATTCAGCCATTTGAGCGTGAAGGAGTAACAAACATACACACATACAAACTTTCGCCTTTATAATATTAGTGTGATTTAACAAAAAGCACGGACTCATGTGTCTGTGGTAATGGAGATAGAAAAAAAAATGTCCACATATATTAAATTAAATATTCTTTTCTTTAAACTAAAAATAATAATCGTACAAAAATTTTTAGACATCTTACAAGATACTTAAATGATTGTGAGAAAAATTTTACTCAAGTTATAAGAAGATGTCTAAACCAGATATTTTAAGTAAATGTGTAATAAAAACTTTGCTTTTATACAAATGTGAAATATTCTGTAGGCAAAATATTTTTGTGTCTTCAATTGTTATGTAGGCGACATCAATAATAGCAAGTTAACAATATACATACCTACTTCTCCGATCAAAGGTCACACCCCACGCACTATCTTTTCCAAGCTGTCATCACCCATAGGTTTTTTACCTATTTATAAGTCAGAGAAAAAATATTTTCGTATATTGTGAGTACGAATTTGAAATTGTTCTATTGTTGTATTGTATAACTAGCTTCTGCTGTCCTATAGGAAAATAATTCAACCACCCATTTCACCGTCTTAGAGGTGGAATTTCGAAAAACCCTTTCTTAGTGGAAACTTACACTTTATAAAAAAAAACCCTCCGAATTTCAAGTCTCTAGAATCAGCGGTTTAGGCTCTGCGTTGATATAAGTCAGTCATTCAGTCAGTCAGTCAGGACTTTGAATTTTATATGTATAGATGAACCTTACTAGATTAGACATATCATTAGCAGAAATATTAATTAAACATTATCATTAAAGCAACACAATTTATTACAAAGTAAAAACATATTGTATTGACAGCCTCTGTGGTGTGGTGGTTGAGTAAGTCAGCTCACAACCCGGAGGTGGTGGGTTGGATTCCCGTGGCAATACAAGTATTTGTGCATTGAAAAAAGCGCAAATACTTGTTTCGTGTCTCGATGTTTTGGGACCATAGTTCTCGTTTAGTTCCTAGGTCCCTAGTTACAAGGAGCACTAGTTAGGGTCCAGGATCTATTTATGTAATCTTTTTTTTTTATTGTTTGATAGGCTTGCGTTTGACCACTATCGCCCCTGATGGTAAGTAACGATGCGGTCTAGGATGTAACACGCTTGCCTAGGAGATACCTGTTCACTCTCGATTTGAAGACTCCCAGGTTGTAGTAGGTACATTCTCGAACACAATACGCAGAACATTTTTTCAAGACCTAGTAACATATTTTATAGAATGTCGTGCTTGTTTTTCTGTCCCTTTGTAATTTTAATTAAATTTTGGTATAGGTATTGTTTGAATCCATTTGTTTGCATGAGCTCAAAAATTCTTCATTCGAAATATTCCTATAAAATGCATTTGTTATCGTACAGGTTGATACTTCAAGAGTACCATCATATAGCTGTTCCAGTCCGAAGGGCGTTGTAGCTAGCGAAGTTGTTGAATAAATGAGACATTATGGTCTGATCTCACAGTCTAGAATCTCACTACTAAACCATGCTGAAATCGCAGGATCATGTGCGCAGTTGTACGCAAAAATGTATAATATACAGTTCTGATTGGCACTGCAACTGTTTTGGGCGGCCGTGACGCCTTAATATCACGCAAAAACCTGACACGTCCCATCATTCATTTAATTATTTTTTTTGAGTGAGAAAAGACCCAACTATTATGTTTTTACAGTGATAGATTGAGTAGGGCTAGCATCGATATTTTTCTTGACCTCGCAGTCGAAGTCCAAGTTAATTGCATGATTCGAACCTATGAACTCAAATCGTAAGTCAACGTCTCTAATTAATAAGCTAACATCGCTTTAAACCTTTTTCAAATAGCCTACACCCAAAAACGTGTCACTATTATATTCTGAGAAGCATAGCACGATAAAACGTACTACATAAATTATTCATAAAAAAATCTTGACTTTGTACGTCGCGAGTACACACCGCCACACACGTTCATCATTAATAACAAATAAATCTCACGGCAATACCCACCTTGCACATTTAACCTAAGAGCGTATATCGCGTGGCAGCGTCGTGAAAGTTATGAACTTAGTTTTCACACACCCACGAGAGTTGCCGTGTGAATATATGACACACAAAACGTAGTCGTAGTGTATGCAGTGGGGAATCTCCGAAGGGGTGTTACGTAGATGGAATGTACAAGCGAGATTTCTCTGGGTGACGCGTGAATCTACGTTACTGCTTTAATATGCATAAATCAGTGACAACGTGATACTTGACGATGAAAAATGAGGGATGTTATTATTATTATTAATTTTTAATGTTTTGGCTCCACACTTTTGTGTATTTAGCCAGTGTCAAGTAATTAATAAGTTATCAAGTTAATGATATTTCATGCAAATGTGTGTCAAGTCACAGTCGAAGTCATCAAGTCAAAGTCATACTTCTAGTAAAGTGGTGGCAACTTTACTTGAAGCTTCTATGAAGTATTGGAAACAATACGAAAAAAAAACGCTTCACCATCATTATACCATTTTCCCACACTCACGCCTGTAATCCAGCACTTAACGAATAGAATGCCACCAATTTAATGCACTAACACTGAAAATAACACAAGTTTTGGAAAATAATACAATGCGGTGACGCAATCTTTTTCGCATTCCCGCCAAAACTCCGTTATTATTTTTATGTACATTTAATGGGTCAATCTACGCCCATCTCATAAAGCCAACATAGAGGTAGTAAAATGACAAATTGGAAAGAACCGAGGTCAATTTACCCATTTAAAGAGGCTAAATAAATAATAAACAAATGTGTGGACATTTCACACAGCGCCATCTAGCCCCAAACTAGGCAAAGCTTACTAAGAACGAGATATTTGATAGAATACTTATATATGTCCTTTTTGTTGTAAATACATACATAAATACAATATACAACCAGACAAAGAAAAACATCGATGTTCATCACACAATTTATTGTCCTGATTGAGAATTGAACCCACTACCCTCAGTTCAGAAGGCAGAGATACTAGAAACTGAGCTATCAGGACAGTCAAAGCTACTAGCTACTGCTAGGTGGTGGGACTTTTCTGCAAAGCTTTGTATGTTATTATGCCGCCAAGCAGTAGTGTGCATTCACTATTGCGTTCCGGTTTGAAAGGCAGCTAGTGAAATTACTTGGCAATGAGATTTTGATGTCTCAGGATGAAGTGCGCAGTGCAGTGTCACGTGTAACTTTATATAAGAGTAGAGTTCTGAGACACACGGCAACTGTTATGGGCGGCCGTGTCACTTAACATCGGTTAATGACTGGCTCGTCAACAATTAACATAAAAAAACCTTTTTAAGTCCATATTTGCTGTTACAAATTTAATCTGCTTTCTTTTTTTTCTTGCTTTCTTCTTTCTTTCCGAACTAAACATTGATTGGATTCACAACACAATAACAAATCTAAACTACAAACAAGTCAACGAAAAAAACATTAGCTTTAGACCACACTACTGAAGTAATAATAATAATATGTGTGGACATCTCACACAACGCCATCTAGCCCCAAAGTAAGCAAAGCTTGTGCTATGGGAACCAGATAACTGATACAATACTTAGATACTTTTTGTTTGTATATACATACATAGAATACAATATAACACCCAGACACAGAACAAACATCTATGTTCATCACACAAATGTTTGTCCTGGGTGGGAATTGAACCCACAACCCACAGTTCAGAAGGCAGGGTTACTACCAACTACGGGCCAGTCAAAACTTCTATACGAAACGTTACTCTCTCTCTCTATCTTCACTAACTTATACCTTCCTATCAACTTCCGTTCGCCTAGTCCGATCAATTTCCGTAACGCTCTCGTTACGCATTCACCAGTTTGCTCCACAAGTCTGTTAAGAAGTTTTACTTCAAACATTAGATTTTCTAGTAGCACTTATCGTACATACCCGTATATGCGATGCCTGTGCGACGCAACTCTGCCAGCGAGACTGCAGTGGTTTATTGTGTGCCCTATCAGGCAACAGAACACATCGCAGAGAGTGAATACAGACATAAGCTGAAGCGGGAGAATATATAGTTTTTGAGCATAACTTCAGTACCGGACTACTAGACGCTCGGCTAAGCGCCATCCTTTCGTAGCCGAAATACCGCTTGGTATTTCGTATTCGTACCAAGCGATTTGATTCTACGTTCTTAATTAGAACGGCTAAAGAATGGAATGCCCTGCCAGCGTCTGTGTTTCCGGCGAAATATGACCCGGGCGTGTTCAAGAGAAGAGTGAATAGGTATTTACTTGGCTAGCATGCTACACCTTCGATCGCATCGTCACTTCCCATCAGGTGAGAGCGTGGTCAACTAGTTTGCTTTAAAGGAAAAAAAACTTTTCTAACATTAATAATGGCTAAACTGGCGTCAATCGAACTTCGAAATTACTCCGACCAGGTTTCGGGGATATTGGATGTCCTTCTTCTGGGAGCCAGTTACTAACACAAGCCGCGGTGGCTTTCGAGAGCGTCAGCACGTAACTAAAACAAACTAAAATAACGTGCAAAACTTCCGATGGGGAAAAATGATTTTTCCGACCGGTAGATGCAGCGTAGGCTATCGGTGGACCAATGACTTGGTCAAAACTGCGGAAAATCGCAGAATGCAAGAGGTTAAATGCCGCTTATAGTAGATCTATATGTGAGGCATATGTTCAGCAGTTGACGTCTTCCAGCTAATAATGATAATGGACGTTACGACTTTGTATTAATACTCTCCGTCCAAAGGTTGCCTGGAAGAGACCGCTTTTAGCGATAAAATATTTTCACCGTCACTTCTTTTAATTCGTTGTATTTTTGTAATTTTGTTACCATGTGGTGTGTACAATAAACAGTTTAACTATCTATTTATCTATCTTCTATGGTTCATATGATAAAATATGTAAAATAATATACACTCCGTGCAAATGTTCCCATGCACCCTCTCTCGTGACACTGTCATATTTATAATAAATATATATAGATATCGATATATCGATAACAAAATATCGATAGTTTCACAACACTATCATAATAAAAAGTAGTGGCAGCATACTTCCAACACTGTCTTTTACTTTACTTTACCACAGATTAGAGAAAATACAACGGCTACTATTTACTACTAGTACCTTTTAAAGTTCGCTCTTTCACCCCCACCACAACCGCACCCTATCGCCAGCTGCGAACAGCAAGTGCCAACGTGTCCCAAATACTAACAGAATGCACTTTTGTTCTTTTGAAATTGACTAAAGAGATATTGCCAGTTTAATGCAGCTACTATAAAGCTTTGCTGGTTATTGCTTTGAACGTTTACTATTTATTTGTGACTAGAATTTAACGACAATGCTTTTGTTTATTTTATGTAAACGAATGAAGTATTGAGCTAGTCATTCGTCTAGTGTTGAGTGTTACCCAATAAGAGTGCATCTAATAAGAGTTTTTTTCAGTATTAACACTTAAAAAATCAGTTAATTTCTATTTCATCTAGACGTGTATTGGAAAAAGCCATACTTTTAATCAGTCTAATTTATCTACTAGTAGGGATAAAGAGATGAAATAAAGAAAGCATTTATTCAAAACTCGTATTAAAATTGCATGTTAGTAGATTTAATATCTTTCGAGATAGCGAAATAAAAATACAAATATGAAAAATCTTAAATAGTAAGAAAAAAACTGTGGTGTCAAAAATGGTTCAGCTAAGCTTTGCGCCGGTTCGGTTTATCCACGGCGATGAATTTCAACCGAATCCTATTGGTTTACGGGTTAAAAATCAATTGCCAGATGACGTTAGAAAAGTTCACTAAATAAATACAAAAATATTATATAGGAATACAAAATATTACACTGAATAATTACAAACAAAATACATTGATTATACCACAAAACAATGCGACACTAAAAAGAAAATAAAATATAACTAGGATAACTAATTATTTAAGTTGTGAAATTTAGGACGTGAAAGTTTAACAGTTAAAAGCTTTCTTGTCCTAAACTTAACAACAAAGCCCTCAAATAGAACCATCCCGAAATCTAGTACTAATACAAAACTTCGTACTTCTGCAACTGTGTTATTCAAATACAAAACTTAGAAATTCGGCGAGCGCCGTAAAGCATATTCTTGCTTGACAACATCGCTTTACGAGCTAACTTCAACATGGGAAGAGGAGACGTAAACAGACCTAAACGTCGCACTTTGAAAATTATGAAGTGTGTATTAGCACAGTGAAAAAAGATAGAGTAGATCTTCTTTGGTATAACTAAAACGTCACCGGCCCAATATGTGCACATAGACTATCTCAAACAGAGAAAAATTTCAGTGTTAAGAAAAAGTTTGAATCAGGGACGGGATAGAGAACTGGAGAGCGATATTTCTTAGAGAGAGATATATAGATATCTAAAAACATTTTATTGTCACCAAGGTAATAAATACTACTATATAAAATAACTTACAAGTAGGTTACTTGGGACGGTCTTATTTCTAAAAAGCGATCTCTTCCAGACTACCTATGGATGGACAGAGATAGATCAATGAGCAAAGACGGTGGTGCAATAAAGTTACTATTTACATACATACTAAGATAAATATAAAATATACAATACTTGCTATACATAAACATACACAAATAGCACATAAAATATAAGCACTAAAAAATATTGAAGGTTTATTTCGAGCGGATCATCTCCCGCAAGTAGCGCCCGTTCACGAGCTTGTGCCAGCCATCGCCCTCCTCGACCATATTTGAGAAAAGAGGATGACCCGACACACGACAACGCCGCTAGAAGCTTTTAAGTGATCGTGAATGCTCCAGGTGTACACACAATTTACATTCTAATTAAAATATTACTATTACTATTTTGTTTATACGAGCGGGATAATTGACTCCTTTGATTCCGTCAATGATCCTGCTCGTACTTGTGTTTGTTAGTCTAGTGAATGGTTTACTAGTCTAACATAGGTCCTATAGATGGCATAGTTGGTTAGTCGGTACAAAAGATGGTTTTGAAGATTTTCACAGCCACCGATGAAAGCAACCATCGCTCAGTTTGGGAGAGCATCTAATCCATGAGATAAAAAGCGCGGGTTCATATCTTGCTGCGTTCTGCTGCATATTTATATCACACATATCACAATTTTTCTTTATATTGTTAACGCTCTATGTAAAGTAACATATTACTAATTATAAAGCTAAAACAGGCCATTCGCACAGAGAAATTTAACCGAACAATAGTGTTAGTCAAATTTATTTATGTTTGTGCGCGAATAGACCCATTCAAACTTTCTAATATGAATTCAAGTCACGAAAGTTAAAAAAATGTTAATATTAATTAATGTACGTGTTAGCATTTTAATGCAGCACCACTAGCATGGTTCACTGTTAACCGTTATATTTAATTAATGCAAAATTGCTACAACACAGCCTAATTAGACTCTCCTCCCCCTCTAAACCCCCAAATTCATATTACTGCACACAGCCTTAGTCCTTATTAATTATGAATTGTAAACGCATTACGTTCAGATTCCTGTGATAATCTTTAGCTGTGGCTAACGAGCAACTCCATTAACGCTTTGTGCTATGGTTTAAGATACGAGTAGACACGGATTATTGACATAATATATGTTTTTCACTAAAACGGTTGTATAAACTAGAGTAACGGGAGGTGACAGCTCAACGTCCAAAGCAATGTAGCGTAAATTTTTAAATACTAATTAGCGGTTACATACACAAGCTGATCGTAGTCAACGTTAATAATAATAATAATATGTGTGGACATCTCACACAACGCCATCTAGCCCCAAAGTAAGCAAAGCTTGTGCTATGGGAACCAGATAACTGATACAATACTTAGATACTTTTTTGTTTGTAAATACATAGAATACAATGACACCCAGACACAGAACAAACACCTATGTTCATCACACAAATGTTTGTCCTGAGTGGGAATCGAACCCACGACCCACAGTTCAGAAGGCAGGGCTACTACCAACTGAGCTATCGGGCCAGTCAAAATCGGGCCAGTCATTGTTTAATTTTAATTATAAAAATGACCAGCTTTATGTATACTTGGATAGTCTCCCCACAAAGTGAAACGACGACCGAGCACCCTTACCGCGTAACTGTTCTGAGAATCGGCTTCGCCTGCCATCCTGCACGCGCCAATTAACAAGTCCATGAGTACGAGCAAGAGAGAACATGATTACCATCTCCACCAGACTTACGCGGTAAGGCCCCTGGTCAAACCCAGTGGAGCCGTTAGATACAAGAGCCAAGCAGCTGGTCAAAGTGACGTTTATGGGGGAAGCCGATCTTCAGTAATGGACATCTTCAGGCTGTTGATAATATTATGACTTATGACTAGCCTAATAGCTCATCTGGTAGTGACCCTGCCTTTTGAACTGTGGATTGTGGGTTCGATTCCCACCCAAGACAAACGTTTGTGTGATGAACATCGAAGTTTGTTCTGTGTCTCGGTATTATTTTATATTCTATGTATATATTTAAAAACAAAAAAGTATATAGGTATTATATCAGTTATCTGGTTCCGTTAGTACAAGCTTTGCTTAGTTTGGGGCTAGATGGTGCTGTGAGAATTGTCAACACATATTTATTATTATATTTTATGCATTAGGCTTATTATTTCCTTTTAATAAACGCTATATCGTAATACTTGCAGCATATGCAACTTGGTATCGGCCGAAGAGCACTCTTAACGAGTTTTATGAACCCACCACGATTAGAGCAATTATCCGGAAGGAATTATTGCGCCCACCGCTGGGCGGAGTTAAAAAGATATTCGACGTGGAATGATTTTACTTGGGAAGTTACTTTTTCATTTCATTTGAGGAAGAAAGTCAATGCAGTTACCAAGACTGTTTGGCTTGAGTTTTATTTTCTAAAATAACTTAATAGTAAACTTTTTAGATATTTAAAGATATATCTAGCGTATTATAAATAAGAATTGCTCGTTTAAAGGTATTAGATATATATCACTTTACTTTTTTTTTTAAATAGATCATTACTTTTATTGCTGGCAAAGTTTCTTTATTTTTTAACTAACTATAGTACAGTAATAATAATAATAACAATTGCTTAACTCAGTTTTGGGCAAAAGCAACTTAATAATAATAATGATAAATATGTATGGACTGACATAGAGCCGAAGACCGGGCTCAGTGGCGTGCCTTGGGAGAGGCCTATGTCCAGCAGTGGACTCATATAGGCTGATGATGATGATGTATGGACATTTTAAAGAGGGCGATCTAGCCTCAAACTATATATACAAGGCTTGTACTATGGAAATCTAATAACTTACAGAATACTTATTTACTTTTTGTTTGTAAATATATAATTCAATAAAACACCCAGATACAGGACAAACATTGATGCTCATAACACAAATGTTTGACCTAGATGGAAATTGATAGTTCTAGTATCTAGTTGTTTAATTTAGCACTCTTTAAAAATATTTTTTGTTTCTAATTTTATTTGAAACTTAAATTTATCGGTATCTAAGAAAATTTAATATGAAAGGCTTGCCATCTCTTACATTAACAAGTTTTGCCATGTTTTGTAAACGTTGCTTGTCTTCTAAAAGGAATTACAAAATAAGCCCTTTGTTTCTTGTCAGTGAATAGTTAATTACCCCGGGCCTCCGCAAAATAACAATGAAGAAATAACGAACAAACTGATCTCGTAGCCGCTATCTACGACGTAGCTGTAGCTAGAGCTACGTTGAATCACTACGGCGTAGCGGTTACACCGCACGTAGCGATGCGGCTACACCGGAAGTTTGGAGATCGTAGGAAGATATATAATTTATTTTGTTAGCTTTAAATTATAGCCAATTGTAACAGGTCGTATTGTAACATAAATAAGCTAGTTGGGGCAAAGCAGTGCTGTTTTATTCAACTTTAAGGCATTGTTTCGCGTCGTTCGCTGTAAACGCTTTTTGTTTCCACCGATTTATTCTCGCGCTCTCGGAATATTTTAACCGCACTTTAATGAATAGTAATTTGAGTTCCTTTTTTAGTTCTTATGCAGAAAGTTAAACGTGCACCTTTATGATTTCCGAGGTAAAATATATTCTAGAAAAAAGTTCATAAAACAAAAGAAGTGGTTCATAATTAGACAGTGATAAGTGCACGCCTACCTAATCGTATAGAAACTTAAAAAAAAACAGCGTTCATTCGAGTAGCGTAACCTATCCGCTTACAATTTTTTAAATATTATTTATCACTAGGTAGTACCGGATTCAGGAATTTTAAATTTCGAAATTGTATATCCTAAAGATGTAGATATTCGGGTTCCCATTTGTTGCCGTTGCTCGATCGTGATCAATATCAAGCATCTATGCAGTTCATATATTTAATACGAAACGCTTGGTTTATTACAAATTTTGGTTGATGAAGAACATTTTGTGATGAATGTAAGGCACTTGGAAAGTTATTAAATGATAATTGATAGAATCAGGCGTAACTTCGCGGAAGTTCATCTTAGATACAAAATAAAATAATAATATCTAGTGTAATTACGCTGAATTCCAATATAGATAATCTAAGTACTTGAATTCAGCGGAATTACGCTAGATATTATTATTTCATTTTGTAGTTATTAAATGGTTACAGATTTGATCAAAGTATGTTATATTTCTCGTAGTGGGTTGTTGTACGATTTATTAATATACGTACTAGTGTAATACATAGAATTTTCTCTATTAATCCCTACTTCAGAAAAAATGACGTTATCTTTTTTGTTTACTTAGCTTTAATTTTTATAAACGACCTACCTACTATTGAACGACCTACTGTAAAATTTATAAAGCTTCTTAGTCTCACTGCTTGGCAACGGCCTAGCATTAGACGGAGACAGTATAATTAAATTAAAAAACTGAAATATTGGAGTAAGAAATTGGATATAATTAACTCATCGCATCCAATCGTTTTCAAAGAGATCGTTACTGTTTTTCGGGCCAAACTCGGCATCTTCGGCTATTTTAAAATAACCACTAATTAGTTATATGTTCCCCCTTTTCCGGATATAATCGGATATATGAGCATAATTACCTGATTAGTCCTTTAAAATTTAATGCATAATGATTATGAAAATAAAACGAGTGAGCTTTAGACCACACGAGCGAAGTAAAACTAGTTTAGCTCCATCTATCAGCCGGTATAACTTTATTTTTGCATTGTTTAATGCTAATGTCGCACTTTTGACAATTGAAAGGGTGAGAACAAAAAGGGTTTAACTGTCAAATTGATAGTTTTGAGAAAATTTATTTTAAACATCAATGGCGTCATTTTAATGTAGAGTGCTTATAAGGTAATAGAAAAGGTTTATCTAAGTTTCAGTTGCTTGAAAATGTATTAGTTCTATTTTAAAATACTAAATATAGTACTTATTCGTACTACTGTAAGAATATAATATAATATTATAAACATAATATGCTAAGCAAACTGTATTCCTGTGTCAGGTAAACCGTTTTTAGACTGACAATCTCAAGATTTAACCATCATTTCGGTATTTTGAGAATGTATTACTGTAGATAATTTCACGCTGAATCCGACAATACCTATAACTCATTTTATGGAAAAAATCAGTTAAACCCTCTTTGATCTCACCCCTTCAATTATAAATTGTCATTCTACCTATAATATAATATATAAATTTCTATAGTACAATTGTTATATTTAAGTAGTTTAAGTTTATGTATACATAAATACCTGAATAAAACTGTTAAATCGTCCAAATTACATAAATAACCTTTTGTTACTAACGTTTAGTGCGAAATAAACTTATTCTTATTCTACCGGGCGTACCAACATAATAATACAAACTATAAGTATTTTTTTAACTTTGTTATGTTGAGATCTACCAACAACTTTCAACTTTCGTTCGCTTTGTCACGAATTCACCAGCTTACTCCATAAGTCAAGTATGCGTAAAGACGTTTTACTTCAAAAATCTAAAACTAGTTTAACTCACCCAAATTAAATTGGCCAATTACAACCCCGCAAGGCAAATAGATAGGCAGGTAATAAAAGAAGTTTTTTACTTAAACAAAAGAGGTCCCCAATTTTAAATTTCCCAACGGAACCCGGTGGGATCGGATAGAATACGACCCGTTCATTTGGCCAAGAACAAAAGGAACGCAGACCATAGAAATGCGGTAGTTACCGAACGATTCACAGCTTTACATTTCGTAATTTTAGAGATTTGGTAACGTATCCGGCTCATCCAGAAGTTAGTTTGAATTTCAAAACTTTTTTTATGCTGCTTTACCATGGGTCCGTGCTCTTTTTTTTATACTGTTTACATATTTGTTAGTTGTGTAATTTTTTTTTAACAATATCAATTTATAAACTTACTAATAATGAGGTGAACCCACGACTTTGTATGGGTTGATTAATTTTATTTTATTTTAATTTTATTTTTTTATTTTATTTTATTTAGACAACCAACAGCTTTCTTACAAAATAATATGGAAACAGGATAATAAATACTCCAAAGCCAAATACAGGTTATTTATGCCTATGTTAAATGATTTTAAACACATGTGAGTGTGTTTTTATAACCCGATGTGTATCTTAATACTCATCCGAATATAGAAAGATTTCAAAATGTTGAACAAATTAAGTTATAATATATAAATAAAAAAGTAAAAATGCCCAACGATCTCATACATATATCCTGGACCCAGGGATCCTTGAACTACGAGGACCATAGTCTCACAACACCTAAACTCAAAACAAGTATTTGCGGTTTTTTTATGCACAAATTTGTCCTGTCACTGGATTTGAACCCGCCGCCTCCGGGTCATGCACCTACCTGCTCAACCACCACAGAAGGTGACAAGTAGTAGTAGTTAATATAATTGAAGGGGTGAGAACAAAAAGGATTTAACTGATTTTTTTCACAAAATGACTTATTGGTATCGTTGGATTCAGAGTGAAATTATCTACAATAATATATTCTCAAAATACCGGAATGAGGCTTACATCTCGAGATTTTGAGTCTAAAAACGGTTTATCTCTCACAGGAATACAGTTTGCTTAGCATAAAAACATTATATTTATTTTATTATATTATATTTTTACAATAACTGTATGAATTAGTACTGTATTTAGTATTTTAAAATGGAATCAAAACATTTTCAAGCAACTGAAACTTACATGAACCTTTTCTATTACCTTATAAGCACTGTACATTAAAATGAAGCTGTTGAAGTTTAAAGTCAATTTTCTCGAAACTGTCAATTTGACATTTAAACCCTTTTTATTATCAACCCTTCAATTGTTTTTGCTATTTCTTTCAGTTATTGTGATATAAAAATGGGATACTACTGGAGAAATTTTAGGGATCAAAGAAAAATTTGTAAGGACCTCTTCCAGTTTAGGTGTCGATTATTATCACTTGTTCTTATCCGACTAGATTACTGTCCGGTACAACGCTAACCGGATAACGGTGAGAAGCTCTCTATTTTTTAAACAACTAGATGTGGGTGCACGGAGCTCCAATATGGCCAAGTGGAGTATTAAGGTATCCTTTTTATTTCTACCTAAACAATCAGTGTTAGATAAAACGGATCTATTCCACAAAAATTGCTCAATGTAACTTGGTCAAAACGTCGAGGTTAGTCAAAATTACGTTTTGATAATTTTAGTGCGCATTGTAGTGCACGTTTTATCAAATATGAGTTTAACGAGCAAAAATTAAAAACCTAATCCAAAATATTAAGTGCCTTCTTCATATTAAAATTGTATTGACAATGGTAGGGACTAAACATAAATATAGATTTTAGAGTAATGTACATTTCTTAGTAACTGACTAGTGATTGGCCGTGTGGTCCTGGCAGTGTACCAATAGGACCCTACGAAGAGAGATCGGGAGTAGGGAATACCATTAGGCATTTATTCCGTAATTTTTAAGCTTTGCTATTTTCCACAATTATGTGGGTAATTTGTGTAACAAAATTGTACTTCGTTATGCTCCAGTGTTGACACATTTCTAACTATACTTTTATCTATTCGTGATAACCTGTAATTGGCTTTCTACGGTTAAATTGATGTATATTTTGTTCAGATAAGCTGTTGGTTATCCTATAAATAAATAAATACCCGGGAATGGGCAGCAGCGAATGCCAATGAATAAATTTTAATGTACATAGGAAAATTTCTAGTTAAATTAAAATCTTTTACAACTACCAAGCCACCTGCCAAGTGTAGAGATGTGCATGTGTGTGTGTGTGTGTGTGTATGTGTGTGTGTGCGTGTGTGTGTGTGTGTGTTCCCATTTTATTTAATTTCGGTTCGGTGATTTTTTTTTACGTCCTGCCTTTTCTTTACATTCCAAATGGGGCTGCCATTTGGCGCAAATTTTACTTTGAAAATTTCGTAAAGACCAACTACTCATTACCCTTCAACCACAGATTAGAGAAAAAACAATTAGTGGCTTCAACTGTCTGAATAAAAGACGATTACGTTTTTGAAACAAAATAGAAGCTTCTGAATTTGGAGCTTCGTAGCGGAAAGAGGAATAAAAATCACTAGTTTCGTCAAAGTTCGTGCTTCCTCAAAGCCAAACAATAGTCTTATACCGTAAAATCCTGGCAGTAATTAGTCCGCGGTCATCAGTAACACTTAAAATTCCCAAGTGCTGCTGCACCAAACTTGGAATAAATGTTTCGCTCCGCATTTCCACTGAAAGAATGTTGCCCACATTAATTAAATTCCGAGAATTCTATCCTGCCTTCACTTGTACCGGCTTAATTCTACCAGTGTAGCTTGAACTTTTACACCCCTTTATATTAACGGAGTCAAAGTGAACTTGTGAACTTTTATATACAAAGCTAGGGTTCACCTTAAAATGGTTGATGTGTGGTTTTCTTTAAAAAATATAAAATTGTTTTCACTTCAATCTTAACAAGAGGATGTTTATAACAAACCTGTTTACACTTTGTGACCACTGAATACTTTTTCACAGGGGCTTGTTTATAAAAGTTGTGTACAAAATGTTACCTAGCTTGAACGAGTGTTAAAAAAATAACTGCAGTATTTTGGTTTACTATTTGGTTAAATACTTGTTTTGTGTCTAGGTGTTGTGGGACCATGGTCCTCGTAGTTCTTGGGTCCCTAGACACAGAGAATCCTAGTTAGGGTCCAGGATCTATGTATGAGACTATTTTATATTTAATAATTTTATTTTATTATAATTTCTCCACCACATTTCTTGCTGTGGTGTATTTCTTTTCTTCTCACGAGTCAAATAGTTAGCTTTAGTGTTTGAAATGATGGCTACCCTAATGCTTACAACTTGGCTTAACAACTTCCTGGGACAACTAGGACCAAAAGCTTTACGTACATACCGAAACACGCTAGTGCTTAAATGTAAATATCACCCTTTGTAGCGGTCACTCATCCAAATGATCACGACCATTGCTTAAATTTACTAATCGGTTAAGAACGCATATTTCAACTTTACTACAAATATCGCGAAGCAAACTTAAATTACGCAATAATATAATCTTTATATTATAATTTTGTTTACTAAAACATTTTTTTTATTTTTATTTTTTTTTTATTAATCTGCATTTCCACAGACACCTGGGTCCGTGCTTTTTGTTAGAGAATTTTTTAGCAAAGTTTCCCGAGTAAAACTACTGAGTATATGTGCTTTTTTTTAAATACACGCATGCATTAGTAATTCTAATAATTCCTGTCATCTGTCATGAATACTTATTAAGTACTCTGTCCTGAATATTTATAAATACTCTTGAGAGTCTCTATGGTGCGGTGGTTGAGTAATTTGGCTCATAAAGCGGGGGCGGCGGGTTTTTTCCCGCGGCAGGACTTGCGCACAAATACTTGTATTTGTGCGCAGAAAAAAAGTATATATAAGTATAAGCAAATACTTGTTCTGAGTCTGGGTGTTGTGGGGCCATAGAACTCGTAGTTCCTGGGTCCCTAGATACAGGGAATCCTAGTTAGGGTCCAGGATCTATGTATGTGATCGTTGGGCATTATATTATTACTCTATCACTAGTACTTATTAAGTACTCTGTCATGAATACTTATCAAGTACCCTGTTATAAATACAAAGTACAAGAACTATTGTATATTCTGTAGTATAGGTGCTATACCTAATAATTACCTAATCAGGGCTATTTACACACGAGCTTCTTCCCGCAGCTTTGCCCACGGCGTGGCCTATGGGAAAATAATTCAACCACCCATTTCACCCTCTTAAGGGTGGAATTTCGAAAAATCCTTGCTTAGCGGATGCTTACGTCATAACATCTACCTGCATGCCAAATTTCAGCGCGATCTGTCCAATGATTGAGGCTGTGCGTTGATAGATCACTATGTGAGTCAGTCAATAAGTCAGTCACCTTTGAGTTATATATATTTAGATTTTGCAAGAATGGAAACCTCGCACAACATGCGTTAGATTACGTAGTTGCAATATGTGAAATAATCTTCCACGTAAAATATTTACGCAATGTTTCAATATGGAGTTTAAAAAAGGGTGAAAATAGCCTTATTGACCTAACCTTTAAAGCCAACGTAATACACATTTGACTCCATCGTCGTTTAACATCAGGTGAATTGCAGTCAAAAGTTAGCCAATTTGTACATAAAAAAAAAAACAAAGGCAAAGTTTCAAAAATGTCCCAATACTGTTGGAGATGTCTATAGGCTATGGTTAGCGCTTTCCATTTGATCTCATCCCAAATTCATTAATTATACCATCGTATACGTACTCGCTATTTTTTTTTTAATTGTTAGATAGGCTTGCGTTTGACCACTATCGCACCTGATGGTAAGTAACGATGCGGTCTAGGAAGTAACACGTTTGCCCAGAAGATACCTTTTCACTCTCGATTTGAAGCCAAATCTATATATTTAAAACGATGTCGTGTTAGTTACACTACTTATAACTCAAGAACGGCTGGTCCAATTTCTATGATTTTGTGTATTTTTGGATTTATCTTGTCAAAAATAGGATAATAAGTAATAAAATTCAAATCAATAAATTTAAAAAATATACCCAAACTTCATTGATTGTTATTATGAAAAGAAATATTCATATCATATACATTCAAAAATGCTTAAGAAATTATGCCTTTTATCATAAATGGCATAATTTTTATCATTAGTTGCATTATTAGACTTTCAGAGAACAGATCGCCGTCAAGTGCAAAATATCAATTATGAAACTGTTCCGGCCACAGTGCAAAATGTCAGGTCACTTGATTTTGTGGAACCAATTACCTAACCTGGTCCATTGCCTGCTACGCTATGAAATTTCGGCTGAATCAGAGGTTCTAACATAGACTGCAGTTTCAGGAGATGCTTTTGAATGATATTTGGTTCCAGTTAATTAAGTTTTTTTTGACAAATCGTAAATTGAGAAAATAATAATTAACTAGTTGCGCCCCACGGTTTCACCCACGGATAAAAAGTATTTTTATCCGTGGGTAAAATCTTTTCTGGGATAAAATGTAGCCTATATATTAATCCAGTTTATAAGCTATCTTGGTACTGAATTTTATGCAAATCTATTCAGCCGTTTGAGCGTGAAGGAGTTACCAACATACACACATATAAACTTTTGCCTTTATAATATTAGTGTGCGTTTATAGAAAGAAAGCTACAATAAAAAAAACAACTTGAGTGGTGATTTTTAAGGATTAATATACTCCCAGAAACTTTTCACTTTGATCAAAATTAGCATTGTATAAAATTAACTGCCAATTTTGATATTTAATACGTAAACCTAATTCTGCAGTTATGCCCCTTGAACATAAGCATTGGTCGAGCTCAAGTTTAAATTGAAAATATTGATTGATGCACCCCGTTTATACTAAGTTTAATTAACCGATATTCGGTTCTTTGGTTTTTGAAACTGGTAATTATTTTGGTCGTGGTTTTAACGGAATATTGGTCGAAACGGCAGCGCTGTTATCCATATTGTAGAGCTAGTGGAGAGTGAAAGCGGAATAAAAAAAGACGAGTGTATTTTATACCACACGACTGAAGTAAAACTTTTTTAGTTTAGCTCCATCTATCGGCCGGTATAACTTTATTTTTGCTTTCTTTAATGTTAATGTCGCCATCTTGACTATTGTGAATTGTTAATTTACTGGACATACCAACATAATAATACAAATGTTTAACTTTGTGATGTTGACAATGGAGATCTACGTGAACCAACTTCCGTTCACTTCGCATTCGCCAGCTTACTCATCAAGTGCGTAAAGAAGTTTTACTTAAAAAACTCTGTATTGTTATTTGCAGTGAGAAACCAAGACACAGCACATACATAAAAGGAATTCGTTTCTCGCCAAATCGGCGCTTCCAATGTTGGAAAAAATAAGCGCGATCGCGTTCCAAACTCAGAAGTAACTTAATCCACGAGGCCTGAGACACGATCTTATGGCAGCTACAAAAACTAAGCTGTCGTTTAAGCTACTTCCTGATTGGGTTGTACGGTATCGTTATCTGTACCGATTCGTTTAAGATTTATAGCCAAATAGCACATATAATTAAATGAGCAAGGCGTGGAAACAAAATAGTAAAGCCTCGGCATATTGCTTCTTGAAAGAAAGGTCAAACACCGTTCTGCCCGCCCCGATCGTATCGTCGAACTCCGCAACAAAACTGCCCAGAAAAGTTTACCAAAAAGGCGCTATACAGTACAAAAACTGCACCAGTATCGTGCCAGCCCAATCTGTAAGCCTAACATAGGCTACGAGATAGCGTAAGCAATCTGTGTGCTAAACTCCATCGATATCACTTTAGTAGTTTTGGCGTGATGCCACAAAGACAAAACAACGTCTCACTTTTCCTCCCTCATCCATTTTCTTACTAATATGTATTAGTAGAAATTACTAGGAATGGGGATTTTAATACAAAATTCACCAAATGCGCATTAAAAAGTTCAATTGAAGCGTAGTATGACGTATTTTATAGTAAGACCTATCAAATCAGATCGGATCGGATCGGATTGGATCGAATCGAATCGAATCGATTCAAATTAAATTAAACCAAATCTTTGTTTGCTACGACACAGTTTTCGAGAGATGTTAACATAAGTTACTTAAAATAATTAGACATTTTGTGTCCAACCTGCATGCAAGTGTGCAAAAATAAAATAATGTTTTTGGTACAGTACATCTGGGATTCCTTAACACTATAAAATGCGTGTTGTAACAACCAGTCATACAAAGATTTATTAAATAATTTGCCCTTTAAAATGTTTACGTCATTTGGTATACAATTATAGATAGCTATGCACATATTATAAACGTTTCTCTTATATATATCTTTATGACAAGGAGGTTGATGCAGTAGGTTCGTAAATTGAAATCTTATCCGTATTTTAGATAGATAGATAGATATATAGATAAATCAACACATCATTTTTTTTTACGGTGTTCATGTATTATTTATTATGTATTATTTGATATTTTTGTTATTATGTGGTGTGTACAATAAAGAGTTTATCTATCTATCTATCTATACATTATTGTACAACGTAAAAAAATCAATTTTACAAAAAGAAAAACTTACATAATTAACTTGTACTAGTACAATAGGCGTTCTTATCGCTTAGAGCGATCTTTTCCAGACAACCTTTATATTGGAGGAATCTGTAGCTTAGCTGTAGCTGTAGCAATAAGCTGTCCTAAAATATTAAGTAAAATATATATACAAATATGTAATATCTAAACATACAAAAAATATACACATACTAATAAAAAATATATATATATATATTAAATTTTATACGACCGTTTCAACAATACAAAACCAGCTATAGTTACGCGGCTTTAAAGAAATAGTTTTGGAGTACGCGGTGCAGCGTATTACGTGTACAAAGCCTTATTTACTACAGACCTAAAATTGTTACTGGAAGTGGGTAGCTAAGCTAATCTCTTATACACAATTTTTTGTCTCGATCTCACGCATAGTATTTCTCGCTAGCGGGAAGTTGACAAATGCGAAATAAAAACCTAATATAAATTTACAAACGGGTATTAGTCTCGGGTTAGTTACTTCAGCTTTTGTCCTTTTTTTGCTACTGGAATATTTAGCTGGATCGAAAGAGACAAAAGATGGTGTAACTAGTCTAAAGCTAGTTCGTGTTTATTAATAAGGCTGCTAAGGTGCTATACAGAGTGCTTTTTTGGTGCGGTGCGTGACAAAATAGCTGGCACTTGATTGGCAAAACGAATTAGCATTACATCAACGGGGCAATGCTGCCAGCATGATGGGTACTTACGCTACATACTGGACTGGAGCATTTATATTAGCGTTACAAAAACTGTTTTATGTATAACCAAAAACAGAAAAAAACACTCGAAACTCTAAGCAAAAAAATTTTAGGTCATGTGGTCCCAATTTGCGAATTGGACCACCACTTGCTGTTTCTCTGGCTGCTATAAGAACTAGGGCCTTACCGTATAAGCCTGGTGGAGATCGTATTCTCTCTTGCTCGCACTCGTGAATTTCTTAACTGGCTCGTACAGGATGGCAGGCGAAGCCCATCCCCAGAACAGTTACGCGATAGAGGTGCTGTGTTAAGGAGATCCAGGGAATGGGTAGCAGTATTTTCCTCGGTTTATTACAGTTTTATGCGATTACCAAGTGCCATGCGTGGTGATTATAGCAAATCCTTGCAAAATACTTGGCTAGCATGCTACACCTTCGATCACATCGTCACTTCCCATCAGGTGAGAGCGTGGTCAAAAGATAGACAAGTTTGAAAAAAAAAAAAAACCCAACAAAAAAAACTCAAAATCAAAAGTGGCGTTTTATGGGTAAGGCATAGGCCTTACCAATAAAGACTTAGACTTAGATGATTTAGACTTTGGATGTCTACCGCCGAATATAGTCGGTGGTAGAAGTCTTTTGATTGATGTGTGATACATTTTAGAATAGTTTATCAAAACCAGCCCGATTGTTTTGAGAATTTTTCGCTATTTTCGATACTTTCAGACTTGTCTATTCACGCTTAGTTCAAGGATGGACACTCTATTACGAAAAAAAAATTTTGACACAAAAATGAGCCACATTTTTGAAGTGAAAACTTCTTAGGCGCGTGGAGTACTTTTTGGGTAATCAACAATCATTTCTCTTGTCATCGTCACCGAACGCTTTCTATGAGCTATATATATACTGTGTATATATGTATGTGTACTTAATGGGTGAACAATAAGCGTGAAACTCGCGTCATCGTCACCGAACGCTTTCTATGAGCTATATATATACTGTGTATATTTGTGTACATAATGGGTGAACAATAAGCGTGAAACTCGCGTCATCGTCACCGCACGCTTCCCATGAGCTATAATGTCACAAATTACTTAGTTTTCACTTCTATCAGCAGTCCCCAAAGACTGCCCCGCACATTTTTTTTACTTTTTTTACTACAACTACGATTACTTTGGTTTTCATTCGTGCCCATATTTTATCCTATCCAGTATTTTTTTTTTATTTTGGTTTGGTTTGATTTTGGTTCCACACTTTTGTGTATTTAGCCAGTGTCAAGTAATTAATTTTTCAAGTTAATTTATATTATACATATGTGTGTCGTATGTGTCAAATCAACTCACAGTCCAAGTCATCAAGTCAAGTCATAGTCTAGTCTAGTCCTAGTAAAGTGGTGGCAAATTTACCAGAAGCTTCTATGGAGTTTTGGAAACAACACGAAAAGAAACGTTTCACCATCATTATACCACTTTCCCACAATTGTGCCTGTAATCCAGTACTTAACGAATAAAATGCCACCAAATTTATGCACCATTATAGTTATGTTTCCATGTGTTATTTTCAGTGTTAACTGAAAATAACACAAGTTTTGGAAAATAATATAATGCGGTGACCTTTATGGTTATCCCGCCAAAACTCCATCCAGTATCTTTAACTCTACATCACAAGCCTTTACTTCAATCTGGCGTGAAAATCCCGACTCTTTCTATTCTATACAGGGTGCTCACTACATCCCACATAAGCTTTTTAGCGGCGCGAGGCACGTACGAGTTTCGTGCTGTAATAAAAGCTTATACAGGCTGCGGCAAATAGAAAGTAAACTGTTTTTCTTAGTTACGTTGTGATGGAATAAGCTGGGCATGTTTTTGTTACTGTTGCAATATTGTAATCTGTTATGTAAAACAAATTAAGAGCATAGAAGTATTTATAACACTAATGGCCGTCTATACTAATGAGCCGACCTGCTCAACCACTACACCACAGAGGCTGGATTTATGCACACCTTGCATTTGGGTATGTCACAGAGGAATAAGTGCAAACTTAAGAGCTGTAAAACTTTAGTACTGACGGGCGTCAAAGTAATAAGTCTAGTCTTTCTGCGCTGGGCTATAAAGCTTTGACATAAAATATTTAAGCATGCTATTTATGATTTAGCTACTCAGTAATTTACTAGGTGGTAGGACTTTACTGCAAAGTTCGTCTAGGTAGGTACCACCGCTTTGCCAGTTATTCTGCCGCCAAGCAGTAGTGCGCAAGCACTGCTGTGTTCTGGTTTGAAGGGCACTGTAGCTAGTGAAATTACTGGGCAAATGAGACTTTATGATCTGATCTCACAGTTTAGTAATCTTATTACTAGATTGTGCTGATGTCTCTGGATGACGTGCGCAGTGCAGTGTCACGCGAACCTCTATACTTTAGCGTTCCGAGTGACACTGCAGCTGGTATGGGCAGCCGTAGAAAAAAGTAGAATTGGGCGTATAAGCATACACCAGTCAATATCTGTTATTACAATTTTTTGATCCTACAACAAATTTTAAAAATCCATGACTGCTATAACATAATTACTCGTATATTATAAGACAGCCAACGCCATCTAAGGAAACTAACATGCATCCATTTTCTTCACACTAATTTTATATTCACGCTAATAAATTAAACCTTATAATTAAAACGTGAGAATTCACTCTCACGTTTTAATTATAAGGTTTAATTTAATATACCGAAAATATAACATTTAAAAAATTATTAAAAAATTGTGACTGATTTGCGTTCGACATCAAAAAGTTTTTTTTTTTAAGTTTTGGTGCCACACTTTAGTTTTTCACTTTCACTTTTCACTTTTGTTAGCCAGTGTCAAGTAATTGATAATTTATCAAGTTATCGATATTTCACGCAAATATGTGTCAAGTCACAGTCGAAGTCATCAAGTCAAGTCATAGTCAAGTCAGTCTAGTCAAAATCATACTCCTAGTAAAGTGGTGGCAACTTTACTTGAAGCTTCTATGGAGTCTTGTAAACAACACGAAAAGAAACGTTTCACCATCATTATACCATTTTCCCACACTCACGCCTGTAATCCAGCACTTAACGAATAAAATGCCACCAATTTTATGCACTAACAATGAAAATAACACAAGTTTTGGAAAATAATACAATGCGGTGGCGCAATCTTTTTCGCTTTCCCGCCAAAACTCCCATCTAAAAGTTAAACTGTCATTATATATTATACTCGCTGCTCCCCCCGGTTTCAACCGCGTGGTAATAAAATCTAATTTTCCGCTTAATTTTTTTTTCTTTCATTAGTCTTCTCCTGACAGTAATAAATACAACAAAATGAATTAGTTACAAACTTTACGTCTCTATTAACCCGTGTCCTAAAAGTTCATGACCTCTTTAAACTTAGAAACCTACAAATGAGGTACTAATATAATATTCATACTCATATCTCAGGAGTAGAACGTTACAAAGGTGTTGGAGACCACTGTCTTTCTAAATCACCCCGGCCATATAACGGCGACCAGGAGAAATTTCCATACTAACTATGCACATAAGCTGCGTATCGGAACTGTCAAATCCATACAAATTAGTGTTTCTTTTTGTTGCAATCGAGTTACGCGATCGCCCAGCTGGGAGCGTATCCTATTGCTCTTTTCTATTATTCATAGTAAGGGTACTGCGTTTTTGTGAAAAGACCATAATATATGGACTGCCAAGTTCAGCACGATGTTCAAGAGTAAAGCCCAAAGTAAAACCTTGCAGAGCCGATTCAATTTGACGGTGTCCTAACTGTTAAAAACAGTAATTAATCCACCTCACAATTCTATCACCTCAAAAAGATACATACCAGTATCGTTCACCTCGGAAAATGCTCCCGTTTACCGCGAAAACTTAGTCGGTAAGTAGGCACAGAAATTGAAAAGTTTTAATTGAAACCTCGCCGTCTACACGCTGAGTTTACTCCATTGTTGCCCAGCTTTGTATACATCTTAGTAACTATAGAGAATTATATCATTTTATTTGTAAAGAGCGTAATACACGAAAGCAGAATACACCACGGTGAATGCGCTCTAGAACTGCATGATCTCATTCTCCCATCACCATTCCACTACCGGACTACTAGACGCTCGGCTAAGCGCCATCCTTTCGTGGTCGAAATACCACCCATTCGTACCAAGCGATTTGACTAAACGTTCTTAATTAGAACGGATAAGGAATGGAATGCCCTGCCAGCGTCTGTGTTTCCGGCGAAATATGACCCGAGCGTGTTCAAGAGAAGAGTGAATAGATATTTACTTGGCTAGCATGCTACACCTTCGATCGCATCGTCACTTCCCATCAGGTGAGAGCGTGGTCAAATGCTAGACAAGTTTGAAGTAAAAAAAATATGTTTTTTAACGCCCAACGAATACATACTTCGATCCTGGATCCAAACTAAGATTCCCTTGTGTCTAGGAACCCAGGAACTACGAGGACCATGGTCTCACAACACCCAGACTCAGAACAAGTATTGCACTTCTTCTGTGCACAAATTCTTGTCCTGCCTGCGAATCAGACCCACCACCTCCATGTTACGAGCAGACCTACTCAACTACCACACCACAAAGACTGTTGTTAAGTATCAGGAAAAAGTTTTAGTAAACCAGAAGATACAACTTGCCTCCCACTAGGTAGACTGACGACCGAGGCCATTGGATGCAAGAGGCAATTGGCCATTCAAAGTGGCCCTCATGGGAGAGGTCTATGTTCACCAGTGGAACATCTTCTGGCTGATGATGATGATGATAAGTATAACGCCCACAATTTTCATGTCAAAGAAATCTTTAATACGTCTAATGCTATTTTCGCCCTGAGTCCCCAAATTTATATAAATAAAAATAGGAAAAAACGAACGGCGTCAAATCTCTTCCTTTAATTATAGCGACAGGCGGACCAAACATTTTGCTTTTGTCATATCAATTTCGAGCTTGGTAACCGTAGAGTTTGGAACAGTTGATTATGTTCATAAAGGTCACTTACCTACTTGTACTAACATTTAGTCTGTGTATGTGACGCAATCTATGACGTCACGTTACAGGCCGCATGGAAGACTACCTCAGTTTGCAGCGTTTATATCTGGTAACGTGACGTTTGACTACATTTAGCCTTATACAGTTAGAAATATGACTTAGGCTACGCTTGGATTGAGAATCTGCCTATAGATTTAAGTATTATTTTCCACTGCTTTTCTTTGGGTTTTTAATGAAATAATTGGCAATGAATATGCGTACACTCGTACAGCCCTTCTGAAGGGTCACCGTAGTTCTTGAATTACCTATAGATGTCTTCAATGCCAGGATATTGAGATATACTTCCTTTTAGAGTAATTAAACTGGTCTGATAGTACGCAACAGTGCATAGTGCGTAGATTGTGGGTTCGATTCCCACCCAGGACAAACAAACCTGAACATCGATGTTTGTTCTGTTTCTGGGTGTTATATTGTATTCTATGTATTTACAAACAAAACGTATCTAAGTATTTTACTAGTTATCTGGTTTCCATAGAACAAGCTTTGCTTAGTTTGGGGCTAGAGGACGCTTTGTTAAATGTGTACAAATATTTGTTTATTTAATTATTTTTTTAGAAATATACAAAACTAACCCTAATTTTCTCTCCCCAAAAATCATTACACTTTAGTCACTGTCTACATCAACGTGATATTAAACCATCCCCTTCCTTGCCGACTACCCCCAAATCAAATAAGAGTAAATTGTCCATCAGACGATTGAATTTTTCACCCGCTATCGAGCACGATTCCAATTTCTGGCTACTTGATGACCATTGTCAAATACACTGGCCTATCTATTTCATTATATATGTTGTGGTTTGTTTGTTTTCAGTGTGTGTTTTGTTGTGTATCGGAATTGGTGTTTGCTAATTTCGTATTTGCAATTATAGACTTTGCATACATTGAACATAATGAATACGTTCATCATTAGAATTATTTATTTAAATATATATAATTCAAAGGTGACTGACTGAAATAGTGATCTATCAACGCACAGCCCAAACCACTGGACGGATTGGGCTGAAATTTAGCATGCAGGTAGATGTTATGACGTAGACATACGTTAAGAAAGGATGTTTCGAAATTCTACCCTTAAGAGGGTGAAATGGGTGAATGAATTATTTTCCCATAGGCCACGCTGCGGGCGAAGCTGTGGGCAGAAGCTCGTAGATCATATAACTTTATATGTTTCATAACGCAGGCCAGATTACATTTAAAATAATAATAATAATAACAATAATAACGCGCAACGATCACATACATAGATCCTTGACTCTAATTAGGATGCCCTGTATCTGGGACCACAACACCCAGACACAGAACAAGCATTTGCGCTTTTTTTCTGTGCACAAAATGCGGGTATCGAACCCGCCACCTCCGGTTTATGAGCCGACCTGCTCAACCACCACACCACAGAGGCATCCCAGGTACACTAATGCCCATCCTTACTCAAATTTGACAGCTTCTAAGTTTGTACTTATCTTTCTGTGACATACTTACTGCAATGCATTTGGGTATATTGGGTAACTTGGAAGCTATCAAACTTTAGTACAGACGGCCATAAGATTCATGTAAATAATGGTCAATATTGTGTGCACAAATGTTTTACCCCCTGTTTTTATTGGTTAAGGCAAAAGTTATTAGTTTAAAAATAACAGAATCATATTTTATATTTTGATTTTAATGTATTTTAAAATCTTTTTTTTTATTTGCTTGATCAGAATCTTAATCAAGATTTCAGTTAGAAGCCAGAAAGAAAAAAAAGTTATTAGTTTAAAAATAACAGAATCATATTTTATATTTTGATTTTAATGTATTTTAAAATCTTTTTTTTTATTTGCTTGATCAGAATCTTAATCAAGATTTCAGTTAGAAGCCAGAAAGAAAAAAAAGTTATTAGTTTAAAAATAACAGAATCATATTTTATATTTTGATTTTAATGTATTTTAAAATCTTTTTTTTATTTGCTTGATCAGAACCTTAATTAAGATTTCAGTTAGAAGCCAGAAAGAAAAAAACCACCTTGATATTGAAGCTTTTTTATAACTGTCAATACTGTCATTGTAGAAAATTTGGCTTCAAACGTCGACATCATTAATACTCACTTTGTTTTTTAATAACTTTAAAATACAGAATATAAAAATCTAATATTGTTATATGATCTCTTTATAGGATGATCTCGAAATATTTATCGACTTTCGGTACTTTGAAATGATGTCTATTTAAATTAGTTTAAAATAATAATAATAATAATAATAATAAAGCTTTATTTAATTCCATGCATATAGTAAACAATAAACAATAACAATTGCTAACTTATTAACCTATACTTGAATTACATTTTTTTGATGAATTTGGATTCTGATTATAAATTTTATTTTAATTAATTTAAATTATTTAGTGCATGGACCCCGTTCGGGTAAAAGCCTCCCCCAAGGAATGCCATCCTTCTTTGTCATTAGCTTTGTCTAGCCAACTTCCACCCGCGCACGCTACAATTTCGTCTGCCCATCTGGCCCTTGGTCGTCCTCTCGATCTTGTGCCCTTTGGCCCAGACCACTTTATTGTTCTTTATAGTTTAAAATACGAGATGCATTTTGAGCTCATTCATAGCGTGTGTTCCAGTAATTCGAAGGTAGATGCGTCACGAAACTACCCTCAGTTCCTTCATAATACTACTACTCATTAAAAACTCTTCTTCGTTAAATGGCTTTCTATCTATGGACAAAACTATTGGAACATAGTATTTAGCACCATACGATCATCTTGTACACAGTTTAACAATAAAAAATATTCTATTCTATTCTATTCTATCGCTTTTTAGTGATAATTCTGACAACGTCAAGATTGTTACGTAATGATTTTTTGTACTGTTACGTCATGACAAAGTCAAAATAAATGCCACAGTAAAATGGTAGATGTTTTACTGAAGGCTCTAGAAAGCCTTGAAGAGAAAAGGAAAAGGCATGGTTTTAAAACTTGGAACCATTAGCCTACACTCGTTCACGTTCACGACCACTCAACCGATAATATTCCACCCTTATTACACGTTAAAATTAAAAAATACACGGTTTATGGAAAAAAATCAAAATTTACAACCACCATTTTCGGATTTTTTCCAACGACACATCGGAAACTCAGTTTGTGACTGACCGCACATTAAAAAAATAACGCCTGAATAAGTAGGTAGTGTCGCGACGACAAGTCGCTTGCTGCTACTGCGTGGAGTCAGCTAACTTATGTCTTAAGCGGTGCTCTTGCGCTAGTTGCCTTCCACTTTTGACGGCTGGGTGCCTTAAGCACCTTCCCGACCAACCGGTGACGCTATAAAGGTCAGTAGAGAACAACAGTATTAGCCCGTTCAAAAAAAATGTGTCCAAGATCAAATCTGCCACATAGATTCTAGCAGTAGAAAGGACTTCTACAGAAATATGGCCAGAACACTGTCAATTCTGTTTGCTAATTCAACGTAATGCATACAAACTTCTTGAAAACTTATGCTTAACAGCATTTTATCAAGTTAGTACACCAATGATATTATATAGCTAGATTTATGTAGCTAGTATTTATTAATTAAATACGGTTTTTTGCACCTACACACGTCATTTCTGGCTGTTGTCATTTAAGAGGTGGATGGGATCTAAAAATTTAAAAACGAGAGTTTTTCTCACTGACAAAACAAATAGAAACAAAAACAATTAGTTACCTAATAGAAACTACAAAAGTAAAACATGAGCTCCTAAATGACTGCAAAAAGCTTCTACACACTACTAAATCCGGCTGAGATAACAGAGCATAATGGACCGTAAATACCACGGCATCAGACTTTCAATTAAAACTTGAGCTGTCTTCGATAAGTAGAGTAACGGGACGATGTATAACAGTAGGCGATGTACACACAAGACCATGTCAACATGATAGTGGAAAAATGACAAGGTCATATTGCAAAATTGTAAAACGACTAGGTTACAAAATGACAAGATTGTAAAATAATAGTTTTAATAAGACAAGGTTGTAAAATGACACAGTTTTAAAATTACAAGGTTGTAAAATGGCATGGTATAAATGACAAGGTTGTAAAATGGCATAGTATAAATGACAAGGTTGTAAAATGGCATAGTGTAAATGACAAGGTTGTAAAATGGCATGGTATAAATGACAAGGTTAGAAAATGGCATGGTATACATTTTTTTTGACATTTCACATTGTAATGTCATCTTCGCAGTTAAACGATATACATTTCAATCTAAAACCTGAATGATTGTATGAAAAGCGTAGTTGAGCAAACTGTTTCTATCGGTAATTCGTGTAATTTTTTTTCCTGCTCTGTGCACATAACGTATGATTTTCATTGCGTTATAACAGTAACCTGAGTTCGAGTACATTTGCTCAAAACTTTGCATCTAAATCAAAAATATAATTTTCAAAAAAATTTGGGCACGTTTCATCCAGCTCCAAACTAAGCAAAACTTGTACTTTTAGAACCAGATAACTGATACAATAGATACTTGTAAATATAAAAAAATACAATTTCAGACCTAGACACAATAAACATCGATGTTCATCACACAGATGTTTGTCCTGGGCGGGAATTAAATCTACAACCTATAGATCAGAGGGCAGTACTACTGCCAACTGAGCTATTAGACCAGTCAAGAATATGAAACTGCTCTTTTCAAGTTTTCAAAAAAGTCCGGAGTTGAGCTACTGTATCTATAGTGGAAAAAGGTTTTCGGTGCGGGAAATCGGGATAGCTATTAATTTTATCGGAGGCCTTCTTTTATGGGGTATCTTTTGTCTCTACTTTTTAGATACTTCAGTATTCTATTATTGTTTGCTACTTTGGGGACGGCTAAGGTTCTTGTTAAAGGATTGAGGAGCTTCATTACAGTAAATAAGTCTGAAATTAATATTATTATAGGTTAATCTATACATATAAAACTCAAAGTCCTAACTGTCTGATTTATATATCAACACACAGCCTAAGCCTCTGGTTCTAGAGACTTGAAATTTAGAGGGTGTGTTCTTTGTAAAGTGTAAGCATCCAATAAGAAAGGTTTTTTGAAATTACATTCTTAAAAGGGTGAAATGGGTGGTTGAATTATCTATGAAATTTTTTCTTCGCTTCCTATACGCCACGCGGGCGAAGCCGCGGGCAGAAGCTAGTTTTATTATATTTTCCTAGCATTTACCTGCAGATTTTTAGGCCAAGTATGCACCATAGCGGACTGCGTTATACATTCCATCAGGTGAGACAGTTGTCAAATACCTTTCTATAAATATTCTATATATTAGGTCTTAACCTATGAAATTGCCGTTTTGTTTGAAAAAAGTTAAAGTATTTTTTTTTCGAACTTATTTATTTCTTTTATTCAAAGTAATCACCCCTGCAATCAATGCATCTTTGCCAACGCTGTAGCAGTTTATGGATGCCCTTCTTGAAAAAAAAACAGCACGACGGGAGACAACAAACTCTTCAAAGGCGTTTTGTACTGCCTCTCGGGAATTGAATTTTTTTCCCGCTAAAAAGTTGTCCAAATTTTGGAAAAAGTAATAGTCGGTAGGCGCAAGATCTGGTGAGTATGGCGGATGAGGGAGAGCTTCCAAACCCAACTCATGCAGCTTAGAGACGGTCTGTTGTGCAGTATGGGGTCGCGCGTTGTCGTGAAGTAGCAGTGGAGACGACCGATTGACCAAAGCTGGTTGCAGACGTGCGAGTTTCGCCATCATTGTGGTCAGTTCTTCAATGTACACATCTGCAGTAATGCTCTCGCCGTTTTGTAAAAAGCTATGATGAATCACACCAGCACTAGACCACCAAACTGTGACCATCACCTTTCTAGGGGTCATTTTTCGTTTTGCACATTGCTTTGGTACCGAACCAGGATCTAACCAACTTGCTGAGCGCTTTCGATTGTCAAAAAGAATCCATTTTTCATCGTACGTAACAATTCGGTTCAAAATTCGTTCATTTCTGTGCCTGTTAAGCAGCGCAAGGCAAGTCTCGACGCGTACGTTGCGCTGGCGATCGTTAAGTTCGTGGGGCACCCATCTATCAAGCTTTTTTATCTTGCCAATCTGTCGCAAATGGACCAATATTGTTTTGATGCTAACATCAAAAGCTGCTGCCAGCTCAGCTGTAGATTGAGATTCATCAGCTTCCACAATCGCCTTTAATTCATCATTGTTGACCAAAGTTTCCGGACGACCACGAGGTTCATTTTTCAAGTCAAAATTCCCAGAACGGAACCGAGCAAACCAATAACGGGTTGTACGTTCGTTTGTACAGTTCTCTCCGTAAACGTCGTTGATGTTACGTGTCGTTTGTGCCGCGTTGCTGCCACGACGGAAGTCATATTCCATAATTACACGAAATTTTAAAGTATCCATTATGAGGAAAAATGTTGAAATGTAATGAAAATACAACGCTAATCAATAAACAAAAGACTTATATTGTAAATAGAATGTCATATTTTTAAAACAAAATTAATTTGAATTAAGAATTCATAGCCAATCAAAACTTTTTTTTGTTTAAAAAAGTCTGTACTGCAATACGGCAATTTCATAGGTAAAGACCTATTATATTCTATTGCCAAAAAATAGTTGAAACAATCATAAAAGAGTGGAGCACCTGTTTCGCGTACTAGACTCAAGACCAAAGATCAAAGAGTTTCTTGCACTCGTAAGAAGTAAGCGAGACAATTTGCATGGTTTTATTCATTTTGTTATAGGGTCCCAAAAAGTTTGGAAACTTAGCAGCAAAAGCTGTTTTTGTTCTTGGGACAACACAGACATAGTTCGTAACTCGTTTATTTGTATTATATTAGGTCTTTACCTATGAAATTGCCGTTTTGTTTGAAAAAAGTTAAAGTATTTTTTTTTCGAACTTATTTTTTTCTTTTATTCAAAGTAATCACCCCTGCAATCAATGCATCTTTGCCAACGCTGTGGCAGTTTATGGATGCCCTTCTTGAAAAAATCAGCAGGACGGGAGACAACAAACTCTTCAAAGGCGTTTTGTACTGCCTCTCGGGAATTGAATTTTTTTCCCGCTAAAAAGTTGTCCAAATTTTGGAAAAAGTAATACTCGGTAGGCGCAAGATCTGGTGAGTATGGCGGATGAGGGAGAGCTTCCAAACCCAACTCATGCAGCTTAGAGACGGTCTGTTGTGCAGTATGGGGTCGCGCGTTGCCGTGAAGTAGCAGTGGAGACGACCGATTGACCAAAGCTGGTTGCAGACGTGCGAGTTTCGCCATCATTGTGGTCAGTTCTTCAATGTACACATCTGCAGTATTACTCTCGCCGTTTTGTAAAAAGCTATGATGAATCACACCAGCACTAGACCACCAAACTGTGACCATCACCTTTCTAGGGGTCATTTTTCGTTTTGCACATTGCTTTGGTACCGAACCAGGATCTAACCAACTTGCTGAGCGCTTTCGATTGTCAAAAAGAATCCATTTTTTGTCGCACGTAACAATTCGGTTCAAAATTCCTTCATTTCTGTGCCTGTTAAGCAGCGCAAGGCAAGTCTAGACGCGTACGTTGCGCTGGCGATCGTTAAGTTCGTGGGGCACTCATCTATCAAGCTTTTTTATCTTGCCAATCTGTCGCAAATGGACCAATATTGTTTTGATGCTAACATCAAAAGCTGCTGCCAGCTCAGCTGTAGATTGAGATTCATCAGCTTCCACAATCGCCTTTAATTCATCATTGTTGACCAAAGTTTCCGGACGACCACGAGGTTCATTTTTCAAGTCAAAATTCCCAGAACGGAACCGGGCAAACCAATAACGGGTTGTACGTTCGTTTGTACAGTTCTCTCCGTAAACGTCGTTGATGTTACGTGTCGTTTGTGCCGCGTTGGTGCCACGACGGAACTCATATTCCATAATTACACGAAATTTCAAAGTATCCATTATGAGGAAAAATGTTGAAATGTAATGAAAATACAACGCTAATCAATAAACAAAAGACTTATATTGTAAATAGAATGTCATATTTTTAAAACAAAATTAATTTGAATTTAGAATTCATAGCCAATCAAAACTTTTTTTTTGTTTGAAAAAGTCTGTACTGCAATACGGCAATTTCATAGGTAAAGACCTATTATTATATTTTATATAGATAGATAAACTCTTTATTGACACCAAGATGATGAAATAGAAAACAGGAAAGCTTATGAGTAGGTTACAAGTGGTGGTCTTATGGCTAAAAAGCGATCTCTTCCAGACAACCTTTGGACGGATAGAGATAGATCAATGAGCGTGGACGGTGGTGATATAAAATAAAAGTTACTGTATACTTACTAAGGTAAATATACAATAGAATTTTAGTATATACAATTTTAATTTAAATATATAAGGTATATATAATATAAATATTTATCTGTATAATCCAAGTATTTCACAGAATGCAGAAGAATTATGAATGAATTAAAAAGACTGAAGATGATATTACACCTTTTTAAAGGAAATAAAACTCTTTAGGGGGCTAAAATATATATGTAATTATCATTACTGTAAATTTTGTATTTTTGCTAAGCTGTCTAATAGTTGACTAAGCTCAAAACTTTCTAATAATTATTAAAAGTTATGAAAGTTCAATAATTAACGATGAAAGGCTTTGTTTAGTCATCAAATTGAAAGTCGTTACTTGAATATACTTTGCGCTAATTAGTCGCAGCAAACACGTAAGATAGCAGTATAGAAAATTCGTACATATTATTTTATTTTTATAGTTATTTAAAATGCAAAAAATAACAGACACGACAATTTTTTCATGGTTTAAGACGCACTGAAACACGGCTACCATATAATATGGTCCTTCAACCCGCAGACCGCAAGAGATCGCTTTTAGCGACAAGACTACCCATTGTACATTGTAGTACCTACTCATAAGTTGTTTAGTTAATACTACTCATCACACTTCACACTAATATTATATTGCGAAAGTTTGTATGTGTGTATGTGCGTTTGTGTGTATGTTTGTTACCCCTTCACGCTCAAACGGCTGAATGGATTTGGATGAAATTCGGTAACAAGATAGCTTATACACTAGATTAGCATATAGGCAACATTTTATTCCGGAAAAGTGAAATTTTGGATTTGTTTGAGTAAATAATTAATATACGTTTTATCCGCGAGTGAAACCGCGAGGCGCAACTAGTAAGTTTTATAAATAATAATTAATTTCCTGATGTTTGTATTTATTATCTCGGTGTAAATAAAGAGTTTGTCCATATAAGCGTTTCGCTACTACCTTTATAGTGCGAACAGCTAATGAATGGAACAACTTGCGTCTTTAGTTCCAGTAAACTATGACTGGACCGACATCAAAGTTGGTAGTAACCCTGCCTTCTAAGCTGTAGGTTGTGGGTTCGATTCCCACCCTAGACAAACATTTGTGAAATGAACATCGATGTTTGTTCTGTGTCTGGGTGTTATATTGTATTCTATGTATGTATTTACAAACAAAAAAGTATTTAAGTATTGTATCAGTTATCTGGTTCCCATAGTACAAGCTTTGCTTAGTTTGGGGCTAGATGGTGCTGTGTGAAATGTCCTCAAATATTTATTTATTTTATTTTTTTATATAACCTGGGAGTTTGCTAGTCAAGAGCGAACAGGTATTTTCTAGGCAACCATGTATCTTCGCCCACGTCATTGCTTAACATCAGACGAGGTAGTGTATAACAGATAAACAAAAAAGTTCCTTTTTGCAGCGGTATCCATACTGCTGTTATATAGAATGGTTTATTTAAAACAATTAATAGTTTTGGAATTACGGCCTTATGTTTACGATATTAATTAAAATTCCTAAATGCATAATTAATTGCTTCAGGCTCCAACATTATTTAGACACTTCTGCTTATAAGTTCTTATTAATTATCTCAACAGATGTTTCAGTTTCAAATTTTTGATATTTTCTTAAAATAATACGGATTCTATAAACTAATTAATTAATTGAACAACAATATTAGCATTTACTAAGTGGTAGGACTTATCTGCAAAGTTTGTCTAGGTAGGCATCACCACTTTTCCAGTTATTCTCCCGCCAGGTAACGCTGTAAAGGTCGGTAGAGATTAACAGCATTAGCCCGTTCAAAAAAACTGCTAACGCGATCCCTTCTCGCCCCGGCGCGGCGCGGCGAAAGAACGCTCATGTGGGGTTTTTAGTGGATTCGAGACCCACATACACTTTTCCGCTACCCCCGTGGTGGCAGGGAAGTGCGAATGCATTTTCCTCCCGGCTTGCACGGCACTGTAGCTAGTGAAATTACTGGGCAAATGAGACTTTATGACCTTCGCAGTGCAATGTCACGTGAAACTCTATACTTTGGAGTTCCAAGTGACATTGCAACTGATTTAGGCAGCCGTGTCGCTTAACATCAAGTGAACGACTAGCTCGTCATATCATATTTTTAAGTACATAAAAAAACATCTTGTGAACTTACTGACACTGGTTAACATTGTACCGAAATTTATGAAATCAAACGTTTGATAGTAAATTGAATATTGATGAATTCTGTTACCAAGTAGTATGAAACAGTAATATTATGACAAACAATATCAAATTAACTAGTAAATAAACCGGATAAATTTTGGAATTCGTGGCCAATGTATCAAAAGGATTATACGGGTTGTACCTTTAAATAACTAAAATGCAGTAGACACGTTGTAGAGCTAAATGAAAAAAATATTATAGGTTCCTTACTCCGCAGCTCTAACCAACTGTAGCTTTAGCCTTTCTTCGCTGCTACGGTGGGACAATTGTTAAGGTTATAAAACGTTATTGTAATTTTCAATATAAAGGAACGATTTTAATTTTAAACGGGATTTGGTGTAGTGCGCATTTATCCCTAAATCATGGACAAAGTTTTCTAAATTTTTTAAAATAAAACTTTTTACGCACACTTGACTTGGGAAGTAAGCTGGTGAATGCGTAGCGAGGCGAACGGAATTTAATGCACGTAAATCTCCATTGCTAACATAAAAACGTTCAAAATTTGTGTTATTATGTTGGTATGGCCGGTAAAATGACAGTTTACAATTATCAAAATGGCGACCTTAACATTTAACATAGCAAAAAGTTATACCGGCCGATAGATGGAGCTAAAGTAAAGAAATGTTACTTTAGTCATGTAGCTTAAAGCACACCCGCTTTTTTATTGTTTTAATAGAAAATATTGTTTTCAAACTTAAACTTAACTATTAGGTATATTTTTAGTGTCAATCAAAATTATGTGACGTCATCTCATGCACGATATATAATAATAACATAAGTATTGGTTTTGGCGGGAAAGCGAAAAAAATAGAGTCACCGCATTGTATTATTTTCCAAAACTTGTGTTATTTCCAGTGTTAGTGCATATAATTGGTGGGATTTTATTCGCTAAGTGCTGGTTACAGGCGCGAGTGTGGGAAAGTGGTATAATGATGGTGAAACGTTTCTTGTCGTGTTGCTTCCAAAACTCCACAGAAGCTTCTGGTAAAGTTGCTTCCACTTTACTAGGAGTATGACTTTGACTAGACTATGACTTGACTACGATTTGACTTGATGACTTCGACTGTGACTTGACACATATTTGCGTGAAATATCATTAACTTGATAAATTATCAATTACACACACTGGCTAAATACACAAAAGTGTGGAGACAAAACTTAAAAAGAAAACATAAGTATTGATCGTTTGTCGAATAATGACTGAACTTTTTCCTGTATTGAAGTAACTCGAGACTCATAATACATAGTAATAAATACCTTTTTTTAAATACTATGGATATAGTTTATCTTTCATTTAATACATTCCAAGTTTTAAATTAATTTTCGAATAACAATTTTCTTGTTTGCCCAGTTTTGTTTGCTCTTCGATGCAAAATTGATATTTTTAATTACTGCTTATAATTGGTTCTTTGGTGATTGATTACGAATTGCTATTTTAATTAAGTTATTAAATAAACAGCTGTAACTATTATATTTAAATTTTTGATGTGATTTCATGTTTTATGAATTTTATGTATTAATTGAACTTCGACGGGCATAAATAAATAAATCGATGTAAATCACACAAATGCTTGTCTTGGGTAGGAATTGAACCCACAACCCACAGTTCAGAATGCAGGGTTACTACCAACTGAGCTATTGGGCCAGTCAGCATGCATCTTAACTATAGTCAATTCGTTTTTTTTTTTTTAAATCTATGTTTAAATTTTAAGACCGGTATCTACTTTTTATCAACTGCGATCTGTCCCAAAAGTCTATTAAAATACAACTTAGCTAAGCAATACTTTCACTCGAGTTATCGTCCTTGTTAAATTCTTATCAACTTACCACACCAAATACTGAATGCTCATTGGTTGCCTGTTGATCATGGGCTATTTTCAAAACTCAACTTCAAAGACCATATTAAGAGAGTGCGCGATAGGGCTGCCTTTGTCTTAGGCCGCCTCCACCCTCTCATCTGTAAGCGTAGTAAGCTGTCCCTTAGAAATAAGGTGACACTATACAAAACTTGCGTTCGCCCCATTATGATCTACGCATCTGTCGTGTTTGCTCATACTCCCTCAGTAGATCTGGATCGACTTCAGGTGATCCAGAACCACTTTGTCCGCAAGGTGGTCGGGGCTCGCTGGTACCAGCGAAACTCCGACCTCCACTACGATCTCGAACTCCCATCCATCCGTCAATTTATAAAGGATGCATCCCGCCGCTATTTTGATGCGGCACCCCATCACCCCAACCTTCTCGTAGTCCAAGCTTCAAACTACTTTACAGACACGACAGACTCGCCATACGAGGAACTGGGGGCTAAATAAATAAGTGCAAACTTAACAGCTATCAAATTTCTCTAAGCGACGAACAGTCAATAATTTAATCGCAACCCAAAGGTCAAAGGTCACAACCTAAAAAAACTCGACAAACTCCCCCACTTAATAACGAGAAATTCGTTTTTGAAGTTTCTCGGATACAAACTTCAAACTTACTTAACGACTTGAAAAATACTTTGAAAATAGCTAATTATCTATTTTTCAAGTTGGCTATAAGCAAACAGATTGTCTTTGCAAGTTTAACGAAGTCTTGATAAGTACAATAACTAATGTTAACTTTGCTATATTTCGGGTGGTATTTTAAAAATAATATTTATGCTACTTTGGTAAGTTTTGCAAATTCGTCTCGAGAGGTTTGTGTCGAACAGTTAATTACTTAAATTTATTTGACAGTTTTGTACAATAATAGTTAAAAGAACCCTTTTAGGAATCAGTGGAACTTCGGTGCTTTTTTTAATGTTTGTTTATCATAGAAAAATGTCTTTCTTCTTTTTCTCAATAACAAGTTTCAATTATTTTTTATACTCCATACCTTAGAGTTCCGAGTGACACTGCAACTGATATGAGCAGCAGTGTCACTTAACATTAGACGGACGAATAGCTCATCATTTTATTCCATAACATAAAAAAGTAATAATAAATAAAAAATAGAAGTATTTTGTAATTTAATTAAATTTAATATTTCACTTAAATACTAAAAGCTAAAAACTAAGGGCCTTACTTATAAATGCTTGTCTCGACGTGTCTCCTGACTTTTAAAAGTTGACAGGACATTTGAACATTTATTAAATTAAATCTGTCTATCTACAAAAGGTTTTGGCCAGAGTGAATGTGATGTAAAGACTGGTTATAGAGACTAGATATTCGTAGGATGATTTTCTATGATTGCGAAGGGATAAACTAAAAATTAAAAAAGGGGGTAAGTAAGTAAATAAAGAAAAGGAGGTTAAGGGAATGAAGTGGGGTATAAAGGTTGTATGAAATAATGTAAGTAGAACCACGACTACCTCATTATGATTATAATTAAAAGCTGGACGGAAATTTTCTTGGTCTTTGACTGTACCTAGCATAGTGTTGGGTTATCTTCGTATAAAATTACAGTTTAATTAGATCGCAGTAGGCCTTTGTTTTATTTTATAGGCTCCCAGGAGAGCCTTTCTCGGGTAAAGAACGTATACGTTTCTGTGAATGTACAGTTAGAAAAAAAACGAGTGTGCTTTGGACCACACGACTGAAGTAAAACTTAATTAGTGTATCTCCATCTATCGGCCGGTATAAGTTTGTTTTTGCTTTGTTTAATGTTAATGTCGCCATCTTGACAATTGTAAATTGTCATTTTACCGGACATACCAACATAATAATACAATTTTTTGACAATGGAGACCTACGTGAACTAATGTCAACTTCGTTTCGATTTCACCAGCTATTCCACCCCAAGTCAGTCGTGTCTTATGAAGTTGAACTTTGAAAAGTAGGCATGTAGGCAATTTTTTACTAGACTATTATTTATAGTAAATTATAATTACAGACACTTATTAAATAATTATTTGTAAGCAATAACTAGTGCTCCAGTTTATTAAAATTATTTAGGAAAATTAAATTAATAAACCTCGAAGAGAACTAGCTCCCGCAGACTCAGGATATCCAACCGTAGGACCTAGTGATTGATAATTTGTTACAAATTGTTTGAGAAAATAAATACATACATTTAATTTATATTTCATAAATTAGATTTTTTTCTTAACCGTACTTCAAAGCTCAAAATCGCGCCCCAATTCGCTTGTGAAGTGTAATAATGAGATAACTTGATAATATTGACACTTGGAATCTTTGTTACGATCTGTTTTGGGCCACATTAATTATCATTAATAACCAAACGTTACGTATAATCTGAGTTTTTACAATAATTCAAGTACAGCTTCAGTGGGAAACTGTGGGAATATTAAAGCTTAAAAAACGGATGGCTATAATTAAACCACTATAATATCCACTCCATCGGCTTATTTTTAATTTTAAGGAAAAATGTGATACTGTTTTTGATATAAATTATTTACATTTTTAGTGTAATATTAATTCAAAATTTCTAAATATCCAAACACCCATTGTTAATTAAAAATAAATATAGATCAGTGGGTGTAAAAATTTACAAATGTACAATCGGTACTATATTCGTGGTAGGATGCGCGCACGTTGATCGCACGTCCTGAGTTTCTGATCACACGTCCTGAGGTTCTGATCTCACGTCCTGAGATTCTGATTACACGTCCTGAGGGTCTGACCACACGTCCTGAGGTTCCGACTACACGTCCTGAGGTTGTAGTTCTCTAAGGTTAAAATGAATTACGTCAAGTAAGTGTGAGAATGCAGGGAAGTGAGACACGCGCGGGGAAGCACATAACGCCATTTATCTCACGAAACTTTTTCTGGGACATATATTAAAGTGCCGCCTTTAAAATTTCTTTTTTGACTCCGCCATTGAGTTACCGGGCTTATACACTCTTTGACTATATGAGAGTAAGCAGAATATTCATTAATTATTTTAAGTTAATAGGTACTTAATAATTTTATTCATAACTGGAGGCTGTAGTGACGAAAACTACAATATAAATAAAACTTTAACACTTATTTATAATTATAAAACAACGTCGTGTTAATCCATTTATAACTCAAAAATGGTTGGACCAATTTTTATGATTATTGCGTTTTTGGATTTATATTTGTCTAGAATAGGATAATTCTTAAATATATATAACTCAAAGGTGACTGACTGACTGACATAGTGATCTATCAACGCACAGCCCAAACCACTGGACGGATCGGGCTGAAATTTGGCATGCAGGTAGATGTTATGACGTAGGCATCCGCTAAGAAAGGATTTTTCGAAATTCCACCCTTAAGAGGGTGAAATGGATGGTTGAATTATTTTCCCATAGGCCACGCCACGGGCGAAGCTGCGGACAAAAGCTCGTCAGTAATAAAATTAATCTCATTCAATAAAAATAATCCTAAGCGTGCATATTCACTGACTGTTAGGCGGAACGAAGTTTTCCGGGTTAGCTATTACTTAACAATTGAAGGGTTGAGAATAAAAAGGGTTTAACTGTCAAATTGATAGTTTCGAGAAAATTGAGTTTAAACTTCAACCAGCATCATTTTAATGTAGAGTGCTTATAAGGTAATAGAAAAGGTTTATGTAAGTTTCAGTTGCTTGAAAATGTTTTAATTCTATTTTAAAACACTAAATATAGTACTTATTCATACAATTACTGTAAAAATATAATGTAATGAAATAAATATAATAATGTATTTATGCTAAGCGAACTGTATTCCTGCGACAGATAAACCGTTTTTAGACTCAAAATCTCGAGATTTAAGCTTCATTTCGGTATTTTGAGAATGTATTATTGTAGATAATTTCACGCTGAATCGAACGATACCCATTTTGGGAAAAAAAATCAGTTAAACTCTTTTTGTTCTCACACCTTCAATTATGACCTAGTCAATCATAAAAGTTACCAATATATCTATTTGCTGTAGAGAAGCATCCTAAAGTAACATCACTATTTTTAGCGCGGCGAATTAATCGAGTTTGTTTCCACAAATGAAACTTTGAAATTCCTTTGCCGAGTAAACTAATTACCCGTCGTCTGGTGCCGTGGCATGTTGAACTCTGTTTACCCATTAGGTGGGAATTACGTTACGTACTGTAAATGAATTTCTACACGGAAACAAAAAGTAGAGAAATTTATAAAAATCCTAGGAGAGAAGATTGTAATAAAAATAATAACGCCCAACGATCACATACATAGATCCTGGACCCTAATTAGGATTCGCTGTATTAGATTATTTAGAGACCCAGGAAGTACAAGGACCATAATCCCACAACACCCAGACTCAGAACAAGTAATTGCGTTTTTTTATTATCTGTGCACAAATACTTGTCCTGCCGCGGGAGCGGAACCGACGCCTCCGGGCTATGAGCCGACCTGCTCAACCACCACGCCACAGAGGCTGTCGAGATATATTTAGTAAAGGCACTTATGCCCGCCTGCACTCCAGTTTGACAGCTCTAAATTCTACGACATACTTCAACGCATTTGGGAACGTTCTAGAAAGATAAGTCTGAATTTTGGAACTTTGGTGCAGGCGTGTAAGTTTCACTGATCAGGGCTGTTCTTTCAATACTTAAGCTATATTTACATATAGTATAGCCTATTGAAAGAACAGCCCTGATATATATACTCTTTTAAATATAATATTTACAAACTTATATTTGAATGGCTAACATTAATTAAACAAGAGAAAAAAACTAAATCTATCAAAAAGAAAATTGAGAACAGAAAAAATGTTTTCCTTCCCAAACAATAACTGTGTATTGGCAACATTGAATAAATTGCGTTAAATAAATATTAAACTAGACTATTGAATAGCGTTGTATGGAGGACCTTGGGGTGCCACGGGTCCAAATCCAAGTTCCCTTGGCAACCTTTAGACTCTCCTCTAGGAGTGCTATAGGTACGGAATGGGTCAAATAGCACGTTGGTTGAATTATTACCAAACTCCAAAATATCCTAATTATTTTAAACAGTTCTGCGATACTTAACAAATCATACGCCTACTTTCTTTGTTCCAAACAGACCAGCGGCCCAGCTCCATCCATAACAAGTTAGATATTTATTTGAAAGGCAGAAGGAATACTAAAGTATTACATCCAAGTAGCTGACTAAAGCATGTTCAACATTATTGAATTCTATTCTCTGGCCTGTACCGCCTTTCAACATACGAATTTCAACTGACAAGAACTATTGCAATTCAATATTTCAGATAATACAAAGCCTGCAACCGTAAGTAACATATTGAGATAGCACAAGAAATCAACAAGATGCCCAGCGAATGTAGACTTTAAAGCTTTGACATAAGATTAAGGAAGCATTTGTCATACAAAGGTAAAACGGAGTTTAGTTTAATGGAAGTGACTTGAATTTCAATTTGATAGCGCTTCGAGAGAAGTCTTGGTTACACCTGAAAAAACGTACAATGCCTAGAAGTTGGAATTTGTGATACATTGTATGATTGATTCATTTTAACTAGATTTTTGTATTTTTGGAAAATTAATAACTACTAATATTATGTCAACATAAAGTCAAAATGACTCCCAAAAGAAGGACATTAAAAAAAACACGAACCTGGCATATATTAGATGTCCTTCTTTTGGGAGCCAGTTACTAACGTAAGCCACGGCGGCTTTTGCGAGCGTCAAGCGCCAGGGCTTAACAACTGTCGTAAGTTAAGCCTGTCATTAATTTTCCAAAATCATACAATTATCATAATATCATACTAACGATAGTTTTCTAACTATATCTTTGTAGATTGAAACTAGAAGAATTAACTTTTGCTTTATCAAGATGATTAGTTTGAATGATAGCGTATGAACAATATTACTAATTATCGGCATGTAAGTTCTTCTATTTTGTAATTCTACAAAACACTCTATCTATCAAATTCAATTGTAGTTCGTACTATACCCAGACTAGACTACTTTGATGCGTGCAGAATTCTTATACAGTGCTTTATTATCATGAACCCACGGTCTGTGAACTGTCTGATTTCGTAACTAAAAGTGAACCTTGGTCTTATCGAAATAAAGTCTCGTATTAGATGGGGTCATAGAGATCTAATGACAAGGGTTCGTCCCAGTAGCAGGAGAATTTTAGTAGTTAATCAACTTATATGGATGCCAATTTTTTAAAATGAAACTAACTAAAATAAATATTTGTGGACATTTCACACAGCGGTGCCATGTAGCCCTAAACTAAGCAAAGCTTGTACGATGCGAACCAGATAACTGATACAATATTTATATACCTTTTTTTTATAAATATATATACATAAAATACAACTTAACACGACACAGAACAAACATCGTTGTTTGTTATCGAACCCACAACCTACAGCTCAGAAGGCAGAGCTACTACTAACTCAGCTATCAGGAAAGTCAAATGAACGATTTTTATCAAAATTACATCAACACATTAAATTTAACTGTAAGTAGACAACTGCTAGATTAAAAAAAAAATTCTTAACTATATTTTTCTCGCCTCTAAAACAATCAAAACGATTTAAAAATGTATCTGCTAAAATATTTCATACTGACTTTTCCTGCACTGTGTTATAAAATAATTTGCATGCACCCGATGTAACTGTTATTGCACTCAATTGGACAAAGTGCGAAATGCTCGTAACTTGGAATGCGACACATGCTGTTAAAAATTGAAAAGACCTATTTGACTGACGACTCGTTTCATGTTTTCGAATTGACTGAATATGTCAGTTTATGGCTCGTGGCATGGAGTCGTAAACAAAGCGATGACCCCATGGCAATTTGGATCTCATGTTGTAAACAAAGCTAAATGTTGGGCGCCAATATAACAGGAACAAAGTTATTGCTCTCCAAACATCAAAATATTAAATGTATTATTCAAAATATCAATGTTTTTTATCATTGAAAACGAGGTTTATGTTCTTGCGATCTTGAAAGGAAGCGAAGAACTATGTGGTTAAATGGAGGAGGCTTGTCTAGTAGAAATACCTATACCAATACCATTCACTATTAACTTGAATAGTATGGTATTCCACAATTTTGCAGTTTTTAGATACATTTTTGAAAAATATGTCTACTTCAGAAATTCAAATAATTATAAAATTCAGGCGTGCCCCATTTTGGGCGCCAAATCTTAAATTAACCTTATATAAACTGTTTTACTTAAAATAAATCAAATTTCACTTTTGGTAACGATAGTAACCAACAATCGGTTGCGGTTTAATACTGACAAGAGACATTTTGATGTAGTGATACTAGGATATTTTTTATATCAAATAAAGATTTTATTTCAATGAGTAATCCCACTTTTTATGAAATTAGACAAGAGCGCTAATTGTTAGTCGTTTGAAGAATTTGATGTGCTCTTGTAGACGTGCTTCATATTAAATTTAAAACATGATCAGATAATATTGATTTATTGGAATAGATTTATGGTTATAATAGATATAAATAATAATTTTATACAGTGCTTTAAAATTGTATGAACACTAAAGGGTATAAATTAGCAACTTTTATCTTTATGACCGAAGTTTGGAAAAATTTACGTTCTTTCATTTTAATGGTTTCCCAATGGCTTGTTTGGACTCGTGTTTAACATAATTTTAAAGAGAAAATAGTAGATGTCTTGTTAAATTTCGTGGCTAGATGGCGCTCTCATTAGAATAGGTAAATACCACAGCGCTACCAAAACTCCCTCCAAATAAGCCAAAGGCAAATCACTTGAAATTTCCCTAATCATAACAAAACTCTGTTTGCAGTCTGCCCGACTGAGATAAGGCGAAATGTAAACACACGATTTTTTGCGGTCTTTGTTTGTCAAACCAACAATGAAGTCGACCAAATGAAAGTAATAATTTGTTTGTACTTTCCCAGGTCAAGAGTCTGGGTAAATATTAGTACAGAGCTAAAAAATTAAAAGATATGATTTAACAATCATTATCATCAGCCTGGAAACATCCACAGCTGAACACAGACCTCCCCCAACAGAGCGTCACTTTAAGTAGCTGCTTGCTCTTTCCATCTATCGGCCCTCCGCGGCTTTGGCCAGATTAATCAGCGTTCATAGTCACTACTTTTTTTCTGGGCGGGTAGTTGCCAATGAAACAACGTTTTTGTTAAGCTATTAGTTTAATTTGATTTAAATAGGCTAAATCAAGTTTTAACAGTACAATTTACATGCATAATTAAATAACAGTAGTCAGTACCTGCCGGGAAGTGTTTTCCTTTCAATATCACCAATATTTCACTATTGTTTGTACACATTTGTGTTATCACTTGACATTGCACACTGCACAAGATGGATGCTGTTTTGGAGTCTCAGGAGCAGCTGCAAGCACTCTTCTTGCAAAGGATGGATGCATTCCAGGAGGAATTGAAGAAAACCCCAACTCCAGTCGATACTTCTACTGTAGCTACGGACTTTGCATCATTCCGGATTTACATACTTGCAGCCCTTAAGGGCCTTCAGGACCAAATCAGTCTTTTAGCACGTGAGTCAGACAACCAGGAGATGCGGGCCCGTCGGAAGATATTGCTCATCCATGGCATACCCGAAGAGTCCAAGGAAGACACTGCAGCTCTCATAGTGAAGACCATAGTTGCACAGTTCAAAGTGTCCGACTTTACTGCCAGTGACATTAGTCGTTGTCATCGAATGGGTCGTTCATCCAACCCAGATAGACCTAGGCCAGTGTTACTGAAAGTCCGTGATATGACCATTCGCAACAAGCTATGGTATGCAAAAACAGCTCTCAAGGGTTCCGGTGTGACTTTGTCGGAGTTTCTGACAAAACCCAGGCACGACGCCTTTATGGCAGCTCGACAGCGGTTCGGCGTTACGAAGTGTTGGACGCGGGATGGCTTTGTGATGGTACTTGGCACCGATGGATCGCGACACCGCATCAGCAGCGTCGCCGAGCTGAACAAGATTGCGACCGCGACTCCGCCGCTGGCCGCAGCTACCGTGCAAAGCCCGAAACCTGCTGTAGCTAAGGAAACTGTAGGACCACCGAGAACGAGACGTGCAGCCGCTGTCGCCAGCAAAAAGTGAAGAAGTTTTGTTTTGTGTTTTGTGGAGGTATTATCTTTACAGTTGACTTTGGCTTTTGATGATCTACCTGGCTTTAGCACAACATAGTCATCATAGCTTATTCTGTCAATAACCATCACTAATAGCTGTTCATATCACTGTCTCGGCATTTATTCGTTCCGTATGGATTCTTCATAACATTCTTCTTTTAGATATGTATGATGTACCCGTTTCCTTTCGTTTTTCGTTTTGATATTTTCGCAGAAAACAGGTAGATTACAAAACACGGACAGGGCTATTTTCTATTTGTTACAAAGAGTATGTAACGCTAGTTTATAATTTTGGCACTGACATTTTGACGTTGACAAATTGTTTTTTTTTTTTCTTCATGCTTTGGTCGTCATTTGTTTATAACGCTATGAAGTTTAAAATCAGTAAACTCCGTTGCATGCATAATTCAATCACTTATTTTACAACTTGTAGTATTTACTATTTATTATAGTGCTATATCCGTTCTTGACTATTTCTATCTATGCTTATTTATGTTTCTGCAGGAGTTACGAAAAATTTTTATTTATAATCGACTGCAGACCGTGTTTGTCAGGTTATTTTATTTTCATTTTTATACGATGTGTATTTTCTTTTGTATATTTAGATTTTAACTTTTTTTTTTCTTCCTTCTGTGTTTTTTTATGTTTAAAAACACAACCAGCAGGTGGAGTTACCTTGTTTTAACTTTTAACTAAATTTATTTATATTTAATATAGTTATTATCTATTTATTTTATTTATAGTTTATAATATTACTTAATATGTTAAATATATTTAATAACGACAGTAGCAGCAGTGACGGGGAGTATTTATCAGCATCTTCTTCTGATAGCTGTAGCAGTGAAGAGGATAGCTTCTCTAGCATCCCATCACTATCTGAAATTTTAGAATCGAACTTTTACGACGTACCTAAAAATTTCAATGTCATTCATATTAATGCGCAAAGCATTCCGGCTCATTATTCTGATATGTTGGCGTATCTCGATCAAAAGAACGTTCAGGCTATACTAGTCTCTGAATCTTGGCTTAAGCCAAGTCTCCTAACTACTTCCTATTCTCTTCCTGGCTTTCTTTTAATACGTAACGATAGGACCGGTGGCGGCGGAGGTGGAGTGGCCATTTATCTCCGAGCTAATATTCCATTCACCGTAATTAGCAAATCGCCGCAACCTCCATCTGCCAACGCCGGTGAGCATCTTTTCATTGAAGTCCTTCTTTCACATACCAAAATTCTTCTTGGTGTTTTTTACTGTCCATCCCTACGCATAAATTATTTCTCTTCTTTTGAGAATATCCTAGAAAAACTTATTCCGTCTTTTACTCACTCTATCATCATGGGCGATTTCAATACGTGTCTCTTAAAAAAAGACCATCGTTCGTATTCCTTAGAATCTGTCATAAAATCGAACAACATGCATATATTACCTCTTAGTGCCACTCACCACTTTCCTAACTCCACACCCTCACTTCTTGACTTAATCATTGTCTCGTCTCGACAGCACGTTGCTAAGCATGGTCAATACACGGCAGACTCTTTCTCATACCATGACCTAATTTTTCTCTCATATAAAATTCGTCCTCCTAAACCCAAATCTCAAATCATTCTGCAGCGCAATTTTGGTGGTATGGATCATGAGGCATTTTTTGATGATGCTAGGAAGGTTGATTGGTCGCCAGTTACAAACGCGCACTCGGTGGATGATCAGATTGCTACCTTTAATTCAATTGTAACTGATTTGTACAATGTTCATACTCCTCTTCGTGCTATCAAATTGAAACATCTTCCAGCACCCTGGCTCACTGAGCACATTAAATCTTTGATGCACAAGAAAGCTGTAGCTAAAACTAGATATAAACTGCGACCAAATGATATCAATAAATCGAAGTATGTCCACGCCCGCAATCGCTGCAATATGGTGTGTAGGGATGCATTACGTCGCCATATCCATAATTCAGTTGAGGACGAGGATCCAGCTAAAGTCTGGAAGTTCCTCAGGTCTCTGGGAATTGGCAAACAGCAGCGTGATTCCATTCACAAAAGTGTCAATATTGATTCTCTTAATTTACATTTTTCTACTTCATCTGATATACACGATTCAGTTAAAAATGATACAATAAATCAACTTTCTGCCATAACAACTCCCGACCATCCTCCTTTCGTCTTTAATCGTTTTACTGAATGTGATGTTAAGAAGGCTGTACTATCAATCACTTCCAATGCTGTTGGCGGTGATAGTATTAGTCGCAACATGTTGGTGCCCATCCTAGATATTATACTTCCTGTTCTATGTTTCATTTTAAATAACTCTGTATTTACCTGTGTTTTTCCCTCTATCTGGAAAGATGCGCAAATATTACCTTTGCCCAAAAAATCCAACCCCAAATCCTTTTCCGAGTATCGTCCTATATCAATCCTTCCCTTTCTATCCAAAGTCCTTGAACGTCTTGTCCACAGACAACTCAGCTTTTATCTCTCCAATCATAATCTCCACAATCCACTTCAATCCGGTTTCCGGCCTGGGCATAGCACGGTTATTGCGCTTGTTAAGAGTACTGATGATATACGTCTTGGTATGGAGAACGGCCAGTTAACCGTGCTAACATTGATGGATTTTAGTAATGCTTTTAATACTGTTAACTTTGATATTCTCCTTGCATTACTTAGATCTATTAACATATCTCCATCAGTAATCGATTGGTTTCATAGTTATCTATACGGTCGTCGGCAGCGGATTCGCCTGGAAGACTCTTTTTCTACCTGGTGCAACACGACAGCCGGCGTACCGCAGGGCGGCGTCCTCTCACCTCTTCTCTTTGCCATGTTCATTAATTCGATATCTTGTAATCTCACTTCATCCTACCACCTATATGCAGACGATCTTCAAATTTATCATCAATTCCCTCTAAATGAAATTGACAAAGCTATTGAAATAACTAATCGTGACCTGTGTAGAATAGTCGAGTGGAGTCAATCTTTCGGACTAAAAGTGAATCCAGTCAAAACACAGGTCATTATCCTAGGTAGCTCAAGAATGATCAATAAAGTGGATTGGCTGACACTTCCACGGATTGTTTTTGATGGAGTGATCATACCATATAGCGTCACTGTTAAGAATCTTGGAGTTATTATGGACCGCTGTATGAGCTGGGGACCTCAGTTGGAATCCATAAGCTGCAAAATGTTTGCTTCCGCAGCGTCTCTGAGGAGGCTCCGTAATTTTTTACCCACTGCCACCAAGGTTGCGCTTGCACAATCTCTCTTGCTCCCCATTTTAGATTATGCTGACGTATGCTACCTCGACCTTACAGAAGACCAGCTGAGTAAGCTTGAGCGTTTACAAAATTTCTCAATTAGGTTCATATTTGGCTTGCGCAAATATGACCACGTTTCTCATTTTCGTGCAAAGCTCAAGTGGCTGCCCATACGTCTGCGCCGGAATGCCCATATCCTTTCTCTTTTATACAATGTTTTGTTTACTCCATCCACTCCGCGCTATCTTAAGGAACGTTTTAACTTCATGCACAGTTCGCACACCTTGTCTCTCAGGTCGTCGGAAAATCTGACTCTCAAGATGCCTTTACATCGTAGCAGTTTCTATGATCGATCTTTTAGCATTCAGGCTGTCCGCCTCTGGAATGCACTACCTGTGACTATACGGAAGGCCCCTTCATTGTACATCTTTAAGGATCAAGTGAAGGAGTTTTACTTGTCTGGATAACTGCACTGTTTTTTTTTTTTTTTTTATTGTTATTGCTTACTGCTAATACATTTTAATAACTCTGTTTATTATTGCTGCGTTATATATATATATAATTATTTGTATTTAGGTACATTGTGTATGTATATATATTTATACTTATTGCGTTATATATATTTTATGTACGTTTGTAAGTATTTATTTATTGTATTGTTTAGAATGTGTGTATGTATATATATGTTACATATATATATATGTATCTATATTTATCTATATCTCTTCTATATTTTAAGAAGTTAAGTATTATGCTTATAATTATGTCCTTTATATGAACGAAATAGTTATGTGCACCCCATCCTTTACCACTTCGTCAAATTCTCTCCATCCAAAGGTTGCCTGGAAGAGATCGCTTTTAGCGATAAGGTCGCCCATTGTTACACTTTATATAATTGATTGTTTTCTTTTCTTTGTATTTTTTATTATTTGGTGTGTACAATAAAGAGTTCATCTATCTATCTATCTATCTACTCGATAACTTATCTTCTCCATCGGTTGCTATAGTTCTGCGAGCAGTATAACCTACCTAAAATATTACCCTGAACCTTAATGACTGCTTATTCTCAATAGATATTCCTTGAAGATATAAGGTTATGATCGTTGATTAACTGTTTCATTTCAGTAATTCGATGAACATATATAACATAATTTTGAATAAAGTCTTTAATTATCTTACAAAGTTCTATGTCTATTTATAATATTGAGATCTTTCAAACTAAAACTAAAAAATAACAAGAATATTATTATTCAGATACATGAACACTATTTTAAAAGATAAAGCTGAAAATATCTTGAATTATTTTTATAATGGAATTTGCCAAAACGCATTTTTACATATCCATAATGGAATACTCCATAAAATCTAAATATGAAATACCAGCAACGACACTATAATCTTTTTGCAATCGCGCTTCACTTTATTCTTCGCATATTCGTATGCAGAGCCAGCATGGCGATGATTTAAAAAACGTGACATACAAACCAAAAGGGAATTGTAAAACCAGTTGAAAAAAAATGTTGTCAGAAACAAAACCAGGAACTGAAACGTGAACATTACCACCGCGGACGTGTACGGTTTTCTAAATATATACAAAATAACTGTGAGCAACTGAACATGTAAAACCAGTAAAACCACAGAACAGTGCTTAACTTGGTCTAAAGACAATTTTAATGCAAAACACTCACTTATCTTCAATGTCACTTAACTTTGATTCTCATTTTCAGTTTTAAGAAGATCATAATTAGGAATGATTATGCCTATCAAACTTCTACGATGTAAATAATAATATTATACATATAACTTTTTATGTAAAGTTCTAACTCCTTCGTTAACAGTGTCACAGCTGCTGTCCATGGCAGATGTATACATTAATAATAAAATTCATTATTCTATTTACACGTAGTTTTTAGTTACAATTCAGATCCTAATTTTTAAGTATGCTTATGATAAGTCTATGATTAAAATTTGTTTTATGTATCTATATAAAAATATATTGTATATAACTTACCTAACACGCATTACAGTATCAATTGGTACCATTACAGTACCGATTACAGCAACAATTCTTACCATTATTTAATAATTAGTTCACGGACGGTTATTCAAACCCAGCATGAGCGCAAAATAGGTAAAAAACTACATTTTACAAAAAATATATGCAACGAAGTATTTTTCGTAAAACGACAATACATCCTTTTAGAAGTAGGTACGCGAGCTGGCGTAATTACTACAGTTGAAATGGCTGCCCGTTTAGACCTGGCCCTTTACAATAGCTCCAGACTTGGCATTGTAGCCTAAGTACTGTAAGGGTTATTTACACGGTTAAATATCAATGTTTTGGTATTTGTTTTATAGAGGACTGATTGTTTTACGAACTCGTCCGCTTATGCCCGTCTGTGATCAAATTTGACAGCGCTTAAGTTTTCATTTATCTCCTTAAGTTACTATTTAAATGCTCAAATACTCATTTATTAATAAACTATGTTTACACGTCATATTTAAAAAAATAAAGTCAGTTTGAGTACATATTATAGTAATGTTAGTTGTAGTGTATGCATTATATACAGCTACGTACAAATAAAGATGTACATAAAAAAATATTTATTTATGTGGCCTTATGCCCGTTTGTCCTAAAGTCCATTTACAACTCAACTAAGCAACACTTTCCCCCGCATTCTCATATACACTTGTTACATTCATGTCTCCTTGCAGATCGCTCATTGGTTGTCTGTTAATAATCGGCTGTCTCAACCAATGAGCGTATTTGGTATGTTGACTTGAGACGAGTTCCACAAACGTACGAGAAACTGCGAACTTGGGAGCTGCCCAACTTTAGTAAAGACGGGCATAAGAGAGATAATTGCGAACTTATGTGCTATCAAATGTAAATGTCATACGGTCATTAAAGTACTGTCTATTCTGAAGTACATATTTATAGGTAAACTTAATTTGACAGTGCTAAGAAATTAAATTTAATCAAATGAATGGTGTCCTGTGCATAACAAGTTATTAACCAAGAGCTTCTGCCTGCAGCTTCGCCAGCGGCGTGGCCTATGGGAAAAAATTCAACCACCCATTTCACCCTTTTAAGGGTGGTATTTCGAAAAATCCTTTCGTAGCGGATGCCTACGTCATAACATCTACCTGCGTGCCAAATTTCATCCCAATCCGTCCTGTGGTTTGGGCTGTGCGTTGATAGATCACTATGTCAGTCAGTCAGTCAGTCACCTTTGAGTTATATATATTTATATTAAATCTGTACGGGCGTCCGTACGTCTGACATTCATTGAGATAACTAAATTTTGTAATCTATCATTTAAATCTATACCTGAGGGGGTGATCACGAAAGTTTGATTGCAATGCAACAGAAGAAATTTCCATACTAACTATGCACATAAACATTGTATTGAAACTGTCAAATCTATACAAATTAGTGTTTTTATTGGTTACAATAAAGTTATGTAATTACACAGCTGATGTAGTTCAAAAGTAAAGCACCAAAAAGTGTTTAATAAAAACAAAATTGCAGGGAAGAAGTTCAGTGGTCCAATATTTCTAGAAACTTCATTACATGTTATTGCAATTTCAATTGGTCGTGTGGCCTGCACTTTAGACTAGGTATAGCGATAGCCTGGGTGTAGTGGGACCTAGCTCGATGTGAAAAGAATCTCGTACTTTTGAAATGGCTTCTTTCGTCTGCGCCTAAACATTTAAACAAGAGAAAAAAACGAGTGTACTTTAAACCACACGACTGAAGTAAAATTTCTTTAACCATTACTATCTATTGGCCGGTATAAATTTGTTTTTGCTTTATTAATGTTAATGTCAATGCCTTGACAAATGTAAATTGTCATTTAGCGGACATACCAACATGATAAAACAAAGAAAAGTGATTTTTAACTTTGTTATAGATATATAGATAGATCAACACTTTATTGTACATCATAAAAAAAATTACAAAAAAGAAAAATTACACAATTAACTAATGCTAGTACAATAAGGCGGTCTTATCGCTTAGAGCAATCTCTTCCAGACAACCTTTGTGTGAGAAGAGTCTGTTATGTTGACAATGAGATCTACGTGAACCAACAACTTTCAACTTCCGTTCACATCATTATAAGAATCACCAGCTTACTCCCCAAGTAAAGCGTACGTAAAGAAGTTTTACTTCAAAAATGTTAAACATTTTGAAACAGAATACATTCATTTTGTGACGAAGTGTTGTTTGAATAACTTTCAAAACAAAGGTCTCTACTTCACCGAATTTTCATAAATCTTCTTATATGTTAAAGAGATGGAGGATCGAAAAAAGGAAGATGATGCAGAGGGGAGAAAGATAATTTTATGGTCAAATAGTCAATGTAGTGATTTTACACCCTGATTTCATCAGGTACAAGAAAATACATTTTAGGTAGATTTTTTCTCCTCACAGCCTAAACGAAACACATACAGTTTTAATAACAAATCTAAGGCAACGACGTTACCAAGGTGCCAAGCTTTCCTGTTTCAAAAACACCAGCACTTTTAGAAAACTCCAATTTTGCGAGCCTCGTTTTATCTCTTGTATTCTATCTTTACAACCCAAAATGATCTATACGCCTAAACTGGTTACGTTAATGTAACCCATCTAGCCTGAAGAACTAAGACTATAATCAAATGAGCAGTATTTCAAGTTACGACGTTTAGTGATGGGAGTGTAAAGAGGAGGTATAAAGAAACTTTTCACGCATAATTTTTAAGTTTCAAGGTTGAGATATGGGAGATACAATAAGTTAACAGTTGGGTTTAAGGTTCTAATGTACAGTGTGAAAGCCTCTTTCGAATTGTCTTATTAAATTCCGCTTGAATTTTTAGTTGTAAGGTAAAAACTGGAAAAAGAAAAAGTTTTTAACTTAGATTAGGAATATTATACATATTGACAGCTTCTGTGGCGTGGTGGTTGAGCAGGTTGACTCATAACCCGGAGGCGGCGGGTTCGATTCCTGTGGCAGGTCAAGTAGGTATTTGTGCACAGGAAAAAAGCGCATATATTTGTTTTGAGTCTGGGTGTTGTGGGACCATGGTCCTCGTAGTTCCTGGGTTTCCTAGACACAGGGAATCCTAGTTAGGATCTAGGATCTAAGTATGTGATCTTTGGGTGTTATTATTATTATTATAACACGAAGTTTTTCTTGCTAAGTCATAATAATTATAAACATAATCCAAAGGACACAGTTACTTGAATGCTAAGGATTAGTAGCATCAAAGAGATCTAAAATAAAAAGGGAGATGGCTTAAATCTTGACTCCTGCTGAGTGTTAAGGTTTATTTTATTTTATTTTAATGAATGATTCGGCGAGCTAACCGTTCACCTGATGCTAAGCAACACGGCTGCCCATATCAGTTGCAGTGTCACTCGATTAAGATTACATACCCACGTTATACACACAAGCTACACAACTGGACTAGTTGGTAGGACGTCTTCTGCAAAGTTCGTCTAGGTAGGTACCACCGCTTGCCAGTTATTCTGCCGCCAAGCTACTGCTTACAACATACTACTGTATGCAAGCACTACTGTGTTCCGATTTGAAGGGCACTGTAGCTAGTGAAATTACTGGAAAATTGAGACTTTATGACCTGATCTCAAAGTCGAATAATCTTATTACCAGACTGTGCTGAAGTCTCAAGATAATGTGCACAGTGCAGTGTCACGCAAAACTTTTTATTTTGGAGTTCCGAGGGACACTGTTCTGCTATGGGCGGCTGTGTTGCTTATCACCAGGTGAACGTCAAGCTCGTCACATCATTCATTCAATTTCAATGCCAATGAAAATGCGTCAATTTTATTGGTCCACTTTAAACCAAGTGCAGCTGTCACCGCCTCCAGGCAATATCTTCAGCTCGCGCTGCCGTCCTAACATTGCATCCAATCGAATGCATTTGAATATTTAATACATTCCACCAATATTCCTGTATCGGTCTATACATATTTATGAACTGTACTAGCAAAGTGGAATTCAGTAGTCAAATACCAGATAAAAAGAAATGAGATGCGAGTTTAGTTGTCACCATTAAGAATCATCAGGTCTTAGAATTAACCTTTATTATAATAGATAAATTAAACAGAAAATAATAAAAAGGGAATTTAATCTGACAAACCACTACCAGTAGGCGACGTGCCCAATATGTTGACAGCATTGCTACATTGAATGGCAATGCTTAATCTTTGGCCGAAGTATAAGTCAGCATTTTGGTCACGTGTAGCTTCGACCAGACGTTTAGAAAGGCTGATACGAGTTTTTTTGGCGGGAACGCGAAAAAGATTGCGTCACCGCATTGTATTAAAAAAAACTTGTGTTATTTTCAGTGTTAGTGCATAAAATTGGTGGCATTCTATTCGTTAAGTGTTGGATTACAGGCGTGAGTGTGGGAAAATGGTATAATGATGGTGAAACGTTTCTTTTCGTGTTGTTTCTAAAACTCCATAGAAGCTTCAAGTAAAGTTGCCACCACTTTACTAGGAGTATGACTTTGACTAGACTATGACTTGACTATGACTTGACTTGATGACTTCGACTGTGACTTGACACATATTTGCGTGAAATATTATTAACTTGATAAATTATCAATTACTTGACACTGGCTAAATACACGGAGCTGTGGAGCCAAAACATAATAATTAAAAAAAAGTCTGATGCAAATTTGAACACAGAATATAAATAGGTAAACATACTGGTGCATAAGAAGGCTTAGAATAATGACAATTCAAAGAGATTATTGTAAAACGGTCGACCGTTAAGCCTTAGTAAATTTCATGCAAACCATCTTTGGATTTTGTATTATAAGTTCACGTCTGCCTTAAATAATATCAGACTTTGTTGTATTTAGTAGTAAGTGGCTGTAATCTGTTACTATACCAATGTTTACCAATTCGTCTAAAACTGTGTTAAAGAACACATAATATCCACAATAACACACACAGAATACACATAAATTCGATAATAGAAAAGGATAAAAAGTATTTTTTTTTTATTCTGCATTTCCACAGACACCTGAGTCCGTGCTTTTTGTTAGATTATTTTTTATATTTATGAATTAAGCCTATTCTTAACATGAACATATATAATACAGGAAGAACAACACAGCCAATAACAAAAACATAAAAATAAGTACTTAAGTGCTCATTTCTAATTATGCGTACACCACCGAGCAAACCAGCTTCCGCAAGCAGCACCCGTTCACGAGCTTGACACATGTTCCAGCCATCGCTCTCCTCGACCTCCTCGAAAAATGTCTATTTTAGTGAGTGAGCCATATATAATAGGTCTTTACCTATGAAATTGCCGTATTGCAGTACAGACTTTTTCAAACAAAAAAAAGTTTTGATTGGCTATGAATTCTAAATTCAAATTAATTTTGTTTTAAAAATATGATATTCTATTTACAATATAAGTCTTTTGTTTATTGATTAGCGTTGTATTTTCATTACATTTCAACATTTTTCCTCATAATGGATACTTTGAAATTTCGTGTAATTATGGAATATGAGTTCCGTCGTGGCACCAACGCGGCACAAACGACACGTAACATCAACGACGTTTACGGAGAGAACTGTACAAACGAACGTACAACCCGTTATTGGTTTGCTCGGTTTCGTTCTGGGAATTTTGACTTGAAAAATGAACCTCGTGGTCGTCCGGAAACTTTGGTCAACAATGATGAATTAAAAGCGATTGTGGAAGCTGATGAATCTCAATCTACAGCTGAGCTGGCAGCAGCTTTTGATGTTAGCATCAAAACAATATTGGTCCATTTGCGACAGATTGGCAAGATAAAAAAGCTTGATAGATGGGTGCCCCACGAACTTAACGATCGCCAGCGCAACGTACGCGTCGAGACTTGCCTTGCGCTGCTTAACAGGCACAGAAATGAAGGAATTTTGAACCAAATTGTTACGTGCAACGAAAAATGGATTCTTTTTGACAATCGAAAGCGCTCAGCAAGTTGGTTAGATCCTGTTTCGGTACCAAAGCAATGTGCAAAACGAAAAATGACCCCTAGAAAGGTGATGGTCACAGTTTGGTGGTCTAGTGCTGGTGTGATTCATCATAGCTTTTTACAAAACGGCGAGAGCATTACTGCAGATGTGTACATTGAAGAACTGACCACAATGATGGCGAAACTCGCACGTCTGCAACCAGCTTTGGTCAATCGGTCGTCTCCACTGCTACTTCACGACAACGCGCGACCCCATACTGCACAACAGACCGTCTCTAAGCTGCATGAGTTGGGTTTGGAAGCTCTCCCTCATCTGCCATACTCACCAGATCTTGCGCCTACCGACTATTACTTTTTCCAAAATTTGGACAACTTTTTAGCGGGAAAAAAATTCAATTCCCGAGAGGCAGTACAAAACGCCTTTGAAGAGTTTGTTGTCTCCCGTCCTGCTGATTTTTTCAAGAAGGGTATCCATAAACTGCCACAGCGTTGGCAAAGATGCATTGATTGCAGGGGTGATTACTTTGAATAAAAGAAATAAATAAGTTCGAAAAAAAAATACTTTAACTTTTTTCAAACAAAACGGCAATTTCATAGGTAAAGACCAATATAATACTGAAGGTCAATTTTTGGTATACGTAATTGATGATAGAATAATTACAAATTTGGCTGAGCTAACTATAATTATCAATACATTTGACAGCCTCTGTGGTGTGGTGGTTGAGCAGGTCGGCTCATAGCCCGGAGGGGGTGGGTTCTATTCCCGTGGCAGGAAAGTATTTGTGCAAAAAAAAAGTGCAAATACTTATTCTGAGCCACGATGCTGTGGGACCATGGTCCTCGTAGTTGTAATAAAAAGATTAAGAATATCTTATTTGCTTAGAAAAAACAAACAGAACCTTAAATATACGATAGATAGATAGATTGATGGTATTCACAGTTACATTTTAGTAATATTAACCACAAGGGCGAGTTAGTAGGTAAGTGCTGAGTAATATTATACGACTTGGGCTTTCATGTGTGAAGAGTGCCGGCCGGCTATTTCGGCATTGGGCGATCAATGATTTAGTCAGGCGGGCACTCTCCACAGCATCCGTGCCCTCTACGCTGGAGCCGACTGGGTTGCTGAGAGACGACGGCAAGAAACCGGATGGTGCCACCTTAGTCCCGTGGTGTCTCTGGACGCACACTTGTCTGGGACGCTACGTGTGTGGATACCTTGGCACCTTCTTACGTCTCCAGCACGGCTCAAAGCGTCGGGGCCGCGGCTGAACAAGCGCAAATAAAAAACGGCGCAAATACGCACAGGTCAGCGCAAATCACGAGTTTCTGGCGCTGGCCGTAGAAACATTATGCCCGTGGTCATCCGACACAAAAGAAATTATTAAACAAGTTTCGACTCGATTGGTTCTCGCCTCGGGGGATCCCAGAGCTGGCACATACTTCGCTCAGAAGCTAAGTCTTCTAATTCAGCGAGGTAATGCTGCAAGTATTCTGGGAACCTTACCGCGCGGTGGTGAGTTGGATAGCGTATTTATTTTGTAAATAATGTTTTATTAGTTGTAACTTTTTATTTATAGAGTGCCTGTAAATATTAATGTTTCTGTTGAATAAAGATAAAAAACTACCTAGTAATATTATTATAATTTTTGTTCTCACAAGTGAAGTTTATGTTGTATCAAATTTTATTATTGTATCTTTCAGAATTTGCTAAATTATTATTGTTTTACCAAGAATATACTGTTTCCGACGATTTTATTATAATTTCAATTTTTTCACACACCCACTACGTGTTCCCGTGAGTGTCCTTCCTACAGAGCTGCTGGGAAATATTTAGGAAGGACCTCCGGGACAAATATAACAGTTTTGTTGCTTGACTAATACCAAAACGCAGAATATATCATACTGTCTACATTAATAAGCTACGCAATTCGCTATGAGGTGCCGTTTTCATCGATTTACATTTCGCCTTTGTTTATTTTGCATAATTTTGAATGATTCTTGGTTGGAATGCATATTAGCTTTATATTGAGTTGAGCTTTTCTTTCTGCTATCATAATTTCAATTACGGTGTTGTTAAATGAGACGCTAACAATATTTACTTTCTTTAACAATTTTATTCTAAGTTATGCGAAATTTTAAAGTAGATATTATTTGCTGTGTCAAATAAAAATTTTGCTGCGTTTGAGTTAACCACTGTCTGGCACGATGACATGACCACGTGATATATGATAGAACAGCGGTATTCCTTTTTTCACCACAAGAATATAGTAGTTTAGATTGAAAAGAGTTGAGTTACAGACCTTCGTGAAAATAACTGAAGGGTTGAGAATAAAAATGGTTTAACTGTCAAATTGATAGTTTCGAGAAAATTGACTTTAAAGTTCAAGTAAGTTTAAATTTTTAATGTAGAGTGCTTATAAGGTAATAGAAAAGGTTTATGTAAGTTTCAGTTGCTTGAAAATGTTTTAATTCTATTTTAAAATACTAGATGTAGTACAATTACTGTAAAAATATAAAAATTAAAATAATAAAGTTTTTATGTTAAGCGAACTGTATTCCTGTGACAAATAACCGGTTTTTAGACTCACAATCTCTAGATTTAAGCCTCATTTCGGTATTTTGAGAATGTATTATTGTAGATCACGCTGAATCCAACGACATCCATAAGTCATTTTGTGAAAAAAAAATCAGTTAAACCCTTTTGTTCTCACCCCTTCAAATTCTTTAAAATAAAGCTTGACGTCCGTACATCATCTTTAAAACAACATAGCTTTGACTGACGTACGGGTGCTTCAGCCTTGTGATATTTTTTACTTTCATTTCCGTTAACTTTCCGTCTCTTCGTAACCGCATCCTCATCGTACCATCTACAAATTTATACCCCTCTTTTTATCCATACAAAAGCGCATACGTTTTCTATCACTAAATATTGTCTGATTTCAAAGAGTTGAGTTACAGACCTTCGTGAAAATAACTGAAGGGTTGAGAATAAAAATGGTTTAACTGTCAAATTGATAGTTTCGAGAAAATTGACTTTAAAGTTCAAGTAAGTTTAAATTTTTAATGTAGAGTGCTTATAAGGTAATAGAAAAGGTTTATGTAAGTTTCAGTTGCTTGAAAATGTTTTAATTCTATTTTAAAATACTAGATGTAGTACAATTACTGTAAAAATATAAAAATTAAAATAATAAAGTTTTTATGTTAAGCGAACTGTATTCCTGTGACAAATAACCGGTTTTTAGACTCACAATCTCTAGATTTAAGCCTCATTTCGGTATTTTGAGAATGTATTATTGTAGATCACGCTGAATCCAACGACATCCATAAGTCATTTTGTGAAAAAAAATCAGTTAAACCCTTTTGTTCTCACCCCTTCAAATTCTTTAAAATAAAGCTTGACGTCCGTACATCATCTTTAAAACAACATAGCTTTGACTGACGTACGGGTGCTTCAGCCTTGTGATATTTTTTACTTTCATTTCCGTTAACTTTCCGTCTCTTCGTAACCGCATCCTCATCGTACCATCTACAAATTTATACCCCTCTTTTTATCCATACAAAAGCGCATACGTTTTCTATCACTAAATATTGTCTGATTTCAAACTGTGATCGTATATATTCTTTTTTTTTATTGTAGTTTTCGCAATGTCTTCATTATTTTATATTTGTTATTATAGCCACTTAAAGTGACGATTTAGTCATAATCATAAATGAAGAAGAGGAATGATATGAAGAAATGTGATTTTTATTATAAAACGTATTTTATAAAAAAAAAACTGTAGGTATAGATTATAATCCACTCAATTTATTGACTCCAAAAACAAAATTTATTGTTAAGATTTACTAAAATGTATGTTTCCACCCGAAATACTAAAATGTAGGTAAATTCTCTCAAAGTTTTTATTGTCTTAATCACACGTGCATATATAGCGGTGAATAGTAAGTTTATGAAATAATAGTATTAAAACCCGTATAGACGTAAAATGACTTGAGTATATCCAAGTACAGAAAAAGCTACCATACATAAAAATCTACCAAAACTACTAATAAGGAATTAAGAGGAGAAGTAAAGATATTTTTATGATTAAAGTTCCAGAGGAACAGAAGTTTTTAATTAAGTTGAGTTTGTGATAAATTCTTGCGTATAGGAAACCAATAACCAGTAAAATGCTGACGTTTTGCATAATCAAAGTGTTTCGGGCGTCCGTCGTTTTGAAATTCTTTGGATTAAAATCCTATCAAACTCCTCTAGCAACACTTTCCATTCCTTTCCTTAATTTCTTGTAATTTTAGTGTGGATTAATGACGATAAAAATAGTTCATTGAACTCATTTATGATACTTTACATCCAAGTTCAAAGAAATCACTACAAATACGACTACAGAATCTCAAAAAATCTGGAGACAAGCCCCAAAGTAAGAGAAGGGTATACCAAATGGCAGCGCACTTCCGATTTTATTTATTTTATTTTTAATTCCCCGAGTTTTCCATTCAATCTATTGAATACAGTTTTTCAAAAAGCGTTTCTTCCGTATCTATCTAAAGGAAAAAGCGGTAATGTTTCATTTCCTCATTTTTTACTGTATTGTTCGTAAAACAAAAAGATCGGGAGTTGTTTATATTGCTAGATTGGTTCTATTTGAAAAAGTTTTACGTATTGTATTGTTTCGATTTGTTTTCAATCTCTGAAAAGTACTTAGTTTGAAACCTTACAATGTAGTATTTTAAGACAATTTTATTGTTATTTTAAATAATCAGAATGATAAACACCTGATATTTATAGGTAATATAGGCATATTAATACTTTAACAAAAGAAGAAAGATTCAATTGTATTCTATTCTTTTTTCGTTTTTTTGTTTTGGCTTTCATCAGTGACCAGTAATAGATAATTTCTCACGTTAATAATATTTCACGCATATATGTGTCAAGTCACAGTCTAATCACTCCTAGTAACGTGGTGGCAACATTTCTAGAAGCTTCTATGCAGTTTTGGCAACCACACAAAAAAATATCATTTCACCATCATTATTCCACTTTCCCACACTCATGTCTGTAATCCAGCACTTAAGGAATAAAACGCTACAAAGTTTATTCACTAACACTGAAAATAACACAAGTTTTTGAAAATAATGAAATGCGGTGATGCGATCTTTCTCGTTTTCCCGCCAAAACTCCTGTCTTTTATTTATGCATAGGTATTAGAAATTGTTTAAATGAAAGCCCCAAAGTTAGCAAAACACGTTTATTTATTAATAGCTAGGAATATATTTACAAAGTACGTCCTACACCTACGCCATATTACCCGGAAGAGAATCAGAGACAACTTCTTACTTTTAAAGGTATCCTAGTCAGCATAGACATGATATATTAATCGTTTACATCGTATACACACGCAATCATACGCGACGCCTTCATCTCACATCAATGTCTAATAATAGGGCATAAATATCGGATAAACGCAACGATTGACTGTCACATCTGATGGTATGTGAACACTACAAAGCTGCGGTAAAGGTATTGCGCTTGTCGTATATACATAGGGTTTACCATAAGTACCAAGCTCGGCAGGTGGCTAGATGATCACAGAAGATTTAAATGTACTCTCATTCCCTGGCCATTCTTTTAGCCAGCTTCCCATGAGGTGAGAGCGTGGTCAAATGCTAGACAAGTTTGAAATAAATAAAAAAAGCTCTTAGGCACTCTGGGACCACACGGCCAATATTTCGTATGTTAATCTACTTTATTTGAATTAATATGCCAATGTTTGACCAGACAGTGCTTTTTGAAAATAAAGTGGTGGTGGCAGTATACTTTGTAAAAATGGAAATTTTATTGCCTAAAAGCAACGAGGGGATATAAATATTTGAAGTAAAGCCGGCTGCACACAGAGCATGCGCTTCATGGGAAAAATGACCGCTGCTGACACCGAAGTGCTTTTTAATTGAGATATTTCAATTGATAAATCGCAGATTTATTATTTACTAGCCGTGCTTGAAAGTTTTACCCGCAGATTAAAAAGTTTTTTTGCTACAATACAATACAAAAACTTTTTATTGTACACCAGAAAAAAAATCAATTACAGATGATGAAACTTAAAGCTATAGTACAACGGATGGACTTATCGCTAAAAGCGATTTCTTCCAGTCAACCTTACGATAGTTTAATTATAATCAAGCCCACATTTATAAATTATTTTCGTGGATCAGGGATAATGTAGGTTTCTGATGGTGGAAGAATTTTTCAAATCAGTCCAGTAGTTTCAGAGCCTATTCAATGCAAACAAACAACCAAATCTTTCCTCTTTATACTAGTTTAGATAACCTAGAGACTGTAAATATTAAAGATAGTTCTAAAGGTACAAACATTTGTAGATCGGACAGACACCACAGGCTTAGTAATAAAGTACCGTTTTCACCCTTAGAGTACGGAACCCTGTAACAATCATCAGACTATAATAATAATATGTGTAGACACCTCACACAACGCCATCTAGCCCCAAACTAAGCAAAGCTTGTATTATGGGAACCAGATAACTGATACAAAACTTAGATACTTTTTGTTTGTAAATACATATATAGAATACAATATAACACCCAGACACAGAACAAACACCTATGTTCATCACACAAATGTTTGTCCTGGGTAGGAATCGAACCCACAACCCACAGTTCAGAAGGCAGGGTTACTACCAACTAAGCTATCGGGTCAGTCAGACTATACATTCATATTGCATTGGATACGGCATCGGGACAACTCAGCATGCAGCACAGCTGCCCAAATGCAATATTTGGTGATGGCAGAAGCCAGATAATTACTTTGGGGATTTTTTTTCGCTGTCATAAGAGCGACTGCAAATTCTCCTTTTTTTAAAGTAAAATTTATAGGCCTAACATTTAACCATTGTCTCACCAGCTAGTAACTTTATTGCAACTGATATAAACAAAAAATTGTATGTATTTCACAGTTTCAATACGCAGCAATATGTACGATAGAAATTTCCAAATTGGGAATTAAATTTCTCTTGTTGTAATGAAATCAAAATTCTGTGATAAGCCCTGATGGTAATTGATGACGCGGCCTACGGTGGTGCATGCTTAGAAGAAGATATCTGCGAACTCTTGAAGACATCCAAGTTATAGTTAGCTGGAAACAAGATTCCTTGGAAAGGTGCTTCATCATCGGTTTAAAAGCATCCACCGCTGAGCCATACTCGTTCTTATAGCGCAATAATATTAGGTATTATATTTGCAATCCGATCACGCTGGCCCCCCGAGAGATGGCGGAGTAATAGTAGCACGTACGGAATACAGTTCCTTCATACACACTCTGCTGTTGGAAACTTTTTGGCATTTCTGAATGTATAGGTATCTATTTACAGCGTTTTTGTTAACTTACTAACAAAATTTATGTAATTGAAGCGACTGACGTCGTGTTAACCCCCTTTTTTAACGCAACTTCTACAAATAGAATTGTACTTTTTTATGTACCTAGTATTTTATGCGATATTTTCGTCATTTGTGGATCGATGTTGTACTTTGTATGTTATGGAATATTATTGCAATGAGTGGATCAATTTTGTACTTAATATGTTATGCGATAAAATCGCCATTTGTGTACCAATTTTGTAGGTACTATTTTATGCGATATTTTCGCCATTAGTGGACCGATTTTGTGCCTACTATGTTATGCTATATTTTCGCCATTTGCGGACCGATTTTATACCTAGTATATTATAGCCGTGGGCGCAATTCACATGATTTTAAAAAAATAACGTGTTAAAAACTATTTATTATATTATGTTATTGATTAATTTAAAACGCAAGGTCAAATGCTGCTATTCAGTTATAAAAGCTAGCCATACAGTTTTTTTTAATACAAAATCTAGTCAAAAGTATTTTGTTCCTTCAAAAACTCTTACAGAAAGGGGGCTTTCCACAATCCTCCATCGGTGTAAGAGTTTTCCCCTCAGTCCATGTGCATTTACATCACTGTCCGCGAAACGTGCCTCCTTGCATCGTTAATCTTGTTTATTATCCTATATATTATCCCGTAACGGGGCAGGACTCTCAGACACCAAGACAACGGGAAATTTTTATACCACTCTAAAATTTACTATGACTTAGTGTGAAGAATGTACCTGAAAAGCTTAGTCTCTTTGTTAGATTTCATACATAGGTATTGTGTAATAAGGTAGGGCCAAGAAAAGGCTACCGAAATAAAAACCCAAAATTATTATTATTATTTTATGATAATGAATGACGTGATGAGTCGTTCACTTGATGCTAAGCGACACGGCTGCCCATAACAGTAATTGCAAAAAATAATTTAATTAAACCTAATACCCTAATTAAAATAATAATTTAATTAAACCTTTAAAAGATGCACCGTTAATAGTATTCGTATTTAAATAAAAAAAATTAAAAAGTAACTTTAAACCAGCTTACAGATAGCAGGTCATATTAAATCATTTTGTATTAGCTAATTGAACCTTTCTGTTCAATCGACTGCTCAGCTCTCTTTCTCCAAGGGTCTACTGAATTAATCTCTTTACAAGGAAAACTTCGCCTTTGTATTCGCATTTTTAAATGACTGCTCTGTATCAGTTTAGTTTTATGCACAATACATACAAGTTACAATAACAAAGTAAATGGTTTAAAAATGCTTTTAACATCATTTTACTTATTGTGTTTCACTTATCAAGCTCTTTTATTTAATACTAGGACTACGACACTGGTTATTGTATAATTTTGTTAAATAATTATTACTAATAAAGATATTTTGAAACTGAACAAAAAATTGAAAAAAGGGTCTCAGGATGACGGGCGCAGTGCAATGGAACGAAAAACTTTGTTAATTTATTGTTCCAGGACTGCAACTATTTTGAGCAGCCTCTTGTGATGCTTGACATCAGACGATTGAATAACTCGTTTCGTCATTTGTTTACATTTAAAAATACTAAACCAAAAACGTATAAGCAAATAAGATAATCATTTTAACGAACGCAGAGTAAAACAAATTAATTCGAGCCATTGGGACCAAAGCGCAGCGAGCGCAGTGCGACCTCAACTGGCATATTTAATTCATACTCCAGTAATTTATTTAGCGGTTACACTATACGTTACGATGGTAATTGTTGCTATTGAATGCAGCCTACTGGATAGGACACACTGTGATTGTTGTAATAAGCCAATTTTAGTTTGAATACCATCATGAGTATGATACATTTTGTAAAATATAGTAAACCATGAGATGCCTCTCTTTTTACGACTTATAAAGAAGCATAGTTATAATTACGAGTACTTGACTCTACATTTTAATTGGGTATATTTTATAGGTAATCTTGTAAAAAATAACTAAATAAATATGTGTGGACATTTCACACAGCGCCATCTTGCCCCAAACTAAGAAAAGCTTGTACTATGGGAACCAGATAACTGATACAATACTTAGATACTTTTTGTTTGTAAATACATACATAGAATACAATATAACACCCAGACACAGAACAAACACCTATGTTCATCACATAAATATTTGTCCTGGGTGGGAATCGAACCCACAACCCACAGTTCAGAAGGCAGGGCTACTACCAACTGAGCTATCGGGCTAGTCAAATCCAGCCAGTCAGATTCAGCTTTGCCGTATCGGGCGTCATCATAGATATATCCATTATTATGCAGTTTACCGATAATTTACATGCTAAATCTGAACATTTGGGAGTTAATGAAAGAACAGTATTTTAAATTAAGCAATATACAGTTTTGGCTTTTCCAAAGGTATCTAATAACTTATTATTCTGATCGAACCATTATTATTCGACAATATCCTGGTATCCAGGAACCAACTTGTAACTACTCTCCAACTTATAATACGAGTAATCGTTATTTAAATACGGCAAGAACTATAACAGAAAGCTTTCTAGTATTACATAACGAATTAGCTACGGCAAATTTCCATGGTAAGCTATATAGGGTTATATCCAAAAATCCATTCATTTCATTTCATTACTAAAGTCAACAAAAACTATGTTTAATACGTAACCGACATAAATCAGAAAACAAAATACAGTAAATCAAAACTCTGACAATTATTTTTTTGTCGCACTCAATGAAACTGTGCCTTATAACTTAATTATTTATCGAGAATGATGTTGTTGTTCCCAACGGTATGTAAACAGTTGCAGTGTCAGGTTCGTGTCATTTTACAAATATTAATTAAATGGATTTGATTTTAATTTTTAATTATGTTTAGTTATGTATATTTCATTATGTTCAACAAGATAATGTAAAGACCTAAGGACCTAACCTACTTAACTTACCTGCGTGCCTAATGTGGATTGGAGTGATTATGGATATTATGGAAAATTGAAAATTAAAAGAATAGGCTATTTGACTACTATATTTTTATTACATACATAAATAATATACCTCAAAAAAATAGATAACTGTGAAAACAAAACTTGAATATCTCAAAAAATGACTAAGTTACAGGCATTTTAAAATACAGAAATAGAAAGAGACAACTTAAACATGCAGTGACGTCAGTTACCAGTCCTCGCAGTAACTCATTACTAAGCTGTGGTAGCTCTACATACAATCTTTTTGGCATGTGACGTCACAAGCCATGCCTTCATAGTAGCTGTGAGGAAGCTCCACACGATCTCTTTTTTGCGAGAAAGGGACAGGCGATGAAACTTTAAAAGCGTATTACTCCGTGATTAATTTACCGATTTTACTTATTTTTACAATGATTACATTCATTTTTAACCAACTTTATGAAAATAATATTTACTTGTTCATTTTCAATAGTAGTCAAATAGCCTATTGGCCAGTGGTCAAATTACGGCCACTGCTAAAAGTAATTACGCTGCAACAAGACAGCTCATCCGTTAGGTATCTTGACCATATTTACAATAAACCATTTTGGACATTTTGTCATTTTAAGCAATTAGTCCACAGCACAGGCATAAATAATGGTAAATACCCAGCCCCCCACCCCCTTCTCTATCTACGTCCATGTACCCACCGCGAGCCGATGGGTGCAAGAGACAAGCAGCCGCTCAATGTGGTATTCAAGGTTTCTTCAGGCTGATGAAGATGACATGATAACTTGGGGGATGGGGGGGGGTTTCTGTATGAATTTACTTATAATGATCACAACGTTCTTGTCACCTTCGGACGACTAGAGATATACGATATCACGGCATCCAACATGTTTGCCATTCTTTCTTCCCATTTGTACCAAGCGTTTTCAAAGTCAAATTCAAAAGATTTTATTGCAAATAGGCTATTTATAGCACTTTTACAACTCAAAATGATATTGGTACTCAAAATTAAGTTATTGTACTAAGCATATAAAATTGCAAAGTGCTTAAGGTCCAATATTATATAGCAAGCCTATTACAATAATGCGAGTTTGAAAGATAATAAGTTCTCTTTCCAACTATTGGTGCAAGCAATCTGGCACAATGTGTTGACCATATAACGGTTGCGTTTTTTCGTACATCTGGTTGTTCGATGGTGGAAAGGTGATGGCGGAATCAAGTTATGCAACTCCAATGCGCACTCTTCAAAATGCACTCGATAGAAAACCGATAAACTGGCAACTTTGCGTCTATGGTCAAGGCTTGCAAGGCTTTGCAGTCAAGCCTCAAACAAGTCGCTACCTATGAGCCTCTTAGCACGCCTTTCGATAGAGTCTAAGACTTTCAGCTGGTATTTAGCAGACACATCCCATAGGTGGCAGCAGTACTCCACTATTTATAACTCACACTATTTATAACTCAAAAACAGTTGAATCGATTTGACTTAAAATGGGTAGGGAGGTAGCTTAGAACCAGAAGACAGACATAGGATACTTTATATCCCGTTCGACCGCTTTTACTAATTCACCCGTGCGAAGCTGGGGCTGGTCAACTAGATTGATATAAAAAAGTCAACCTACGAATGAGTTCATCTGCATTTTCCTTGCAGTTTTTCAACAGCGCTCGTATTTTATAGTTACCACTTAGGTACCAAGCTTAACCTCAATTTCTTCTTGTTTAATTTGCATTCTCTACTTTACATAATTATCTCGTATATTTGCTACAATCTCAGCGCTTTGCGAAGTTCTACAATTTTCTTGCACTTGTTTGAAATTCACGAACTTAAATGCATTTTTTAGCGTGGACACATGGGTATAAGATATAAAATAATAATAATAACGCCCAACGATCACATACATATAATCCTGGACTCAAAATAGAATTTCTTGTATTGAATGACCCAGGAACTATACTATCAAACTTGGTGTCAACGCTCTTTAGGTACGAAAATAAAAGTACCTTCATAATATATATAGGATCGGTTTTGACAACTGGGCCGCTGCGCTACACATTACGTGTGAGAAGAGCAGAGTTCAGTGATAAAAAGAGGAGTACCTAAAGCGCTGTGCGAGCTGAACTGCACTTTATTGCGCTGTAGCAAGAGTAACTTTTTCTTTAAGTGATTTTACGGGATGAGGCTTCTGCACTTGTACCACCTGTACCTATTATTGAGTTTTCACATAGATACTGAAATTCATTTAATAGATTCTGTATCGCTTACGCGTTAACATTACGATTTATCATGCGAACAGCCAAAGAGTGGAATGCTTTACCGGCGTCCATATTTCCCGAAAACTTATACCTTGGAGTCTTCAAATCGAGAGAGAACAGGTATCTTCTAGGCAAGTGTGTTACATCTTAAACCAACGTCACTTACCAAAAATTAAAAAATATTGATAGTCTTTAAGATTATCGCCATTACGATCATCACAATCCTGTACACACGGTTAACCCGTTAATCGACGACTATTGTTCCCGCGGTCGCGCAGACCGACCCACGGGATGGCGGTGCGGCGGTTGACAAGTTAATAACACTAAATCAAGTATCGAAGCGAGGTTTTCATTCAGAGGATAATAACGCCAAAATGAAAGTTTATTGTTGCTGTTCCAACGTTGAAACTTGATTAATGCTTTTGATGTTTTCATTTTAGTATATTTAACCCTCGATCAAACATAGGGAAGTTATAAGTTAAACGTGAGCTACGATGCAACAGAAAGACATATACCTGTGTCTTTCTTGTGCATCTTCCTGTGGTATCGTAGTTCTCAATCAGATTAAAGCGAAATTGATTTTCATTTTTTGTTTGAAAAGTGGATTTTTCTAGTATTGTGGGTGCCTATTATAATTGAAGGGGTGAGAATAAAAAGGGTTTAACTGATTTTTTTCACAAAATGACTTCTAAGTATCGTTGGATTCAACGTGAAATTATGTACAATAATATAAAAACAACAAAATATTGAAATAAGGCTTAAATTTCGAGATTTTGAGTCTAAAAACGTTTTATCTGTCACAGGAATACAGTTCGCTTAGCATAAAAATATTATTATAGTTATTTCATTATGTTATTATTTTTACAGTAATTGTATGAATTAGTACTATATTTAGTATTTTAAAATAGAATTAAAACATTTTCAAGCAACTGAAACTTACATAAACCTTTTCTATGACCACTACGCTACTTTTCTACGCCGTTGAAGTTTAAAGTCAATTTTCTCCAAACTGCCAATTTGACAGTTAAACCCTTTTTATTCTCAACCCTTCAATTACGATCTTAGCTATAATTTTGAAGAAAATCTCTTCAGTAGTTTGAAGATCAAAACTCTTTTCTGGATGATAAAACGTATCGGGTCGGAATTTCTTTTGCTTTTTGTACAAAATTACTCATTGTTTCTTAGAAACAATTAGTAATTTTAAGCTGTTGGTGATTGTACGCAATTTTGAATAGGTAAATAAAAATATCAGAAACAGAGCTACATTAAATTACTTAGCTACTTAATACCTACTGGTTTTTAGCAAAAAATCTGTTAAAAGTTAGTCAAACGTAATTGAAAATAGTTATCGTATTTCGAACACAATCGTTTCAAACCTCATTCCAAACAGTTCTCCAATCTCCTTTTTTGAAACTCGATATTTATAAATTCTTCGTAGCATTTTATCCGCAAAATAGCCTTTGGTCGGCTCTTTCCGGCGTTCGATGTGCAGATATATTGGCTAAAGGAACCACTTGGTACTTTATGTTTGCCTGGTACTTACGACTCAATTCTACTAACGTTTTGTGTTAAAACCGATTTGAGAATATTTTAAACGCAAAATTAACTTCGTTAAACCCTTTTCTTAATCAACTGAACTAATTTTTTTTAAATGTAAATTATTAATGTGACGAGCTAGTCGTTACCTGATGTTAAGCGACACGGCTGCCTATAACAGACAGTGTCACTCGGATTCCTAAAATATAAAGTTTCGCGTCATACTGCACTGCGCACGTCATCTTGAGACATCAGCACAGTCTGGTAATTAGATTACTCGACTGTGAAATCAGATCGTCAAGTATCAATTGCCCAGTAATTTTACTAGGTACAATGCCTTTCAAATCTAAACATAGTAGTGCTTGCGCACTACTTGCTTGACGGCAGAATAACTGGCAAAGCGGCGGTACCCATCTAGACGAATTTTGCAGAAAAGTCCCACAACCTAGTAAATACCTTGAAATAACGTTTTTTAAAGGACAGCGTGCCTTATTCTTTAACTACAATCATACTACAAGTTACAGTACTAAAACTTGACAGAATTTAAGTTCGCACTTATCTCTAAGATGTACCTACTTAACATTAAGTTCTTGGTAACAGATTCTTCCCTTAAGGTTGGTAGCTAGTCAGATGGGCACTACAACCCCGAAAGGTCAAGCTCTTTGCAGGATTTAAACCTACGATTTACTTTATACCATCAGCGCAATACGTTCCCACCGCTGGAACACAGGTTTCTCACATGGTAAGAATGTAAGTTATATTGTACCACGCTGGCTGTGTCATAAATGTCATATACCCTCCTATCCTACACCCTATTTAGGATTCCTTGTATTTAGGAAGCCATTAACTTTGAGGACCATGGTTCTACAACACTCATATAGAACAAGTATTTGCGCTTTTTTCTGTGCAAAAATACATGTCCTGTCATGGGAATTAAATCCACTACCACCGGGATATAAGCCAACCACAGAGTCATGACATATGTGACAATTTTGTAGTTTTAGAACATTCCTTTACCGTTGTAAGTGCTAATTCCGCACATAACTTGAAAGTCATGGGTGCTGGGCGTGATGGGTCAAGTGGGATTTGAAACTAGGTACGTCGATTTGAAGGTCGTACATGGTACCGTAGAGTCGCAGTCGCTTTTCGCACGTAGTCACTCCCAACTGCGAACAATCATCACTTTTTTATGGTAAAATGGGCATGCGTTTGATACCAACTCACCTGATGGTAAGTGGCGAATTTGTCTAAGGTGGAGAGATGCCCATTCACTTTTGACTTAAAAAGACCCAGGTTTATACCCAGTTATACTTACAACAACACAAAAATAAATCTACTGCTATATTGTCAACACAAAAGTCAGGGCGCATGTAAAAACTCTGACAAGGCAGTTTCTTAACTGACCCCACAACCACCCGCTTAACCTCGTACACAAAACGTTAAACGTACCAAAAGATACTAAAAGTACAACAAACCTTGCGACTGCGGTTTCACTTACCTACTTCCTCGTTGTTGTGGTAAACTCTTTGTTAGGAACAATTCTCTTGAATGCTTTTAAAGAAATTGTGTACACGGCTCGGGGAACTTGACTGTGGATTATGCATCGGTTGGGACGATTTCGAGGTTACAATTTTAACAAGATTTTTCATGTGAATATGACGAGTTAGTCGTTCAATGCAAGCGTCTGCAGCCGCCAATAACAGTGCCTCGGACTTTAAATTTTAAAGTTTCACGTTGTCACGTAACAACTCCGTCCAGATTCGTGGTCGAAATACCACCCATTCGTACCAAGCGATTTGATTCCACGTTCTTAATTAGAACGGCTAAGAAATGGAATGCCTTGCCAGCGTCTGTGTTTCCGGCAAAATATGACCCGGACGTGTTCAAGAGAAGAGTGAATAGGTATTTACTTGACTAGCATGCTACACCTTCGATCACAGCGTCACTTCCCATCAGGTGAGAGCGTGGTCAAATGCTAGACAAGTTTGAAGTAAAAAAAAAGATTTCTAAGATGCCTATCTAGGTCCTGATCCTACCTAATCAGACCCTGGAGGGAGACGGCGACAGGAGAGGGAGAGACAGGAGAGAGGAGAATGGAGCTGGAAAGATAGACACTTCAATTATTTACAATATAACAAAAATAATAAAATAGCTAACAGATGATACAAAAACAAGATGGACAACTCAAGATGAAACTATCAGGTGGAGACGGAGAGAACTTGTATTTTTTTTTTTAAAACAACAGGATATGATACGTATCTCAATATCCGATGCGGAGCATCTTGTCGTGGCTCTGCAGCCACTAGGCTAGATTTGAACTCGGCTATTCCAAAGGGTCCAAGTCTTTTACCAGGTTGATGTCCGGGGAATATCAGTTTTTAATGATATATCAGCTTGTAGATCTTTCTGATTGTTCCTTGAATCAAATTAGAGATCCAAATCAGCCCAGTTCTCTTCTTCTTCTCTTCGTTTAATGACTTGCTATCACTTTACAGTGATAATTCTGCCAATGTCAAGTGAGGAATTTTGTACGATTATGTCATGTTCAAGTCTTATTTTGTCAGTCAAAGTGCCACAGTAAAATGGTGGATATTTTACTGAAGGCTCTAAGGAAGCTTTGAAGAGAAAACGAAAAGGCATGGTTTTAAAACTTGGAACCATTTGCCAACACTAATGCACGCTCACGAACACTTAACGCATAATAATGCACTCTTACCACACATTAAAATTCAAAAATACACAGATCAAAAAAGGTCAAAATTCACAACCGCCAATTTTGGATTCTTTTCAACGACCGCCAGCCCAGTTCTCGTACCAGACTTTATCTTCCATTTCTTTTCTGACGTCCGCCCGTCCCAGTCTTGTTTGTTTTTATATATATACAGAGCTACATAGAAAAAAGGTAGCAGTTAAATTTTTGAATGAATTGATGGTGAAGGTGAGCTCGCTACAGCGTGATACTGCACCATACGTGCCGATATCATAATCACTACGCTTCGCAGGCGGTTTGGAAATCGTAGTGGATTGTAGTACCCATTCCTCAGATATTCCCTCAGATAGCTCTTACGGCACCCAAGAAAAGATGGGCGTAGTCCTATTCTTAAGAGACCAAATGCTTCAGCCCGTTCAAAGAAAGATTATCAACAAGTGTATGATGATACAAAGTAAATTTACTATTTCCAATCATAGATAAACTTCGTAACAATAAACGTTAGGGTCTCTACAAACAGTTGTCCCACTTATTGTTCCAAAGTTTATATTACATAGATGTTTGTTTAACTAGGTAGCAGTTTATTACCAGCGTTGAATGGTGTGTTGTGCGAGATTCAGCGTAAATTTATCGCGCTATTAAATGGACGCTTATAAGAGTTACAATGTTAATTTTGTGATAGAATTGTGCGATTCGTGAAGATTAGAATCCTGATTGGATATGATATGGAGTTGGTTTTAGTAATATTTGACAATGCGCTTTTTTATTCTGTGCACAAATTTTGTGCACAGAATAATAATTATTGTCCTGCCGCAAGAATCGAAACCGCCGCCTCCGAGTTATGAGCTGGCCTGCTATACATCCACACCACAGAGGCTGTCAAATTTAGAATCTCTCTGCATTTGAGTCGTTCTGCTCTCGTAGACTTTTTACTTTGTATGCAGTCTGATCATAAATAATCAACACCACGCATTGACCAAGTAGTGCTACTTTTTCTTTTTTTTTTGTTTTGGCTTCACACTTTTGTGTATCTAACCAGTGTTAAGTAATTGATAATTTCTCAACTTAATTGATATTGTGTCTAGTCAAGTCACAGCCCAAGTCATCAAGTCAAGTCATACTCCTAGTAAAGTGGTGGCAACTTTACCAGAAGCTTCTATGGAGTTTTGGAAACAACACAAAAAGGAACGTTTCACCATCATTATACCACTTTCCCACACTCATGCCTGTAGTCCAGCACTTAACGAAAAAAATGCCACCAATTTTATGCATCAACACTGAAAATAACACAAGTCTTGGAAAGTAATACAATGCGGTCACGCGATCTTTTTCGTTTTGCCGCCAAAAACCTACTTTTACTTATTACAATCGGTGAGAGGTTTCATTCATAAAGTGATCAATTTGCGAAAGAAACTTCAGCACAGAATATTCATGGCTGAGCGTAGTATTACGTGGCTAAGTATCGTATAGTAAATACAAGAGCGTTGTAAAATTTCGAAATCAGTCGCAATGGGGATATAGCTCAGTGGTAGAGCAATCGACTGCAGATCGATAGGTCCCCGGTTCAAATCCGGGTGTCCCCTTGTTATTGTTTTATCTTTCAGATTTATAAATGTACTTTTCTATAATTATACACTAAAATCAATTGATATACCCACTGTTATGGGTTTCCTAACTATAATTGTTACGAATGTGGATTGACTTTTTTCACTCAAATTTATCACACCTTGCAAGTAGGTAGTATAATCTACTTACTTACGTAAATCGTAGAATATACAATAATTCTACCTAAATTAAAACTTTTTCACTTCGTTATACTAAATCCACAGATTATGCTAAAACGTTTACATATTTTCCCCCGAGATGTTAGAAGAGAATATTTCTACTAAAGTTAATATTTTATTACCACTTTAATATTTTCTCAGTTGTAAAACTTATGATGTATAAAAGTTGAAAATCTTTACATTTATATGTAACGGGAGCTAAGATGCTAATGGCCATCTGTACTAAAGTTTGACAGCTGCTAAGTTCGCACTTATTCCTCAGTCGCATATCCAAATGAATTGAAGTTGGTATGTCATAGAGGGATAAGTGCGAACTTAGAAGCTGTAAAACTTTAGAAAGAAAGAACGTAGAAGAATTTTTTTCATAGATAATTCAACCACTCATTTCTTTCTCTTAGGGATGGAATTTCGAAAAATCCTTTTTAGTGGATACACATAAAGAACACACCCTCCAAATTTCAAGTCTCTAAGACCAGTGGTTTAGGCTTGATATGTAAGTAAGTCAGTCAGTCAGGACTTTGAGTTTTATATTTATAGATTTACATTCTGCCGTTGAGTGTAAATCATCAGCATGACCAATAGCCCGTCAGACCCTCGTCAGTGGGTCTAATTAACGATCCAGGAACGACAGGACAGCGGGACGACAGCGAATTATTAGCGAAACTATCGATGTCCGGCAATGACGAGAACGAAGGTTCGAAGTCTGTACTAATGATTTGACTGGCCTGTTAACTCAGTTCCGAACTATAGGTTGTTCTCTGTGTGTGCGTGTGTGTGTGTGTGTGTGTGTGTGCGTGTGTGTGTGTGTGTGTGTGTGTGTGTGTGTGTGTGTGTGTGTGTGTGTGTGTGTGTGTGTGTGTGTGTGTGTGTGTGTGTGCCTGTGTGTCTGTGTGTTATATTGTCAAAGTTAAGTTATTGTAGTAAACATATAGAATTACAACGGCCGGACAACGGACCCCGGTCGTCAGCTTGCTTGTCTGTCTGTTATGGAAAAATGTATGTATTTACAAACAAAAAGTATCTTAGTGTTGTTTGTATCAGTTATGATACCACAAATGTTTATTTATTTATCTGTGATCTTAGAACTGAAGAAATATTATAGCTAGTGAAATTTCTGAGCAAATGAGACTTTATGACCTGATCTCACAGTCTAGTAATATTACTAGATTGTGCTGATGCCTCAGGATGACGTGTGCAGTGCAGTGTCACGCGAAAGTCTATACTTTAGAGTTCTGAGTGACACTGCAACTGACATGAGCAGCCGTGTCACTTAACTTAAAAAATAAAAAAAAATAAACCCAGCCGCTAGTTCCGAGGCACTAAACATTTATTTTTAAATACAGTCGAATTGAAATACTTTTAACTAGGTACTGTTTATATATATGACGGCGGCTACGTCAAGTTATAAACTCTATGCGCAGCGGGCAGCACCGTAATTTACTCTGTGGCAGCATTTAAATTTATTACAGTGGCAGCACTGGCATTTGTCATCGCTTCCCTACCCATCTGGCTATAAAAAGGGACCGCTCGGTGTACTACGGATCATTTTTGTTCCAGACACGGCCCGGTGCACTTGCTGAAGGCCTATAGTTATATAGGTTACGGTCGGTTATATAGGTAACCTACGTATAACCCGTTCTGCCGATATATATTTGTATTCTCTTGTTGTATGTATATTTTTTTATGTTCTTGTAAATTTTATTTTATTTTTGTAAGTGAGTGTTGAATGAATGTTTTTCTTTTTCTTTCTTTTTTTTTTTAATTGAGAACCTTCTTTTTTTAAGTAGGTTGAAAACTACAAATCCGTGACAAAAGCTTACCAATTATAATGAGTGAAACAAATCTAGTCCTTTCAGAAAAGTCAATTAAAATGTATACAATTAAAGATATATAGCCACGTTAGTCAAGGAATGGGGTAGCAGACAGGGAGAAGGGTAGCGAAGTATCTTCGACGTAGCTCCTAACACCTTCCGATACGGTTCGGAGTTTTAAGCTTGTTTGTCATGGGAGTAGGGTTGTCAAAACATGGAAAAAAATTAAATGAAAATAAGTGTTTTTGTAAGAAAAATTGCAATACTTTCACACATGCTGGGTTTCAAGTAATTTGGACCTAACACTAAGGATTGGATGTCTGAAAGTAATTACAGTACTATAAAAATAATGACCTGGAAATATTTACAAAACAATCTATGAAGTAACACCTTTCTAACAAAAAATGAGAGGGGCAGCTTTTGGGGACTGCCGATAGAAGTGAAACTAAGTACCTTGTGGCATATAGCTCACTAGTTGCGCCCCGCGGTTTCACCCGCGGATAATAAGCATTTTAATTATTTCCTCATCTCACGGGAACATTTAACTTTTCCGGGATAAAATGTAGCCTATATGTTATCCAGTGTATATGTATCTTGGTACTAAATTTCATTCAAATCCATTCAGCCGTTTGAGCGTGAAAGAGTAACAAATATACACACACACACACACACACATACAAACTTTCGCCTTTATAATATTAGTGTGATGGGAAGCGTGCGGTGACGATGACGCGAGTTCCGTGATTTGTGTTCAACTAAAGTGCTTAACGCGCCTAAAGTAGTTTTCACTTCAAAACATTAATAATATCGGATTACCGGGTTTTCACTAAATGTACCTATTTATTTTAGTTATTAACTTGAGGAACCCAAAGAAACCTTAGTGAACTTCGGGATATAAAGTATCCAATATCCTCGTAGTATGAACTCAAATCATGCAAAGGTTAATTTGATATTAGTAGTTTTGGCGTGGTGTTCAGCCAAGATACAGACAGATAAACAGAAAAAGATGTAGAAAAATAAAAATTTTGGCTTCCAATTAAGTATAGATTCTTCCAAAAAACTAAAAATATTTTTTTTTTTTCAACTATAGAATTCGAACTGTTATAGTTTTATCATAAGTATATATTTGGTAAGCAATAAAAAGTTAGTTATATTGTATTGTATATCTGTGTAATGCATCAATGTAATGTTCATCATGCAAATGTGTGGCTTCGGTGGGAATCGAACCTAGAACCTAAAGTACACGAGGCAATTACCAACTGAGCAATAAAAAATAAATAACTAAAAAATAAATAACTGAGCCAATCAAGAGATAAAAATAGCTTTGTTTTTGCTTTGTTTAATGTCACCATCTTGATTGTAAATTGTAATTTTACCGGACATACCAACATAATAATACCAATTTTTATCTTGGTCATGACAATAGATATCTACGTGAATCAACAGCTTTCGCCTCGTTACACATTCACCAGCTTATACTCCAAGTCAAGCGTGCGTAAAGAAGTTTTACTTCAAAATTATTAATTCGATTTTAGTCCTTCAGATCACGATTCTGCCAGCCCTCCATAAAACAAAACACATAGCTTTCGAGTAAAAACGCAAATAAAAAATAAATTCATCCTCGTCAACCCTACAAGTACATGTAGGAACCTTAATTAAGGCGCGTTTCATTTCGGCTAAGGCCTCGCGACGCACCCTCGCGTTCAATTACTTTTTAATTAGTAACAAATACGGAAACAGTGACTGGTAAATGTACTTTGTTTTAATTTTGGATGCTATTGCGGCTTGGGAGCATGATAATTGTTAATGGGTTTCCCTGTGCCTATGGTGTTGTTTGACTGGGAAATGAGATATGTTCAAATGCTTTTCGGTGCCACGAAGTATGCAATGTAGAACTGGTAAGTAGAAATTTATTTAAGACTAGCTTCTGCCCGCGGCTTCGCCTACGTGGCCTGTAGGAAACCAAGAAGAAAATTTTTCATAGATAATTCAACCACCCGTTTCACCCTCTTAGGGGACACTTACATAGAACACACCCTCCAAATTTTAAGTCTCTAGTACCAACGGTTTAGGCTGTGCGTTGATATATAAGTCAGTTAGTCACACACCATACGTAAACCTATTATTAAATTAATTTCATTTCGTTGCAATTTTTTATTGGATAAGATCAAAACAATGTATCAGCTAACTACATGAAAGAGACGTCTTTAGCTCCATTCTGTAGACTGTGTAATGCAGTCGTAATAATCCAAGTAGCACTCAGCAAAGCGCTAACTTATTTAGCAGCTCTGGTTCAAGCGCTGTTTGGTTAATATTGCAGTGAATGTACACATCTGGTGCGCGAATGTGCAGCGAGCCTTAGAACAATCGAAACGGAAGATATTTTTCATATCATCATCAAGCATAGTAATTTCCGATATTTAAAAAAGTATTTAAGTATTGTATATCAGTTATCTAGGTCCCATAATACAAGCTTTGCTTAGTTTGGGGCTAGATGGCGCTGTGTGAAATGTCCACAGATATTTATTTATTTATTTATCCATTTCGCCACGCAATCTCTTAATTTTATAAGATGTTGATTTTAGTATATACTCGTATTTCAATTTGTATGCAAACTTTCATTCAAATTGGTGAACCTTTTTTTCATTAAAACCACACAAACAAATGAATAACGTTTTATAATCATACTATATAACTTTGGCAGGAGTTTTTTTTTGGCGGGAAAACGAAAAGATTGCGTCACCGCATTGTATTATTTTCCAAAACTTGTGTTATTTTCAGTGTTAGTGTATAAAATTGATGGCATTCTATTCGTTAAGTGCTGGATTACAGGTGTGTGTGGGAAAATGGTATAATTATGGTGAAACGTTTCTTTTCGTGTTGTTTGCAAAACTCCATGGAAGCTTCAAGTAAAGTTGCCACCACTTTACTAGGAGTATGACTTTGACTAGACTATGACTTGACTTGATGACTTCGACTGTGACTTGACACATATTTGCGTGAAATATAATTAACTTGATAAATTATTAATTACTTGACACTGGCTAAATACACAAAGTGTGGAGCCAAAACATTAAAAAAAACTTTGGCAGCTATAGATTTGTGAACTTTTTGCCTACAAACCCCTAAGCACTATGCCTCTATGGAGACTATTATGGTGCGATAATGAACCTTATTTTATTTGACATTAAGTTACCGAAGATGTTAACGTATTGACAGATACTTGATTGAAGGCAGATAGCTAGTTAAGCACTGAAAATGTCCTACCATCATGCTATTGTTTCATTTCCATTTTTCCATATACCGAAAGTTCAAGCTCATTACATTCAAACCCACGATCTACAAAACACAAGTCGACCTTAATACCATAGCTTTATCATCGCTTTTCGTGTTACTGTACATTTTCATTTCTGTCAATCCTCTAAAACGTAACGTATCTTTTATTTTTGTTTCATCTAAGGCATCTATTATAGCATGCATTGTTCCGTTTTTAAGCTAGATTGGTACTGCAGTACTTTTAAATATATTATAATAATTTTTAAATAACTTAATTATTTTTGTGTAATATTATGGAGTGCGCTATTTTCACAGTAAGATAAGAATTAAATTACGGTTGATGCAAGCGTAACTTTGCTGGAGTTCAAACTCAGAGAGAGTGGCAAACTTGTTTGCCACTCTCTTTGCAGAAGCTTCGCGTTTAGATACTGCTAATGAGGTACCTCCCTGCCTTCCACAATGCGGTGTTTTCATGCCGGAAATACGCATACGTCAGAAGGAAGTACTAAAAACATTACGCAGTCTAGACGTGAACAAAGCCAGTGGTCTCGATGGTATACCTGCAATTGTACTTAAGAACTGTGCACCTGAGTTGTCTCCCATTCTAATACGCCTATTTCGCCTCTCTCTGGACACCGGAATAGTCCCTATGAGTTGGAAGCTAGCCAACGTACAACCTGTACCTAAGAAGGGCAGTCGTGCTGATCCTGCCAACTATCGACCCATCTCAATTACCTCCATTCTCTGTAAGAGTATGGAGCGTATAATTAACAACAAGCTCTTGGCATACCTTGAAGACAATGATCTCCAATGATCTCCTCAGTGACCGGCAATACGGATTTCGCCGAAACCGGTCCACTGGGGATCTTCTCGCGTATGCCACTCACATATTGAGCGAAGCCTTAGAGATGCATGGAGAGGCACTTGCTGTATCTCTAGACGTCTCTAAGGCATTTGATCGGGTCTGGCACGACGGTCTTCTGAATAAGCTTCCATCTTACGGACTACCTGCTGGTTTGTGCACTTGGATATCAGACTTTTTGAGGGAACGATCGCTTAGAGTAGTTCTTGATGGCTGCTCTTCCGATCAATTAGCTATTAATGCTGGTGTACCTCAGGGGTCAGTTCTTTCAGCAACACTATTCTTACTCCACATCAATGATTTGCTAAAGCCCGGTACCTTTGGGTATGCAGATGATAGTACTGTTGTTGAAAGATACACATCCAGTGCCCGAGCCAGTGGTGACGACGTCCGGATTGAGAGAGAGGCTATGGTTGAGCGCATGAACCTGGCTTTGAAAGCCGTGTCCGATTGGGGCGATGCTAACTTGGTTAGGTTCAATGCTGCAAAAACACAGGCGTGTTTATTCACTGCTAAAAAGAGCCCACTCCATCTGGCTCCTTCATTCCGTGGTGTATCTGTAAGTTTAGGAAACCATCTTGAGCTTTTGGGTGTTGATCTCACGTCAAACCTAAACTTTGGATCCTACATAGAGTCCAAAGCCAAAGTAGCTTCAAAAAAACTCGGCATATTGTCCAAGGTAAGGCGGTACTTCACACCTGGACAGCTTCTAAATCTGTATCAAGCACAAGTCCGATCGTGTATGGAGTACTGCTGCCACCTGTGGGACGGGTCTGCCAAGTACCAGCTTGAGGCTCTGGACTCGATTGAACGGCGTGCCAAAAGGCTCATTGACGACGACACTTTGGTTGGTGAAAGGCTCCAGAGCCTTGCACATCGACGTAAGGTGGCAAGTCTGTCGGTTTTTTACAGATTACACCACGGTGAATGCGCTCAAGAACTGCATGATCTAATTCTCCCATCACCATTCCACTACCGGACTACTAGACGCTCGGCTAAGCGCCATCCTTTTGTGTTCGAAATACCACCCATTCGTACCAAGCGATTTGACTCAACGTTCTTAATTAGAACGGCTAAGGAATGGAATGCCCTGCCAGCGTCTGTGTTTCCGGCGAAATATGACCCGGGCGTGTTCAAGAGAAGAGTGAATAGGTATTTACTTGGCTAGCATGCTACACCTTCGATCGCATCGTCACTTCCCATCAGGTGAGAGCGTGGTCAAATGCTAGACAAGTTTGAAGTAAAAAAAAAAAAAAAAAAAAAGTTCATCTCAAAATGATATTTAGTGTAACTTGGCTAAAACACGTGTTAGGGGAATTACACAAGGCTCCACTCCTTATTCTATTCATTTACTACTTTTTAAACTTTCGCGACTTGAACTCAGATAAATATATAGAATGGGTCTATTCGTGCACCAAAATTATCTTAATAATCACACTCATATTATAAAGGCGAAAGTTTGTAAGTGTGTATGTGAGTATGTTTGTTACTCTTCCACGCTCAAACGGCTGAATGGATTTGGATGAAATTCGGTACCAAGATAGCTTATACATTGGATTAACATATAGGCTACATTTTATCCCGGAAAAGAGAAATGCTTCCGTGGGATGAGCAAATAATTACAATACTTTTTATCCGCAGGTGAAACCGCGGAGCGCAACTAGTACCTATATAAAAATGATTTTTTTTATTTTCCTTGGTCATCGCATCACGGGTGAATGGATAGAACATTTTTGCTAATTCTTTTTTATTGTATTAATTATTTTCAGGAGAAGGTTCTCGAAAGGAAAAGTTAAGAGAGTATGGAAAATATTCACCACTCGGGTGAAACCGCGGAGTACGGCTAGTCAAAATATAATTTTCACTAACCTCGACATTTCGACCAAGTTACATTAGCCGTGGTCACGAGAGGACTCTCATTATTCTTATGTCCATCATTCATATATCCGTAATTAATAATTTATTGTTTATTAAATAAACACTAAATTTATAATTCATAATTTAGTGTTTATTAAATAAACACTAAATTATGAATAATTATGTTACTTTTTTATGTTTTGGCTCCACACCTCCGTGTATTTAGCCAGTGTCAAGTAATTGATAATTTATCAAGTTAATGATATTTCACGCAAATATGTGTCAAGTCACAGTCGAAATCATCAAGTCAAGTTATAGTCCAGTCAAAGTCATATTCCTAGTAAAGTAGTGGCAACTTTACTTGAAGCTTCTATGGAGTTTTGGAAACAACACGAAAAGAAACGTTTCACCATCATTATACCATTTTCCCACACTTACGCCTGTAATCCAGCACTTAACGAATAGAATGCCACTAATTTTATGCACTAACACTGAAAATAACACAAGTTTAGGAAAATAATACAATGCGGTGACGCAATCTTTTTCGCATTCCCGCCAAAAACTAATTTCGATAGTTTATATTATCGAAAGTCAGCTATGACTTAATCTTCGTGGTATATCAACAATTTGATGCCGGAACTAAACCATCTTGCAGATACGATCCTATCTCTCAGAATAGCCATTATCTGATATAACACTTTATTTCAAGACTCAGCTCTGCGAACAATTTAATATTGTATAAAATATATTTCTAAGGAGAACAGACGAGCCATTTGTGGTTTATGTTGCAACAGTGTGATAAGCGAAGCGATTCTATACATATCTTACTATATAGCTTCTTATATTACGACATATGACTAACTAAATACTACAATAATACATTAACCTATAGCCTCTGTGGTGTGGTGGTTGAGCAGGTTGGCTAATAACCTGGAGGCGGCGGGTTCGGCTCCCGCGACAGGACAAGTAGTTATGCACAGAAAAAAGCGCAAATACTTGTTCAGAGTCTAGGTGTTGTGGGACCGTGGTCTTCTTACTTCCTGGGTCCCTAGATACAGGGAATCCTAGTTAAGGTCCAGGATCAACTATGTATGTGACCGTTGGGCAAAAGATTTCGTTCTATTGGCAGAGTAAGCGCAAAGACTTGAAGCGGCTAGTTTCAGCCTCAATTGACAAGACAAAGATTATCTCCAGAACTAAAAGTCGTCTATACTACATTTCTAAGTGTTATTTTTTTAGCTATTTCGCTGAATTATAATTAATTAATTGTGTTCTCCGTTCTTTCACGTATCATGTAATCGTTCTGTCTATACAGAACGATTACATGATACGTGAAAGAACTACTAAAAATGTAAGAAAGATTACTATTAATCTAAGAAATATTCCTGTATTATTGGACAAAACGGTCGAATATAAATGTTTATGCAAGAATGGCTGTACTCATTAACTGGTTCATCAAGGAACACATATTCTGACCGCGTGCGATTTTGAAGTAGCCTTGATCGCCCCAATCTGGTCCCCAGGAGTTCTTGATTAGCCAATAATCTACGCCGTCCTCTGTAAGTTAGAATAAAATGACATAAAAAGCAATATTAATACCTTTTAGGGCATAACTTATTTCATTTAGAAATCAACTTTCGTTCAAATTCTTTATATTGTCTCCAATGTAATGTAATCTTTGTTTAAATGACTGTAACTTCCTTTTTTGCGTGGTGGGCAATAATACAGGCCACAGGGCTTATTATTTTGTTTAATTGAGTATTGACCCTTATTATGATATTTTTTGTTATGAAATAACGTCAAAATTAATAAATATATTTTTAAAACATGTAGTACAAAAGTTGTTGGTTTTAGTGATATGATTTATGACCTAAAAATTTTTAGATGATTAAAAAGGATTTTGTGTAAAAGTGAAACTCTGTTTATGAAGTTTTCACGTCAAAACGACTGAACAGATTTAAGCAAAAGTTTGCACACAGATTGCTAACACTACCAAAATTACCATTAGGTACATTTTATCCAAAAAATTTAGAGTTCCTTTCTTGATCCTCTTATCCCGGCAACGGCCCTTGCTTGCGCAGCTTGCACCACAGAGGTGCTCTTGAGCTAGTTGCCTCCCACTTTTGGCGGCTGGGCGACTTAAACTTCGACCCTACGGTACGCTGTAAAGATCAGCAAAGACCAACAGCATTATTCCATTTTTTAAAAGGCATTTAAACCGTTTATATCCATGGTTAAACTGAAACGGTGAGAGCCCATTTAGACCATGTGCCTAGAACTACTACTGTCTCTTTTCCGATATTCTCATCTGTATTGTAAAGATGAAACGGGTTGTATTCGCGCACAAAAATTATCAAAACATTATTTTGACTAACCTCGACGTTTCGACCAAGTTACATTGGCCGTGGTCACGAGGGGACTCAGACCCGTTTTATCTTTACAATATAAGTTCAAGTCAAAATTTTAAAAAGTGTTATGCTCACCTGTTCCATACCCAACGAGTAACACGGCGTGGTTGATCTTACCGGGGCAGTCGGTAATGACTCCACGCGTATATTGTTGTACAACGCCGGCAGCTAGTGCCGGAATAATATGATGTTTTGCTTTTTGATGGGTAATTTATAGTCCGAACGGCCAAGGAATGGAATGCTCTTTCAACAACAGTGTTTCTTACTGGGTCTTTTTAAGTCAAAAGTGAATCGGCATCTCATGGGCAAGCGTGCTCCACCTTAGACAACTTCGTCACTCACCACCACGTCCACGTCCACGTCACCATCAGGTGAGTTGTTGTTAAAGTTATGCCCATTTTACCATTAAAAAATGTACCTTTATACCTTAAATGTACTTATATCGCCTGATGTTAAGCGACACGGCTGCCCATATCAGTTTTGCAAGACACTCTACTGCGCACGTCATCCTGAGACATCAGCACAATCTAGTCATAAGATTTCTAGAAGACTGTGAGACGCCATAAAATCTCATTTACCCAGTAATTTCACTAGCTACAGCGCCCTTCAAACCAGAACACAGCAGTGCTTGCGCACTACTGCTTGGCAGCAGAATAACTGGCAAAGCGGTGGTATCTACCTAGACCTAGACGAACTTTGCAAATAGTCCTATTACCTAGTTATATGAGACTTGTAAAGACTATACTTTCATCAGTGGACTTGAATAGGCTGGTGATGAGGATGAAACTTACCAATTGCAATCGGACCGTTACTGTACAAAGTTTCTTTCAGCAAGTTTTCATCGAGCAAATTGTAGACAGTACATCCACTCAGCTTCACGTGTGCTAAGGATTTTTGGAAATCACATTGTTCTTGACGGATGTGTATATAAGGATAGTCTGCTTCGGCCTCGATTCCACCTGCTTCAATGATTTCTCTGCAATTGATATTGATTTTAATTGGAACCGATTTCTATTTATATAAGAACGAGCTCCTGCCCGCAGCTTCGCCCACGGCGTGGCCTATGGGAAAATAATTAAACCACCCATTTCACCCACTTAAGAGTGAAATTTCGAAAAATCCTTTCTTAAGGGATGACTACGTCATAACATGTACCTGCACGTCAAATTTCAACCCGATCTGTCCAGTGGTTTGGGCTGTGCGTTGATAGAACACTATGTTAGTCAGTCACTTTTGAGTTTTATATATATATAGATAATGTTTATTGCAGCAAACAATAGCAACGATAATAATGTCATCCTTACTTATATGAATTACTCAAAAATAAAGTCATAATTTTAGTCGACAGTAGGTATTATTGGGCTCCACACTCCACACACACATTCCCTGTGTTGTGGAGACCAGTTTAACAAGCATGTGTATTTTAAATTTTTGGGAGAAAGTTTTCGTTGGAATTGAAACTAAGTTAAAAGGGAATTAAGATATAGATCACAGAAAAAATGAGTAGTGAATGAATCAGAATATTTAGAAATAGGAATCGCTTCTGCAAGCGACGGGGCATGTCCATTGCCATTTCAACTTGCAAATTTTTTTTTTATATTTTGGGTCTACGCCTCCGTGTATTTAGCCAGTGTCAAGTTATTGATAATTTGACAAGTTAATGATATTTCACGCAAATATGTGTCAAGTCATAGTCGAAGTCATCAAGTCAAGTCATAGTCAAGTCAGTCTAATCAATGTCATACTCCTAGTAAAGTGGTGGCAACTTTACTTGAAGCTTCTATGGAGTTTTGGAAATAACACGAAAAGCTTGCTAATTTTAAAAGCTATACATCAATGACTTCAATTTTTCCGTAGATCTTCTCATTTTGGATATTAACTCGCAAAGAAACCCCGGCGAATATATCTCCATAACGATATAATACGACTAACAGTAAGAGACCACGTTTCAGTGCTTTAGTAACTACTATATCATAACTGTTATATTATGTTGTTAACATCCTCTGTGGTGCGGTGGTTGAGCAGGTTGGCTCATAACCAGCCGGCTTGACTTCCGCGAAAGACAAGTATTTGTGCAGAGGAAAAAAAAGCGCAATTACTTTTCTGAGTCTGGGTGTTGGTCCACGTAGTTCCTGGACACAAAGAAACTTGGTTAAGCTCCGGGATCTATGTATGTGATTGTTGGGCGTTATTATTTATTATTATTATTTGTTATAATCATATATACCGGAAGATCTTCACTGCTAAGCATAGGCTTCCCCCATACAACGCCACATATTTTAGTAACTTGTGTTTCGAACCCAATAGCTGCCCGGTGTTCTGACTAGTTTAACTAGTGTTTAAGCCTTACATAAAACATTGTGCCATTTCTGACCGATACTTATAGATTCTAAATCTCCAATCCATATAGCAGTTTGCGGTTGCATGCCCAGTACGTTTTCAGCATTTTTCATCTTTCTGTCATAATGTACTAAGGTAAGGTACCCAATCCTGTGGTATTTACTGCAAAATGTTCTGGCAAACAAAACTTTTAACTAGCCCATAACTGATTGCAATTAAAGATTTTTCTGGAATCACTGAATTAAAAAGAAGTAGGATGAAGCTATTCGCTATATATTTACATATATTATTATTTATATATATTCGCTATAAGCTATAAAGCTATTATTTATATCTAAGCTATTCTTCGTCGAGAACCACAGTTGTTTACATCATTAAATTGCAAAAAATAATAAAACTGTCTTCTTTTTACGTAGATAAGTGGTCAGATTTAATTTTTTCGTCCGTCTGATGGTTCCTGACTTGGCTTAAATAATGTGGCTTTACAACAATCGGGACATTCTGGGAGATCACGTAACTCGATTGCAACCAACAGAAACATAAATGTGTATGGATTTGACAGTTCGAATACGCAGTTTATGTGCATAGTAAGTATGGAAATTTTTCCTGTTGCATTGCAATCAAAGTTTCGTGATCACCCCCCTGGCGCTAAACCACCCTCTGAATTACAGTACCGCTCAGTTTATAGTGGTCCATTCCATCCATCCAAGTATTTCATTGGATAATCGAGCTACAACCACTGCTAATACAGGCTAAAAATTAAACACGCTTACTTCATACACTGAGCCATGATACCTCCGCTGCATCCAAAATTCTGTGAAGAACAGTCTACGAGCTGCTGTTCGGCTAGGTCTAGCCATTGTCCATCGTATTTGATAGCGTACAAGCTCTCTATGTTGCCTAGAAAAAGTAACATCGAAGTACCTATAAATTTCCATGTATAAAATGTAGTTTTTTTTTTGTGGACATCTCACACAACGCCTTCTAGCCCCAAACTAAGCAAAGCTTGTATTATGGGAGGTATTGATAACTGATGCAATACTGAGATACTTTTTGTTTGTCAATACATAGATACATAGAGTACAATATAACACCCAGACACAGGATTTTCTCACAGCTACTAGATTCCACAGGTTGTAAAAATGTAAGAAAATAAAATATCTTTTTTTTAACAGGCTTATGCTGTTGGTCTCTACCAACCCGTACAGTGTCACCGGGCGGGAGGACAGACACTTAAGGCGCTCAGCCGTCAGAAGTGGGAGGCAACTAGCTCAAGGGAACCCTTGGGTGCGAGCCGCGTCTTGAGCCGTTCTCGGGATAAGAGGATCGAGAAGACTACGTCCACTGGAAGAGTGGACCCTATTGAAAGTCAACTAAAATATATTTGTAGGTACTTACCGATGGTGGAAAAAGCATAGCATGATCCGCAGGCATCCTGGTCTTTAACTGGAGTAACAACGTTTCGAGTCCTCCAATTAAACTCTGCGGGAGCATCGCTAGTAACTATGTGTTTGTCTGTAGCGTAGGCACAGTATGATGATTGGTTGAGCTTATCGGGAATGAATCCCGTGTATTTGCTCAAAAATTCGTTTTCGGTCAAGTCGGAAAATTTATTGATTTCTGAAATATAAAAAGATACTTTATTTCAACGGTTAAAAGTGCCTTTATCCTTTAAACCTATACAACAATACCAACTACTATACTAAATGCTACTAGCTGCAGTTCTATAAAAACAATTGGACTGTATACTAGCCGCGATGATCTATAAATACTCCACTACTGACATTATTGGGCAATTGAAACTTTATGACTTGATATCACAGTCTAATAATCTTATTACCAGACTGTGCTGATGTCTCAGGATGATGTGCGCAGTGCAGTGTCATGTGAAACTTTATATTTTGAAGTTGCGAGTGACTGTTATGTATTATGGGTGGTCGCGTCGCTTAATATTAGGGGAATGACTAGCTCGTCACATCATGCATTAACATTTTAAAAAAACTACCAGTATAGGTAGCGTATATGACATTGCATGGCAGCATTGCCCCGTTGAATTCCAATGCCGATTCGTTGTGCCAAATTAGTTTCAGCATTTTGATCACACGTCGTATCGAATTATCACTTTGAAATAGCCACGTATATTATTAACGAGCTTCTGCCCGCAGCTTCGCCCGCGGCATGGCTTTTGGGAAAATAATTCAACCACCCATTTCACCCTCTTAAGGGCGGAATTTCGAAAAATCCTTTCTTAGCGGATGTCTACCTCATCGCCTGCATGCCTAATTTCAACCCGATCCATCCAGTGGTTTGGGCTGTGCGTTGATAGATCACTATGTCAGTCAGTCACTAAGTCAGTCACCTTTGAGTTATATATATTTAAAAGATTTAGAAGATATGCGTGTGATGGACTCTGCTTGTGAAGTCCGACTTCTTTTAACACTTTGAAATGCTTAAATAGTTTTTAAACGTATTTCAAAATCTTACCGTATACAGCGCCACCGTTTGCGTTCATTTCATTGATCTTCTTCAAATTATCCGTGAATACATTTAACCGATTTTGTTTTTCTTTTTCGGTATCATACCTTTTGTTGTACGTCTTGATGAAATCATCGAAATATTTGGGAGCTTGTTCCACATCATACATCGGTCTATCTAATTCTGAGAATGCATAGACATACGGAATTAAAAATAATATTATACATAACATGATTAATTATATTATTTTAATTATTATTATTTGCACTTTGTATTACAAGAACAACTGTGCTGATGAAGTTAAAATTGTCATTATATATATTGGTATTATTAAGTAAAAATGTTGAAATTTTTACCTACATTTTTCTATTTGATATCGATAATGCTATTTTGTAAAACCATATTTTGAATTTTATAGGTTAGCTTTATCTATTTGCACTTAACAACACATGACATATTTAACATAGGTATGTCCAATAAATATTCTTAAAAATTAATATAAAAATTTTATTGCACTATTTATGTGTCATAAATTGTTTATATACACTGAAAGGGCTATAGCGACGGATACAGTGCTTAAAAATACAATGTTATTATTAATTTTTACATTTGTTATTGCGGTTATTTTTGCCCCATCAATAGGGAGCAAGTTACCGATTGTTTTTGATGTAGAAAATGTTGAAACGTTATTTGAACAATTCATTATAACCTACAATAAGACGTACTCCAGTGAAGCAGAGAAAAATATGAGACAAGACATATTTGAAAAAACTTTGGATACTTTAAATGTCATAAATTCGGCTGATACAGCGATATTTGGTAAGATTTTTGTTTCTAATAGATACATATACGGTATTGGGGACTTTTTTTCCTGACATATCAAGTAGTACCTAAATTATTAATAATAATAATAATAAGAAACAGTACTCATTGAGAAATCGTTGTCTGTAAAGTCGATTTACGGACGATAATTTTACGTGATAACGTCACAAGGAAACACTTAGGCCGTTCGTGCCTCTCTATCGCTTGTTTCGCGCTCTCGCTTGCATTCTCAGCTCAGGCGGAACGTAATAATTTTTCATGCGTGCAGACGATGTTCATCGCTTTATAAGACGTTATCACGTCAAATAATACTTCTCAGATGTCAACCAATTTGCCGATTTAATAGACGACGAGGTCTTCCGAAAGCACGAACAAGACAATCAGCTGCTTCAATGCGGGTGTTCTACAATTACTGATGATGACATCGAGACCCGTGATGCTCCATCATCATTAGACTGGAGAGACTCTGGAGCAGTGTCGAGAGTGAAGAATGAAGGCGATTGTCGAGCTCACTGGGCATTTGCTATCGTTGGTAAATAATAGATTTTGAACATAAAAAGATATAAAGATTTGTGATTTATAGAAATGTCACCTGCTTAGGGTAAGCTACCGATTTCAATTTCACTTTAACATCTACAAGAAAATCTAAGTCAATTTAATTTTTTTTTTCCTTTAAATTAAAATTAATCTGATGGAAAGATGTGTTTACGTCTTATTTTAGTCACATTTCAATTTTGACAAGAGTAGCAAATGGCTTCCAAATTCAACTCTCTGACTAGCATCAATTTTTATTTATTTATTTATTTTATCAATTAGACGGCCAAAGCTTAATAAATAATATTAATAACCAATACATCATTTCGTTATAAAAACTAAATCAAGTCACACGATGACGAAATTAAATAATTACCATCGGTAAAGTACCATTAAAATTGCTAAGACTCGGGCCTCGAAAGTGGGGGCAGTATTGTACCAACAAATTTTAATGCAAAGGAAAAATTTGAATAACGAATGGAAAAAGTTTCTATTACATTAAAGTTCATCTGTTGATTAATTACGCCGTGCGGGAGATACTGCTATAAATCATCCACCTGCTAATCAATTTCCGTCTTTAATATCTCTGAACGTGAGCAAATTTGTGCACCACTTATTGGAGAGTTAGATGGTACTTATTAAGTACAGAATACCGTATTAGGGGCATCACTATAATTTTCTTCACAAAAAGTACTTTTCACAGGTAATATTGAAGGACAATACGCTAAAGCCAAAGGAGAGCTATTAGAGTTTTCTGTACAAGAGCTGATAGATTGTCTAAGTGATTGCGACGGTTGTGGTGGCTGCAGTTCCAAGAAAGCTCTGAGGTAACCTTCTGAATGGATTCAATTTAATCCTGCTTTATATGCGATCGATATCGGCCATAACGCAATCCACATCATCAGCTGGAAAACGTCCACTGCAGAACATAAGCCTTCCCCATTAGAGAGAGCGGGGGAGAGGAGGTTATAAGTAGCGGCACGAAACTCTAGCGCTGAGCGTCATTGCGCAGAAGTCAAAAATGAGATATCACAGGGGCCTAGAGGGACGAAGGGTGCGCGTACGTAGCGCCGGTTGGCTGCCAGCCGTACTCCGTCCCCCGCCCCATACACCGCACCGCGGACTTCTGACTGTACAGTCGCGTTCTAAGGTGTATTGTTGTTGTCATTCAATATTTTTTTTGTTAAGTTTGCCTTCGTTTTTTATAGTTGGTTTTTTTATTATTTTTAGTAGATAGTGAATATGCCTAGAAGAAATACTGTTTTGAAAAAACAGGCACGAAAAACGGTGTATGACGTACATTGTTTTATTAAAAGAGAAACAAATGAATTGATTGATTCTTCTATGCAATATTAAAATAAATAAAAATAATCTTGAATAGTAAAACAACCTATTATAAGCTATGCAAAAATTTAACATTAACTATTTATTAATATTAGGTCTTTACCTATGAAATTGCCGTTTTGTTTGAAAAAAATTAAAGTATTTTTTTTTTCGAACTTATTTATTTCTTTTATTCAAAGTAATCGCCCCTGCAATCAATGCATCTTTGCCAACATTGTGGCAGTTTATTGATGCCCTTCTTGAAAAAATCAGCAGGACGGGAGACAACAAACTCTTCAAAGGCGTTTTGTACTGCCTCTCGAGAATTGAATTTTTTTCCCGCTAAAAAGTTGTCCAAATTTTGGAAAAAGTAATAGTCGGTAGGCGCAAGATCTGATGAGTATGGCGGATGAGGAAGAGCTTCCAAACCCAACTCATGCAGCTTAGAGACGGTCTGTTGTGCAGTATGGGGTCGCGCGTTGTCGTGAAGTAGCAGTGGAGACGACCGATTGACCAAAGCTGGTTGCAGACGTGCGAGTTTCGCTATCATTGTGGTCAGTTCTTCAACAAACACATCTGCAGTAATGCTCTCGCCGTTTTGTAAAAAGCTATGATGAATCACACCAGCACTAGACCACCAAACTGTGACCATCACCTTTCTAGGGGTCATTTTTCGTTTTGCACATTGCTTTGGTACCGAACCAGGATCTAACCAACTTGCTGAGCGCTTTCGATTGTCAAAAAGAATCCATTTTTCGTCGCACGTAACAATTCGGTTCAAAATTCCTTCATTTCTGTGCCTGTTAAGCAGCGCAAGGCAAGTCTCGACGCGTACGTTGCGCTGGCGATCGTTAAGTTCGTGGGGCACCCATCTATCAAGCTTTTTTATCTTGCCAATCTGTCGCAAATGGACCAATATTGTTTTGATGCTAACATCAAAAGCTGCTGTCAGCTCAGCTGTAGATTGAGATTCATCAGCTTCCACAATCGCCTTTAATTCATCATTGTTGACCAAAGTTTCCGGACGACCACGAGGTTCATTTTTCAAGTCAAAATTCCCAGAACGGAACCGAGCAAACCAATAACGGGTTGTACGTTCGTTTGTACAGTTCTCTCCTTAAACGTCGTTGATGTTACGTGTCGTTTGTGCCGCGTTGGTGCCACGACGGAACTCATATTCCATAATTACACGAAATTTCAAAGTATCCATTATGAGGAAAAATGTTGAAATGTAATGAAAATACAACGCTAATCAATAAACAAAAGACTAATATTGTAAATAGAATGTCATATTTTTAAAACAAAATTAATTTGAATTTAGAATTCATAGCCAATCAAAACTTTTTTTTGTTTGAAAAAGTCTGTACTGCAATACGGCAATTTCATAGGTAAAGACCTATTATTTGCGGATGCGACAGTACCCGTGCGCAGCTATCCTTTCCCTAAAAATCAGCAATTTTCAATAAAAAAATTAAAAGTCGAATATCGCGAAAAGGTTTGTGTTTAGGCTAGGGTGTTTCATAGTGAAATAAGTCAGAAATTATGAGTACTCCACGCCTTTCATGGATCTAGCACGATTTTTCCTGTAACCCTGTATAACTAGTTAATTAATTAACCATACCATTAATTGATTCGTGCTAAGAGATGACAGTAAGGCCCCAGTACGTAATGTTCACAGCTCCTTGATAGACCTTGGTGGGCTTCAGCTGGATGCCGACTACCCGTACGTGAAGAGACAGCAAAGGACCTGCAAATACAAACCAGCCCTTTCAAAGGTGAAGGTTACTGGATGCATCAACTACAATTTGTATGACGAAGACAATCTCAAGGAAGTTCTGGCTAAAAGAGGACCACTGTATCTCGGTAGGAACTATTTTTAGTTTTAACAAGTAACAAACACAAAGCGTGAAAACCCGATTTCAGACTTATATATGGTTTTCTCGTGGATGCCATTTTTAGATCTGGACCAAATTAAAATGAAAATTCACGGGAAGCACCAGCTTTCAAATAAAAAATCATCAAAATCGGTTCATCCACTCGAAATTGAGGTAACAAATATTTTAAAAATACATTCAAATTGATGACCTCCTCTTTTTTTGAAGTCGGTTAACAAATTCAATACAATTCTATTGGCAGATAATATGGCGACATGGCAGATAGAGAAATACCAACTTTTTATGAAAAATAATTGTAGTTGGGAAAAAAATAATACAAATGTACTTATGTATAACGAGCTTCTGCCCGCAGCTTTGCCCGCGGCGTGGATTATGGGAAAATAATTCAACCACCCATTTCACCCTCTTAAGGATGTAATTTCGAAAAATTCTTTCTTAACGCATGCCTACGTCATAACATTTACCCGCATGCAAAATTTCAGCCCGATCGGTTTAGTGGTTCGGGCTGTGCGTTGATAGATCACTTTGTCAGTCAGTCAATCAGTCAGTCACCTTTGAGCTATCTATATTTAGATTCTGATTCAATGTTATGACACTGATGACCATCCTTTAGCATCATTGTTAAATTGGAAAACATTTCGGGAAACGTAGATAAGCACAGCTAGTTTTATATATATCGTAATTTTATTTTCAGCTGTTAATGGTAGGCCTCTCAAGAATTATTACAATGGGATTTTATCGAACTGTCCAGATGGAGACTTGAATCACGCGGTTTTACTCGTTGGATATGGCACAGGTCGGGTATATGTTTTACTGGTCTAACTCTTTAGTTCTAATAACTTCACACCTCCTGGGGGCTACAAGGGCTTTATTTCAAATGAAAAAAGAAAAAAAACAGTTATTCGTATATGTGCGCAGTGCAGTGTCGCTTGCTTCTATGTTTTAGGGTTCCGAGTGACACTGTTCTGTTATGGGTGACCGTGGCGCTTAACATCAGGTGAACCACACTATTCAATAACATAAAATATATATATATTCGTATATTTGTTATCAACTGATAACAAATAACACCAAAAGTATAAAACAATGTAGCGTAGTGTCACGAATGGGCTTCGACTCAGCATACAATAATTAAGGTCTTAAGGCCTTAATAACTGGTTTTCAATCGTAACACATTTGTGGCACCACGGACCTCAGGACAAACTTAACAAATTAATAAGTGGTTTTACTTACAAAAAAGACTATAGACAAAAATGCAATAAACGAAAATGAACAAGAATAACACCTAAACCGATTTTGTTTAATGGAGAGATTAGGCCATGCGTAATTCCATGCGGATTGATATACGCCACATTTACGTTCTTGCATTTTGATATTGGCACATGCAAATTTCCTTCCGATGTGGCCTTTCAAAATTGTATTGAAAAAGACACAAGCTAATTGAATATATTTAATATTAATTAATGCCTTGGCAAGCTAATCGTTCACCTAATGTAAAGCGACACAGCCGCCCATAACAGTTGCAGTGTCACTTGGAACTCTAATATAAAGTTTCACCGGAAACTGCACTGTGCACGTTATCAGATCATAAAGTCTCATTGCCCAATAATTTCACTAGCTACAGTGCCCTTCTAAGTGGAATAGTAGAGTAGTAAGTCAGAATAACTGGCAAATGGTGGTTAAACCTACCTAGACGAACATTGCAGAAAAGTCCTGCCACCTAATAAAGTCTTTATGTACAATAAAATGTATATGTTGTGTTTTATGTGTTAATGTCTAATAACTTGGGTATATATAGGTGTCGATTCTGTGTCGCATACTCTAAAGCTAAACGAAATTAACATAAATCCGTCTTTTTCTATTCCCCTTTATCAGAAGAGTACCGCCATACTATATATAATAAGTTTACTTTAGTTTTAGAGAATGCGACACAGAATCGACACCATAGTGTATATGGGCTTGCTATATTATTTGACAATAAGCACTTTGTAATTTTATATGCTTAGTGAAATAACTTAATTTTAAGTACCTTATATATTTTGGCTTGTAAAAGTGCTAAAATTAGCCTATTTGCAATAAATCTTTTGACTTTGACTAGTATGCATAGGTAACTTTTTTGTATTATATTTGCAGAAGATAACACGGATTATTGGTTGATCAAGAACTCTTGGGGTCCCAAGTGGGGGGTGAACGGATTTGCCAAGATTCGCCGTGGAGTCAACGCTTGCGGTCTTATGAACCCTCAAACTGTATCGGCTATAATTGAATGACTCTGGATAATTTCGTAGAAATATTTTGGTTCTCTTTGATTTAGACGGATATAAAATAATAAAAGATTAATTTGTGATTATTGATGCCTTTTTTTTTCTGCGTACTTGTTTACGCCAAGAATAAGCTCGCAAGAAGTCCGTGGAGCGTGAGTCGGGAGAGACTTGGTGACCCGTCTTTTAATCGGAACTCGCACACGCACTACACCGCCCGCGCCTACATCTTCCTATCTACGAGTATCTAAACATATAAAAATCAAAGTCCTGACCCACTGACTGACTTATATATCAATGCATAGCCTAAACCACTGGTCCTAGAGACTTTAAATTTGGAGGATGTGTTCATTTTAAAGTGTAGGTATCTACTAAGAAAGGGTTTTTTCAAAATTCCACCCCTAAAAGGGTGAAATGGGTGGTTGAATTATCCATGAAAATTTTTCTTCTTCATTTCCTATAGGCCACACGGGTGAAGCCACGGGCAGAAGCTAGTTCTATAATATATCGCTGTTCCTAATTAAGGTATAAATAAAATGTAATAAATATGTTGAATTTATTTTATATCAATAAAATATAAGTATCTCGCAAACGCAAGATCACAACTACTACTACTATATACTACTACAGTACTACGGTACTATAGTATGGACTACAACAACTACAACAACAACTAACTTTAATAATTTATTTAAATTTATTTAACGCCAACGATAGGATTCTCTGTATCCATGGACCTAGGAACTACGAGGACCATAAGATATTCCCACAACATCAAAACACAGATATATTTGCGCTTTTTTTCTGTGCCATAATACTTGTACTGCCGGGGGAATCGAGCCCACTGCCTCCGGGCTATGAGCCGACCTGCTCAACCAACACACCACAGATGCTGTCAAATGGTCACACCACGTTTTTGTTGGATTTAGAGCTTTTCAACTGAAGTCCTTGTTAATATAATTCTGAGATCCGACTATTCCCGGGCACGTTTCTAAAAATAAATTGAACATTATTAGAACAGGAGCTAATGTACTACATTGTATCGAATAAAGGCAATGTAAGCGACACGGAGGTTGAAGCATAGGGCCTCTTTTGGTTGCTTTTTATATTTAGTTTTTAAGAACGTTTTTTGTTGTGACAAGAAGAAAATGTCTGATTACTTTTACGTAAAAAATTTTTTCAATATATTTTTCGCCACGTTTCCTGCTCTTTTATATTTCACACATTATGTTTATTTTTTAACTTTTTTACGGAAATCCTAGTCGTCAGCAACAGGCAGTAAATAAATTTATTGATATGGGTTTACTTTTATAAATAACCAGACAAACAACACCGAAATATCAAATATTAATTAATTCACTACTCAATCACTTTCAAAAAAGGAAGTGGTCTCAATCAGGTTTTTTTAATGCTTGTATAGAACTCCATCATTTACGAACCGAATTGGTAAATCTTTTTATTTGAGTCGCTGTGCTGATTCGGGATCTGTATCATGACGTCACAAAACATTAGTTTCTTTAATTTATGTTGTGTGATTTGTCTTGTGTGAGTGCCTACTTGTGAAAATGTAATGTGGTGTGATGTCTCGAATAAATTTATTTAATTTCTTTCTTTCTTTTTTATAGGTGCCTTCTGATATCCATGTAAATTACATAAAAATTGATTAAGTGGTTTTGTTTTTGAATCAAACAACTGGGAAAGAATATATTATCTAAGTATTTCTCAAAATTATTTCAAGAATATTTACCACAATTGAGGTTTTGCTGACCGCTATATTTTACATTTAATGTATATGGTAAATGATGAATAAAGTTTAAATGGCTTACTTTGTCATATTGAAAGAAAAAATAATTTTTATCTCGTAACTAAATTATCCGCATACTCCCTTACTATGATGTATTCACGGAGCATTCCCAAAGGCAGGCCGGGAGTTCTACGTGCACGTAAGAAATATACCTAATTTATTTCCATGACGTGCTAACTTTTCTAGAAATCTTCTTACTCTATAGAATTTTGCTTATTAGGTCGACTCCTGCTTTAAGTTTTAAGACTTAATGTAGTTTACTAAGTTACTGCATTTTAACTAACTCCATAAAGCATTTTTTTTTTTACTTCAAACTTGTCTAGCATTTGATCGCGCTCTCACCTGATGGAAAGTGACGATGCGATCGAAGGTGTAGCATGCTAGCCAAGTAAATACCTATTCACTCTTCTCTTGAACACGCTCGGGTCATATTTCGCCGGAAACACAGACGCTGGCAGGGCATTCCATTCCTTAGCCGTTCTTATTTATTAAAATGAAATTTAAATCAAAAGCACTAAGGAGAATGAATATCAAATTCGAAATAAATCACTGCCAAAATAACTTTCTACCCGTTTTAACCCCGTTAGAAGACGAATTTCAATAAAATACGAAACACGTCTTCCCTCAATTCTATTAAAAATGGTTCATGCAAAATTTGAAGTAGATTGGACCAAGAAATCACGTTGTCCCATACAAACTTTGCCTTTGCCTGTTCTTCACTAATTTAGGGGTAGAATTTTGAAAAACCCTTTCTTATCGAATGCCTACGTGATACATAGAACACACGCTCCAAGTTTCAGGTCTATACAATCAGTGGTTTAGGCTGTGCGTTGATCCGTCAGTCAGTCATTCAGGAGAAAGCATTTATTTACAAGGTGGAATTTAATTCGTTCTTATCCTTAAATGTATGTACTCTTTCCATACTATAGAAAGCTCCTATAGAACAAAATACCAAAAATACTTACCACTACTAAATAAAACTTATTAAACGTATTATCAAAATACTTGGAATTCATATTACTATAGTTCAATAGCCTTGCGACATTGAACAAAACAGATGTTTTATTACCTATGAAACATTTACAAAGCACTGAGGTGGCGCCCGCGCTGCGGGTAGCGCTAAATAGACATTTCAATAGCTGATATCCAGTTATTTTAAGAGGCCTTTTAAATAAAAGTAAACTAATAAAAAAAATACCTTATACGATTATTCTATGGCATGCTCTGAGTACATACATTTAAAGAAAAGAACGAATTAAATTCCACTGTGTATATGTATAGTCACAGTCCAAGTCATCAAGTTAAGTCACAATCTAGTCTAGTCAAGTCATACTCCTAGTAAAGTGGTGGCAACTTTACCAGAAGCATTTAAGGAGTTTTGGAAACAACACGAAAATAAACGTTTCACCATCATTATACCATTTTCCTACACTCACGCCTGTAATCCAGCACTTAACGAATAGAATGCCACCAATTTTATGCACTAACACTGAAAATAACACAAGTTTTGGAAAATAATATAATGCGGTGACGCAATCTTTTTCGCTTTCCCGCCAAAACTCAACACAAATGTTTTTGTCAGGATTTAACATTTCAATACGCAGCTTACGTGCATAGTTACTATGGAAATTATCAAATTAGGAATGAAATTTCTCCTGTTTCATTGCAATCAAAGTTACGTAATCACCCCACAGTTTTTACGGTAGCTTAAGTAAAGTCGGGAGCTTTAGCGAAGGGCGGATGGATATGTAGGTTATAATCACTTTGTTTGTGATTCTTCTTAGAAACAAGAATATTTATGTCCTTATCTAAAAATACAACATTTTTGTACGTAATAATTTGAGCTTTGCTAAGCCTTGAGGGTATAAAACCCATGAATTTTAACCAAAATCCTAAAGTTTACACTGAATGCTTTCCACAGAAACCTACATAAACACAGTTGCATTAAAATCAGGCAATTCTAGTCTTTAATCCCTTTACTTATCGCCCAAAGTTAATGAAGCATTAACTTTTCTGCGACAAAAAAAAACAATGCACATTTACACATGCTTCAAGCGATTTTAATCTTAAAACGGTCACAATAAAGGCCATTGTACGTGGTTTGTGTGAAACATATTTTTGCGTCGAATAAGCAAATAAAACCACGAAAGCTGGGCGGCAAACATGTTGATAATTTTAATCTACCCACCTTTACAAAGGGGCTGTTTGCTGAGAGGGCGCTAAAAGGGTTGCCAGGTTGAATTAAGGGCTCTTTTATTTTGGGCATTAGGGTCATTACACGGTAAATAAAGGTAAGCGTCTTGGACACAGAATTATTAGGCTGAGAATATTGCTGAACTCTTAAGAAGTAAGTAAGTACTTAAGTAGGTACTTAAGGTTGTTGCACTATTACCGCTAAAGCATGGATTGTGGTTGGGCGGATTGTATGTGACAAGAGAAAAAGAGAAGGCCATGGTCACACCAAATGAAATATAGTAAAGCCCCAAGGCATATGCATTCACCGATAAGCCAGCTAACTCGTCTTCCAAGCACAGCAGGGTCCAGAGGTAAAGCATGTGTTGAGGATGGCGTCGACGCACAGTCACTCCCACGCGCGAGAATAAAAACATTCCCAAATGAAGCACACGCGACTGTATGTGATATAAGCACTCTGATGGCAGCGTACCGAGCCAGAGGCAAAAGGGCGAGAAAAAAGTATGGAAAATGCCACTGATTTGTATTCGTGAAAATTTCAGGAAATTGCTGCGGTGGTTGGCGTTTTTTCTCTGCGATGGGCGCGTAGCTAGCGCCACATGCGGCCGTAGTCGGTCAACTCATCGACCGACTTAATGGTTCATTGCACTAGAACTAGATGGCGATACTATATACATTTGATGTGAACAATAACGGCATTTACAAATTGTTTTTTTTTTTGTTTAAGGATAAATAAATACAAATTAACGAAAAGTAGATCTTGAGCCACAAAGTATACTTATTTACAAGTTGCGTATTTATAGATGTACTGCTTATACTAAACTCTAAAACCTAAAATTTGAGGATAACAATTTATTTACTCGTCAAAATGGCATACAGTGATGCATAGGTATAGCTCTAGAACGGTATAATAGAGACCACATCGCAAATAACTCACATTTATTCCATCACATGGATAAAATTACAGTACGTAGATAAATACAAAATAAAATGAAATTTTTTGTATGTTTTGGCTCCACATTTTTTTGTATTAAGCCAATATCAAGTAATTGATAATTTCTGAAGTTAATAAATCATAATTATATGTATATAAGTATCGAGTCAAGTCATAGTCTAGTCTAGTCAAGTCATACTCCTAGTAAAGTAGTGTAGTGTAGTGTAGTATCATATAATGTGTCAAGTCAAGTCACAGTCCAAGTCATCAAGTCAAGTCGTAGTCTAGTCAAGTGATGCTCCTAGGAAAGCGGTGGCAACTTTACTAGAAGCTTCTATGGAGTTTTGGAAACAACACGAAAAGAAACTCTTCACCATCATTATACCACCTTCCCACACCCATGCCTGTAGCCCAGCACTTAACGAATAAAATTCCACCAATTTTATGCACTATCACTGAAAATAACACAAGTTTTGGAAAATAATACAATGAGCTGACGCGATCTTTTTCGTGTTCCCGCCAAAACTGGCTGATTAGTTGCCAATAGGCCAATCGAGCAACGCACGTTACCAGCGTTACACCAGAGATGGCGCCACCTCGACTCTCTAGTCTAACAAAACTACACTAGGTGGCGCTTAACAAAATAATTAGGTTAATAGAAACTAAGCGCCGTCTATAACATATACAATACAACCTAACTAAAACTATACTAAGTATATACAATACAACTAAAGCTATACTATATACAATAAGAATATATCAGTAGGTAATACCCTAATGAAACGCGAGCCTAATCTCTTTGTCCTCACCCGAACGCATGATTTTATTTCCACACCGTTCGAGGCTTTACGTCAGCAATTATCATGATTAGTAGGCAAGTCCACGACTAATAAAATATATCCAGGGAAGCAATTTAAGAGGTAATTAAAACGGAAACGTAGGTATTTAAGCTTGCTTAATTGGAGCAGTTGCGGGGATGTTTATTTCCGGGAGGGGACGTCAACTTCCGCGAAACGGTCGCTCTTGTGAGCATAACCTACCTGTGGGATTAGAAACTTTGTGATCCATATGAACTGAAATTTGTTACTAATTAATATTATTTTAATTACACAGCCTCTGTGGTGTGGCGGTTGAGCAGGTCGGCTCATTACCCGGAGCAATGATGTGGTTTAAGATGGGTCATGCTTCCCGAGAAGATATGTCCGCTATTGAGTTTAATACTCAGTACTCAATCATTTATTTTATTTTTATATATTTGACTGGCCCGATAGCTCAGTTGGTGGTAAGCCTGCCTTCTGAACTGTGGGTTGTAGGTTCGATTCCCACCCAGGACAAACATTAATGTGTGATGAACATAGGTGTCTGTTCTATGTCTGGATGTTATATTGTAGTCTATGTATGTATTTACAAACAAAAAGTATCTAAGTATTGTATCAGTTATCTGGGTCCCATAATACAAGTTTTGCTTAGTTTGGGGCTAGATGGCGCTGTGTAAAATGTCCACAAATATTTATTTAAAAAAAAATATATTTATTGCAAACATTATTGGTTACATGCAGTTGCTAATAATAGTAGGGGAGCCCACGATGCTAAATGGGGATTTACTCGAGCGTCGTAGAGACTTATTGGGATGCAAAGCTTAGATGATAAGAAGAAAAAAATGTTATATGATATATACCTTTACATCGGTGGGGGAAGCGGCTATAGATTTTTAAATATGTAAAAAAAAACTGTTGCATGGACATCCTCGAGCGCGTCAGATATTGATAGCATCAATGCTCTACGTATTTTTAATAATGTACGTATGTTAATCTGATCGTTGATGCGGGTGGTTGTGGTTGTGGTGTGGTGGTTTAAGGGTTGAAAATGAAAAAAAAAAAATTTATCGAGCGCGTCAGATTTTCTAAGAGAGTGTTAAGTGCACCAAAAAAAAGCTCTCATTCACTAATCTGACAATTTCGATGGGACGCAAACTCGTGGCCATTTTCATAATGTGCAAAAAAAATCGCCATTTTGAAATACTCAAGCGCGTCAGATTAAGATATATATGGTTCATCTTTATGTTCTAAACGTACTGTCTCATAATCTGACGATTATCTAGAGGAATTCACCTGATCTGACAAAAAAAAAATTAGAAAAACGGTTCACCTTAAGGGCCATCCCTGCAACTTCCCAATAATTCCATCCCTGGGCGCTTAAAATTGTACTTATGACATTTTTGAGCTCGAAATATAATTTATGTTCAAAGAAATAATATTTCAGCTCTCCCAGCTCGAAAGTCTGAGAGAAGTTTCATAGAACACTATTTTTGGAATTTTCAAACCGCAATTACTTTTGAATGGATCAAGCAATTTTCACGCGGTCTACGGCATTCGACGCAGTTTTATCATCCTCATAAGTAATTGTGCAATTTTAATTGATCGAACCACAAATTTCGGAGTAATCCCAAAAAAACACTTTTACGGGTTTCTTTCGTTCACGATATCTCTCGAACGAATCAACCGATTTTCACCAACTTGGTGGCGATCGACGTGGTTTTGCAAGCTCAAAGACGAATTAGTTTTTGAAGTTAATCGATAAAGCCGGTGAAAAGTTATTCCAAAAAAATCTATCGGTCCGAATCGGTTCAAATTCACAAACCGGAGTGGGGACGGAGTGAGAGAGTAATAGATAGAGAAAGAGTGAGAGAGGAATAGAAACGCGGAGAAGGAAATGTAGGCATCACGCAGCTGCACGCATTTAACTTCATCGACGAATTTTTGTTATTTCGGCTTGCGGAAATCGTCAGATTATATATTTTTCATTATTCTTGAATTATTTCCTTCAAAATAAAAAAAAATTTAGCTACGCTCGAGAATGTCTAGATGACGTTTTTTTTTACAACTTTGTTGCCCTCCCCTTTTTTTACGTCACTCTCAAATTGTCAGATTAGTGGAATATACACTTTTTAGGATGTAATTAACTCACCCCACCTTAATCTGACGCGCTCGAGAATTTCTGATGGTCAATTTTTTTTTACTAATCTGATCCTGTATCCTTCACGGCCGGCCTTACATATGGGCCTCATGTTTTGTGGAGGTACTTAACCGGGTACAAGGTATCCCCCTGTATATTAATCTGCCGCGCTTTAGTAAATCCCGAAATCCCCGCTTGGGCTCCCCTACTATAATAGCATATTTAAGTATGTTATATAATGACCCATCTTGGGTATAGCAATATTGTGCGGAGCGAATCGATCTAGTATATAATAGTCAACTTGTACGAAAGGAACGTATTAGAACGTGTTAGACGAACGTAAGGACGTAACGTCTAACGTATAATAACTTTTTGTCAATAGTACATTTTTTAGAGCTACTGTAATTTTTTTCTTTCATCTATATCTTTTAGATGGAGTGGTAATTGATTAAAAACTTTTATGGCTATTAAACGTGGGCTGGAACTGTGTGTTGCTAATTTTGATGTTGGTATTACTAAATCGTATTTATAGTTTGATCGTAGTGCGTAATCTCGATTGCCATCAGCCAGTTTTTTTGAAAAATTGAGGGTATATACAGATTTTTTTAAAACTCAAAGGCCATATTTTTGTCAACTTGAGAGCATTGTCTGACTGAAAAATCTATTTAAATTGTATTATAATTTATAACTATATAATACATTACGATATTGTAGATTGTTTTTATTTGATGGATTTACCACAACGACCTATATCTAGTGGCTAAATCTTTATGAAATAGACAAGCATATATGTGCTGATCTATTTATAGCATACTAGCTTCGCCCGCGGTTTCGCCCGCGTGGCCTATAGGAAACGAAGAGGAAATATTTTCATAGATAATTCAACCACTCATTTCACCTCCTTAGGGGTTTTCAAATTGTGAAATTATGAAATTTTGAAATAGCCTTATACCTACATTTTACAAAGAAAACACCTTCCAAATTTCAAGTCTCTAGGACCAGCGGTATAGGCCGTGCGTTTATATATAAGTCAGTCAGTTAGTCAGAACTTTGAATTTTATATTTTATTTTATGATTTTAAGAAAACTTACAGCTGTAAGTTTGCTAGGTATATATAGAATATAGTATAATAGAGTATATATAGAAAAGAAAACATATAAAGAAGGCCAATTAAAAGTTTCCATAGATACGTAAAAAAAAACATAGAAAGACGGATGCACACAAAGAAAAAATACAATTTCTACACAATGTCCACTTTGCTCCATATGTACAGATATAGCATATATTTTTAGCGTAGGTATATATACTTGTACATCACTATTGTACACAACGCGATGAGAAAAAAATGATGACGTCACAAATTATAAGCTTTGTACTCCTTAGAGACACTAACTCCATAGATCATGATTAATGCCTAAATTCGTTGATAAAACAATGCCGCGTTTAATATCGGTGATAAATTACAGTTTTCAGTAAATAGCTGGCCCGTTTCAAGAGACAGGGAAGGCGGGAGGGGTGGGGGGTAATAATGACGTCAGCCAAAAAGTAATTTTCGCAGTGACTGGCGCAGGCCGTTTCTAACAGTCACTGCTTTGGCGCGCTCGATAATTAACTATTTTGCTCTGTTTTAACCTGTGTAAGCGGATAACAGGGGTCCTAATCTGTTGAGATATGATCAGTATATTGATGCATAATAAATATGACCAATGAAAAACAAATAAAAATGAAATAACATTTATTTGACAAAAGGGAAAGTTACATAATGGTCCACCATTATGTAATTTTGCCTTTTGTCAAATTTAATTGGAATACCTGGCTTCCACACTAGGCTCAAAACCCGTGCCCAACGATTACATACGTAGATCCTGAACCGTAACTAAAATTCCCTGTGTAGGGACCCAGGAACTACAAGGACCATGGTCCCACAACACCCAGACACAGAACAAGTATTTGCGCTTTTTTTCTGTGCACAAATACTTGTCCTGTCGCGAGAATCGAACCCACCGCTTCCAAGCTATGAGCCGAACTGGTTGATCAGGTCGGCTCATAGCTCGGAAGCCACACACACTACAGAGGCTGTCAAAATACCCACTAACAAAACGTATTTTTTTTTATTGATTGATAGGCTCGCGTTTGACCACTATCACACCTGATGGTAAGTGGCGATTCGTTCTAGGATGTAACACGCTTGCCTAGAAGACAGGTATCTTCCAGGCAGCGTGTTCACTCTTGATTTGAAGACTCCAAGGTTGTAGGTTTCGGGAAATACGGATGCCGGTAAAGCGTTCCACTCTTTAGCTGTTCGCATGATAAATGTGGAGCCAAATCTCTTTGTTTGCACATGTGGGATATTAACCATGTAACGGTGGCGCTTTTTCGTACATCTGGTTGTGCGATGGTAGAACGGTGACGGTAGAAGCAGGTTATGCAACTCCAATGCACACTCCCGAAAATGCACTCGGTAGAAGACCGATAAATTGGCAACTTTGCGTCTATGGTCGAGGCTTTGCAGTCGGGCCTAAACAAGTCGCTACCTATGAGCCTCTTAGCACGCCTCTCGATAGAGTCTAAGGCTTCCAGCTGGTATTTAGCAGACCCATCCCATAGGTGGCAGCAGTACTCAATGCACGAACGAACTTGAACTTGTACTAAGTTTTTTTTTTAATGTTAGTGACTGATGTGACGAGCTAGTCGTTCACCTGATGTTAGACACCTGGACTATGAGATAAGATCATAAAGTATCTGATCACGCCACCTTTTTTGATGACTTATAGCACGGTTTCTAAATTCTGTAGGTATGCACTAGGCTTTATACCAAAATTATTATTATGAGCCTTATAATTATTATCCTTACCCAGTGCCAAATATCATTACGTCCCTATTATGCCCGGAATAAGGCATGCTAATCTCAAAGAACGGGGCATTAAAAATTCAGCGAGTAATAAGCATCGAAAAGAGAATGCATTATTAAACGCCCACTTGACCTGTTTTCTGGAGCTTCCGGAACTCGGCCGTATTTATTATGAAACTATAAGCTAAAACTATGTAGTATAACTAGCTAACTAATACAGAAACGATTCAGCAAATTTTTTTATCGGACAGTCACACTATCACACTTCACACTTATTTTAGAAAGTTTGTACGTGTGTATGTTTGTTACTCCTTCTCACCTTGTTTGTTACAGCTCAAACGGCTGAATGGATTTGGATGAAATTCGGTACTAAGATAGCTTATACACTGGATTAACATATAGGCTACATTTTATCCCGGAAAAGTGAAATTTTCCCGTGGGATGAGCAAATAATTAAAATACTTTTTATCCGCGGGTAAAACCGCGGAGCGCAACTAGTTTACACATAGTTCGCAGTATGTTTCTGGCCACTTACAAGAAAAACGTTTAAAAGTAATTACAAAATTTAAATTGGACCTCTGTGGCTGTAGGATAGAGTTTGTTTCATCATGTCGCTTGATATAAATTGTGCCGTTAATTAAAAATAAAATTGAGTGCTACATCACCATGGATTTAACTCGTGAAAATTTTCGTAAACTTATTATCTACTTTTTTAAGTGTAACATGACAGTTCAGCAGAGCTATGCTCGATCCAAACTACTTTTTTTTATTGTTTGATAGGCTTGCGTTTGACCAAAAATAAAAAACTTTTGGTAATGACCATGCAAAACGATGCCACATAAACATTATGGTGTAAAAAACCTGTGCTCTCGGTGTATCCCACACAATTTGATTGGACCTCTAAAAACGGACCGCGTTACTTAGTACAACTTAGTTATACTAAATAACAGCTTGACCTGCCACCTGGCATTTTGTGACCAAAAATCCAGAAACAGCTGTCTACGATTTTCATTACCAGAAGAGAGTCGAAAGTTTGTTATGTTTTTTTTTTGTAGTTGTAGTAGTAGTAGTAGGTAGTTTTTAGTATTAGTTATTAAATCATTGTAGTATTTAAAAGTCGAAAGTATAAAAAATAAGTTTTCAATCATGGAGTAGTGGCAAAACTGTTTTCAAAGTTAGTGTTTTCGTATGACAAAGTGAATTTACGCTAGTGGAAAATATTTTTCGAAACTACAAATTCATTTTTTACTATTAACAGTTTTTTTTAATTCGAAGCAATACGTAAACAAAATGCTGGCCTCTTCAGCCAAATGTTGAGCATTGTCATTCAACGTGGCAATGCTGCCATCATGATAGCCTCTGTAGAGTGCTGGTTGAGCAGTTCGGCTCACAACCCAGACGCGGCGGGTTCAATTCCCGCGACAGGACCAGTAATTATGCACACAAAAAAAGCGCAAATATTTGTTCTGAGTCTGGATGCTGTGAGTCCATGGTCCTAATACTTCCAGGGTCCCCTAGATGCAGAGAATCTTGATTAGGGTTCAGGATCTATGTATGTGATCTTTGGGTGTTATATTATTATTATTATACATATTATTATATTGATTGATTGATTGGAACGTTGCTTACTGGTAGTGGTTTGTTACATTAGGTTTATTTTACAATTATGCAGCTTATAGCTTTAAGTTTTTAGTTTACTTTTAGCATAGCAATTATTTTTATATATGTATTCTCTTCATTTAAGTAAACAATCATAATAATAACGCCCAACGATCACATACATAGATCCTGAACCCTAACTAGGATTCCCTGTGTCTAGGGGACTTGTTCTGAGTGCTGTGGGTCCATGGTCCTAATACTTCCAGGGTCCCTAGATACAGGGAATCCTGGTTAGGGTTCAGGATGTATGTATGTGATCGAACACCCAGACTCAGAACAAGTATTTGCGTTTTTTTTTCTGTCCACGTATTACTTGTCCTGCTGCGGGAATCGAGCCCGCCATCTCCGGGTTATGAGCCAACCTGCTCAACCACCACACCACGATATTCAAACAGTTTGATTAACATGACCAGAATTAGTGATGTGAATAAGTACTTACATTATAAAAATTGGTTTTGAATAATTATACTGTAAAAAGTGACTTTTCAGTTCCTGGTTCGGCGAACTTAAATTTCCGGTTCCGGAACTTGGCAGAATCGTAACCGGAATTGCTGAGGAACTTTCGGACCACATGGCGTCTGACGAATTAACGCCAACTTTTCTGTTTAGAAGTTGTTTCTTTGACTGTATACTTTAGAGTTTTGAAATTGCTGTTTGCTTCTTCTTGGCATTATGGTATTAACAAGGTGTGAAACTTGTTTTTCGCGACTTTTTCCTGGAGCAGTTTTCACGGCATAAATATGCTGATGTAAATGAATATTGCTATGAAAATAGTACCACCCTCTCTTACCGTGGGTGCCGGCTAAAGAAATGTCCAGGGAATCAACATTCTCATCGATACTTAAAAATATATAATTAAATAATAATAACGCCTAACGATCCTGGACCCTAACTAGGATTCCCTGTGTCTAGGGACCCAGGAACTACAAGGAGCATAGTCCCAGAACACCCAGACTCAGAAAAAGTATATACGCTTTTTTCTGTGCACAATTATTCTGCCGCGGGAATCGAACCCGCCACCTCCGGGCTATGATCTGACCTACTCAACTACCACGCCACAGGGGCTGTCGACATCAAAATCTTCCACCTGTCAAAAGTAGTCGATCATCGATCAAAAGAATATCATTGATAGATGATAGATACTTAATCCTGAAATAGCACCAATTCATTTTATGTTTGAAGATTGCCTTCGAATATTCGGTTTCATAAATCTTTCACTTCAAAAAATCGGATAAAAGTAGGTGAATATTCTTCGAAATGACTGCGTACAGAGGGAAGAGTAAGTATAAATTTTGCGAGTAAAAATTACGAATTATGAGATTTTATTGTGTTATGGAATAACGTGACGAGCTAACCGTTCGCCTGATGTTAAGCGACATGACTGACTATATCAGTTGCAGATTAAGTATAGAGTTTCGCGTGACTATGCACTGCGCACGTCATCCTGAGACATCAGCACAATCTAGTAATAAGACTACTAGTCTGTGAGATCAGAACATAAAGTCTCATTTGCCCAGTAATTTCACTAGCTACAGTACCCTTCAATCCGGAACACAGCGGTGTTTGCATGCTACTGCTTGGCTGAAAAATAACTGGCAAAGCGGTGGTACCCACTTAAACGAACATTTTTTAATTATTTTATTTTTATTTGACATTTTATGATGATTATTTTATTTTGACATGTTTTGAATTTGTGTATTTTGACATCTTTTATTTTTTTATTGTTATACAATTTATTTGGGTAATTATTTATTATTGGGTAATTAGGTATTATTAGTCATTACATCTGAAAACGAATTGATATGTCCCTGTGTACCTTTATTTAAATTTGACGTGTATTTTTTTATATTGACGTGTTATATTATTTTAAATATATATATATTATATTATTTAAAAAAAACGAAGATAGGTGTCGAATTAATTTTGATCATTGGGCGTTTTGTTTTCAAAGAAGGTACATATCGAAGTAAAGAATGTGGGTCGTTATTTCGTCGAGGGTAGACTAGACGGTGACCTGACACGACCTTTTTATCCCAGACATATTCTTATATTCAAGAATGCAGTACAGTAATGAACACAATTGGTAATATTTTAAAAATGCGAGTTATTTATACCGATTTAGGAAATTTATCAACGATTAAGAGTTGAATTACTTTTTAAACTTTCGCGACTTGAACTCATATTCTAATGATTAAACGGGTCTATTTGCATACAAAAATTATCAAACCATAATTTTGAGTAACCTCGACGTTTTGACCAAGTTACATTGGCCGTGGTCACGAGAGCACTGGAGTACCGGGTGTCAACATGCTGCAAAATAATGTTTTGATCATTTTTGTACGCGTGTAATAGACCCGTTTTATCTTTACAATATGATTAAGAGTTATATTTAATCAATGCTTAAATTGTCCGACGTCCTGGTCAAAAAGGTACGGGGAGTTATTGGATGTTAGAAGCATGTAGCCAATCAAAACGATCCTCTATGGAGGACCCCTATGTTCAGCAGATATGATGATGATGAAACGCGGAAGAAACGGTGATTTAAGGTTGAAACCAAATTTACTTAATCAAACCTATACATATTTTAAGTTTTAATATAACCACACATTTATAAAGATCAAATAAAGTAAATAAATATGTGTGGACGAAATGTCAACACAAAATGACACAACGCCATCTAGCGCCAAACTAAGCAAAGCTTGTACTATGAGAACCAAATAACTGATACAATACTTATATACTTTTTGTTTGTAAATACATACATAGAATACAATATAACACCCAGACATAGAACAAACATCGATGTACATCACACATAGTATTGCGTGGGATCAAACCCACAACCCACAGTTCAGAAACCAGGGATACTACCAACTGAGCTATCGAGCTGGCCGGTCCGGATATTAATTAGTTAATTAATTAAGCGCAGTTCGCTCTGTTGAGGATAAGATGACAGTAAGTGACAAGAAAAATTATTTTACTCATTTTTTATTCATGACACTTTTGTAAGCGATTGTAGTTTCATCTCAGTCTTCTACTTGGTAAAACTTGTCTTTATTCTAAACAACTTTATTCAAATTTTTAAATTTATTATCCTACTAATATTATAAACGTGAAAGTTTGAATGTATGGATATTTGTTACTTTTTCACGCTCAAATGGCTGGATGGATTTGGATGAAAATTGGTATATACATGGCTTATACAGTGGAGTAACCGCTTTCCGCGGGTAAAACGCAGGGCAAACCTAGTAATAAAATAAAGTAGTTATTATACTTACATGACGAATCTCCGGTGGTATTTTTTTAAATTCAGTTTTTCTTTGTTTTCTGCTAACCAATCGTTAATACAAAATTAAACTAGACCTAAAAAACTAAACTATAACTAAGAACTTAAAATAAATAAAATCAAAATATTATTTATGCTTTAAGTGATAAAAAGCATGCGACCCGCCTGATGGAAAGTGGCAACCACAACCTGGACGTATGCAACACTAGGAGCGTTGCCAACATGACAATGCGTTACAGCAGGGGTCAGCAACCTGTGATTGTCGTCCACTTGCATAAGATCTGCCGGACGGCGCACGAGTTCTTCAGAGCGCCATCGAGGTGTCTCCGTCTAGAGACGGAGAGAACGGAGCCGGATGCGGCTGACCGCAGGTAAGGTTGCGGATCGACTGCCAACGCGATCACGTTCATCCCTACTATATGCGGCATGGATTTTTAGTGGGTATGCCGTCCACTCTGGTCGGAGACTCCCACATATCCACCTTGCCCTACCCAAAGCAAGCGGAATCCATAAAGGATTTTTAGCGGATCAAAAAAAAAGGAAAAAATGGGTTCGGCAACCCACGGCTCGTGAGGCCACATAGCTCTTTAGATGTGAAGCTGCTCTTTAGTATATATTATTTATTTATTTTAAAAAATACATCTGTGCTAGTACTATTATTGTTAGCGAGTTTTTTTGTGGCTCTTTAAAAACTGTTTTGTAAATTGTATTTTTTGTCTCTTCCGACTCAAAAGGTGGCCGAACCCCTGCGTTAAAGTTTTCGTGGTAAAATTATTTTGAATATTTTCCTGAAAAGCTCTTTTGCTGAGTGTTAGTTTGTATCCAATCTAAGTTATTTTTATATAGGATTACTTACAGTTGTTCAATTACAACATTGTTTTCTGTCATCCAATTTGGTGCCCATGTCAACCAATATTAGTTTGTGGTAACACGGACACTACTCGAGGATTTCGAAAGGAGCGGATTTAAGGATATTAAAAATTAGTTGCAAAATTATTTTTTGTCTTTTTCTTGTATATTCTATGTAGTACCTGCTCACGTTACTCGAATTATGTATATATAGCTTTTGCAATATACAAGGTCATTTTATGTATTGTGTGGACCAAAATAATAATAGTTATAGTATATAACGCCCTACGATCACATACATTTTCTGTGCATAGCTGCTTGTCCTGCCGCGGGAATCGAACCCGCCGCCTCTGGGTTACGAGCTGACCTGCTCAACCATAACACCACAGAGCCACTTCGGCCAAAGATTAAACATAACCATTAAACGTTGCAATGCTGCTAGCATATTGGGCATGTTGCCTACAAATAGTGCTTTGTTAGATTTTTTTTCTATTCGGCTTATTGTTTTAGTTTTCTAATAGTTTAGTTTTTCCAGGTAAGTATAAGGTAATTGTTTCTATGTATCTGTAAAGAAAATAGGTAAACCTAGTAACCATTTACTCTTAATACAGCCCTTGTTTTACCAACACATGTCTTGGATGAGCAGGCTACAAGGGTCCGACAACTATTCCTATGTTAGACATCACTATTTCATCCTGCCGACTCACAGCCGTTATAACGTAAACCTATAATAATAATAATAATAATATGTGTGCACATCTCACACAACGCCATCTAGCCCCAAACTAAGCAAAGCTTGTGCTATGGGAACCAGATAACTGATACAATACTTAGATACTTTTTTTGTTTGTAAATACATACATAGAATACAATATAACACCCAGACACAGAACAAACACCTATGTTCATCACGCAAATGTTTGTCCTGGGTGGGAATCGAACCCACAACCCACAGTTCAGAAGGCAGGGTTACTACCAACTGAGCTATCGGGCCAGTCAAAATACGAATCATATTATGTTGATTGACGTAAGTACATAAATACTTAAGTAAAATAAATCTGTACAAAGAATAACAAGATAAATAAGGAAAAAAGTTCGTATGTTAAAATAATCAAATACAAGTTTTTTGAAGTAAAACTTCTTTACGCACGCTTGACTTGGGGAGTAAGCTGTCGCCAGCTTGAAGTGGTTTTTTTTTTTTTGTTTGGTTTTGGCTCCACACTTTTGTGTATTTAGCCAGTGTCAAGTAATTGATATATCTCAAGTTAATTAATATCATATAGTGTGTCAAGTCAAGTCACAGTCCAAGTCATCAAGTTAAGTCATAGTCTAGTCTAGTCAAATCATACTCCTAGTAAAGTGGTGACAACTTTACTTGAAGCTTCTATGGAGTTTTGGAAACAACACGAAAAGAAACGTTTTACCAACATTATACCATTTTCCCACACTCACGCCTGTAATCCAGCACTTAAGGAATAGAATGCCACCAATTTTATGCACTAACACTGAAAATAACACAAGTTTTGGAAAATAATACAATGTGGTGACGGAATCTTTTTCGCTTTCCCGCCAAAACTCGTCAAAAAAGTGGTTAACGGAAGTTAAAAGTTGTTAGTCTCCACTGTCAACACAAAAAAGTTAAAAATTCGTTTTATTATGTTGTCCGGTAAAATGACAATTTACAGTTGTTAAGATGGCGACGTTAATATTAAGCAAAGCAAAAATGAAGTAATACCAGCCGATAGGTGAAGCTAAATTAAAGAAGTTTTTCTTCAGTCGTGTGGGTTAAAGGACACTCATTTATTTAAAAAAAAAAAAAAACGTTTATCTCTATGAAAAGTCATCGCACTAAACCTGATGAACTAAACGGATCACATATTATGCTGTTTACTGTTATTTATTTTTGGATTTCTATGCAAGTTATAACGTCTGTTTTATCAAAATCGGTCATTGAAAAGGGAATTATAGACATTTTTAGATAAGGCACCATATGGAGGGCTATGGATGAAACATAGTATGTTTGTAAAAGGGATAAGAAGGAAGGAAGAAGGGTGGGGAAAGAAAAAATTAACAGAGGTCAGAATATGGAGACAGGTGTAGAAAAAAAAACCACATAGAGATGTTCGAGCGGGGTAGGTACGCGTTTATTTCAATGATATAATGATAAATTTCGCAAAAAATCAAGAAATTGTATGCAGGCTTCTTTTTATTTGAAGTTGCTGTAAAAATGACGCAACATTATACGTTATCAGGCTAAAATAATTACTTAACTACATCCATCTAATCTTCTTTTTGGCGCTATAAAAATCGTGTGTTGAATCGATCGAGTGAAAAGGGGGAATGCCGCAAACTTTACCTTTAAGTGGTAGACGTTCTTAAATTATTAAAGAAAGGTTTCCAACAGTTGCGTACACTTTTTATTGATGCTATCCCCAATCACTTCCGGATTTTATTTTTTAAGTTGAGAAAATCGATAGCATTTATATTTTACATTCGGAAAACGAAAGGATTTTTCCAAAGATACGTACGTTCACATACTTTGGTTATATCAATGTCAACGTTCATAACTTGGCTTTTAGCAACAAGGTGCATTTTTGATATAAGGCCCGTTCCAGTAGCTGCTATGACCCGCGTGGCCAGGAAACAAAGAATTTTTCATAGATAATTCAACCACTCATTTCACCCTTTCAGGGGTGTAATTTCGAAAATTCCTTTCTTAGTGGATACTTACACTTTGCAAAGAATACACCCACCAAATTTCAAGTCTCTCGGACCAGCGGTTTAGGCTATGCGTTGATATATAAGTCAGTCATTCAGTCAGTCAATCAGGACTTTGAATTTTATATGTATAGAAGATAGAAGATAAACTTATCTTTGTTTTTAAGTAAAATGAAACATTGTGTAGTATATTGTATTTTATTTTATCAATATGCAAGACTGTGACACGTTTTCAACGACCAAGAGTAAGATTAAAAACAGTACAACGCCCTAGAGACCACTGAGCCATTAAATGTACGCATGAGGTGTTTTATGGGCCATAACTGAGATCGTCGCAGTTCTTGCCGGACAAGCCTTTTGGGGGCCCTTGACAGCCCGTTTCGGTGTAAGAAAATGGAACTCCAATGCAATATGGTCTATATGATATTATTTTAGTAGTTACTAAAATAATATCAGATCGATTCCTATCAGGTGCATTTTGGAGAGTGCGCATTGGAGTTGCATAACCTGATTCCGTCATCACCTTTCCACCATCGCACAACCAGATGTACGAAAAAACCCCACCGTTACATGGTTAATATCCCACATGTGCGAACAAAGCAATTTGGTTCCACATTTATCATGCGAACAGCCAAAGAGTGGAACGCTTTACTGGCGTCCGTATTTCCCGATAACTACAACCATGGAGTCTTAGAATCGAGAGTGTGAAGTGGAGTGAGAGTGAAGGTATCTGGGCAAGCGTGTTACATCCTAGACGTTACTTACCATCAGGTGTGATAGTGGTCAAACGTAAGCTTATCTAACAATTTAAAAAAGAACTCTTGACGCGAGCCAGAGCGAGTGTGGATGAATTGTAGCCCGTGTGACATTGAAAGCAACGCACTAAGGTGCAAATTCCGCTCGGCCAGACACCATTTCAAGTGATGTGCAGAATTACTCTCGCTCTTACAAAGGTGAAGCGAAACATCCTAAAGAAACAGCATGTTTAAGAATCACAAATTCAAAGGCAGTGTATTTGCTGTTATGTATTCATCATGATCATAAGCTGAAAGACATCCACTGCTGAACATTGGCCTCTCCCATAGAATGTCATTTTAAAATGAGAGCACATGGTCGATGCGACAAATGACCAAAATACTGGCACTTTTTTGGCACAACAAATCAGCATTACAATTCAATGAGGCAACGCTGCCAGCATGTTGGGTACGCTACCTACTGGTAGTGAGCTTTAGCATTTGGACTGTCTATAGGTCATCGCGGCTAGTATATAGACCACTTTTATTTTTTGTAGTAATTTGCTCTTATTTATTCATCATCATCACCATCATCTGGAAGATGTCCACTGTTGCACATTGACCTCTCTACCGTAGAGCGTCATTTTGACTGATCACTCTTCTCTCTTGCATCCAACGGCTCCCCGACATGTGCTTTATACCTAGGTGATAGAGTACATTTTAGAAACTTTCGTAGTTTGTTCTCTCAAAACAAAAGCAGTAAAGTTGGACCATTTGGGACTTTCTCCAAAGAAGCAGTAGAGGATGGAAGGGGACATAAAAACAGAAAAACAAGCGGATATTTCTTACTGATGTTGAGTAACCGTTGCTTATAGACACCTGCTACACCAGGGGAACTGCCGATACGTTGCCTTTTAAGTCTCTACCCGTCGTTTGAAGTACCCCATGCTAGCAGAAACAGCTCAGAGGGTAGCTCATTCTACATCTTGCAAGTACATACTTGGACAGGAACTATCTTAAAAAACAGACTGAAAGAAAAATACTTAAAGAATTGTACACAAAGAATAGAAAATAATTCCAGAATTACGAAAACGAATCAACACTCAACAACATTTTAGTTCAATTTTTTACAGAAAAACAAGTAACTAAAACGAAACTACGTAATTACCAGAAAGTCAACTGAAAGCTATAAAAAACACTGCTCTGTAGCTGAATCAAAAACGGATGCAGAGATGCTGCGTTTTAGAACGTGGTTCAGCTTACGGTGCGAACGAAGTAAAAAAAAAAAAAAAAAAAAAAAAAAAAAAAAAAAAAAAAAAAAAAAAAAAGGTAAACATTGACTTTCGTTCCGCGTAAGTTGACTTAAAAGAAATAGAGAAATGATTATATATCACATAAAAATACAAAAATGATTAAGATAAGTGCATTGTGAAACCACTCCAATAAAATTAATAGTGAACCACTGTGGATTTTTTATAATATCTCAAGATGATTGTGAAATATAACCTACAAAATTAGTTACGAACTATAAAACCGTGTGTGTTGTGTAAACAAGGCGCCACCTACAAAATAGGATAACTTCTTATTACCGAGAAAGTTCACGCCCTCTCTCATAGAGGTCGTTACACAGATAGAGACTGCGCTACCAAAACAAGTACTCCTACATGGTAATAGAGGGCATTGTTTTTTGAATTGATTTATTTTGAATTGGGTTGGTTTTGATTGATTTTCATTACCTACTCATTTAAAATCAAAATGAGGAACTGCGCAGCGTGTACAAAACATATCTCAATACGAGAACTACTAGACTGCACAAAATGTAAGGCACACTTTCACTACTCGTGTGTAAGTTTAACAAAACCTTACTACTCGGCAAATTACCAAGACTTAGAACTTAACTGGATATGCCCGGACTGCATAAACATTACTCGACGAGTTAGAGACGACGAGACTCCTGTGCGTTCATCTCTCGCCAGGATCCGGAGCTCCCAAAATGACACCCAATCGTTGGCAGTTGACGATCAAGTGCAAAACGACTACTCTCTGTTGGGTGATACGCAAAGTCCAAAATCACCCATTCCAATACTGTACCCTAAAAATAACATTACACTGGAGCAAATTAGCAGATTATTGGACCAGAAATTAGAAAAAAATACTGAACAGATCCTCTCAAAAATATCGGATATGAAGTCACAATTACAAGAAGAAATAAACATCGCGGTTACAAAGATGGAACAAAAAATAAATTTACACAAGGAAGATATAGACCGAAAGCAGTTAAAAATACAAGCTGACATACAGCAAACTAACAAAATAATTCAAACTTTAGAACACGAACACTTAAAGCTCAAACAACAAATAAATGAATTAAGTTCATATTGCCGACCTGTTAGCACACAAAGTGCAAAAACTGCCACCCCGATCATACCACTTGTTGAAAACAGCAGAAAACTTGTATTATACGGGCTTGCAGAATACGCAGAGAACGAAAGCGATCTGCATAACCGAATACTGTGGGCTTTCAAAGATATTTTAGATGTTGATCTATCTGGGTACATCGAAGACTTGACTCGTATTGGAAGAAGGGGCTACAAAAGACCACTTGCAATAGAATTAATCAGCAAAAGAATGAAAAAATATATACTAGAGAATAAAAATTCTTTTAGAAATACGGGGCTAGCCGTATCTGACTACCTAGACCAAGAGGCCTTAGAAACCAGATTCAAACTAAGAAATTTAATGAAAACAGAACGACAGAATGGGAAAAATGCTGTAATCCGAAATAATAAATTATATGTCGATGGAAAAGAATATACAGAATACGAGGAAAATATAGAAAAACATATTACACAGCATACCCAACAAAGCCAAAACCTTCAGGCGGCACACACAACAAATAAACCAACAAACTTAACAACAGGACAATTCCCAAAAATAATCAAAACTTTTCGTGAATCAAACAAGACATTTCTTAACTGACTTTACTGTTATATTCCAAAACGCACAGAGCTTAAAAAACAAAGTCCACATTATTGAAAGTATTTTGGATGAAAACCAAGATCTACAAGCCGTTTGCTTATCAGAAACATGGATTAATGAAACACAAAAGCAACTGATACAAATACCCAAGTACATATTTTCGGCAGCTTTTCACCGGAAAACACGACGGGGTGGCGGCGTAGCCATCCTGCTCAAAGATGACATAGAATATAAAGAACGACGTGACATAGAAAGCCTCTCGGTTGAGCATATTGTAGAATGTTGCGCAATAGAAATACCGCAACAGAACATTATTCTAATTAATGTCTATCGTGCTGACCGAGAGATTGAAACATTTTTTAGCTTTATAAGCAGTCTGTTACAAAAAGTAAATGCAATACATATAAAAAAACGAGTGATTATAATAGGTCTTTACCTATGAAATTGCCGTATTGCAGTACAGACTTTTTCAAACAAAAAAAAGTTTTGATTGGCTATGAATTCTAAATTCAAATTAATTTTGTTTTAAAAATATGACATTCTATTTACAATATAAGTCTTTTGTTTATTGATTAGCGTTGTATTTTCATTACATTTCAACATTTTTCCTCATAATGGATACTTTGAAATTTCGTGTAATTATGGAATATGAGTTCCGTCGTGGCACCAACGCGGCACAAACGACACGTAACATCAACGACGTTTACGAAGAGAACTGTACAAACGAACGTACAACCCGTTATTGGTTTGCTCGGTTCCGTTCTGGGAATTTTGACTTGAAAAATGAACCTCGTGGTCGTCCGGAAACTTTGGTCAACAATGATGAATTAAAGGCGATTGTGGAAGCTGATGAATCTCAATCTACAGCTGAGCTGGCAGCAGCTTTTGATGTTAGCATCAAAACAATATTGGTCCATTTGCGACAGATTGGCAAGATAAAAAAGCTTGATAGATGGGTGCCCCACGAACTTAACGATCGCCAGCGCAACGTACGCGTCGAGACTTGCCTTGCGCTGCTTAACAGGCACAGAAATGAAGGAATTTTGAACCGAATTGTTACGTGCGACGAAAAATGGATTCTTTTTGACAATCGAAAGCGCTCAGCAAGTTGGTTAGATCCTGGTTCGGTACCAAAGCAATGTGCAAAACGAAAATGACCCCTAGAAAGGTGATGGTCACAGTTTGGTGGTCTAGTGCTGGTGTGATTCATCATAGCTTTTTACAAAACGGCGAGAGCATTACTGCAGATGTGTACATTGAAGAACTGACCACAATGATGGCGAAACTCGCAGGTCTGCAACCAGCTTTGGTCAATCGGTCGTCTCCACTGCTACTTCACGACAACGCGCGACCCCATACTGCACAACAGACCGTCTCTAAGCTGCATGAGTTGGGTTTGGAAGCTCTCCCTCATCCGCCATACTCACCAGATCTTGCGCCTACCGACTATTACTTTTTCCAAAATTTGGACAACTTTTTAGCGGGAAAAAAATTCAATTCCCGAGAGGCAGTACAAAACGCCTTTGAAGAGTTTGTTGTCTCCCGTCCTGCTGATATTTTCAAGAAGGGCATCCATAAACTGCCACAGCGTTGGCAAAGATGCATTGATTGCAGGGGTGATTACTTTGAATAAAAGAAATAAATAAGTTCGAAAAAAAAATACTTTAACTTTTTTCAAACAAAACGGCAATTTCATAGGTAAAGACCTAATAGGAGGAGATTTCAATATAGACAAAAATAAAAATTCAAAAAATTACCTCAGGCTATGTAATATCATGCTTGAATATAACTTGCATCAGAAAACAGTAGACCCAACTAGAGAGACACATAAAACCGCATCTTGTATCGATTTGCTATTTACAAACTATCACAATGATTGCACCGTCACAGTCAAAGACTACGGAATATCAGACCATAAAGCGGTATATTACTGCTGCCAAAATATAAACACAAAATTCTCTAAAACCATCGCCACTGTAAGTAAAAGGAGTTTTAGCGTTAAAAACACACTATTATTCAAAAAAGCGCTGGCTGAAGTTAATTGGAACGATATAATAAAACCAAATCAAAATATAAATGAAAATTATAATAACTTTGATGATAAAATAACACAGCTGTTAAATATATACATGCCATACAAAAAAATTAAACTAAAACAAATAATAAAAAATCAATGGTTAACAAAAGGCCTAAAAATATCATGTAAACACAAAAGAATTTTAAAAATACTTACAAACACATCAAATAATAAAATATTAAAAAAACATTATAAAACGTACAAAAAAAACTTGCAAAAATGCTTTAAATCTTCAGTAAAAATATATAATGCTAAGAAAATGGAGCTTTCAAAGAATAAAGTCAAAACAATGTGGGATATAATCAAACAAACAACAAATAGAAACGCACATAAAAAAGTAAAAAACATCATATTAAAAAACAAAAACGCTGTAATAGACATGCCAATCACCGTAGCAAATACATTTAACAAATATTTTGCCACTATAGGCCAATCAATAAACACTAACGCTACTCTACAAAATTGTTATAATAGTAAAAGCTCAAACACCAAAATTGACACACCCGTCACAAATTCCATGTTTTTATCACCCGTTGCAGAGCAAGAAGTAGAAAAAATCATAAAAAGACTTGCAAACAAATCTAGCTGCGGAATAGACGACATACCCTCTGCCCTAGTAAAACACTGTAACTCAGAGCTAAAATCACCTATAACAAGGCTATTAAATCAGTCAATGGAAGAAGAATGTTTTCCCGAAAGACTTAAAATAGCGAAAATCAAACCAATTTTAAAAAAAGATGGAAAACAAAATGACGTTAACAGTTATAGACCAATTGCTCTTCTACCAGTTGTATCAAAAATCTTTGAACGCGCAATATCAAACCGTATTTACGCTTTTCTAGATAAATTTAAATTACTTGACGAAAACCAACATGGTTTTCGCAAAAAAACTTCTACCACATTAGCAATTTATAAATACAATTTAGAAATACTAAACAATATAAGAGACAAATATTATTCTGTAGGATTACTACTTGACATGAAGAAAGCATATGATAAAGTTTCACACAGTATCTTATTATCAAAACTTGCCGCGATAGGAATCAGGGGTAAGCCACTTAACTGGTTAAAGTCATACCTAAAAGACAGGAAGCAATTTGTCCAAATAAATTATCAATGTCAAAAACTGGGTACGATGGAAAATATTGAATCCGAAATAACAACTACAAACTGGTCCATCCCACAGGGCAGCGTGCTAGGATGCGTTTTATTCATTATCTATATAAATGACCTACCAAAAATTTCTAACTCCCCATGCATATTATTCGCAGACGACGTTTCACTCTTATTTAGATGCACACTCGACACAATCACATTAAATCACATAATAGATACTTTTTCTGATATACAAATATGGCTAGAATCTCACAACCTAGAGCTTAATTTAAAAAAGACTAAATTAATTCAGTTCCTTCCATATCAAAAAACCGCCTTAAACCTAAACCCTATAACAAGTACTCTTAACATTGAAGAAGTAAAAGAATACACCCTACTGGGCATTAAAATAGATAGTCATTTAAATTGGAAAGCGCATGTAGAAAAAGTCAAATCAAATTTATCACAGTTTATTTACGCTCTTGCGGTACTTAAAGCAAAATCAAATTTAAAAACAGCACTAGTTGCTTACTACGCATACGCATATGCGTGGTTACGCTATGGAGTAGTGATTTGGGGAAACTGTACAGAAGCCGGACAACTTTTCACTATGCAGAAGAAATGTGTCCGCATAATAGTAAACATTAAACAGCGAGAGAGCTGCAGGCCACATTTCATACAACACAAAATTCTTACTCTACCGTGTTTGTACATATTAGAGGCCGCTATGTTTGTAAGAAAATACCCTAACTTTTACGAACACAATCAAAACCCGCGCAGACAAAAACTAATTCTACCAGAGCCCAAACTAGAAATGTATAAAAGAGGATCACATTATATGTTAATAAAGATTTACAATAAAATACCTAAAAATATCGTAACCGAAACTAAAGACACAATTTTCCATAGTAAACTGAAAAAATTATTAATTTACAAATCTTACTACTCTTTAGATGATTATTTTAATGACAAAATGCTTCAATCTCATTAAACAACTTATTAATACTATCTTGTCAACCCATTTACTTTTTATACTACTATTATTACTCATAATTATTATTACTATAACTATTACTTACTTATTACCTACTATTACTTGTTACTTTACTTATCATTGTAAATACTTAAATACCTTTAGCTTACTGCATAAGTTACTGTTTGCCTTAACAAATTGCAACACTCTTGTCAGAGTATATATTTTAGGTTACTTTAAGTGTATACTTAAGCACCAAATATATTTAAGCAATAAATAAATAAATAAATAAATAAAAAAAAAAGATTCAAAATGAATAGGTCCAATTAGCAACGCGCACTTTTTGTAGCGGTCCTCGAGTCTAGGCGAAGCACATACTTGGCAACTATAAAGAAGGGTTGTGACTATATATAAGTAAGCGTAAATGGAATAGTAAACTATTGTATCTTACAGCTATCATTATATGCATCTTTTATTATGTAATCATAAATTAATATGTAAATATAAATTTATGATTACATTATACATAAATTAATATAGGGACCATGGTCCTCATGGTATAAACTAGGAGTTATAAATATAAGAAAAAAAAGCGCAAATTCTTGTTCTGAGGTTGAGTATTCTGAGACCTCGGTTTTCGTAGTTCCTGGGTCCCTAGACACAGGGAATCCTAGTTAGGGTCCAGTATCTATGTATGTAATCGTTGGGTTTTATTATTATTATTATTATATGGGGTGGCCTGCGCCGGCTCATCGTGTGAATTTGCCATTATCACCACACATGGCAGGTATCTTCGTTATGATAGGTTTTAATGTACCGAGCAGATTGCTGCTGCCCATTACCTAGGTAATCCTTTAGCCGGCTAAACAGCACGGGGATTGGGCCTATTTTCTGAAATTTAACTGGGTGGTAGAACTTTTCTGCAAAATTCGTCTAGGTAGGTACCACCGCTTTGCCAGTTATTCTGCCGCCAAGCAGTAGTGCGCAAGCAGTACTGTGTTCCGGTTTGAAGGGCACTGTTGCTAGTGAAATTACTGGGCAAATGAGACTTTATGACCTAATCTCACAGTCTAGTAATCTTATTGCTAGACTGTGCTGATGTCTCAGAATGGCGTGCGCAGTGCAGTGTCACGCGAAACTATAATTTAGAGTTTCAAGTGTTACTGTAACTGATATGGGCAGTCGTGTTACTTAACATCAGGCGAGCGACTAGCTCGTCATGTCGTTTCGTAACATAAAAAAATCAAAAAAATAAATCTGTAATATATTATTTTTCTACATAATTTCAGTTTCTATTTGTAATGTTTAGTAAGATCATCTCAATATTCTTCTTGCACCTGTGTGAAGTGTGGGTGGTTACTTTCATATGTAGCTTATTATATCAACTGTAATAAATTATAAATATTATAAAAATTATTAGAAAAAGAAAATACATCATTTGATTGTTGAGTTGACTTTCTTCTTTGCAGGTGTAATCGAAGCTTCGGATCGGAGTTTTATGTTCTGCATTGTGCCGGATTGCTTGCACCAGTTCTTCTTTTCGAACTTCTTTTTTTTTTTAAACTAACGTATTGTAATGGATTTGTTATATATTTGACAATAAGCGCTTTGTAATTTTATATGCGTAGAACAATAATTTAATTTTAAGTATACGTAATATAATGTTGACACGTAAAAGTGCTAAAAATAGCCTATTTACAATAAAATCCTTTGAGTTGGACTTTATTTTCACAACGGGACCACACTTTTTGTAAAAAAATGTACAAATAAAATAAACTTTTAGCTCTTTAACCCACAACACTTAACTTCGGGTTAATGTGTACATTGTACCCTTGTAACTAGCTTGATGCCTCGACTATTTCAACCCCTTCTCTGAAAATTATAACGACCCTTCACTAATTTTCCTAAACCTCAAACTTTCACATGACCATATCTTTTCATTCACTACACACTGGCGGATACGTTACGCGTTTAACTCTTCATTTGTTGGTAAGAGCGTCGATGCATAGCGCTAAAAGATTTGGTGCTTATAGTTAGTTCATGTTGTTAAACCACTAACGAAAAGTAGCATTACCTGGCAAATAGTTGTTAGCAATATAGGAGGATTTTCCACAGCATCACTAAATAGGGCTTATTCACACGAGACGGTTTCAATACGGGATCTATCTAGTGACCAGCACCCCTACCGCGTAACTGTTTTGGGAATCGGCTTCGTCTGCCATCTTGCACGCGTCAAATAACAAGTCCACGAGTGCGAGCAAGAGAACATGATTACCGTCTCCACCAGACTTACGCGGTAAGGCCCTCGAAACGAACCGAACAGTGCACATGAGACATTGCAGTTTCCTTCAACACTGCGTATCGGGCGGGCTACGTGAGCGATTGCCATTTATAGTCGTTCCTAGCACTGGTTTCATATATATAATTCATACCCCCTACTAATAATCTCTGCATAATAGTACAATAGCCACTCAATGTTGTCTCTTGTTTTTTCTTCGCCTATTTCAAATTTGAAAGAAAGAAACAAAACACAAAATAACTAGTCTTCTGCCACACAAATGTTTATTAGCAAGAGGTTGAATTGAGGCACTATGGTACTATACAAGACTGGTGGCGGGATAAAAACCGGACCGTATTAAAACCATCTCATGGTTTTTAGGGCTCAGGCTCTTACTGCATCCTTGAGAATAGATGGGGTGGTCCATGCGACTCGGACGATCCTATAGTAGTCGTAGTATCAGCTGCGCTAGGATCACCGGACCAGTCTAAGTCCAAGGGACCAGTCTAAGTCTAACCTAACCTAACCTAGCCTTTCTGGCTCAAGTAGCGTAACACAATCAGACACCGACTCCGCCGGCGAAGTCGACCTACCCCCGTAGGTTAGCTAGAACGGTCGCGACTTTCAATAGGGTCCACTTTTTTAGTGGACGTGGTCTTATCGATCATCTTATCCCGGCAACGGCCCAAGCCGAGGCTCGCACCCCAGGGGGCCCTTGAGCTAGTTGCCTCCCACTTTTGATGGCTGGTTGCCTTAAGCACTTGCCCTCCCACTTGGTGACGCTGTAAATTCCGGTAGAGACCAACAGCATTAACCCGTACAAAAAAAATACGATTGCATACGTGTCTCCAGCTGTAAGAAAGGCTCTTTAAGGTGCTAGTGATTCGTATTAGACTCGTTGGCGGCTGGGTAGAAACCGGACCGGATTCAAAATTGAAACGTTCACGTGTGTATCGACCTTTATTATGAAACGGTAATGCAGTTACAGAACTGGGAAGGGGAATCACTAATGACACGCTTGCTGACTGATAATGAGTTGTAATGTTATCGTTTAACTTAACCTAAAGTTTTCAAAATTGGAGCTAAATATTTTAATACTAACTGAACCGCCCCGGCTTAGTGCAAGTTAATTTGTAATTAAAGTAAAGGTACACGAGGCTACAAGAGTGCTACGCTGGTAAATTATTCAAGAAAACGTGTGTTATTTTAGCGGCATAAAGCCTCTCTGTTGGTTTTTTTTTTGCTTTTGTAATACAGCAAAATTCAGTTAAATTAAGAATGCTCTGTTGGGGTTTTGGCGGGAAAGCGAAAAAGATTGCGTCACCACATTGTATTATTTTCCAAAACTTGTGTTATTTTCAGTGTTAGTGCATAAAATTGGTGGCATTCTATTCGTTAAGTGCTGGATTACAGGCGTGAGTGTGGGAAAATGGTATAATGATGGTGTAACGTTTCTTTTTGTGTTGTTTCCAAAACTGCATAGAAGCTTCAAGTAAAGTTGCCACCACTTTACTAGGAGTATGACTTTGACTAGACTATGACTTGACTTGATGACTTCGACTGTGACTTGACACATATTTGCATGAAATATCATGAACTTGATAAATTATCAATTACTTGACACTGGCTAAATACACGAAAGTTTGGAGCCAAAACATTTAAAAAAAATGCTCTGTCTACATACTTGCAATACAAATTTAACTAAATCGGGATATTATAAAAAAATACACGTGCGGTAGTAAAAAGCACGCGTGTATTATCTTCATTTCGATATTCATCTTCGATTATAAAACATACATTTTGACTATCTTTAAAACATACATTTTGACTATCTTTATAACACGAGTTCAAGTCGTGAAAGATTAAAAAGAGTTACATCTTCGATTATGACCTTACAAGCTGTGTAATAAGATCTACTATACAAGGAGGAATATAACTCATTCTTTACCTTTAATGTATTATTTTCTTTACTTTTATTCAGTCCATGCTATAGAATGCTCCCATATAACTAAATAAAAAAGTACTTATGAAATAAAACTTAAATCTAGGTATTATCAAATTTAAATTCTAAAGAAAAGCCTTGCGCCATTGAACAAAGCAGGTGTTTTATTGCCTACGAAACATTTACAAAGCACTCAGCTGGTTCCCGCGCTGTGTGTACCGTTAAATAGACATTTCGGCTCTCATGCAGTTTTTTTAGGAGGCACTAAATACTAAAACAAATCCATTTTTTTTAAATCGGCCTTTGTACGAACATTCTATAGCATGGTCTGAGTACATACATTTAAGGAAAAGAGTGAAATAAATTCCACTCTGTATAAACAAGTGTGTGTTTTTAAGTAAATGCAATCAAACATACACTGCAGTTGATTTTTAAAGGTATTGTACAAAAATACGTAGGCAATAAACATTTTGGAAATACCAAACAAATATGACATCAATATGTCATTGACGCACATTTTTTATTAAAATATCCATTTGGAAACCCTTTTCACATCAGCAAAGCTATTGGGTACGATGTCCCGTGTTTCAATCAAGTTAGAACGGTTTTTATTTATTATACTTAGAAATAAATACTTTGGATGTCATTTTGCTTATTATAAAATGTTGTTAGTGTTTTCAATATCAAAGTTAAATAATTTACATATTAATTTTAGTTTTACCAGTTAAGTAAACTAGCTGGACAAAGATAAATCCAAAAACACAAAGATCGTGAAAATTGATCCAGCCGCTCTTGAGTTATAATAGGCTATTCGACAACTATATTTTTATTACATACATAAATAATATACTTCAAAAAATAGATAGATCTTTGAAAACAAAACTTGATTATCTCAAAAAATGACTAAGTTACAGGCATTTTAAAATACAGAAATAGAAAGAGACAACTCAAACACGCAGTGACGTCAGTTACCAGTCCTCACAGTAACTCATTACTAAGCTGTGGTAGCTCTACATACAATCTTTTTGGCATGTGACGTCACAAGCCATGCCTTCATAGTAGCTGTGAGGAAGCTCAACACGATCTCTGTTTTGCGAGAAAGGGACAGGCGATGAAACTTTAAAAGCGTACAACTCCGTGATTAATTTACCGATTTTACTTATTTTTACAATGATTACATTCATTTTTAACCTACTTTATGAAAATGATATTTACTTGTTCATTTTTAATAGTAGCCAAATAGCCTATTGGTGTAACTGACACGACTTTGATTTATATAAAAGACTAGTTGACCCGCCCCGGCTTCGCACGGTTGAATTAGTAAAACGCGGTCGAAATGGATAAAAAGTATACTATGTCCGTCCGTCTCCTGGTTCTAAGCTACCTCCCTACCAATTTTCAGCTAACACTGTTCAGAACCAGAACGGAACCCCAGGAACTACGAGGACCATGGTCCCAGAACACCTAGACACAGAACAAGTATTTGCGCTTTTTTTCTGTGCACCAACGCTTGTCCTGTCGCGGGAATCGAACCTGCCACCTGCGGACTGTGAGCTGACCTGCCCAACCACACCACAGAGGCTGTGTGTGTGTCCCAACAGTAAACGTTATCAAAAATCATCCAGTAGTTTTTGTGTGATCATACAAACAGATCGAGACTACTGCGGGCCGCACTGCGGTGTTATCAAGTAACTTCTTAAATCATTTTAATTTACATTCAACTACCGTTGAAAAAAATCGAAATCGTAAAATTCGTGTTCTATATTTTGAATTTTTCTGTCCTATCTACAGCGCATAAACTGCGTAAAACTAAACCAATCTTTATAAAAAAAAACAGGTGTTCTTTAGAATACACAAAAAACTTGTTGAGCTCCATCTATCGGCGGGTATAACTATGTTTTTTGTTTTTTTTTACTTCAAACTTGTCTAGCATTTGACCACGCTCTCACCTGATGGGAAGTGACGATGCGATCGAAGGTGTAGCATGCTAGCTAAGTGAATACCTATTCACTCTTCTCTTGAACACGCCCGGGTCATATTTAGCCGGAAACACAGACGCTAGCAAGGCATTCCATTCCTTAACCGTTTTAAGAACGTTGAGTCAAATCGCTTGGTACGAATGGGTGGTATTTCGGCCACGAAAGTGGATGGACTGGTCGTGGATGGCGCGTTCACGAAAGGACGCCGAGCGTCTAGTCAAGAACTTGTTTTTGCTTTGTTTAATGTTAATGTCGGACATACCGACATAATAATTCAAATTGTAAGTAATTTTTAATGGAGATCTACGTAAATACGTAAACCATCAACTTTCAACTTCCGTACGCCTTGTTACGCATTCATCAGCTTACTCCCCAATAAAGTGTGTGTAAAAAAGTTTTAGATATTTTTAGTTTCAATAAAAATATCGGCTTTCTATATTTCCAAAAACCAAATATCCTTCTGTTTTCTGTCACGTGACTATGGGCGTCCCTTTGTTGTCGTAACATAATTAACAGTGTAGAGAGCATTGTTTCGACCTCGCAGAATGATAAACGATGTTTTTGTTCCAATAAAAAGTGATGTTTTCGAAAAAAAACACGTCACTGTTCGTTCCTTCGAATAGTTTCGCCTTTTGCAGTATTCTTAAAACTAAAAAGGATCTATTTCCCAGATCATAACTTCAACTTTTAGTTAATGGCCTTTGTGGAGAGGTAACCACAATTTTGCCAATGTCACGTTTCTATGTGACATTTGAAAAATCTAGAATTGAATTGAATGTTAGTGGTTTTTTTGGCGGGAAAACGAAAAAGATCGCGTCACTGCATTGTATTATTATCCAAAACCTGTGTTATTTTCAGTGTTAGTGCATAAAATTGGTGGCATTTTATTCGTTAAGTGCTGGATTATAGGCATGAGTGTGGGAAAGTGGTATAATGATGGTGAAACGCTTATTTTCGTGTTGTTTCCAAAACTCCATAGAAGCTTCTGGTAAAGTTGCCACCACTTTACTAGGAGTATGACTTGACTTGACTAGACTATCATTTAACTTGATGACTTGGACTGTGACTTGACTTGACACATATGTATAATATTAATTAACTTGAGAAATTATCAATTACTTGACACTGGCTAAACACACAAAAGTGTGGAGCCAAAACAAAAAAAAAACAAACAACTAGGTATCTCTCAGCAACGACGTGTCAGAGCATTAAAATTAAAATTTTGCGAAATAATTTCATGAATATCAACGAGCCTCCATTAAAATTAATTCTAATTTATATTTTTCTTTAATTAAATAACACGCGGGGATGTAGTCGGAACGTGACCCGGGGTGCGGTGTGGAACCATTAGATATAAAGGCCATGCAATAATGCTATCGGAAAGCGTTTATTATATTTAGTTTTATGCTATTAATTCTTTTTTAATCACATATTTAAATAACTGCTAAATTGAATATTTTTGCGGTACACTGGTGTACAATGGTGAATGCGCACAAGAACTGCATGATCTTATTCCCCCATCACCATTCTACTACCGGATTATTAGACGCTCGGCTAAGCGCCATCCTTTCGTGGTCGTAATACCATTCGTACCAAGCGATTTGATTCCACGTTCTTAATTATAACGGCTAAGGAATGGAATGCCCTGCCAACGTCTGTATTTCCGGCGAAATATGACCCGGACGTGTTCAAGAGAAGAGTGAATAGGTATTTACTTGGCTAGCATGCTACACCTTCGATCGCATCGTCACTCCCATCAGGTGAGAGCGTGGTCAAATGCTAGACAAGTTGGAAGTAAAAAAAAACACTTCTATTTCGAAGTAGTAGTAAAAAAAAGTCTGTCTATCTGTACGTCGGTATTAAAGACGTCTCTTTTTAGACTAGTCAGTTAATCATATATATCGTATGGTATGGTTGGCAATGGGTCGCAGAACCGAAGACGGATGAAGAATAAAGGTTCTTATGGTGACTACGAAATGGAAAACGCAGCCAAGACTAAAATTATCAATAACGCCTAACGATTACATATATAGTTCCTGGACCCTGTATCTAGGGATCCAGGAGCTACGAGAACCATGGTCCCAGAACACCCAGATCCAGAACAAGTATTTGCGCTTTTTTTTTCTGCGCACAAATACTTATCCTGCCGCGGAAATTAAACTCGACGTCTCCGGGCTATGAGACAACCTGTTCAACCACCACGCCACAGAGGCTCGGGTTCAAATCCCGTTTCTAATTAAAAAAATCCCTTCAATCACGCGCGAGACGAGCTAGTCGTTCACCTGATGTTAAGCCACACGGCCACCCATGACAGAACAGTGTCACTAGGAACTCTAAAATATAAAATTTTACGCGACACTGCATTACGCACATCATCCCGAGACATCAGCACTGTCTGGTAATAAGATTAATCAACTGTGAGATCAGATCATAAAGTATCAATTGCCCAGTAATTTCACTAGCTACGATTCCCTTTAAACCGGAATACAGTAGTACTTGCACACTACTACATCAGATTGGTAATGTCATTTCTAGACTGAGAACGAGTCATATAGTTTTATACCTCTTGTTGTTTCTGTAACTCCTATGGTGCACTTCAAACCAAAACATGGTAGTGCCTACTACTGAATATAGCGGTATTGTAAAAATGGTACTATATCATGACGTCACGCACCATTATGTTTTTAGTTTCTCTCTATTTTTGTGTGATTTGTCTTGTATTTGTAAGAATGTAATATTGTGTGATGCCTTGTATTTTCTTCCTTTTTTACTATTATAAAAAACTAGTAGGCTACCACGGTACGGTATAATTTCTACGGTACTATTTTGGGAATGAGTGTACGCACACCACGCTTGAACAACCACCACACCTTTATCGCCGTCTAAAGCGGGAGCGAAAGAAGTAAAGTGCTTCAAAATACACTGTAGATACTTAAGTGTAAATATTAGGTGTCGTCTTAAATTTCCTTGAAAAAACCTTTGCTTTTTTCAGCCTCTCAGCAAAGTGAGGCGTGAATTCGATTTAATCAACATTGCAAAATAAATGAGTACAACGCGTTAGAGATAAGGCGGTTATTCCCCGTTATTTTTGCTATATTGATAACATTATAATAATTATAATAGCGCCCAACGATCACATACATAGATCCTGGACCCTAATTAGGATTCCGTGTCTAGGGACCCAGGAACTACGAGGATCATGGTCCCACAACACCCAGACTCAGAACAAGTATTTGCGATTTTTTTCTGTGCACAAACACTTCTACCGCGGGAATCGAACCCACCGCCTTCGGGTTATGAGCCGACCTGCTCAACCACCACACCACAGAGGCTGTCAAAACATTGACATACTATTTTCTTTTTATACACGTAGTATTAATTAGTATAATTCACATTTAGATTAATATAATTTTACTCAGCACCTACCTACTAACATACCTGTTGTTAATATTATAAAAGGCAACTGATAATGTACCGTATCGTATATTTAAGGTTCTATCTGTTTTTTTTTTCTGAGAAATAAAGATATTTTTATCCTTAATATAACACTCTGACAAAGAACAAACACCTATATTCCCACAAATGTTTTTCCTGGGCGGGAATCATTGAACCCATAATCAATGGAACAGAAGCCAGAGTTAATACCAACTGAGCTATTAGACCAGTCATAAAAAGCCACATATTCACATTCACATAAACAAAAAAAGTGTGCTTTAGACCACACGACTAAAGTAAAACTTCTTTAGTTTAGCTCCATCTATCAGCCGGTATAACTTTGTTTTGATTTTTGCTTTGTTAAATGTTATTGTCGCCATCTTGACAATTTTGAATTGTCATTTTATTGGACATACCAACATATTACTAGGTGGTAGGACTTTACTGCAAAGTTCGTCTAGGTAGGTACCACCACTGCCAGTTATTCTGCTGCCAAGCAGTAGTGCGCAAACACTGCTGTGTTCCGGTTTGAAGGGCACTGTAGCTAATGAAATTACTGGGCAAATGAGACTTTATGATCTGATCTCACAGTTTAGTAATCGTATTACTAGATTGTGCTGATGTCTCAGGATGACGTGCGCAGTGCAGTGTCACGCGAACTTCTATACTTTAGAGTTCCGAGTGACATTGCAGCTGATATGGGCAGCCGTGTCGTTTAACATCAGGCGAACGGCTAGCTCGTCACGTCATTCCTTAACATAAAAAAAAGAGAAAAAAAATAATACAAAATTTTAACCTTGATATGTTGACAATAGAAATCTACGTGAATCAACTTCATGCATTCACCAGCTTACTCCCTAAGTCAATAGCGCGTAAAGATTTACTTCAAAAAAATCCGAAAGCGTGTATACGTTTAAAGATGCAACCGCTGAACCAATTTGAATGAAATGAAATTAATAAAAATGAAGATTTATACTGCTGCATAGCTCTCCATAGTCCTCATTCTCAATATAATTTTAAATTACTAATAACTAGATGTTTTTCTGTCAACACTTTTTTCGGTAAATCCCCTAATATAAATATAATTTTGCCCATCAAACATTATTTGCCGATGCTGGAGTTACACTTACTTTTATGTAACACAGGTCTCTACACGCACTCATAGAATCAAAAATGTGGTTTTGATGGAAGTTGACGAATATTATTCCCACGACTAGTTTTGAAAGTATAGTGAGAATGAGACAACAATATAGTTGTGCATTCTATACAGTGCTAATTTTTTAAAATAATTTCTCCTTTATAAAACATTTTTGCATATTGATTAATGGCCAATCAAAAAAACTCCACAAAACTATAGGTAATTATTTTTAATATAGCGCAGTCCATTGTCACTACCAGATATAAAAAAAAATGTTTAAAAATTGGAAATTGTATATTTTTTTATAATTTTAGTATATAGTTTTAAGGTTTAGATACTTTGTTTGTTTTAGTTTAGGTTTAATTAATTTTTATTTATTTTTATATTTTATTTACAGCCTCTGTTATATTGTGGTTGAGCAGGTCGGCTAATAGCCTGAAGGCGGCGGGTTCGATTCCCGCGGCAGGACAAGTATTTGTGCGCAGAAAAAATGCATGAATACTTGATCTGAGTCTGGGTCCACAACAGCCATGGTCTTCGTAGTTCCTGGGTCCCTAGACACAGGGAATCCTAGTTAGGGTTAGGATCTATGTATGTGATCGTTGGGCGTTATTTATTATTTATTTATTAATATTATTAGTACCTATTTAATATTATTGTATTATGTTAACCCCAATGAGTTATAAGGGTTTTCTATAAAATAATTAAATTATAACTAATATAAGCGTATAATAAGCGTTTTGTATTGTATTGTATTATATAATTTCAATACATTTTAATTGTGGCCCCAGCATAAAAATAGCATCCACAGCAGTCTTGATAATGATGAACGATGACAACATTTGCATCCGTTCCGATAACATTATACGTAGAACAATGAGCATTTTGTTTACTAAGACAGACATGTCTTAGTGAGCAAAATACTCATTGTATATATTATATTTTTATGTCATGGAATGACGTTAAGAGCTAAGCGTTCGCCTGTAATCGTTTTCTCTTCAAGGCCTCCTAGAGCTTTCAGTAAAATATCCACCATTTTACTGTGGCATTTTGACTGACAAAATAAGACTTTGACATGACATAACCGAACAAAATGAGTTTTGGCGGGAAAACGAAAAAGATCGCGTCGCCGCATTGTATTATTTTCCAAAACTTGTGTTATTTTCAGTGTTAGTGCATAAAATTGGTGGCATTTTATTTGTTAAGTGCTGAATTACAGGCATGAGTGTGGAAAAGTGGTATAATGATGGTTTCTTTTCGTGTTGTTTCCAAAACTCCATAGAAGCTTCTGGTAAAGTTGCCACCGCTTTACTAGGAGTATGACTTGACTAGACTAGACTATAAACGCAACTTGATGATTTGGACTGTGACATGACTTGACTTGACACATTATATTATAGTAATTAACTTGAGAATTTATCAATTACCTGACACTGGCTAAATACAGAAAAGTGTGGAGCCAAAACAAAAAATATACCGTACAAAATTCCTCACTTGACATTGGCAGAATTATCGCTAAAAAGCGATAGCAAGCCATTTAACGAACAGAAGAGGAAGTAATAATATATATATTTATTTAATTTACACTACAATACACAAAAATGGTTACTTATATAATTAGATATATATAGCTATTATAGCTATATATATAATTATAATTATTGAACAGTAATAATATAAATTTTTAACTTTGTTATGTTGACAATGGAGATCTACGTGAACGACCGGATAATGGAATGACGGGACGAGCTAGCCGTTCACCTGATGTTAGGCGAAACAGCCACCCATATCAGTTGCACTCGGAACTCTAAAGTATAGTTTCGCGTGACACTGCACTGCGCACGTCATACTGAGACATCAGCACAATCTAGTAATAAGATTAGTAAACTGTGAGATTAGATCATAAAGTGTAATTTGCCCAGTAGTTTCACTTACTACCTACATTGTGCTGGTGACCGTGACTATACTATGGTAGCGCCTAAGTGCGTCTCACTCTAACAGCGACGACAAGTTTTCTCGCAGTGCTAAGAGACTATGACATTCCATAACACGAAAAAGGTCGCATAAGCCTCCATTTTTTAAATAATGTTAATAAAGATATATTTATTTTATCTATCATTATGTAGTAATTACTACCTTCTCAGTAACTACAACCACTGAGAGCAACGGAACGTGTAACATATACATAAGTACTTATAATACAATACAATAATGCTCAAACTATAGCGCTTTGTGGCAAACCACTAAAGGTTACATCATCCATTATCATCATCATCATCATCACAATCATAATCATCATTATCATTATCATCATCACCATCATAATCATCATCATCATCATAATAATAATCATCATCAGCATCAGAATTTTTTTCTAAATGAAACTAATCAAATATCTTCAAATAAGAAATGAATAAAAGTGGGTATTAAAAAAGCACAAATTATTGCGAAGTCAATTATATTTTATTACAAAAATAGAAAATAAGAGATTTAATACAAATTCTAAAAATATAGTAAAACTAGATTTACAATTTATTCTCTCTTGACATAAAAAAACATCATATATTTAGCCCAATTTAATTAAAAATAATTTAGTTATAGAGAACCACTCCACTATTTACATTTACTCCAAAACTTTTATCAGTAAGTGTATATTAATAAGTAAAAAGTTTTTATTACTTAAGATAATAACAAAAAAATTACAGCAACTTTAACACTTGATTAAAAAGATACAATATTACATATATATATACATAGTCAAAATCAATAGGCTGAGTTAAAAAAAATGCGGAGCAGGAGCCAAATGCCTACAATCAATTAAAATCAAATGAAAAAATAAATATAACCTATTATAATACTATTACTTTTTGCAGTAGATTTTTATTAAATAACTGCTTAATTTTTTTTCTTTTTTTCTTATAACAGATAAATAAATCAGAAAACAATAAAAAGGAAACTTAATCTAATAAACCACTACCAGTAGGCAACGTAACGAGCCCAAAATGCTGGCAACATTGCCACGTTGAATGGCAATGCTCAATCTTTGGCCGAAGTAGAGGCCAGCATTTTAGTTTGGTGGATGAAGTTGTTGTTGGGGATAAGCACATCAGGTATTATTACATTTAACAATTTTTTTAATGCAAATGTCTAAATTATCATAATTTGTAAATTTTATAAATGAAAAAATTTAAAATGTTGTAATTTTCACATGATAAAAATAAATATAATGTTCAAGTCCATCTCTACCTTGACACGATAAAACACCGAACATTATAAATAGCTACAAAGCTGAATCCATGTCTCCTGGCAGTTCCCGTGTGCTAATAGATAAACGTCGTCTTACAAATATTCCAGATTTGTACGCCATAAATAATATAAAACACACTAATATTATCAATATCAGAGCAACGCAGGTTTCTGTAAACACAGACTTATCAGAATTAATTGAAGAGCTTAAGTTCTCATGGTTTGGTATGTCTGGCGATGGTGTTACATTAATAAGATTGGCATTAGAGTTTCTTGCTGATATTTTTGTATCTACCTCTTCAAGTATACTAGTTCTATCCAAATTCATAGTCTCTTCTAAGTCTTGTTTTACTCGGTTAATATAAGAAAGCAAATTTTCGTATGTAGCATTATCTTTTGAAACCTGAACTGGAGGAGCTTTGGTAAATGAGTTTACTGTCAAAACCCTCAAAATTTTATTTAATAATATATTTGTGTCATAGCTTTTTGTAATAAGCTGCATTGTGGAATTCAAAAATTTTGTCATTTTCATACTTATATCTGAACTAGATGTTTGAATCTGATTGGTGATATTTGCCAAGTACTTTGCATCAACAGATGTTGCTGGCGTACCAGCTTGATGGTTATTGAAATGTTCTAATAGAATATCTCTAATATTGAGTAACACTTTTGCATTATCACCTGTAGGGTTACCAACATTTGTATTTATATCAAATGTGTGTATTTTTTTGTTACAAGTAACACCGAATACATTTTCATCATTATTTTCATCTACTCTACTAGATGTTATTTTAAAATGAACACTTCGATTTAAGTTAACCAGAACATCGCATGGTATAGGATTCCCACCTATGCTAAGCTGAGTAAGCTTTGTTCCCAAAAACTCATCAGCGGTAATTGATTCTATTTTGTTATGATCTGCTATAAGTATGCTCAAACTTTTTACTTCATAAAACCTTTCGTTTTGTAAATCTTTTATGTTGTTAAAGGAAATGTCTAAAGTATGTAAATCGGTCAAACCACGAAAAATTCCATATGAAATTATGGTCATAAGGTTATGAGATATATTCAATAAATGTATCATATTGTTATCTTTAAAAATACCTGGTTGAATGTAGGTTATTTTATTATGACTCAAATCGAGAATTTTAAGACTGCTCACGTTGTTAAAACTACCACTCTCTAACTTGGTTATATCATTGTGGCTCAAACTCAGTGCATCTAAACGCCGCAGCTCATTAATCTGTATAGTTTTTACATCCGATATACTTGAATTAGACATGACTAGCTGCGATAACGTTACATCTTTTACATTTCCAAATGTTATGCCCGTTTTGATTCCAGATAAATTAAGGACATTCAAATTTTTTATTTCAATCAGTAATGACAAGGAAAATTTAAAATTTGAATTAAACGAAATATCTAGTGTACGTAAATATTTTTTATTTTTTAATGTGTTTTCATTTATACTTTGTATCATGTTAAATGACAAAGTTAAGGTTGAAAGTTGAGATAAACTTTGAAATGTGTCAGAATCTATAATTTTAATAATATTATTGTTTAAATATAATGTTTTTAGTTTTGAAAGTTCAGTACTATTTATATAAAACTCTTTCAGTTCATTAAATGATAGATCTATCGTTTCAATAGCGCCGGTATGAGAGAACGTATTATATTCAATCGTATTTATTTTGCTGTGAGATGCGTTTAAATTTATTAATTGAATCATTCCGAAAAAAGACCCGTTTTGAACAGCAGATAGTAAAGTACAAGATATGTCAAGACTCGGAAGAGAATTAAGTCCGTCAAAAGTTCGTCCTTCTAAAGTGCCACTCAGTGGATTATTGGATATTTCAAAATTAATCAATTCATTCAATGACTTAAATGAATTTTTTTCAACTAGCGTAATGTTATTGTTTGAAAGATCTAAGAATTGTAATGAGTTCAAACCGTAAAATGTGTCATTTCCCACCACTGTCAAGTGGTTATTACGTATTGACATTGAAAACAAATTAAACAAGTCGTCTTTTTCAAATTCGATACTTTTTATTTTATTGTTTGTTAAATCTAATCTTTTTAACGTTTGTAACGCCCTGAAACATTTAGCCGACAAATCTCGGATATTATTATCATTTAACAAAAGTTCCTCTAGATTAATAAGACCTAAAAAACTAAAATCTTCAATTAATCGTATATGTTGATTGCTCAAATCCATTTTCTTCACAAAAGTTAAACCTTCAAAAGTACCTTTGACAATAGAACCATCCAGTTTGTTGTCTTTAATTTTAAATTTAAGAAGATTTTTATTTTTAAATAAGCCTTTTGGTAAGTTTACAAAATTATTGCCAGACATATCAATATTTATCAATTTAGTAACATTAGTAAATGTTTCTCTATCAATATTTTCCAACCTATTATTATTCAAGTAAAGACTGCTTAATAAAGGCATATTTTGAAAAGAATCTTTTTCTATAACCATTAAAAAATTAGAACTTAAATCAAGAGTTTCTAATCCTGCTAATTTATTAAAATCATTAGATTTGATTGATGTAATTTTATTACTGCTTAAATCGAGTAGTTTTAGTTCAGTGAATCGGAATAAAGAAGAGTTGATATCAGTAATCTGGTTAAAAGAGATATTTAGATATAATAATTGCTTCGTACCCTCGAAAGTGCTTGGACCTAGTGTGTCGATGTAATTATGTGATACGTCTAATGTTTCTAATTCATCAAAATTATCAAACGTCGTTTCAGGGATTTCAGTAAAATAGTTATATGATAAATTTATTCTTTTTAAACTTCTGTACTTGTTGTTTAATTCCCATTGTATATCTTTGATTACATTGTGTGAAAAATCTATTTCAGTAAGCGATGGAAGTTCTATAATATTGGATAGTCTAGCAACCGATAATGCATTATTGGAGAGGTTAAGAAAAACTAGATTTCTCATGTCATCAAAATTTGGCGTCACCTCATAATTGTTATTACTTAAATCTAATGATGTAACTATGCCAAGTAAGTAAAGATCTATACCGCTCTGTGTTGCAGGTGTACGCACATCGTGGGACGACGTTGCGTATTTCAATACATTAGAATCTCTATAAACTAAATGAATTGGATGACAACTACGTTCACGATAACCGTAGTTTTGTGGAGCAGTAATAACCTTACAGATACCATCATTTTCATTCATTCCTCTTTGACTAGGCTCAAAGTTAAAGTAATCCGGATGTGTGTCAAGATTGATATTTCCTTGGCAATGTACGTCATACACACACAGCATTGTATTAAAAGTTTCGTTGCATTGGCTGTGTACGTTATGAATCGCAACGACGAACGTGTCTGTAACAAAACAATGCTTAATTAGGACATCTTTAACAGTTTTTGCTCTATGCACTGCTTACTGCGATTAAACGTTTTCAAAGTCCTTCTCCATGTTTTAAACTACATTCGTACCTTTCAATGAAGTCATTCACCCGATTAGCGAACTAATTGGTGCAATAATTAGTTCATTTATAGAAAAATCCCTACATAATACCAGTGACGTGTTATACAGGGGTATATCAGGGGTGGCATTCTTACGTTTCAATAACAAAACACGAACCGTGCAGTCCGACTCCAAGGACGCAAGGACAAGGATATACATAATTATGATCTGATGCGAGCGAGATAAAGTTGTTACAGCTAATTGTTTCATGTCATACTGTATCTTTCAAGCCTAAAATAAACAGTAACTGACAATCTTCAAAGGTCAAAAATTTGTAGTATGTTTTTTTTGTTTGGTTTTGGCTCCACACTTTTGTGTATTTAGCCAGTGTCAAGTAATTGATAATATCTCAAGTTAATTGAACACATGGTTATTAAACAGATGGTGACATTAACATCAAACTAAGTAAAAACAAAGTTATACCGGCCGATAGATGGAGCTAAACTAAATAAGTTTAACTTCAATCGTGCGGTCTAAGGCACATTAGTTTTGGAACGAAGTTCTTTATCACGCGTTGTGAAAGGGGGCTAGACGGAAAAATTAAGACCAAAAGTTCAACGACACTTTTTGCTATAGTTGTAAGCCGTGCGGCGTACGCGTGTTTCTCTGTCTCTCTCTCTATCTCTCTCTCTCTCTCTCTCTCTCTCTCTCTCTCTCTCTCTCTCTCTCATAGAAAGCAAGTCAGTTATTTTCGTCTTTCTATTATAACTTTAAAAAAAAAATTACAATTCCTTCTGTAATTAAAGGAACTTCGTTCCATCCGGGTGTCCCTTGACACCTCTCAAGATTCTTTTTTTGAATAATTTACGTTTTTTACCATATACTAAGGCGTGGATGTTGTTGTTCTTAGTAGATGATTAAAACACTTGAGGCAAGACTGAAAGCCAGGAGTATGCACCCCTGGTTTATTTGATTTAAATTAAGCATGGTACAAGAAAAAATAATTTGTATGATTTTCTAGTAAAAAAGATTTTTTTTTATATAAATTAATAATTAATATTAATATGTCTATAAATTAAGCTAAAGTTTAATGTGCTTTTAGTTTATACATGTGCTCTAAGAGTTAGATAATAATTTAATTTTTAGATAATTAATATTTTGAACGAAAGCTGAATTTACGCGATACATTAAGTTATTTTTAAGTAAATTAAGGACTTAACTATAAAAACTTAAAAGGTTCGGTGTAGAATACTTACAAAAAATTAAGATATATGACTCCATTTTTTCCTCTTATATAACTTCCTCTAATATAACTTCACCATGCAGACACCACAATGACTCCGTTGATTAAAATGATGTTTCTCATAAACCTGAAGGCAAATTGTTTTAATATAATCTATACATATAAAATTCAAAGTCCTGGCTGACTGAATGACTTATATATCAAACACACAGCCTAAACCAATGGTCCTAGAGATTTAAAATTTGTAGGGTGTGTTCTTTGTAAAGTGTAGGTATGCTAATCTTAGCATATCTATCTAGATAGATTACTAAGAAAGGATTTTTAGAAAATCTATCCCTAAGAGGGTGAAATGGGTGATTGAATTATTTTCCTATAGGCCACGCGGGCAAAGCCGCGAGCAGAAGCTAGTAATGATATATGACACATTTTGTAAGATAAATAACGGCTAAACTCACGTCAATTAAAAGTCGAAATTACTCCGACCAGGTTTCGGACATATTCAATGACGGAAGAAGGATCTTCTGGGAGCCAGTTACTACAGTTACATCGAATATGTCTGAAACCTGGTCGGAGTAATTTCGACTTTTAATTGACGTGAGTTTAGCCGTTATTTATGTTACAAAAAGAAATGATATAGTTTAAATTCACACTCTTACGAAGACTGAAGAAAACATCGTAAGAAAATAGGAATGAACTCGACTCAAAAAAGTTTAAGATATTTTTGTACCACCGGCATTCAGCTGGTGGTGGATAAACCTACAACATTCACTGTGAAAAAAAGTTTTTGTCCATGAAAATACTGCGCAAACAAATCATCACTAAGCTAACTCATAAAATGTGTTCAGTATCTAAAATCTAAAATAATAATACCTATGCAGTGCTTTTGTGTGCTGAACAGCGAAATTGTGAGAATCAGCTTAAATCATTTATATACTTATTTTGTTGATTGTAAACTGAATGTATTATTTTTGCACAAATAAATAAATATTCTATTCTATTCTATTCTTTTATAGAAAGGGCTAGGGGTAAACTAATGGACTTTTGTTGGTAAACACACAGAATACAATATAACACCCAGACAAAGAACAAACATCGATGTTCAGCACACAAATGTTTGTCCTGGGTGGGAATTGAACCCACAACTACGGTTAAGAAGGCAGAGCTAATGCTAGCTGCGCTATCAGGCCAGTCAAATTATATCATTATCCAATAGGTACTACTGGTTACCTAAATTTCTGTGATTATTATATTGGTTTTCCTACCTATCACAATAATTTGATTTAAATAGCGGATATATAAGTTGTACAATTACAATTTTACCTGTGAAAGGTGACTTGTGTGAAAAATATTCTTTGAATTATTTTTCAAAGCGGCATGGTTCCAGCATCATTTTAAAGAGCAAGTGACATTTTAAGACTAACGTAGAGGGCGAACTCCGGAGTGGTAATGGCTAGTGATAGACTTACTATACTCGTGTGATATACGTTTGTATTGGGGTCCTTTACTAAGCGTGCTTCAGTTTTATCATAGCAAAAATTCCACCTATCTTTGTTTTCACAATTTACCGGACGAGTTTATCGGCGGTCAATTGTTTTTTCTCTAATCTATGGTGACACCGTTCAAAAATGTATATAGGTCGCTGCACAAAAGTTTGGCACTGAGCAAAATGTGGAGGGGATAGCTGCGCATGGGTACTGTCACGCGCGCAAACATTAATAAATATTTAATGTTAAAGTTTTGCATGGCTTGTAACAGGTTGTTTTACTATTCAAAATTAACCTCTTTTTATTTAAATTTTGCTTTAAGGAATCAATTAATTTGGCTTCTCTTTTAACAAAACAATGCACGTAATACGTCATTTTTTACCAGTCTTTTCAAAACAGTATTTCTTCAAGGCATTATCTACTAAAAATACACTAATGAAAAACCAACAGTAACAAACGAGCTCAAACTTAACAATAAAAATGAATGGCAATAAGCAGTACAATAAGGCAATACAGCTTAGAACGCGACTGTACAGTCAGAAGTCCGCGGAGCGTCGTATGGGGGGCGGGGGACGGAGTACGGCAGCCAACCGGCGCTACGTACGCGCACCCTTCGTCCCTCTAGCCTCCGGTGATACCAAATTTTTGACTTCTGCGCAATAACGGTCAGGGGCCAGGGCTAGAGTTTCGTGCCACTACTTATACCTAATACTCTTTGCAAAAATGAGTCATTCACCATTCACCCGTGAGACGCCAAAACGGCTAAATAAACTCAGACTACACTGAAAAAATGGTTCGTTATGTGTAACCACAATTTGGTCTGCCTGTAACTTAGAAATAGTGACTACATAACAAGTAATACCGAAACAAAAATCAGTTGAGTTAGTTTCTACCAAACTATTGCTTTTTTATATTGCTGAACCATATTAGCTATCTTTTGTGAAAACGTTGGCTTATAAATTACCAATGCTACAATTGCAGGTAACATAACCGATTGATTTCTTTAGGAAAACGATTTAAATACAAGTAACCAAACTACATGGTTACTATAACAAAACATTTTGCTTGCAAGTAGCCAAACCAGGCCTCTGGCTTAGGCTGTAAGCTTCATTGTATGAATAAATAAATAGAATAAATGGTAACGATGCTAATTTCTATATTTCATAGCATCTGATTTGTTACCTACTTAAAACATTTACATTAAATATTTTGTAAAGAACCCTATTGCAATGGCATCCACTCTTGCTTTATCAGTAACGCTGACAGGATGCTTCCTCAGATAGCATATTATATTACCTACATATGGACAAAATATCATTATTTCACTACTATTCAAAATATACAAGGTAAAATTATTTTCTTAAAGTAGGTTGAATATCGGTAAATAAATCACGCAGTAATAAGCTTTTAAAGTTTTTGGACGGGGCGTCGACTACCCTTTTCTCGCAAAACAGATCGTATGAATCTTCCTCACAACTTCTATGGAGGCATAATTTGTGACGTCACATATAAAGGTACCACAGCTTATTAATGAGTCACTATGAAGCAATAATTATTGACATCACTGCGTGTTTGAGCTGTCTCTTTCTATTCCTTGACAGCCTCTGTCTGTCTCAGGTGGTGGAGCAGGTCGGCTCATACCTGGAGGCGGCGGGTGCGATTCCCGCGGCAGGATCAGTATTTATGTACAGAAAAGCGCAAATACTTGTTCTTAGTCTGGATGTTGTGGGACCATGGTCCTCGTAGTTCCTGGGTCCCTAGATACAGGAATCCTATTTCGGTCCAGGGTGTATGTGATCGTTGGGCGTTATTATTATTATTCCTGTATTTTATAATGCTTCTATCTAACTTCTGTCTTGTAACTTTATGAGATAGTAATTTTTTATTTTACGACTGTGTATTTTTTGAGGAAAATTATTTATTTATGCAATAAAAACATAACGATCAATTCAAAAGAGTGGGAATTAAACTTGAAAATTAAGGCCAGGCAAAAAAGTTTTAAGTAATTTGGTACTCACATAATGTATCTATGCTTCGTCTTCCTTCTCTTGAGAGTCAATAGTAATGCGTGTATTTACTAGGTGGTAGGACTTGAAATAAGTGAAATTTTTAGATGATTATGAACCATCACAAAAAATAAAAAAGTAAGCATTAAATGATTTAACAATAAAATTAAAGCAAAATTAATAACGAGTGTTTCCCCCTCTTGCTCTGATTACGGTTTCCATTCGTCTGGGCATGCTACAGATTATGTTATCGATGATTTCTTGAGGCAACCGCTCACACTCCTCAAGTAATGCGTTTCCAAGTTCATTCAGATTGTTGGGGGCCACATTCTGGATTTAACCCTTCTTTTTAGCAAGTCCCAGACATGCTCTATCGGATTCATATCAGGGGAATTTGCTGGCCACTGCATCACCGGTATACCTACGTGGCTCAGATATGCCTGTACCGATTGTGCAGTATGAGCACGAGCATTATCTTGCATTAGAATAAAGTCGTCGCCAATAAATGGGGCAAATGGTACAACATGTTCTTCTAAAATGTCTCTGATATATCTATCTGCTGTCATGGTCCCTCCTGTGACTATCACTAACTCCGTGCGAGCTCCCAAACATATCCCTCCCCAAACCATAATCGAGCCGCCACCATGAGCCACTGTGTGTTCAAAATTAGACTGTATGTGGCGTTCTCCTTTGCGTCTCCATATTCGCTGTCTCCCATAGATCTGTTTTAAAAGAACTCTGCACTCATCAGTAAAGAGAACCTGCTGCCATTCGTTCAAATCCCAATGACGATGTTCTACTGCTTTTTTTGTGTTCCGCTAATTGTGCCGGTGTGTATATAATCTATATTAATACATCTAGTACTACTAGTTGCGCCCTGCGGTTTCACCCGCGGATAAAAAGTATTAGTATGATATATAAGTATAAGTATGATTTACTCATACCAAGGTAAAATTTCATCTTTCTGTTTTCAGTTTTCGAAGATTTTTATATTAATTTCATTTTGTTCTCACACCCACTACGTCTTCCTACAGAGCTGCTGGGAAATGTTTAGGAAGGACACTTTTAGCGGCTGCTTGCCTCAACCATCGGCTCCTCGCAGTTATGACCCAGGTCATCCTAGGTCCACCTAGGTGGGGGGGGTAGCCTATTCAATCCCTAAGAGAGTTAAATAAAATGAAAGATTTTATAAAACAACACTAGTGAAACTATAAGAAAGCCTCTAGTGAATAATAAAACTAGCAGAATATTTATAAAATACAATTATTTATTATAAAGTAACAATATAATTTTAGAAATATGTATGACCATCACTTAAGTAAATTTTGAAGATACTGATAAAAACTACTTTATGTATGAGTGAATCTGTAAAACTCGTGCCGCAGATGTCTATAACGAAATGGTTTACATTTTAAAAATCTATTCCATTATAATTATTGCATTGAGTAAGAACCTTCAATATTATTTACACGTTTATTAGAAAGTATTTGATGTGGACCCTGAGTTTTCAACATTCTCAATATTTAGCATCCGCAGGGGAATTTTGTTAGGCAGACAGACCATGGCCAACAAAGTCATAATAATTATTATAAGTGTTTTGACTTGTGGTTATTACGGTATGAACCAAAAAAATGGCCTATTTGCAGTAAAATCTCTTGATTTTCAATAAACTACGAATCCGAACAAATTCAATTCAATTCATGAGTGTTTAAAGACAAACTCCGTCGTCTTACAAATCTTCCAGACTTATATACCATAAATAACACAAAGCAAACTAACATTATCAATATCAGAGCAATGCATGTTTTTGTAAATATAGACGTAAAAGAACCAACTGCACTTAGTTTCTCATGTTTTGTTTTTTCTCGTGCAGGTGTAACATTCATAGCATTAGAATTTACTGCCAAAATTTTTGTATCCACTTGATCAAGTATTCTACTTTTTTCTAAGTTCATAGCCTTTTCTAGGTCTTGTTTTACTTTACTGATATGCGAGAGTACATTTTCGTACGTAGTATCATTTTCTTTAGACACCTGAACTGGAGGGTCTTTGGTATCAGCTAATACTGTCAAAATTTTATCCAATAAAATATACGTTTCATTCTTCATTGTCATAAGCTCCATTGTGGAATTTAAAATCTTTGTCATTTTCACACTTAAATTTGAGCTAGATGTTTGAATCTGATCCGTGATACTCACCAAATACTTTTCATTATTTTTTTCTGGTGGTGTATTAGTTTGATGGTTATTAAAATTATCTACTAAAATATCTTTAATATTGAAAAATACTGTGGCATTATAATCTGTAAAGCTGCTAAAGTTTTGATTCATATCAAACGCATGCAATTTTTTGTTACAAGTTACACCAAATACATTTTCATTTTGATTTTCATCTAACCTATTTGATGTTATTTGGAATTGAACACTTTGATTTAATTTTACCAAAATATCGCATGGTATAGGATTCTCACCGATGCTGAGCTGAGTTAGCTTTGTTCCCAAAAATTCTTTAGCTGTAATTGATTCTATTTTGTTATGATCTGCTATAAGTATGCTTAAACTTTTTAGTTCATAAAACCTTTCATTTTGTAAATCTTTTAAATTGTTAAAAGAAATATCTAAGGTATGCAATTCTGTCAAACCACGAAAAATTCCATAAGAAATAACAGTCAAGAGGTTATGAGATATGTTTAATGATTGAATGTTATTGTTATCTGTGAAAATACCTGGTTGAATGTATGTTATTTTATTATAACTGATATCGAGAATCTTAAGTTTGCTTAGGTTATTAAAAGTGCCAGTTTCTAATTTGGTTATACCATTGTAGCTGAGACTCAATGTATCTAGATGCCGTAGTTCATTCATTTGTAAAGTTTTCACATCTGATACATTTGAATTAGAGATGATCAAGTGCGACAGCGCTAAGTCCTTTATATTACTAAATGATGTGGCTATTTTTATTCCAGATAAATTAAGAACATTCATATTTTTAGTTTCATTCAGTAATGACAAGGTAAAATTAACATTTAAATTAAACGAAACATCTAGCGAACGTAAATTCTTTTTATTTTTTAATATATTTTCATTAATCATTTGTATCATGTTAAATGACAAATTCAATGTTGCCAGTAGAGATAAGCTTTGAAATGAGGCAGAATGTAATGTTTTAATGAAATTATTATTTAAGTACAATGTTTCTAGCTTTGAAAGTTCAGTACTATTTATATAGAACTCTTTTAGTTCGTTAAATGATAGATCTATCGTTTCAATAGCGCCAGTATGAGCAAACATATTATATTCAAGAGTATTTATTTTGCTGTGGGATACGTTTAAACTTATTAATTGATTCATTCCGAAAAAAGAACCATTTTGAACTGCTGATTGTAACGTACAAGATGTGTCAAGATATGAAAGATAATTAAGTCCATCATAAGTACCTTTTTCAATAGTGCCACTCAGAGGATTATGTGATATATCAACATTAATCATTTTTTGTAAAAACTTAAAAGAATTTTTTTCTATGAGTGTTATTTTATTTTCTGATAGATTTAAGAATTGTAAAGAGTTTAAACCATAAAATGTTTCATTCTTCACGACTTTTATATGATTATTTTGTAGTGAAAAAGAAGACAAATTTAACAAGTCATCTTTTTCAAATTCTATGATTTCTATGTTATTATTTGATAAATCTAAATATTTTAGGGCTTGCAATGTTTTAAAACAGTTCAGAGACAAAACTTGGATGCTATTATCATTCAATAAAAGCTCTTCAAGATTATCGAGACCATAAAAACCATAGTCTTCAATTGAACTTATACGCTGATAGCTCAAGTCTAACTTGGTCACAAAAATGAGACCTTCAAAAGTATCTTTGACAATAGAACCTTTTAGTTTGTTGCCTTTAATTGAAAATTTATGGATGTTTTTATTTTTAAATAAGCTTTTTGGTAAATTTACCAAGCTATTAACAGACATATCTATATTTACCAAGTTGATGACATTAGTAAATAACTCTTTATCAATATTTTCTAATTTATTATTATTCAGGTAAAGACTACTTAACAAGGGCATATTTTGAAAAGAATTATTTTCTATAACTGATAGAAAATTCGATTTCAAATCAAGACATTCTAAGCTTTCCAAATTTACTAAATCATGAGTATTAATCGCTTTAATTTTGTTGTTGCTTAAATCTAGTAGCTTAAGTTCATTAAATATGAATACAGAAGAGCTAATATGAGAAACAAGGTTAAAAGAGATGTTTAAATGTAACAGTTTATTTGCACCCATAAATGTGCTTGGACTTAATGTATCAATGTAGTTATGGGATATGTCCAATGTTTCTAACTCATCAAAATTATTAAACAACTCATCAGGGATCTCACTAAGATAGTTATAAGATAAGTTAATACGTTTTAATAACATGTATTTATAGTTTGATTCCCATTGTATATCTTTAATAACATTATGTGAAAGATCTATTTCAGTAAGTGATGGAAGATCGAGTATGTTAGAAAGCTTGGCAACCGATAATGCGTTACTGGAAAGATTTAGAATAGCTAGATGATTCATGATATCTAGATTAGGTATGAAATCATATTCGTTATTACTTAAATCTAATGACGTGAATGTGTCAAAGAAATAATAATTAATTTCATATTCTGAAATTTCATTTCTAGGGACGTACCTATCGTGGTATGTTGTTAACGGTAAGCTACTTTTATTAGATTCTTTATAAACTAAATGTATAGAATGATATTCACTACTCATATAGCCGTGATATTCATGAGCAGTAACAGTAACAGGTTTACAAATATCATTGTTTAGATTCATTCTCGTTTGGATTGGATCATATAGAAAGTAATTATTTGGATCCGTTCCCGTGGTAAGACTAACTTGGTCTTGGCAATACATATCAAAAACACACAGTTGCGTATTGAAACTTTCATTGCAGTGACTGTGTACGCCATGAATCGCGACGATAGTCATGTCTGAAACAAATTATTTTCTTCTTGGGTTTGCTAGATAAATATTAAAAATGGAATGCCCTGCCAGCGTCTGTGTTTCCGGCGAAATATGACCCGGGCGTGTTCAAGAGAAGAGTGAATAGGTATTTAATATGCTAGCATGCTACACCTTCGATCGCATCGTCACTTCCCATCAGGTGAGAGCGCGGTCAAATGCTAGACAAGTTTGAAGTAAAAAAAAAAATGTTTTTTTTCTAGTTGCTATCTTACTTGGTAATCAATTATTAGTCTTAACCTATTAAATTGCCCTTTTTTATAAGAATTACTAGGTGACAGGACTTTTCTGCAAAGTTCGTCTAGGTAGGTACCACCGCTTTGCCAGTTATTCTGCCGCCAAGCAGTAGTGCGCAAGCATTACTGTGTTCCGGTTTGGAGGGCATTGTAGCTAGTGAAATTACTGGGCAATTGAGACTTAACCGTCTGATCTCACAGTCAAGTAATCTTATTATCAGGCTGTGCTGATGTCTCAGGGTGATGTGCGCAGTGCAGTGTGACGTGAAGCTTTATATTTTGTAGTTCCGAGTGACACTGTTCTGTTATGAACGGCCGTGTCGCTTAACATCAGGTAAACGGCTCGCTCGTCACATCATTCACTAACAAAGAAAAATAGAACGCTGAAGGCGCAAGAACTAGTAAGTACGGCGGAAGTCGGAGAGCCTCCAATCCCAGTTCTAGTAACTTGAAGACCATTTGCTGTGCAATATAGCGCTATGTGATTTTGATTTTTGAAAAACAAAAACCTTGTTATTAATATTATTATGAAATTAGAATTATTATCCAAACAAAAAAGATTTTGATTTGTAATTGACAGTACTGCAGAACGGCAATTTCGTAGGTAAAGGATATATATTTATTAATTTTTGATATATACATATTTCAGTTTTTATTGCAACGTTTATAATAGACAATACGATACTGTTATCGTATTGTCTATTATAATATATCTCATTATTTAAAAAAGTTAAAAAACACTGAAACTATTAAGTTGGTAAATTCAGTAAGTAAAAAGAAGAGAAGCGAATTAAATAGGATAGAGAACGAGATAGAGAAGTTATACACGAGCTTCTGCCTGCAGCTTTGTCCGCGGCGTGGCCTATGGGAAAATAATTCAACCACCCTTTTCACCCTCTTAAGGGTGGAATTTCGAAAAATCCTTTCTTAACGGATGCCTACGCCATACCATCTACCTGCATGACAAATTTCAACCCGATCCGTCCAGTGGTTTGGGCTGTGCGTTGATGCACTATGTCAGTCAGTCAGTCACCTTTGATTTATATATTAATATATATAATATACAATATTATTTATTACTGAAAGACTTTATACGTAGGTTAATAATTTTAACATAAATTTAACCGTATCTAAAGCTATCATCATTCATCATATATCAAATTTCAAAGGACGGTGTAGAAAAATACTTACAAAAAATAAAGTTAACTTTATATAATGACTTCATTATGATATTGTTTTATTTATTACTTTATTCCTGGACCATGCCGACGACTCCGTTGATTATAAATATTGTTTTCATAAACCTGAGGGCAAAAAATTATATAGGTACATCAAATCGGTGATGCTTAAAATAAATGTAAAATTTTGAATACCTTTCTGTATGCTACTTTTTAAATGTTAATTAATGATGTGACAAGCTATTCGTTCACCTGATGTTAAGCGACACGGCCGCCCATAACAGAACTCTACTCTAAAGTGAAGTTTCTGCATGGGCACGTCATCCTGAGACATCAGCACAGTCTAGTAATAAGATTATCCAGATCATAAAGTCCCATTGCCCAGTAATTTCACTAATTTCACTTCTTAATAAACGAAATGAGCATTACTGGAGATATGCACTGAGAAGAATTGAACTCAATGATGAAAAAGTTTGCACGTCTACAACTTTGGTCAATCGCTCGTCTCAGGTGATCTAAAGCGCGAATTCATACTGCTCAGCAGACGGTATCCAAATCAGAAGCGGTAAAAAATTGAATACTCGAGAGGCAACACAAAATGCCTTTGAATTTATTACCTGCCATTGATGTCTTCAAAAAGGACATTAATAAACTGACAATGCGTAGGCAACGATGCTTCCACTGCACGGGTAATTACTTTGATTAATAAAAAAAACGAGTGTGCTTATGACCACACGACTGAGGAAAACTTCTTTAGCTCCATCTTTCTTGCTATATTCTATCTCCCTGTCAACTTCCATTCGCCTCAACAACTTACCCCCAAGTCAAGCGTGTCTAAAAAAGATGTACTTTAAAAAACACTGTAACTTATTTAATAAAAATCGGAAATTTCTTAAGCCTTAATACCGCAACCTATATTTTAATAATGTGACTAGCTTGTCGTTCGCCGGATAATATCGTCAGATGCCCATTAAAATCATATAAGTAACACAAGGGTGTTGTAGTAAAGGTTGTCGAATGGAAATACTCAAATCTGATTACTTCCCACACAAAACTCTCCAGTCTCTTTAACTTTACAGACCTAAAATGACATCTAGTGTTCGTTAGATAATATAAGTTAATTTAAAATTTTGCAATAATCAACAAAAAAATTAATTGCGCATTGTTTTTTTAGTGTGTAGAATGTGTATGTAATGTGTAAAATATGTGACGATATATTTGTATTACTTATATTAATTATGATTATTATTATTATTTATATTAGAGTTTCGGTAAGTGAATGTGCTTAATAATAACATTTAAAAACAATCTGGCATATTAGCATTTTCGTAAAAAATTGAATTACTTACATATAATTATGTAGAGTAGTCAGGTCTGAAGGAATATTATAATATTCTTATATGAGCACAATATTATTATATCGAACTTATTTATATTTAACCATTGTTAGTGGTTATTATTTACACAAACTGCAATTTTTAGGTGCTACTAGAAACTACTAGAAGCTAGCCACAAATGAAGTGTAACGTTAAGCTGCGAATGTAATATGATCTAAACGCTTATTATTATAAAATTAGTCTCCATCCACTTGGCTCTCCCAACACGGTAGGGTACCGTTGAGAAAAAGAACTAACAGTTTTTTAAATATTAGTGATATTGTTATCTACATACCTAATTTTATTCCTTTAATTATAATGTATGTTTATTATATATATATTTAATTGCTAAATGTATGTAGTATGCCTATTATAGATATGTATGTTTATTATTTATTATATATATATTTAATTAGTAAATGTATGTAGTATACCTATTAAAGATATGTATTAGTTTATGTAGGTTTCTTTATGATATGTATGTACTGTATATTTATATGTGTATTATGTACGTATATGCACAATGTTTTTGTTTTATATGAAAACCACCGTCCATATATTACTACGTTATTCCTCTCCGTGCAAGGTTGTCTGGAAGAGATCGCTCTGAGCGAAAAGACCGCCCATTGTTACACTTTGGTTAAGTTTGTTCACATGTTTATTATTTAAGATGTGGTGTTTCAATAAAGAGTTTATCTTTCTATCTATCTAATGATGTGACGAGCTAGTCGTTCGCCTGATGTTAAGTAGCCTGGCCGCTTATAACAGAACAGTGTCACTCGGAACTCCAAAACATAAAGTTTCGCGTGACATCATACTGTGCACATCATTTTGAGACATCAGCACAGTCTGGTAATAAGATTACTAGACTGTGAGATCAGGGGGGGTGATCTTGAAACTTTAATTGCAATACAACAGGAAAAAATTTCATACTAACTGTGCACATAAGCTTTTTTTCTTTTCATTTCATTCAAACTGTCAAATCCATACAAATTTGTGTTTCTATCGGTTGCAATTGAGTTACGTAATCACCCAGCAGATCCTGAAGTTTCATTTGCCCAGTAATTTCACTAGCTACAGTGCCCTTCAAACCGGAACACAGTAATGCTTGCACACTACTGCTTGGTGGCAGAATAACCACCTTCTAGACGAACTTTGCAGAAAAGTCCTACCTCCTTTACAGTTTGAAGGGCACTGTAGCTAGTGAATCTTATTACTAGATTGTGCTGATGTCTCTGGATGACGTGCGCAGTGCAGTGTCACGCGAAACTATACTTTAGAGTTCCGAGTGACAGTGCAACTGATATGGGTGGCTGTTTCGCCTAACATCAGGAGAACGGCTAGCTCGTCACGTCATTCCTTAAAATAAAAAAAGGTACTTATACCCACTTTGACGCAATGTGTCAAAGTGGGTATAAGTATAGGTCCTACCCAGTAGTAGCTACTACCAGTAAAATTAAAACTGCACTTTATTGACATATGCTTTATTATTAAAAAAATGCAATTATTTATACTTACTTAATATTTTATAATAGTTTTGTAAGGAACTCTTGTGGCAGTTGGCATGTTCCCTTTTGTTCTATCAGTTTCACTGACAGGAAACTTCTTCTGATAACATTGTATTTAGCCGCATTTGTTATCAATCCGCAATTTCAACTCACAAACATTTAAATTTGGGTTCAACTTACAATGAATGCAGCAAAAAAATGCTCTTAAAAATTCTTACACATGGATGCATAGAAGCATATTAGTTATTTCATAAGCAAGCGTTTCCCGAAAACTATAACCTTGGAGTATTCAAATCGAGAGTGAACAGGTATCTTCTAGATCAAGCGTGTTACATCCTGGACCGTATCGTCACTTACCATCAGGTGCGATAGGGGTCAAACGCAAGCGTATCAAACAATAGGAATAAATCTAATACTTAAGTAAGAGTTAAAAAAAGTTGAAAATTCATTACCATTGAATTATAATGAACGCTTATAAAAGGAAATCCTATAATATTTATCTCCCTATTTAGCAGCTTAAAATATGAATAAAACAAATAATCGTTTTAATTATATATTTATCAATAACTAAATAATTCGTAAAGTAATAGATTTTAATAACCATTTAATTTAGGTACAGCACTAATTAATATAAAAAACAACGAAGTCAACAGTATTTCATTTTATTATCAGATAAACTGTGAAATAAACTGTCCGAAATACGCAACATTAAAAATCACTGAGATTAAAAACAAACAAAATCAACTTATAATACCAAATACCAGTGGTGGATTTACCAGCGGGCTGAGCAGGCCTAGGGCACCTAGGAGGAGCCTAAAATTCTAGGGGGCAAATTTTAGGGTGCGGCATAGTAGAGTTAGATCTTTTTCTTACAAAAAAAAATTACATGGAGATAAAAGTATCGAGATTTACAATATTTTAGTACTGAAAGCTGATGTTGATTACAAATTCTAATACTTCAATTTCGTTGACAAAGAAAATGTAATTAATATTATTGTGAACTGGGGTATTGAATTGAATATGTTAATTAGGTGGCATAATAGCCTACAGGCGGCAAATGTGTAAATCCACCACTGCCAAATACCAAATACTAAATATACATTCGCCTACTAAGAAAACGATTTAACCTTTTCGGCGTCTTCCTGGATAGATATCCAAATATATTTCTTCAGGTAATATGTCTGTTCTTTCACTGCTTCTAGAATCTTCTGGGTTGTTAACAGAAGTCTCTCATCTGCCATTACTGCTGAGTTTTGTATTCTGAGGTTTGCAAGTTGGTTTCCTTCTGGAGTACATGGAATACCTTCAAGGGTATGCCCTGAAATGGTGCCTTTCAATACCGTTGGCTGCATCTTGGTATACCCATTGTAATGGTTTTTCAAGGCACTTGCTAGCCACTCACACGTTATGTTATTGCCGTCTAGATAAACCTTCAAATTTTGTCTGTGCCCAAACCATCCCTCATCATTTATCACGTTAAGCCCATTATAACTCAAAGAAAGAGTCGACAAAGACTTCAAATCCATCAGTAACCTTGAATCTAGAACACCTATTTTATTTGATGAAAGGTCTAAGTTCATGAGTAAAGATAGGCCTTGGAAGGTGCCGTACTCAATAGTTTTAATCTTATTGTGAGCTAAGCGGAGAGTTTTTAAATGCCAGATTCGCAAAAATGTAGAAGGTGCAATTTTCTCAATTTGGTTGCAACTCAAATCTAAATAGAACAAGCTGACCGGCAGATGCAAAGAATTTTCGTGCAGCTCTCGAATTTGATTACGACTCATATCCAAACTCTTTAAATCAGTATGAAACCATAGATCAATCATAGACGGGTCTGTTATATCGTTAGAATCAAGAATCAAAGATTTTAGGCGTAAGCTTTCTCCATGTGGGATCCTCAGAGTTGACAAGCCGTTATTGGAGAGATCAAGAATGCCTCCATCAAGATGAAACATATATATATGTAAGATATCGAGCTTCCCGATAGCGTCATGAGTCATGTTCACGTGTCTTAGATTAGTATTAGTTAGGAAGGTCTTATCAGCAATAAATTCCAATCTATTGTAAGACAAGTCAAGGTTCTGTAAGCTTTTCATGCCGGAGAAGGTCTTAAAATTCAACTCAGTGATGTAATTTCCACTGAGATTAAGAAATCTTATAAAAGCAACATCATCACCGTTTACTAAGAATGTTATCAATTTATTATTGGAGAGATTTAGTGTAGTCAGTTCGATGAGAGACTGGAATGCGTTGTACTCTATATTTGATATGTTGTTATTGGATAAATCTAGCTCTGTCACCACGGCGCCATGACCTCGTACTAAATGTCTCACATATCTCGTTGTTATCTCTTTGGCAGTCGCATTAGGCACAGAAGTAATATAATTACCGGAAAGTATTATTTTGCAAATTGCGTGATTATCCAAATGCTTCCAGTGCCTCGAAAACATAATGGAGCTAATATTCTCCAAATGGTTGGAAGACACATCAAACGTTTCTAAGTGTTTGATGACATCAAGCGATTTATTTTCAACGTTTTGAATCATATTATTTTTCAAATATAAATGTTTCAAGTTGTACAAGTTGTTAACAGCACCGTTAAGATTAATTATGTTATTATGATCTAGCCTGAGAGTTTCAAGACTAGTTAAATTAGAAAATGGTTCCATTGTAAGATCTGATATTAGATTGTTTGATAGATCGAGTTCGGATAAAGAAGTCAGCTCAGCAAGAGCACGTGCCGTTATATTTTGAATTTTATTATGTCCAAGGTACAGTGCTCTAAGTTTGTTCGGTTGCAGTTCAAATTGGAAAAGATGATTGATCTGAGACAGTTTATTGTAAGACAAATCTAAAAAGTCAAGACTATTGAGGTAGAAGAATGGTTTGCCACTGATACTTTCGATTTGGTTGCCGATGAGGTAGAGGTTCTCGAGACGCGTGGTGTATTGGAGCAATGAGAGTTTGGTTTGGGGCCAATTTCCGGTAATTCTGAGAGTCGTAATGCTAGAGAGGAATTCTTTGTCGATGTGGTCATTTAAACGCTCGGCAGGGTCGGTGAGGCTGAGGTCGACGATGACAGGATCGTTGGAAGATCCCAAGCAGTGGTTGGCAAGCCTTACTCCGCGGATGTTGCTATAACAGTGGATGCGATACGAGCAATTCCCAGTGCTGTGGATCTTTTCGTACGGGCAATAGCAAGCCACAACCGACGCCAGGGCCATGATCAAGGTAACGTGTTTTACTGGAAAGATGATAAAAGTAGTGTCAAAACAAAGTAACAGTAAATGCACAGTAGGTACAAAAAAGCATAATGGAACATTAACACTAAAAGGCAAATAAAAACAATCTTTTTGTATAGTGATCGGTGCATGCAATCTGTATCACGATTCTGTATGCTTACCAATAAAAGTAAAATAATGTCAGTTTAAGTGGCTTTCACACCAAAACGTTCCTCATTGATCCATCGTCGACCGCATCATCACTTATCATCAGATGAGACCATGATCAAATTTATGCCAATATATGATAATATAATGACAAAACCGATTTACATTGTACACATTTATATCACCGAGATCAACAATGGATACGTTTAAGAAAACTAAGATTTCCCGATTACCATCGACCCCATTGCAGGTGAAACCGTGGCAACCTATACCTCTATATTATTAGAATATAAATATAACTACCCTCAAGGCACGTGTCTTACTAGCTATTTATTTATTATTTTACATATAATAATAATAATCCTAATAAGATCCTGGACTCTACCCAGGAACAACGATGAGCTGGTCCTACAACACCCAGACTCAGAACAAGTATTTGTGCTTTTTTTCTGTGCACTAATACCTGTCCGGTCGCGGGAATCGAACCCGCCTCCTCCGGCTTATAAGCTGACCTGCTCAACCACCACACCACTGAGGCTGTCCATACATATAAAATAGTAATAATTCTAATAAGATCCTGGATTCTAACTAGGATTCCCTAGACACATCTAGGGGACCCAGGAACTACGAGGACCATGGTCCCACAACACCCAGACTCAGAACAAGTATTTGCGCTTTTTTTTCTGTGCACACATACTTGTCCTGCCGCGGGAATCGAACCCGTTGCCTTCGGGTTATGCGCCGACCTGCTCAACCAACCACCACACCACAGAGGCTTATATGTCGCAGTCGGATTGTATAGACTAGTATAGAGCTTCGCGTTCATCACTTCAACACGTCTAATATATAGCCGTAATGTAATTGGGCGGGTCATTGGCTGCCTCTTTGACTCATTTTTAGTAAAGTTAATTATTACATTATCAATTATTAATATAGATAGATAGATAGATAAACTCTTTATTGAAACATCACATCTTAAATAATTAAAAAAGTGAACAAAGATAATCAAAGTGTAATGGGCGGTCTTATCGCTCAGAGCGATCTCTTCCAGACAACCTTGCACAGAAAGGAATAACGCAGTAATATATGGACTGTGGTTTTCATATTTAAAAAAAAAAATACTGTGCGTATAAGTACACATACATAATATACATATAAATATACAGTGGCGTCGATTCCGTGTCGCAATCTCTAAAGTTAAACGAAATTAACATATTTCCATCTTTTTCATTTTTTTTTTTTTTTTTTTTATGCTAATGAATGCCGTGACGAGCTAACCGTTCGCCTGATGTTAAGCGACACGGCTGCCCATATCAGTGGCAGGTTCACTCGAAACTCTAAATGTTTCGCGTGACCCCGTACTGCGCACGTCATCCTGAGACATCAGCACAATCTAATAATAAGATTACTAGACTGTGAGATCAGGTCATAAAGTCTCATTTGCCCAGTAATTTCACTAGCTACAGTGCCCTTCAGACCGGAACACAGCAGTGCTTGCACACTACTGCTTGGCGGCAGAATAAATGGCAAAGCGGTGGTACCTACCTAGACGAACTTTGCAGAAAAGTCCTACCACCTAGTGAGTTTCCCCTTTATCAGAAGAGTACCGCCATACTTTAAGTTTAGTTTTAGAGAATGCGACACAGAATCGACACCAGTACATATATATCATAAAGAAACCTACATAAACATAATACATATCTACAATAGGTATACTACATACATTTACTAATAAAAATATATATAATAAACATACATATGTATATAATATATATATAATATAAAATATGCGTTAGAGGTTAAGCAAAAAAACTTAAAGGCAACTTAAAAATAACTGAATAGGGTACTTACAAGTCATCTTGATTGCACCCCTGTAACTCAGGAACTTATCTTCGAATTATTAATTTTTTTTTCTGAAAAAGAACACAACTTTTAATTGCTTAAAAATAAATATGTATAAATCGGTTCATGATTCGCATAAATATCGATTATATCGAGAACATACATTAATACACAATAACACTATTAATACAAAATGAATTTTTAAAATATACATACAGATGAACATAGTACCTCCTCCTTTTTCGAAATCGGTTAGAAATAGACAAGGCGTTTAGTGAAATTCAATTTGTAATGTTGCAATTATTTTTCAAATTTTAACTTGTCTCGAGAAATGTATTTAAAGTGTGATAAATAAATAAATAATATGTGTGGACATCTCACACAACGCCATCTAGCCCCAAACTAAGCAAATCTTGTACTATGGGAACCAGATAACTGATACAATACTTAGATAATTTTTGTTTGTAAATACATACATAGAATACAATATAACACCCAGACACAGAACAAACACCTATGTTCATCACACAAATGTTTGTCCTGTATGGGAATCGAACCCACAACCCACAGCTTAGAAGGCAGGGTTACTACCAACTGAGCTATCGAGCCGGATTTTTTTAAAATAAATTTGCGCATATCAACAATAATTGTTTGTTGTGTACTGTTTGTTGATCCTAACAAAAGTAACAGATAACTTTACCGACCCCGTAAGTTAGTTGTAAAAGATGAAAGATTTTGGACATCCCGGTTTTAAGGATAAACGGATGCGGGTTCAAATACCGTTCATGATTCAAATTTTTCCTTTAAATACAAAAAGATGGATATTTTAGAGATGAGTGTTATTGAACTGTTTTTTGTTTAATTTAAAATAATTGAATAAAAAACTACCAATATCACTAGTAAATAGTAAAAATAGTAAATAGTAAAATAGTAAATTGTGTGGACATCTCACACAACGCCGTCTAGCCCCAAACTAAGCAAAGCTTGTGCTATGGGAACCAGATAACTGATACAATACTTATATACTTTTTGTTTGTAAATACATACATAGAATACAATATAACACCCAGACACAGAACAAACACCTATGTTCATCACACAAATGTTTGTCCTGGGTGGGAATCGAACCCACAACCCACAGATCAGAAGGCAGGGCTACTACCAACTGAGCTATCGGGCCAGTCAATACAAAGTAATAACGATGAATTAGTAAAGCTTGTCTAGCCTAAAATAAGTAAAGTTGAAAGCTCTAAGTTAATGGAAGGTCAATTTACTTAACAGACATCTAAAAATATTATTAATTAAATACATTATGATAGAATTTTTTTTTATCAATAATTGATCAATTATACTTACACAATTCACAAAACGTACTATATTTTTAAATTAAAATTAAAATGGTTTCAATATACATTACACATATAGTAAGTAATAACCCTTTTAATTGCATTTTACCTGCTCTCTACCCGAAATGATTCATTTCGTCTTGTAACTTAAAATAATATTGATCTATGTAAGTCCCAAAGGATCCCACAAAATAGAAACATGTTTTTTTAATTTTAATTAGATCCCTTACATAACACAGTAACTGCATTCAAAATTTGATAACGTAATAATAATAATAACGCCCAACGATCACATACATAGATCCTGGTCCCTAACTAGGATTCCGTGTCTAGGGACCCAGAACTACGAGGATCATGGTCCCACAACACCTAGACTCAGAACAAGTATTTGCGCTTTTTTTCTGTGCATAAATATTTGTCCTGCCGCGGGAACCGAACCCGCTGCCTCCGGGCTATGAGCTGACCTGCCTAACCGCCACACCACAGAAACTGTCAAAGTCTGCAAGGAGCGTGCCTCAAAATCTGTCATTGAATAGTCTTTAAAGTTCCGAAAGAGAAACAGTATGAGTGGCCATGACGCATAACATCAGACAAACAACTAGATTTTCACACACATGAAAAAAAAATAACTAAATTTGTTTAGCCGTTTTAACGGAAAAACCAAAAGTATATCCAAACGAACAATACTTGTATTATATGTATAGTTGTAATTATAATATAGGGATAGGAATGGTAGAAATTGTCAATATATATAAATATAAATTTACCTTTATCCAGCCATGTGAAATGTGGATTTCGTACGACGCAATATCACAAGAATCAAAGTCCAAATGAGACTACTACATAACAAATGAAGGCTTGGAATTTCTGCTGAGCCCCTGAAACTGGAACTACGATGCCGTCCAGGTATTTTTAACTACGTACTAGCAGTATGAGAATTGCCTATTTTTGTTAGCTAGCTGAATTTAATCAAACCGCTTTGTTCTCGAAGATTTTTACGATTGCCAAAGTTGATTTTAATTATAGACTATTCTATCTTAATTAAGATCCAATCATGGTCAAGTCAAAATCATTTCCCAGTAAAGCTATCAACAGGTTAGTATACTAAAAAAAACGAGTGAGACCATACGACTGAAATAAATCTTTTTCAGCCTTAGTAATAAACAGGTTAGTCTCGGATTAGTTACTTCAGCTTTTGTCCTTTTTTTGCTACTGGAATATTTAGCTGGATGGAAAGAGACAAAACATGGTGTAACTAGTCTAAAGCTAGTTCGTTTTTATTAATAAGGCTGCTTTAGTTTAACTCCATCTATCAGCCGGTCAGCTACGCCATCACGTAACTCAATTGCAAAAGATAGAAACAAATTAGTATGGATTTGTCAGTTTCTAAATTCTAAGTTTCATGTGCTACTATATAAATTTTCAAATTAGGAATGAATTTTCTCCTGTTGCATTGCAAACAAAATTCCATGATCACCCTACGAATCATAAAGTCTCAATTGCTCAGTAATTTCACTAGCTACAGTGCCTTTAAAACTCTTCAAACTGGCAAATCGGTGGCACCTACCTAGACGATCTTTGCAGAAAAGTCCTACCACCTAGTAAGCTCATACTGTTCAAAACTTATACTGTGTACAATATATATAGGCAAGCTTAGCCACATAATATGTTGCGGCTATGGTGATAGTTTATTGTAATATATAATTTATATTTATGGTACATCGTAAATATATTTCTAATCAACTTCAAAGGTATAATAAGTTTTCATTTTCATTGGTAATCTTTTTGCCTAAATGAATAATAACCGAATGATTTCAAGACTGATTAACTTTTTGTCTACTTTGTATTTTATTATTATGCGTGATCGAACCCCTAGTTTTTTATGCATGACTTAATCGGTCCAATAGCAACTAACTCAAAAAAACGAGTGTGCTTTAGACCACTTGACTGAAGTAAAACTTCTTTAGCTCAATCTATCTAACTTTGTTCTTGCTTTGTTTAATGTTAATGTCGCCATCTTAACAATTGTAAATTATCATTTTACCAAACACACTAACATAATAATACACACTTTAAGTAATTTTTTACTTTGTTATGTTGACAATGGAGATTTACGTGAACCAACAACTTTCAGCTTCCGTTCGCCTCGTCAGCTTACTCCCCAAGTCAAGCAAGCGTAAATAAATTTTACGCCAATAAATTCCTCAATAATTGTTCGCTAATTACATAACACGATAATAATACCGAACCAAACACAAACATTAAATCGTGTACAAGAATTACTTAACTCCTAATTATATAAAAAGATTACGTACCGATGTCATGTGATTCTGGTTTGAGGCTAAGACTTTTCTATCTCTTCTAATAGCGGAAGCTTATGTTCAGCAGTTGACGTAAAAAGGTTAATGATTATGTAATGGTGTGGCAGTCAACCCTACCATTATACTTAAAAAGAAAAGTAATGGATACTTGCATACTCCCTTGTCTTACCTATGCTTGCCAGACTTGGATATATAACCAAGAGGTACGACACAAAATACAAGCTGTCAAAGGGCCATGGAGAGAAGTGTTTTAAATATAAAGTTACGTGACAAAAAGAGAAATAAAGAAATCAGAGAATCAACAAAAAATATAGATGCATTAACACATGCAATGAAATTAAAATGGAAATGGGCAGGACATGTGGCAAGAATTAAAGACAAAAGATGGACATATAAAATTAAAAAATGGAAAGGGCCACTTGGGAAAAGAAAAAGAGGCAGACCTTTAGAGAGATGGACAGATGAAATAAAAGCAATAGCTGGAAATGACTGGATACAGAAAGCAGAAGACAGAGAAAACTGGGTTTCTATTAAGGAGGCCTCTACCCGTAAAGGGGTCCTTGATTGAAAAGTGGGGGAAACAGCAGAGAAGTAACAAAAACCTATAATGACAAGGAATAATAAAAGGCATTTTATTTAATTTTATTATAATGAAGTGGCATTATGAAAGCAATGAAATTAGTGTTTGTTCAATAAAATCTTCATATTCATGCATTATTTTTGATTAAAGTCTTCGAACTCGTCGTATTCATCGGCATAGTTGAGAGGGAACATGCGAGCGCATTCATCTTCACCTTTCGTCGGATCCCGACTCACGTGCAACGGGTTCAAATCTATCAGATCGAGAAGAGCGAAATCGGTTTGTACAGACAGCATAAATGCTAGAGATATTTCATGTCTGAAAGAGACAAGAAATTTTTAAGTTCTTAAAGTAATAGTAATTAGTCTTAAAGTGGTTAATTAGGAATTATAATATAGTTTATTATTAATTGATTTATGGTCTGTGATCCGATTGACATTTAAAGTAATTATTAGATATGATTATACTAATATATCTGTAAGTCTTAGTGTTACTAATAAATTGGATTGAATTATCTGAAATAAAATTAAATTATTTTTATTATTATTTAAGTATTATAATGAAAGTAGTAGAAAGGTAAGATTAGGTCGAGATGATGACCACCGGGGGCGAGCTGGCTGGACTGCAGTCGCGACCCCTTCTCGCCACCGTACGGCGGACGAGGGCTCACGGGGGGGTTTTAGTGGGTTTGAGTCCCACATGCCCCCTGCCACCACCCTCATGGTGGCAGGGAAGTGCGAGGGCATCTTCCCCTTCAAAAAAAAAATATAATAAAAAGGTCAAGATGGTGAATATTAGCGAGACTATCTCGGCACACTCCTGCGGCAGATGGACCATGAGGGTTTTAGCAGGCGATTAAAAATGGCCTGGAATTCCGTTAAAATGGTAGTTCAGCAGGAATGTTACGGAGCTTCGGTTTCGATTGTCAAATATGCTATGTAATATTTGACAATAAATACATTGTAATTGTATATTAATACAATTACTTAATTTTAAGTACCTAATTTAATTTTGACTTGTAAAAGTACTAAAATTAGTCTACCTGCAATAAAATAATTGGACTTTGGTTCCAAAAAGTCGGAACTTCCGATTGATAATACACTTCCAACTTCTACTTCGATTCCTATACTTTCAAACCGGAGTTATATCGGAGGTTGAAGCACGGCGATGGAAATGATTAACTAAAAAATTAGAAATTAAGGAGGCTGATTAAAGTTTGTACTATTTTATTTTATTAGACCTGCCCTTAACGTCTTTCTTCCGCCTTCGCCTCTGCCTCCGACTTCGTTCCGATTCTGACCTGACAAACCAAATTTGAAACCTCCGAATCCGAAATCCGAGTTTTTCGTGATGGTTGCAACGGCGGCATGCTTTTGGCGTATCAGGTTACCTACTACTTTATTATAAGATACTAGCGGCCCGTCTCGGCTTCGCTCGGGTGGACGTTTATTTATTAAACATTTTATAATATACGAAAAACAATGTATCACGCACCGGCGCCATCTACTTAAAATGTTGGTTTGTCCTGAATTTTTCCTGAATTTTCTTTGCTATAAACCTCACGGAGCCCGAGACCTTTCCAACGAATGCAAAACCGTGGAAATCGGTTCGTGCGTTCTGGAGTTATAGCGTCAGGAAGGAAAACCCGACTTATTTTTATATAGTAGATAAGATCAGATAAAAATTTATTATCCACAAAAAAATATTAATGAGTTATACATACAATAAAAAATTTAAACAAATAATACTTTGATACTCTACATACCAAATATACTCGAAAGTTCAGTGTCTCTATACGTTTGTTTATTAGTTATAGCCAATTGTCCACACAGTTTTGAACATCGATTTAGGTAAGCTAAGCTTGAAGCAATCTGGGTGCAAAGACCGCAAATAAAAACATCATTAAACATGAAAACAGATACTAGTAGACAAAAACCTAGAGCTATGAGTAAAATGGGGGAAAAACTTTTGCATAAACCTTTAAATATAGAATAATAATAATAACGCCCAACGATCACATACATAGATCCTGGACCTTAACTAGGATTCCGTGTCTAGGGACCCAGGAACTACAAGGAACATGGTCCCACAACACCCAGACTTAGAACAAGTATTTGCGTTTTTTTTTCTGTGCATAAATAAATGTCCTGCCGCGGGAATCGAACCCGCCGGACCTGACCTTAGCTGACCTGCTCAACCACCACACCAAAGCGGTCAAAGGCGGTCAAATACCCATATTTGACTGCCTTTTACAGCCTCTGTGACCTCAAAACACAAAAACTAGACATGTAATCCGAAGCGTAATTTCTTCACCATCACAAATGAGATGATCGCAACATAAGTCAGACGCCGTGCAATAGGTCAAGATTACATCCCGATCGGTTCTCTGTGCGATAAGTTGCAGCCACAGCCGCATTACCGCATCAATGTGACTCGACCTTTACACCGTAGCCTTAGGGACGCTACACACTTAAGCGGGCCGACACATTCGGTTTAACAGTGTTTGTTGAACCGCCAAGGGTCAGCCCTAAGCAATTATTAGACGTAAAAACGACGGGGTATTCTAAGTTTGGCTTGATTGTGTTTTCATTTTTTTTTTTCATTTTCATTTTCTGTGTGTTTGTCTGTCTGTGGCATCGTAGCTACCGAACGGATGAACTGATTTTGAGAGGAGTTTAGGCGAGAAAACGAAAAAGATCGCATCGCCGCATTGTGTTATTTTCCAAAACTTGTGTTATTTTCAGTGTTAGTGCATAAAATTGGTGGCATTTTATTTGTTAAGTACTGAATTCAGAGAAGCTTCTGATTTTGATTTTGTTTGAAACGAAAGAAAAAATATCATATTGATCCCAAAGCAATTAATCGCTTAATCATATTATTATCTTGTTTTTGAACATTAATTTTCATAAAAACTGAACTATAACACGTTTTTTAATGTGTGATGAAACATCTATCAATAGCACAACTTGAAGGTTTGCAGGCTATGTAATTGCTGTACTTTTTTTATGTTTTGGCTCCACACTATTGTGTATTTAGCCAGTGTCAAGTAATTAATAATTTATCAGGTTAATGATATTTCACGCAAATATGTGTCAAGTCACAGTCGAAGTCATCAAGTCAAGTCATAGTCAAGTCATAGTCTAGTCAAAGTCATACTCCTAGTAAAGTGGTGGCAACTTTACCAGAAGCTTCTATGGAGTTATGGAAACAACACGAAAAGAAACGTTTCACCATCATTATACCATTTTCCCACACTCACGCCTGTAATCCAGCACTTAACGAATAGAATGCCACCAATTTTATGCACTAACACTGAAAATTACACAAGTTTTGGAAAATAATACAATGCGGCGACGCAATCTTTTTCGCATTCCCACCAAAACTCTTGCTGTACTTATATACTGGGCCCACTAGTGGGACAAAGTGGGACCGACAGTCCGATAATCACATCCACATCACACTTCACATAAACAAAAAAACGAGTGTGCTTTAGACCACACGACTGAACTAAAACTCATTTAGATTAGCTCCATTATCGGCCGGTATTACTTTGTTTTTGCTTTGTTTAATGTTAATATCGCCATCTTGAAACTTTTGACTGTCATTTTACTGAACATACCAACATTATAATATTTTTTTTTACTTTGGTGTGTTGACAATGGAGATCTACGTAAACCAACTTCACCAGCTTACTTCTCGAGTCAATCGTGCGTAAAGAAGTCTTACTTCAATAATATGCTCGATTCTGCCGCCGAATAATGCCGGCCCATATACCTAAGTATGTAGTGCCCCTAAATCAAAAACTGCCGATATATATTAAGTCTATATACATATATATCACTAGCTTCTGCCCACGGCTTCGGCCGTGTGCTGGCTAGGCTGTGAATTAATATATAAGTCATTTTGACAGCCTCCGTGGTGTGGTGGTTGAGCAGGTCGGCTCATAGCCCGGAGGTCGCATATTCGATTCCCGCGGCATGACAAGTGAAAAAAATTTGAGTCTGGGTATTGTGGGACCATGGCTCTCGTAGTTCCTGGGTCCACACCGGGAATGGTAATTAGGGTCCAGGATCTACGTATGTGATCGTTGGGCGTTATTATTATATTATTCAGTCAGAACTTTGAATTTTATATGTATAGATAATGTCTAATTAGTCTTGTGTCTATTATGCTGAACTCTACAAAATTAGTACTAGCTAGCATCTTTTTGATAACAACAATGTATACTTACGGATTCAGAGAAATGTCCAAGGTATCGTATTGCTTGACGGTGTATGCTAAATGGACGATAAACGTATCATGCGGAGAGACGGCTTTAAATATTCCCATCTGGAATTAATAATAATGCCCAATGATCTGTTAGGTCTGCTGAGCTAGGGTCCAGGATCTGTGTATGTCATCGTTGGGCGTTATTTATTTATTTAGTACACAAGTTTCTGAGACAAAGCTATAGCTTGATAGCTTATGTTAGCGCTCTTTTTACGTTGTGCTTAACCCACACTAGTTTTTTTGGCGGGAAAACGAAAAAGTCACGTCACCGCATTGTATTATTTTCCAAAACTTGTGTTATTTTCAGTGTTAGTGCATAAAATCGATGGCGTTTTATTCGTTAGTGCTGGATTACAGGCATGAGTGTAGGAAAGTAGTATAATGATGGTGAAACGTTTTTTTTTTCGTGTTGTTTTCAAAACTCCATAGAAGCTTCTGGTAAAGTTGCCACCACTTTACTAGGAGTATGACTTGACTAGACTAGACTATGACTTGACTCTGACTGGACTTGATGACTTCGACTGTGACCTGACACATTATTTACGTAAAATATCATTAACTTGATAAATTATCAATTACTTGACACTGCCTAAATACACAAAAGTGTGGAGCCAAATCACAAAAAAAAACCTACACAAAGTTTTTTTTAAGGTGCATTGTTATGTATTAGTTCGTGTTCAATAAAGTATTATTGTATTTTATTGTCCTTTATTGTTGTATTGTAGTTTATTTCATTCGATAAGCTAAGCCTTCAAAATTCAAAATTCTGACAACACGGCTTACTGCGTGTCTACTCAAGAAAAATTTCACAAACAAGTAGGCAAAAGGATACGTCTGAAACATTCAGACGTATCCTTTTAGTGAAATAAAAATATCTTACATGTATTATGTCTGTCTTGCGCTTCGCAATGGCTTCAATAGCTTTGTGTCGCTTTGATATCTGCAGCATCACGAGAACATGAGGGGGCAGGAACTCGGGCGCAGGTGTCACGTATTCAGCGACTATCTAAAAATAAACCATGCAGAATTGGAATGTATGGCCTCTAAGACAAAAAAAGACATCACTGTAAAATTTATTGTAGCTTATCTTTACAGGTATAACCGAAGCTTCGTATTGGAGTTTTCTGCTCTTTATTGTAAAAAAGGAGGAAAACGGGAGCAGGAATATAATATATATAATAGGTGCCTAATATTGTATACTAAGAAACATATAATACTTGTCTGATTTTACTTGTTTTGATTTAAATCATTTGAAACCGATACATCAGTCACTGTAATAATTAGTATAACTCATATTTGGAATTGGAACAATGGAATTTCCTTCAGCACCTGCCTACTAGCTTACCTGTTGTTAATATCAGTAAAATCTGATTTGTTAATGTACCTACCTATCGTATATTTAAGGTTCTGTTTGTCTTTTCTGAGCAATAAAAATATTCTTATTCTTATTCTTATATTCTTATTCTAATTAAGATTCTCAAAAAAAATTCTTTACACATAATATATAATGTAGTTACAGTTTTATGTATATATTTTTGGAAGTATTGGTAGACCACTAGGTAATTTTGGGGTATAATGTAGACTGCATACTTAAGAGTTTGGCCCCCCATGTGACGTACACTAACCTTAGGGAACAGTACAGCCAACCCGTTCGCCTTGGCAACATCGTTGTTAGGTGCATAGAACCCTGGTATGATCAGACCTGCTGGCGGAAGGTACTCATTCTCGTCTTCTTCTTCACTTTCTTCTACGATAAGCTCGTCGGGAAGTTCCTTTAGAAGTAGATGGCAGGTTGGTCTACTTAATAGAAGAAAGCTATGCTCGAGGTTTCTTTGATAGTAAGATCCGAAATAAAAAGATCCGAGATTTATATATTTATTATTAATAATAATAATATGTGTGGACATCTCACACAACGCCATCTAACCCCAAACTAAGCAACATTATATTTTAATTTTATTTTGCTTTTTGTATTTTAAGCATTACCTATATGGGTTATCTTGCCTGAAATAAAGACATTTTTTTTTTTTCTATGGAAACCAGATAACTGATACAATACTTAGATAGATTTTGTTTGTAAATACATACATAGAATACAATATAACACCCAGACACAGAAACAACACCTCTGTCCATCACACAAATATTTGTCCTGGGTAGGAATCGAACCCAAAACCCACAGTTTAGATGGCATACTAACTGAACTATCGGGCCAGTCAAGTTCAAAATTTATTATGTATAGATTTATTTATTTATTTTAGAACGCAAGTCACCGAAATAGGTAGCTCCTAAAATTAGCATGTTTAAATAGCAATTGGCAAGCGACATCACTCATAGAACTAACAACTGAAAGAAGGTTCTCGAGTGGCGACCACAAACCGGAAGACGCTGCGTAGGCCAACCTTCCACTAAGTGGACTGATGACATCTTCAAAATAGTGGAAAGGATGCAAAGTGGTGCACCATGAGGTGAGAGGGGGGGATGCAGCAGTTAACAGCTTCACGCTTATGATGATTAGATTTCCATGGAAAAGTTTGCAGACAGGCATAGAATAATATATCCACATAGGCTGTGATCGAGATTATGACGGGGATCTCTATGCTGTTAGACTTAAAGTATGTTTTAGGTCATGCTTTGTTGAAACTCCCTAATTACCAAAAAATTGCGTCATAGCTTTTTACCTCCGGTATTTGAATGTTAATTTCCAGTTCATCAGTTTCTTCATCAAGTTGCGTTAATTTCTGAAACGCAATGCGAAATATCTTATATATAACCGGCTCTAAATAAAAAACTGTTTTCTGCGTAGGCAGTTGCGAGCTCGGTTTGGTTTGGAATTTGATCCCATCAGCAGCGGGTCTTATTTAGACTACAAACTATAGGCCTTGGATGAAATTCAAGATTTTTTCAGTGATTCTTTCTTACTTTTAGAGTAGGTTTTTTTCGAAGAATCCAAGTCATGGCAAGACGAGTTTTGTAGAAAAGACTCGGGCATAAATGCGAAAATTTAATACAGAAAACAAGCACGCAAAATCGAATAAATAGTTAAGTAAAGAATTAATAGTTATGTAAGATAATACATTGCTTAGAAAAAGAGTGATGTGATGTGTTGTAAAAAGATTCGGCGAAGATCGTGCGCACAATGTTGTGCGTATCCCGTGTATCCACATAAACTGTGATCGGCATTATGACGAGGATCTCTATGCTGTAAGACTTAAGGTATGTTTTTGCTTAAATAAAATGTTTCATTCCACTAAGGTTAATACAAAAACTAACACCAGACTTTAACAGTTCAATCCTTCGGTTTTCTTTTTGAATTTTCTTGGTTTCTATGGCCTCTTCTATCGCTTGCCGCGCCAACCTCTGCATTTCTGAGAGGCGTCTCTTCCGTTCCTCTATTTGATCCTCCTGTGAGAATATTCCATCGTCAGACTCAGTCATTCATTTAAAAGGTTAAAAAGACAGCTTAACTCCTTAACCTTAGAAATGTAAAGTCCACAAAGTACTTTCTTATATACTAGTCAAGGCTGACGTCAGTGGAATTTCTATTTGCTTTAGGGTCATCTGTCGTCAAGGGGTAATAGTGAGTCAGCCTTGTAAAATTATACAACATTTAGAAGAAATCAGTCGATAGCAGAAGAAGTTCATGCTAGAATAATTAGGTATACCATACACTTGATGACTTAATGCAAAACTTTGTTTAATGAACTCATGCCGAGGTCTTATAAATATCATAAATATCAATTGATGATCATAATAAACATGTTAATGTCTTCATTTGTAATCATGTTCTTTAATGTAGGTCTTTTCTTTTAATTACGTAAATGCTCTTCTGGTTTGTTTTATTTTATTGTTTTCTTTTGGTTACAACATATATAAATAACGATTCCTTAGTTACCTATGTATAATGTGTATTTTTATGCAACTTTTTAATACACAATTGAAGGGGTGAGAACAAAAATGGTTTAACTGATTTTTTTTTTTTCACAAAATGACTAATGGGTATAGTTGGATTCAGCGTGAAATTATCTACAATAATACATGCATTAATGCAATGGAACTCCTTATTCAAAATATCTATAATTATATGCAAAGTTAATCAGAATATGGGTGGTTGAACTATTTTCCCATAGGCCACGCGGGCAGAAATTCGTTTTATAATATGTTGACAGTTTGCGAGAGCTTCCCTGCTCCAAAGCCCAGTAGATACTTTGGAGGTCTCCTTTCTCTACTAAGAGCATAAAAACAGTTTATATTTTTATTGTACAACTTATATTGTTTTTTTTTTTTAATTACTTCAGACCTACCCTTCGTTTAGCCCTGTCTTCCCGCCGCTTATGCCGCACCTCTTCGGGGCTCAGACTGAACGTCTTGTAGTAGTCATATGCTGTTTTTCTTGGCATCTGCTGGTCCGCTGGCTTGTCCTCATCATATTCTGGAAGGTCTTCGTATAGGATTTTACGAACAAGTGCTGCAAAACTTTGTTTAATGAACTCATGCCGAGGTCTTATAAATATCATAAATATCAATTGATGATCATAATAAAGATGTTAATGTCTTCATTTGTAATCATGTTCTTGAATGTAGGTCTTTTATTTTAATTACGTAAATGCTCTTCTGGTTTGTTTTATTTTATTGTTTTCTTTTGGTTACAACATATATAAATAACGATTGCTTAGTTACCTATGTATAATGTGTATTTTTTTGCAACTTTTTAATACACAATTGAAGGGGTGAGAACAATATTGGTTTAACTGATTTTTTTTCACAAAATGACTAATGGGTATAGTTGGATTCGGCGTGAAAATTATCTACAATAATACATCCTCAAAATACCAAAATGAGGCTTAAATCTCGAGATTTTGAGTCTAAAAACGGTTTATCTGTCACAGGAATACAGTTCGCTTAGCATAAAAACATTATTATATTTATTTTCTTATATCATATTTTTACAGTAATTGTATGAATTAGCACTATATTTAGTATTTTAAAATAGAATTAATACATTTTCAAGCAACTGAAACTTACATAAACCTTTCCTATTAGCTTATAAGCACTCTACATTAAAATGAAGCCCTTGAAGTTTTAAGTCAATTTTCTCGAAACCACAGACCAAGTAGAGGATACTATGTATCTCGAAACTATCAATTTGACAGTTAACCCTTTTTATTTTCAACCCTTCAATTGTGATTAGCATCACCATCAGCCCAATACATTCCCACTGCTGGGACATAACTCTTCCCTCGCATGAAGATGAATGCCATAATATACCACGCTGGCCAAGTGCAGGTTGGTATCTAGGTGGTAGTGGTAGTAGGTGGTACAAAGTTCGTCTAGATAGGTACCACCACTTGCCAGTTATTCTGCCGCCAAGCTGTAGTGTGCAAGCACTACTGTGTTCCAGTTTGAAGGGCACTGTAGTTAGTGAAATTACTGGGCAATTGAGAGTTTATGATCTGATCACAGTCGAGAAATCTTATTACCAGACTATGATGTCTCAGGATGATGTGCGCATTGCAGTGTCACACGAAACTATATATTTTGGAAATCCGAGTGACACTGTTCTGTTATGGGCGGCTGTATTGCTTAACATCAGGTGAACGACTAGCTCGTCACATTATTCACTAACATGAAAAGAGCGTATTATACACTACTTGAAAAGTTATTGATGCAGGGTCGTTTAGGATTCGAACTTTGGTGCGTTGATTTCAAAGTAGCTCTACCACTGAGCCACACTCGCTCCCAAAGGAAGCTTTGTAGGAAGGATTACTAACTGACGAAATGCGGCCCGTCATCCAACAGCCTGAAGCAAATAGCTAAGGCTGGTCCAGAGAGCAGCTTCTGAATTGAAGCCTCGTTGAGAGGTGCGTCTCCGGCGTAGAGGACATCTCGGGCTTTTTCTTCCGTCAGCTGGATTACTTCACGAGCCACCATTATTATATCTATAGAACCAGGTGTTATGAATGTAATATATCTGTAACTGTTTTTGACGGTGTAATTCTTCTTATCCAGAGCATGTCAAAACAATTTTAAAAACTATCGTGAATATGACACTTTTTTTACGTAAAATTTTTTTTACTAAGTCGCAAAACTTATTTTCTGTGTTAGTGCATAAAGTTGGTGGTATTTTATTCGTTAAGTGCTGGATTACATGCATGAGTGTGGGAAAGTGGTATAATGATGGTGAAACGTTTCTTTTCGTGTTGTTACCAAAACTACATAGAAGCTTCTGGTAAAGTTGCCACAACTTTACTAGGAGTATGACTTGACTAGACTAGACTATGACTTGAATTGATGACTTGAACTGTGACTGGACTTGACTTGACATATCTAAATATATAAATCAAAGGTGACTGACAGACTGACTGACATAGTGATCTATCAACGCACAGCCCAAACCACTGGACGGATCGGGCTGAAATTTGGCATGCAGGTAGATGTTACGTCAGTCAGTCGTAATAATGACGTAGGCATCCGCTAAGAAATAAAAAAAAGAGGTGGTTGAATTATTTTCCCATAGGCCACGCCGCAGACGAATTTATCAATTACTTGACACTGGCTAAATACACAAAAGTGTGGAGCCAAACCAAAACCAAAAAAAAGTCGCGTAAGTTATAAAGTGTTATTTTTAACAAAGCCGGCAAACCCCATCTCTGAGAGATACTCAGCTGTTGGCATCCCAGCGTTCATACAGCTCAGGATGTGCGTGGAAACAATGCGGCCAAAACAGCACGAAGTTGAGGATCTGAAGGTGCGGAACCATCAGCTCGGCTCGGTGCCGCTTCCTCAGCGCCTGCCGACCGGTCCGGATCGATGCCCTGCAGAACATCTCCTGGTGTCTCTCAAGAGAACGGCGATGTATCCACTCCTGGGAAAATTGAGTTTCTTTATGATGAACTTAATTGAAGGGATTAGATCAAAAAGAGTTAACTGTTTTTTTTTTTTTTACAAAATGACTTATGGGTATCGTTGGATTCAGCGTGAAATTATCTACAATAAAACATTCTCAAAATACCGATATGAGGCTTAAATCTCGAGATTTTCAGTCTAAAAATGGTTTATCTGACACAGGAATATAATTCGCTTAGCATAAAAACATTATATTATATCTTTACAGTAATTGTACGAATTAGTACAATATTTTCTATTTCACACTGATAATCAGTTCACTAGAATATGAGATCAGAGATTGAGTGTATAATTTTTCATAACATACAAGTTGACCCGCCCCGGCTTTCCACGAGTAAATTATTAAAACGTGGTTGAACGGGATAAAAAGTATCCTATATCCGTCTCCTGGTTTTAAGCTACCTCCCCACTAATTTTCAGCCAAATCCGTTTAGCAGTTCTTGATTGTCCGTTATAAATAGTGTAACTAACACGACTTTTTTTTATATAGGTATACGAGCTTCTGCCCGCAGCTTCGCCCGCGGCGTGACCTATGGGAAAATAATTCAACCACCCATTTCACGCTCTTAAGGGTAGAATTTCGAAAAATACTTTGTTAACGGATGCCTACGTCATAACATCTACCTGCATGCCAAATTTTAGCCCGATCCGTCCAGTGGTTTGGGCTGTGCGTTGATAGGTCACTATATTAGTCAGTCAATCAGTCAGTCACCTTTGAGTTATATATATTTAGATATAGATTTATCTGTAATTATTATAGCTTGAATCAATAAACTTCTCAGTTGAACTCAGTATACAAGAGCACTACAGAGTTTATATACCTACCTTACCTACTATAAATGCTATAGTATGCTATTTTGTCGTTACCTACAAAACAACTGTAATACAAAACCTGTGGTCTTAATAATTTATTGTTTGTCTTCCAATTAGAGAGGTAGGTTATGTCTCTGTCCCTTTCACTGATGATGTAATAATACTATGTACTAATAGCTACTCTAAATAATAATAATAATATGTGTGGACATCTCACACAACGCCATCTAGCCCCAAACTAAGCAAAGCTTGTGCTATGGGAACCAGATAACTGATACAATACTTAGATACTTTTTTGTTTGTAAATACGTACATAGAATACAATATGACACCCAGACACAGAACAAACACCTATGTTCATCACACAAATGTTTGTCCTGAGTGGGAATCGAACCCACAATCCACAGTTCAGAAGGCAGGGCTACTACCAACTGAGCTATCGGGCCAGTCAAAAATATTAGAAAATACCTGACTAGGTGGTAAGTGTTTTTGCAAAGTTCGCCTATGTAGTTATACCTTACCAGCTTACATACAGTTTGCCAGTTAACAGTTACCACCGCTTTTCCAGTTATTCTGCCGCCAAGCAGTAGTTTACAAGCACTACTATGTTCAGGTTTGAAAGGCACTGTAGCTAGTAAAATTACTGGGCAAATGAGACTTTATGACCTAATCTCACAGTCTAGTAATCTTGTGTTGATGTCTCAGGATGAAGTGCGCAGTATACAGTGTCATTCGAAACTCTATACTTTATAGTTTCCAGTGACACTGCTACTGATATGGGCAGCCGTGTCGCTTCACCACTGCGTCGTCACGTTATTCCTTAACATACAAAAAAAGAAACCTGGGTTGGTTTCCTTAATTTTTTTTTTACCCATACTATTATAATCTGGCTACTCGTATAGTGTTATATTATCTGTACTCTGGTATACTTAGGCCCGTATTACAGAACGATGCTCAAAAGCCGATTGATGTGCATGAATTGGGTTCATTCACCATTTGACCATTTTGTGAACGACATCTCGTTTTGAGTATAGATCATCCTCTTATCATCATTCCAGCTTTCCAGATTTCCAGCTGGAATGATGATGAAGGAGAATGTTAACATCACAAGTTACCCACCATTTCATCAGGCGTGGCCTCGTGCAGCTCATACATAGGTCGGTCAAGGGCAACGCCTTCAGCTTCCTTGTTCCAGAAGAACAACTCGTTCTTCGCCATTTCCCCTAACTTCAAGCTGTCTACGCCGCGGAATACCTTCGTCACTTTTCCCCTCTGAAATATGTTGAGTCTTAACAAAATGTATTATGGTGTAAAATGTAAGCGGTGTTTTGTGAATATTCACTGAAAAAAACAGAGAATTTAACTCCCAAACTGTAATAATGGCTTCTCAAGATCAGACGGAAAATGGCCTCTGCTGGACACTTGTTTGTGTATTTAGCCAGTGTCATGTAATTAATTTCTCAATTTAATTAATATATAGTGTAGGTATATGTGTCAAGTCAAGTCACAGACCAAGTTATCAAGTAAATTCATTCATAGTCTAGTCTAGTCAAGTCATACTCCTAAAGTGGTGGCAACTTTACCAGAAGCTTCTATGGAGTTTTGGAAACAACACGAAAAGAAACGTTTTACCATCATTTTACCACTTTCCCACACTCACGCCTGTAATTCAGCACTTAACAAATAAAATGCCACCAATTTTATGCACTAACACAGAAAATAACACAAGTTTTGGAAAATAATACAATGCGGTGACGCAATCTTTTTCGCGTTCCCGCCAAAACTCCACTACAGACTTGTTGTTTTGTAATTTTTTTTCCAAATACATGAAATCTTCATCTAGTGAAGATTTTAAGAACTACGAGCACTTTACAATGCTTGAGTACATGATATTATCATAATTAAACATCACATAGATAGATGGCGCTGAAAACAATAAGACCTAGGGGTGGCACGTCGTCGTCATTGTTAATAAAACGCGAATACGCGGATGTGCTTTATGAGTGGTCTGTCTTCGGTATACATTATAACTGTACCGACGAACCCCCCAGATGTGCTCCTACGAACATCTCCCACGTAATGGCAGACGGTAACACTGGGCTATCTTATAGTGGGTAATTCATAATATGTTTATAAAGTAGGTACCTATTTTGTTTTGTCTCGCCATTATCATCGCAGAAATCAGAGACTTATGTTTATGATTTTTTAACTCTAATGTCGTAAAATTTGCATTATAACTAAGAATGCTTGCAAGATTATGAATAAAACTCCATAAGTACCAATATAAACATGAAAACTGGTTCACTTTGGTTCCTGAATCTTTCCAAAGCTTCGATTTCATCGGCAGGCACCTGAAATTGAAAAATGAGAATGACATGGCAGCTTTACCGCGCGCGCGGCACTGCAGTCCGTCGTCGCCGCGCCCACCTGGCAGTGTTGGAATTGGATAGATAAAAAAGTATTGTACATTTCGTTTCTTTTTTCAAACTCATATATTGGGTTTGCCATATATTATTTGACAATACGCACTTTGTAATTTTATTTGCTTAGTAAAATAACTAAATTTTAAGTACCTACTTAATATAGTTTTGACTTGTAAAAGTGCTAAAAATAAAACAATCTTTTGACTTTTGACTTTGACTATAAACACAAATAACTGATCAGCTACACAATTATTACATGTGGGAAGTATCTATTTGTTTATTTATTTGTTTAATTATTTAATTATTGCATTATACAATAAGGTGATACATCATCATCATATCTAGTGACTGAAGCCTAGATGTTATATCAGGTTTTATCTATGGAATTTATGGTTAATAGTCACCCTAAGCATGATCATCCTGCCGTCGCTCCAGTCGAGTTTAATCGTAGTATGCAGCTTTTCCAAGGCAGTGCAATGACCAACAAAATTGCAATATATTTCAGCCACTGGAAAGAAGACATTTTGAGGGAACCGTTGGTTAAATTAATATGCGTATTCTTAGGGTGGAGTTCACCAGATTTTTAAACGGCCGGTTATCAGTTTAACGGTCGGTTAAACTGTTTTTGGTGTTCACCACAACATAATAGACGGTTAAATACCATAAACGCCCAATTATTTTAACCGACCTAGACAACGTCGTTTAAATCTCGGTTACGCCATATGATGCATTTTTCTGAGCTGTATTTGCGACCAGAGCAACATAGTTGGTTACGTTATTACATTCCTGGAGTTATGAGCGAAAAAATATATAATTAAAAAAAATAATAAATAGTAAATAAATATTTATGAACACTTCACACAGCGCTATCTATCCAAAAACTAAGGAAGCTTGTACTATGGGAACCAGAAAACTGATAAAATACTTAGATACTTTTTGTTTGTAATTACATACATAGAATACAATATAACAACCCCAGATACAGAAAAAACATTGATGTTCATCCTACAAATGTTTGTCCTGGGTGGGAACGACCCTTTATGAACGAATTTTTATTATTTTATTTAATTGTGTATTATATACGTATAATGTCAGCCTGAGAACTATTGTACCTACATAGGTAAATAAGTATGTATTTATACCTAGATGATGTAATTATTATTTTCTAGAAATAATTCTCTAGCAGTTTACCTACCCAAATTGGAAACTGTAGTGCAATAATGCTATGCGTACGTTCTTATGAACTTTTAAAATTGAAAGTATTATATTTTATACTGCTAAATACAAACAATCCGTCATGGTATCGACTACGTACCGATAAATGACTTTTCAAATAAGTTGCCTTATAACGTTCGTTCATTCACTCTGAATGCCACACTGACTGGGCGATTTAGTGATCATGGTCCGAATGCGCGTGGTGAACAGCAAATATTTAATCAATCGGTTAAACGACGTTTGGGAATTCATCGGCCGATTACGTAAACGTTCGGTTACCATAGATTTGGTGAACTCCACCCTTAGTAGGCTATTTTTATTTATTTACTTGCTTACATAATTTTTGGTAGGTACTTAAGTATATACTTCCTTTATTTACGTATACATACATAGGTATAGATCCTGAACCCTAAATAGGATTATTTGTAGGTTATTATACATAGATCCTGGATCCTAACTAGGGTTCCCTGTACCTAGGTACCCACAGGAACTACAAGGACCACGGTCCCAGAACACCTTGACAACAGAATAAGTATTTGCGCTTTTTTTCTGTGCACAAATCATCGTCCTGTCGCGGGAATCAAACCCGTTGCCTCCGAGTTATGAGCCGACCTGCTCAACCACCACACCACAGAAGAATTGGGCGTTATTATTACCATTATTATATACTATGGCTGATAGTTAAGTACTTACTAATAAGGGTATTTGCGTTATTTCTAAGCACATGCTCCAGCTCTTTTTCATTGCGAATTACATCAAATATTTCTATTTTTCGCTTTGCCATATTAATTGTAAAAATATTGATTTTATCTATTTAGCCTATTATTTATTGATATCAAACAATGGAAACCAAAGTTAAATTCTACGTGGTTATGGATGAGATTATTTTATTTTTCCAGCAATGACATAGCGAGAACGAGAGAGAGGAGAGTCGGTACAACGCAATACTTTTGAATTTTAATAAGGTGCCTCGGTAAGGTACAAGAGGCAAACGGGTGTGTAATATACATGCATATAAAAAAAATACCTCTACCTAGGTATACCAGAATTTCATTCATAAAAATTATAACTATAATCTTAGAATAAAGGTACTTAAGAGTTATTCTAAAATCTACCTATTATATTTAGATGCTCAATTATTGTCATTCTATTATACCCTCTTTTTAAAAAATAAGTATAGAAAAAAACTAGCTATCCCATTAATTATGCACTTAAAAGTTAGTTAGGTAATTGTTTAGTTAAAACAAAATAACGCTCAGTATAGCACGGTGCTCAAGTCGAGACATACATACCTAATTCTTAATTTGTGAATCAAATCTCGATTGATGATTGTAGGACTTTGGCCCGTATTACATTATTATGATCAGTGGTCAATTGATGCTAAAATAAAGATTTACTTTGATTATTTTATGAATGAAATTTTGTCTCGAGCTGAGATTTACGACTGAGCAAAGCTGTAATACTGGCCTGTACTACGGTTTTGGGAATCCTGCATTATTGGCTAAATGAGTTAAAGGCGTAACATGAAAAAAAAAATCAGGACTTTCTTTGACATTATGATACTTTCCTACATTCTGACAACTGACAGTGACAAATAATAAGTAGGTACGTTATAGGGCCGTGAAAGTTAAAAATATATCGATAAATCGATATCACAAATCATTTTCATCGCTATCGAAAGCAAGTAATTATAGAATTTATAGCCAATATATCAAAAGCGATAGTATCATTGTTAAAATATTTTGGTATACTAAGGCACAAATAAAACTCTGTATTTCAATGTTTTTTAACAATTAACCCTAGAGTAAGTTATTTTTAACAAAAAAACGTTGTTATAATATTTCACAGTTGATGAAAACAGACTAACACTGGCTGTTTGCATAAAAATATTTTTTTTTTGTGAAAGACTAAATATTAATTAATTTACTCTTAAATGCTTGCAATACACAAAAAAGGTTACTTACATAATTTAACTTAGTAAAAAGAAAAAAGCTAAACTATACATAAGAACTTAAAATAAATAATAATTGAAGAAAAAGTAATATTGTAGGTAAAAAAAGGGTCATTAATAAAACACAGAATTTAGATCACCTTCTGCAGGAAGCGTTCCCAAAAAGCTGGCAACATTTCCTCGTTGAATAGCTAGGCTAATTCGTTGGCCGAGGTATTTAAAAATAAATTAAATTGACTACCTGCAGGCTTAGCACGGCATGTGGAGAAATTGTCTTTCCCCCGGTTTTTTCCACCTGTCAGTTAAAATAATCCCCCTCTCCACCTTACGTAGCACGGCAACGAGGATAGGAAAGAGATATTTCCCTTTGACATTATCGTAGACATTATATCCCGCTACTCCCCGCTTCAGAGCACGGACTCGGAAGAAAGTGGATAATATTCTCTTGAATTGACATAAAGCAGAGAGTATTTATCTTCGACTCTTGTAGGTGGGTATAAGGAAGTCAAAGTGTTTTAATAGGCACAAAAATGTCGCGTGCCTATTATAACTATGTTTAATCGCGGGAACTCGAATTTTGGAGCGAAAGTTACACCGGGAGAATCATTCGGAATACAAGTAATCCCTTCTAAATCCCGGGAAATGAGTTTCAATACAAAAAAAAAATACATAGCGAAATATTCGTGAAAATACAATTATTAGTTTAGTTTTAATAAGGAAATTATTTAATTTACGTAATTAACTTAAATGATGAATATTTTTTTTGAGTATATTTTATTATAAAATATATACATATGAAAATTTAAAATATAACTACTACACAATAATTAATCACGTTTTTCCGCTCATATTACAAACAAAATAAAATTTTAATTTATTCTACTCACTTACTCTCACTCATATACATAGTAGTCGTTACATACTCTTTGATTAACACAGGGACACAGACTCAAAAACCTTATATTTTCTTAATTTTTATATTTTATCTTCAATCCCAGTATATTTAGCCGAACAATTATCGATGGTTTGATGGACTGAACAAAATATTGAAGCATGTAATGTCATTTTAGTTAAATTTTCTCGTACTGGCAACAATACGGTAGAGAAATCTAAAAACGCTACTCCCGCCGTTTATCCCCCGGATAAAGCTTTCCACTGTCGCGGCCGTGCTCGCAGAGTGGAATAAAGTGACAGTGAGGATAAGTTTGTTATCTACTCCCTGGGGAGAAGTTGTCCACCGGCCGTGCTAGGCCTGCTGCCGAAAAGCTCTTTCCCTCAATATAATACGGCCATTTATTACTGATACATAAATTCTACTGCGTTTTATTGTGCAAAATCTTAAACTGACTATGTTGACTGACACTTTGATGCGTCTAATTGCTATAGGTTGAAATGAGAAGGGTCACAACACAATAGAATAATAAGGTTTAGGTTAGGACTTTAGTTGACGATCCTTTTTATTTCCCGTACAACATAAATAAACGATACCAAAATTACTTATCACCAATTTTACCTTGTTGTATCGATTTTCAAGTGTTCACTTAATCGATTAAATCTTTTTTTTTTTTCGAAATTCTATTGTTTCGACCACCTCCCTAGCCGGCCATATTGGATTTATTTAGTAATTCGGAAATTATCGTCTGCAATGGAGTCAAATTTTTGCATTTCAAAATATAACAATTTCGTTGGGAAATCGCCAAAATTATGTCATTTGCCTATCGTTTCTCAATCAGGTCGTGTGCATTGCAGAAAAAGCTCTATCGTTTGACGATATTCGCCTGAGGGGTATTGTTGTTGTTTTCTCCGACGACTCAGGAGACATCTTGTGATAAAAGCCATCCTTGTAGCGAGTTGATCGCTGTCTGATTTTGTATTCACGTGAAACGGTAACAAAATTAGATTGGTGCTATAAAAAAGTCCGTAAACATGGAAGTGTCGTGGGGTAAGTCTAGTTTTTCTCTCCGGAAATGGATTTTGTAGTGAATACGGTATTGCAATGTCATTGCGGGGTTTTTTTCAGACGCAGATAACTTTGAGCCTAAACTCCCGACCACGTTGACTAGTTCTAATAAATGGGAAGGTGAAGACGAGGAAGAGGTAGTCAAGGTAACATAATGTTTTGCCAAAGTATTCTAATATTCGTCATTTGATTGCTACGAAGTAATTATTTCGTTGTTCATCGAGATTTTAGTACATAACCTCAATGTCGTGGCATATTGTTGACGTCAGACGTTTTGCAGGACAGTTGGGAAGACGAAGAAGAGGAGAAAAAGGATGAGGAAAAAACAGAGGTTGCGCCTCCCCCGCCAAAACCTAAAAAGAAAATTCATGACAAAATTGCAGAAAAAGAGGTAAGTTCTTGAACCCGTTTTCTGATTATCCTAGGATAACATACCTACTATAATATTGCCGATTTTTTAAAATGTTTTGATATTACGAGGGAACCCATAAGAGAATGAACCCTTCAATTAATAATGAACCAGTAAACTTATCCAGCCTTACCAGATTGAAACAGCTGTTTCCCACCAAAAATATATTTTCCAAGGAAGGACAATTTAAATTAATAACAATACCTGACTACTCTTTATAATCATGAACTTAATCCTCATTACTAACTGAACACTCATTTAAAAGTTGTATTTATCTATTAGGAGATAAATGACTAAACAAAGTGAAATTCTTTCCTTTACCTTTAAAAGAAGACTTCAGTAATCATATTAGAAATATTTATATTAATAGGAACAGATACACTAGATCGAGAATATTGTAGATGATTGCTAGAGATCTTGTTCATTGCAAATACTGAATGGAAATTAGTTTATACCAAACTGGTTTAGCAAGGCTACACAAAATGGCAGCTCTCTAGCTTTACCTTTAGTCATTTCAGGCAACTGTGTATATTACTATTCTTTCTATTGTATACAATATAAAATATATCAGTTATCAATTTCTGAAGTAAAACTTCTTTACTTCACACATGACTTGGAGAGTAAGCTGGTAAAGGAAGTTCGATACACTTTTGTTGTAATAGAAGGAGGTCCATAGGTTTGCTGAATTAATGATATGCCGATTGACTTTGTATAAGATATATTAATTAAAAAGATATTTACAAAAACCAAAATGCGGAAAATAAAATTTTCTCTAATGTGAAGTCTATATCAACAACATTCGTTGCCCCTAGCAACTAGCTGGAAAAGTTCTCTATTAAACTGGTATGTAAACTTTTTCGTGGGCTAGCACACCACATCACCCCCCTCCAGAGACCGTCCTACGGGCGATAATATTCTGGAAAACGCACTGTTCGTCCTGATCGAGTGGTGGTCACTGGAGCGTCTCGGGTCTCAGGTGCTGCCACGGCGGGAGAATGGTCCAACTCACGAAGTATGTAGGCAGGTTTAATGCGGTCCACTGAGACAGTGACTTCTTTGCCTTTTATGCGGAGCTTGAAAACTTTATCCCCTCGTTCTATCACCTCATGCGGCCCTGTGTAAGCTGCTTGAAAAGATGGGTGCGAGGTGTCATCTCTTAGAAAGACGTGGGATGCTGTTGCTAAATCTTTGAAAATGAATATGGAGCGGTTATTCCCATGGTGAGAAGTTGGTAATGGCAACAAATTTTTGGCGAATGTGCGCAGTCTTTCAGTGTATACTGTCAAGTCCTCTGTGCCATCAGCCGATTGACAAAAAATGTCCCCTGGGAGTCGTAGTGTCTCTCCATATACGAGCTCAGCTGGAGTCGCTTGTAAGTCTTCCTTAAATGCCGCCCGGATTCCCAGTAGAACAAGTGGAAGTGTTTCAAGCCAGCTGCTGGTCGCGTGACATGTAATAGCGGCTTTAAGCTGTCTGTGGAATCTTTCGACGAGTCCATTGCATGCTGGATGGTAGGCTGTAGTTCGTCTGCGTTGAAATCCGATGATGTGGGACAAATGCTTAAAAAGTTCTGATTCAAACTGTCGACCACGATCAGTGACGATATCTTCAGGGCAGCCGAATCTGGATATCCATCCGTGAACTAAAGCTTTTGCCACTGTTTCAGCTGTTATCTCCTGTAATGGTATAGCCTCGGGCCATCGTGTGAAGCGATCTACACATGTGAGACAGTAACGATACCCCTGTGAAAGAGGTAAAGGTCCGATCAAATCTATGTGGATTTTCATGAATCTGGCTCGAGGTAAGTTGAATGATGCTAATGGAGATGAGACATGACGTGTTATTTTTGATCGTTGGCATGCTAGGCAGGAACGAGTCCACTCTCTACAATCTTTTCGCATACTAGGCCATACATAGCGTTCCGATATCAGTTTCGTCGTCGCATTTATGCCAGGGTGGCTAAAAGAATGCAAGTTTTCGAACACTTGCCGTCGCATGTCTTTGGTCACATAAGGTCTGGCCACATTGCTGCTCTTGTCACAATAGATTTCTGTGTGAGATCCAGGCAGTTTGATTTTTGTCAAGCGTAGAGAAGTATCGCTATCCAAAAGTTGTTCTAGTTCAGGATCTGTGCTTTGTGCTTGAGCAAGCTTGGATAGATCGATGGGCTGAGTAATCTCTTCGATGCGTGATAAACTGTCAGCCACAACGTTATCCTTTCCTGAAATATGCCTGATATCTGTAGAAAACTGTGAAATAAAATCCAGATGTCTGAACTGTCTTGGTGAGCACTTTTCTTTTCGTGAATGAAATGCGAAAGTTATGGGCTTATGGTCAGTGTAAATAATAAAGGCTCTCGCCTCCACCATGTGACGAAAGTATTTTATTGCTTCGTAGATGGCGAGAAGTTCCCTGTCATAAGGCGAGTATTTCTGTTGACATGGCGAAAGTTTTCGAGAGAAAAATGCTAAAGGTTCCCACAGGCCGTCTCTATGCTGTTGTAAAGCTGCGCCCATTGCTGTGTCTGAAGCATCGGTGACTATAGCGAGCTTCGCTTGGCAGTCTGGATGAGCGAGTAGTGCTGCTTGGCAGAGACTTTCCTTGCAGGTGATGAATGCTTTAGTAGCTTCTTCTGATAAATGCACGGGATGTGAACCTTTAACTGATCCTGTGAGCAGTGCATTCAGAGGCGCTTGATGCCGCGCTGCATCAGGAATAAACCTTCTGTAAAAGTTCACCATTCCTAGGAATCTTCGCAGTTCTCTGACGGTTTTCGGTGGTGGGTAATTTGCAACCGCTTCTACCTTCGATGGTAATGGTTTAGTCCCAGCTGCTGAGATGCTGTGTCCTAAAAACGTTACCTCTGATACACCGAATATGCACTTGTTCGTGTTGATTACCATGCCGTATTCCTTGAGTCTGTTGAAGAGCAGATGAAGGTGCTTCTTGTGTGATTCCTGATCAGGTGAGAAGATCAAAAAATCGTCCAGAAACGGGAAGCAGAACTCCTCAAGGCCCCTAAGCATCTCGTCCACAAATCGTTGAAACGTTTGACTGGCATTACGTAGTCCGAACGTCATGAACGGAAATTCGTATAAACCAAACGGCGTCGTGATTGCGGTCTTCGGAATATCCTCAGGGCAGACAGGAATTTGATTATAAGCTTTTACGAGATCGATAACCGAGTATACTTGACAGCCGGAGAGACAATGTGCAAAGTCATGTATGTGTCGAATGGGATAGCTGTCTGGTACAGTTCTAGCGTTGAGCATTCTGTAGTCACCGCATGGACGCCAGCCGTTATCTTTTTTAGGCGCAAGATGAAGTGGTGATGACCATGGTGACTTTGAAGGTCTGGCTGTTCCGTTCCTCAACATATCTGCAAATTCGTCTTTTGCGATTTTTAATTTATCCGGTGCTAGTCTTCGTGGTGTGCTGCTTATTGGCGGCCCTGCAGTAGTTTGTATATGATGCATGGTATTATGCTTCGGAACACGGTGGACACCGGAAGGTCTAGTAATCTCAGGGTATTCGCTTAGTATGTTATGATATACGGAATTTCCAGAAATAACTTTTACCGATGAAATGTTCCCAGTTGACTGTGCAGGTGAAGCTGGGGACGTAAGGCTTGTAGTGTTGTCGATTAAACGTTGATTTCGACAATCCACGATGAGGTTGTAAAATGATAAAAAATCTACACCTATTATGGCCTTTGTAACGTCCGCTACGATGAATCGCCAAGTGAAGTCACGGCGCAAGCCTAGGTTCAGCACTAAATGAGCGTAGCCGTAAGTAGAAATGGGTGTACCGTTTGCCGCACACAGCTCATAATTTGTTTTCTCACGACGTTCCTTGAGTGCCGATCGGGGGAAGACACATACGTCACTGCCAGTATCGATGAGAAACTGCATCTTCGTAGCGCCGTCCGTGACAAATAGGCGACCGGAAGTTTGGCAATCGGTCGTCGCCATTACCGACTGCTGTTCGCGTTTCCCGCATGGTAGTCGCACGGTTTTACGCACTTACTTGCTTCATTGCCGAACTTATTATGATACCAGCACACAGGAAATTTTCTATAGTTCGACTGTGATCGTGTGGAGCTAGAACGACCGCGCGTTTTCTTGTTTGAACGATTCGGTGCACGTGAATGCCGGTTCACCTGCGCAGTTAGAGCTTGCACTTGTTTGGTAAGTTCAGCAATCTGTTGGTTCATGGCTTCTAAAGAGCTTCCTGGTATGGCACTTGATGTTGATGCTACGTGCGCTGTAGGCGAAACAACGTCATGGATGCGGTCAGCGAGATCTGCGAGCGCTTCCAGTGAAGACATCATCTGCGAAGCGATTATCGTTTGCGTGCTACTTGGTAGGCGACTGGTCCATATAGTACGTAGAAAATCTTCGGGAACTCCAGGTCCAGCCAAATGTTGCAAATGTCTTAGAAACTGAGATGGCTTACGGTCTCCAAGTTCTGCGTGCATAAGTAATTGCTTGACCTTCTTTTCTCGTGACGCGGACAGTCGTTTGATAAGTTCCGACTTCAATTTTTCATACCTGTTGGTGTCGGGCGGGTTGATGATTATATCTTCCACCTCAGAAGCATACTGCGGGTCTAGTTGGCCGATAACGTAGAAAAACTTCGTATTGTCCGTAGTAATGTTCGATATCGCGAATTGGCCCTCGATCTGCGCGAACCAAATGGCCGGCTTTTCAGGCCAAAACGGCGGAATGCGCACGCCCACACGACAAATATCTTCGTTCTTATCGGTTGAGAGCGACATCTTTATGTGAATCAGTATCAGAATTATCGCAATCAGCAACAAAATCAAAATCACACACATTTACTGCAAACGTGGACTTTCGGTTCAAAACAGGTCACCAGTAAAGGAAGTTCGATACACTTTTGTTGTAATAGAAGGAGGTCCATAGGTTTGCTGAATTAATGATATGCCGATTGACTTTGTATAAGATATATTAATTAAAAAGATATTTACAAAAACCAAAATGCGGAAAATAAAATTTTCTCTAATGTGAAGTCTATATCAACAACATTCGTTGCCCCTAGCAACTAGCTGGAAAAGTTCTCTATTAAACTGGTATGTAAACTTTTTCGTGGGCTAGCACACCACACTGGTAAATGTGAGGCGAACATAAGTTGATTTTGGTTCACGTAGATCTCCATTGTCAACAAGACTAAGTTTTTTTTTTATTATTATGTTGGTATGTCTGGTAAAATTAAAATTAACATCTATCAAGATGGCAACATTAACATTAAACAAAGCAAAAACAATGTTATACCAGCCAATCGATGAAGCTAAACTAAAGAAGTTTTACTTCAGTTGTTGTCTAAAGCACACACACTCATTTTATTTGAAATTTAATTGAATTTGAATTTGAAATTGAAATTTAAAAAAAAAAATGAAAGTATACATTTCATTTTTTTTTTTAATTTCAATTTTTTTGTCACTTTTACTTTTGTTATTGGATCAGAGTGGCACAAAACAATGCAGGATCAGGGTATAATTTTAATGAAAAGATAATTATTCATATAAATTTAGACAAGAGAAAGTACAAAGAGGTCAAACATCTAAACTGGATATGAAATATTAGAATGTCCATTTTCTTTCAATTGCTACCTCTTAGGAATGGTCTACCAGCTGTTTCCGGTGAAATGTGTCCTGGGCATATTCAAGAAAAGAGTAAAAAGGTTACTTAGCTAGCATGTTACACCTTAGGTACTTATTGATTGTATTATTGATTTGGTGTGACCAAAGTGAGTGAGTGTGTGGCCAAAAGCTAGAAGTCTTTACTAGGTAGTAGAACTTTTCTGCAAAGTTAATCTAGGTAGGTACCACCGCTTTGCCAGTTACTCCAGTGTTCAGTTTATTTAGTTCTGGTCTGAAGGGCACTGTAGCTAGTGAAATTACTGGGCTAATGAGATTTTATGACCTAATCTCACAGTGTAGTAATCTTACTAGATTGTGCTGATGTCTCAGGATGACGTGCACAGTGCAGTATCATGCAAATCTCTATAGTTTAGAGTTCTGTGTGACACTGCAACTGGTATGGGTAACCATGTTGCTTAACATCAGGCGAACGGTTAGCTCGTCACGTCATAAGTCTGATATTAAAATAAAAATAGGGTTACCGTTAGAGCTTTACATTTTTACTTGATCATTTATAGGTGCAATTAGCAAGTCATACTTTTTCTGTTGTTAATTCACTTGCCATCTCGTAGGTCTATGAGTCATAATGTTATTGCAAATGGAGTAATCTTTTATAATAATGACATCACCTTTATGAAAGCAATGCCTACCTAATAATAATATTTTATGCTGTCCTTTCATTTAATCATTATTTGAGACACCACCTGGTTTTCCATCTAATCATCTCAGGTAGTGTTTGATAATCTGCAAAATATTATGTAAATCGTAAATCTTTAAAAAATTACACATTGACTTAATTTTTTTTAAATATAATAATTATACTTTCACTAATTGTTCGAAAGTAACGAAGGAAAAATGGTTATGGTTCCCATAAATCTTCTTGAGGTAAACGCAACACACAACATTATTCCAGTAGCTGACTGAACGTGCACTACTCCCGAAAAATGTTGTTTAACAACAAGAACACCTATTCCTATTGCATTCTTATAACAAGTGGACCAGTTTTGTTATTTTTTTGGGAACTTTTTAACGGTTTCTTGAACTTTTTATAATCAAAAACGGTACATCATACTGTTATGTATTAAAATATCTTATCTACCTACCTTTTATTAATATTTTATATGTGATTAGTTTCACATTGGTAATAAATGTTAGTCTGTATAATTATGGCCGGTTGATTGAGTCTAGCTCCCCGTCCCTGTCCCTTAATATCATTGTAGTGCAATTATGCAAACTCGTAGTCATAATAATGTGATAAAAAGTTTTTAACCACTGTTCTATTTTGGGAGCTATTTTATTGGTCTTATCATTAATAGTGATAATACCTAATAGATATGAAACCCCCTGTGCGGTATTCTGAATTGACACAGATTGCAAGTAGGCAAAACTACCCACTGAGCTATCATCATTAAATGACTCAAGATGGCTACTGCTGAACATAGGCCTCCCCTACCGAGCTTTAAGCGGCTTCTAATTTTCTGCATCCATCGGTTTTCGGCGTTTTATCCAGGGCTTCGGCCCACCTAGTGGCGAACCCGCCTTACTGTGCCTTTGGGTTCCTGATCGCCATTCGAGAAGTTTTCTTCCCCATTGATCCCTATTCTATTATCTCACATTGGTTTTACTGAGCCGTCATTGCTCAACAATATACTTTTATTATTTTATTCCAGCGCTTGGAACGAGAGAAAGCTGAGAAGCTAGCGGCAGAGAAGGCCGAGGCTGAAATGACCCCAGAACAGAGGGTGGCTGAGAAGCTTCGCCAGCAGAAACTGCAGGAGGAGTCTGACCTTTTGGTCGCCATGGAGACTTTTGGTAGGCAAATGATCTTAACTTTGTCTAGTCAGTATTTCAACTGACTGAACTACTGAGGTTTTTTAGTCTCACTAGTGCAATGAAATTCGATTGATTTACTAATACTCATAAGTCACAGTAGTTCAGCTAACAGTTCAATTGCATGAACTATTGAGCTTTTCATTAAAAAAACGTGCAATTGAACTACTTGTTCTATGGGCGCATTAGCCTTATTAGTCTCGTAATTCAATGAAAAAACTCAAAAGTCTCAGTTCAATTGCAGTTTTTTTTTAAAGCCCTATTCTTATTCTGGCTGGTAACTATGTCAAAAAGAGTAAAATAAAAAGTATTTATAGTATTTTACATACATTGGATCAATTTTGATACTTTTTAAGGCACCCTACCCAAAAAGTGAAAGCAGGGCTATTACCAAGTCTCCGATGTCTGTCTGCATGACCTAAAACAGCTGTACCTCTTTGAAATAGGTAACAAAAAAGCAAAAGAAAAGCTAGGTAGCTGAAGTATTACAGAATACATAATTTGATCCAGGGTGTGTTGGTTTAAAAGTTGCATTATTATATCGCTTATAATTATTTGAATGGTATTATGAATTTTCATGTTCATTTTCCAGGTATCACATCTGAGAATGTTGGCAAACTGGACAGCTTCCAGCCGACCACTAAAGAGGAGTTCACGGAGTTTGCTGATCTCCTCAGCAAAAAGATCAACCAGTTTAAAACCAGGGAAGAATTCCCTGGATTTGTTGATGATCTGGTCAGGAATATCATTGTTCAAAGTAAGTTACTTATATATATATTTATTAGTAGTAAAACATATATGCTAGTGCATATATGTTTTATAATTGAAAAGAATAGACATTTATTGAATACTTGCCTTACTTGTATAAAATAGGCTGTATGAGAACTCTTAAAAGTTGGTGTTCTAATGCATCATTACCACTGAGTCTTTTGACTCATCTCAGAATGGAGTCCAAGACTTCGAGCTCGTATTTAGCTGAACCATCCCAGAGATGAAATTATACATTACACACAGGATTGAAATTGTGCTATATAAATATTGAAGAGCCATCTTGGGGATTGATCACGAAACCTGATATGGGCAGCCGTGTCGTTTAACATCAGGCGAACGGCTAGATCGTCACGTCATTCCTTAACATAAAAAAAAACCTTGATTGTAATGCAACAGGAGAAATTTCCATACTAACTATGCACATAAACTGCATATTCAAACTGTCAAATCCATACAAATTAGTGTTTCTCTCGGTTGCATTCGAGTTACGTGATCGCGCAGCTGATATCAAATACTACTGCACCTTCCCTAGCAGTCCTAGCATTTTTTCAATTAATTTAGCCTTGTACTCGATTTATGAGCCAGAGTTAAAACCACATGTTAGCTTAAAACCCAACAGGTGTGGTTTCTAGGTGGTAGGACTTCTGCAAAGTTCGTCTAGGTAGGTACCACCGCTTTGCCAGTTATTCTGCCGCCAAGCAGTAGTGCTTACGCACTACTGTGTTCCGGTTTGAGTGGCACTGTAGCTAGTGAAATTACTGGGCAAATGAGACTTTATGACCTGATCTCACAGTCTAGTAATCTTGTTACTAGATTGTGTTGATGTCTCAGGACGTGCGCAGTGCAGTGTCACGCGAAACTCTATACTTTAGAGTTCCGACTGACACTGCAACTGATATGGGCAGCCATGTCGCTTAATATCAGGCAAACGGTTAGCTCGTCGCGTCATCCCTTACATAAAAAAAAAACACCCAACAACAGCTCAAGGTGATCTGTCACCGGTACAATACCTGGAAAATTGGAGATGGGAAAGAACTATATATGCTTGTCTTTCTATTGCTATATCCTATGCCCAGTAGTCGGAGCCGGTTTCATATACTTTTAACTTTATACGTAAAGCGCGGTGTGCGTCGAGCCTAATATAATACAGTACAAGACCCGTACCGTGAGCTCCTAGCGAGAGCCTGTATTGGACCGCGTTGACCTTTATCTCACTTTTTCTCTAGCTGAAAGAGCAAGACGAAATTCAAAACGATTCAGTTCAGGCTCGCGCTAGGAGCTCACGGTACAGGCCCAGTACTTAATATTATCTCTCGAAACTTTTAATATAATTTGCTTAAAATATACCTAGATCAACAGGTGTAACAGGTACCGGTTTGGGTTGTCTGGAAGAGTTCGCTTTAAGCGATAAGACCGCCCAATGTGACACTTATAAGATTTTGATTACTGAATTTCATGTAATATGGTGGTCTCAAAGAAAGAGTTTATCTATCTATAATTCAAATTGCATTTCTATTTACTAGTGCACTCTGGCGACATGAAAAGGATAAAAATGACAGTGGACAACCTATATATAGAGAAACAGAAAGCTGAAAAGAATGACAAAGGCAAGAAGTCCACTAAAGCTAAAGGGAAGGCCAAGTTAAAAGTGGAGGGAGAGCAAGTAAGTAAATGTGGTTAAGCCAAAGTGGCATAACCACTTTTTTTCAATTTTCATCTTTTTATTTTTTTATTATAACAAAGGTGAGGACCCATTTTCTCACTTCTTTCATCCTATTTTAATACCTATTTATTGTAGATCTTTTATTGGTGGATTTATTTATAATAGCTTTTACCATTTAGAGCAGACTCTAATAAAAAGATGAAAATTGATAAAATGTAGTTATGCCACTTTGGCTCTCGTGGCCTCATTTCAAATGGGCAAAGCAATGTGACTGTTCTCTACACTAACTAATATAATTATAATTACCGATAAATGCAACTAGTTTACCTTTAACACAATTTTGGATCATATATTGGTTGTGCTGACCAATGACAAACAGTCCAAACATGCCCAGTACATTTCTGACATTTCAAATAAAATCAAATCAAATAATATTTTATTGACATAAAAGATTTACATTTATTGAAGATTCCATTGACTCCTGAACTAGTTTATAACTGTATTTCAGGAGCCATGGCTTCTCCCCTTAAAATAGGACTTACACAGATACTATTTATTGTCTGTCTGTTGTCTATCACAGAACCGATTTCTGAAGTATAAACCACACACACAAGGCACAATTGAAGGGTTGAGAATAAAAAGGGTTTAACTGTCAAGTTGATAGTTTCGAGAAAATTGACTTTAAACTTCAACGGATTCATTTTAATGTAGAGTGCTTATAAGGTAATAGAAAAGGTTTATGCAAGTTTCAGTTGCTTGAAAATGTATTAATTCTATTTTAAAATACTAAATATAGTACTAATTCATACAATTACTGTAAAAATATAATGTAATAAAATAATTATAATAATGTTTTTATGCTAAACGAACTGTATTCCTGTGACAAATAAACCGTTTTTAGACTCAAAATCTCGAGATTTAAGCCTCATTTCGATATTTTGAGAATGCAGTATTGTAGATAATTTCACGCTGAATCCAAGATTCCCTTAAGTAATTTTGTGAAAAAATCAGTTAAACCCTTTTTGTTCTCATCCCTTCAATTGTCTGTCTGTTGTCTATCACAGAACCGATTTCTAAAGTACAAACCACACACAATGCACAACTATATTTTTAGGAACTATATCTTTGTGCCTTTCTGTATGTTGATGACTTAATGGTTAATCCAAGCCTGGAGAAGACATTCAGCCCATAGACAAGCGTTAAAATGCTAGTCTCAGTTTAACATTATCAGCTGGAAGATTTGCACTGCTGAACATATTATACCTTTACAGCCTTATCAATAAACGGGTATTAGTCTCGGATTAGTTACTTCAGCTTTTGTCCTTTTTTTGCTACTGGAATATTTAGCTGGATCAAAAGAGACAAAAGATGGTGTAACTAGTCTAAAGCTAGTTCGTGTTTATTAATAAGGCTGTTAATGTACCACCACTTTGAATGGGTCCAGGCCTCGACAACCTCATGAGCTCCGATGGTTTAGACCATGTAGTTGGTCCACCTAATAGAGACTTTTTTTTTTGAGGGGGGGAAACGCCCTCGCAGATTCCCCCTGTCACCACAGGGGTGGTGGCAGGGGGTATGTGGTACTTGAACCCAATAAAACCCACCCGTGATCCGACCGCCACCGGGATGGGACGAGATGGAGATGCACTGCATTAACCATCTCGCCCCGGCACCTAATAGAGCCTACGCTAAGTCTTTCCATTTGTGGTGGCCACTCGAGAATCTTTCTTCCCTATCAGATAAACAGTAATATTCTAGTTATAGTCTATACATATAAAATTTAAAGTCCTGACTGATTGACTGACTTATTTATATATCAACACACAGCCTAAACCGCTGGACTTAGAGACTTAAAATTTGGAGGGTGTGTTCTTTGTAATGTGTAGGTAGGTAACTAATAAAGGGTTTTTCGAAATTCCACCCCTAAGAGGGTGAAATGGGTGGTTGTATTATCTATGAAAAAAAATTCTTCTACGTTTCCTATAGGCCACGCGGGCGAAGCCGCGGGCGGAAGCTAGTGTTCCATAAATATGCAATTCTATATACCTATTCCTTATTCTACATATTTAAATTAATCAATCCATTTTATCATGGTTTTGATTGCAAGAGCAATGTGCTTTATCTATTGGTATTTTATCCACATGTCTGATAAGTTCTTTTAGTTAAGTAACCTTTATCTTGTGAATGATAAGGTTTATAATTCACGGGCCTATTTTGATCTCAAAGTGCCAAAAATCATCTAGCCACATTTAACTTGCCTTTTGTTTGATTGAATTTGTTTACAAATACAAAATAGTTTGAGATAAATATTTTGACATTATTTATTGAATCCATTGATTTCCGAAATAATTATTGAATTATATTTCATCAATTAGTGGCTTTTCTCATTATTTTAAATCTTATTATGATGTCACAGGAATACAGTTGGTTACACTAAAAAATATGAGTTATACTATGTGGGTATCAAATAAATGGAAAGGGTATGTTCATATAAATTGTATGTGTATAAAATTAATTTAAAAAAAACTAGTGTGCTTTAGACCACACGACTGAAGTAAAACTTCTTTAGTTTAGCTCCATCTATCGGCCGGTATAACTTTGTTTTTGCTTTATTTAATGTTAATTCCGCCATCTTGACAATTGCAAATTGTTATTTTACCGGACATACCAACACAATAATGCAAACTTTTAACTTTGTTATGTTCATAATGGAGATCTACGTTAACCAAGTCTCTTAGTCCCCAAATCAAGCGTGCGTAAAGAAGTTTTACATCAAACATTTAATTATTTTAAACAAAACATAATTTAACCACAAAAGATTTAAACAAACCTTTAACCAGTGTTAAACAGCCGTTTTGTATTGTTAAACACACGTTTGACGTAATTCTAAGACTTGTTTATGTATTTGTGGTAAAATGGGATATGATATTTTTCTTTCCCCTTCTCCATTGGTTACGAAAAAACAAAAATAACCTTAAATATGTACTTAATCAAAATAATTTTATTTTTCCAGAACCATCTCACGAACTACGATACATACGGTAATTTCGACGATGACTACGACGACTTCATGTAAACTGTCTAACAATGGTTATCTGCCTGGTGTCTACACTACACTCGAGGTGCGCGCGCATTATACGGCCTGGTTATTAAGCTGGCCAGTTTTATTGAGTTATTGAAGGCCGGCCTTATTTCATAGATAGTAAACATAATAATTAACAAACGCAAAGCGTAAACAACCGACAGACTTATATGGTTTTCTAATGGATGCTATTATCAAAACTGGACCAAATTGAAATGGGACCACACGGGAAGCACCAGCTTTCAAACTTTCAAATGAATAAGAATTACCAAAATCGGTTCTCCCAGTCAAAAGTAACAAACATTTTTTTTAAACAATCAAATTGAGAACGTCCTCCTTTTTTCAAGTTGATTGAAAATATAGAATACCTATAGTATGTTTCGGACACCCTTATTGTGGTAGTAATAAGAACCATATTTGTTGATCATGTAAAGTTCATGGTTTTTGGTGCATTTACTGAAGTTCTTGTCTGTCAATTTTTTGAATAACTTGGAAAAGTTTTACTATCGAGTGTTGGCAAATGGTTTCAAATTTTCAAACCAAGACTTTTTTGTTTTCTTTAAAGGGCTTTTTAAAGCCTTCAGTAAAATTTCAACCATTTTGATGTGACATAAAACCGTACAAATGTTTCCTCAATAGGATTCAAACAATTCACAAACGATAAAAATTGCTTTACATTTTGGTATAATTAAAATCTCCCACACACACACACACACACACACACCACACACACACACACACACACACACATACACACCAACCACACACACACACACACACTGCAAACATATTAATGCGATGTTTAAATTTGTCGTTTGTCTATCGAGTATCTCTTCTCTCAACGTGTCAGACAGAGATGATGGACACACGCGGCCTCATGCAAGCTGAATACCACTTTATTGCGTTGTAAGAAGAGTCGCTATTTTTTATTGAGTGAATCTACGTACCTCAGTTATATGTACTATTAAGTATTCTATGGTTTTATGAAATAAGGCCCGCCATAATGTTTTGGAAGCTATGTTTTTATTTCGGACCAAATTTTTTGGAAGTCGAAGTTAATAGATGTGATATGTATATTATAGATCTCGGTGGTTGTCTATAGCCTGCATTTATAAATTGATTTTGGTTTTGGCTATTGTGAAGTTTCTTTTTTTTTAATAACTTGTGATATATTGAACATACATGTCTGATGTTTTTTTTATGATGAGCACAGAGGAATTTTGGAAATGGTTTTCGAAATTCGGTACCTCCAAAATATTAAACGTCCATTGAGTTTATAAATGCGAGATCTATAGTGAGCTCATATAACCAGACCGTTTAATGCGCGTGACCACAATTTCTTATTGTATCTATGAAAATGATGTATTATTTTTAAATGATTCGTTTAAAAACTGTATATGGTTGTTTTTTGAACGAAGTTTTAAACATTTTTAAGCGTTTTTTTAAATAGTTAAACCGTTACAATATATCCTACTTGCTCATGAGGATCGTTTTTGGGTGTTACGTTTAGCGCCATCTATATTTCAAAATGTGCACTTAAGATTTCGATTTCTGTTTCATGCCTTTATCTAGATTTGTTAAATATTTGTGCATAAAGTGGTTTGTCTTATGTGTTATATTACGGTTTTGTTTTGTACTTCTAAGTAGACAATTTTGATAAAATAAAATTCATGATTAAAATATCCTCATTTTATGTATTTATTTTGATTTATTATGCTTAGACACCAGGTTGTTTGGTCCATCGTAAATCTAATAAGCTCGCCATCATTGCAATATTGCTGAATATATCCCATAAGAGTCAGCTAACTGCAAATATTCACAATTTATTTATATTTTTAGAACTTAGTGACGCTCTAGGTTCGTCTAAGTCAAGGCTTGGTCGTTTTCCTCTAATATAGCAGTATATAAAAATATCTCCTCAATTCTTTGCACATAATATACTTAGAGCCAATCTTTATTGGTGAATTCACAAAATTCTATTCTGGCAAGTAAAAAAAATATCTATATACTTAACGTAAAAAGTTTCTATATATTTTGGAAAATGCGATCGCCATGTATAGCCTATATTATACTACTAACTATACATAAATGTATTATAAAGTTCACCCTACGGTTATGGCCCGATGTTATGTTATATAGATAATAAATTTTTTATTGTGATTAATTGGGTTTTATTTACACATTCATTCTAATGCAATTCTGTAGGAGATACTTCCGCTTTAACTACTGCTTGGAAAAGGTTTTGGCGAGAAAATGAAAAGATTGCGTGTATTATTTTCCAAAACTTGTGATATTTTCAGTTTTAGTGCATAAAATTGGTGGCATTCTATTCGTTAAGTGCTGGATTACAGGAAAATGGTATAATGATGGTGAAACGTTTCTTTTCGTGTTGTTTCCAAAGCTCCATAGAAGCTTCAAGTAAAGTTGCCACCACTTTAATAGGAGTATGACTTGACTAGACTGACTTGGTCTGTGACTTGACTTGACAGACATAATTATTATTTATATTAATTTACACGAGAGATGTTCAATTACTTGACACTGGCTAAATACACGAAAGTGGAACCAAAACAAAAACAAAAAAAACTACAGCTTTTAGGTACTGACTAGATGGCGCAACCCAGCCTTGTAATATCACATCATTATCAAGGGGTTAAAGGGGGCAAGCGGAGGCTTGGTATTCGCAAATTTTAATATGCCGAGGAGAATGCTGAATATTTTCTAAGCCGGCACTTGCGGGAAGAAATGAAGTGGTTCTGTTCTCACACAATCACTTTAAATAAATAACCATTCTATTCTTGATATCTATAGTGTTTTTTTTAAATGCTTGCATACTATTTCACACATGCTGATACAAATCGTTTTAGAAGCCCATTTTAATGTTTCCAAGAACATGTACGGCTTGTGGGCGTTCCATGTAGGTGTGAGATTTAACAGGTCAAGCATAAAGATAAGAAAGAATTAATACAGAGGATGAAACAATAGTGGGCTGGGAACTAGCGCGTGTTGCAAAAACACGTTTAGCAGTGAGTCCCTACAAAGATTACTAAGTTTGGGCAGAGCCATAAGTTAGGTAAATTAAACAAACGGTTTAAGTATCTACTTACTAAATATTGTATTACAACAGAATAGCTCCTTCACAGAGCAGGTTATTTTTATTTAGACTATTTGACTGCTATAATATTATTGTATAAATAAATAATATACCTCAAAAAATTGTCTTTAAAACAAAAATGAAATATCTCAAAAATGTATAAATTTACAGGCATTTTAAAATACATTAAGAGACAGCTCAAACACGCAGTGACGTCAGTTACCAGGCCATAGCACCTCATTACTAAGCTGTGGTACCGCTACGGTAGCTCTACATACATCTCTGGCATGTGACATCACAAGCTAGCCTTCATAGTAGCTGTTGGGAAGCCCACACGATCTCTGTATTGCGAGAAAGGGACAGGCGATGAAACTAAAAGCGTACTATTCCATCATTTACCTGTCTTACTTTAATTATTATAATTAAGTACATTCATTTTTAGCTACTTTATGAAAATAATATTTACTTGTTCATTTTTATAAGTACCTAGTCAAATAGCCTGGAGCTATTCGATCCTTTTTCTCTTGTTTCAACTTTGCCTATTTCAAACTAGATAGATATTAATATATACATTATTAATATTTATGTTATAGATAATGTGTAGTGTATACATATATATATATATACCTATACACATATAAAACTCTCAGTTTGTACGTGTAAAATTAGTAGTTATTAAGTAAGTTATGTATCTGAATAGGATACAAGAAAATTAAATTTATGTTAGTATTTTTATGTTATCTAGAAAATCTATATTTAAGCTGCGTTGCACTGCCCTGCAAATAAAATTCTATGTTACACCCAGGTTAACTGGAAGATAATGCTCTCTAGCATTAAGTTCGCCTTTGTACCTACATTTGTTGTGTGTAATAAAGCATTTTCTATCTATCTATAGAGAGGAGTTTAACCAAACAAAACTATTCTTCGCTACATAATGTCTATACGTAAAAAGGTAAGTACGTACGTAGTTACCTATGCAGGTGTATACCTACAAACCTGCATACCTATACCATTACCATATACCAAGATTAAGCCGTGTTTTAAATGGTTAACCCATTAAACGACTGCTTATAGTTAAGTAGGACTTTACACTTACTTAGTCTACGAAATCCTATCGCCACATACAGGTTTCTTTTCGTAATGGTCTGCCCAATTTTAGTAAATCATGCTAGGATTACCCATAAAAATCAACTAAGTACCAACCAAACCAATTTTGTCAGAACATCTTTTTCCATTTTTAAAATGCTTAGAGCGAGTGTGGCTTAACGCGTGTGACTTTCAATCTTAGCTTAATACCACGGTTCAAATCTTGTTAAAATGGAAAACATTGAACAAAATCGGCATGTGCAAGAATCGAAAGTCAAAGTCAATCTTTTGACTTCCGCGTGACTTTATTGCAACTACTATATTTTTAGCACTTTTACAAGTCAAAATTATATTAGGTACTTAAAATTAAGGTATAGTACTAAGCATATAGAACTACAAAGTGCTTATTGTCAAATATCACACTATCACACTAATATATAAAGGCGAAAGTTTGTATGTGTGTTTGTGTGTATGTTTGTTACTCCTTCACGTTCAAAAAAATAATTTATAAAGTTTAGAATATTTTCACTACGGGTGAAACCGTAGCTAGTAATATTTATCCGATTAAAAGAAATATAAGTCGAACTTTAAAGGCCTTAATTTAAGATACTAGAACAAAAACGATAGCTGAGGCCCGATTTTTCGCTAATATCACTTTTCTGCAGTTTTCAATGGTTCATTCCTCGACAATTCCGTCTTTAGCCATTTATTTTGGGCTAGTTGCGCCCCGCAGATAAAAGTATTTTAATTATTGGCTCGTCCCACGGGAAAATTTTACTTTTCCGGGATAAAATGTAGTCTATATGTTAATCCAGTGTATAAGCTATCTTGGTACCGAATTTTATCCAAATCTATTCAGCCGTTTGAGCGTGAAGGAGTAACAAACATACACACATACAAACTTTCGCCTTTATAATATTAGTGTGATTATGAACGAAATGGACAAGACATTGAATGGCCAGGAATACAAAGCAGTCATTAAAATCTAGGCCATAGATTAGCCATCGAACCGGTTGTAAAGTATAATGTATTAATTAAAGACAGACCGGAAGACCGGACACAATGGGGACCGGCGCGGCGGCTGCGGCAGACGATTCCGGCGCTGTTACATAACAGCTTTATTTTGTTTGGCCGTTTGTCTTGCTTCCTAGATCGTTATCACAGCAGTAGGTGGCGGTTTGAACAATTTGCGGTACTTTTACTTGGGTGTTATTTGCTGCTTATGTACAAAGGCAAAGAAGAACAAGGAAATATCATATCTAATGTCTTGAACAAATGGTCCATTTACAAACCTAAGGTACCAAAATTATTTGAATTAACCGGCAGAATTAAGCGTTCCTCAAAATACAATGATTTCCTAGTGCCGGTCTGTACCTACTAAAACTCGGACAGCTTCTAAGTTTGCACTTATATCCCTAGTCCCAGTTTTTTTTTAGGTCTTTGTGTATTTAGCCAGTGTCAAGTAATTGATTATTTCTCAAGTTAATTAATGTTATGTATATTTTTGTCAAGCCAAGTCACAATCCAAGTCATCAAGTCAACTCATAGTCTAGTCTAGTCAACTCATAGTCCTAGTAAAGTGGTGGCAACTTTACCAGAAGCTTCTATGGAGTTTTGGAAACAACACGAAAAGCAACGTTTTACCATCATTATACCACTTTCCCACACTCATGCCTGTAATCCAGCACTTAACGAATAAAATGCCACCAATTTTATGCACTAACCCTGAAAATAACACAAGTTTTGAAAAATAATACGATGCGGTGACGCGATCATTTTCGTTTTCCCGCCAAAACTCCATTTTTTTACTTATGAGTAAGATATCGGTGACGAGGAATAGAGCTAAATATACAATAGATTGCGAAATCGAAGTAAGTACACAATTCGCTTGGCAAACACGGTTGGATGCGTTAAGATGGAACTGGGATAAGCAACGCTGTTAAATAAATTCTCATAGTAAATCAAGTAAATTGCTTGTTTTTCTGATAGAACGATTAGATTACCACTGTTGAATTTTTAAGTAATGTAGGCATTTAAATGTAACGCCGCGAATTCATGAAAGATATAGGCACCATACTCTTGGTAATAGCTGTATAACTTTGCGTAGACTTAAGAAAGGTTCTCATTCAGCTACTTTAGTATAGGTAGCGACACGAAAGTTTAGCGCTGAGCGAAATGTGGAGGGGATAGCTGCGCATGGGTACTGTCGCGCGCGCAAACATTAATAAATAGTTAATGTTTAAGTTTTGCATAGCTTGTATCAGGTTGTTTTACTCTTTTTATTTAAATCTTGCTTCAATCAATCGATTAATTGGTTTCTTTTGAACAAAATAATGCACGTCATTTTTCGTGCCTGTTTTTTTTTTCGAAACAGTATTTTTTCTAGGCATATTCACTATCTACTAAAAATACACTAATAAAAAACCAATAATAACAAACGAATTCAAACTTAAGAAAAAACAATAACAATGAATAACAATAACAATACACCTTAGAACGCGACTGTACAGTCAGAAGTCCGCGGTGCGTCGTATGGGGGGCGGGGGACGGAGTACGCCTGGCAGCCAACCGGCGCTACGCACGCGCACCCTTCGTCCCTCTAGCCCCCTGTGATACCTAATGTTTGGCTTCTGCGGTGACGATGAATGACGGTCAGCGCTAGTTTCGTGCCGCCACTTATACGTTCTGTTAACTATTTTGCACACATAATTCATTAATGTAACCGTCCACCAATTACAAAACTCTCGTCGGCAATGCTTTTCAATTAGTGTCTTTGTACTAATCACTCGTTCGTTTGGCCGTTAATTTTTCAAAAGGCATTGGTCAATATTAGTGAGACAAAGCTAATATTAACACCATTAGTTAATAGCAATTAGTATTAAGTGAGTATAAAAGGTCATGGTTTGTCAATCCTTTGACTAATTAAAGGTTAAAAAATTGAAAGGTACGATTAAAGCCATATTTTTAACTTTTTAGGTCTTATTTTATATAATACTTATTTTAATTTTTTTGTAGACATTTTGACACAGTGTCATGCAAATTTAGAATATTTGCCTACGACGTCAAAGTGTGACTGAAACAATCATTTTGACCCATCGCCTTGTACTGGGTAAAAAGTGGCACGCTTTGGTGGCGTTTTTAGCATTCTTACTTCGATTGGAACACGGGAGAAAACTGTTAAAGCCGCTACAGGGATCACTTTTACTGCGAGTGAACGACGTTTGTGAATAAAAATTACGAGAATAACGCTATTTTTAACCCCCGACGTAAAAACGACGGGGTGTTACAGGTTTGACATATCTCTTTGTGTGCTTTGTTTTTTTTTTGTTTAAAAGGGCAACTTCGTTGAACACTTAAGAACATAAAACAGCTAAGACCACTGTTACCTGTTTTATGAAAATCGGTCCAATATGGCCGCCGCCACAAAATGGCGGATTACAATTTTTTTCACAACTCCCTCAAAATTGGTATTAAATCAAAGGGCTTGACTAGTAGAATACTATACACTATTATACATTGCAAACTCAAGATGGCTGCCTACACAAAATAGTGAATTACTTTTTTTTGTGTTGGGAGATTTTTAAATTTTAAATTTAATTATATCTTGTATTTCGACCGGAACCCACTATGTAATAAAAACGCGGCGCCCCTCTGCCATGACAAACGATAAATTAGGTGTGTAATATTGATTACCTGCTTTGTGACTTTACTTTCTAGTTCTAGGATTACTATCATAAGTATAAGTATTAGGAGGATGATAAAATAAAAGCTGACAATCGGTTTCTCAACGTTTCAAATCAGTTTTGTTTTACAATAACATAGTTTCACTAGGTTGTATATTATCACAGAAAACAATACACAGTTTGGCAACTGCTGATTCTACAATGCCTATGATTAATGTGGTAAAAGAAGCCAATTGTAAAGACATGAAAGGCATTGCTAATGGTGATTTGGCGATAATCGTGGGGTTGAGTTTCTGGTGACATGCGTGTGGGTTCGATTCTTGGAGGTAAATATTTTTTTTATTTATAATATTTTTATGCTATCAAAAATTTCATTTTGGCAATAAATTTGGTAGTTCGATAGACAGTTTCTAGTTCCTTAATAACTGTATAAATTTTATTTTTTGTTAACGTAACCGCCCATAATAGTTGCAATGTAGAACTTTATAACTGACTAGCTTTTGCCCGCGTCTACGCCCGCGTGGCCTATAGAAAACGAAGAAAAAATTTAATATACTATGATATTTAATATATGTAAATATAATGATAATTTTACCCACAGATCTAAAAACTTAAAAAAATATATTTTTATAGGATATGTGATTCAACCACTCATTTCACCCTCTTAGGGGAGTAATTCAAGTCTCTAGGACCAGCGGTTTAGGCTTTGCGTTGATATATAAATCAGTCAGTCAGTCAGGACTTTGAATTTTATATGTACCTATAGATAATAATTTATTGAAACAAAACTTTTTTTTTGCCGCAATTTACACTTTTTGCTACTGGTACAAGAGTTACTTATGAATGAAGATATAATAAACAATATAGAACTTAAAAAATTGCAGTTTAGACTAATAGCATCTGAGCTAGTAATAAAACTGTGTTACAGACGTCATTGCCGTAGTGATTAAATCACTTTAATTTTTTACTAGGTGGTAGGACTTTTCTGCAAAATTCGTCTAAGTAGGTACCACCGCTTTGCCAGTTATTCTGCCGCCAAGCAGCGCAAGCACTACTGTGTTCCGGTTTGAAGGGGATTGTAGCTAGTGAAATTACTTGGCAAATGAGACTTTATGAACTAATCTCACAATCTAATAATCTTATTGCTAGACTGTGCTGATGTCTCAGAATGACGTGCACAGTGCAGTGTCACGCGAAACTATACTTTAGTTTCAAGTGTCACTGCAACTGATATGGGCAGTCGCTTAACATCAGGCGAGCGACTAGATCGTCATGTCATTTCGTAACAAAAAAAATTAATGTTAACCTTCGGGTAAGGTCCCAGATTATAGTCTCTTTTGCTCAGTAATTTCACTACCTAATAAGTGCCCTTAAATTTGGAACACAGTAGATAACTTGACTTCCGGTTTAGAAGATGTAAGGCTGGTACTATTATAGGTCATATGAGCTATCATCTAAGTTTGTGTTGGTGCAGACCAAAAAAATATCTTAAACTAGGCTAAAGGTACACAAACCAAGTAAACAAGTCTGTAAGTAAAGCAGTTAGCTTACGTTGTCACTTACACATAATATCAGTCAAAGCAATTACTTAATCGATTATGTAATCGAGTAATGGAATAATCGATATGTATAATGAGACCGAGACCGGTCCATTGGATTGAGTTACAGTGGCTGTATCGATTTCTTCTGGCATCATCATTCAGCTTATATATAGGTAACTGATTGATAGGCGGCCAAAGTTCCATCCACCTGAGTTACTGTAATTTTTTTTGTTTTGGCTCCACACTTTTGTGTATTTAGCCAGTGTCAAGTAATTGATAATTTCTCAAGTTAATTAATATTATATAATGTGTCAAGTCACGGTCCAAGTCATCAAGTTAAGTCATAGTCTAGTCAAGTCAAGTCATACTCCTATTAAAGTGGTGGCAACTTTACCAAAAGCTTCTATGAAGTTTTGGAAACAACACGAAAAGAAACGTTTCACCATCATTATACCACTTTCCCACACTCATGCCTGTAATTCAGCACTTAACGAATAAAATGCCACCAATTTCCAAAATGTTTTAGAAAATAATACAATGCGGCGACACAATTTTTTTGGTTTTCACGTTACTATGTCATATTAATAAATAAATAATTATTTATTACAGCGCCATCTAGCCCCAAACTAAGCAAAGTATTGTACTATGGGAACCAGATAGCTGATAGTAAAAGTCAAAGTCAAAAAATTTATTGCACATAGGCTAATTTTAGCACTTTTACAAGTCAAAATTATATTAGGTACTTGGAATTAAGTTATTTCACTTTTTATTAAAGTTTAAGTTAAGTCATCAATACTTAGATACTTTTTGTTTGTAATACACAGAATACAATATAACACCCGTATACAGAACAAACATCGATATCCATCACACAAATGCTTTTCCTGGGTGGGAATCGAACCCACAACCTACAGCTCAGAAGGCAGGGTTACTACCAACTGAGCTATCGAGCGAGTCAAGTATTATGGAATTTATTTCTGTTTCGCTCACCTACCGTGTGCATAATCTCTGAACCCGTAGATAACTAAAGTATTCTCTGTGTCAGATACATCTAGAACAAGCCACAAAACAAGTAAAACAATCTTCTAAATATATATAACTCAAAGGTGACTGACTGATTGACTGACTGACATAGTGATCTATCAACGCACAGCACAAACCACTGGATGGATCGGGCTGAAATTTGGCATGCAGGTAGGCATCCGCTAAGAAAGGATTTTTCGAAATTCTACCTTTAAGAGGGTGAAATGGGTGGTTGAATTATTTTCCCATAGGCACTCCGCCGGTGAAGCTGTGGGCAGAAGCTCGTAGAATATAAATTATTCGACTACATTTAAAACATTGTTGACTGACGTTGCAAAAACTTGCCTATACGACGTATTAGCCAGATACCTAGAGTAAAATTATGTTGATCACTCATATATATATAGGTTCTGGGTAGGAGGGAATCGCGTTCTACAATACAAAAAGTAATCCTAACGCCCAACGATCACATGCATAGATCCTGGACCCTAACTATAGGATTCCCTGTGTCTAGGGACCCAGAAACTACGAGGACCATGGTCTCACAACACCCAGACTCAGAACAAGTAGTTGAATTTTTTTTTTTTGTGCTTTTTTGCAAATACTTGTCCTGCCACGGGAATCGAACCCGCTGCCTCTGGGCTTTGAGCCGGCCTTCTCAACCGCTACACCACAGAGGCTGTCAAATAGTATCTAATAGATACTAACTACCATCTGAGGTATTAATACCAGCTTATTACAAAGCAGAGGAAGATTTTACAATGTATACTTGTGAATTAAAAGTAGAGGTACCTATCTATTTATTCATTACTGTACATCTTAACTGTAGAAAGCTATTTATACATTTGTGTGATGATTGTAATGGTAAGTGTAATGTAGTATTCTTACATCTATTGGTAATGATATATTGTTGTTGTTATTGTAAATACATGCGAGTATGTAAAGCCATATTAGTATACTGCGTAATCTTGTATCTTGACTGTAACAATGGTAATGAATATTCTATGAAATTGATAATTACAATGGTTATCGTGATACATTCCGGGCATTTATTGCAATTTCATGTTCCCACAACATGTAAACTTGTAAATTGCGTGTGTAGACTGTATTACTGTATGAATTTTTCAGGTACCGAATATTATTACAACTGCGAGAGTTCTATCTCCTATGCATTTTTACTAATATCATATATTGTGTTCTGTTACAATGGATAAAGACGTATTAACTATTTATTATCAGAACTGTCGTGGTTTACGTTCAAAGCTACATACTCTTTACATGAACATCTTAATTCACTCTTATGACATAGTTGTACTGTCAGAAACTTGGTTGACGGGTGATATTTTCGATAATGAACTTATGGATGCGCGGTATGTATTATTTCGATGTGATCGCGACCGTGTAGCCACCGGTCGCCGGGACGGCGGCGGCGCACAGTGGTCCCATTTTGAAAAAAGGTGGACTTAGGACCGAAAGTCGGAATTTCGGGCTGTTTTTTTTTTATAGAATAGGTCTTAACTATCCTAACAACATCTATTCTATAAAGAAAATCCGTAGGATGCATAGTTTTCGAGAAAAAAAATAATCTTTTTTTTCTTGTATGGAGAAAAACATACTTTATTATTTTTCTCAAGTTGGGTGAAATAGTGACGGCTTTTGTTGATATTTTATGAAAGCCCTAGTGGTATTGTATCCAGAAAAAAATAAAACCAATGCGGTCACCTGCGGCCGCGGGAATAATCAGATGTCAAAAATTGATTAATTTTTTTTGCGTATTTTGCAAACATTGTTCGTTTCTGGCCAATTATTTATGTATATTAGGTTAGCGCTCCATACTTTAATTCGAACTATTATATAACATTTCAAAAAAATTAATCAAAATCGAGTTATTTTTTTTTATAATTGCTGTTTTATTCATGAAAATGCACGCATACATGGTTAATTCAAAATGCAAATCCTATATTACTCAGTATAATGTACAAAATAAACATGCACGTACCTAAAACGTAAAAAAAAATATTTTAGTTTTTCGTTTATGCTTACTAAAAGTCACCGGTGATGGTTACCGACATTACTTACCTACCACTGGCGGGCATTATCTGCATAATCGATTTCTTGCTTTGTATTTTCAAAACTGGTTTTGCGACAGCATTTTCACAACCGCGGTTGTTGAATGCGAGGCAGGATATAAACAAACGAGTCACATCTGATACTAGCTATGACTGGTCGCTAGCTGGTCGCTTTGTTCCTGACAAATCCTGACAACAGGATAACTCGTATATGCATGCAAGTAACTACCCCCTAAACATAAAAGTGATATAGCTCATCAATAATAATTGGCGTATGTTATACACCAATAATGTTTGTTATTGGTGTGTGTTTTAATCTTATGTAGTTGTGTACGTATGATTTTCTACCAGAAACATAAGATAAATGTGTAGCCTTGAAAAGGGCTGTTTTATATGTAGTTTTTTAAAGGATAAAATAAATAAAAAATTATAGCATTGGATCTGGTATATTTTCATTTTCTACTCTTCTTCCACGTATACGCACTCCGAGTCTATTTCGAGCAACTGAATTGCCTCAGGAAGCATCTCTAGATGATTAGGCTTTGAAAATTTTGGTCTAAGCCATGATATGTGGGGGTCTGAACTTATTAAAAGCCCGTGTAGTATGTCCTCGTTTGTTTGGATCCTTCCTGTCTTTCTCGTGTTCTTCTCTCTTACGTTCCGGAAGTCTTTATTACGAGCCTCGGAAGCTTCCTCCGACAAGGACCCTAAAAATAATAAAAAATATGCTATAATTATACGTTGAAGTTGACATTGAAACTATTATTTTAGTGTTTATAGATTTACAGTTAGTTAACTGCTTTATATTTCATTTGTCTTGATCTATTATTACTTACCAATAGGCAGAACTGAAAAATGACTGTAAATATCTGCTCCGTGCATCAGAAGTTTGTGGACACTAACAGGCATGTAGTACCACGGATAGAAATGCACATACAGTTCTGCTGTTTCTTTGCAATAACGTCTAAAGTTCGCAATATTGACGTTCTTTCCTGAAGATATAACTTGCAGAATGACAGAAAATCGGGGTAACAAATCTTCATCAACTCCAGTGATTCTCGATGATCTTTTATAATCACGGAAAAAACGTCTTGCAGTGTTTCCATCGTTAGTTGTTCCAAAGCCCTGCAAAGAAGAAATTAAGTTAGTAGGGCATACAAAAACAGACGAGTATATAATATAAAGGAAGCAAATTAAAGGAAAAATTACCTGTTTTACAATATCGATGAGTATTCCAGTCTGTTCCCGAAACTCTTGTTGTGTGGCATTTTTCTTTGCTTGCTTCAATTCCTTGTGATCGCCACGAGCACTCCAGCGCTGGAAGTCCATATTATAAGATATATGAAGTAGACACTCCATACATCTTATCTTCATATGTAACGATGAAATTCCATATTGGTACAAATCCTGTCGAAGCGGTCTCGTGGCCAAAAGCTCCAAGTTATTCATTTCACTTGGTTTCGCCAAGCAAATGGGGCACGTTGCTGATGAAGGTACATCTGCAATAATATTCGCCACTTTCCCATCGATCATAGTCATGTGCAGTTCGTGGGCTATCTCCACATCACCACAATTTGTTGGTACCAATTTTGTAATTTGGCGCTGCATTTCTAAGTGTTCCCCTTTTATGAACTCCGCAGTCTCTGAAGTAAACGTGAATTTCACTGGCCGACAGTAATGTGGTGAGCAAGGATTTGGGTTTTCCCAAATAATCATTTCTCCCCCATCAACTAGTCGGAGTGGGACGATGCTGATCAATACAACAGAGGAATCGTCAAACTCAGGAGCTGAGACTTGTTTGTAATTACTCTGTTACGATGCTCCGTCAAGGCCCCATTTCCATATCAACTTTAGTCCTTCGTTGGTTGAACTTGTGATTGGTCTTAAGTCTAGCAAAATTCTTTCCACTGTGTGGTTAAGAAGTCCTTGCAACCTGAAAAATAAAATAAATTAATAAAAGTAAGCTAATGAAGCTTAAAAATTTTAAAACAACATATAGGATAATTTTATAAATACCTTATGCGAGCTCCCATTTCCGTTACTTCCACGTGTTCTTCAGATGGGTAACATCTCTTTTTAGCGTCAAGTAACTTGTGATAAGACGGAAAGGCAGCTGAACAATTTTCATCCTTCAGAAACATTCTCAAGGATAAGTATTGCCATTTGGATAGGCTAAGGGCTGTGTACAAAGCCAAAGATGTATCCTCTGCTATACTGACTACTTTTTCTTCCTTGAAAAGGAGTTTTGTTACATCTGATACAACTTCGGGAGTCTCGCACAGATATTCCACAATCTTCGCTAAAGCATATTTTCCATTTTCTTTTAACTTGGAAATAAAATAATACTGTAGTTCTTCTTCAGAGTTATCGTTAACAAAGACGCTGGAACGTCTTTTCTTCTGTTTGTTGCCCAAATCGGCAAAGGGCACTCTAACTTCTTTTACAGTAGAGGTACCTGCTTCCGCAGTGCAGACAGATGGAATAGCAACCGGCAGTAATTCCGGCTCTTCAACTAAGTCCTCTGGCATTCTCATTGTAGTAACAAGATCAACCGTATTGCAAGTAGGCCAATTAATATTGGTCTCTAACCACTTGCGGTTGTTTTCCCGATTCATAAATGTCTTCAAGTTTCTGCTTGCATCTTTCCACTTCTTAGTTACAAGATTGGTGAATAGCCGACAAAACTCCTTAATTGTTTGATGGTCATCTTCAGATATTTCACATGGTATTTTGGAAACTATAAATTCACACAATTTATTGTAATCCTTAAGATTTCCACTATCTTTAAGAATCAAGAACATATCAAAATATGTGCCTAAGCCAGCCATTGCAAATTCAAAATAGTAATTTTTAGTACTTCACAGTTAGCGATGAATCAATTTAAATTAACATTGCTCTGTATTTAATACGCCATAACAGATAGGTCATTAGTCACTATGTGCAAGAGCAAGGTAATAGTAAACGACCAATCACAGCCATTTATCAAAAATGACTCATTTGTTTGTATAGATAAAGTCCGCCAATGGGAGCTAAGTAACGTGTAATAAGTAATCAGGAATCTGCACAAACAAATGAGTCATTTTTTCTGGTAGAAAATCATACGTATACAGATGACAGAAAGATTAAAACACACCAATAACAAACATTATTGGTGTATAACATACGCCAATTATTATTGATGTAGCTATATCACTTTTATTTTTAGGGGGTAGTTACTTGCATGCATATACGAGTTATCCTGTTGTCAGGATTTGTCAGGAACAAAGCGACCAGCTAGCGACCAGTCACAGCTAGTATCAGATGTGACTCGTTTGTTTATATCCTGCCTCGCATTCAACAACCGCGGTTGTGAAAATGCTGTCGCAAAACCAGTTTTGAAAATACAAAGCAAGAAATCGGTTATGCAGATAATGCCCGCCAGTGGTAGGTAAGTAATGTCGGTAACCATTACCGGTGACTTTTAGTAAGCATAAACGAAAAACTAAAATATTTTTTTTTTACGTTTTAGGTACGTGCATGTTTATTTTGTACATTATACTGAGTAATATAGTATTTGCATTTTGAATTAACCATGTATGCGTGCAATTTCATGAGTAAAACAGCAATTATAAAAAAAATTACTCGATTTTGATTAACTTTTTTGAAATGTTATATAATAGTTCGAATTAAAGTATGGAGCGCTAACCTAAAATACATAAATAATTGGCCAGAAACGAACAATGTTTGCAAAATACGCAAAAAAAATTAATCAATTTTTGACATCTGATTATTCCCGCGGCCGCAGGTGACCGCATTGGTTTTATTTTTTTCTAGATACAATACCACTAGGGCTTTCATAAAATATCAACAAAAGCCGTCACTATTTCACCCAACTTGAGAAAAATAATAAAGTATGTTTTTCTCCATACAAGAAAAAAAAGATTATTTTTTTTCTCGAAAACTATGCATCCTACGGATTTTCTTTATAGAATAGATGTTGTTAGGATAGTTAAGACCTATTCTATAAAAAAAAAAACAGCCCGAAATTCCGACTTTCGGTCCTAAGTCCACCTTTTTTCAAAATGGGACCACTGTGCGGCGTGGCGCTCGCTATTCTACGCTCGCTGGCTGTGAGTGCGCGCGTGCGCATTGCCCCCGCCCCGTCTCCGTCGCCGCCGGTGGCTTCACCGTGCCTTCCCGCCATCATTGATTATTTGTCCATTGAGCTGGAACTTAGTGCCTCAACATATACTATTTGCGTAGTCTATATTCCACCAGGGCTTAAGTATGATGTTTATTTATCGTACATAAATTACTTACAAAATATCCTTATAGGTAGTTCTGATGGTTATCACTTTATTATTGGAGATTTCAATATACCCTCATTAGACTGGTACTCTAAAAGAACGTATATGGTGCCGTTGCAGACAACGACTACATCTCGTTCAGCTAATTTATTGATTAATTTTTTGGAGACAACGAATAGCTTTCAGTATAATGGTATTAGGAATAAATCTTCGAACATTCTTGATTTATTTATCTCTAATAATACTTACTGTGAGCTGCATCACGCTGCACCAATGGTCCCAGTAGATGAGTCTCATCCAACTTTTTATGTCTCGGTGCCCGTTGAATGTACAAGTAAAATGCTACGTAACACTAGTATCCAATACTGTTTTGGTAAAGCCGATTATACAATAATAAATAATGAAATTAACAATATAGACTGGGATTCTCAATTTAATAATAAAACAGCTGAGTCTGCTACTAATACTTTTTACGAGATAATTTATGGCATTATATCTAAAAATATCCCCAAAAAAATGGTATGTAATAATAACTTCCCTGTATGGTTCAATTCATCTTTAAGACACATTTATAATAATAAAAAAAGGGCCTGGATTAAATGGAAAGTTTACAAAAATAAATCAGATTATGAAATATTTTCATTATATAGAAAGAGACTACGTGATGGTACGAATACATGTTATAATAACTATATTAAGAAGGTAGAGGATAGTTTAAAAAGTAATGTAAAGTTTTTTTGGACCTATGTGTCCAATAAAAAGAAAAGTAGTATTATACCTATCAGTGTTAACTACCAACAAAAGTCTACCAGCGATCCAATAGAAATTTGTAACATGTATTCTGATTATTTTCACTCGGTTTTTGAGCCTTCGGCTATTCCAAATAATTACGATGTCGGAAACATGCATGACATAGATGACTTAAACTCTAGTACGATTATTAATGATGTTAGTTTTACGTCTGACAATGTTAAGCGTGAGCTTCTCAAACTGGACCCAACAAAGGGTGCGGGAACTGATGGTATTCCTCCGTCCTTTTTAAAGCGTACTGCGCTTTCCATTTATTTGCCTATACAATACGTTTTTAATTTATGCTTACGCGAAGGTGTTTGCCCTCAAATATGGAAAAGTGCACGAATTGTACCAGTACATAAAGGTGGTAGGAAGAGTGACGTAGAGAATTATCGTCCCATTTCCATTTTACCTGCTTTGTCGAAGCTGCTTGAGAGGTTAATTCATAATGTTGTTTATCCTAGTTTACATCCTAATATTATACCCAACCAACATGGTTTCGTCAGACGGCGTTCAACAGTTACGAACTTAATTATATACACAGCAGATATCTTTGATAATATGGATAATAATAAACAAACTGATGCTGTGTATACTGACTTTCGTAAAGCCTTCGACAGAGTTGATCATAAAATCCTATTAGACAAAATAGCTTTTAATGGAATTCGTGGAAACTTATGGCGCTGGTTCAAATCTTATATCACCAATCGGAGCCAAAAAGTAGTAATTAATGGGTTTGAATCCGATACAGTCCCTGTTAGTTCCGGGGTCCCACAAGGCTCAATACTGGGACCATTGCTATATGTGTTATATGTGAATGATATAAGTGAATGTTTTAAATTCTGCAAATTTTTATTATACGCTGATGACTTGAAAATATATCATACCATTAATACATACCAAGATCATCTGAATTTTCAGTTGGATCTGGACCGGTTATCAGTATATTGTAGTGAAAATAAACTGACGCTTAGTCTTAATAAATGTAATTCAATAGTTTTTACTCGCAAGAGAAGTACAAGTAATCACACATATTCCCTTTGTAATTCAAATCTAAATAAGGTACAAATAATCAAAGATTTAGGTGTTACTTTGGATAGTAAATTAACCTTAGATATACATATACAGAACATTATAGCACGAGGTTTCAAAATGTACAATTTTGTCATAAGATCTACTAATAATTTCAAAAATGAATACACTTATAGTTTATTGTTTAAGTCACTTGTTCGATCACAGCTTGAATATGCGGCTCCCGTATGGAACCCTTATTATAAATGTTATATTAAAGACATTGAAAGAGTTCAAAAGAAGTTCTTACGCCGTGTGAACTATAAATATAATCATAGTTTTATGTCATATGAAGATCTGCTTAAAAAATATAAACTAGTGGATTTAAATTCTAGAAGGTTGCTACTTGGAGCAACGTTGTTGTATGACATCTGTCACAATCGTTACGACTGCCCCGAGCTGGTAAATAGGCTTTTTTACAAAGTTCCACTTAGAATTCACTCACGAACAGAGCAAAAAACCTTTTTTACCGCAACCCGGCGTACCAACTCGGGTCAGCGTTCACCACTGTACCGCATGACTAAATCTTATAACGATCATTTTAATAGTATCGACATATTTCATGCACGTATTGGCGATTTTCGGAGGATTGCGTTGGAGGTCTTGGGTGGTGATGGTAACAAGCATTCCACCTGATAGTTTGCTTGTCTTACATGTACCTGCCTTGTCTACTTCTTCGTGGATATGTTTGCATCATCACTGCTATTGGCCTGCCGACTACGACAACTATCTTAGGTTTCTTTTTTACCTTTGGATTGTAATTTAGAATGCTAGAAACACTTTTTATTTTATAGTATATAATTAGATACTCACTTTAAGGCGATAGTTAGGAATCAGTTACCTACTAAATATCTTAAGTTACATCTCTCTGTTCTGTTTTCGTTATATTTCTTATTAATTTGTGGTCAGCGTTGTTGGTACACTAACTACCTACATTCTAAGGCTTAAACTACTTTAAGATTATGTTTGTTGTGTACTGTTTGTTGATCCTAAATAAAAAAAAAAAAAAAAAAAAAAAAAAAAAAAAAAAAAAAAAATTACAGTTAAGTAGGTAAGTACTTATAAATTAGATCGGTAATTCAACTTCAACTCTTGTTTCGTGGCTTTTGTGGAGGCGCCACCACGATTTCGCCAATGTCGTTTTTCCTGACAGACCATCAAACGAGGCTGTCTGGTGTAGGGTAGATATTGGCCAGTGTAATGGAGATTAATCAACAGTCTTCTATCTTCAGTGACTCAAAGAACTTCAATACATAAAACTTCATAAAAACATCTCGAAGTATCTTAGTTATACGTTAATTACTTGTAAATTATAAGTACCAAGGTAATTAGAACTCGCTTATTAAAAAAAAAATTCAGTAATGGTCATTTACGCATTCTATTATGTAAAATAATTATTAAAAGAACATTTTGTAACAATTAAATAAAAGTGTGTTCAAGATTGGTAAAGATAACCACTTTGCAGAGAATCTTTTTGCCGCGGCCTTGCCGCGTGCGTCGGTAAACACCTTCTACTCGGAGAATGTAGTATTTCTTAAATTTTGTGGTGATGTGATGTGCGATTGCAGACGTTTTGTGGTCACTTTTGGTACCACGTTAGATATCTAGACTTATCACATTACCAACTGAAGCAGGTGGAAAGGGGTTTTGTAAACGATAATAGACGTGAGAAGCGTTGGCGAATCGTTCCCATATAAATATTTAGGTCTGTAGCGCCTGCGTCGCAACAGTTACCAATACTTACCTTCTGCACATACTATACCTCAAACCAATTACCAGATTACCGGGATACCAAAAGAACCACATTTACCTTAATACCGTTACCAGGATTACCTAGGTAATCCTTTACCTCAATACCGTTACCAGGATCAACAGGTCTAAGTAGCAAGTGACCTTTACTTTTTTTATGTTCATGATGTGACGAGTTAGTCGTTAACTGATGTTAAGCGACACGGCCGCCTTTAACAGAACTGTGGCACTTGGAACTCTAAAATATAAAGTTTCGCGTGACACTGCACTGCGCACATCATCCTGAGACATCAGCACAGTCTGGTTATAATTTTACGTGTGAAGACTTTTTAATGGCTTCATTGTTACTTAATTTTATTTTAGCTTATAATAGTCGAGAGTCTTTTAAAACCCAATAAATAAATAAATAAGAACTGTGAGATCAGGTCAAAGTATTTTCACTAGCTACAGTGCCCTTCAAATCGGAACACTAGTACTTGCGTACTGGTCCAACAATTTTTTCCCATTACATTACATTGTAATCTTATTTTTGTATAATTTGGTTTTTGTTTTTGTTGCAAAAATTAAGATTTAGAAAATAAATTAAACATCGTGTTTAATTTTTTTTTTACTGCCTGTAATTTAGTCTTCACACGACGACGTCATTAATACCTCACTTTATGTTTTAATAATAACTTGAGAAATACTGAATATAAAATATGATATTATTTATATGAGCTCTTTATAAAAAGATCTAGAAATGTTTCAAAATATCACTACCCGCTTTGCAAAAATGAAATTATGTCTAAAGCAGTAGTGCCATGGGGGACAAACGGTAAATATTATAGCCCTGCATCTGCGCCAAGCTTTACCGATATTTTGAAAGTAGTCTCCACCATAGTTTTGAACGATAAGTAGGTACCTCGCAGCGTGGTCGTGTTGCGCAACTCCTTTCACGACTGGTCAAAACGGTCAGTTAGATAAACCTACTTATCCTTAGGTCACGATGTGGGGCTAGGCTGACCAGCCTACGGACCAATATTAGAACGGCTTCTAAAAAAATTACAGTCTAATTGAGAACCTCCTCTTTTTTTTCGAAGTCGGTTGAAAAGGGCGATAGGTAGGTCTTACGCAAAATGATCTTAATCTTTCACAAACGTAATATTCCACATTCAAACTTCGTTAGAAGTTTTGAGTAGTAAGAAATGCATTTGATCAAATCGTTTAACGCGCACTAAGATAGAATAACCTACACATATTGTAATCTTCGGTAAACTTTACTTACATCAACTTACTTCACGTCAACGTTGGATTCGCGCCATTTTCAACCGATTTTAATAAAGTAGAAGGTTCTCAATTCAATTGTATTTTTTCGTATTTGTTACCTAATTATCTACAATCAGTTGAAAAATTATCAAATTCAAAAATTCTCAGTTCGGTTGTTTTATTATTTGATTAATTTGCTCTTCTTTGACCAGACATCAAGCGGCTTGATGTCTGGTCAAAGAAGATTCAAGCCGCACAAAACCCGGGTACTCACATAATTACGGTTGAAATTCCATCAATCTGCACTTAGTGTTTTGCTTCGTGCTTTATAGTGCAAACAGCCAATGAGTGGAACAACTAGCTGGTGACTTTGTGGGATTCTTCAAGTCAAGGGGGTATCTTCTAGGCAAGCATACATGATAAGTTTCACTCAAAAATTACGCTCCTGGCAGATATTACTGGAGTTAAATATGCGGGGCCCCCTTTCGCACGGGGCTAATAGCTACTCTATCTACGTGTTTAATCCGGCACTGGTAAGTGCCCTAGCATATATGTATATATCAAGCAGTAGGTAATGGTATAATGTCTAACCAGGAAGCGTGCGCGATACAAGGACATGCGCTTTCACCGATGCCCCTTTCTATTCTGCGCGTGTCGCCAGCACTGCTGGGCGAGCGTATACCTACTGTGACACAGTGCTGAGAGAGCTGTACGAACAAGTTGGTCTCGTCAAAATTGTATGCGGAATAATTTTAGAATTTTTTATAGTTATGTAACTACTAGATGTGCTTATAGTGCTTATAATAGGCGTGATGAATTTTGAAATCCTCGTCCGTAATGTGGGTATATATTTACTATTTACGAAAAGTCTTTATTTCGATAATAGACTTAAGTTTAACGAAGATTAAAGCCATTTTCCTAATATATTTTTAATATGGTGAGCAAACAGCTCGCAAGTATTATACCTATGCTTAGGAATTTCAGCAATTTTTTTAAAGTCATGTAACTACTGACGTATACTGCTGAACATAGTTCTAACATCATTCGTTTTATGTTTCAAGCTGCTATCAGAATGTAATAATTCCAAATTATTTCTAAGAATTCATTATTTTTCTGAAATAATATGTATAAGTTTGAACCTAGTTTAATATTGCGATTTTGTATCGTAAGGCACTTATTTTTTTGTATGTAAAGATATAGGTATAATTATATAGTTATCTTAGTTCTTATAATTTAAGTATAATAATTAAAACGGAAACCAATTTGGGGCAGATAAAATAATCATTGCCCCTCTATAAAAAACCACGTCCTAATAATATCAGCGATCATTTAAATTTGCATCATCTCGCACATTCTATTGATTTAGTAGGTACATTATCTAGTACTGTTCCTATCTATAAATTCGGTTTCTAATTTCTATTTGTAATGTTTATTAAGATAATCACGCTATTTTTCTTGCACCGGTGTGACGTGGTGGTTACTTTTGTTAATTCATTATCTCAACTGTAATGAATTATATACATTGTAAAAGACAGGAGAAAGAAGAAAAAAAAAATACATCACTGTAAAGTTTCTTGTAGCTTCTTCTTTACAGTTGTAATCGAAGCTTCGGATCAAAGTTTTCAATTTTGCATTGTGCCGGATTGCTTGCACCAGTAGTGAGAAAGAGAACTGCTTTTTTTTCAAACTCATATATTGTAATGGGCTTGCTATATATTATTTGACAATAAGCACTTTGTAATTTTATATGCTTAGTGAAATAACTTAATTTTAAGTACCTAATATAATTTTGGCTTGTAAAAGTGCTAAAATTAGCCTATTTGCAATAAATCTTTTGAATTTGAATTTACTCATTCAACATTCGTATAAGCTCTGAGAAAATGTTTGCTTTTCTCATATATTCAAGATATGATTGATAGAAACATTTGCTCATCATCCTTACACACAGTGTGTCACACAGACTTGCGTGCAAACAAGTAAGTAGGTATCCTGCGCGGTCAGTATAATAACAATAAGCCTGCCTAAATATAATAGTAGTAGAACTTCTACTACTTTTATTATTAAATAATAATATATAAGTATTTTAATAAGTAAGTATTTTATTAGGAACCAAAAACTATAATAATATGTGTGGACATTTCACACAGCGCCATCTAGTCCCAAAAGCTTGTATTATGGGTACCAGATAACTGATAGAATACTTATATACTTTTTGTTTTATAAATACATACATAGAATGCAATATAACACCCAGATACAGAACAAACATCGATGTTCATCACTTAAATGTTTGTCCTGATTGGGAATCGAGCCCACAACCCACAGTTGAGAAGGCAGGGATACTACCAACTGTGCTATCAGGCCAGTCAAAATATTATAAACAACTGAGTTTACGTAACTAATGCGTGAAACAAATCGATTCTACCAAGCGTATAGGTTCCTTAGAAACACTACTACGGTCCGGTGACTATGCGCATGGTTGTTGGTTATAATAACTAAGATAGGTGCGTAGTTATTATGAAAAACAATCGGTTTAACCACAAAAGAGTTAAACAAGCCTTAAACTAATGCTAAACTGTTTTGTATTTGTAAGCACAAATTTGACGTCTGTCTAAACCTTGTTAAAGTATTTGTGGTAACATGGTAAAAGTTTAAACAGCACCTTTGTTTACACAACAGTTTATAAAACTATATCAATAATACAAGAAATGGATTCTAGATGTCATGAATTATGATTTATAAAATACATACCTAGGAAAGTAGGTAGTTACATAAAAATCACCACAAAAAAGACTGTTCTTAAAGGACTTGCAAAATATTCTAAGCGAAAATATAAATAAAATATCGCCTCGTTGATCTTTCTTTACACCTAAGTTAAGTAACTTTTAATAATAAGTACCTATTTAATTGAAGCACAAGCTACTAGGTCATTAACAAAATCATAAACTTTAAAACAATAGCCAAAATCTGTCTAAAGTTCCATTCCAATCTGTAAGCCAATTATTTTACTTATTACTCTTCCCCATCTCATTGTGTAGATTGACCCTTACACAATCGAAAATTGTCGACAATCTATCGTATCAATCAAATTGTGGCTTTTGTGAGGTATTATTATGCCACAAAAGGCTTCTACGGGGAGGTGTCATTCTCACAGTCTGTAAGAATAGAGATGTTCCTATATAATAAATGCGAATCGTCGATAGATTCGTGTGACTATAAATCGATTAATCGGTCACAAAAAATGGCATGAGAAAGACCTAACTTTTAAAACGTCTGAAGTCTAACGCATTGATTTTTTTCTGGTATTGTGTGGTGAGTAAACATTTCCTGGCGTGAAGTATATTATACATGTCAATTGCTGTGTCTATAATTTTTTTGTATCTTATATAAAGGTCAAATAAACTTGGTAGCTTGCTAAAAATTTCCTTTAAAGACGCCCCATTGCTTTTTCACCTCAAATAGGTAGACATGACATTTTTATCGATAGAAAATTAAGCGAAACGGACATCACTAATTTTTCTCACGGCTAAGATACCTATGAAGCTATGTTGATGTACACAGAGTATAAAATAATAATAACTATCGTATTAAATAGAGTGTGATGGTTTGTAATATCTTTCACTGTCCGAGTCGCTCATTCTTAAGGGGAAGTTATCTGTGGTATATTTGTTATCAGGGTCGATTTATAGGAAAGAGGAATAAAAAAAAGAATGGAGAAATACAAAGAAGATATTAGAAACTAATCTAATCTCAAAGAACAACTAGGAGGCTAATTAACATAAAGTTACAAAGCTGAAAACGTTCAAGTCAAAGTTCAAATACATACTTTTTATGTTAGTGAATAGCTAGCGAGCTAGTCGTTCACCAGATGTTAAGCGGCACGGCCGCCCATAACAGAACAGTGTCACTCGGAACTCCAAAATATAGAGTTTTGCGCGACACTGCACTGCGCACATCATCCTAAGACATCAGCACAGTCTGTAATAAGATTACTCGACTGTGAGATCAGATCATAAAGTCTCATTTGCTTAGTAATTTCACTAGCTACAGTGCCTTTCAGACCGGAACACAGCAGTGCTTGCACACTACTGCTTAGCGGCAGGATAACTGGTAAAGCGGTGGTACCTACCTAGACGAACTTTGTAGAAAAGTCCTACCACCTAGTAAAATACATGCTTCGATTGAGTCAGTTTCATGAAAATCACACATTTTTATAATCTGTAACTAAATACAAACGTGGGCAGTAAGATGAAGGGATGTAATATTGATTAAGAGATATTAAGGTGTGATTATTTTCGAGATTAATTACCCGAATTGTCCTTAAGGTATTTTGACATTCGAGTATTTAATATTATTCAATTTCAAAACTACGTTATATAAAGATAACATCTAGATATAATTAAAATTCAACTGATTTGATGTATACTTTTCCGGTGAAATATTAGCTTAATTAACTCACAGGAAATGTCGGAATAGTAAATAATATAATACAATAATAATACATGTGGACATCTCACACAACGCCATCTAGCCCCAAACTAAGCAAAGCTTGTACTATGGGGACCAGATAACTGATACAATACTTAGATACTTTTTGTTTGTATATACATACATAGAATACAATATAACACCCAGACACAGAACAAACATCGATGTTCATCACACAAATGTTTGTCCTGGGTGAGAATCGAACCCACAACGCGCAGTTCAGAAGGCAGGGTCACTACCAACTGAGCTATCAGATCAGTCAAAAATACATATTTAAAAAAAAAAGTTATTTTATTTTATTCTATTTACTTAGTTTCTTTTATATGATTATGTAGTCCATCTATAGTCTATTCTTAGGTTACCTAACATAACATCAAAAGGTCTTTAATGTCTATTGTAAAAGATTTAAAGCATTATAAACGCTCTAAGAAAACTAATTACTTCAATTAAGTTTAGTACAATAAGCATTCATCAGCCAATGGGATCAATGAAATTTGAATTTTGATTGCGCGGTAGTTTTTTCGCAAGCTCGTGCCCGCTTGTTCACTTTTTGATGTCAAAGAGGTCGTATGTTTATTAAATCTTGAATGAATCAGACCTAACTAGATTTTGCTTTCTATTTCTTTTTTATTTTCCGCCTGTAGTGGCCGGGAGCCTTAAACAAAAAGCGAGTGTCGTGGTGTGAAGCTCCATTACGTAATATTAATTTGAGTGTCGGAATGCCGGTCGCCATCTGCCTCTAACATCTGTGAAGATCCGCATTTTTTTAGAATGATGTACAGGTGAGTAATTTGGCCAAATTCGGTGGTTAGATTGGTGTTGGTCACGGTCAGATATCTCGATAGAGAGTGTCTAAAAACGAGTGTGCTTTAGACCACACGACTGAAGTAAAACTTCTTTAGCTCCACCCCTCTTGCCCCTACAGTAACACACATACTTGTCCTGCCGCGGGAATCGAACCCGCCGTCTCCGGGATATGAGCCGGCTCAACCACTCCACAGAGAATGAATCGATTATTTGTATCTAGAGATAGCACAAAAAAAATTTGCTGGTATATTGCGTTTCAAATAAGAATAAAAGTATGCACGAACTTCACACTTTGGACAATACAGTGTTCACGACCGACAAAAATTTACCAAAGCCAACCCGAATGAAGTTGCAGTTCTTTTTGTAATTAATACACCTGTACTTATTTGAAACGCATTGTCCTACTGTATAATACAGATTAAGTCCCGGCTAGAGAATCGGAATAGAATAGCGTATGCTGTGTAGTCCATTGGGGGACTGGGCTAGGGTATTTTAAGTAGAAGTAAGTCCAAATAATTGTTAGAAAATTATTATGTTCTTTCCCATGGCTATGTCTCTGCTAATGTATTGGTATTTGTAGTCTGTGTCTTACTCGTTGATTGTCATATAGTCTATGTACACAATTGATTCTTTCTCTTTCCTGTGCAAATGTTAATCGCAACACCGTGTAATATTAATTACTTAATCTATTATAATCGTCCTATAAAATAGTGCATATCGGTTTTGTTATAGTGCGTATAATTAAATCGATTGCTCCATATTTGCTACAAGTTTTATTTCAGCTACCCAAACTGCTACTCTGTAATTAGAACGACAGATTGGTCGAACAGGTTATGGGTTCCAGCAACCATACATGAAAAAGAAAAGACAAGAAGTCGTTTGTAAAACTCAGAAGCCTTGAGAATTCTAATTGTTGTTGGGTGCAGCAATAAACTTAATTTGCAAAAATGTCGCAAAGCGACGGGAGCGGCGCACGCGGCGTAACGCCGGTAACATGGCAGCCGGCGAGCAATAATATGTCTAATCATCACAATTTTGAGCGACTTACTGGTATAGCTAATTATACGTCGTGGAAGTTTATAATGAAGATGTTATTGGTGTTGGATGGTTTGTGGGGATGCGTGGATGGCACTGATGTTGATCCTGTACGGGATCAGAAAGCCCTTGCTCGTATATGTATGAGCCTCGTACCTTCTTTGTATCAACATGTGAGAGAGGCGACTACAGCCAGGGCAGCATGGGATATGTTAGCCAAAATTTTTGAAGATAAGGGCTTGTATCGCCGTGTCTTACTATCGCGACAACTTCATAGAATGGAGTTCAGCCAATTTGATTCCATGACAGACTATATTAATGGGGTAATGACCCTAGTCCATCAGCTGGCCGACATAGGCAAACTCATTGAAGATGCAGAAGTTGCAGAGATTCTTTTAAGTGGCCTACCAGCTGAGTATGATATTCTGGTATCTAATCTGGAGACAGCGTGTATAAGTAGCAACTTAACTACAGAGCTAGTACGTACTCGTCTACTTCAAGAAGAGTTTCGAAAAATTAACGGCGGAGAGTCACAAAATAATGCTGCTTATGTATCTAAACATAAAATAATTTGTCACTATTGCAAGAAACCAGGCCATATAAAATCAAAGTGTTTCAAGTTAAAGCGTGATAAGAAGAGTGAAAATTCCGAAAAGACTTTCGTTACTAGTGCTGTAGCATTATCGGTAAAATCAAGTGACTGGATCGTTGATAGTGGTTGTACTGCTCATATGACTAATTCTAAACAATTTTTAATGGACTATAAACCTAATAAGAGTGAGGTATGTATAGCTAATAATGATAAATTGTCATGCTGTGGCTCTGGAAAAGTGAAATTGGTGTTAGGTAATGATAGTACTGTGGCTGAAACTATGCTCGTGCCAGATTTATCCACTAATCTTTTGTCTGTTAGTAGACTTACTAAAGAAGGTTATACTGTGGTGTTCGACAAGCAGGGGTGTCATTTTTATAAAAATTGTCAAGTATTGGGGGATAGCAAGGGACATGCTTCTAATGTTAATGGTATCTATAAGTTAGATAGGGTTGTCAACAGGATCTTGCAAATGGAGCATTCTAACCCATCCCTAACTATGGTGCAGGGTGGAGAGAGTGCAATGGTCGCAGCAGTGCCGGCATCTGTCTGGCATAAGAGACTTGGGCATTTGAGCTATGGAGGTATGTGTACTCTGCGGAAGGTTAATGATATTTCATTTCAGGACAGTGAGAATAATGAACTTGAATTAAAAAATTGCATAGCATGTCTTGAGGGGAAGCAGGTAGCTAAACCATTCCCTTCAGAGGCAAAGCGTGCAACCCAACCGCTAGAGTTAGTGCACTCCGATGTCTGCGGGCCCATGAATAGCTGCAGTTGGGGCGGCGCTAGATACTTGTTGACGTTTACCGATGACTACAGCAGGAAGAGCTGGGGATACCTACTACGTTATAAATCCGAGGTAATGTCCACTTTTGTACAGTTTAAGAATCTTGTAGAGAAACAATCTGGCTATCCGTTGAAGTGTCTCAGGTCTGATGGTGGGGGCGAGTATTGTAATGATAAGTTTGCGATATACTTGAAAGGTGAGGGTATTGTCCATCAAGTGACTGTTCCCTACAGCCCTCAACAAAATGGTGTATCAGAGAGGCTTAATAGAACTCTGATGGAAAAGGCACGGTGCATGCTGCAGGAGTCAGGTCTCTGCCAGCGCTTTTGGGGAGAGGCGGTAATGACCGCACTGTATTTAAAGAATAGGTGCCCCTCTGTTGCTGTGGCAGGATCTTTGCCTGAAGAGGTATGGACTGGTTCTAAAGTTGAACTTGGTCACCTGCGCGTGTTTGGTTGTGTTGCCTATGCACTAGTACCTGAGCAGAAGCGAAAGAAACTTGATGCTAAGTCCAAGAAATGTATTTTCGTTGGTTATAGTGACACTACAAAAGGATATAGGCTAGTCGACCCTTTGGTACCCCACAAGATAATTTTTGCCAGGAATGTAGCATTTTTAGAGAATGAATTTTTAAAGACTGATGAAAATAAAATTAATAGTTATAAGTTTTATCAATATGACTGTTTACCTAGTCTAAATGACCAGTCAAATAATAATACATTGAATAATAATATGGACTGTAATGGAATAAATAATAATTTAAGTAATAATGAGATTGATAATACTATTTCAAATGATAATGTCAATAATTTATCCATGAATGAAAATATATTATGTGATGACAGTTTTTCTAATCAAAATGTAACTGTGGTTTCAGCTCCTGAGTCGGAGTATGCAACTGGTGATGAAGCAATGAGCCTGGGGAGTCCGGTTCTTGCTACTGGAGGTAGCACCACATCCTCGCAGTCTGATGGGTGGTCTCCTAGAGGGGAAGCTGTGACTAGTCCTGAGAGGTCAGTGACCGTTGCTGAGCGACCTGTAAGGAGCACCCGTGGTAGGCAACCAGCCAGGTATGAGGATTATGACATGTCCTTGTTAGTTCAGGGTCAATCTGATCCTATAACATATGGAGAAGCTATTTCTTCATCGAGCGGTGTAGAATGGCAAGCTGCCATGCAAAAAGAGTATGATGCTCTCATCAAAAACGGTGTATGGAAGCTTGTTGATCGACCTAGGGGTCGCAATGTTGTAAAGTGTAAATGGGTTTATAAAACCAAGCATGGTAACACAGGTAAGGATAAATATAGAGCGCGTTTAGTGGCGCGCGGTTTTTCACAAAAACAAGGGGTAGATTATGATGACACATTCTCGCCAGTCGTACGCCACAGTACGATGAGAATTTTATTTGCTTTAGCTAATGACTTACATATGAACATAGAGCATTTAGATGTAGAGACTGCCTTTTTAAATAGCGAACTGAATGAGCATATTTTCATGGAACAGCCTGAAGGGTTTAACACTGATAAAGATAAAGTATGTTTATTGATGAAAAGTATCTATGGCTTGAAACAAGCAAGTAGAATGTGGAACTTAAAGGTGCATCAATTATTGTCAAAAAATGGCTTTTCACAAAGCAAGTGTGAACCCTGTGTTTATGTTAAGAAATGTAATATTACGAAATGTTTAACTATAATTGCATTGTATGTCGATGACTTTTATTTATTTAGCAATAGTTCATCCATGAAAAATGAATTGATAACTTTGTTAGAGCGAGAGGTTCATGTTAAATACTTGGGCACACTTAAGACATGTTTAGGTATTAATGTGAATCATGATAAAGTTAAAGGTGTATTAACGTTAGATCAAACTGAATACATTAAGACATTGTTATCACGATTTAATATGCAAAACTGCAAGCCAGTATCAACTCCTATGGTTTTAGGCACTAAATTAAGCAAGCCTGAAGATAATTGTTTTGATGATGATTTGTATAAATATAGAGAATTATTAGGATGTTTGATGTACTTATCTGTATGTACCCGACCAGATATTAGTTTTGCTTGCAGTCAGCTAAGTCAGTTCACTCATGGTTATGATCAGTCTCATTGGCTTGCGGCTAAGCGGATATTACTGTATTTAGCAGGAACATTAAATTATAAACTATGTTTTTATAGAACTTGTAATTTAAATTTGACTGCTTATACAGACGCTGATTGGGCCAACGATATAGTAGACAGAAGATCTTACACTGGGTTTGTGATAAAGTTAGGTAACAATACAATAAATTGGGAATCACGTAAACAGAAAAGTATCGCTTTAAGTAGTACTGAAAGTGAATATTTAGCAATAAGCGATGTTTGTAAAGATCTATGTTTTATTAAGAATTTTATATCAGAAATGTTGGATAAGAAATTTAATGTTATGATATATAATGATAATCAAAGTGCCCACAAATTACTGGAGGCTAAGGAATACTGTCATAAAAGGACCAAGCATATAGACTTAAGGTATCATTATGTAAAGGATTTGATACAAAAAGGGTTTGCTAATGTAGTATATATGCCAACTGAACAAATGATAGCCGATGTGCTCACTAAGCCATTAAGTTCAGTAAAACATGCACAATTTACTAAAGAGATTAATGTAAAACCACATTAGGGCTGAGTAATGTTAATAATTTGACTTTGATTTTATTTAGTGGTTTGATAATTGTGTTATGTTTGTTTTATATAATTGCATGGTATAAATATGAATCATTGTTGTAAATATTTTGTTAAATGATAGTGACCATGTGAAGAAAATAATAAGGGGAAGTGTTAGAAAATTATTATGTTCTTTCCCATGGCTATGTCTCTGCTAATGTATTGGTATTTGTAGTCTGTGTCTTACTCGTTGATTGTCATATAGTCTATGTACACAATTGATTCTTTCTCTTTCCTGTGCAAATGTTAATCGCAACACCGTGTAATATTAATTACTTAATCTATTATAATCGTCCTATAAAATAGTGCATATCGGTTTTGTTATAGTGCGTATAATTAAATCGATTGCTCCATATTTGCTACAAGTTTTATTTCAGCTACCCAAACTGCTACTCTGTAATTAGAACGACAGATTGGTCGAACAATAATTACCTAGTTAGGCTACGTTTCATCCCGGAAAAATGTGTCCACGTAGAAAGTGTGCGGGGCAGTTATTAAGACGTGGACGTAAATCCTTTTGTAGGTAGGTATATACCTGTAAAATCTAGTAGGTTCAGAAGTGTAACCTACACTGCGACGGCTACAGTGAAAGGATGCGAGCGTGTTGCCCAATAACTTAGTTTTGCGACATTACGTACTTACTGTTATCTCACTTTGAGACTGGCTTGTGCTGGAGCTACATTAACGTTTTACTTTAAAAGTTTTACTGTAACTTTAATTTAAAAAGGCCTTATTGTAATACTTTTTAAGGTGTGTATTTCAATTTGAACCTGCATTACGGTTACTACGTTATTGAAGTAAAATTTCTTTACGCACGCTTGACTTGGGAAGTAGAAGCTGGTGCATGCGTGACGAGATCGTTACGGAAGAAGTTGATCGGGCGAGGCGAACGGAAGTTGAGAGGGAGATATAAGTTAGTAAGGATAGAAAGGGAGAGAGTTACGTTTTGTATAGAAATTTTACTTCAGTCGTGTGGTCTAAAGCACACTGGTTTTATATTTTTTAAGCAACAAACAACAAAGCCGAAGAAGTGTGACAGCAACGCTGCGTGTAGCCGTATTATTACACTAATGTTACATTCAATCTATCAATTATAAAGAAAAATTGACATATTTAGTAATTAAATAAAAAGGTTAAACGAATTTATTTTACTCATAAAGAACATAATTGACTTATAATGAGCATAATTATGTATAAATTATAACTAAATAATATAGCTACAATTAATCTAAATATTATCTAGAAAAATATTGGAATAAATATATTTTTTTAGTTTAGTTTAGAAAATTATTAAATTCATTGATGTAAATAGATTAATTAGGAAAAAATATTAACTTACAACGTAACGCAAAAATGTGAATAAAACGAAGCTAATTATTCACAGTTAATTAATCTTCAATATAAAGATAATTGGTGGTTATCTATCTAAGTTACGTGATTGAGTGTAGTCCCAGCATTAAACTTGCAGGTTCTGTTGCTTACAATTTGCAATGTAGGAAGAAACTTGTGCACGCTAGATTTGTATCTTTACAACTAATAGACGTGTTTGAGCGTTGAACAAATATTAAATTAATTGGGATTGAAATATGAAGATGAAATACATCATCAGCTAAAAGACTTCCCTATGGGACCCTTAAACACTTTTCTAAGGCCTCTTAAAACACCACTTCGGTCGCTTATAAAAGTATAAGCGACCAAAGTGGTGTTTTAAGGAGCCTCTAGGGACGTTTTTCAGCTGATGATGTGTCTCATCTTCATATTTCAATCCCAATAAATTTAATGATTGTTCAAAGCTCAGACACGTCTATTAAGTTGGTTTGCCATGTTTGGTAGGTGGCTGCTATATTCGCAGATTTTAATAAATCGAAGAAATTGATGATGCCGGCTAAGGGAATATCCAGGTCCTTACCTCTTATACGGCACTTTTCTGCAAATTTCGTCTTGGTAGGTTAGGTATCACCGCTTTGCCAGATATTCTGCTGCCAAGCAGTAGTGCGCAGGCACTACTATGTTCCGGTTTGAAGGGCACTGTAGCTAGTGAAATTACTGGACAAATGAGACTTAATGACCTAATCTCAGTCTTGTAATCTTATTGCTAGACTGCTGATGTCTCAGAATGACGTGCGCCGTGCAGTTTCACGCGAAACTATACTTTAGAGTATCAAATGTCACTGCAACTGATATTGGCAGTCGGTTCGTTTAACATCAGGCGAGTGACTAGCTCGTCAAGTCATTTCTATTCCAGTCAAAAAACCATGGTCAAGTTAAGTGTTTCCTCAGTATTTTTTTATAGTTTTAGTTTCCGTGATAGACCAGCATTAGGTCATGCCTCGGGGTCATAGTTGATATAGCGTTGACATAACCGCCAACGGCAACGACATGACATCTATTGTTATTGTTTGTTGTAAAACTGACACCTCAATGGGCTATTAGAAGGCACGTTGACGTGATAAAAGCTACTTGATGACTTCTAAATTTAAAAGTGTTGAGAGTTATTTCAAAGCTTACGTAGGTACATAGGGCCTACAGGAGCCGTTGGCTGAGCTAGAATTGGGAGACCAAGAGTAATGAAATAAGTCTAGGTCTGTTGTCGGACCAGCCCAGCCCTTCTGTTTCACCACCATGATGTCATATGCCAGCGCAACAACTTCGCTAGTATATAAGGTCGACTATCCCGTACGTTAACTATAACGTTTGTGACATTTCAGAGCCCAATTTTCTAGTATAGTTTAGTATAATATTATATTAGTATTATATATTATTAGTATTATAGTCTTCTAGTTTCTCTTTTCCGGCAACGGCCCAAGCCGATTCAATTGAAGACTGGGCATCTGACGTCTTATAAAGGTTGGTAAACCGCAATAGATTTAACTTGTTCAGAATTAAAATTCATAGGATTGTTTAAGAAAAAAACAACTTAACGTCAAAAGCTTGTTGATTTTTTTTTATCACACAGCGCAGTCTTCTCCCACACTAAGCAAAGCTTGTACCATGGGAACCAAATAACTGGTACAATACTGATATATTTTTTATTTATAAATACACACATATAATATAATATAACACCCAGACACAGAACAAATATCGATGTTCATCACACAAATAAATAAAATAAATAAATAACGCTCAACGATCACGTATACATAGATCCTGGGCCCTAAGTAGGATTCCCTGTATTTAGGGACCCAGGAATTACGAGGACCATAGTCTTATAACACCCAGATACAGAACAAATATTTGCACTTTGTTTCTGTGCACAAATACTTGTCCTGCCACGAGGATCGAACCCGCCGCCTCCGAGTTATGAGCCGACCTGCTCAACTACCGCACCACAGAGGCTGTCACAATATTTGTTCTGTGTGGGAATCGAACCCTATCAATAACCGTATACATTCATACCGTACCTATATAACAAACTTATAACAACTAAATAACTTATAACAGATTACACAACGGTGAATGCGCTCAAGGACTGCATGATCTCATTCTCCCATCACCATTCCACTACCGGACTACTAGATGCTCGGCTAAGCGCCATCCTTTCGTGGTTGAAATACCACCCATTTGTACCAAGCGATTTGACTCAACGTTCTTAATTAGAACGGCTAAGGAATGGAATGCCTTGCCAGCGTCTGTGTTTCCGGCGAAATATGACCCGGGCGTGTTCAAGAGAAGAGTGAATAGGTATTTACTTGGCTAGCATGCTTCATATTCGATCGCATCGTCACTTTCCATCAGGTGAGAGCGCGGTCAAATGCTAGACAAGTTTGAAGTAAAAAAAAAAAAAAAAACTTTGAAAAGCTTGAGTGGTTTTCAAAGTTTATGGTATCAACAAATAATGTACCACCAGTCCGCCACTAAATTAGGTACTTAAGTACAATATAAGTTCGTAAAGCTAGGCTGGCCCCACTAAGCTCAGTAGTTCGTGGGTGTTACCAAGTACCGACATACCGAAAACAGCGTAGTCTATGTAGTGGTTGCGTAAAGATGCGTAAAGCACTATCATCACGGTCGGTCATCATTAGGCGGTATGCAGAACTAAAAGTATGGACGGTTTAGATATAATATTATAGAAACTAACGTGAGTAGTACTCATAACTACAATTATTACACGGCTAACACGAAATACAGTCGAATAACTCGACCGGTGTTCGGGCAATATAGATTGCCCATCCTCAAGGAGTACGCGCGGCGGCGGCGGTGGCGGCTCGGCGCTGACTGGTCGAGTTATTCGACTAAATTTCGTGAGTGTTAGCCGTGTAATAGTTGTGGTTTTAGGTCAGAACGATGCTCAGTCATCGATCGCTACTCAAGCAGAGATTTCATTCACTAATTCACCACTTTATGAATGTAATCTCTGCTTAAGCACCGATCGATGACTGAGCATCGTTCTGTAATATGGACCTTAGACATTCCAAATAAAATTGTTTTATTTTTTATGTTATATTTTTTATTTTACTTTTTATTACTTAGACAATATTTCAGTAGTTTGTGTTAGCAGTTGGTTAATTTTATCTATCTACTTAATTATTTATTGATGGACCTAGAAATAATTTTAAAAATGTTTATTTTGCATTGTTTGCACTAAGAAAAGACATAATCAAAAACGCTATAATTAATTTTATTAGAGCTCAGAGAGAGCTCAGGCTCTTTGCAGGATTCAAACCTACAAACCACACCAGTTGACATCATTACCTATAACCACAGAATAAATAAGAATCATTACTTCGTACATCTTTAAGCTGAAGGAGATTGCATAGTAACAAACTCACAGCTGGAAGTCTTCACCCAAAATATAGAGTATATTATATTTTAAATTTTAACTGACTTCAAAAAAGAGGAACTTCTCAATTCCGTTTTTTTATACTTCCTTTGAACGTTTTTTTTATTGGTTATATAGGCAAGACATTTGACCACTGCCTCGCTTCGTGTTAAGCAATGACTTGGTCTAAAATGGGGTATGCTTACCTAGAAGATACGGAAACAAGGCAAGTTGATCCATTCATTAGCTGCATAACTTCGTTATTAATACACCTATTTAAAAAATTCTCTTTTTATTTGAATCGATATTCTTTCATATAAGTCCTTTTAATGTTTAATCAAAATCAGTTTGGTGGTATTTTGGATTTGTAATCCAAATAAATGGAATCAATGTGTCATCCAAGAAAGTACTTGACTGAACCGATTCTGATGAAACTTTAGTTTTAATCGCCTTACTTTACTGAGACTTCTGTTTGAAGTTGCGTTAACCTTCTTTACAGGATATTATGTAGGCTACGTACATATTTAATCCGGTATCATGATTGCGTCAAAGTCACAGGCACTCTGGCACCTCCTAAACTTTTTACCTTATATTCCGTAGGTACAAAGAGCAATATCCCATACTGTTGTAACGAATATGATTTTCTCGTTGGCTATGGATCATTACCTAACTATTTAGTTGCATTTGGTCATCTCGTTTGAATTCGCTTCCATCTGTAATAACAGGGCGTAGACTGAGTACCATGTATGTGGCAGCCTTTTCTAATCATATTTTTTGTTTTACGTTTTGGTTGGTCTGCAGCTTTCCCTGCTATGTAGGCTCCAATGACTATCGAATCACTCGTTAGCCTCTTTTCATATAAGAACTCGTTGCTTTAATAGCCATACTTTTTGTCAATTTTCTCTCAGAGAGGAAATATTTGAACGCTTGATAGAAAGGCTTATATTATAGTATTATTAGTAGTATTGTACATAGTACTAGGATGTTTCGAGGGTACTTCTCTACTTTGTTTTAATAAAAAGGTGGATTAATTGGGTACGTGCGGATAGTTCATATATTAGATTTACTCTTTGTACTGGCACACACTACACAGGTCATAATTCCAATGTGTTTTAATTAATATCTGGACATATTACAGTTCTTAATTCAAAAGCTGTCGTTCATAAAAGTTTCTTGCTTGCAGCCAGTGTGTAGCTTCTAAGAAACGAACGTTTTGAAATGCTCTACGTTCTACAGTAGTTATTACCAGTGTTGCCACGGTAATTATAATGATTGATATACGCACTAAAATATCGTGAGTTACAGAAACTGTTTAAAATGATTATTTGAATACGTTTGGCGTGTAGGTCAACGGTTAATTGGATATCGTTAATTGTGAACGTGAACAAATGAAAAGTAATGATAGTTTGTTGCACACTTTGTGACCTTCTGCTGTTGGAGAAAATTAAATGTAAGAAGAAGTGATAAATTGCCAGCTGCTGTTTCAGTTTTAAAACACAAATAAGCCGCATATTATTAGGTAACTATTTTTCACAAACACACAAATTTTTGCATTTAAAATATTAGTGTGATGTGTTATGGTGGAGGCACCGTGTTCTATCAATAAATTATTACCATATTTTAAAAAACTGGGCACAACTATCCAGAAACACATTTCTTGCTTCCTTGAGGCTACATTTTAAAATGTACGTTCATATCGTACAGTGGTAGAGCAAGTTCGCTTATAAACCGGAGGCGACGGGTTCGTTTCCCGCGGCAGGACACGTATTTGTGCATAGAATAAAAAGCGCAAATATTTGTTCTGAGTCTGGATGTTATGGGACCATAGTCCTTGTAGTTCCTGGGTCCCTATACACAGGGAATCTTAGTTAGGGTCCGGGATCTATGTATGTGATCGTTGAGCATTGTTATTAGTATATTAAAAAAAATACACCATCATCAACTAATCCATTAATATGAGTACCTAAGTAATATCCAAAACATTTTCACAATATGTGCAGCAACTTTCTATCGTATCGCAAAGTAGGTAATTAAGTTACTATGTTAAAATGTACGCTCTACATATGTCTATTTATGAGTAATTAGTTATGCTGTTTACTTCCGATAATGTCAATCTATTAGATTATGTAAAAGGCACATTGACACATTGGCGTAGTTTATAGGTTCTTTATTCTCTGCTTATCTGACATAATACAAGGTACAAATGACAGTTTTTTTTATGTTTTGGCTCCACACTTTTGTGTATTTAGCCAGTGTCAAGTAATTGATAATTTTTCAAGTTAATTATATTTACGCAAATATGTGACAAGTCACTGTCGAAGTCATCAAGTCAAGTCATAGTCTAGTCAAAGTCATACTCCTAGTAAAGTGGTGGCAACTTTACTCGAAGCTTCTATGAAGTTTTGGAAACAACACGAAAAAAAATGTTTCAGCATCATTATACCGCTTTCCCACACTCATGCCTGTAATCCAGCACTTAACGAATAAAATGCCACCAATTTTATGCACTAGCACTGAAAATAACACAAGTTTTGAAAAATAATACTTACAATGCGGCGACGCGATCTTTTTCGTTTTCCCGCCAAAACTCCAAAATGACATAATTTCATTTTGCTTTATGAAGTCATTTGAACTATAAATATTTTACTATCGGCATTTGGACCCGCATGTCCTGGGACAAGCCAATAAACAGTACGGTTCTTTGATAATTTGTTTATAGGCGAAATCCAAAAATTCATTCACTAATTAAAACCATCATTTTTAAAGATTCCTTTATAGGATTAATTCCATGACGGTTCCAAAGGAATCCTTAGGTCACTAGGTGGTAGGACTTTACTGCAAAGTTTGTCTAGGTAGGTACCGTAGGTGCGTAAGCACTACTGTGTTCCAGTTTGAATGGCACTGTAGCTGATGAAATTACTGGTCAAATTAGATTTTACGACCTAATCTCACAGTTTAGTAATTAACATGCGCAGTGCAGTGTTACGCGCAACTCTATACTTTTTAGTTCCGAGTGACACTGCAACCATTATTTTAAAACTACATTTGGTATTTTAAGACTTTTTACGTCTAATGTCACGACGTGAAGCTAGTTTCTGCATATTTGTATTGCAACCATTTTATTCCGTACCCATTATACTATTGCAATATATTTGTATTCTTACCTAAATTCTTTCGCATGCCTTAATGACTGTGAAGAAAAGTATCTTTAATATTCATATTCTGTTATGTCATACATAGTAATATGAATATATTAAATGTAAGTAGGTAAGGTATCGACGTATAGTTTGTACACGTAGGTCGCGCAAGGTCGGTTGGCTAACCAGCGATGCAACATTTGACCATTTAATTATTAAGGTGAATCAAAGAATATAATAAAAATCGTTTTACGGCAATATTTGAAATTCTAGCCAAAATCTTTAACCCAACATTAGACAGCTTTTGTGGTGTGGTGGTGGTCGGCTCATAACCCGAAGGCGGCGGGTTCAATTCTCGCGGCAGGACAAGTATTTGCGCTCAGAAATAAAAGCGCAAATACTTGTTTTGAGTCTGGGTGCCATAGTCCTTGTAGTTCCTGGGTCGCTAGACACAGGGAATCTTAGTTAGTGCTAGGATTTATGTATGAGATCGTTGGGCGTTATAATATTAAGTTTTCTATGATGTTAGGCACATAAACAAACCGCGTTTCACTTTTATATATTAGTAGGGATATTCTCACGTTATAGAAAGTTCTTTGCGTTACTTAATAAGAAAAATGTCTTAATTAAGTCGTTACAGTGATTAAATACTTGCATTAGTTCTTCCTTAATAACTATGTCCGATAAATAAATTAAATGTATTGAGAACTTTATCAGATCTATTAGATGTCTAATGATTTTAATTACCTTAAAATGCTTACAAAAGTAGATTGATGTCCGTCTGTACCAAAGTTTGACAACTCCTAAGTTCGCACTTATCCCTCTATGACATACTTACTGGATATTTGGTTTATTTACATTTCTAATGTAATATATGTCAAGTTTAGTCGGTCTACTTTACTTACCTTTTAATTAATTTAAATTTTATTCAACTCCATGAAAAATGGAAAAAGTGCTGATGAACCTTCTGAGTGCTTTACTGATATAATAGTTACCTACTCATTACTTTAAGGCCCTGTCCCGTTTTTAACGGAGTTTCTATAGCGCTCCGTTTATAGTTGTAAATCGCATATCAACTGGGTCTGCACATGAAAAAGTTATAATTTAGCGAGTTTTCTGTGGATTATGTGTTATATCGGTATCAAATAAAAATTCTTTCTGATTATTCCATTAGTTCGAACGCCAGTCTAGCTTAGAAGCCATTCATTAAATTTTCTAAAAAAATGTGTTGTATTGCTGAAAATTTGGAGAACTTCTTTCATATTTTTTTTTGTGCCATTAGAACGATTTCATTTTAGAAAACTAAAGTAGTTAATTAAATTTTTGTTCAGTTATTACTGTTTTTCGTTTCATTTTCTATTTATACAATATTTTCACATGATTATTTTAAAACGTCAAGTCACATTAGTTGTCACTTTATTGACGCCTCAAAAAGTGCTTTTTGTTGATTTTGGGTTTACAAAACGCCTTAACTATCTGTCCACTTCTCGCTAACACAAAGTAACACCAGTGTGAGTGTGATAGAAAGTTTAAAATAAGGTGTTATTAGCTTTTCGAACGTTTTTAAATGATCTTGATGACCTAGTAGTATATTTTCTTTGCTTATACATGCATGTATGTACTAACTATCAACATTAATACTTCACGTTTCGCTTTTAATATGTAATTAATTAAATAGTAATCATTAAATTATTATTATTTGAATGAAGGTCAAATCAAATCGTGTACTTCAAATTACTGCAACTAGCGTCAATGTTATTGGATGATCCACCAATCTCTTCTTAATAAAACTTAATTATTAACCTTCACATTATTTAGTAATGTAATTTAAGAATAATAATATCATTTGAAAAAACCAAAAAAATTTCGAAACTTATTTGTTCAATTATTTACTAGTAAAGTTTTTTTTCCTGTTAAATAAACGAAGGTTATTGTTTAAATAATCACTCCGAATAAGAAGATGCCATTATATATTCATTTATTATCAGTATTTGCATAACAATGAATTAATAGTTAAGTTAATTTTTAAATTCAATAAGTAATTATTTCCACTAATCTATTTTAACAGTATCCGTTTCACTTTTACATATACCTAATAATCTTTCACAGCCGAAATATATAATCTTACTAGCTTCTGCCCGCGGCTTCGCACTCGTGGGCTATAGGAAACGAGAGGAAGTTTTTTTTGCATACATTATTCAACCACCTAGTCACCCTCTTAGGGGTAGAATTTCGAAAAACGCTTTCTTAGTGGATATCTGCACCTTACAAAGAACATACCTTCCAAATTTCAAATCTCTAGAACCAGCGGCTTAGGCTGTGTGTTTATATATAAGTCAGTCAGGACTTTGAATTTTATATGTATAGATTGTTTGTTAAGGAATCACACTAGATATTCTTGTTTCATCACACTTCACACTAATATTATAAAGGCGAAAGATTGTATGTGTGTATGTGTGTACACACTAATATTATAAAGGCGAAAGATTGTATGTGTGTATGTGTGTACACACTAATATTATAAAGGCGAAAGTTTGTATGTGTGTATGTGTGTACACACTAATATTATAAAGGCGAAAGTTTGTATGTGTGTATGTGTGTATGTTTGTTACTCTTTCACGCTCAAACGGCTAAATGGATTTGGATGAAGTTTGGTACCAATATAGCTTATACACTAAGCAACATTTAATCCCGGAAAAATGAAATGTTTCCATGGGATAGAAAATTACTAAAATAGTTTTTATCCGCGGGTGAAACCGCGGGGTGCAACTAGTTTGATATATAAGAAGAAATTCCGTGGGGTCACGCCTGAATCAATCAATTATCACATATCTATTACTTTGACTGCCTCTGTGGTGTGGTGGTGAGCATATCCCGGAGGTGGCTGGTTTGATTCCCGCGACAGGACAAGTATTTATGCACAGAGAAAAAAGCGCAAATACTTGTTCCGAATTCTTGTTGAGTCTGGGTGTTATGGGACCATAGTCCTCGTAGTTGAGGGAGCCCTAGTTAGGGTCCAGGATCTATGTATGTGATCTTTGGGCGTCATTATTATTATTATTAAAGTATATGAGTTAAACCCTTTTCGACACCACTGCTTCCGTACTATATCTACTTACTCTTCTATATCTTTCTCATATTGTACCCAATAAATAAGAGAGAAATAGAAGACTTAATACTTAAATATAAACAGTACCTAGTCAATAATATATATTAACTAGGTAATGTTTATATTTAATTGTATTAATATTAATGTAATATTTTATTTTATTTTTTTAGGTGAGTGTTGAATATATGTTTTTCTTTCTTTCTTTAAAACCGCAAGGGCATCAAATTAAATAATGCAAAATGCAATGTATTATTTTATTTCAATTTTATTAATGCGTGTGCCACCTAAATGCTAAACAGGCTGGAAATACTGATTTCCAGTCGAAATTTATACCTGCAATTAAATAAATAGTTATTTCTCCGTCTCTTTGTATTGTTACAAAAATGTAAGTGGCCTTTGTGTAAAATGGTATTAACCTAATTTTACTTTACAATTCACTAAAATTACACCAGTTTTATAATTGCAACACTGAATATATTATAATTAAGTCTATAATATGTCATTTGGTTATTTTGGCGTTGCAAACAAAGAATGCAGGTTGGTAAAACATAGTGCCATAACTATTCCTAAATATAAAAATAAAAACGCCACTTTTTTGCCTACGTTCATGCTTGACCCATTACTAATAAACTTATATTTTCGATTGTTTCTTATAAACAAATTAACTTACTTCGACTATGATAAATCAAAATCAAAACAGTATAGAGGTTTAATAGATCTATTACCATCATTTCATACGCGTTATAGAATCGAAGGGAAACTAAAGAGTGAGATCTTTATTGCCAACCGCTATTAACCTTTGCCGTCCCGTCCATCATTATTTTTATAGATCAAATTACATTTATTTCACGTGGGCCCATTATATTCGTAATGCACTTGTGCTTTTTTCCACTTTACATAATATCAGAATGTGAAGGTAATGTGGGGAGGCTGCATGCTGGCCGACCGCTGCCTCAGTCGTGAGAGACGCGCGCTAGTACGCGCAAGTGCAGTGCCTGGTTGATTTTTTAATTTATTTTTTTTAAAGTGCCTGTGTTCGGATACAATGAGGCTAACATTTTGGGTGAGTAAATTAAAAAAAATATATTTTTTAATTTTATTTAGGTTACTATATTTGGTGGTTTTTTAGCGCGCCCCGGGCGCGACCACTTTCTTTAGTGAAAGTCTCACCATCATCGATTCATCATCGGAAGAGGACCAGTTTTTTTTATCGGTTTCGGTCGAGTGTCGCTTCGAGTTATTTTTGTATCGGAAGCATTGGTACCATGTTGTATCTACACTGGATTGTTATGGATGGTTATCACTTAATTAGTGAAATGAGGAAACAACTTATTAATTAAATATATCTAACGAAATATCTAGAAAGTTTCTGTGGAATAGATAATTATTTTTTCTACACAAAACTATGTTATGTGTAATACAGTAAAACTAGAAACTCAGACTTATAATTAAATTATAGTGCTAATTAATTATGGTGCTACAAAAAATACATCAGCTCAATTTAATTAATGTATGTATTTAAAAAATACTTATGTTTTTTATATTATATTATATATACCCATGACAAATTTTTGGGGATATCAGAATGGGTTTTATGTATAATTGTGTAGTGCAATTTTGATAACGTTTTATCGTGTAGTAAATATTTGAAAAACAAAAATTAGTACGGAAATACTTACTTATTTCCAAAATTATCCGGTTGTACTACCTAAATTAAGATAAAAACTTTCAAAAAGTTATGAAACAAAGTAAATCTAAACCACAAGTAAAAAAATAAAATAACAAAATTAATTAACATAAAATAATGCAACCTAATTGACCCACGAGCACAATGCATCACACGTAACTGCATCCAAATTACAGATTACTCAATAACTCAACGTCCTCTCTAAATTATTGCGTAAATATATAAAATAAATGTATGTGGAAGTGTGTCAGCGACCGGAGATTCGCAAGGCGGAACTGCGGTGCAAAAGACTTCAACGCGCGCGCGACTCGGGCGTTTTCACTTATTTTATTTTGATATATGGATTCGGGGTGGATCCCGTTTTTGGAGGTTTCGGATTATGGTATGGCAACCCACAAAGCCACAAAAATTAATATTATAAAAATATATAACTTTAATTAAATAATATGTAAAAAAAAACCCTTGTAGAAAATGTAAAACAATATCTAACAATTTCTGTGATTTTTATACATTTTGTAACAATAGATAAATTGAAAATAAATAATACAAAAGTTTAATTTTGCGATAAAGTCCAAAAAGAAAATAAAATCTTCATATTAAGATGATGTGCATCTGTGACACCGAATAAAATTACAAAACGCATTTTATTTTTAACAATTTTAATTATTCATGAAAAGTTAGTTCATCAAAAGTTCAAGGACAAAGCGAGTAAAATTATGATCTTTTTGCTTAAAAAAAAAGATAACAAAGATATGTCAGTAGTAAAATAAACACTATATAACAGTAAAATATGTTGCATAAAATTATTTCAGCAATAAAAGTTAATAATCTAATAGTAATAATAAAAAATCATTCCTAATTTAAGGGGTCAAATAAAAGTAGGTTAACTACCGTCATTGAAATCATCTTCAAGTAAAACGACATTAAATATTGTAACAAGTTGTTACACAGAAGTAAAAAAAACATTGTCGGCGGGTGAACGTTTGACATGACTTCCGGTTTTATGCAACATTGATGTTAATTTAATGTTACCATTTGCATAAATAAATTATATTTAATAGTCTTTTACTGTTTCATAATAGTTAGTTTGCGGTCGGAATTACTGTTTGTGCAGTTTGAACGTTGCAGTTTGGATAGTTGTTTTTCAGTATTTCTGACGAAGTTGTGTAATCGGATCGTCAGATGTAATGTAGATATGATTACATCATACATACTCATCATTTACTTATGATTTTTTTTGTTTTTGTTTTGTCATTGGTACTTTTTCATTATTGATGAAATAATAACGGTTCAAAATTGGGTCGTGTTGAATTTATCAATATTTTTTCAAATCGCTTAAATAATTCTTCTATTATTATAATTAATTAAGTATAAGCGAATTTGTAGTAATTTATAATCAGAAAATCACGACTTTTAAAATAATTACCAAAATTTATAATTATAACAACAAATTATATCTTAATATGTTTAATTGTTAAATGCATAGTTACGTACAATTGCTTGAACATAACATTAGATTTAAAATAGGCGATTAACAAATACGTAGGTATCATAAAGAAAAAAGCATAAATCCATATGTCATGCAACAAAAACAAACATGCTTATTTATTATGGGCATATTTTATAACATGCCGTAACGATGTAGCAACATCCATAATAATAGTAAGCATGCACGTAATATGCATGTCCCAGTAACGATACTATTATTATCCGAAAATCTGTATAAGTAGGGCCGTTTTAGCCACTGTTAAAAAAATGGGATTCATTGCATAGAGTAGGGTAAATTTTTTAAGTCTTACATTTTGTTAAATACTTCTGTATTTAACAAAATATTTATGACAAGACAATGTTTATGGTTAATTGTATAAAATACATGTAATGCCATATAATAATTATATTTGAATAAATTTTATTAAAAAGATTAACAAAAGTTTTACGATTCAGGAAAACCAAGTTATTGGATTTTGAATTTTATTTTAAATACTACTTTAAATAAATGAAGAATGAATGATAATAAATTTAAAGTTGTAAATTGACAATATTTAAATAAAATGGGACTTAAGTAGAATAAATTCATCGAATTGAAACTAGATGCTTTGATGATTAATAACTAAGCAATAAAATAGCTTATTATTTGCATCTAATAAAGTATTTATGTAAAAATTAAATAGTATCAATCCCTAATGAACTGTAATCTCAGAACGAATGTTAAATAACTAAACTTTTTTTCGACATTGGGTTTGTCAACATGGAATTATACAGCGAAAGTAGGCGCCAATTAATTTTATAGCCATGGTTTTATGTAATAACCACACCAAAAGTAGGCGGTATTATAATTTTTATGTATTCTTGAATAATTTAATTGTTTTGAAGTATTTTATTTCTGTTATTTAGTTTTATGGCTGTACGCGTTCGATCATTAAACGTTTTGCTATGGTTGGTTAAAGTGGGACAATTTTAGCGTACGATATAACATCTCTATTGCTTAACTCAGATTGAATAATTAAATAATAGAAATTTTATGTGGGATGTAGAGATAGTGTTGCCTGTTATTACATACAAAATATCTCCTATAAAGCAGGGTATAGTGAAATTAATATACTGTATTTGTAGACGAGATATAAATTAAAAAACGTTACGTTCAAACTCACACATTTAGTTAACTTTTGGAATAAATTAAATACAAATAGTTATGATTTATAGCAGTGTTGCCTGCTTAACGTAATCAACAAATTATTTTATCCTTAGCATTCAAATTAATCTGTATTAATATTGAAATTGAATTTAAATTTGAATGTAATCATCTTTATGGGTAACTTGTAAAAATTCAACTATAATACATATTTCTTTAAACCACAGAGCTAGGAAAAAATGACGCTCTATGAAATTTTTTTTTGTGGTCTGTGTATAATCTGTGTAATCGTATCCATGAATAATTCACATATTTGCGTGAAATATCGATAGCTTGATAAATTATCAATTACTTGACACTGGCTGGATACACAAAAGTGTGGAGCCAAATCTTAATAAAAAAAAAACTTAGGCTTGATCATATATATCGTATCATTAATAGACCCCGTTTCGATGTTTAAAAAACTGGATCCATGGCACAGATGAATGATAGTTATTATGAAAGCTAAGTGTCGCCTCTACCTGCGGCAGGAAGTGACAGCTGTTCGTGCTCCGAGTTCGAAACCAGCCTTGATTGGGTTAATCGCACGAAAGTGGCGCTCACTTGGCCTTTGGCCGCCTTTGTTGACTTTGATCTCCTTATTTTATGGATCATTAAAATGTCTGAGGTTTGAAAGTAGAAAATGTTTGACATTGACAACACAAGTCATGTAACACGTAAAGCCAGTTGAGAAGAATCCTTTACTAATTTAAAATTTAAGTAATTAGAATCCAAACAGAACAAATAACATGGAGATCTATTTCAAAATATAAATTCCAAATAGCTCTGTCTGGTTTTAGCCCATCTTTAACTTAAATAACATAATTAATTTTATGATTTAATTTTAAAATTTTACGTAATCAAATATAGTTGAAATAAAAGACGCATCTAGACCACGCGACTGGAGTAAAACTTCTATACAAAACGTAATTCTCTCGCTATCTTCTTCTTTCTATCTTCACTAACTTATATCTCCCTCTCAACTTCCGTTCGCCGATCAATTTCCGTAACCTTCTCGTGACGCACTCCCCAGCTTACTCCCCAAGTCAAGCGTCCGTAAAGAAGTGTAAAGAAGTTTTACTTCAAAATGAAATTTTATTTTGCATTCTAAGTTGCTTGGTTACAACCAACAAAATTAACAAATCATCACCTGCAGGATTATTAACTAGGAAGTAATTTATACTATTAAATATAGTGTATTCGTACTGCAACTGACTACAAGGGTCGGAGAAATTCATTGATTTACAATGGATAGCAACAGTGATAGTAAGAAGGTTAAGCCGTGGCAAGACTTGCCAATGCCGCCCCAGATACCTAAAATGTGTGTCACTGCGGTATTAGAGCAATAAGTTGAAGGAGAGTTTGTTTTGCTTTAGTAGAAATTGAGTATTATTACTAAAGTAGCTCAAAACTTAAACTCCAAAAAAATTCTTTTAACCAGATAATTCTATTGTAAAACTCTAATTTTTCTTCGTCTTTACAACCTAGAATATTTTACCATACATTTTTATTTTTTGACTAGCGTGTATCTCAGTTTGTAGACCCTACCTTCTGCTTTTCTGCGTCTGGATGTTATATTATATTCTATGTAGTATATTTACAAACAAAAAAGTATCTGAGTATGTATCAGTTATCTGGTTCCCATAGTACAAGTTTTACTTAGTTTGGGGCTAGATGGCACTGTGTGTAATGTTCACAAATCTTGATTTTATTAATTTTATTAATTCTTTTTTAAAGTAACATGTGTAAATTAATTTTGTCTTGCACCAATACCGTCATTAGTCTACTGCTACGCTATAGTATTTTTCTGAGCGAGTATAATAATTTTTTAGCTCTATCACCACCACAATAAACCACAGAGCAGGAAATCTCTCTATAGGCACTATACTCAATACTTTTCACACAACCCAAACGTTTCAGAATAAAATCTTAATTATTTACTTGTTCAAGTGACATAAATATAATGTATTGTCTTGACATTAGTGTAGGCGCTCGGCGCTTACATGTTCAGCACGAAATTTGTCTCTATTCCTGCACAAGTGTCATTTTTTTGCCTTGCGTGGACCCAAGGTATGCTTCAAACCAAAATTCAAACAAAGCGCTTTTAAGTTCATAATAAACATATCTAAACCATATTCAGTGCTTTTTTTTTCATAAATAACAAAAGATCATTGACATTTGATGTATCGTTTTAAAGCAACAGTCGTGCGTAACCGACACACTCCGCTAGACCTCTTACTAACTGCTGTTTAATCTATGATTACTCCAATACTAACTATCGTGTAATCTGGGGTTGGTTCTCATAGTAATTATGGCCTATTCTATGTACAGCCTTGACATTGCACTGCAACTGGGCTATAACAAATGCACATCGTAGTAAACAACTGTCATTGGTTATAGATTACTACCATAGAGCAGTAAAATAAGTTCCGCTGGCGTCCAACTGATAGAAGCGAAAGTGTTAGCAATATTTGTGCAAGCAATAGGCGCTGAGCGCAAACAGGTAAGGTTTTATTTTAGAACTTGACATGCTTTTATTGTATGAAGAATATAAAAAGGCATCTATAGATGCGCAAGCGTCATTTTTTCATGCTCTATGACTACCTCTATATATATACTCTATGACAACTACCTTTGAGTTTTAGAGATCAGAGAAGTGTTGCTTAGTTAAGTTGTATTGTAATAGACTAGGAGTTGGCAAGTTGAAATGGCAATGGGCAGGCTTCATCGCTCGCAGAACCGACAACCAAAGAAAAAAGATTCTCAAGTGACGAGACAAACTAGAAGACGCAACGTAGGCTGGCCCATCACTATCACTTCTATACATCTATAGGTGGTAGAACTTTTCTGTAAATTTCATCTAGATAGGTACCACCGCTTTGCCAGCTATTCTGCCGCCAAACAGTAGTGCGCGAGCCATACTGTGTTCCAGTTCGAAGGGCATAGTAACTAGTGAAATTACTGGGCAAATGAAACTTTATGATCTGATCTCACTGTCGAGTAATCTTATTACCAGACTGTGCTGATGTCTCAGGATGATAGAGCTAGAGATAGAGAACTCTTTATTGTCTCACCAATGAAGTACAAAATAAGGAATAACTATAATATTTACGAACTAGTGTAACAATGGGCGGTCTTATCGCTGACAGCGATCTCTTCCAGACAACCTTCGGATGGACAGTAGCAGTAGAGAAGAATAAACGCGAAAAAAAATGATAGTGTCACGCGAAACTTGATATTTTGGAGTTCCGAGTGTTCTATTATGTATTCTGTATGTGTCGCTTAACATCAGGCAAACGACTCGTCACATCTTTCACTAACATAAAAAAAAAAATAAGCTAGCCTATGCAGGATGCAGGAGGCAAGCAGCCGCTCAAAGTGGCTCAAAGTGGCTCAAAGTCTTCAGGAGGCCTATGTTAACTTCAGGCTCTTGACGAAAGTAACAACCGCATGACTGTTATTTTGTATATAAATTACCATATTTACTACTTAGGCAATGATCTTCAGCAATGCACACATCACTACAGTAATTTTACAAATGCGTAGACCATTATATAAAAGGTTACAGGTGAAAATTCTATTGATGTTCATGGCAACACCATGTCAGTTTATGCTTAGTATTTTTACATGTCCTTTCACTTTGTTGCATATGTTTAAATCAAACATTGCTTTAAGATAATATGAGCAATAATAGTCATTAGTCAGTAGCGAAACGCTTCGTGTGGATTAAAGGAATTTCAACCATATATGGATGGCGTGAGTCTTGTAGTCCAATGAAAGAAATCATCAGTCATCATCTTCAATTGCTTTGGTATCCTATACCTTAGATTAGATTTAGTAAAAAGATACACAAACAACAAAAAGTGAATACAAAATGAGCTCGTGAACGGGTGCTGCTTGCGGAAGCTGGTTTGCTCGGTGGTGTACGCACAATTAGAAATGAGTACTTATGTTTATGTGTTATTGGCTGTATTGTCCGCCCTGTATTATATATATGTTCATGTTAATAATAGGCTTAATTAATAAATATAAAAAATAATCTAACAAAAAGCACGGACCCAGGTGTCTGTGGAAACGCAGTATAAAAAAAAAAAATGAAACGAGAATATCTAGTGTGATTTCTTATTCTTCTAGATTCAATTCTTATTCTGGTATCATTATGTATTTAAGATGAACTTCCACGCCTAAGTCGTATCATTTAACAAAAAGTGAGTTTAATTATCCAAGCGTACAAAGTAATGCTTGTTTACAATGTAACAAATTGGTTACCGACATATTGTTTTTATTGTACAATCTGCTATTGTGTTCTAATCACCGTTCGATTCACGCCTATGGAACAGAGATAATGCAGCCACTTAGATATTAAATTATTTGCAATGCTTTTAGTAATAATTTCAAAAATATTTTATATTTATTAGGGGCTTCACGTCATTTAAATTGAGTAAGAGGTTTTCATTGAATTTTTCACTTATTTATTTGTTTGTTTTAAATTGACTGAGTATTTTTTTTAACCTAATAAGAAAACGATTATTGCTGACTATAATATGCATATTTTATATCGATTCACTCTTAATTGTATAACTTACGTAATCAAAATTTGATTAGTTAGTTAATTTTCATAATCATAATAAATCAATAATTTTAGTTACAATATCCTCTCCGACTGTGTTATACGCGACCTTCCTAGAAAGTTCATAGTCACACAGAAAGAAGCGACAGACGTAATCTCAATTTGAGCTGCTATGCCAAGTTTAACACTCAAACCAATTACAACTTTAACCCGTTGAAAATAAGTACCAAAAAGGCTTGTAGTGATTTAACTTTTACTTTTTTACAAGTCGCTAACAGCCGTCGCAAATACAGAAATGTTAAGATTCACTTTCGTACGGTTTTTGATTTTGTTGTGAACCGTGAAGAGTTTAATAGTATTATGGCACTTATAATAAAACCGGAGAGAAAACTTTAATTCAAAAGAATATGTTGGCAGAAACGGGTTGTGGGTAGATAGGTTGCAACCTATATAACTATAGGCCTTCAGCATGTCCGCACCGCGCCGTGTCTGGAACAAGAATGATCCGTAGCACACCAATCGATCCCTTTATATAGTCAGACAGGTAGGGGCGCCATGACAGTTGCCGGTGCTGCCACTGTAATAAATTTAATGCCACCACAGGGTAAATTACGGTGCTCAATCGGTATGCATAGAGCTTATAACTGGACGTAGCCGCCGTCACGGCCATACTGACGTGCGTACGTCCTCGTACGCTTAGCTTCACTTTGTACCTGGTGAGGGACATGAGTATCAGTGTTATTGCTCGTTCATCCTGACAATTAAATTGAGTTAAACTTGGAGTCAATGTCAAAAGATCAGGTTTCAATTTGATTAGTCAAAAGCATTTTAACCTGCCAGTCATTGTCAGGGTTAACCCTGGTCTCCTCTCCACAAAGGCCATTTACAAAGAGTTGTAATTGAAGGGTTAACCCATCAGGACCATCAGTATCCATTCATTTACAAAAAGTGGACTGGATGGTGCTAGACCGGATAGATATCCCTTTAGCAACCAAAAATCAACAAACTAATACCTTATCCCTTCATTTATAATAATGGACCGGATAGTGCTAGACCGGATAGATATCCCTTTAGCAACCAAAAATCATCATTTACCTTATCCCTTCATTTATAAAAAATGGACCGGATAGTGCTAGACCGGATAGATATCCCTTTAGCAACCAAAAATCATCTTTTCAACTAATACCAATTAGTGCTAGACCGGATAGATTATCCCTTTAGCATTCAGACACACGTTTTTTTGTCATCATTCTCTTTTCTTTCTTTTTTTTTTTCACTTTTTTTTTTACTTTTTTTTTCTCTTTTTCTTACCCTTTTTTTTCTCTTTTTTTTCTCTCACGAATCATTACTTTTTTTACCAAAACTTTTATTCTCTTTTTTTTTTTCACTGGTCCGGGTTAACCCTGCAACTAAATTTGATATTATTATCACCCGCCGTCACGTCATCATTCACGTCACGTCACGTTTCGCGTTGCTTGAAGAGTGATGTAGAAATGGGCAATCCCACTTCTGATGTTGGCAGAAACGGGTTGTGGGTAGATAGGTTGCAACCTATATAACTATAGGCCTTCAGCATGTCCGCACCGCGCCGTGTCTGGAACAAGAATGATCCGTAGCACACCAATCGATCCCTTTATATAGTCAGACAGGTAGGGGCGCCATGACAGTTGCCGGTGCTGCCACTGTAATAAATTTAATGCCACCACAGGGTAAATTACGGTGCTCAATCGGTGTGCATAGAGCTTATAACTGGACGTAGCCGCCGTCAAATACTTGTTTTTAATGTTTTGGCTCCACACTTTTGTGTATTTAGCCAGTGTCAAGTAAATGATAATTTATCAAGTTAATGATATTTCACGCAAATATGTGTCAAGTCACAGTCGAAGTCATCAAGTTAAGTCATAGTCAAGTCATAGTCTAGTCAAAGTCATACTCCTAGTAAAGGTGTGGCAACTTTACTTGAAGCTTCTATGGAGTTTTGGAAACAACACGAAAAGAAACGTTTCACCATCATTATACCATTTTCCCACACTCACGCCTGTAATCCAGCACTTAACGAATAGAATGCCACCAATTTTGCACTAGCACTGAAAATAACACAAGTTTAGGAAAATGATACAATGCGGTGACGCATCTTTTTCGCTTTCCCGCCAAAACTCCTTGGACATAGTTGTTCAAGCGTCTCCTAGATTTTTATACTATGATAAAAAATACTGCGATTATATAATTTTTAGCTGTACTGTCTGTCACTGTCAAAAATAGATAGAAATAAAAACATAAGATGGAGTTTTGGCGGGAAAACGAAAAAGATCGCGTCGCCGCATTGTATTATTTTCCAAAACTTGTGTTATTTTCAGTGTTAGTGCATAAAATTGGTGGCATTTTATTTGTTAAGTGCTGAATTACAGGCATGAGTGTGGGAAAGTGGTATAATGATGGTAAAACGTGTCTTTTCGTGTTGTTTCCAAAACTCCATGGAAGCTTCAAGTAAAGTTGCCACCACTTTACTAGGAGTATAACTTTGACTAGACTATGACTTGACTTGATGACTTCGACTGTGACTTGACACATATTTGCGTGAAATATCATTAACTTGATAAATTATCAATTACTTGACACTGGCTAAATACACAAAAGTGTGGAGCCAAAACATTAAAAAAAAAACAAACATAAGATAGGAGTTTTGGCGGGAAAACGAAAAAGATCGCTTCATCGCAATAAATTATGTTCCAAAACTTGTGCTATTCTCAGTGCTGGTGCATAAAATTGGTGGCGTTTTATTCGTTAAGTACTGGATTACAGGCATGAGTGTGGGAAAGTGTGGTATGTTATATAAACATTTAAACATAACATTTTACTTCTAGTAAAATTGCCACCATTTTACTAGGAGTATGACTTAGCTTGATGACTTGGACTGTGACTTGACTTAACTTTTGACTTAACTTGAGAAATTATTAAAAAACCAAAACAAAAAAAAAACATAAGATTCGCAAAATTTTTACTGAATGAAAAAACCCGTATTTTTCTTGAATTATTCATTATAATCCTAACCAAGTAGGAATTAATCATATAAACCCGAGACGCGGTAAATAATACAGAGCAGCAGCTTCAACACATAGTCTAATTCAAAAAACATTCTTACTGAAAAATTATATAAAATGAAGACAAAGCAACATGTCGCAACTATATGGCTCAATACAATAACAAATAACAAAACAACGTTTTTTATGTTACATCATTTCATGGGATGGTTCTCATTATGTTAATGACTGTCCAAATGGGGGAAAGCAGTGAGATATGGCGTATGGTCGGCCCTTTACGCAATTTGAACCTCAGCTGGTTAACTACAGGTTAAATGTTGACAAATGATTATAATCTGGATTTCACAATAAGTACTTGTACCACTCTTAAGGTTTTTTTTAAGTTTTGGCTCCACACTTTTGTGTATTTAGCCAGTGTCAAGTAATTGTTAATTTATCAAGTTATCGATATTTCACGCAAATATGCATCAAGTCACAGTCGAAGTCATCAAGTCAAGTCATAGTCAAGTCAGTCTAGTCAAAGTCATACTCCTAGTAAAGTGGTGGCAACTTTACTTGAAGCTTCTATGGAGTTTTGAAAACAACACAAAAAAAAAAACGTTTCGCCATCATTATACCACTTTCCTACACTCATGCATGTAGTCCAGCACTTAACAAATAAAATGCCACCAATTTTATGCACTAACACTGAAAATAACACAAGTTTTGGAAAATAATACAATGCGGCGACGCGATCTTTTTCGTTTTCCCGCCAAAACTACTCTCTGTATATACTTGTAGTTGATGGAACATTAGGATAGTTTTTTTTTTTTCGATCTGCCTTCCCAGGGACTTCTGGGACCGTGCTCTTTTTTAATATACTTCTTACATATTTGTTAGTGGTGTTTTTAATTTACCAAAATCAATACGGAAGGGTTTTTTTCTTATATATTATTAATTTTGAACACTATGTAACATTAAAATATCGGGAACATTTAGGATTTAGGGTAATTATAGATAGGACTCAAGCTTGACAGTTCCTAAAATCCCACTTATTTCTTTGTCTTGCCTAAATGCATGTCACAGAGGGATATGGGACTTAAGAGCTGTCAAACATAAGTACAGACTCCCATTTAAGACGGGTATAAAAGTTGACATTTAATTTTCTTTGAGATTTTATCTTAAAGACTACTGACCACACCTACTACCGTGTAACCGTTCTGGGAATCAGCTTCGCCTGCCATCCTGCACGCACTAATTAACAAGTCTACGAGTGCGAGCAAGAGAGAACACGATTACGATCTCCACCAGACTTACGCGGTAAGGCCCCAACTCAAACTAAACGTCAAGGAAAATTGCGTTCTTGATGTGCTTCTTTTTTAAGTGATGCGGAACCTGCCTGAGGGCTTTATGCATTAATGATGGTGATCCAATGAGTAAAAACAACAGTACTGGGGGGTGATCATGAAACTTTGCAATGCAACAGGAGAAATTTCCATACCAACTATGCACATAAACTGCGTATTCAAACTGTCAAATCCATACAAATATTAGGTCTTTACCTATGAAATTGCCGTTTTGTTTGAAAAAAGTTAAAGTATTTTTTTTTCGAACTTATTTATTTCTTTTATTCAAAGTAATCACCCCTGCAATCAATGCATCTTTGCCAACGCTGTGGCAGTTTATGGATGCCCTTCTTGAAAAAATCAGCAGGACGGGAGACAACAAACTCTTCAAAGGCGTTTTGTACTGCCTCTCGGGAATTGAATTTTTTTCCCGCTAAAAAGTTATCCAAATTTTGGAAAAAGTAATAGTCGGTAGGCGCAAGATCTGGTGAGTATGGCGGATGAGGGAGAGCTTCCAAATCCAACTCATGCAGCTTAGAGACGGTCTGTTGTGCAGTATGGGGTCGCGCGTTGTCGTGAAGTAGCAGTGGAGACGACCGATTGACCAAAGCTGGTTGCAGACGTGCGAGTTTCGCCATCATTGTGGTCAGTTCTTCAATGTACACATCTGCAGTAATGCTCTCGCCGTTTTGTAAAAAGCTATGATGAATCACACCAGCACTAGACCACCAAACTGTGACCATCACCTTTCTAGGGGTCATTTTTCGTTTTGCACATTGCTTTGGTACCGAACCAGGATCTAACCAACTTGCTGAGCGCTTTCGATTGTCAAAAAGAATCAATTTTTCGTCGCACGTAACAATTCGGTTCAAAATTCCTTCATTTCTGTGCCTGTTAAGCAGCGCAAGGCAAGTCTCGACGCGTACGTTGCGCTGGCGATCGTTAAGTTCGTGGGACACCCATCTATCAAGCTTTTTTATCTTGCCAATCTGTGCAAATGGACCAATATTGTTTTGATGCTAACATCAAAAGCTGCTGCCAGCTCAGCTGTAGATTGAGATTCATCAGCTTCCACAATCGCCTTTAATTCATCATTGTTGACCAAAGTTTCCGGATGACCACGAGGTTCATTTTTCAAGTCAAAATTCCCAGAACGGAACCGAGCAAACCAATAACGGGTTGTACGTTCGTTTGTACAGTTCTCTCCGTAAACGTCGTTGATGTTACGTGTCGTTTGTGCCGCGTTGGTGCCACGACGGAACTCATATTCCATAATTACACGAAATTTCAAAGTATCCATTATGAGGAAAAATGTTGAAATGTAATGAAAATACAACGCTAATCAATAAACAAAAGACTTATATTGTAAATAGAATGTCATATTTTTAAAACAAAATTAATTTGAATTTAGAATTCATAGCCAATCAAAACATTTTTTTGTTTGAAAAAGTCTGTACTGCAATACGGCAATTTCATAGGTAAAGACCTATTATGTGTTTCTAAAGGTTGCTATGGAGTTACGTGATCGCCCAGCTGATCATACTTACATCAATGACGATTATAAAAGTCATTACACAAAATAATCATGTATAATACTTATATATTTTTGTAGTAATCTCATCATCGTCCATTATAAAATAGGCAATAGATGCAATATTATTACTATTATTGTTATTATTATAATACCACGTCTTCCTGGCATTACATACTAATAATGAATGATCCAATATTCTGAACAGTTAATGCAGTCATTATTATAGATAGAGCTATGATTATAATTGTAATTCCCTATTATGAAATATTAGAATACAATAACGTGGAGTTTTGGAGTTTTGGCGGGAAAACGAAAAAGATCGTGTTATTATATATTATATATATCGTGATCGTGTCGTGTTATCGTGTATTATATTTATTTTACGATTGTATTATTTTCCAAAACTTGTGTTATTTTCAGTGTTAGTGGTTAGTGTAGTATAAAATTGGTGGTATTTTACTCGTTAAGTGCTGGATTACAGGCATGAGTGTGGGAAAGTGCTATAACGATGGTGAAACGTTTCTTTTCGTGTTGTTTCCAAAACTCCATAAAAGCTTCTTGTAAAGTTGCCACCACTTTACTAGGACTTGACTTGATGACTGTGACTTGACACATATCTTCGGGAAATATCATTAACTTGAGAAATTATCAATTACTTGAAAAGGGCTTTATTATTATTATTATATCAAAAAACTTATTTTTTATGTTTTGGCTCGGTTAATGATATTTCACGCAAATATGTGTCAATTCACAGTCGCAGTCATCAAGTCAAGTCATAGTGTAGTCAAAGTCATACTCCTAGTAAAGTGGTGGCAACTTTACTTGAAGCTTGGAAACAACACGAAAAGAAATGTTTCATCATCATTATACCATTTTCCCACACTCGCGCCTGTAATCCAGCACTTAACGAATAGAATGCCACCAATTTTATGCACTAACACCGAAAATAACACAAGTTTTGGAAAATAATACAATGCGGTGACGCAATCTTTTTCGCGTCCACGCCAAAAAACCCAAGAACTTCTTCGGTGTCCAGTACAGATACTCTATCACAGATAACATAATACTATAGGTCTAGCCTATATGTAGGTGATCCAGTACTTGTACCACTACTCCACATTTCCAGCGTCCACATCAAGTACATAGTTAATAATAAACTACACCATAAGCGACAGTTAGTAACCGGTCAATTTCACATAGTTTTCACTCATGGGAAATTCTCTCGATCAATAGTGATGTAGTAGTTTATCAATGTTTTAATTTAAGTATCCTTCGATTGTTTTGGAAGTAGTACAAGAACTTTTCTATCTTATAAGTTTTAAAACAAATCATGAAAAGAAAAATGTGTATCGATTTTGTATTTCCAAAATGATGTATGTATTCTACATCATATAGGTAATTTTAGAGTTGTGAGGTAGGCTCATTTTAACAAAATCTTTATGAACCCTATCATGCCTATCGATAAGATCGCATAGTGAGTTTAAATTCATACATATCACATCCTTTTTTGTAAACAATTAGGCTGGTAAATGTGTCGATAAAAATGTCACATCTGAGTAGATTATCGATACTATTACAACACTGTATTAATTTCACTGAAATCCGTTATAAATGGATATTGATAAATACAAAGTAAAAGTCGGTATTTTTTACATCTCTTGTCTCCGCTTGATCGCTAATAAAAGTACCCTTTGGCGAAGGATCTGATCTGGATCCAGTGATTTCATAATTGCGGTTGCCACGGCTTATAACTGGTTATCAGCTGCTAGCTGTTAGGTCTAGTTATTGGCGGGAAACTGCGATTGGCCGTGAGCAATAAAGGCAATTGCAATATAATTGTAGCCAACCAATATTGTTTTACATGATTGCTTCTTACTATGTTGCAAAAGATTGAAAAGAAAGTCTTTCTAGTCAGTGTTTGTTTTGCAGCAACAATTTTCTCTTTTTCCTACATTAGAGTATTCCTGTAGAAAACACAGACTATTTCCAACTTCTTGGGCTTACTCTTACTCCTACTCTTAATTTTGGAGTGTATTTAGTCTTCAAGGTCGAGGTGGAATCCAAAAAATTGGCGTCTTAAACCTTACCCCTTTTCGCAACAGGACAAATTGAAGTTTGGCTAAATCATCCTTTCACAGTAAAATCTTTTCCGCTAAATCGTACTAAACGATTTAATTCCACTTTAATAGTGCGTATTGCTGAGTAGGTAATAGAAGACGTTGCCATATTCTGTGTTTCCTAAAACTTAGGTATAACCGGGTGTCTTCAAAGCCACAGTGAATTTGTTCATTCAAACTTTCTATTACCTACTTAAATAACTTTACGGTAAAAAATAAGTTTTCTTTCCAAAGGTTCTTTCGAAGTGTTATGGTTACCACCACCGCAAATTATTTACTGGTATTATATTATTATATTAAATTATTATACTGGTACTACCACCAAAACAATCACGACCAATGTATATTTGATACATACGCCCTATCCTAAAATTGCCTGGGACAGATCGTGTTAAGTAATAAGGTTGTAGCACCTTTTATTTAACAAAACTATTTTACGTAGGTACGTTTCTCCGATTATCAATTCGGACAAGTAAACAACAAAATACAAACTGATTTAAGAAGTTACCGATAAAAAACGTTCAAAATTGTGTTCGTTATCTTGTTTAGATAACATTGTTCGCTTATTTTTCGGGCGGCCTTTGTTACGAAACAAGTTGAATAAACCTTCGTCGCATCTCGCGATAACATCGATTTGCTTGTATTCGATTCCTCTCAACTTTTTTGTAAAAGCTTAAGCACATCACCATATCATCATCAGCTCGCTTTTGTCCACTGTTGCACATAAGCCTCTCGCAAGGCGCATGATCTTCAACTTTTTACCCACCCTTTATGCTTTAGGTTTGGGTCTTAGGTCCGTATTACAGAACGATGCTCAGTCATCGATCGGTGCTCAAACAGAGATTTCATTCACTAATTGATCACTTTATGAATGAAATCTCTGCTTGAGCACCGATCGATGACTGAGCATCGTTCTGTAATACTAATTCCAATAACTATGCATTAATATTATTGTTACTGGATTAAAACCATCTTGCCATCATCATTTTCACCTCCACCTGACTTCCACTGCTGCAAATAACCACACATAACTTTAGGTTAAATGAATAAATAATATAATATATGATCTTTATAGCAGTATTGCCTGCTTAGCGTAAACTGATTAAATTGTAAAGGAAAAATTTGAATTATGAACGGGGTTTTGAACCGGCATCCTTCGTCTTTAAAGCCGGGACATGATTTACTTAAGCTACCGTGACAAGTGATTTCACGTCCAAATTTATCCTTCACCTTTCACAACTAACTTACGGGGCTGGTAGCATCTATTGAGATATTCTTGAGAATCATCCCAACCAGGATGGTCAAATTACATCAACAGAAATACCTAAAGATATGCCTCGTAAATCAATATTTATGATTTTAATAGCAGTATCGCCGGCTTAGCTGTCATCAACAGATTTATTCCTTTAGAAATTAATAACTGATTTGTCTCTTTTATCTATAATTATTCCCATCACTTCCCATTCGTTTTATTATATTAATTCCAATCATAACTTAGACGGCCTCTTCGGTGTGGTGGCTGAGCAGGTCAGCTCATAACCCGGAGGCGGCGGTTTCGATTCCCGCGGCGGGACAAGTATTTCTGTACAGGAAATAAAGCGCAAATACTTATTCTGAGCCTGGGTGTTGTGGTCCTCGTAGTTCCTGGGTCCCTAGATACAAAAAAGTTCTAGTTAGTTTGGTTCTATGTATGTGATCGTCAGACGTTATTAATAATAATAATTATATATTCATTCCATTCACAACTCTCCCTTTGAACATCAATGAGTAGTTTTAAGTATACGTAGACCTGTTTTTCCGTGGCAAATACATCACTTACAAATAGACCGGGCTGCCAATTTACTATGTAAACATGATCTAATGGTAAGTAGTACCTACAACTGTACCCAATGGAATTTTAATTAGTTTAAGGCCTACTAATGAAAGGAATTTGATCTCCCAGAGATTTCTCTATCGATGTCGAAAGCTGCCTACTGCGAATTTACGAGCAGTAAGTACTATACTTACTGCTCATGAATTCGCAGAGTACTTACTGCTCGTGAATTCGCAGTAGGCAGAACGAAGCATAAATCAAGTAGAGGATAGTATCTATAGGTAGAAGATATTTTGCGCACGCTATTCACCTACTTACAATGCTTTCGCATTTGACATTTGGCATTATGCCACTTGCCAGCAATAGGACAATGTGATCGTTTTCCTTGCTAGGAAATTAAGTACCTACTTATAGTTTCTGGTAGTTTTGATAGTGGCGAAAGCTTAGCACGAATAATGTAGGTGTTTGCAATTCATCGGGGCAATGCTGAGAACGCTATACAAATAGAGGGCTGGTGCATTTGGACTGTCTATAGGCACAATTGAAATGAGAATATCTATATTTCAGTTACCTACTTTGTGCATTAATGATGATCATAACAGCTGGTAGCTAGTTTTAACTATGGCTGCTGAACTCCTTTATGTCAATAAGTATGTCCAATGGTCAATCATTCGGTTACTTCAATGTCACCTTTTAGTTGTCTCACAAACAAGCAGGCACCTTTCCACCCATCTTTTCTATGCTAATGAACGATGTGACGAGCTAGTCGTTCACCTGATGTTAAATGACACGGCCGTCCATAACCGAACACTGTCATTTGAAACTCTAAAATGTAAAATTTCGTGTGACACTGCACTGCGCAAATCATCCTGAGACAGCAGAGTCTCGTTAGAAGATTACGACTGTGAGATCAGATCATAAAGTCTTAACTGCCCAGTAATGATGATAAGTGGTCACCAGCACCACCGGCTGCATTGCCGGTGCATTGCCTACCTTGTAGAAGAAACTTAACACTGTTCTTGAAACTTAAAACTCTCCATACAGGATGGCCCCTGAAGGGCCCGGGACCAAGGGGTCGTATAGAAATAAACCGGGGTAAGATGATATCCTAAGATAACGACCTGCTAGATGTGGAATGCCACATCTTGTCAAATATACAAACCTTTTAAATACCAGACCGTTGCACAATATATGGCATACCGATGAAAGACTCAATTTGTTTCATGGAAATGACTGCGATCGTCTTTAACTAGATACTTTATAATTTTAACTTCTCACCCACCCATGTAGTATAACCACCATAAATACTCTTTCTCTAGCACTAAAACTTTTTAACTTGTTTTTCTCACCGGTTACTATCACAAATCAGCAGTCCGCAGTCACTATTGTATGTGACGTCACTCGCAAATTTCCACCGCTCATCACGCGCCCAGCGACTCCGAATCGATGCGCGCGCGCAGCTTTCTCGACATTCCAGACTGACCTGTCTGAGCTCTCCAACTTACAGGTAGCTTGTAGACAGACAGTCTGGTAATACTTTCGTTAGATAATATATTTTTGTGAGAAATGCGACATGAGTTTTTTCTAGTAAATTGGTAATTTGATGAGCACAGAAATCGAAATCTCTCAACTAAATATAGAGGTATAGTTATGTATTCTTTATGACTTTCGAAAAAATTGACGTGATTGATGTCAAATGTATGGAGATATTAGCGGCACCAAAGAAGCCCTTATTAGTATAAATCTTGGGTTCGTAGGTAGACATAGAGAGATGAAGTATCTATGACAAAGACTGCTGGTTAAGGCAAGGATTACGTCACAGGTTGTGTTGGGCCACCCCACTAGTTACAATAAATTATTTTGTGTTTTCCTTTATTGACGACGACACTTTGGTTGGTGAAAGGCTCCAGAGCCTAGCACATCGACGTAAGGTGGCAAGTCTGTCGGTCTTTTACAGAACACCACGGTGAATGCGCACAAGAGCTGCATGATCTCATTCCCCCATCACCATTCCACTACTGGACTACTAGACGCTTGGCTAAGCGTCATCCTTTCATGGTCGAAATACCACCCATTCGTACCAAGCGATTTGATTCCACGTTCTTAATTAGAACGGCTAAGGAATGGAATGCCCAGCCAGCGTCTGTGTTTCCGGCGAAATATGACCCGGGCGTGATCAAGAGAAAAGTGAATGGGTATTTACTAGCATGCTACACCTTCGATCGCATCATCACTTCCCAGAAGGTGAGCGTGGTCAAATGCTAGAAAAGTTTGAAGTAAAAAAAAAAACCTTAAAGGTACGGTAGCGCTTGCCATAACCTAAGTTTAGTGTATCCATAACCCTTCTGGTCGTTAGAAAGCCTCCAATCACTCCGGTCACGAACGCCCATGTTTGCATTCACTCCGAACGGTGAGAGCCGACAGCGATGGGTCATAAGCATCGTGTAAACGTGTAGAAAACGTAGAAAAACACATCGTTAGTAGCCTATCGCTTTTAAATGTATTTAAATACATTTCCTTGACAACTAAAAGGTATCTAAGTATGTGATAGTACGTGACATATTTATTGAAGACATTTCTTATGTAAATCGCCGTCTTGGGCTCTCTACCTACTGGTATTGGGCTGGACCATTTGGACTGTCGCTCAGCAAGATCAATATAGAAGTTTTGTAATTAGCAGTTCGGTTAGCGGTTGCTATACGTACTATGATCAGATCAGGTCAAAGATATTCAATGGTCATTGTAAATTAAAATAATTCTATTTAATCCACTGATTACCCTTACTAAAGTATAAAAATCTATCCATGGACACATTTTTAGGTTTCTATATAGTAACGATAGATAGCAATTCCTATCTTCAGTAGCTATCTATCCTTGGGAGGGGTTACTGATAACCAAAGATAGCTTTTTGTAGGAAATGGCGCTAAAGCTTTACTTCAGTTGGTCTAAGGCACACGCAAGGCAAGGTCATTATCTGGGTTCTCATTAGACATAGACTGCAGGATGCCACAGATTAAAGAAATACTATGGTATTTAAAAAATGTTTCGAGACACGTTCATAATTTTGTCGGCTATCAACGTGGCCTTAAGTTGGTTTCCTTTCATTAGTTTTAATAAAATATTTGCCACAGGATATTATGTTTCCTACACCAAATAAAACGAAGGTCTTGGACATACTAAGGAGGTCGAATTACTGTTTTTACTGTTGTATTACATAATACCTTTCTACTTTTAAAAAAACTTGACAAGAGCTTGTCAAGCCATATTTAAGTAGGGTTCCTCAACGCACTAGACGTGCATGAATATCACAAACGTACTATAAAAAGTCTATCAACGTGAAAGATGATAAAGATAATAATAATTATCATTGCCTAGTATTATTCATTCATCACTGGCCCGCTAGCTCATTTGGTAGTAATCCTGCCTACTGAACTGCCGGCTGTGGGTTCTATTCCCACCCAGGAGGAACATAAGTGGGATTATGTTAAAAAGACTATTTAAAAAAAACTTAAAAGTTATTGTTAATGCGCACAACCTATGTCAGTCGCTAAAGATGACAATTTCAATCTGACAAGCTTATCTGTCTAAACCAATAAAAACAAAAGTGTTTACAAACAAAAGTATTGTTACCACTCCACGCTTCACTAGACATTTAGAGACGGTCACTGTCAAACTGTGAAATTGCGACTACTGACCATGAAATCATGCCGCTTGTTTACGTTCAGTTCATCTGAATGAACTATTGTAGTTTTGGATTGAATGAACGCGGTGATTTGCATTATCTGTTTAAAATCCGTATTACAGAACGATGCTCAGTCATTGATCGGTGCTCAAGCAAAGATTTCATTCATAAAGTGATCAATTAGTGAATGAAATCTCTGCTTGAGCACCGATCGATGACTGAGCATCGTTCTGTAATACGGACCTAAATATTTTAGTCTATCGACGGAAGACGAGACGACGTTCGTTATTGGAAAATATTAAGGAGTGCAAACATAATGATTTAAAATGATATAATAATAACACAAAATAAGCATTGTCATTCAACGTCGTAATGCTGCCAGCATTCTGAGCACTTTCCCCTCCAACGGGCTATTTCAAATTTTTAGTTCTTTTTTTAAAGTTCTTAGGTATAATTTAGTTTTTAGGTCTAGCTTAGATTTGTATTAACGATTATAAAATGCCTATGTTTAATAAATAAATTCAAGTATATATGATTTAGGTATAAACTAATGGTGTAAAAAATGCGAACACTTTTTTGGGTCAGTGATAAATTCAAACTACTTCTTCTCTTGTACAAGTTGTCAGCCCAGGAGTCAGAAAAAAAAAACTGATAAAAACTTCTAAAAAAAGGTGCTTATTAAATTAGCTAATAGAAATAGGAAATTTTTTTTTTAAAGACAATCTATATTTAATTCGTAAATACACATACTCAAGAGATAACTAATGAATTTCCGAAAATTCTTCCACCCATGCTTTCTGCGTTTTTATTTGAACTACCCGGCTTTTTTGTTTATTGTACAATACGCCTCGAACTAAAATAATTACTAATATCATTCTAAAAACAAAATAAAAATATAGGATTTTATATGCAATAAACAAAAATAAAATTTGAAACTTATACATTCACGCTCAAATGATCCTAAAACATAGTTCATTCATTCAAAAGATAATAAAACCATTTAGTAAGCACAATAAAGCCATAATTCAGCTTGACGTCTAAATTGCCCAAATAAAGCAATAACAATCGAGTTTCGGATCACTGTCTATCTATCTATCTACTAAATAAAGAAATAAAATGCTGTCTTGTCTACTTTTATGTTTGCGTAACGATCAGCTGTATCGATTTGACAATTTGAAATTGCGTACTTAAGTAGTTTGCTTCCACGTACATTTTAATACTTAACGGAAAATTATGAGTAAAATTAACTACAAAATTATCGGCCTCTCTATTACTACTAAGATAGATTCATTTATAAAAGCAAAAACATCGTTTTTGTTTATTAAAGTTTCCACTATACGGATAAAGGAATTAGTTTAATTGTTACACACACACAGATTGTATAAAGGACTTTTCTATATTTTCATCCCGGAAAATTAGGGAATCCTGCGAGATAGCGGGCAACAACAGGTGCAATCACGGGGGAGCCTCTACATTTGGATACCACATACTGCAAAATATATTTAGGTACCTATCTAGGTAGTAATCACTCTAATCTAAATACATATAACTCAAAGGTGACTGACTGACTGACTGACATAGTGATCTATCAACGCACAGCCCAAACCACTAGACGGATCGGGCTGAAATTTGGCATGCAGGTAGATGTTATGTCGTAGGCATCCACTAAGAAAGGATTTTTCAAAATTCCACCCGTAAGAGAGTGAAATGGGTGGTTGAATTATTTACCCATAGGCCACGCCACGAGGGAAGCTGCGGGCAGAAGCTAGTATTATTATAAATGCGAAAGTTCGTGTGCGTACGTGTGTTTGCTTCGCGCCGCAATAGCTGAACGGATTTGAATCAAATTTGGGAAGGGAATAGGTTATATTGCTGGATTAGCTCATAAGATACTTTTATGTGTGGGTAAAATTGTGGGGCGCAATCTATAAATTGTCCTAACTAACAGATAAAGAACCGCTGGACGCAAAGACTTCATATTTGAAGAGTGTCCTCTTTTTGTGGCGTAGTTACAAGCACTATGATGGTTTTGTAGATTCAATCATAAAGGGGATCAAATGAAGAAACCGGAACTTACCTATACTGAGACCACATTCACAAGATAAAGTATTGCTACGTTTAGTACTATTATTCTATGGTTTGTGCTCGCATGTTGTGGTTGCGTGTCTTTGATCAACACAATTGATCAACATTGTGTTAATTTGTTCTTCCAATAGACCACACTGGCACATAACTTATGGTGTAACAGCCAGTCTCAAACCGGTTTGACGATATGTATGACCATAGAGATTGATTGACACCAACACCATGCAATGAGGAGTTAATTGGGATGATGCTTTTAACTTTAAGTCATGGTGATGTAATGATGGTGATGTTTTATAGCCACCATTGTGATGGATGAGTTGCGATAACAAATTGTTGCATTCAATATATTTTTATGTTAGTGAATGACCAGCTAGTCGTTCACCAGATGTTAAGCGATACGGCCGCCCATAACAGAACAGTATCACTCGGAACTCCAAGTTTCGCGTGACACCACATTACGCATATCATCCTATGACATCAGCACAGTCTGGTAATAAGATTACTCGACTGTGAGATCAGATCCTAAAGTCTCATTTGCGTAGTAATATTATAATAACTATAGTGTTCCGTCTACAGTATTTTGTCACTGAACGATTTTCCAAAATATGCTTAGAATGTATTTCAGTAGACCGCGCCGATGAAAATAGCTACAAGTGTTCCCTAAATTGCACCTAAACAAAACGAATCAGTGCTATTATGGAATTGAAAGAACATGCGATTCATGCAGTAAATAACACAATATGATAGGTACATAGGTATCGCTAAACTGTCTATGTCTCAGCATTGAGAATTTAGCCCTTTCATTAAATATTTAGCCACTGTATTTATGTAACATAAATAACGGCTAAAACTCACGTCAATTAAAAGTCGAAATTACTCCGACCAGGTTTCGGACATATTCGATGTCCTTCTTCTGGGAGCCAGTTACTAACGCTAGCCGCGGCGGCTTTCGCGAGCGTCAGCACGTAACTGAAAACTAAAACCACTGTATTTAGTTCGTCCCAACGATCACATACATAGATCTTCGACTCTAAGTAGGATTCCCTGTATCTAGGGACCCAGGAACTACAAGGAACATAACAAGTATTTGATGGTAAATTAACCTTTACATCATCATAGAAACCGAAGCTCTCATTAAAAAAACGTCATCGTCGTCAGAACCATGCGACGACCTGTGACTTCGTAAAAACCTTGTATATTTTGCATAGCATCTATAAAGAGAAATGCTATTTAGCATACCATTCTCACTTAACTGCCATTATCGCTATGCTACGGCAAACTGAAATCTATCTTCATAGGTATAAAGGTAAATGAAAATGAACGAAAGTCAAAGAGGTGTTAGGTAATAACACTTCAGCATCTATTGTTTTTTTTTTTATTCTCACGCTGAAGATAAATCGTTTCATACTTGAATCTCAATTTGAAATCTTTTTGAATTGGTGAGAAGAAAGATATGTGCAAATGTATACAAATTAGTTTCACTTGTTAATAATATCCATAGATTAGTCACAATATTAATCTGACATTAACCTCAGATATAATTATTTGCTTTCATAGTGTGAGATGGTAATAATAAGTACAGAATAGGAATGTTAAAATACATACGTTATATTTGAATCTTAATAACATTTTTATAAAGTAACTTTTTTACCGTAGTTTCTTGTAGCTTCTTCTTTATAGGTGTAGATAATCAAAGGTTCCGAGAGGAGTTTTCTTTTCTGTGTTGTGCCGGATTGCACTTCTGTGGTAGTAGGAAAGCAACTTTTTTTTTAAACTCATTAATTTACGTTTTGTATCTGCCAAAACCCGTGGAAAAGTGTTGCTTAGCTAAGTTGTACTTTAATAGACTTTAGTACATTGTTTAATAAACAAAATATCCATCTTACAACATTATAGATAATATCTATAGAAATATAAATAAATACAAATAGTAAGTAGCATCATTAGCACTGACAGCTTTAGATGAACGTATTGACCTATGCACTGTGCACCTGCAGTGGCGCAAATATAGTCGTCATAAATCTCTTTATAGACGAAGAGACAGCAAGGTCAAAAAGCACATTCGTTTGGCCAAAAAAAAGAAACTTTAACTCTTGAAATAACAAGTTACATACAATCATACGTTGGTGCTTGTATATATCAAAACAAATGAACTACAAAACAAACACATACACGTAAAAATGTTTCATCATTATGATATTTTATTGTAAATTCCAATAAATGTAAAGTATTATAATTACTAAGGTGCGGTTTTTCAATAATCAGATAAAAGATTTTTATTTAACTAAACAAAACACAGTGTGAATAAAATATGGTTTTTGTACTCTTAAAAGGCTATTGCTTATTGTTTTAGTCGGTCCTAAGTTGTTTAAATAAAAAAATATTGACAGCTTTCAATTATTTTATCGAATTATTTATACAAAAAATTCACGCGGTAATTACTAATTATATATTAAAAATTCAACTGACAGAATACATACATTTTATTTTAAGTATATTAATACCAATATTTTTATTATATACGACGTTATTTATTCTGGTATCTCATACATTTATTGCTTACTCTTCCATACTCCAGTTGACATCGCCTGAAGTGACTCAGATTTGCTCCGGGTCGCTCTCGGCCTAACATTTGCGTAACTTCTTACAATATAGATTTGACCGTTCTCTCAGACGGTTTATATTAAGCAATGTAGAGGATGTTACGTAATCGAGTATTATTTTACGTTTCCCATATATAGGAGATCATTCTGACCTACTCTGGTAATGGGCCATTGTGAACTGTGCCATAAACTAGGCTGTTCTTAATATGCTCAAGTTTAAACCAACGGACAGTGTTTCATTTGTTACAAGGTCTTTTGCTAAAAATATCAGTATTACTCAAGTTATTATTTAAAAATTAGTTGACCCGCCCGGCTTCGCACGGGTTAAATTAGTAAAACGCAGTCGAACGGGTAAAAAGTTAACTACCTCCCCACCAATTTTCAGCCAAATCGGCTTAACTGTTCTTGAGTTATAAGCAATGAATATCGCCATGTGTATTCAACTTTCTATGATTTGTACCAAATAAAATACTTGCTTTGTATTGTACAATGGTCGTCATGAAAAAACTCACGTAAGAGGTTTAACTTTTTCTCTCTGGCTTCAAAATCCTTAATATATAATCTTAGAATAATTATCCAGAATAATTAAAAAACGTTGCAATCTTAACGATTGCATTGTAAAAAAAAAGTATACTTACTAACTTTTAATAAGTCTGATATAACTCTTAGAATTATTAGCAAGTTTTAAATGGTAATGGGCAGACACTGCTCGTAGATCTGACCACCGATGGGGACGAAAGGTTCTCAAGTGGCGACCACGAACCGGAAAACATAGCGTAGGCCCCCTACTAGGTGGACCGGCGATCTGGGGGGTGATCATGAAACTTTGCAATGCAACAGAAGAAATTTCCATACTAATTATGCACATAAGCTGCGTATTGAAACTGTCAAATCCATACAAATTTGTGTTTCAATCGTTTCGATAAAATCTAGTCGAAAGGGGATGTTCAGCAGTAGACTTCTTCAGGCTGTTGATGACCAACTTTGTTTTATACATAAGTACATACTATGTATATTAATTTAACCTGTTTTTGTACTTTAATTTTAAGCAAGTATTGGATTTAGGCAAGTCTTTCTATTTCTATATTTCTATAACTTTTAATAAAACCAATAAAATACTCACAACAAATGTAAAAAAAAATTTATTGTAAGTACATTCAGCATGATAGTAATGGATAACTTGAACTTCAAGGGATAACTTGATACTAGAAGCCATGTTAAAGCGATAATAGCTCAGTTGGTTGTAAGGTCAACGTGCGATCCATCGATTTGGGGCTCGTATTTTGCCTGTTTCATATTGACAAGGGATGCTTTGATAGCAATAAACATGTAGGGAACAAATTATTTAAGTACTTACCATCTGTATGCATCTTCGGCAACCATGTTTCATTTGCAAGTAAAGGATTTGGATATGGATTTGCGTTTTCCTTGAGCATTGGATGAAGGAAAACATAGATAGGTAGACGGAAAATTCTTTGTTGAACAAACAACAATAAAAGGTACATAAGCGAATTTTACGCTATAGAGCATTAACAAACATCCTGATAAAACCATAATACCGTCATCATCACAGTGTTTTTTTTTTTTATATTAAAACCACCGTTCTATTACTGCGTTATTTATTTCTGTGCAAGGTTGTCTGAAAGAGATCGCTCTGAGCGATAAGACCGCCCATTGTTACACTTTGGTTAAGTATGTTCACTTTTTTTAATTATTTAAGATGTGGTGTTTCAATAAAGAGTTTATCTATCTATCTACCATGGTGGCCCTGTAGATATTTTGCTCACCTATGTTATACATTATATACGTAATTATATTATTAAGTAGTTTCTACTTGCAGAGCTGACTGATGAGTGCCGCGAAGTGAACGTATTGGTGCAATTGCATCAAACACTTTATGATCATTACGTTTAAGTTGGCAAATATGTACATTATACGCTTTATTATGAAAGAGAAGTCAATGATTTTATGTAGGGCATTTTGTTCTAAGAATGTCTATTGCTTATATTTCTAGTTTTATGTTAAGGTTAGCTACTAATAAATAACTCTTTGCCAAAAAATCTTTAGTTAATTATATTTACACTCGTAAAATGATAGAAATAAAACCTCAGCAAAAAACATCAGCTTTTGTCCTTTTTTTGCTACTGGAATATTTAGCTGGATCGAAAGAGACAAAAGATGGTGTAACAAGTCTAAAGCTAGTTCGTGTTTATTAATAAGGCTGTTTAGGTTTAGTTTATTTCATTTGAGTGTTAGTGATGCAAAAGCTTTTTTAAATATTATTGTATATAACATCATTTTGAAACCTCATACGTTTACGCAAGATAATTTTATCTAGTGAATTTTGTAACGCATTGCTTTGTATGTTTGCAAAACATGAGAAAGTTGCATCCTCCAGCCAAGGATTTGCTATGAACGTATTAGCACATACTTATTTTATTCATTTTTATTGATAAACAATTTCAAAGACCTTCATTTGCAATCGTGGTTTTCACAAAAAATACAATAAGTACTTAAGTACTAAAAAGATAAAATTAGGTAACAATAATTTACGTTACCTACTTTTATAGTACATTATAATTGTTTTTTAAAGGGCCTTAGTTATAAGAACTACTACTAAATACTACAATCTACACCACCACTACAAAAATAAATTATGTATATACTAGCCGCAATGACATATAGACATTGTAGGTTCAATTGACATTAATTGACATTGTAGTCAAAGGTGCATTGTGGTGTGACAAATTTTTGACAAATAGTAACATAACTTAATTTTTATTTTATAAAAACAAATTCAATCATTTTCACTCATAAGTACACAATTCGATATTTGTATCGAATATACACGCTATGGCTTGTGCTGATAGTGATTCCGTATCATCCTTATACAAAAAAAGTGACATTACTTAGACTTACATTTTGGATATTTCATTTTGCAAAGTGTTTTTACAATGGTAAGGTATAATAATAGTAATAAAATAATAATAATAACGCCTATCGATCACATACATAGATCCTGGACCCTAACTAGTATTCCCTGTGTCTAGGGATCCAGGAACTACGAGGACCATGGTCCCACAACACCCAGACACAGAACAAGTATTTACGCTTTATTTTTACGCACAAATACGTGTCCTGTCGCGGTAATCGAACCCGCCGCCTCCGGGCTATGAGCCGACTTGCTACCACCACACCACGGGGCTGTCAAAATAAAGGTTCATTAAAGAGACAAACTTGCAAAGAGCTTTGATAAATGGTGTCAAAGTCGACTGTATCAAGTAGTGTGTCAACATAAATACCTAAACCACAATCAAAGAGATAGCTTCGTATCCCCGACCGCTATGCAGCTCACCATTCATTCCACCACATTACCAACGTGCCATTACGTTCGCGTTGGTTCATATGGCTATTAGTGGTAATTTGTACCAAACCGTGAGAACCTGGAAGAAACTAACGAAGTGCGAGCTGTACACCGAACTGAGGGGTACTGGGTCCTGTAGGTTTGAGTCACTCATTTTTCATTGAGCGGAATGAAGTTTCTTGTACTATTACTTTTAGCTCCAGAGATCGCTTTTTAAGGTAGTGTAGACGCATTTCAAACGGCTGGAACCTATCAACATCTTTAAAATAAATAAAATTAAAATAAACAATAACGCCCAACGATCACAATACATAGATCCTGGACCCTAACTAGAATTCCCTGTGTCTAGGGACCCAGGAACTACAAGGAACATGGTCCCAGAACACCCAGAATTAATTTGCATTTTTTTTTTCTGTAAGCAAGTCTGCCGCGGGAATCGAACCCGCCGCCTCCAGACTATGAGCCAACCTGCTCAACTACCACACCACAGAGGCTTTCACTTAACAACACTATGTTTTTGTATCATTCTTCTTGCCTAGTTTTTTTTTATCATTATTCCTTTGTATAACAATTATCTAATAATGCAATGTTGTGTAAAGTATTAAATCAAAATGTGGTCAAAGACAAGTATTTCTTTAAGTTAGGTATTTATTATATTAATAACGAAATTCGATTTTGATTTCTCTTTTTTCATCAATATCCGATATTAACAGATATAAGTAAGCATATACTAAACTAAACCTTAAAAGTAAACTATGCCTAAAAACTTTTTTTTGTCTATATAGAATAAATAAAATAACATAGTATTTGATGACAAAGGAAATTTTCCTAAAAACTTAGATATAAAAAATGTAATAATATTTTGTGGCATCCGTTGCTAGAAATAATTAGATGAGATCGATTTTGTACTTGGATTCGCTGCCAGCTATACCCATTTTAATTTCCACGGAACCCTAGCAATTAAACCAAAGTCGTGGGGAAGAGACGACGACACTTGATCGCAGCTCTACCCTTTCTTTATATAAAGTCCATAACATTTTGTTGACATTTCCATAGTAAATTATGGATAAGTTGATAAAAGGAATCGGATGCAACTCATCATTACAGAAAAAAACATTAAAAATAATTACTAGATTGTAAAAAAAAAAACTTTTATTCTTTGTCTCACTAAAACAATTAATTTCGAGAACAAGTTATTAATTTTTAAACAATAAAACTAAAATAAAATTAAAAACTATGTATTAGCAAAACTAAGTTAAGTTATTCAGTTCGTTAAAACAAATCGCGTTATTCCAATAAACAACAGAACTAAAAAGTTCTGATTTGATACCTACCTCACATTGACCTCTAAATAAAATACTTAACAAGTAGGTAAATGATATTCAATTTAATATATTATAGTTTTTAGCACAGCCAGCCCACTCTACATACGCCTGGCCTTTAAAACGGTACAACGGTACTTTTACTTTCAGTTTGGCAACACCCACCGTTGTTACGAAACGTTATTTAAACAAAATGTAGAGTAATCTTATTCTTTACAAAAGATGTTAAAACTTGTGCATAAAAATGTTTTGAACTCTTGTTTCAGAATGGAACAATCCATTCTGAAACTTTGGTATCGTCTTTTGCGAATGTCAGGTAAACCTATATATACCTACCTCATACTTAATAACGTAGTTCCTACCTAAGCTAAAATATTTTATTAATATTTTCAATTACTTACGATTTGCAATAGAGAAAAAAACGAGTGTGCTTTAGACCACACGACTGAAGTAAAACTTCTTTAGTTTAGATCCATCTATCAGCTGGTGTATAACTTTGTTTTTGCTTTGTTTAATGTCGCCATCGTGACAATTTTGTAAATTGTTATGTTTCCGGACATACCAACATAATAATACAAATTTCTAACATTGTTATGTCGACAATGGAGGTCTACGTTACCCAACAGCTTCCGTTTGCCTCGCCAGCTTACTCACCAAGTTTCAAGCGTGCGTAAAGAAGTTTTACTTCAAAAAGCTTCATATTGAGAAAGCAAAGTAATATAAGTAGGTACTTATGCCGCATTTCACCGCGCACAATATAAATAAATCCCTTTTTATTTCGTGTTGAAGTTACACAACACGATAATATTAAACACTCAAAACCTCACTTCGAGTGTCAAAACCGCCGGATGCCATCACGTAACATTGAAGCGGTTTACTCTTATTTTTAAAGGAATGCCGCTTGACCGGATGACCGATGACTTTAAAAACGAAATTTCCTGGATGCTGGCAGGTGGTCCGTGGTCGTAGGGATGAGCGATAGCGGAATACTTACGTCATCAGCTAAATAACATGTTCCCACTGCTGGGAAACGGGCCTTACTCACGTGGAGAGAGTGTATGCATAATCATTTACGCTGGCCGTATTGGTGGATAAATAGTCCACCCTAATATTTATAGTAATAACATTTGTTGTGTTGATAGTTTTAGGTTCTGGACATACACACACACACACATAGGACACTTGTTACAACCATGAGCATTGTGCCCAGGAGTAGAACCAGTGAGAGATGAGAACAGAGCTCTAACCTTCTGTAGCTAGCGACACATTGCCCTAAGGCAGGGGTCGGCAACCTTTGAGTAAAAAATTACAATTCACAAAATTTCAAAGTTTTTAAAGAGTCACAAAAAGTTTTTTGCCAACAATAAATAGTACTTGCATAAATGTGTTTTATTTTAAGTAAAATAAATAATATTTGCGCATGAAACTAAAGCGCCGCAGATTCATATCCAAAGAGCTGCATGTGGCAAGTTGCCGACCTCTGCCATAAGGTGTTACATAGTAAAGAAAAAGAAATAGCGTATGCGTAGCGATATGTCACAGGACACCTGCAGTTACTGTCTGCAGTCAGCAGCGGAGCTTTTATTACAGCTTTAAATATATAAAAAAAAATAAAGCCCAACGATGACATACATAGATCCCGGACCCTAACTGGGATTCCCTGTGTGTAGGGATCCAGGAACTTCTAGGACCATAGTCCAACAACACCCAGACTCAGAAGAAGTACATGCGCTTTTTTTCTGTGCACAATTACTTGTCCAGCCGCGGGAATCAACCCGCCGCCTCCTGGTTATGAGCCGACCGGTTTAAACACCACACCACAGAGGCCGTCAAAAAAAATGAATTTAAAGATGCGTTTCAATGTACATATAATAATCGGTTCAAGTTAAATCAAAAAGACCTCTGTACTCATTTATAATAGCCCTACACATTTTGCCAGCATCGCGTGTCGCACTGCCTGTCGCATAGGCATGACTAATCACTATATAGTATAAAACAAAGTCGCTTTCGCTGTCCCTATGTATGATTCTTCTATGAGTCTTCGGCAGAAGACACATGAAAATAAGTAATCATTTGAACCTAAACACAAGCTAGTTGCAACTGTAAATTGTAAACAACTCACGACTCGACAAAAAACTATAATAAGTTAATACTTTTCATTCTTAATATGAAATTGGTAGTTAAGGTTACACATGAAGGTAAAACGGACCCGTGGTCCGTATTGCCCGGGTCCGTTTTGCCTTTTAGGTACTTTTTATTGTACCTATGTGCGATTTTGAGATTATGCATGCGACCAGTTGATGAACAATGAATCAATCATTTGCTTTTATCGTAACAATAATTCAATGAAAATTACTACTGTATTTAAAAAAAAATAACAATAAGTACATTGAAAGTATAGGCAAGTCAAAAAAGATGTTTTTTACATCAAAATATCGAAAAAACCACTTACCGCGCCCAAAATCTGTAGGACTAGGAATGTATGACAGTCTTGCAAACATTGACCGTGAGCGAGAAGGGAGGACCTAATTTAACTACGCAAACCTGTAATAGATGGCGTCAGTAGTTTCGAAGTAAATCACAATGTTCCATTATGCCCGCAGGGTCCGTTATATCTTCAGTTCCCTTAATGGTGGCCACTTTGTACATTTAGTGTTAGGTGTAATAGCGGAAGATGGTAGTAATAGTATAATAAAGTGTGCGAGGAAAGTAAAAACTGAAGATTATGAATTTCTGTTTATTATATCTACGGCGTAGGTTCTACGCTACGTAGGATACCTATATCTTGATAAAATGTGAAGCCAGGGCTACTGCAAGTGAAAATATAACTAGAAATAAAATTGCCAGTATAAAAAACTATTTTATCGATTTAGAATCGTTTTAAATTAACATACTTCCTCGGTTTCGAGCATATCCGATGCTCTTCCATAGGAGATGAGCTGTTCACGAAGCGAGATCGTGGTAGTAGCTGTAAAATAAATCACATTCGTAAGAATTTTAATACTAAGATTTAGAATCGATATTTTTTTGGTATTTGTCTGAAATTATAATAGAATAAGCCTAACTAACTTTATTGTAAAGAAAAAATTTAACTTTTGATTTTTGATAAAATTCAATTGATTGAAATTTTTAATTTTCTGAATTTAGCAAGTGATATTAAATTTAATTATTACTATAAAATGTTTTTACTATAATTATGAAGAACCGAAAACACCAATGTTGTTGACGGATCAGAAAGTGAGATTAAAATCCAGAATAGTTAGATAAGGCAGAAAACGTCTATGCCTGTCATATTTTTACAGATCAGATACAGGGACAGCCCTAGCTTCGACTGCATTTATCTGACAAAACCAAAATAATAGTATTTTTTTATTCAGTGAAATTAATTTGAAAATATTATTTGTTTCAGGTAACAGCCTTGGCTGTGCTCAGCATAGCGTGGGCGAAAAATTCAACGGCAAAAACGAAACCGAAACGACAGTTAGATAGCATACGAACCCCACAAAACTTGCAGTATTCACTTGTCCTTCCGCATTCAAGAGTGCAGCATTTTCGATCACTGGGCAGCAGCAATGTCAGAAAAATCTCTCACGGAACAGCGAGAGGAGGAAAATTGCCACCGTATGCGGTTCAAATGGAACCCGTGGTGCAATACTCGCAGAAAGATCCTTTATACGATCCCAAGCAAGATAATCTGGAGGATTCAGTTGTAAACAAAAATGAGATTTACGCCCAACCCAAGATTTTAAACGTTCACGATTCAGAGGAAAGTTTTGGCCCACCCTATGGGTCTCTACCAACTGCTCCACTTTACAGTCATGAACCACATCCCCAATACTATGATGCTCCTGAGCCTATAATAGAAATCATTATTAAGGAATCAAACGAGTCTCTACCAGCGCCACCACCACCACCAGTACAAAAAAAGAAGAAAGAACCCGTCCATGTCTTCTATGTTAAATATAGCAAGGATCCACATTCTAAGGATAAAGTAATTTACGAAAAACCGATTCCTGCCATTACTCCTTCAACTAATGAAGAGGACCACGAAGAAAATCATCATGAGGAATATATCACTGTTACACCTGAACCTTACATCCCTGTCAAAACTACTACTTTGAGAGCTATTATCAAACCTGAGTCAGAAGTATATCACAGCGATAGTAGCGTAAGAGTTACTTTTGGTAATGAAGGACGGCATTATAGCGACAGACGAGAAGGAAGTTCTCAAAATGAAGAAAGGGAAGAAACAGCTCCTAGACCTGCAATAGCTTTCCCGAATCAACCACTCACTCAAAATCACCCGCCTCTAGAAAGCCACTCTCCACGGTCTGTTTCTTCACAACCTCAATTCAGTCATGGAACAGAAACAAAGTCCACAGTTTACCACCCTAATGCGCAGAATTACAGAACGAACGCACAGCATGCACAAAGTCGTATTCAATTTCAGCCCCAACCTTTTCCTACTGAACAACAACTACCTAGCCAAAACCCAACATCCATTCCTTTTAGATCACAGTCGCACGCTTCTCGAAATCCATTTGGATCGCCTTCTTCTTTAATTCCCAATCCTGCTTTTGCAAACGGACCTCCTGGAATTATCGAACATTTGGGAGGCCCTACTGCTGCTACACCCCTAGGCCCTGTTTTCCCAACAGTTTTTCCTAGAACAAACAACGTACTTTCTTTGCAGTCTCGTCCAAGTAATCCACCTTCATTTGGTTCACGTCCTTTCAATGGTCCACCTAGAACTAGTTTTCATTCTGGACCACAAAGGCCTTTCCATCAACCACAACAACAACAAAAGCAATATTTTGATGAAGCTAAGTATCTACAAGAAAACTATCATACCATAACTACCGAACAAGTTGACCCTCCTAAAGAGCAATTATTGCCAAATCGTCAAACTCCCACATTTAGTCGACTCCCTCAAGCCAGTCCAAGCCCTACAGCCATTCCGTTCCAAGGTCATTTTAACCGTCCTCAAATCTCCCATAGCCAACAACTGCCTCAACAAAGACCACAGCAACATTTTGATTCAACACACAGTAAACCTTCTCTAACAGTTAGCCCTAGTAGCTCTCCTTTTTTCAACTTAAAACCATCACCACCGCATATTGAAAGCAATCGTTCTCCTTTCCATCAAGCTTCTCCACAATTTAGTTTCCATCAAGGTCCATCAGCCATCCCGCCTCAGCAAACTCAGCATTCTTTTTCAAGTGCCGTTACGGTATCACCTTCTGTTCCTCACAGTCAGTTCCTTCCTCAACCTTCTTCTCCTACCTTGTACAATTTCCAACCCTCACAATCACCGTCATCAGACCCATTGTATTTCCATCGCCAAAATTCTCCTTCTGAAAGACCACATTTCCAGTCACATCAAAGTCCTACAGAGCGACCACTATTCCAATCACACCAGAACCCTTCAGAACGACCACAATTTCAATCACACCATGGTCCCTCTGAAAGACCCCAGTTCCAGTTACACCAGGGTCCAACTGAACGTCCACAATTCCAACCACAACAGGGTCCTTCAGACCGACCACAGTTCGAGCAATCACATGGACCTTCAGAACGGCCACAGTTCCAACAAGCTCATGGACCATCAGAACGTCCTTTCCAACAAAACCAAGGTCCCTCAGAAAGACCCACTTTTGTTCAACAAAGCCACGGCCCTTCCGAAAGACCTTCATTTAGCCAACAAAGCCACTTCCATGATCAATCAAACTTCAACCATCAGGAACACGTCAGCCAATTAGTTCCTAATGGCGGTGAACTGATTCCTGCCATATCAAAGTATGAACAGCACATCACCGTTAACGGCCCTACCGCTGAACCTAATTACAGTGGACTAAGTGAATCCAGTCAACCTTCATCAGCTTCCTCGCTAAATGAGCAGCACTATCATCAGCAACAACAACGAGAACATGAGCGCCAGCAGCAACACCAGCAACAGCATAAAAAGCAGCAACAGCAACAACATCAACTGCAACAGCAACAACAACAGCAACAACAACAACAGCAGCAGCAACGACAACAACAGCAGCAACAACAACAACAATATGAAGCTGAACAAGAGCAAGTCAGGCAACAGTTAGCTCACAATGTTAGGAAGCAACAAGAGGAGATTGAACGCTTACAAGCTCAACTTTTGCACTCGCAACAGCAACAGCACCAAGCGGAACAATATAACCAACACATTGAAAGTACTTCTCCAAGATCTCAATACATTCAAGAAAGGTCACGACCACAATCCAGCACGTCATCTCCTGCATATTACCAATCAACGTCTAGAACCGTTGAAATAAGACCTACGACACAAAAATATGTCTCTTCTACAGCAAACTCGATTAGCAGTACTGTTGAAAGTAAGAAACAAGAAAAGAAAAAGAAACCTGTGTTTGAACTCCCTGATGAAGTACCCGATGACCTCCGTGAGCAGTTGCTATCTTCTGGTATTTTAGACAACGCTGACATTAGTGTACTAGACTATGACAAGGTCGGGGATACTTCTTTAGACTCGCTTCCACCAGATCAATTAGCGAATTTCTTCAGTGCAGGTGGGGGTCAGCAAATAGCATCAAGTGAAAACAGACCAATTTATATAAAACCTAACGGAGATGGAGTAGAAGCCAGGATGGTTGATGATATGGAAGAAGATCAGGACATAGCTGCATCGGAAAATATCCCAAGTTATGTTTCCCCACCTTCTTCTAACAATCAAGCTGTGGAAATGAAAGTTGTTCATTTTGATCCTAATACTGCAGAAGGTCAACAAATTGCAAAAGAATATGTACAAGACAATGCAACAAGAGTAGAGCCTGTTGCACTGAATGATAAGAAATACAACAGATATTTGCCGTTGAAAGTAAGTGGTAACCAGTTTCCTTTGCCAGACATTCTAAAAGGCAGAAAAGTAACCTCAGTTGTTGTGTTAGCTCCAGTTGAAACTGAAGCTCTAAATAGTGGACATTCGAGAAAAGAACGATCAACGAACAGCCTAAAAGGTATCAAATTTGTTGCTGGAGACAGTTTACAAGATTTGTTGAGGAAACCAACTACAGATAACTTCAAAAAATGGTTAGCGGTTGAAAAGAAAACTGCTTCAGATCTGCAGTCCATTATATTACTAGTGACTGGGTAAGTATTAAAAATTAAATCGAAGATTATTTAAAAGGTTCCTTTAGCTCATTAAAATAAATTGGTGTTGTTATTAAAGCCCTGCTATCTTTTTCAGTAGTGAAAAACCAGAAGAAGAAAGAGAAATCTTCATGTACGATATTGCATCCGGAAATGTCAACAAGCTCAGTGGTGAGCTATCAAATGCGTTCGTGGAAGCTGCTGAAAACAATTCCTTGAGTAAAGACATCGAAACATTAGCTATTGAAGGAGAAGGAACACCTGAAAACTTTAATAAGAACAATGATGATGTTGTAGCAGAAGGTTCTGAAAATGTGCCATTATTCGTAGACTTATCGGGCGTTAGCCTAGACGCAGATAACAGCAATTATGTTTCAATATCATCAGGTTACAGTAAAACAAAACTTGGCAGATCACTAAGAAGACTTTCATAAATCAACAACGCTTTGTGGCGTCAGGTCCTTGTAAATAGTATAGTTGTTAGTATTACTAAATTAAATTGGCGCATTATTGCGTATAGTCGTATTTTTATACAAAAGTGATAATGGTTGTACAATATAAAGTAACTGCCCTCTAATCTTGTCCAACTTATTTATTTGCCTTTCTAATTAAATTTACGTATCTTCTTCCATAATAGCTAGATGCTGCAAATTCATTTCAATCAATTAGGTAAGGAAGATAGCTAATTTTGAAGAAACATATTAAATGGCATTCAATTTGGAGCTAAAAGTTTCAAGATGAAGTAAAGTAGGTAATTAAAATTTGTATCTTCTAGGCAAGAGTACTAAATCATAGATTCCTTGGCATTTAGCATTAGGAGATGAAGTTAATCACAAGCTATATGAACATAAATAGATCAATAGAACATAATGTTTAAAAAAAAACATAACATATCTTGGCAAATATTTATTTATACTGTATACTTGGCCACAGTGACATGAAGTTATAAGATAATATCGTAAATTTACAAATATGAACAAATGACAAATGATGAAATAACATATGAATAATAAACAAATATGAATTTTTATTTTAAATACTAAACTTAATAGGGGACAATTTTATTTATTTTTGTTGAATAATATAAATAATAATAATAATATAAAGGGGTATGAACGCATCTCTCGAAAGACTTCTTGCTTAGCTAGTTTATAAATTACCACTTACACACATATGGTCTTTGATTTTTGTTAAAAACCGGTCTCGTGCATGTCAGGTTTTTTTTTTTTTCAGTTTTTTTTTTCATAGTTTCGCGCACCGAAAATTACGTACATTGGTGTCGATTTTCTGTGTCGCATTCTTTAAAACTAAAGTAAATTCAAAGTATGACGCTACTCTTCTGATAAAGGGGAAATGAAAAAGACGGAAATATGTTAATTTCGTTTAGCTTTAGAGAATGCGACACAGAATCGACACCAATGTACTTACATATAAGTGATAAGACCAAATAGAATGGCTCCCATAATAGTGGTTGAATTTCTTCATTGCAAATCCAACATGCACTTGGCTAGTTTTTACTATATAGGTTGTAATAGTACAGAGCATCTATGCACTATAATCATACCAAGTACTCTTGCAAGATGTGTGACGCTCAGATATGTTAAAGTTATTAAAGTAATAGGTAGAGAAACAATATAGATGAAATCTCGATATGATGCTTTCATATCAGTCATGAATACGGGTCTAATCGCTTATAGCCTAGTAATCGATTCTCTTTTCGGTCTTGTAATTTTGTGAGCTAGCCACACAGCAGCTGTCAAAATTGTCAGATACTGAGTTACTATCAGTGTCATTGCTGTTGCTGTCTAGTTAGTTGCACTTATCACTTGTCAGTTGTCGGTCAAACATATGGATTATTTTGTGGAAGGCTCATACCGCAGTGTTAAATTCGCAGTATTTTGATTTTTTCATGAGTTTTTCGTAACGATAAACGGATTTATAATGATGGAGGGTTCACTAAGCAAATGGACAAATGTGATGAAGGGGTGGCAGTATCGCTGGTTCGTGCTGGACGAGAACGCTGGACTTCTATCCTACTACACGGTAAGTGACGTATCCTATGATCATAACTTTACGAAATTATCGCCGACCTGTGTTTTTATAAGAATTTCTGTCCAGCCCACTTTCTTATCTATAACAGATTGCGCTATTTGTGTACAGCTTTGTTTTGTTTGTGTCATGAGTTTGGTTATACCTATTTACCATATAAAAATATAAGAACAACCTCATTCAGATCATCGAAAGTTATTTTGCGTTGTAGTTTTAATAGTTTTTGTAACTGAATACCTAAGAAGTATGTTAAATACATAATAAATACACCTCTGTAGTTTCAAGGCCAATCTTACTGTTAGAGTCTTGAGATATTTACACAATATTCCAAGGTTAAGGGCTAGGTTCTAGGGCAAGTCTAGTGAATCTGGTTGTAGTAGACAAGCAACTTGCATCATGCATGTTAAATAGGGCATTTAATTATCGGAAAATAGTATTAAAATAATTAACATGATTAGTATTCAAGCTCAGCTGATAATAGCTTATTGTTAACTTATGGTTTTTAATCCAATAGTACCGCAGCTTACATCTTACAAAATGTGTACTTGTATTGTTATAAAAATGCTTTACTCATATTTTATTATTTTAGTTTTAATATATCTAATTATTAGTTCTTTTTAGCAGCACAATTCTCATTATGTTTTCGAATATAGTTAGTTTTGAAAAAGTCATAGAACATATAATATACAAATATTACATTAGGAAAATACATGGCAGCAACACCATGTGGTGCAGGACAGCTTGGCAGGAACACTTGGCATGAGTAGATCAGCATTAATGTAAACTGGACCTGAAAAATGTTTGCAGCATTAGTAACATATTTAGAGTGGTTTAAATATATAATTTTCTGGGATGAAAAGTAGCTTTCATTTGTCTCGGTATATACCGTGTAAACAATCTATACACCTTTATATATGACCTTTATATTATGAGGCTCTTCTTAATTATCAATGCTGAGGATTGAGCCTTACATAGTAATAACATTTTACTATGAATATATGGTGCTACCATGGTGTTTAGAGTACTAAGGGAGATAGAATTGTTCCATTAGCAATTGGTTGCTTGAAATACAACTTGTAGGAGTGAGGTACCATGTCTGGGTAAGCAGTAGAGCATTTCTTCACAATAATAATGCCCAACGATCACATACATATATTCGGACCTTCACTAAGATTCCCTGTATCAAGGGACCCAGGAACTACGAGGGCCATGGTCTTTCAACATCCAGTCACTGAACAAGTATTTGCATTTTTTTTGAGCACAAATACTAGTCTTCCCACGGTATTCAAACCCGCTGCCTCTGGGCTAGTTATTATTTATTAGGTTTTTGACGACTATCAACTATTATAAGCTAAAATATACAATAGGATGAAATAGCAATAAAACCTCTGGGCTATGGGACAACCTGTTCAATCACCACACCACAGAGGCTATGTTACCTTTATACCACAATGCTGCATACATGAAACTATATTTTAAAACAGTAACATAGTTTATAGTAACATAGTATAATAGGTTTACAGAAGAGACAGAGAAACATCAAGTTACCACTGTGGCAAAGAGGGTGGAGGTGTTCTAATAGCAGTTTCAATGCGTTTGAATTCTGTTAGAATAATGGACTGGGAAAGTAATAGTGAAGATATTTGGTTATGTGTTAACCTTCCTGCCGAGGACACACGTTCTATAAGCAAGATGTATATTAGTGCTATTTATTTACCACCTCCAGTACAAAAACCTGTATTAGAATTATATGTAGCAAATTGTAATAAAATCATAGAAACTCTTGATAAACCTATATGTATATTTGGCGATTTCAATCTTAGTGGTATTAACTGGAATATGATTAATACATTTTCGTCAGGCTATAAGTTATCTGTATTGGAACAAGTTTTAGTTGATTTCATATTTTTAAATAACTTAAAACAATATAATGACATATTAAATAATAAAAATAAAATTTTAGATTTAGTCTTAACAGATAACTCTTTATGTAAAATAAATGCTGCTTCACACGCTCTTTCCAACATGGATCCACTTCACCCGCCAATAATACTAACTTTTCCAATAACATACAGAGATAAGCTGAAGAATAATATTGATATATCTATTCGTAATTTCCGCAAGGCTGACTATGACTCAATTAATACTTTTTTAAAGAAACAAGATTGGAACCAATTATTTTTTAATTGCAAAAATGTTAATGAAATGACCGACATGTTTAATGAAGTCTAAGTTCTGCTATTACCCAAAATGTCCCTCTACAAAAAAAAGTTAACAATAAATACCCTGTATGGTTTAACCGAGATCTGATTAAGACACTACATAGGAAAGATAAGATCAGACATCGTTTCAAGATTTATGGAAATCCCCTGGACCAACTCCGACTTCAAACACTTGATAAATTAGTTGTACGATTTACGAAACAGTGTTATCATTCTTATATAACTAGTGTGGAGGACAAAATTACTACGAACATAAAAAGCTTTTGGTCATTTGTTAAATCAAAGCGCCACAGCACAAGTAATTACCCCAACACGGTCGCAGATGGCTCAGTTACGGTGTCTGATGGAAACGACATGTGCGATTTGTATGCCAAATATTTTGCCTCCGTTTACAAAAACACAGATTATAATTCGGCTGATGATCCTAATCATGATGTAAACAGCTTGGACGGTGAAAGCCTATCCGCTATTAATATTGATTATACCACAATAAAAAAAAAATTAGAAAACCTAGATATAAATAAAGGGGCAGGCCCCGACGGTATCCCGGCACTTTTTATAAGTAAATGTATCCCTAATCTTGTAATGCCACTATACCTTATTTTTAACAAGTCACTGGAAACTGGTACTTTTCCTAACCTTTGGAAGGTGGCAAAGGTAGTGCCCATTTTTAAAGAGGGTGACGAATCTCAGGTTAGTAACTATAGACCTATATCTATACTTTCCACTTTTTCTAAAGTATTTGAGTCTATAGTATGCCCCATCATTCAGTTTCATTTTAAACGAAACTCTACGCCACATCAGCATGGTTTCGTTTCCGCTCGCTCTACTAGTACTAACCTTGTCACGTTTACAGAAATGTTGGCAGAATCAATAGATGCCGGTGGTCAGACTGATGTTATATACACAGATTTTAGTAAAGCATTTGATCGTGTTTCACATAGCATATTAATATCCAAGCTTTCTAAATATGGTTTTGCTGGAAACTTACTGAAGTGGTTGCAGTCTTATCTCTCTGATAGAAAATTTTATGTTGTCATGAGTGGATATAATTCTAAATCAAAAAGTATATCATCTGGAGTACCTCAAGGCTCACATTTGGGACCAGTGCTTTTTAACATTTTTATAAATGATATAACCGACTGCTTTAGCAATTCAACTCCATATTTATATGCCGATGATCTTAAGTTTGCTAGACGTATTGAATCTAACTCAGATATAAGCTTACTTCAAAGTGATCTTGACAAACTCTCTGCTTGGTGCGATACCAATAAAATGTCTTTAAATGGAAAAAAATGTTTCCACATTAAATTCTCACGAAAGCTTTATCTCACTCCATCAAAATATTTCATTTCACAAACAGATATACAAGAAGTAGACAGCATAAAAGATTTGGGAGTTATTCTAGACAGAAAACTTACATTTATACCTCACATTGAATATATCAATAAAAAGGCCTCTAAAATGCTAGGATTTGTTATTAGGAACGGTAAAATGTTTCGAAAGACAAACACTAAAAAAATTCTTTATAACACCTTAGTACGCAGTATTTTGGAATATTGTAGTGTAGTTTGGCGACCACATTACGCGACACATACGCTAAGAATAGAAAGAGTACAAAAAAGATTTTTGTGGCATCTAGCACGATATACTAAATTGGCCCGAAGAACTGTCTCATATAATGATAGGCTCAAACATTTCAGAATCGTATCCTTAGAGAAAAGAAGAGAGTATATTGATTTGTCATTTTTATATAAACTATTACGAAATGAAATAGACTGCCCCTTGCTTTTAGAAAAAATCAGATTTAGAGTACCACGTAGATATCCCAGGTTCAAAATTACTCCTTTAGTGCCCCCCCTTAGGAGAACAGTACTAGGTGCAAATTCCCCTAACCCCGTTTTTGTAAACTTTACAACCACAATGACACGTTTGACTTGCATTACGACAGCCTTCCCAAGCTCCGTCGCTTGTTGATGGGCTCAGTGGACTCATGATAATAAAATAATAATAATAATTAGTGAGTACTTACCTAACTAAGATCTTTATAATTTAAACATGTTTAATATATATTCAATAATATTTTTTTTGCTTGGTATTGTACAAGTATATATTAATAAGATAGTTTATACTTATTAAAGGTAATACTTTTTAAATCTCAAAATTGTGCATGCTGTGTTTGCCTATAATTGGTTGTGCATATAGATAATATTTTTAAGCTTTATTATTGTTATAGAAACTGTGTATCAACTGTTGGTGAACCAAATAAATAAATAAATAAATAAATAAATAGAAACAGACCATCTGTAACACAGTTAGCCACAACTTGTACTTGGCGAGGAAAGCCTTGGTCCTCGGGCCTCCTTCAGCTGACAGCAGGTAATAGCTGTACATGATCACATGGACACCATTGTTCAGCATCGGTGAGAATGAAGTTATTCCACCTGAAATTATAAGTACCCCTAGTATACGTTTATTGAAATATACATTTACTATTCAACTGGCCCAATAGCTCAGTTGGTAGTAACCCTGCCTTCTGAACTGTGGGTTGTGGGTTCGATTCCCACCCAGGACAAACATTTGTGTGATGAACATAGGTGTTTGTTCTGTCTGGGTGTCATATTGTATTCTATGTATGTATTTACAACAAAAAGTATATAAGTATTGTACCAGTTATTCTGGTTCCCATAATACAAGCTTTGCTTAGTTTGGGGCTAGATGGCGTTGTGTGAGATGTCCACACATATTATTATTATTATATTATACTGTACTCACTATCAATCACATTAAAATATGTGAAATCTAGAAAAGTGCTTTTAGTTTTTTTTTATGAATGAATCGTGTGACTAGCTAGTTGTGATGCTAAGTGACATGGCATCCTATAACAGATTCAGTGTCACTTGGAACTCTAAAATAAAAAGTTGCATGGGACTCTCCGCACATCATCTAGAGATATCAGCACAGTCTGGTAATAACATTACCTATTCGACTTTCTTTCTATTTTTTCTTTGCAATCAATCAGCATGCAATCAATCAATCCTACATGCATCTTGTTAAATGACTTAACCTAACCTTTTTCACTTCGAGTCAAAAGAAAATCAATAAAGATATTTGATCGCAAATATCGAAGTTTCCTGTGGTGCTTCCTTATTCTTACGCATCACGGTCAAACTTACTCGTAGCATCATTTCATGTAAGAACCCATTTACGTAAGTAGTGTTTTAAGAGACTAGATGGCAAGCACAGAATTTTCTAATGACACTTCATACATCTCACACATTTAATAAAACTTCACCACAAGACGGCTACATTAAAATTTGGCTTGATGTGGAATGATTTTAATAAGTCAAAGTATGTGATATTTTCTAATTATGATTAGCTAGATGGAAACTTATGTATCTAGATGTACATATTATTATATAGGCCTAAGTTTCGATGGTTGGTTATTTTACGTTAAATTTATAAATGATACAAGATTAACTGATAAGTTTTTTAAGGTACTAAGTCAACGTAATATTTAATACTTATTCAAAGCCATAAAACACTAAGGTACTTTATAGAACTTGCAAGTAAAAAGAGTATGAATTATGAAATATTTTAACGTTCGAGTCGGAGAATTACTAAATTATCTATTAATCTACAATTCTATATAAAAATCTGCGGCACCTTATGCAAACGGTGCAGCGGATATTTTAGCTTAGCAGTTGTCCGTTATATTGACCGTAGCTTTCACAAATCGGTTTGTTTGGTTATGTCAGATATTGAGAGGACCATAAAGGGTTTTATCTGTGAGTGGGTGCTGGACTGGACAGTTAGACACCCACCGTTGGATCTCAAATGGATCAATATTATCTGAGTACTTATCCTATCAGTAGTGCCCGTAGTAGTAACAGAGGCCCGCCCGGTGACGCTGTAAAGGTCGGTAGAGACAAGCAGTATTTTCATTATCATTATTAATAAGCTAAAGTAATAAATTAAAAATAATTGAACAACAACAACTTGGGGAGTTGACCCGTTGCCTAAACTCTTCAACGCTACATCACTCAAATAGAAGCTTACGGTATGTTTAGCAGTGAGAATATTTATGACGACGACAGATTAAGAAGCGCGGGCCGGTTTCTTATTTTTTAAATGTTTTGGCTCTACACTTTTGTGTATTTAGTCAGTGTCAAGTAATTGATAATTTATCAAGTTAATGATATTTCACGGAAATATGTGTCAAGTCACAGTCGAAGTCATCAACTCAAGTCATAGTCTCGTCAAAGTCATACTCCTAGTAAAGTGGTGGCAACTTTACTTAAAGCTTCTATGGAGTTTTGGAAACAACACGAAAAGAAACGTTTCACCATCATTATACCATTTTGCCACAATGCCACCAATTTTATGCACTAACAGTGAAAATAACACAAGTTTAGGAAAATAATACAATGCGGTGACGCAATCTTTTTCGCTTTCCTGCCAAAACTCGGGCCGGATTCTTGTTTCGTTCGACTCATCAATTACTTTCATATTTCATAATCAATTTTGACGTAAAAGGAATGGCAGAAATGTCGAATTTCCACTGGGGTCGAATCTTGGAAAAGTCTTGATCATGTAACGTTAAGCTTGCCATTTTTGCAGGAATATAACCCTCCTATGCTGTACTAAATAAAAAAATACAACAATATTAAAAAGTACCTTAGCACGAAACCCCTCCAAGCCTCAGATCGAATTCTAATGAGCTCTGGCTGTCCAACCTGTAATTTCCTAAGGACTTCCGAATTGTAATCTCGTTTTTTCTCATTGCAATTAACCTGAATGAGAACCCATCGCTACCGGATCGCTAAGTATTTCCTTGTACTATTATTTATTTTGTGGTATTTCTGAAAAGAACGACTGACAAACACCAAAGCTCTTTCACAGAGGAAAAACAAAAGAAATTCTTAATTGCCAAGGCTCTATTTTTAGAGGCGAGGTGGCGGGCTTTCAAGCTTTTATTTGTACACTTATTTCTAACCTAAATGTCCACTGAGAAGGCTAGGTAAGAAAGCTTAAGCTTGCCCTTAAGCAATTGGTCCTTGATCTAACTGCAGAATGGTTGCTATATATACATGAAATTTAGGAAAACTCATACTCTGAGGCATGTAACGTATTATGTACGTAGCATGTAACGTCTAAACTAAAATATTTAGTCTGTATTTTAATATTAGCCTAATAATGTTAATGTTAATGACACAACATATGGCTTGAAATAAAATAATTTTGAGCAACAAATATGGAAGAACTTTGCTTCGATTTAAGTGGAGATTTACCTTAACTGTTGGCTCGAAAACCGTTTTGTATTCATCTGATTTCCCATGTATTTGTGCCGCTGGCGACTGTGCAATGGAAATGGAATTCAACCGATTTGGTTAAACGAGATCGTTAGGTTAAAGGTCACTTGGATATCCTTTACATCGAGTGCTATATCGTTACCATAAGTTTTCTGTGGCCAATCACTTTTATTTAGATAAAATGACAGTAGATATGATCCACTTGATTGATGAATTTTTAAATACCTTTTCTTAGTACACACCTACGTCATAAAAGGAAAACCCCCTCCAAATATAATATCAAGTCTAGGTCGGTTTGGACGACGTCGGTCAGCCAGTTGGTGAAAACAGAGCCTTTTTTATATAAATAAAGAGAAAGCCTTAAATATGTGAATTATATTATTTAGTTACTGTATTTAGTTCAGATAAGGTAATTTACTAACTTTATTTACCCTTGAACAAAATATAATGACATAGTTCAGATTAAATAGAGATATACTTGTACTATTAAAATTCTGTGTGACAGTGACCTTAAAATCAACATACAAATAGATATAGCATACCGATACGGGTTCTCACAATGTAAATGTAAATGCAGAAGACACAAAATGTAGAATTAAAAAAATAAACAATATTATGATAATTTGAAACGTATATAAACGAAATAAATGATAGATTTGATGTTTTTAGAAACCAAATCGCGTAAACTCACGTAAAATAAGTGGTTATAAATGTAATGAATTACGAAGGGATAAGGATAAGGGAAGGGAGGGAAGGGGAAATGTTCCCTTGACGTCTATTCTGAATTCGCTCATTCATCGTTTCAGTTTTCCCGTTCGATCTAACATCCTCGGGGAACCTTTCCCGTTTCCAAATATAGAAAGGCAAAGAGGCGAATTAATTCCCTGTTAATAATAGATTAAGGCTTACATATAAAGCAACCTTCCGGCGTTCGAATATATGGACTTGGCTCAACGCCTGATGGTAAGTGGACATCGTCGTCTGTAGACATCTACAACAATTTTACCAAGTTTAAAAACAACAATCGTTAGATCTATCATAGTAGAGAACATTCTCTTCTATGATAGATCTAAGAAATACAAAACGTACTGTCAGTATCGTTTATAACTACGCAAACGGTGTCTTTAATGTAGCATCTATACTCGTACCTACGTTGACAGCTAGAGTTGGTAGGTAGGTTAGCAGTGTGAAGAGCACCGATCAACAAGGGAATATAGACACTAGTTGCGCCCCGCGGTTTCACCCGCGGATAAAAAGTATTTTAATTAATTGTTCATCCCACGGGAACATTTCACTTTTCCGGGATAAAGTGTAACATATATATTAATCCAGTGTATAAGCTATCTTGGTACCGAATTTCATCCAAATCCATTCAGCCGTTTGAGCGTGAAGGAGTAACAAACATACACACAAACACACATACAACCTTTCGCCTTTATAATATTATAGTGTGAAGTGTGATACTGTGATTGTCATAGCTAATAATAACGCTTACAAAAAAATCAAGGGGAGATTTACTCTGAAGTTTTACTTGGCTAGCATGCTACACCTTCGATCGCATCGTCACTTGCCATCAGGTGAGAGCGTGGTCAAATGTTAGACAAGTTTTAAGTAAAAAAAGTCACTCACAGAAAGTGGTTTTTCAGCTAACGTCCAGCTCTAAACAAAGAATAGAATAACATGAAATCTGGCACGAGCTCCACATGGCTAGAGCTTCAGCATAACGGTTCCGAGTCACAGATAGGCTTAATATTTAATCGTATGGTCGGATTGGTCGCAAATAATTACCTATATGCAGCGGTATTTAGACCGTGAATGCTATAAACTTTTCGTACGGAAATATCAAGGCTGCGAATTATACCTAAATGCTACTGAAAATGTCAAGAAATGTGTATATTTCGTTAGAAAAATATTACCTTTTTGTCGTGACAAGTTTTTATACAACGTGACCACTTGAGCACGTGCAAGTCGCAAGCAGTCGTTGGCCCATAACGTATTCTTTCAGCGTTCACTTTTAAAACTTTTATGAATATTTCCATGAAACTGAGACAGAAAAATCAGTGGCAAAGTACTACTATAATATATATGCTTTATATTTAAGAGCCGTGCTCTTTTCAATGGAGTATTTACGATCGATCGTTCTGTCTTTAACCAATGTTTTGACTTCCCCATATCACATGACATTTATCATCTCTTTTATTATATCTGTATATTCTCTTCTAGGTCTGCCTCTTCCTTTTTTTCCTTTATAGAAAGTACTAGCGGCCCGTCCCGGCTTCGCTCAGGTGGACGTTTATTTATTAAACATTTTATAATATACGAAAAACAATGTATCACGCACCGGCGTCATCTGCTTAAAATGTTGGTTTGTCCTGATTTTTTCCTGAATTTTCTTTGCTATAAACCTCACGGAGCCCGAGACCTTTCCAACGAATGCAAGTAGAAATCGGTTCGTGCGTTCTGGAGTTATAGCGTCAGGAAGGAAAACCCGACTTATTTTTATATAGTAGATGTGTACATAGTCAAAACCCACAATCAGCCGGTATAATTGTACTTGTGTAGTACCTGTGTGGGCTCGGGAAAGTAAGTCGGTATACTTGTACTTGTGTAGTACTTGTGTGTCTTCGGAAAAGTAAGTAGTTACTGATGCAACTCTTTGAAGTACCTATGATTCATCGTTGAAAAGTCACTGTAAAGCTTCTTCTTTATAGATGTAATCGGAAGCTTCGGATCAGTTTTCTTTTCTGCATTGTGCCGGATAGCTTGCACCAGTAGTCGGAAACAGAACTTCTTTTTTTGAAACTCATTTATTATAAATAATAGGCTTACTCTACATATAAAGTCCTGACTGTCTGACTGACTTATATATCAACGCAAAGCCTAAACCGCTGGTCCTACAGACTTGAAATTTAGAAGGTGTGTTCTTTGTAAAGTGTAGGTATCCACTAAGAAAGGGTTTTTTGAAATTCCACCCCTAAGAGGGTGAAATGGGTGGTTGAATTATCTATGAAAAATTTTCTTCTTCGTTTCCTATAGGCCACTCGGGCGAAGCCGTAAGCTAGTAGCATATAAATAAGCACTTTGTAATTTTATATGCTTAGAGCAATATCTCACTGCCGCACATTGACGCAACAGTAAAATATAGTACCATCACACACACACAAACGCAAATCGATACAATACAATGGTGATACCATTAAACGCTTAATATGGTCTTTATGGGCCATAACATAGCGTACCTACATCTGTGTGATTCGCTACGATTGCGAAAATAACGACATCATAAACGGTTTAGCATTCGTGTTCAATACGCTATTATTTAATTAATGAATATTTGGTGTTTTGTAATCAGAAGATGGCGTAGTCAGATATTTATAAAGATTAAATAATTTTCTGCTGGAACAAATGATGGAAATTTAAATTTTATATCGTCTCTCCAAGATGTTTCCATATAAATACTAGGCTACTAGGAAAGACTAGATATCTATTTTGGGTCAATTAGGTTCGGGATTCAGGATTCTAACTAGGCTAGATTTGATCTGAACTTGATAGCTAAATCTCGAGGCACCAAAATAATCGATGTCATATACCTAACATTTTTTTATGTTAATGAATTATGTGACGAGCTTATCCTTCACCTGATGTTAAGCGATACGGCCGCCCATAACAGAACAGTGTCATTCGGAACCGCAAAATATAAAGTTTCGCGTGACACTGCACTGCGCACATCAGTCTGTTAATAAGATTACTCGACTCAGATCGTAAAGTGTCAATTGCCCAGGAATTTCACTGTCCTTGAAGCCGGAAAACGGTAGAACTTGCACACTACTGCTTGGCGGCAGAATAACTGACAAAGCGGTACCACCTAGGTGAACTTTGCAGAAAAGTCCTACCACCTAGTAAAATTACATAGTATATCTCATATAATTCTTATTTATCCGAACAGTTTTTACTTTACTAGCATGCTACACCTTCGATCGCATCGTCACTTCCCATCAGGTGAGGGCGTGGTCAAACGCTAAACAAATTTGAAGTAAAAAACAAAAAGGTTTGTTTTTTATTGAGTAGACCAAGCCAGCTCTGTTGGTAGTTACTCGATATATCCTCGTCTTTCATTACATCCCATAAGATAACTAATTCTGACTTCAGTATAATTAATTGTGCAGCAATTTGTTACCAAAGGAAGGGCCCTCGGAACTCCCGCCTGACAGCTGTAATTGTTTAGGCGTACCCTTTACATTCATCTTTGGATATCTCCGCGCGCGGTAGTGTAACTTTTGCGGAGTTTCAAAGGCATTTAAACTTGAGATACATCATTACAAAAGGTATTTTGAAAGCATTTAATTTACGACTAGGTACATTTGTAGCCTTGGGTTGGAGAAGTTCGCTTGCTTTTGCTTGCTTGCGGCGGATACAAGGGTGATTTTAATGCTCGGTGTTTTTTTATGTTAGTAGCTAACGAGCTAATGAGCTAGACGTTCACCTGATGTTAAGCGCCACGGCCGCCCATAACAGAACAGTGTCACTCGGTACTCTAAAACAGAGTTTCGCGTGACACTGCACTGCGCACATCATCCTGAGACATCAGCACAGTCTGGTAATAAGAACTCGACTGTGAGATCAGATCATAGTCTCAATTGCCCAGTATTTCACAATTTTGGTGTAAGCTCAAAACCAACAAAATTTTTAAAGCCCAGTGTGCGAAGCCATGACACAAAATAATTAACAAGTAGTGATGTACATTTTATTAAAATTTTTCACGTAAAATAGATCTATAAACAATCACAACCGATAAGCGTTTCACACTCATAATAATCAAATGGAAAAAAATGTGTGAATTGGAAATAATACTAGAAAGAATGGTAACTGAATACAATTTAACTGAGTAGTTTGGTTTTTTTAAGAATACATACAATGACCCCAAAAATTACATTAAAATAAAATAAATAATTTTCTTAGAACAAAATCATTGATTATTTTAGTTTGAAAACTATCGTGAGTATGACACATTTTGTAAGATAAATAACGGCTAAAACTCACGTCAATTAAAAGTCGAATCATTGATTATGTTACAGTCACAAATTTAAACATACATTTATAAAAAATATTTTTCTCAAGAGGCGCGTTGCCTACACCAGCTTTTTTTTTTATTTGTCTATTTCACTAAATAAAAAAAACCCTGCAAAAAGAACAGTTTCAAGCGCCGTCTCAGTTTGACATTAAAATATATGTACTGCGATTTTCAACTTTAAAGAGTCAACCTTAAAAATCCGCTGCCTTAATGGACATTTTTACTGGGGAACAGAATAAATAATAAGTTGTTTCGAGAATTTGGTATTTATTACAAGAAAGTCTTAATGACTTTCCATTTTCTAGGACGCTTAATTGCTTATGCAAATTTAACTGCGATTAAGAATTCCCTGAAGTGGCTACGAAAAACTGTATTCTATTGGCGCTACAGGGGAAATTAATCACTTAAGTTACAGAATAAATCTATATAATTATAAAAAATTCGTGTCAGTGTTTGTTACCATACTAAACCGATTTTGACGAAATTTTATATTCACACTTGGTAGGTCTGAGAATAGGTTGCTAACTATTTTTCATCCCCCTAAGTTATAAAGGTAACTCACCCCAATTTTTTTTAGATTTTTTTATTTATTTGTATGATGTAGCATTAAAATACAACCCTACATTTTCTACCTTCTTCCATCATCCCCTATTTTTAATATATAATAACAACGTTTGCGGGGTCAGCTAGTAATAGTATAAGATTATAACCGTAATATTCGGTGACAGGTGTGTGGGTGGACAGTTTCGTACGTAGTATGTCGTAAACTGACGAGGATTCTGATATCTCTCCGCTTTGCCAGTTATTCTGCCGCCAAGCAGTAGTGCGCAAGCGCTGCTGTGTTCTGGTTTGAAGGGCACTGTACCTAGTGAAATTACTGGGCAAATGAGACTTTATGACCTGATCTCACAGTCTAGTAATCTTACTAGATTGTGCTGATGTCTCAGGATGACGTGCGCAGTGCAGTGTCACGCGAGGCTCTGTACTTTGGAGTTCCGAGGGACACTGCAACTGATATGGGCAGCCCTGTCGCTTAACATCAAGCGAACGGTTAGCTCGTCACGTCATTCCATACATTAAAAAAATATGATCTTATTTTTATCTACGAATTTGAGTAATGGTCACAATCGTTACAATAGAAAATAGGTCAGTTAGTTGCAATTGCAACATGAAATGCAATTTTGAGTTTGCTAATGGTAAGTCTTATTTGATGATTTTTATGTAAGAATCTGTCTAACTTTGCAAACTCGTCATCCAAATTACTGTTTCTAACGAACTGACTTTATGGTTATGTAAACTAAGTACTGTCATTATAATATATTTTACAATAGAGGTAGGTTCGCAGCTGATTTGGAGGATTTATGATATAGCGTATAGCTTGCTTAGTGTAATCAACAGATTATATCTAGTGTAATTCCGCTATAATTTTTTTACGCTAATTTCCGAATAGCGGAATCAGGTACACTAGATATTCTTGTTTTATTTTGTATTTGAGATGTATTACCGCGGAGTTACGGCAGCGTCAATAAATTTATTTTCTCTTTTGTTTTGGCTCCACACTTTTGTGTATTGAGCCAGTGTCAAGTAATTGATAAATTGTCAAATTAATTAATATTATACATATGTGTCAAGTCAAGTCACAGTCCAAGTCATCAAGTCCAGTCATAGTCTAGTCAAGTCAAGTCATACTCCTAGTAAAGTCGTGGCAACTTTACTAGAAGCTTCTATGTAGTTTTAGAAACAACACGAAAAGGAACGTTTCACCATCATTATAAGTACCACTTTCCCACACTCATGCCTGTAGTCCAGCACTTAACGAATAAAATGCCAATAATTTTATGCACTAACACTGAAAATAGCACAAGTTTTTGAAAATAATACAATGCGGTGATGCTAATTGTTTCCTTTTCCCCGAGTCAATCAATTATCCACAGATTAATTTTAATGTAAATTGGTTAATGCAGATTAGTTTAAATGTTTCCTACATCTTATTCTTATTTCTTATTTAAATGAGGACATGTTTGAGCCCGCATCCATCCGTCCCTAAAGCGGGTGACAATTAGTGATCTCATGTCCAAATTTATCCGTCGCCTTTTGCCACCAACTTACAAGGGTTGTCAGCGCCATCTATTGAGAGTCTATGACAATCACCACAAGCAGCATGGTCAAGTTACATCAACACAGACGTTGATAATTGCAAATAATAATAATAATAATAACGCCCAACGACCAAATACATAAGACCCTGGATCCTAAATAGTATTCCCTGTGTCTAGGGACCCAGCAAGTACGAGGACCATGGTCCCACAACATCCAGACTCAGAACGAGTATTTCCGCTTTTTTTTTCTGTGCACAAATACTTGTCCTGCCGTGAGAATCGAACCCGCCGCCTCCGGGCTATGAGCCGACCTGCTCAACCACCACACCACAGAGGCGGACAAATCTTTCCCTTGCATTCAAATTAATAATTTTGATTTGGGTTGAAAGTCATTGCTCTAACTTAGCTCTAATCTTTTTCTAACTATCTATAAAGTCAAAGTCAAAAGATTTATTGCAAATAGGCTAATTTTAGCACTTTTACAATATATACATATATACAATACAATATAATATAATATTCAATATATAGATTATACATATAGACTTCAAAGTCCTGACTGACTGACTGACTTACAAATCAACGCGCAGCCTAAACTGCTGGCACCTACTAGAGGCTTGAAATTTGGAGGGTGTGTTCTTTGTAGAGTGTAGGTACTAAGGGTTTTTCAAAATTCCACCTCTAAGAGAGTGAAATGGGTGGTTGAATTATCTATAAAAAAAATCTTCGTTTCCTATAGGCGTCGCGGGCAGAAGCTAGTGTATCATAAGTACCTAACGGACCAACATTTCCAGGAACTGGAGTCAGAACTCCACGCCCATTTCATGCTATACAGTCTTTAGGTAGGTGTACCAAAATGGCTCTGTTTGCTTTGGGTGTGCCACAATGGACTATTGTGTGGTGACTGATCGTTTTGTATTGAACAGGTTGCGTTCCGTTTTGTTGTTGATACACAGTAAGAAACGATGGTACAATTTTTTTTTCTTTAATAGTGTGATTTATCAATCGACTTCAAAAAAGAAAGATTCTCAATACCACAGTTTTAATGGTCTGCATGTAATAGGGGAATATTATAATGATGCTTACCTACCAAACTTTTCTAACTCGTAAAAATCATTCAAAAGCTTATTCTTAGGTTAAATTAAAAACCTACTAAGATCTATAACCTAAACAATGCAAATTTCCAATACATTAATTTAATAGGCTTCATTTCTCTATTGTACCCGCGGAGATCTAGACGGCTTTATCTTGTCTCAGCTGTCATGCTTATTGTGAATGCGTACCGTGCGGCTGTAGATAGAGTTGCGGCCAGTGGCTGTTTGGCCGGATAATGGATTTGCCGTTCACCGGCAGAAGTCAAAATTTGATCGGACAACCAAAAGCATAGTCTGGGTAGTACCCGTAGTTTTACATGTGCTTGTTAGATACTAAGCAGGCGATACTGCTGAAGCGGTGGTTTGTTAGAATGAAAACGACATGTTAGTCTGACCGACGTTTATTGACTGGACTTATTATAGCTGTAATGGTATGGTTGTATTGTTATAGGTTCACCAAAAACCAGTTCAAATTGGGCGTATCTTGTTCCACTACACGGCTTTAAAAATTACTAAAAAAATTTTTAATTAAATTACTTACTATACAAACAACTTTTACTGCTTTCATTATGCCAAAATCGTAGAAATCAAAAAGATGTAACGCTACTGTTCTGTTTATAGGTATAATACCTATATCGTCTCATAACCAGCAAATATTTTTTTGTTTTCCATTGAATTATTGAATCATTGTGATAATTTATGATTTTCTTCAACTACGCCGCGCTAAGTTTCATTACTTTAAACTTATGATTCCATTCTATATACCTACGTTTTTGTTTTATATTAACGTCGGATGTACTACAAGCCGGATGTCCTATTCATCCCTATTTCTAAAGCTTAGATAATAATGTTTTGAGCTTAATGTGTGAGCTTATGGGGTCGGGTAAGACCTAGTGCTTATTGTGTATTCGTTGCGTAAGTTATCAATTAATCTTTAGTTGTTCGATATTCCTGAAGTAGCTGGGGCGGGTTGATAATAATTTTGATTAGTTCTGTTTTATCGTTAGGGTTTACAATCGCTTAAAATTACTTTTCTAAGGCACGCCACCGACCACTATTATATACATTACCGCCGACAGTAGTAACAAGCATTCTGTCCTAGTAGAGATATTGTCGAGTCAAATACGCAAGCGTCGTTGCAAATTTTTATTTGATTGTATTTTTGGCCTTATTGTTACTTAATAGAGATGATATGTGATTAAAATTTAAAAATGCAAATAAAATCTAGCACATCCTGTAATAGTCCGGAGAATATCAGTACCTCACGGACACTCTACTCGTATACAAACGTAAGCATAGTTAAAATTAGATGAATTTGTGAACATACGAACATGATGACCCAGTATAAAACAGGCTCAGATCACGCGATACGCGAATAAAAACCTTAGTACGAATGCTTTATAGAGCCGTTCTTTCGAAAAGGCGTTCTTTACCTAATTCGTTATGAGACTGACTATTGCCTTATTTGATTAAAGTTAATTACAACATTTTTCACTTACAACAGTGATCATTACTGCAACCCTTGGGGACCCGGCTTTTGTCGTAAGATAGCAGTCCTTAAGGACATTCAGAAATCGTCGGCTTAAAAATTCAGACATTAAGGTTAACATTACAGGAAAGATTACATACCTACGTCATTCTGTTCTGATTCCTAACTAAATTAAAACAGAAAATATAACAAAAACGGCTTGACATATTATAAGACAATGAAACATATTTTTTTCTAATCCTTTAACGATCAATCCTAGATTTAAAATATAATGCCCAAAGAAGCTAACTTAAGCGGCAACAGCTTGTTTTTCGCTTTTATAATAATTTAATTGAGATTGGCTCACAACTATAGTTATTTGTTTCTCTTAACCTGTGGTTGGCTAAATAGTGCTCCGGCACAAGTCAGCTTAGAAAAATTAATAACAACCATAACTTCCTGACACGATTTGTCAATATCAAGTTTGGTTGTCATATCAGCGACGTCAAATCGAAGTTGACATATGACGGTATCGTTGATAACCACAGGTTAACATTTACAAAGAGTTGAAGTTGAAGTTGAACCACAGGTTAAGAGAAACGAATAACTATAATTGTGAGCCAATCTTAATCAAATAATAATGTTTATTGACATAAAACATGTTTTTATTCTATTTGCTGCAGAGTTACAATTTTTGTTAATGCTACAAAAGTTACTTATAAATCAAAATATAATAAACAATTTGGACTTTAAAAATATATAAAGCGAAAAACAAGCCGTTACAAAGCTACGCCATAGCAGCTGTAGCAAATATTACGTACCTCCAACATACTTGAGTCCTGACCAAATCATAATCAGCGTGCTGATGTGATGCCACACATGCAAGAAAGAGACCTGTCGCTCCCTCTTTCTCAGCACAAAGAACACGGTCTCGACCAGTTCTACCAGCTTCAAGACTACGGTCCACCAGAGGAACTTTAGCATTCGCAAAGCTTCGGGGTTCATGGAGTAATCTGGTAGCACGCAACCAAAGTGATACGTGGTAGTCCAGCCTGATGTCATGATCTAAAACAATTAGGGTGTATGTTTAACCAAGATTAGGCAGAGACGATTAAGAGTGAAATCCTACTTAATATTATAAATGCGAAAGTTTGTGTACATACATTGTAAAAGACAGTAGAAAGAAGACAAAAAAAATAAAATACATCACTGTAAAGTTTCTTGTAGCTTCTTCTTTACAGTTGTAATCGAAGCTTCGGATCAATGTTTTCAATTCTGCATTGTGCCGGATTGCTTGCACCAGTAGTGAGAAAGAGAACTGCTTTTTTTTCAAACTCATATATTGTAATGGGCTTGCTATATTATTTGACAATAAGCACTTTGTAATTTTATATGCTTAGTGAAATAACTTAATTTTAAGTACCTAGTATAATTTTGACTTGTAAAAGTGCTAAAATTAGCCTATTTGCAATAAATCTTTTGACTTTGACTTTGACTTTGACTTTGACTTTGACTTTGTGAGTATGGATGTATAGATGAATGTTTGTTACTCTTTCACGCAAAAATCACTGAATGGATTTGAATTAAATTTGGAACACAGGTAGTTTATATAAACATGTAAATTAAGTACCTACCTAAATTGAAATTAATTTTTAGAAATTTTTAGTGTTCTATACGAAAATGGTAAATAGGAATCTTTGTAATATAGATAGCTTAGTGTTTAGGCCCAATATTTATAAAAATGTTTAGTGCGTAAGAACGAAACTAGATGGCGTTGTACACCACTAAAACACGCAAGCGTTTGGTGCACGATATCTTGCTGTATTACCAAGTTAATTAATAAAGAACTTTTCCCTCGCAAACCGAATTTGTTTCATTTTCGGAGCATTTTTTAGGACGATGTACACTTAGACATAGGTTTCTTTTTAACCGCGGGTGAAACTGCGGGTGTTATATAAACATGCGGCCTGCATTTTTTATTATGTTATGATCATGAAAAGTACTACCGGTTTCCGTCTATTCTGGAGTAGAAACACCACCTATCATTGTCTATCAGGTTTTATAGCTACCTCTTGGCTTATGTTGACAGGTTGACAGATCCTTCTTGTGCTTAGTTTTGTGCTAAAGTAGTATACATAAATAAATGTATGGTATCTGAATGGTCTGGTTTATCACAGTAAGTGGCGTGAGTGGTATTATCCCCAGTTCCATTAACACTTCTTCTGCTCCCATAATTATTACGAAATCCATTCTTGATTAATCACGGAAGTGCTAATGCTAAATTTACATGCCTACATTATTCTACACATCCCAATTTATTATCATGCTATAACGATTTCTAATGCGTCTGCAAATAGGGGTAGCTTTTCCTAATGAAAGTCCCGACGTCCGTACCTAATTAAGCAAATTTTCTGTTAAGTCTTTACGGCGCGTTACACGATTATGAAATAGTTTGAGCGTGAATACGAACCCAGATCCCGGAGGTGTTTGATAATTTTAGTTCAACTAACAATATTAAGATGAAAGTTTTAGAACTTTGTGTGTTTTACTATAGTGAAGTCTCTGAGGAAACTAATCTGAAAATGTATTGATCCCAATCTAAAGGAATTCAATTGATAGCCTCTGTGGTATGGTGGTTGAGCAAGTCGGCTCATAACCCAGAAGCGGAGGGTTCGATTCCCGCGACAGGACATGTATCAAAAAATGCGATAATACTTATTCTGAGTCTGGGTGTTGTGGGGCTATGGTCTTCGTAGTTCCTGAGTACCTAGACACAGGGAATCCTAGTTAGGGTCTAAGATTTATGTATGTGATCGTTGGGCTTTATTTATATTTATTTTTTTATTACCATTTGGCAGTTTGAAATTGCAAATACTTCGTCGAGAAAAAAATCACAGCTCTCTTTTTCTTAAGAAATGCATATTGTCAAAGATTTATGTAACAATGGATCCATTGAGCTTACTCTAGGAAAGATACTTATGTGAGGTCAAGATTGAATTCGGAGGATTGAGGTTGTTTATGTATGCGGCCAATTTAAAGGTCTATTTTTTATATACGCCTAGAAAATATGTAGGCTGATGTTCCTTCTCATGGACACTGGAGATTTTAATGTCGAGGTTGCGTCATATCTGACATAAAATCTTTTATTACTCTATGCCATCCTGTTTCTGTTTTGCGATGTATAAAACCGTATTTTTAAATATTTGTTTTGAGTTTTTTTTTTCTTTGAAACGTTCACAGTGAATATAGATGTTTATTTATTTATTTAATTCGGCTTCCTATTGACAATTACACTATTTTAAATAATATTACTTACTAAACATACAATTTTGCTGAATGCATTGTCTATTATAATATAATATTATAGGTATAACTTGGTTTTCGCTTTGTTTAATGACATTAATGTCGCCATCTTGACAATAATTGTAAATTGTCATTTTACCGGGCATACATATATTTCTAACTTTGTTATGTCGACAATGGAGATTTACGTGAACCTACAACTTTCAACTATTCGCTTCGCCTTTTACTTCATAAACCCATTCCAATGTCTCCAATCATCAGTGACTCAGATCAGGTGCAATCACAGTTCCGTCTGCAAGCGCCCTGTGGTACACGTAAGTGACTCAACCTTCAAGAGACCAAGGCACTAGCTTTTAAATTTATTGAATGAAAGTTTTAGATGTGGTCATACAAATTTTCATAGCTTTAGGTACTTTTTAACCGATTTCAAAAAAGGAGTAGGTACTCAATTCGATTGTATTTGTAAAAAAAAAAAAAATTTGTTATCTCAGAACTTTCGACTGGGTGAACCGATTTTGATGATTCTTTTTTATTTGAAAGCTGGTGCTTCGCCTGTGGTGCCATTTAAGTAGTTATAATGTATTTCGATTTCGACTACATTGATGATGTTCTCATTGGGTCGGTTAAAACCCATTTTTAACAGGGTTTTAACAGACTTATTATTCATTATAGTTGAGATATTACTAATAAAGAGTTGTAATGACGGTTTGCGATTAAAATTCTTTTAGCCTGGGACCAATTAGTTTACAGCTACTCTCATCACTGTGTGGAAAAAATGTACTTTTGGTTTTTATTTGTGCGTCTAGGAAATAGTGTAATTGAAACACTGAATATGTTTTCATTATCTACGAGTATACCTATAGCTTTACGATAAATATGTGATGAATATTATGATGTAAATTATGTGTAGAAAACATGAATACATTTATCACTTTCGAAGTGTATAATTTTTGTGGCGATAGTAAGTAATAATATAATCGTATATGATTTTTTATTGACCTCTAAAAATATGTGGTACCAACTCACGGATAGCATTTGAATTAATTAGAAATTGTGTTATTTAATTTAAATAATTTGTTATGGAAATAATGGATACTATGGAAACTGTGTGACGTGCAACATGTTTTATGTAACTTAAGTATGCATAATAAAAGTTCTCTTATAAGCTTTCATATTGTCTCTCGTAATAGATCCAACATTCAATCTTAGCCTAGAACAGTAATAAAATATATATAAAATCTTGGTCTTGTATGTTGTGTGTAAATATATATAAAATCTTGGTCTTTGGTTTATAGTAACAAAATCTTGGACTGGCCCGATAGCTCAGTTGGTAGTAACCCTGCCTATGACCCTAGTTAGAGTCCAGGATCTATGTATGTGATCGTTGGGCGTTATTATTATTATATTACATACTTCTGACAGCCTCTGTGGTTAAGCAGGTCGGTTCATAACCCGGAGGCGAAGGGTTCGAATCCCTAGACAGGACAAGTACTTGTGGACGGACAAAAAAGCGCTACTTGTTCTGAGTCTCGGTGTTGTGGGTCCATGGTCCTTGTAGTTCCTGGGTCCGTTGACACAGGGAATTCTAGTTAGGGTCCAGGATCTATGTATGTGATCGTTGGGCGTTATTATTTATGTACTCACTCCCCATGTGACAACGGCGTTCCCGATAATCTGCATCACGTTATACCATTTAATTACTGCTCTCAGCTTGCATGGTTTTCGGCCTTTCATGTAAGCAGGCAGGACCAGTTTGATGAGGGTTAGGTACATTGCTATGATAGAAGCGATCGGCCACGGTGACGTCATGAAGAGCCAGTCCTTGACACGTTGATCTGGTTCGGAAGATTACATTATCATTTACTAAAAGAAAATGGTTTAGTGGTGGGCGGAATGGGGCATATTGGATTAGTTCGTTATCCATAAGAGCAGTGACGCACACACCCACTCGATATGTTGTAGTTATCTAAAAAACGGTTGCGATCACTTCCCATAAGGGTTCTTTCGAATGTGCGAGTCTTGAAACGGACCAGAATATTAATATTCATATTTGTTGTTTAAGAAAGGTGACGTAATTGAAACAGCACGTCATAAAATGAATCCTTATAAATAGTAATTTCATTATCGGTCGCTGTCCCGCACGTAGCATGCTTCATACTTTCATTCCGTATTATGAAGAATGATAAGGTAGGTAATGGTTCCCTGTGAACTGATATTAGGGCTTGGGTCCCGGAATGACTTGTGTCTAAAGTCCCGGGACTTTTCGTGATTTTAGTGGTCTCGAGTCCTGTGACTTTCGGGTCGAGACTCGAGACAAGACAAGATTGTAGAAATTGTTATGTAAATGATTACATATATTTATTTTCAAATAATTGCCTTCAATTCTTATAAGGCTCCTTAGCCTTGCGCCATCTGTTGGTTTAATGAATCATTATTTGGGCTACTACGTAACTACTGAATACAGAACTGAAGATGAACTTACTATAAGAGCAATCACATAGACCCAGCGAGGATATAAAATGCCTAACGAGACTGATATCATAAAAACATCTTGATTTTTACAAAAAAAAATGCCTTTTTTAATACGCTTCACCACAAATTAACTCATTTAAAATTATTCAAAATGGGCCTCATAAAAAAGATTATGTTTCTTGAAAGTTTTGTGTGGAGGTGTTTGGTGTGTGAAGTGGCTTTGAGTGTAGGCTAGCTCGTGTCCCGGGACTTTGAAATTGTCGGGAATTCCCAAACCATAACTGATATTGAGCTTTGATAACGTTACAAATTAGCGAATCCAAGGTCCCAGAGTTCATGTTTCTTCCATCACGATAATCAAATCTTAACATCGTGGCTTTCTCGTATTATGTATCGTGAAGGTTATCCAGAACAATTGTATTAAATACCTAACGAGATGACTACCACATTCTCGAAATGTAGGCCACATTTCGCAATTGTAGATTACACGAATTGCATTGCAATTATTTGATGCAGAAATGATTGGCGTTAACTATTGTTTGCCACTTTAGCATTGAGTGTTGCGGTTTGTTTTCAGGTGATGATGAAAATTATCTAATCGTGTTGAGACGTTTCTCTAACTGTTATAAGCACAATTAAATTCTCGAATTAAGTGTTAATGGTATTGTTGAAATCTCAGAGTACAAGCTTTCTATTTCAAAAGCTCGTAATTATTGCCTTTAGAGATTTAATTTACGGCATTTAAATTACTCTTTAGCTTAATCACATAGTCTTGTTATATTGTATGCACTATTGACAGTCTAGCCTAGACTGTACACTAAGCAATGACAGTACTATTCACAGGATATGAACTCCGATTGATACTGGAATTAGATTTATATATCAGTGATAATTTACAGTTCAAATATTGATACAATTGGCATTTCTGTTCATTTCAAATTCAAATTTATTTATTGTTTCAACATATAATAAGATTTTTTTTGTGTTTTGGCTCCGCACTTTTGTCTGTTTAGCCAGTGTAAATTAATTGATAATTTAGCAAGTTAATGATATTTCACGTAAATAATGTATCAGGTCACAGTCAAAGTCATCAAGTCAAGTCACAGTCTAGTCTAGTCAAGTCATACTCCTAGTAAAGTGGTGGCAACTTTACCAGAAGCTTCTATGGAGTTTTGGAAACAACACGAAAAAAAACGTTTCACCATCATTATACCACTTTCCCACACTCATACCTGTAATCCAGTACTTAACGAATAAAATGCCACAAATTTTATGCACTAACACTGAAAAGAATACAAGTTTTGGAAAATAATATAATGCGGTAACGTGATCATTTTCGTTTTCCCGCCAAAAAAAACCATATAATAAGTTACAACCCCGCCCTCTGCTTTAATAGGATAAACTGTGTTGCACGAGACAGTGTCTTAAACCCTTTTTAAACCCTTTTTGTTCTCACCCCTTCAATAGAAAGGGTGAGAATAAAAAAGGTTTAACTGATTTTTTTCACAAAATGACTTATCGTATCGTTGGATTCAGCGTAAAATTATCTACAATAATACATTCTCGAAATACCGAAATGAGGCTTAAATCTCAAGATTTTGAGTCTAAAAACGGTTTAACTGTCACAGAAATACAGTTCGCTTAGCATAAAAACGTTATTATATTTTATTTTTACAGTAATCGTATGAATAAGTACTATATTTAGTATTTTAAAATAGAATTAATACATTTTCAAGCAACTGAAACTAACATAAACATTTTCTATTACCTTATAAGCACTCTACATTAAAATGAAGCCGTTAAAGTTTAAAGTCAATTTTCTCGAAACTATCAATTTGACAGCTAAGCCCTTTTTATTCTCAACCCTTCGATTTAGGTGTATATCCTTGAATATTGTAATGGGTTGATTAACTTATCTGAAATTAATCTAGTCTAGCTAATCGAATGCATCATTAACGTCCACCACATCTCTGCTGCCCGAGAACTAGCCTTTTATTAGAATGATGAAACTCGTTAATTTGTAACTCACGTTATTTTATCTTACGCAGTTCGACCATAACAAATTGAGTGGGTTAATCTAAATTCTTGCGTATTGGTACCCGTCTAATTATCCATTTGTATGTTTTTTTTATGTTAAGGAATGACGTGGCAAGCTAGCCGTTCGCCTGATGTTAAACGACACGGCTGCCCATATCAGCTGCAGTGTCACTCGGAACTCTAAAGTATAGAGTTTCGCGTGACACTGCACTGCGCACGTCATCCTGAGACATCAGCACAATCTAGTAATAAGATTACTAAACTGTGAGATCAGATCATAAAGTCTCATTTGCCCAGTAATTTCACTAGCTACAGTGCCCTTCAAACCGGAACACAGCAGTGCTTGCGCACTACTGCTTGGCGGCAGAATAACTGGCAAAGCGGTGGTACCTACCTAGACGAACTTTGCAGTAAAGTCCTACCACCTAGTAAACTATAGTAGTATAGTATATGTTTACTTATATTAACGTTAGTATAGCTGTGTATCTATATTTTTCAACCGTTTGGAGTTTCCTCGTTTAGTGTGTTCTTGCGTATAATTATTATAATTAGATTTAATGATCCTTTATTTTATTTATTTATTTGTTAAATACTATTATATTTATAAATATATATTGTAAACTCACAAAAATTCACACATTTAATAGGCAAGAAACCGTTCTATGGAGAGATGGGAGGCCTATGTTCAGCAGTGGACTTCAGCTTGCTTTATTGTTTTTTCATAGCACAACAGTGTCTTGGAGTGTTTTGGAACTCCAAAATATAAAGTTTCGCGCGACACTGTACTGCGTACATCATGCCGAGACATCAGCACAGTCTGGTAATAAGATAACTCGACTGTGAGATCAGATCATAAAGACTCAATTGTCCAGTAATTTCACTAGCTACAATGCTCTTAAAACCGGATAGTAGTGCTTGCACACTACTACTTGGCGGCAGAATAGCTGGCCAAGCTGTGGTACCTACCTAGACGAACTTGCAAAATACTCCTACCACCTAGTGCAAATACTTGATACTTGCACGATATTTGATCCAGCATAGCAACTGAGTCCTATACTAATCCTATTATCACAGTATCGATATAATACAAATCATATCAGTTTGTAACATCTTATCGAGTGCATCAGAAACGAACAAAGATACATAAAATTCCTGCACTCAGGGTTTTGTAATAGTTAGCCAATGTTGGTGAAAGGATTAATATATAAATTGGCGAACGCCATATCTTAGGGTGCTTTCGCACTATGCTCTCGAGATTACTTGATTACTTCAGATTGTGAAGCTTACAGTCTAATTAACATGCCGGAACCGAGATCTTGTTAATCTTTTTCTGCTCCTTTTCCTCCGACGTATAACGGACGTGCCTAGCTTTTGGTTTATATTTAAGAAAGACAGTTTTTAGATTCATTCAATTTAATCGACTTCGTATTCAGCTGTTACTTAACTAACAAGCTTGGTGCATTGGTACCCTACATGCTGGCAGAGCAGAGCAATCTCTGGTAATGAACATTCTAACGAGTATCGTGGCCTTAGCGAATCGGCATTTGGTGACTATGGCGTATGCTGCAATGTGTATTTTCCAACGAAACTCAATATTCAATGTGTTTCTATAACAAATTTTGCAAAGAAACGATGTCGATATATTGACAAAAAAGTTAATAATTATCTTCTCTTTATTTTACATGGTAATGATAAGTCCTGCTATGAGGTGTAACAACATGACGAGTTACAATATTGGAGTACTTTAAAAGGAGGGTTAAAAAAGTCCTACAGGGTAAGCAATGCATTGATGACACCTTCTCCGGTGTAACAGATGCCCATAGGCTACGGTGACCACTTCCCATCACGTAAGTTTGTTTGCTCCCTTTAACATAAAAAAACGTGTATTTCCCTGCAGCATCTACCCGGGCCACCCGAGCTCGTTGAAGCAACGGATTGTGGCTCTAAACTGCTGGCCCAGTGGCACTGGTTTTGGCTGCTGGAATTGATGACGATGCGGCATTTAAGATTTATACAGTTTAAAAGACTTATTTATCTAACCTCTTTATGAAATGAGTTTATTTTCAGATAAAAAATCCAAACTGACTCTAATAATTTAAATTAAAAAGCCTATGAAACCTGTGTATCTTGGTGATGGGTACGTGGTAGGATTGCCACCTTTGATGTAGTGGGCTTTGGTTCGCACAGGGGCCACCAGAAAGTTCGCAGAGCGGTACAAGGCTGTACGTGCAGTGGCAGAGCGGCTTCTATGTAGCACTTGCCATCCTGGAGCGCGGCCTTCGGCAACCATGGCGCTTGCGCTGCAGTATCGCGGTAGACGAAACATCGCGCGCATCATTACATTGCACATTATATTGATTTATTAGTATTGTAGTAGTCATAACATTGAAACATCGCAGTTTTATTATAAAAGGATCGCTTTTATTATTGTACAGTTATGTTGATATTGCGTCCCAGTTGAGGTACACAACACTTAAATGGTTAAAGTAGTAAAAGTAGATATAAAAAGTTTTAGTTCAGTTTTAATAGATACAAAAGAATTACAGGTGTAAGTTGGGCCGATTCCCGCACTCGCGCAAATATGCCGAGTGGCTGTATTGTACTTCGTACAGTTTATATTTTTGACCGCGTCTATAATAATAATAATAATAATAACGCCCAACGATCACACACATAGATCCCGGACCTTAACTAGGATTCCCTGTGTCTAGGGACCCAGGAACTACGAGGTCCATGGTCCCACAACACCCAGACTCAGAACACGTAATTGCGTTTTTTTTTTCTGTGCACAAATACTTGTCCTGCCGCGGGAATCGAACCCGCTGCCTCCAGGTTTTAAGCCGACCTGCTCAACCACCACACCACAGAGGCTGATAATAAATGTAATCTATGTCGTCGATCTACGTCGATGAGCACACCATGTGTCGCAAGTTTTGCTAAGCTTTGTGTTTACCTCCTATCTAATCAAATACCCGAGCTCATTATAGTCAATCAACCTGCCATAATTTACACTCAAGTTATTGGCAACAATTTTAACAACTTACCAAGACTCGTGAGACCTAGGCAGGGTTGTCAACTAAACAATTTTCATAACAGGTTTCATATAATTATGTAGCTGTAGCAAAACAAAGAATTTTGTACCATTTGGTTAAAGGAATTGTGAAATGGACCAATTAAATAAATTTTGGTGTTTTACAATAATATTGGAACCGTGTACGTACTCTGTTTGTTTTCGAAATGAATAAAAAGGAAAGGAAAATGTATAATGTGACAAACGACCGATGAATAAAGTAAAAGCTGACAGCAATGTTGCCACATAAAAAAATGTGGACCTCTTAGGCGGTAATATTAAAAAATATAACCATATTACGCCTTTGAAAATCTGTAAACACCATTGGTTATTTAAAGTTTTGAGACGTATAAAACATAGGCGCCCTTCAAAACTGTCGTATAATGTGTAATAAACCAGCCATGTGCGTTTGAGCGTTTCAGACACGCATCACGCACGTCAAATGATTCAGCAGTTGACGCTACATTATCGCGTGAATCCAAGGTCTCCACGTTATTTTTTTTATTTATAACACCTAGCTCTGTCTAGACCGATAGAGGTTGTATGGAATTCATTCGTAAATCGAAAACGATCTCTAAAATTACGAAGTATAAAAAGAGCCTTTTGAAAAGCTTTTGATTTCCTCACTACATGCATGGATGCGTAATTAGAAACTTGACGCTCCATCCAACATATTGACCTTGTATGACAGCGCCATTTCGCTTACTTTTACGTCATCATATAAAAAAAAGCGTCGAGATCTAAAAGACTGAAAAGACTAAAGGCAACCCAACAAGAGTGGAACGCTTTACCGGCGTCCGTATTTCCCAAACACCCTTGGATTCGTCAAATCGGGAGTGAACAGGTATCTTCTAGGCAAGCGTGTTACATCCTAGATCACATCGTCACTTACCATCAGGCGAGATAGTAGACAAATGCAAACTTATCAAACAATAAAAGAAAACCCCATAGGGAAACTAAAGGTACATACTTCATACTTCGTTATGATATTATCTGATGTGACGAAACAATGGCTCCTACAGTTGAATGAAGAGATACTGATTTTCTGTTACAGAGCTTCGCACACTTTGTCAAAGCCACACTCTTTTAACAGATGGGACAGCGTTTTCACGCACCCAGGTTTAAATCCGACTCGGTCATGCACCGAATACTTTTTGTACTCGGTCTTACAAAGGTGAATAAATAAATATAAAAAGTATGGACATTTCACACAGCGCCATCTAGCCTCAAACTAAGCAATGCTTGTACTATGGGAACCAGGTAATTGATACAATACTATATACTTTTTGTTTGTAAATACATACATCGAATACAATATAACATCCAGTTACAAAAAAGTCTATGTTCATCACACAAATGTTTGTTCTGGGTCAGAATCGTACCCACAACCTACAGCTCAGATGGCCAACCAACTGATTAGGCCAGTCAATAACATTATGAGGAAACCGATATCAAACAATCTCAAAATATGAGAACATGTATCAACCACCAACCTGCACTTAACCTGGTGGATGGCATATACCCTCCATGTGAGAAAAGGCGCGTATCACAGCATTGGGAATGCATTGGGAAACGATGACAAACTAGCGGTTGACCATATCAGCAGTACATCACGGAGTTCCGTGATGTACTGCTAATAGTGGTGGTCGGGAAAGGAAGCTGCTGGGACTTACTGTGACGTGGGATTGTAGATTTACAACGTAGGGGGCAACCCTGCACAGTAATAGTGGTAGTGGTGCCGTTTTGACAGATGCCACAACTGGTGTGCTCAGATCGTCGTGTTACAGTTATTACGTGAAATGGCGGTGGTCACGCGAGACTGTGCAAGGCACGACACGATACCATCTTCGGGTTAATGCATCACGTAACATAAGGGAGATGGCTGGTGGCCACCAGTATAAGGCATGTAATAATAGGTCTTTACCTATGAAATTGCCGTATTGCAGTACAGACTTTTTCAAACAAAAAAAAGTTTTGATTGGCTATGAATTCTAAATTCAAATTAATTTTGTTTTAAAAATATGACATTCTATTTACAATATAAGTCTTTTGTTTATTGGTTAGCGTTGTATTTTCATTACATTTCAACATTTTTCCTCATAATGGATACTTTGAAATTTCGTGTAATTATGGAATATGAGTTCCGTCGTGGCACCAACGCGGCACAAACGACACGTAACATCAACGACGTTTACGGAGAGAACTGTACAAACGAACGTACAACCCGTTATTGGTTTGCTCGGTTCCGTTCTGGGAATTTTGACTTGAAAAATGAACCTCATGGTCGTCCGGAAACTTTGGTCAACAATGATGAATTAAAGGCGATTGTGGAAGCTGATGAATCTCAATCTACAGCTGAGCTGGCAGCAGCTTTTGATGTTAGCATCAAAACAATATTGGTCCATTTGCGACAGATTGGCAAGATAAAAAAGCTTGATAGATGGGTGCCCCACGAACTTAACGATCGCCAGCGCAACGTACGCGTCGAGACTTGCCTTGCGCTGCTTAACAGGCACAGAAATTAAGGAATTTTGAACCGAATTGTTACGTGCGACGAAATATGGATTCTTTTTGACAATCGAAAGCGCTCAGCAAGTTGGTTAGATCCTGGTTCGGTACCAAAGCAATGTGCAAAACGAAAAATGACCCCTAGAAAGGTGATGGTCACAGTTTGATGGTCTAGTGCTGGTGTGATTCATCATAGCTTTTTACAAAACGGCGAGAGCATTACTGCAGATGTGTACATTGAAGAACTGACCACAATGATGGCGAAACTCGCACGTCTGCAACCAGCTTTGGTCAATCGGTCGTCTCCACTGCTACTTCACGACAACGCGCGACCCCATACTGCACAACAGACCGTCTCTAAGCTGCATGAGTTGGGTTTGGAAGCTCTCCCTCATCCGCCATACTCACCAGATCTTACGCCTACCGACTATTACTTTTTCCAAAATTTGGACAACTTTTAGCGGGAAAAAAATTCAATTCCCGAGAGGCAGTACAAAACGCCTTTGAAGAGTTTGTTGTCTCCCGTCCTGCTGATTTTTTCAAGAAGGGCATCCATAAACTGCCACAGCGTTGGCAAAGATGCATTGATTGCAGGGGTGATTACTTTGAATAAAAGAAATAAATAAGTTCGAAAAAAAAATACTTTAACTTTTTTCAAACAAAACGGCAATTTCATAGGTAAAGACCTAATATTAGGAGTCTTCATGGTCTTCAAAAGAATGGACATCGATTTAAATGTTTTTATTGGTTTTGCCAAGTCAATCTATTTTATTTAAATCATAAAAGATTTTTAATATTGATATGGTTGTTATGTTGTTAGGTTGGCTAATTACGTAATAACTTAAGACAGAAGGCCCCTTAAGACTTAATAAAGTAACCGACTTGGTATTACATCGATCTCACAACTTCACGGTAGAAGAACTGAGTTTCGTCTTTTATACAAGTTTTGTTTTTGATGGCATTGATTATTCAAAAACTATCGGAACAATTTCAAATGGAACAAATGGAATGAAAAGATGCTAAGTTTAAAACGTAATTTTTTTTCTTCTTTATTTCTGATACCTAGCCACTACGAAGAAGTGAAATGTATAAAACTCGGCATAATACTTTGATGAGACCAGTTAAATAAGCTGGAATAAAATCACAAGTTCTGTTCTATTTTTGGATACTGGGAGATGAAGACAGTGCCATAATATGACCCTTTATTCGTTTTATTTCTTAGTGAATAAATACATTTCTTATTGATGGCAATGCAATTTAAAATTACCCATCTCTACTCTATAAATATAACGAAAACAAAATACTCGCGCCAGAATTTCTAGCATCTTTGGCAGTACGCACGACAAACGTAACAGTGGTTTCGTGCGTAGAACAAAACGCTTCGTGCGTGGTGTAATCGATAGGCATCGCTATAAATCTGTTCGCCCGATGAATTTCCTATGCACACCCGTTACAGTCAAATAAATTACGCACAGAGAATTCTGTTAAAGATCAAGATTAAAATCCACCCTTACGCGCTATTGAATTCTCGATGATTGGCTTCTTTATTACGATAAGTAATGGAGAAATGCTCAGATGTATACTGACAAAAGTGGAATGGAAGATATTCTTCACCGTTCCCAAGTAGCGGTAAATAAACAATCATGTTGTGCGTGTCCTGGCACCCTCGCAGGACTTGCAGGACAAGCCCAGAGCTTGGCCACGTCTCAGAAGCCGCAACCATATAATATTTTTGCCATAGACAGACTATGAAGAAAAGTTGAACAAGCTTAGGGGGGTGGTCATAATGGTGATGTATTTAGGATCAATAAAATTATAGCTGGTACAATTCCTTACCTGCTTTCTCGTAGAACACATGATTGTATGTTTTCACCACTAAGTCCATATTCTGATCGGTATATTGACCACCCTGAGGTAGAATCAGCGTGTGATTGACTGCATTTTGAACTCTAAAACGAATGCAAATCTATTCAGCTTTATTATGTAAAGGAATAAATAATTTAATCAGTATTACATATGAATGAGTACTAAATTAAAATGAATAAGTAAATGCCTAGGTACTAGTGTTTTTCTAAGTTTTAAGTATTTTTAAACTGCAACACTGTAAACACTGGCAACAGACTGCGTAAACGTGTTCTTAAGTGGAAACCATGACTTGACAAACGTAGTAGAGACGTAACAAATAAATGACATTGTAAATATCCTAATAACCAATGTTTGGACCGCGTGGTTTGGCGGTGTAAGACTAGGGCCATCTCATCTTTTCCCCTGGGCGCCGTAATTGCCGGCTAAGGAGATATCAAGGGAATGGGCAGTAACGTTCTTTTCGGTACATTAAAATCTTCTGCAATCACCAAGCCACCTGCCAAGCGCGTGAGCCCAGACCGGGCACGTTCCTTGTGGGAGAGGCCACTATGTCAAGCAGTAGACTAACATACAATAATGCGATGAAATATGAGAACATTAAAATGTCATCATCATCATCATCATCATCATCACTACAACTAGTACAACAACTAATACTCACGAGATACAGTCGAATAACTCGACCGGTGTTCGGATATATAGATGCCCATCCTCAAGGAGTACGCGCGGCGGCGGTGGCGGCTCGGCGCTGACAGTGACAGTGACAGTGAGTTAATCGACTGTATCTCGAGAGTGTTAGCCGTGTACTAGTTGTAGTTATGAATACTACTCGCGTCAGTTTCTATAATATTATATCATCATAATCATCAGCTTATATTAGTCCACTGCTGGACATAAGCCTCTCCCAAGACACGCCACTGAGCCTGGTCTTCGGCTCTATTTTTCCAGGCCCTCACCAACCAAACTCTGCCCCAACCAAAATGTCTTGATTCTTGTTATATATATATTAGGTCTTTACCTATGAAATTGCCGTTTTGTTTGAAAAAAGTTAAAGTATTTTTTTTTCGAACTTATTTATTTCTTTTATTCAAAGTAATCACCCCTGCAATCAATGCATCTTTGCCAACGCTGTGGCAGTTTATGGATGCCCTTCTTGAAAAAATCAGCAGGACGGGAGACAACAAACTCTTCAAAGGCGTTTTGTACTGCCTCTCGGGAATTGAATTTTTTTCCCGCTAAAAAGTTGTCCAAATTTTGGAAAAAGTAATAGTCGGTAGGCGCAAGATCTGGTGAGTATGGCGGATGAGGGAGAGCTTCCAAACCCAACTCATGCAGCTTAGAGACGGTCTGTTGTGCAGTATGGGGTCGCGCGTTGTCGTGAAGTAGCAGTGGAGACGACCGATTGACCAAAGCTGGTTGCAGACGTGCGAGTTTCGCCATCATTGTGGTCAGTTCTTCAATGTACACATCTGCCGTAATGCTCTCGCCGTTTTGTAAAAAGCTATGATGAATCACACCAGCACTAGAGCACCAAACTGTGACCATCACCTTTCTAGGGGTCATTTTTCGTTTTGCACATTGCTTTGGTACCGAACCAGGATCTAACCAACTTGCTGAGCGCTTTCGATTGTCAAAAAGAATCCATTGTTCGTCGCACGTAACAATTTGGTTCAAAATTCCTTCATTTCTGTGCCTGTTAAGCAGCGCAAGGCAAGTCTCGACGCGTACGTTGCGCTGGCGATCGTTAAGTTCGTGGGGCACCCATCTATCAAGCTCTTTTATCTTGCCAATCTGTCGCAAATGGACCAATATTGTTTTGATGCTAACATCAAAAGCTGCTGCCAGCTCAGCTGTAGATTGAGATTCATCAGCTTCCACAATCGCCTTTAATTCATCATTGTTGACCAAAGTTTCCGGACGACCACGAGGTTCATTTTTCAAGTCAAAATTCCCAGAACGGAACCGAGCAAACCAATAACGGGTTGTACGTTCGTTTGTACAGTTCTCTCCGTAAACGTCGTTGATGTTACGTGTCGTTTGTGCCGCGTTGGTGCCACGACGGAACTCATATTCCATAATTACACGAAATTTCAAAGTATCCATTATGAGGAAAAATGTTGAAATGTAATGAAAATACAAAGCTAATCAATAAACAAAAGACTTATATTGTAAATAGAATGTCATATTTTTAAAACAAAATTAATTTGAATTTAGAATTCATAGCCAATCAAAACTTTTTTTTGTTTGAAAAAGTCTGTACTGCAATACGGCAATTTCATAGGTAAAGACCTATTATATTGATGATGAACATTTTAAATTATTATGTAATGTTTTAAAATAATTAATTGATTTCTAAGTAGTTTGCTAATTAGAATAAAAGATATATATTTTTCATATTTTCTTAGCTCCTTTGTTTAATTAATATTATTATTGAATTGCTTTAATATGTAAATGTTTAAAGATGCATTGATGTATTACTATGGCACAACAGCTGCTTCAAATATACAATCGGTCAAGCATTTCTAATACTTATGTATGTATTAATGCTCTGAAATAAAAGTACCAAAAAAACCACACGGCTTTAGACCACACGACTGAAGTAAAACTTCTTTAGTTTAGCTCCATCTATCAGCTGGTATAACTTTTTTAATGTCGTCATATTGTAAATTGCCATTTTACCGGACATACCAACATAATAGTAGAAATACATAAATATGAATCTGTTTTTCCCTTGGTCATCGAATATGTCACGATAGGATAGAACATTTTCGCTTATACTTTTTATTGTGTATATTATTTGTAGGAGAAGATTCTTATGAAATAAAAAGTTAAGAAAGTATGGAAAATTTTCACCACGCGGGTGAAACCGCGAGGCACAGCTAGTACTACAAATTTTTAACTTTATTATGTTAACAATGCAGATCTACGTTGACCAACAACATTCAACTTCAGTTCGCTTCGCCAGCTTACTCCCCAAGTCAAGCCTAAAGAAGTTTTACTTCAAAATATTTGGAATGGTGTTGAAACACTTTTTCATCACATGAAGGAGTAGAGGAATGTAAAGTGTCCCATGAAACAAAAATATTCAGATTAATATATGCCATGAGTCCATTGAGGATACATTCCATGGCGTTCCTGGCATAACGGCTGACTCGTTTTAGATAAAATGTTACACACAGATTGTACTCGATTCCGATAGCAACATATAGCTTTTCTTCCAAAACAGCGTTTAATAATGTTGATCCAATAAACTTGTATTTAACCTCTTGGGAGGCGCGTGGCCTAATCCGGCCTATGAATTCTTAGTAACATCTCACTGAACACTACTTTTTTTTTATGTTTTGGCCTCACACCTCCTTGTATTTAGCCAGTGTCAAGTAATTGATAATTTTTCAAGTTAAAGATATTTCACGCAAATATATGTCAAGTCACAGTCGAAGTCATCAAGTCAAGTCATAGTCTAGTCAAAGTCATACTCCTAGTAAAGTGGTGGCAACTTTACTTAAAGCTTCTATGGAGTTTTGGAAACAACACGAAAAGAAACGTTTCACCATCATTATACCATTTTCCCACACTCACGCCTGTAATCCAGCACTTAACGAATAGAATGCCACCAATTTTATGCACTAACACTGAAAATAACACAAGTTTTGGATAATAATATAATGCGGTGACGCAATCTTTTTCGTGTTCCCGCGAAAACTCCGAACACTACTTTGTAAATAAATTTCATGCGACCTTTTCTACTTTTCCAGAGTAAAGAGAAAATGACCCGGGGGGTGCGCCGCGGCTGCGTCAGACTGAGGGCGGCGGTGATCGGCATCGATGATGAAGACGATTCCACCTTCACTATCACCGTGGACCACAAGACATTTCACTTTCAGGTACGGTGTGTGTAAGACAGTTCTACTGTCTACTACTGTCAGGAGATCATATAATTTACGTGACAGTTTTATCCCATACTTAAGAGGTATTTGAAAATGTTAATTTGCTTTCGCTCTGCTATCTGCACGTCCGTGAGTGAATTTACCTACATTTTAGCGTTTCGGGAGAAGTTGCATATGTTGATTTTAACCACTACCACATGTAGAAAAAATCTACTATAACATTACAACGAATCGTCTGATAGACATCCTTGCTTCTTTCAAACGAAATTTCCATATTGTCAAGCATCTCATCTTAATTGTCAAGTTCCTTATTCGATTTTCCAGGCGAGAGATGGCCCGGAACGGGAGCGGTGGGTGCGAGCCTTAGAGGACACGATAGCGCGGCACGGCCGCAGGGAGCGGTGGTCGCGGTCCATGCCCGCGCCGCGACACCGGCACGGCGACCTCGAGCGACGCATCTCGGAGGCCGACGCTTACTTGCAGATCATGATCGAGCTCGTCTCGGTAAGTGACAACTAACACTTCAATGCAATGTGTTTGAGGTTCATTTGAAAATAAACTCTAAGGTCTCAAATAATAGGTCTTTACCTATGAAATTGCCGTATTGCAGTACAGACTTTTTCAAACAAAAAAAGTTTTGATTGGCTATGAATTCTAAATTAAAATTAATTTTGTTTTAAAAATATGACATTCTATTTACAATATAAGTCTTTTGTTTATTGATTAGCGTTGTATTTTCATTACATTTCAACATTTTTCCTCATAATGGATACTTTGGAATTTCGTGTAATTATGGAATATGAGTTCCGTCGTGGCACCAACGCGGCACAAACGACACGTAACATCAACGACGTTTACGGAGAGAACTGTACAAACGAACGTACAACCCGTTATTGGTTTGCTCGGTTCCGTTCTGGGAATTTTGACTTGAAAAATGAACCTCGTGGTCGTCCGGAAACTTTGGTCAACAATGATGAATTAAAGGCGATTGTGGAAGCTGATGAATCTCAATCTACAGCTGAGCTGGCAGCAGCTTTTGATGTTAGCATCAAAACAATATTGGTCCATTTGCGACAGATTGGCAAGATAAAAAAGCTTGATAGATGGGTGCCCCACGAACTTAACGATCGCCAGCGCAACGTACGCGTCGAGACTTGCCTTGCGCTGCTTAACAGGCACAGAAATGAAGGAATTTTGAACCGAATTGTTACGTGCGACGAAAAATGGATTCTTTTTGACAATCGAAAGCGCTCAGCAAGTTGGTTAGATCCTGGTTCGGTACCAAAGCAATGTGCAAAACGAAAAATGACCCCTAGAAAGGTGATGGTCACAGTTTGGTGGTCTAGTGCTGGTGTGATTCATCATAGCTTTTTACAAAACGGCGAGACCATTACTGCAGATGTGTACATTGAAGAACTGACCACAATGATGGCGAAACTCGCACGTCTGCAACCAGCTTTGGTCAATCGGTCGTCTCCACTGCTACTTCACGACAACGCGCGACCCCATACTGCACAACAGACCGTCTCTAAGCTGCATGAGTTGGGTTTGGAAGCTCTCCCTCATCCGCCATACTCACCAGATCTTGCGCCTACCGACTGTTACTTTTTCCAAAATTTGGACAACTTTTTAGCGGGAAAAAAATTCAATTCCCGAGAGGCAGTACAAAACGCCTTTGAAGAGTTTGTTGTCTCCCGTCCTGCTGATTTTTTCAAGAAGGGCATCCATAAACTGCCACAGCGTTGGTAAAGATGCATTGATTGTAGGGGTGATTACTTTAAATAAAAGAAATAAATAAGTTCGAAAAAAAAAATACTTTAACTTTTTTCAAACAAAACGGCAATTTCATAAGTAAAGACCTAATATAAGCTAAAAGAGACGATAGAATTGCATAGTCGATGCCCGCGCTCCGATACCGGCACGTCGATCTCGAGTGACTCTCTGAGGTCGACGTTTTCATGTAGATTATGATCGATCTCGTCTCCGTAAGTGACTACTAACATTTGCGTATACACTTAACTACAGTCTGTTTGAGGTTCCCTTGAAAATAAATTCTAAAGCTCTCAGATATAAGCTAAAATACACGTGGTCGATCCCCCGATACCGGCACGTCGATCTCGAGCGACTCCCTGAGGCCGACATTTTCATGAAGATCGTGATTGAGTTCGTCTCAGTAAATAACAAGCAACATATTGTACACTAGTGCGTTTACACATCACTGCAGTTCGAATTTTGTGCATCATTTGAAAATGAACTCTAAGGACTCGGATATAAGCTAAAGATATGATAGAGTGGCATCGTTTATGTCCGCACTGCGATACCGGCACGTCGATCTCGAGCGACTCTCTGAGGCCGAAGTTTTCATGGAGATAATGTTCGAGCTCGTCTCAGTGAATAACACACAACACATTGTACTCTCAGAGGCTGACGTTTACGCGTATATCATGATCAAACTTGTCTCAGTAAGTGGACACATAACTAATACTTTGTACACTAGTTCTGCCTGAACACACACACAATACATACAAGTTGGCGTATGTAATATTAGTAGAATTAACATGTTTTATTTCTATAATTGATAGAATCAGGCGTGACTTCGCGGATATTATTATTTCATTTTGTATGTTTTATTTCTTCTTTTTTTTTACAGAAATTGAGCACACGAGTGACAGAATTAAGTGATCCGCTGGAAAAGAATAAAGGACAAGTTATATTAGACCATTCCAACGTAAGTAAAGTATAGCCGTTTTTCAAGTTATGTTGTGAGATATGAGAGACATATTTGGTTCAAAAAGGACACAAGTAATATCATGACCGGTTCATTTTAGATAATATTATTAACATATATTGTTCTGATTTTAATGGCCATACCGTATATCACTCAAAAACTACAAAAAGCATAAATTAGACATATTTTATTTTAACTTACGTACAGTAACGTTGAATGTCGCAAACTCGGTCGTCCTATTACCATCGTCCGTTCTTGTTTCCCGAAAACTATATCTTTGGAGTCTTCAAATCGAGAGTGAATACGAACGCGGAGGTGATCACGAAACTTTGATTGCAATGCAACAGGAAAAATTTACATACTAACTATGCACACAAACTGCGTAGAAACTGTCAAATCCATACAAATTTGTGTTTCTATTGGTTGCAATCGAGTTACGTGATCGCCCAGCAGGTATCTTCTTGACAAGCGTGTTACATCCTAGACCACATAGTCACTTACCATCAGGTGAGATAGTGGTCAAACGCAAGCCTATCGAACAATAAAAAGAAACGTCATACCAAAATGGCGAATGAAAATTTATGAATAAATAACTTATTAGTTAGAGAATACAAGTGGCACGAATGGGAATAGGAATTTTTAAATTTTATCGAACACATTAGCTTATTACTTTAATAGAAATCGATATAGAAAGTGGTCAAAACAAACTAGCAAAAGCGTTTGTCCACTTTTCTCCCATGACTATCTATATATAAAACTCAAAGGTGACTGACTGAGATAGTGATCTATCAACGCACAGCCCAAACCACTGGACGGATCGGGCTGAAATTTGGCATGCAGGTAGATGTTAGACGTAGGCATCCGCTAAGAAAGGATTTTTCGAAATTCCACCGTTAGGAGGGTGAAATGGGTGGTTGAATTATTTTCCCATAGGACACGCCGTGGGTGAAACTGCGGGCAGAAGCTCGTTATAATATATAATAATGGCTACTTTACCGTATCAAAAGCTTAAAGTATGTAACCAGCTTTTGATACATATTTTTTATTTAATTACGTATTATTATCTGTGTAATTATTATTCATTTACTTAATTTGCTTTCGCGCATAGTGTCTGGCCAAGAAGTTGACCCCTATCCGAGACAACAAATGAAATATAAAAAGGTTTTATTTGTTCAAAATAGTTGCAAAAATGCCTTAACGCACATCATGCGCGTGCGTCATAAATATAGGGGTCGACTTTTTGCAGGACACTGTAAAGCATTTTTGACTGTACAAAGTTAAAGTTATTTGTTTCATTTATTTTGCAGGCTATGTTGGACAACATAAAACATTCCATAGTGCTTCTACAAATAGCTAAGGTACTAATTATTGTGTGTTTTATTTTCTAAATGCTTCTATTTTGACCCTTATATAAACGCTGTATAAACCAGTGTTTTCTGTGAAATTATTCGTCAACTTCTCACTGATGAGATGTTGTCATTATATTATGTGAATGAGAGACAAAAATGTATAGTGTGGCTTTATAGGTTCAATACTTTTCGTGCGTAAGTTTTAGGTTCCCCATTACTAAAAAGATTTGGGTAAATATCTACTGAATAATTAAGTACTGATTTTTCAATGTAAAACAGAATATGCTCCCTAGTTACAGAATAAACAAAAGTACACCGCACCATGCTAGGCTAAATCACTTACTAAAGCTAAAGCATCACGTGTGTAAAGTGATTGAAGCGAGAAAACTATATAAATACCTTATCCTATCTTCAGCAAGCAAGTATTCGTGAACCCATATCTTCCTCATGCTCAAGTACTAGGTGGTAGGACTTTTCTGCAAAGTTCGTCTAGGTAGGTACCACCGCTTTGCCAGTTATTCTACCGCCAAGCAGTAGTGTGCAAGCACTGCTGTGTTCCGGTTTGAAGGGCACCGTAGCTAGTGAAATTACTGGGCAAATGAGACTTTATGACCTGATCTCACAGTCTAGTAATCTTACTAGATTGTGTTGATGTCTCAGGGTGACGTGCGCAGTGCAGTGTCACGCGAAACTCTATACTAGAGTTCCGAGTTACGCTGCAACTGATATGGGGAGCCGTGTCGCTTAAAATCAGGCGAACGGTTAAATCGTCACGTCATTCCTTAAAAAAAAGTAATCGACCCTATTTCACTTGAGCAAGAAAAAGATAATGTTAACTTTATCTACAAATTTCACTATGACCGTCTATCACGTAAGAAAGAGAGGAAAGACAGTGAAATAGCTTTCTTAACACTGATGACAAAATCGAATTTATTTTCAATCTAACTGTACCATTGGCATTCAAAGCCTATAGGTACCTACATAAAGACCACTTTCCAAAATGTCCGCTTTTTATTTTTATGGCTATTGGTCGATTTCTCATATGATATAAGTGTTTTTAAGACTTCTTTTTACAATTACTACTTTCCAGAGTGACTACAATTTAAAATGATTTAATAATAACAGTATAAAATGATAATAATATTTGTGGACATTTCAGACAGCCCCATCTAGCCCCAAACTAAGCAAAGCTTTTACTATGGGAACCAAGTAACTGATACCATACTTAGATACTTTTTTGTTTCTAAATACATACATAGAATAACGTAAACAATAATATAAATAATTAATGTACTTAAAGACAGGTTCCCAAATGTCCCAAATGGTAACTTTAATGCAATCTCTTTGTATAAATAATATATTAAATATTGGTTGATATAACCTAACCTAACACTGGAACCTTTCTTGACACAAACGAGTCTTCGCATAAATGGATCGTGTTAAATCATAATTATTAAAAATCTTTTTTTTTGTCGTTTTCTTCCACATGTGTTTTGGGAAATTGACAATTACGGATGTAGGTATATTAAAAGCGGACATTTTGAAAAGTGGCCTTTATGTATCTAAAGGCAATTTCATGGTATTAACTATTGATAAAGCTTAAGTGCTCTTAAAATGTCGAGTAACTTAACTTTTTTTCTTCAGAACACAGTGAATCCTGTAAATGGGATATACACGGGACCATTAAACCCGTCACAGGGGCTGAGCAAACAAGGTAAGCAAACACTAGAAATAATAATAGATTAACACTTGCCCTATCGAAAAAGGATCTGAAAAGAACGAACACTAATTGTTGTTTCACTCACACTAAATGTTTACAATGGTGGGAGTGAGAAAACACTATGCTGTAGTTTTCGTCAGGCACACAGAGCAGGAGAAAAAACGCTCGCGGTCCGTAAAGACGACAGTAACAATAAGATTCGGTTGAACCAAAAAAGTGTTATAAAAGTGCTATAAAATAGTCTATCTTACTAATAAAATTATAATACTAACGCTACTACTCTTTTGGCGATAAATATTATAAATAACTGGACTAATTATAGCAACTCTTTTACATTTAATGTGTATAATACGTAAATAATCCTATATTGTTAACATAATTGAAGGGGTGAGAACAAAAAGAGTTTAACTGTCAAATTGATAGTTTCGAGAAAATTGACTTTAAACTTCAACGGTTTCATTTTAATGTTGAGTGCTTATTAAGTAATAGAAAAGGTTAATGTAAGCTTCAGTTGCTTGAAAATGTATTCATTCCATTTTAAAATACAAAATATAGTATTAATTCGTACAATTACTGTTAAAATAATAGGTCTTTACCTATGAAATTGCCGTATTGCAGTACAGATTTTTCAAACAAAAAAAAATTTTGATTGGCTATGAATTCTAAATTCAAATTAATTTTGTTTTAAAAATATGACATTCTATTTACAATATAAATCTTTTGTTTATTGATTAGCGTTGTATTTTCATTACATTTCAACATTTTTCCTCATAATGGATACTTTGAAATTTCGTGTAATTATGGAATATGAGTTCCGTCGTGGCACCAACGCGGCACAAACGACACGTAACATCTACGACGTTTACGGAGAGAACTGTACAAACGAACGTACAACCCGTTATTGGTTTGCTCGGTTCCGTTCTGGGAATTTTGACTTGAAAAATGAACCTCGTGGTCGTCCGGAAACTTTGGTCAACAATGATGAATTAAAGGCGATTGTGGAAGCTGATGAATCTCAATCTACAGCTGAGCTGGCAGCAGCTTTTGATGTTAGCATCAAAACAATATTGGTCCATTTGCGACAGATTGGCAAGATAAAAAAGCTTGATAGATGGGTGCCCCACGAACTTAACGATCGCCAGCGCAACGTACGCGTCGAGACTTGCCTTGCGCTGCTTAACAGGCACAGAAATAAAGGAATTTTGAACCGAATTGTTACGTGCGACGAAAAATGGATTCTTTTTGACAATCGAAAGCGCTCAGCAAGTTGGTTAGATCCTGGTTCGGTACCAAAGCAATGTGCAAAACGAAAAATGACCCCTAGAAAGGTGATGGTCACAGTTTGGTGGTCTAGTGCTGGTGTGATTCATCATAGCTTTTTACAAAACGGCGAGAGCATTACTGCAGATGTGTACATTGAAGAACTGACCACAATGATGGCGAAACTCGCACGTCTGCAACCAGCTTTGGTCAATCGGTCGTCTCCACTGCTACTTCACGACAACGCGCGACCCCATACTGCACAACAGACCGTCTCTAAGCTGCATGAGTTGGGTTTGGAAGCTCTCCCTCATCCGCCATACTCACCAGATCTTGCGCCTACCGACTATTACTTTTTCCAAAATTTGGACAACTTTTTAGCGGGAAAAAAATTCAATTCCCGAGAGGCAGTACAAAACGCCTTTGAAGAGTTTGTTGTCTCCCGTCCTGCTGATTTTTTCAAGAAGGGCATCCATAAAATGCCACAGAGTTGGCAAAGATGCATTGATTGCAGGGGTGATTACTTTGAATAAAAGAAATAAATAAGTTCGAAAAAAAAATACTTTAACTTTTTTCAAACAAAACGGCAATTTCATAGGTAAAGACCTAATATAAAATAATAAATATAATAATGTTAGTATAAACTAAGCAGACTGTATTCCTGTGTCAGATAAACCGTTTTTAGACCGAAAATCTCGAGATTGAAGCCTCATTTCGGTATTTTGAGAATGTATTATTGTAGATAATTTCACGCTGAATCCAACCCTTAAGTCATTTTGTGAAAATTCAGTTAAACCCTTCTTGATCTCATCCCTTTATGAAACTGACTTCTTCCAATGAAGACTCAAAATATGATGCTGTTGCAGAATTATCACCAGCGGTGGAACTAGGTGCGGAATGTCGAGAGCTGACGGTGTCCTCGCTGGCCATCAGACCCATCGAAGATTTGGACTCGCCCAGTTGGTTCATTCATACTCTATTTGTATCTTTAATGAGACACAAATCAGCTGTTACTTGATCAATAAAGTAAATAACCAGCTTTGTAGTCGAAAACATACGAAACAAATTAAGATCAATGACCTCTACCATTATATGAAACAGCTGATTTTTATCTATGACTCTCTATTGACTCAGAAATTACAATATATGAACTATTTGAAATCCAGATAGATCACAAATGGTGCATATAAACTAGTTGATATCTGGATAGATCAGAAACAGTGCAACTAGTTCATATTCAGATTGATCAAAAATGGAGCATATAAACTAGTTGATATCTGGATAGATCAGAAACAGTGCAACTAGTTCATATTCAGATTGATCACAAATGGTGCATATAAACTAGTTGATATCTGGATAGATCAGAAACGGTGCAACTAATTCATATTCAGATTGATCAAAAATGGAGCATATAAACTAGTTGATATCTGGATAGATCAGAAACAGTGCAACTAGTTCATTTTCAGATTGATCACAAATGGTGCATATAAACTAGTTGATATCTGGATAGATAAGAAACAGTGCCACTAGTTGATATTTTGATCGATCACAAATAGTGCATATGAACTAGATGATATCTGGATAGATCAGAAACAGTGCAACTAGTTCATATTCAGATTGATCAAAAATGGAGCATATAAACTAGTTGATATCTAGATAGTTGACAGAGGAATACGGTAGTTATTGTGAGGCATTAACGATTTTCATGCCAAATACTGTTTCATACAGGACAAGCGATGTCGCTCCTAGTTCCGGACACATCGTACTCATCATCGGAAGGGGAGGAAGATTTCTACGACGCGGAATACGAGCCCAACGATTCAGCCGTACCAGGAACCAGGTTAGTGATAATACTACTTTACTAGGTGGTAGGACTTTACTGCAAAGTTCGTCTAGGTAGGTACCACCGCTTTGCCAGTTATTCTGCCGCCAAGCAGTAGTGCGCAAGCACTGCTGTGTTCCGATTTGAAGGGCACTGTAGCTAGAATTACTGGGCAAATGAGACTTTATGATCTGATCTCACAGTTTAGTAATTTATTACTAGATTGTGCTGATGTCTCTGGATGACGTGCGCAGTGCAGTGTCACACGAACCTCTATACTTTAGAGTTCCGAGTGACACTGCTGCTGGTATGGGTAGCCGTGTCGTTTAACATCAGGTGAACGGCTAGCTCGTCACGTCATTCCTTAACATAAAAAAAATTAATAAATAATAATAATAATAAATCATTATGTTTAAAAGTCTGACATCCGCTAGGCGATCACGGAACTACCCAAGTATTTGAGTGTACATTTATAATTTGAATTTAATAATAAATGTAATTGGCTTCCTATTATAATAAATAAAATAAATAAGTAATTACGTAATTGACTGGCCCGATAGCTCAGTTGGTAGTAACCCTGCCTTCTGAACTGTGGGTTGTGGGAAATGAAATGAAATTTATTTCACATAAATGGAGATAGATGTAGATGTCAGGTTTTTAGTATGCAGTTCTTCCATTTAGCCCATACTTGTGGCATGTGAAAATTATTGTTAAGTTTGGTCAGTACTGAATATAATACAATTTTCAAATAAACTAAAATAATTCTATTGGCATACACTTGCAAAATTCAAATACATCATATTATTGTTGCCATTAAATTAAGAACAAAACATTGAACAATGGGTTCGATTCCCACCTAGGACAAACATTTGTGTGATGATCATAGGTGTTTGTTCTGTGTCTGGGTGTTATATTGCATTATATGTATGAATTTACAAACAAAAAGTATTTAAGTATTGTATCAGTTATCTGGTTCCCATAGTACAAGCTTTGCTTAGTTTTTGGCTAAATGGCGTTGTGTGAGATGTCCACACATTATTATTATTATTATTAAATAAATAAGTAAATAGATAAAAAAATAAACGCTATGGATTGGGATCTGAGTGAGAAGATAACCTCACTATTCAGTAGATTTCGCGGCAACAGGAACATCCTTCTGAATCCTGAAACATATTTGATTGTCCTCCAATGAGGGCGTTTACACAGAGAACTATGTCACTTTTAGATATTATGTATTAATATAGGATAAGAATTACAAACAAATTACTGGGCAAATAAGACTTTATCATCAGATCTCACAGTCGATTAATCTGTTTACCAGACTGTGCGCAGTGCAGCAGTCATGTTGAAATTCCGAGTGACACTGTTCTGTTATGAGCGGCCGTGTCGCTTAACATCAGGTGAACAACTAGCTCGTCACATCGTTTAAAAACATTTAAAAAAAATATATATATATATATAGATTGTGTTTTCTGAAATAAATATATAATAATAAAAAACGAGTGTGCTTTAGACCACACGACTGAACTAAAACTTCTTTAGCTCCGTCTCTCTTGCCCCTACAGTAATATACGGAACGTAACTCTCTCTTTATATCTTCACGTAGAGAGGGAGATATAAGTATATCTCCGTCTCAACTTCCGTTCGCCTCACTAGCTTACTCCCAAAGTCAAGCGTGCGTAAAGAAGTCTTACTTCTATAATATTGCTAATGTCGCTACATACACTTGCAGTGACGTAGTTATAAATGACTGGAACAAAATGTTGGAGGCTCTGCGACCTATAAACCTACATCCGGAGTTTTGGCGGGAAAACGAAAAAGATCTCGTCACCGCATTGTATTATTTTCCAAAACTTGTGTTATTTTCAGTGTTAGTGCATAAAATTGGTGGCATTTTATTCGTTAAGTACTGCATTACAGGCATCAGTGTGGGAAAGTGGTATAATGATGGTGAAACGTTTCTTTTCGTGTTGTTTCCAAAACTCCATAGAAGCTTCTGGTAAAGTTGCCACCACTTTACTAGAACTTGACTAGACTAGACTATGACTTTACTTGATGACTTGGACTGTGACTTGACTTGACACATACAACATACATATGTATAATATAAATTAACTTGAAAAATTAATTACTTGACACTGGCTAAATACACAAAAGTGTGGAGACAAAACCAAACAAAAGAAATACCTACGTCCACCATTAGCATACCTGAGAAGCAATGTTTTGAATTATTTCTTAGCAATGTATACAAAATGTGAATAAACATATTTGTCGAATACACCTCGAAATAAAGGAATTTACATATTAAAATATGTAAACCGTAGATTAGAAAATAATTGTAAAGTCTATAAAAGACTTTTTAAATGACGCTTCGATTAGTACTTATAGATATAGATTAATTTAAACAATGCAATTTATTTAATGTTTTGTAAATAATAATACAATGTTCAACAATAATAACTATAATTGCTTAATCTTATTATTAAATACGGACACAGGTAAACAAATTAATAAATAAATGTGTGTGGATATTTCACGCAGCGTCATCTAGCCCCAAACTAAGCAAAGCTTGTACTATGGGAACAAGATAACTGATGCAATACTTAGATACTTTTTGTTTGTAAATACATACATAGAATACAATATAACACCCAGACACATCACACAAATGTTTGTCCTGGGTGGGAATCGAACCCACAACCCACAGTTAAGAAGGCAGGGTTACTACCAACTGAGCTATCGGTCCAGTCAAAAGATTAAATCCAAATATTTGTACGCCTGTACAGTACGGGCAGAATTTTGTTGGATTATGTGCTGATCCATCTTTGCATTGTAACCCAAAATTCTTACAAATAAATTATATCAATTCATTTCATTCATCCACGGTGAATGCGCTCAAGAACTGCATGATCTCATTCTCCCATCACCATTCCACTACCGGACTACTAGACGCTCGGCTAAGCGCCATCCTTTCGTGGTCGAAATACCACCCATTCGTACCAAGCGATTTGACTCAACGTTCTTAATTAGAACGGCTAAGGAATGGAATGCCCGTCCAGCGTCTGTGTTTCCGGCGAAATATGACCCGGGCGTGTTCAAGAGAAGAGTGAATAGGTATTTACTTGGCTAGCATGCTACACCTTCGGTCGCATCGTCACTTCCCATCAGGTGAGAGCGCGGTCAAATACTAGACAAGTTTGAAGTAAAAAAAAAATAAAAAATTCAATTTGTTTAACAGCTTTAATGCCAGTCTGCGATAAAGTTTTTTTTTTCATCCACGCCCACTTGAAAAATTCACGCTGTGTAATATTTCATACACTTTTTATTTTATTTTACATTGTTTTGGTGCAATAGGCAAGAAGCGGTTCTACAGGGAGATGGAGAGGCCTATGTTCAGCAGTGGACGTCGACTTGGCTTTATTGATTTTTTTACATTTGAATAATTATAATCAATTATCATTGGCGCTGTGGTGTGGTGGTTGAGCAGGTCGGCTCATAACCCGGAGGCGGAGGGTTCGATTTTTTTTATTAGTGCACAGAAAAAAAGCGCAAGTACCTGTTTTGTGTCTGGGTGTTGTAGGACCATGGTCCTCGTAGCTCCTGGGTCCCTAGACACAGGCAATTATAACATAAGCTGCGTATTCGAACTGTCAATACCATACAAATTTGTGTTTCTATCGACTGCAATCGTGTTACGTGATCGCCCAGCAGCTGTTTGACATTTCACGTCCCTGATATCATCTCGCGAGGTGAGTGACCGATGCGAACTGGGTCAAATGTCGTCGACGCCGAGACTATACGGGTCACGAACTTGTGAACTGAACTGCAATACCGGAATACAAACATCATAATATGTATTGGATGAAATTGTGGTACAAATTATTTATTTATTTGTTAAATACACTGTAAACTTACAGGTACGCCAAAACATTCACATTGTTATACTATTATAAATCAGAAAAGAAAATAAGTTTGATGGGTGCGCGCTGTTGCGCCAAGTTACTATCGCTAAGTAATACAAAGTCAAACTCAAATAAAGCATTGGAAATAAAATAAGATATTTTAGCGCCTTTATTACTTCCTAAAGAATAATTCAAATGTTCTATGCAAATTATTAATAACTATTAGGTCTTTACCTATGAAATTGCCGTTTTGTTTGAAAAAAGTTAAAGTATTTTTTTTTTCGAACTTATTTATTTCTTTTATTCAAAGTAATCACCCCTGCAATCAATGCATCTTTGCCAACGCTGTGGCAGTTTATGGATGCCCTTCTTGAAAAAATCCGCAGGACGGGAGACAACAAACTCTTCAAAGGCGTTTTGTACTGCCTCTCGGGAATTGAATTTTTTTCCCGCTAAAAAGTTGTCCAAATTTTGGAAAAAGTAATAGTCGGTAGGCGCAAGATCTGGTGAGTATGGCGGATGAGGGAGAGCTTCCAAACCCAACTCATGCAGCTTAGAGACGGTCTGTTGTGCAGTATGAGGTCGCGCGTTGTCGTGAAGTAGCAGTGGAGACGACCGATTGACCAAATCTGGTTGCAGACGTGCGAGTTTCGCCATCATTGTGGTCAGTTCTTCAATGTACACATCTGCAGTAATGCTCTCGCCGTTTTGTAAAAAGCTATGATGAATCACACCAGCACTAGACCACCAAACTGTGACCATCACCTTTCTAGGGGTCATTTTTCGTTTTGCACATTGCTTTGGTACCGAACCAGGATCTAACCAACTTGCTGAGCGCTTTCGATTGTCAAAAAGAATCCATTTTTCGTCGCACGTAACAATTCGGTTCAAAATTCCTTCATTTCTGTGCCTGTTAAGCAGCGCAAGACAAGTCTCGACGCGTACGTTGCGCTGGCGATCGTTAAGTTCGTGGGGCACCCATCTATCAAGCTTTTTTATCTTGCCAATCTGTCGCAAATGGACCAATATTGTTTTGATGCTAACATCAAAAGCTGCTGCCAGCTCAGCTGTAGATTGAGATTCATCAGCTTCCACAATCGCCTTTAATTCATCATTGTTGACCAAAGTTTCCGGACGACCACGAGGTTCGTTTTTCAAGTCAAAATTCCCAGAACGGAACCGAGCAAACCAATAACGGGTTATACGTTCGTTTGTACAGTTCTCTCCGTAAACGTCGTTGATGTTACGTGTCGTTTGTGCCGCGTTGGTGCCACGACGGAACTCATATTCCATAATTACACGAAATTTCAAAGTATCCATTATGAGGAAAAATGTTGAAATGTAATGAAAATACAACGCTAATCAATAAACAAAAAGACTTATATTGTAAATAGAATGTCATATTTTTAAAACAAAATTAATTTGAATTTAGAATTCATAGCCAATCAAAACTTTTTTTTGTTTGAAAAAGTCGGCAAACTGCAATACGGCAATTTCATAGGTAAAGACCTATTATACATAGGTAAGTAGGTACAAGGGCGGATCCAGGATTTTTTTCTGGGAGAAGCACAATGGGCGGACGCGCAAAAAAATCAACAAGAGCTGTTAAATAAACTTGAACTATCCATACTTCAAGTCAAGTTTGATTCTACAAGTTCAACTATAAAGGTTTATGAAAGTGTAAAAATGATAATTATTGACAAGCGCTGCTTATTGATAACTTGCAAACGCTGATTATTAATTATCATCTCTCATTTGCAAGTGCGTGGAAGGGATGCAAAGAACAAAATTCGCAATCCCAGCCAGAAATAGACATGAGTTTAGAGTTTTTTTATTCAAATATTTTAACGACTCTGATAATTAGATTTGCTTCTATGATTTACTGTGATGGAATCTACAAAAATGTCGTCTGGGGCACGTGTCCCTCCCCCCCTTGCTGGCCCTCCATAAATACGAGTTTTGTCTATAGTTTCTGTTTACTACCGGTGCACTTAGAATGGAATTAAATCTCAATGATTTTGAGTGAGCATTTTGTATAAGATTTTGGGGCAATCAATTTCATTTGAACAAATATGATATATATGAGTTATAACAGTGTTGCATACTTAGTCTTATGCACCTAAGCCCATTCGTGATACATTATTTTTCTTGTTGGACCACATTAGACCACAACGGACGCACAAAATGAAATTAATGTATGTAGGTGTTTAAATATTGTCTATAACCATGACGTTGGAAAAAATAGAAGTGGTTCCCTTTTCCATTAGGTATTATTACTGTGGAGCAAGGGTCAAAGCAATTCGGCACAACACAGAAAAGGCCACTTGAGTCGAACTCTTAACTTCCCGCTCCCTAAAATTCAGGTTACGAATAAGTTCGATACAATAAAGCTTCTAGGTCGATGATTGTTGTTAGTGCTATTCCTGAAACGGAAGGCCGGTCATTCAACTTTGAATGCTTCCCTTAGGATTAGACTTCGGCCACAGGTTACGCAAGTCACTATGTACGGCTTTGCATTCGTGTAATAGCCTACACTTATACGTACTTAAACTTTTTATACTGTAACTTTTGGTAGGAACATATGCAAAATTTCTGTAGTTATAACAATTAAAGTGGAACATTGCAGCACGAATTGCATTAAAACCCATCTGCCTAATTGATTCTACAATATCACCTCATTACGCTCCCACAATTGAAGGGGTGAGAATAAAAAGGATTTAACTGATTTTTTTCACAAAATGACTTATGGGTATCGTTGGATTCAGCGTGAAATTATCTTCAATAATACATTCTCAAAATACCGAAATGAGGCTTAAATCTCGAGATTTTGAGTCTAAAAATGGTTTATCTGTCACAGGAATACAGTTTGCTTAGCATAAAAACATTACTATATTTATTATATTACATTATATTTTTACAGTAATTGTATGAATTAGTACTATATTTAGTAATTTTAAATAGAATTAAAACATTTTCAAGCAACTGAAACTTACATAAACCTTTTCTATTACCTTATAAGCACTCTACATTAAAATGACGCCGTTGACGTTTAAAGTCAATTTTCTCGAAACTGTCAATGTGTCAGTTAAATCCTTTTTATTCTCAACCTTTCAATTGGGACATGGAAGTTCTCTCACAGGAAGAGAACTAAATATATAAATAAATAAACATTTGTAGACATTTCACACAGCGCCATCTAGTCCCAAACTAAGCAACGCTTGTAATATGGAAACCAGATAACTGATGCAATACTTATATACTTTGTTTGTCAATATATACATATAATACAACTAGTTGCGCCCCGCGGTTTCTCCAACGGATAAAAAGTATTTTAATTATTTGATCATTCCACGGGAAAATTTCACTTTTCCGGGAAAAAATGTAGCCTATATGTTAATCCAGTGTATAAGCTATCTTGGTACTGAATTTCATCCAAATCCATTCAACCGTTTGAGCGTGAAGGTACTCCTTCACGAAGTACTCTTCAAGTTTGTATGGGTGTATGTTTGTTACTACAAACATACAAACTTTCGCCTTTATAATATTAGTGTGATATAACATCCAGACACAAAACAAACATCTATTGTTCATCTCACAAATTTAGGCGTTAAGCCGTCGGTCTCAGCTGCCATAGTCGTTAAGCCACATAAGAAACCTTCAAGCAGCTTAAATATTCTAACACCAGAGCTGACCACTTGCCTACTGAAGGAAGGATTCTTTCGCTAGCCTTGACTCTATTATAACCTAACATAGTTATGTTCTTATCTAGACCTTGACACGATCGAAAATTGGTACAAAAGCAATTTAGTTTGACATAGGATTAATTTAGCCCTCTGGCGTGGTTGAGGCCGTTATTAACTTAATATAAACCTTACGCTATCATCTCTGCATTACTTATTACGTCCCTATATAAAAAATTGAAATGGCACGCCAAAACAAATAGCTGAACAAATGTTAGTATATCGAATAAATAATAATGTCCATTTAAAATGGGGTTAAAGCGATATCGATCGGATATTCATCATCATTGGATAAATGAGACCAGCAGCAATTTTCTCACTTCTTCTTTCATCCTATTATAATACCCATTTATTAAAATTGTTTACTGGTGGATTTATTTATTGCGCTATAGCTTTTACCATTTAGAACAGACTCCAATAAAAAGATGAAAATTGAAAAAAATGCAGTTCGGTCACCTTGGCTCCCATGGCCTCAAATATCATACTAGGTAAATACTTTTTTCAGTTATTCGGATTTAAAAACCAAACTTATGAACCCATTTTGACAAAATATGTATGGGAAAAAAAAACGAAAAAAGAGAGTTATCGAAATCGATTTCTGAATGAAGGAGATTACATTAATTACAACCTAACTGAGAACCTCATCCTTTTTTGAAGTCCGTTGAAACACGTATTGAGGTCACATAAAATCATTATCGTTATGTATGCGGATAGGCACTAATAGCTACTGCATGAGATATAAAAAAGCATCAATTAGACCAATGTTAATGTAGACCAATGGAAAACGATTTAGACCAGTCAGATTAATAAACTACCCTATACCTAGATTCTTATCTATGACCTAGGGTTTACCTTCGCGTTTACTAAGTGGTTCGGCCTCGTAATGGCTAGAATGGGGTCTATAGATGGACCTGTCGGGAACTCTTTTTCACGGACCAGATTATATGTATAATATAGGTAGGCCTATATTTTATTTTAAATAGACGGTCCTTTCTCGAGAACGTTTCCGCTACACACCTGGATGTGGTATGAGCTAGGTACCCTCTGAGGTGTTTCCGCTGAGCTACAATATGGGGCACATCAAACGACGGGTAAATCGAGTCTTTAAAGGCAACACATCGGCAGCGCCAGGGGGGTTAGGGGCCCCCTGGTGTTGCAGGTGTCTATGGGTGACGGTAACTGCTCCATCAGGCGGGCCGTCAGCTGGTTTGTCTGTCCAAGCTCACCCCGTAGTCGCCGCCCGAGACCCGTCTTGAGGGACCCGTATAGCAGCCGTAGTATCGGCTGCTCTAGGATCATCGGACCAGTCTAGCCCTTCTGGCTCAGGTACCGCTTTTGGCACCGGTATAGGATACCAGCGTAACATAATCGGACACCGCCCCGCTGGCGGCGGCGAGATCGACGTACTTCCCGTAGGTTAGCTAGAACGGTCTCGACTTTCCATAGGATCCATTCTTCCAGTGGAAGTCTTGTCGATCCTTATCCCGGCAACGGCCAAAGCCGAGGCTCGCACCCCTGGAGTGTCATTGAGCTAGTTGCATCTCACTTTTGACGGCTGGGCGCCTCAAGCGCCGCCCGGTGACACTGTAAATGCTAGTAGAAACCAACAGCATTAGCCCGTTAAAAAAAGCTTGACTGTCCAAATTATATCCAATCCACGAATCGTGGTCTTGGTACTTGGCCAGCGTGGTCGATGATGGCCTTATATTTATACTCTCTACATATGAGAGCAGCCCCAGCGGTGGCATTGGGCCTAATGATGCATGCAATTATGATTAATCCGTGATGATACGTCCATTTCGGGATGTATGCCAAGTCTCGTTTGTAAAAACTGCATATTACTAAGTCAATCCTAAAGTTTAATATATAGACGGAAACCAAAAAAAAATCTTTTACGTAATAAGTACATAATTTTATACAAGAGAAAAATAATTTTCCGGGATGATAAAAAATCAAATTTACGAAAATAAATTGGTACAAATGAATATAAGTCTTATCCTATCAGATAATCCCGTCGGCTTTTATACAATCCAAGAATTACTCAGAGATTCAATCACTTTACCGTCTTTTCTTTTTTAACAATTTACATAATAATGCTACCAAGTAAATATTCATATAAATAACCTTTTTGTGAAGTCTCGATGACCATTACAAAAGGTCGTATGTACTCGTAATTGAAGGGTTGAGAATAAAAAGGGTTTAACTGTCAAATTGTAGTTTCGAGAAAATTGACTTTAAAGGTTTACGTAAGTTTCAGTTGCTTAAAAATGTATTAATTCTATTTTAAAATACTAAATGTAGTACTAATTCGTACAATTACTGTAAAAATTTAATATAATAAAAGATATATAGTCATTTTGTGAAAAAAATCAGTTAAACCCTTTCTGTTCTCACCCCTTCAATTCTAACCGCTATGAATACGCCATTTCAGACTTGTCACAGTGTATATAATTATAAAGCAGTGGCAAAAGAGAAAATGACCGCTGGACTTGGTTAAAAAATATTGTGACAATGTGCGGGAGGGACTACGCATAATTATTATGATGTAGCGAATTGTAAGATAAAAAAATCTATAATTTATCGGTTTCATCGATTTCAAATAAGATCGCATACAATATTTCGCAGTTCCTATATCAACAACAAGCTTCTGCCTGCGGCTTTGCCCGCGTGGCCTATAGGAAAAAAAGAAGAAATTTTTCATAATCATAATCAATCATTTATTTGCTAATAATAGATAATTCACAATTCATATTAGACACTTCACCTTCTTAGGGATGGAATTTCGAAAAACCCTTTCTTAGTGGATACCTAAACTTTTCAAAGAACACACGCTCCAAATTTCAAGTCTCTAGGACCAGCAGTTTAGGCTGTGCGTTGATATATAAGTCAGTCAGTCAGGACTTTGAGTTTTATATGTATAGATTGGGTATATTTTTATTTCGCTCAAATTATAAATAGTCTTCACTACTCGTTTCCCTGCTGCTAATTGTTTGTTCACTGTGACACAGAATACAGTCTCACGATGTTTTCTGTATGAAACACAAACACGGTCGAGATCCATTGAATAATTTATGTATAGAGAATCCGTCCGCGCACCGACCGCGGGCTGAAGGAAGCTACACCCTAAACACACAGTTTCGATTAAATATGATATTTTCAGCTGGAAGAGGCGTTTTAAATAATGTTACAGATTTGTTGACAAGGATTTGTGTACATTGTCAGGATCTATGATTTTGTCAGATGTTTAAATATGGCGACGAAGTTCGCCTCACTAAGTTCATACCCAAGAAACAATATTTTATACTATGTAGGTAGGACTTTTCAACAAAGTTCGTCTAGGTAGGTACCACCGCTTTTCCAGTGATTCTGCCGCCAAGCAGTAGTGTGCGAGAACTACTGTGTTCTGATTCGAAGGACACTGTAGCTAATGAAATTACTGGGCAAATGAGAATTTACGACCTGATCTCACAGTCTAGTAATCTTATTACTAGATTGTGTTGCTGTCTCAGGATGACGTGCGCAGTGCAGTGTCAAGCGAAACTATACTTCCGAATGACACTGCAACTGATATGGGCAGCCTTGTCGCTTAACATCAGGCGAACGGTTAGCTCGTCACGTCATATTTTATCGCGGTTCAATCACAATGTCAGTATTATTCGACAGCCTCTGTGGTGGTTGAGCAGGTCGGCTCATATCCCGGAGGTGGCGGGCTCGATTCCCGCGGCAGGAAAAGTATTTGTGCACATTAAAAACGCGCAAATACTTGTTCTCAGTGTGGTTGTTGTGGGACCATAGTACTCGTAGTTCCTGAGTCCCTAGATACGGAATCCTAGTTAAGATCCAGGATCTATGTATGTGATCGTTGGGCTTTAATGTTATTATTTTTATTTATTTATTGTTTTTGCCTGCTTAAGATACGCCAGTGAGATGTTTCTAAAACTGGGGCCGGCTTTGTTTGCTACTATACAACTCTTTAAACACCAGTTTCATACTCGCAAAACCCCGATACAATACGGCAATATCAAGAGCTCAAAATAAACTATATCAATAACCAGTTCGATAACTAGTTTATGACTGAGGTAGTTTAAAAATTCATAAACCTTTCCATGCACTTGCGCCGCTTTAGAATAGATAACGTATTGCCTAAACATCTGGATAATTACTAGACTAGAATTTGAGCGCAGTTTCACCTTAAATTTTTTAAACTAATTTTTCCGGTTAATTACACTAGGTTGTCTAGATAGTGTAAGCTATCCGTGTGCAATCTTTGTCTTGAATGGCCCGATAGCTCAGTTGGTACTAACCCTGCCTTCTGAACTGAAGGTTATGGGTTCGATTCCCACCCAGGACATATATTTGTGTGATGAACATCGATGTTTGTTTTGTGTCTGTGTCATATTGTATTCTATGCATGTATTTACAAACAAAAAAGCCTATGTATTAATCTATCAGCTATCTGGTTCCCATAGAACAAGCTTTGCTTACACACATATTTATTATTTATCATTATTATTCATCCGATTTAAGTATAGTCGATTTGATGACAGACACAAACAAACAAACATGCAAACATACAGCAGTTTCACTTTTATATAAAGTAGAGATTATTGAAAACATCAGAGCTGCTGGCTAAAGTTATACGAGTATAAATCTGAACGGAAATAATATCTATTTCAGTCCCATCTCGGCCCCCGTATTGATTTACCATCGGGTGGTGTGGAACTATTCTAAAATAATTGTTTGCATTGAATAGGCTCTAGAACTGCTGAGCCATTTTGAAAAATTCTTTCTCTTGTAGAATCCTACATTATCCCTGATGAATATGCAGTAGATGATACTATCATCTACCTCTGTAGAGTAGAGTCGGCGCTAGAATATACAGAACCTCGTTAAGACGAACATTAGTACTGTGAAAAAAGAAGGGTCCCAAGTATAGAGCTTCATCTTCGTTGTATAAATTTTCAGCCCCTTTTCTTCTCTTTAATTCGCTGATTACCTACGACGACGACCAAATTTCAGCTGCGTAGATTCATTTCTCATGGAGTTCTCATTTTTACAAGTACTACGGCGCGAACGTCCGTGCTATAAATGTCTATAACTCCTGTGTAGATAAACGGATTTTGATGAAACAAACATAAAAACCTGTCCAGAACTCCATAGAATACATTACACTAAACAGCATTAAAATCCATCTAATGGTTTATTTTTGATGAATTCTCAAACATACAGACAAAGTTTTATTTACAAATTTACAGCAGATTATATTTTTGAATTATATTACCTCAATGTGCTTCAAAAAACGTTTTTCTATGTCTGTGCATAGAAGAGATTCTAGGAAAAACTTTTCTTTTTCCCACCAAGACCAAGGCTAAGTCTGTACTTAGCCTTGGTTGCAGTTTTATTATAGGTAAGCATAGATAGATAGATTGCGCCTATAGGTACCACTTGATAATACCACTAAGGCCCGTCTCTGCTAAAGTTAGACAGCTCCTAAGTTCGCTCTTATTCCTTTGTGGCATACCCAAATGCATTGCAGTAGGTATGTCATAGAGATAAGTGCGATCTTACGAGCGGTCTAACTTAAGTACGAACGGGCATAGCAGACGTATAAACACCGGAAACTGTTCACATTTTCACCAAAAACTGCATTTTCGTTATTATCTCATTCTCTTAAAGCGAATCGATTTTAATAATACTCTAAAACTTATACAAATGTACTTCAGGGACAGATAATGGGTTTTCTATTACAGGGAAAAAAATAAACGGTATTCCATTATACAAAACGTTTCTAGGGGACAGGCGAGTCGTTCTACGTTGTATCTACGTACTATTGAATCTCTGTGGTTCTGGTTATACAGGTATTTATGAATAATCGCTTGGTGTCCGCGGATCCTGACGCAGCGTGCGCCGACGCGATGCGGTGCGATGGGCAGCCAAAGAGTAGAAATAGTGCAGAAGTAATTTTCGATCGTGTCATTACGCGTTTCAATAAAGAAACGATCTGAGCAGACATTTCCAGGCGTGGAAAAGGTCGTCAGTTTTTTGCCAAAGGTAGGAAAAATGTAGTAAATTCAGTACATTAAAGCATTTTCCATAAATGTGCTAAAATGTGCATATTTGCAATAATCGCGGTTCACTGGTCTCCGCGGAGGCATTTGTGGTAGCCTGCTCTGCACTTGTGTTATGGCCAAAAATTGCCATTTTCAATTTATCGCACAACATGAGCGCAAGCACGACAGTCAATCATTAAGTTTCAATTAGTTCATAGACTGCAACGTAAGAAGCTGTCTACGTTATTACTAGGTCATGTAAGTAATTTTCTGGGTTTTTGTATGGACTCCATACTGCAAAAGTTTGGCCACCCTCTGCTTTATAGCATAGTCATGGACGTAGAGAAGCATTGTTGTTTAAGAGAATGACATAATCAACTGTAAATGGAAACTTTAGCGGTGAAGCTGGAGAATAAGTTAGAACTTTACTCATTATCGAGACAGCAAACTACAAACATTAACTATGTACTATACAAACTTAAACTGTATGTTTAATAGAAGTTCCTTCAAACGCGTGCCGTTTAATGTTATATTAGTTGTTACATGTGTAGCTCAGCTTGACATAGTTTTCTAAAGTTTTCTATGAGTGTAGTAACGTTTTGTCCCTTCTGATTTGACATAGCTGGCTGCTCTTTGCGCGCGTCTTCACCGTTTTTCACGCTTTTGATTTGGCTCAGTGCATGACGGTCCGCGGCCGGAGCGACGCGTCTCCGCGACTTCAGTTGCTCCGCAACGATCGATACTAACAATAACCACAAACTGTGCTATCCCACCGATCTAAGAAATAAGTTTTTCTTACGCGTGACTTGTCCCACCGTCAAAATAACGTACGTGAGCCGTGTTGTTATTTTTATGTGTGCCGTCGATTGTTTTCGTTTTATTTTCGGAATGCATGCACCCGGCTTGCGTAGTGTTTTGTTTATTTACTTTGAAATTATAGTTTGTGACTAATTAGAGCGTGACGGGATTGTATATTTTGTTTTGTTTATCGATATTTTATACCTACCTATAGTGTGGATAACAATTAACCGTGGGAGCTGTTACATAAACGAAGTTCTGATACAATTCTTTTACCATTATTGAAAAACGCATGACTTAATGTCATATGAACATTGCAGTTTTACTTGGGCTTTTATGAAAGAATCAGCTGATTGAAACAACACCAATGTCCGGTCAGATTCGGTACAGATTTAGCTACGGTGATAGACGAGTATAACAGTTTTATAAATACCTGCGTCGGTGTTTCATAAGACAATGTAAAACAGGTAAATTATCCAATCGGAACTCCTTGCTGTCGACTGCCAAAGCAATGGAGCGTAACATCTTACAATAGGTTACCTAAGTACCTACTAAACAGGTACCGGTACCTACTAACAATTCAATAATTCTCTTGACAGCCTCTGTCCTGTGGTGGTTGAGCTGGTCAGCTCATAGCCCGGAGCTGGCGGATTCGATGCCCGCGGAAGGACAAGTATTTGAGCACAGAGAAAAAAAACGCAAATAGTTGTTCTGTGTCTGGGTTTTGTAGGACCACGGTCTGCATAGTTCCTGGGTCCCTAGACACAAGGAATCCTTGTTAGGGTGCAGCATCTATGTATGAGACCGTTGGGCGTTATTATTATTATATTATTAATTCACCATTATGTTTGTAGTAGCGTTTTAGTAGCGCCGTAGCTTGATTTGTGATTGTCATCATATGTCATCCCATGTGGTTTTTTATGATGTATTTAAATTAACCTCACAGTAGAATGATTACTTAGCATGTTGTCTTGTTTTACGTATGCCTATTTCTAACTTGATTGAGAGAAACAAAAAACAAAACTTCTAATCTTCCGCTAAGCAATGTTTATTAGTAAGAGGGTTGACATGTGTTGGTAGAGTAGCTAGTGAAACAAACTGTACTAGATGATTTCCTGGTTATTTTAAACAACAAGGAAAATGTCGGCTAATTTCTTGAATGGCAAATTCAAGAAGAATATTAAAAACCATCCAATTCTAAATGTGATGTAAGTACCAGTATGGCAACCCAGCTGGATATTGCGACGACTAATTTTTGGTGTATATAGGCTGGTATACCTATAGTCTCACAGTCAAGAAATCCAAGTCAATTATGACACAATTATATCACCTATAAGAGAAGAAAGGTAGTTCCACTATATTTTATTTTAATTAAGTGTTAGATAGATTCGTAATAGTAACATATTAAACACTTTATAATGCATATAATATATGTAACTAGCTACGCATTAACCGCTAAAATTATATTACTAAAAGTCGTTTTGAAGATTTAACGGAATCTGCAAATTTGTGCTCACAAATCAGGTTTCCGTGAGTTTTTTCCGAAACGTATATGGAAACAATAATTGTTATTAAATAAATAAATTATCTAAGCCTAGTAGAAAAGAAAAGAAACTATTTTTTTTTCTTTTAATAACAATTATGTTATCAAAATAAGTAGGTAATTCCTACTTGTTGTTGGTTTCTTTCGATAACAACTAGGTATATGAAGCCTTGCATCTACGAGTATTTCTCACAAGAATTTTTGGGTCTACGGCGTAGACCTTACACTACACGCCTATTTGCCGACTGCTACGTATTTTTATTCGCATATCATGTACTAGCTTTACATATAAATTGCGACTTTTTCCATTGTTTATTAAGTGAGCTTGTCTATCTCCCTTGATAATGGGACTATGTGTTAAACGGTGATAGCTGATAACACGCCAGGCAGTTGCATTATACAAACAGTACCGCGTTGTAAAAAGAAGGAAGTTCACAAAGCGTTTATTTTTCCGATTTATTTGAATTTATAATTTGTCATATAATTTCTTTAAGTGGTCTCACAATATGGTTTTTCTTTCACATAATTATTGATTACACTTATGAAACAATTACTAATGATTGCCTTCTTTTACGATCTTTCTCAATCTTTATCTTTTACTTCGCAAGGCGCAAGTTGCACAAGCAAGCACGCATTTTACGTATTTACACTAACATGCACCTACGTAACTTATGAATAAAGTGCATTCAATGCTTTTCAGAAATATGAAACAAAAGTAAATTTTCTTTATATTTTTACACATTTATAGTTATTTTCATAGACTTTTTAATAGTATTAATAATGGAACGTACAAATAAGTAACTAGGCTCACCGTTATTACGACCCCGTTTTTTTTTTTGCTCGTGTAGACTTCGGTGTTTAGCTCTACTAATTCTTAATCGTATATTTAAGCGAACTTGATTGCAACCGTTTGACACGCAATGTATGGATCTTGTAAATTCAATACAGAGTTTATGTGTATAGCTACGATGGAAAATTTCAAATAAAGTATGTAATGTGGAGAATTTACATTCCTTATTTGAAAATTTTATTTATGTGAAAGTTCTACGCTTATACGATTAGCTAGGCGATTATGAATTTGACAGTTTTAATGAGCAGTTTATGTGCATAGTTAGTATGGAAATTTTCAATTTAGCAATGAAATTACTCCTTTTGTATTGCAACCAAAGTTCCGTGATCCCACAGATGTCATTTAAGCTGCGAATTTAGTGACCCGCATTGCAGGCAAGCAAAGTGTATGCCATCGCATTGCTTTCAACCAACATTAAAATTACACCTTATTGCGTTTTTCGCTCACTGTTTACACAAGAGGGGAAGCGACATCCGTTGAAACTTCAAATACACTGATGCGTACCCGGAAGGCGTTTATTTTTAGATGGATGCATAAAAGATGGCTTTTTGTGGTTTGCGGTGGATTCCGAAATCGTTGGGAGGTCGGGTTTAATTTCGTTATCCTTTTATACCTTTAAAAAGCATTTGAAAGCTCCGCTTTAGTGGAAACCGGGCCTTAACCCTGGTGCGTTCGTTTGAAAGTCGTGCAGTCTACAGCTGAGCCACACTCATTCCTTATCTTCACTATACTATATTATTATGGATTTTCTTTACCTTTAGTGTACGGCATTGAATTAAACTTGGCATTCAGCGAGGCTTGGTTCTATAGACTACACGTGATTGTCCTGATAAGATAATTCTTGCCTGTTACAGTACTGTTGACCCCCTACGCCGTAGCTAGGGGGGGAGCATTGTGGGGCAATGCCTTACCTTGAAATCATAATGCCCTACCTTAAGAATACCAAAAACTAAAATAATTTTCATTAAATGGTGTTGTTATAGTTTGAGATAAAAAATCTTAGATCCATGTTCAGATTCGGTCACAGAAATGATTTGTCTATAATATCTATTGAATGTGATATATATGCGATATGTGATATATATATATATAATCCAGTACTTAACGAATAAAATGCCACCAATTTTATGCACTAACACTGAAAATAACACAAGTTTTGGAAAATAATATAATGCGGTGACGCGATCTTTTTCGTTTTCCCGCCAAAACTCCCATAGTATGTTCTAGGCATTGCCTGCGTTGTTTATGATCGCTCTGACCTACAGATTTTGGCAGTGACCTTAACATGATCAGATCGCACTAATTTTACGAAAACTATTGTTGAATGCTATATTTTATCACAGGACATCTTTTACTAAGGAATTAGGACTAGTAGAATATTCGTGTACTATTTGTCGATTAAAATACTTGAGATGCAATAACTATCTACTGTGCGGCTCTCTAATTTATAGACATACTAGTTGCGCCCCGTGGTTTCACCCGCGGATAAAAAGTATTTTAATTATTTGCTCATCCCACGGGAAAATTTAACTTTTCCGGGATAAAATGTAGCCTATATGTTAATCCAGTGTATAAGCTATCTTGGTACCGAATTTCATCCAAATCCATTCAGCCGTTTGAGCGTGAAAGAGTAACAAACATACACACATACACACATGCAAACTTTCGCCTTTATAATATTAGTGTGATGTGATGTGATAGTGTGATGATTTTAAACTTTTATGGTAACTTTTACTTACTACCAAACATTTAGTAACTTACAGCCTTATTAATAAACACGAACTAGCTTTAGACTAGTTACACCATCTTTTGTCTCTTTCGATCCAGCTAAATATTCCAGTAGCAAATAGAGGACCAAAGCTGAAGTAACTAATACCCGTTTATTAATAAGGCTGTTATTGTTTATCTACGGGATATTTAGTACGTAATTTATTTTGCCAAGATTTCAATGCTGTTGCAAGCACAATGATCACATTCGAACAAAGAAATTTGACATACATTAGTCATTGTTTCTAGTAATTTCCATATTATATAAATTATCGATATATTTTCGATACCAATGTATACGTATAAGTAATATTTAAGTTTGCTCGTGTTTAGTTTATTTGGTTGAATATTAATTCCCCATACCATACACTGGTCTTGCCGAACATCCGCAATGCGTTACTCCCAAATGGCTCACAACAGACAGACCCTATTGATCCCGTATAATCTTAATATATATAAATCTCGTGTCACAATGTTTGTCCTCAATGGACTCCTAAACCACTTAACCGATTATAATAAAATTCGCACACCATGTGCAGTTCGATGCAACTTGAGAGATAGGATAGTTGATATCTCAATCTATAATAGATATATATTAAATACCCGTGCGAAGCCGGGGCGGGCCGCTAGTATCACTATAGAATACATTACATCTCTAGAATCCACACTTCAATATGCATCAAGCTATGGTGTCGATTCTCTGTCGCATACTCTAAAGCTAAACGAAATTAACACATTTCCGTCTTTTTCATTTCCCCTTCATCAGAAGAGTACCGCCATACTTTAAGTTTAGTTTTAGAGAATGCGACACAGAATCAACACCACTATATACCCAAGTACTCGTACATACCATACTTGAGTATATTCGTTTTTAATATGATAAAAAGTGATCGCTCGTTGCACTTATTAATATGATCACGAAACTTTGATTGCAATGCAACAGGAGAAATTTTCATACTAACTATGCACATGAACTGCGTATTGAAACTGGCAAATCCATACAAATTTTTGTTTCTAACAGTTGCAATCGAGTTACATTATCGCCTAGCTGATATACTTCATCTACTTAAAAAACAACAGTATTTGATCAAACTATTTATAATACATCCAGTGCCTAAACATGTGTGATACATAACACAAACTCAGTGAAACAACGAACAAAAACAAACTCAGAAATGGTTCAAAAGTGTAACAGTTGAATTTTTTCGTTAATTATTTTGTAGTGAAGTGTAAAATGTTCCGAGCTCTGACTTCCAGAAGGTGGTCGCTACGACGAGACAGTGAGAGGTGAGAATTTTTTGTATTCGCACTTTGGATTTTTGACGGCCTCTGCGGTGTGGTGGTTGAGCAGGTCAGCTCATAACCCAGAGGGCAGCGGGTTCGATTCACGTGGCAGGACAAATATTTGTGCGCAGAAAAATAAGCCCAAATACTTATTCTGAGTCTGGGTGCTGTGAGACCATAGACACAGGGACTAGTTAGGATCCAGGATCTATGTATGATCGTTGGACATTATTATTATTATTGGATGATACGGTCGCCACGGCTAAATGACAGGAGCGTGCAGTAGCCAGTTGTACTGGTACAGAATAAATAACAGTACTCTACTATTGGTATTTATGGTACTAGACCGTATTGGCTGTGGCGATCTTGGTCGTCTCAGCCAGGCCACCTTTTGCACCTAATGCTACCAAATTCATTTATTATAATAATATTTTTCATATAAAAAATAATTGTCATTTTCATATTCCTATTTTAGATTTAGCCTCCGGGTGAAGGATCCTCTTAACATTCTCTTTGAAACACCGTTCCCTTTGAAACGCTGTACATGACAATGTCAGAGGCAGAGGTCAATACTTCTTGTTTATGGCCCTGTTAGTAACGGAGAAAGAATCTCTTACGGCTCGTTTATTTTCTTCTCTTTGAGAGTACCTAGAGTAGAGTACCCTTCTTTGGGAGTTCTTACTAAAAAGTTTCAAATATTTTTGATATTTAACCACGAGTGACGTCATCATAAAGTCAAATGAAGGTCGTTCAATTAAACTCTGAAATACTAATGATCCATAAAAATAATGAGTTATAGGTACCTAGTCTAGACTTTTCCTCTTTTTTTATGTTACTGAATGATTTGACGAGCTAGCCGTTCACCTGATGTTAAGCGCCACGGCTGCCCATAACAGAACAGTGTCAATCGGAACCCCAAAATAGAGTTTCGAGCAACACTGCACTGCGCACATCATCCTGAGACATCAGCACAGTCTGGTAATAAGATTACTCGACTGTGAGATCAGATCATAAAGTCTCAATTGCCCAGTAATTTTACTAGCTACAGTGCCTTTCAAACCGGACACAGTAGTGCTTGCGCACTACTGCTTCGCGGCAGAATAATTGGCAAAGCGGTGGTACCTACCTAGACGAACTTTGCAACAAAGTCCTACCACCTCGAAATAGTTCTGTAATTACGTAACCATTATTTTAAATTATTACTAAATTATATTTGAATTATTAATTACAATTACGGCAAAAACTGCAACATTGGTCCTTAATGGGTACTACAATCTGTATCGAAATAAAATATAAACCAAATTTTTTTTTATACCGGATCAATTAGTTTTCTTTGCAAATCAAGGAATGCATTTTCTATAATATCGGATCTCCCCATATTTACACATCTCGATGTCACATCCAGTATATACATACCAAAATTAATAAATAATTAAACACAGTTCTCATAATTCAAATTCTTACTGGTATGTATATATCCTACTTCCTTCCTACTAATATCATAAACGCGAAAGTTTGCTCGTTACACTTTCACGCTCAAACGGCTGGACGGACACGGATGAAATTTGGAATATAGTTTACATCGTGGATTAGCACATAGGCTACTTTTTATCCGGTGATGATCCTTTATATTATTTGACAATAAGCAATTTGTAATTTTATATGCTTAGTATTATATCACTTATAATACTAAGCATATAAATTGTATGTATATATATATATATATATATATATAGATATATATATATACATATAAATTTATATATGATATAATGTATGTATATAATATATGTCTATATATGGATATATTTTATATATATGTTATATTATATATATTATTATATCTTATGCTACTTTGGCCAAAGATTGAGCATTGCCATTCAACGTGGCAATGCTGCCAGCATAATGGGCACGTTGCCTTCTGGTAGTGGTTTGTTTGATTAAGTTCCCTTTTTATTGTTTTATGTTTATTAAATAATATTATGTTGTATACTTGACACATTAAATGCCTAGTAAAATAACTATTTAAAAATGTTGACTTGTAAAAGTGCTAAAAATAGCCTATTTTCAATTAATATTTTGACTTTGACTATGATGAAACCTCGAGGCGCAGCTAGTATTACTATATAATATATATAGTATCGATAAAATTATAAGTCCCTTCATTTAATTTCCAATTTGTCAATATTTTCCTTCCTTGTTGACCTTCCCTTTGTCAAGTTTCAGTGACGATAATGTCAAAGGTGAGTCCTGTTAATGTTGACCTTTCAAATAATTGGAGACGCGATGTGACACTTACTAAGTTTGCTATTAATAATTTCTACTAATAAAATTTACGTGATATGGATAAAATGGAAATGAGGCTTGCTTTATGTGTTGTTTTATATCTTAGTGGATCCACCGTTCAGGTCCATAGTGAATATTCAGGTAAAACTATACACAAACACGTTGCATAGATTAGGTATTGTACTTTTAATCACACAATCTCTCTCTCTCTCTCTACTCCACCGAAAAAATATTGGCTTTTCGTGCCGAAGAAAAAGGAAAATTCCTCGCGAAGAAACGGGTAACACTGGCTAAGCCGTGAAGCATCGCTAGATTTAAGAATCACTAACTCACTCGTCAAAAAACATAAAAAATTCTGAAGTTTTGTTTTCCTATTCAGTATAGGTTTTCTTGACTCTGTAATTAATCAGATGTCTCAAGTAGCTTGGTAAATTGTCTAAGAACCTATATCGCCCCTTTTTTATAAAATCAAATATATTTAATCATTTTTCAACCCTTACGAAACCTTACGAAACCCTTTAGAAAATGTTCTCGTTATTACAGCCCGAAGAGACGCTTAGCTAATTACTAATTAGAAACTTCTCGGTGTTACTACTAAATATAATTTGCTTCATTAGCGCAAGCGTTAACAGCAACTAACTATTTTAAGTGGCTCCATTGTAGACGAAAACACCAAAGACTGACAAAACAACCCTAAATTGTTTAACTTTCGGATGTTAAATGAAATACAATCTACAATCCCTGTATGGCAAAGGTCAAAACCTTTTTATGCGCAATGTATTTTATATTGGAGAGTATATATCCCAATCACGCATCATATTCGAGTCAACTTCCAAGCTCTTTTAACCTTGAAAAGAGCTTGGAAGTTGACCCCCCTAACCCCAGAAAGAAGCATTACATTTGGAGAAAACTCTAAAAAATGTCTTTGCGAACCAAAAAGTTGCGAAATACCCGTCTCAAATGCTCGTTAGCTCGTGAAATATAAGCCTCTTGTTGGAAACTTCCTGTCGTACAAATATTTGCTGAAAATGACAAAATCTTTTCAAAAATGCTCTTCGATGTTTCTGCTGGCTCCCAAGCGTCTGCAGAATGGCCACTTATATTGTGTCACGCTGTCGCAGATACACTTCAATAAGCAGTAAGAGTTATTTTGCATACAGTTGTTGTTGTTGTGTTTTTGAAACCACCACGTTTTGACAGTTTTTCTACTGCCGTGCTATCATTCCAGTTTCGGAGTTTTATAGCAAGCTTCTGCCCGCGGGAGTAGGAATGAGACTTTAGTAATATTTTCTATCATTAATATTTCGCTTTCCCGCTTAGGCGTAAACAGTTCGAACAAACGGAAAGACAGACAGATAAGGTTTTTAATTATGTTTGCTCAAGATTACGCGAGACTCCTGTTGAGAATGTTAACGCGCTAGAAAAGAAAAATATAACACTAGTCACTTCGATTTCACCGTAGAGTCCTTACTACTATGCCATTTAACGATATTTACTAATACTCATTCTGTGGTAGATCATTAACCGGGCACTGGCCTTCGAATCCGCCCTTGAAATGAAAACTCCTATAGAAGCGGCGCCAGTTCGCTTTCACAAGCCACAATGAGGGTAACAATCATAAAAAAGGAAAGTGTTTTATTTGGTTAAGTAAACATTACAGTTTAATCTTGACCATTTCAAATGTTTATGTCTCCCTTCCTCTTTATTAAAACGGAAGAGACAAAGTGTTAACATAAAAAACGACCGAGATTTAAAGTAGCTAGGTCTTTAAACGTCTAACCTTTTACCCATTTGCATAGCCGTAAAGGCTAAACTTTTAGGGTCTGGCAGTAAAAGTTCTTTGTTCTTGCCGTAATAAAGAAATTGGGTCGACCTTAAACTTTTTACAATGACATGATTTACATAATCTTTACAAACGGATTCTAAAAGGTGTGTTATCACACACCTTTTAAAATATTGCGAGGTTGCTGACAAATGGTCTACCATCCTTTAGGATGAATGTAAAACCTGAAGCGCAGGCCAAAACAATAGAATAGGATATGGCTTTAGAAGAGGACAAAGTTAGACTTGGCCATAATAGTACTGGGGCGAAAAAAGATTTGGACATAATAAGACGTGGACTAAGTGAAACTTGGGGCCAATTAAGACTTGGAAAATTTTAGAGTTACATTAAGCAGAGTTTGATAAAATGAGACCTCGACAAAATGGCAATGCTAAGCCGCAATCCGGTAGTCCAGTGCCTTATTGTATGATCACTAAATTGTTTTATACTCCTTTGGACATAAAATAAACCAATAAACTCTTGGAAAATTTGCGAGTAAAAATTTTTCAAAGTTTGACAAAATGAGACTTGGTTAAAAAGCCACAATCCGATAGACCAGTGCCTTATGATATGATCACTAAATCATTTATCCTTACAGATACATACTATAGTCTAGAAATCCGTAAAGAGCAGTCTACTTAAGATCACCAGCCGTAGAAATTCACCGTTATGATGACCCGTTGCGGTGGCTGCAGTGCTTTTGTTGCGTGTGTATAATACATACTCGTAGTTATGGTACGATGCCACAGCTATCGGGGTAACTATTAATGTACCAATGTGTTATCTATTAAATTAAACTGATAGGTATGATATATGTAACTGGGTGTTGTCTAACCATGGTCCTCGTAGTTCCTAAGTAGGAACTTATTATATAGGAATATAAAGCGAATAGTTAGCGTCCAGAATATATGTGTGTGATCGTCGGTCGTTCAAAAATTATGAATTGAGGCATTGGTCTCAAATGGTCGAGTGTATCAATTATAAGAGACCCTGTAATAACATTTCAAGTAAGCCTTGAGATGAAGACCAGTTCGGTAATAAAATTACTCGAGCATGAAAACCTTTCGCTCAGAAGTCTTTACCATATTCTCAGGAATGAGTCAGATGAAAATGTATTATCTCCAAATTGGCAAGCCCACGACACAGTTCGTCTTGAGAGTTACAAGAAATATAAGCGTGAAATGAAACGCAATTGGCACGCGGAATCCTTTTTTACTACGTGGGCTGGCTTAAATGAGTTGAATGGATGCGATGATGAAAATTCTTATTTTCCTGGTGATTATGTACTTAGTTGTTTACCGCTGCTTTGCTACCGTCCGTGTTCCGTCTACCGCTATCGAGGCACGTGAAACCGAACGTACAATTAACCAGCTACAGCGAAAAGGTGAGCTAAAGTAGTGGTCGTCTTTTTTTTGGCGGGAAAACGAAAAAGAATGGGTTGTATTATTAATTTTCCAAAACTTGTGTTATTTTCAGTGTTAACTTGAATAAAATGTGTGGCATTTTATTCATTAAGTGCTGGATTACAGACATGAGTGTGGGAAAGTGGTACACAGTGGTACATGATGGTGAAACGTTTCTTTTCGTGTTGTTTCCAAAACTACATAGAAGTTTCTGGTGAAGTTGCCACCACTTTACTAGGAGTATGACTTGACTAGACTAGACTATGACTTAACTTGATGACTTGGACTGTGACTAGACTTGAAACATATATATTATGTAATATTAATTACTTTGAGAAATTATTATTTACTTGATACTGGCTAAATACACAAAAGTGTGGAGCCAAAACAAAACAAAAAAAAGTTGTGGTCATAGTTAACTTTGACTTTAATTGTTGATTTATTGAAATCGGGATTAAGAAAAATAAGGGATTAGGCAGATGATACCTATCACATTTTCCATAACAAAAGTAAACGCTACCAATTGGCGTAATTCCCTAAGATTTTACTCTATGAATGATGTCATCCTATCCTGAAACTTAATTTATCGTCTGAGATTTGGCACTCCGACGAGACAGTGTTTGGCTTGGCCGGAATGAAGCGTAGAATGAAACGTAATTTGGCATTTAAACAAATGTGACAATTGGAATTGGAACCCTTCTTCTTTTTTGCCATTTATGTAATTCTACTACATGGACGAATAATGCTCACTATCATAATAATAAGGTATCAAACTTTTTTTTAATTTTTAATTTTTTTTTAAATTACGGATTCTTGGACAAAATACCTCTTTGGATTACCTTGTTATTAGGTATTGAAATCACAAATATTCGTCGCTAATGATCAACTAACTTCGAAAGGGTTTTCAATTCGGTTATTTTTTTTTTTTTTTAATGTTTTTAACCTTTGTCATTTATTAACCTATTTCGTCCTATATTTCTTTTTTATTTGAAAGAATATACTTTATTACTGGTCCCATTTTATTAAAATTGGTTCAATAGTTTGGTTTTTAAATCAAAATAACTAGAAAAAGTATGTATTATAATTTGTAATATCACTAAAATATGATCTATTAAGGCCATTGACATTGGCGTTGGCAGCCTCTGTGGTGTGGTGGTTCAGCAGGTCCGCTCTTAACCCGGAGGCGGCGGGTTCGATTCTCGCGGCAGGTCAAGTATTTGAGCACAGAAAAAAAGAGCAAATACTTGTTCTGAGTCTGGGTGTTGTGGGACCATGGTCCTAATAGTTCCTGGGTCCCTAGACACAGGGAATCTTAAGAGTCCAGGATCTATGTATGTGATCGTTGAGCGTTATTATTATTATTGAAGGCGGTTTTATCCCCTTTTTTAAATATATGATTTATTAAATCTATTGTTTAAAATCTTAATGTGTTGCCGTAAATTGATTGTCCCTAGTACTTAGTACTACAAAGCCTTACTAAGCCCAAGTTACCAACCAACTCTACAAGCATCGGTCAAACAAACAATCAACATAACTTTACATTGTCCTAGAACTTCGACTACAACCAAAGGCCGAAGGACATTCCAGTCTAGAACCTGCACAATCGATACCCTGAACTTGACTCTACGTTCTAAACAATCGTAAAATATATGATGTAAGGTGCATTTTTGAATGTTACTATTCATATCAATATTGCTTGGCAGTATGACCATCGCAAGAACCTTGGCCATGTGATCCGGTTTCCATGACTACGATAATTAATTGTACAGTAACATTCTTGTAAAGGTGGTAGTTAATAGCCAGTAGCATAAATTGATGGTGTATTTTGTTTTTTTTTTTAATGTTAATGAACGTCATTCATCACACATCAGGAGCTAACCATTCACCTGATGTTAAGCGTTGCAGTGTCACTCAGAACTCTAAAGTATAGAGTTTCGCGTTACACTGCACTGCGCACGTCATCCTGAGACATCCCAATCTAGTAAGATTACTAGACTGTGAGATCTACAGTGGCCTTCAAACCGGAACACAGCATTTCTTGCGCACTACTGCTTGGCGGCAGAATAATTGGCAAAGCGGTGGTACCTACCTAGAGTGAACAGCTATCTTCTAGGCAAGCGTGTTACATCCTAGACCACATCGTCACTTACCATCAGTTTTTTTTTAACGGGTTAATGCTGTTGGTCTCTATACAGCGTCACCGGGCGGGAAAGTCACCATCAGGTGCGATAGTGGTTAAACGCAAACCTATCAAGCAATCAAAAAAAAAAAACATTTTGTTCTGCGGAAAAAACGTGTGTTCGCCAGTTCTGAGTTTACGTTTTGTTTCTTCAATCTTGTTCTCTTTGTGCTTCCACTATTGCCCACAGCTCGAAACGTTAACATAATACACGAATGCTTAGTCTACTTCAAATGTAATCTAGTAGGTACCTATAACTTCAGCACTTGTACATTACCTAACCCACGATCCCACAACAAAAGCAATTCAACCCCCGTGGAGCATTGGTTAGGTCAATAAACTCTACATCTATAAACGCGTAGAAATTATTAAAGCGTTTGTGTAAATTATTATTCTGAACCCTAGACAAGATGATAGAATTTGATAAAAAATCAATCCGTACGTCAAGTGTTGTTCATAAATAACACTTTAGGTGAAAGTTTTAATATTCCCTCCAACATTTCAGTAGTCAGCTCCTTTGCCCCAGATTTTTTTTTTTTTATTAAGTGTTTTAACCGACTTTAATCCCCATGTGAACATTATCAATGTAGTCGAAATCGAAATACGTATTATTAAGGATATTTCAAAAACTACTTGTCAGATCTTGATCAAATTTAAATGGGACCACACGGAAAGCACCAGCTTTCAAATAAAAAAAGACGCGTTAAAACCGGTACACCCAGTCGAAAGTTCTGAGGTAACAAACGTAAAAAAATACAGTCGAATTGAGATCGCCCTCTTTTTTGAAGTCAGTTGAAATAGGACTAATGCTTGGATAAAAAGCTAAAATATGAAGCTTAGTTTGGTCAAAACAAGAGGCAGCGTCGCTCGTAACTGCCAACAAAAGTCAGATCAGGCAGACTATACATTAGATACGGCAGTAGAATCTTTGCTTCGTCACTTCACCTTTGATCGCATCGTCACTTCCCATCAGGTGAGAGCGTAGTCAAATGCTAGACAAGTTTGAAGTAAAAAAAAAAAAAATAAACAGAGTAAAAAGCAAAGCAGTCGTCGATTACACCGCATCGTTACACCCCTTAGAAGATTTAGTCTTTGATTCCACACCCGTGCATCAGTTTTACGATATTTTCCAAAAAAGTTCCAAAACAAGTTTTTTCTCAACCGCACAGCTCGGTAAGTCCGGTAAATGCCAGTGGAGAGTAAGTAGGGTTAAGCTATCGATTCTCTGTCGCCTGACATTTGTACTCGGTGCAAATGTCACCGTTTAGGTCGGCGGCTTTTATTTGGCAGTTTGGTGAATCTAATTGAGCCTTTACACAAACGCGGTCACTTTTCTCCAGTTTTTGTAAAGTTAGTGATTTTTGTGTACTTATCATTATAAAAACTATAAAGTTATGGTCAATAACTGATTTAATAAATACGGGTTTATCTTTTTCCAATATCATTTGACTGGCCCGATAGTTCAGTAGTAACCTTGTCTTCTGAACTGCAGGTTGTGGGTTCGATTCCCACCCAGCACAATGTGTGTTGTGTGATGAACATAAATGTTTGTTCTGGGTTTTATATTGTATTCTATGTATGCATAGAAATCATCTACATAAGTATGTATTTATAAAACAAAAATGTATCCAAGTATTGTATTAGTTATCTGGATCCCAAAGTACGAGCTTTGCGAAGTTTGGAACTAGATGGCGCTGTGTGAAATGTCCACTAATATTTAAAATTATTTTATTTATTTGTCATATTTAAGTAGGTAGTTTATTGTATCCGGCCGTCGACCTTTCGGTTGTCCCAATCCGATCACCCATTCTTGTCTTTTTTTGAGTTGATATTTGGACTGCTCTCGACATGGCATTTAGATTCTTAGGTCCGTATTACAGAACGATGCACAGTCTTCGATCGGTGCTCAAGCGTTGATTTCATTCACCAATTGATTAATTTATGAATGAAATCTCTGCTTGAGCACTGATCGATGACTGAGTATTGTTCTGTAATACGGACCTTAGTGTGGACCTTTTGTTCCAAGTTCTCGACAAGATCTAACGTAATTTCCAATGACTCATATAACTGACCGTCATATGTAAAATTTGTGTTATTTGTCTAGTTTTTATAAGCTTTTATTATATTTCACGACGACTTTATTTATTTGTATGGTACAAATCTTAGAATCAACACAACTTCCAGCCACGATTATACAAATAGTCAATTGTTTTATGTATATTGTCAACTTCACCGACACTGACGATTAGATCATCGAACAGGGTGAACTTCATCAACTGTAAATCGGCAGATTTTAGGTAAACTGCTGATTTTACAAAAACTATTGGAAAAATTTCGAATAAATCCTTCAAATTCAAGATATTTAACTCGTTAACTAATCAGATGTAGTGATAACAAATGGAATGAAAAGATGCATTTTTTTTCTTAATGTACGATAGCCAGCCGTCCAAACTCCAAAAAGTTTTTAATGTGAAGAAATCATACTTCTTAAGATGTATACACATAATATTTTGAAATTCTAAATATACGTAAATAAAGCTATGAAAATAGAACAAATGAATTACTAAATCAATATATGTCTCCAAATATAAGCTTGTACTTAAAAAATCATTTAGGCTGTGATTATTTTCCCCTTTTAGATCATTATCTGGCGTAACAAAAGGCATAGGACATACTAATGTAATGTCCTACTCTAAATTGGAGGCAACCTAACTAGGATTAAATACTGGTTTCTTGGGACACTATACCTATACGGAAACTCTATTTGTATAATTAGATTCATTACTAAAAGAAAACATACTCACAATACAAGCGCAAAAGGCTCAGTCCAAATTTGCGGATGTTACCTAACAATTTAATTAGAGTGTTGGGAAACTTTCTGTGAAACTAAATACAATTACGGTCTCTATTTGAAACATTGTTGAATTTGTATCTAGTAATTTGTATCTAGCATAGAAATATAAACTAAGGTAATCGGAATAAGGGAAAAGAGAAACGTGTTTGTAAGGTTAAGAGAAGAAGAAGCATTCTTCTTCTTCTTTTAACCTTAAAGCCTCTAAGCCTTAAAGCCTAGTTTTGCGTGGACACCATTGATACCATTTTGGTGGTCAAAACTATACGCTATATAAAAGGCACAAGTAGCCTTGTGCTAATAGGTTATAATGATAATACATAAGCTATCAGAATCTGCAATCAGCACGTAAGACCTAGATTTTCTCAACCTTGAGAGTTTCTTGTGTTTATACCTACTTTTCCTTTACCGAGGTTGTAACTGAATATGTAAGAAAACGAGTAGAAAAAAATCTGGTTTAATGATTTGAAGATTTATTTCCAAAAAGGTGTTAAATTTTATTTTTTTAGTAGTGCTAGTGCCTACTACTTTTAAGCCCGTGGGTTCCTTATAAGTGTTAAAAGTTTTTTTTCTTTTAATTGACTCGATGCCGATGGCATTAACTGAAAACTTATGCCTACTAACATAAACTTTAACAATTTGGATTTATTAATCCATCCCTGTGTCTCTGCAGTATAATGAGTGTAGGTAAAGTAAACAATTCTTCGCTTGGTATGATAACACAAATAATAGACTCGCCGTTCGCCAATATCAACCTCATTCGTTTCTTAAATTATAACTTTGGCACGCAGCCCCAGAGCCAATGAGGTGTGTATGAAGACCCTTCAGGATTTCGGCAATACGGTTCGTTACATGTCCTGATCAAATCAGGACATGCAAAACGGAAGCGCAGAGTCCTGTCTGTAAAGTAGATTGATCAGTAGAGATCAGGCAAATCTTTTTAAGCTATAACTACAGTTCGGTAAACTTACGACAAATCGTAATCCTGATAATCCTGAAATACCATTTTATGTTAAAGAGACATTTTACTCCTTGTATTTAGACCTCTTTAAGGTTTCGTTGTGCGTTGATTTTCTAATTCATAATGTTGCAAACGCACTGCACCCGATCGATATCGGCTATAACAAAATTGAATTTAATGGAAATTGACGAACTAGCCGCCCAGTGAATGTTAGACGAGTTCGACTATTTGATATTCTTTTTGATTTTCAAGTCCGTTCTTACTTTTTTAAGCTTTTCTGCGTTATCATGTTTTGTCAATGAATAATAATAATAACGTCCAACGATCACATGCATACGCTTAATCATGCTTATTTACGTGGGGTGTAATTAATATTTCCGGTAGGTATACATTTTTTTAAAACTAAAATTGGTCAAAAATGTTTTTATGGTTTCTCATAATATTCTCCGTTAGCGCAAATGCACTGTCACACGTTACCTCGGAAACAAGTTTTTCATACTTTTCGACAGTCTCTCTCTTCTGGTGATGAAAATCGTAGACTGCGTAACTAATTTTTCATTTTTGTGAGCAAAAATATCACAGGGGTGCCAGGTGGTTGGTCAAATTTACCGCCTCTTCGTTGAATCTGGTAAGCATGGCATTGTACCAAGTGTCGCAGTCTGTTTTTTGAGCCTCAGTCAAATTGTACGAGATCCACCGAAAGCACAGATTTTTCACACCCAAATGTTTGTAGGATTTATTTTTTGACTCATGCCTATGCCTGAATTTTATGGTAGTCACGTGCCTACGAAAATGGTACCAAATCAGGTGACGAGCTAGTCGTTCACCTGATGTTAAGCGCCACGATATTATTATTATATTATTTCTGGCCGATGAACTCAAATCGCCGTATTCCCCGAAATGAAACCATAAACTTTCACACACAAAGTAATATCCGCTCGCGATCCCTTCGCCACCCGCTGTTATTGTGATCATATATAAAACATGAAAACTGTACCACTCCCCTTACATTTATTTTATATGAGCGAAATAAATCACACGTTTGACCTGAAGCCAGACTAATGCCAAATGTCAGGGCTGAAACCTTGACACGTTAGGTTAATGTAGATATTATGTTGGTGAAAAAAGAAATGGTGATAAAAAATCGTGTTAGTGAATTCGGTGAGTCTGCGTAGTCTCGTTCGTAGTTTGAATTGAAACTCCTAACATTACCTGATTCCACCATCTGACAACCGTATGTATGAAACATCATCGTTTTAACTGCCAAACTGATAGTTTCGAGAAAATTTACTTTAAACTTCAACGGCTTCATTTTAATGAGAGTGCTTATAAGGTAATAGAAAAGGTTTATGTAAGTTTCAGTTGCTTGAAAATGTATTAATTCTATTTTAAAATACCTGGTTCAGGAGTCTATGGATTCACTACATAAACTGTTGAAAAATATTTATGTCAATAAATGATTTAGTATTTGTAATTTGTAAATTTTTAATACTAAATATACTAATTCATACAATTACTGTAAAAATATAATATAATAAAATAAATATAATAATGTTTTTATGCTAAGCGAACTGTATTCCTGTGACAGATAAACCGTTTTTAGACTCAAAATCTCGAGATTTAAGCCTCATTTCGGTATTTTGAGGATGTATTACTGTAGATAATTTCACGCTGAATCCAACGATACCCATAAGCCATTTTGTGAAAAAAATCAGTTAAACCCATTTTGTTCTCACCCCTTCAATTGATATTATGTGATAGTGACTTCGCGGAAGTTCATCTTGAATAAAAAATGAAATAAGAATAGTGTAATTCCGCTAAAACAATTAATAAGATAATCTATATTGATGATTTACATCCCACATTTGCGAACAAAGCGCTTCCACTCTTGCGAACACTTCTGTATTTCATTTCCTAAAAACTACAATCTTGGAGTCTTTAAATAGAGAATGATGTCGATTCTGTGTCGCACACTCTAAAGCTAAATGAAATTAACATATTTCCGTCTTTTTCATTTCCTCTTTATCAGAAGAGTACCGCTATACTTTAAGTTTACTGTAATTTTAGAGAATGCGACACAGAATCGACACCAGTGAACAGGTATCTTCTAGGCAAGTGTATTACATCCTGGATGAGTTTTGGCGGGAAATCGAATAAGGTCGCGTAGCCGCGTTGTATTATTTTCCAAAACTTGTGTTATTTTCAGTGTTAGTGCATAAAATTGGTAGCATTTTATTCTTTAAGTGCTGGACTACAGGCATGAGTGTGGGAAAGTGGTATAATGATGGTGAAACGTTTTTTTTTTTCGTGTTGTTTTCAAAACTCTATAGAAGCTTCTGGCAAAGTTGTCACCGCTTTACTAAGAGTATGACTAGACTAGACTATACCATGACTTGACTTGATGACTTGGACTGTGACTTGATGACTTGGACTGTGACTTGATGACTTGGACTGTGACTTGACATTTATATATTACTTAACTCGAGAAATTATCAATTACTTGACACTGGCTAAATACACAAAAGTGTGGAGCTATACAAAAAAAAACTAAATAAAAAAATACATCTGGATCGCATCGTCAGCGTCACTTACCATTAGATGAGATAGTAGTCAAGCGTAAGCCTATTAAACAATAAAAAATATACAGCATTTTTTAAATTAATGATGTGACGCTCCAGTCGTTCGCTTGGTGTTAAGCAACAACTGAACTGTAAAATATAAAGTTTTGCGCGACACTGCACTGCGCACATCATCCTGAGACATCAGCACAGTCTAGTAATAAGATTACTCGACTGTGAGATCAGATCATAAGGTCTCATTTGCCCAGTAAGTTCACTACCTACAGTACCCTTCAAACCGGAACACAGTAGTGCTTGCACACTACTGCCTGCGGAAGAATAACTGGTAAAGCGGTGGTACCATATACCTAGACGAACTTTGCATAAAAAGTCCTACCACCTAATAATTAATGCCACATTAAATGAATAACTAATGAACTTAACCGAATTAAACCGGTCTTTGAACATAAAAGCGAATCTAATATATTAGATTTATTTTATTACACGATGTCAGCTCAAATAAAAAAAATCGTAAAGTCAATTATGCAAGTATGGGCAAAACTTACGGATTTTTTATTATCATAGTACATTTGATGATGGAGAACAGATATAAAAGAATAGTACGGTAATTACTTATACTACACTTAAAATGATATATATCTCTTTATAATCGACTAGTGGCCCGCCCCGGCTTCGCACGCGTATGTTATATATATTTTTATGTATACACTATATATATATATTCTATCGCATATGTTCATCAGGGATAATGGTGAAAGAAGTTTTCAGCTCGGTCCAGCGTAGTTTTAGTGCCTATTCAATGCAAAGAAACATCAAATCTTTCCTCTTTATAATATTAGTTAAGATGATTAAGAAGCCAATCAATAAATATAACTAATTAAATAACAAAAATCTCGCTAGTTCATATACTGTGAGAGTGAGCTAAAACCGAATATTTACTCCGTATCAAAAAGGTAATTTTTTTTAGAAACAAAAAATTCTAGTACACGCAAAACAAAAAATTAAATGCCAAAATCTGCATTTTCCAGTTCATCTATAAGTCAAGATATTCATATAAAAACCCACTAGTATTAAATTATGATTAACAAGGTAACTTATCATAAATATTACCGGTTTTAAACACGGTTTTTATCATCTTACCGTTTAAATTTAGTGAGTTTGATTAGATTATGCTCAAGATAGAATCAAAGCGCGTTTTATATGGTACTTAACTCTATTTTTTATAAATATAACAGATGACTAAATAAATACTCTGCTAATAGTTTTCATCGATTAACCAGCGTATATTATATAGCACTACTGTGTTCCGGTTTGAAGGGCACTGTAGCTAGTGAAATTACTGGGCAATTGAGACTTTATGATCTGATCTCACAGTCGAGTAATCTTATTACCAGACTGTGCTGATGTCTCAGGATGATGTGCGCAGTGCAGTGTCGCTTGAAACTCTATATTTTAGGGTTTCGAGTGACACTGTTCTGTTACGGGCGGCCGTGGCGCTTAACATCAGGTGAACGACTAGCTCGTCACATCATTCAATAACATAAAAAAAATATATGATATCTCCATTCCAAATTTCATTCATATCCGTTCAGTCTTTGCAGTGTGATTATGACTCGGAATGGCCCCTAAAGGTCCGTGTGTGAGACACATGGCCGGAACATTAGTTATTGTTGTGATGTACGATCCTAGATTTCCTTGGAGACCCTCATATTTCACTGTCTGTAAGAAAACATTTCCGTATGTCGCAACTTTTACTTCTGCGCTTACAAAGCTTATGTATGGCCAACACAAAAACTGAATATAAATCTAGATTTATATTCAACTTACAGCCGACACAAATGTTATATGAATCTAAATTTATATTGAGTTTTTGTGTTGGCCATACATAAGCTTTGTATGCACAGATCAAAGATAAAAGTAAAAGTTGCGACATACAGAAAAATCTCTAGAGATGTAATAGATACTTTGTTGCATTAATAAATACATACTCATTCACCCCCTTACTAATAAATAACGTGCAGCGGAAGGATAGTTATTTTGAGTTTTGTTTCTCTCTATCAAATTATAAATGGGCAAAGTTAAAACAAGAGAAAACACCGAGTAGCTATTCCACTGTTGTGCGCTGTTTATTAGTAAGGTACTTAATATTTAGATTAATACTCTTCAGTTCTTCAATTAATTATACATACAATTTAAATATATTGGTATATATATTTATACATTTAATTTAAATATATTAGTATATATTTCTGAGAAAGACAATTTGTGATTCATATAATAAGCAAAATTACTGCGATAAATAATATGTATGAGAAATCAAAGATACCTACTCACCTAACAATTTTAAATAAGTTCTGTTTATTAATTTGTGTTGGCTTGTTCTGTTCAATAAAATCCTTAACAGACGTTCCGCCGCTGCTGACACCGACTAAATCCGGAATAATTCCGGATTAAAAACCGGAAATATCATGCCGGATAAAAATCTTCTCTAATCCAACAAGCGTACACACTCCAACCGCATGGATTCTAGCCCGCCCGACCATTACTTAATAATAAATGCAGGCACTAGCAGCCGAACATGCGCTATAACGCGGCTTTCGTCATTCTTCTCGATACACAACTATCCAGTAGGTATTTTATATCTTCGGGGGCGAGTTGGCTGGACTGCAGTCGCGACCCCTTCTCGCCCCAGTACGGCGGACGAGGGCTCACGGGGTTTTTAGTGGGTTCAAGTCCTACATACATACCCCCTGCCACCACCCCCGCAGTGGCAGGAAAGTGCGAGGACATTTCCCCCGCTCAAAAAAAAAAGTATTATACTTCTCAAAAGATTGTTTTTCACGTATGTTGTTTGTATTGTTCCAGTGCGAGTCGAAACTGCGGCGCGGAAGGCGCGGTCGAACATGACCCGACGCAACCCGCCGTTGATCTTCCACGCACCAGGGATGGCGAGATTGACTACGATGGTAAGTGTTTAGTAGCTATTTTTAATAAAATCCTTTTACTTCGTCTTATGCTATAAGTAGCAAACAAGCATACGATTCTCCTGATAGGTCACCGTAGTCTATGGACATCTGTAACGTTAGACGTACCACTAATGCGTTGCCTACCCTGTGCTTTTACTCTTTTGATCATCCTTGTATATCAATCAAATAAACATTTGATTGATTGATTGATTGATTGTAATTTACTGCATGTTGTAGCTCTGGGGAAAGACCGCTGGTGGAAACTCATTCCAGATCTTACAGATGTACGGTAAGAAGATGTGACTTTCACAACTCCATAATGTGTGGCTTTTTCACGGTGGCGAGAGGAGCGATGCCGGCATTAGATCGAATAGTTCTTCAAAGCATTAAGTTGAGGAGCTAAATAGACTGATACTAAAGACAAAAAACAATCGAATATTAGGCTAAAAATTCTAGGCTTATGTACTAAAGTACTCAGTTCGCCGTCGAATGTTTCATCCACCAAAAATTACGAGATCGACACGGTGTAAGTGTAACTAGGGTAGCTAGACATATGGTGCCAAAAACAAAGGGACTGAACTGAAAGAACTTGGAGATCACGAAACAGGGGATAGTAACGGAGCTACAAGAACAAGGCCGGCGATGTCTGCTTATGAGTGACGTGTCGAAAGAGGAGGGCGCGGACGATAGGCTTTAGCGCTGTGCGAACTGTGAACTGCACCTTATTGCGTTGTAGCCAGAGTCAATATTTATTAAAGTGACTTCGTGGTGTGAAGCTTCTGTATCTCTACTATTCAAAATATTCTGTGGCTCTATCGAAATGCTGTACGAGATGCCAAGATTACCTTCAATGAGCCGTAAATATTTTCTGCCATGGAAATACTGGGACACGTCATTTCATAAGTTTTCAAGTGCTCAAGTTCCATGAACAGATGATTTTTTACACTAGTTCCATGGAACAGGTCTTATTTTTATCCCTGAAATGGAGCTATTGGGACAAAATGGAAATAGCTCTTTTTGTCCACCACATATGTACTGGATGAAATTTGGAGTAAAGAGACGCCTTTAAATGGTCTTATTTCCGAATAAGGGCCTCAACTGTAGGTCCGTTACAATTATAATTGGATGATATTCTCCTTACCGTTACCTACATAACACCAAATAGTTACATGTGAATAATAAAAACACTTCTATTTCCCGGTCGTAGTGGCGCAGTAGAAAGGGACAGAGCTAGGCGTAATTAGCGGCGAAGGGCACTTCGGAACTATTCCACCTTAATGGGTACGGTACCCATTTGCTCACAACGCCAAAATATTCATTTATTTGAATAATAGAGCCTATTATAAATGACATTAGAATTATTAATTACTCGCCCGTTCCGTTTACCTACATCCGAAAGATTAATTATTGAGCTAAAATATTTCTAGAGCTCGATAGCGTTAAATGTAGTACATAATAATTTCTTATTTATATTTACTGCACTGCAAACATTTTTCTTGCATGTCCAGATTGACTGGTAGAACCTTCTTTCCTTCTCGTGTAGGTAAAAGTAAGTGTCAGCCCTGATGCCGGATTTTAAGCCGCCTGAAGGCAGTATTTTCGTAAGACAACAGTCATTAAGCCAAATGTAGCTCCTACCTATATTTGCTGTAATGTCTTCTGTGGTTGGGGGACTTAGTTTGGAAACATACGCTTTCAAGATAGGTAGGTTCCAGTAAAAAACCAGCTTGAGGAAATAAAAAAGCAATTTGGGTAGATATTACAATTTCCCAATTTGCTTACCAAAATGTGCCTACCAAAATCTCCATTTATAAACCGTATTGTTGAAATTGTTAGTATTCATAATAATGGCATTTTGTTTGCGTGTTGTTGTGTGGTATGGAACTCTCGGTACTGATTTGAATTTTTAATTTAATCACTAATGAAGTGGTTTTGAAGAATGATTATTTTGTATGCAAACATACAGCCCAACTGGTAAGAAGTTACTTTGTCACTGTACTTACCCTGCATATAGGACTCTTATACCCTCATTAAAACGCTGCATGTAGTTCTGCGGAATAATCGCTGGAGCTCATTCCACATTTGTGCCAGCATTCCTTTCTTTCTCCAAACACCAGACGCCCGTCACGTCGGCACTATATGCGTGCCTATATGAGTCAGTGCGTTTGTTATGTTATGATAAATTCTATTAGCATACAATACAATACAAAGGGCTTTGGTCCTTAGCCTGTCGCCACGACATCGCTTATAACAATAGTCGTGCGTGTTATAAGATTATTTGGGGATAACAGGGATATTATAAAAAATGTTACGTATAAAATTGTTGGACTTTGGTGGTAAGACTTTTCTGCAGAGTTCGTCTAAGTGGGTACCACCGCTTTGCCAGTTATCCTGCTGCCAAGCAGTAATACGCAAGCAGTTTGAAGGGCCTTGTAGCTAGTGAAATTACTGGGCAAATGATAATTTATGACCTTATCTCACAGTCTAGTAATCTTATTACTAGACGAGCTTCTGCCCGCAGTTTCGCCAGCGGCGTGGCCTATAGGAAAATAATTCAACCACCCATTTCACCTTCTTAAGGGTGGAATTTCGAAAAATCCTTTCTTAGCGGTTGCCTACGTCATAATATCTACCTGCATGACAAATTTCAGCCCGATCCGTCCAGTGGTTTGGGCTGTGCGTTGATAGATCACTATGTCAGTCAGTCAGTCAGTCAATCACCTTTGAGTTATATATATTTAGACTAGTATTATGCCCCGTGCGCGGGCCGCGAGCGGCCCGCGGTGGTTTGACTTAAAAAAAAAATATTAAAAAGCTCCTACAAAAATCATCAGCATTGTATGAAAGGGCCCTCACGCACTGCAATCAAGTGCCGCCACCACTGGTCCACGCAGTATTCGCGCGGTTGCACCGCGGGTCTGTGTTAAAAGAAAAAAGTATTTGGGCCGCCTACAAATATATCTTTTTTACTTTCAAATATTTATCCTGATATTTATTAAGCTTTGGCTATATTTAATGTTTCTAATAACTTTCAAAATTATAAACTCTATTTTTCGTCTTTGTATCATTTCCCTTTTCACTCGTATACGTTTATGAACATTTTATTAAATAATGCTAAAACAACAACACGACACTTGCTAGCGCCACGGTGGTGAAAAAATTAAACTTTTAAGATTAAAAACTATTTACGCACTAAACGCCAATGTTGGGTTATCAAACCTTCTTTGTTAGACGATTTTGAGGTTGTCTTGGTCTTTGATAAAACATACCTATTGTTGCTCCATTTATACGATATTTACTATAGTTACAGTTAGTTATAACAACAATAAACAGAAATATCAATTTTCGCGCGTTAAGCAATGCCATATTTACGTTCTGATTATTTATTCTTTAAAAAATATGCAAACAATAAGCTTTCCAAGGCCAATGCACGTATATTATAGACGAAAACAAAAATTCTAAATATAAGAAAACGTTAAAAAAGGATCGTGTGAATAAATGTGGTCCAAATGAACAAACTTTTTTCGTATTTAGTCTATGGTAAATATATGTCTATGGTAAATATTGATTTAAGCCATGGACTATCTCTGGTATCAGCTGGTCTTCAATTAGTCGGCGTTTTGTAATAAAGTCAAGGTTCTAACTACTTACAATACAACACAATACAAAACGCTTTATTGACACCAAAAATAAACATGTAGAAAATAGAATCACGTAATAAGGTACAATGGACGGTCTTATCGCTAAGAGCGATCTCTTCCAGACAACCTTTGTATGGACAGAGATATGAGACACTATGAGCGAGGACGGCGGTGCAAATAAATACTATATACTAACCTATACTCAAATAATATAATACATAAGAATAAATAATAATAAAATACATATACCTAAATCATTGATACATATATACACATGTACAATATAGATAGATAGATAACTCTTTGTCTCACCAACGAAATTCATACAATACAGGCATTATTAAATCTATATATATATATATATATATATATACTTATACCAGTTAAAAGGAACACAGTTTATTTAGTAAGGAGTCAGGTTAGATAAATATGAATTTTTGACTTGATATTTAAAAGTGAAAAGTGATTGAGCGCGTCGAATGATAACAGGGAGTTCATTCCACAATCTAACAGCTTGAACTGTGAAGGAGTGGTCGTAGAACGAAGTACGACGTACCGGGGGCTTGGGAAGGAGGTTTTCCGATGACCTAAGTTGGAGTGGGAGTGATAAAGAAAATCGAATCGAGCCTTCAAATAGTGGGGAGTAGAAGGATTAAACAATATATTATAAAAAAAAAGAGACAGGATATGAGTATTCCGGCAAAGACGTATTGCGAGCCACTTGAGTTTAGAACGCAACTGAGACGTGATCATATTTTTGGAGACCGAAAACAAATCGTAAGTAATTTTGAAGACGCTCAAGTTTATTGAGTTGCTCCTCAGTAAGGTCAAGGTAGCAGGCGTCAGCATAGTCGAGAATTGGAAGAAGGAGAGATTGTGCAAGCGAAACTTTGGTCCGTAATTCAAAATCTAAAGCGATAACCCCTTTTTTGTACATTAAAAAACAGCTTACAGTTTCAGCTTCGAAATGGTGCTGAAAACTGGTATGAACTTCCTTGAAAGTCTCTCGCGTCGAAAAGTCTCTTTTTTTTAGTCAAACCACCGCGGGCCGCGAGCGGCCGTACAAAACAAAGTTTCTACAAAAAAATATATTGTCAGCGTTATCTAAATGCGAACCAGGGCCCTCAAGCACCGCTACCAAGAGCCGCCACGACTGAGCCACGCAGTATTCGCGCGGTTGCGCCGAGGGACCGTGTTAAAAAAAAAAAAAAACTATATACCATCCGAAAGTATTTGGGCCTCCTACAAATATATCTTCTTTACTTTCAAATATTTATATAGCTGATATTTATAAAGCTTTGGCTTTGTTTATTGTTTCTAATAACTTTCAAAATTATAAACTCTATCCTTTCCATTATTTTTATTGTCTGTTTTTTTATTACACTTTTCCTTCACATACTTTCCTGATCCCATCATTTTCCAAAATATTTCAAATTTTGTAAGCTCAAAATACAATTTAGCGCGTTTAAGTTTCCCCACTTTTAATTGAAAAGTTAAATCTAACATGACACTGGCAGATTGCATCAATAGCGCGATGCCAAAACAGAAGAAAAAAAATTATTTGGACCGTGCCGTGTACCGTGTCTGACTGACTCTTACTTTAAAGCTTACGACAAACATCTCGTAAGCTTTAAAGTCAGAGTCAGTGAATGGTCAGTGAATGGGAATTCCTTACCTATTGGCATTATGGTTTGTTAACCATAATTAAGGTGAGGAATTCCCATACATAGTTATCCTTACCTATCATTTTCTCTTTTGACATGACGCTTGCAAAAATGTGGTAAACAATTGCCTATAAAAAAAAAATAATGTTATTGTGTTATATATTTTAAATCAAGCGACCCACCCGCGGGGTTCGTGTTATTCGACTTAAAAAAATAATATTAAAAGCTCCTACAAAATTCATCAGCATTGTGTGAATGCGAACCAGGGCCCTCACACGCTGCAATCAAGTGCAATCTTTAACCCTACACTTCGAAATTGGTGTTGCTTTTAGTACCGTGTCTGACTTTTCATTTATATGTCAGAAGCGTTGGAGATTACACCGGTCACTCTCCTCTCACCTACAGACATTTCTTATAAGAGAGACTGAGACCGATGTATTACGTCCGTGTCGCTAAGTTTAATCGTTTCAACGTACCTACTACGGCTCTACTATTATTACGAGTATGCTTCGATCCGCGCATGAAAAAATACCTTTAAAAATCAATAAAAAAAATAAAAATATTAACCGGTGTGTTAAAAAATATCGCATCGTAATATATGATTTTTTTGAAACAAATCTGCATATTCAGTTTTTCTTAACCGACATCCGTTGAGAAGTTAGATTTTAAAAAAAAATTTCGGTAATTTAAAATCTAAAGCGATAACCTCCCCCTTTTCTTACATTAAAAAACAGCTTACAGTTTCAGCTTCGAAACGGTGCTGAAAACTGGTATGAACTTCCTTGAAAGTCTCTCGCGATTCGCGCGGAACCCGAACGCGGCCCGAATTTCTTAAGATTAAAAAAAAAAATGTATGAAACGCGTATTTTTTTTTTACAGATTTGAAAGAGTACCAAAAGGCATGCAAACTTTAGTTCAAGGTCGACCCCGCTATCTCTCGCGATTTCCGAGGGAAGTAGGGGTATAAAGTACCTTTGTATGGCGGCCATATTGAAAAATGACGGAATCAAAATTTGTTTTTCACATTCCTACTAATCATCAAGGAGGATAGTCAGATATCGATTTTCATCTGGATCGGATAACGTTTTCTTAAAGTCGATATTACTGTAGCCGCCATTTTGAAAAAATCGGTTTTGTCATTTTAACCCTTATTGCATCTTCACTTGATCCTTTGGAATGACTTTTCTAAAACATTGGTATTCGTAGCTCAAAAAAGGAAAGTGTATATTTCGATAAAAGTACCTTTGTATGGCGGCCATATTAAAAAATGGCGAAAGTCAAAATTTGATTTCAGAATGTTAATAAGCATTCAATAGGACTTCCAGATATCGATTTTCATCCGGATCGGTGAAACTTTTTTTCCGCCGTGACCTAAATTTCCGCCATTTTGAAAAAAAAATATTCCGATATCTTCCCCTTGGGCTCCCAAACAATATTAGTTTGAGCTGTTTATACTAAAGTATCACGGTGTCGGCGTCATTTCCGGTCTAAATTTGTATGGCGGATTTTTTCCCGCCACTTTGATTTTTTTTATTTGCCCTAAAATTGTCCAAGGGTTTGCTATAACATTTTTTAAAACGCACATGATCTATCTCGTACAGTTTAGCCAGGCCGTTGATGGTCGCGATGATGGAAGATCGAAAGACCAGGATTTGAATTTTTTTTAATTCCAAACTACCATATCTATATGAATCGTAAAAAACAATGGCAAACTTTCCCATAGGTATCGAGAAACAATGTGTTGAATTTATAAAAAAAAATTGGCACGTGCAAGATGGCAAGCGAAGCCGATTCCCAGAACGGTAACGCGGTAAGGGTGCTGAGCCGCCGCGCTTTTGTATAGATAGATACCTATACCTACAGATCTATGCGGTTCGCGACATTGGTGTCGATTCTGTGTCGCATTCTCTAAAACTAAAGTAAACTTAAAGTATGGCGGTACTCTTCTGATAAAGGGGAAATGAAAAGACGGAACCTGCAACCTGCGATGAAGAAGTACATACAGCCTTATTAATAAACACGAAATAGCTTTGGATTAGTTACACAATCTTTTGTCTCTTTCAATCCAGCTAAATATTCCAGTAGCAAGAAAAGGACAAAAGCTGAAGTAACTAACCCGAGACTAATACCCGTTTATTAATAAGGCTGCTATGGTCCGTTTTCCATTCATAGTTTAATCAGGCAGAAATACATAATCACCAATTTGTTGATTAATTAGGTTGATTTTAGAAATTGAAATAATTTGTATTTAAGACGAACTTAAATCAAAATGAACTGAATACGCATTGACTTACCTTGGTATTTTTGGCGTATTTAAAAAAGGGAATGATAGTTATTTACAACGATTAAACTAAATCGTACCACCTATTTACAACCTTAATTTATTTAATAATGTGCACCTCTTCGCGTGAAGCACAGCTCGGCACGCTGACGCATGTTGTCTTTCACACGATCCAAAACGAATGAATCACTTTTAACAGTTTTAAATGCACTAATGATTTTAGTCTTTAATTCTTCCCTGTTTACATACTCTGTAGCGTACACAAATAGTTTTACCTCACCCCATAAGTAAGAATCTAATGCAGTGAGATCCGGAGAGCAAGCTGGTCACGGAACAGGCCCTCTACGACCTGTCCAGCTATATTCGAAGTTACTACTTAAGTACTCACGTCCTTGTGACTCGTTCATCACACCTTTTAAAACGTTTAACGTTCATCACACTTTTTAAAACGTTTATGTATGACACATTATTCAGTCTTCCTTCGATAAAATACGAAACAGTTATTTAGAACACCAATGTTTCCCACCCGCTGAATACCTACACCCTTTATCACGGATCACACGCGCACGACACACGAAGGATTACACGCGTATTGTTGCGGGCGCGGAAGTAGGAAGCGGTAAACCGGATGTACACATCTGTCGGCGCTTGCGATGACACTAATTACGCAGTGGGCAGGCGCCGGTGATGCGACAGGACAGCGGGTTGAGCCGGACGGGGTGGCGGGGGTGCTTTTTTGTGAAATGTGGGAATGTATTCACCATACTTCACTTATTTATAGGGCAATTTGGTCAAAAATTAAGTACCTAATTTTATTAATATAATATACATAATATAATATAATATATTATAATATAATATAATATGTGTGGACATATTACATAATCATAACGACAATCGTTTACCGAGTGCTCTCCTTCAGTATCGTTCGCATCTCACCAGTCATACTGTATAACCAACCAATGGAGTAAGCTTTTGTGGTGCCATCAGTTTCCGAATGCAATAGGAGCGATGGTCAAGTAACGGTATAGTAAAGTCAACCTTGGCACCGTTACAATAGAGTCGAATCGTTTCAACGTACCTACTACGGATACTATTATTAAGAGCGCGCTTCGTTCCGCGCATGAAATAATACCTTTAAAAATCGATTAAAAATAAAATTACTATTGACCGGTGTGTAAAAAAATATTGCATCGTAATATATGATTTTTTTGCAACAAATCTGCATATTTAGTTTTTCTTAACCGACATCCGTAGAGAAGTTAGTTTTTTTTTTTAAAAATGTCCGTAATTCAAAATCTAAAGCGATAACCCCATCTTTTTTTTACTTTACAAAATAGCTTACAGTTTCAGCTTCGAAACGGTGCTGAAAACTGGTATGAACTTCCTTGAAAGTCTCTCGCGATTCGCGCCGAAACCGAACGCGGCCCGAATTTCTTAAGATTTAAAAAAAAAAATTGTATGAAACTTGTATTTTTTTTTACAGATTTGAAAGGGTACCAAAAAGCACGCAAACTTTAGTTCAAGGTCGACCCCTCTATCTCTCGCGATTTCCGAGGGAAGTAGGGGGTATAGTGTACCTTTGTATGGCGGCCATATTGAAAAATGGCGGAATCAAAATTTTTTTTCCATATTCCTACTAATCATCGAGGGGGATAGTCAGATATCGATTTTCATCTGGATCGGATAACGTTTTCTTAAAGTCGATATTACTGTAGCCGCCATTTTGAAAAAATCGGTTTCGTTATATTTGCATTTTAACCCTTAGTGTATCTTCACTTGATCCTCAGGAATGACTTTTCTAAAATTTTGGTATTCGCGGCTCCAAAAAGGAAAGTGTACATTTCGATAAAAGTACCTTTGTATGGCGGCCATATTAAAAAATGGCGAAAGTTAAAATTTGATTTCAGAATGTTGATCGGCATTCTATAGAACTTTCAGATATCGATTTTCATCCGGATCGGTGAAACTTTTTTTTCCGCCGTGACCTAAAATTCCGCCATTTTGAAAAAAAAAATATTCCGAATTCTTCCCCTTGGGCTTCCGAACAATATTAGTTTGAGCTCTTTATACTAAAGTATCACGGTTTCGGCGTCATTTCCGGTCAAAATTTGTATGGCGGATTTTTTTTTCCGCCATTTTGAATTTTTTTTATGTGCCCTGAAATCGTCCCAGGGTTTGCTATAACATTCCTTAAAACGCACGTGACCTATCTCGTACGGTTTAGCCAGGCCGTTGACGGTCGCGATGATGGAAGGTCCAAAGACCAGGATTTGAATATTTTTGAATTCGAAACTACCACGTCTATACGAATCGTAAAGAACGATCGCATACTTTCCCATAGGTATCGAGAAACGATGCGTTGAATTTGTAAAAAAAAATTTGTATGGCAGCCATCTTTAAAAATGGCGGAAACGAAATTTTTTTTTCAAATATATAATCTGGGGCCTCGAAAACTCTCCGATGCAAAAAATCAGTCGGATCGGACCAACTTTCAAAATGGCCGCCATCTTGAATCCGCCATCTTGGATTTTAATGACCACCGTCGGAAAGCCCCCAACGTCCTCTACGACATTCGGTCGAGCACCCTCTACCTAACTCTTTTCGTTTTCGATTTATGAGCGTTTCCATTTTGTATGGAATTTTAGTTTTTTTGTATGGGAGCCCCATTTTTTTTTATTTCTCTAAAATCGTCCCAAGGTTTCCTCCAACTTTAGTTAAAACGCGACGGCAAAACAACTCACCGTTTCCGAGATCCGTCGAGCGGTTCCATCTCGGAGACGATTTTTCGGTGATGTCAGATTTTTCTCGTCGGTTACTCGCCCTCCTCTACGCGAACCTAAAGTCGATTTTTCTCCATCACCTTCCATCTCTTCAATCAATGATCTAAGTCAGTGAGTCAACATTTAACTTTATATAATGTAGACTAGTATTATGCCCCGTGCGCGGGCCGCGAGCGGCCCGCGGTATGTTAACTAAAAAAGAGTTCGTACAAAACATAGTTTCTACAAAAAATGCGAACCAGGGCCCTCACGCACCGCTACCAAGAGCCACCACCACTGGGCCACGCAGTATTCGCGCAGCTGCGCCTAATTCGCCTTGCATGTTAAAAGAAAAAACAAAAAAAAAAACATTATACCATCCGAAAGTATTTGGGCCTCCTACAAATATATCTTCTTCACTTTCAAATATTTATCCTGATATTTATTAAGCTTTGGCTTTGTTTATTGTTTCTAATAACTTTCAAAATTATAAACTCTATCCTTTCTACACATTTTCCGTCTTTGTATCATTTCCCTTTTCACTCGTATACGTTTATGAACATTTTATTAAATAATGCTAAAACAACAACACGACACTTGCTAGCGCCACGGTGGTGAAAAAATGAAACTTTTAAGATTAAAAACTATTTACGCACTAAACGCCAATGTTGGGTTATCAAACCTTCTTTGTTAGACGATTTTGAGGTTGCATTGGTCTTTGATAAAACATATCTATTGTTGCTCCATTTATACGATATTTACTATAGTTACAGTTAGTTATAACAACAATAAACAGAAATATCAATTTTCGCGCGTTAAGCAATGCCATATTTACGTTCTGATTATTTATTCTTTAAAAAATATGCAAACAATAAGCTTTCCAAGGCCAATGCACGTATATTATAGACGAAAACAAAAATTCTAAATATAAGAAAACGTTAAAAAAGGATCGTGTGAATAAATGTGGTCCAAATGAACAAACTTTTTTCGTATTTAGTCTATGGTAAATATTGATTTAAGCCATGGACTATCTCTGGTATCAGCTGGTCTTCAATTAGTCGGCGTTTTGTAATAAAGTCAAGGTTCTAACTACTTACAATACAACACAATACAAAACGCTTTATTGACACCAAAAATAAACATGTAGAAAATAGAATCACGTAATAAGGTACAATGGACGGTCTTATCGCTAAGAGCGATCTCTTCCAGACAACCTTTGGATGGACAGAGATATGAGACACTATGAGCGAGGACGGCGGTGCAAATAAATACTATATACTAACCTATACTCAAATAATATAATACATAAGAATAAATAATAATAAAATACATATACCTAAATCATTGATACATAATATATACACATGTACAATATAGATAGATAGATAACTCTTTGTCTCACCAACGAAATTCATACAATACAGGAATTATTAAATCTATATATATATATATACTTATACCAGTTAAAAGGAACACAGTTTATTTAGTAAGGAGTCAGGTTAGATAAATATGAATTTTTGACTTGATATTTAAAAGTGAAAAGTGATTGAGCGCGTCGAATGATAACAGGGAGTTCATTCCACAATCTAACAGCTTGAACTGTGAAGGAGTGGTCGTAGAACGAAATACGACGTACCGGGGGCTTGGGAAGGAGGTTTTCCGATGACCTAAGTTGGAGTGGGAGTGATAAAGAAAATCGAATCGAGCCTTCAAATAGTGGGGAGTAGAAGGATTAAACAATATATTATAAAAAAAAAGAGACAGGATATGAGTATTCCGGCAAAGACGTATTGCGAGCCACTTGAGTTTAGAACGCAACTGAGACGTGATCATATTTTTGGAGACCGAAAACAAATCGTAAGTAATTTTGAAGACGCTCAAGTTTATTGAGTTGCTCCTCAGTAAGGTCAAGGTAGCAGGCGTCAGCATAGTCGAGAATTGGAAGAAGGAGAGATTGTGCAAGCGAAACTTTGGTCCGTAATTCAAAATCTAAAGCGATAACCCCTTTTTTGTTCATTAAAAAACAGCTTACAGTTTCAGCTTCGAAATGGTGCTGAAAACTGGTATGAACTTCCTTGGAAGTCTCTCGCGTCGAAAAGTCTCTTTTTTTTAGTCAAACCACCGCGGGCCGCGAGCGGCCGTACAAAACAAAGTTTCTACAAAAAAATATATTGTCAGCGTTATCTAAATGCGAACCAGGGCCCTCAAGCACCGCTACCAAGAGCCGCCACGACTAAGCCACGCAGTACTCGCGGGGTTGCGCCGCGGGTCCGTTTAAAAAAAAAAAAAAAACTATATACCATCCGAAAGTATTTGGGCCTCCTACAAATATATCTTCTTTACTTTCAAATATTTATGCTGATATTTATAAAGCTTTGGCTTTGTTTATTGTTTCTAATAACTTTCAAAATTATAAACTCTATCCTTTCCATTATTTTTATTGTCTGTTTTTTTATTACACTTTTCCTTCACATACTTTCCTGATCCCATCATTTTCCAAAATATTTCAAATTTTGTAAGCTCAAAATACAATTTAGCGCGTTTAAGTTTCCCCACTTTTAATTGAAAAGTTAAATCTAACATGACACTGGCAGATTGCATCAATAGCGCGATGCCAAAACGAAAGAAAAAAAAATTATTTGGACCGTGCCGTGTACCGTGTCTGACTGACTCTTACTTTAAAGCTTACGAGAAACATCTCGTAAGCTTTAAAGTCAGAGTCAGTGAATGGTCAGTGAATGGGAATTCCTTACCTATTGGCATTATGGTTTGTTAACCATAATTAAGGTGAGGAATTCCCATACATAGTTATCCTTACCTATCATTTTCTCTTTTGACATGACGCTTGCAAAAATGTGGTAAACAATTGCCTATAAAAAAAAAAATAATGTTATTGTGTTATATATTTTAAATCAAGCGACCCACCCGCGGGGTTCGTGTTATTCGACTTAAAAAAATAATATTAAAAGCTCCTACAAAATTCATCAGCATTGTGTGAATGCGAACCAGGGCCCTCACACGCTGCAATCAAGTGCAATCTTTAACCCTACACTTCGAAATTGGTGTTGCTTTTTGTACCGTGTCTGACTTTACATTTATATGTCAGAAGCGTTCGAGATTACACCGGTCACTCTCCTCTCACCTACAGACATTTCTTATAAGAGAGACTGAGACCGATGTATTACGTCCGTGTCGCTAAGTTTAATCGTTTCAACGTACCTACTACGGCTCTACTATTATTACGAGTATGCTTCGATCCGCGCATGAAAAAATATCTTTAAAAATCAATAAAAAAAAAATATTATCGGTGTGTTAAAAAAATCGCATCGTAATATATGATTTTTTTAAACAAATTTGCATATTCAGTTTTTCTTAACCGACATCCGTTGAGAAGTTAGATTTTTTTTAAAAAATGTCGGTAATTCAAAATCTAAAGCGATAACCTCCCCCTTTTCTTACATTAAAAAACAGCTTACAGTTTCAGCTTCGAAACGGTGCTGAAAACTGGTATGAACTTCCTTGAAAGTCTCTCGCGATTCGCGCGGAACCCGAACGCGGCCCGAATTTCTTAAGATTAAAAAAAAAAATGTATGAAACGCGTAATTTTTTTTACAGATTTGAAAGAGTACCAAAAGGCATGCAAACTTTAGTTCAAGGTCGACCCCGCTATCTCTCGCGATTTCCGAGGTAAGTAGGGGTATAAAGTACCTTTGTATGGCGGCCATATTGAAAAATGACGGAATCAAAATTTGTTTTTCACATTCCTACTAATCATCAAGGAGGATAGTCAGATATCGATTTTCATCTGGATCGGATAACGTTTTCTTAAAGTCGATATTTCCGTATTCGCCATTTTGAAAAAATCGGTTTTGTCATTTTAACCCTTATTGCATCTTCACTTGATCCTTTGGAATGACTTTTCTAAAACATTGGTATTCGTAGCTCAAAAAAGGAAAGTGTATATTTCGATAAAAGTACCTTTGTATGGCGGCCATATTAAAAAATGGCGAAAGTTCAGAATGTTAATAAGCATTCAATAGGACTTCCAGCTATCGATTTTCATCCGGATCGGTCAAACTTTTTTTACGCCGTGACCTAAATTTCCGCCATTTTGAAAAAAAAATATTCCGATATCTTCCCCTTGGGCTCCCAAACAATATTAGTTTGAGCTGTTTATACTAAAGTATCACGGTGTCGGCGTCATTTCCGGTCTAAATTTGTATGGCGGATTTTTTCCCGCCATTTTGAATTTTTTTTATTTGCCCTAAAATTGTCCAAGGGTTTGCTATAACATTTTCTAAAACGCACATGATCTATCTCGTACAGTTTAGCCAGGCCGTTGATGGTCGCGATGATGGAAGATCGAAAGACCAGGATTTGAATTTTTTTAAATTCCAAACTACCATATCTATATGAATCGTAAAAAACAATGGCAAACTTTCCCATAGGTATCGAGAAACAATGTGTTGAATTTGTAAAAAAAAATTGGCACGTGCAAGATGGCAAGCGAAGCCGATTCCCAGAACGGTAACGCGGTAAGGGTGCTGAGCCGCCGCGCTTTTGTATAGATAGATACCTATACCTACAGATCTATGCGGTTCGCGACATTGGTGTCGATTCTGTGTCGCATTCTCTAAAACTAAAGTAAACTTAAAGTATGGCGGTACTCTTCTGATAAAGGGGAAATGAAAAAGACGGAACCTGCAACCTGCGATGAAGAAGTACATACAGCCTTATTAATAAACACGAAATAGCTTTGGATTAGTTACACAATCTTTTGTCTCTTTCAATCCAGCTAAATATTCCAGTAGCAAGAAAAGGACAAAAGCTGAAGTAACTAACCCAAAACTAATACCCGTTTATTAATAAGGCTGCTATGGTCCGTTCTCCATTCATAGTTTAATCAGGCAGAAATACATAATCACCAATTTGTTGATTAATTAGGTTGATTTTAGAAATTGAAATAATTTGTATTTAAGACGAACTTAAATCAAAATGAACTGAATACGCATTGACTTACCTTGGTATTTTTGGCGTATTTAAAAAAGGGAATGATAGTTATTTACAACGATTAAACTAAATCGTACCACCTATTTACAACCTTAATTTTTTTAATAATGTGCACCTCTTCGCGTGAAGCACAGCTCGGCACGCTGACGCATGTTGTCTTTCACACGATCCAAAACGAATGAATCACTTTTAACAGTTTTAAATGCACTAATGATTTTAGTCTTTAATTCTTCCCTGTTTACATACTCTGTAGCGTACACAAATAGTTTTACCTCACCCCATAAGTAAGAATCTAATGCAGTGAGATCCGGAGAGCAAGCTGGTCACGGAACAGGCCCTCTACGACCTGTCCAGCTATATTCGAAGTTACTACTTAAGTACTCACGTCCTTGTGACTCGTTCATCACACCTTTTAAAACGTTTAACGTTCATCACACTTTTTAAAACGTTTAAGTATGACACATTATTCAGTCTTCCTTCGATAAAATACGAAACAGTTATTTAGAACACCAATGTTTCCCACCCGCTGAATACCTACACCCTTTATCACGGATCACACGCGCACGACACACGAAGGATTACACGCGTATTGTTGCGGGCGCGGAAGTAGGAAGCGGTAAACCGGATGTACACATCTGTCGGCGCTTGCGATGACACTAATTACGCAGTGGGCAGGCGCCGGTGATGCGACAGGACAGCGGGTTGAGCCGGACGGGGTGGCGGGGGTGCTTTTTTGTGAAATGTGGGAATGTATTCACCATGCTTCACTTATTTATAGGGCAATTTGGTCAAAAATTAAGTACCTAATTTTATTAATATAATATAATATGTGTGGACATATTACATAATCATAACGACAATCGTTTACCGAGTGCTCTCCTTCAGTATCGTTCGCATCTCACCAGTCATTCTGTATAACCAACCAATGGAGTAAGCTTTTGTGGTACCATCAGTTTCCGAATGCAATAGAAGCGATGGTCAAGTAACGGTATAGTAAAGTCAACCTTGGTTCAGTTACAATAGAGTCGAATCGATTCAACGTACCTACTACGGATACTATTATTAAGAGCGTGCTTCGTTCCGCGCATGAAATAATACCTTTAAAAATCGATTAAAAATAAAATTACTATTGACCGGTATGTAAAAAAATATTGCGTCGTAATATATGATTTTTTTGCAACAAATCTGCATATTTAGTTTTTCTTATCCGACATCCGTTGAGAAGTTAGTTTTTTTTTTTAAAAAAGGTCCGTAATTCAAAATCTAAAGCGATAACCCCACTTTTTTTTTTACATTAAAAAATAGCTTACAGTTTCAGCTTCGAAACGGTGCTGAAAACTGGTATGAACTTCCTTGAAAGTCTCTCGCGATTCGCGCCGAAACCGAACGCGGCCCGAATTTCTTAAGATTTAAAAAAAAAATTGTATGAAACTTGTATTTTTTTTTACAGATTTGAAAGGGTACCAAAAAGCACGCAAACTTTAGTTCAAGGTCGACCCCTCTATCTCTCGCGATTTCCGAGGGAAGTAGGGGGTATAGTTTACCTTTGTATGGCGGCCATATTGAAAAATGGCGGAATCAAAATTTTTTTTCCACATTCCTACTAATCATCGAGGGGGATAGTCAGATATCGATTTTCATCTGGATCGGATAACGTTTTCTTAAAGTCGATATTACTGTAGCCGCCATTTTGAAAAAATCGGTTTTGTTATATTTGCATTTTAACCCTTAGTGTATCTCCACTTGATCCTTAGGAATGATTTTTATAAAATATTGGTATTCGTGGCTCAAAAAAGGAAAGCGTACATTTCGATAAAAGTACCTTTGTATGGCGGCCATATTAAAAAATGGCGAAAGTCAAAATTTGATTTCAGAATGTTGATCGGCATTCTATGGAACTTTCAGATATCGATTTTCATCCGAATCGGTGAAACTTTTTTTTCCGCCGTGACCTAAATTTCCGCCATTTTGAAAAAAAAATTATTCCGAATTCTTCCCCTCGGGCTCCCGAACAATATTAGTTTGAGCTCTTAGTACTAAAGTATCACGGTTTTGGCGTCATTTCCGGTCTAAATTCGTATGGCGGATTTTTTTTTCCGCCATTTTGAATTTTTTTTATGTGCCCTAAAATCTTCCCAGGGTTTGCTATAACATTCCTTAAAACGCACGTGACCTATCTCGTACGGTTTAGCCAGGCCGTTGACGGTTGCGATGATGAAAGGTCCAAAGACCAGGATTTGAATATTTTTGAATTTCAAACTACCACGTCTATACGAATCGTAAAGAACGATTGCAAACTTTCCCATAGGTATCGAGAAACGATGCGTTGAATTCGTAAAAAAAAATTTGTATGGCAGCCATCTTTAAAAATGGCGGAAACGAAATTTTTTTTTCAAATATATAATCTGGGGCCTCGAAAACTCTCCGATGCAAAAAATCAGTCGGATCGGACCAACTTTCAAAATGGCCGCCATCTTGAATCCGCCATCTTGGATTTTAATGACCACCGTCGGAAAGCCCCCGTTGTCCCCTACGACATTCGGTCGAGCACCCCCCGCGTGACTCTTACCGTTTTCGATCTACGAGCGTTTCCATTTTGTATGGAATTTTAGTTTTTTTGTATGGGAACCCCATTTTTTTTTATTTCTCTAAAATCCACTCAGGGTTTCCTCCAACTTTAGTTAGAAGGCGACACCGATCCGACTTTTGGTTTCCGAGATCCGTCGAGCGGTTCCATCTCGAAGACGATTTTCCGATGATGTCAGATTTTTCTCGTCGGTTACTCGCCCTCCTCTACGCGAACCTATAGTCACTTTTTCTCCATCACCTCCCATCTCTTCAATCAATGATGTCAGTCAGTCAGTGAGTCAACATTTAACTTTATATAATGTAACTAGTATTATGCCCCGTGCGCGGGCCGCGAGCGGCCCGCGGTATGTTGCCCTAAAAATTATTATTTATATAAAATTTCTACAAAAAAAAAAATATTGTCAGCGTTGTCTGAATGCGAACCAGGGCCCTCACGCACCGCTACCAAGAGCCGCCACCACTGGGCCACGAAGTACTCGCGCGGTTGCGCCGCGGGTCCGTGTTAAAAGAATAAAAAAAAAAAAACAATATACCATCCGAAAGTATTTGGGCCTCCTGCAAATATATCTTCTTTACTTTCAAATATTCAACCTGATATTTATAAAGCTTTGTTTATTGTTTCTAATAACTTTCAAAATTATAAACCCTATCCTTTCCATTATTTATATAGTCTGTTTTTTATTACACTTTTCTTTCGCATACTTTCCTGATCCCATCTTTTTCCAAAATATTTCAAATTTTGTAAGCTCAAAATACAATTTAGCGCGTTTAAGTTTCCCCACTTTTAATTGAAAAGTTAAATCTAACATGACACTGGCGGATTGCATCAATAGCACGATGCCAAAACAGAAGAAAAAAAAAGTATTTGGACCGTGCGGTGTACCGTGTCTGACTGACTCTGACTTTAAAGCTTACGAGATGTTGACCATAATGCCAATAGGTAAGGAATGCCCATACATAGTTATTCTTACCTATCATTTTCTCTTTTGACATGACGATTGCAAAAATGTGGTAAACAATTACCTATAAAAAAAAATTATTGTTATTGTATATAATTTAAATCAAACGATACGCGGGGTTCGTGTTATTCGACTTAAAAAAATATATTAAAAAGCTCCTACAAAAATCATCAGCATTGTGTGAATGCGAATCAGGGCCCTCACGCACTGCAATCAAGTGCCGCCACTACTGGTCTACGCAGTTTTTAACCTTATGCATCGAAATTGAATACAAATAATGCAAAAACAACAACACGACACTTCGGCATCCTCGCCAAAACTCTGATTTCATACTTTTAGGTCCGTATTACAGAACAATGCTCAGTCATCGATCAGTGCTCAAGCAGAGATTTCATTCATAAATTGATCATTTAGTGAATGAAATCTCTGCTTGAGCACCGATCGATGACTGAGCATCGTTCTGTAATACGAACCTTAATAACCAACCAATAGAGTTAAGCTATTGTGTTGCCATCAGTTTCCGAATGCAATAGGAGCGATGGTCAAGTAACGGTATAGTAAAGTCAACCTTGGCTCCGTTACAATAGAGTCGAATCGTTTCAACGTACCTACTACGGATACTATTATTAAGAGCGTGCTTCGTTCCGCGCATGAAATAATACCTTTAAAAATCGATTAAAAATAAAATTACTATTGATCGGTGTGTAAAAAAATATTGCATCGTAATATATGATTTTTTTGCAACAAATCTGCATATTTAGTTTTTCTTAACTGACATCCTTTGAGAAGTTAGTTTTTTTTTTTTAAAAGAGTCCGTATTTCAAAATCTAAAGCGATACCCCCCCCCCCCTTTTTACATTAAAAACAGCTTACAGTTTCAGCTTCAAAACGGTGCTGAAAACTGGTATGAACTTCCTTGAAAGTCTCTCGCGATTCGCGCGGAACCCGAACGCGGCCCGAATTTCTTAAGATAAAAAAAAAATTGTTTGAAACGCGTAATTTTTTTTAAAGATTTGAAAGGGTACCGAAAGGCACGCAAACTTTAGTTCAAGGTCGACCCCGCTATCTCTCGCGATTTCCGAGGGAAGTAAGGGTATAAAGTACCTTTGTATGGCGGCCATATTGAAAAATGGCGGAATCTAAATTTTTTTTTCACATTCCTACTAATCATCAAGGAGAATAGTCAGATATTGATTTTCATCTGGATCGGATAACGTTTTTTTAAAGTCGATATTTCCGTATCCGCCATTTTGAAAAAATCGGTTTTGTTGTTCTTGAATTTTAACCCTTATTGTATCTTCACTTGATCCTCAGGAATGACTTTTCTAAAATATTGGTATTCGTGGCTCAAAAAACGAAAGTGTATATTTCGATAAAAGTACCTTTGTATGGCGGCCATATTAAAAAATGGCGAAAGTCAAAATTTGATTTCAGAATGTTGATAAGCATTCTATAGGACTTCCAGATATCGATTTTCATCCGGATCGGTGAAACTTTTTTTTCCGCCATGACCTAAATTTCCGCCATTTTGAAAAAAAAATATTCCGATATCTTTCCCTTGGGCTCCCAAACAAAATTAGTTTGAGCTCTTTATACTAAAGTATCACGGTTTCGGCGTCATTTCCGGTCTAAATTTGTATGGCGGATTTTTTCCGCCATTTTGAATTTTTTTATGTGCCCTAAAATCGTCCAAGGGTTTGCTATAACATTTTTTAAAACGCACATGACCTTCGTATAGTTTAGCCAGGCCGTTGATGGTCGCGATGATGAAAGATCAAAAGACCAGGATTTGAATTTTTTTAAATTTCAAACTACCATATCTATATGAATCGTAAAAAACAATTGCAAACTTTCCCATAGGTATCGAGAAACAATGTGTTGAATTTGTGAAAAAAAATTGGCGCGTGCAAGATGGCAAGCTAAGCCGATTCCCAGAACGGTAACGCGGTAAGGGTGCTGAGCCGCCGCGCCTTTTGTATAGATAGGTACCTATACCTACAGATGCGGTTCGCGACATTGGTGTCGATTCTGTGTCGCATTCTCTAAAACTAAAGTAAACTTAAAGTATGGCGGTACTCTTCTGATAAAGGGGAAATGAAAAAGACGGAAATATGATAATTTCGTTTAGCTTTAGAGAATGCGACACAGAATTGATACCATTGACTGGTTATACATAATAATAATACTTATGTAATCATAAATCATTTCAATTTTACTTTTTGATAATTGGGTAGGTATGTACCTACAACCTACAACAACCTACGATGAAGAAGCACAGCCTTATTAATAAACACGAAATAGCTTTGGATTAGTTACACCATCTTTTGTCTCTTTCAATCCAGCTAAATATTCCAGTAGCAAAAAAAGGACATAAGCTGAAAGTAACTAACCCGAGACTAATACCCGTTTATTAATAAGGCTGCTATGGTCCGTTTTCCATTCATAGTTTAAACAGGCAGAAATACATAATCACCAATTTGTTGATTAATTAGGTTGATTTTAGAAATTGAAATAATTTGTATTTAAGACGAACTTAAATCAAAATGAACTGAATACGCATTGACTTACCTTGGTATTTTTGGCGTATTTAAAAAAGAGAATGATAGTTATTTACAACGATTAAACTAAATCGTACTACTACCTATTTACAACCTTAATTTTTTTAATAATGTGCACCTCTTCGCGTGAAGCACAGCTCGGCGCGCTGACGCATGTTGTCTTTCACAAGATTCAAAACGAATGAATCACTTTTAACAGTTTTAAATGCACTAATGATTTTATTCTTTAATTCTTCCCTGTTTACATACTCTGTAGCGTACACAAATAGTTTTACCTCACCCCATAAGTAAGAATCTAATGGAGTGAGATCCGGAGAGCAAGCCGGTCACGGAACAGACCCTCTACGACCTGTCCAGCTATATTCGAAGTTACTACTTAAGTACTCACGTCCTTGTGACTACATGTAGTTCATCACACTTTTTAAAACGTTTAAGTATGACACATTATTCAGTCTTCCTTCGATAAAATACGAAACAGTTATTTAGAACACCAATGTTTCCCACCCGCTGAATACCTACACCCTTTATCACGGATCACACACGCACGACACACGAAGGATTACACGCGTATTGTTGCGGGCGCGGAAGTAGGAAGCGGTAAACCGGATGTACACATCTGTCGACGCTTGCGATGACACTAATTACGCAGTGGGCAGGCGCCGGTGATGCGACAGGACAGCGGGTTGAGACGGACGGGGTGGCGGGGTGCTTTTTTGTGAAATGTGGGAATGTATTCACCATACTTCACTTATTTATAGGGCAATTTGGTCAAAAATTAAGTACCTAATTTTATTAATATATATAATATAATATGTGTGGACATATTACATAATCATAACGACAATCGTTTACCGAGTGCTCTCCTTCAGTATCGTTCGCATCTCACCAGTCATACTGTATAACCAACCAATGGAGTAAGCTTTTGTGGTGCCATCAGTTTCCGAATGCAATAGGAGCGATGGTCAAGTAACGGTATAGTAAAGTCAACCTTGGCTCCGTTACAATAGAGTCGAATCGTTTCAACGTACCTACTACGGATACTATTATTAAGAGCGTGCTTCGTTCCGCGCATGAAATAATACCTTTAAAAATCGATTAAAAATAAAATTACTATTGACCGGTGTGTAAAAAAATATTGCATCGTAATATATGATTTTTTTGCAACAAATCTGCATATTTAGTTTTTCTTAACCGACACCCGTTGAGAAGTTAATTTTTTTTTTCAAAAAGGGTCCGTAATTCAAAATCTAAAGCGATAACCCCATCTTTTTTTTACTTTACAAAATAGCTTACAGTTTCAGCTTCGAAACGGTGCTGAAAACTGGTATGAACTTCCTTGAAAGTCTCTCGCGATTCGCGCGGAAACCGAACGCGGCCCGAATTTCTTAAGATTAAAAAAATAAAATTGTATGAAACTTGTATTTTTTTTTACAGATTTGAAAGGGTACCAAAAGGCACGCAAACTTTAGTTCGAGGTCGACCCCTCTATCTCTAGCGATTTCCGAGGGAAGTAGGGGGTATAGTGTACCTTTGTATAGCGGCCATGTTGTAAAATGGCGGAATCAAAATTTTTTTTTCATATTCCTACCAATCATCGAGGGGGATAGTCAGATATCGATTTTCATCTGGATCGGATAACGTTTTCTTAAAGTCGATATTACTGTAGCCGCCATTTTGAAAAAATCGGTTTTGTTTTATTTGCATTTTGACCCCTATTGTATCTTCACTTGATTCTCAGGAACGACTTTTCTATTATTTTGGTATTCGTGGCACCAAAAAGGAAAGTGTACATTTCGATAAAAGTACCTTTGTATGGCGGCCATATTAAAAAATGGCGAAAGTCAAAATTTGATTTCAGAATGTTGATCGGCATTCTATGAAACTTTCAGATATCGATTTTCATCCGGATCGGTGAAACTTTTTTTTCCGCCGTGACCTAAAATTCCGCCATTTTGAAAAAAAAAATAATCCGGATTCTTCTCCTTGGGCTTCCAAACAATATTAGTTTGAGCTCTTTATACTAAAGTATCACGGTTTCGGCGTCATTTCCGGTCAAAATTTGTATGGCGGATTTTTTTTTCCGCCATTTTGAATTTTTTTTATCTGCCCTAAAATCGTCTCAAGGTTTGCTATAACATTTCTTAAAACGCACGTGACCTATCTGGTACCGTTTAGCCAGGCCGTTGACGGTCGCGATGATGGAAGGTCGAAAGACCAGGATTTGAATATTTTTGAATTTCAAACTACCACGTCTATACGAATCGTAAAGAACGATCGCAAACTTTCCCATAGGTATCGAGAAACGATGCGTTGAATTTGTAAAAAAAAATTTGTATGGCGGCCACGTTTAAAAATGGCGGAATCGAAATTTTTTTTTCAAATATGGAATCTGCGGCCTCGAAAACCCTCCGATGCAAAAGATCAGTCGGATCGGACCAACTTTCAAAATGGCCGCCATCTTGAATCCGCCATCTTGGATTTTAATGACCACCGTCGGAAAGCCCCCGTCGTCCCCTACGACATTCGGTCGAGCGCCCCCCGCGTGACTCTTACCGTTTTCGATTTATGAGCGTTTCCATTTTGTATGGAATTTTAGTTTTTTTGTATGGGAGCCCCATTTTTTTTTATTTCTCTAAAATCTTCCCAAGGTTTCCTCCAACTTTAGTTAAAACGCGACAGAAAAACAACTCACCGTTTCCGAGATCCGTCGAGCGGTTCCATCTCGGAGACGATTTTTCGGTGATGTCAGATTTTTCTCGTCGGTTACTCGCCCTCCTCTACGCGAACTTAAAGTCGATTTTTCTCCATCACCTTCCATCTCTTCAATCAATGATCTAAGTCAGTGAGTCAACATTTAACTTTATATAATGTAGACTAGTATTATGCCCCGTGCGCGGGCCGCGAGCGGCCCGCGGTGTGTTAACTAAAAAAAAGTTCGTACAAAACAAAGTTTCTACAAAAAATGCGAACCAGGGCCCTCACGCACCGCTACCAAGAGCCGCCACCACTGGGCCACGCAGTATTCGCGCAGCTGCGCCTAATTCGCCTTGCGTGTTGAAAGAAAAAACAAAAAAAAAATTATACCATCCGAAAGTATTTGGGCCTCCTACAAATATATCTTCTTTACTTTCAAATATTTATCCTGATATTTATTAAGCTTTGGCTTTTTTTATTGTTTCTAATAACTTTCAAAATTATAAACTCTATCCTTTCTACATATTTTTCGTCTTTGTATCATTTCCCTTTTCTTTCACTCGTATACGTTTATGAACATTTTATTAAGGGTGGATTCGACCAAACTTGGATTTAAACACGAGTAACTATACCATAATAAATCTATTCCACGATATTATACTCGAGTAATTCATTCTTCGTTTTTCCACGCAATACTAAGTTTAGCTACGCTCAGAATTACTATACGCGAATAGCGGAATAAACGATGAACGAATCTATTACCCAGTTAACAATTGTTGTTCTACAACGACACGGTATTCAAGCTTATGTCATATCAACTCGCTTTTGTCGTATTATAGTGTAGGAAAGTAAATGACAAAATACATGGTCGGACGTCTTTTTTTTATCTTTGTCTATTTTGAATTAAAATATTCTCGGAATAACTCTGTTATTCCACCAAAAACGGTAGTATAGTAATAATACTCGAATAGACTTGCTATTCTTAGAATTGTAGATGGTAAAATGTGAAATTGATTTACTCTCGAACAAATGGCGATTTATTCTAAGAATAAAATTTACTCTCGTTTGGTCGAATCCACCCTAAATAATGCAAAAAAAACGACACTTGCTAGCGCCACGGTGGTGGAAAAATGAAACTTTTAAGATTAAAAACTATTTACGCACTAAACGCCAATGTTGGGTTATCAAACCTTCTTTGTTAGACGATTTTGAGGTTGTGTTGGTCTTTGATAAAACATATCTATTGTTGCTCCATTTATACGATATTTACTATAGTTACAGTTAGTTATAACAACAATAAACAGAAATATCAATTTTCGCGCGTTAAGCAATGCCATATTTATGTACTGATTATTTATTCTTTAAAAAATATGCAAACAATAAGCTTTCCAAGGCCAATGCACGTATATTATAGACGAAAACAAAAATTCTAAATATAAGAAAACGTTAAAAAAGGATCGTGTGAATAAATGTGGTCCAAATGAACAAACTTTTTTCGTATTTAGTCTATGGTAAATATATGTCTATGGTAAATATTGATTTAAGCCATGGACTATCTCTATCAGCTGGTCTTCAATTAGTCGGCGTTTTGTAATAAAGTCAAGGTTCTAACTACTTACAATACAACACAATACAAAACGCTTTATTGACACCAAAAATAAACATGTAGAAAATAGAATCACGTAATAAGGTACAATGGACGGTCTTATCGCTAAGAGCGATCTCTTCCAGACAACCTTTGTATGGACAGAGATATGAGACACTATGAGCGAGGACGGCGGTGCAAATAAATACTATATACTAACCTATACTCAAATAATATAATACATAAGAATAAATAATAATAAAATACATATACCTAAATCATTGATACATAATATATATACATGTACAATATAGATAGATAGATAACTCTTTGTCTCACCAACGAAATTCATACAATACAGGAATTATTAAATCTATATATATATATATATACTTATACCAGTTAAAAGGAACACAGTTTATTTAGTAAGGAGTCAGGTTAGATAAATATGAATTTTTGACTTGATATTTAAAAGTGAAAAGTGATTGAGCGCGTCAAATGATAACAGGGAGTTCATTCCACAATCTAACAGCTTGAACTGTGAAGGAGTGGTCGTAGAACGAAGTACGACGTACCGGGGGCTTGGGAAGGAGGTTTTCCGATGACCTAAGAGACATAGAGTTGGAGTGGGAGTGATAAAGAAAATCGAATCGAGCCTTCAAATAGTGGGGAGTAGAAGGATTAAACAATATATTATAAAAAAAAAGAGACAGGATATGAGTATTCCGGCAAAGACGTATTGCGAGCCACTTGAGTTTAGAACGCAACTGAGACGTGATCATATTTTTGGAGACCGAAAACAAATTGTAAGTAATTTTGAAGACGCTCAAGTTTATTGAGTTGCTCCTCAGTAAGGTCAAGGTAGCAGGCGTCAGCATAGTCGAGAATTGGAAGAAGGAGAGATTGTGCAAGCGAAACTTTGGTCCGTAATTCAAAATCTAAAGCGATAACCCCTTTTATGTACATTAAAAAACAGTTTACAGTTTCAGCTTCGAAATGGTGCTGAAAACTGGTATGAACTTCCTTGAAAGTCTCTCGCGTCGAAAAGTCTCTTTTTTTTAGTCAAACCACCGCGGGCCGCGAGCGGCCGTACAAAACAAAGTTTCTACAAAAAATATATTGTCAGCGTTATCTGAATGCGAACCAGGGCCCTCACGCACCGCTACCAAGAGCCGCCACGACTGAGCCACGCAGTATTCGCGCGATGCCAAAACAGAAGAAAAAAAAATTATTTGGACCGTGCCGTGTACCGTGTCTGACTGACTCTTACTTTAAAGCTTACGAGAAACATCTCGTAAGCTTTAAAGTAAGAGTCAGTGAATGGGAATTCCTTACCTATTGGCATTATGGTTTGTTAACCATAATTAAGGTGAGGAATTCCCATACATAGTTATCCTTACCTATCATTTTCTCTTTTGACATGACGCTTGCAAAAATGTGGTAAACAATTGCCTATAAAAAAAATAATGTTATTGTGTTATATACTTTAAATCAAGCGACCCGCGGGGTTCGTGTTATTCGACTTAAAAAATAATATTAAAAGCTCCTACAAAATTCATCAGCATTGTGTGAATGCGAACCAGGGCCCTCACACGCTGCAATCAAGTGCAATCTTTAACCCTACACTTCGATATTGGTATTGCTTTTAGTACCGTGTCTTTTCATTTATATGTCAGAAGCGTTCGAGATTACACCGGTCACTCTTCTCTCACCTACAGACATTTCTTATAAGAGAGACTGAGACCGATGTATTACGTCCGTGTCGCTAAGTTTAATCGTTTCAACGTACCTACTACGGCTCTACTATTATTACGAGTATGCTTCGATCCGCGCATGAAAAAATACCTTTAAAAATCAATAAAAAAAAAAAATATATTAACCGGTGTGTTAAAAAATATCGCACCGTAATATATGATTTTTTTGAAACAAATCTGCATATTCAGTTTTTCTTAACCGACATCAGTTGAGAAGTTAGATTTAAAAAAAAAAAAAATGTCGGTAATTCAAAATCTAAAGCGATAACCTCCCCCTTTTCTTACATTAAAAAATAGTTTACAGTTTCAGCTTCGAAACGGTGCTGAAAACTGGTATGAACTTCCTCGAAAGTCTCTCGCGATTCGCGCGGAACCCGAACGCGGCCCGAATGTCTTAAGATTAAAAAAAAATTGTATGAAACGCGTAATTTTTTTTTACAGATTTGAAAGAGTACCGAAAGGCATGCAAACTTTAGTTCAAGGTCAACCCCTCTATCTCTCGCGATTTCCGAGGGAAGTAGGGGGTATAGTTTACCTTTGTATGGCGGCCATATTGAAAAATGACGGAATCAAAATTTGTTTTTCACATTCCTACTAATCATCAAGGAGGATAGTCAGATATCGATTTTCATCTGGATCGCATAACGTTTTCTTAAAGTCGATATTTCCGTATTCGCCATTTTGAAAAAATCGGTTTTGTCAATTTAACCCTTATTGCATCTTCACTTGATCCTTTGGAATGACGTTTCTAAAATATTGGTATTCGTAGCTCAAAAAAGGAAAGTGTATATTTCGATAAAAGTACCTTTGTATGGCGGCCATATTAAAAAATGGCGAAAGTCAAAATTTGATTTCAGAATGTTAATAATCATTCAATAGGACTTCCAGATATCGATTTTCATCCGGATCGGTGAAACTTTTTTTCCGCCGTGAACTAAATTTCCGCCATTTTGAAAAAAAAATATTCCGATATATTCCCCTTGGGCTCCTAAACAATATTAGTTTGAGCTGTTTATGCTAAAGTATCACGGTGTCGGCGTCATTTCCGGTCTAAATTTGTATGGCGGATTTTTTTCCCGCCATTTTGAATTTTTTTTATTTGCCCTAAAATTGTCCAAGGGTTTGCTATAACATTTTTTAAAACGCACATGATCTATCTCGTACAGTTTAGCCAGGCCGTTGATGGTCGCGATGATGGAAGATCGAAAGACCAGGATTTGAATTTTTTAAAATTCCAAACTACCATATCTATATGAATCGTAAAAAACAATGGCAAACTTTCCCATAGGTATCGAGAAACAATGTGTTGAATTTGTAAAAAAAAAATTGGCACGTGCAAGATGGCAAGCGAAGCCGATTCCCAGAACGGTAACGCGGTAAAGGTGCTGAGCCGCCGCGCTTTTGTATAGATAGATACCTATACCTACAGATCTATACGGTTCCCGACATTGGTGTCGATTCTGTGTCGCATTCTCTAAAACTAAAGTAAACTTAAAGTATGGCGGTACTCTTCTGATAAAGGGGAAATGAAAAAGACGGAACCTGCAACCTGCGATGAAGAAGTACATACAGCCTTATTAATAAACACGAAATAGCTTTGGATTAGTTACACAATCTTTTGTCTCTTTCAATCCAGCTAAATATTCCAGTAGCAAGAAAAGGACAAAAGCTGAAGTAACTAACCCAAAACTAATACCCGTTTATTAATAAGGCTGCTATGGTCCGTTCTCCATTCATAGTTTAATCAGGCAGAAATACATAATCACCAATTTGTTGATTAATTAGGTTGATTTTAGAAATTGAAATAATTTGTATTTAAGACGAACTTAAATCAAAATGAACTGAATACGCATTGACTTACCTTGGTATTTTTGGCGTATTTAAAAAAGGGAATGATAGTTATTTACAACGATTAAACTAAATCGTACCACCTATTTACAACCTTAATTTTTTTAATAATGTGCACCTCTTCGCGTGAAGCACAGCTCGGCACGCTGACGCATGTTGTCTTTCACACGATCCAAAACGAATGAATCACTTTTAACAGTTTTAAATGCACTAATGATTTTAGTCTTTAATTCTTCCTTGTTTACATACTCTGTAGCGTACACAAATAGTTTTACCTCACCTCATAAGTAAGAATCTAATGGAGTGAGATCCGGAGAGCAAGCCGGTCACGGAACAGGCCCTCTACGACTTGTCCAGCTATATTCGAAGTTACTACTTAAGTACTCACGTCCTTGTGACTACATGTCGTTCATCACACTTTTTAAAACGTTTAAGTATGACACATTATTCAGTCTTCCTTCGATAAAATACGAAACAGTTATTTAGAACACCAATGTTTCCCAACCGCTGAATACCTACACCCTTTATCACGGATCACACACGCAGCACGACACACGAAGGATTACACGCGTATTGTTGCGGGCGCGGAAGTAGGAAGCGGTAAACCGGATGTACACATCAGTCGGCGCTTGCGATGACACTAATTACGCAGTGGGCAGGCGCCGGTGATGCGACAGGACAGCGGGTTGACGGGACGGGGTGGCGGGGGTGCTTTTTTGTGAAATGTGGGAATGTATTCACCATACTTCACTTATTTATAGGGCAATTTGGTCAAAAATTAAGTACCTAATTTTATTAATATAATATAATATGTGTGGACATATTACATAATCATAACGACAATCGTTTACCGAGTGCTCTCCTTCAGTATCGTTCGCATCTCACCAGTCATTCTGTGTAACCAACCAATGGAGTAAGCTTTTGTGGTGCCATCAGTTTCCGAATGCAATAGGAGCGATGGTCAAGTAACGGTATAGTAAAGTCAACCTTGGCTCCGTTACAATAGAGTCGAATCGTTTCAACGTACCTACTACGGATACTATTATTAAGAGCGCGCTTCGTTCCGCGCATGAAATAATACCTTTAAAAATCGATTAAAAATAAAATTACTATTGACCGGTGTGTAAAAAAATATTGCATCGTAATATATGATTTTTTTTGCAACAAATCTGCATATTTAGTTTTTCTTAACCGACATCCGTTGAGAAGTTAGTTTTTTTTTTTAAAAAAGGTCCGTAATTCAAAATCTAAAGCGATAACCCCACTTTTTTTTTACATTAAAAAATAGCTTACAGTTTCAGCTTCGAAACGGTGCTGAAAACTGCTATGAACTTCCTTGAAAGTCTCTCGCGATTCGCGCGGAAACCGAACGCGGCCCGAATTTCTTAAGATTTAAAAAAAAAAATTGTATGAAACTTGTATTTTTTTTTACAGATTTGAAAGGGTACCAAAAAGCACGCAAACTTTAGTTCGAGGTCGACCCCTCTATCTCTCGCGATTTCCGAGGGAAGTAGGGGGTATAGTGTACCTTTGTATGGCGGCCATATTGAAAAATGGCGGAATCAAAATTTTTTTTCCATATTCCTACTAATCATCGAGGGGGATAGTCGGATATCGATTTTCATCTGGATCGGATAACTTTTACTTAAAGTTGATATTACTGTAGCCGCCATTTTGAAAAAAATCGGTTTTGTTATATTTGCATTTTGACCCTTATTGTATCTTCACTTGATCCTCAGGAACGACTTTTCTAAAATATTGGTATTCGTGGCTCCAAAAAGGAAAGTGTACATTTCGATAAAAGTACCTTTGTATGGCGGCCATATTAAAAAATGGCGAAAGTCAAAATTTGATTTCATAATGTTGATCGGCATTCTATGGAACTTTCAGATATCGATTTTCATCCGCATCGGTGAAACTTTTTTTTCCGCCGTGACCTAAAATTCCGCCATTTTGAAAAAAAAAATAATCCGGATTCTTCTCCTTGGGCTTCCGAACAATATTAGTTTGAGCTCTTTATACTAAAGTATCACGGTTTCGGCGTCATTTCCGGTCAAAATTTGTATGGCGGATTTTTTTTTCCGCCATTTTGAATTTTTTTTATCTGCCCTAAAATCGTCTCAAGGTTTGCTATAACATTCCTTAAAACGCACGTGACCTATCTGGTACCGTTTAGCCAGGCCGTTGACGGTCGCGATGATGGAAGGTCGAAAGACCAGGATTTGAATATTTTTGAATTTCAAACTACCACGTCTATACGAATCGTAAAGAACGATCGCAAATTTTCCCATAGGTATCGAGAAACGATGCGTTGAATTTGTAAAAAAAAATTTGTATGGCGGCCACCTTTAAAAATGGCGGAATCGAAATTTTTTTTTCAAATATGGAATCTGCGGCCTCGAAAACCCTCCGATGCAAAAGATCAGTCGGATCGGACCAACTTTCAAAATGGCCGCCATCTTGAATCCGCCATCTTGGATTTTAATGACCACCGTCGGAAAGCCCCCAACGTCCTCTACGACATTCGGTCGAGCACCCCCCGCGTGACTCTTACCGTTTTCGATCTACGAGCGTTTCCATTTTGTATGGAATTTTAGTTTTTTTGTATGGGAACCCCATTTTTTTTTATTTCTCTAAAATCCTCTCAGGGTTTCCTCCAACTTTAGTTAGAAGGCGACACCAATCCGACTTTTGGTTTCCGAGATCCGTCGAGCGGTTCCATCTCGAAGACGATTTTCCGATGATGTCAGATTTTTCTCGTCGGTTACTCGCCCTCCTCTACGCGAACCTATAGTCACTTTTTCTCCATCACCTCCCATCTCTTCAATCAATTCTCTAAGTGAGTCAGTGAGTCAACATTTAACTTTATATAATGTAACTAGTATTATGCCCCGTGCGCGGGCCGCGAGCGGCCCGCGGTGTGTTAAATAAAAAAAAGTTCGTACAAAACAAAGTTTCTACAAAAAATGCGAACCAGGGCCCTCACGCACCGCTACCAAGAGCCGCCACCACTGGGCCACGCAGTATTCGCGCAGCTGCGCCTAATTCGCCTTGCGCGTTGAAAGAAAAAACAAAAAAAAAATTATACCATCCGAAAGTATTTGGGCCTCCTACAAATATATCTTCTTTACTTTCAAATATTTATCCTGATATTTATTAAGCTTTGGCTTTTTTTATTGTTTCTAATAACTTTCAAAATTATAAACTCTATCCTTTCTACATATTTTTCGTCTTTGTATCATTTCCCTTTTCTTTCACTCGTATACGTTTATGAACATTTTATTAAATAATGCAAAAAAAACGACACTTGCTAGCGCCACGGTGGTGGAAAAATGAAACTTTTAAGATTAAAAACTATTTACGCACTAAACGCCAATGTTGGGTTATCAAACCTTCTTTGTTAGACGATTTTGAGGTTGTGTTGGTCTTTGATAAAACATATCTATTGTTGCTCCATTTATACGATATTTACTATAGTTACAGTTAGTTATAACAACAATAAACAGAAATATCAATTTTCGCGCGTTAAGCAATGCCATATTTATGTACTGATTATTTATTCTTTAAAAAATATGCAAACAATAAGCTTTCCAAGGCCAATGCACGTATATTATAGACGAAAACAAAAATTCTAAATATAAGAAAACGTTAAAAAAGGATCGTGTGAATAAATGTGGTCCAAATGAACAAACTTTTTTCGTATTTAGTCTATGGTAAATATATGTCTATGGTAAATATTGATTTAAGCCATGGACTATCTCTATCAGCTGGTCTTCAATTAGTCGGCGTTTTGTAATAAAGTCAAAGTTCTAACTACTTACAATACAACACAATACAAAACGCTTTATTGACACCAAAAATAAACATGTAGAAAATAGAATCACGTAATAAGGTACAATGGACGGTCTTATCGCTAAGAGCGATCTCTTCCAGACAACCTTTGTATGGACAGAGATATGAGACACTATGAGCGAGGACGGCGGTGCAAATAAATACTATATACTAACCTATACTCAAATAATATAATACATAAGAATAAATAATAATAAAATACATATACCTAAATCATTGATACATAATATATACACATGTACAATATAGATAGATAGATAACTCTTTGTCTCACCAACGAAATTCATACAATACAGGAATTATTAAATCTATATATATATATATATATACTTATACCAGTTAAAAGGAACACAGTTTATTTAGTAAGGAGTCAGGTTAGATAAATATGAATTTTTGACTTGATATTTAAAAGTGAAAAGTGATTGAGCGCGTCAAATGATAACAGGGAGTTCATTCCACAATCTAACAGCTTGAACTGTGAAGGAGTGGTCGTAGAACGAAGTACGACGTACCGGGGGCTTGGGAAGGAGGTTTTCCGATGACCTAAGAGACATAGAGTTGGAGTGGGAGTGATAAAGAAAATCGAATCGAGCCTTCAAATAGTGGGGAGTAGAAGGATTAAACAATATATTATAAAAAAAAAAAAAGAGACAGGATATGAGTATTCCGGCAAAGACGTATTGCGAGCCACTTGAGTTTAGAACGCAACTGAGACGTGATCATATTTTTGGAGACCGAAAACAAATCGTAAGTAATTTTGAAGACGCTCAAGTTTATTGAGTTGCTCCTCAGTAAGGTCAAGGTAGCAGGCGTCAGCATAGTCGAGAATTGGAAGAAGGAGAGATTGTGCAAGCGAAACTTTGGTCCGTAATTCAAAATCTAAAGCGATAACCCCTTTTATGTACATTAAAAAACAGTTTACAGTTTCAGCTTCGAAATGGTGCTGAAAACTGGTATGAACTTCCTTGAAAGTCTCTCGCGTCGAAAAGTCTCTTTTTTTTAGTCAAACCACCGCGGGCCGCGAGCGGCCGTACAAAACAAAGTTTCTACAAAAAATATATTGTCAGCGTTATCTGAATGCGAACCAGGGCCCTCACGCACCGCTACCAAGAGCCGCCACGACTGAGCCAAGCAGTATTCGCGCGATGCCAAAACAGAAGAAAAAAAAATTATTTGGACCGTGCCGTGTACCGTGTCTGACTGACTCTTACTTTAAAGCTTACGAGAAACATCTCGTAAGATTTAAAGTCAGAGTCAGTGAATGGTCAGTGAATGGGAATTCCTTACCTATTGGCATTATGGTTTGTTAACCATAATTAAGGTGAGGAATTCCCATACATAGTTATCCTTACCTATCATTTTCTCTTTTGACATGACGCTTGCAAAAATGTGGTAAACAATTGCCTATAAAAAAAATAATGTTATTGTGTTATATATTTTAAATCAAGCGACCCGCGGGGTTCGTGTTATTCGACTTAAAAAATAATATTAAAAGCTCCTACAAAATTCATCAGCATTGTGTGAATGCGAACCAGGGCCCTCACACGCTGCAATCAAGTGCAATCTTTAACCCTACACTTCGAAATTGGTATTGCTTTTAGTACCGTGTCTTTTCATTTGTATGTCAGAAGCGTTCGAGATTACACCGGTCACTCTTCTCTCACCTACAGACATTTCTTATAAGAGAGACTGAGACCGATGTATTACGTCCGTGTCGCTAAGTTTAATCGTTTCAACGTACCTACTACGGCTCTACTATTATTACGAGTATGCTTCGATCCGCGCATGAAAAAATACCTTTAAAAATCAATAAAAAAAAAAAAATATTAACCGGTGTGTTAAAAAATATCGCACCGTAATATATGATTTTTTTGAAACAAATCTGCATATTCAGTTTTTCTTAACCGACATCAGTTGAGAAGTTAGATTTAAAAAAAAAATGTCGGTAATTCAAAATCTAAAGCGATAACCTCCCCCTTTTCTTACATTAAAAAATAGTTTACAGTTTCAGCTTCGAAACGGTGCTGAAAACTGGTATGAACTTCCTCGAAAGTCTCTCGCGATTCGCGCGGAACCCGAACGCGGCCCGAATGTCTTAAGATTTAAAAAAATTGTATGAAACGCGTAATTTTTTTTTACAGATTTGAAAGAGTACCGAAAGGCATGCAAACTTTAGTTCAAGGTCAACCCCTCTATCTCTCGCGATTTCCGAGGGAAGTAGGGGGTATAGTTTACCTTTGTATGGCGGCCATATTGAAAAATGACGGAATCAAAATTTGTTTTTCACATTCCTACTAATCATCAAGGAGGATAGTCAGATATCGATTTTCATCTGGATCGCATAACGTTTTCTTAAAGTCGATATTTCCGTATTCGCCATTTTGAAAAAATCGGTTTTGTCAATTTAACCCTTATTGCATCTTCACTTGATCCTTTGGAATGACTTTTCTAAAATATTGGTATTCGTAGCTCAAAAAAGGAAAGTGTATATTTCGATAAAAGTACCTTTGTATGGCGGCCATATTAAAAAATGGCGAAAGTCAAAATTTGATTTCAGAATGTTAATAATCATTCAATAGGACTTCCAGATATCGATTTTCATCCGGATCGGTGAAACTTTTTTTCCGCCGTGACCTAAATTTCCGCCATTTTGAAAAAAAAAATATTCCGATATATTCCCCTTGGGCTCCTAAACAATATTAGTTTGAGCTGTTTATACTAAAGTATCACGGTGTCGGCGTCATTTCCGGTCTAAATTTGTATGGCGGATTTTTTTCCCGCCATTTTGAATTTTTTTTATTTGCCCTAAAATTGTCCAAGGGTTTGCTATAACATTTTTGCTAAAACGCACATGATCTATCTCGTACAGTTTAGCCAGGCCGTTGATGGTCGCGATGATGGAAGATCGAAAGACCAGGATTTGAATTTTTTTAAATTCCAAACTACCATATCTATATGAATCGTAAAAAACAATGGCAAACTTTCCCATAGGTATCGAGAAACAATGTGTTGAATTTGTAAAAAAAAAATTGGCACGTGCAAGATGGCAAGCGAAGCCGATTCCCAGAACGGTAACGCGGTAAAGGTGCTGAGCCGCCGCGCTTTTGTATAGACAGATACCTATACCTACAGATCTATGCGGTTCCCGACATTGGTGTCGATTCTGTGTCGCATTCTCTAAAACTAAAGTAAACTTAAAGTATGGCGGTACTCTTCTGATAAAGGGGAAATGAAAAAGACGGAACCTGCAACCTGCGATGAAGAAGTACATACAGCCTTATTAATAAACACGAAATAGCTTTGGATTAGTTACACAATCTTTTGTCTCTTTCAATCCAGCTAAATATTCCAGTAGCAAGAAAAGGACAAAAGCTGAAGTAACTAACCCAAAACTAATACCCGTTTATTAATAAGGCTGCTATGGTCCGTTCTCCATTCATAGTTTAATCAGGCAGAAATACATAATCACCAATTTGTTGATTAATAAGGTTGATTTTAGAAATTGAAATAATTTGTATTTAAGACGAACTTAAATCAAAATGAACTGAATACGCATTGACTTACCTTGGTATTTTTGGCGTATTTAAAAAAGGGAATGATAGTTATTTACAACGATTAAACTAAATCGTACTACTACCTATTTACAACCTTAATTTTTTTAATAATGTGCACCTCTTCGCGTGAAGCACAGCTCGGCACGCTGACGCATGTTGTCTTTCACACGATCCAAAACGAATGAATCACTTTTAACAGTTTTAAATGCACTAATGATTTTAGTCTTTAATTCTTCCCTGTTTACATACTCTGTAGCGTACACAAATAGTTTTACCTCACCCCATAAGTAAGAATCTAATGCAGTGAGATCCGGAGAGCAAGCCGGTCACGGAACAGGCCCTCTACGACTTGTCCAGCTATATTCGAAGTTACTACTTAAGTACTCACGTCCTTGTGACTACATGTCGTTCATCACACTTTTTAAAACGTTTAAGTATGACACATTATTCAGTCTTCCTTCGATAAAATACGAAACAGTTATTTAGAACACCAATGTTTCCCACCCGCTGAATAACTTCACCCTTTATCACGGATCACACACGCACGACACACGAAGGATTACACGCGTATTGTTGCGGGCGCGGAAGTAGGAAGCGGTAAACCGGATGTACACATCTGTCGGCGCTTGCGATCACACTAATTACGCAGTGGGCAGGCGCCGGTGATGCGACAGGACAGCGGGTTGACGGGACGGGGTGGCGGGGGTGCTTTTTTGTGAAATGTGGGAATGTATTCACCATACTTCACTTATATATAGGGCAATTTGGTCAAAAATTAAGTACCTAATTTTATTAATATAATATAATATGTGTGGACATATTACATAATCATAACGACAATCGTTTACCGAGTGCTCTCCTTCAGTATCGTTCGCATCTCACCAGTCATTCTGTGTAACCAACCAATGGAGTAAGCTTTTGTGGTGCCATCAGTTTCCGAATGCAATAGGAGCGATGGTCAAGTAACGGTATAGTAAAGTCAACCTTGGCTCCGTTACAATAGAGTCGAATCGTTTCAACGTACCTACTACGGATACTATTATTAAGAGCGTGCTTCGTTCCGCGCATGAAAAATTACCTTTAAAATTCGATTAAAAATAAAATTACTATTGACCGTGTGTAAAAAAATATTGCATCGTAATATACGATTTTTTTGCAACAAATCTGCATATTTAGTTTTTCTTAACCGACATCCGTTGAGAAGTTAGTTTTTTTTTTTAAAAAAGGTCCGTAATTCAAAATCTAAAGCGATAACCCCACTTTTTTTTTACATTAAAAAATAGCTTATAGTTTCAGCTTCGAAACAGTGCTGAAAACTGGTATGAACTTCCTTGAAAGTCTCTCGCGATTCGCGCGGAACCCGAACGCGGCCCGAATTTCTTAAGATTAAAAAAAAAAAATTGTATGAAACTTGTATTTTTTTTTACAGATTTGAAAGGTTACCAAAAAGCACGCAAACTTTAGTTCAAGGTCGACCCCTCTATCTCTCGCGATTTCCGAGGGAAGTAGGGGGTATAGTGTACCTTTGTATGGCGGCCATGTTGAAAAATGGCGGAATCAAAATTTTTTTTCCACATTCCTACTAATCATCGAGGGGGATAGTCAGATATCGATTTTCATCTGGATCGGATAACGTTTTCTTAAAGTCGATATTACTGTAGCCGCCATTTTGAAAAAATCGGTTTTGTTATATTTGCATTTTGACCCCTATTGTATCTTCACTTGATTCTCAGGAACAACTTTTCTAAAATTTTGGTATTCGTGGCACCAAAAAGGAAAGTGTACATTTCGATAAAAGTACCTTTGTATGGCGGCCATATTAAAAAATGGCGAAAGTCAAAATTTGATTTCAGAATGTTGATCGGCATTCTATGGAACTTTCAGATATCGATTTTCATCCGGATCGGTGAAACTTTTTTTTCCGCCGTGACCTAAATTTCCGCCATTTTGAAAAAAAAATTATTCCGAATTCTTCCCCTCGGGCTCCCGAACAATATTAGTTTGAGCTCTTAGTACTAAAGTATCACGGTTTTGGCGTCATTTCCGGTCTAAATTCGTATGGCGGATTTATTTTTCCGCCATTTTGAATTTTTTTTATGTGCCCTAAAATCTTCCCAGGGTTTGCTATAACATTCCTTAAAACGCACGTGACCTATCTCGTACGGTTTAGCCAGGCCGTTGACGGTTGCGATGATGGAAGGTCCAAAGACCAGGATTTGAATATTTTTGAATTTCAAACTACCACGTCTATACGAATCGTAAAGAACGATTGCAAACATTCCCATAGGTATCGAGAAACGATGCGTTGAATTTGTAAAAAAAAATTTGTATGGCAGCCATCTTTAAAAATGGCGGAAACGAAATTTTTTTTTCAAATATATAATCTGGGGCCTCGAAAACTCTCCGATGCAAAAAATCAGTCGGATCGGACCAACTTTCAAAATGGCCGCCATCTTGAATCCGCCATCTTGGATTTTAATGACCACCGTCGGAAAGCCCCCGTCGTCCCCTACGACATTCGGTCGAGCACCCCCCGCGTGACTCTTACCGTTTTCGATCTACGAGCGTTTCCATTTTGTATGGAATTTTAGTTTTTTTGTATGGGAACCCCATTTTTTTTATTTCTCTAAAATCCTCTCAGGGTTTCCTCCAACTTTAGTTAGAAGGCGACACCAATCCGACTTTTGGTTTCCGAGATCCGTCGAGCGGTTCCATCTCGAAGACGATTTTCCGATGATGTCAGATTTTTCTCGTCGGTTACTCGCCCTCCTCTACGCGAACCTATAGTCACTTTTTCTCCATCACCTCCCATCTCTTCAATCAATGATGTCAGTCAGTCAGTGAGTCAACATTTAACTTTATATAATGTAATAATAACTAGTATTATGCCCCGTGCGCGGGCCGCGAGCGGCCCGCGGTATGTTGCCCTAAAAATTATTATTTATATAAAATTTCTACAAAAAAAAAAATATTGTCAGCGTTGTCTGAATGCGAACCAGGGCCCTCACGCACCGCTACCAAGAGCCGCCACCACTGGGCCACGAAGTACTCGCGCGGTTGCGCCGCGGGTCCGTGTTAAAAGAATAAAAAAAAAAAAACAATATACCATCCGAAAGTATTTGGGCCTCCTGCAAATATATCTTCTTTACTTTCAAATATTCAACCTGATATTTATAAAGCTTTGTTTATTGTTTCTAATAACTTTCAAAATTATAAACCCTATCCTTTCCATTATTTATATAGTCTGTTTTTTATTACACTTTTCTTTCGCATACTTTCCTGATCCCATCTTTTTCCAAAATATTTCAAATTTTGTAAGCTCAAAATACAATTTAGCGCGTTTAAGTTTCCCCACTTTTAATTGAAAAGTTAAATCTAACATGACACTGGCGGATTGCATCAATAGCACGATGCCAAAACAGAAGAAAAAAAAAGTATTTGGACCGTGCGGTGTACCGTGTCTGACTGACTCTGACTTTAAAGCTTACGAGATGTTGACCATAATGCCAATAGGTAAGGAATGCCCATACATAGTTATTCTTACCTATCATTTTCTCTTTTGACATGACGATTGCAAAAATGTGGTAAACAATTACCTATAAAAAAAAATTATTGTTATTGTATATAATTTAAATCAAACGATACGCGGGGTTCGTGTTATTCGACTTAAAAAAATATATTAAAAAGCTCCTACAAAAATCATCAGCATTGTGTGAATGCGAATCAGGGCCCTCACGCACTGCAATCAAGTGCCGCCACTACTGGTCTACGCAGTTTTTAACCTTATGCATCGAAATTGAATACAAATAATGCAAAAACAACAACACGACACTTCGGCATCCTCGCCAAAACTCTGATTTCATACTTTTAGGTCCGTATTACAGAACAATGCTCAGTCATCGATCAGTGCTCAAGCAGAGATTTCATTCATAAATTGATCATTTAGTGAATGAAATCTCTGCTTGAGCACCGATCGATGACTGAGCATCGTTCTGTAATACGAACCTTAATAACCAACCAATAGAGTTAAGCTATTGTGTTGCCATCAGTTTCCGAATGCAATAGGAGCGATGGTCAAGTAACGGTATAGTAAAGTCAACCTTGGCTCCGTTACAATAGAGTCGAATCGTTTCAACGTACCTACTACGGATACTATTATTAAGAGTGTGCTTCGTTCCGCGCATGAAATAATACCTTTAAAAATCGATTAAAAATAAAATTACTATTGATCGGTGTGTAAAAAAATATTGCATCGTAATATATGATTTTTTTGCAACAAATCTGCATATTTAGTTTTTCTTAACTGACATCCTTTGAGAAGTTAGTTTTTTTTTTTTAAAAGAGTCCGTATTTCAAAATCTAAAGCGATAACCCCCCCCCCCTTTTTACATTAAAAACAGCTTACAGTTTCAGCTTCAAAACGGTGCTGAAAACTGGTATGAACTTCCTTGAAAGTCTCTCGCGATTCGCGCGGAACCCGAACGCGGCCCGAATTTCTTAAGATAAAAAAAAAATTGTTTGAAACGCGTAATTTTTTTTAAAGATTTGAAAGGGTACCGAAAGGCACGCAAACTTTAGTTCAAGGTCGACCCCGCTATCTCTCGCGATTTCCGAGGGAAGTAAGGGTATAAAGTACCTTTGTATGGCGGCCATATTGAAAAATGGCGGAATCTAAATTTTTTTTTCACATTCCTACTAATCATCAAGGAGAATAGTCAGATATTGATTTTCATCTGGATCGGATAACGTTTTTTTAAAGTCGATATTTCCGTATCCGCCATTTTGAAAAAATCGGTTTTGTTGTTCTTGAATTTTAACCCTTATTGTATCTTCACTTGATCCTCAGGAATGACTTTTCTAAAATATTGGTATTCGTGGCTCAAAAAACGAAAGTGTATATTTCGATAAAAGTACCTTTGTATGGCGGCCATATTAAAAAATGGCGAAAGTCAAAATTTGATTTCAGAATGTTGATAAGCATTCTATAGGACTTCCAGATATCGATTTTCATCCGGATCGGTGAAACTTTTTTTTCCGCCATGACCTAAATTTCCGCCATTTTGAAAAAAAAATATTCCGATATCTTTCCCTTGGGCTCCCAAACAAAATTAGTTTGAGCTCTTTATACTAAAGTATCACGGTTTCGGCGTCATTTCCGGTCTAAATTTGTATGGCGGATTTTTTCCGCCATTTTGAATTTTTTTATGTGCCCTAAAATCGTCCAAGGGTTTGCTATAACATTTTTTAAAACGCACATGACCTTCGTATAGTTTAGCCAGGCCGTTGATGGTCGCGATGATGAAAGATCAAAAGACCAGGATTTGAATTTTTTTAAATTTCAAACTACCATATCTATATGAATCGTAAAAAACAATTGCAAACTTTCCCATAGGTATCGAGAAACAATGTGTTGAATTTGTGAAAAAAAATTGGCGCGTGCAAGATGGCAAGCTAAGCCGATTCCCAGAACGGTAACGCGGTAAGGGTGCTGAGCCGCCGCGCCTTTTGTATAGATAGGTACCTATACCTACAGATGCGGTTCGCGACATTGGTGTCGATTCTGTGTCGCATTCTCTAAAACTAAAGTAAACTTAAAGTATGGCGGTACTCTTCTGATAAAGGGGAAATGAAAAAGACGGAAATATGATAATTTCGTTTAGCTTTAGAGAATGCGACACAGAATTGATACCATTGACTGGTTATACATAATAATAATACTTATGTAATCATAAATCATTTCAATTTTACTTTTTGATAATTGGGTAGGTATGTACCTACAACCTACAACAACCTACGATGAAGAAGCACAGCCTTATTAATAAACACGAAATAGCTTTGGATTAGTTACACCATCTTTTGTCTCTTTCAATCCAGCTAAATATTCCAGTAGCAAAAAAAGGACATAAGCTGAAAGTAACTAACCCGAGACTAATACCCGTTTATTAATAAGGCTGCTATGGTCCGTTTTCCATTCATAGTTTAAACAGGCAGAAATACATAATCACCAATTTGTTGATTAATTAGGTTGATTTTAGAAATTGAAATAATTTGTATTTAAGACGAACTTAAATCAAAATGAACTGAATACGCATTGACTTACCTTGGTATTTTTGGCGTATTTAAAAAAGAGAATGATAGTTATTTACAACGATTAAACTAAATCGTACTACTACCTATTTACAACCTTAATTTTTTTAATAATGTGCACCTCTTCGCGTGAAGCACAGCTCGGCGCGCTGACGCATGTTGTCTTTCACAAGATTCAAAACGAATGAATCACTTTTAACAGTTTTAAATGCACTAATGATTTTATTCTTTAATTCTTCCCTGTTTACATACTCTGTAGCGTACACAAATAGTTTTACCTCACCCCATAAGTAAGAATCTAATGGAGTGAGATCCGGAGAGCAAGCCGGTCACGGAACAGACCCTCTACGACCTGTCCAGCTATATTCGAAGTTACTACTTAAGTACTCACGTCCTTGTGACTACATGTAGTTCATCACACTTTTTAAAACGTTTAAGTATGACACATTATTCAGTCTTCCTTCGATAAAATACGAAACAGTTATTTAGAACACCAATGTTTCCCACCCGCTGAATACCTACACCCTTTATCACGGATCACACACGCACGACACACGAAGGATTACACGCGTATTGTTGCGGGCGCGGAAGTAGGAAGCGGTAAACCGGATGTACACATCTGTCGACGCTTGCGATGACACTAATTACGCAGTGGGCAGGCGCCGGTGATGCGACAGGACAGCGGGTTGAGACGGACGGGGTGGCGGGGTGCTTTTTTGTGAAATGTGGGAATGTATTCACCATACTTCACTTATTTATAGGGCAATTTGGTCAAAAATTAAGTACCTAATTTTATTAATATATATAATATAATATGTGTGGACATATTACATAATCATAACGACAATCGTTTACCGAGTGCTCTCCTTCAGTATCGTTCGCATCTCACCAGTCATACTGTATAACCAACCAATGGAGTAAGCTTTTGTGGTGCCATCAGTTTCCGAATGCAATAGGAGCGATGGTCAAGTAACGGTATAGTAAAGTCAACCTTGGCTCCGTTACAATAGAGTCGAATCGTTTCAACGTACCTACTACGGATACTATTATTAAGAGCGTGCTTCGTTCCGCGCATGAAATAATACCTTTAAAAATCGATTAAAAATAAAATTACTATTGACCGGTGTGTAAAAAAATATTGCATCGTAATATATGATTTTTTTGCAACAAATCTGCATATTTAGTTTTTCTTAACCGACACCCGTTGAGAAGTTAATTTTTTTTTTCAAAAAGGGTCCGTAATTCAAAATCTAAAGCGATAACCCCATCTTTTTTTTACTTTACAAAATAGCTTACAGTTTCAGCTTCGAAACGGTGCTGAAAACTGGTATGAACTTCCTTGAAAGTCTCTCGCGATTCGCGCGGAAACCGAACGCGGCCCGAATTTCTTAAGATTAAAAAAATAAAATTGTATGAAACTTGTATTTTTTTTTACAGATTTGAAAGGGTACCAAAAGGCACGCAAACTTTAGTTCGAGGTCGACCCCTCTATCTCTAGCGATTTCCGAGGGAAGTAGGGGGTATAGTGTACCTTTGTATAGCGGCCATGTTGTAAAATGGCGGAATCAAAATTTTTTTTTCATATTCCTACCAATCATCGAGGGGGATAGTCAGATATCGATTTTCATCTGGATCGGATAACGTTTTCTTAAAGTCGATATTACTGTAGCCGCCATTTTGAAAAAATCGGTTTTGTTTTATTTGCATTTTGACCCCTATTGTATCTTCACTTGATTCTCAGGAACGACTTTTCTATTATTTTGGTATTCGTGGCACCAAAAAGGAAAGTGTACATTTCGATAAAAGTACCTTTGTATGGCGGCCATATTAAAAAATGGCGAAAGTCAAAATTTGATTTCAGAATGTTGATCGGCATTCTATGAAACTTTCAGATATCGATTTTCATCCGGATCGGTGAAACTTTTTTTTCCGCCGTGACCTAAAATTCCGCCATTTTGAAAAAAAAAATAATCCGGATTCTTCTCCTTGGGCTTCCAAACAATATTAGTTTGAGCTCTTTATACTAAAGTATCACGGTTTCGGCGTCATTTCCGGTCAAAATTTGTATGGCGGATTTTTTTTTCCGCCATTTTGAATTTTTTTTATCTGCCCTAAAATCGTCTCAAGGTTTGCTATAACATTTCTTAAAACGCACGTGACCTATCTGGTACCGTTTAGCCAGGCCGTTGACGGTCGCGATGATGGAAGGTCGAAAGACCAGGATTTGAATATTTTTGAATTTCAAACTACCACGTCTATACGAATCGTAAAGAACGATCGCAAACTTTCCCATAGGTATCGAGAAACGATGCGTTGAATTTGTAAAAAAAAATTTGTATGGCGGCCACGTTTAAAAATGGCGGAATCGAAATTTTTTTTTCAAATATGGAATCTGCGGCCTCGAAAACCCTCCGATGCAAAAGATCAGTCGGATCGGACCAACTTTCAAAATGGCCGCCATCTTGAATCCGCCATCTTGGATTTTAATGACCACCGTCGGAAAGCCCCCAACGTCCTCTACGACATTCGGTCGAGCACCCTCTACCTAACTCTTTTCGTTTTCGATTTATGAGCGTTTCCATTTTGTATGGAATTTTAGTTTTTTTGTATGGGAGCCCCATTTTTTTTTATTTCTCTAAAATCGTCCCAAGGTTTCCTCCAACTTTAGTTAAAACGCGACGGCAAAACAACTCACCGTTTCCGAGATCCGTCGAGCGGTTCCATCTCGGAGACGATTTTTCGGTGATGTCAGATTTTTCTCGTCGGTTACTCGCCCTCCTCTACGCGAACTTAAAGTCGATTTTTCTCCATCACCTTCCATCTCTTCAATCAATGATCTAAGTCAGTGAGTCAACATTTAACTTTATATAATGTAGATTATGCTGATGTCTCAGGATGACATGCGCAGTGCAGTGTCATGCGAAACTCTATACTTTAGAGTTCCAAGAAACACTGCAACTGATATGGGCAGCCGTGTCGCTTAACATCAGACAAACTGTTAGCTCGTCACGTCATTCCATAACATAAAAAAGCCTAAATGTTATTTTATTTGTATTTTTATTTACTTCTGCCTGGCGATCATGGAATTTGATTGCAACCAATAATATCAAAACTTAGTATGGATTTGACAGTTTTAATACATTGCTTATGTGCATAGTTACTATGGAAATTTAAAAATTAGGAATGAAATTTCTCCTTTTGCGTTGCAATCGAAGTTTACCCCACAGGTCCAAGATTATTTCAGTTGCATAATGTTGCATTTTATTTGTTGCAGCGCTATACGAAGATGAATCGGACAGCGACCTCGGTTCGATGGAGAACCATGGCTCCGTCGTCACCCACCTGCTCTCACAAGTCAAGATTGGAATGGATCTCACCAAGGTAATCAGGCTGGCAATTCTATCGGCAGTTTTCATACCTACATAAAAACAGGATCAAAGTTTTTTTCGTCTTAACCTGTTTATAAGAAAACTCGTTTGGATTTATATGTTTGAACATTTGTAATGTTATTTTTGAGAACTTTATTAGACAGATTTATCGTAAGTAAAATCAGTCACAATTGTTGCAATGCGTGAGCGAGATATAGTTAGTAGTTTGTGTATCCAGAATACACAAAATAGGCATGACGACAGTATCAAAAAATGGTCGATTTAATGTTTTTAGGGTAAAATTTATACTAAATAACGTTAAAACACTGGTTTAGTTTTGTTAAAAAAATTAAGATTACTTAGATTTTCACTAAAATAAAACATTAAAATACTGCAATCGGCCATTATCACAGCGCATGACGTCACACTTAGATTTTTGCTGTTGTGAATATACGCATTTGGATTGATTTTGTTATTTTGTATTTTTTCACGTGTTATTTATGGACTCCACTCTGCTGTAACAATGGAACCAAGCTTTATTAAGGCAAATAGCTCAAATTTGCCTAGGATTGATGTATTAATGGTGGGCGATTTCCTCGCAACAAATAAGGAATTTTGCTCGTCTGAGTTTAGAAACGTAAAAACTTCTTTGTAAACAAATTTTGTATCCACCTATTTTTACCCTAGATACAACGCACTTAGATATAAACAAGAATTAGAGATATTTCAAGCTCATGTGAATTTATTTTATTTTACGTACCTACTTTCATAGGTTATTTTTAAAATAAACTTGCCTTTGTTTATTTTTGAGGTTAGCTCTTTCACAGATTGTAAGTTCCTATTTTACAGTTAATACCATGTTAATATGCGATAATACGAGAACGGTACAAAAAGCACCTACTAGTACAAGTAATATTTTTCCGCATAGTAAAAACCTAAAATCTGATAACTCACCAAGTGAATGTGTATGTATTTGTTCTAATTAAATTCAAATATTTCAGGTCTTCAAGACCATCAAAAGGGGATAATGCAATCAGTTATGCGCAACTAAAACGGGACGGAACCATTTTGTAAAGTAAAATGCAAGATTTGCCCAGAGCATAAAGAAATATTATGATATATCATATTATTTGTTTTTTGTTTGGAACATGTACAAACACTTTGTTGGGCATTCTTATTGATGTGGTTTTACACTGCGGTACTGCACACCACTTGTAAACTATGGCATTCATTTTAATCACACGAATTAATTTAATATTTTGTTTACTTTCTTCGCTACGCGTAGACACAATGACATGTTTACTTAGGTGTGACGTCAGAGCCGACGCCATGACACCTGCGAGCTGTTTTCGCGCCGCATTTAAAAAATATTACGAAAATGGCTTTAATCTTGGTTAAAATTAAGTTTATTACCGAAATAAAGGTTTTTTCGTAAATAGTAAATGTATACCCACATTACGGAAGAGGATTTCAAAATCTTTCGTCATGCCTATTGTGTGTGTGATGATCAGGGGGGTGATCACAAAACTTTGATTGCAATGCAACAGGAGAAACTCTAACTATGCACATAAACTGCGGATTGAATCTATCAAATCCATACAAATTTGTATTTCTATTGAATGCAATTGATCACGTGATCGCCCAACAGAACGATTAAAATTACGCAAATTCGTCCCTCAGAGAAATACTTTGTTATCAGTTTTATACAGTTTTTGTTTGTACAGTTGTACAATTTGACTGGCCCGATAGCTCAGTTGGTAGTAACCCTGCCTTCTGAACTGTGGGTTGTGGGTTCGATTCCCACCCAGGACAAACATTTGTGTGATGAACATATAGGTGTTTGTTCTGTGTCTGGGTGTTATATGGTATTATATGTATGTATTTACAAACAAAAAGTATTTAAGTATTGTATCAGTTATCTGGTTCCCATAATACAGGCTTTGCTTAGTTTGGGGCAAGATGGCGTTGTGTGAGATGTCCACACGTGTTATAAAAAAAAAGTTGTTATTATTATTGTAATAGGTAATAAAATGTTCGTATTTTTACACTTGGATTTTACATTGACTCGTATACGGTTGAAATAAATTGATCGTTAATTGTTTGAATAATTATTAACAAGTTATTTATAAACAACATAATTTTGAGTCATAAAATATAGCTGGTGGCTATGTAACAGCCTTCACATCACTCGCAAGGTTGAGAAGAGATAGAGTTTTCTGATTTCGCAGAGTTCGTATCGCGCACAAGATTGAGACTGACGGGCGGTACCAGCGAGAGGCAATACAAAGCGGTATATTCACTCAGCCGGTTGATGGACGGGAAGAGGTGGGGTTATTGTCACTTAATGACTATGAAGTGATTTTTGTTCATTTCCAGGTTGTACTACCCACATTCATCCTCGAGCGGCGGTCGCTTCTCGAGATGTACGCGGACTCTTTCGCACACCCCGATCAGTTTGTTAAGTGAGTATAACACTATAGAAAAGAGCAAATATTTATATTGTTGTCTCACTCTTACTACACTTCTACATAGTAGTAGTTGTAGGGAAAAAATATTCTGTAGCGTCTTTTACAATGCGACGCGCGTAACGTTGATTACGTATAAAATTACCAAGTGCTTGTTGTCAAATAATATACAGCAAGCCTATTACAATATATGAGATTGAAAAAAAAGTTCTCTTTCTCACTACTGGTGCAAGCAATCCGGCACAATGCAGAACAGAAAACTCTAAAATCTTCTCTAATCTCCATCATCTAAAATATCAGTTTCTATGAATTGTTTCTACAATTCCAGGATCGTAGACCAACCCACGCCCCGCGACAGAATGGTACAAGTGGTGAGATGGTACCTCAGTTCGTACCACGCGGGACGCAAGTCTCAAGTCGCCAAGAAACCTTACAACCCCATCTTAGGAGAGCTGTTCCGTTGTTACTGGGAAATGGAAGACGCTTCTCAACATGGGGACAAGGTATGTTGGAAATACTCAAATACTCATTTATTGGTCAATTATGTTTACAAGTCATTCAGGTTTAAACATGAGTGAAAAAAAGCGGTTTAAACAGTTTAAACCGCTTCGTTACTTACCATCAGGTGCGATAGTGGTTAAACTCAAGTCTATCAAACAATAAAAAAAAGAGTAGTTACTAATAATAAGCGTCTGTGTTTCCGGCGAAATATGACCCGGGCGTGTTCAAGAGAAGAGTGAATAGGTATTTACTTGGCTAGCATGCTACACCTTCGATCACATCGTCACTTCCCATCAGGTGAGAGCGTGGTCAAATGCTAGACAAGTTTGAAGTAAAAAAAAAAAATGAGGTGTTACTATATAATAATATAGAAAATATATTACATGGTGTATACACAATGGTATACAACGAAATTAATAACTATAATTAATTATTTATAATTTAAGTACCACGAAGTCATTATACATTAGAAATTGAAAAAGATTAAATTGATTTTGAAACGTTACATTATACATTCTATATAATAATAAATCAAAAATACATAATAATATAAAAAGTCGGTAATCAAACATTTATTTATCGTCATAAAATCATCGAAACTGTAGAAAGTTTGCTCGATAAGCTTGCGTTTCAGTCTAGTTTTGAAGATCATCATGTTGGGAGCTTCAATTATATCGCCGGGGAGTCTATTGTAGACGTCCACGTGTAGTTTGGTCTGTTAGGCGTATGCCTTACTGCACCAACGCCCGGTTGTGCTAAAGTTTGACAGCACTAAAGTTCGCACCTACTCCTCTGTGACATACCCAAATGCATTTTTAAATGCTAAAATAAAATTGTATTATAGTAGGTACGTCATAGAGGGATAAATGCAAACTTAGGAGTTGTCAAACTTCAGTACAGACGGGGATAAAGCTCTTAAGCTCGCACTTATTTCTCTAGGACGTACCCAAATGCGTTGCAGTAAGTACCTGGGTACCTTATGGAGGGATATTTATAGGCTGTGATGTAGTTTAGATGGTGACATGATCTGTTAGACTGTGTTATAGTCTGTTCTGTTAGGCTGTGATGCGGTCTGTTAAACTTATAAAATACTCGTATGTAACTATTTTGGGTTGTGATGTTTTTTGCTAGATTTTATTATTACTTATTATTGACGTGATAACGTCTTATAAATCGATGAATGCCGGCTGCACGCACTAAAAATTATCACGTTCCGCCCGAGCCGAGCGTGCAAGCGAGAGCGCGAAACAAGCGATAAAGAGGCACGATCGCCCTTCTATGACGTTATCACGTAAAATTATCGTCCGTAAACCGACTTTACAGACTAACATCTTTGATTTATAATCAGTAGGTACAGTAGGACGTTTGTTAAATTCAGATTATTTCTGTTAGGCTGTGATGTAGCATTAATGTCGTTACTTAGAATGATAATTAATACGTACTCTATTAGAAGCTTTTTAGACTTGTGATGTTAAAATGTTATGCTATCTGTCATATTATGTTTATTAGATGCAAGACTGTTAATTTGTTTGCCTATGGCAGTGGTTCTTAACCTTTCAGTGATGAGGGACCATTTGTGTTTTTTTGTTTTGCCATGGACTACTTACTGTTTAGAAGTAAATGCAGTACCAAAAATGAAAATTAACAAATTGTTGTTGTTTGATCGTTCTATATAAATAAAGCATGCAAGCAACTGTTTAAAGCCAACATTATTATTATTTTAATTTTGCACCATACAGATAGTTTCGGTATATTTTAATGGGATTTTTGCGACTGAATTCTTTTTACTCAAGTTCAAAGCCATACGCATGTCGCGCCATGTGTCGTTGTATCGACTAGTCACATTTACTTATTTAATATACTTCCGATGACTTTGCGGACCGCTTCTGGTGCTTCCAGGGACCACCAGTGGTCCGCGGACCACCAGTTAAGAACCACTGGTCTATGGTATACTTGCTTAATTGAAGGGGTGAGAACAAAAAGGGTTTAACTGATTTTTTTTACAAATTGACTTATGGGTATCGTTGAATTCAGCGTGAAATTATCTACAGTAATACATTCTTAAAATACCAAAATGAAGCTTAAATGTCGAGATTTTGAGTCTAAAAACGGTTTATTTGTCACAAGAATACAGTTCGCTTAGCATAAAAACATTATTATAAGTATATTATTATACTATATTTTTACAGTAATTGTATGAATTAGTACTATATTTAGTATATTAAAATAGAATTAATATATTTTCAAGCAACTGAAACTTACATAAACCTTTTCTATTGTTTTATAAGCACTCTACATTAAAATGACGCCATTGACGTTTAAAGTCAATTTTCTCGAAACTATAAATTTGACAATTACCCTTTTTATCCTCAACCCTTCAATTTTGGTGTAGTCAGCTAAACTCTAACGCGGTCGGTGAGACTGTTGTAGTTTGGTGCACTTTGTTAGACTGTGATGTAACTCTATTAGGTTGTGATGTAGTAGTTAAAGTGTTAGATTAGACGGTCATTTTGTTAGACTACAAATGGTTGGTCAATCCGTAGTCTATTATACTCATACAATGCTTAGACTTTTTAGGTTATGTAACTTTTTTTTGTTGTCTGTGGTGCACTTTGTTCGACTATGATGACACCCATAATCAGGCTGTGATGTAATATGTAGGTCCGTATTGCAGAACGATGCTCAGTCATCAATCGGTGCTCAAACAGAGATTTCATTCATAAAGTGATCAATTAGTGAATGAAATCTCTACTTGAGCACTGATCGATGACTGAGCATCGTTCTGTAATACGGACCGTAAAGCTGTAATGTAGCTTGTTTCTGAAAGTACTTTTACATCACTGATTCTGTGGCATTTGTCTGTTATAGGTACTAATAGAGAGCGAAGATCGGATAGAAAAAGTACGTTGTTTGCTATTAATATACGTACGATATTTGTTACACTACTTAACTTCGTTACACCACTAGTAGGTCGGTCTCACCCGCAGATACCAAGTAACATGTGTTAATCCAGCGGGTAGGTTATCTGCATTCCAAATTCCTAATTGACAGACACACACACACGCACACACACACACACGCACACACACACACACACACACACACACACGCGCGCGCGCACACACACACACCATAGGATATGATAGAAAGGTCTATATACTATGAAAAAATAACTTAGAAAGGACAATATAACTTAGTCTGTTGAACAAAACTGTAGTCTTTAATAGTGTTGTGTGTGTAGTAAGAAACTTATTTTTTGTTATATTACATAATTGTAATTATTTCATAGTTGCTTTCAATAATTATCGGCTGTTGTAATAAAATTAATACTAAAATTACTTCATGTGTCAATGTGAATTATGTCACATTCACCTTTTTTATCCTTTTTTTTGCTCAAAGGCTCTTTTTCCTTTCCTTTCCTTTCCTCCATTAAACCACGAGTGACGTCATCATAAGGTCAGATAAAGGTTGTTTAATTAAAGCCTGTAATATGAATAATCCGTAACTATTTTTTTTATTTTTAGATGCGAAAATGGTTTTGTAATTGCAACAAATAAAATAAAATAATTTTTCCCCATTGTGAGAATCGATGATAATCGATCGACGTATGAAGATCAATTCGTATAGTTGCTGCCATAAAAAAACTTCGAAACAAAGGCATTGAATTTTTTCTCGCTTCTAGCAAAATCTAAATTAAACCAAAATTAAAAACTACACAATTTTAAATGTTGCATCAAAAACAAAGTAAAAAAATAATTGTCTGTTGTTTTTTCAACTAACTTTTCACAGGAAGAATAATAATCAACGCCCAAAATATAGAAATGTCATTGTCATACAAACTCGACATAATTGAACACTGTCAACTGTCCACTCTTTTTTTGGCGGGTAAACGAAAAAGATCTCGTCACCGCCTTGTATTATTTTCCAAAACTTGTGTTATTTTGAGTGTTAGTGCATAAAATTGGTGGCATTTTATTCGTTAAGTGTTGGATTACAGGCATGAGTGTGGGAAAGTGGTATAATGATGGTGAAACATTTCTTTTCGTGTTGTTTCCAAAACTCCATAGAAGCTTCTGGTAAAGTTGCCACCACTTTATTAGTAGTATGACTTGACTAGACTAGACTATGACTTAACTTGATGACTTGGACTGTGACTTGTCTTGACACATTATATAATATAAATCAACATGAAAAATTATTAATTACTTGACACTGGCTAAATACACAAAAGTGTGGAGCCAAAACAAAACAAAAAAAAATAAGCTTTTTTTTTTTTTTTTTTTTTTTATTATTAGATAGGCTTGCGTTTGACCACTATCGCACCTGATGGTAAGTAACGATGCGGTCTAGGATGTAGCACGCTTGCCTAGAAGATACCTGTTCACTCTCGATTTGAAGACTCCAAGGTTGTAGTTATCGGGAAATACGGACGCCGGTAAAGCGTTCCAGTCTTTGGCTGTTCGCATGATAAATGTGGAGCCAAAACGCTAAAGAGTTGTAAATAAAAAAATCTAAACCAATCACTAAAAGCTAAGTTGAAAAGAATCCGAAAATTGCGGTTGTGAATTTTGAACTTTTTCAATTACCCGTGTATTTTTTAATTTTTATGTGTAATAAGGGATTATTATCCGTTAAGTGTTCGTTAACTTGCACTAGCGTTGGCAAATGGTTCCAAGTTTTAAAACCATGCCTTTTCGTTTTCTCTTCAAGGCTTCCTAGACCCTTCAGTAAAATATCCACCATTTTACTGTGGCATTTTGACTGACGAAATAAGACTTTGACATGACATAACCGTACAAAATTCCTCACATGACATTGGCAGAATTATCGCTAAAAAGCGATAGCAGGCCATTAAACGAAGAGAAGAATAATAAGCTAAAGTAATATATTTCAAACAATTTACACAAAAGCACGGACGGACTCAGGTGTCTGCGATAATGAAGCTAGAAAAAGGAAGAGCTAGAAGTTTTGGCGGGAAAACGAAAAAATCCGTCACCGCATTGTATTATTTTCCAAAACTTGTGTTATTTTCAGTGTTAGTGCTTAAACTAAAAAAAATAAAATGCCACCATTTTATTCGTTAAGTGCTGGATTACATGCATGAGTGTGGGAAAGTGGTATAATGATGGTGAAACGTTTCTTTTCATGTTGTTTCCAAAACTCCATAGAAGCTTCTGGTAAAGATGCAACCACTTTACTAGTAGTATGACTTGACTAGAATAGACTATGACTTGACTTGATGACTTGGACTGTGACTTGACTTGACACATATCTGCGTGAAATATCATTAACTTGATAAATTATCAATTACTTGACACTGGCTATATACACAAGAGTGTGGAGCCAAAACACAAAAAAATATAGCTAGAAAAAAAGAGATCTTACACATAATGGCTGGCCCGATAGCTCAGTTGGTAGTGACCCTGCCTTCTGAACTGCGGGTTGTGGGTTCGATTCCCACCCAGGACAAACATTTGTGTGATGAACATCGATGTTTGTTCTGTGTCTGGGTGTTATATTGTATTCTATGTATGTATTTACAGACAAAAAGTATCTAAGTATTGTATCAGTTATCTGGTTCCCATAGTACAAGCTTTGCTTAGTTTGGGGCTAGATGGCGTTGTGTGACATGTCCACAGATATTTATTTATTATTTATTTATTTATAATATCTCCATCAGCAATATCCTAACGTTCACAGACGGAAGTCGGTGAAGGCCCAGTCCCCTGGTGCTCTCCAGACCAGCTGTCCTTCGTAGCGGAGCAGGTGTCGCATCACCCGCCCATATCGGCGTTCTACGCGGAACACGTCAACAAACGGATCCAGTTCGACGCGTGGCTCTGGACCAAGAGCAAGTTCCTCGGATTGTCGATAGGCGTTCATAATATTGGAAAGGGAACTGTGACGCTTTTAGATGTCGGAGAAGAGTATACGCTGACCTTCCCTAATGGATATGGCAGGTTAGTGCTGAAAAGAACTAAACATTTTGTGTGATGAGCGATGCATCCAGTTTTTAATCCCGCCTGGCCCTGCACCTATAACTTTTACGGTTAAAGAATTTATTTCTCATAAATTCTCAGATTTACTTATATATATTTATATTCAAACCAAAAGTTGGTGAGATGCAAGGTAGAATATCTGCAGTATACTTATCGTAATGTTGGTATTATTTTTAATTAAATTTTGAAGGGTAGAAAACCAATGACTTTAAAGGGTGAAATGTATCTACTAGAGGAAAAATAAAAATCCAATAATTAAGTCAGTATTGTTATTTTCAAACTATTATTGACTACCAATCGTCAGGCGGGTGACGACTGGAGCACGCAGCGAGCGTCTTTTTTTTACCTTGACAGCATCACCAGACGAGTATACAGCGTCATTTGATGCATTTTGTATGATCGACAAAATACAACGAAAATGCGGGTGTGTTGCTACACATTTAAGGGTAGAAAAGCGTTGGTGCTTTTTCTATGGACAAATTAGATATATTGTATTTTTATTAACTTTCTGGTAGAGTATCAGTATACTCTACCAGAAAGTTAATAAAAATACATATATATATATAATTACATATATATAATAGTATATATGTGGGCCAGTGCCCGATAGCTCAAAAGCGTTGGTGCTTTTTGAATAGACAAATTAGATATATTGAATTTTTTATTAACTTTCTGGTAGAGTATACTGGCCCGATAGCTCAGTTGGTATTAACCTTGCTTTTTGAACTGTAGGTTGTGGGTTTGATTCCCACCCAGGACAAACATTTTTGTGGTGAAAGAAACATTTTTCGATTTTTGTTTTGTGTCTGGATGTTATATTGTATTCTATGTATTATAAATACAAAGTATTGTATCAGTTATCTGGCTCCCATAGTACAAGCTTTGCATAGTTTGGGGCTAGATGGCGCTGTGTGAAATGTCCACAAATATTTATTTATATTTATTATTTATAATAAATCAAAGTTTCGTTTTTCCAGATCAATATTAACAGTCCCCTGGATCGAGCTGGGCGGTTCGGTTTGTATCGAGTGCATACAGTCCGGACACAAGGCTAATATAGAGTTTCTAACCAAACCGTTCTATGGAGGGAAGAAACATCGAGTCACGTGCGAAATATTCGCGGGGAGCGATAAGAAAGCTTATTACACAGCTCAGGGGGAGTGGAACACCAGGGTGGATGGACGGTGGACGGAATCTGGGGTGAGTTTTCAGCTGTTGTTTTTTTTAGACTCCTCGGTCCGTGCTCTTTTTTAATAAACTACTTACATATTTATTACTTGTTTAATTATTATTTTTAAACAAAATCAATACAGGAGTATTGATTTAATATAATCTCTCGACTTTGATAATGGTTGTATGCAAGTTTCATTTAACCCCGTCCGCCATGCGTAGACTTCAACGTCAATAGAATAAAGATTGTTTTCGTTGTGTTTGTAGCGATCGGAAGTCCTGTTCGAAGTATCGAACATGAAGCCCCGCCGCAAGCGCGTGCTGCCGGTGAGCCGGCAGGCGGGCAACGAGTCGCGGCGCGTGTGGCGCCACGTCACCTGCGCGCTGCGCGCCGCCGACTGCGACGGGGCCACCGCCGCCAAGCGGGCCGTCGAGCAGGCGCAGCGGGACGCCGCCAAGCACCGCCTGGCCAGCGGCGAGCGGTGGGACACGCAGGTAACTGGCGCCGAGCGGTGGGACACGCAGGTAACTGGCGCCGGGCGGTGGGACACGCAGGTAACTGGCGCCGGGCGGTGGGACACGCAGGTAACTGGCGCCGAGCGGTGGGACACGCAGGTAACTGGCGCCGAGCGGTGGGACACGCAGGTAACTGGCGCCGGGCGGTGGGACACGCAGGTAACTGGCGCCGAGCGGTGGGACACGCAGGTAACTGGCGCCGAGCGGTGGGACACGCAGGTAACTGGCGCCGAGCGGTGGGACACGCAGGTAACTGGCGCCGAGCGGTGGGACACGCAGGTAACGGGCGCCGAGCGGTGGGACACGCAGGTAACTGGCGCCGAGCGGTGGGACACGCAGGTAACTGGCGCCGAGCGGTGGGACACGCAGGTAACTGGCGCCGAGCGGTGGGACACGCAGGTAACTGGCGCCGAGCGGTGGGACACGCAGGTAACTGGCGCCGAGCGGTGGGACACGCAGGTAACTGGCGCCGAGCGGTGGGACACGCAGGTAACTGGCGCCGAGCGGTGGGACACGCAGGTAACTGGCGCCGAGCGGTGGGACACGCAGGTAACTGGCGCCGAGCGGTGGGACACGCAGGTAACTGGCGCCGGGCGGTGGGACACGCAGGTAACTGGCGCCGAGCGGTGGGACACGCAGGTAACTGGCGCCGAGCGGTGGGACACGCAGGTAACTGGCGCCGAGCGGTGGGACACGCAGGTAACTGGCGCCGAGCGGTGGGACACGCAGGTAACTGGCGCCGAGCGGTGGGACACGCAGGTAACTGGCGGCGAGCGGTGGGACACGCAGGTGACTGGCGCCGAGCGGTGGGACACGCAGGTAACTGGCGCCGAGCGGTAGGACACGCAGGTAACTGGCGCCGGGCGGTGGGACACGCAGGTAACTGGCGCCGAGCGGTGGGACACGCAGGTAACTGGCGCCGAGCGGTGGGACACGCAGGTAACTGGCGCCGAGCGGTGGGACACGCAGGTAACTGGCGCCGAGCGGTGGGACACGCAGGTAACTGGCGCCGAGCGGTGGGACACGCAGGTAACTAGTGCCGTGTAGTGGAACACGCAGGTGTCTAACGCCAAGCGGTGGAACACGCAGGTAACGGCGCATTGTGATGTAAACCACTTGAAAGACACACAAACTTACCACAATTGGTCCTACGAGTATATACAGTCTGTTCAAAACGAGATGGAGCCCTTAAAGCATTATATAGAGGAGTCTCACTTAATACTTTAATGCCCGCCTGCACTAAAGTTTGACAGCTCCTAAGCTCGCACTTGTCCTCCTATCCTACCTGCAACGCATTTAGGTACTTTCTAGAGAGATAAGTGCGAATTTAAAGCTGTCAAACATTTGTGCAAACTTACATAAGCTCTTAAAAACTTCTAAGTTAACGGTTATGTAAGACGGACTTAGTAACTTGTTAACAAAAGGTCATCGTACGTCCTGCGAATGATAATCTACATCTTCTGCTTCCAGTTGTTCAGTCCCAAAGGCGAAGACGGGTGGGAGTTCAATCAGCCACTAAAGAGACGCGCTGAAGCACCCAAAACCACGCCGCTGCACAAACTCCCGCCAGACGTCGCAGAAAACACCAGATAATCCACGAATTTACACCCCAACACTCATTAATTAAGGTAGAAAATCTTATGACACGACCCACTCTAGGCCTCGTGAACTCATTCTTTATCAGTGATAATTCTGAATAAGCCCTAAAATCGATAGTGTAAGGTAGAAAATTCGAAATCACTTAATTATTAAATTTAACGTGGATTACAATAATATATGGTCTCTAAGCTCACAGGTGTAAGGTAGAAATTCAAATGGACCTTCTAGTTTAGACAACGTTGTGACGCACCATTTGTTAATCGCTTCAAAAGTTAGAATGTTAGGTATTTGCCAATAGTGTGAACGGGGAATATAGTGTGAAACTTAACTATTCGTGGTCTGAAACCTATTAGATTAAATTGGGCACATTATGTGCTTACATCTAGCGCATTCATTCATGAAATGTACGCGTGCACCTTATCGTTGTACCTCTATTAAACATTAGTGTTTAGCTTCCATGGACGTATCATCCACGTCCATTTTAGTTTCAGATCACGAAGAGTTTAGTATATATGGCTAAGGCTAAAATAGCAGCTAAGAAGGCATCAGGTCATGTTATAACGTTTGATACAAGATCTCTATAAGATTTATGATTAATGGTTAATAATATTTTTATGAATTTCTCTTGCTATGGCGTAAAAAGGAAAGTCAGCAATAATGTAAATAGAAATATAATGTTTACGGTTGAAAAGCATCGGACAAGATATTGCAAAGATTACATTTACTATGACGATGCTTTAAGTTTTGTCCCTTAAAAAAATTGTGTTATATACGAAAATAATATGACCGAATTGAGAATCTCTTTGAAGTCGGTTGAAAACAAATCGGTTTTGCGTTTTTTTTAATCCGGTTTCGGATTACACGTTATATTATATTAAGGGCCGTTTTTTCAATGGCTGGATGAGGGGCCATATTTTACGTCATATGAATTTCATGATTTTTTGACCCCTCCCCGTCGTTGTCACAGCTGGTCACATTTGTCCCCTACACACATATTTTGCCATTTTAAATTAAGAAATTTATTACATTTAATTTTGTGTTGTAATACCTAGAGATTTTTTAGAAATTTTTTAATTTTATTTCACTAAATTTGGGACCCCTCTTGCCACACAATGTCACCCGACCCCCTCCATCCCCCTTAACGTGTGACGTAATTTATGGATGGCCCCATCACTAAAGGTTATCCGAAGAATTAATTATAAACCGACGAAAACAAAAAAAAACACATTTTATTCTGTGTTTTGTTTTATTAAATAAACAACTTTTATTCGTTTATTGAAAAACCGCACCTTAAACTGATGACAAATGGGATAAAAATATTTCTGAATTTGTATGTATGGGATGGAATACAGTATTATAAAATGCAGCTTATCATGCTAATTATCTCATAGAAATTAGGAATATTCATCGGGGATGATGTTTGGGGTGCTGGCGCATTTTCAGCCCAAAACTTGTAAATTGAAAACGTTACATATTGGTGAATTTTTTGGTGACAGATGACGTTTGCGAAGATGGCCTTGTTTTCTTTGAACCTAAATGTTACTACATGTAACATATTGGTAATTATTTTTGGTGACAGATGACGTTTGCGAAGATGGTCTTGTTCTTTTTGAGTAAATACAAATATATTATCATTGTACAATTCTGGTATGCATAGTGCACTAACATGTTTCAATGATTCAATATCAACTAGTGCCTCGTTTTGTTGTTACTAAATAAATAAGTAGGTAATATAGTTCATATAATGCGGCGATATACTTTTCATTCGATAATACACTCTAGCTTGTTGAAATACAGTTCTAATTCTGCGGTTAGTCTAAACTTAGTAAATTTAAGTAATTCAAAACGGTATTTTATGGACGTGTTAAGCATAGATATCCAAATTTAGTTATAAAAATTAGAAAAGACCCTGTGCTCTGCGAATTATATCAATTTATACATTGTTTTAAAGTTAAAACTTACCATTAAACCGCGTATTTTATGGAGGCCATGCTTATTTTAAATGCTTAATTTAATGTCGCCCTTGTGTATTACAAATAGCCGTTCAGATATCAATACCTAATGCATAATTTCAAACGGTGTAATTCTAAATTATTTTTTCAAGTCCGATTCGAAAACAAAATAATAATGCTTAGTGAAAAGACTGAGAACAAATTGTGAACGAAATGAAAAACGATTGCAATCAACGGTTACACGTGCAAAAATTATTATTAAATCTATCACATAGACTTATTTAATTACATAGTTATTACTATCATGTTGTATATTTAAATAAAAAACTTTAATCATAATGTCTGCTTTTATTTCGTTTAGTTTATGAAAATATTATTTTCTGTAAGCAGATTTGTAAGAGGCTTCTCTAAGCCATGAATTTCTCAAGTTCCAAAATTAAGAGGCAATCGATGCTATTATTGCAACAGACTACTACTAGCTACTATTGCCCTAAATCGCTTTTATTTTTGTAACTAGTGGCTCGATAGTTCGATCGCTACTAAAGTAAATAGGTATATTACTGTTGCAATCACGTTATATATCTAAGGTGTTTTCGGCAAAACTATCGAGATTATTCTGATTTGCTTTATTCTTCTTTTTGTCGTTGAGCACTGCTTTTTTTGCTGGCTTTACTGCTTACGTTACTGCTTCTGCTGCTATCAGATTTGGGTCGTTTCATGAGACTGAAAGCCCTGTGGAGTGCCGATTGCCTCTCGCAAGTGGTTCCTTTGATCATGTCAGCTGTCGGTGCAGTCAACACTCTGAAGTTTGCTTGATTGTAATCCATAGTTCCGTAGAGGAAACGAGATTGGCGGTTGCTTAGCATCCATAGGTTATTCTCGTGGTCAACCTATGATGAATAAAAATGTTGTGTTCTTATAATAAAAACAAGCGGTATCAAAGTGAGTTTTTAAAGGATTTGTTAAAAATATCGTATCTAATAACGACTTCTTGAAAAAGAAAGTATTCTTCTTGAATTTTTGAATTAACGAAACAAACGAACGAACGTAAATCAGAATAGTAATTCGAAGCGCTAATCGATAAAATTAACGCTTTCCAAATACGGGTTTAATTTTATTTACCTTGATATCACTCGGAAATTCCATTATATTACAATCGCTCAAGATTACAGGATTGTTTTGTTCGTTGAAAGGTTTTTCTATGTTCCAGCAACCCACGCCGTTTTTGCTCAACTACAAAACAAATAGGTCAGCTCACGGTAATGGAATGGGACGCTAAAAATTAAACCTTTGTCATGCAGAAACCAAGCTATATTTATTTATTTTATATACAGCTTTATGTTTATGTGCAATGTGAATTTCATAAAATTGTTAACAGTGTATTGTTGGTCCACCAAACCAATATCATCTATTTGCGATTAATGGATACGTAGACCATGTTTTTTTTTTTCAGCAACATTTTATTTACCTGTGTGTAAAACAAGACGTTGTTTTGTGGATCGAAATCACAGGCTGTTGATTGGGACAATGGTCCTTTGTCGCCCACAATCTAAAAAGAAGTGCAATGATTCGAATTTTAAGATATTCACACTTTTAATCTCAGGGTAGTAAATTCCATAATTATTTATTAAATTTTATATTATTTATTAAATATTATAAATAAGTAATTACCTCGACTCCATTGAATATGTCTTCATTGGGTGTTTCTCTGCTTCGGAGTAATTTTGTCGACATTTTGAATTGCTTTGTACTTGATGTAGGATGGAAGTATATATCTCGATACCTAAAAGGGTATTTTTGAAATATAAGGATCTATAATGTCCAAGAACCAGACATCTCACATTCATAAGTCCATATTGGGCCAGAATTGGTAGATTTCTGGCCAAGCTCTGCGAGAGGATACCATATGTCCTAGGTAGGTTCATAATAGTGCAGTAAATACACAGCTCGTTTGCACTAATATTTGATAGCTCTTAAGTTCGCACTTATCTCTCTAGAACGAACACAAATGCAGTGCGAATTTAGAAGCTGTCAAACTTTAGTGCAACGGGCATAGATATTATACTATGTTACTAGCTACTTTTAGGCAACCTTAAAATATTATTCTAACCCACTGGACAACTGTTTCGATAAAGCAGCACTAGAAATTCCATCACTCCAGTAGAAGTCTATCCCGCCTACTTTATACGTCCCAGCATGAGGGTCAAAGTGGAAGTAGGGATTCTCAACTCTCCAGGCTTGCTTCTCTTTCAGACTGAAGACAACGATGGCGTTGGAACCCATGTCGGTAACGTAAGCAAACGCATTCGAACAATCCGTGTTCTTTCCATGTACTCTTTCAACTACCTGCAATATTTTGATGTGGTAACTCTTAAAGAAATGGCGTAAACTCAAGTAAGCGCTATTTTTCTCTACTATTTTTCTATTGTTATTATCATATTATTCTAAAATTAAATGTCTAAATTTATAGGTGCAGGTGTAACGAAAATATTTATACTTACTAAGCTTGTGAAAATAGAGGTGTCTTTGAGCACGTCATCTCCCAAAACATGTCTATAGATAAGTTTGTTAGTATTAAGATCAAAGATAACTATGGCTGGGTCGGTTATCTGTTTCACTCGACCTAAAATAGTAAATAATGTAAGAACTCTGCTGTATCTGAAACTTTTAAATTGGATTTTAATTTTAAATTGGAACTACGTAGAACAATTTTTGATGGTACATAGCTCCTAGAAGATACCTACAGAATTTAATATTTATGTCGTGTTCTACAGTAAAATCATGAAGGTTTATACCCGTTATATCAGAAACACCGTTATCCAAAACCCACAGCCTATCGCAGCTGTCTACGTGTGGCTTGAAGGCGCATACTACGGTACTCTCACTCGAAGCGCCGCGTGCTGCATTAGGCACAAACGCATCAAGCCAAGTTGGATACGGGCGCAAGGGCTGGTCTTGTCGACCATTTAAGTAAACGTAGTTTAAAGAGCAGGGAACACCTGGAAGTGATAAGTGTTTGTAAATATCCATTTTCGATTCCTTACCGACTATAAAAATAACAATCAGCCTTATTAATAAACGGGTATTAGTCTCGTATTAGTTACATCAGCTTTTGTCCTTTTTTTGCTACTGGAATATTTAGCTGGATCGTAAGAGACAAAAGATGGTGTAACTAGTCTAAAGCTAGTTCATGTTTATTAATAAGGCTGAGTAAGTATAGACCATGCAAAACTTTGCCTCCCCTTGTTTTTGATAAAAAATACTATACTATAGGTATTTTTAGTTTAGTTTATTTCCCATTGGGCCAGCTCCGCTGATTATTAATTTAAAAATTAGAGGTAGGCATTACAATAAAGATATTCCAAAGAAAATAAAAATACGCTAACGACGATAAACGACAACGAAGCTTTGACCCTTTGAAGTTGAGTGAGGATTGCTACGCAGTAGTAGTTTACCTACTGTAGCATTTTTCAAACAAGTGTAAGAATAATCATAGAACTGTAGACCAGCTCAACTTGTCGGGGTGGCAGTTCTGTTGACGATACTGCAAGGTAATAAACCAGAAAGTGTACTCACAAATATAGTGAACGATGACTCTTGCACTTTCCTCTGAGTTAAGTAGATACCTATCTAATTCTAGAACTATTTAATAACTAAATAAATAAATAAAATCTTATATATAACATTAAAATCAAACCTCTGTTTTATAAAACGAGCTAATGCTGTTGGTTTTACAAGCTTTCACAGTCATCGCATTTTAGGTGCCCAGCCGTGAAAAGTGGGAAGTAGGTAGGTACCTATATAGGTAATTAACTAGGCAGCTCAAAGGTACCTCTGGGTGGGCCCGTATTACAAAACTATACTCAGTCATCGGTTGTTGCGTGTAGTCTAAAACACTCTTTTTATATCAAAGCATTTAACCACTGTCCCGCCTGATTTTAAGCAATGACGTGGGGTAAGATGAGGCATACTTGCCTAGGTGGTAGGTACTACCTAAACCAGCCAGAAGCCAAAAGGACTACACGGTCTAGTCTTCTCAAGTAGGTAGGTACATATCTAATAGTGTAATACCTTCTTTCAATCGAGGAATGGTGATAAACAGTTTATCCTTCCACCTCGCTATTCCAGTGGGCATATTATTTTCGGGAATATAATCTCGTCTTGAAATTGCGGCGGCCCGCGATTGATTGGCTTCCCATACGAAGTCGATGCTTTTCCATTGAAATTTTGGCGGTAATAGACATAGTGACTGTTGGGCGAGGAAAAGCAACAATATAAACAGGCAAAGTGTCATTTTGTTTGTTTTACTTCCTAATTAGGTGTTCATTGTAACTTATATACTTATTTCACATGAGTTAGAGGGAGTTTTTTGAATGCAACGAATAATTTACATCTTATTAAAAGGTAGGTGCTACCGTTAACTGTTTTTATTTATTTATTATTTAATTATTTGAAATGAAATGTTGCATTATGTATGTACCTACATTAAATTATTGTTGGTTTGTCAATTTCCAAGAGTATAGGTATTTTGGAGCAAAGAACATTTATATACTCTCTACGGAGTACTTATATTATACTATGAACAGACCGCCACGTTCATTTCATCTAAAGGCTTCGCTAAGATTCAAACAGAAGCGGCATCCAGCGCCACGCATGTTAATATCTACATACTTTTCATTGGCTAAATACATGAATGGGGTTAAGTCAAATTTAAAAACCCTTGGGTTTCAGTAACTGACAGTTATTATTGTCACTGTCATTGCCACAGCTGACTACACCATTACTCTTCTCATCTCAACTCTTCACAAAAAAAAACTAAGTAAAATCTGCACAGCCGCCGCACTACGCTAAATAGAATTTAAAATTTACCATCTTTATTAATTTTCCAATGTTCAGTAAGTGTAGGGAACTACCGATTGAATTGACCGTATGAAAAGCAGACCTTATAGCTTTGTTATTGATTGTGCATTTGTTGATTGAGGTCACTTAAAATGTCGCAGGAAGCGAGTAATAGTGATGCCACTGTGGAAAGTGAAACAAACGTTGAGAAACGGATTGGTTGCGCTCATTACAAACGGAGATCGAAATTTGTGGTAAGTTAAAGTCCATATTTTATAAAGAGTGAAAATATAAGCAACAGAAAAGGTCCGGAAGGACAGTGATTAGAAATCAGACAAAAGTTGGGTTCAAAACACTCGAGCTAAAAATATACATAAAACGTAGAAACCTCGAGATGATGATCAGATCTTAAATTTGAAAACAAAGAAAAGCCAACGAACTTCAAGCAAATTGCATTTCACGCCGCGTGTTTTGCGTTGTTGCGATGAAACTTATTAATATTTCAACTTCATTCAGTAAACAATTACTCTATCTCATTTAAATAATAATGGTTTGGTAGTATCACTAATCAGCTGCTGTGACTGAGTGTGTGGTTCGGTTCAATTGATGTATAAATAAACTCCATTATGTTCAATGAATCAGCAAACATGTGTTTACCTAGTAAAACATGCCGTGCCATGTGTGATGCTATTGAACATAGAATTAAAATCTCACCTCATCTTATCTCTCTTGTATAGCTGCAGTATATTACTGTATTCTGCTTTTTGCAGATATATTTTCAAAATGTTGTGTATACAGCTACTTGGATTTAGCTGCAAAAATTTTAATTGTAGTAGTTTGTCTAGAATATAAAGGTAACTTAACATGTTGAAAAAGTGCCATTGTTACTTAAATAATAGCTGAGGTCACTGTGTCTATTGCAATATATTATTTTATCTTAATGCCATTGTAAAGCCATATCTAAATATATATAACTCAAAGGTGACTGACTGACATAGTGATCTATCAATGCACAGCCCAAACCACTGGACGGATCAGGCTGAAATTTGTCATGCAGGTAGATGTTATGCCATAGGCATCCCCTAAGAAATGTTTTTTTGAAATTCCACCCTGAAGAGGGTGAAATGGGTGGTTGAATTATTTTGCCATAGGCCACCCCGCGGGCAAAGCTGCAGGCAGAAGCTCGTTGTTTTATAACATGAGTTAAGCCATTAGGCAACTTATTTAGAATCTGTCATTACTGTTTTTATTGATTTGACGGTTCCAACATGCAGTTAATGTCTCAATCATTTTCAGACCCCATGCTGCAACAAAGTATACATCTGTCGATACTGCCATGACGAGAATGAACAGCACTACTTGAACCGGAAGCTGGTGACAGAGTTGATCTGCACAGAGTGTGACACAAGGCAGAAGGTGCAGGAGGAATGTGAGAACTGCCGTGTCCGTTTTGGGAAGGTAAGTAAATATTATTAACTATATATATGTTCAACCCCACCTCATGGTTATGGAGTTTAATAAGAATACTTTTTATACAATAAAACAACATGTAACTCGGGAGATAGCATTGCTTTCTATAGGTAAAAAAAATTCAGAATTAGATCAGTATATATATTTACCATAGATTACTGCTAACATGCAAAATAACTTACATAACCAGGAACTTAGCTTTTTATAATATGTTAGTATGTAAGTATATCGGGTCTGAAAGTCTTTGATGTCAAAAGTTCTTCCATAAGTACATTCGGCAATCGCAATATTTTGCTTTTTGTAAATATTTGTTACTGACTCCACGGCTAAAAAAGCTAGGCTGTAGACTTCCACAGGCTTAACACTTTTAAAACCTATGTTGTCAAGTTGAAAACTTTTCATGCATCAAAATTTTCTATTGTACCTTTTCCCAGTACACATGCCTGATATGCAACCTGTTTGATGATGACGATAAGAAGCAGTATCACTGCGATGGGTGCGGCATCTGTCGCGTCGGCGGCCGCGACCGGTTCTTCCATTGTGAAAGGTGCAACATGTGTCTGCCTACGCAGCTGCAGATAGCTGGCCACAGGGTGAGAATAATAATAACGCCCAACGATCACATATATAGATCCCGGACCCTAACTAAGATTCCCTTTGTCTAGGGACCCAGGAACTACAAGCACCATGGTCCCACAAAAATAAGATACAGAACAAGTATTTGGATAGCAATAAAGAGAATATAAATAAATGATAAATATTTGTGGACATTTCACACGGCACCCTCTAGCCCCAAACCAAGCAAAGCTTGTACTATGGAAACCAGATAGCTAATAGAATACATAGATAGTTTTTTAAAATATATGTAAACATATACATAGAATCCAATGTAACACCCAGACACAAAATAAACACCTATTTTCATCACACAAAATATGTTTGCCCTCGATGGGAATGGAACCCACATCCTTTAAATTAGAAGGTAGAGCTTCTACCAACTAAGCTATCAGGCCAGTCAAGAATGCTGTGAAATTAAATTTAGTTTTAAAATTTAACAACTCGAGGTAATTATTTCTCAGCAAAAATATAAAAATAATAACATTATTTGGTATCTTTAGTGCGTAGAGAATGTGTCCCGTTCAAACTGCCCGGTGTGCCTCGAAGACATCCATACGTCCCGCATCCCGTGCCACATCCCGGATTGTGGTCACCTGCTGCACCGGCCGTGCTTCGACCAGCTGCTGCACTCGGGACATTACGCGTGTCCCACTTGTCAGACCAGCATGATCGACATGTCTAGCGTAAGTGACATCATACACGCACTAAACCCCCCAAACACAAACTCACTCTACACTTTACACACACAATATCACCAATTCCACACATTGAAACACATTCTCCATACACAAAATTACTGTTTTCTTATAGAAACTTGTGAATCACAAAATCAGTTCTTCCACACATTAACACTGTAAAACCACCTCTAAACTTTGTTTGCACAATGAAAAACTCACAGTAATATTTAATATATAATTTAATATTTCAGTTGTGGAGCTACCTAGATTCAGAGGTTGCTGCCACGCCCATGCCTTCAGAGTATGCCAACTACAAGGCGACTATACTGTGCAAAGATTGTCACAAGGTAAATTTCACTATGCCACAGATTACATATTCTAGTAACAAGTACGTAGTATATATATATGTAGTAAGTGGTACATATTCTATAAATGTTGCAAATATTTTTTGCAGATTCTGTAAAAGTTACAAAGTTTTTTTTGCAAATTCTATAAAAGTTACAAATTCTATAAAATTTACAAAGTCTATTTGCCGATTCTATAAAAGCAACAAAGTTTTTTTGGAGATTCTTTAAAAGTTACAAAATCTATTTGCCGTTTCTATAAAAGCTACAAAGCCTTTTTGCAAATCCTGTAAAAGTTACAAAGTCTATTGGCCGTTTCTATATATTATATAAATTGAGCAATGGATTAAATTTAAGTGACGTTTATAAATAACTAGAGCTGTTTTGTTTTATTATTGTTTTGTTGCAGTTGTCAACAGTAACATTCCATGTTGTGGGACTCAAGTGTCAACATTGCGGAGCGTACAACACATGTCAAACTAATGGGTTTCACAAGTAAGTTTCAATACCCACCCCTACTTAATTAGCATATCCCTTCGCCTTCATTTTATATTAAGAAATACTTCTATTACATATTTCGATTTAATGATTGAGGAGATCTCTGAAGATCGTTATCTTGAACATATTTACACTTTTTTATTAAGCCTAAGGCCAAACTAAAAATCACGTATATTTACGTGACGTGTAAGTGATTTTTCTTTCAGTTTTCTTTTCAAATATCACATAAAACCAATGCACACACATAAAAATAGCAGTCAAATATAGAACTTACTCCTGATTTTGAAGTCGGTTAAAAAGCTTAATTCAGTGCCAGTGTGCTTGTTAAAATGTCAATTTTTTGCTCACATGAAACTTCACAGAAAATGAGACGTCATTTTGAGCGTTAAGGTTTATATGTAAAACCCTGTCTACTATAGTTGCCGGTTGCCAGCGTCTGTGGTGTGATGGTTGAGCAGGTCGGCTCATAACCTGGAGGCGGCGGGTTCAATTCCCGCGGCAGAACAAGTATTTGTGCACAGAAAAAAAAAAGCGCAAATACTTGTTCCGAGTCTGCGTGTTGTGAGACCATGGTCCTCGTAGTTCCTGGGTCCACAGGGAATCCTAATTAGGGTCCAGGTTCTATGTATGTGATTGTTGGGCCCAATATTATTATTATATTTATAGGGACGCAAACGGCCCCGAAGTTGAGTCAGCTGCGTCATCATCATCTTCATCTTCATCGTCTTCGTCATCAGCGCCCGCGCACTTTGAGCCGAGAGAGGAAAGTCCTCAGGACGAGTTGCCCCAACCGAATCTATTGGACGAGCCGCCCCAAGCCTAGCATTTAAATCAGTCATCGGCTCTTCACAGTGAATAGTTTGCTACTATGTGAACGGTATGTCTTACTTTGACGTGAGTGAGTGACTTTATACCTATAGTAAAGTGTAATATTTTATTACAACCATAGAAAGGGGATCAAGAATAGAGAAGCTCATGTATTGACAAAGACAGGTAATGTCTAACATAGAAATATACTAGAATTTTTACCGAAGTAAGTGGCAACAAAATTATGTCTTGTTCTCATTTCTGCTGAGGGTTACAGTGTAAGTTTATCACACTTGTATTATTATTATTGAAAGAACTTTTCTATTCTTGATCTCTCATTACGATTACAACTTTCGAGGCTCCATAAAAGCCATGATGATGGCGGTTACTTGCGGTAAAATCAAAAGCGGTGTCTAAATATTGTTTTCTGCGTAAATTCTAATATAGCCATTTCACTCGATGGTTATCTCTTTTTCCATGTGATCTACAGTATTGATTAAAACCAAAATTATTTAGTCTGCGTAAAAAGCAATGTTCGAATTTGGATCATAAGTGTGTGAAGTGTGCCTAGAATCATTTTTGAAGTAAGTATAAACTTCTTTAGGCGAGTTTTTTGGGTAAACAAAAACATGGAACTCGCGTCATCGTCACCGAACCGCTTCCCATGAGCTATATATATACTGTTTATATATGTGCAGTTTTTGGGTGAACAAAAAGCGTAAAACTCGCGTCATCGTCACCGCACGCTTCCCATGAGCTTCCCATGATTATTATTACTAGAGTTACTTAGTTTTCATTTCTATCGGCAGTCCCCAAAGACTTCCCCGCACATTTTTTTTTCATGCTTTGCTGCTCAAAATTGTTAGCTTTACTAATAAAAATTCCAAGTTAAATTAATTACTAACTATTAGGCGGTTACCACACGGCACCGGTTAAGCGGATTTTGTAGCGTCGCACCGCGCGGTGAGGCGGTTTCCGCGCCTGTCCGCGCGGATTTGACTCAACGTTTTGATTAGAACGGCTAAGGAATGGAATGCCCTGCCAGCGTCTGTGTTTCCGGCGAAATATGACCCGGGCGTGTTCAAGAGAAGAGTGAATAGATATTTACTTGGCTAGCATGCTACACCTTCGATCGCATCGTCACTTCCCATCAGGTGGGAGCGCGGTCAAATGCTAGACAAGTATGAAGTAAAAAAAATACTCGTTATGAAATCCATTTATTTTCTAACTGTAGCATGTCGTTCTCCTACAATGTACCGCGCGGGTACGCGGCGCCGCGTGTGCTCCGCCCTCCTTAAGTATCACCGGATTACTAAGAGACCAGTGCAACGTGAAATCCGCCTCACCGCCTGCCGCGGCGGTGCGCGGTGCCGTGTGACAAGCGCCTTATTGTTTATTGTACTGTAATTATGTATCTGTAGGCTGAGGGTAGGCATGGCAACCTATAAAACTATAGGCATCAGCAACCGCACCGGCCCGTGCCCGGAGCAAGAATGATCTGTAGTACACAGAGCGCTCTGTTTTTATAGCCAGATGGGTGGGGGAGCGATGACAGCTACCGGTGTTGCCACTGTAATCAATTTTAATGCTACGACAGGGTAAATTACGGCACTGCCCGCTGCGCATAGAGTTTATAACTGGACGTTGCCGCCGTCATATCTATAAAAAAAAGTATCATACTTTTGAATTCGTTATTTTTGTTCACTATTTATAGGCATTTGACCACTGTCTAACCTGATGGTAAGCGCATAGATACTAAAATAACGAATTTCATGACTATGCAAACCGTCCTGAGACCCATGCAGATATTATATAACTGTGACTATGCTTATATGATAATAACTTTTGACTAAGTAAATAGTCCTGAGTATTCAATGAATGGTTATCGCTATGATTGTTATGACTACAAATCTAGTCATGACTACTACAATAATGTACCTCTTGATCAGTAAACATTGCCTTAGTTCAAACACCGGTGATCATACAAAATAGTGATTTAAAGCAATAAATAAATCATATTTAGCTTTTGTAATAATTAAATAAATATTATTTAATTTTATTTGTAATATATGCTAGGTGATTTTGAATGTTAGAGTCTAAAATGTTAGTAATATATTACATAGTGAAATTATTGTTAACTATAAGTCCTACTTTTCTACTGTTGCTAATTCTAAACTATGCTTATTTATGAAAATTGGTTGTGTGTAATTTATCAATGCATTTTTAATTCGAATTTTATGTTTGACCCGTTTCATAACCCCGGGACTAATTGACCGAATGGAGTTACCGCTTTGTGTAATAGAAACCGGATGGTTATAGTCGTTGCCGGTTTCCGGTGGCACTCCGTTTTAAATAACCAAAAAATAAACCTTGTCATTCGTTAAATTTAATTTTAACTAAATTTATTTTAATCTAAAGTTGATATAAGTGTGATCGTATGAAATTTTGTTAATAGATTCTGACTTAAAATACGTAAGAATTTTATTTGATTATGATACTTTTAAACCCTCTTATTCCTAAACGCTCGTTAAACTGAACTGTTACGTAAAAACTTTTGTCTCCCTTTGACGCGTGACAATTCTCGTTGGCAAGAAGTTGACAATTTAATAGCAAAGGCGTTTATGAATATTCGGGTAAGTGTATAGTAATATTATACAGGGTGTTGTGTAACTCGTGTCCGGTCAGCGAAGTCTAGAAAGATGCCACAAAAAGAGAAAAATTAAAAGAGACTAACAAGAGTTGCATACCACCTGTAGAAAAAGTTTTTCTAATACAAAATTATTTTACCGATATCAACTTAATAATTATTATTTATATTTAATTCTTGATTTGTCCAACATAGAAATGTCTATAAATAAGGCTATGGTAGCATATATATTTTACTATTCTTGTAGGGCAGGCCCCCAATACCTCCCAATGATTAGAACTCACAATGGATTGTAACTTATATATTTTGGCCATAATAGATACGGTAACATTGGATTATCAAAGTATTCTATTATACGCTCTATTACAAAGTATTAAAAACTAACTAACAAAATTGTCCATTCCGTATCAAGCGTGACCCAAATTAATTCAATTTAATTAATTATTTTTAGGTGATATTTTTCTGATATCATGCTTACATTAATATATTTTTAAGGGACACACAAGTTGTCCTCCAGGCGTGTATTTTGTATGTGCATTTTGATGCCACAATCAGACATCGACCTCGCCAGCGAGGTTGACGTACCTCCCATAGGTTAGCTAGAGCGGTCGTAACTTTCTATAGGATGGACTTCTATTGGATAGTCGTAACTTTCTTCTATTGGATGTAATTTTCTCAAACCTCTTGTCTCGGTAACGGTCCAAGCCAAGGCTTGTGCACAAGTTCCTTTGAGTTGTCTCTCACTATTGACGGCTGGGCCTTATACGAGGTGACGCTGTAAAGGTTGGCCCATCAAATAAGTTATGCCATGGCGCTTTTATTTCAGTTAGATTATGGTATTTTACACCCTGTATAAACAATGTATACTCTCCATGTAATTGTTTATTGTTCGCCTGTGAGATATTATTTATCACATTTATTTTATTTTATAGTTTGTTGATTTATGTTTATCATGCATGTGATACTTTATTTTTATTATATTTATAATCATCGAATAAATGAAATGTAAGATATTTTGTGTTTTTATTGTCATTTAATACTTACAAGTAGGGTACTTTCATATGATATTCAACTTCAACTCTTTGTTAAAGGCCTTTGTGGAAAGGTTACAACTTTGCCAATGTCACGTAGAATGATAGCACATCAAATGAAGATTCTTCAGTGAGAAATTTTGGTACATGTGGGTAATGAATGTGAGGTCAGCTAAGAATGTCCTAGAAGAATTTAAAATACTGAAACTACATTGATATGATGAAACGCACGTAAACAATGTGGACGGATGTAAGGGACAAGGAAGACCGAACAACAAGACAAGTTAGATGAATGTGTAAGGGCAGATATGAATGTCACAATGACGGCTGATAGCTGAAAGTGAAAGAAAAAGGCGCGTACTCCTATTTTATTCGTAGTGTATTCGACATAGATTGTATGAAATCTCAGCACAGCACCCGTAGCTGTGACTAATATTTTCATACAAATACTAAACTAGTGGCCCGCCCTAGCTTCGCACGGATATTTTATATACTATTACAAATTGAGATATAAACTATCCTATCTTTCAAGTTTTAAAATTTTATTAAAATTGATTTAGTAGAAGAGTCTATAGCGGACAAACAACATGACACGTAATCGATATATATTTTGTAACTCGAATAAGTACAGTTTGAGTACATCGAATAAATTTACTAGGGTAGGGGCAACAAGACGATTATACTCACACGTTGAAGGGCTAATAAGGACCAGCGTGTATATGTACCAGACATCGCCTCTGTTCCAGAAAATAGGGTAAGTATAAAAAAGTCAGTCCTGTGTCCAAAACACATTTTATCAGTCTGTTTGTCATCAGCCCTCTATGTTCTAAATACTACGATCCGGACTTTATCTCAGAGGAAGAGTAAGAAAATACATCACGCTGCCCAAATGCGGCCTGGCGAATGACGAAAGTTCTCGAATTTTTCGATACTTACTCCTCACGAGTTTTCCTTCACCATTATAAGTCTATTCAGCTGCTGCTTATTGGGTTTTGCTAAAAATAAAACTACTTTATGTTAACTACGCAACATTTATTTGCACCGTAAAAATATACATCATAGGAATGTCATTATAAAGCGTGTAGCAAACATTGTTGAGTTCAAGATTTCGTTGTACCGACACTAGTGACATGTTTGGAATCTGGTAATTTGACAATTTTACACCTGCTTCGATAACTAGGCCAACAAGCTACACCTTCGACTGCATCGTCGCTTTATATCAGGTGAGTGGCAGCCAAACGTTGGCCTATTAGTACATAAAAAAAACAAGGTGCAACGCACGCACTTTTCTGTACGATAGAAAGAGATAGCAATGTTCGACTTAAGTGACAAAAAAGCGCGACGCAAGTTCAGTTTTTGCAAAGTAAGCTTTTTATTACGTATTTTTTGTTTCATTAGACACGATTGGCCATGTCATTGTATCTAACATTTTTAGTAAATTAGAATCACATAAAAATGAAAGAAAACATAAGTAATAAAAACTTCGTTCTTTATAAAGAAGAAAAACCATAATCGGTTCATCCGTTTGGGAGCTACTGATTAATCAATTTATTTAACGTACAATGCCACAGACAAACAAACAGATGACAGATACACATGGCAACCCTGTTTGTGAGGGGGTAAAAATTGCTTGAAGATAAACTATACTCGAAATCTTTTATACATATAGATTCCTTTGCATGTCATTAGTAAAAAAAATACATTTAAGTAGAAAAAATACATTTAAGTAGAAAAAATACCTTTGTTTATCTTCTAGTATTTGAATGTATAAACTCTAGTAAATTAATATATTACTATGATTATTTATATTTTATTTATAGTCATAACAATTATTATTACAAAATAGTTGATTCTCGGCAACTTGACGTCAGACGTTCATCTGAAACTAAAATATCTAGCGGATAGATAGAACAGAGCTGCACCATATATATTCATATTACATTTTGTATTTAATTACAACTTCCACAGACAGCGAAACGTAATTTATAATTATTTTTATGTATAATCGTTATTAATAAATGCACAACATAATCAAATTATCTAACTATCAAACTATTCTGGGCACTTTCCCCCTTGACCGAAGGTTTATTTTAAATTTTTAGTTTTAATTTATTTCATATTCTTAGGAATAGTTTAGTTTTTTATGGTCTGATAATAATGTTCTTAAATAATAAATGATTCAAATTATAATCAAACTATCTGTGGACATTTACTGCCTTATCAATAAACATTGTGTAGAATAGGCAACTTTATTGTATTTTGTTTCTGTCTATCAAATAAATTGCAAATGGAAAAAATAAAAATAAAAAGCGATGAGTAGCTAATATGTACATTGTTATGAAGTGTTGCTTAGTAAGAGGGTTGTCTCAAGGCTATTGGTTAGCTCCTTCTTCTTTTTTTTGATTAGTGGCCAAACGCTGTTTGGCCATTTTCTGGCAGTGTGCGCTACAGTTATTTACAAAAATGCCTGACATTTTTTTTTATTGATTAAGTATGTACATTACGTACAACATCATACGAGTTTCATGTCAATCAAGTGTAGTTTACATTGTCGATCATGCTCTAACGATAATGCAACACTAATGAGTGAAATTATTCCAAATTTGCTACGTTTCGCTGACCGTCTGATTGGAGAAAAACAATAAAATTCATTTAAAAAAAATACAATATCTAGACAATTTTGTAAAATAAAAATAAATAAATTAAAAAATAATATTGCAAATAATAAATAAATAATATTGCAAAATTCATTCTACTTATTTCTTATGTTGTGAAGATTACAATGTATGTAATGTAACACCGCGGAGTGAGAAGGTAACTTTTACTTATATCATGGTAACACTTGAGTGTCTATTTAATTTTACAGGTGTACTTGTCAAGATGAAAACAATCTTCCCAATTTTGAAATCTGTACTTTTTTTTAGATACCTTTCACCACGGTTAGTCAGGCGTCTAGGGAATCGCAGTAGATCAAAATGCAGACCGGGAATGCTGCGAACCAATCCTTGGATATTCCCTTAGCCGGCTCTTCCGGCACGCACAGAAAAAGACACGTGGGTAGACACAAAATTAATAGTTTTTTTTACTCTACATTTGACTCAACTTACGACGCCTTCTGTTACAATACGCTGCGCTCTTCACTATCACATCAGCTTTAAATAATTAATTTTAACTAAGCATACAGTGACGTCAAGGAAACTTTAACCGCTATTGAAGGGCTTCCTTCGACCAACGACGAAAACTTTTTACGGATGAATCAATAAATTCTCTTGCAAGCCATCCTCCCCTTCTTTAGAGCGGCAAAGTTACTTTGACATCACATTAATACAGCCCGATATGTTCACGCTGGGCAAATATTCTAGACACACCTCAAAATTAAAGTTCATTGAAAATTAACATACTTATTTGACTATAATTATAATGGTCAATATATTATAGACAATAGGATCAAAAACTTAATATGAACAATGATTTATAAACATTTACATTATCTTGAACTAAATAAAATACATAGAGCAGTAGTGAATCGACCAACTCTGGCATTTAGCAAGTCCGGGTTCGCTAAATCCCCCATTAGGGCCCGTAATTTTTTTAGACTACATTACATTTTTTAGGTATATATTACATTAATGAGGTCATTTGCGGTCAATTTTATTGTAGTTTATAGATAGTAAATCGAATAATATACTGTATTATCAAAATTTTAATTTAACAGAGATGTCGTCGATTATACTCATATTCTATGTATTTAACGCAAATAATCTTATTTCTAATAACTTACATTACAGCATAATATTCTCTATTAATGTAACGGCAGCACTCGCTATTATTATTAATAGTAACAATATAAAAAGCTACATATAAACAAGGCATGAGCAAAAGTTACCATTGAGCTCATATTTTCAATTATTACATTGGCAATGGCAATTATTTTATATATTATTTATAAAAGTGTAAAAATTACGCTCATTTTTTACGTATCTATAAAATATTATGAAGCGATATTATTGATTTTTTAATAATTATTTTACATAAATGGTTTTATTTAACTTTTTGATCTAATGATTAAAACACGCTTCTTTGGAAACATGAGATCGCATACTTAGACAAATATTTTTATATCAAAGTTATGTAACTCATTGCGCTGAGTTAGGGCTCTTATAAGGCCTAATTTTAATGACTATAATTATTCTTATCATAATGACTTTTAAGCGATATCAGACTTTGCAACAAATGCCAAGGTTCTGTCCATTGATACCAATAGCTTAATTGTTTTGTGTCCAAAATGTCAACTAAATTAGTTACAAAAAACAAAACTAAAGGACCTAAAAAACCCAAAGAAACTCAAAAGACTGAATTTATGTCAATGTAGGTAATTGTATCCAGGGAGATTAATAAGAAACTATTACAGCCTCTGTGGTGTGTTGGTTGAGCTGGTTGGCTCATAACCCAGATGCGGGTTCCATTCCCGCGACAGGACAAGTATTGGCGCACAGCAAAAAGCGCAAATACTTGTTCTGTATCTGGGTATTGTAGGAGCATGGGCCTCGTAGTTCCTGGGTCCCTAGATACAGGGACTCCAATTAGGATCCAGGATCTATGTGTGTGATCGTTGGGCGTTATTATTATTTTGTTACTATTGGTTTTCGATTTTATGGCTAGCATTTTGGTAGATATCTATCATCAAATATATCCATTATTTTTTTTCATTTAAATGTAGCAGTTATTTTCGTAATATATTAAATATAATTTTAAGGTAATAACACATACAAATGTTATCATTAATTAATCATTGCAACGTCACAATCATACGATTACTTTTATCGTTATCAGAAGTCTAAAGAACATGATAAAATTAACATTATAATTTTTTTATTACAATTAAACTTTGATAAAGCCGTCTTGCAATGTTTTGAATAGATGCCGCGAGTTGACTGCAATTTATAGGTATGTCTTACTTCAACGCTAATAAATAAATAATACTGTTATCAATAAATAAGGCGAGCGTCTATGAACATTCTGACACTTGCACTAATTGACCAATGGTCTTTTTAGCATTTGAACATTGCAATAAATTTACATTTTAAAACTTGGCCCAACATCCCCCGTCGTTATGAAAATCATATTCATATTTTGGGGGCTGTTGGATGATTATATTCATAAATAAATTTTAGCTTCACAATGGTTAATGCTTCTACGTTACAATGGAGCCTAATTCACAATCCAATATACATCTCTCTGTCTCTTTCATCTACATTCAAGATGAAGCAGACAAAAAGCGTGAATTTCCTAGTACCCCGGATTCCATACAACCTTGCGGATGCGCACAAGCTGTGGTGACAACTTATAATCACCATCTGCTAAGTTTTACACGTGCAATCAAATAACATTGATAGGTCCCAACGATCTGATCAGAAGATGTTTTTATACTGAATCGAGTTGCCTCGGGATTTAATTCTAAAGGTTTCCACTGAAACTCGATGAAACTGTTTTATTCGCGGAGGTTTCCCAACGGATCCCTCTTATTGTAACAGTGAGATATGTCGGGAAAAAATCCAAACTGGTTACATTCAGGAAAATTCTAAATATGGTATAAAAAAGGACTTTAGATTGTTAAACGTTACCTACATTAATTTAAAAAGTTAGGCACGTCATTGATTGTTTTGTGTTGTTTCATTCAGTACATCGTTCCACTTAATAATAGATTTGTTATTAGTATGAAAAACTGGAACACAAAAGATAATAGAGTAGCTCATGTACAAATTTTCTTTCAGTATCTTATAAGGCATAGCAATTAGCTTGTATAAAGCAATATTTTATAACTATTATCAGACAGCTTGTCTTAAGCTCTTTATTAAGTCAATGCATTATTTTCTTATTAAAAATATGTATGTTTTTAGAGTTTTGAACCACTACATAGAGAAAGGTTTTGGAATGAATGTGTTTTTATTATTTTACTTACCACTGATAGAGATCTACATATTTTGGTCTGATCTAACCGGAGAATGTTTTAACGCTGACTTTAGGTTGTCCTTAGGACTGATTTTAAAATATTTCTTCTTACTGGGATAACTTGATTTTAGCTGTACCTTGTAATAAACACTGTGGTCCGATTCATTCTTACCGAAGAAACACTGACACATGTTCAGCTTCGGCGTTCATAAGATATTCTTAACATTGTTCTTAATCATAACCTTAAGAATTTTTAAAAATGACCTTTATAATATAATATAATATTTTTCTTGTTCTCATCTCGTGATCTTAAGCTGTTCTTAATTTTTTTATGAATGCCATGTCTTAGGGTAGGCATCCTAATTTTCTATCGATCATTAGATATTCTTAATCGTGATCTGAACAAGTTTTTAACATGATTTTAACATTTTCTTGTTCTTACTCGTGATCATAAGATGTTCTTAACATTGATCTTAGAATGTTTTTAACACTGAACTGAAACAATTGCTAAGGCAGTTCATGGAATTCAAACTCAGTGTATAGTTGCTGAACTCTGTTGTAGACTTGGTCGCAGTAGTTAAGTGTTTGTGGTAGGACCTCTAAAGCTGCTGTCAAACTTTCCTCCGTCCCGAAAATCTGGAAAAGATGCGCTATTACTTAGATAGATACAATATTAATAATGTAAACGGACGCTATGGATGTAGAGGTTTCAATGACAATTTTCACGCACGCATACAATTTCATTGAGAAATATACGTAAAATAAGGAATTAACCAAAATGGTAATATCGACAAATGGTAATATGGATAAATGGTGATAAAGACAAGACGATTTGTGTACTGCCCGTACCAAGTTAGAAAAACTCTTTATTGAAAACACCATATTACAGGAAAAATCAGTTATCTAAAATCTTATAACTGAGTGTTACAAAGGGCGGTCTTATCGCTAAGCGATATTTTCCAGACAACCTAAGATGCAGGGCTACAATTTAGTGGGTAGAAAATGCAATTAACTCCTATCTCATCTTTAGTTTAAATAGACGATAGTTCTTCGTTGTCGAATTTTGATGATTGAATCCTTACATTGAAACTCTGTCTATATCTTTTTTATATGACTGGCCCGATGGCTCAGTTGGTAGTAGCCCTGCCTTCTGAACTGTGGGTTGTGGGTTCGATTCCCACCCAGGACAAACATTTGTGTGATGAACATCGATGTTTGTTCTGTGTCTGGGTGTTATATTGTATTCTATGTATGTATATACAAACAAAAAGTATCTAAGTATTGTATCAGTTATCTGGTTCCCATAGTACAAGCTTTGCTTAGTTTGGGGCTAGATGGCGTTGTGTGAGATGTCCACATGCATTATTATTGTATTATATTATTTACTATTCCAAACATTTGTGTGATGAACATGAGATGGTGTGGTGTTTGTTCTGTGTCTGGGTGTTATATTGTATTATATGTATATATTTACAAACAAAAAGTACTTTTTGCTTAGTTTGGGGCTAGATGGCGTTGTGTGAGATGTCTGCACATATTATTATATATTATATTATATCAACGGTTGAATAAAAACGAAATTTCACGCACACTGCAAAGGCCAACAAGCAATTCGTTATTTTTATCAACAATATATATATATATATATATATAGGTAAGCTCTAAAATTCCGGCATCTCGCTATTTCGTATTATCTAATGTTTTATCCAGCGCTGGTGCAGTATCTTAACTGGCGAGATTGTGATCAACCTTGAGTGGCGCAAACCACGTCACTCATCACCACCTATTAACATAATTATCGAGCTCTGATATATGAAACACCTGAAACTAATCATAATACCAATATCTATCATAATTAAATTTTAGCTACTGTTATTATTAAATTAAACCATAGGTATGTGTAATAAGGGGTAAATGAGACCTAACATAATTATAATAATTAATTAATAATTATCTGCGGACATTTCACACAGCGCCATCTAGCCCTAAACAAAACAAAGCTTGTACTATGGGAACCAGATAACTGATACAATACTTAGATACTTTTTGTTTGTAAATACATACATAGAATACAATATAACACCCAGACACAGAATAAACATCGATGTTCATCACACAAATGTTTGTCCCGGGTGGGAATCGAACCCACAACCTGCAGTTCAAAAGGCAGGGATACTACCAACTAAGCTAACGGGCCAGTCAAATATAGCTCAGTGGTAGCCCGTGCTACTTTTAAAGATAAAGATAATGATATCAGATACCAATGACTTTTCACCTTATGTGTGGAATTTGAAGTGGCTTGTAATGCGGCGCTGTATAAAAAAATATTATTAATAACGTCCAACGATCACATACTAACTGGGATTCCCTGTATCTAGGGACGCAAAAACTATTATACATAGACCCTTGGTTATGGTAGATGGATCTCCAATTTTTAATTTAGCCATTGGCTTTTAGATTTCGACTTAAGCATTAATTCACGTCAATCGTGTTAGACTTGTTCTACAGTACGGGCCTAAACAAAATCTATGTATTGTAGAGATTCGTTTGCAGGCACGTATTCAGATTTGGTTCGGGGAGAGATAAAATAAGCAATTGCTTAATTTTTGCAAATAAGGTTATAATAAATTATACTTGAAAAGAAATGAATTTATAGCTATGGAGCTATAATTTCTAGTATCTTGGTTTTTGAAGAGTAATTTACCTTTTAATGATAAGCAAATGTAAAAAAACGCACAATCATGCAGCGAACGCGAAAATCACTTTGTCAGCGATTTACACAATAATCACTGTCAATCTATTGCCATTAAATCAGACATATAGATATATATAGTCTCCAGCAAAATGGCGGGATGGGACAGACATGGAACACGATACGCGTCCCGTGGTGTTATGCTCAAGACTTCGGGAGAAAAGATCCCGACTACCCCACTCCTAGATACGTACCTCCTCTTTTGTACATGTAAAATTATACACGTCTCATTTCATGATTCGTCACGCTCTACTTGTCGCTCAAGACGCGCATTCCTGTATCTTTTTATACGCGTGGCAAATTATGTGCGTTGCACTTAATTTACGTAGCCCATTTTCGAGGTTCCTTATTTCCCCTCTAAAATTTACGTGTATGACGCACATGCTTTTATTAAAACGATGCATCGAAATTATCCATTGATATCAATTTATACTAGACGGTCGATTGGGTACCTAGTTAAATGTAATTGTATTGAAAATGCACTACATACGGTTTCCATTGAAAAATAACCGTTACTGAAAAATATTTTCCGTAAATTTAGCCAGACAGCACTAGCATGTATGTCGCACTTTTTTTTAAACCAACAACAAAACTCACATTTTGGCTATTCCTAATTGGCATTATTAATAAAAATTTGATAGCCTATATTATATATCTACCTAGCTAAACACATGACATGTACATGATTATATACTAGGTCATCTAGTATGATGATGATTATATACTAAGTGGCATTCAAACCGGAACACAGTAGTGATTCAACACTACTGCTTTGGCAGCAGAATATCTGACAGTGTTGGTACCAATCACATTGATTTAGTTTTTTTTATGTTAAGGAATGACGTGACGAGCTAGCCGTTCGCCTGATGTTAAACGACACGGCTGCCCATATCAGCTGCAGTGTCACTCGGAACTCTAAAGTATAGAGGTTCGCGTGAAACTGCACTGCGCACGTCATCCAGAGACATCAGCACAATCTAGTAATAAGATTACTCAACTGTGAGATCAGATCATAAAGTCTCATTTGCCCAGTAATTTCACTAGCTACAGTCCCCTTCAAACCAGAACACAGCAGTGCTTGCGCACTACTGCTTGGCGGCAGAATAACTGGCACAGCGGTGGTACCTACCTAGACGAACTTTGCAGTAAAGTCCTACCACCTAGTAATAAATAAGTTTTTTCCATATGCTAGTTATATATAATATGTCATCTTCGGGCATTTAGAGCAGGGATTCCCAAAGTGGTCGTGGTAAATTTTGATGTGAAAATGAAGTCAACTTTACTCACTTAACCAAGTGCAAAGTTTTCCAATTGGTACCTTAGTACCTAGGTATTTTGTATCAATAGGAAAAAACTAAAGATAGCCCCCCTTATTCATAACAGTCTGCTAACTTAAAGCATTGCTAATTTTCCCTCTGTCTTCTTCTATTGACCTAAATCAGAATGAAAAATAACACTCTGTAGCAGCTGTTTTAAGTTAGCAGACCATTATGAATAAGGGGGTTGATCTTAAAATTAGATTTGGCCATGGGGGTCTGAGGTAACTGTTCATTTTGGAAAAGGGGTCACTTGTCCAAAAAAGTTTGGGGATCCCTGATTTAGAGGGGAGTTGGCAAGGCATGGCGTACCCCTCTGTTGGGCATTTGGCGCTACTTGACCATACATGTTACACAAAACTGTCTCACTCGCAACTCGCCATTAAGTGTCATTTCGTGACGCGAGGTAGTGCTCCGTGAAAATGGTGACTAAAATACCCTGGTTACGGAACCAGGGTATTTTAGTCAATTGCGTTTGTAATTTTGATCCAAAATAATTAGCAGTTACCGATAGATTAGCGACAGTTTTACAACGCTATCGTCTTGGTAGAAGGCGTTATACGCTATATTATAGTTGTGTGCGTATTTTAAGTTGGTGTGCGGGATTGTTATAGTGTGCATTTACATGAATGAGACTTCGATTTGCGCGTGTGCTGTGCGTGTTTACCTCGTCCCCCGTAAAAATCGGCAGAAAATAACGTTTGCGGATTGTAACGTTGTCATCTCCTTTGAATTCTTTAAGGCTTCGTAGATGTAACATATACCTTATTATTTATCCTTCTGCAGTACCATAGCTTTTTGTCACGGAAAGGTGAAATCTCACTAGCTAGTGCAGGTATAAATTTAATAATAATAGAAAGAAAAGTACTTACTATTTATCAATGAAATCATGGTTTTGATTGTCTCACAATTTAGCCATCAAATATGAGTTGGAGGCTGTATAGATAAAACTCTTTAAACACCAACAACTAACAATCACAAACTTAGTACTAATAGTGTCACAATAGGTGGTCTTATCGCTTAAAGCGATCTCTGCTAGACAACCCAGGAACTTTGGCACTTGAAGGTATATTTTTTATAACAATAGTTTATTATATCTGTATGTGTGGCCATGTTTATGAAAACTATTTAAATCTTCTGTTAAGTAAATGGCTGCTATTTATGTAAATCTTATAATATACAGACTAAATTCTCACCTTCTTTAACAAGTCAGGCCGGGTTGGCAAGGCATGCATTGCTAGTGTGGCAGCTTTTCTAATATACCATGGGTGGAATTCCGCCAGTGTCTCATTGTAGGAGCCCTGACATGTGGTACAGGTGTTCATAGTCTCATCCGACTCGCTCAGACGTTTCAGAAATAATCTGATGAAATCTGATGATACATAAAAATGTAGCATAAATTGATTTTTGCAATATTAATTAAATTAATCAATATATGTATTTAGTACAATAATTTCTGAAAAGAATTACTAAAGTGGTCCATTACAAACAAGTGGTTTATGTTGTGATTTCTTAACAATGGACTTACCCAATCCTCTATGTAAACGCAGCATTGTCCTCGAGCCCGACACAAAGCCATTCTTGTCTATCAGGCTTGTCTCTTTTTCATAGTTCATCATTTTTTTAAACGAGTCGTAATAAATTGCGTTTTCTCCCTCGCGCAACTTCTCCATTATTTTTATTTTGCTCTTCACATCGCTGCTTACGAATGAAAACACCGATCCGATGAGATTTAAAAACCTAAAACACTAGGGTTTTAGTAAATCGTATTGACCATATGGATGGAATTGAATAAAACAAACACTCACTTAACGAGTTCATTATATCCGTCAATATAAGCCTCCACAACTACGTCGTCTTCTTCTTTGAGGCTCCGTTGGAAGCATTGTTGCACGTGGTGTAAATCTAAACCACTTTCGTTGGACATTTCTTTTAATATTTATTGATTTTAGAATTAACTCGAATAAATATTGGGAAAATTTGACATCCACTTCTCTGCACTTTTGCCAACTGCTGAGTGGGGGGAGTGCTGATGAGTCTGACTGTTGGGTTGACTAACGACAGTGTGACAGTGACGTTCATACTTCATAATGATGTTGATAATGACATATATTGGCAGCTTGACATACAATGTAATAGGCTTCAGAAAAATATCCATCATCTTACTGTGGCATTTGGCATGATTGACAAATAAAGACTTTGACCTGACATAACTGTACATACAATAATTTCTTTTCCACGTGATATTGGCAAAATTGTGGTAACCTCTCCACAAAGTCCATTTATAAAAAATTGAAATTAACAATAATTTCTTACTTGACATTGACAAATTTATTGCTTAAAAGTGATGGTAAGCCATTAAACGAAGAGAAGAAGAAGGATGTTAATCACAGCTATTTGTAAATGTAAATGTTGAGTTTTTGACGTAAAGAAATCCTAAATATAGGAGTTTTGGCGGGAAAGCGAAAAAGATTGCGTCGCCGCATCGTATTATTTTCCAAAACTTGTGTTATTTTCAGTGTTAGTGTATAGAATTGGTGGCATTTTATTCGTTAAGTGCTGGATTACAGGCATGAGTGTGGGAAAATGGTATAATGATGGTGAAACGTTTCTTTTCGTGTTGTTTCCAAAACTCCATAGAAGCTTCAAGTAAAGTTGCCACCACTTTACTAGGAGTATGACTTTGACTAGGCTGACTTGACTTGATGACTTCGACTGTGACTTGATACATATTTGCGTGAAATATCGATAACTTGATAAATTATCAATTACTTGACACTGGCTAAATACACAAAAGTGTGGAGCCAAATCCTAAAAAAAAAAATGTTAATGTTGTTGTTGGCTAATGGTAAATGCCAAAGAGCATATAACGTAAATAAATCCTAAATGTAGGAGTTTTGGCGGGAAAGCGAAAAAGATTGCGTCACCGCATTGTATTATTTTCCAAAACTTGTGTTATTTTCGGTGTTAGTGCATAAAATTGGTGGCATTCTATTCGTTAAGTGCTGGATTACAGGCGTGAGTGTGGAAAAATGGTATAATGATGGTGAAACGATTCTTTTCGTGTTGTTTCCAAAACTCCATAGAAGCTTCAAGTAAAGTTGCCCCCACTTCACTAGGAGTATGACTTTGACTAGACTATGACTTGACTACGACTTGACTTGATGACTTCGTCTATGACTTGACAAATATTTGCGTGAAATATCATTAATATAAATTATCAATTACTTGAGACTGGCTAAATACACAAAAGTGTGGAGCCGAATCATTAAAAAAAAAATCTTAATGTAGAAAAAAATTTGTGGAGTATGTATATAATATCATATAATTATAATGTGAATTATGATTTATTTTTTGTTTGATTTGCTTCTCTCTCATCTATGCGACGGGATAAAATTCCTATGTGTGAAATAAGAAAAACAGGAACAATTTTGCAATCATACATCGATGCTTCATAAGTATTATATTGCTCGCGTGAGACACTTTCTGATACTGTGATTGTGATCGGCCTTCTTTTATGATATTTTGAAGACAACAATATTTACACGGTAAGTGCGATAAGTTAGCTATTTCAAGTCAAGGACAACTCGTTGATTTTTATTTTTTATATTTTATTACATTTGAATTCGGTTTTATACTGAGTAGGCTTATTTTAAGGGAGTATATTATCTATTTACGTATACAATGACAGATCCGGGGATTTTTCCCCAAAGATGACGAAATAAATATATTGACGAAAGAAAATAAAATGAGTCAATGAGATGGTCCCATGTGCAATTTAAACATGGTATTTTTTTCATGAGTCATTGATATATTATTACCAAGCATCTCTTAGGATAAAAGTAGGATTACTGTTTAGATAAAATTAATACAAATCATTATGCATGATGAGACAAGAGACGCTCTTAGTTATATTTGCTATTATATTCATACAGACAAAATATCAATTATATTGTAACCACTTAGTGATACTATGGGTGCTCTACTCCTATAGTAGTCAGAAATTATCTTGTTTCCTGATTGATTGCAAGACTATTGCAACAGCAAAATTGCAGACAAATCGCACCAACCAAGTCCCTAATATCATAGTCCTGCACATCATAGAAAAACTACAAATATCAGTTGAATACACCAAACCAGTGTTTCATATAATAAAAAAAACTATACCTATGTGACTGATGCTTGTCAGTCATATTGACTTACATTAACTTTTTTTTTTCCCTTTCTTTATTTATTCACATTTGTAATTTTACATGAACAATGCTTAAATATTAGGTTCTGTAGGTTACAGTTGTACGCTAGATTGTGGAGTAGAAAAATCTGCGATTTGATACAGATTTTAATACTGCAATCTAGAGAGAGAATAGAGGTGTAATGTTACCTACTTATTTTTACAATAGACTTACATTAACTGTAGTTTTAAATTCATCATTCAATCTACTTACAGTTTACAGACACAAAGATAAGAAATGTACTTCTGCACCCCTAGCATGGGTGGTAAATTAAGTTATCTTTTTTTATATGTAGCAGGTAAAACCATGATTGAAACAGGGAAAAAATAATTTCGCCAACTACCCACGCTAGCGTAGCTGGTCATTGCATTGCTGGTCAAGCAGAATGGCTGAATGAAAAAAGTTTGCACTGTTTCAGATTAATGCTTTAAAATGTCGGAGCAGCTGGAAAATCTAGATGAGGAGTCATTCATCATCCTTGGAACTTCCCCCGGCACCAGCCTGGATATAAAGTGCAATGGAGATGTCAGTGAAAATGTCAAATGTAACATCAATGACCCCATTAAGTGTAATGGGATTGAGAGAATTGCTATTTTAGACAAGGATCAGATTGAAGATGCCATGAAAGACTTGTCTTTGGAAGGAAGCATGGCTTTAAAGGCCAGCTTCAAACTCGGTGATTCTGTAAGTGATTCTTCAAATGAGAAAGACTTTTTAATAAGCAATTACAGTTGCCTGGAATTTGGGTTTGCATGAATTCAATTCTATTGATTTTAGCCTTCTACGCAGACATGATTTCATTGTAAACTATCATCGATGTAATACTGGTCAATGCTGGGGTATTCAGTAATTTAAAAATTACTTTCTACTCTAAAATTACTCTATATTTGGGGGTGTCACGTTAATGCCATGGTTGTCATCCTTGTTAATTTAGTAGACAAGACATGTGTCATTTGTTTTATTTTTCTGTGGCCGTGCAATACAACAGCACATTTTCCACAGTCTTGTTATCCTGCATGCAATGGAGAGCTATCTGTGACAATTATTTTGCGTGAGAAAGTCCTCCATAGAAAATGGAATATCTAATATCCGTCTCCTTTTGTCACACTAGATTATATTGCTGAATTTCTTCTCATCTAGTACTCCCAGCAAAACTTAATTGAACCTTCCACTTTTTTGTTATCTACTCAAAATTTCCTATTCATGCACTGAATCATATTTGTTACAACTAACAATGAGCAATATTGGATGAAAAAAAAAGGTCAAGTTTAAAAAACAAAAAAAAAAAAAAAAAAAAAAAAAAAAAAAAAAATCAAAACAGAAGTAGTAGACACCTAAAATGGTGATAACAAGAATTATTTTAGCAATGAATGAGTAACCAAACATTTCCTCTTATCATAACGCTAACAATGACGATAACAGGTTGAACAAATATATTATGGTGCATGAGTTTTAATATAAGTAAATGGTCAATCCTGAATGATGATAAGTAATTATACATATACGATTATGAAAAAACATTCTACTTATTTAGCCCTGTTGATTATGGACAAAGTTTAATTACAAAATCTTAATTATAATTCACAACAACTTTATTTCAATAAAGCCTTCAAACTGGTCTTTAAATCTCTATGAAACAAGATCAAATTGGTAACTTTAGTAACTTATTTATTTCTAATCCAAATTTTATGTGAGGGCATAGAATTGGTTTACAGCCTTTTTTATTTGTCTGTCCCTAGTTGCGCAGACAATCTTATTAAAACATGGTATGTATACAAGTATAAAAAAAACTTTATGAACTAGTGTTACAATTGGCGGTGTTATCGCTAACAGCGATCTGTCTCAGACAACCTTTGGATGACAGTATCAGAGTATAGACCATAAAACAAAGGAGATTGTTTACTGATTTACAAAAATTGGCCTTTTATAATGAGCACTAAGATTTATACACTGAAATAAATACAACTATACCAAAAACGTATTTAGGCCGGAGCAATTTAATAGCAATTTAGAGCAATAAATTATAATCCTGCAATCCAGACTTGTGCCAAATTTGGCCTACATATTCATTCTATTAAGACATTTCGTTTACAGAGCCTTTTTAACTCAAACGATATGACCCTAATCTACGTGCAATACGTAATAGTTGCAGATAGAGTACACAATGTTATCAATCGATATAGTGAGCCTTAGGGAATTCCCGTGCCATACCTATTTGTAGATATTCTATAATACAGGAATTATAGGTACATATGTCAGTACTGTGCATCGCTAATGCTTTTATTTGCGGCAAGAGTATATCGAACGCATTCGGAGACGGGACCTTTAGCAGATCACAAGTGTGAGTTTTTTAATAATAATAACGCCCGACGATCACTTACATAGATTCTGGACCGTAACTAGGACTCCCAGTGTCCAGGGACCCAGGAACTACGAGGACCATGGCCCCACACCCACAACACCCAGACTCAGAACAAGTATTGCACGTTTTTTTCTGTGCACAAATACTTGTACTGCCGCGGGAATCGAACCTGCCGCCTCCGGGCTATGAGCCCAACTGCTGAAACACCACACCCACAGAGGCTGTCAGTTCAGTTCAGTGTCGGTTTAATCTATGTAAGTCTTCTGTGATAAGCACTTTCTATTAAATCATTGAAAGGATTAATCCCCTTTTGCTAATTAATATCGATAGAGGAATCATTTTACAACATTCATGCTGTCAAAACATCCAAGGTGCCGTTTTATGGGGGAGGTGTGTTCAGCAACGGACGTCTTACGGCTGTTGTAATGTGATGTTGTCTAAACCCTACTAATTTGATCATTGTCTCTTCTGATGGTAAGTGGCGACGCGTTCGACGATGAAGCGTGCTTGCCTGGAATATAACGGTTCACTCTAGCCCTATAAACTTAGGTATACATTAGTTTTTAGGAAACAATATCTATTTATTGAAATTTTGTCATTGTTTATTCAGTACTAGCTGTGTCTCGCGGTTTCACCCGCGTGGTGAAAAATTTCCAAACTTTCTTAACTTTTTGTTTCAAAAGAACCTCTTGAGAATAATAAACACAATAAAAAATGAATTAGCGAAAATGTTCTATCCATTCACCCGTGATGCGATGACGAAAGAAAATAGAGATTCATTTTTATATAGATTATAACGACTTGTGTAGTGTTCAAGTTTACTCGCGTTCCTAATTTTCCAGGATAATATAAGTACGTGCTATTCCGAAACCTAAAATGTGCACAGACTGTAACATAAATAACACATACCAACAACCGTTCGCTTTTTTATAATATGAATTAAAATCTGTAATATAACACGCTCAAATTTAAATAATAATTGTAATTCAAATTGTCTCCGAGAACACCCAAGAAAGGCAAATGAACATAACGACTATACATAATGCAGACAACCTTCTGACAGTGTACAAAATAGATTCCATTTCAGAAATTATGCGCATACAAATCCATCCATTTCATTGCGATGGCCACCAGATCATGTTCCTACGTGTTGATCGATATTGGACGAGAATTAGAGTTCAATGCCCAACGTCGATATAGTCGGTTATTGTCACGCAGTCAAAGTCCTAAAGGAACGAAGGCACACATAAATTACCACATTGAAAGGCGTTGGACCCCATGTGAATAAAAATTGGCTTTTCAAACAAGGAGTCAATCTTGAACCCAAAACTTGACCAAAAACTAGGTGGTAGGACTTTTCTAGTCCTACCACCTAGTTTTTGGTCAAGTTAACAGTTAAAAGTCAACCTGGCAAGAGTTCGTCTAGGTACCACCGCTTTGCTAGATTTCCTCCGCCGAGTAGTAGTGTAAACCTTACTGTGTTCCGGTTTGAAGGGCACTGTAGCTGGAAATTACTGGGCAAATGAGCATCTATGACCAGACCCATGTCAACGGGAACGGGAACTACCCTACAGGTTTGCCAGTTGTGATGAGTCAGTCTGTGAGTGAGACCTGATAAAGGAATTATGGTATAGAGGAAAAAAAACATTTTTTTAACGACTACGAAGTGATGATCTAGATTTTAGTGACTTCTTATTAGATGGCCAAATCCAAAACTACATCGTCATCCGGCTGTCTTCGTGAGCATTCTTCGTTCGGATACTTCGACGAATACCTCGAAGTATCCGATCATACAATCCACGCCCACTTGAAGGTTTACAGTTGTACACCCTATCACATTTCTTAACAGTTTCTGAGAAAACTGACTTAATTTTTTTGATTAAAATGATTTTAACGTTTTATTTGTTCCTAGACCGTTTGTCCCATTTACTTGGGGTCGGCCTTTCTTGTTCTTTGTTTCCACTTCGCACGGGTTTGTGCAGGGTTGAGCTTTGATAACTTAGTCTTTTGTGACCATCGCCAACCAATTGGCAGGCGGTCTTCCCCGAGAACGTTTTATCAATGGCAGGTTTAGGGCAAACTTAATCATGTGATCATCTGGGCGCATCTAGACATAATTATTACATGTTTCGAAAACAGCATAACTATTTTATTGTACAATTAAAAGTTCCTATTCTTCCAGCCATCGCCAGCTAGCCTCATGGTAGCCAGCACCATAATAACCGACGATAAGTCGACGGAGGAGTTACAAAAGCATTTTGGCGAGATTCTAGACGAAAACCTGGTCCTTAAAGAAACTTTAAAGCAGAACAATGACTCTATGAAGGAGCAGTTCCTTCTCATCGCGTCCTGTCAGGAGGACATGATGAAGACGCATACTCTGCATAAGGAGAAGTTTGAAGAAACCAGAGAGCTAGTGGAACGGGTGAGTACAAGTACTGCCGTAATTTTTTTTTACTAGCCCGATAGCTCAGTTGGTAGTAACCCTGCCTTCAGAACTGTGGGTTGTGGGTTCGATTCCCACCCAGGACAAACATTTGTGTGATGAACATAAGTGTTTGTTCTGTGTCTGGGTGTTATATTGTATTATATGTATTACAATGTATGTATTACACGTATTTACAAATAAAAAATATCTAAGTATTGTATCAGTTATCTGGTTCCCATAATACAAGCTTTGCTTAGTTTTGGGCTAGATAGCGTTGTGTGAGATGTCCACACATATTATTATTATTATTATTTGCCTATTGCTGGGTATAGACAGCCATTTGGTTGTACTGTGGTTCCATTTTCCCTATCTCTCGCCACTACGATTAGACATACTCCATCACCCGTTTTGCATTACCATTAGTATTTTTCGCAAGCTATGATTGTAAGAAAACCTCCAACGGTGAATCATCATTAATATTTTTAACGTTAATTAACTGACGTGACAAGCTGGTCGTTCCCCTGATGGTTAGCGACGACTACTCATTACAGTGGCAGTGCTTCTCATGCCCGTCTGCACGTTTTTGATAGCTCCTAAGTTCGCACTTATCCCTCTGTGACGTACCTACTGCAATGCATTGGGGTATGTCCCAGAGAGATAATTGCGGACTTTAGAGCTGTTAAACTTTAGTACAGACTAGAATTAGAATTCTAAATCAATGAATACGTGCGTGGCACTTCACTGCACGTCATCCTGAGACATCAGCGCCATCCGAATCCATTTAGTCAAGGTCGTGAAAGGTATACCGATTCTAAATGGCGTTTAATCAGGTAGATAGATAGATAGAGAACTCTTCATTGTCTCACCAATGAAGTCTAAAATCAGGAATAAATATAATATTTACGAACTATTGTAACAATGGGCGGTCTTATCGCTGAAAGTGATCTCTTACTGTTCTTATTATTTATATCTCTTCTTATTTTTTGCATAATCAGTAATCTGATTACTTCTTTTATTTTTTCAGCTCCGTCAAGAAAACAAAAAGTTGAAGCAGGACATCGCTTTGCTAGTCGACCCTGGAAATACTGTAAACGGTGAAACCAGTGTGGCCAAGTCCGATCATTCTTCCGGCAAGTCTGGTCCATCCAGCGCTTTAGAGTTCGTCACATCGCCCGATGACGAGACCATAGACAGGCTCTCAGCGCAGCTAAATTTGGTAGAGAAGCAAAGGAGGCAGGTATGTTGAAAATTCACCTTATTTTTTAGTTAATAAAGTTGACTTTATTTTATAATAACTTCTTGAAATATTTTCCTTCGAATGTTTTAGTTTGTCAATTTGATGAGATTATAAATAATTCGTCAGCGCTATTTATAGGTTAGGCAATTAGCAGCGGCGATCGGTGCGACTAAAATTCAATCTTATTCCTATGACAAAATCTACTTTAAACCTTACGTAATTGGTCCTTCGAGCATTTCGAGATGCAAATACGATAGCGAACTCGTCACAAACAATTCTAATGCAGCGTAAATAGTTAAAATAACTGCGCTTTTAAGTCAATGAAATAAAGTTTATTCTTGATTGGCCCGATAGCTCAGTTGGTAGTATCCCTGCCTTCTGAACTGCAGGTTGTGGGTTCGATTCCCACCCGGGACAAACATTTGTGTGATGAACATCGATGTTTGTTCTGTGTCTGTGTGTTATATTGTATTCCATGTATGTATTTACAAACAAAAAGTATCTCAGTATTGTATCAGTTATCTGGGTCCAATAGTACAAGCTTTGCTTAGTTTGGGGCTAGATGGCGCTGTGTGAAATGTCCACAGATATTTATTTTATTTATTTATTTTTATATACTATTTTATATTAATCGCAGGTCATCACGGATAATGAAAAACTAACGTGGCAGAAGGAATCACTTGAACACATTGTCGATGCGACGTCAAAAGAAAGAGACGACCTCAAGGAGAAACTCAAGGATGCGGAGGTATTTTCTTAACTATAGCTGTAGAGACCAGGCTTAGTTACTTAGTACTTACTTACTTAGGTACTTAGTTACTTAGTTGGCTGGCAACTAAGCTGAACAAAAGTGACGTCTGTCCATCATCACACAAACAGCTGGAAGTGATCCATTGCTAAAAATAAACCTCCCACATGAAACGCCACTTTGCTTGCTTTTCATAGGGGAAAGAGCTAGTGTGGCTTAGCGGTAGTCCGCGCCGTACAAACCCATGATCTCATGTTCAAATCCCGCCTTGCACTAATGACTTTTCAAGTTATGCGTGGAATTTGCACTTGCTAAGAGCGACGGTGAAGGAAAACATCGTTTAGAAAGCGGCATGTTCAAGATACGCTAAATTCTAAAACATGTGTTATCTACCAACCCGCACTTGGCCACCGTAGAATTATGGCCTACACTCTCCCTGTGAGAGAAAGTCCTAGCAATGGGCGAAGTGTTCGTGAGAGTTTATTTTATTTAATAGCTATTATTTTATTTTCAGATCCAGTATTCAACCAAAATGACTGAGACTGTGATGGAATTGAACAATATGATAAATGCAAGAGATGAATTGGAGAAACAGTTGAAAAATGTAAGTGTCTATGAACTTTATTTAGCCTGTGTGCTTAAGCTGGCCATCTTATCACATATATACTTACTACTTACTACTTTATATTATATTATATATATTTATATATTTATTTATTTATTATATTTTTAGCGGGCACAATTGGTTATATCGTCAGATTTACAGACGGTTGTGGAGACCTTTTCCCCGCGACTATCTGACCATAGTTATTTGACGGAAAACACTGACTTAACGCTGCCGCGACGTGCATTTTTTCCGGAAAAATCATGCTAAAGATGATGGCTGATGACGCTATAATATAGCTCGCGCAAAACTTTATGAGCTCTCGGAAGTTAGCGCGGATGGCTGCGCAGTACGCATATTATAGTTACTGTATGGCCGCTTTTACAATGCACTCAACTGTACCATGCGCAGTTTGGGACTTGGGCCTAACTTCAGAGGGCTCATAAAGTTTTGCACGAGCTATCTTGTTGGTCTCTAAGCTTATGTCAGTCCAAAATTTCAAGTTGGTTACGATTTTATGATCAGTTTACGAAGGTGCATGCTTGCCAAGCATTTTATTAGTTTTAGTAAAGTATGCATTGGATATTTTTGTTTCATTTTGTATTTAAGATGAACTTCCGCGGTTTACGTCTCCATCAAATTTTCAAAGATAAATCGATTGTTCTAGATGATAAACGGTCCAGAGGTACAGAAGCGAGACGCGTACATTCAACAGTGTAACGAGAAAATATCCAAATTGCATGTCGATTTAAAAAATGCCAACCTTAAGATACTGGAATTGGAAAATGTAAAGGTATGTGTTTTGAAATGTTTTTTTGTTCAGGCTACTTGATATTAAGACATGTTATAAATACATTTTTATATTTAATTCACTCTTTATACGCATAAATATAGTATACGCTACTATATAGTACTATATAGTATATAGTATACGCTACTAACGCTAAACTACAACGCATAAAGAGTGAATTAAATATAAAGAAAAGAATAAAAAGGATCTGTGTTATAAAACTATCTATCAATTTCTCGTTAACGAGAAATGTCACGCGTGAAAGCGAGACAAAAATGTATACCACAGTTTAGGTTATCAAGTGTTGATGATGTATTTTATTACTTAAACGAGCTTCTGCCCGCAGCTTCGCCCGCGGCGTGGCCTATGAGTAAATAATTCAACCACCCATTTCACCCACTTAAGGGTGGAATTTCGAAAAATCCATTCTTAGCGGATGCCTACGTCATAACATGTAACTGCATTCCAAATTTCAGCCCGATCCGTTCAGTGGTTTGGGCTGTGCGTTGATAGATCACTATATTAGTCAATTAATCCGTCAGTCACCTTTGAGTTATATATATTTAGATATGTTTATTTGATACCTAGTGCCCATTGTACCTATCTTATTATGTATTTCTCTTTTCTACATGTTTATCTTTGGTGTCAATAAAGCGTTTTGTATTGTATTGTATAGATATTTAATAATAATTCTTACTTAACCATTTCTCAGCTGGAGTTCTCAAAGTACAAATCGGAAATGTCAGAAATCGTGAAGGGTCACCGAGAAAGCATCACTCAACTCGGCCTCAGACTAAAAGAAGCTACTACTGCCACAGTAAGTATATTTACTCATCAGCTGCATTCCCACTGCTGGGATGTAGGCCTTCTCTCAGACGGAGCGAGTGTAGACTATAATATATGATATTGGCTAAATGTGGGATGACAATTGGAACATGGGCTTACTTACGATGTTTTCATAATAATAATGAATTTTTATAGTATGTAGGAATATATAATATATAGGAAAGACAAAGTATGGAGGGAGGGGGTCACTGACAAACTTGAAGGATTGTCAAATATTACATAGCAAGCCCATTACAATATATGAGTTTAAAAAAAAAGAAGTTCTCTTTCTCACTATTGGTGCTAGCAATCCGCACTATGCAGAAGAAAGCTGCAGAAAACCTCAAACGAAGGAAATGTGAATGCCGACATATTTGTTCTGTTTGAGGTTGAAACAAGGGTTCTCAAAGCAGTGCTCCGCTACATGAAGGAACTGGGCTGGCTTGGGTAGATGCTGGCTGGCAGGAGGATTACTAGGTGGTAGGACTTTACTGCAAAGTTCGTCTAGGTAGGTACCACCGCTTTGCCAGTTATTCTGCCGCCAAGCAGTAGTGTGCAAGCACTGCTGTGTTCCGGTTTGAAGGGCACTGTAGCTAGTGAAATTACTGGGCAAATGAGACTTTATGATCTGATCTCACAGTTTAGTAACCTTATTACTAGATTGTGCTGATGTCTCAGGATGACGTGCGCAATGCAGTGTCACGCGAACCTCTATACTTTAGAGTTCCGAGTGACACTGCAGCTAAAAAAGGAAATGCACAATATAACCCATGTGGGGTCAGTGATCCTGATCGTATGAACAAATACTGTAACATTAGTTATTTAATAAGATTTTTATTGATTATGGTTAGGTTTAATGTTGTGTGTACACCTAAAGCATTCACGCTCACTAAAAAGCTTCTTGCGGCGGCGTCGTGTGTCGGGTCGTCCTATTCCCTCAAAAATGGTCGAGGAGGGCGATGGCTGGCACATAAGTCAAGCTCGTGAACGGGTGCTGCTTGCGGGAGCTGGTCAGATCGTGGTGTATACGCAAATAATTATAAAGTAATTGATGTTCCTAATATTTATGTAGTGTCCATAAATTTAAGAAAGTACGAAAAAAAGTGTAAATAAGTATATAATAAATAATAATAATGACACAACTAACAATATGTAAGTGGTATATTAAAAAAGAGCACGGACCCAGGAGTCTGTGGTAATACAGCAAAAAAAAAATTTACGGATTTTTTTTTAGGTTTTCCAGCCGGTTAGATTTTCAGTAAGTCCGGATGCCGAAACGTCTCCAGAACTAAGTAATTGGTCATCGCAAGTGAAACTATACGACCGAACGCTCAAACATTTGGCGGTTCTACTAAATAAAGTCTCAGCTGGGTAAGTTATAATACCCAAGGGTTTAGCCACATCTGTTACCATTGAATTAATGTTCTTGCTCTATCCTTTTCTATCGCTCAAGATTGTCGTTTTCTAGAGCGATAAAGATAGCGACAGAAAGTTATCGCACTCGGCAGCGCATGGGCATGAAAAAATACGATTCCACTGACAGATGTGGCTCAGCCCTACTAGTGATACTACCCGCGCTAACATATAAACGATCTGAGTAATTTTTAATTGTACACATACATTGTGTGTTAGTAATTAAAAATTACTATTGTAACACAATAGTAATTTTTAATTTTAAACACGAATTTATAAAAACTCCGTATATATTATGCAGGACTTTTTGAATCCGTTAAAAGTCGTTATTTTCGCCAAAATTTACACACTATTATTTTTCATTTCTTTTTTGGTTTTGGCGGGAAAACGAGAAAGATCGCATTATAATTGTATTATTTTCGAAAAATTGTGTTATTTTCAGTGTTAGTGCATAAACTTGGTGGCGTTTTATTCGATATGTGTTTGATTACAGGCATGAGTGTGGGAAAGTGGTATAATGACGTTGAAGCGTTTCTTTTCGTGTTGTTTATAAAACTCCATAGAAGCTTCTAGTAAAGTTGCCACCACTTTACTAGGAGTATGACTTAGACTGAACTGTGACTTGACTTGATGACTTGGACTGTGATTTGACACATATCTGCGTAACATATCATTAATTTAACTAACTTGAGAAATTATCAATTACTTGACACTGGCTAAATACATAAAAGTGTGGAGCCATTACAAAAAAAAAAAACATATATAATTCTCTTTTTTTTTCAGATTATCAGACAATCTAGTTGAATCGATAGCACTGATACTAAGCCTTAACGACTTGGCGGTAGATCGCACTACTGTAGAAAACTTTAGAAGTGGCCTTGAAATGGTAAAGCAACACATGGAGTCGCAACAGAACGACGCTATGGCTAACATGTGAGTATACCGATTTAATGAGATAAATAATAATAATAACGCCCAACGATCACATACATAGATCCTGGACCCTTACTAGGATTCCCTTTGTCTAGGAACCCAGGAACTACGAGGACCATGGTCTCACAACACCCAGACTCAGAACAAGTATTTGCGCTTTTTTTTCCTGTCCATAAATACTTATCCTGCCGCGGGAATCGAACCCGCTGGAGAGGTCGATATACCCCTCGTAGATTGGCTAGAATTTTCGCGACTTTCCATAAAGTTCTCATTTCCTATTGACGTAGCGTTTTTGATCCTGGTGTCACGGCAACAAACCCAAGAAGTGCCGGTTCTTCTAGTTTTAACGGTTCGGCGCCTTATGCGCTTTGAAAGTTGGTAGATTTACGTGCTATTGTTCATTGAGAACTTCACTACAGGAATAGAATAAATAAAAATATTTTTGTTGCTTTTCACCACATATATTGTTCTCACGAACCAAACACATAATTCACCAAATTCTTATCAAATGAGTAAGATCGGGGTATTTGAGGACACGCGTCTCAAAAAGCTACTATTATGCAACTCTTTTATGCGTCCTTTATATAAGTCGGCGCTGGCGTCGCCAATAACGTAATAGGTATTATGATTTAAAAATATTTTATTGCAGTGCTCAAATCAAAGGAGTTTTATCAATATTTGAAGGAATATTCAATGAATATAAGGAAGTCGTTAAGAAATTATCCGCCGCTAAACAGGAAGCGGTAAGTTTTAACAGATTCAGGCCCGTATTACAGGACTACGCTCGGTCGTGAATCTCTGCTCAAAACGAGGTTTCATTCATGATCAAATAGTGAATGAAATCAAGTGAATAAAATATTACGACCTGTCTTATGCACTTAAGTAACTGTCTAAATTTGGTGCAAAGCATATGTATTGAGAGATAAGTGTGAACTTAGGAACTTTCAAACCTTAGTACAGACTTATGACAGACATGCGCCCGCCGTAGTCTTCCACTTAAAGAGTAAAAACGACGGGTGCAGTTAGTTTTTTTATAGATCTTACCTACAAAAAGTTTACATACAGTAAGTAAATACAATAAAATATATGCTCTTCATATACGTTAAAAATATTTTTGTTTTGCTTCTCTACTTTTTCAGTTACCCGACTTAATCGGGTAATACTTTTTTTATGGTATAATTAGACGGCTACTCTGTGGCCAAACTGACATTTAAAAGAGTTTGTGCTCTATAGTCATAAATTATGATTTTCTTCACTTTTTTAAACGGTTTCGTATGGTGATTACTGTTCTGGATCTATTTAATAGGGCGAATTCTGTGTTTAAATGTAACCATATTACAGATTCTATCCAAAGATCGCTAATTACTGCTAACCTAAAAATTACCACTTCATTTCAGAAGCCATTATCGAATGTGGAACAGCTATCGGCAGCGTTAGTGGCGCGTGGTCAGGAGTTGCAGATGATGGAGAATGAGATTACGCAGCTTAAGAACCAACGAGATGACACCGAATTACTGAAGGCACAGCTTGATCTTTACAAGTCAGTATTACTTCTTTTTAACGCATACGATTGCTTACGTACAGAAGATTCACTCTGTGAAATCACTTAAATAAATAGCGACTCTTGCTGCAACGCAATAAAGTATAGTTCAGCTTGCACAGCGTTACAATGCTGCCCAACAGTTACTATTGCTGCTCTTCTGACGCGATACGTAACGGACTGACGCGTTGGTCCCATGTACTTGTAGTTTCGTACCTATTTTTTGGGTTGGTATGGCTCCACAGTTTTGTGTATTTAGCCAGTGTCAAGTAATTAATAATTTCTCGAGTTAAGTAATATATATGTATATAATTATGTTAAGTCACAATCCAAGTCGTCAAGTCAAGTCATACTCCTAGTAAAGCGGTGGCAACTTTACCAGAAGCTTCTATGGAGTTTTGGAAACAATACGAAAAAAAACGTTTCACCATCATTATACCACTTTCCCACACTCATGTATCTAGTCCAGCACTTAACGAATAAAATGCCACCAATTTTATGCACTAACACTGAAAATAACACAAGTGTTGGAAAATAATACAATGCGGTGACGCAATCTTTTTCGTTTTCCCGCCAAAACTCCTGTTTCGTACCTTAAGAGTGGATTGATGAGGCGACCTGCTCAACTACCCCACCACAGAGGCTGTCAATGGTATGGGCGCCATGCATGCATCTTAGACCAACATGCTGTGGAAATAGTTGCAACAACAAAACATTTTGTTATGATGGCCAGATAAGTCAAAACCTATTCTTGGGTGAACTTCTTCGTTACGCAAAAAAACGTTTTGGCTTCTTGAAAACCAACCAAAACCAATAAAACAACAAGACTTCAATTTTGAATTCTTGTTGTTTTTTTTCGTTGTTGTTATGACTGGCCTGATGGTTCAGTTGCTAGTTGCTCTGCCTTCTGAACTTGTGCCCTACAAGTGGGTTCGATTCCCACGCACGAAAAGTATTTGTGTGATGAACATAGTGTACCGCTTTAGGAGCGGTAGCAAAAATAAAGATTAAAGACAAAAATTAAAATATAGCTAAACCTGCATATGGAACAAAAAAAACAAATACTAAAATTTTACAATTCAATTAAAATTTAGCAAAGACATGGGTCGTGCGTGAAAATCGGCCTAGGTAATTGTTTGCACTAGGTTTTGGGGTTCACCGCACTCTCCTGGGCGTAGATCCCGTGAGATAGGGCAGCGTCCAGGGTTGCCGTTGGTACCACAACTATGGGTATATCATCGACCGCTAGGGCCGGCCGGATTCGATGTCTCTTAAAATCCAAGGTATGTTCCTGTAAACCAAGTGGGCATTAGGACGCTGCATTAGGGACGTTAGTCCGAGATACAGGGAGACGCTAGGTTCGCGAGGCAAACTAAAAACAAGTTAGCGTTTGATAGGCTACGGAATCATGGTGGTCAAAAGAAAAATAAGCAGAAACGGTTACAGTTGCTAGGCTATGTCAACGGAAGTAATTAACAACAATCAATTATAAAAATAGCTACATCAATGATTAAATGCACAGCAGCGAAAGGCTTAAAAAAACAGGATTAATAACAACAAATGGAACCGTTTGAAATTTAAAAATAAAACCGTTAGAGTTATTATTATGAGTTCACAGCAAAGAAAGGCGTTGAGAAACAATAATGCCAAATACTTGGTCAGTGCACAACTTACCCATAAGATTGGGAACACAATTCACTAAATATTTCACCAGGTTCAATCTGAATAAATTTTCGCTTCGAAAATAGATGATTAGTCTATGGAGCGTTTTAGAAAAGTAGTACGTCCGCACGCCAAGTAAGATCGGGGCGGACTGGCGGCCGGTCGTCGTGTTCGAGCGAGCCGCTATGAAGCATCATTCAAGGCCGTGCGCACGCGCAAGAAACAATAGAATTTATATATATAAAATGTCTGTCCCTTTTATTTCTGTTTGTAAATTAGTTTTATTTTGATTTTAAGTCTTTGTTTGTTTTTTTACTTGTAATGATAATGTAATCATTACGTAAATAATTTATTAAATGTTTTTATTTTTTATTTATTTATTTTTTTTAGCCTCAAATATTTTAAATAATAATTTTTATCTTTATAATAATGTAACGCTACGTTACAATAGGTGTTTGTTCTGTGTCTGGGTGTAAAATTGTATTGTATGTATTTAAACACAAAAAAGTACCTAAGTATTCTATCAGCTATCTGGTTCTCATAGTACAAGCTTCACTTACTTTGGGGCTAGATGGCGTTGTGTGCAATGTCCACAAATATTGAAATATTAAATATGAATAGGCCGATGCACTTTACCTACACTTTGCCTTCTTTGTTCTAAGAGCTATCAATAACTATTATTCGAAAGTTGTAAAACATTGTTGTATTTGTTGCCCTAAGGACCGACTTTGAAGCGGAAAGAGACGCCCGTTCCAAGATGGCGAGTGAAAAGGACTCCATCGCAACCGATTTAAGAAAAGCAAAGAAATTAAACGATGAGCTGAAACAGCAGGTATCACACTATCACACTAATATTATAAAGGTGAAAGTTTGTTTGTGTGTATGTTTGTTACTCCTTCACGCTCAAACGGCTGAATAGATTTAAATGAAATTCGGTACTAAGATAGCTTATACACTGGATTAACATATAGGCTACATTTAACCCGGAAAAGTGAAATTTTCCCGTGGGATGAGTAAATAATTAAAATAATTTTTATCTGCGGGTGAAACCGCGGGGCGCAACTAGTTTTCAATAAATCTATAGCACCTGTACTTGGTAAACTCTTAGGTCGTATTCATTAAGTTATGTTGAAATCGTCAATGACTTAAATGTTTGCTATTTCCGTTATCGCAACGGCTTTTTGGCGTAATAAACACTTGCGAAAATGAATTCAAAACATCCGTTTTTCCTTAAAAATAAAAGTCACTTTATTGTGATGAACTGACCGTCACTACAGGAAAACGACAATTTTTATGTAGAATAATGGGATAACAAGCTAGTCATTCGCTTGATGTTAAGCGTCATGGCTGCCCATACCAGATACAATGCCACTTAGAACTGTAAATTATAAAGTTTTGCGTGATACTGTACTGCGCACGTCTTTCATCCTGAAACATCAAAACATTCTAGTAAAAAGATTTCTAGACTATGAGATCAGCAAACTACCTTCCCACCAATTTTCAGCCAAATCGGTTCAGCCGTTCTTGAGTTATAAATAGTACAACTAACATGACTTTCTTATATATATATATAGATTTACATATTACGTATATTAATATAACCTGTTTTTTACTTTAATTTTACTTAGGACCTGTCAAACTTTAGTGCAGACGTGCATTAATATGGTATGGTGCATAATCACTAGGTGGTAGGACTTTACTGCAAAGTTCGTCAAGGTAGGTACCACCGCTTTGCCAGTTATTCTGCCGCCAAGCAGTAGTGTGCAAGCACTGCTGTGTTCCGGTTTAAAGGGTATTGTAGCTAGTGAAATTACTGGGCAAATGAGACTTTATGATCTGATCTCACAGTTTAGTAATCTTATTACTAGATTGTGGTGATGTCTCAGGATGACGTGCGCAGTGCAGTGTCACGCGAAACTTTTAATTTTGTAGTTCCGAGTGACACTGTTCTGTTATGGGCGGCCGTGTCACTTACCATCAGGTGATCGATTAGCCCGTCACATCATACATTAACATAAAAAAATAAATTCTAAGAGCTTCATAGAAGAGATACGGAATTTAATAGACAATTTTATAGTTGCAACTAAATTTCGACTCTATGGATGACTATAATAAATTTAAATATAACGCATTCATTCATACGCCCCAAGTGGGACATCAGTACAGGAGCATCAACCCCATGTAGAATAAGTTAGGCCACCATGAATTTTTTTCAGAGTTCCGAGTAACACTGCAGCTGATATGGGCAGCCGTGTCGCTTAACATCAGGCGAACGGTTAGCTCGTCACGTCATTCTTTAACATAAAAAAAAAAAATTATGACTTTAATTAATAATTCCCTTCGTCCCAGCTCGAAGAAGTTCGCCGTATCAACCCGGTAGTGCACCGGAGCGCGACGAGCAAGCGGCCGCCTGCCCCGGCGAGGACCGCGCCGCCGAGCCCCGCCGCCACCGGCAATATGGTGAGCATTGTATAATAATAATATGTGTGGACATGTCACACAACGCCATCTAGCCCCAAACTAAGCAAAGCTTGTGCTATGGGGACCAGATAACAAGATACAATACTTAGATATTTTTTTGTTTGTAAATACATACATAGAATACAATATAACACCCAGACGCAGAACAAACACATATGTTCATACATAAATGTTTGTCCTGGGTGGGAATCGAACCCACAACCCACAGTTCAGAAGGCAGGGTTACTACCAACTGAGCTATTTGGCCAGTCGTATATACTTGGAATTTGTTGTTAATTGAAGTAAAACTTCTTTACGCTTGACTTGGGGAGTAAGCTGGTGAATGCGTGACGAACGGAGGTTGAAGTTGGTTTACGTACATCTCCATTGTCAACATAAAAAAAGTTAAAAATTTGTATTATTATGTTGATGTGTCCGGTAAAATGACAAGACGGCGACATTAACGTTAAATAAAGCAAAAATAAAGTTATACCGGCCGATAGATGGAGCTAAACTAAAAAAGTTTTACTTCGTGTGGCTAAAGCACACTCGATTTTTTTTTTTTTTTTATGTATTCAGTATATAAACAGAGAAATTTTCACCTGGAATTTGTTGGGTATTTACCTGGAATGTACTTATTACCAGGGTTTTGTAGATTATTACCTGGGACTTAAACATTCAAGACTTACGGCAGATTAACTGCTTAGAGTAATCAACGGATTAATTCTAATGTAACGGAGAACTTTATTCAAATCCAGCCCATTCAAATTTTCCTTGACGTTATACTAAATTTATCTAGAACTCGTTCGTTATTATTTGGGACTCATTGATTATTTACTACCTGGGATTTGTAGGTTATTATAATAGGTCTTTACCTATGAAATTGCCGTATTGCAGTACAGACTTTTTCAAACAAAAAAAAGTTTTGATTGGCTATGAATTCTAAATTCAAATCAATTTTGTTTTAAAAATATGACATTCTATTTACAATATAAGTCTTTTGTTTATTGATTAGCGTTGTATTTTCATTACATTTCAACATTTTTCCTCATAATGGATACTTTGAAATTTCGTGTAATTATGGAATATGAGTTCCGTCGTGGCACCAACGCGGCACAAACGACACGTAACATCAACGACGTTTACGGAGAGAACTGTACAAACGAACGTACAACCCGTTATTGGTTTGCTCGGTTCCGTTCTGGGAATTTTGACTTGAAAAATGAACCTCGTGGTCGTCCGGAAACTTTGGTCAACAATGATGAATTAAAGGCGATTGTGGAAGCTGATGAATCTCAATCTACAGCTGAGCTGGCAGCAGCTTTTGATGTTAGCATCAAAACAATATTGGTCCATTTGCGACAGATTGGCAAGATAAAAAAGCTTGATAGATGGGTGCCTCACGAACTTAACGATCGCCAGCGCAACGTACGCGTCGAGACTTGCCTTGCGCTGCTTAACAGGCACAGAAATGAAGGAATCTTGAACCGAATTGTTACGTGCGACGAAAAATGGATTCTTTTTGACAATCGAAAGCGCTCAGCAAGTTGGTTAGATCCTAGTTCGGTACCAAAGCAATGTGCAAAACGAAAAATGACCCCTAGAAAGGTGATGGTCACAGTTTGGTGGTCTAGTGCTGGTGTGATTCATCATAGCTTTTTACAAAACGGCGAGAGCATTACTGCAGATGTGTACATTGAAGAACTGACCACAATGATGGCGAAACTCGCACGTCTGCAACCAGCTTTGGTCAATCAGTCGTCTCCACTGCTACTTCACGACAACGCGCGACCCCATACTGCACAACAGACCGTCTCTAAGCTGCATGAGTTGGGTTTGGAAGCTCTCCCTCATCCGCCATACTCAACAGATCTTGCGCCTACCGACTATTACTTTTTCCAAAATTTGGACAACTTTTTAGCGGGAAAAAAATTCAATTCCCGAGAGGCAGTACAAAACGCCTTTGAAGAATTTGTTGTCTCCCGTCCTGCTGATTTTTTCAAGAAGGGCATCCATAAACTGCCACAGCGTTGGCAACGATGCATTGATTGCAGGGGTGATTACTTTGAATAAAAGAAATAAATAAGTTCGAAAAAAAAATACTTTAACTTTTTTCAAACATAACGGCAATTTCATAGGTAAAGACCTAATATTACATTGATTAAATTTACGAGCATCTCCATCAGAAACTGCCATGTTTTCATGAATTTATGTATACTTAACATAATATTATTTATATATAATATTACATACTTATAATACGCCACTTATACATAAGGTTGTCAAAAAGAAGTCGGCAAGTAAAGCTGAAGACACACCGAGGGAGAAAACGCCGCCGCCGCTTCGTTTCGACTGCCCAGTGTGCGATCAGCCTTTCAAAACTCTTGTCTTGCTCCAACAACATACAGGGAGTAACAAAAACCCTGTTAAATAAATGAAGTATGTGTACAGATAATTACAAGTAGTCATATAAAAATGTCTAACAATACCTAAGTTATACGTATCTGAAGTTACAGGCAGTATCTAAATACAAAAAAATAATACCATTTCCCAAAAATGTTTGTGCCACAAGCCGTGCCTATTTTTAAATAGCTAAGTAACTAAGGTAAAAGTAAACGCGGAACCGACAAACGGGGGCCGCCTTTGTCGGCTCTTTTGTAAGATGCCGCTCCTGCACCTGTGTGCCTACGGGGAAATGGGGTGCGCGGGCGGCGCGGCATAGGCGCGGCGCGGCCCGCGGCTTACGCTCAGTCGCACGTGCTCTCTCATGCAATTTAGTCGTTTCCAGTTTGACCGTCGCGAATTTAGTGTCGAGTGTGATGTCGTATTCTAACGACGAATACTACAATATGTTAATGTGCCTTGGTAGAAGTCACAATAATTATGCGGCAGCACGTAGAGAATACGAGCATAATTTTTCTATTCCGCGTGGAATTGAGTTACCGTCATTAATGGCATTCCAGCGATTGCACTTACGTGTTTACAACACCGGTAGTGTAACGGGCCGTGATCAGCAAAGATTTGATGCTGGAAGACCACGAGTATTACATGATGCTGATGAACAGGTGCTCGATATGTTTGTGCAAGACCCAACACGTAGCACACGCAGCATGGCAAGAGAAATTGGAATTAATCACATGCGTGTATGGAGGGCATTGAAGGAAGACGGTCAGCACCCGTTTCATTATCAACGAGTGCAATCATTGTTGCCCAGTGATTATGAGCCCAGAGTGGCATTTTGACAGTGGCTTCTCGACCGAGTGGCAGATGACGCAGAGTTTTTGAGTCGTATTTTATTAACCGACGAATGCTCGTTCGTCCGAACTGGCGTTTTTAACTGCCATAATGAGCACGTATGGGCTGTGGAAAATCCAATCCGCCAAATCAGCATTTTGATTGATTGACTGAACATGAAAATCGCCTGCCGACAGATGTGTTTTTGAAAGCTCTTTTAAGAGCTAAAAATTACGTACTTATCTTGTTTCTTGACAATACAAAATCACACGTGAATTCGATTGTTCAGAGTGTGGCAGAAAGGCGCGCAGCACTTGTGTGCCTACCACTATTGGTCAAAGAGATCTTTTACGTCATTAAGTTCAGTCTCGCAATCCTACAACGTTGTGGTATGTGGTATAGGGCACATAATCGTATGAAAAACGCTTAAAAAGTAATCTGTGGAATAAATAGCTTCTAGTTCCGTCGCAGTAGGTATGCAAGTTGAATAGACTTAGCGTACCATGGCGGGCGGTGCGGGGTGCGGGCAACAGGCAGCAGGCTGCGTCTGTGGTGCAAGTACCTATGTTGTCAATATCTGAGGTCGTAAACATTTTTAGTAACGGCATAAAAGGTTTTAATAAAAAGCACACGTAAGTTTTGTATGTCTCGTATTGAAATAGAACTAGTATTACTACAACCTTGAGTTGACACTGGATACGCAGCTCGCGGATATAACAGGGTTTTTGTTACTCCCTGTATAGATACTTGTATTGCTAATAGCAACATTTAATAATAGGTTATATTATATGTAAATTCATTATAAAGAATATAATTAATGCATTTAACATGAAATTTGCAGTGCATTTTAACTTTAAACTACACTTAAGTAGTTAGTTTATTTTACACTATTAATATTTTTGGAAATTGAAGTATCTAATTATAATTTGACAGGAAATTGTATTTTTTTAATTATTTTGTATAAATATAACTTCTTAGTAGGTTTTGATATTATTTCGAGTATCATTTCTTAATTTTCTTTTAAAAATATACAAATCAACGGGTAAGCAGTTGGCAGTGTTTGTTTGTTTTATATGGATTTTGCAATATGTTTATATTAATATTTAATACAACTAGATCAAAATTAATCTGTGTATTTAAAGTATTTGCATGAATGAGTTAGATTGTCGTATTATTGTTGTTTAACACTTCTATTTGGCAGTAGGTGGATAAAACCTAACTTAAAATGATATAATAACTAATACTAAACACTACCTACTACTACAAAAAAAAACTGGGCTCTATACTGGCCGCGATGACCTATAGACAGTCCAAATGCTCTTCTATTTTAATGTCATACGGTTTTATTTTGTCAAACATTTTGACTTGGCTTGTCATTCATGCGCTGAAGTGAGTGGTCCCGCGTAGTCTACGTCGGTGTGTTGTGTTCTAATATTATATAGTAAACCCTAAATGGCCGCTAAACTAGTATAAAGCCGTTTTAGCCGTAAAGAAGGCGTATTTAAAGCATTTTTGGTGAAAAGTTTTTTGAAATGATCATTAATATAGTAATAAAATCTCTTCTTGAAGATTTTATAGTTACAGCCTCTGTGGTGTGGTAGTTGAGCAGGTTGGCTCATAAGCCAGAGGTGGTAGTTCCCGCTTCAGGACAAGTATTTGTGCACATAAAAAAACGCATATACTTGTTCTGTGTCTGGATGTTGTGGGACCACGGTCCTCGTAGTTCCTGGATACAGGGAATCCTAGTTAGGGTCCAGGATCTGTCTATGTGATCATTGGGCGTTATTATTATTAAGCCTACCACAATACAAAATATAACAACATACATCATACGTTCTTCTCACTTGCACGTATGCGTTTTGTAGTGTATGCCCTTTATTGTTATACCCGTCTCATGCATTTCACAGTATTTAACTATAATTAAAACTAATTTTTAGCTCTCTGCGAAGGAAGCAGATGATAAATAAATCGGCTCGGAAGCATAACTCACCAATAACTTAGATGGTTTTTTCATGTTCCGATGTTAACCTATATTAAAACCCGCTCCAATAAAGATACTATTTGAAAAAGATATCATTTGCAACCGTAGAGAAATTTATTCCTATGAAAACAATAGAGAACGGATGTCTTTTTTTGATGTTTTCTTTGTTGGTACAAGTGATGCAATTTTAAAATACATCATAATTAACACATGAATTATTATTTTCAGGTGTACACTTGCCCGAAATGCATGAGATTCTCATGCGAGCAGTACAAAGTAATGGAGGACCATTTCGACTTCTGTCTCGACGATTTCTAACCAGTATGTAGTATTTCTTACCGGTATGCTAAAATAAACTTTATTAATGAAGAAATAAGGACACGGCGAGTGGTTTATTTTCAGATTAGATTATTCATGAGAATTGCTAATGGATAATGTATGTTTATCTCTTTCTAACCTGTTAATTTACTCGGTTTAATGTATTTCTATCCTGTTCTATGTTAAAAAGTACGTAATGTAGTCATAGTGCTTGTCAAAGTGTTATTTTATTTGTATTTATAAATCAATTGACAAAGTTTGTTTGGCTGCTATTCGGAGAAATTATATTAATTTAGGTAACGAATTATGTAATGTTATTGACATTTGAAGTTCTCTGAAGCTAAGTGCAAGAACCACTTGAGACAACCACTTGCTGTATTCCTTAAAAGAAGTTGACCTGGAAAACTGTCAAATAACAAAAATGCCGTAAAAATTGAATTTTAGCAGTAAAAAGATTTGTCACATATGCGTAAATTTAAAGATTTTTACAAATATTTAATCTAATTATGTTATGTGAACTTATGTTCGTGCTTTAGGCTCTCCGTGCTAATTTTAGCACGGATAGTTTAAAGCATGAAAATAACATTTGATATGTATTACCGCGTATCTGATAAATACTTCAGGCCAACTTTTTTATATACTATATATAACCTGTGCCAGTAAAGAAACGGTTTGTAAATGAAGATTTTACATAAGTCGGGGTTTGGTTACACGACAACTGTACCTGTAGTGCGAGTTTACATGAATTTACATTACATTACCTATCAAATATTTATATGAAATCTAACACATCGCCGCTAGCGCTAACTGTTGGGGATAATAAGAGAAACATATTATATAAAGGAAAATAAATAAATATTTGCACACATTTTACATAGGGTCATCTAGCCCCAAACTAAGCAAAGCTTGTACTATGGGAACCAGATAACTGGTAGAATACTTAAATACTTTTTGTCTGTAAATATATACATAATATACAATATGACACCAGACACAGAACAAACATTGATGTTCATCACACAAATGTTTGTCCTGGGTGGTAATAGAACCCACAACCTACAGTTCAAAAGGCAGGGTTACTACCAAACTGAGCTATCGGGCCCGTCAATAGAATAGTTTCAATATTTTGTATTCAGTTTCTTCAGAGGGTTTTGATCCGTAACCTTAGTAACATAAAGTTTACATCACTAACAGCAACTATATAATATATGTTAGGTGGTAGAACTTTTCTGCAAAGTTCGTCTAGGTAGGTACCACCGCTTAGCACCGGAACACCGTAGTGCTTGCGCACTACTGTGTTCCGGTTTGAAGGGCACTGTAGCTAGTGAAATTACTGGGCAATGAGACTTTATGATTACTGATATGATAAAATATATATATATATTTTATATTACGACATACTATAGTTTCGCGTGACACTGCACTGCGCACGCCATTCTGAGACATCAGCACAGTCTAGCAATAAGACTACTAGACTGTGAGTAATATAAAATATATATATATATATTTTATATTACGAAATGACGTGACGAGCTAGTCGCTCGCCTGATGTTAAGCAACACGACTGCCCATATCAGTTACAGTAACACTTGAAACACTAAATTATAGTTTCGCGTGACACTGCACTTCCTTGTTAAACTCGCACTAGATAAGGGTACAAGCTATCAAGGCGATCACGTAACTTGATTGCAACAATAGAAACAAAAAATGGTATGGATTTTACAAGTTCAATACGCAGCATAGTTACTATGGATATTTCTAAATTAGAATGAAATTTCTCTTGTTGCATTGCAATCAAAGTCCCGTAATCAACCTCCAACTGGGAGATCACGTAACTCGATTGCAGCCAATAGAAACACATATTTGTATGGCTTGATATTTTCAATACGCAGTTTATGTGCATAGTTAGTATGGACATTTCACCTGTTGCATTGCAATCAAAGTTTCGTGATCATGTCCTGATATCAAGTTGTGTACATCCGTACGCTTTGGTTTGGGATACACTGTTAAATGCTCAACGATAAATTTCTGACTTTCCTATTAATTCTCCTTATAAAGCTCATTAGTGTGAGTAAAAAATAATAGATTTATTTTCAAACCGTTTCGTTACTAGCGTGGTTCATAAAATTATTTTTACTACTAGTCCCTTAGGAATAGCAATGAATGCAGTAGTGTCGAATTTTGAGTCTCTTATGAGACACTTTCGTCCGACGTTTGATCTAGATTTAATAATATTTTTTATGATATATTATAAAATGTAGAAATTGTGATATAAAAAAAATGTAGTAAGTAATACAATATATCTTTTATCCTTTTCTAAACCTATTAGATCAGAGTACATTTTAATTCAAATTATGTTAGATTTTAGTATTGAGAATGAAAGATTTTGTTAATTAAAAATGACTATGATACGTTATTAAAGATGTGTTATTGATTGGAAGTGTTCTATGAAGATTGCGTCTCGGCTTTCGTAGTTAAAGGACGGCCTTAGACTAGGTGGAGCGACGACTTGTGCCGAGCAGGCAGTAATTGCTTTCTAGGTGGTAGGACTTTACTGCAAAGTTCGTCTAGGTAGGTACCACCGCTTTGCCAGTTATTCTGCCGCCAAGAAGTAGTGTGCAAGCACTGCTGTGTTCCGGTTTGAAGGGCACTGTTGCTAGTGAAATTACTGGGCAAATGAGACTTTATGATCTGATCTCAAAGTTTAGTAATCTTATTACTAGATTGTGCTGATGTCTCTGGATGACGTGCGCAGTGCAGTGTCACGCGAAACTCTATACTTTAGAGTTCCGAGTGACACTGCAGCTGATATGGGCAGCCGTGTCGTTTAACTTCAGGCGAACGGCTAGCACGTCACGTCAATCGTTTAAATTAAAAAAAAAAAAAAAATTGTGTGAGAAGAGCCGAAGACCGGGCTCGATGGTGTACCTTGGGAGAGGCTATGTCCAGCAGTGAACTAAAACAGGCTGAAGATGATTATTATGATGACTTTTCCGCCTTAAAACTGGTATTAATTCTAATTGCCTTCTAAAATAAAATTTTCAAATAAAAAGTTATTTTATAGATGCCCTTTACGATCACGCCGAAATCGTCAAACAATTTAACGGCATGCATATTCTATAGCAGAATATCTACTGTGGTTTATGAGTTACCAGTATTACAGTCAAGATGTGTCCACAATGACTATTTATGTATATAATAGGTCTTTACCTATGAAATTGCCGTATTGCAGTACAGACTTTTTCAAACAAAAAAAGTTTTGATTGGCTATGAATTCTAAATTCAAATTAATTTTGTTTTAAAAATATGACATTCTATTTACAATATAAGTCTTTTGTTTATTGATTAGCGTTTCATTTTCATTACATTTCAACATTTTTCCTCATAATGGATATTTGAAATTTCGTGTAATTATGGAATATGAGTTCCGTCGTGGCACCAACGCTGCACAAACGACACGTAACATCAATGACGTTTACGGAGAGAACTGTACAAACGAACGTACAACCCGTTATTGGTTTGCTCGGTTCCGTTCTGGGAATTTTGACTTGAAAAATGAACCTCGTGGTCGTCCGGAAACTTTGGTCAACAATGATGAATTAAAGGCGATTGTGGAAGCTGATGAATCTCAATCTACAGCTGAGCTGGCAGCAGCTTTTGATGTTAGCATCAAAACAATATTGGTCCATTTTCGACAGATTGGCAAGATAAAAAAGCTTGATAGATGGGTGCCCCACGAACTTAACGAACGCCAGCGCAACGTACGCGTCGAGACTTGCCTTGCACTGCTTAACAGCCACAGAAATGAAGGAATTTTGAACCGAATTGTTACGTGCGACGAAAAATGGATTCTTTTTGACAATCGAAAGCGCTCAGCAAGTTGGTTAGATCCTGGTTCGGTACCAAAGCAATGTGCAAAACGAAAAATGACCCCTAGAAAGGTGATGGTCACAGTTTGGTGGTCTAGTGCTGGTGTGATTCATCATAGATTTTTACAAAACGGCGAGAGCATTACTGCAGATGTGTACATTGAAGAACTGATCACAATGATGGCGAAACTCGCACGTCTGCAACCAGCTTTGGTCAATCGGTCGTCTCCACTGCTACTTCACGACAACGCGCGACCCCATACTGCATAACAGACCGTCTCTAAGCTGCATGAGTTGGGTTTGGAAGCTCTCCCTCATCCGCCATACTCACCAGATCTTGCGCCTACCGACTATTACTTTTTCCAAAATTTGGACAACTTTTTAGCGGGAAAAAAATTCAATTCCCGAGAGGCAGTACAAAACGCCTTTGAAGAGTTTGTTGTCTCCCGTCCTGCTGATTTTTTCAAGAAGGGCATCCATAAACTGCCACAGCGTTGGCAAAGATGCATTGATTGCAGGGGTGATTACTTTGAATAAAAGAAATAAATAAGTTCGAAAAAAAAATACTTTAACTTTTTTCAAACAAAACGGCAATTTCATAGGTAAAGACCTAATATCAAGCCTAAGTAATTCGTTATAGCTTTTTTTAAACTGTCTAATGTTGTTGGTCTATATCGACCTTTACAGAGTTCCCGAGGAAACAGTTGCTACAGCTAACTTATAGCAATACCGTCGCACTGTTTTAATCGCTTGCGTGTTTTAAGGATGTATAATGCCATCTAGTTTCGTTCGATTGAACTAAGAATCTTGAAGATAATATAATGCTTAAAAGTTGGGCACGAGTTTTGGCGGCAAAGCGAAAAATATTGCGTCACCGCATTGTATTATTTTACAAAACTTGTGTTATTTTCAGTGTTAGTGCATAAAATTGGTGGCATTTTATTCGTTAAGTGCTGGATAACAGGCGTGAGTGTGGGAATATGGTATAATGATGGTGAAACGTTTCTTTTCGTGTTGTTTCCAAAACTCTATAGAAGCTTCAAGTAAAGTTGCCACCACTTTACTAGGAGTATGACTTTGACTAGACTAACTTGACTTGATGACTTCGACTGTGACTTAACACATATTTGCGTGAAATTGCAAGTAAGTAATTGATAATTTATCAAGTTATATATAACTTGATAAATTATCAATTACTTGACACTGGCTAAATACACAAAAGTGTGGAGCCAAAAGTAAAAAAAAAAGTTGGGCACGCTGTGGCAAACATTGTTTGTAAAGGGACGACGTTCATAGAAATAATTTTAAAAGACTGGATTTAACCCCCTTACGAATAAACACTGTATAAATCCAATTATGTATTTGTCCGTCATCATCTGCACAGAATAATTTATAGTATTTTCGTATAGGCAGAGTTTTGATGGAAGAATTATGTTCTGGGAACAAAGGAAAAACGCCGAGTAGCTGTTCCACTATGTTCTATGAGCGCTACTGCAGTGCATTTGGGTACGTTCTAGAGAGTTAAGTACGAACTTAGGCTTAAGAAGTACATTTTGACGTTTTGAGGGTTGCCAACTCGTGGGTTTTCGGCGAAAATTTTGAGGTGAAAAATTGGAATGGGTCTATTATGGGGAAAAAAATATTTTTAGTTGTTTTTTAAGAGGAAGCAATTTGAATGTATTTTGTATACTAAACATGAATGAATGCGTATATTTCGGTCTTTTTTATGGTGGAAACATAGACAAATGACTGTTGATGACCACCATTTGCGGATTATGACACTCGTAGTATGCATGTGTTATAAATAGGTCTAAATTTAGAAATTTTAAAGTTACCTTTTTGATTTGATTTGGTTATAGACTTTTCGGTGATACTTGGCAGTCGTGACAGGTATACATAAAATAACTGCAGCGTGTAAGCAATCTGCATTCCAAATTTTATCAAAACTGATTCAGTAGTTACGGAGATTGATGGTAATCAACATTCACACACACACACACACACAAACTTTAGCATTTATAATTGGTAGGATAGGATCTGTGTCTAGTATCAATAAGGCAAAAACTTTTATTCTAACACTTTCATTTATTCTCAATTAGAGATAGTATTACACTTAAACCTTGAAACGAAAGCTCTACTGGTGAAAGCGCCTGACATGGAAAATCACTGGAAAGGACGTAAGACGCGGGACCAAATACCGTTAGTCGAATCTCTTACGGGGAAATCACCGTGCGTTTTATCTACATGTATTTTAATTTAATACCTTATTTGCATTTGACGTCATTGGAAACGCGGCGACGTAAAGACATCAGGTTGTGCCTAAATAATTAAAAAGAAGAAAGAAACATCTGCGATAAACACGTTCATGAAAGAAATATTTCCCAAAGACTCGTTTTAGACAATTAAATGCAAATGAGATTCGACAGTATGTAAAAGATGATATTGACCGCACTTTTGGCGATTAGACCGTGTGTTTTGGTTGTTAAAAGTGATTTTCGAAGTAAAACTTATTTACGCACGCTTGAGGGGGACGCTGGTAAAGGCGAGGCGAACGGCTTTTTTCTCCTTGTGGGTTCGATACCCACCCAGGATAAACATTTGTGTGAAGAACATAGTTGTTTGTTCTGTGTCTTGGTCTTGTGTATGTATTTAAAAACAAAACGTTATTCTATCAGTTGTCTGTTGCCCATAGTACAAGCTTTGCTTAGTTTGAGACTATGGTCCGTATTACAGAACGATGCTCAGTCATCGATCGGTGCTCAAGCAGATTCATTCATAAAGTGATCAATTAATGAATGAAATCTCTGCTTGAGCAACGATCAATGACTGAGCATCGTTCTGTAATACGGACGTAAATGCGTTGTGTGAAATGTCCACAAATATATTAATTGTTTATCGTTATTATCTCAAACGTTCAATCCATAAATATGACGATAAGGTACTTAACAAATCAAGTTTAATTTTGTAAAATAATTATACCTTCAACCATAGGCAGCGGTGAAAACTAAACTTAAATATATCAAAAATGGCATAATTACCAACATTTTTAGTAATAAGAATAGAAAGAGACAGCTCAAACATTTGACGTCACAAATCATAGATTTCTAAGTAGCTGTGTGCATCACGATCTCGGTTTTGATAGAAAGGTACGGGTGATGTCCTCTTCAGAAACTTTAAAAGCGTACTACTCTATCGCATTCTGTAAATCTAAACTTAAAGTATGACTGTACTCTTCTGATAAATGAGGAATTAAAAAGACAGATATCTTTCTATTTCGTTAACAAACACCCAGATGGTATTTAGATAATTTACTGGTAGGTAGACTGGTAATAGGTCGCTATCTAATACCATTTTAGAGCTAAGTAGGATATCTAAACGTCTTGTTGTGACTCTCTGTTTACAGCGCCATCTATATTTCACTGGCGCATATCATTAGCATTGTATTTTTGGGAGGGTTGTAAAGGTTTCAATGATAATTCAATATAGATTTTGAAATGAAATATATTTCATGTAACCCGTAGCGTTTCTTAGCTGATTTTTTACTTATAAAATGTATACAAATTACATTAATATTTTTCTAATATTCAATTTTGATACAAATATATTTTCTCGTGTGCTACAAACGTTATATGCAATAATATAATTAGCTAATATATTTTCTAGTGTCTTGTGGACATAATCTTGGCACCTTTAGTTTTTACATGCCGTGTGGTGTTAGAAACGCTAATAGAACTAAGAAAGATGAGATTCGAACACAGATAAGAAAATGGCGGAGCTAAACTTTAAAATAAGTATATAAACCGCAACTTACGAGTTAATTGAAGTTAGACGAGTAGGAAAACACACTGGGGAATTTTGCCACTAGCGATAAGTTTTATGGTATTTGTCTACCACACCAGTCCAACACTATCAAGGTATCTATCTCTAAAGCAATATTTTGTATTGGAGCGATGTCGGGCCGATATGTGAGCGGTGATTTTTTTGTGATGTAGCCGTTTTAATTTTTACCAAAAATCTATGATATTTCACAGCAGTAATATATACCAGCTGTCAAGTTATTAGGTAACGTTAATCACCAGTGTGCTTAAAAGATTTTATTCAACACTAAAGCACTGGTATCTTAAACACTGCACTATTTAAAATAGAAAAATTAATAAATAAACCGTAAAAAGTAACAAATAATAAATAGGTCGGAAGTATATAAAAATAATCTTTCGTTTAAATACTTAGGGCTAAAGCTAATATTAATAAAATCAATGATTCGTCTGGTATTAATCAAAAACTAGATCAAACTTTTTGAATATGATTATCTAAATTAAAGAATTGCATCATTCAATATGTTATCATATTCAAATGAGACCTGTAACCTTTACCGCTTATAAAGGTGTTTTAAATAGAGGCCCTAAGGGGGTTGCAATAGGTGTTATATTAACATTTGTTTCATAAAAAATCTCGCGAAATCGAAGCAAACAGGTCATTTGAAATACAATATTGTTTATTTTACTTACTTACTTACTTAGGTTATCTGATTTATAAAATTAAAGGTCTCATTTAATTTCTGCAATATTGAAAACTGAAAACTAGCTACAATAATATTTATAATAAAATATTTACAGTTATTATGTATTTATAACATAGTGGTTTATGATGTAAATGTAATAAATAGTTGCAATTTTTAATAACTAATCAAGAATGAAATAAAATGCTGGAGAAATAATACAAGATAAATTAGAGCTTTTGAGTTATCTATATCTACAATTTGATACTAAGTAAGGCTAATTTTAGGCTATTTATTTATACAATACATTATACACCGTAAATTATACAAACAGAAATTAAAAAGCGTACGTAAGTATTCAACGAAATACTGCGAATGGAATGCGCCACAATTAAAATTAACAAGAAAGATAATCTCAGTCGGATTTTAAAGAGACAGATAAGAAAAACTAAGATGACCAGCATCGGTACCAGAATTGGCCTGTCTCTAAAATTGTTTTGAATGATTTTATACCTAAGAGGTGACTTACAGAAACAAATCTTTAATGTACTTTACACTCCTGTACGAAGCTTACAACACTTAGTAACACAAATATTGTAATATACATTGTAATACATGTCCTTATCATTACCTTAATTAAAACTATAATTAGTTGCGAACATAAAATAAATTTACGTCGCGGTTAGACTAGAATACGTTGAGGATAGATAGCAGACGTCAAAATGGAGGAACTTTTTTGTTTCTGCTTTTATTTTGTAATGTTGGCAAAGCGGTGGATTCATGTTGGCCTTTTGTGTATTCTATTTTTAAATAGATGGCGCTTTTAACTCTGGTTTTTCAAGATGGCGTCTCGTTTTGTTGTTTCGCGGAATATTGCGCTGTTAGCGTTTGCCGACGTAGTCGATCATCTGATCTATTTGTTCTTTCTCGTCGTAGAGGTACAAAGACTCCATACATCCCTTGAAGTAGGGCGTGGTGAAGCATTTCGACCTGCAAACCAAAAGTAACCTTATTAAGGTGTTATTATTTATACAGAGAGCATAGAAGAAGAAAAAAAGTCGAAAGTGCGAGAAAATTAGGCTGAATTTTTTTTTTATCTTTCGTAATAAAACAGACTTTCTATCTACATAAATAGGTACAAATGAGCACACGAGCAGAAATCGTGTTTTCCGATTCGTGATCAGTATCACGATTTTTCTACAAAATTATAGTTAAAATGTTCTTCAAATAAGTACAAGGCGATACCTTATGCTTGAGCATGCTAATGTGTACCAAAATCTATGAAAAACTATTATTATGGTTGATCATATTAAATAGAACGCATTGAACTATAAAAAAGCGTAATTTCTTTTTAAATAATGATATTTAAGTTTATTTTTTGCTTAAACCCAAAAACGTTTTCACAAACGATCTTTCAGATCCTGACATCAAGAGCGTTAAGTAAAAGCTTAAGAAGCTTACTTAAAATGTGTAAACGATTCAGTCTAATTAAAGCACTATATAAAATGACCAACTTTTAAGTAGCATATAATATTTGATAATAATTAGTAAGTAGTTTATAGCATAGAAGTTTTAATAGCTTATCATTAATCATGCATATAAAATAAGAAAAGAAATATGTAGTCCAATGCTGAAAAGAAAAGGCGCACGTTGAAAAAAGATTAAAAATAAAAACCTTAGTACCCAAGTAACTTTAATATTTTTTCTAATTATACCTTATCCTTAGATAATAATAAAATAGTGTTATAAATACGTGCAGAAGAACAGCGTGCTGTTAATGACCCTAATAATAACTAAGCCTTGTTAGAAAGAGAGCAGTAGAGATAAGTCAAGAGATAGCGTGAGATAAAACCAACTGGTACCTAAATCTCCGGGATGGCCCCGTGTATTTGTATTATATATTGCTTGAAAAGTTCTAATTTGTCGTCCTCTCGTAGCACTTCCACGCAACCCTTGAAGTAGTCTGTCGAGAAACAGTCTTTCCTGTGCCCCAACAAGAAATAATACATTTAATTACATGTTCATTAATATTGCAACAGTGACGGTTCCAAATGAATTATTTTTTAATTATGATTAATAAGAAAAACTTAGATTTTGTAGGAAATTACGTAATACATTATTTTTTACATTTACGGCGATAACAACAACATCGAAAAGGGAAGTTTACAATAAATAAACGAAACTGAATAAACATTACAACAACGCCATCTGTTGCTGAAAAACGTCACAACATAATATTCGAATAAAATATCGAATTACCTGCATAGAGTGAACAGTTGGGGTTCGCGGAAGAGGTTGTAGCAGTCATCGCAAATCCTATCGAGTCTTGCAAATATTGCGGCGTCGTAGACTCCTTTGCATTCTAGTGAGAAGAAGGAGCGTCTTGCGACGTGGTGGGGCGCGTTTGAAGGGGGCGCCGCGGCGGCTCCCAGCGTCACCGCCAGCACTGCAGCGCACGCGAATTGGACTAAGCTTAGATGCATCTGGAACAAAAGGAATGATTTGAGTTTGCTTTCAAGGCAGCTTGTCTCCGATTAACTACTGGAAATTCTAGCTTGCAATATCTTAATAGATTTGGCCCTGTTCATTTATGAATAGGGAACATCTGTAGGATCTTTTTACCGGGATCTTGATGAGTGATTAACTGTGCTATATTATAACGTCATAGCATAGATCATAGTTCAGAACCTGGACCATGTTGTGTAATATGGTCGATGGTTTAAAATGAAGCCACTTAACGAAAAAAGCTGCCATTAGTTAAATAAAGATTTGTTGTTTTTGAAATTTGTTAAAATACTTAGAATTAGTTGATATTATTGTAGTAGTGAGTTTAAAGACGAAAGAAAGACTAGTGTCTCATCTAGCTTGTTTGCCAATTTTTTTTTTTAAATTGGTATAGTTAAGTATGCAGTGTAGTACTTAGGTAGGTCGCTCTGATAAGTGAAGGGTAGTAGGTATATTATTTACCAGTTACTAATAACTACAGTTGCAATGCTCAAAGGAAGTGAACTTAATTAAACTTTGAAATCTTTGCGTAAATTCTCGTTGCTTTTAGCCGGTAAACTAATGTACATCCGTTATAAGCTGCAACATTAATCTTATATTTAGTAACTTCATCATCAATTTTCATCACTAACATAGATCGACGAGTGTTGCGAGATTTGTAAATGTTGGGTACAGGGTGCGATTGTCAGACGCAGGACATTTGGGGTGATTTTTACTTGTAAGCATAGTATTATATTTTATACGAGCTTCTGCCCGCAGCTTCGCCCGCGGCGTGGAATATCGGAATTTCGAAAAATCCTTTCTTAGCGGATTCCTACGTCATAACATCTACCTGCATGCAAAATTTCAGCCCGATCCGTCCAGTGGTTTGGGCTGTGCGTTGATAGATCACTATGTCAGTCAGTCAATCAGTCAGTCACCTTTGAGTTATATATATTTAGAAGTATTATATTTTATATAACAAAGTAAGGCTTGTAATTAACAATAACAAAGTTGCCTGCCGATTCAAAATGACACGACCAATGGAATATTGTTAACATTCGGCAGCGTAAAAATTTTGATCAATTATGAATATTAACTAGATTTAGATCTTAGGATACGCCAAAACTAGAATCTTTCTTCGAAATGCTGGAAAAGAATTCAACGCCATCTTTCAGATTTTTCATGAACTACGTTGGGTTAGAAACACGTTGCCAAGGCGACGCCGCCATGACATCCTGTCCTGTTTATGTTTATAGTTACTTTATAAATAAAAAAATTTATTATTCAAAACATTGAGTTAATAATTGTTGTAAGAAATATTTGCCTTTCTTTATATTACTCTTTTTAGAGTACTCCATACAACCTTTCACAGCACAACTGGGTATTTCATCTTTGTAGTACTCGGCCGATCTCGTCTGACTTATATCACAGACTAAGCGAAATGTAGGCCAATCTGTAAATTCAGCTTACAATTTGGAGCGACGTTCTACCCTGTCATCTGGCCTGTCCTTACAAAGTAAATACATTATGTCAATGCTTACAATGCTAAATAATGGCGTAAGCCATTTAATTTTCCGTTTTCCACGAATAATGACGCAAAACGCTAGATCTACGAGACTGGCTCTGAGATACTTAGTACCTACGCGATTACAGTAACCGAGGAGAGGGTACCCGGACCGGCTCCCAGCCCGTAATGCGTAAAGTGAGTGGCGATTAACTCTACAGGCCTGTGGACCACACACGCTCAAAAACCAACACCTTGCCGCAAAGAAACAAGGTCCAAAGTCGAATATCAAAGTTATAAATAAAATATAAATTAAGGACCAGCAGCCTTTTGAGGTTATTGGACAATTATCGACGGTTCGAATTAATCTTTAATGGTTTTAGTAACAGCCATCGCTGTTGGTATTAGAAAATAACGCTCCGCTTTAAGGGAAAGGGAGAGAGGATTACTTGAATGTTCTAGAAGCGGAAATTGAGTGGTTATATTGGTCTTTACCTATGAAATTGCCGTTTTGTTTGAAAAAAGTTAAAGTATTTTTTTTTAGAACTTATTTATTTCTTTTATTCAAAGTAATCACCCCTGTAATCAATGCATCTTTGCCAACGCTGTGGCAGTTTATGGATGCCCTTCTTGAAAAAATCAGCAGGACGGGTGACAACAAACTCTTCAAAGGCGTTTTGTACTGCCTCTCGGGAATTGAATTTTTTTCCCGCTAAAAAGATGTCCAAATTTTGGAAAAAGTAATAGTCGGTAGGCGCAAGATCTGGTGAGTATGGCGGATGAGGGAGAGCTTCCAAACCCAACTCATGCAGCTTAGAGACGGTCTGTTGTGCAGTATGGGGTCGCGCGTTGTCGTGAAGTAGCAGTGGAGACGACCGATTGACCAAAGCTGGTTGCAGACGTGCGAGTTTCGCCATCATTGTGGTCAGTTCTTCAATGTACACATCTGCAGTAATGCTCTCGCCGTTTTGTAAAAAGCTATGATGAATCACACCAGCACTAGACCACCAAACTGTGAACATCAACTTTCTAGGGGTCATTTTTTGTTTTGCACATTGCTTTGGTACCGAACCAGGATCTAACCAACTTGCTGAGCGCTTTCGATTGTCAAAAAGAATCCATTTTTCGTCGCACGTAACAATTCGGTTCAAAATTCCTTCATTTCTGTGCCTGTTAAGCAGCGCAAGGCAAGTCTCGACGCGTACGTTGCGCTGGCGATCGTTAAGTTCGTGGGGCACCCATCTATCAAGCTTTTTTATCTTGCCAATCTGTCGCAAATGGACCAATATTGTTTTGATGCTAACATCAAAAGCTGCTGCCAGCTCAGCTGTAGATTTAGATTCATCAGCTTCCACAATCGCCTTTAATTCATCATTGTTGACCAAAGTTTCCGGACGACCACGAGGTTCATTTTTCAAGTCAAAATTCCCAGAACGGAACCGAGCAAACAAATAACGGGTTGTACGTTCGTTTGTACAGTTCCCTCCGTAAACGTCGTTGATGTTACGTGTCGTTTGTGCCGCGTTGGTGCCACGACGGAACTCATATTCCATAATTACACGAAATTTCAAATTATCCATTATGTGGAAAAATTTTGAAATGTAATGAAAATACAACGCTTATATTGTAAATAGAATGTCATATTTTTAAAACAAAATTAATTTGAATTTAGAATTCATAGCCAATCAAAACTTTTTTTTGTTTGAAAAAGTCTGTACTGCAAAACGGCAATTTCATAGGTAAAGACCTATTATATTGGTAGACATTTCACACAGCGCCATCTAGCCCCAAACTAAGCAAAGCTTGTACTATGGGAACCAGATAGCTGATACGAGTACTTGAGACTTTTTGTTGCATGCGACGTTTCATTCATCAAAGTCGAATAATTGCAATGAGGCTATTTTTAGCACTTTAACATCTCTCGATAAATAAGGCATGTCGGAACGTTTCCTCATTCGGCGAATGGGAACCGGTTACTGGTAACCACCGGGTTGTCTCCACCAAGCCGTAAAGTATAAGGCTTTTTGGATAACGAGGCGGGCATACAAGGGAGGCCCCGACGACGACGGCTGATTCATGAAGGAACACCATGAAGCACGCTGACTCTATATAATAAACACGCAAAGCGTGCAGTGGGAAAGTATTGTAGAGCTTTAATATATTTTTTATTTATTTATTTAATGTATGATGGGACGAGCTAGTCGTTTACCTGATGTTAAGCGACACGGCTACCCATAGTGTCACTCAGAATTCTAAAATATAAAGTTTCGCACGACACTGCACTGCGCACATCATCCTGAGACATCAGCACAGTCTGGTAATAAGATTATTCGACTGTAAGATCAGATCATAAAGTCTCAATTGCCCAGTAATTTCACTTGCCACAATGCCTTGCGCACTACTGCTTGGCGGCAGTATAACTGGCAAAGCGGTGGTACCAACCTAGACGAACTTTGCAGAAAATTCTTACCACCTAGAATTTAGTCTAACACGCGTTAATAGGGAAAGTGGTACCTAAAAACTATGGAGGCTAAATAAGGCGCAGTTCATACATTATACATTTAAGATTCCGTAGTTTCTAAGTGGATAAGGAGTGAACGCACTGCCTATCGCCTCACACATCTGTGCAGCAAATTGCCGTCCACGCACTCATGCGCACACCGGGTGCATAGTAATTACGGTCGCCGAGCTAGACTGCTCGGCTGCCACCCAACGCGTAGATAACTCCACACAGCCTTGCAGGATAAGAAAAAAAAGGCGGTCTAATTGGTCCTTCGAGCTACTTCAAACTAGTTTTATTAGAGTTGCATCATTTCTGTAGGTACTGCCTACTAATCAACGGCGGTACGCAAGTAAATTATTCAGCGGAAAATATATGGCTTCATATTTCAACAGGAGTTTTAGAGAATTTTACATTGTATTGCACATACGCGAGTGGTTTAGTCTCCTTTGGTTGTTTCTACTTCGATCATGCCCTAAAATGTAGTGGTGGCTGCATCAGACGGTATGGCACCTTTCGTTGCGCAGTCGTGTCGCAATGCAGCTGTGAAATGCTTTAAACGGGTCTCAAGTGGGGTCTTGAATACAACTTACGTACTTCGCTTCAACTATGTACATGTCATATAAGTACCTATTCAACTATGTAGGTACATGTCATATAAGTATTACGTAAACCTGTCATTTAGTCACTATAATCATCATGAAGATATATAAATTAAATAAAATACTAATATAAAATAATAATTCGAGACACACACAATGTAATACAATAATATAAATACCGTGGAAACAATATAATAAGACATAGAACAACATAAGTGTGACATGTAATGTCAGGAATAGGTCCCGCCTCAGCATACAACTGAGGTTGAAAATCTTGATGGTCAATAAATGAATGAAATATAACAGTGACTGCTCGCTGTCTATAATATTATAGCAAGCTTCGCCAATGACATGCAACGCAGCGCATTGTAATGCCATTATTGCCGGCAATGCACAATTTATTGCCTACACGAGCTGGTTGCAAGCTGCAACCTGAATCAAAATTTTTACGCTCTGCAACCTAATAGGTATATCTCATACTGAAGTATTTGTCTTGCGGAACACGGAAAGTAGAAATACCTAAGTCGTCATCGTAATACTCGTATTTGAACCTCGGGCTCTCGCAGACTCAGGGTGTCCTACCGTAGGAGCTAGTGACTAATAATTTGTTACAAATTGTTTGAGCAAATAAATACCCGTGGTCTTCATTTTTCTTTCTTTCATCTGCCCACTTCAACTTTCACCTTGCCACTGATGGGACATGAGCCTTCTCTCACAGGTCATAATCCACCATGCTGGCCAAGTGCAAGTTGGTGGATGACACATGTTCTCGAATTGTATGACTTAAGCATTCCGGTTTAAATTTTTTTTACCGTTGCGTTGTAAAAACGAATGCCAATTCTGGACATAAGTCAATCTGCAGAGCCGATCGGGATTCAAACCAGTGTGCGTAGGTTCGGAAGTCACATGGGCTGTCTTACCTAACTATAACAATTATGATGCAAAAGAGGTGACGACAAAAGGAAAATTAAATATTAGTAGCCCTTCAAGGCGGATAGAATTCGCTACATAGATTGAGCAGGCACATCAATTGGCCCGTCTCTCGTCTCCTCAATTGCTTTTCAATCAATCAAACTTAAGCAATTAGCGGTCTAGATCGACATCGCGTGACGTTCGCGTCAGCGGCGATGACCAACAGCTGACAATTAGCCACGTGCGCCCGCGCAATGTGGGTCATCGTAGCTGATTGTGACGTAGTACCGTACCTTACAGACATTATGACTGCGATAATTGGGTAACACAGTGTTTAGCAGTGCCGGATTAACCACGTAGCAATAGCTACGGTCCCCGCGCGAAAGGGGGCTTCGCATTTTAAACCCACTCATCTCTGCATGAGCGTAATTTTTTGAGAGAAACTTTTTAAAATGTGGTATATTGAATTCACTTGATGTCACAAAAATGGGAATAAATTGTAATCTATAGATGGCAAAAAACGTATTGAGTATTGAATCGTACCCACAGTGGATCAAGGCGCTTTGAAGGAATTGCTTAATCCGGCACTGGTGGTTAGGGGTTCTAGAATAAGAAAGAAGAACTAGCGCCATCTAGTTTTGAGTAAGATAGCTTTAATGGTTTCGGAAGCTACGAAAAATTTAAATACGCCATTATTTTAATATTATGATTTATAGCAGAATCACTGTTAAGATGAAAGATGGGTGCGGGTACAAATCCCGTGGGTAATTCAAAGTTCTCCCATTACATTTAACTAATCTGTCGATCATTAAGTATTTAGATCTGTTGATACGGTTGCATCGTCTTTGTTGCGTTTCTAATGAATGTTCGGTAGAGTTCATTGGAAATGTTAAGGCCATCCATAATTATATTCATAGTGATACAATGTTTTATTGTCTATGAACTTGTAATCCATAAACCTGTATGCTTTATTCGAACATTAAACTCAGTTATTTCACTAAGCATTGAGAATGCGTACGCGCCTCGCTGTCTGCAAGAGACTCACGTACGCACGCACACACCCACAGCCGTGGCCTACGCTTATCTGTATGCACGAACTAGATGCTAGAGGCATTCGATGTGGAAATTATGTGAATTTTCCTTTTTCGCAATCACCGCTCGACACTAATTATCTACATTTAAGTTATCTGTGGTAGGATTTAAAAGGACGTTTGTCACTTTTGTTTTTCAGATAGACTTCGACATTAACAGCCTTATTAATAAACACGAACTAGCTTTAGACTAGTTACACCATCTTTTGTCCCTTTCGATCCAGCGTAATATTCCAGTAGCAAAAAAAGGACAAAAGCTGAAGTAACTAATTCGAGACTAATACCCGTTTATTAATAAGGCTGTCAAAGTTTAGATAATAGTTATTGTGTCATTGTTAGAAATGGGATAAGCAAAAAAATGCTATGGCCAAGGGTTCTGAATTGGAAGCTTTGTGTGAGCCGTAGATTCGTTCCGCAGTGCTTCTTTGTTGAAGAAATATTTTCATTGAACCAATTTTAAGTGTTAAAAATAAACAGGAAAGACTTTAAATAAAGGCTTGATGATGATGTCGACGCCCTGGCAGATGTTCTAGTGCCAAGTCCGTGCGTGGAATAGACAATCTGCTTGCAAATTGTCTTGGATTACTCAGTACCGATTGCATGGCAAGTCATTATTATACATATAGTATAGATTTACTTTAGGTACAACATATTTTTTTACCAAGAACTTTGTGAACGAACGAAAAAAACAAGAACTCTGTATTATGGAAATATTTTTCATAATACAGAAAAATGCAATTTGTTTTTTTTTTTGTTTGTGTCTTTAATTCTCATTCATTCTAATAAATGTTCATTCTAGTCAAATGACGCACTAACAACGTGGACTATAATTTCATTCATATTTACACACACACAAGAAATAAAAGTTCCATGAATATCATGTCATATGCAGCGAAAAAGAGGCTTAATGTCTTGGTACATGGAAGATTGTACGAAATCCATATAATCAGTAGGTAACATTTTTTGTTAATCTGGGCGTACTAACTTATATAACTAAGCACAAGTGTAATAATATCATGACCTACGCAAATTTTTGTCATATATATCATAAAGGCTGCGAATGAAATTGAGAGCTGAGACAAGGTCACTATTTAACACTATTATTCGGGTAGCCTACATCTTTTGTGATGAATTTCTCCACTTTCATTTTCTTAAATGATAAATGAAGCCTGTTCATTAAGGACTGAAGCTTTCGCAATTGTAGAGAGTCAGTAGTGTTGAATCACTGACAGGTGGTATCTATGGGGGTACATGATACAACAAAACATGATTAGGTAATCTTGACATTGAATAAAATATGTCCTGTGCCTTGTTTTTTACTCCAAGAAAGTTAGATTTTCCACATAATAGAAAAAAACTAATTTGCTCAAAAATATCAAGTAAATACTAAGCTAATCCACTTTTGTAGTACCTACACAGGTGCTGTGCTACAAAGTAGGTAAGTACTTACAGAGCAATTTACTTTCAAGTAGATATATCCAAGTAACTAAAGCCACACTGAGCCGCGTAATAACGCAACAGACTAGATCAAGTTTATTTGTGTAAAACTAGATCTCAGTACCAGTTGAACGGCTTTATAAAGCGTTTGCGTTGTGGCTACTTATTGGAAAATGGTCGCCGCTATACAGCGCAGGCATCAAGTAGGAAAGCCGCGGAATGTTCGAGAAACAACATTCATGTAAAGCGCGGCATAATTCACAAGAGCTACGCTATGGCTGCTACGATCAACAAGATTAAAAAAATAATTGCGTAAGAAAATATTGTTTTAATTCTTTGCCGATGTCCTATTAAAATTGTTCGTTCAATTTTGATCGAAGGTTCAATTCTTAAGTGATCGCTCTTTTTTATGCAGTTACTTTTTTACGAGTTGCCATCATTAAGGTTATAAAAAATAAAAGCAATTGCATTAAATTAAAAAGTTGTGTTGAAATTTTTATGTCTGTTTATTCGTGGGCTATAAACGGGTAAACATCGAATAACAATTATTATGTACCGTTTTGGAACAGTTTCGCCTGAAGTAAGAGTAAAAAGCACATTTAAATGAAGCCATGAATAAGATTATCAACATTCAATTCATAATCATGATTCCGATTTTAAATACAGGTAACATAATTATTATGTACCTACTTTAAAGTATTTTAGATTACTTAAATATATTTATGATCTGTAACACGAATGTACAAAATAGGTTATAACCGCTTTTTAGCTTATTAGGCTTTGTACTACACAGGCCACCCTGAAAAGAACGAACAAAAAAAAAATAACGAGCACATCTACATCCGCGGGCACAGGCATTAATCGCGAACGTCCAGACCGAGATACAGTTTAAAAAATAAATAAATAAATGGCGCTTTGACGGCAAAACTCGTATCTGCTCATTAGGAAATGACAACATAGTTATTCTTAAAATAATAAGGTCGACAATCGTTTGATTATCCGTTTGACAGGTGTAAAGTAGTGCGGGCGGTTAACCAGATGAACTGGTTGGCTAGTGCCGTTGAACCGCACAGGTGGGCCTTGGATTACTAGAGATAAATTTAATACGGCATAATAATAGAGTGTTCGATTGACGTGCCATAGCCGTCTGCCGCCGATCGTGGCCGCGCAGCTGAAACTGAGAGTTCATGTGTTATTAGTGGAAAGGGAAAGATGCCGACTAGTAACGTTCTAATTTTGAAAAATAATAAACATTTCACTTAATACGTTATTCTTGAACGCAATGATAATAAACATGAAATAAAAATAAACTTAAGACGCAGATATAAATTATTTGAGTGGTCCGATAGCTTAGTTAGTAGTAAATCTGCCTTCTGGGTTGTGGGTTCTATTCCCACCCAGGACAAACATTGGTGTGTTGAACATCGATGTTTGTTCTGTGGATGTTATATTGTATTCTATGTATGTATTTACATACAAAAGGTATCTAAGTATTGTATCAGTTAAATATCTGGTTTTCATGGTACAAGCTTTTCTTAGTTTGTGGCTAGATGGCGCTGTGTGAAATGTCCACATATATTTATTTATTTTATTATGACGAATATTAAAATACTTGCAGAGGAAATCTAGAATATTACAATAATCTATATATATAAATCATGTAATAAAGAGTAATATACGATATACCGGAACTGTGAAGTAGGAAGCGGAAGTCGCGTGTTATAAAAACATCAATTACAATTAGCTCCGCAATTGACCAGTCAATCTAGACTCTAGAGGTAGTGTGAAGACTTCTACGATCTACGAATGATTTATGAGCGATCGTACAATGACTTTTAATAATGTTCATTCATAATTATGTTCATTCTTTTTCTTGATGCAAGTTATTAAATCGGTAATGACTTCACAAATGTTATTAAAAGTAAAATAACCGACATGCCATGACGTGCGAATTAGGTAATAATTCCCTGAGGGGTATCCCAGAAAACATGTCGTCAAACATACACGTGTCCATTTTTTATATAGGTACTAATTTTTATTTAGTATTCTTCTAGTTTGTGACGCAAATATCATTTATTTTTCCATACGCGACCGGGTAGATTTTTTTAAACCATTGGATGACGTCTGAATTGTGACCTTAGCTGAGAGATCGAGTTGAGGACGACAAAACATTTTAACATTAATTAAACTTATTTAATTTTTTTATGCATAACTTTTTTCATTATTATAACGGGACGAGCCTATGTTACTCTTTGTTATGTCCGAAGACATTTTTTATTTTTTTGATCATTACATAATTATGTTAATTTCAGTACCAGTTGGCACGTACCTACATAAAAAGCTTGATTAATTGTATCTTGTGTTATCTCGTAAATATTTGGTAATGTTTTAACTCCTAAAATACAGGTTTCCAGGCGCAGCAATCGTCGCGGTAGCCTTCTTGTACTTCCGAGACCTCGAACAAATTGTGGAAAAACAATGCTTAATTTTGAAGGAGCACAACTTTATAAAAAAATACCCTCGCATATTAAAAAAATATATTCATTTAACGAATTCAAGAAACAATTGACTCAATACCTTACGACGGATGAGTTGCCGAAGTAAACATTCTAAATTATATCGTGTTGAAATGTAATGTTACTCAAGCACGTATTTATATTTATGTTACAATACCTACATTATTTAAAGTGACGACGAATGTACTTGTAAAGAATTCTTTAAGTCTAACTATGTTCTCATGGAAGTGACTTTTTTGTCTTGTTGGAGAATAAATTTCTTTAAACCTAAAGTAATCTTATGACAAGTAGTGCTTTAAGCTTTTTTTCAGTGTAATCTTTTTGTTTAGCTAAAAATTACATGCAATCTGTCACTTTATGCTTTTCAACTTCTTTAAATCGTTCACTCACTCATTCATTCACTTGTCATCTATGTCATATTTTGTGTGATTATTTCTGCTGTCTCGTCCTATCTTTCACACAGGAACTTACGTACAACAATAATTTTAAATCAAAAGTTTGTGCGAATATTGTTTTTAAAATAAGACAATCTGTTTAAAAAACGGTGAACACAAAATATAAAGCACTCAACGGCTGCTAGCTGCGCAGTTACTTTAGCCAAAATTATACAACAAATTAGAATTTATAATTATAACACAGTTTATTTTATTTATCGCTTTAAATATGGTGGTTCGCTTTGATGTTCGAAATGTCTTTCTAGAACCATCGCTGTCGTTCGTGTTAATTAATTATAACAATGACGTACGATGTGTAGCTTAAATGTAGCAGTTATAGTTTCCAAGCATGTTGTTGTAGCGTACATCCGCGGTTAAAGTAGACTAGTAGTTTGGTTTATTTTTGATTGGCTTTGACCTATTGCTGGAGTAAAATTTGGTAAGAGCTCAGTGTTTTTTTTAGGTTTTGACAGTTGTAATTTGCCTGAAAATTATCTACTATAACAATAGAACTCTTATGTATATAGTAATTATTAATTAAATATTAAAGTTCAAATGAAATCCCAAAAAATTAAAATAAATCTAGATTATAATCAAGTTTTCGCGGTCGGCATTTATCATCACACTAATATTATAAAGGCGAAAGTTTGTATGTGTCTTTGTGTCATGTTTGTTACTCCTTCACGCTCAAACGCCTGAATGGATTTTGATGAAATTTGGTGCCAAGATAGCTTATACACTAGATTATTATATAAGCTACATTTTATCCCGGAAAAGTGAAATTTTCACGTGGGATGAGCAAATAAATTATTTTATTAAAATACTTTTTATGCGCGGGTAAACCGCGGGGCGCAACTGGTCTTGTAAATAAAAATTTCCATCGTATTAAAACACAAGGATAATGTAAAAATGTCATAAAAACTTATAAGTACCTACCCATATAGGTTAACTAGGTGTTTTTCGAAAGGTTGTTAAGATTTTTTTCATCTGAATAGGTATTGCAGGAAATGTCAACTTAAATAAATATTGACGCTGACGAATATATTCCATGAACGTGTGTCATACTTATCAATTATCATTTATCTTGATTTTTATCAGAACACTAGCTTCTGCCCGCGGCTTCGGCCGCGTGGCCTATAGGAAACGAAGAATTTTTTCATAGATATTTCAACCACCCATTTCACCCTCTTAGGGGTGGAATTTCGGAAAACACTTTCATAGTAGATACCTACACTTTACAAAGAACACACCCTCCTAATTTCAAGTCTCTAGGACCAGCGGGTTAGGCTGTGCGTTGATATATAAGTCCTGCAGGACTTAGAATTTTATGTGTGTAGATACATTCACAGTAACTTTCATAATTATTTTGCAGTCAAAAATTATTATGTTACTGTTATTTAATACTTCATCATCAACCGGGACACGTTTACAGCTGACTACCAGGGGTCCTCCAGAAAACGCCACAAGACGCTTATCATGGGAGGTTTGTCCTGACTGGCCCGATAGCTCAGTTGGTAGTATCCCTGCCTTTCTGAACTGCAGGATGTGGGTTCGATTTCCACCCAGGACAAACATTTGTGTGATGAGCATCGATGTTTGTTCTGTGTCTAGGTGTTATATTGTATTCTATGTATGTATTTACAAACAAAAAGAATCTAAGTATTGTATCAGTTATCTGGTTCCCATAGTACAAGGTTTGCTTAGTTTGCTAGCATAGCATCTAGCTAGTTAGCTAGATGGCGCTGTGTGAAATGTCCACCAATATTTATTATTTGTTTTTATTAATCTCCAAGCGTGGCAGTCGGCTTGCCGTTGAAAAAAAAAAACAAAAATGCCGTTGCACATTCACTAGATATTCCCTTAGCCGGCTCTTACAGCACCCGGGAAGAGCTGACGTGGTCCTACACACCACCTTTATACCGCCGGGACCTTCATTACATGAAACCTCATTACCTAGCTTAAATACTCGCGTTAACCAACAATGACAGCCTCTGTGGTGTAGCAGTTGAGCAGGTCGGCTCATGGCTCGGTGGGAGAGGGTTCTATTCCCACAAGACAAGTATTTGTGCACAGAAAAAAAGCGCAATTACTTGTTCTGAGTCTGGGTGTTGTCGGACCATGGTTCTCGTAATTTCTGGGTCCCTAGACACAGGGAATCCTAGTTAGGGTCCAGGATCTATGTATGACATCGTTGGCCGTTATAATTATTAACCGTGAGAATGATATGTTTAATAAAATACCTAGTAGTACATATGTGTTTTATATGTGTTTTATATGTGTTTTATATATGATAAATTATAAATTCATACATTGAATTTTATCATACATGGTAATACAGTGTGGATAAAGTGGTATATCTACCTAATCAAAATCTAGTTTAGTCTGACACAGATTTTATGATGTAAACTTGTAAGTAAAAAAGTGTAATTATTATGCAAGTATTATGAAAGTGTTTTGTAACTTAATAACACTTATTACCATATCTAATTTTGTACCGTAGCCTAGTTCAGATTGATAGCTCTATTTTTAAATAATTTTATTATACCTATCATTACGTTTCTATTTTTTATTGCGTGTATTGCTCTGAGGTAGAGACTTACCTAAGTTTCCTGTACACGTGTAGAAAAGGTATATCTTTGTCTTATACTGTGATAAAATGGAAATTCGAATAAAAATACCCACAAATCATCTACTGGGTGGTAGGACTTTTCTGCAAAGTTCGTCGAGGTACGTACCATACGTACGCTGCGTTGTGATGCGAAGAGGAAACAAACACACACACAAACTTTCACATTTACAATAAGTATTAAATAATAATAATAACGACATAAAAGTGACATTTGTGAAGATTAGGTTATTTTTACTAGGTGGTAGGACTTTTCTGCTAAGTTCGTCTAGGTAGGTACCACCGCTTTGCCAGTTATTCTGCCGCTAAGCAGTAGTGCGCAAGCACTACTGTGTTCCGGTTTGAAGGGCACTGTAGCTAGTGAAATTACTGGGCAAATGAGACTTTATGATCTGATCTCACAGTCGACTAATCTAATTACCAGACTGTGCTGATGTCTCAGGATGATGTGCGCAGTGCAGTGTCACTACAAACTTTATATTTTGGAGTTCCGAGTCAGACTGTTCTGTTATGGGCAGCCGTGTCGCTGAACATCAGGTAAACGACTAGCTCGTCACATAATTCACTAACATAAAAAAAATAATATTGTAATGTTTTGACAGAAAAGTACCTTCATGAGTGTAGCTAGATTACTTTTTTTTTGGCTAACCATCGTAACGTATAGTTTTGTCACCTAATAACATAAACTCAGGCTGAACATTAGTCTGTGTAAAATATTGTGTAGTTAATGTTTCGTACGCAAAACATCAACAAATAATAAAAAAAGACAGCAAAAAAAATCCCCGTCTGCGTTCGCTGCTTTTTTTATCATACTGTCTGGCCGAGTAAAGTTGTCAACACCGCTGCCGTCTGGTCATCATACATTAACTTTGTTTATTAATACCACAAATATACGGTCTTCGGTACATTGGACAGCTTCCAAGGCGTCTTATCAGCGTATCGGAAGGATGGCATTACCCATCTGTTACCTTTTCATTCACGCGTGTGCCGCGTGGGCTGTCCATTCAGAAAGTCTGTGTAAAAATTATCTATATAAATAAAAATGAATCTCTATTAAATAAAATAAATATGTGTGGACATTTCACACAACGTCATCTAGTCCCAAACTGAGCAAAGCTTGTACTATGGGAACCAGATAACTGATACAATACTTCGATACTTTTTGTTTGTAAATACATACATAAATATTATAGTTATTCCTGATTTTGTACTTCATTGGTGAGACAATGAAGAGTTCTCTATCTATCTCTATCTATCTATCTATACATAGAATACAATATAACACCCAGACACAGAACAAACTCTTATGTTCATCACAAATGTTTGTCCTGGGTGGGAATCGAACCCACAACCCACAGTTCAGAAGGCAAGGTTACTACCAACTGAGCTATCGGGCCTGTCTATTTCCCTTGGTCATTGAATCACGCGTGAACGGATGGAAGATTTTTAATTCTTTTTTTGTTGTGTGGATTGCTTGCACCAGTAGTGATAAAAAGAACTTCTCTTTTATTCTCAAATTCACATATTGTGATAGGCTTGCTATATATTTGACAATAAACAATTTGTAATTTTATATCCTTAGTACAATAACTTGATTTTAAGTATCTAATACATATACATGTTGACTTGTAAAAGTGCTAAAAATATTTGCAATAAAAATCCTTTGACTTTGACTTTATTATTGTCAGGAAAAGGTTCTTATGAAAGAAAAAAGTAAGAAAGTTGAGTGGAGAATCATAAATTTTCACGACCTGGGTGAAACCGCGGGGCGTCGCTAGTTTTTTATTTATAAAATCGAAGTTCAAAGAGTGCGCGTTAAAAATTTTTTGGTCGTTCATGATGAGTAATTCTAGTCTATATTTTATGCTAATGGACGGGCTTGAGTTATAATGGTGCGACGCGCAGTGAGTCAGCCAGTTTAAGCTGTGTTGTGTTTATACCTTCTGAACTAACACTTCTAGACAGCACTTTTAATACAATTAATTTAAAATAGGAATACCTGTTTAGGTAATGTGGGTAGGTAACAATGAGTTTAGTTTTTTTAGTTGCCAGCTGCAAGGAGTTTAAGAGAAAAAGTTTATATATTTTTTTTATTACTAAAAAAGGTATTTGGCTTCGCACGTTCTGTGCAAGGACCTCCCATCTCGGCGGGACTCGATTAAATAAAGTATTTGTGTAAATGATTTCAGAATGGTAGGACGATTCCCGAGACGGCGGCGTGGGATGATCAGATGCAGAGACGGAATCAGTAAAATATTTTCCGAGTAATCTTTAAAAAGTAGAGAGAGGTAGTGTATTAAACGGCACCGCTCTAACGTGGCCTAATTTATTAAGATTAACTTTAAAAAAGAGTTTTGGCGGGAAAACGAAAAGATCGCGTCACCACATTATTATTTTCCAAAACTTGTGTTATTTTCCGTGTTAGTGCATAAAATTGGTGGCATTTTATTCGTTAAGTGATGTATTACAGGCATGAGTGTGAGAAAGTGGTATAATGATGGTGAAACGTTTCTTTTCGTGTTGTTTCCAAAACTCCATAGAAGTTTCTGGTAAAGTTGCCACCACTTTACTAGGAGTATGACTTGACTAGACTAGACTAGATTATGACTTGACTTGATGACTTGGACTGTGACTTGACACACATATATATTAATTAACTTGAAAAATTATCAATTATTTGACACTGGCTAAATACACAAAAGTGTGGAGCCAAACAAAAATTAAAAAGTAAAAAAAAGTTTTTAAAACTTTATAGTACGTAATGTTGTACGTAGTGTTTGTGTTGTGAATAATTTCAAATGACTATTTTAAACTCGTTAAAACACGGTGTCAAAGTTTTATTCGACCACAAGAATAATACGGAAGGCGGCCCTTGCGGTTTCATGTTACTTTGAAGATATCGCCGGCGCGTGCTGCTGGCGTGCTGTTCGAATATATATTTACAGCTGCCATTAAACTGTATGATCAACTCTACACGCTCCATCCTACGGTTTTGCACGCAGTTAGATCTTACTCTATGTTCTTTCTCAACTAAACTATACCTGTGTCTTTAATCAATTAAATCAAATAATACAATCACAAGTTGATTCGTAATAATTAACAAACGCAAAGAAAAAAGCTACTTCAAAATATGTTTTTCTCATGCCATTGTCAGAACTGGACCAAACTGAAATGAGAAGCTCCAACTTTGAAATAAAAAAATCATCAAAATCGGTTCACCCAGTCAAAATTTCAAACGAGTGACAAACAATGACAGTGACTGTTCAAACGAGTGAGGTAACAAACACGAGAAAATAGTCAAATTGAGAACCTCTTCCTTTTTTAAGTGAGTTGAAAAGATAACTTGACAGATGGAGGAATATTATGGTTATGAGTCGACAGGCGAGACATTCTACCATTTATAAACGACTGAAAAAATTGCACATTTAGCAAAGGTTCTTTCACTTGTAGGAACTTTCGCGCTCTAAAGACCTAATCACCAAAATAATTACGTGTTCACATATATAATTGATTATTTGTGACGCTTGGTTGTAAAAATAATTATAAAATAGTCTTTGCGCTGGAAACTTTATGGTTCTACTATTTATATGCAACTTCGCACATAAACTCCGGCTTTCCCCCGTTAATTACTTTCCGGGGCAATTTAATTATTTTTTATACAATATTATTGGATTGGATAAAAGAAGAACAGCTAACATCTCAAGAAACTAATTCGCCATTGAAGGGTTTCTCATTTGTTAAACTTTAAATCAACAAACAACGAAAAACCATAAAATAACTATCTTACCCTATCTCTGTAATATTTTTTTTTCTTCTACTGACTTTAACTATAGAGGTCACATTGAAACGACCTAAATTCGGTGCTCGTTTACTTACGACTATCTGTGGCAGAAATATCAACTACCAAGTCTCCTCGGGCGCTTGTAAATCGTAATTCGATACGAGCTAAGTATAGATTGAATCTTATGGATATTAACTTACTTTATGTGCGGATAATGCTAACTATAGGATATTTTGAATTTTAAATTTAGAACTGAATAATGCTACCTTCTCTATGGAAGTTTCTAAATTCACTGCCTATAATTTAGTTCGTATACCCTCAATTTTTGAATGAGTAAATTCACTACCAGTAATTTAGTTCGCATAACCATTAAAAAGTAGTTTTATTCAGTTCATTTATTCTAAGTTCAAACTTAAGGTCATTTTTAAGTTTAGATATTGTTGAGAGAGTAACGCTTACCTTCGTTATAGATGCGAACTAAATTACAGAGAATAAATGAACGTTTGTGTGAGTTATGTATTTAAAACTATGAAAAAAAAGTAAAACAGATATATCCCAAGACAACTTAGTAATTATAAAACGCAGTGGTTCTCATTAATTATGTGTGTTTCACCAATTTCTTTTTTTTTATATTTATTTGAGACATTCCTAAAAAATTAGATTTTGAGAGTTTGGTAATATTATAGTTTTGTAGAGATAAATCGTCAATGTCTTTATTTCCCGTTTCATCTATCACCACAGTATAATACATAGTTACTTCGCCTGCGTTATCATGACCAAACCCAAAGAAACCCATAGTCTGTCATCAAGAAGTTTTTCTTTGACTGTCATTATTTCCATGTGTAAATCGTCTTAAACCCAGAGCATAGGTGTGACGTATGTAACTAGTACACTGACGTCAAATGCCAGATAGAAAATCTAACAAACAAACAGGATAACATGGTTACGTGAATTTTAATAATTTACGGTTATTCCGGAATTAATTTCTCTACTAGTTTTCCTCGAGGATATTCTCAATTTCTCACAGTGATTTATTGTTCAATAATTCTTACCTACTCATATATATTTCAAATCGACTAGGTAGTGTTTCGGACAAAGTTAAAGGATTTTATTGCAAATAGTTTATATTTGGCACTTTTACAAGTCAAAATGAGATTAAGTACTTAAAATTAAGTTATTGTATTACTAGCTTCTGCCCGCGGCTTCACCCGCGTGGCCTATAGGAAACGAAGAAGAACATTTTTCATAGATAATTCAACCACCCATTTCACCCTTAGGGATGGAACATTTAAAAACCCTTTCTTATTGGATACCCACACTCTACAAAGAACACACCCTCCAAATTTTAAGTCTCTAGGACCAGCGGTTTAGGCTGTGCATTGATATATAAGTCAGTCATACAGTCAGTCAGTCAGGACTTTGAATGTTATATGTATAGATTATAAAATTATAAAGCGCTCAATGTCAAATATTATATAGCAAGCCCGTTAGGTACAAATATGTGTTACAAAAAAAAGAAGTTATCTTTCCCACTACAGGTCCAAGCAATTCGGTACAATGCAGAACAGAAAACTCCGATCCGAAGCTTCGATTACACCTGTAAAGACAGCTACATGTTTTACTAACCCAATTCAAATATCGAATACAACTAAAGGTACTCCTTACTTATCACAATTTTATTTGTAAACTAATATAAATATTTAAAAAAACACGCATGATATTAATGGTAGTAATAGGTGAGCTTTTTCAAACAACTAAAGGCATGATATTAATTTAAAAGCTTACAAATTAACCTTTTTAATCACGTTTCCGGTAGAGGGTCGTTGGTCCCGATAGTTTTCGTAAAACAAACGCAAAAAAAGTTGTGATTGTCTTAAAAATTATAGACTTCCATATGTGAGAAGGGATAAAATATGCAGGAAGCCAACCTGTAGAACCAAATTTTGTCCCAAGCAGGTGAAATAATTATTCTTTTCAAAAAAGCAAAACGGTAACAATCTGCAGCAGAGCGTGTGCCAAGTTTTAGTCTGCGCACTTCGTTTTGTTAAACACGTTGTAAATATGGCTCAAAAGATTCAGACTGTGGCCAGACGAATATATTACATGAGTGTATTGCAGACACTTGGCTTTTGAGATGGATTTTAAAATAATGTGAGTTGCAAACTGTATGAGAGTAAACAAACCTACAAGAATAAGTACTTTTCCAAGTCTCTGAGTCGTCTTAAGTGCATGCAAATTTACCTAATTTCAAATATTGTATAACACATAATAGAGAAAAACAATCGACTATGTATTTTCAATTAAAAATCACGGAATTTGGCTGACTAGACTTATCTTAAGATAAGATATTATTTTTTTTTTGGTCAGATATTTTTTTCATTTTGGCATGAGCTTATTTGTTTCGTCGAATTGTTACAGATACTGAAATAACGTTAAAAATCTATAAAGTTATCTATTTTATATATATCAAACATTGTCTTTAAGAGGTGCCAGCCAGTCTGCTTCAGTTGCATCGAGTGTTTTCGTTGTGTTCCAAGTGATTTTAGTCATATAAAACTGATGTTATGGCCAGATTGTCCGCGGTTCATATTTGAGCTCTACTCCAATTTATTTTACATTCAATTTCATAAAAGCATTGGATGTACTTTAGTACACTTAGTTTTAAAAGCTTTTACGATTGGTAGAAGTGTGTGTGAACTGTCGGCTACTTAGTAAAATAGGCGCAGCTAAGTTAATTTTAGCCGCTTGCGTTTTGTGAGTCACAAGGTGTTACCGCGTGGGCCGAACAATGGTTGAGGTTACGTCAAAACTTTACCCGTATTTATTAAATAATAAGTAATGTATAAAAGTTAAGTTGTGTCTGTTTGTTTGTGTGATGGCTTTCTCCCTAAAACATGAACGAAAGTAGATAAAATGCACGTAGCTTCCTCGTAAACTGCCAGTGAATTGACTGTGATAAATAATTATCCACATGAAAATGGAAAACGAATTGCGAAACAACATCGAAAATAATGAGTTGCAAAGCGCGCGTTTGCCAACCAGTAGATATAGTTGCGTCCAATAAAGAGGTCCAGTGAAAGGCGTCGGTATCTTTAATTAAATCTGGATTTCCTTGAGTCTCGATGAATTTTGCGCCGCCGCGCCGCCGAGATCTCGATCAGGTTGATATATTAATAATTCTAATAGACCGAGAGGCGACCATGTCGGTAAACTACGTAATTATGGAAATAAGGTTTTTATGCGTTATCCAAAGAGATATTACCATGGTTTTTGAGAAAGCTCAATAGGATCTAGTTGTATTTATGTTAAATACTAAATTAATCGAAAAAAAAAAACACGTCACCGATAAATCCAATAGGGCTGATGTTATCAGCCATTTTGGATTTTATAACATGTTATTTAATTATTTTTACCTAAATGGAGTATTAGAACTCTCAGACTATTTATAACTGAGTACTTAACGTAGATTTTATCTATGCTCGAGCTCGAGTAATTAAACAGGGACTTAATAAGAGGACGCGGGTATAACTGGATATTTATATATCTGTATAATTATAATTTCATTGAGGAAGCAGAAAAATGTGCAGGTTTTAAACAAGTGACGCGAGCAAGCCGCTACTGATAAATAGTTACTACGTTAAGCGGTGATGACCATAACATTGTTGTAGTTAAAGACAATAACCGCCACGCTCTTTTACTAGGTGGTAGGACTTTTCTGCAAAGTTCGTCTAGGTAGGTACCACCGCTGTGCCAGTTATTCTGCCGCCAAGCAGTAGTGCGTTCCGGCTTGAAGGGCATTGTAGCTAGTGAAATTACTGGGCAAATGAGACTTTACGACCTGATCTCATAATCTAGTTATCTTGTTACTAGATTGTGTTGATGTATCAGGATGACGTGCGCAGTGCAGTGTCACGCGAAACTCTATACTATAGACTTCCGAGTGACACTGCAACTGATATGGGCAGCCGTGTCGCTTAACATCAGGTGAACGGTTAGCTCGTCACGTCATATCTTATCATAAAAAAACTCACTTAGGTTTTTTAAAAATTGGTTATTGTCGGAGCATTTTACCACTGCCTTGCCTGATATGAATCAATGACGCGGTCTAACATGGGGTATGCGTATGCTTGCCTAGAAGATACCGTTCACTTTTGACTTAAAAACTCCAAAGTTATAGTTAGCTGTTCTGGAATGAGAGTTTAATTAGAAATAGGTACGATATGAACACTCTGCTGGTTTATACAATAAAAACGCATAGACAATGAGTGATGCTTCGCTTCTGGGAACTCCGTAATTAAATATAATACCTAACTTATTTATAAATGAAAAGTGATACCTAAGGACGATTCATTCATAATAATATATAATGTTATATGGATGGATGAATAAACAATTACGCATTTTGTCATGTGGCGATGTGACTGTAATTTGATTTATTACGATTTTCGTTCAGCATATAATTACTATAACGTCTGTGTTTGAATCTTAAGTTTGTTCGTGTAACTTTTAACCGATTTACATGAAATTTCGCACATCGTTTGATAACACTACTGAAAATAATATGGAATACTGTTAACCTCGGAAAAATCAAGAGTTCTTTTGGGGATATATATAAATAAAATAAGTTAGTGATAAAAATAATTAAATAAACACTTGTAAGTAATTTGCAGTAACTATAAAAAGTAAGGCATGTATCGACAGGTTACATAGGTAAGCTGAACCGATTTTCCCTTGGTGCGTGTGTGCGTGGATCGAGTTTCACGAGAGGCCGTGTCTGTGTGCGTGCGCCGTAGCAGACATGGTGGCAACGTGCGCGGGCGCAAAGGCGTGGGTATATTGGACATTTTGATGATAATTATAAATAACAAAAAAAATTGGTTGTCAAACAGGTGGCTGTGGATAATTAGTCACTATTGACGTAGTAATTAATATAATATAATAATAATAATATAATAATAATAACGCCCAACGATCACATACATAGATCCTGGACCCTAACTAGGATTCCCTGTTTCTAAGGACTACGAGGACCATGGTCCCACAACACCCAGACTCAGAACACGTATTTGCGCTTTTTTTTTCGGTGCACAAATACTTGACCTGCCGCAGGAACTGAACCCGCTGCCTCCAGGTTATGACCCGACCTGCTCAACCACTACACCATAGAGCCTGTCAACTTAATGTATTACTTAATGCGTAAGTACAGTTAGCAAGCAACGAGCATTAGCTTTGCCGCCCAAAAGATGCTAAAATTACTTAATGACGGTTGCTTTACAACTAAAATCATAATGGATGAATGAAACAAATAAGTACAGAAAAAAAGAATACAACAAAGTTGATGGTATCTTTCCAAAACTAGCGACTTACGGAATATATGAACAGCCATTTCGAGGAAAATTGGTTACAAAAAGGATAATAATAGTAATAAATAATTTAAATTCAAATTGGACAAAACTCGATGAGTCGCTATTGAAAATATCCGTCTAACTCATGAATTAATAATAACTACTCCAATAACTTCATGTTCCATTGAATAACTCCACAAAAATGGTACTTACTAAAAAGTAGCACGAACTAAGCAGTGACTGAATTCTTTAAGACTAAAAACTAACTCAAAGATTATTGCCGTCGCTCTGCTATCTGCACGTGTGATAGAGACAAAAGAGCCTGTGACTCAATTTACCTACATTTTAGCATTTCGGGGGAAAACGATTTTCAACCTCTAAATCTTAAGAAAACCTTTCGTTTTCGGAGTCAATAGTTTGACTAGATTGTAATCTATGCCAAAACACAATTTTTTGAAAATATGTGCAATTTATGTGGCTTTAACTACGAATAAATTGCGAAAACTCAACAAGGAAGATGTACGAGCATAGTTTTCAACACATTAAAAAAATCAGTCTAAAAATTGATAACTTAGTTGGTAGTAACCCTGCCTTCTGAACTGTGGGTTGTGGGTTCGATTACCCGGACAAACATTTGTGTGATGAATATTGATGTTTGTTCTGTGTCTGGGTGTTATATTGTATCCTGTGTATGTATTTATAAACAAAAAGTATCTAAGTATTGTATCGGATATCTGGTTCTCATAGTACAAGTTTGCTTAGTTTGGCACTAGATGGCGCTGTGTGAAATGTCCACAAATATTTATTTATTATATTCTAATACACTGGATTTCAACCCATGAACTGTGAGATTCAAGGGCCAATGCTATCTGAGCCATAGAGTATGTGGTTCTCAAAGAAGGCCATATGAAAATGCCTTATCCCTGGCGCTGTGCGAGTGTGTGGGTAAGGACACGTCGAGACGAGGCGTCGCCTTCTGTGCCTACTGCAATATCTACATTGCACGGCATGCCAAGTGGTAATACAGCTATATAGTGCATATCCAGCTATGTAGCGATATAAGTATGGTAATGTAACATTGCAATGTAGTTGCAAAATTGTAGCAACGTCAATAGAAATAATTTATAGGAGAAATAGCCGCTATTATTAAAACTGGGCTGGCCACATCCCGCATGTCAGATGACTTTTTTATGTTATTGATTAATGTTAAGAACTAGCCATTCACCTAATGTTAAGCGACGCGGCAGCCCATAACAGAACAGTGTCACTCGAAACTCTAATATATAAAGTTTCGCGCGACACTGCACTGCGCACATCATCCTGGGACATCAGCACAGTCCAGTAATAAGATTACTCAGATCTTAATGTCTCAATTACCCAGTAATTTCACTAGCTTCAATTCTTTTCAAACTGGCAGACAGTAGTACTTGCGCACTACTGTTTGGCGGCAGAATAACTGGCAAAGCGGTTGTACCTACCTAGACGAACTTTGCAGAAAAGTCCTACCACCTAAGACTACAACGATGTGTAAGTACTACCGACGATAACACTGGATACACAGGTTCAAGAAAAATAATCAGTAACCATGAATGAACAAACAGAAGGTATCGGTAGTTGGTAGACAGTAAACATACAGTGTAAGCCAACTCCGCGGATACTTGGAAGCGCAAGGTATGCCGCGAGCCGTCGGCGTCGGTAACACTTGACCTACAGCATACACCACAACCAATTGACTCATTTTGCGATCCGGAAATGTAAGAACATACAAAATTGTCATACTAACGATAGTTTTCAAACTAAAATTCACAAGTAAAACATTACCGATTACTCTTATTGTATCTGACAGTGGACTGAGTACTGACTCTCGTCGGACAATTACGCGGTGACCCTAGCGAAAACGATTCAATGGCAAAAATGCCCATATACTCGTAACTAAATTGTGATATATATGATATATATAATTTCGAAGAGGTAAACGCTATAATGCAACTCTTTGTCATTAATAATGTTGTATATCTGTCATTATACTATTTATTTAGTACCAAGAATCGTTGCTATGCATCCATAACATTAAATAAAGTAGAGCATTGTATTATATTGTTTTGTTTTGTATTGTATAGTTTTGTATAGCTTTTCGTTTTGCATTATTTTGTATTGTTTTGTATTATTTTGTATTGTTTGTTATTGTTTTGTATTGTATTGTATTGTATGGTATTGTACTATGTATTAGTTGTATTGTAGTCACATTGATTTACAGCCTTAAATGAGTACTTAAGTTGCATTGAATAAAAGGGATATTTTGGCATACATACGCAAAATTATCCGCTTTTAAAGTAACATTGGTGGCGCCCATTTTCATAGAGTTTATAATAAACTTGTGCACCGGCAAAACCTCTGCTCCGACTCTTTCAAATGCTCTATCTCGTTTTCGTTTGTGACGCTCAGCGAGATAGAATAGGGATAGACAATATTTTCAACATTGATTAAATTAACTAAAGTTTATAATAAGGCCCTTAATGTTAAGTGACGACTGCTTGGACTAAAAATCTCACACTGATGTTAAGAGCGTAACTGCGATAGGCTCTCAACTTGACACCGTTTTAAGGGCGAGTGCAAATTAAGTACTTAACTTGAAAATGATTTGGTCATAACAGAGCCGATTTGAACCTCGTTTGAAAGTCGTACGGATTACCACTGAGGCACAGTAACTCTATTTTTAGTATCCCATTATAAACTCCCAAGTTGGTACATACAAGTAATGTTGAATGAGAAATAAAACTAAAATTAGCTAATCATTAATCAGCTTATATTAGTCCAAGGCACGCCACTGAGCCTCTTTTCCAGGTACTGCCTTGAGTATATCATCGCTCCATCTCGCTGCCGGTCATCCTACACTACGTCTCCCGATTCGCGGTCTCCACTCCAGAACCCGTCTACCCCAACGGTTATCGGTTCAATTAGGTAATACCAAACTGTTATAGTTACAAAACGAACGAAACAGCATTTGTCTGCTATATTATGATACAAAGATAACGTCATGATATAAGGTCGTGTTTATTTATTTATTACAATTATTTACCTAAATGTCAGATTGGAGATAAAATCGTAATTTGACCCCGTCTGGGGGTCGATTACAACTCGATTATGATAATTTGGATGTGATTTGTGAGGAACTGACGCTCACCGTATCGGGTTTCGAGCAGGTGTGCTCCACCAATAACATTAATTTATAATAATTATTGTAATTTTAATTATACTCATGACTTTTACGATTTTTTAAATGGCGTTATTTATGTTTAATGTCTATTTTTAATGGTCCTAAATGTTTTTATTAATGCTGACCCCGAATCCGATAGGTTTAGGTAAAAAAAATATTTTATTAAGCACTTTAGGATTTTATATTCACTATGTCAGAAATATGTCTTTATGTTCGACGTGAATTTGTTATTTTTGTTTAATTTGTTTTCTTAATTAATTAACATTGGACACCTGTGAGAATGGTATTAAATTTAAATCATTCAAGTGGTAGCATATTTTGTAATTAGGTACCTACCGATGTGATAGGTAGCTCTAATTTTATATTATTCACACACCTGTCTGAATGGTATAACTTAAAATTAAAAATTAATATTTGTTTCTAGTTAACGAACATTGGTCGTTAATTAGAAACAATTTAAGAAACTTAATATTATGGACACTTGCGATACACAAATAATAAACCTCGAAGATCGTTAACCAAGGGTCTTAAGCAAACGAGATCCTCGCTGAAATTTACCACTTCGTGGCGGCGAGGAGATCTCGGGGAGAGCCCCCAGGGTGGGACGAGGTTAGGCGCATGCGGCAGCAGGCGCGGGCCACCCTATTGAGGCGGTGGGTGGAGGACCTGGCTCCACCGGTCCCAGGGCAAAGGACGGTGGAGGCCATCCGTCCGGTCCTCCAGCGGTGGGTGAGGCGGCCCCACGGGTCGCTGACCTTCCGGTTGGTGCAGGTGCTTTCCGGGCACGGATGCTTTGGAAAGTACCTGCACCAAATCGCGAGGCGTGAAGCGACCCTTGCCTGCCATGAGTGTGAGGCGCTGGAGGATACAGCGCCCCACACACTGGAAGTGTGTGCCGCTTGGGACCCGCAGCGGCACACACTTTCCTTGGCAGTAGGCCACGATCTCTCGCTGCCAAGCGTGGTGAGAGCCATGCTCGACAGCGAGAGATCGTGGCAGGCGGTGATCTCCTTCTGCGAGTACGTGATGGCGCAGAAGGAGACCGCGGAGCGGGTCAGAGAGGAGGCCGCTGGAGCTGACCCGCTCCGGCGCAGACGAGTGGGAGGGAGGAGGAGGCGTTACGCGCACCTCCTCCCTCCCCCGTAGTGAGGCCACTGGTGGAGAGTCGGGGGACTCTCCGCCGGCTTGCACGGCCCCACACGTCTGGTGGGTGACCTTGGTGAGCAAGGTCACCCATCCTTTGGCGCGGAGAGGCCCGAAAGGGCCTGCCGCCGGGGGCGAGCTGGCTGGACTGCAGTCGCGACCCCTTCTCGCCCCGGTACGGCGGACGAGGGCTCACGGGGGGGTTTTAGTGGGTTCGAGTCCCACATACCCCCTGCCACCACCCCCGTGGTGGCAGGGAAGTGCGAGGGCATTTCCCCACCTCAAAAAAAAAAAAAATGGTCTTAAGCAAATAATGTTTTATGTTAAAACGTGTTCTAACTAAGCGGTTTGAAGGTATATTTCTACGGTTTCTAAATTTTGTACAGTTTAAAGAAATTATTATCATTTTACTTTAAGGTGTCTCAATTAAGTAGTTATTAAAAATCAATTTAATTTTTGTTTACATTAACACTGACACGAGTGACTTAATGATTATTTAATATGTAACTTTAATTTGTTTTCATTGTATTTAAAATGAGGTATCTAATTTAGATGAAATTTATTTACTTTTGTTTTACTTTAACCTGACCTTTATCCTGAGAAGAAATCAGGTACTTTTTAACTGTTATAACACAATTATCTATAAATCATATGCTCGGTTTCAGAACAAACGATATTATAAAAAAAAGTATTTCCACGAAACTAACACATCCCCAAAAATCAATACTTATTCAAAAGATAATGGAACAATATTCAAAAAATCGTTCACAAAATGGGATTATTTCTCTCGAACAAAAGACTTCAACGCACGACTCCCGGACCCCAAAGTCTCAAAAGCGAGGTGGCCGCTAACCTTCCGAGAATTGAGAAGTCGTCCCGAAACATTGCATCCGTTACGAAACATTCTCTTCAATTGTGACGTCAATGGACGGCGGATGACCGTATGTATAACATTACTGTTGCCAATTCCGAACTAGAAAAATGTAAACTTTGTGCTCTTTTAATATAAATCTTAATTTTGCTCTCTTAAAATTCAAATCAGTTTTAGGCTTTTCTTGATTTTTAGAGTGTTAGAATTGAAGATGGAGTAATGAACGTCGTGGATGGTATATTATGAATTTATGATGAATGTAAAGCTGTTTTTGTTTTTGGCTCTACGCGATTAATGTATTTAGCTAAGATTAAAAAATCCTGTAACATATTTGGCAGCTTTACTACCTTTTTTGAACTCTGAATGAATGAAACGGGATAATAATGATGTTGGTCTCTTTCGACCTTTACAGTCGTCACTCTTTCATTGCATGCGAATGCGAATAGTATTGTAGAAACAAGTCATTAAGTACTATAATATAGTGTTGCTTTATTAGTTAGGACCTAAAATATATTTCACCGTGTGTACAATGACTCACGCTAATTTGAGTATCAGACGTAAAAAAGCTATAATAAACATTAATTTCTTCGAATAAAATTAAGGTATCTCTCATTTAGCATTCACTAATTTTGAGTAATAAATCGATTTGATCTTACAATAAATCTTAAAGAAACACTAACATCTGCCTGTGGCTTTATTCCCGGCTCAAACTATGTCCTCTACAATCTTTTATCAAGATGGGTCCGCCGTTTAGTGCTGAAAAGGTGACAAAAGAGAGGTACTTGCAAATTGCCTCTGCAATAAACGCAAAAACAACCTTAAATAAATCATTGTAAGCATGTTTTTTCATCTGTTTTTAGTTAATGAATGGAACGAGCTAGCAGATCGCCTGATATAAAGCGACACGGCCCTCCATAACCAAACAGTGTCACTTGGAACTCCAAAATATAAAGATTCGCGTGACGCTGCACTACGAACTTCAACCTGAGACACCAGCATAGTCAGGTAATAAGATTACTCGACTAAAGTCCCATTTGCCCTTCAAACTGGAACACAGTAGAGCCTGCACACCACTGCTTGGCGGCAGAATACCTGGCAAAGCAATGGTACCTACCTAGACGAACTTTAAAAGTCCTACCACCTAGTAAACTTCCTTTTTTCTGTCTTTTTTACTGCCTCTGTGGTGTGGTGGTTGAGCAGGTCGGCTCATAACCTGGAGGCGGCGGTTTCGATTCCCGCGGCAGGACAAGTATTTGTACACAGAAAAAAAAGCCCAAATGTACTTGATCTGAGTCTGGGTGTTATGGGACCATGGTCCTCGTAGTTCCTGGGTTCCTAGACACAAAGAACCCTAGTTAGGATCCAGGATCTGTGTACGTGATCGTTGGGCGTTATTATAATTATTACTTTATTATTTCTAGCGTATATGTATTAATTGTTTGTTATCTGATTGTTACATTTTACCGAGGTTCGTCGAATAGTTATGTGACTGACATGTTAATTTTATATATTTACTTGGAGCTCTCAAAATCCGATAAGATTCGGAATTATGTAACCTTATGAGTAATAGATAAATATTGACGAAACAAGAATACTATAGTATAAAAATGGTATACAATAACATGTTTCAATAGTGAGTATGAATTTAGCGTTTACATGCTAAAACCATGTGTCAGAAGATGCAGGTTGTAAAGTGCATAAGCCTTTATTATTCAGCCTCTCTGGGCGGTGGTTGAGCAGGCTCATAACCTAGAGGTGGTGGGTTCGATTCCCGCAATAGGATAAGTATTTCATCACAGAAAAAAAAGCGCGAATACTTGTTCTGTGTCTGGGTGTTGTGGGACCATGGTCCTCGTAGTTCCTGGGTTTGTAGAAACTGGTAGTCTCAGTTAGGGTCCAGGATCTATGTATGTGATTGTTGGGCGCTATTATTATTATTATTCATAGTCTGTGCTTAATTCAAATTCTAAAATTCTTAAATGTAAAGCTCGTAAAACAATAAGACTCGCTCTAAAATAAATATATATAATACTATTGTAATATACAAGAGGTAGCTCGTGATTTCACCCGCGTTTACAATCCTTAACCCCCAATTTGATTATTTAGGGGTGAAATTTTCAAAAAACCTTTTAGTACACCCTTACGCCATAAAAGGAAGATGCCCTGCAAATATCCAGTTTCAAAGTTCAGCGGTTTGGGCTATACGTAGTCTGTCAGTCAGTCTTTTGATGATTGATTGATTGACGGTAGAGGCTTGGCCGACAATTTAAAGATTTCAATAAAAAGTGATTAAATGTTTCAATGAAAAGTAATCATAAGGTAACTTTAAAGTAATCAATAACATCAATGGGTCGTTTTCATATTTTTTCAATATGAACGTATTTACGTCACATTCTACGTAAGTAAAACGTTAATTTACGTCATTTACGTGGCGCTTAATACCGTTGAGAGAAAGGTGTCAAACCGCAAATCCCATGTAAAAAGTAAAAATAAATGTTAAAATAAGGTCACACTAATGTAATCACCATGTATTTCTAAATAAGAAACACAAATAGATATCCGACGATAAAATGAAAAAGGTAAATATTAACAGTCTTATTTAAATGTAATCCACGCTTAAAGGCTGTCTTATTTATTTTTGTTGTTGTTTGGTTTTGGCTCCACACTTTTGTGTATTTAGCCAGTGTCAAGTAATTGATAATATCTCAAGTTAATTAATATCATATAATATGTCAAGTCAAGTCACAGTCCAAGTCATCAAGTTAAGTCATAGTCTAGTTTAGTCAAGTCAAACTGCGCGGTCTTTTTAGTTTTCCCGCCAAAACTCGTCAATTCTGTCAAAAAAGTGCAATGTTCAATTCATTTCAATTGAATTATTGTTTTATGATTTTTACAGTGCTCTACAATAAAAGGAATCTCCGAAAATGTCAACTTGTCAACGTCAAAACCTCCAATGAAAATGATAATTATTAGAGTAAAGTTCAGCCCGCAGTTTGATTAATAAAATATAAAGTTTTTTTATTAACTTTATAAGTATACTATGAAATAAAGTATAATACAATTAAATGAGTTGAAGGAAGTGAAGCGATAAAATCACCCCTGTCGGGCGTGATTGACAGGTGACGTACGAACTGGGCTGGAGCCTCGCTTAGGTTGCTCCAGTGAATCAACCAAGTTAGTTTATAATCTGAATGATAAATATTAGTAAAGCTTATGTCTTAAAAAATGTCAATATTATATTCATTGCAAAAATTTAGTAACAAAATCCAATATATTTTTCGTGCAACAATGATCTTCATAATCAAAACGAGATAATTTTAAGATATTGACATAATTATCTAATCTGTGACACAATTTTTGAACGACTGGTAAAGCATAGCACTGAGATATAGATATAAGAGGATTTATCAATGATTTAGTACTATTTGATGACCGAAGATAATATCGTGTTTGCTATTTTTTTGCATAACATTATGTCATATATGACGTTTTGTATACGTAGTTCAAATTAATAAAATAAAAATTAAGTAATAAAAACAATATGTATAACTTTTGAAAAGATTTCCTTACTGTATCGACTAAATAAGGTTAGTTTTAATTTATACAAAGATTATCAATCCGGCCAACCACAAGTCTGCCAAGTATGACAACAAACACAAGCGTCCAGTCGGAACCAAACAAGCACAACAAAATGATAGCTCACTTGAACACAAATTCAACTAATCCAGTAATCATTCCAAAAACACGCGCGTTATTTAAAAGCATGGATTACTCACTCTTTTATCCGTCAAAAAGGGTGGGTTCACACTAACACTTTCGCGCGATAGCAACGAACGGAGCGACTTGACCGCGGTGGTAACGTGCGTTCTAAGCAGCGTGCACTGTAAGTTTGTGGTGGCTGGTGCTCGGCAGACGTATATAATACGACCGTCGACAGCGCCGCTGATTGGCCGGCCGGCGGCGCGCCCGCTCGCTACGTCACGCAATAAAAGAAAGCCTGACTTTAAACTTTTTCATCATTTTAAAAGTTGCCTGTGACACCTTTTTTGTCGCGTCTATATGCGATCGCGCTTAGATAAGTCACGACTTGCAGTTAGGCGGCGGATTTATCAACGTGTCACGTAAAGGCGCCTTAATATTGTATTCCACAGTATTGTCAAGATTATGAACATGCTACAGCTGTAAAGTGCAATGAAAATTTAAAAACTATTTTTTTTTAATAATTCATAATTGAAAAATGTCCCTAATAAAAATCGACAGCCCCTGTGAGGTGGTTGAGCGGCTCGGCTAATAACCCGGAGGCAGCGAGTTTGATTACTTGGCTAGCATGCTACACCTTCGATCGCATCGTCACTTCCCATCAGGTGAGAGCGTGGTCAAATGCTAGACAAGTTTGAAGTAAAAAAAAAAAAAAAAAGATTACCGCCGGCTGGCAGGAGTTATTTGTGCGCAGAAAAAGGCGCTAATACTTGTTCCCACAGATCCTATAAAAAAAGTTTTTTATAGTATCTGTTCTTGTTCCGTGTTTGGATGTTGTGGGTCCATGGCCGTAGTTGAGTCCTTAGACACAGGAAATCCTAGTTAGGGTCCAGGATCTATGTATGTGATCGTTAGGCGTTGTTATTATATTAGCTTTTAAGGTAAAAAGCGTCATCGGTGATCCATCAATGATACATCAATATTTTAATATATGCGAGCCACAAGCTAAATTGTTCTGAATGGGAAAACACTGGCACCAATCGCCCGTATAGATAAGGTATAATTTTCTATAAATGCTCCATTGGTTAATCCACTAACGGAATCCTTGATAATGTTTCTAGTAAACCAACACCTAATTACTTTAATACAACCTATTTTAATTTATTGAAGTAAAAGATCCGCACGCTTGACTTGGGGAGTAAGCTGGTGTATGTGTAACGAGGCGAACGGAAGTTGAAAGTTGTTGGTTACGTAGATCTCCATTGTTAACATAACAAAGTAAAACATTACCCAAAATTTGAGAGGGAGATCTAAGTTAGTGAAGATAGCAAGATAGAGTTACCGGGCAAAAGAGAGAGAGAGAGGGAGAGAGAGAGAGAGAGAGAGAGAGGCAGGTTGTACTGGAACATTAAACAAAGCAAAAACAATGTTATACCGGTCGATAAATGGAGCTAAATTAAAGAAGTTTTACTTCAGTCGTGTGGTCTAAAGCACACTCGTTTTTTATTTATTTATTAAAACTGCTCTATATGTGCCGCCGTAAGGAGAGAAAACAACGTATATGAAGAAAACCTACCTGTTTATTTATCTCTCCGATAAATGCTAGGCTAATTATAGACACTCGTATTTATAGATTTAATTGTAGTGATTAAAATGCAGATTGCATTTTTATTCGTTGAATCAATTATCATTTACTATTCATTTATACTAAACACATTTTTTTATTTCCATAGCTATAGGTCAATATTACTGCTCTACCACTTTATGAAAATACATTAATTTTATTTTCCTCTGTGGTGTGGTGGTTGAGCTGGTCGGCTCATAATCTGGAGGCGGCGGGTTCGATTCCCACGGCAGGAAAAGTATTTGTGCAAATAATAAAAAGCGCAAATACTTGTTCTGAGTTTGGATGTTGTGGGACCTTTGTTCTCATAGTTCCTGGATCCCTAGACACAGGGAATCCTAGTTAAGGTCCAGGACCGCCCAACGATCACATACATGTGATCGTTGGCCGTTATTATTATTATATTGTTATAATAATAATAAATGCCATCATTTTGACACCGCAATCGATTAAATAATTTTTATTAGATTGAACTTTTGAACATAATGTAATAATTGTTGGTTGTTCAAGTCCGCAATAAGCGTTTTGCTGGGGCATTTATGGCACGAACGGTCAAGGAATGGAATGAATGCTCTTCCAACAACAGTGTTTCTTCCTGGGTCTTTTTAAGTCAAGAGTGAATAGGCATCTCATGGGCAAGCGTGCTCCACCTTAGACAACTTCGTCACTTACCATCAGGTAAGTTGTTACAAAACGCATGCCCATTAAACCATTAAAAATTGGATTGTTAATAATGTTTTGTTGTTAACCGTGCCCATCCTTTTTAAAGGTAGGTTTATCTATAGAATAATCATACTTTGGCCTTACCTATCAACCTATACGTCAGGAGAATGCAACGTGTCTACCCACATGTAAATGGTAACAGTAGTAAAATAAATGTGATTTCAAAATAATAGTCATTGAACAGGCGTGGTTTGTTATCTTTACAATTTTTTGTTTATACATTTAATAATATCAAACTACTTAACTAAACAAACTAAAAATGTATATTAGAGTACTGATAGGATGATATCGAATAAGTTGCAGGCATTTTAGACTTTTTATATTAATATTGCCTATAATGATCACCTATTTCTATTGTAATATTCAATGAAATTGATTTTATGTTATCTTCCTATAATTTTGTACTCGCTCACATAAAAAAATCTTTCTAATAGAAAGTTCGCAAGCTGTCTTCACCTATATTTATATCGACACTTAGCTATATTATTATTAATTTAATTACTGAAGTATGAATTGGTGTTTGTTATGTTGGTGTTCAAATAAATAAATAAATAACATGGAGTAGAATAGCCAGAGTGAGATCAGAATGTAGTAGGTTAGAGGAGGCCTTTGCTGATTCGCAAACGGGCTTACAAAAAGTAAAGAAGCACCAGATATACGAATAATTTTAAATGTGTAAAATAATATATAGCGTAAGGTACTTAATTGTATAATAATAATAATATATACATCTCACACAGCGCCATCTAGCCCCAAACTAAGCAAAGCTTGTATTAGGTCTTTACCTATGAAATTGCCGTTTTGTTTGAAAAAAGTTAAAGTATTTTTTTTTCGAACTTATTTATTTCTTTTATTCAAAGTAATCACCCCTGCAATCAATGCATTTTTGCCAACGCTGTGGCAGTTTATGGATGCCCTTCTTGAAAAAATCAGCAGGACGGGAGACAACAAACTCTTCAAAGGCGTTTTGTACTGCCTCTCGGGAATTGAATTTTTTTCCCGCTAAAAAGTTGTCCAAATTTTGGAAAAAGTAATAGTCGGTAGGCGCAAGATCTGGTGAGTATGGCGGATGAGGGATAGCTTCCAAACCCAACTCACGCAGCTTAGAGACGGTCTGTTGTGCAGTATGGGGTCGCGCGTTGTCGTGAAGTAGCAGTGGAGACGACCGATTGACCAAAGCTGGTTGTAGACGTGCAAGTTTCGCCATCATTGTGGTCAGTTCTTCAATGTACACATCTGCAGTAATGCTCTCGCCGTTTTGTAAAAAGCTATGATGAATCACACCAGCACTAGACCACCAAACTGTGACCATCACCTTTCTAGGGGTCATTTTTCGTTTTGCACATTGCTTTGGTACCGAACCAGGATCTAACCAACTTGCTGAGCGCTTTCGATTGACAAAAAGAATCCATTTTTCGTCGCACGTAACAATTCGGTTCAAAATTCCTTCATTTCTGTGCCTGTTAAGCAGCGCAAGGCAAGTCTCGACGCGTACGTTGCGCTGGCGATCGTTAAGTTCGTGGGGCACCCATCTATCAAGCTTTTTTATCTTGCCAATCTGTCGCAAATGGACCAATATTGGTTTGATGCCAACATCAAAAGCTGCTGCCAGCTCAGCTGTAGATTGAGATTCATCAGTTTCCACAATCGCCTTTAATTCATCATTGTTGACCAAAGTTTCCGGACGACCACGAGGTTCATTTTTCAAGTCAAAATTCCCAGAACGGAACCGAGCAAACCAATAACGGGTTGTACGTTCGTTTGTACAGTTCTCTCCGTAAACGTCGTTGATGTTACGTGTCGTTTGTGCCACGTTGGTGCCACGACGGAACTCATATTCCATAATTACACGAAATTTCAAAGTATCCATTATGAGGAAAAATTTTGAAATGTAATGAAAATACAACGCTAATCAATAAACAAAAGACTTATATTGTAAATAGAATGTCATATTTTTAAAACAAAATTAATTTGAATTTAGAATTCATAGCCAATCAAAACTTTTTTTTGTTTGAAAAAGTCTTTACTGCAATACGGCAATTTCATAGGTAAAGACCTATTATTATGGGAACCAGATAACTGATACAATACTTAGATCGTTTTTATTTGTAAATACATACATAGAATACAATATAATACTCAGACACAGAACAAACACCTCTGTTCATCACAAATTTTTTTTCTTGGGTGGGAGTCGTACCCACAACCCACAATTCAGAAGGCAGGGTTACTACCAACTGAGCTATAAGGCCAGTCAAGTATATCTGTTGTCTGAATAAAAAGGTTTTATTATTATTACTGAAATACAATAGGCGCGCTTATCACTCCATGATACGATCTCTTACAGACACCTTTTGATGCATCATTTCAGGTGCATTAAGATTAGTCGGCTGTGTTAACATAACGCCCATAACCGAACAGTGTCACTCGGATCTCCAAAATATATAGTTTCGTGTGACACTGCACTGCGCACATCAGCCTGAGACTTCAGCACAGTCTGGTAATAAGATTACTCGACTGTGAGATCAGATCATAAAGTCTCAATTGCCCAGTAATTTCACTAGCTACAGTGCCCTTCAAACCGGAACACAGTAGTGCTTGCACACTACTGCTTGGCGGCAGAATAACTGGCGAAGCGGTGGTACCTACCTAGACGAATTTTGCAGAAAAGTCCTACCACCATCCATCATTTATTAAAATTTATTATATTCCATCCATTTAGTAAAAGTAATTTAATTATTATTGTTAAGGTTAATTAATTTAAAAAGGTTAGCATAAAAAAGTGTCAGACCGTAATAGTCTAGGAAGATGAGGTGATTTTTTTAAGCCGATTTTCTGGAAAGCGTATTAAAACTTTGTTTAGATATTTAAGCAAGATTGTTATCATTATCGGATAAGAATTGTTACGTTAAACAACTCCAACATATGGTTATAAAAGATTATAAGATTCGTTTTATCAGCGCGATGTTGGCGCAATGACGTTACACGTTTGGTGTAAATATTTTTGGACTGATTCAGAACTTTGTACTCTATACCGTCAAATATGGATTTTTGAAGGAAAACTTCTTTACGCACGCTTGACTTGGGGTGTAAGCTGGTGAATGCGTAACGAGGCGAACGGAAGTTGAAAATTATTGGTTCACATAAATCTCCATTGTCAACATAACAAAGGTTAAAATTACTTAAAATTTGTGTTATCATGTTGGTATGTCCGGTAAAATATCTATTTACAATTGTCATGATGGCGAAATTAACGTTATAAGTTATGCCGGCCGATAGATGGAGCTAAAGAAGTTTTACTTCAGTCGTGTGGTCTAATGAACACTCGTTTTTTGTACTTTAGCCAAACCCAGCATCAATAAAACAAATAATTGTAATATTCGTGTTACAGAACTGCATTCAGTTGTGAGTCTTTGCTCACGACGAGGTTTCATTCATAAAATCATCATATAGTGAATGAAACCAATACTTGAGCATCAATGGATGACTAAACATAATTCTGTAATACGGGCCCACGATCAGTTGACCCCTATGTCAATCGTATTAAGTAGGTACATAGGTACTAGAATAGTGCTATTATTTATTCTGTGGACCTAGCTGTATAATAATATAGTTTAAGGCAAATTGGCTATTTTCACTTTTACATGTCAAATTCAGAATAATTTTCCTTATAGGACATCGTGATACACCTTCAACTGCATTCGTCACTTATCAGGTGAGTTGCAGGCAAACGATGGCCTTATTAATTTAAATTATACATACGTATATTTATGTATATACATACATTTATATGCATACGCACATTTATGTACATATATCTAGTAATCTTACTTTTTCATGTACGTATGTACAATTAATTTCAAAAAATTATTAATTATTTATTATAGTTTAATATAGTATATATATAGTTTAATGCGAAAAAAGTTTAATATCATATATTCGTTCCTGTTAACCATACACCATGAGTCATTAATGCATTCTCCTTCTAACAGCGCCTGTATATCCATCTTTTTTGATAATATACCGTATATCGTTGAAAGTAAAGTCACCTTTTGGTTTTCAAGATTTTTACGACCGGATTTTTTATATGATTTTTTTTGAGTAATAAAGTTTATTGTGTTGTGAAGTCTCAAAGTTATTATTCTATTAATCGCTGCATTCCTAACAGTTCGCAAGGCTTAAACTATCTACATACCAATTAGATCTGGGGCCTTACCGCGTAAGTCTGGTGGAGATCGTAATCGTGTTCTCTCTTGCTCGCACTTGTGGACTTGTTAATTGGCGCGTGCGAGATGGCAGGCGAAGCCGATTCCCAGAACGGTTACGCGGTAGGGGTGCTGTTCAGACCTTTAGTCGTGAAAAGATAAACGTAGAGACACAGTTACTTACGCTTCACTAATATTGGTAATAAGTTATAGTTTAATTCATTATTATATCATACAGCCTCTGTGGCGTGATCGAGCAGGTCGCCTCATAACCCGGAGGCGGCAGGTTCGATTCCTGCGGCTGGACCAGTGTTTGCGCACAGAAAATGTTAAGCGCAAGTACTTATTCTGAGTCTGGGTGTTGTGGGACTATGGTCCTCGTAGTTCCTGGGTCCCTAGATACAGGGAATCCTAGAACGAAACAGAACGAAACAAGATGATGTTAATAATAATAATAATGCGTTATTATTATTATCATCTGTTCAGCCGTTCAGTCGTAAAAAAGATAACAAACTAACATAGAGACACACTTCCGTTCGTCTCGCTACGCATTGCCCAGCTTACTCCACAAGTCAAACGTAAATAAGTTTTACTTCAAAACCTACTTGTGCAACGAACGTTAAGCGGCAAAGCTTTGTTTACATCACCATACATATAGGAATATCCCAAAATGAATACAGTTTGAACGTGAATTAACCTATTCATCAAAAAACATACACAACATTCATCATTGTCATACGCATTTAACTAATTGAATTGAGAACGTGAGTTCGCGACCTACGTGCTTTCTCAGAATAGTAAAAAGACACCTAATTGTTTATGTGTATCAAATATCAAAATCTTTACAGTACCTACCTAACTATTCGCACAGCAAACATGTTTTTGTTAGCAGATAAAAATATGATAGATATAGGTAATTTTTGTATGTTAATGAATGGTGAAACGAGCTAGTCGTTCACTTGATGTTAAGCGACAAGACCCATAAAAGAACAGTGTCACTCGGATCTCCAAAATATATAGTTCGTATGACACTGCACTGCGCACATCATCCGAAGACATCAGCACAATCTGGTAATAAGATTACTCGACTGTGAGATCAGATCATAAAGTCTCAATTGCCCAGGAATTTCACTAGCGAGAGTGCCCTTCAAACTGGAACACAGTAGAGCCAGCACACCTACTTGGCGGCAGAATAACTGGCAAAGCGGTGGTACCTACACGAACTTTGCAGTAAAGTCCTACCACTTAGTACACGAGACAAAAATATATTTTCACAATCGCCTATTTACCCCACATTTGATGATTTTACGTTTGTCTATATTTGAAGAAGGAAAGTGAAAATGAGATTGGCGATGAATCCATGCGCTGATTACATGCTAATGCCTTGCATTTTCATGTAAGGTAATAACCGGTCTCAACAGTGCAGAGCTATGTAGATATAAGTACTTAATTAAGTGACATGACCCACACGGGGCGATGAAATATAATGATGATAAAACCACTCATCTAGCAGAAGGGTAGGGAAAAAGATGAACTTTCCTCTTCCCGTGGAGAGGATTATGGTGTAAAACTAATTTAGGTACCCGTGCGAATCTAGGGCGGATTATCGAAAATTCAAGCCTTAAAGGAGCCAATGGAGTATTAATGATTGCATGAAAAATTAGTGAATTCAAAGTCTAACTCTAGTATCTAAATTATTTAAAATATACATTCGGTTAAACATAAAGACCTGCTTTTTTAAAGTTAGTAATCAATATCAACTAAGCAAGTGTAAGTCATGTACCTACATTGACAACCTCTGTGGTGTGGTGGTTGAGCTGGTCGGCTCATAGCCCAGAGGTGGCGGGTTCGACAAGTGTTTGTGTGGAAAAAAAAAACACTCATCTACGTCTGGGTGTTGTGGGACCATGTTTCTCGTAGTTCCTGGGTCCCCAGACACAGGGAATCCTAGTTACGGTCTAGCTATGTATGTGATCATTGGACGTTATTATAATTTATTATAATTAAAATTATTGACTTTATCTTGTTAATGCTTGTAAAACTCATTTACACGTCAGCTTATGTTTCAGTATCACCAAGACTTACTCCAATAAAAAATTAAGAGATTTCCAAAATCATTAATGAATAATAAGGAAACGAACTGTCCTCATAGAAACTATTATTTTGACAACATGTAATCTGCTCAAAGACAAAAACGCTGTGATTTTCCGGAAAATCTAAGAAACGAAATATTCCTTTCTGTATCTATTGAGGATGTCACCTTGGGAAGGGATGATACGTTATTTCTAAACATTACAATGTCTTTGTATATTTATAACATCTGTTATTTAATTAATCATTTTTTACGTTATCTGTTACTGTAATGCTTGTAAACAGAAATAGCCTTGGACGTAAGAAGTTGTATAAACGTCATATAATTTTATAATACTGTGAGAAAATATTTATTATCGTTTTACAGAGAAAATATAATTTTATACTTTTTTCTTTGCGTTCTTTATGTGATTCAGTCAACACTGCATTGGTGTAATATTTTTGGCGTTGATCTTAGATTCAATAAACCAACATCATAAGATAATAATAATAACGCCAAACGATCACATACATTGATCCTGGACCCTAACTAGGATTCCCTGTCTAGGGACCCAGGAACTACGAAGATCATGGTCCCACAATACCCAGACACAACAAGTATTATGCACTTTATTTCCTGTGCACAAATACTTGTCCTGCCGTGGGATTCGAAGCTTCTAAAGCTTCTTTATGCACGCTTGACTTGGGGAGTAAGCTGGTGAATGCGAGACGAACGGAAGTTGAAGTTAGTTCACGTAGATCTCCATAGTCAACATAACAAAGTAAAAAATTTGTATTATTAAGTTGGTATTGCCGGTAAAATAACAATTTACGATTGTCAAGATGGCGACAGTAACAAAGCAAAAACAAAGTTTATACCTGCCGATAGATGGAGCTAAACTAAAAAGGTTTTAAATCAATCGTGTGGTAAAGCACACTCGTTTTTTACTGTAAAATGGCAGTTTTATTAATAGTTTAGGTATTAACCTACGAAAAAACAACGTCAAATGACGTCAGTATAGGGATTACCCCTCCTGAGTAAGCCAGTGGCGTTCCACACGATCAAACAAATCCAGAATAAATTGTCTATTTTTTTACCTGTGTTTACGTACCTAACCTACGTTTCCATTGCAACGTCAACGCGGTCAAAGTCAAAGTCAAAGTCAAAAGATTTATTGCAAATAGGCTAATTTTAGCACTTTTACAAGTCAAAATTATACTAGGTACTTAAAATTAAGTTATTTCGCTAAGCATATAAAATTACAAAGTGCTTATTATCAAATAATATAGCAAGCCCATTACAATATATGAGTTTGAAAAAAAAGCAGTTCTCTTTCTCACTACTGGTGCAAGCAATCCGGCACAATGCAGAATTGAAAACTTTGATCCGAAGCTTCGATTACAACTGTAAAGAAGAAGCTACAAGAAACTTTACAGTGATGACAAGAATGACTTGACCACTATACATATAATTTAGTACTTTTAACCATCTATTTTACATTTTTTTAATGTTTTGGCTCCACACTTATGTGTATTTAGCCAGTGTCAAGTAATTGATAATTTCTATGGCCTGCCCGGTGACGTTGTAAAGGTTGGTAGAGATTAACAGCATTAGTCCGTTAAAACAACCAAGTTTTCTATGAATAAAAGTTGTTTAATGTAACTAGTATATTAATTTAATATATTTATTTATGACATATTATTATTTCTCCAATAATTAAATATAGTTTTTTTTATATAGTTTAGTTTTTATAAGAATGAATGTGTCAATATTACTTAAATAAAGTTTTATTAGTAAATAAGTAATTAATATAATGCTTCGAAACAAATTGGTTACATAACCTGTGTGACCCAAAGTCATGGATACGCAAAGTAACGTAATTGCAATTTGCGGCTTAAATACTCGCAAGTCTGCTCTACTGCGTGTATTCCAGTAATCCGATTCCAGTGACCGATTTCGTGTAAACAAAACCTTGTACTTTACATGTTACGGCGTATTTGTGGGCAACGATTTATAATGCCGTATACATTAAGGCGAATTCTGTATCTGTATATTTACTGTATGGTAAGTACCTATTGTATCTTTTATTATAAAAATACTCGGACTAAATGAGACTAAACGAAATTTTATTTGTTAGATATACAATTTAGGAGTTATCGTTTGCAACAAAAAATGTGTTATTGAGAATGAAAATTTGTAGTTTTGCACAAGAAATAAATTCTTTGGCAGACATTAGTATTTATATCTCCGCGGGTTTTCGCCAGGAAACTCATATTATTATTTTTCAGTACACGACTTTTTATACCACTATGTTGGCCAAATTGTGGCTTGCACATACGTTAATGCTTGCAAACGAAAAGACCCAAAAGCGTTTGTTTTTGGATACTGTAAGCTTTTAGTGCATCTAAAAAACTATCATTTTTGGTACTGAACGAAATAAGTCCTAACAAAATGGTACCAACCAAGCGAAAACACTTTTCTGCGTCAGCCCGTAATTTCGGCAATGAAATTAAACCGTATAAACATGTAAGTACATATTTCGACTACATTTTCGTATTTTCCTTGAAATGCTCGCGGCAACTTTTGAAGGAAAATGTAATTCTTAAGGATAATATAAAATTATTAGCTTCTGCCCGCGGCTTCACCCGTGTGACCTATAGAAAACGAAGAAGAAAAATTTTCATTGATAATTCAACCACCCATTTCAACTTTTTTAGGGGTGGAATTTCGAAAAACGCTTTCTTAGTGGACCCCTACACATTACAAAGAACACACCCTCTAAGTTTCAAGTATCTAGGACCAGTGGTTTAGGCTGTGCGTTGATATATAAGTCAGTCAATCAGTCAGTCAGGACTTTGAATTTTATATGTATATGTAGATACATATAAACAGACGTTCGATGTTTGACAAGAAACAGACGTAGGTAGAATTTCTATCCCTACCTTTATCCATACTACGAACAATCTTTACAGCATCTATGGTGTGGTGGTTCAGCAGGTTGGCTCATAGGCTGGAGGCTGCAGGTTCAATTATAGAGGCAAAAGGACTAAACATATAATGTAACACTCAACGATCACATACATAGACCCTGGACCCTAACTAGGATTCCCTGTGTCTAGGGACCCAGGAACTACGAGGACCATGGTCCCACAACACCCAGACACATAAAAAGTACTTGCGTTTATTTTCTGTGCACAAATACTTACTACTGCTACTACAAATCCTGCTGCGGGAATTGAACCTGCCACCTCCGGGCTATGAGCCAACCTGCTCAACCAACACACCACAGAGGCTGTCAAAACTAAAGGTAAACTTCTTGCAAAGTAAAATTGCATATATATAGTCACAATTAGATGACACTCATAGCTGCTGAACAATGAAGAGATAAAAAAAGAAACAATGTAAGTATTTAAATTGTATTTATTACGTTCTTTAATTGCGGCATTTGTCTTGCCTTGGCATTTTTCTGTGTGCATTGGAAGAGAGTGGCGCTCTTAAATTTCTGATGCAATATACCCACCTGTTGCCGTGTCTATGAGCTTCATATACAATATCTATTTTGATTAAATAGAAGCATCCCATCCACGCATCAATCTCAATTTTCTTATTTTCCCATGAAAATATCGAATTTCCCTGAATAAAAATAGCTTAGACAAAGCTTATTGTCATTTTGACTGGCCCGATAGCTCAGTTGGTAGTATCCCTGCCTTCTGAACTGTAGGTTGTGGGTTCGATTACCACCCAGGACATACATTAGTGTGATGTGCATCGATGTTTGTTCTGTGTCTGAGTGTTTATATTGTATTCTATGTATGTATTTATAAACCAAAAGTAAGAGTTCTCATAGTAGAAGCTTTGCTTTATTTGGGGCTTGATGGCGCTGTGTGAAATGTCCACACATATTTATTTATTTATTTTACCGGACACACCAACATTATAATACACATTTTTAGCTTTGTTGTGTTGAAAATAGAGATCTACGTGAATCAACTTCCACTTCCGTTCGCCTCGCATTCAACAGATTACTCCCCAAGTCAAGCGTGCGTAAAGAAGTTTTACTTCAAAAAAACACAGATTACTCCATGGAGAATGCGCACAAGAACTGCATGATCTCATTCTCCCATCACCATTCCACTACCGGACTACTAGACGCTCGGCTAAGCGCCATTCCTTCGTGGTTGAAATACCACCCATTCGTACCAAGCGATTTGATTCCACGTTCATAATTAGAACGGCTAAAGAATGGAATGCCCTACCAGCGTCTGTGTTTCCGGCGAAATATGACCCGGGCGTGTTCGAGAGAAGAGTTAATAGGTATTTAATTGACTAGCACCTTTGATCGCATCGTTACTTCCCATCAGGTGAGTGTGTGGTCAAACGCTAGACAAGTTAGACGTAAAAAAAAACAAAATTGAAAATTGTTTTTTTTTTTTTTTAATTGTTTTGGCTCCACACCTCCGTGTATTTAGCCAGTGTCAAGTAATTGATAATGTATCAAGTTAATGATATTTCACGCAAATATGTGTAAAGTCACAGTCGAAGTCATCAAGTCAAGTAATAGTCTAGTCAAAGTCATACTCCTAGTAAAGTGGTGGCAACTTCACTTGAATCTTCTATGGAGTTTTGGAAACAACACGAAAAGATACGTTTCACCATCATTATACCATTTTCCCACACTCACGCCTGTAATCCAGCACTTAACGAATAGAATGCCACCAATTTTATGCACTAACTCTGAAAATAACACAAGTTTTAGAAAATAATACAATGCGGTGACGCAATCTTTTTCGCGTTCCCGCCAAAACTCCAAAAAGAGATTTAAAAAAAAATATTGTTTTTCTATCTTTTGTTTGAGCCACAAGAGCAGGGCAAAACAAGTGACAAGCGTCATTATTAATTTGTATGGCACATTCCGACAGAGACTACACTGTCCACAAAGCAAGGATACACTAGTATTTTTCCACTAACGGAATATGCCATTCGATAATCTATTTTTAATCAAATTTAGTAATAATCATTGGATTACAATGATGTTGGAAGCCTTGGAAGTAATTAAAAATGAATTGAAGCTGTCAATGACCTAAACTTTTGGGAAATTTACCTTTTGACCGTTCGGTCAGTATGAATCAGTGAAATACTTGGAAATGGAACTTCCTGATACTGAATCGGACGGTGGAGATATTGGAAACTGTGGCGTTTGTTAAGTGGCAAAAGGTACATTAGTGAAAGGATAGTGTGTTTGCTGTGAAATTAGATTAAATCTATATTTAACAATCCGTAGATTGACCTTCATTCCTTTGGTTGGTGAGTACGTGAAACCTTGAACTTAGGTTGAATATTCAAAAGTGAAAACTCATTAATTTCAAGATAAAAAAAGTACATGGTATGTGACGTCATAGTCTAAACTAAATCATATGACTAATCGTGCGCATTGGCGCAGCCGTCACGTGTTTAGAGATTTATTTAGGAAAATAATAGCTACCTATCTTGTTAAAATAATAACTATTAAATCATGAAACGAGCTCGTGCTGTAGACCGAGCAAGGCAATGTTCGAGATTACGAGCTCATTTTTTTTTCAAGATGTTTTAAGTTTTTTTTTTGTTTTGGATTGGCTCCGCATTTTCGTGTATTTAGACAGTGTCAAGTAATTGATAATTTCTCGAATTAAGTAATATATATATGTGTGTCAAGTCAAGGCGTCTCAGTCCAAGACATCAAGTCAAGTCATAGTATAGTCTAGTCAAGTCATATTTCTAGTAAAGCGGTGGCAACTTTGCCAGAAGCTTCTATGGAGTTTTGGAAACAACACGAAAATAAACGTGTCACCATCATTATACCACTGTCCTACACTCATTCCTGTAGTCCAGCACTTAACGAGTAAAATGCCACCAATTTTATACACTAACACTGAAAATAACACAAATTTTGGAAAATAATACAATGTGGCGACGCGATCTTTTTCGTTTTTCCGCCAAAACTCCATTTTTTTTAAAGTTTCTTCTAATACTTATTTGTGCTTGTGCTATTTAATAATAATAATAACGCCCAACATAGATCCTGGACCCTAACTAGGATTACCTGTGTCTAGGGACCCAGGAACTACGAGGACCATGGTCCCACAACACCCAGACTCAGAACAAGTACTTGCGCTTTTTTTTTTCTGTGCACAAATACTTGTCTTGCCGCGGGAATCGAACCCCCCGCCTCCGGGTTATGAGCCGACATGCTCCACCACCACACCACAGAGGCTGTCATATTTGTTTGTGATTGTTAATTGTACCTGTAGTGTGGTGTTTCAGTAAAGAGTTTAATCTATATATACCTATACCTAGTCCACATATTCATCATAGTCAGAGTTGCATATACTTCGGTCCTTAGTCTACAACGGCACGGCGGTCTACATCTCGCCATTCTGGTGGATTTATTATGGAGTATAGAGCAGTTTACATGCCCCGCGTGCCGTGTAGTATAAAATCGTGTATAAACCGTATCGTCATGACCGGTTTTTATCCGGCCACCAGACGGACGAATCGTGTTGTATGAAGGCATGTAATAATAATAAATAACAAATAAATCACACTAATATTATAAAGGCGAAAGTTTGTGTGTATGTTTGTTACTCCTTAACGCTGATACGGCTGAATGGATTTGGATGAAATTCGGTAGCAAGATAGTTTATACACTGGATTAACATGTAGGCTACATTTTATCCTAATAAAGATAAATTTTCACATGGGATGAGCAAATAATTAAAATACTTTTCGCGGGTGAAACCGCGGGGCGCAACTAGTAATAAATAAACGTTTCGAGTCCATGGTCCCTGGTTACGGTAACACTTGTGTGCTAAAGTTCGCGTAGCACGTACTCGTATAATGCTTGACCACTTGGTTCGGCTATACCATGATAATGAGAATGATAATGATAAATTTATTGATAATTATAAAGAATTACAAAGACCATGGAAGTATCGAGAATGATTAGTCCATGGGCATAACACATTACAAAGTTTCTCGTACCTATTAGTCAAAATTTCAGATGACGATTGTACTTTACGAGTCCTCATTCTACTATTAAGTACTGAAGACAAAAGCTACGATGAGTATTCAGAATTTTAGCCTTCCAATTATCTAGGTAGATATTTAAATTTCGTAACGTGTTGTTCAACTTTAGGGGGACAACCTGAACGTAACAAACAATTAAAAATTAAACTAAACACAACTTATTATCTTGCGAAATAGGTACACAAAATGTGGTCTTATTCTAACGTATATAGTCTCTCTATTTCCATCGTTAGGACATGCAAGCATTTAGATTTGTGAAGCAAGCAAGCAGCAAGCGTTCAGATAGACATGCTCTTTAGCATGTCATGTCATTCTGATATCTACCTACAGCGAGCTGTAATCACACTACAGACAACTCTGGCGGTAATGCTCACTGTAACATCTCAAACTATACACCTGAATGACACGCATGAGTCATTTCAATTTCTTGGTAACCTATCATTTTATCATCTTCAACTAAAAGATATATACTGATAGAAAACACACTGAAAACTGATAAAAAAATCTGTTGAAGAAAGTATGGATGGATGCGTGGACCGTTCATGATATGTTTTTCTCTCGGTGTCGCCACCTGTGGGATAATCCGATGTAATAAAAAAAATGCGAACGGGGAAAACGGGAGCTTGTAGAGGTGGTTCTCATGAAATGCAGCCAAATATTCAATAGGTTTATTTTATAATATTAAAGAATATATAGGACATTTTTTAGTTGACGTTAGTCATACACATTTGTCTATCAAACGAGAGCAAGACCATAGTTCAGCAGAGAGGCGCTGCACCTCAAACTCTTTTCAGAAGAACTTTGAGTTCCACCTTTGTAGTGCATTATTCACAGAGTTGTATGTAAATAAATTTAACTACTATAGATCTTAGACTTTAGACCTTTCGAAACGTCTGGTTGAAGCCACACGTTGGTGGCCTCTACTTCGGCCAAAGATTGAGCATTGCCATTCAACGTGGCAATGCTGCCAGCATGATGGGCACGTTGCCTACTGGTAGTGGTTTGTTTGATTAAGTTCCCTCTTTATTGTTTTAAGTTTATTAAATAATATTATGTTGTATGTTTCAAAATAAAATACTACTATATATGTACACACAAAATAATATAATAAACAAAAAGCATAAAAAACCGACTTCCGACTTTCATGATTTACTCATGGATGCCGTTGTAAGAACTAAACTAAATTAGACTGGGACCATACGGGAATCACCAGCTTTGAAATAAAAATAATTTTTGGTATTCCCAGTCGAAAATTCTGAGGTAACAAGCATAAAAATAAAATTCAGTCGAATTGAGAACTTCCTCCTTTTTTTAAAGTCGGTTGAAAATTAAATGAATCACTTTCGATACCTCAAGACATGATTAATATGTATAGTAATAATAATGATAATAATAATAATAGCACCCAACGATCACATACATAGATTCTGGACCCTAACTAGGATTAACTGTGTCTGGGACACAGGAACTACGAGGACTATGGTCCCACAACACCCAGACGCAGAACAAGTATTTGCGCTTTTTTTGTGTACAAATAGTTCTCCTGTCGCGGGAATCGAACCCGCCGCATCGGGTTATGAGCCGACCTGCTCAACAACCACACCACAGAGGCTGTCAAAAATAAACAGTGGCTAGGCGTATTCGATAGTCTTCGTGGTGAATTGAGCCAGCTATAGACGATCATAACATAATCTAGACCTAGTTTAATTCATGATTTCACGAAGAAAATTTGAGTTGCAATCGTGTCTGACTCTGTGATTTGATTGGTCAATACGCAATGTGCATAGTGATTACTAAGGACACAAATAATAAAATACTAAATTTGATTTTTAATCAAGGAGATTTCATAAGTTGCGTTGCAATAAATTTAGGTAATAAACCCAGCTGATACAGTTGGTAAGAGCAAAAAGTATCAAGAGAATGCCAGTTATGTCTGTTTCAAACATGACACATCACATTGCGTATGAATTTATCACCGTTCGTCGGGAATCTTCAAGATTTTTCTGATGCGATTCCGGAATCTGTATTTTTGCTTTGCTTTGGACCTTCGTTTTATCCTTGTGGTTAATTAATTGACGTCTCTTATAAAAAACAAGCGAGCTTTAGGCCACAAGACTGAAGCAAAACTTCTTAAGCTCCATCTATCGGCCGGTATAACTTTATTTTTGGTTAGTTTTTTTTTTTTTTTTTTTAATTTTTGGCTCCACACCTCCGTGTATTTAGCCAGTGTCAAGTAATTGATAATTTATCAAGTTAATGATATTTCACGCAAATATGTGTCAAGTCATAGTCGAAGTCATCAAGTCAAGTCATAGTCTAGTCAAAGTCATACTCCTAGTAAAGTGGTGGCAACTTTAATTGAAGCTTCTATGGAGTTTTGGAAACAACACGAAAAGAAACGTTTCACCATCATTATATCATTTTCCCACACTCACGCCTGTAATCCAGCACTTAACGAATAGAATGCCACCAATTTTATGCACTAACACTGAAAATAACACAAGTTTTGGAAAATAATACAATGCGGTGACGCAATCTTTTTCGCTTTTCCGCCAAAACTACAGAATACTCTAACGCTTAGTTGGTATGAGGAACATCAATGACCGGGCAGCATATATTTATTTTTAAAAAATTGCGTGTTTTATATTTGGAATTTATAATTGGGATTGTGTCAGTCTCTGTGTTGTGGAGATTGCAGGTCGGCTCATAACCCGTACGCTGCGGGTACGGTTTCCTATTGAAGTATTTATAGACAGAGAGGAAAGCACAATTACTTGCTGAAATCAGATTCAGATCGGCGATGTTGTACTTATATGTGACCCGGCTGCACCTCGTAATACTTGGCCAATGGGCATAGTCGAGAAGGTGTATCCTGGTACTGATGGTAGGATTAGGGTGGTAGACATACGGACTCAGAGGGGTGTGACTAGGAGACCAGTGACTCGCGTAGCAATACTTCCCGACAAGGATGAGTGTCGCTCTATCTCGCCACTGGGGGGAGAATTGTAAACGACGCACCATGCATGCAACCTCCTAGGCACAGCGGCTGTATATGGCCTTCTTTGATTGAGGTAATACTATGTGTCAGTTAGGAAAAAAAGGTAGCTTTTGTTTTTTCAGGATTTATCGGTTGGATTTTTTCATATTAATGTTTTAGAGCAAATATAGTTTGTGTTTTTAAAAAGTCTCAAATGTTATTATTTATTAATCGCTGCATCCCCAACAGTTGTAGTTCTTGGTCTTTAATAACAGAGAACCCCGTTAGGCATGGTCTACGTTTGCGGTGATAACTACATTAATGGGTGATGGCTACAAAAAGTGGAATTTACAACTGAGCGTTATGGTTAGGTATAGAATAGTTAGGTTAGGAATAAAGTTTCATTCCATTTCATTTCATTTTCATTTAATTTCATCGTGCTTCAGTGGCACGTTTACCAATATTTGTAAGCCAGAAGAAGGAAGAAAAAATTCTGACTACATAAGAAGGGTCCAGGGTCTATGTATGTGATTGTTGTGCGTTATTTCTTTGGGCGTTATTTATTAATTAGTGATTGATAATGCCTATAGTATACACCAAGCGAAATATAGCCTCCGATGTTTATAGAATTACTTACCGTAACCGCAAACTTTATGCGACCGCTACATTACCTTTTTAAGTTCACCAAACCTGTCTAACTACCCTTTTAAAAATATAACTATGACGTCATGGGGATATACGCTGAATAATGAACATTTTATTTACTGTAGCGATGGTCTAATTAACTCTTTTTTATTTTGAGAAGCATTTTTAACAGTTCCTTTACTCCTAGTGAGGTGAAGTATGAATCATTATATTGTTAAATCTGCTAAGTAGGTCTGAGATTTCCTTTTACGTAGCTATTTTGGTAATTGTACCTACTACCATAATGTATATACGTAATTTATTATTTATTTACATATCTAGTTAAAGATAATGGCATTGCGGAAAACCCCAAAAAATTAGATACGTCATAAAAGAATTGAGGGAAAATTTGGCAGAACCACACTACAGAGGCTATCAAGGAGGCTTAATAGTGTTAGTGGACAGTCTTTGACATTAGTCAAATATCTAATATTTTGGGGTTTCCCGCAATGCCACACTATCTTTAACTAGATATGTAAATAAATAATAAATTACGTATATACATTATATACGTATAATGGTTTATAGAAGTTTAAGTAACTTAAATTAAAATTGCTTATTAGCCAAATATTTGTAATTCGATTATAGTGCCATCTTAAAGGTACTCTTGAAAATTAAAAAAATAAAAATAAAAGACTTGACGTGGCGTTTGCATTGCAGTGTCACGAAAATATAGCAAAAGTTAACTGTTACAGACAGCCCTGTGGCATAGGATAATAATAATAACGCTTAACGATCACATACATAGATCCTGGACCCTAACTAGGATTCCTTGTATGCAAATATTTGTGCACATGAAAAAAAGCGCAGATACTAGTTCTGTGTCTGCGTGCTGTGGGACTATGGTCCTCGTAGTTCTTCGCTCTCTAGATACAGTAAATCTTAGTTACGGTCTGGGATCTATGTATGTGATCGTCGGGCGTTATTTTTTTTTTTTCTTTTTTTTTTTTAATGTTTTGGCTTCACACTTTTGTGTATTTAGCCAGTGTCAAGTAATTGATAATTTATCAAGTTTATGATATTTCCTGAAAATATGTGTCAAGTCACAGTCGAAGTCATCAAGTCAAGTCATAGTCAAGTCATAGTCTAGTCAAAGTCATACTCCTAGTAAAGTGGTGGCAACTTTACTTGAAGCCTCTATGGAGTTTTGGAAACAACACGAAAAGAAACATTTCACCATCATTATACTATTTTCCCACACTCACGCCTGTAATCCAGCACTTAGCGAATAGAATGCCACCAATTTTATGCACTGACTCTGAAAATAACACAAGTTTAGGAAAATAATACAATGCGGTAATGCAATCTTTGTCGCTTTCCCGCCAAAACTCCATTTATTTATTTAACTCAACGAAATTACGTAGAGCTTTGCGTGTTGTGTAATATAATTTCTTCTACCTACCCTAGCTACCTAGGTATCTGTTTCTTTCATTGGCAGAAAAATCCGGCTCCGATTCTCCGAATATCTCGTAATGCAACTTCTATGACGCAATGGCATTCAATCAAAAATCGGTCTGTACCCTGTCTGTTCAGCGTTGGCAGTGTTCGAATATCTATAATAACAGTAGGGGCATTGACGCAGGATTTCAGTTACTTCGGGAGCGAGTTGGCTGGACTGCAGTCGCGTCCCCTTCTCGCCCCGGTACGGCGGACTAGTGCTCATAGGGGGGTTTTAGTGGGTTCGAGTCCCACATACCCCCTGCCACCACCCCCGTGGTGGCAGAGAAGGGCGAGGGCATTTCCCCCCCTCAAAAAAAAAGGATTTCAGTTACTTATGTCTAGGTACGTTGCTAACTATTAAAAGTTACTGTTGTAAGTCATATACCACAAGCCATATAGCTTACGCACATTATCACAATTTTTGTAAATATGTTATGGTTTTTTTTGTACTTTTTTATTATATCGTGGGTACAATAAAGTGGTCTGATTGGCCCGTTTGTACTTCCCAAGAAATCAACTGTGTCACGGTCGGTATCCACGGCTTGATATGCCTACTAGTAATTTTTTGAGTTATTGTATTTTTTTAAACTGTGTTTGCACAGTGCTTACGTCAGTAAGCAATGAGATAAAACTAAATTAAGCCTTTTGTTAAGGCTATACCACGGAGTACTATATCAATAAATAATCTAGTATGAAGGCAAAGAGAATAAGATGTACTCCTATTATTCCAATATATATGTCAGGTGTTGGGCTTTTCCAATATTACCTATGAGACAAATAAGTAAAACAAATATTATAGTGAATAAAAAGGTCCTATAATAATCAGAAATAATAGCTGTTTGTTATCAAGCGTGTATCAGCTAAAATGACGCTGGTGTCGAACTCCCTTACTGTTTGACAGCCGTTGATGCACTTGCGCAAGTAGGCAATAAGGTCATGATCAACACGCATCTAAGAATCTGATGTAAGATGATCATACGCTTGCAGACGAAGGCGTGGCGCAGCAGTGGGGTGTGAGAGGTCAACCACCTGGACTGGGGAGGGAGGTTATTACTGCAACTGTTCTGTGCAGTCGACGCTTACCATCAGCAACCGCAGGCTGCAGCCTCATCACGCCTTCCGTTTACATAAAAAAAATATTTTTTCAGGCTAGCATCAATTAATGTTTATGCACGCAAATATTCTTAACAAGTTTCCTTAGAGCTACAACTACGTATAGAATAGTCATACTATTTGGCTGTAAGTTTTGCTAATTAAGATATGTTACTGTTAAATTTTAAGAGCTGTGGTTTTTGTTTAGTAAATAAAATAAATAAATAAATAAATAAATAAATACTATATATAGTACCTACAAGATAAAGAAAGTTATAAAAAAGTTGTCATTTTTTACGACAACGTCATTCCCACGCCTTGATGTGGTAACACTCTAACAGCCTTATTAATAAACGGGTATTAGTCTCGGATTAGTTACTTCAGCTTTTGTCCTTTTTTTGCTACTGGAATATTTAGATAGATAGATAGATAGATAAACTCTTTATTGAAACACCACATCTTAATAATTAAAAAAAGTGAACAAACTTAACCAAAGTGTAACAATGGGCGGTCTTATCGCTCAGAGCGATCTCTTCCAGACAACCTTGCACGGAAAGGAACAACGCAGTAATATATGGACGGTGGTTTTCATATAAAAAAAAACAAACAAAAACACTGTAGATATACGTACATAATATACCTATAAATATACAGTACATACATATCATAAAGAAACCTACATAAACATAATACATATCTATAATACATATACTACATACATTTGCTAATAAAAATAAATATAATAAATATACATTATAATTATTGGAATAAAAGTAGTTACGTTAATAATATCTGATAGCTAGTGCGAAAGATAATACTGTTTTACACGATCTAGCTGCGATCGATTTAGCTGGATCGAAAGAGACAAAAGATGGTGTAACTAGTCTAAAGCTAGTTCGTGTTTATTAATAAGGCTGTAACGGTCCAATGCCATTAATTTGCATAAAGAATAGATCAAAAATAAAAAGCGCACAGTTGTTGTTCGAATAACAATCGAAAGCTGTAATATGAGTTACTGAGAAAACAATATTTCGTTCGAAATCAGCCAATAGTCCGATAAATACGCTTAATACCAATATATACGCTTTCGTACATTAAAGTTGCGGAAATCCGTAAGTTTTTCTACAAAACATAACCGGATTTTCTGACCTAAGTTTAAAATAGCAACGGCTTATTCATTACCAATGGTCAACCGCACCAAAGCGCCACAACCCAATATTTTTTTTCAAATTGCGCCCAATTCACTGGCCTGAAACCAGACCGGTTCTTTCATGACTTCATTACGCAGGCCTCCGAATCATCTCGACCTGTCAATTCACATACGAGTCGACCACGCGTACCAGACGGGTCTACCACCACAAACCACCACTCCATCTTATCACCATAAACTTTATTGTAAAGAGGGTAGGTTGAAATTTGCCCGGTAATTAGTATAACAGGTGAAGGTTTAAGTCGGTCTGAAGCGGTGATCACTCAAAAACTGTTACAGAGCGTTTTTTTGTTTTCTGCAAGTGCTTTGCGTCATCGTCTGGGCTCGTGGATGCTGGAGATCATATCCGATGATCAGACTGTATCTCTTAGATACATTGGTTATGAATGGTTGATCTCGGAGAGATACGAGTAACAGAGCTTTTTGTGCTTTAGACTGACAAAAATATGGTACAAAGTCAGACACTTCGTTTTTTGCAAAAATGACCTAAGTTTTACATCAAATATCTATAAATGGGAGGCGATGATAGGTCCGTATTACAAAACGATGCTCAGTCATCGATCGGTGCTCAAGCAGAGATTTCATTCATAAAGTGATCAATTAGTGAATGAAATCTCTGCTTGAGCACCGATTGATAACTGAGCATCGTTCTGTAATACGGACCTAAGTGTTCCATTTCATAGCCGTTAGAAATAATGATTCAGCAGAACGTTTATTTTATGACGTTAAATGAATGAAAGTGAACGAATGAATGAATGTTGAATGAGTGTGTCTCAAGACTCAGAGAGCGACTGTGGCTCAGTGGTATAGCCTATATTCGACTTTTTAATTGACTTGAGTTTAGCCGTTATTAATAATATTAATATTACAAAAATTGTGCTGTCACTAATTAGAAAGATGTACACCAGGAGTAACGTCATATGGCTTAGCTGTGGTTAATCCGGGGATTTAGTAACATTCTTCACTTCTACGTAAATTAATAATTCACGCTGATCTTTTTCAAACAGTAGTTATAATTTATGGCTTATACCTGAAATTTTACTGGTTATCGGCGGTTCTTTGCTCATGGAATTTATGTCTTCTAATAAAATGGTGTGAATAATAAATAAATAACATTATTTTTAATTATCTCTACCATTTTCACGAAACAACGCATATGTGGACCCGGCTGTGAGGAGGCTTGGTCGGTCCATTTGTAATGTATATAATATAATGTACTCACTCACTAATGGGAGGTTTTCTGACAGCTGACGGAACGTAGTTTTACATTATTTATTGAATGACGTGACGAGCGAGTTTAGCCTGAACTAGCCTGATGTTAAGCGACACGGCTGCCCAAATAAAACAATGTCAATATTCTAAATCTATATACATATAAAATTAAAAATCCTGACTGACTGACTGAATGACTGACTTATATATCAACGCACAGCCTAAGCCGCTGATCCTAGAGGCTTGAAATTTGGAGGGTGTGTTCTTTGTAAAGTGTAAGTATCCACTAAGAAAAAGTTTTTCGAAATTCTATCCCTAATATGGTGAAATGGGTGGTTGAATTATTTTCCTATTGGCCACGCTGGCAAAGCCGCGGGCAGAAGATAGTTAAAAATAATCGCAGACTATATAAATATAGTTTTTTTATCCAACCGAGTGTAAAGTCAATATTTATCGTTATCTATAGTTTTTTGTATGATAAATCAAACAAGATGTTAAACAAAAAGTTGGCGCCATGCCACTTTACTAGCGGAAGCTAGCGACCTTCAACTTTTGACTAGTAAAAACTGTACCTATACATATAAAATTCAAAGTCCTGACTGACTGACTGACTGACTTATATATCAACGCACAGCCTAAACCGCTGATCCTAGAGACTTGGGAGGGTGTTTTCTTTGTAGAGTGTATAGGGTTCTATGTTGTGTAGAGTTCTATTTAGTCTAACAAAAGGTTTTTTGAAATTCCACCCCTAAGTGAAATGGGTGTTTGAATAATCTATGAAAAGTTTTCTTCTTCGTTTCCTATAAGCAACGCAGGCGCAGCCGCGGGCAGAAGCTAGTAAAATATAAAATCAAGCGAAACGCCTGAGATGACTATAGATGAGTAACTATCGTAATAAAAATAATGGTTTTTATTTGACTTTGGAGCCGATGATTAACTTGTACAAATATTAACTTTTAAAAGTTTTTAATTTTAAAAGAGGTAAGCCAGTTTCTAACGTCATTAAAAAGTTAAACCAAATTATATCTACTGCAAATTGTGGTTCCCGAAAAGTTTTTATGAGGAGAATATTTCCCAGGATCGACTGATACACTACTACACACTATAATTTATTTTATGTTAATGAACGATGTAACGAGCTTGTCGTTCACCCGGTGCAACGCCCATAGCAGTTGCAGTGTCACTCAGAACTCTAAAACATAAAGTTTCGCGTGACACTGCACTGCGCTCGTCATCCTGAGATATCATTGGCTGTGAGATCAGGAGGTGATTACGAAACTTTGATTGCAATGCAACAAGAGAAATTTATATACTAACTTTGCATATAAACTACGTAATAAAACTGTCAAATCCATATAAATTTGTGTTTCTATCCGTTGCAACCCGGACAAAAAGAGCCGCCTCTTGTATGAGTAGTTCGGTATGTTGGCGATTTTTTTTATTATACCTATTTCGACGGCACTCAAGAAACTTTCTTCCTTCAAATAGATATACTAAAATTGATTTACTGAAAGACCAATAGAACGACATCCATATAGATTTATAGGGTGTAGGTTTAATTATGGTCGACGCGAGGCGTAACCAAAACGCTGGCACTTATTTGGCACAATGAATTAGCAATGTAATTCAACGGGGCAATGCTGCCAGCATGTTGAGTACTCTACTGGTGGGCTGGAGTATTTGGACTCTCCATAACTCATCACAACTATTATATAGTCCAAATGTTTTTTTAAGTCTAGCTGTATTTATTATTAGTTGTTATAATATTTAGTATTTAGTTAGTTAAAAGAATAAAGGCACATGGCCCGTTAAAACAAAAGAATATAGCTTAGCCACAAAAAACTGACTATTACCAGTATGAACTCAGTCTTAAATCTATAACCACGGCCCACGAGGCTTCACCGCGTGTTTACTTTATGACTACAGCCTATTTTTTACGCGATGGTCATGGAACTGGTGATGAATCAGCAAAACTAAGTTAATAGGTACGTAGGGACTTTTCATTTTATGTTAAGGAATGACATGACGAGCTATTAGTTCGGCTGATGTTAAGCGACACGGCGGCCCCTATCAATTTTTTCATTTAAAATTCTTTATTTTAATAAATATTACGTGTTACGTACAACTTAGCGCTAGAATGTACGCTATATCTGTCTTAAAATTTATATGTTTTACAGACTAAAGACCGCCTTTTTAGACTTATTCTATTTATTCCCTATCAATTACAGAGTCACTCGGAACTCTGTAGTATAGTTTCGAGAGACATTGCGCTGCGCACTTGATCCTGAGACATCACTACAGTCAATAACGTCACAGTCATAAAGTCCCATTTGCCCAGTAATTTCAATGGCTACAGTGTCCTTCAAACTGGAACACAGTAGTGCTTGTGCACTACTACTTGGCGACTGGAATAACTGGAATAATAGTTATCTTATTACCAGACTGTGCTGATGTCTCAGGGTGATTTGCGCAGTGCATTATCACGCGAAACTTTATATTTTAGAGTTCCCAGTGACACTGCAATTGTTATGGGCAGCCGTGTGGCTTAACATCAGATGAACGATTAGCTCGTCACATAATTCATTGACATAAAAAAATCATCTTGCACATCTTGTCCATCAATGGTACTTCTCACTGACACATTGGTACGGCGGCTTACTTGTGTCTTGTACAGACTAATTCAGTATTTGTGACGGAGATTAATCATGTTTAATTTAAACTTTCAAGCAAGTCCCGTTTCTAATCCCGTAAAGAAGTTATCACTATAATGTAGGTGACATCATATCGGATCCTAACAGTTACAGTCTGGTCATATTGCCCACAAAAAATGACACAAAACGGCGAGCCAGTGAAATATTATGTCCGAAAAGGCGCGTTGAGATTTTCAACATGTCTGGTAGAGTAGTTTGCTTCAGAGACTGCAGGTGGTTTATTATTGTAGCTACAGTAATTATTGGTGAAAATTTTACTGCCGTTTGATTCATCTGATTAAAATAAGCCCAAGTAAAACATAAAAAAGACATACAGACGAACATAGAACTTCATCATTTTTGGAAGTCGGTTAAAAACAGCAAGTTCAGTAATTTAAAAGCATGACTCATTGAAAAGCTGCTAGATAGGATTTGTGGTGTGGTGGTTGAGGTTGACGAGGTAGCGTCGGTTTCGATTAACGCAACAATACAAAAATGTATGCACAAAAAAAGCGCAAATACTTGTTCTGTGCCTGGGTGTTGTGGGACCATGGGTCTCGTAGTTCTTAAGTCCTCAAATACAGGGAGTTCTAGTTAAGGTCCGGGATCTATGTATGTAATTGTTGGACGATTATTATTAGATTGTATTGCATATAACACACATAATGTACACTATGAATTTTTTAAGTTTCATTTTTTAACGACCTTTTCCTATAGCCACAAAATCAAAATATATATTAGGTCTTTACCTATGAAATTGCCGTTTTGTTTGAAAAAAGTTAAAGTATTTTTTTTTCGAACTTATTTATTTCTTTTATTCAAAGTAATCACCCCTGCAATCAATGCATCTTTGCCAACGCTGTGGCAGTTTATGGATGCCCTTCTTGAAAAAATCAGCAGTACGGGAGACAACAAACTCTTCAAAGGCGTTTTGTACTGCCTCTCGGGAATTGAATTTTTTTCCCGCTAAAAAGTTGTCCAAATTTTGGAAAAAGTAATAGTCGGTAGGCGCAAGATCTGGTGAGTATGGCGGATGAGGGAGAGCTTCCAAACCCAACTCATGCAGCTTAGAGACGGTCTGTTGTGCAGTATGGGGTCGCGCGTTGTCGTGAAGTAGCAGTGGAGACGACCGATTGACCAAAGCTGGTTGCAGACGTGCGAGTTTCGCCATCATTGTGGTCAGTTCTTCAATGTACACATCTGCAGTAATGCTCTCGCCGTTTTGTAAAAAGCTATGATGAATCACACCAGCACTAGACCACCAAACTGTGACCATCACCTTTCTAGGGGTCATTTTTCGTTTTGCACATTGCTTTGGTACCGAACCAGGATCTAACCAACTTGCTGAGCGCTTTCGATTGTCAAAAAGAATTCATTTTTCGTCGCACGTAACAATTCGGTTCAAAATTCCTTCATTTCTGTGCCTGTTAAGCAGCGCAAGGCAAGTCTCGACGCGTACGTTGCGCTGGCGATCGTTAAGTTCGTGGGGCACCCATCTATCAAGCTTTTTTATCTTGCCAATCTGTCGCAAATGGACCAATATTGTTTTGATGCTAACATCAAAAGCTGCTGCCAGCTGAGCTGTAGATTGAGATTCATCAGCTTCCACAATCGCCTTTAATTCATCATTGTTGACCAAAGTTTCCGGACGACCACGAGGTTCATTTTTCAAGTCAAAATTCCCAGAACGGAACCGAGCAAACCAATAACGGGTTGTACGTTCGTTTGTACAGTTCTCTCCGTAAACGTCGTTGATGTTACGTGTCGTTTGTGCCGCGTTGGTGCCACGATGGAACTCATATTCCATAATTACACGAAATTTCAAAGTATCCATTATGAGGAAAAATGTTGAAATGTAATGAAAATACAACGCTAATCAATAAACAAAAGACTTATATTGTAAATAGAATGTCATATTTTTAAAACAAAATTAATTTGAATTTAGAATTCATAGCCAATCAAAACTTTTTTTTGTTTGAAAAAGTCTGTACTGCAATACGGCAATTTCATAGGTAAAGACCTATTATCTTGACATAATAAATGAAAACCCAAAATTATATCCATAACTTCAATTCTGTGTTCAATTAATTGATATGTACGAAATGTTTTCTCTCAACCTATACTACTCTACCAGAAGTGATTGACAGATTAACGGACAAACTTATGCTTATATTAATACATTATAATCGAGTGTGCTGCCTATGTATGATAAGTTCTTCATTGACCAGGTTTATTTGATTGCGTATATATTATTTTTAAAATGGCACAATAAATATTTGATAACAACACTTGATATATTTTTTTTATGTTAATAAATGACGTGACGAGCTAGTCGCTCGCCTGATATTAAGCAATACGGCTGCCCATATCAGTTGCAGTTACACTTGAAACTCTACAGTAGCTCTACAGTAGTTTCGCGTGACACTGCACTGCGCACGCCATTCTGAGACATCAGCACAGTCTAGCAATAAGATTACTAGACTGTGAGATTAGGTCATAAAGTTTCATTTGCCCAGTAATTTCACTAGCTACAGTGCCCTTCAAACCGGAACATAGCAGTGCTTGCGCACTACTGCTTGGCGGCAGAATAACTGGCAAAGCGGTGGTACCTACCTAGACGAACTTTTTAGAATTGCCGGGAATTAATGTAGGAGCATTATTTTTAAACCAGGTCTACGTTCGTATACTCTACTCTTACTCCTATCTAATTATATCCCGTTTTGTTTACGTATCTACACTAAGGATTTTGTACTCAATATCGAAAGCCATTTTAGCTAAGCCCATTTCCATAACGTGATACAGTTAATTATCACTTTTTTTGATGATAAGTAAAATAAAATATAAACAATTAATTAAGCTGACAATAATAATTTCCTTTGACCTGAACTATTGTGAAAATTTGCTAATACAAATAAGGATTTGAGAATCCATAATACCTTGAGTTAGGAAATGTATTGTTCACTCTAAAGTGCAACGCCCTCACAAGGTTCATACAAAGGAATATTTGGAACTAAGTTCTATATAGATTAGTTAGACTAAGTAATGACATTGTATGAAGGCATGTAAAAAAAATTGAATTCCTGAAGAATACAAATTTAATTTAATCAAAAATCACAATTCAATGGTTGAGAATAAAAAGGGTTTTACTGTCAAATTGATAGTTTCGAGAAAATTTACATTAAACTTCAACGGCGTCGTTTTAATGTACAGTGCTTATAAGGTAATTGAAAGGTTTATGTATGTTTCAGTTGCTTGAAAATGTTTTAATTTTTTTTAATAATACTAAATACAGTACTAATTCATACAATTACTGTAAAAATATAATATAATGAAATAAATATAATCATGTATTTATGCTAAGCAAACTGCATTCCTGTGACAGATAAACCGTTTTTAGACTCAAAATCTCGAGATTTAAGCCTCATTTCGGTATTTTGAGAATGTATTATTGTAGATAATTTCACGCTGAATCCAACGATATCCATAAGTTGTTTTGTAAAGATAATTAGTTAAACCATTTTTGTTCTCACCCCTTCAATTAATATGGTTCATTGATATTAAGTGACATGAACAATAAGACATTCTATTAAGATATTTAATGAATTAACAAACGCAATTGTAGTATTGGCAAATCTTTATGCTAAGTTGTGTTAACGACGTAGATAGAGACACTACATACATTAAAATAAGACCTCAATTTTTTGTATCCCCTTTTTCATAATACAAATTTAATTGTTTAAATTACACATAAACTTAATACTAAACTATATTTAATTATTGGAAAAAGAGTAATAAAAGAGGGAAGAGAATAGAGTATAGAGTTGAATCTTTAATTTAGTGAGTATTTATGGTTGTCAAATAAATTTTATATTTCTCATTCGTTAATTGTTTAAAAAGTAAAGTGGTAGATATGTATCATCAATTTAAATAAACTTAACTACCTTTTTGGTATATTACCTTTTTTTTTCTTTTTTGTATAAAACCCGTAGGCCAAGGTATTTTCGACACTACAGTCTTGACTACTTACTATATAAATCTTAAAATGCTGTATTATTCATTTTCCTATATTTGTGCTGCATAGAATAAAAATATAATCTTCTACACTTTTACCCAACTCCTATCTTTCTTTTTTTCGAACGAAGTTCCTAGCAATGTCCATGTCTTGCCTTGCTGGGGCAAGGTTCATTCCCGCGAGAACGCTGCCTAACATCGCTTTATTATACTCAGACAAGATGGTAGGACTTTACCACAAAGTTCGTCTAGGTAGATACCACCGCTTTGCCAGTTATTCTGCCGCCAAGCAGTAGTGCGCAAGCACTGCTGTGTTCCGGTTTGAAAGGCTCAGTACCTAGTGAAATTACTGGACAAATGAGACTTTATGATGTGATCTGAGGTGCTGATGTCTCAGGACTGTGACGTGCGCATTGCAGTGTCACGCGAAACTTTACATTAGAGTTCTGAGTGACACTGCAACTTTTATGGGCGGCCGTATCACTTAACATCAGGTGCTATTAGCTCGTCACGTCATTCATTGCCATAATAAAAATTTGGATTAAATTAAAAATATAATGCAGCAAATTAAATTCATTGCAAGGCATTGGCACTAACGGTGGGCAACGTCTCTCTTATGCCATTTATCGCTTATTTGCTAGCCAATCTTGGCTGGGTGTTTCCTGGAAGGCATTTTGGTATCATGGCTCCCATCTTGTTCATCTCCGACGAATAAACGTCCTTACATACCCAAAATTAAGGTCGAATTTTGATAAAAACCGGCGTTCCTATAATTTGCCTTTACCTGCAAATGTTTTTAGACGTGATTATAGCGATTTTTTATACGGCAAGGTATCGTTCGTACATAATATCACTTTTTTTTCAAGGTTTTTTAACCGTAAGCTCGTCTACCGACCTTCACCGTCACCGCCGAAAGCCGTAAGTATATCGCAATTTACTGTGTAAGAGTATAAATAAAAAAGGGACGTTATAAATATAAATTAGCCGGTAACAGTCAATTTCTAAGAATATCGCTTTAGATATGAATGATATAATTTTAGCGTTCGACATGCCCGGAAATTACTCACGTAGTTCCTAATAACTTTGGTGTAGTAGAATGTTTAGATCGATACATAGTTTATCTGAGACATAGTTTTCTCGGAAAAGTGTTGCAGATCGCTCAGCGTGATACCTACCGATAATATTAGTAAGTACAGATACTTTTAGATAGCCCATTTATTTGAAAATAGATTTCTTGCTTGCGTGAATACTAACTATAAACTACAATCTTTGTATACAACAGCTGGGCGATCACGTAACTCGATTGCAACCAATAGAAACACACATTTGTGTGGATTTGATAGTTTTAATACGCAGCTTATGTGCATAGTTAGTATGGAAATTTCTCCTGTTGCATTGCAATCTAAGTTTCGTGATCACCCCCCAGGCATCTTTTAGGCAAGTGTGTTACATCCTAGACCACATCGTCACTTACCATCAGGTGCGATAGTGGACAAACGTAAGCCTATCAAAAAAAAAGAACGAGATACGAGCGAGATAGGGCGAGTGTGACTCGGCGGTAGCTCCAGACTTTTAAACTGAAGTCCCCCGGTAAAATCCCGCTCAGTCCTGCACCAACGACTTTTCAAATTATTGTAGAACTAGGAAACCGGCATACTCACTCCGTTTCTCGCCTACTTTTGTTTGACAAATTTAATACGAATTGTATTGTAGAGATTCACTTTAATGTCTGTATTATATAAACAATATCTTCAAAATACGGAGGGCAACGACATATGTAACACAGTTTTATTACTAGCCCAGATGATATTAGCCTAAACTGCAATTTTTTAAAGTCCATATTGTTTATTAGTTGCGCTCCGCGGTTTCACCCGCGGATAAAAAGTATTTTAATTATTTGCTCATCCCACGGAAAAAAATCACTTTTCAGGGATAAATGTATCCTATATGATAATCCAGTGTATAAGCTATTTTGGTACCGAATTTCATCTAAATCCATTCAGCCGTTTGAGCGTGAAGGAGTAACAAACATACACACAAACACACATACAAACTTTCGCCTTTATAATATTAGCGTGATTATATCTTATTTATACGTAACTTTTGTACCAGTTACAAAAATTGTAACTCTGTGGCAAAAATAAAAAGAAATGTTTTATGTCAATAAAAATATTATTATTATTATAGAACGATGCTCAGTCATCGATCAGTGCTCAAGCAGAGATGTCATTCATAAATTGATCAATTAGTGAATGAAATCTTTGCTTGAGCACCGATCGATGACTGAGCATCGTTCTATAATACGGACCTAAGTCTTCAATTTTGCTCTAATCGGTGATCCCAGTAGGTATTTTTTTTTATGTTAAGGAATGACGTGACGAGCTAGCCGTTCGCCTGATGTTAAACGACACGGCTGCCCATATCAGCTGCAGTGTCACTCGGAACTCTAAAGTATAGAGTTTCGCGTGACACGGCACTGCGCTCGTCATCCTGAGACATCAGCACAATCTAGTAATAAGATTACTAAAGTGTGAGATCAGATCATAAAGTCTCATTTGCCCAGTAATTTCACTAGCTACAATGCCCTTCAAACCGGAACACAGCAGTGCTTGCGCACTATTGCTTGGCGGCAGAATAACTGGCAAAGCGGTGGTACCTACCTAGACGAACTTTGCAGTAAAGTCCTACCACCTAGTAAAGTAGTGAAGGTATTGTATAATATTGTAACAGTAACTCAAAAATCGAAAGTTGGATGGTACATTTCCAGCACGTTTTCAGTACTGCGCCCCGGACACGTGCGTGCGGACTTTAATACATTTTTTAATTGATCTGTGCATTTACATCTCGCGTTATTTATTATTATTAATCATGTTTGATTAAGATTGATGAATGAAACTTTTTAATTATTATTTTACACCCCCATTGATCCTTTTCCGTTAGGGTAGGATATGTTTTAGGGAGCCACAAGCCTATCTTGTGGGTTGTTTGTCCCAAAGCCCCCTTTTTTTCCTTACGGCCGCGGCCCACTCTAATTCTCTACACTTAATTTAATAATAGTTTATTAGTAGTTTATTAATTTATTTTTATAGAAATATTGTAAAAACTTTAAATCTAAGAAATGTAATTAATGAGTTAATAATAATAATAATAAAAATAACGAATATTATAATATATAAAAAATAAAGAATAATACATAATTAGCAGTTAACAGCTGCTAAGTGCTAATCATTAGGATTGTACTTAAATTACACATGGACTATGTGGGTTCTTCCAAGTTCCATCATTAAATTCCTTCTAAAAATTAGGCATGGTTGCAATGAGAATTTTCCAATTATTCAAATAAGACAAATGGTAGGTAGATACAGTTGAAATACCGAATTCGCCATGTCCAGATTTTAAAAAGACCACTAGTCATTATAACTACATACATGGAAAAGTTAAAGTCAAAAGATTTATTGCAAATAAGCTATTTTTAGCACTTTTACAAGTCAAAATTATATTAGGTACTTAAAATTAAATTATTTTACTAAGCATAAAAAATTACAAAGCGCTTATTGTCATGTGTCAGAATGTCCATAATTGACCGAGTGAGCGAAATCTCTACTTAAATCCACGAAATTTGCTATCATCTATCCGGATGTTGGTACCCGTACAGCTTTAAACTAATCTTGACGAAACTTAGCAGGTACACAGTTTATGCAATTTTTTTAAATCACATTTATGCCAAATGGGAGATTTATGTAAAAATCTATAAGCAATATCGGTTTGGAAATTACCGAAAACAGGCCAAGCACTAACTGCGTAACACAAAAATGTTGGATAACCACGTCCTTAATAACAATTAACAACCGTTGATTGCTTCCATTTTTATTGGAAATGATGAATCCTTTCGATAACGGTTGACATTTGCAAATATTCAATTAGAACTTTCTTTGATGATGGAAAATATCGAGAATACCTTCGTTTACCTAGAATTGGTCAAAGAAGCCTTTTTACAGGTCACACGGTAGACTGCTTAGGTCACGTCGTGTCACATGCAAAAACTAATTAGTTATATAGGTACCTAATTGCTTTACGTAGGTACCTACCTACTTGCTGCAAGCTTGTGCAATGATCTTACTTTCAACATTAGACAGACTTAATCACTCACTGCTTTAAAAGATCTAGCTTGACTCCGAAATAAACCTTCACTGTTTTTTTAGTATTGAAATATTATTTTATTTTATTTATTTAGGCAAATTTACATACTTAAAAAAAGGCCAAACAGGATTACACAAATTAATTGTTAATATAAAACATTAAAAATTTGTTTTACAAGCTTGCAGTATACACAAATAGCATGAAATGTTTGTGTAGTGTATATGTGAATATTATATTGTGTATATATTTATGTATTGTATTATTGTTATATTTATGTATGTATATTTATGTATGCTTATGTAATGTGTAATTGTATTATGTGTTGTAAATAAGAATAAGCTATGTATTATTTTATATTTATTTTAGTATGTTTTATAGCACCACTGTCCATGCTCATTGATCTCCATCCAATGTTGTCTGCAAGAGATCACTTTTTAGCGATAAGACCGCCCATTGTTACCTACTCTTAAATTGTTTTGCTGCTGTTGCATTTTGTTACCTTGGTGTTAAAATAAACATCATCTATATACCTAAGTACGTAGTAGGTACATACCTACTTAATTTTTGTTGTATGCGATAGGTAATCCATTTTTCTCTTTCATTTGTTACTTAGTAGGGACAATGAAAAGTACTCGTTGATAGATTTTAGTAGAAATATAGGCTCGATGGGGGCAAGTGGAATAGTCCGTAAAATACTGACGTATCTAATCTGAACCATCATATATATATTAAGCAGGGGAATCACGTGGGGGGAGACAAAGTTTTAATGGAATAAATTTTCTCCTTTAAAGCTAACCTTCTGTTTTTATCACCTGCCTATATCGTCATTTTATTTGAAGTACCTCTACCTGCAAAATATGCCTTTCAGAACCATTCAAAAGATATTAGATACTTAAAAAAAAATAACCGTCTAAATAATTAAACGGTTTTTTTTAAAGTATAAAGGTATAAGAACACATTTTAAAATACCAATAAATTAAAGTAAATTAAAAAAAAATTATAAGTAAATTAAATTACTATCCTTTTGCAGTGTAAAGTACCACCGCTTTGCCAATTATTCTGATGCCAAGCAGTAGTGTGCAAGCACTATTGTTCCGGTTTGAAGGGCACTATAGCTAGTGAAATTAGTGGAAAATGAAAGAAAGTGGAGATTTTATAACTGGATAATCGCCTCACTCATTCATTAACAAAGAAATGTGGCTCTACATATATGACATAATGGACACCCATCAAAAAAAAAATTAAACGATGGGTACTTATATTTGACTGAGCGAACGAAGTTATGTTTAAATGGGGGGGAAAATCGTTGCGGTAGGCGCCATTCACCGGCCGATTTTGAAGATATTTGGCAGAAATATTAAGTACTCAATTTTAAACAAGTGTTTCAAATATGAGCAAAATAGGTCAAGATATAAGGCCAGAAGATGAGGTCTAAGTTTAGGACGTACTAATAAATATAATACAATAATTATTATGTAATGCATTATGCAGAAACTGAATACAATAATTTTGCAAAAAGATTTCTGCTCGCGAGGTCTACTGTTTGGAGAACCACTACTTTTATAATAATTATCGTTGACTGTTATAATTATAGGTCAAAGTCAAAGTCAAAGTCAAAAAATTTATTATAAATAGGCTAATTTTGAGCACCTTTAAAAGTCAAAATTATATTAGGTACTTAAAATTAAGTTATTTCACTAAGTATATAAAATTACAAAGTGCTTACAAGGTGCCTATGACATACATTATGTAGCAAAGTACTTCAATCTAGTTGTAGATTACTTTACGAGAATGTAGAGTCCACTCAATAATAGAAAACTCCACATTGTTAAATTCAATTCATTTCAATCATTTATTTAAGCGCCATCTATTGTATACAGTCATAATCTCGTTGAGATTGAGACGAGCTAAACATGGAATTCTCGGAGTAATGAATAACGCGTCAAGATATCGCTGTTCCCAATTCTTATTATACCTAATGTTTACATTAAATAAGTTATTATTGTTCGCGTATATACGTCTAAACAGCTGATAACGAGTAGGACTGTGAAAATATAGTATTTAATAGAATACTGATAGTTGCAGAAGCAATATGTGTAATGTGATAAAATAATATTATTGGTGAAGTGGAATTTTAGTAGTGTAGTGTATAGATCGTCCACAAGTTTGGCGAGACGAACCTAAACATAACCTCAAACGTAAACAAAGGTACAATTAAGGTTTGTATTAAAACTATCCTTTTAGGGTTTATTTACAACAAAACTTGTCACAAAACAACCATGTAACTTAGTTATGTTTTATTTTAAGTGTAGTTCCAATTACCTACTTACCTAAATACTTAGATGTTTATAACATACACTTACAATTTTTTATGTGAAGTAATTAACTTATTGATTAAGTAGAATAACACTATTTATTAGTTAGGTTATGTGTATAACTATTATTAGAAGTATTGATACTTACTTATTCAACTAAAACATATTCATGAAAAAGAATAATTAAATAAGAAATGTAGAAAGTTAGTTCTTCCTGTACACTGCCAAACTAAACCCTTTTTTAGATTTTTAGAAAAAAATGGAACTTTATATTATGATGACCTTTTTCTCAGTCAAGTTTGAGTTGGGTAAATATGCTTTCTCCCTAATCTCTGTACCGACGCCTCGCCGCTTACAGCAGTGTCACACATATAAAATATCTAATCGACATGCTTGGGAACGTATAACTAAGGTAGGTAAGTAAAAATAAATCCATAAAATTTGTACAAATAATACAAAAGCTACGTAACATAAACAAATGGCTTACCTTTACAACACAGTGATAATAAAATAAGTGATTAACTAAAACAACAGTAAAAATTACAAACATTTTTGTTAATAGATAAAACTTGTAAACCGAAACACCTGTTCGCTGCAACTAAGCTAAGTGCCCATAAATCAGAGGATACACTTACGCTAATGAGTTTTAAAACGGACTCACCTAAAACGTTATCGCATCAAGTATATAGAACTTTTCGGTTGACTCGACAGAGTCGTCAAAAGTGACTTCTTTTTTTTCACGCTAGATGCCAGACGTCGAAACTCAGGCATGTCCGTCACAAATCACAGCACGGGGAACCTGTCTTTAAAACACACTATTCATATCCACAACACTGCATTCCACGCGACAGATTTCCGACTAACTGGCAGATAGTTCGAAAATTTAAAGTTTTCGTTATCGTTTTCGAAATAGCGTCAAGCGCATCGTTCGTAACCGACCACGGCCGTCGATTGTTGCTAATGTGACCGGACCGGAGCGACAACCAAAACCCACGCGAGGAAGTTCACAATAACATGAAATTTGTACGCAGACACTATTAAAGAAACGGTGAAGCTTGAGTTTAAGTTTTTGAAAGAGATCCACTGAGCTACAGGGAAGCGAGAGAATCGAGCTCTTAGCATTGACTGGACTGCGCTTGGCCCGCGCAGGATGTGCCCCATTAGGCAAAAGAGCGTCCATTATTGTATTGTCGTGGGCTCATCGTAACTCTAGTGTCTCCTCAAATTGCCTACTGGGAGCCACCGTGTGAGCCACTCATCATTTTGAGAACGCTATGTCGTTCACTTCAGACAGAGAGAGAGAAGCGTAGCTTCTAGCTAGTAAATCATTTACAAGTATTTAGCTATCTATTCTTTAAAACATAATAAATTGCTGTTATAATCATTTGCTTCTCTGATAATAATTAAGCCTAATCCTAAATGGAGAGGTGTAATGCTGCCATTCAGACTAATTCGTCATTAAGAGGCCATGTCGAAGGGAAGTCACGGGACCGGATCTAGGCTCACTCACGCTCATTTGTTCAATTGGACGGTTAAGTACCAGCAGAGACTAAGCAGACCGCATCCGTTCATATTTCACATAGGAACATATAAATATTCGTAGACTGCAGCTAGAGGATCAAATTATACTGCATTTGAGTTATATAGATTTCTTACATCTCGGTTTCAAAACAATATCATCGAACGTCGTTAGTGCATACAGAAACAGTTTAAAGACTGTCACCTCTTAGAAGATACTTGAAACTGCGAGTGCGTAAGTTTTCCATTGTCAACACTAATGGCGGATATTTATTTATAGTCTATTTTTATGCTTATTCCTGAAACTCAATTTGGAATAAATAACATTCACACTGCACAATTCTGTCGATTGAGTGGCAAAATATAAGTTGATACTGGTGTCGTCGCCCGTACGTGAGTTGAGTCGAGACTTTGCGTGAGGTCGGAACGGTTCATTGAGACCAAATTCAACCAAGGATAAAAGTAATAAACAACTCCACAAGGTTAGCCAATTGGTTTATTTGGCTATCTATTAATTGAAAACAGATTTACTGACCGACTGATTTACTCCGGAGGAACAGCATCAGTTATGCTCGAAAATTGGTCGAGAATGCTACAGTATTATGAATGCTATAGTAAACCAGACGGTTTCGACACAGCAGCTGCTTTGTGTTGGAATAATCCATCCCGCCCAAAGTCATACTCCTTGAAATTGTAATTGTAGTATACCGTTATTATTTCAATCGATCTGCAAAACTTGTGGTATTATTGATGGGTACTCTCATCCGCATTTGTCCCGATGGTCACTTTATAATATCCTTTTTTTGTGTACACATAGTCTTAAGTTACAATCCGAATCATCATTTATAAGAATGTCTATGTGGATAAGTCAATGACTGCAATTTGTTTTTTGTACCTATATAAAATAAATAAATAAATGAAAGTATTAGTGGGCAAAAGTTAGTAATATATTTATTTCAGACTTAAGTACTGACTGTACCGAATAACATATAATTATCCAAGTAATACTTCCTAGAAACATCAGAGTAGGTACCAACAAGGTGTGTCCAATGCGCTAAAGTGGGTGTAGATAATATTATGCAGGTACCAAAATAACAAAATGATGTCAATGTTACACTTGAACATCAGCTAATTATAGAATATAGAATAATTGATGGCTATAAAACACCGTGCAGTGAAATTACTCCAGTAATAGGCTGTGATGACACAGATACCTTTACAGATAAAATTACTCATCATATTAGAAAGTTAAGTGATTTATTGTGGAAGAAATTTTATTTATCGTTTTGGTAAGTTAAGACTAGTATTCTAGGTATTTGCAACGAATCTAGGTGTAGAGGTAACATTCCGACCAAATACCTAGTCGCGGTCACACCACCTGCCTCCACCAATCAGAATGCACGATCTAGAACGAGCCTAAATCTACTAGTTTGTAGTAAGCTACAAACTAGTGCTAAGTGCTTTTGAAAGGGCATGATAATATATTGCGTGTTATTAAATCCAAATGCGGTATTTAATTAGTCTAATTTAAATTCCGATGTAGCATTAGTAATCCAGATATGACCAGTTTGCGTTTTGCCATATGTGAAGGCTTGTAATTTAAACTGGTGGAGTTTACTTAACCCACCTGGGCTAATTTGCTTAGGTAATTTGTAAACTAAAACAAGCTGCATTTTGATTTTTTAGACTCACAGTTCGTAATAGTACAGCGGTGACAAAATTAAAGCTTAATGGATTCTGAAAAGATTATTCTATTGGGAACACTAAGGAAATCTATGTAGGTAAGTAATTTGGACACAAAACTAATAAACTGGGTACTCATAACAAGCAATCAAACTACGTTTTGGAAGTTAACGAGCTAGCTTTTAACTGAAATAAAACATTTCTTTGTAATCGACGATCACCTATTAGTTGCTAGATGAGAAAACTAATTAACTTTGAGAAAGTATATTCTATCTAGTGAAAGAAATTTCCACAGCCATTACGTAATACCAATTAATTGTACGAAGTCCCCGAGTAATTATTTTTAGCCAGCCGCATTATTAAATCATTATGCTCTCTCATAAGGCTCTCAAATTTTAAAAGGTTTCCTAAAAATAATGCAAGAAAAAAATATTTACTGATCGATTTATACTCTGCTAGGTGCCTTCAACGCTTAAATAAACGGTGGCAAGCTAAATTGTTTTAGTTTCAATGTTTAAAAATGCATAATAAATTCATTCTAGATTTCCTTAATTAAATCAATAATATAATTAATAATATAACTTTTCATATCTGAAAATCAGTTAATAAGTTAAAATTGTGGTCAATGCATTCGGGTTTAAGCTCGTAACCAATACATCTGAATACCAACTTTGATTAAAGCCGCTCTGAGTAGTTTCATTAAAAATCCAACGTGGCAATGCCTGTAATAACTGAAGGTACGAGTAAGTATTATTAGGTAGATATTAATTAGGTATTGACTAGCCATTCCTAGTTATGATCAATATCAAGTTAATTGCCTACTGCTAAAACATTCATATTTATAAATGTAGGCATTATAATAATACCTTTCCACTGGAAAATATCCTGGTGAAGAACCTTCTGAATAATTATTGTTAACGGCATGTAAGGTTGTAATAAATTATTGTTCGTCTCGGTCACACTTATTTGAATTATGTGTAACTGTTTCACATTTCTTTATTTTTAATATAAGTTTACGTATACCATGAAGATGAAAGATATCAATGGAAAATTTTCTGCCCGTGTAAAATATCACAATAACACAAAATGTCAAATATAACATATCAAAGTTTGATGTATAAAAAATCCATTTAAATAAATTAAGCTCGCTGTATAAATAAAAGTTACAACTAATAAAACATTATTTACAAAATAAATATGCTATCCAACTCACCACCGCGTGGTAAGGTTCCCACGAATTAAAAATGTAACGGGATATGTGGATAATTTTTTAACTTGCAAGATAAAATAGAGAACTAGCCCTGGGTTTGTTATTTATTCAGTTAACCCGGTGTTAAAACGGAACGCGCTAGTAGGTCTTTATGGGCAAACTTGCAAACACTTCATCGATCCATGAACGTGAAACTAAAATCGCGTATTATATCTATTTATTTTGCGTATCGTTGTGTTACATTAGTCTTTAAACAATTTTTTTAAGACTTAAGATATATAAAATTCAAAGTCCTGACTGACTGACTTATACAAGGTGGCATTTAATTCACTCTTTTCCAAATGTATGTACTCAGACCATGCTATAGAATATTAGTACAAAGTCCAACTAAAAAAAATGTTTTAGTATTTAGTGCCTCTTAAAATATCTGCATGCCAGCCGAAATGTCTATTTAACGGTACAGACACACGCGGGCACCAGCTGAGTGCTTTGTAAATGTTTTGTAGGCAATAAAACACCTGCTTTGTCCAATGTCACAAGGCTTTTCTTTAGAATTTAAATTTGATATAATACCCAGATTTAAGTTTTATTTCAGAAGTACTTTTTTATTTAGTTATATGGGGGCATTCTATAGCATGGACTGAATACATATATTAAAGGAAAAGAACGAATTAAATTCCACCTTGTATATCAACGCACAGCCTAAACCGCTGGTCCTAGAGATTTGAAATTTGGAAAGTGTACTCTTTGTAAAGTGAAGGTATCCACTAAGAAAGGGTTTTTCGTAATTCCACCCCTAACAGAGTGAAATGGATGGTTGAATTATCTATTAAAAAAATCGTCGTTTCCTATAGGCCACGCGGGCGTTGCCGCGGGCTGACGCTAGTAGATATAAAAATGTAACCTACAGTGCCCTATGACACATGCTGCACATTCTTTAACAACAATGTTTCACAATCGCACTTGTGCAATCTGACCTTAATATTGCAGTTCAATGCATGATTAGTGTCGAAGAAGTTCTAACTGGTATTGGTAATTTATCACTCATAGAAGGATTTTATAAATAAACAACAATTGCATACGTCTCACTCAACGCGTGAAGTAATTTTATACCTATTTTTGTCATGCTAATTTTATTTAATAAGCGCGTTAGATAGAGCTGCTAGGCGATCATGGAACGTGATTGTTAAGAAACAGAAATTTGTATGGATTTACAAGTTTCAATGCGTAGCTTACGAGTATGTACATAGTTTCTATGGAAATTTTCAAATTCAGGATTGGAATTTCTCTTGTTGCAATGCAATCAATCTAGTTCGTAGGACTTTTCTAGGTGGTAGGACTTTTCTGCAAAGTTCGTCTAGGTATGTACCACTGCTTTGCCAGTTATTCTGCGCCAAACAGTAGTGTGCAAGCACTACTGTGTTCCGGTTCCAAACTCAATTTTCTTTTCTAAAATTATTGGTGACTTTTAATCTAATTCATTGGTGATTTTTTTTAAATGTGTAGTAATATGTAATTTCGCCAAGTCTCGTACACCTTCGATAGCTCAGTTGGTAGAGCGGTGGACTGTAGTTGGCATTGTGTAATAGTGATCCATAGGTCGCTGGTTCAAATCCGGCTCGAAGGAACTGCGTTGTGCAAATTTTTTTGCTACAGCCACCACGCAGCAGAGTACAAAATTGATGGCACCCAAGACCCAAACGGGGTGGCAATTGTATTTTAGAGCAAAATAAATATAATAATAATGATTTTGAAAATAACGTAATTGATTTGGTTGTTCCCGTTGGGTCTCATGGGAACATTTACCTCTTGGGCCCCACGCGGGGCGAACGGGAATATTTATTCTTGTTGGACCCCACTAATACAAATATACTGTGGTCATATTGCAAATAAAATCACTATACATATAATCTTTTTAAATATACATTCACTGTTTTTATACGAGGTTTTACTCTAATGGTCATCATAAAAATGTAAAAAATCATTAATTAAAGTTAACGTTTTATTTTACCAAAATCAAAAATACACTGTTTCCGCCCGGGATCGAACCGGGGGCCTTGTGCGTGTGAAGCACACGTGATAACCGCTACACTACGGAAACGTTGACATATGGCTCGAAATTACAGAACTGACCAAGAAAATAACAGTACATTGTAGCAGTAATAACGGTACCTTAATGTCAAAGAGTGTCTCTATCGTATTAGACAGGCACCAAATTGACACAATGAGTTTTCTTTTACGGTACATAACACAGGGTATTGTCAATAAAGGTTATCCGAGTACCTAATAAATTGAACATTATGTATGTACATTATGTATAGTTTATTTTTATCTGTATTTCTTTTTATTCTATATTGTTTTAGACCGCCGTGTTTTATCTTTTGATACTTTCCATCCAAAGGTTGTCTGGAAGAGATCGCTATTAGCGATAAGACTGCCCATTGTTGCACTAGTATGTAAGATTTAATAATTCCTGTATTGTATGAATTTCGTTGGTGAGACAATAAAGAGTTATCTATCTATCTATGTACATTACTTACCTACTTGCTAAAACAGAAAAAAAAACGTTCTGTTTCAGTATTCGGTGAACAAATCACATATTAATCATTCCAATCTCTCGATTAAGAAACACTGCTTATCAGTCAAATAGCTCCTTGGTGGTTTTTTCTTTATCTTTCCTTATCTCAAACTTTAAATAAGTAGATAAACTAACACGTTAAGTAGTAGTGATTCAAAATTAATGGCGACTGTGAAGTGTGCTAACCTCTGCCCGCGCACATTAAATTAATGGCGACTGTGAAGTGTGCTAACCTCTGCCCGCGCACATTAAATTAATGGCGACTGTGAAGTGTGCTAACCTCTGCCCGTGCACATCAAATTAATGGCGACTGTGAAGTGTGCTAACCTCTGCCCGCGCACATTAAATTAATGGCGACTGTGAAGTGTGCTAACCTCTGCCCGCGCACATTAAATTAATGGCGACTGTGAAGTGTGCTAACCTCTGCCCGTGCACATCAAATTAATGGCGACTGTGAAGTGTGCTAACCTCTGCCCGCGCACATTAAATTAATGGCGACTGTGAAGTGTGCTAACCTCTGCCCGCGCACATCAAATTAATGGCGACTGTGAAGTGTGCTAACCTCTGCCCGTGCACATCAAATTAATGGCGACTGTGAAGTGTGCTAACCTCTGCCCGTGCACATCAAATTAATGGCGACTGTGAAGTGTGCTAACCTCTGCCCGTGCACATCAAATTAATGGCGACTGTGAAGTGTGCTAACCTCTGCCCGCGCACATTAAATTAATGGCGACTGTGAAGTGTGCTAACCTCTGCCCGTGCACATCAAATTAATGGCGACTGTGAAGTGTGCTAACCTCTGCCCGTGCACATCAAATTAATGGCGACTGTGAAGTGTGCTAACCTCTGCCCGTGCACATCAAATTAATGGCGACTGTGAAGTGTGCTAACCTCTGCCCGCGCACATTAAATTAATGGCGACTGTGAAGTGTGCTAACCTCTGCCCGCGCACATTAAATTAATGGCGACTGTGAAGTGTGCTAACCTCTGCCCGTGCACATCAAATTAATGGCGACTGTGAAGTGTGCTAACCTCTGCCCGCGCACATCAAATTAATGGCGACTGTGAAGTGTGCTAACCTCTGCCCGCGCACATCAAATTTTTGCTACAGCGCAGCATTTCGCGCTGACTTCACAGCCGCCATATTATACGTACTCATATTTTTATAACGAATTAAAAATTAGATTAAAACTTACCTTGATGCAAGTAGTAAAAGCACTTTAAAAAAATTAACTAGTGGATCAAGTAGACGCCTTTCCCAAAGGCGTTTAGGAAGCTGGATGCGGGGGAAAATGAAAGAAATTTCCTTTTATACCAACGCAAATTGTATTAGTATAGACCACCCGCTGAATAGAGCTCATTATAGTAATATTTGCGCCATGGGTGTAACCCATGTTCACATATTTGTAATTTGTTCGCACCCTGTATTCAAGTGATCTTTGGCCAGTAACCATAAATATCCACCCGCGCACCCCATCGATACTTTACTCACTTTTGTCACCATAGCTCGCTATGTGACGGCTTGAGTTTACCAAGCCTGTGCAAAACCAGCAATGGTTTAAACTTATGGCGATTCCTAAGCTGTAGTAAAGTTAGGTCATAGAATAGGTGTACAGGTTCCAAGGAGATATCCTACGTCAAGAGAAGATACCTAATCTTAAATTAAAATTAACTAGGGTTTTGGTTTCTAGAATTTAACAGAAAAATACAAAGCAAAGATCAAAGAAACTGGAGAGCCACGTGATATTTACCTACGCTTATTCGAATCAACACTAATCTTTATGACCTGGGAGTTATTTCAACCATTCTAGTTGAGTCTAGTTAACTTCTATTATTAGAACAGCCGTACTGTGATTGTCCAGACTTGGTATATTATAGTTTAGATAATCGAGACTCCCTGTTATTGCCGGGAACTTAATATAATTAATACAAAAAAAGCTGCCTGAAACAAATTTAAGCTTACTTATATTCAAATTCAATTCATTTTTTTCTTCAAACTTGTCTTGCATTTGACCACACATTCACCTGATGGGAAATGACGTTGCGATCGAAGGTGTACCATGTTAGCCAAGTAAATACCTATTCACTCTTCTCTTGAACACGCCCGGGTCAAATTACGCCGGAAACACAGACGCTGCGCGCTGGCAGGGCATTCCATTCCTTAGCCGTTCTAATTAAGAACGTTGAGTCAAATCGCTTGGTACGAATGGGTGGTATTTCTACCACGAATTTATGGCACTTAGTCGAGTGTCTATATAGTAGTCCGGTAGTGGAATGGTGAAGGGGGAATGAGATCATGCAGTCTTTGTGCGCATTCACCGTGGTGTAATCTGTAAAAGACCGACAGATTCGCCACTTTACGTCGATTGCTAGGCTCTGGAGAGTAAAAGAGAAGACAAGAATAAATGTCTAGGTTTGAATAAAATGTATTATGAATTTAAAAAAAACTGGGTTTCTACAGAAGGATCTTTCAAAGGAATATTTCCCTACTTTTCTAATGCAAACATTTATTTGTTTTCCAGGCTCAAAATGGGGGTAGAAGGAGTGATGGTGTCCTACAACTACTCGGATGACGGCGAGCTGGCCAACATTCTGACGGTGTCCGCATCAGGTATCCGGTTTTCCAATCGCTGGGTCCTCACACATGGCTCCATACTGTCTCCTCTGAAGGAAGCTAAGGTATTGTAATATCAACAAAAACCAGTAACGAATGCAGCAAGAGGCGATTCCAGTGGTCAGAAATGCGTGGTTGCTTCCAAGTGCGAGTGCAATTAGGCTAGACACCAGAATTGATTGTGTATTTATTTATTCGATCATCAATATTGACCTACCTGACAGGCTCTGTGTTATAGTTGAGCAGGTTGGCTCACAGCCTGGAGGCGGTGGGTTCAATTCCCGTGGCAGGACAAGTATTTGTGCACAAAAAAGCGCAAATACTTGTTCTGTGTCTGGGTGTTGTGCGATCATGTTCCTCGTAGTTCCTAAGTCCCTAGATACAGGGTATCATAGTTAGGATCCAAGATCTATGTATTTGATCGTTATGCGTTATTATTATTATTATATTGTGTACATGCATTTTATTACTACTTTACAAGCTAAATATCACGACAATAATTGATGAATATAACATTCTAGAAAAAATCTAAAAGATATAAAATAGGTAAATTTATTATTATTATTATATATGTAGCTACTGACTGTATGACGACAGTATGTTCTGAAAACAGCTTCAGTAGTTTGGTTTAACTGAAAAAACAACCAAGTACCTACTTCTCCCCCGACCATGGAGACCATGGTCCCCGTAGTTTCTGGGTCCCTAGACATAGGGAATCCTAGTTAGGGTCCAGGATCTGTGTATATGATCATTGGGTATTATTATTCATTATTTATTTATTATTACTTCTCAGTATAAAATTAAGCCGAATGAAATCGCTTTAACAACTTTTTTAAACGATATTATTTATAGATCATCCAAAACTCGCGAGGTAAGCCTTTCCTAAACGAAGGGTTCTACGAGAACCTTCCAGAGGTACACGTCACCTGTGAAAAGAAGAGATCCAAGGTACCGACTGTGTACGACAGCGTGGAGACACTGAGCCGAGATCGAGACCTCAGCATCGGGGAGTTGGAGCATAGCAGCTATCAGATCAGGGTGCTGACTGGAAGGTAAGTGATCATAGTTACTAGATCAGGGTACTTACTGAATGGAGGGTAAGTGATCATAGTTACTAGATCAGGGTACTTACTGAATGGAAGGTAAGTGATCATAGTCACAGCCTCTGTGAGGTGGTGATTGAGCAGGTTGGCTCACAACCCGGAGGCGACGGGTTCGATTCGTTCGATTCGATTCGTGCACAAATACTTGTTATAAGTCTTGCTGTTGTGGCACTATCGTCCACGTGGTTTCTGGGGCTCTAGACACAGGGAATCCTAGATAGGGTCCAGGATCTATGTATGTGATCGTTGGGCGTTATTATTATACTATTATTTATTTTAATATTATTATTATTATAGTCACTAGATCAGGGTACTTACTGAATGGAGGGTAAGTGATCATAGTTACTAGATCAGGGTACTGACCGGAAGGGTATCATAGTAACTTACAGTTGGGTCCACACGCTTTCTCTAATTGGCTAATTTAATTAATTCACTAATTTCGCTCATTCGACACTTCATTAAGTCACAAGGAAACCTCTCTTAGCCAAATAATTTTGGCAACCTAGTTTGATAGGGGAAATTTTTACCATGGGAATTTTTTTTCATGCCATTGTCACCACCATTTTTACTATTACTACATTACCAGTAGGTAGTATAGTAATGGTAATTTATTTATTTGCCAATAACTAATAACAGTGGACTAGTGGAATAGATTTGAAGCCTGAAAGCTTCTAGTTCTAGGCATAGTTTTTAATTATAATGTCTTTATTCCAGAATAGTTCACGTCTGGCAATGTCCTATCCTGGACAGATGTGTAGACGATATCCTGTACAGCTGGACCATAGGGCATCGCGATGGTGATGTGGAAAAGCAGACCCAACTCGGAAAAGCGTTGCTTTCCGTCTTCGTGCTGGTTGATTTGGAGAGTGATGACAGAGGTTCGTATTTCATGTAAAACTCATTAGGTTTATTATATGGCTGGTAAAATACTATATAAAGCACAGATGTATCTTAATAATACAAATTTAGAAAACTTGCCGTCTCCGGGTGCGAGAATGTGATCGCCCCATCTCTTCCAGTGGATTTTAATATCCCACATGTGCGGACAAAGCGATTTGGCTCCACGGTTATCATGCGAACACCCAAAGAGTGTAACGCTTTACCGGCGTCCGTATTTCCCGAAAACTACAACCTTGGAGTTTACAAATCGAGAGTGAACAGGTATCTTCTAGGCAAGCGTGTTACATCCTAAACCACATCGTCGCTTACCATCAGGTGAGATAGTGGTCAAACGGAAACCTGTCGAACAATAAAAAAAAGGATACCGTAAGAGCCAGCTAAGGGAATATTCAGAGAGAGTGCAGCAGAGCTCTTCGGTACTTATATTAAAATCTGCAATCACCAAGACGCCTGCCGTGCGATTATGGCAAAATTCAAAAACATGATTGTGTCATCCACCAACCCGCACTTGGCCAGTGGGGTGGATTATACCCTAAACCCTCCCTGTGAGAGAAGGCTCGTATTCCAGCAGTGGGAACGTATCGTGCTGATGATGAGGGAGGGAAAATTATGTGAATAAGGTTTTTATAGTATTTTAGTGGATACCTAGATGACAAATAAAAATAATAATAACTTTATTCAACAAATATTTAATAATAGAGTTTATATAATGTGAGCCAATGGTTGTTTATTTCTGCTGTGCTTTAATGTCTGCCACAAGTGTGTTGTTGTACTGGAAAAACAAAATGGAAAGGACTGAATTAAAAGGGACTTTTCTAAGCAAAGATTCTAGTTCACTGTGCAAGAGATTTGAGAGGGTCCATAAGTTCACATGTTAAAATATCCTAATGATTTAAGGTCAAAACCTCTAAATGTTCATAGACATTAGATCTGTGCAAATGTTATAACAACCAAAACATCGTGGTCGCATTGTCAAGAATCAATTCTTCTTCGTTTTTTGGCTTTCTATCGCTTTTTAGCGATATTTCTGCCAATGTGAAGTAAATAATTTTTGTACGCTTCATGTAAAAGACTTATTTTGTCAAAGTCAAATGCCACATTGAAATAGTGGATATTTTACTGAAGGGTCTAGAAAGCCTTGAAAAGAAAACGAAAAGGCATGGTTTTAAAACGTAACCATTTGCCATCACTCGTGTACGTTCACGTACACTTAACAGATAATAATTCACACTTATCACACATTATCAGCTTCTGTGGTGTGGTGGTTGAGCAGGTCGGCTCATAACCCGGAGGCGGCGGGTTCGATTCCCGTGGCAGGACAAGTATTTGTGCACAAAAAAAAGCGCAAATACTTGTTCTAAGTCTGGGTGTTGTAGGACCATGGTCCTCGTAGTTCTTGGGTCCCTAGACACAGGGAATCCTAGTTAGGGTCCAGGATCTATGTATGTGATTGTTGGGTGTTATTATTATCATTCAAAATTACACACGAAGTTGAATTTGAAAGAGTAAATAGTGATCGGTACCTACTTCAATTGTTTTGAGATAAGCTTAGTGATTACCATCAGACAAGTGTAATGCATGTCTCTAACGTCAAAGAGAAACTTACGATCTCTGGGATCTTGAGCCAGCGTGTAATCCCGCCTCCATCCATTAATGGTGTTGAAGTGGTTCGGAAAGTCCGGGAAGAAAGTAAAACCGTGGTCTACTGCGTCCTTCTTGATGTATCCAATGGCTCCCATCACAAGACCTCCGGCAACTATGGCGTGATTGGACCGTAGGAACCATGCCGCTAAGGGGCCACAAGCTACGCCACCTGGAAGAACGTGTTCTTGCATGACCACAGGAGACATAATGATATAACACCCAACGATCACATACATAGATCCTGGACCCTAACTAGAATTCCCTGTGTCTGAGGACCCAGGAACTACGAGGATGGTCCCACGACACCCAGATCCAGAACAAGTATTTGCGCTTTTTTTCTGTGCACAAATACTTGTCCTGCCGCGGGAGTCGAACCCGCCGCCGCCGCGTGTGCAAGCACTACTGTGTTCCAGTTTGGAGAGCATAGTAACTAGTGAAATGACTAGGCAATTGAGACTTTGTGACCTAATGTGACTATGCTCATGTCTCAAGATGACGTTCGCAATGCCGTGTCACGCGAAACTTTATACTTTAGAGTACCGAGTGATACTGCAACTGATATGGGCCGTGTCGCTAAACATCGGGCGAACGACTAGCTCGTCATGTCATTTCTTAACATTAAAAAACATATCAAATTTCATATGCCGTTGAAATTTAGGGCCTGAAATCTATTATATCATTAATATTAATTATAAATTCAATTTTTTTTTTAGACTAGGGACTACTGACAAGGAAAAGTTCCCGTGGTGGTGAACTGAGTGGATTGACTACAATCAATTCTCGGTTATACCGACTGCAAACTATGGCTAATTTCTAGTTCCTAAGTATGTGACTAACCGAAATCGAGTGTGCATATATTTAAAATATTGCTTTGCTAATAGTTAAACTAACCCAAGAAGTAGTTCAAACCATCGTCCCGATCTCTTACTTTCTGGGCCCCGTTAGCTACCGCGGCGAAAGTAGCTCCCATTAGACCCAAGGGTACCACGTGTCTTGCGTACCTTAAAATAATAGTTAATATAAATTAGTATTAGATATCCATGACTAACGGTATCGAGTTAGGTGAAGATTTCGTGTACAAACGAGAGTACGTATGCTAAGAGATGACTTCAAAATAATTGAGTCAATATCGCAATCAAAGCATGCTGCACACTTTTACAGTAGTTAGTATTGTAGCGCTCATATACAGGGTGGAATTTAATTCGTTCTTTTATTCAGTCATGCAGTTATTTTAGGATGCACTAAATACTAAAACAAAAGCTTTTTTTTATTGGACCTTGTACGAATATTCTATAGCATGGTCTGAGTACATACATTTAAGGAAAAGAGTGAATTAAATTCCACCTTGTATAAACGAACTCTAACTAGCCGTTAGCCGATCGGTAGGGTCCAGTAACACGTCGACACTTTTTCTAATTGGCTACTTAATTGTTTCACTACTTTCGCTAAATATAATTTTAAACATTTTTCCAAGTCATCTCGGTCCCGGCTGTTGTCGTAAGAAAATGGTCGTTAAACCAAGTTAGAAGCCTTTAAGCAGCTTGAAAGTTGAGGGTAGAAGTGATGATTTGTAAAAAAAAACGAGTGTGCTTTAGACCACACGACTGAAGTAAAACTTCTTTAGTTTAGCTCCATCTATCGGCCGGTATAACTTTGATTTTGCTTAATGTTAATGTGCCATCTTGACAATTGTTAATTGTAATTTTACCGGACATACCAACATAATAATACATTTTTATTTATTTTGTTGTGTTGACAATGGAAATCTACGTGAACCAACTTCAACTTCCGTTAGCCTCGCATTCACCAGCTTGCTCCCCAAGTCAAGCGAACGTAAAGAAGTTTTACTTCAATGATAGATGTTAGCTATGATTACCGTTGCAAAATGGGACCCAATCCAACAGCGTGTGAGTACATTAGTACGTCGTAAGTACCCAGTATCAGGCCTGCGATGACGCCATAGCGCGTGGTCACCATCATCTGAGACATCAGACAACTTCAGTATTCAATAACTGAGTGAATGTGAAAAATAACTAATGACTGGCCCGATAGCTCAGTTGGTAGTAGCCCTGCCTTCTGAACTGTGGGTTGTGGGTTCGATTCCCACTCAGGACAAACATTTGTCTGATGAACATAGGTGTTTGTTCTGTGTCTGGGTGTCATATTGTATTCTATGTATGTATTTACAAACAAAAAGTATCTAAGTATTGTATCAGTTATCTGGTTCTCATAGTACAAGCTTTGCTTAGTTTGGGGCTAGATGGCGTTGTGTGAGATGTCCACAAAAAAAAATCCTAACGCATGATATACCTTTGTATATGATATAAAGAATATCAAAGTTAAGCACACTTCGATCTTTAAGCAGGAAAAATCAAAAGACCTAAAGTCAACTTTAGATTATGTGTGATATTGTAATTTGCTATGGCGATGGCACTAACACTTTAGCTTTCATTCCTTCCCTCCAGCTCCAGCTTTGCCTTCATTCTAAAATATTACAGAAAGAGCTACCTTAGAGATTCTTAGCATGTGCCAAGCCAACAAACAGTCCGAGGAATAAAAATAATAATAAATGAATATTTGTGGACATTTCACACAGCGCCATCTCCCAAACTAAGCAAAGCTTGTACTATGGGCACCAGATAACTGATAGAATACTTAAGATATTTTTTGTTTGTAAACATATCCATAGAATACAATGACACCCACAATGAATCGACAACGGTTAAGGAAGAATGGTTCGAGGCATTCTTGAGCTGGAATATGAGACTTTGAGAAGGCACATTACCTGACGGACTACTAAAACGACTACAAAAACCTCGTGATGGCGTTCAATGGTCGAGACCTACAGCAGTCTTCCAGCTGATAAAGAATTAATCACTAATACTAAGGACCTTTTTCTCTACGTCACATCCATCTGGAGTATCGTAATATCTGTAGTAATTTCTTGAATATTTTTCATTACATTCACAAGCCATTACGACACGACAATGGCGATAATTTGAAGCCAACTGAAAGCTTCAAGCTGACATCTCCTTGACTGTTGTCAATATACAAAATGTAGTAAAAAGTGTATATTGTTTAAAATGATGGAGGTATAATTCTCACAGCGTAGGTAGATAGATAGATAGATAAAACTCTTTATTGAAACACCACATTGTAGGAATAATTTACAGGCACAAACTTAAGAATTAAGTGTCACAATGGGCGGTCTTATCGCTTAAAGCGATCTCTTCCGGACAACCGAAAAATGTAGGAGAAAAAAAACAGTAAAAATAAGGACGGTAGTTTTTAGATACAGGAGAAGCTATACCAACTATACTTAATGCTAATTACAATAATAACAAAATAAATATATAAGTTAAAATAATAGGTCTTTACCTATGAAATTGCCGTATTGCAGTACAGACTTTTTCAAACAAAAAATAGTTTTGATTGGCTATGAATTCTAAATTTAAATTAATTTTGGTTTAAAAATATGACATTCTATTTACAATATAAGTCTTTTGTTTATTGATTAGCTTTGTATTTTCATTACATTTCAACATTTTTCCTCATAATGGATACTTTGAAATTTCGTGTAATTATGGAATATGAGTTCCGTCGTGGCACCAACGCGGCACAAACGACACGTAACATCAACGACGTTTACGGAGAGAACTGTACAAACGAACGTACAACCCGTTATTGGTTTGCTCGGTTCCGTTCTGGGAATTTTGACTTGAAAAATGAACCTCGTGGTCGTCCGGAAACTTTGGTCAACAATGATGAATTAAAGGCGATTGTGGAAGCTGATGAATCTCAATCTACAGCTGAGCTGGCAGCAGCTTTTGATGTTAGCATCAAAACAATATTGGTCCATTTGCGACAGATTGGCAAGATAAAAAAGCTTGATAGATGGGTGCCCCACGAACTTAACGATCGCCAGCGCAACGTACGCGTCGAGACTTGCCTTGCGCTGCTTAACAGGCACAGAAATGAAAGAATTTTGCACCGAATTGTTACGTGCGACGATTAATGGATTCTTTTTGACAATCGAAAGCGCTCAGCAAGTTGGTTAGATCCTGGTTCGGTACCAAAGCAATGTGCAAAACGAAAAATGACCCCTAGAAAGGTGATGGTCACAGTTTGGTGGTCTAGTGCTGGTGTGATTCATCATGGCTTTTTACAAAACGGCGAGAGCATTACTGCAGATGTGTACATTGAAGAACTGACCACAATGATGGCGAAACTCGCACGTCTGCAACCAGCTTTGGTCAATCGGTCGTCTCCACTGCTACTTCACGACAACGCGCGACCCCATACTGCACAACAGACCGTCTCTAAGCTGCATGAGTTGGGTTTGGAAGCTCTCCCTCATCCGCCATACTCACCAGATCTTGCGCCTACCGACTATTACTTTTTCCAAAATTTGGACAACTTTTTAGCGGGAAAAAAATTCAATTCCCGAGAGGCAGTACAAAACGTCTTTGAAGAGTTTGTTGTCTCTCGTACTGCTGATTTTTTCAAGAAAGGCATCCATAAACTGCCACAGCGTTGGCAAAGATGCATTGATTGCAGGGGTGATTACTTTGAATAAAAGAAATAAATAAGTTCGAAAAAAAAAATACTTTAACTTTTTTCAAACAAAACGGCAATTTCATAGGTAAAGACCTAATACATTAATACATATATGAATATATAGGTAGGTACATAAATATATACACAAATACATACTTACGTACATAAATAATAATAATAATAGGTACATCAGTAGCTACTTATATAGCTACTATATGCCCTCATACTCAGAATCTGGATGCAAGCACTTATAACAGTGCGTTTCTGCAGCTTCAGCAGTGCCACACGCAGATCCAGCCATCAAAAAAGGTTGTGGTCACGTCCATCTGAGAGTCGGTCAATTGTGTATTCAGACTACATATAGCATTCTTACGTATAAATTAGTATAATTCATGGGTACAATTTACATATAAACATAGTAATAAAATAGACCTAAAAAAATAAACTACACCTAATAATTTAAATTGATAAAAAACTTATAATAACCCGTTGAAGAGAAAAATTCACAGAATGCTGGCAGCATTACCACGTTGCAGCTTTTACAAAATGTATGACGCTTCGATGAAGATCTCATACATTGCGTAACAAGTCCAAGCATTTTTTTATTTGAACTGGTTGACCATTTAGGCACCGCGGCCTAAAATAGTACTGTAGTGTGGCACCAACATCAGCCATTTATTTATTTATTATATTATAATAAGAACGGCAAAGCCAATTACACTTATTATTGCCATGCCATGTTGTTACATAAGCTAGCCTGTCATGTCCGATCAAAAAACGGTTGAGATCTCTTCAGCTTAATCTTTTAATATGATTTAGTAACTTTCTTTTGCGCACAGTTATTAAATAGCTCTGACACTTGAGGAAAATTTTAAACCATGCATTTGTTATTCTGTGGTTTTCAGGATTGAAAACTCTGCGGCCTCTATCATCTTTGCTGGATATGGTCCGACCACCTTCCGGTAGGGGAGCTACTGTTGAAGTACATTCCACGCCGTTTGGCTGCGAGGTTGGTAGGAACCATAGTATTTATTTATAATTTATAGCTGTACCTATAGATCTAACGAAGAGCAAGACCGTGGACTCGGTTCCCGGCCACGGCCCAAACCGAGGCTCGCACCCCAGGGGTGCTCTTGAGTTAGTTGCCTCCCACTTTTGACGACTGGGCGCCTGCCCTCCCACCGGAGATGCTGTGAAAAGTCGGTAGAGACCAACAGCAGTAGTCCATTCAAAAAAAGGACCTTGGACTTCAAATGGTTATAATGCTATTTGCAACTCTTTAAAACTGTAATACCGTCTAACAATAATCATGTTGGATACTGAATACCTATATAATATATCTATACATCCAAGGAAGCCTAACTAGACAATTCATGCAGATTCCCATTAAACAAGGAAAATTCCGAGCTTGTCTCCCATATTCCACCTTTATCCTCTTTCCAGGTGTTCTTAAACGCGGTAACCCGAGGTTCCATCTGCGGTGTTGTGGGCAAGCGGCCTTCGCTGCTGCTCACTGATGCTGCTACAGCCCTGGGCTCTGAAGGAGGACCAGTCTTCACTGAGGGACCTACGTTAGTAAGCTTTTCCTAACAGGTTACAGAAGGTAGACATCTTCATTTGAAGAATCAGGTTGTACCACACTACACTAATTGATGTTGGTTATACATTCTCTAACTCACGCATCCCAAAGTGAGCATAATATTTTTGTAAACTTTTTATTATTGTATAATAATAATAGCAGGTATTCGTGGACATTTCACACAGCGCTACCCAGGACAAACATTTGTGTGATGAACATCGATGTTTGTTCTATGTCTGGGTGTTATATTGAATTCTTTGTATGTATTTATGACAGCAACATATGGTGTGGTAGTTGAGGAGGTCGGCTCATATCCCGGAGGCGGCGGGTTCGATTCCCGCGGCAGGACAAGTATTTGTGTACAAAAAAACGCAAATACTTGTTCTGAGTCTGGATGTTGTGGGACCATGGTCCTCGAACGAGAATCCTAGTTAGGGTCTAGAATCTATGTATGTGATCGTTGGACGTTATAATAATTATTATTTTATAAGTCTGAGGCAGGAAAGATTGTATAAAGCGGTTAGCTTGGACATTCAATTTCGTAAAATGTGTGGGTGACCTTTGTGTCCTTATGATTCCAGCAAAGACCTGATAGGTATAGTGGTATGCAGCGTGTCGTGGTGGCGCGGGGAGTGGGTCGGGCTTACTTTGATGGCGCCGCTGGTCTCCGTGCTGGCAGCCAAGTTGAGAGTCGCGCAGAAACCAGCCATATCGCTTACTCTTCATCCGCATCAGGATATATTGGGTGAGTTTCTTTCACTATCACACAATAGTACATTATGATACAAGTGTGTTGTAACATCTTTACTACGCATAGAGAGCGCATGTGATGCATTTCCACAAGAAGGCATATATAGGTAAGAGTTTTCCATATAAGACTTGCTTTTTTACCGGCAAAGTGCCTTCATTCTTTCAACTAAATAATACAATGATGTAATAACTATTACTTAACACTAAAAAAAACGTGCTATATACTAGCCGCGGCGACCTATAGACAGTTCGAATGCTCCAGCTCACTACCAGTAGATAGCGTACACAAAAATGTTTTTGTGTGAGATTTCATGAGAGGAAACGTCTAGTTATCATCAGGCTCCTTGTATATTTCAGACCGTATCGACCGCACGGCCGTGCTGGTGCGGTGCGGCGCGGCGTGGGGCGCCGGCGTGTACCTCGGCGCCGGATACGTCATCACGTGTGCACACGTCGTTAAGAACGTAGGCTACAGACCAACAACTTTAATTACATAGTCACTACAAAATACACACACATTGTACAAAATACAATGTAGATATACTTTATTGAACACATATGTTACAATGCATACGATATAGATAGATAAACTCTTTATTGTACACACCAAATAATAAAAAATACAAAGAAAAAAAAAAAACAATCATTTATATAAAGTGTAACAATGGGCGACCTTATCGCTAAAAGATATAGTAAGTATACAAAATGGTAGATCGTTTTTCTACCATCAAATACGATAATAATACATGCAAGAATTTTTGAACTTCAAATAGGTAATAATTAATGACAGTGATAATTTTAGCTAGGATAAATGACATGTAATAATAATAGCAATTTGGAATTGAATTCAATAACTTCATATAGATATTTGCTGCTTGCGGGCTGGGTACACTGACTGTGACATTACCTAAAATCTAAAATGTAATTTGTATGTGTGTATCCTAGTCTATAAACGATTGATTATGATTAAGGCCGTTCTAACGAGTATCGTATTTAATTGCATCCAAGCTTTGTGGATCAGAACGTAAAAATATTTCATCAACATCAACGGGAAGTCGTTGATTTTTAATTTATACGCCTCCCCATAGAACGCTGACTTAATTGGCCTTGGCTTTTGTATCCAACGGCCCAGTAAATTAATGAGCTCTTTGGTCCATCTAGTGGGATTGATAATGGTAATGGGCAGACCGGCGGTTCTATAAGCAATATGTTGCTTATAGAACCGACAACTGATGCAGAAGATTTTCGAGGGGCTACCACGAACTAGAAAACGCACTCCATATACACTCCCAGTATCTAAGTTAAGCTAAGACTAGGTTCTCCTGTGGATCTCCTTCACGAACGCCTTTTTATATGGTGACCACCCGTCAAATTGTCTCAAATATATTTGACCACCCGTCAAATTGTCTCTCATAGAAATACATTGTCAAGCTTTACTATAAGCGTTAAAAGCATGAATAGATCCACAGATTATGAAGACACAGTCTCCTTTCATTTCAGTACAATCATTCCAAAGTGTCACTTTACTGCCAAGGAGTGAAAGAGACCGCTATAGTCCGGTACAAGACAGCGGATGAAAAGGCATACGACTTGGCTCTGTTGTACACTAACCCACATCATTGGGGACGATTGACGCCGGCTGTGTTTGATGATGGAGTTGCTGATAAAGGTACACCATTCTGACTAACAGCTGGGCGATCACGTAACTTAATTGCAACCGATAGAAACACAAATTTGTATGGATTTGACAGTTTGAATACGCAGTTTATGTGCATAGTTAGTATGTAAATTTCTGTAAAAGACCTGTGGGTTGATCGCAATGCAAGAGGAGATATATCATTCCTAATTTGAAATTTTCCACAGTAACTATGCACATAAACTACGTACGGAAACTGGCAAATGTTTCTATTGGTTGCAATCAAGTTACATGATCGCCTAGCTCAGGGATTCCCAAAGTGGTCGATATCGACCCCTTGGGGTGAATATCGGTTTCCTAGGGATCGACATAAACGACTGATTTTGGGGGTCGACGATGTCTAAAAATCGACCCCTATTAAATTAACACAAGTTCTTATTCTATTCTTATCATGTAATGGGTGCCGGCTGAAAATCAGTAACCGAGGTTGTTGTTTGCAGCCTCAGGTGTATGCTGAGCCGGGACCTATTCCTGACATCGCGCAGTATCGCATATTATTGTGTGAGATTGTGTATATATGTTTCTATTGTCTTTGTATTTATATTACCTATGCGATATTATGCGTCAGGAATAAAGTTTATTTCATTTCATATATTTCATAATTTCATTTCATTTCTTATTTAAAACTCTCAAGATAGGTAGGTAGGTACTGTATTTTTTATGTTGTACTAAGAATAATTAATATTTTTGTATTTATAAATAAGGGGGTTGATCTTAAAAGTAGTTAATTTGGCCATGGGGGTCTGAGGTAACAGTTCATTTTGGAAAAGAGGTCACTTGTCCAAGTTTGGGGATCCCTGGCCTAGCTGATGATAATTTGCAACATAGTGGGAATTTTTTTTTTTTCTAATTGAATACAATAATAGGCTTGCAATATTCGACATATTAAGTACTTTGTCATTTTAAAGGGTTAAAACAATAACTTTGTTTTTAGCTAATAAATTAAGTACTTATTCCGATTTTGACTTGAGAAGGTTGTAAAATTATTCCGTTTGCAATGAATTATTATATTTTCGACAGCCTCTATGGTGTGGTGGTTGCACAGGTCGGCTCATAATCTGGGTTCGATTCCCGCGGCAGGACAAGTATTTGTGTACAGAAAAAAAAGCGCAAATACTTGTTCTGAGTCTGGGTGTCGTGGGACCATGTTCCTCGTGGGTCCCTAGACACAATGAATCCTATGTGTTAATCCACTGTATAAGCTATCTATATTCTAAAGACTCCTTTTTACCATATTAATATGGAACGCTAAAAATTTCTAAAAAGTTTTTGCGTAAAAAGCCCGCGGCATCGCCCTAGTGGTGTTCGATACTTGTCCCACAGGAATATACGATCGGGATAAAACAGTATTAATCCAAGGTATAAACTATCTGTGTTCCAATTTTCATCCAAATCCGATCAGTGGTACATCCCATACTCACAAACTTTCACATTTTTTTTGATATCTCACACAACGCTATCTAGCCCCAAACTAAGCAAAGCTTGTACTATGGGAACCAGATAACTGATAGAATACTTAGATACTTTTTGTTTGTAAATATATACATACGAGTAGAATACAATATAACACCCAGACACAGAACAAACAACTATGTTCATCACACACATATTTTTCTGAGTAGGAATCGAACCTACAGTTCAGAAGGCAGAGCCGCTACCAACTGAGCTATCAGGCCAGTTATTAGTACAGTATTATTATATACTACCTGCACCCCGCGGTTTCACCCGCGTATAAAAAGCAGCCTGTGTGTTAATCCACTGTATAAGCTATTTATATTCCAAAGATTCCTTCTTACCATTTTGGTATGGAACATACATCCATACTCACAAACTTTCACATTTATAATATTGTAGTAATAGTAGGATTGATTCTATTGCTAGGAGAACCGGTGCTCGCAGCGGGCTACCCTTACTTCAACGAGAACAACCTGGACGACCTGCGGCCGGCGGTCACCGCCGGTCACGTCAACAACGCGTCCCCTTCCATGATACAGACTTCTTGCTGCGTACAATCCGGGTTTAGGTAAGGAGAGAGATAAAACCTGGTCATGACATCACACAACGTTATATCTGTTATATTGTCTATTCTTTCTTTATAAATTATACTGTATTCTCTTATAATGTAATGTAATGTTGTGTGGTGTCCTGAATAAATGTATTTTCTTTCTTTCTAAATATTTGTGGACATTTCACACAGCGCCATCTAGCCCCAAACTAAGCAAAGCTTGTACTATGGGAACTAGATAACTGATACAATACTTACATACTTTTTGTTTGTAAATACATACATAGAATACAATATAACACCCAGACACAGAACAAACATCGATGTTCATCACACAAACGTTTGTCCTGGGTGGGAATCGAACCCACAACCCACAGTTCAGAAGGCAGGGATACTACCAACTGAGCCAGTCAGTAAGTAGATAGATAGGCGAACTCTTTATTGTTTACTAGTTGCGCCCCGCGGTTTCACCCGCGGATAAAAAGTGTTTTTATTTGCTCATCCCTCGGGAGTATTTCACTTTTCCGGGTTTAAATGTAGCCTATATGTTAATCCAGTGTATACAAGATGAAATTCAGCCGTTTGAGCGTGAAGGAGTAACAAACATACACACATATACACAGATACAAACTTTTGCCTTTATAATATTAGTGTGATTTACAGCCTCTGTAGTGTGTTATTTGAGCAGGTTGGCTCATAACCCGGAGGTGGCTTGTTTGAATCCCGCGACAGCACAAAAAAAATAACGCCCGATCTATAGATCCTGGCCCCTAACTAGTATTCCCTGTGTCTAGGGACCCAGAAACTACGAGAACCATGTCCCACAACACCCAGACTCAGAACAAGGATTTGTACTTTTTTTTCTGTGCACAAATACTTGTCCTGCCGCGGGAATCGAACCCGCCGCCTCCGGGCTATGAGCCGGTACAAGTATTTGTGTGCGGGAAAAAAAGCGCACATACTTGTTCTGAGTCTGGGTGTTGTAGGATCATGGTCTTCGTAGTCCTAGAACCTTATTCTCAAACCCTATTCTCTTATTCCACACGGCGTCAGTCGTAAATTTCTATAATATTTAATATTTATAACTTATTTCATGGGCATTATCATTAAATTAATAATTAATTCCCGCCTTCGACCCATGGACAGGCAGTTCGTTCGTAATCGCGCCGTCGATAGATCGTACTGATTATAAAATCATAAATCAAGTTAAGCGAATTTAATAATAATTCAAGTGGTATTCAATGTTTTTATTAACAAATATCTTACAAACTCTAAACCGTTGTAAGTAAACTTTTATAACTACAAATAGTACACGGCTAACACTCACGAGATACAGTCGAATAACTCGACCGGTGTTCGGGCAATATAGATGCCCATCCTGAAGGAGTACGCGCGGCGGCGGTGGCGGCTCGGCGCTGACTCATCTATATTGCCCGAACACCGGTCGAGTTATTCGACTGTATCTCGTGAGTGTTAGCCGTGTAATAGTTGTGGTTATGAGTACTACTCACGTCAGTTTCTATAATATTATAGTAAACTTTTATGATTTCCTTTATGTTACCAAATGTCATGACGAGCTAGTCGCTAACCTGATGTTAACATCGCTTAAGCGACACGACTGCCCATATCAGTTGCAGCGACACTTGAAACTCTAAAGAATAGTTTCGCGTGACACTGTACTGCGCACGCCATTCTGAGACATCCGCACAGTCTAGCATTAAGATTACTAGACTATGAGATTAGGTCATAAAGTCTCATTTGCCCAGTAATTATGTTTATTGATCAGGGGATAGAGTATAAGTTTGTACCGCTATCTCACGAAGCAGAACCCTGGGCCGTTGGGCGGCTCGGCTTTTATACCCCGTCGGTTCATCCGACACGCGTGCTCCTCTATACGACGTCGGACCTGGTCGCTGACCGGCTCCGTCTCGTTGTAGTCCAGGCCCGTCCACAGGCGCTCTGCTATAGCGCTGGTGCGGGGCCACACCCTGCAAAATATGAAGATACATGGCTAATAGGCTATTTGACTACTATTAAAAATGAACAAGTAAATATTATTTTCATAAAGTAGGTTAAAAATGAATGTAATCATTGTAAAAATAAGTAAAATCGGTAAATTAATCACGGAGTAGTACGCTTTTAAAGTTCCATCGCCTGTCCCTTTCTCGCAAAACAGAGATCGTGTTGAGCTTCCTCACAGCTACTATGAAGGCATGGCTTGTGACGTCACATGCCAAAAAGATTGTATGTAGAGCTACCACAGCTTAGTAATGAGTTACTGTGAGGACTGGTAACTGACGTCACTGCGTGTTTGAGTTGTCTCTTTCTATTTCTGTATTTTAAAATGCCTGTAACTTAGTAATTTTTTGAGACATTCAAGTTTTGTTTTCACAGTTATCTATTTTTTGAGGTATATTATTTATGTATGTAATAAAAATATAGTTATCAAATAGCCTATTGCTTATTGACTGACTCGATGCTCAGTTGTTAGTAACCCTTTTTTAGGGGGGGAAATGCCCTCGCAATTCCCTGCCACCACGGGAGTGGTGGCAGGTATGTGGTACTCGAATCCACTAAAACCCCCCCGTGATCCGTCCGCCGCCGGGGTGGAGCGAGATGGTTTCGCGGTTGTATTGACCATCTCCCAAGTTGTTAGTAACCCTGCCTTCTGAACTGTAGGTGGCGGGTTCAATTCCCACCCAAGACAAAATATGAGTGATGAACATCGGGGTTTGTTATGTCTCGTTTTTTTTTAACGGACTAATATGTTGGTGCGGGGGCGGGTTCTGTGTCTAGGTGTTATATTCTATGTATGTATTTACAAACAAAAAAGTATAATATAAGTTACAATTCACATTCACAACTTCAGCCAATTAAACAATTTAAAAAAAAACAAACCACAATATCAGTTACCAGGTTCTTTCAATATTTGCTTATTTTGGGACTACATGGTGATGTTGCTGTTTGAAACGTCCACAAATATTTATTTATTAAAATTATCACATCACATCACACTAATTTTATAAAGGCGAAAGTTTGTATGTGACGGCGGCTACGTCCAGTTATAAACTCTATGCACAGCGATCGAGCACCGTAATTTACCCTGTGGTGGCATTAAATGTATTACAGGGGCAGCACCGGCAACTGTCATGGCGGCCCTACCGGTCTGGCTATATAAAGGGATCGATTGGTGTGCTACGGATCATTCTTGTTCCAGACACGGCGCGGTGCGGACATGCTGAAGGCCTATAGTTATATAGGTTGCAACCTACCCACAACACGTTCCTGTCTACATATGTGTGTTTGTGTGTATGTTTGTTACTCTTGTTGTACTTCACGCTCAAACGGCTGAATGGATTTAGATGAAATTCGGTACCAAGATAGCTTGTACACTGGATTAACATATAGGCTACATTTTATCCCGGAAAAGTGAAATTTTCCCGTGGGATGGGCAAATAATTAAAATAATTTTATCTATGGACTTAAATCTGACCTGGCAATGATGTTGTTGTCGTCAGCCATCTCCCCCCACATACAAGCCTCCCCACCAACGATTTCATCGAGACCCGTATTGTTTTTCCTCAACTTGTACACCATTTGCCGAGGGTCTGCGTTGTAGAAGATCTCCCAGCCCTGGTTCAAGTAGTCCAGGTACCAAGATGAAGAGAACACGACCCGCTGGCCCGCCTTGAGTATCTGTAAATTAACAGGTTTCTTATAGCTTAGAACACCAGGAGAGTTGTGATCAAACGCAAGCCTATAAAGAGTATAAAAGTATAAAAAGTATTTTTTTTTTAAGTATAAAAAGCTATTAAACTCACCGAGTCCATTTCTCTGATCCAGTGATACTTCCAAACGTGAACAAGGGGTTTGTTGTGCAACGGTACACCTGTGTCGAACACTTCCTAAAAATTGCAGATAAATTACATTAGTAATTGAATTACTAAAATAACGAACATGTTTCACGCTTTCGTTTATAACCAAACATAAGCGTCGCACAAACAAACACGTCACGGATACATTTATAATGAAGGCAGGCAGTGTCCAGTATCCGTTACCGGACACGGACGGACCGCTAGGTATGCTACCGATTAAAAAGTGTCTGCAATGTTATAACTAAAATAAACTAAGTATCTAAAACTATTAACTTGCAAATAAACAACCGCATTTAAGTCGCTGTCTGCGGGTAAGGTGCCCAAAAAGATGCGACATTGCCTCGTTGAATAGCCAAATCTTTGGTAACCGTCAATGTCTGCTAGGTGTAAATAAATATATATTAATTATATCACAAACAATTAATTTTTCTTTATGCAATCTTATAGGTACTGATACTGACTTGCCATATCTGAGTTTTAGTTTGCGGCGGCAACAGCGCTATTGCTTTACGCATAAACTCCGCATGGACTCCATCTGTCGTGAGCTTGTGCTTCTTCATGTACCGTGTAACTGCGGGGTTGGATGACCTTAAAACGTTAAAATAGCGTGGGGTCACCGCTTTGTGATGATGATGTAAAAAATAAGTGTAGCAAAAATAATAATAACGCCCAACGATCACATACATAGATCCTGGACCCTAACTAGGATTCCCTGTGTCTAGAAACCCAGGAACTACGAGGACCATGGTCCCACAATACCCAGACACAACAAGTATTTGCGCTTTTCTTTCAGCTTTGTATATAGACGTAGTACAGTAGGCCTTCGATTGCTCAGTTAGCACTGGCCAGCGAAAAAAATCTCACGTGAAATCAAGGCTGGGGGAAGAGGGTCTAGCTAATCTCATGACGTCTCACCAGGGGTTGAAAAATCGCCAAAATTGCCTCACGTAATTAATGAACGCCCCCCATCTTGTAGTCCAAAAGGGCAGGGCCGCGGACGATTAACTCAATAAAACTTACCAGCAGCTTAAGTCCACTTCATCCCCTCCAAGATGTACATAATCGTCGGGGAACCACTCCCTAACTTCTTGAAATAACTTATGTAGAAACTTGAATGTCGAATTAATCATTGGATTCATGGGCCCGAGGCCGATCTGCTTATCATTCTTGTAGCACTTCGTCAGGATATGGGGGTACGCCATGCCCCACGAACGGGTATGTCCTGTATAAATAATATGGGGTTAACTCTAGGAAAATATTATAACAATTTGTAAACACAATTCTAAATTAAACTAATCAAAATTGACACTTTCAGAATTATTAATAAAAATGACGCCCGTGTTACATAATGATAACGCCCAGAAAACAAAATTGCGTCGTAAAAATTTGCAGGGGGTTATTTTTTGGTAACTATATGTATGTAGTTTAGTAGTCACAAAAATAATGCCCTAGAATTTGTATAACAATGTACCCTATAGTTCCCCCGCCGCATTTGTCTGTCTATATATTCATAGGAATAACTAAAATAATATCTTATTTATTTTCATAATTGTACCCTTATTTACCAGGAACATCGAATTCAGGGATCACTCTGATCCCTACCATTCTTCCGGCCTCAACTATCTGTTGTATATCCGATTTCGTGTACACCATCGTTGGGTGAAACGCGCCTTTCTCACTGAAACAATAAAAATAAATGTAGGATTCTATTTATTAGGTATTTGCCGCGGGTGGCTTAAGCGAGAACGTTTTCGTGTATGGTAGGTATTTCGTGTTATTGCCAATTAAAATAATGGCAATACTTCAGTTCAAAACTTTTGCAAGTATTTTCACTCAAAAGGGTTGTACAGTCTAAAAATAAATTGGAACTATCTCAAAAATTTGAGGACTCCACACAACAATTATGTCAATCATACATCAGTTAATCAGTCAATCATTGGGTTAGTACAGGAAAATTGTCATTGATAATAATCTTCAGCACAATTTTCAGTACAATCCTCAGTATGATCGATACAAATTGTCAAAGCAAAAAGACGTAAATATGGTAAAAGTGGTGTGATTTTGGCAGTCGCTGAAAGTAGTTTATTATGACACTGAGCCTCGGCTTTAAGGATGTATAGATATGCGGAGTCGAATTCCAATCGTAATTGAAAAATATATTTATCTTTAAAAGGACAGTTCTAAAATGGACTTGACGCTGACTATCGCCTGAAGACGCATGAAATAACCGTTCCATTTCGTAAAAGCTTTTCTAATAGGTATGAATACGTATCGTTCCGGTTCGTGAGTTTTAATTCATAAGAAACTCATAATATAACCACACTACTCTATTATCAATAGTAATCCAATTAGACTTAGTAATTTCCATTTACCTCAACTTAGGAAACACTTCGCTCTGATATGGAAAGCTTTGGTCATCCACGATATGCCAATGTAGCGCATTCAGTTTGTTCATGGCCATTGATTTAATTATGACCTTTATTGTGTCAACAGTAAGGTAGTGGCGACCTGTATCTATAAGTAGGCCTCTATATTTGTACGCTGGGTAGTCCTCAATACGTGTGGCATTGATACGAATTTCCTAGAAAAATGAATTTATACATTTTTATCCAATTTATTTCTATACGTATTAGGTTATAATGTAAAACCTAACCTGATATGTACCAAACAGAGCTAGTCCATTATTTAGTGGCTTGATAAGCTCAGTAGGAAGCAGCTCTGCCTTCTGAACTGTAAGGTCGTGGGTTCGATTCCCACCCAACACAAACATTTGTGAGATGAACATAGATATTTGTTCTGTATCTGGGTGTTATATTGTACTCTATGTACTCGTATGTATTTACAAACAAGAAAAAGGTATTTAAATATTCTATCCATCATCCATGCCAATTTTCGTCTAATTAATTTCGTATAATTTTATGTAGTAACAATTTAGAAACGACTCTTATAGCTTACACTGTTATCATCCGTGAGATAAAGTAGATGGGTAAACGTTTCCAACCCGCGCAGTACGCCCCAAATAGAGCGGCTAGCAAGCACAATTTTGTCATCACTAGAAACTTCCAAAAAGTCTGAAAAGTGTTAATTACATTTTGTAAGATAAATAACGGTTAAACTGACGTCAATTAAAAGTCGAAATTACTCCGACCAGGTTTCGGACATATTCAATGTCCTTCTTCTAGGAGCCAGTTACTAACGCAAGCCGCGGCGGCGCGCCGGTGTTAATTATAATTTAACTTCTAAAGGAATGGTAATCTCTACAGCAAAAAATTATAAAATTATTTAAAAAAAAACAATTATTTGCAAAAAGTGTAACAGTGAGTGATGTTATCGCATCGTTTAACGCGATCTTTTCCAGGCAGGCTGTGGACGGAGAAGAGGCTATATGCTAATGAAATCCAAATTCTGGTTGGCATTGTCACAACGTAACAACGTCACTGGGTAATCCAAATAAAAGCCAAAAACAGATGCATACATAGAATATCTAATACACGTACATCCCACCACTATTATGTTACATGCTATTGGATATAATAAGGATTGATTTTTCAGTAAAGAGACTCGAAAATCGATTCCGAGGCCACTAGCATAGCTTGAAAGCACAGACGGGTCAAAAGGACGGGTTACTAGGTGGTACGACTTTGCCAAATATTGTGCTTCTAAGCAGTAATGTTCAAGCACTACTGTGTTCCGGTTAAGGGTCAAGGTCACAAGTAGAGTAATTACTGGGCAAATGAGATTCCAAATTTAAATTCAAGTTCGATTTCATTTCATGTATTTCATAAAAGCAGTATTACAAACAAAGAATAGTAATTACTGTATGTTTGAATCAAATCTGGAGTTAAGCACGGATTTACGGCTGCGCGTTCGTCGGCTTAAAATGGGGCCTATATACGGGTCGTAGCTAGTGCTACGATGGCTAAGCTAAGTAGCTACGACAGATTGTACTATTATTTATTCTGTGACATAGATGTTAATGGTACAAGTTCGTAGCAGACTCCACGCTGCAGCCGCAGGCGAAGTCTCACCGCGGTACTACTGGTTTTCATGTTTCTCTATTATACATATTAATTTCAAGTGGTGGACGTAGAAATACATAGAAACCAGTACGCTGCTGCTGCGTGTCGGGTACGAACTTGTACCTTTACGATGCAATTTCCCGCATGCAATTTTTGTCCCAGATTAAGGGGATTATAACCCTCAGTTCACTGTCTCGCTCATACTCGACTTTTAATAATTCAATTAGATGCATTAGAACGTTATTTTCAGAGAAAAAAATAGGGATTTTTATATTACTAGGTGGTAGGAATTCTCTGCAAAGTTCGTCTAGGTAGGTACCACCGCTTTGCCAGTTATTCTGCCGCCAAGCAGTAGTGTGCAAGCACTACTGTGTTTCGGTTTGAAGGGCACTATAGTTCGTGAAATTACTGGGCAAATGAGACTTTATGATCTGATCTCACAGTCGAGTAATCTTATTACGACTGTGCTGATGTCTCAGGATGATGTGCGCAGTGCAGTGTCACGCGAAACTTTATATTTTGGAGTTCCGAGTGACAGTGTTCTGTTATGGGCAGCCGTGTTGCTTAACATCAGGTGAACGACTAGCTCGTCACATCATATACTAACATAAAAAAAATACACTAAGTTAAAGCGAATGGTGAGGTGAAGGTGGGCAAAGAAAAATAAAAACTTACGCCCGTCTGCTATAAAATTTGAGGACGTACGTAATGCGTTGTAGGTGCATCGTAGTGAGATAAGTGCGTACTTAAGAGCTGTCAAAGTGCAGACGAGCATTAATCCATGGTTAAAATCGTGTTAAATGCCAACTTACAGTTTTCATCCATATCAAAGTGAGGGTATTCTTCACACTGATTGTACAACTTTATTCGGAATTCGGTATTTTTACCAATAGTCCCGGCGAATAGCGGGTCTCTGTCCAGAGCGGTCTCGTTTGAAACCTCCACGTCGGCTGAGACAAGAGATTTCATAGCCAAAGTAGTATTCAATAGACTGGCTACCGCATTGTCTAAGATTTTACACGTGTGTATTGGTGTCTGTAAAAGATAAGCTGCGATAAAAATACCGGTCAAAAGCACTAAAAAAAGGTCAAATTGTCTCTAGCCGGAAGACGTCTACTGCTGGACATAGGTTTCCCCCATAGAACGATTTTGAGCGATTGCCTTCCATCGGCTCGCCGGGTCGACGGTTCCCCAAGTGGGTGCTAAGAATGTTGAATTAAAACTTCTTTACGCACGATTGACTTGGGGAGTGAGCTGGTGAATGCGTAACTAGAGCTATACGGAAATTGATGGGGCGAGGCGAACGGAAGTTGAGAGGGAGATATAAGTTAGTGAAGATAGAAAGAGAGAGAGTTACGTTTTGTATAGAAGTTTTACTTCAGCCGTATGGTCTAAAGCACACTCGTTTTTTATTATATTTTAAAGAAGCATCCCTCAATGTTCCCGAAGTTTAAGAATACTCACGGGGATTTCGTTATTTTTCACGATTAAAAGATATGCTGGAAGTACTAAGCAAGCTGTGTCTAGTACTATTAGTTATTCTGTGGCTTTGTCCTAAATGTGTTTTTTTTTTTTGTTTTTTCGCGTCTTGGACATGAATGCCAATGAAAACAAACGAACAACGTTTTACATATTAGTTGACCATAAACCTTGGAAACCTAGATTCTTCGATGTTCGGTACACAGATTACAAACAAGTCAACTCGTAAATAGATCAACATTTTCAAGTGTGGGCACAGGCATACATAGGTAATTAAATTATAACAGAGGCTACCTATGGGTTCAAAGGTCACAGAGTACAATGTAACGACTGCCTATTTGACATCTGCCAAAATGAAGTACCAAGTTAATATAAAACATTATTGATTTAAAATCTCATACATATAAAAGAAAGTCGTGTTAGTTACACTATTTATGACTCAAGAACGACTGAACCGATTTGGCTGAAAATTGGTGAGGAGGTAGCTTAGAACCAGGAGTGTCCGTCTCCTATTATTTTTTATCCCGTTCGACCGTGTTTTACTAATTCACACGTGCGAAGCCGCGGCGGGTTAACTAGTTTATTATAATCACACTAATATTATAAAGGCGAAAGTTTGTATGTGTGTAGTTTGTTACTCCTTCACGCCCAAACGGTTGAATAGATTTGGATGAAATTCGGTGCCAAGATAGCTTATATACTGGATTAACATATAGGCTACATTTTATCCTGGAAAAGTGAAATTTTCCCGTGGGATGAGCAAATAATTAAAATACTTTTCATCCGCGCTCCACACATCCGTGTATTTAGACAGTGTCAAGTAACTGATAATTTATCAAGTTAATGATATTTCACGCAAATATGTGTCAAGTCACAGTCGAAGTCATCAAGTCAAGTCATAGTCTAGTCATAGTCATACTCCAAGTAAAGTGGTGGCAATTTTACTTGAAGCTTCTATGGAGTTTTGGAAACAACACGAAAAGAAACGTTTCACCATCATTAACAATTTTCCCACACTCACGCCTGTAATCCAGCACTTAACGAATAGAATGCCACCAATTTTATACACTAACACTGAAAATAACACAAGTTTTGGAAAATAATACAATGCGGTGACGCAATCTTTTTCGCGTTCCCTCCAAAAACCCTATCGTCTTGTTATATTATATAATCCCGTGCCTTACATCTATATTGTCTTGTATGTCCGGGACGGGATCTATTCTTGGTACCATAGTATGTTAGTAATGTTATAATCAATACATAGTAAACGAGTAGCGTACTGATATCAATAATCATGCGTCACAATTCGGATAGATAGATAGATAAAACCATTTTTTGAAACACCACATTACAGAAACAATTGAACAAACTTAAAAATAAGTATCACAATGGGCGGTCTTATCTCTTAAAGCGATCTCTTCCAGACAATCCAATAGATTTCAGTTGGCGCAATTAGTACCCTATAGTCCAAACCTGGCCTCGAGTGATTATAACCTGTTCTCAAATATGAAAAAAGAACTGCGTGGGAAAAAATTACCAGCGACGAAGAAGTTAGAGATGCTGTTTCAAAGTATTTTTCAGATAATGATAAAACATTTTTTTATTAACGTACAAACAAGTTAATAGAAAGATCTGAAAAATGTATTCGTCTTGCAGGAGAATGTATTGAAAAGGAAAAATAATATTGTGTTTTTATTTTTACTTCAACCTCCCCATTCCGCGGACTTAAAACGCGCCCTCGTATATACAATGGGGTCAGTTTTCTTAGTAACTAGCTGCCTCATTATTGAAACAGGATGGGAATGGGATTATATCTCGCTTGGTTTACAATAGATTTTAATATGAATTCTTATACACGTAATAGAAATGTGCCTCCTCCATATCTTATTAGAAATACTCGAAATGATAACACATCAGTCTCTATGATGATTCGTATAAGAACCCGGATAAATGGGACACTGACAAAAATATAAGCTAAGAAATATAAAGACCTCGTTTATCCCCATCAATTGGGACAACGGGAATAAACCAATAGAACGCTTAAGTAAAACTTATATTTAAAAAATCTGAGAGCAACATTATGTTTTTTAATTCCACTTTTTGCTCGATTTCGTAAGGTCAGCCAAGCAAGAGTCAAGGCCACCCCTGGGATGCGGTCTCGCGGGTTTGTGAGTCTATAATGGACCAAAGGATAGTTTGGTTCTATCCCCTCCCCTGAATTCGGCCCACATACGATATTATGGATTAATCTGGTAAACTAATATTTATTACCATAGTCACTGTGTTAAAGTTTCGTGATTAGGTGTTATTTCGCGCTCGCACGCACTCGCGTAAAATTCGATACATATTTAAAAGATTGTTATTTTGTGTCATTTACTAAACCCTATTTAGCAATACATAATCAGATCGCTGTAGTCACGCATAACAAAATTATTTTTAAAAAGTCCAAGAACCTACCGTAACGTTGAATAATTGTTTACTCTGGAGTACATAGTAAGTGTTACTCTTGGTTTGCCGCTGTGGTTTCGGCCAGACCTCTCCCTTGGTCGGTATTTGCTGCTTAGGACCTGGTGTATGCTTAGGGATCATAAACGTCACATATATGATCGACACGAGCGCTGCTATAAATACCAAGTGCGGCCACATTTTACCGAGTGTTCTCGGCCCCACCGATAGTTGGAAACTGAAGAACCCGGCAACAAGGGGACGGCCTGCTGTCGCCACGAGCGTCAGGCCGGCGCCATCGCAAGCCGCACCCGCCTCCGTATACACAGAATTATAAGGGATACTACGCATTCCGCAAGGGCGCAAATACGAAGGGTGGATAGTGGGTAGACATCTATCTATACACGGTGAAATTTAATTCGTCCTTTTCCTTAAATGTGTATAGCATGGACTGAGTACATACTCAGTCCATGCTATAGAAGGCTCCTATATCACTAAATACCAAAAGTAGATACTTCTATACTAATATTATAAAGAGATTTTTTTTTAAATTTTTTTTTATTGTTAATTTTTACGTAGCTGTATATAATGTATACACTACAACTATACTATATTATGTATACTCAAATTGACTTTTTAATAATTAATGTATGACGTGTAAACATAGTTTACCAATAAATGAGTATTTGAGTATTTGAGGAAAGATTTGTATTTAGGTGTGTTTGTAACGAATCGGCTCAAAAACTACTGGATCGGTTTTAAAATTTCTTTCACTATTTGAATGTTACATTATCACCGATTAATATAGGCTATTTTAATTGCAAGAAAAAAAATAAGGATCTCTACTAAAACTACAATAATGTTACCCAAGGTGTAAAAAAATAAATGTCCACCCGTGCGAAGTCGGGACGGGCCGCTAGTATGAAATAAAACTTAAATCTAAGTTTTGTCAAATTACGGCTAATTAAAATTCTAAAGAAAAGCTTTGCGACATTGAACAAAGCCGGTGTTTTATTATCTACGAAACATTTACAAAGCGCTCAGCCGCTGCCCGCGCTGTGTGTAGCGTTAAATAGACATTTCGGCTGTCATGCAGTTATTTTAGGAGGCTTTTTTTTAAATTTTTAATTGCACTTTTTCGATTATTCTGGGAACGGATGGAATATTTTGCCAATTCTTTTTGTTGTGTTTATTATTGTCAGAAGGTTCTTTGTAAGAAAAAATTAAGTAATAATAGATGCTTGAAATGTACACAATGTACATTTAGGTTTCCACGTGGTATACAAAACAAGGTATCCTATCGGGAAAGCACGTTGTAAAACTGGCCGCACTTTCTCGTTACGATTCTTATCGAAAAAATGAAAATATTCGCCTCTATATTACGCTTTACGAGTCTCCGCATAATTTTGTCCATATTTATAGCGTCGTCGTATCGATCCGACTCACAATCGCAAAAACAGATGACTAATAACTAATATCATAGTTTTATTTCCGCCGATAAAAAGAATAATAAGTGACCTATTTTTTTAAATAAAAATAATAATAACACCCAACAATCACATATAGATCCTGCACCCAGGAACTACGAGGACCATGGTCCCACAACACCCTGACCCAGAACAAGTATTTGCGCTTTTTTTCTTCTTTTTTTTACTTATTAAAAAATGCTTTCCCAATTTTAAAGGCAGCCCACGCAGACGATACGTTTGTCTCATCGGGTTGTTCTCAAAGTACTCCAAGAAATAGTTTCAAAATACTCCACGAAAAAAACATCAAAATAATGAATAATAATTTTGGTTTCAAACTGCTCCACGGCATTCTCAAAGTACTTCACGTAACCGGTTTCGTGAAATTGAATAAGCCATACATTCATTCTCAAACAACTCCACGCAATTTTTATTAAATTTATGATCATTGTTCTTATGTTTCATTTTACTCCAAAAAGGTGCCGCACAGTCAGGTGCAAAAATTCTAGGTATTACTTGTAATAAAGCTGTGTGTTAACTATGAGGAGAAGTTTAAATAAAATACAGAGTACTTGATTAGCAATATTTTTTATTATTAAATATAATAATACTAATAATTAAAAATAAGTATTTATAACATGCCAAAATCAACGAGATAATTAAAAATGAAACCTTAAAAATCAAACAATACGAGGAAAACAATTAAAAAACATGAAAACTTACAAACCTAACATACAACATAAAATCAGCCAGTATCAATCAAGTATTTTGTTTCCACAGCCGTGGTTTTTTGCCGTAAATGTTGTTTAATCGTTTGTACCACCATCCTACCATGTTAGTAGTTCTGTGACGTTCTCCTTCGCAATTCCATAAATGTATCTGAAAAGACTTACTCTCGAGCCAGGTGAAAACAAAATAGTTATTGAATTCAGTGACAGGTTTACTTGTAGGGGATTCTTCCATTATTACCAACCAACCATCTTCAACGAATTCAATTGGAAGATGAGCTAAAGCACCACATTTAGCCACGTGCTGATTTTCTTCTTTACTGTTTTGCTCTTGAGATTAGCCGTTACTTAGTTAATACATACGTCTTTTACAATATTGCCGAAAATTATAAGAACTGCAGCTGTGCATGTTTCTTCTATGTAAATGTAAGATGGATGGAATTAACTTATATTTTTGTTATTCAGCATAATTTTAATTACAGAGCTATTACTTACGTGACTGACTGTACCCCTCAATATTTCATGGAGCAAAATGAAACCTTTTTTATTCAAATGTAATTTCTCTATTGTTTTCGATGGAGCAGTTTGAGAATTGGATATCCGAGTACTTTGACAATGGTCCAGATGGCCGTGGAGTAAAATGAAACAGAAAAATTGTATTTTAAAATAAATTATTTATAATAATAATTCTGTGGAGTATTATGAGAACTAATGTATGAGATTCTTATCTTTCATAAACAAAAGAATGGAGTACTTTGGGAATAAGCCGTCTCATCGTACTTGGTTGGACTTTATTAGAGACTACAAAAAAGTTACAAAGAACAAAAAAATGTGGTAGCTAATACAAAAAACATGTAGTTGCGTTGAGAACCTTGAAAATTTCGTCAGTAACAATATAGCTTTTGTACAAGTTAAAAGTACTTACCGTAACGTTAAATTGACCAGCCTCGAGTATGTAATAAGTGTTAGCTTTGATTTGCTGCTGCGGCTTCGGCCAGACCTCGCCCTTGGTCGGTGGGTACTTGGGCCCTGGTAATATAGCCCAAACACAACTCACAAATGAAGTCATTATGATCGCGGTGAAATATATGAACGACCACATCTTGACCAGTGCAAGTATTTGCAGCTCCACAGTCAATCTACTACTGAAGCAACATTATTGTTAAAGTTAACCCGTGAATACAATTAATGCGGTTGCTGGTGAACTTCGAACAATACGTAGGTAATTAATGATCATTAGGTCAACATAATTTTGTTACCGATTAGAATAATGTAATTAATGGAACAATATAGCATAGAGTTTACATTAGTTATGTCTAATTTATTGTATACGCGTCCTTAGATACGCTTGGTTGGAATATCACCTATTTTCAGTATATCTAAATATATATAACTCAAAGGTGACTGACTGATTGACTGACTAACATAGTGATCTATCAACGCACAGCCCAAACCACTGGACGGATCGGGCTGAAATTTGACATGCAGGTAGATGTTATGACATAGGCATTCGCTAAGAAAAGATTTTTTGAAATTCCGCCCTTAAGAGGATGAAATGGGTGGTTCAATTATTTTCCCATAGGCCACGCCGCGGGCGAAGCTGCGGGCAGAAACTCGTTATGATATATTAGCGTGTAAGTAAGTAGATTATACTAGATATCTATATTTGTGAATTTTCTATTGTAACTAAATATTCGATGACTGTATTTTTTTTTTCATTAGTCCAATCTTAATGGAGTTTTGAGTTTACATTTACGCGTATTGGAGTTGAAAGTTTCGAAATTCCTTACGGGAAATTCGAAGGATTGAAACGTGATCAATTATAACATTACAATAGGATTGATTTTGCTTATAACTAAAGTTCATCACGGGTACCTATAGATTTTTTAAATTGAGAACCTATAACTTAATCTTGGTGTGCTTAAAAAATATGTACTATGCGTATATTTAAACACGGTGAAGGCAGACATGGGAAATAAGGAAACCGGTATATTTAAGAATCACAAAACTAGTGAACAAGCGTTATCCACTATACTGCACTTAGCCACCACGGTGGTTTATAGGCCACCCTCGCTTCCTGTGAGAGATAGCCCGTGTAACAAAAACATGAGTAACAAAATAAACGCAATTATGTTGACTAAATAACTGTTCTTCATACAACATACTCGGGTTTGAAATTCAAATGAGACTGTTGTCCTGTTTACTAGCGGAGAACTGTGCTACTTGAGGTCATTGACATATGAACTTAATTTTTTACAACCTACTTGTATTTGGGGCGTTCATGAGGTCAATGCCCTATTTCGAGTTGGCATTATTGAGGAGCGATTGAAGATACACCTATGAGTCCTGGTGCGCATTATACATTGTGTTTAATGAAGTTCGATTCCCGCGGCAGGACACAGAAATAAAGGTGCAAAAACTTGTTCTATGTCTGGGTGTTGTGGGAGCATGGTCCTCGTAGCTCCTGGGTCCCTAGATACAGGGAATCCTAGTTAGGGTGCAGGATCTGTGTATGTGATCGACTGATCGTTGGCCGTTATTATAATAATTTATTAATGTTAAAAAAAAAAATATTACAGTGTCAAAATTTTGAATGATTTAAAACATAATGTTTGTTCTTATCTAAGTAATATTACTTATATTCATTGTAACTATTAAAATCGTTCTTCCTAAAGCCGTGTACTTTTTTTTTGTTTAAAGCTGCACCTTATTGTTTCCAGTGGTGGCCCAATATTCAGAATAACAAAGTCCCGGAGTGTCGTGGTAGCCGCTATAATAGTCAGCAACGCGAAGACCGAGACGGGTGCTTGCTACCCTTACATCAACATGGCAATACCGGTTAAAGTGTTCCAGCGGTCCATACAGGGATTTATTGCGGACAAAGGTATTTATTTGTTTTGTTATAGCACGAAAGGCTAAGTAGTACAGGTACAGAAGCTACACTCCGTGAAGTCACTTAAATTAATAGCGACTCTTGCTGCAGCGTAATAAAGTCCAGTTCAGGTCGCACAGCGCTACAAGCTACACATGCCTCTCCTTCTATCTATAGCTCTGCTCTTTTGACGCGATATAACGGACCAGGCCGGTGGTCGGGGCTGGTCTTAGCTAAAGTGCGGAGTGCACAGAATGATCTGCCATTGTATTAATTACTTCATCATGAGCCTCTTTGTGTGCAGTGGACGCTTTATATAGGCCTCACTTATTAGGGGCGAAGGTAGAGGGAGGGGGGAAGAGGGAAGTTCCATTATCACCATGTGCTGGTGTCTCGGCGATCGCTCTTTTTTTATTTATTATTTATTTATTGATTACAATGCAGACCGAGGAGAAAGATGCTGCCCATTTCCTGTATATTCTCTTAGCCAGTTCCCACCGGAAGAGTAGGGGTGGTTCTATCCTTGCAGCGGGACCAAAGCGGGATATTGTATGCGTTAGAACCTCTATAGGTTAACGTTTTGAGTTCTGTTAGGTATTTTGAGAATACTCTCGAAATTGTCTCGTATTGGAAACCGTAAAATAACTTTTAACCTGTTCTTTTTTCAGATGAATCAAAGCTAAGTGCAATAGAGAACAAACAAGAAATGATCCAGGCCCAATGGAGGCTTCTACCTTACAGATCTAAAATATGAGGGTTGTATGGTTTAGGATCTTAAAATGGTGTAATGATAGGTATCATATCTGGTGACCAATTCAAGACTGAGATTGTAGCGTGCTAGCTTTTGTGGAGGTAAATAAAACATGTTTTTGTGTGTTACTTTTGTTTTACTATTAACTGCACCAAACGCAAGTATGTAGTGAAAATAATGAACAGAAAAAACCGTAGGGTAGCTCAAGACGCATTTGTCGTACAAAAAAGCTTTACAGGGCAGGTTGTTGTTTGACCACTTTTCACCTGATGATAAGTAACAATAAAGCTGAAGAAAGTCGAAGGTGACGCCATCAGCATGCTTCACCTCAAAGTCAAACTCATATAATTTTATTCCAAATAGGATTTTCTAGCACAATAATTCCAAGTCAAAATGAAATTACTTAAAATACTTGAGCTATTGTAAAATTACAAAGTACTTAATGTCAAATATTATATAGCAGTTTAAGCCTACGCAATACGTGAGGTTAAAAAAAAGTTCTCTTATTCACACTAAGTACCTGCATCAAGTGAGGCTACCATACACCTAACGACAGATTTGTACTTAGCTATATCTATATCAACACTAACACTAAAAAATGCACCATAACACGATGTCGTAAGCGCTATTATTACACGTACTTAGACATACTGCAACTTGCCTACACCTACCTAACATTATACAGTGTTTCCAGAAGTCAACCTTACCAAGAAAATAAACAATACGAAACCAGCATGCCATTACAGTACGCCACAATTTGTTTCCGAGTTACTGACATACGATGCCATTGTTAAATTTAGAGCCGTGTTTCAAGATTTTGATGATGATTTGCCACTGCTTTGCCAATTATTCTGCTGTTATTTTGCCAGTTGTTCCAAGTAGTGAGTAAGTACTACTGTGTTCCGATTTGAAGGGCATTGTAGCTAGTGAAATTAATGGCCAATCGAGACTTTATGATCTGATCTCACAGTCAAGTAATCTTATTACCAGACTGCGGATGTCTCAGGATGCAGATGTGCGCAGTGCAGTGTCACGCGAAACTTAATATTTTAGAGTTCCGAGGGACACTGTTCTGTTATGGGCGGCCGTGTCGCTTATCATCAGGTGAATGACTAGCTCGTCACATCATTCATTAACATTTAAAAAATTGATTACAGACCGCTCTAAATACCGTTTCATACCAGTCTTTGGAGATTCTTTGATCTCTTACATCTTCATCGCCAGTGTTCATGGCTGTTAGGGCTGCACCGATCTCGTAACACCCCTTTTTACTTCATTGTAAAACTAAACAAACAATAAAGAGGTATGCTTCTTGGTAGATATAATGTCGTAGACCTAGGTTGAATAGTTTGTATGATGTATTTGAATAGATTCTAGCAAACTAAACCTTCGATCGCATCGTCACTTCCCATCAGGTGAGAGCGTGCAAATGCAAGACAAGTTTAAAGTAAAAAAAAAAGTCATAGCGTGGGCTAAACTAAGGTATGATAAATAATAGTCTCAGCCGTGCCTAAGTCAAAGATATTAAAGAAATAAATGCATGGTGGTATTTTCAGTATCCTCCACTTGGTCTGTGGCATTGTCATTGTCATTCGGAAAACGGAGAATATTTTTTTCGTATTCTTCTTTTTTGGTATAAAATGGCTCGAAAAGGACAGGTTTCCATCCAAGATAGTGTCGACAATAATGAGGAATTTGAAGCTTATTTGGAGGCTCATGGGCATCAGCTTATTTGTTAGTAACTTTCCATTATTTACGACGACAAATTCATCACCACCAGCTCCCAATTTTGTCATATTTATGATGTACTTAGTACTTTAGAAAACCGCTAACTTTGTGCACATTGATTGTTTTTCCCATGGCGATGACATTTATACGAGGAGAGCGAGTATCATGAGGAAATATATTTCTTAAAATGAAAACGAAAACGCTCTGTGCTGAATGCGCTTTCATTACCACAGAAAGCGATTACTAATTTATTCTGAGCTTGGAAGAATTAGTCTGAGCTACTGATAAATTCAACCATGAGGAATAGCTTATACTTAAATGTCATTACTACATACTACCTATGATTTAATCCAGTACACCTATCGGCTAGTATAATAGTTAATACAAATTTCTTTTCAAGTACATACAGTAATATTGATTTTTTCTAAGAATGAAAAGATGCATTTTAGGTCATTATGAAAGTTGGCGCGGGACTACACGATGGACCCAACATACCACAGGCCTCTAGTGGTATAGTGGATATATTTGAATGATAAATTCCTCGTAACTTTTGAAAAACTATATTCACTTTCGTCTAGTTCAGTAAAAAATAAAAGAGCTTAAAGCCTAAAAGAGAGATTCTTTTGGTCTATGTAGAACAGCTGTAGCGTAGAGTCCCGTTTTTCCGTTCATTATAAAGAACAACGTTATTCTAAAAAAATACTATTTTTTACAAGTTGTTCGCCTTTCGCAAGTTGAAGCAGAAGAAGAAGCGTGGGGTGCCGCTAATGCTTTTGTAAAACAAGACTATCATATTATATTATATCCACCCATGTATTTCATCGACATCTTTTTGTCCAGGCATGGAAGTATATTCTGAGTTTTGTGGCAATTGCCTAGCCACCGGCAACGCTATTCGAAAAGGTAAACTCGAAATCGGACAAGACAAAATAGCAATGGCCAAGGTAATCTTCAATACGTGTAGGTACTACAATAATACTACTTCCTTCATCTGCTGGAGCTTACGTCTTTTGTAAAAAAAATACCATTGTTCATCATTTAGCGTTCGTGTAGAACTGTCTTCTCCGTGATACGTGATAAGAATGCTGTGAGACAGAGTGTGTATTTGCTCCAATTCAATTCGAGTATCTCCCACACTAAATCACAGTGGGATGTGCACGTAGTGCTCATGACGAAACTTAACTTTCTTAACCGATTGATACAATTAAGCAACGTGCGCTGTGGTCACTCCTTGTATGGGTGATCGCCACCATAGACAGTGGTATTTACAACTGAGCGCTGCCGTACTTCGAGGGGCACTATAAGCCGTGCGTTCCAGCTGTTTTCTTTACAACACTCGTTAATGAAATCGCCAGCTTTCAGGTGGATTGATAATTCTGACACGAAGGCCATTTTCTTAACAGGAAGGAAGGACCATGCTTATTTTGGTATACTTTTTCAGGCATCATCAGATAATATCGATGCCATATCAAGATTTAAGGACAAAAGTGAACCAGTTTTTCTTTTCATATTGGTAATTTATTTTTTATTATTTCAAATACGGATTGGTGTTTTGATTATAATTTTAAACAGAATATCTCTTGGACAAGTTTAAATCCTGAAAGTTGTGAACCTGTTGCTTGCATTCAATGGCTTCCGACTTTGACTGATCACCACTCCATCTACGCAACGGGAATTACGCATCATGCGATGATTGTCCAACAAAAAATAAAAAAAAGTTGGACTGGTACTGAAGATACGAGTTGGACAAATTAGTTGAACCATGACTCCGTAACCATAATCAACACCCAAACACCTAATGATGACCTGCTAGGCGATCATGTCACTTCATTGCAACAGATATAAATACAAAATTGTGTGAATTTGACAGAGTCAATGCGCAGTTTATTTGCATAAATCGTATGGAAATTTTCAACTTATGGATGAAATTTCTCTTGCTGCATTGCTATCAAAGTTCCGTGATCAACCCTCAGTTCTTCGATTAATTATTAATGTGAGCTGCTCAATGATATTAATTTGCTGACTCTGGAATCCTTAGAGAGTTTAATTTCTGATTCTGTAATTTTGATATTAACTAGGAGATTTATTTGACATCAGAGAGGAAAGCTGACTCGAGCCATGTTCGGGGCAAATGGTATTGAGCTGTGCCGCATCATCGAAGAGGAGCTGAAATTCTTGCAGGAAGAGGAGGAAACCGGGATCGAGCGGCCGAAGAGAAACATTGATGAAATGCTACCGGAAGAAGCTGTATGTTTTCATAATAATATGTCCCTCAAAATTTTATATATAGAGCATGAAGAAAGAAAGAAAATAATTTTATTCTACACTCACATTACAATTTTATTTGAATAGTATAATATCTTATGAGATAGCTATATATATCCGAAGATCTTAAACAGTAGAAAGAATAAATTGTTGCGAAGAAAAGGGCTCAGTTCAATATTGCTCAAAACTTTACAGCAAAAAATAGAAGATGATCTGAAGATCGAAGAAGAGTACCGAGAAGCGTCCGAGCGTCTCCGAGTGTTGACGTTGGCGGCTCGCAAGCGGAGGGTGTGCGATCGTCTGTCGAAACACGTGAAGAGGCTCAACTACATCATGTTCTGGCCACACTGTCATCACGCGCATTACGACTTGTACGAGAAATGGGACTTGGTCAGTAAGTATCTGCAAAGAACGCACCATCTTCGATATGTCAGGTTCCGGATTATTAATTTCTCAAGCTCTAATATTGTTCACATCGACGGTATCATCACAACATTTTAGGTGTGATAAAGGTTTACTGTAAAAACTAGTATTTCATTTGTATTGCTTTTGACAAACTTCTAGCTTGTCGGTAAATTGAGGAGTGGTGTGGGTCTAAACTTTATACATGTATACTTCGTAGCTAATGGACGACCGGTTGGAACCGTATCCTCGCATATAATACCAAGCTTATTGCTTTGACATCGTGATCTCGTCCAGGATGACTTTTTCCGTATCGCCATAATCGATTAATTAATAATTTTTCCATACATCTACATCACAGACTTAATCCAAGTACATAGATCATTTTGTGAAGGAAAAATGAAGAAATCATGGCCTGACCTGTCTGAAGAGACAGTCTCTTAACTTAAGGGACCACACTTAAGAAACTGTCTCTTCATTTAATTAGAGCAACTTCGCAAACCAGGCATAGCGTGTTGCCACCATCCGCCATACTGTCACTGAACATCAATAATTGTGAAATGTGATCAAAGCGTACCTTATCTGATGTAAACAATACAACCTTATGTTGATCAGATATCACCGTGGGTGCCAAAGAGCTCATCAAGCTGGATGAGAAGAGCGCTAAAGAAGCTCTATACATGAGTGACGTGGACCCCAACGAGGCCTGCCTCTACGCATTATTAAATGGAGAAGTACTGGTTGTGCTGTTTAAGATGTTCGAGACGGATAGCAGAGACTTTGTCAGTGAGTTAAAACTTACTTATACAACCTCTAGCTTCAATTATGGGACGTGGCTTAAAACATACTCTACCTTTATTGTCATTTTTGCGCGACTTGTGAGGGCGGTGAGACATATTGCCAAGCAATTATTTCCTTAGTAATAAACAGTGTAGTTATTTAGTATTTTGTTTAATAATTACACAGCTTGACAGAGTAGCTGTCAAGCTTGTATTATAAAGATAACGATGTCAACTTATCGTTATCTTCATAGTACAAGCTTTGCATAGTTTGGGACTAGATGGCGTTGTGTGAAGTGTCCATACATAATTATTTGATAACTAGTTACTTACATATATGACGGCGGCTACGTCCAGTTATAAACTCTATGCACAGCGATCGAGCAACGTAATTTACCCTGTGGTGGCATTAAATTTATTACAGTGGCAGCACCGGCAACTGTCATGGCGCCCCTACCTGTCTGGCTATATAAAGGGATCGATTGGTGTGCTACGGATCATTCTTGTTCCAGACACGGCGCGGTGTGGACATGCTGAAGGCCTATAGTTATATAGGTTGCAACCTACCTACCTACGCAGAAACCGTTTCTGCCCACATATACAAAAACCTACTTCATCTACTTCTAAACTAATATTTAACATTACAGAACTTCTCCGCCAAGTTCTATACGAAGAAATCCCAGTGCCTAAGGATGACGTGCCTCCAGAGAAGCAACTCCCGCCAGTGCCCGCGTACGAGCGCTACGCAAGTATCAGCAAGACTGCCCGAGAGGTCCGCAGAGAGAGACACGAAGCTAAACTGGCGAAACTAGTAAGGCCTAGAACATATAAATCATTTCAGATCTTTTTTCAATTCTGATTGTTTCAGAATGCAAGTCATTTTCCAAGCTGGCGTTACCAAAGTCTTTCTGACAACTGTGTACAGTACCTACCTACAGCATAATGTCTTAAAAATATAATAGTAGCTCGGTGCAGCTAAGCTATTGGACAGATATTTTCTAGGCAAGCGTGTTACATCCTAGACCGCGTTGTCACTTACCATTAGGTCAGTGGTCAAACGTAATCCTATCAAACAATAAAAAAATATATTAATAAAAAGTGTCTAAAGCTTTTACTTCTGGATCTTTGTGCCACTATGCCTAACCCTACCCAAAGCGGCTGGCGAGACGGAAAATTTTGCTCTAAATATCGTAGATATGTACCTAATATTTACTTCCATACTAATTCGAAAGTAACTTTCCCTGCGTTCTATCTTTTCTGCCATTTCACGACTAAATGACTGAACTGATCTTGATCAAATTTGGTATAGATAATTTGCATCCCGTGGACATGGGACACTTTTTATCGCAATAAACTGTATTCCACGCGTCTGAATCAGTGGGCAGCAGTTAGAATCAAAGTACATGCTTTTTAGCGTGAAGAAAAAGAAGAACGCGACCGTTTGGCCGCAGAACAAGCCCGCATCGCGCGGGAGGCAGAAGAAGAGAGACTGATGCAAGAGAAGCAGCGGCAGGAAGAGGAGAGGATGCGGAGGATACAAGCTGGGGTGAGAAATTTGAAGAGAAGATTTTCACTTAGTACTTGTAATTTAACTGGTGCGTTTGCTAATTTAAATAAATGGCAAACATCAATAATAGATTTCGAAATTTCAACTCTAAGTTTGATATGCTTTTAAAAAAGTTCACATTTCTAATCCTGAAAGTGAACTCACCAAACTGTAGCTCATGTGAAGCAGTAGAAGATGTTTACCCTTTGCTGGTGGAGTTTGTCCCCTTTCAGTGCGAATGTTAGTCAAATTTGAAAATGTTTTGTAATTTATTACAATAGTATCTAGTATTCCTCTTTCTACGGGGTGAGCTCTGTAAATAATAATGTAAGTCTCCAAAATCTTAAGTCTAAGCTAATTGAAGGGGTGAGAATAAAAAGGGTGTAATTGATTATTTTCGCAAAATGACTTATGGGTATCGTTGGATTCAGCCTGAAATTATCTTCAATAACACATTCTCAAAATACCGAAATGTGGCTTAAATCTCGAGATTTTGAGTCTAAAAAAGGTTTATCTGTCACAGGAATATAGTTCGCTTAGCATAAAAACATTATTATATTTATATTATTATATCATATTTTTACATTAATTGTATGAATTAGTACTAAATTTAGTATTTCAAGCAACTGAAACTTACATGAACCTTTTACATTACCTTATAAGCACTCTACATTAAAATGAAGCCGTTGTAGTTTAAAGTCAATTTTCTCGAAACTAACAATTTGTCAGTTAAACCCTTTTTATTCTCAACCCTTCAATTATGATTGTCATTTAAGGGAATAATACCGCTAGTCCTCAACATCAATAGGTAGCAGAAGAATTTGTTAATTTAACTAAACTCTACCTTGTCAGCTACCACCAGAACCTGAACCTCAAAAGATTGAGGATGGCGTTTTGGATGCGGATGGCGAGCAGGTGGAAGGAGAAGAGAAAACCGAAACAGAAGTAACTGAAGACACCCCAGTAAGAGTCGTATAACTGGATAGGGGCTACTCAGGTTTATGCTTCTTTCCCACCTTCCTGGGCCAATCAACCCAATAGGCTGTCATGGCTATTGTCAAATTTTTTGCTGGGCACTATTATTATCTTTATCTTACAATGTAACCTGCAGATATAGACTCGGTGTCGCTTTAAGGAGATTATTCCTCTCACATCAGAAATCAACCTCCTACAATATACGCTAAACAATACGTCTTCTCCTGAGCAATTATATCGATAAATTAATCGTATATATAAATCAACTGTATTGTCCTAATTGCACATGGTTGCATTTTTCTATTTATTGCAATCTCTGAGTCAGTTAAAAAGTTACAATAATTGCATCATAGGTAGGTAGGAAAGAAAGACTATTAAAAGAAGATTTGTGGTCTAACCGAGCACTCTACAACACTCGTCTTTCATTATAGCTGGCAGAACTAGGAACAGAAGCAGAAGCAATAGCAGAAGGAGATGCGGCAGATGAAGAACGTGTGGAGGCTGAAGAAGAATTCCACTCAGATATAGAAGTCGAGGATGAAGACTACATCCCGCCCGGAGGTCTCTTTGTTCCGGGGCTGTACGCGCCACCCAACGAGCTGGCCAAGGCGAACGGACTGGCGTTCTTTTACCCAAAAGTGCTGGTTTATGCTTCACCTTTTCAATTTGCCCCTAGTAATTCACTATTAAGATTTATTGGTAACTATGGTATACATCTACATTGCAATCGAAGTAATGTTCGTCATGTATCTCGATCTCGAGATCCAAACATCAATATTTTAACAATCGCTGATCTAAAACCTAAACGATTTTCGTGCGAAGCTAATTTTGACCACAAATAACAATACTGATGTCCGTCTGTACTAAAGTTTGACAGCTGTTAATATCACACGTATCCCTCCATGACATACCTACTGCAATACATTTAGTTATGTCACAAAGAAATACGTGCGAACTTAGGAGCTTACAAACTTTAGTGCACTCGGACATAAGTATATTATAATACTTCAATCATATCGTCTCTTATTATCAAGGTGACTTAACAAACAAGTGGTTTCAAAGGTACTACTTAAGTACTGGTTTACCATTGATTGATTTCAGGTCGTTGCAAATATGGCCACTATAGAGTCAGAGTATCTGCCTCCGCACGTACTGGTTATATTCACTATCGAAAAGAGGCACGATGTTCAGGAGATCGTCAAGCAATACGCAGATGAAATACTAGCTGTAAGTGAACTTTATTCTGTATTTTTTTTGTTTTTATATATAGAGTGGGGTGTTTTTAGGGATTTATATTTGAAATATTGCAGTTTTTTAAAGTACGGTAGTGGTTAATTCAAAATTTGTACTTATGAAATCATTAACTGTAATAAAAAAGGCCTACGATTTTAGCTACAGTGCCCTTCAAACTGGAACACAGTAGTGCTTGCGCACCACTGCTTAACGGCAGAGTAACTGGCAAAGCGGTGGTACCTACCTAGATAAACTTTGCAGAAAAGTCCTACCATCTAGTACAATGCAATCATTCGTAATTCACTGGGTCAATGACCGCAGGGTTCTTTGGCCGGAAAGCGACGTACCGCGAGCACTTTCCGTTTCGCGCAGCCATGTTGTTTTATCTCTTCTTTGTATGTATTTTTATAATGTTACCAGTTGGGAGTATTTGTGGGAGAAGATCCGTTTTCAGCAGAACACGTCGCCTACAGCATCAAGCAATACGACAAAATGGAGAGAATCAGAAAACAGTGAGTGTCATCACTTTGACATCACAACAACAGTTGGAAGACGTCCACTGAACATTAGCCTCCCTCGTAAACCGCTACTTTGGACGCCTGGACTTTTATCATAGGGGTAGTGCGGGTTGCCAATCATCACCATGCTTGGTAGGCCGAGGAAAATGCTGCTACTATTCTTTTAGCCGGCTCATACGGGATCCACGGGTCGAGATGAGGAAGAGAAGTTACCATTTTAATTCAACGTAATAAAAGAGTTATAAGAGATGAATGATGATGATGATGATGGTGGTGATGATGATGATGATTATGGTGATGATGATGATGATGAAACGTGTAATGAATCTTCTCACTTTTATGATCGTACGGCTGAATTAAAAAACTATTATCTTATTTTTTCTTCCCATATAGCAAAGACCGGCTGGCCCTAATGGTGTCGCGCAAGCGCAGTTTACCCCTGCTACAGCTGGCCGGTCTGAACCCTTGTTACATCAGCTCTGACGTCAACACTGGGGAGAGGGACTGCCTCCAGCTGTTCCCTGTGGGCTACGGAGATGAATTTGAAGAGGAGTTGAGCGTTGTGGAAGAAGAAATAATGGTAATGTGCATTCACTCAAAATTTATCACCAAAACTGTTCTGGCAACGTCTCTCCTTCTAATGCCAGTTTAAAATTCACTAATTGCTTTTAATAGAAAATACTGGACTGGAAATACATGGACTCTGAATTAGGATCTCCTGTATCTAGGGAGCCACGAACTACGAGTACCGTGGTCCCACATAATACATTGATACATAGATTTGTTTATTGGCTGGAACTATTGTTCCTGTAATGTGGTATTTCAATAAAGAGTTTTATCTATCTATATATCTATAACTACTTCAGCTTTAATCAAAACTGATAGATTTAAATCTTACGCCAGTTTCTATCCAAAGAAAGCATAGGTATTGTAAACTAGCATGAGCGGAATCGGTGCAGAAGTTTTCTGTGATAGTCATCATCTTATTATAATTGGTAAATTAGTAGACTTTTCGCACAGACCGGGTCGACTTTTTTGGCCTACCTCGATGTTTATTTTATGTACTACTTATATTTATACCATAAAAGACTTAATAGTACAAGTACGTAGGTAGCACTATCGTATTCACTTTCATTCAACGATCAATTTTAATCTACAGGAAGTGGCACCAGAGCCTGAGCCAGAACCAGAAGTAAGTATATATAAACTAAAATCATGCCTTAAGTGAGCGAGTGTGACTGAGCTGTAACCCGAGAGACTTTCAAACCGATGCATCCATGTTCAAATTCCACTCGGCTCTGCAATAATGACTTTTCTAATTATGTCATAGAATACACAACAGTACTGTTCTTACAACGGTGAAGATACCTACATACATAGATACATATATACATCGTAAAGATACCGGCATGTTCTTCTTCTTCGTTTAATGGCTTTCTATCGCTTTTTAGCGATATTTTTTTTTATGTTTTGGTTCCACACTTTTGTGTATTTAGCCAGTGTCAAGTAATTAATAATTTATCAACTTAATGATATTTCACGCCAATATGTGTCAAGTCACAGTCGAAGTCATCAAGTCAAGTCAAAGTCATACTCCTAGTAAAGTGGTGGCAACTTTACTTGAAGCTTCTATGGAGTTTTGGAAACAACACGATAAGAAACGTTTCACCATCATACCATTTTTCCACACTCACGCCTGTAATCCAGCACTTAACGAATAGAATGCCACCAATTTTATGCAGTAACAATGAAAATAACACAAGTTCTGGAAAATAATACAATGCGGTGACGCAATCTTTTTCGAATTCCCGCCAAAACACCCTTAGCGATAATTGTGCCAATCTCAAGTAAGGAGTTTTTTTACGGTTATGTCATGTCAGTCTTATTTTGTCAAAGTCAAAATGCCACAGTAAAATGGTGGATAGTTTACTGAAGGCTCTAGACGCTGAGCGTTATTATTATTATTATTTGGATAAAATAAATATGGTTCTAACGTTCTAAACAGGTGGTTTCTTTTCATTTTCTAGCCCGAAGTAGTAGCTGAGCAAAAAGAAGAAGATGAAGATGATGAAGAAGACGAGGGTTAAGACAAATATGATGGTCATAACATACGTACTTACTTACCTATTTAATTTTTAGTTATTAATTGTTATCCTTAAAGAAACAACTTTTTACTTGTAGTAATTGTATTTTACTTCATAGAAAAATTATTTTAGTTACAAGCGCTAATAATAATTATCTACCTACTGTATATTGTATACTGTATATATAACTAACGTTTGAGCTCCCTAAGTACCAAAGTAGTATTTTCTTTAAATTTAGTTTGGTACCTACCGGCCGCGTCGCCGCGGTGGGCAAAGTAAGTAGGTACCTGCATAATAGCCGTACAGTCCCGATAAAAAAATATTTATCCATGTGGTACCTACATAATAGTCAACTATAATAAGTATCGGTTTACTAGGTGGTAGGACTTTTCTGCAAAGCTCAACTAGGTAGGTAGGTACCACCGCTTTGCCAGTTATTCTACCGCCAAGCAGTAGTGCGCAAGCACTGCTGTGTTCCGGTTTTAAGGGCACTGTCGCTAGTGAAATTACTGGGCAAATGAGACTTTATAACCTGATCTCACAGTCCAGTAATCTTATTACTAGATTATGCTGATGTCTCAGGATGACGTGCATAGTGCAGTGTCTCGCAAAACTCTATACTATAGAGTTCCAAGTGACACTGCAACTGATATGGGCAACCGTGTTGCTTAACATCAGGCGAATGGTTAGCTCGTCACTATATAAAATAAAAATAAGTACCAAAATCCCATCAGAACTCAAAAATACACACAATCTAATTAACAGAAACAAATGCGTACCAATTAAAAATCTTGTTAATTAATATCCAATTTAAAAACACTGATCACAATAGTTTTACACGGTCAGCAACAAAAGTTTGATGAATAAAATGAAATATTAATCATTTTTTTATAAGCTGGGGAAAAAATGGTGTCGATTCTGTGTCGCATTCTCTAAAGCTAAACAAAATTAACATATTTCCGTTAATTAATAAATATAAAAAATAATCTAACAAAAAGCACGGACCCAGGTGTCTGTGGAAATGCAGTAGTTAGTAGTAAAAAAAAAACATATATCCGTGTTTTTCATTTCCCTTCATCAGAAGGGTACCGCCATACTTTAAGTTTATTTTAGTTTTAGAGAATGCGACACAGAATCGACACCAAAAAACATAGAAGGAAGTTGAACTACGAGTACATCTAATATTTAAAACGTTTCTTCTTTCTTTAAATAATTTAATTTAACACTTTCCTCTAAATAAATTATGAAAATATTTATAATTTATCAACTTTAAAACGAAAATAAGTAGTTATGAAACTGGCAGTCTTGTGCGTTGCATACTAGGTACCTACGTTTGTTTAAACCAGGTAAGTAATTTTCTAAAATGAATTCCATGATTTGATTTGAAATCTACAGCTGACATTACCCACGTCCTTGTACTTATATATATTCAGTACCACAGCTTTCAAATTACAACTTTGAACACACGTCAGTCATGTCCTATTGGTGCGCTGTGCTATTTGTGATCCTAGCGTGTCAGGGCGTGACTAGAGCTTGTCAAGGAGGAGGTGGCGGCGGTGGTGGATACTACGATTATGACGATGACCAGAACAAAACTGACGCCGCTGCAGCGGCTGCGGCCGCCGCCGCCGCTGCTGCTGCTGCTGCGAAGAACAAAATTGATGCTTCTGATAGGTTGTATATTCCTATTTTAATATTAACTTTTCTTTTTTGAGGTGGGGAAATGCCCTCGCACTTCCCTGCCACCACAGGGGTGGTGGCAGGGGGTATGTGGGACTCGAACCCACTAAAACCCCCCGTGAGCACTCGTCCGCCGTACCGGGGCGAGAAGGGGTCGCGACTGCAGTCCAGCCAACTCGCCCCCGATTTTAATATTAACTTATCCTATTCTATTCTGACTATGACTGACCCGATGGCTCAGTTGGTAGTAACCCTACCTTCTGAACTGTGGGTTGTGGGTTCGATTCCCACCCAGGAAAAACGTTTGTGTGATGAACATCGATGTTTGTTCTGTGTCTGGGTGTTGTATCTGTGTATTTACAAACAAAAAGTATCTAAGTATTGTATTAGTTAGTTCCCATAATACAAGCTTTGCTTAGTTTGGGGCTAGATGGCGTTGTGTGAGATGTTCACACATATTATATATAATATTATTATAATTCTAACTATATCGAAATAATCTTTTAAATACGAAATATTGTGTGAGTTTTATACCTGCGCGGAAACGGATGGAACGGATTTTGATGTTTAGCGTAAACAAATTCCATTTATAGTCTTAGAATAATTATTTGTTCTAATGTAGCATTATGTGGTACTAGTATGCAATTAAAGAATAATAATTTTACATTGATAAAAAGTTTATCACAAAATTGATATAAAAAAATGTAAGACACTGAATCTCTAAAATACAGTTTGCAATATTTCGGAGATCAGGGGCTTCGTTCATCAACTGCAAGTAGATTAATAAGGCTGTAACAGCCTTATTAATAAACGCGTATTAGTCTCGGATTAGTTAAGTACTTCAGCTTTTGTCCTTTTTTTGCTACTGGAATATTTAGCTGGATCGAAAGAGACAAAAGATGGTGTAACTAGTCTAAAGTTAGTTCGTGTTTATTAATAAGGCTGCTTAAGTCTAAAAATAATAATAAAAAACAAGCATAATATCTTAAGCGATAACGTAAATTATATTTCTAAAAAGAAGAAACACCTCAAAGGAATAGGGTGACAGCTATTTATTTTTCTTCCAATATTCATTTTATTTTCCCGCAAGGAACGCGCTAAACGCCTGGGGCGGTTTCCAAGTGCCCGACCATATAAAAGCTGAATGGAAATCCTGGCTGAGCGACTACAAAAATAATCGTAAACTGGAGGCAAAGGATAACAGCTCGTATGAACAAGAGCGAGGCCCAAACAGCGGCTGGCCGACTGATTGGCATGGTAAGGTATTCTATTTAGGTATTTTTATTCCTCCTGTCTATATTCTCTTAGCTCTTCTTTCTTCCGCGACACTGAACTGGCTGGTAACTGTCGTGTAAATTTGGGCTGGGCTAAATTTGCTACATTGAAAATTGATAAGTGTAAACAATATTTAAATTTTGAAGTAAAACTTCTTTACGTACGCTTAACTTGGAGTTAGCTGATGAATTCGAGGCGAACGGAAGTTGAAGTTGGTTCACGTAGATCTCGGTTATCAACATAACAAGCTTACAAATTTTTATTTTTTTTATTGTATTTGTATTTTTAGTACTGCGCAAGCACTACCGTCTTTCGACTTGGAAGGGCAGCTATTGCTAGTGAAGTTACTGGGCAAACTAGACTTTGACCTAATCTCACAGTCTATATAATCTTACACTACAGGTATAGACTATGTTGATTTCTCAGGATGACGTGCGCAGTGCAGTGTCACGCGAAACTCTATACTTTAGAATTCCCAGTGACACTGCAACTGATATGGACAGCCGTGTCGCTTAACGTCAGGTGAACAACTAGCTCGTCGCGTCAATTACACATAATTACCAATGTCAAACGTTTTATTGGAATCTTTAGGTTTAGGAGGTGGGTACAGGGGCTCCCCTCCTGATAAGCCCCCTCCATGGGCATATAAGCCGTTCAACATAGGTCTCCCGGCGTACTGCTATGAAGCCCCAGAAAATGGTACTTGCAAAGAATCTCTTGCTAGGTACGTGTGCAAATATATATTAAGGTCTGGGCTTCACTAAGTTATGGAGACTTTATGGAACAGTTATCGTACGTTTTAGCGCTATCGAGCGTTTATGAATAACACTTTTCGGAAATCTTACTATTACAAGCTTATAAAGCCTCCATAACTCTTTATTAATAAGACCGCTATCCTATATATTTAATATTTAAACAAGTCCAATCATACATTTAACCAAGATCAAATCATAAACACTAGATAAGATATTTTCTATTTATCATTAAGACAGCGGCGTTTTTAAGCACCATCATTATCTACAGCGTCACGGGACGAGAGGGCAGGCGCAGGCGCTCAGCCGTCAGAAGTCAGGAGGCAACTAGCTCAAGGGCACCCCCGGGTTGTGAGCCTCGACTTGGGCCGTTGCCGGGATAAGAGGATCGAGAAGACTACGTCCACTGGAAAAGTGGACCCTATTGAAAGTAGGGCGGTCTTAGAACTATGCTCAGGCGTCGATTGAGAAAATATTCCTTCGTTTTCATTTCCATATTTGAGAAGAGTGCAGCCATAATTTAAGTTTAGTTCTATAGGCCTGTATTACAGAACAACGCTTAATCGAGAACGCCTGCATTTCATTCACAAAATCATTAAAGCAATGAAATCTCTACCTAAAACTTTTGGTAAAGTTGCCACCACTTTACTAGGAGTATGACTTGACTAGACCATGACTTAACTTGATGACTTGGACTGTGACTTGACTTGACACATTATATAATATTAATTAACTTGAGAAATTATCAATTACTTGACACTGGCTAAATACACAAAAGTGTGGAGCCAAAACATAAAATAAAAAAAATAAAAACAAAACATAAATTTTGGTCCTTCGAGCTGAATTTAAAGCAGAGACCTCATGAATTGGCGATCTAGTCTTTTTGGTCGATACCAATTAAGAATTATGTATTTTTTATCCTGGAAAATGGAAAGTTTCCATAGGTAGTAAAAAGTTTGTCTCTATGTTTGTGTGGATTTCACGTCAAAAAACTGAACAGTTTTGTATGAAATTTTGCCTGAGACCTAATTAGGTCATTCAAATTTCATACAAACAACTTCTTCTCAAGTAACTTCTTAAGGTGAATTATATAATTCACCTTCAGAAGTTAATTTTGGTAAAAAATGCTTATTAATTTTTAACAGGTGGGCATTTAATCCCTACTTAGACGTATGTCAGGAGTTTACGTATAGCGGGTGTGGTGGTAATAAAAATAACTTCAATACTAAGCTGAAGTGTACAGAGCAATGCATGAAGACACCTTCCAGCGGATGTGACGAACAGACCGAAATACACGTAGAGGATTATTTTATTGATGAGAATAGACGCATACTTTCGAGGAAATGTGGATATTCATTCGAAGATAAATAAAGCAAAATAAAGATTAATATTTTTTATTTCATAAGTTTACATTAAATTCTGAGAATCTGTGGCACTCTGCAGAAACAGAAACCACAGACTTAAAATATTTTCGTAACTCACCAGCCCGTACTATGGAACTATACTCAGTCATCGATAAATGTTCAAGGTATGACTTGACTAGACTATGACTTGACTGGATGACTTGGACTGTGACTTGACTTGACTCACATTTCAAATAATTATACATTAATTAACATGAGAAATTATCAAATACTCGACACTGGCTAAATACACAAAAGTGTAGAGCCAAAACAAAAATAAAGTTATTATACTCTTTGATTCTAGTATTCTGTATCTGTGGAACTGTGGGTTAGCTTAGATAGTTACTATACTCTTTGGGTTAGAGTTAGAGTCTAGGAGTAATAGTATTCTGTGGTTAGAGTTTTCGCTTTACTTGTTTCGGTTCTGTCCCTGATTACTCCCGATTCCCGGAATATGTTTATCGCAGTGCAATGCAATAAACTAAGTCCTGAATATTGGTGATTCAGCGGTCATTAATCAATATTATGTCACGTTTCTGTATCTCGCGCGCGCCATCGCGCAACACAGCAATGTTCTTATAAATTTTGGGGTAGTCCGCAGTGTAGTAGTACGTAAATAATCGACTGTACGCCCCGTGATTAACATAGTTCTGTGTTATAGGACGACCTAAAAGTTTTAAGGTGTGTGAACGGTAGTGTGAAGCAAAATGCAAGGCAGGCGGCTCGCTGTGTTAATGTGGAAGCACCTTACGGTGCGGAAGAGACGATTTATTCATACGCCGATTGAGATTCTTTCGCCGATAGTGTTCTTCGTGATATTATTCTGTTTAAAAGACAAAATTAATCCTGTGCGTACTTCATCATCAAAACATGGACAAGAGATCAGAAATACAGTAAGTATCGATTTTGACAACAAACTCATTTTTGTAACTTTTGTAAGTTACTAGTACTACATAACGCAAATGTTTGAATTGGATTTTTGGTGATCCAGGCCTTATCAACGTCTCGCAGGGTTTAGTTTGTATTGCTTTGGTTTTACTCATGAATATTAGGTTCTACAAAGATAGTACTGCAAAACAGCCTGGAAATCTCAGAGGCTTTACCATCATACCTCTTAATTTTCAATTCAATTGAAGACCTAAAGTGGCGCTTTGGTGTTTATAACTATGAAGTTATAGTGAAAATTTTAAGCATAGTGAAAAGATGTTCAAGGATTCGGGAGATGCTGGTTGTGGTTGTCGGCAACAAGAGGGTGCAATAAAACTATAAAATGTATCAAAATGTGAGAAAAATGTAAAAGTCCTCCGTTCTTTTGTCTTGCTGTCAAAGAGGTTGAACACCGCGACACCATGTTAACCTTGTATTAAAAACCCATCAAAATCGGATAACATTTATGGATAGAAAAACATTGGCACTTTATATATAGTCAAGAAAGTATTGGTCTTGTTTTAAATAAAAGCATTTTTGAGACTTAAAATATGCTTCATGTTCTATTAAGTAGGTATTCTGTGGCATAATAAGTAAGAATTTTCACAACCTAATTATTAATGCTTTGTGCCCTAAATATCTGGACTGTTGGTACATAACAAACAAAAAGTATATGAGTATTGTATCAGTTATCTGGTTCCCATAGTACAAGCTTTGCTTAGTTTGTGGCTAGACGGTGCTGTATGAAATGTCTATATATATATAAACATATATATAGACTTTTCATATAATGTCTAATGTCTATATATATATATATATATAAACATATATATAGACTTTTCATACAGCACCATCTAGCATTTAATTATTTATTAGCCACTGTTAGAGGTAAATTTAATTATATAACTAATAAGGGCTAGGGCTAAATACATGCTAAGGGCTACTATGTACTAGCCACTCTGACATACTTAGTTTCAAGATCCTTTTTAACTAATTACATTATTTAATGTTTCTAATCTGAAATCTGATAACAGTAAATAGATTTACAGAATGGTTTCAACATTGTTATTCAAAATTGGTTCTGCCATTGTTTATCATTATTGACCCTGAAGGTTATTGGCAAATAGTGAAATCTGATAAATTTGTGGTTGCTTACAAAATTTAGCTTCTAATTTTATTATAAATCTAATAAAATATTGTACAATAAAGTGTGTTAAAAAATGACTTCAAAAAAGGAGATACCTAATTTTTTTTATTTGAAATTAATTTAATAGGTAACTCACAAAAATTATACTTAGATAACTACAGATGGATAATTATCGATTGATAAATAACAAAAAATTGTGTTGTGAAAGTGAACATTTCCACCCTAGTGTATATCCGAAAGCATGAAGCCTGTGCCGCTGTGGGGATACCTGTTACCACAAAAATTCAGTTTGGACTTATGCAAAGTTGAATGAAAACGAGTTCATTGGTTTGTTAAGTATATTGTTTATTTCGTCGAATTTGAAAAATGCCCCATGAGAAAATCCCAATATGGTCATATTTTATTTGCAGGAAGACAAAGAATTGTGGGATAATTCATGTATTATTTATGTGGGATATCCGATAATTATCAAGAAGCATAATCATCTTGATAATTTCGAACCCTGTCTACATAGTCCTGCATTGTAGAAGCCAGCAATACTATTTCATACTAAAATGATGCAAGGCTTAAGTAAAATATCAGTCGTTTTTCAAGATATTAACATAATTCTTTCACCATTGTTAATTGTATTTCAATGTTTTTAAATCATACACTAAAAAATTCCTACATACAAATTACTGCAACCTGCACAAAATTACAGTTTAGGTACAGTAACAATGACGTGTTTTTTTTTTATTGTTTGATAGGCTCTCGTTTAACCACTATCGCACCTGATGGTAAGTGACTGCAGTGAGATGCAGTCTAGGATGTAACACGCTAGCCTAGAAGATACCTGTTCACTCTCGATTTGAAGACTCCAAGGTAGTAGTTTTCGGGAAATACGGATGCCGGTAAAGCATTCCACTCTTTGGCTGTTCGCATGATAAATGTGGAGCCAAATCTCTTACGTGTCATGCTTTTTTACAATTGGTCATAGCAACAGCCAACACTATTGGTGCGTACATTGGCAAAGCTCTACCTGTTTACAAATGTAGAATCAAATTATATTAGGTTAGATACTAGTTGACCCGCCCTGGCTTCGCACGGGTAATTAGTTCCACGAAGAGTCTTTCCTTGAACAGAGATTTACGCCCTAACTCATGGGAGCGAAGGGAAAAAAGATTAATGGATGGGATGGGACGATAGGATGGCAGGTGCCACCTGCCTGCCTTCGTCACTACGCGCTGCACTTTCGGCCATCATCAGCGCTGCCAGCAAAACAGTCATTATTGCCCGCGACAGTAATGTACTATTATTATAATAAAGTACTCAGTTCATGCGTGTGAAGTTGCTTCCTTCTCTATGGATAGCGATATCAAAGCCTTTCATTTGGCACACTATCAACACACAATAAGGTTCAATATAATGAAAATCAATAAAGCCAGGGTCATAGCACCACAGTAGATATTTATAAATACATTTATACTGTTATGACGAATCAGGGCTAAGTGTGAACTCCCAAGTTGCCGCGCGTGTTACGTGCCTACATTAATCTGTGTGGCGAAGGCAGGCGCCCGAATGGCTAGCATTCGAGCAAACATTCAATGGGGTGACTTTTACGAAATGGAAGCTATAAAACCTTTTCTTATATCAAACTAGTCAACGTCAAGTACCTTTGTAGGTATTTCCTCTCCAATGGGTCCGAAAATCAAGATTTTTATTGCATTAGTTAGCTTTGAGAATTTTACAGCATTATAAAGTAGAGAATATTTCAATTATTTCAAGTTCAATAGCGAGTACAGTAGTTAATGTACATCAGAATTAACTTTGTAGGGATAACTATTTATTTATGAAAATGGGTCATGGGCTGGTTAGAACCAGCGACTGGGCACCATCTAACCGGGTAAATTTACACTTCTACAGTATGGCTCAGATGAGTCTGGCTTCCCATTTCAATGCGCAGTTCTCGTAGTCAATGCGGTGTAATCATTGACTATTTATTTTGGGTGTAATGGTGCTGCTTGCAAATGTTGTTTTCCGTATAGGTAGGTACATTTTGAATCCTAAATGCGTGGGGCGATTTGGGAGTTTACTCCTAGATACATTACTGTACCTATACATTTTTCTGTCACTAACTAGGTACCTACATAACTAGGCTCTAAGCACCAACGCTTGCAAACTAAGTACCTAATATGGTATATTGAAGCGTTTATTGTTCTAAAACAAGGCTGTCTTTTTTATGCTATGTAGTCAGGTTACAATTTTTTTTTTCGATATAATGAGTAAAAACACAAAATGTAACACATTCAACGATCGCTATTAACCTTTTATTTACATTACTTACGTATCTAGTTAGTATCTATTCGTGTTTTTTAAGCATGGAGGTTTTACATTTTCCGTCCATAAAATTGCGGAAATATAACTCTGGAATGAAGCTTATCAACTAGTTAAATGACGATAATTGTTGCTGTGGGTAATTCAAAGTTTATAATGTACCTTTACAATAATTTAAATCATACCTACGTAATGATTCATCGCGTCCACGTAGTATGTTTACTTTGGTGATTGTATGATGATATGTTGCCTATATACACTTAGCTTTTGTTTTCCTGGAAGACTTAATTTAGGCACTCTTGTATCCTAACTACTACCTGCATGCATATGCATATGTATTTAGCTAATAAGCTATTTTCTTGTAACAAATTTTAGGTATTCTAATAAAATTGAAACGTTCGTTTGTGGCTTTTATGCCACAACGGTTGAATACAAGAGAGAGCTATATACGATAGAAAGAGAGGTATATGCAGGCTAGGCTTGTAGCGGTGTGCGAGCTGAACTGCACTTTATTGCGTCGTTGCAAAAGTCTTTATTTAATTAACTTCGCGGAGTGATGCCTCTGTACCTATACCATACTATTATATATTCTGTTCGCTCGCATATAAGTGCCTGCACTTATATGCGAGCGTGATATATTGTCGACCACATTGTTACTTAACATTACGAGAAATATGGTCAAATGTATACCTTTATAATAACAAAAAAAATTGCAATACTTAAAATATCTATTTTTTCAGGATATTCTTCGCCTTTCCGACTTGTCGTCGCCTCGGTTGGTACTGTTCACCCCGGACACACCCCTTACCAACGAGTTAATGGACGAGGTCGGGAAACGCTTGATGGACAGCGTTAAAAAACGGAAAGGGTTGCAGCGACTCAATAATGTGCCAAGTTCGTATTACTATTGAGATGTTGATACTAGACGCCATTTGTCTTGCCGAATGGTATTACAATCGGACAAGATCAATATAATAATTGAAGGGGTGAGAACAAAAAGGGTTTAACTGATTTTTTTCACAAAATGACTTATGGGTATCGTTGGATTCAGCGTGAAATTATCTACAATAATACATTCTCAAAATACCGAAAAGAGGCTTAAATCTCGAGTTTGTCTATTCTCGAGAGTCTAAAAACGGTTTATCTGACACAGGAATACAGTTCGCTTAACATAAAAAACATTATTATATTTATTATATTCTATTATATTTTTATAGTAATTGTACGAACTAGTACTATATTTTGTATTTTAAAATAGAATTATTACATTTTCAAGCAACTGAAACTTACATAATCCTTTTCTGTTACTTAATACGCACTCTACACTAAAATGAGGCCGTTGAAGTTTAAAGTCAATTTTCTCGAAACTATCAATTTGACAGTTAAACCCTTTTTATTCTCAACCCTTCAATTAGGTAGAGAACTTCTCCACTTGCTAGTGGAGAAGTACTGTATCGAAGAATATAATAATTAAGTAGAGAACTACTCCACTACTATGCAGAATTTATTAGTAAGGGATATGTTATGAAGGCGATTAATGCCCGCTTGTACTAAAACTATAGCTCCTAAGTTCGCACTTATCCCTCTACGACGTACCAACAAATTACTAAGTAGTAAATAGTATAAGAGGCTGCCACCATAATCTTAAGCAATAGAAGTTAACGAATGAACCTGTAAACCGTAGACCTGGCCAGTGGTCAGAACTGCGAGGAGCCGTAGCAGCACTGCAGGAGGTAAAATGTCTCAAATTCTCAATTCAATTGCTATATGTGGAGGCCTATGTTCAGATATAGATATCTTCAGGCTGATGATGATGATGATCAATAAATGGAACGTTTGGGTAAATGGGGTAGGCATAACATAATGGGTAAAAGCACCTAAACAAATTAGGGCTTAAAAAGTTTAGGTATATGAGAAGTCCAGTAGTTTTCTCTAGTAATGTATAGTTTATAATTGGGTAATTTCAACATAAATAACAAAAACATATGCAATGAAACAGGACTACATGATAGAATAATCATTGCAAGACTTTTATCTAAAAGAAGCTAAAGAGATGATGTTTGGTGGATCCAGCAAATGGTATTCATTTAATCAGTTCATTTGTTTCTTGTTTGTTTTTTAAAATGAAAGAAATCTGTCTGCATGTGGGAAAGAGATTTTTTTTTTACTTTAAACTTGTCTAGCATTTGACCACGCTCTCACCTGATGGGAAGTGACGATGCGATCGAAGGTGTAGCATGCTAGCCAAGTAAATACCTATTCACTCTTCTCTTGAACACGCCCGGGTCAAATTTCAGTGAAAACACAGACGCTGACATTAAGAACGTGGAATCAAATCGCTTGGTACGAATGGCACTTGTTACAGTGTCACCCAACCATGGATTTTCTAATAAAGCAGCGACGAGATGATGAAAAATTCAACTGCACAGAAATTGGTGGCACATTGGATACATTTACTAAAGTGATTCTGTGTTTATTTCCAGGGAGACTAGACCACGAGATTGGATACTGTCCGTTCTCGAACTTTTCCGAGATAAGTGAAATTATCAGCGATATGTACGACAATGATGCCATTATAATTTTTGATGTGAGTATCTGTAATGATCATCTATCTAGGTGGTAGGACTTTATTGCAAAGTTCGTCTAGGTAGGTACCACCGCTTTGCCAGTTATTCTGCCGCCAAGCAGTAGTGCGCAAGCACTGCTGTGTTCCGGTTTGAAGGGCACTGTAGCTAGTGAAATTACTGGGCAAATGAGACTTTATGATCTGATCTCACAGTTTAGTAATCTTATTACTAGATTGTGCTGATGTCTCTGGATGACGTGCGCAGTGCAGTGTCACGCGAACCTCTATACTTTAGAGTTCCGAGTGACACTGCAGCTGATATGGGCAGCCGTGTTGTTTAACATCAGGCGAACGGCTAGCTCGTCACGTCATTCCTTAACATAAAAAAAAAAAAAAATATCTACCCTCTAATGTAGTGTGCCACTATAATCAAGGAACATTAATACTGTTTTGATATTTTTTGAGCTGCCTGTACTGTATGATGTATGGTGCGGTTTCATCGCACTATTTAAACAATATTGATACATTTTTTGAAGTAAAAATTCTTTACGCACGCTTTACTTGGGAAATTAGCTGGCTAGGCGAACGAAAGTTGAAAGTTTCTGGTTAGCGTAGATCTCCATTGTCAACATAACTATGTTATAAATTGGTATTAAAAGCTGCGTTCCGCGGTTTCACCCGTGTGCTGAAAAATTTCTAAACTTTCTTAATTGTTTTTCTGTCATAAGTACCTTCTTCTGACAATAAAAAACAACAAAAAAAGAATCAGCAAAAATGTTCCATCCGTTCACGCGTGATGCGATGACAAATGGAAATAGAGATTAATTTTTATATATTATAAAAAAGAAGTTTATGTTGGTATGTCCGTAAAAGGATAATATACAATTGTCAAGATGGGAGACATTAACAAAACAAAAACAGAGTTATACCGGCCGATAGATGGAGCTAAACTAAAGAAGTTTTACTTAAGTCGTGTGGTCGAAAGCACACTCGTTTTTTTAGGCTTGAAATTATAATGCAATATCAATTGTACTTTTATCTCTTTTTAGAGTTTATATTCTACTTCTTTCTAGAAGTAGAATATAATTAATTAACATCAATTAACAGACCATACTTCATTGTTTAAGTGTATGCCAGCCATACATAGTTTGTGGGAGTTCATTTGGCGATGTTTTATATTTACTCAACCGTAAGTGTGATGTATAACATTACGCTTAGAATCTTTGTTTATAAACTTTGCAGGTCATTCCTTTCATAACGATGGTTCAAATTCTTTGTACAATTCATATATTCCACCAACGAAAAAAGACGACCAACAACTTTGTGAATCAGTTCCATAGCTGGAGCTATCGAACTGTACACAAACACAGAATCCAATGAAAAAAAGACGATCAACGACTTCTATGGAACTGATTCACAAAATCGTTGGTCGTCTTTTTTTCTTTGGTTTCCGTGTTTGTGTTTGTTGAAATAAATATGTTCCCACTACTGGAACATTTTTCGCTCACAAGGAGTGAGTGTAGGCCGTAATCAAATGCGCGTTGGCGGTTAACACGTGGTTTTTCTCACGATGTTTTCCTTCGCCTTTGTAAGAGCATCAACCTCTATCTATAACTAATAAAATGCAAATGTAACGATTACGTTGAAAGCTGTTTTTATTTCCATTACTGACAGGATGACGTTAGTTATTTTTCTTTCTATGAAAACCTTTGTGCCAAGTTTTCATTGTATGTACAAGTCAACCGTTAGTCACAGTTCACAGTCGAACACACACAGCAGTACCTCTATTGCGTTATTCAAATATATACTTATTATTGTACTGTGGAAACATCACATCACATCATCAGCAAGAAGACGGACGACTTTTGAACATAGCCTCCCCCGTTCTTATTTCTAGTAAATTAGTGGAAAAACGTATTAATTGTTGAAAAGTTTATTTTTACTACTGCTACTATCTGCGCCCCGCGGCTTTACCCGCGTGGAAATTTTCTAAACTTTCCTAATTTTTTTCTTTCATAAGAACCTTTTCCTGACAATAATAAACACAGCAAAAAAAGAATTAGCGAAAATGTTCCATCCGTTCACGAGTGATGTGATGACCAATGGAAATAGAGGTTCATTTTTATATACATGGTGGAATTTAATTCGTTCTTTTCCTTAAATGTATGTACTCAGACCATGCTATAGAATATTCGTACAAGGAGCAACAAAAATGTTTTTAAATGCCACCTAAAATTACTGGATAATAGTCAAAATGTCTATTTAACGCTACACACAGCGCGGGCACCGGCTAAGCGCTTTGTAAATGTTTCGTAGGTAATAAAACACCCGCTTTGTTTAATGTCGCAAGGCTCTTCTTTAGAATCTGAATTCGCAGTACTCTGATAATACCTAGATTTAAGTTTTATTTCATAAGTACTGTTGGTATTTAGTTATATAAGAGTGGTCTATGGTGGTAGCATGGACTGAGTACATACATTTAAAGAAAAGAACGAATTAAATTCCACCGTGTATAAGATTGATTATATCAAATAGAACATTATCCTCTTGAAATAATCTAAACATTATAGATAGAAAAAGTTTTGGAAAATATGTAAATAGTTTCATACTATTACAACACCCATAAAACCCCATAGGTAGGGAGATTTGTCATAATCATCACGCTAGGCAGGAGTATTGATGATCACAGTAGATTTTAATGTACCGAATCCTAAGGGTATCCAGGGCAGCCACGCACCTAAGGGTTTAGGATACTGGATACCTTTACGGCTCCTACAGCCCACAAGACGGGGGGTTGTACTATTCTTAGACCGGTACCTAACAGCGACACAACGCCACTACAGGCAACTTTACGTAATTAAGTATTTCGGATAACATATTTTAATGTTAGTGATTGATGTGACGAGCTAGTCGTTCACCTGATGATAATCGAGACGGCCGCCCATAACAGAACAGCGTCACTCGGAACTCTAAATATAGTTTCGCGTGACACTGCACTGCGTACATCATCCTGAGGCATCAGCACAGTCTGGTAATAAGATTACTTGACTGTGAAATCAGCACCCCTACCGCGTAAGCGTTCTGGGAATCGGCTTCGCCTGCCATCTCGCACGCGCCAATTAACAAGTCCACGAGTGCGAGCAAGAGAGAACACGATTACGATCTCCACCAGACTTACGCGGTAAGGCCCCAGATCATAAAGTCTCAATTGCCCAGTAATTTCACTAGCTACAGTGCCCTTCAATCGGAACACAGTAGTGCTTGCACACTACTGCTTGGCGGCAGAATAACTGGCAAAGTGGTGGTACCTACCTAGACGAACTTTGTAAAAAAGACCTACCACCTAGTAAATACACCAAACAAAAACTGAACCAGAAAGAAAAAGAAGTTGTGCCTCCCTTGAGATATATATCTTCCATGATTGTTACAGAATATGAAAGACAGAGACAGTTTGCCCGATCGGCTCTCATACACGATCCGTTTGAGGGGTTCATTCGTCACCAACACGTACGAACCGCAGGACGGGAGGGCGACGACACCGCACAGCCAATATGGTAAGGATTTACTTAAACACACCCTCGACAAACACAGAATACTTAATAGTACATGTACAGAAGATCGCGAGGTCAAATAAATATATAAATATAATAATTGAAGGGTTGAGAATAAAAAGGATTTAACTGACAAATTGACAGTTTCGAGACAAATTGACTTAAAACGTCAACGGCGTCATTTTAATGTAAAATGCTTATAAGGTAATAGAAAAGGTTTATGTAAGTTTCAGTTGCTTGAAAATGTTTTCATTCTATTTTAAATACTAAATATAGTACTAATTCATACAATTACTGTAACAATATAATATAATAAAATAAATATAAAAATGTTTATATGCTAAGCGAACTGTATTCCTGTGACACATAAACCGTTTTTAGACTCAAAATCTCGAGATGTAAGCCTAATTTTGGTATTTTGAGAATGTATCATTGTATATAATTTCACGATACCCGTAAGTCATTTTGTGAAAAAAATCAGTTATACCCTTTTTATTCTCACCCCTTCAATTGTGACTTGGTGCAGCGCAATAATGTTGAGTTAGCTCGCACATCGCTATAAGCATACCCTAAACAGTTGCATCTCGTTCTGTCGCTATAACACTTGTTTAAATACCAAATATACATAAACAAGGCTTAGACAGACGTCAAACGCGTATATAACAATACAAAACAGTACTTTTTTTGGTGGGAAAACGATCATCACCGCATTATATTAGGTCTTTACCTATGAAATTGCCGTTTTGTTTGAAAAAAGTTAAAGTATTTTTTTTTCGAACTTACTTATTTCTTTTATTCAAAGTAATCACCCCTGCAATCAATGCATCTTTGCCAACGCTGTGGCAGTTTATGGATGCCCTTCTTGAAAAAATCAGCAGGACGGGAGACAACAAACTCTTCAAAGGCGTTTTGTACTGCCTCTCGGGAATTGAATTTTTTTCCCGCTAAAAAGTTGTCCAAATTTTGGAAAAAGTAATAGTCGGTAGGCGCAAGATCTGGTGAGTATGGCGGATGAGGGAGAGCTTCCAAACCCAACTCATGCAGCTTAGAGACGGTCTGTTGTGCAGTATGGGGTCGCGCGTTGTCGTGAAGTAGCAGTGGAGACGACCGATTGACCAAAGCTGGTTGCAGACGTGCGAGTTTCGCCATCATTGTGGTCAGTTCTTCAATGTACACATCTGCAGTAATGCTCTCGCCGTTTTGTAAAAAGCTATGATGAATCACACCAGCACTAGACCACCAAACTGTGACCATCACCTTTCTAGGGGTCATTTTTCGTTTTGCACATTGCTTTGGTACCGAACCAGGATCTAACCAACTTGCTGAGCGCTTTCGATTGTCAAAAAGAATCCATTTTTCGTCGCACGTAACAATTCGGTTCAAAATTCCTTCATTTCTGTGCCTGTTAAGCAGCGCAAGGCAAGTCTCGACGCGCACGTTGCGCTGGCGATCGTTAAGTTCGTGGGGCACCCATCTATCAAGCTTTTTTATCTTGCCAATCTGTCGCAAATGGACCAATATTGTTTTGATGCTAACATCAAAAGCTGCTGCCAGCTCAGCTGTAGATTGAGATTCATCAGCTTCCACAATCGCCTTTAATTCATCATTGTTGACCAAACTTTCCGGACGACCACGAGGTTCATTTTTCAAGTCAAAATTCCCAGAACGGAACCGAGCAAACCAATAACGGGTTGTACGTTCGTTTGTACAGTTCTCTCCGTAAACGTCGTTGATGTTACGTGTCGTTTGTGCCGCGTTGGTGCCACGACGGAACTCATATTCCATAATTACACGAAATTTCAAAGTATCCATTATGAGGAAAAATGTTGAAATGTAATGAAAATACAACGGTAATCAATAAACAAAAGACTTATATTGTAAATAGAATGTCATATTTTTAAAACAAAATTAATTTGAATTTAGAATTCATAGCCAATCAAAATTTTTTTTTGTTTGAAAAAGTCTGTACTGCATTACGGCAATTTCATAGGTAAAGACCTATTATTTTCCAGAACTTGTGTTATTTTCAGTGTTAGTGCATAAAATTGCTGGCATTTTATTCGTTAAGTGCTGGATTACAGGCGTGAGTGTGGGAAAGTGGTATAATGATGGTTAAACGTTTCTTTTCCAAAACTACATAGAAGCTTCTGGTAAAGTTGCCACCACTTTGCTAGGAGTATGACTAGACTATGACTTGAAGACTTGGACTGTGACTTGAGTTATAAACATAATATGAATAATCTTGAGAAATTATCAATTACTTGACACTGGCTAAATACACAAAAGTGTGGAGCCAAAACAAAAAACACTGGCAAGCCTAGCTAGTGAGCGTCCTTTGTTTGTTACTCCTGGAAATGCCTACCCTACGACTTTCGCGTTTATATTCTTTCACTATGTATTTCTATGTATTTCAATTTCAATTTTTATTTGCATTCCATTTTTTTTATATTTTATATTCTTTCACTAATATTTGGGTCGTACAGTCTACTAATAATTTCTCTGTTTCCAGGTATGATCTACGAAAAATTTCTGAATATACAATGGGCCATCGACACCAGCTTTATAAAAATGTTGACTGGGAACGACGTAACTCAGGTTAGTTAGTAATATATGTCATTATTTACAAATAGTATAAATTCTTGAAAATCTACAAAGATCTTTATGTAATTACTGGTTGCGCCTCGCGGTTCCACTCGTGGTTAAAAAGTACCCTATGTGTAAATCCAGATTGATATGATAAACTGGGGAAAATACTGTCGGGATAAAAAGTATTCTATGTATTCATTCAGGTTATAAACTATCTGTATTCCAAATTTCATCCATATCCGTTCAGTAGTTTTTGCGTAAAAAGCCATCGGCGTCGCCCTCACGGAAACATACTATATAAAAAAGAAGCCTATGTGTTAATCCAAGTTATAAACTATCTGCGTTCCAAATTTCATCCAAATCCGTTCAGTAGTTTTTGCATGAAAGAGTAGCTAACATACATACATCCATACATCTATACTCACAAACTTTCGCATTTATAATATTAGTAGGATTTACAAATAGTATAAATTCTTGGAAATCTACAAAGGCCTTTATGTAATTATTTACAAACAGTATACATTCTTAGAAATCTACACAGATCTCGGAAACGGCAGCAACTCACTGGGATAATCATTCAATTTAATTAATGACGTGTCGTGGTAGTCTTTCGCCTGATGTTAAGCGCCATGGCCACCCATAACAGTTACAGTGTCACTCGGAGGTCTAAAAAAATAAAGTTTCGCGCCACATTGCACTGCACATATCAACCTGACACATCAGCACTGTCTAGTAGTAAGATTACTACACTGTGAGTTCTGGGGGATGATCACGAAACTTTGATTGCAATGCAACAAGTGAAATTTCCATACTAACTATGCACATAAACTGCGTATTAAACCTGTCAAATCTATACAATTTTGTGTTTCTATTGTGTGAAATTTTCCCGTGGGATGAGCGAATAATTAATATACTTTTTATCCGCGGGTGAAACCGCGGGGCGCAACTAGTCCTTAATAATGCTTATTTCGATTTCGATTACATTGATGATGTTCTCATTGAGATAGAAGTCGGCTTTAAGCCCTTTTTTTAAGGAATTATTGCGTCCTGTATATACATACACATGCTCTGACATGATCATATGTACCTAGATATTTGACTGGCCCGATAGTTCAGTTAGTAGTAACCCTGCCTTCTGAACTGTGGGCTGTGGGTTCGATTCCCACCCAGGACAAACATTTGTGTGATGAACATGGGTGCTTGTTCTGTGTCTGGGCGTCATATTGTATATGTATGTATTTAGAAACAAAAAGTATTTAAGTATTGTATCAGTTATTCTGGTTCCCATAATACAAGCTTTGCTTAGTTTGGGGCTAGATGGCGTTGCGTGAGATGTCCACACATACTATATTATTATTTATTATTATATTAAATAGGAGAAGCCACTGACTCCTGAAACACAGTGAACACTATTTCAGTAGTCTATAGATTCACTACATAAACTATTGTAAAAATATCTATGACTTTTGATATATGATAGATATGTTTACTGTTGTAAAAATATCTATGATTATTTATTGATATATGATAGATATTTTTACAACAGTATGATTTTAATATTATAGAAACTGACGTGAGTAGTAGTATGATTTTAAATGATTTTTTGTCCAATATTTTTTAAACTTTAACATTTCTGCCTTGTTCCAGGAACTGACGTTACAAGAGTTCCCGTCTCTCACCCGCAGCAACAGTGAGATAATGTCAGCCATATGTTCTGGTATCATCATTATCTGCTGGCTGTCTCTCTTCTTGGTGTTCGTGTTCCATATGTCTCGACTGCTGGAGGAGCGCTCCACGGGAATACAGGTGTGTGCTTTTTTTTATGTTTTACTCCATACTTTTGTGTATTTAGCCAGTGTCAAGTAATTGAAGGGTTGAGAATAAAAAGGGTTTAACTGCCAATTTGATAGTTTCGAGAAAATTGACTTTAAACTTCAACTGCTTCATTTTAATGTAGAGTGCTTATAAGGTAATAGAAAAGGTTTATGTAAGTTTCAGTTGCTTGAAAATGTATTAATTCTATTTTAAAATACTAAATATAGTACTGATTCATATAATAACTGTAAAATTATAATAATGTTTTTATGCTAAACGAACTGTATTCCTGTGACAGATAAACCGTTTTTAGACTCAAAATCTCGAGATTTAAGTCTCATTTCGGTATTTTGAGAATGTATTATTGTAGATAATTTCACGCTGAATCCAACGATACCAATAAGTCATTTTGTGAATAAAACCGTGAATAAAACCCTTTTTATTCTCACCCCTTCAATTGATAATTTATCAAGCTAATGATATTTCACGCAAATATGTGTCAAGTCACAGTCGAAGTCATCAAGTCAAGTCATAGTCTAGTCAAAGTCATACTCCTAGTAAAGTGGTGGCAATTTTACTTGAAGCTTCTATGGAGTTTTGGAAACAACACGAAAAGAAACGTTTCACCATCATTATACCATTTTCCCACACTCACGCTTGTAATCCAGCACATAACGAATAGAATGCCACCAATTTTATGCACTAACACTGAAAATAACACAAGTTTAGGAAAATAATACAATGCGGTGACGCAATCTTTTTCGCATTCCCGCGAAAACAGGTGTGTACTTGCGGTGCTCTTTTTTGTGTGGACATTTCACACAGCGCCATCTAGTCCCAAACTAAGCAAAGCTTGTACTATGGGAACCAGACAATCAGTTGTTTGGTTCCCATAGCTTTGTACTACTGTTGTTTGTGTGTGTGTTATATTGTACTCTATGTATGTATTTACAAACAAAAAGTATCTGAGAATTGTACTACAATACTTTGATACTTTTTGTTAAACAATATTTAGATACTTTTTGTTTGTAAATACATACATAGAGTACAATATAACACCCAGACACAGAATAAACATCGATGTTTAAACAAATGTTTGTCCTGGATGGGAATTGAACCCACACCCCACAGATCAAAAGCCAGGGTTCCTACCTACTTAGCTATCGGGCCAGTCACTTCAACAATCAAATATTTCACAGGAACTAATAAAAATGGTGGGAGTATCAACGAACCTGTTCGGCATCTCGCATTTCTTAAACACAGTACCGGCCGGCATTGTGTTCTGTGTGGGCGGCACGGCTCTCTTGAAAGCGGGATCGAACGCAGTGCTGCCGAACTCCAGTGGCTTCCTTATATTCCTAATACTGGCTCTGCAGTTCGTTTCTGTTGTCGCCATGGCCTTCGCTTGCAGCTACTTCACTAAACACAGTAAGTCACGACCGCTTACTTTACTTTCCTACTACCTCCATGCACAGAGCAGGAAAAAAATTAGTGAGCTTTAGACAACACGTGTTGTGGGACCATGGTCCTCGTAGTTCCTGGGAACACACAAGGAATCCTAATTAAGGTCCAGGATCTATATATGATAAACAATTTGATTTGATTCCACGTTCTTAATTAGAACGGCTAAGGAATGGAATGCCCTGCCAGCGTCTGTGTTTCCGGCGAAATATGACCCGTACACCGAGCGCTCCCTTTATATAGCCAGATGGTCGGGGAAGCGATGACAGTCGCCGGTGTTGCCACTGTAATAAATTTAAATGCTGCCATAGGGTAAATTACGGTACTGCCCGCTGCGCATAGAGTTTATAACTGGACGTTGCCGCCGTCATATTAAAAATATGTGATTGTTGATCGTTATTGTTATTATTATTATTTCCAGCTCAGTACACAGTGTCGCTGTCTGTGCTGGCGTACGTAGCGCTGTGGATGCCGGCCAGCATCCTCAGGGCCCACGACGCCAGCGGCCTGATGCTGCTGACCGGCTTGCTGCCGCACGTGCCGCTTCAGTGGTTCTTCATGGAGGTCGCCGCTCGCGAACAATACGGTACACTCGCTTTCTAAGGTGTATTGTTATTGCCATTCTCTGTTATTGTTTTTTTTTGTTAAGTTTGAGTTCGTTTGTGATTAGTGTATTTATAGGCTCCAAGGTTTGGCATTGCAGGCAAACTATAAAACTACTAGTTGTGCCCCGCGGTTTCACCCGCGGATAAAAAGTATTTTAGTTATTTGCTCAAGCCACGGGAAAATTTCACTTTTCCGGGATAAAATGTAGTCTATATGTTAATCCAGTGTATAAGCTATCTTGGTACCGAATTTCGACCAAATCCATTCAGCCGTTTGAGCGTGAAGGAGTAACAAACATACACACATACAAACTTTCGCCTTTATAATATTAGTGTGATAGGCCTTCAGCATGCCCACCGGGCCATGTCCGGAGCAAGAATGATCCGTCGTACACCGAGCGCTCCCTTTTTATAGCCAGATGGGTGGGGGAGCGATGACAGTTATCGGTGTTGCCACTGTAATAAATTTAAATGTTACCACAGGGTAAATTACGGTACTGTCCGCTGCGCATAGAGTTTACAACTGGACGTTGCCGCCGTCATATTTTTTGTAGATAGTAAATATGCCTAGCATATATATATACTTTAAAGCAAGATTTAAATAAAAAGAGGTTTTTTTTTATTTATTTTTTTATGATTCGATGTTTGTTCTGTGTCTGGGTGTTATATTGTATTCTATGTATGTATTTATAAACAAAAAGTATGTAAGCATTGTATCAGTTATATGGTTCCCATAGTACAAGCTTTGCTACTATTTACTATTGTGTTCCGGTTTGAAGGGCACTGTAGCTAGTGAAATTACTGGGCAATTGAGACTTTATGATCTGATCTCACAGTCGAGTAATCTTATTACCAGACTGTGCTGATGTCTCAGGATGATGTGCGCAGTACAGTGTCGCTTGTAACTCTATGTTTTAGGGTTCACGTGACACTGTTCTGTTATGGGCGACCATGGCGCTTAACATCAGGTGAACGGCTAGCTCGTCACATCATTCAATAACATAATGTTTGCGCACGCGACAGTACCCATGCGCAGCTATCCCCTCCACATTTCGCTCAGCGCTAAACTTTCGTGTCGCTACCTATAAAGTATAATTTATATTAACTCCAGACGAAGGCCTTACAATATCAGACGTGATGCGGTCCCACTCGGCCTCCTCCGGGCCCGTGTGGCTGGCGATGGCGTGCCTGCTGCTGCAGGTGGCTTACTTCTTCTTGCTCTCGTGGTACCTGTCGCTGGTGCAACCCGGGAACTTTGGAACTGCTCTGCCGTGGAACTTCTTTATTCAGGTAATTCATTTATATTTCTCCACTATTTAAAGGATGTTATTATACATATACCCAAACATGTAACCAAATGTGTCAATAAATAAATTTGTATAAATATATATATATACATATATAAACCTTCCTCTTTAATCACTCGTATCTATTTAAAAAAAACCGCATCAAAATCCGTTGACTCTATCGAAAGGCGTGCTAAGAGGCTCATAGGTAGTGACTTGTTTGAGGCCCGACTGCGAAGCCTCGACCATAGACGCAAAGTTGCCAGTTTATCGGTCTTCTATCGAGTGGATTTTGGAGAGTGTGCATTGGAGTTGCATAACCTGATTCCGCCGTCACCGTTCCACCATCTCACAACCAGATGTACGAAAAAGCGACACCGGTACATGGTTAATATCCCACATGTGCGAACAAAGAGATTTGGCTCCACATTTATCATGAGAATAGCCAAAGAGTGGAACGTTTTACCGGAATCTGTATTTCCCAAAACTACAACCTTGGAGTCTTCAAATCGAGAGTGAACAGGTATCTTCTACGTAAGCGTGTTACATCCTAGACCGCATCGTCACTTACCATCAGGTGCGATAGTGGTCAAGCGCGAGCCTATCAAACAATAAAAAAATGTGAATATATAGAAAACGTGGCAATTTTATTATTTTATATCATTTTACTAGTTTTTGGCAAATAAATCAATTATATCACTACGTAAATGTGAAATGTCCAATTTGCCACCTTTGAATTTGACAGAAAAGATCGAAAAAATTATTGATGTTTATTTAATTGTTATTTTTATTTAAAATATATTAAAACAAAGAACGTGATTAAAGTTATTTTTTTCACATATAAATGACATATAATTTTTTGCCAATTTTATCTCCATGAAAATGAATCGAACACATTTTTCACAGAAACAATACTGGAGCAACAATGAGGTGTTGCCAGAATCAGATGCAGACGAGGAGATACCCATCGCAAGAGAAGACAAGTATTTCGAGGAGCCGCCTAAAGATTTGGAAATTGGGATCAAGATAGAAAATGTTTTCAAGGTATGAAGTGTAATAAAACACTTATGTCCCTAAATAAACCTTATTTAGCCTTGGCAGGACTGCATAGTGACATATGACATATGACCCGCCCCGGCTTCGCACGGGTTAATTAGTAAAACGCGGTCGAACGGGGTAAAAAGTATCCTATGTCCGTCTCCTGGTTCTAAGCTACCTCCCCATCAATTTTCAACTAAATCGGTTCAGCTGTTTTTGTATTTAACACGACTTTCTTTTATCTATACATGTAACATTTAAAATTCAAAGTCCTGACTGACTGACTGAATGACTTAAATATCAACGCACAGCCTAAACCGCTGGACTTAGAGACTGATCATCATCATCCAAGCTGTACGGCGACAGGAAACCATACACTCTGATTGGCTAGAAAAGTTACTGAGCTGTGATTGGCTGTTTCCATGTAGCTTTATATTTCCAGGTGTTCCCGAAACACGTGGCCCTTAACAACGTATCGCTGGACGTGTATAAGGGCGAGATCACGGTGCTGTTGGGGCACAACGGCGCGGGGAAGACGACGCTCATGTCCATTATTACTGGTAAGGGATCATTTTAACCTTTCGCGTCGAAGTGGGGATTGGGAATGACGGTTATTTATTTATACTAAGTTGTGTATGTCGCATGGTAGTTTCCAAACTGACCATCAATAATATTTTTTATTTTATTTTTATGCTGCTTTACCACAGATTCCTGGGTCCGTGCTCTTTTTTAATATACTATTTACATATATGACGGCGGAAACGTCCGGTTGATACTCTATGCGCAGCGTACCATAACTTACCATGTGGTAGCATTTAAATTTATTACAGTGGCAACACCGGTAGCTGTAATCGCTCCCCCACCCATCTGGCTAAGTCATCGCGTGAAATGTCCACACATGTTTTATTATTATTTAATCTGGAAGTTTTCAAGACGTGAGTGAGGTTACGACCGCATCATTTATTAGGATAAATGTGGTTAAACGTAAGCTTATTAAAATACATCTATTCATATCGTTATCAACGTTTGTATCGTGTCAATCTTTATCGTTGTGCCCGCATCGGTCCAGGCATGACGAGTGCATCCGCCGGGCGCGTGCAGGTGGGCGGGCTGGACGCGCGCCGCGCGGGGCCGGCGGTCCGCGCGCAGCTCGGCCTGTGCCCGCAACACAACCTGTTCTTCCCGGACCTCACGGTTCTGGAACATGCCATGTTCTTTGCGATGGTGAGTGTGTGCATCTCGTCCGCCCGCCCGCAGGTGGGCGGGCTGGACGCGCGCCGCGCGGGGCCGGCGGTCCGCGCGCAGCTCGGCCTGTGCCCGCAACACAACCTGTTCTTCCCGGACCTCACGGTTCTGGAACATGCCATGTTCTTTGCGATGGTGAGTGTGTGCATCTCGTCCGCCCGCCCGCAGGTGGGCGGGCTGGACGCGCGCCGCGCGGGGCCGGCGGTCCGCGCGCAGCTCGGCCTGTGCCCGCAACACAACCTGTTCTTCCCGGACCTCACGGTTCTGGAACATGCCATGTTCTTTGCGATGGTGAGTGTGTGCATCTCGTCCGCCCGCCCGCAGGTGGGCGGGCTGGACGCGCGCCGCGCGGGGCCGGCGGTCCGCGCGCAGCTCGGCCTGTGCCCGCAACACAACCTGTTCTTCCCGGACCTCACGGTTCTGGAACATGCCATGTTCTTTGCGATGGTGAGTGTGTGCATCTCGTCCGCCCGCCCGCAGGTGGGCGGGCTGGACGCGCGCCGCGCGGGGCCGGCGGTCCGCGCGCAGCTCGGCCTGTGCCCGCAACACAACCTGTTCTTCCCGGACCTCACGGTTCTGGAACATGCCATGTTCTTTGCGATGGTGAGTGTGTGCATCTCGTCCGCCCGCCCGCAGGTGGGCGGGCTGGACGCGCGCCGCGCGGGGCCGGCGGTCCGCGCGCAGCTCGGCCTGTGCCCGCAACACAACCTGTTCTTCCCGGACCTCACGGTTCTGGAACATGCCATGTTCTTTGCGATGGTGAGTGTGTGCATCTCGTCCGCCCGCCCGCAGGTGGGCGGGCTGGACGCGCGCCGCGCGGGGCCGGCGGTCCGCGCGCAGCTCGGCCTGTGCCCGCAACACAACCTGTTCTTCCCGGACCTCACGGTTCTGGAACATGCCATGTTCTTTGCGATGGTGAGTGTGTGCATCTCGTCCGCCCGCCCGCAGGTGGGCGGGCTGGACGCGCGCCGCGCGGGGCCGGCGGTCCGCGCGCAGCTCGGCCTGTGCCCGCAACACAACCTGTTCTTCCCGGACCTCACGGTTCTGGAACATGCCATGTTCTTTGCGATGGTGAGTGTGTGCATCTCGTCCGCCCGCCCGCAGGTGGGCGGGCTGGACGCGCGCCGCGCGGGGCCGGCGGTCCGCGCGCAGCTCGGCCTGTGCCCGCAACACAACCTGTTCTTCCCGGACCTCACGGTTCTGGAACATGCCATGTTCTTTGCGATGGTGAGTGTGTGCATCTCGTCCGCCCGCCCGCAGGTGGGCGGGCTGGACGCGCGCCGCGCGGGGCCGGCGGTCCGCGCGCAGCTCGGCCTGTGCCCGCAACACAACCTGTTCTTCCCGGACCTCACGGTTCTGGAACATGCCATGTTCTTTGCGATGGTGAGTGTGTGCATCTCGTCCGCCCGCCCGCAGGTGGGCGGGCTGGACGCGCGCCGCGCGGGGCCGGCGGTCCGCGCGCAGCTCGGCCTGTGCCCGCAACACAACCTGTTCTTCCCGGACCTCACGGTTCTGGAACATGCCATGTTCTTTGCGATGGTGAGTGTGTGCATCTCGTCCGCCCGCCCGCAGGTGGGCGGGCTGGACGCGCGCCGCGCGGGGCCGGCGGTCCGCGCGCAGCTCGGCCTGTGCCCGCAACACAACCTGTTCTTCCCGGACCTCACGGTTCTGGAACATGCCATGTTCTTTGCGATGGTGAGTGTGTGCATCTCGTCCGCCCGCCCGCAGGTGGGCGGGCTGGACGCGCGCCGCGCGGGGCCGGCGGTCCGCGCGCAGCTCGGCCTGTGCCCGCAACACAACCTGTTCTTCCCGGACCTCACGGTTCTGGAACATGCCATGTTCTTTGCGATGGTGAGTGTGTGCATCTCGTCCGCCCGCCCGCAGGTGGGCGGGCTGGACGCGCGCCGCGCGGGGCCGGCGGTCCGCGCGCAGCTCGGCCTGTGCCCGCAACACAACCTGTTCTTCCCGGACCTCACGGTTCTGGAACATGCCATGTTCTTTGCGATGGTGAGTGTGTGCATCTCGTCCGCCCGCCCGCAGGTGGACGGTCGGCCGTCGTGCAGACTCGCAGCTCGGCTAATATCCACAACACAAACTGTTGTTCTGTCGAGTCCCAACTCAGGCGGTCCAGTGATTATGGACATTCTAACTATGAAAATTACATTTTTGAAGTAAATTTTCTCTATGCACGCTTGATTTGGGGAGTAAGATGATGAATGCGAGGCAAATGGAAGTTGAAGTTGGTCTACGTAGATCTCCATTGTCAACATAACAAAGTTAAAAGTTTGTATTATTATGTTGGTATGTCTAGTAAAATGACAATTTACAATTGGCGACATTATCATTAAACAAAGCAAAAACAATGTTATACCGGCCGATCGATGGAGCTAAAAAAGTTTTACTTCAGTCGTGTGTCGTTTCTTTTGTAGCTGAAATTTTGGATAATGTAATTATAATATAGAAAGAGGCCTGGACCTCGTAATACAAAACCTGAGCCTAATAATAAAAATGTTATTTTATGAATTTGACAGTTTAAAATGGTCAAATTCATAAAAGCCTTTTAAACGTATGTAATCACTTTATATAGCTATCCATTATTCTCCGTTGTGGGATCAGTGCAATATGTTTTTGTACCTCCTGTTCGTCATCTTAATATTTACTCCCTTTACAATATAACAACATAGAATAAAGATAAAAACCCCTTTAACTTGAAGGCCGGATTTTGATTCTCCCGTTTTGTACACGTACCACTACAAACCATGATTATTCTCCATCACCTGTCATTCTAGTACAGTACGTGACGCTGGCAAAATTGCGACGTCTGTTAGTCGCAGAGGCTATAATCAAGAAGTCAAGTCAACATAGAAAAAATAAAATAAAAACTTTATTAGTTCACACAGGTAGCAAGGGAGGTACATAAACTTGTACTGTAGTAATATATTTGTTTTGCGTAAAGTTATTGTGTATTTACAAAGAATAAATTTATTATAATTTCGCAGCTAAAAGGCGGATCATTCAAGAATGCGCGGGCCGAATCCTTAGACCTTCTCCAAAAACTGGGGCTCAGAGAAAAAGCACACGTTCTAAGTGCAACACTATCTGGTGGCATGAAGAGGCGGCTGCAGCTGGCTTGTGCGCTCTCGGGGGGCGCCTCCGTACTGGTGCTGGATGAACCCACGTCCGGGCTCGATGTGGAGACGCGGCGGGAACTCTGGGACTTGTTGTTGGTAAGTGGAACTTAATGCCTGGATATAAAGTCTTATTTTCAAATAAATTAAATTGTACGTGAAGATGAAACGCGAGCAAATAGCTATGGGACTTGGTATAGATAAGTTTTACTTCTGTTTAAGTTTATATGGGTAATTATTAAATGTTATAAACTAGATGAAGATCTGAGGCGTGAGTGGTTGGAATTCGCTATTGGTAAATGTTGCTTATGTACTTATAATAAGGTTTATTTCACCACAGCTCCATAATGTCCTCTCCCATAATGTCGCTTTCCCAAAATATCATGGTTCCATGATTTGCCGTACCCAAAACGTTTCTTTCCTATGTCCTTTCTCGAAAATGTCTGTTCCGCAGGCTCAAATACTAGCTTAGTCCTGTGTATTCACCCGTGTTTAATAAAATATATCCTATGATTCAGCGTATTAGAACTTTCGCGACCTGAACACATATTGTAAAAATAAAACGGTTGTCTATTCGCGTACAAAAACTATCAAAAAATTATTTTGACTAACCTTGACGTTTCGACCAAGTTACATTGGTTGGTCGTGACGACCACGGTTAGTCAAAATAATGTTTTGATAATGTTTGTACGCGAACAGACCCGTTTTATCGTTACAACACGGATGTAACACAGTCCCTCCGCGGCGAGCGCACCGTGCTGCTGAGCACGCACTTCATGGAGGAGGCGGACGCGCTCGGCGACCGCGTGGCGGCGCTGCACCTCGGCCGGCTGCGCTGCCACGCCACCACCATGCACCTCAAGAGGGCGCTCGGTGAGTGTGGCCCCGGCAATTCCAAACTTTTGCGTCTTAAACCCATATTTTAAAGCGGATCTATTCACGTAGTTACATAACATTATTCATTTATTTTTAAATGCTTGCACACTTACAGCGACGCCAGACGTGGGACGAGCCAAAAATTATACAATAATAGACTTAAATATAAATAGTTAGAGACAGAATCATGTTAATAAATTTTAAAAAATCAATTACAAATTTGGTCCATCAAGTCACTCTAATCACACTAATATTATAAAGGCGAAAGTTTGTATGTATGTACGTTTGTTACTCCTTCACGCTCAAACGGCTGAATGGATTTGGATGAAATTCAGTACCAAGATAGCTTATACACTGGTTTAACATATAGGCTACATTTTACCCCGGATAAGTGAAATTTTCCCGTGGGATGAGCAGATAATTAAAATACTTTTTATCCGCGGGGCGCAACTTGTCATATATACATATATACTTTGACTAACCTCAACGTTTGGACCGACTGACGGTGGCCGTGATCATGAGGGGATTAAGGATCAAGCCCTCTTCTATTCATCCCAAACACCTAGAACGTCTAAATTTTTCTTCGCTTACTACAACTTTTTTACGTGGCTCTACATTCTGTAGGCTCCGGATACCGCCTCACGTTCACCACAAACGGCGCGCCCCGCGAGGCCGCCGTCACGGACGCCGTGATATCGAAGGTCCCCGATGCCACCCTCAAGGAGAAGACCATGAACAGTCTCTCCTACAACCTACCAGCTGCCTCCAGCTTGCACTTCCCACAACTGTTCTCTTCTCTGGAAGAGAGAAGGAGTGAGCTGGGTATTGAGACCATTGGAGTTGGAGTTTCTACGCTTGAAGAAGTATTTTTGAAGTAAGTATACTTTGAACATCTCATTCTTAAAATAAATTTTTGATGTTACTACTTGAAACAACATAAAGTACTTGTTATATACAAAAAAAAGTGTTCGTTCATTTGAATTCGTTTGCATTATTGCAGTATTTTAAGGAATATTCCTGTCTGCCCCCTTAGAATGACGTTTAAGGGGCCATAGATATAACTAGGAATTCGAAGTTTTCTATCATTCATACCGTCATAAGCAGAAGGATAGAAAAAAATGTTTGTTCCCGACCGTTCCACTTGGAGAATAGCGATGGAATGGACGGAAACATTAAATTTTTTGAATTGATAACACAAGCTGGGCATATTTTGCTTCAAGCTTTATAATTATTTTATTATTAAGCTTTATTATTATTAATATTTTTAATGAAAAAAAAAAAATTATAATGCTAGTACTTACTAGCATTATAATTTTTTTTTTTTAGTAGTAGTTTTAGCTAGTAAGTACTAGCATTATAATTTTTTTTTTTTCATTAAAAATATTGTGTATTTTGTCTTGTTTTTAAAATAAGACAGATGGCACCTAATCATATTATGTGCAATTTAGTTACAATAGTCATCACCAAAGCTTTTGACGTTTCAGATTATGTAGCGATACAGACACAACGACGTTAAGCGATGATGAAATCGACGCCGAGAGAACAGGTGAAAATAAAATTGAACGATTAGAATTTCCTTCTAATTTCTCGAGTTTCCTTCATTTTGTTACTAATGTGAAAAATGGGTCTAAATGAAAGATAGTTTATTCGGGATCCATACATACATACCATATAATATACTATGAAAATCTTTGTTTTCTTTACAAAGACTATACTGGAGACTATCTCGCTTACACATTACAAATTTTTTGTATATTGATTGAATAACTGAATTTGCTTTTACTAAAATTAAGTCTGAAAACCCTCAAAGTTAACATTACAAGTGTTTACACATATTAATCCAAACAAGTTTTCATACGTAAAGAAGTATAGAACGAAAAAAAAACTCTGATTCCTCTATTATGTATGAAAACTTGTTTGAATTACTGTTTTGGTTTAACATTTCAATATATTATTAGTGACAGATTTAGTTAATTCAGAAATTTAACTCTAAAATCGCAGTGTGCGAGTGAGGTAGAAAATGCAGGTATAATGCGTCCCTTTTAGACCCGCCAAGCTTATGCTGTAATTTGAGTATACATTTCAGAACCGACATATAACAAAGTGACCGGACTGATGCTGTACTATCGACAGTTCATCCTTCTTTTGAAGAGGCAGTTCAAATATGTTATGCACAAAAGAACAGCTTTCCTTGTGTTGGTAAGTTTTTATTACAAAATGAAAAGAGCTGACATTTCCATTGACTTCTCACTCTTTATCAAGTATCTAAATATTGTATCAGTTATCCGGTTCCCATAGTACAATTTGCTTAGTTTGGAGCTAGATAGCACTGTGTAAAATGTCCACAAATATTTACTTATTTAAATAAAATATTTTTTATATTCCTAAAGTACCTTTAAAATAGGCACTCTAACTGAATTACAATCTAGCCATAGATATTTGGCTAATAAGCAATATTTTTTTTCCAGCATGTTGGGTACGCTACCTTCTGGTAGTGGGCTTGAGCATTTGGACTGTCTATAGGTCATCGCGGCCAGTATACAGTCCAAATGTTTCTTTTTTTTGTAGTAGGTAGTTTTTAGTATTAGTTATTAAATCATTGTAGTATTTAGAAAATAAATGCAATTGGCCGTGTTAGAAAAAAAAAAAAATTTTACTTAAACTTCTAAAAACCTAATTTCTAGACTGTGTCCATTAACACTAATGTTATTGTCTCTATTAAGGCGAAGACACTGTTCATGTGTTCTTTCCATGTAGCACTAGCCGGAATAGATACTATATACATAGACATATATATAGACTAATATTTTTATTGTTTACTCATTGTTACATTATATGTCAGTTATCTGGTTGCCATAGTACAAGCTTTGCTTAATTTGGGGCTAGGCGCTGTGTGAAATGTCTAAAAATATTTATTTACTTTTTATATCTCATATGATATTTTTACACTTTTAATCACTACTATCTTCTTCCAGCAAGTGATAATACCCATGATAGTACTCTGCGTATTCACGAAGACTTGCAACAACAGCCAATCTGGCGTACAAACCAACGACAGAGTTGCTTTAGACCTAGACATGTACGCACCAATGCCGCAGAAAAAGGTTCTATTCGACATCAATGCCACCGGAATTTCCATGAGGCCCCTTAATGACCTCTACCCAAAGGTCGATTTTGTAAAGGCTAGAAACGTTAGCAATGGTAAATATTACGTATTTTAACAATATTTCCAAGAATACATATTTAACCTATTTTTTTAAATATAAATACCATAAAAGATAATATATAAACATTTTATCTTGAAAGCTTAAAACTACACTGAAAGGAACTGAAAGGCAAGAATTAAATTCGGTTTGAAGGTCATTGTAGGTAGTGAAATTACTGGGCAATTGAGAATTTATGATCTGATTTCACAGTAGAGTAATCTTATTACCAGACTGTGGTAATGTCTCAGGATGTGCGCAGTCCAGTGTTACACGAAATTTTTATGTTCTTCAAATTTTAGAGTTTCGAGTTACTCTGTACTGTTATGGGCGGCCGTGTCGCTTAACATCAGGTGAACGACTAGCTCGTCACATCATCCATTGACATAAAATATAAAAAAGTGTATATAATTAACGTGTATGTATTTCAGCAATACTGCGAATCAGTGAGGAGGATGTCACCGAATTCGGCAAATACTTGGTTGGCATAGAAATCAACGACACCGATGTCAAGGTAAAGTAACCACTATTGACGCGTGATGGGTTTTGTTTAATGATATTATTGCCTGTATCTAGCACGTGTGCTAGGTGCAAATACTGATGATTTTGGTGATGATGATGACAATGTTTTAACGGACCTTAGCCAAGACAATTGAAGGGTTGAGAATAAAAAGGGTTTAACTGTCAAATTGATAGTTTCGAGAAAATTAACTTCAACGGCCTCATTTTAATGTAGAGTGCTTATAAGGTAATAGAAAAGGTTTATGTAAGATTCAGTTGCTTGAAAATTTATTAATTCTATTTTAAAATACTAAATATAGTACTAATTTATACAATTACTGTATAAATATAATATAATAAAATAATTATAATAATGTTTTTATGCTAAGCGAACTGTATTCCTATGACAGATAAACCTTTTTTAGACTTAAAATCTCAAGATTTAAACCTCATTTCGGTATTTTGAGAATTTATTATTGTAGATAATTTCATGCTGAATCCAACGATACCCATAAGTCATATTGTGAAAAAAATCAGTTAAACCCTTTTTGTTTCCACCCCTTCAATTACGTTCAGTAAAATTGAGTAAAGTAAGTATGTTTTTAATAATAGTTGTTTTTAATATTTTATCTTTGTTATCCATTCCACGATATCAAAGAAACCCGTGTTGCCACAAATATATAAACAAGGCTTAGACATATGTCAAACGCGTGTTTTACAATACCAAACAGCACTTAAACACTTGTTTTAAGGCTTGTTTAAATACCAAAAATACGTAAACAAGGCTTAGACAGACGTCAAACGCGTATTTAACAATACAAAACAGTACTATTTTTGGTGGGAAAACGATCATCACCGCATTGTATTATTTTCCAGAACTTGTGTTATTTTTAGTGTTAGTGCACAAAATTGGTGGCATTTTATTCGTTAAGTGCTGGATTACAGGCATGAGTGTGGGAAAGTGGTATAATGATGGTGAACCGTTACTTTTCGTGTTGTTTCTAAAATTACATAGAAGCTTATAATAAAGTTTCCATCACTTTACTAGGAGTATAACTAGACTATGACTTGACACATATCTGCGTGAAATATTATTAACTCGATAAATTATTATCAATTACTTGACACTGGCTATAAATTAAAAAAACAGTACTTAAACACTTGTTTAAATCTTTTGTGGCTAAGCCCAAAAACTCCCGGTACGGTATCGAATGTTCCCGTGTAAAAGCGCTTGTAGACGTTTACGTAGATGTTTTTTTCACCGGATAACGGACCGTCGATAAACGGTTATCCTTGTATACATATATATTTTTTGCCGGATAGATGTTACCTTGGACTACCGTCTTATATGCGCTAGTTTTGAACTGGGAGTCAGGGATTACACACGTGTAAAATGTTGAATAATAAGAAAAAAAACCTCATATTGGTCTACTATTTGTACAAGAAGAAACAAAAAGAAATATAAAAACGTAAAAGGTCATCGTGGGTGCATCCTATATTATTGGAAAGGGAAGAATATGGTGCATATATACTCTTTTTTCAATATTAAACCAAACTTATTAACAATTACATGTCAAAAGCATTCATTTTTAAAATAACGCAGATAGACGGCACTCAATATACAGAAAACAGGCAATACGTCCGGCAGCGTCAACACGCACCAATACATTGGCGTGGATGACCGCTCTTTCTTACACCGGACCGGTGTCCGTCGCGCCGAGGAGAAGCGGTGGTGAATCCGGCGTAAATTGTTCGCCGGACCGATATCCGGTGCATGTACACACATTCATTATAAATCATACATTGTATCAGTTATCTGGTTCCCATAGCACAAGCTTGGCTTAGTTTGGGGCTAGATGGCGTTGTGTGAGATGTCCACACATATTTTTTTATGTTTTGCCTTTACACTTTTGTGTATTTAGCCAGTGTCAAGTAATTGATAATTTATCAAGTTAATGATATTTCACGTAAATATGTGTCAATTCATAGTCGAAGTCATAGTCTAGTCAAAGTGATACTCCTAGTAAAGTGGTGACAACTTTACTTGAAGCTTCTATGGAGTTTTGGAAACAACACGAAAAGAAACGTTTCACCATAATTATACCATTTTCCCACACTCACGCCTATAATCCAGCACTTAACGAATAGAATGCCACCAGTTTTATGCACTAACACTGAAAATAACACAAGTTTTGGAAAATAATACAATGCAGTGACACGATCTTTTTCGTTTTCCCGCCAAAACTCACACATATTATTATTATACACCAACGCGAATCCGGCAAAAACACGGTCCGTTATCCGTACGTCTGCAAGCGCTCTGTACGCAGGTGCTGTACACAACTACGGTCCGGCACGCGGCGCCCGTGGGCCTGTCGCTGCTGGCCAACACGCTCGCGGCGCGGGCCCGCCCGCAGGCCGGCGGCCGCACGCTGGCCGCGCACGTCCAGCCCGTCGACCGCGGCCGCCCCGTGCTGGCCGACGACACGCTGCTGGAGCCCAAGACCCTGGACCTGGCCATCATGTGGAGTGTGCTCGTTGTCTTCGGTGAGCTAATACTTGAACTCAAAGTCTAAAGATTTATTGCAAACTAGTTGCGCCCCGCGGTTTCACCCGCGGATAAAAAGTATTTTAATTATTTGATCATCCCAAGGGAACATTTCACTTTTCCGGGATAAAATGTTTACAAATCAAAATTGAAGGGTTGAGAACAAAAAGGGTTTAACTTTCAAATTGATAGTTTCGAGAAAATTGACTTTAAACTTCAATGGCTTCATTTTAATGTAGAGTGCTTTAAGGTAATAGAAAAGGATTATGTAAGTTTCAGTTGCTTGAAAATGTATTAATTCTATTTTAAAATATAAAATATAGTACTAATTCGTATAATTACTGTAAAAATATAATATAATAATGTTTTTATGTTAAGCGAACAGTATTCTTGTGTCAGACAAACCGTTTTTAGACTGACAATCTCGAGATTTAAGCCGCATTTCTGTATTTTGAGAATGTATTATTTTAGATAATTTCACGCTGAATCCAACGATACCCATAAGTCATTTTGTGAAAAAAATAATCAGTTTCACTTCTTCAATATTAGGTACTAAAAATTATTTCACTAAGCATATAAAATTACAAAGTGCTTCTTGTTGCTTGTAAGGCAAGTTTCCTCTTACTTCAGTTTGTTTTACTCCATCCAAAAACTATTGCAAAGCATTGCGGATCTATCTTTGCATATTTTGGTTTGAAAACTATCGTGACCATGATATATTTTGTAAAATTAATAACCGCTATACTCGTGTCAATTAAAAAGTTAAATTACTCCGACCAGGTTTCGGACATATTCAATATCCTTTATTTGGGAGCCAGTTACTGACGCAAGCCGCGTCGGCTTTCGCGAGCTTCAACACGTAACTGAGTAATTTGGGTCAGAGTAATTTCGAATTTCAATTGACGTGAGTTCAGTTGTTATTAATACAAAATGTCTTTCCACAGCTTAAAACTGACAAACTGTTTTATGTTTTCAACCACCATGGCTTCGCCATTTCGAAAATGTTTAATAATCATCAATATATCATCGTCTGCAGCTGAACATAAGTCTCCGACAGACCGCCACTTTTAGCTGCTTGCCTCTTGTAATGGCCTACCAAGGTCACAACTTAATTTCAATAGGCTATTTGACTACTATTAAAAATTAACTTAGATTAGATGTTATTTTCATAAAATAGCTTATTAATGAATGAATGTAATAATTGAAAAATATAAGTAAAAACAGTTAATAAATCATGGAGTACGCTTTTAAAGTTTCATCGCCTGTCCCTTTCTCCCAAAACAGATGTGTAGATCTTCCTCATAGTTTGTGACGTCACGTGACAAAGTGATTGTATTTAGCTACCATAGAGGTACCATAGCTTAGTAATGCGGTACTATTGGAGGATTGGTAATTGACGTCACTGCGTGTTTGAACTGTCACTTTCTATTCCTGTATTTCAAAATGCCTGTAATATTAGTTTTTTGAGATATTTTTTTGATCACTGTGTTCACGACTGTTTAGGTTTTGAGGTATATATAGGCTCCGGGTTATGCATGGCGGGCAAACTATAAAACTATAGGCCTTCAGCATACGCACCGCGCCGTGTCCGGGGCAAGAATGATCTACAGTACACCGAGCGCTCCTATTTTATAGCCAGATGGGTGGGGGAGCGATGACAGTTATCGGTGTTGCCACTGTAATAAATTTATGCTACCACAGGGTAAATTACGGTATGTCCCGCTGCGCATAGAGTTTACAACTGGATGTTGCCGCCGTCGTATATTATTTTTTATGTAATAAAAATATAGCAGTGAAATATCGTATCGTTTAACGTAAGCTTCCGGGCGCAGTGATCCTGTCGTCGAACATCAACTCGGTGTCGCTGCCGGTGCAGGAGCGCGCGGCGGGCACGCGGCACCTGCACCTGATGTCGGGCTGCCCGGCCGCGCTGCACTGGGCCGCCACCTGCGCCGCGCACCTCGCCGTCTGCTTCGTGTTCCTGGTGCTCACCGTCGCCGTCGCCGCCGCCACGCTCGACTCCGACCAAACCATCGACAAACCGGACGTTATATGTGAGAGTGTTTTTTTTTATTGTTTGATAAGCTCGCTTTTGACCCCTATCGCACCTGATGGTAAGTGACGATGCGGTCTAGGATGTAACACGCTTACGTAGAAGATACCTGTTCACTCTCGATTTGAAGACTCCAAGGTTGTAGTTTTGGGAAATACAGATTCCGGTAAAACGTTCCACTCTTTGGCTATTCTCATGATAAATGTGGAGCCAAATCTCTTTGTTCGCACATGTGAGATATTAACCATGTACCGGTGTCGCTTTTTCGTACATCTGGTTGTGAGATGGTGGAACGGTGACGGCGGAATCAGGTTATGCAACTCCAATGCACACTCTCCAAAATCCACTCGATAGAAGACCGATAAACTGGCAACTTTGCGTCTATGGTCGAGGCTTCGCAGTCGGGCCTCAAACAAGTCGCTACCTATGAGCCTCTTAGCACGCCTTTCGATAGAGTCTAAGACTTCCAGCTGGGTTCCCATAGTACAAGCTTTACTTAGTTTGGGGCTAGGTGGCGTTATGTGAAATGTCATCTAATTATTGTAAAACCGTGCCTTAGGAAAATGTATCTCATTGCAGTCTGTCTGATTCTGGTCTTAACTCTGGGTGCGCTGGCCTTCTTCTCGTTTATGTACTTCGTGAGTTTCTTCTTCGAAGAGCGCGGCGCCAGTATTCTACTTATTGCTACACTGGTTATATTCGGTAAGTGTAATTAATAATGTATAATAGTTAATAATGTAATTAGTAATGTAACGTAATTAATAATGTAATGTAATTAAATAAATAACGCCAAACAATCACCTACATATATCCTGGACTCTAATTAGTATTCCCTGCATCTAGAGACCCCGGAGCTACGAGGATCATGGTCCCACAACACCCAGGGTCAGAACAAGTATTGCGCTTTTTTTGCGCACAAATACTTGCCCTGTCGCGGTAATTAAACCCGCCGCCTCCGGGCTATGAGCCGACCTACTCAACCAACACACCACAGAAGCTGTCACAAGATGTAGCCCAAATACTCCGACGAGGTTTCGAACACATTCTATGTCCTTCTTCTGTTAGCCTACAAGCTTTTATCTAACTTGTAAAAATATTTAATTTGTATTTATGCATGTTCGGGTCAAAACTTGCAACTGAATCTTAAAGCAGTTATCCTCAACCGAGTGGAAATGAAATATTTCATACACATGCATGGTTCGCTAATTGAGGTCATTCTAGATCCAATATGGCGGACTAGTTATTTTTAAGGACTCCCGTAATATGGGTATCAAATTAGAGGATTTGCTGAGAATACTAGAATCTTCTTATAGAGCATGTAAATAAAAGCTCGTTTTGCCACACTACTGAAAATAAAACTTCTATAGTTTAGCTCCATCTATCTGCTGTTTTGGTTTTGCTTTGTTTAATGTTAATGTCGCAATCTTAATAGTTATACATCGTCATTTTACAGGACATACCAACATAATAATAAAAATGTTTAACTTTTTTATGTTGAGATCTACGTTAATCAACAATTAAGTTTCGCGTGACGCTGCACTGCGCACGTTATCCTCACGTCATCTCATCAGGTTATAAAGTCTCATTTACCCAGTAATTTCACTAGCTACAGTGCCTTTCAAACCGGAACACAGCAGTGCTTGCGCACTACTTGGCGGCAGAATAACTGGTAAATCGGTGATACCTTGATGAACTTTGCAGAAAATTCCTACCACCTAGTAGACACATACACTTTAATTGAAATACATTAATGTCTTTACAAATAATTATACTAAAGTAAAGAAGTTTTACTGCAAAATGTATTTAAATATTCGACTGGCCCGATAGCTCAGTTGTTAATAACCCTGCCTTCTGAACTGTGGGTTGTGGGTTCGATTCCCACCCAGGACAAACATTTGTGTGATGAACATAGGTGTTTGTTTTGTGTCTGGGTCTTATATTATATTATATGTATGTATTTACAAACAAAAGTATCTGAGTAATTGTATCAGTAATATGGTTCTCATAATACGAGCTTTGCTTAGTTTGGGGCTAGTTGGCGTTGTGTGAGATGTCCACACATATTATTATTATTATTATATTCTTATATGTTCGACCAGATCTTTATTAAAAAAAACACAAGACGTAAACAAACGAATATTATTAATTACAAATTTACAATAACCAAAAACAGACAATAGACAAGGCACAATCTAATACGCAAAAAATATGGCAGAGAGATGTTTCCCCGTTGACGGTCGGCGGCAAAGTGGACGAGTCTCACGGTGTCTGCCGCTTATACAGGGAGTAACAAAAACCCTGTTAAATAAATGAAGTATGTGTACAGATCATTGCAAGTAGTCATATAAAAATGTCTAACAATACCTAAGTTATACGTATCTGAAGTTACACGCAGTATCTAAACACAAAAAAATAATACCATTTCCCAAAAATGTTTATGACACAAGCCGTGCCTATTTTTAAATAGCTAAGTAACTAAGGGAAGAGCAAACGCGGAACCGACAAACGGGGGCCGCCTTTGTCGGCTCTTTTGTAGGATGCCGCTCCTGCACCTGTGTGCCTACGGGGAAATGGGGTGCGCGGGCGGCGCGGCATCACTCGGCATAGGTGCGGCGCGGCCCGCGGCATACATTCAGTCGCACGTGCTCTCTCATGCAATTTAGTCGTTTCCAGTTTGATCGTCGCGAATTTAGTGTCGAGTGTTATGTCGTATTCTAACGACGAATACTACAATATGTTAATGTGCCTTGGTAGAAGCATTTGTGTGATGTGTTTTTGAAAGCTCTTTTAAGAGCTAAAAATGATGTACCTATCTTGTTTCTTAACAATACAAAATCACACGTGAATTCGATTGTTTAGCCTTTGCTTGACGTAAAATGATTAGAATATGTCAGTGCGGCAGAACGGCGCGCAGCACTTGTGTGCTTACCACTATTGGTCAAAGAGACCTTTTACGTCATTAAGTTACGGTCTCGCAATCCTACAACGTTGTGGTATGTGGTATAGGGCACATAAACGTATGGAAAACGCATAAGAAGTAATCTGTGGAATGGCCTCTAGTTCCGTCGCAGTAGGTATGCGCGGTGAATAGACTTAGCGTAGCATGGCGGGTGATGCGGGATGCGGGCAACAGGCAGCAGGCTGGTGCAAGTACCTATGTTGTCAATATCTGAGGTCGTCAACATTTTTAGTAACGGCATAAAAGGTTTTAATAAAAAGCACACGTAAGTTTTGTATGTCTCGTATTTAAATAGAACTAGTATTACTACAACCTTGAGTTGACACTGGATACGCAGCTCGCGGATATAACAGGGTTTTTGTTACTCCCTGTATACCCTCCGGCTTCCAGGCATGTTCTTCTCATCCAACAATATATACATTTTTATTTTTAAATATTAAGATACAATTTTTTATCGACAGGTCTGATAACGACGTCCTTACAGACTGCGACGAGGTTCTTGAAGCAGTCCGAGTCGACTTCAGTGTGGGAGGTGCTGCTGTCCGCGGCGGCGTACAGCATGCCGCCGCACGCCGCCACGCTCGCCGTGGCCAAGTGCGTGCACGTCGCCCGCCTCAACGCCTACTGCCGCCTCAACACGGACCGCTGCCCGATACTGCAGGTGTTCGAAGCTGGCTTCGACGCAGGCAAATGTTGCGGTAAGTCTAAAAAATGTCCTCTAGCCCAAATCAGATCCAAATTATTAAAACAATATTATTATTTTAGAATAATTTAACGATTACAAAACATATTGGCCCGATAGCTCAGTTGATAGTAACCCTGCCTTCTGAGCTGTAGGTTGTTCGATTCCCACCCAGGACAAACATTTGTGTGATGAACATTGTTTGTTGTTGAACAAACTTGTTTGATGATGTTCTGTGTCTGGGTGCTATATTGTATTCTATGTATGTATTCACAAACAAAAAGTGTCTAAGTATTGTATCGGTTATCTGGTTCCCGTAGTACAAGCTTTGCTTAGTTTGGGGCTAGATGGCGTTGTGTGAAATGTCCACAAATATTAGGTCTTTACCTATGAAATTGCCGTTTTGTTTGAAAAAAGTTAAAGTATATTTTTTTCGAACTTATTTATTTCTTTTATTCAAAGTAATCACCCCTGCAATCAATGCATCTTTGCCAACGCTGTGGCAGTTTATGGATGCCCTTCTTGAAAAAATCAGCAGGACGGGAGACAACAAACTCTTCAAAGGCGTTTTGTACTGCCTCTCGGGAATTGAATTTTTTTCCCGCTAAAGAGTTGTCCAAATTTTGGAAAAAGTAATAGTCGGTAGGCGCAAGATCTGGTGAGTATGGCGGATGAGGGAGAGCTTCCAAACCCAACTCATGCAGCTTAGAGACGGTCTGTTGTGCAGTATGGGGTCGCGTGTTGTCGTGAAGTAGCAGTGGAGACGACCGATTGACCAAAGCTGGTTGCAGACGTGCGAGTTTCGCCATCATTGTGGGCAGTTCTTCAATGTACACATCTGCAGTAATGCTCTCGCCGTTTTGTAAAAAGCTATGATGAATCACACCAGCACTAGAACACCAAACTGTGACCATCACCTTTCTAGGGGTCATTTTTCGTTTTGCACATTGCTTTGGTACCGAACCAGGATCTAACCAACTTGCTGAGCGCTTTCGATTGTCAAAAAGAATCCATTTTTCGTCGCACGTAACAATTCGGTTCAAAATTCCTTCATTTCTGTGCATGTTAAGCAGCGCAAGGCAAGTCTCGACGCGTACGTTGCGCTGGCGATCGTTCAGTTCGTGGGGCACCCATCTATCAAGCTTTTTTATCTTGCCAATCTGTCGCAAATGGACCAATATTGTTTTGATGCTAACATCAAAAGCTGCTGCCAGCTCAGCTGTAGATTAAGATTCATCAGCTTCCACAATCGCCTTTAATTCATCATTGTTGACCAAAGTTTCCGGACGACCACGAGGTTCATTTTTCAAGTCAAAATTCCCAGAACGGAACCGAGCAAACCAATAACGGGTTGTACGTTCGTTTGTACAGTTCTCTCCGTAAACGTCGTTGATGTTACGTGTCGTTTGTGCCGCGTTGGTGCCACGACGGAACTCATATTCCATAATTACACGAAATTTCAAAGTATCCATTATGAGGAAAAATGTTGAAATGTAATGAAAATACAACGCTAATCAATAAACAAAAGACTTATATTGTAAATAGAATGTCATATTTTTAAAACAAAATTAATTTGAATTTAGAATTCATACCCAATCAAAACTTTTTTTTGTTTGAAAAAGTCTGTACTGCAATACGGCAATTTCATAGGTAAAGGTACCTATTATTTATTATTAATTATATTTTTGTCCACAGCGGGCGAAAACCCCCGGTGTTTCATGTGCATAGATGACTACTCGCCGGGGTCAGAGATGATAATTCTCAGTCTGCAATTTCTCGTGTACATGGTACGATTTCTGCCTACTTCACTCAAACTCAAAGGATTGCATTCCATGTTCTAAACTTTCATAATTTTTTCTTATACAAGAACCTTCAAGCCAAGCAGTAGTGTGCAAGCACTACTGTGTTCCGGTTTGAAGGGCACTGTAGCTAGTGAAATTACTAAGCAATTGAGACTTTATGATCTGATCTCACAGTCGAGTAATCTGAAAAAGACTGTGCTGATGTCTCAGGATGATGTGCGCAGTGCAGTGTCGCTTGAAACTCTTATGTTTTAGGGTTCCGTGTGACACTGTTCTGTTATGGGCGGCAGTGGCGCTTAACATCAGGTGAACGACTAGCTCGTCACATCATTCAATAACATAAAAAAAAACCTCTTCTTGACAATAATAAACTTATTTTGAAAAAAAAGAAGCTCTTTCCCACTACTGGTGCAAGCAATACGGCACAATGCAGTATAGAAAACTCCGATTCGAAGCTTCAATTACAACTGTAAAGAAGACGCTACATAAAGGTCTTAATCCACCACGCTGGCCAAATGCGGTTTGGAGGATGACACATGTTGATGAATTTTGTGATTCTTAAACATGCCGGTTGTTACCTCACAACGATCTCCCTCACCGTAATAAATGCGAGTGGAAATTCCGCACATAACTTGAAAAATCATTGGTGCAGGGCGTGAGATTCGAACCAGCGTGCGTCGGTCGCCGCTACCGCTAAGCCACACTCAATAAACACGTGTTGCAAACCTATTTTCTTTAAGTTTTACTAACTAATATTTACTGTCTCAGTAGATGATAAGTATCGATGCGGTTTAGGATATTACAATTTATGTTTTATCTCAGACGTTGGTGATTCTGCTGCAGCGCGGCACATTGAACTACGTGCACGACCGGATATTCAATGGACGCTACCGCAACTCTGCGCCTAAGGTATCGGACAACCACTTACATTACTGTACGAGATTCTGCCCGCAGCTTCGCCCGCGGCGTGGCCTATGGGAAAATAATTCAACATTCAAGTTTCTGAATACGATTTTATTGTTATAGGTGGAGCCTACGGATGATATAGTTCGGGCGGAGGCGGTCTACGTCAACAAGCAGATATTGTTACGTAAGGAAAACTTTCAATATACACGGTTACTGGTCACGCGTTCGCGATAGGGTTTTAGAATACTTTTTGAGCTGATAGTTTAAGTTTTCTAGTAGTTTAATTTTAGCTCATTTCATAACAACTATATTGAGTATAAAGAAATAAACGCTTACAGCCTTTTTCAGAAACGGGTATTAGTCTCGGATTAGTTACTTCAGCGTTTGACCTTTTTTTGCTACTGGAATATTTAGCTGGATCGAAAGAGATAAAAGATGGTGTAACTAGTCTAAAGCTAGTTCGTATTTAAGGCTGTTAATGATTATACATTTTAAAATATAAAGTTGGCAAATTCGTTCTCAATGAAAAATGAACAATTAAATATTATTTCCTTTAATTTTATTTTATTTTAAGATTTTAAGAAAACTTACAGCTAGGTACACGCATAGAAAACATATAAAGAATGTCAATTAAAAGTTTCCATTGATACGTAAATAAGCAAATAATTACACAGAGAAAGACGGATGCACACAAAGAAAAAATACAACTTCTACACAATAATCACTTTGCTCCCTAATTATTAAAAAATGCATTGACCATCAGCTTCTTCAGCTGATTAGCGGAAGTATTAAAAACGTCCAGATTATGTATTTATTTATTTATTTATTTATTTATTTTTGGGAAGACCAACAGCTTTTCTTACATTGTAGAAACATGTTACACATTTGGAAGCCAATTAAAGGTCCTCACGTCTAGCGGTATAGTAGCACTAAAGCTTGAGCACGCAATAATGAACACCTGATTTTACAAATAATAATTAAAATTTGACAAAGATCGGAAAACATCGGATTTGTGCTATTCTGAATAAGTAAGTACTACGCATAATAATAGGTCTTTACCTATGAAATTGCCGTATTGCAGTACAGACTTTTTCAAACAAAAAAAAGTTTTGATTGGCTATGAATTCTAAATTCAAATTAATTTTGTTTTAAAAATATGACATTCTATTTACAATATAAGTCTTTTGTTTATTGATTAGCGTTGTATTTTCATTACATTTCAACATTTTTCCTCATAATGGATACTTTGAAATTTCGTGTAATTATGGAATATGAGTTCCGTCGTGGCACCAACGCGGCACAAACGACACGTAACATCAACGACGTTTACGGAGAGAACTGTACAAACGAACGTACAACCCGTTATTGGTTTGCTCGGTTCCGTTCTGGGAATTTTGACTTGAAAAATGAACCTCGCGGTCGTCCGGAAACTTTGGTCAACAATGATGAATTAAAGGCGATTGTGGAAGCTGATGAATCTCAATCTACAGCTGAGCTGGCAGCAGCTTTTGATGTTAGCATCAAAACAATATTGGTCCATTTGCGACAGATTGGCAAGATAAAAAAGCTTGATAGATGGGTGCCCCACGAACTTAACGATCGCCAGCGCAACGTACGTGTCGAGACTTGCCTTGCGCTGCTTAACAGGCACAGAAATGAAGGAATTTTGAACCGAATTGTTACGTGCGACGAAAAATGGATTCTTTTTGACAATCGAAAGCGCTCAGCAAGTTGGTTAGATCCTGGTTCGGTACCAAAGCAATGTGCAAAACGAAAAATGACCCCTAGAAAGGTGATGGTCACAGTTTGGTGGTCTAGTGCTGGTGTGATTCATCATAGCTTTTTACAAAACGGCGAGAGCATTACCGCAGATGTGTACATTGAAGAACTGACCACAATGATGGCGAAACTCGCACGTCTGCAACCAGCCTTGGTCAATCGGTCGTCTCCACTGCTACTTCACGACAACGCGCGACCCCATACTGCACAACAGACCGTCTCTAAGCTGCATGAGTTGGGTTTGCAAGCTCTCCCTCATCCGCCATACTCACCAGATCTTGCGCCTACCGACCATTACTTTTTCCAAAATTTGGACAACTTTTTAGCGGGAAAAAAATTCAATTCCCGAGGGGCAGTACAAAACGCCTTTGAAGAGTTTGTTGTCTCCCGTCCTGCTGATTTTTTCAAGAAGGGCATCCATAAACTGCCACAGCGTTGGCAAAGATGCATTGATTGCAGGGGTGATTACTTTGAATAAAAGAAATAAATAAGTTAGAAAAAAAAATACTTTAACTTTTTTCAAACAAAACGGCAATTTCATAGGTAAAGACCTAATATATATAATAAGAAAAGTGAATAAAACATGTAACAATCTAGTCAACAAAGAAGTCTCTGCACAGCAGCCGCCTCGCGGCGCGATTACAGCTAAGTCATTGAAACACTTGCGAGCTCTTAATAGATATGAATTTTGCCTGTAATTGGTTCTACCTTCGGCAACATGCAATGTGCAAGGCCTCCTTAAAAATGCATACGGGACCCGTAAGCCAATGCTCTCCAACAACGCTAGACAGTCAACCGTGCCATTTGCTATGTTGATTAAGTACACAATATCAGCTATGCGCCTTCGCTCGTACAACGGTCATAAATGGTAAACGGTAATAATTAGGTTAATAATCATGTAATAATTGAAAAAATAAGGAAAAGCTGTATATACATAAAAAATGTACTGCTACTATATACTAATAATATCGTGCAACGATCACACACCACAGATCCTGGATCCTAACTAGGATTCCTTATATCTAGAGATCCAGGAACTATGACGACCGTGGTCCCATAACACCCAGACAGAACAATTATTTGGGTTTTTTTTGTACACAAATACTAGTTCTGCCGCGAGAATCCAACCCGCCGCATTCGAATTATGAGCCGACCTGTTCAACCACCACATCACAAAGGCTGTCCAATTTAAAAAATTACAAATAATTATCAGTAATTTTTTTTATATTCATTAATTAGATTACAAATAAATATTTATAATTTTTTTCGTTTGTTTTTTGTAGCGAAGCAGAAAATCATAGAGTCCAACCAAGCGATGCTGGCGAGCGACTTGCACAAAAATTACTACCGCATTTTCGGCAAGTCTTGTAACGCGGTCAAAGGTGTCAGCTTTTCCGTTAAGAAAGGTGAGCAAAGAATCCCATATTTTAGTCGTATTTTATTTTACATGTAGTAGCGTTGATTTGAAATATAAGAGCTTGTTTTATGCGAACACTTTGTTTGGAGCTGCTTATTTGGCAAAGGTTCAATTTAGAATGCCTCAAGCGGCTGCCATTATACGTTTATATAGCAAGATGTAAACAAGTGTCGTCACAAGGTACTATGAATCAAATCAGCCGTCTTTTACAGTAATAGTTAGTCACTGAAATTTAGCTTTATAATATTTATTACTTCTATTACTTTAAAAGTATTTTAAAGATATTGATTTTAATGTTTGTTTTACTGACAATCTTTATCAAATTTTATCGCGATAACATACATTTAGTAATTTCATTTCATAGAGCAGAATAATGATAAAGATAAGATAAGCATCTGTTGCGTCCCGATAAAGATACAAACACTGAAATAATAAAAGTTAAAGTAAAAAGTTTAAAATATATAAGAACTAGCTTCTGCCTGCGGCTTCGCCCGCGTGGCCTATAGGAAACGAAGAAGATTTTTTTATAGATTATTTAACCACCCATTTCACCCACTTAGGGGTGCAAAAACCCTTTCTTAGTGGCTACTTATGAAAGAAAAAAATTAAGAAAGTTAGAAAATTTTCACTACACGGGTGAAAATGCGGGGTGCAGCTAGTCCTGTCATAATTGTATATTTATCTGCATCGTAGCTGCTAAACGGATGCTCCGTTTTGTTTATTTTTTAAACGCACTGGTGTGGTCTAGCTGTCTTAGCTATTACAAGATTCTTACAAAGATTTCTTTTTTTTAATTTAAAGTATTATTATTTCTTTTTCTAACATGATGATGGTCACATGTCCAATAGCCAGTCGCTTCATAAATTGTACTTACTTGTAGGCGAGTGTTTCGGGCTGCTCGGAGTGAACGGCGCGGGCAAGTCGACGACGTTCAAGATGTTGACCGCTGAAGAATGTCCCACCAAAGGCGATATCTACGCCAACGGACACTTCCGCGGGGAAAGGGAACCGGTAACTAAATGTTCAATTTGAATTTTAAATAAAATAAATAAATAAAAATGTACTTTATTGCTTTTTTTAAACATAAAATAACAACATAATGATCACAATTATTAATATTGGAAGCAAAAGGGATGACTTCAAACGGTCATTATCTTACACGCGCCACGTCATCGCAATCTAACTTCGCAACTATGGTGGCGATGGAAGGATTACCACTGTTAATACGCTACTGGTAGCTGTTAAAGAGCTTCGTAGTTTTTTTGCAACTAGTTGTGAAAAATGATGTTTTATTTATTAAACTTTCAATCTGGGACTTTTGGCGGGAAAACGAAAAGGATCGCGTCGCCGCATAGTTTTATTTTCCAAAACTTGTGTTACTTTCAGTGTTAGTGCATACAATTGGTGGCATTTTATTCGTTAAGGATTACATGCATGAGTGTGGGAAAGTGGTTAATGATGGTGAAACGTTTCTTTTCGTGTTGTTTCCAAAACTCCATAGAAGCTTCTGGTAAAGTTGCCACCACTTTACTAGGAGTATGACTTGACTATGACTTAACTTGATGACTGTGACTTGACTTGACACATTACATGATATTAATTAACTTGAGATATTATCAATTACTTGACACTGGCTAAATACACAAAAGTGTGGAGCCAAAACCAAACAAAAAAAAACCTTTCAATCTAATTCGACATTCGGCGGCGGGTTCAATTCCTGCCGCAAGACAAGTATTTGTATACAGAAAAAAGCGTACTTGTTCTGAGTCTGGGTGTTGTGGGACCATGTTCTTTTTAGTTCCTGGATCCAGATACAGGGAATCCTAATTAGAAAAAAAGCTCAAGTACGTGTAGTCTGGGTGTTGAGGGACTATGGTCCTCGTAGTTCCTGGGTCCCTAGACATAGGAAATCTTAATTAGGGTCCAGGATCTATGTATACATGTAATCGCTGGGCGTTTTAATTTATTTATTCATATTACGTCACAAAATTGGGTATAATTGTAAAATGTTTTATGTTTGTCCGTCAGTACCTCCGCTCGCTAGGCTACTGCCCGCAGTTCTTCGGGCTGGACGAGTTCCAGACCGGCCGCGAGAACCTCACGCTACTGCTCACTCTCCGGGGACTCTCTAACGAAGACCTTGAAAGCGAGGTCAAGTCGTGGATAGAGGTCGTTGGTGAGTTGAGCATACAATGCTAGTCTAATACTTGTATGCTACGAATAATTTTAAATGCGTCTTAATTATAAGATGTAATAGGTACTAAAATTGATGATAAAAATTTTCCTCGATGTTGTACTAATATTAAACGTTTCGGAATATCGCTTACGTTTTTGTGGCAATATAATAGGTCTTTACCTATGAAATTGCCGTATTGCAGTACAGACTTTTTCAAACAAAAAAAAGTTTTGATTGGCTATGAATTCTAAATTCAAATTAATTTTGTTTTAAAAATATGACATTCTATTTACAATATAAGTCTTTTGTTTATTGATTAGCGTTGTATTTTCATTACATTTCAACATTTTTCCTCATAATGGATACTTTGAAATTTCGTGTAATTATGGAATATGAGTTCCGTCGTGGCACCAACGCGGCACAAACGACACGTAACATCAACGACGTTTACGGAGAGAACTGTACAAACGAACATACAACCCGTTATTGGTTTTCTCGGTTCCGTTCTGGGAATTTTGACTTGAAAAATGAACCTCGTGGTCGTCCGCAAACTTTGGTCAACAATGATGAATTAAAGGCGATTGTGGAAGCTGATGAATCTCAATCTACAGCTGAGCTGGCAGCAGCTTTTGATGTTAGCATCAAAACAATATTGGTCCATTTGCGACAGATTGGCAAGATAAAAAAGCTTGATAGATGGGTGCCCCACGAACTTAACGATCGCCAGCGCAACGTACGCGTCGAGACTTGCCTTGCGCTGCTTAACAGGCACAGAAAAGAAGGAATTTTGAACCGAATTGTTACTTGCGACGAAAAATGGATTCTTTTTGACAATCGAAAGCGCTCAGCAAGTTGGTTAGATCCTGGTTCGGTTCCAAAGCAATGTGCATAACGAAAAATGACCCCTAGAAAGGTGATGGTCACAGTTTGGTGGTCTAGTGCTGGTGTGATTCATCATAGCTTTTTACAAAACAGCGAGAGCATTACTGCAGATGTGTACATTGAATAACTGACCACAATGATGGCGAAACTCGCACGTCTGCAACCAGCTTTGGTCAATCGGTCGTCTCCACTGCTACTTCACGACAACGCGCGACCCCATACTGCACAACAGACCGTCTCTAAGCTGCATGAGTTGGGTTTGGAAGCTCTCCCTCATCCGCCATACTCACCAGATCTTGCGCCTACCGACTATTACTTTTTCCAAAATTTGGACAACTTTTTAGCGGGAAAAAAATTCAATTCCCGAGAGGCAGTACAAAACGCCTTTGAAGAGTTTGTTGTCTCCCGTCCTGCTGATTTTTTCAAGAAGGGCATCCATAAACTGCCACAGCGTTGGTAAAGATGCATTGATTGCAGGGGTGATTACTTTGAATAAAAGAAATAAATAAGTTTGAAAAAAAAATACTTTAACTTTTTTCAAACAAAACGGCAATTTCATAGGTAAAGACCTAATATGTTTGGCAACAAGGGCAATCGTGAATACAGAAGTAGCATTCAAAAACATCGAGCGAAAGGGGAAAATATCTTTCAATCATTTCAAAACATAAGTCGGGGTATTGCGCATTACTAAAATAACTTCGTCATGGAAATGTATATTAATACATTGCTAGAAGAGCTCAGTAATGCACATATTCATTACCATTGGCGGATTATTTCTTAATAACATTAGCTATGCGGATGACACGGTGCTGCTGAGTACTTTAGTTCGTGATTGCAATTTTGATTAAATTTTTATATTTTCATGGACAACACATAAAAGCAAAGAAATTCCTATATTTAAGACTGAATCTTTCTGGTATTTCGCTGAGGTTGGTACCTCATATAAGAAACAATTTGCTGAAATCTTCGTTGTGTCATATAAACTCGGATCGAGACCATTTCTAGATACATCAGTTGTTTTACAACTGAAATTCTAACAATCTTCAGAAAAGTTAATATTAAAACAGACACACTTTTACACACATCATCAGCTGGAAGATGTCCATCTCTCTCCCATTTGGTCTGGAAAACGTCCATTACTGAACGTAGGCCTCTCCCATTAGCGCTTCGATTTGCCTTTCAATCTACTGCGATCGCCAAGACGCCGGTCAAGCGTGATTATGGCAAACCCCCACGGTAGCCGCCGACGTGGCACTGAGCGAGGTGTCCGCGCAGGGCTGCAGAAGTACAGCGAGCGGGCGGTGGCGGGGTACAGCGGCGGCTGCGCGCGGCGGCTGGCGGCGGCGGCGGCGCTGGCGGCGGGCGCGGGCGTGGCGCTGCTGGACGAGCCCACGTGCGGCGTGGACGTGGCGGCGCGCCGCCGCGTGTGGCGCGCGCTCCGCCGGGGCCTGCGCCGCGGCCGCGCCGTGCTCATCTCCTCGCACAGGTAGGTACGACTTGGTGCAGCTGGCGGCGGGCGCTGCTGGACGAGCCCACGTGCGGCGTGGACGTGGCGGCGCGCCGCCGCGTGTGGCGCGCGCTCCGCCGGGGCCTGCGCCGCGGCCGCGCCGTGCTCATCTCCTCGCACAGGTAGGTACGACTTGGTGCAGCTGGCGGCGGGCGCTGCTGGACGAGCCCACGTGCGGCGTGGACGTGGCGGCGCCGTGCTCATCATCTCGCACAGGTACTCTACTTACTACACTTTCAACTTTCGCGACTTGAACTCATACAGCCTTATTAATAAACACGAACTAGCTTTAGATTAGTTACACCGTCTTTTGTCTCTTTCGATCCAGCTAAATATTCCAGTAGCAAAAAAAGGACAAAAGCTGAAGTAACTAACCCGAGACTAATACCCGTTTATTAATAAGGCTGATAGTGTAAAGATAAAACGGGTCTATTCGCGTACAAAATTTATCAAAACATTATTTTGATTAATCTCGACTATTGTTACAGTCATCTTAATTGCTTATTTGATACTTCTGGCGGACGAAAAAGATCCAAGTATTCAAGTCAAGTCATACTGCTAGTAAAGCGGTTGCAACTTTACCAGAAGCTTCTATGGAGTTGTGGAAACAACACGAAAAGAAACGTCTCACCATCATTATACCACTTTCCGACACTCATGACAGTAGCCCAGCACTTAACGAATAGAATGCCACCAATTTTATGCACCAACACTGAAAATAACACAAGTTTTGGAAAATAATATAATGCGGCGACGCGATCTTTTTCGTTTTCCTGTCAAAACTCCGTGCCGCTATTTATACAGAGCTACAGGAAAAATCGTGCTAGATCCGTTAAGGGCATGGAGTACCCATCATTTCTGACTTATTTCACTAGTTGCGTCCCGCGGTTTCACCCGCGGATAAAATGTATTTTAATTATTTGCTCTTCCCACGGGAATATTTCACTTTTCCGGGATATAATGTAGCCTATATTTTAATCCAGTGTATAAGCTATCTTGGTACCGAAATTCATCTAAATCCATTCAGCCGTTTGAGCGTAAAGGAGTAAAAAACATACATACATACACATATAAACTTTCGCCTTTATAATAGTATGATTAGTGTGATGAAACACCTTTTTTTGAGGGGGGTAATGCCCTCGCACTTCCGTGCCACCACGGGGATGGGAGTCTCACATACCCCCTATGTGAGACTTGAACCCACTAAAACCCTCCCGTGAACCTTCGCCGCCGTACCGGGGGCGAGAAGGAGTCGCGACTGCAGTCCAGCCAATTCGCCCCCAAACAAAATAAACATAATTAAATTTTGTAGCCTAAAAATCGGCAATTTTCAATAAAAAAATTAAAAGTCTAATATCTCGAAAAGGGTAAAGTTAAAACTAGGGTGTTTCATAGTGTAATAAGTCAGAAATGATGGGTGCTCCACGCCCTTAACGGATGTAGCACCCGAGTCCTGTAGCCCTGCTCATGTAGCGAGTCGCGCGTGTCGCAGCATGGACGAGATGGAGGCGCTGTGCTCGCGCATCGCCATCATGTCGCGCGGCGCCGTGCGCGCCGTGGGCACGCCGGGCGAGCTGCGCGCGCGGCACGCGGCCGGACACGCCGTGCTCATCAAGGTCGCGCGCGCCGCGCCGACAGACGGTACGCGCCGACACACCGCTTGCACTAAACTTTGACGGCTCCTAAATATGTATAGGCTCGGGGTTAGGCATGGCGGGCACACTATAGAGACTTCTACAACTACAGGCCTTGCATGCGCACCGGGCCGTGTCCGGAGCAAGAATGATCCGTAGTACTTTTTTTTTTTTTTTGAACGATCTAATGCTGTTGGTCTCTATCGACCTATACAGCGTCACCGGGCGGGAGGGCGGGCGCTTAGGGCGCCCAGCCGTCAAAAGTGGGAGGCAACTAGCTCAAGGGCACCCCTGGGGTGCGAGCCTCGGCTTGGGCCGTTGCCGGGATAAGAGGATCGAGAAGACTACGTCCACTGGAAGAGTGGGCCCTATTGAAAGTCGCGACCGTTCTAGCTAACCTACGGGGGGTACGTCGACCTCGCCGGCGGGGTCGGTGTCTGATTGTGTTACGCTGGTATCCTATACCGGTGCCGAAAGCGGTACCTGAGCCAGAAGGGCTAGACTGGTCCGGTGATCCTAGCGCAGCCGATACTACGGCTGCTATAGGATCATCCGGGTCGCTCAATACTTGTCTCGGGCGGCGACGACGGGGTGAAAGCGTAGGGTGAATCCGTAGTACACCGAGCGCTCCCTTTTTATAGCCAGATGGGTGGGAGAGCTATGACAGATACCGGTGTTGCTACTGTAATAAATTTAAATGCTACCACAGGGTAAATTACGATACTGCCCGGTGCGCAAAGAGTTTACAACTGGACGTAGCCGCCGTCATATGTATGTATAAACCTAGGACTTATCAAACTTTAGTGCATACGGGCTTTTTTTTTATTGACAGCCTCTGGACTCAAGGAATCCTAGTTAGGGTATATGTATGTGATCGTTGGGCGTTATTATTATTATTATTATTGTTTTTTTTTTTTTTTTTTAGGTTTGCGTTTGACCACTATCTCACCTGATGGTAAGTGACGATGTGGTCTAGGATGTAACACGCTTACCTAGATGATACGTTTTCACTCTCGATTTGAAAACTCCAAGGTTGTAGTTTTCGGGAAATACGAACTCCACTCTTCCACTCTTTGGCTGTTCGCATGATAAACGTGGAGCCAAATCGCTTTGTCCGCACACCTATTTATACTATAATTTTAAAATTAAATTTACTCGTGACTAACGTTATATTGTTATGTACATATTGCATGCAGTGCTCGCTTCCAAAAGGGTGTACACAGACTAAGAAATTAACTCAGATTATATACATATTATGTTTCCAAGTGTTTACACCAACACCTCGTTTGGTGGATTAATAATAGTAATAAAAACTGGTCAGTTCCAAGGACCGCATACAAGTATACATGTAGCTACATGGTACGCTGCACACAGGGTGAAAACCCAAAGCGTATTTTCATAGGATACCAGAACAATAAAATGTAATTTTGAACAGTTTTAATTATGTAGCCTTGTTGAAAACATCAAAATATAAAATTGATAATTTGTGTACCTGTAATATATATCTGTTTCGGTGAGCCTTTGTTTTCCTTGGTGTCCCCCGCACCATAAATCGGCACACGCTGGATAATGAGCAAAGAACGTGTTACTCCACAATTTGTTCTCACGAAGTTTTATCCGAGCGTTCATTATGAAACGTAATATAATAAATAAAAAAATATTAATAAATTAAAAAGTAAACAAAATGTTATAAAAACAAAATGCGTCGCTAACAGTTAAATTTCAGCGGCAACGGCATTAAAATTCATCCAGTTGTTTAGTTTTTATGTATTCTCAAAACAGATGGACAGACCTAAGCGCGCTTAGATTCAGCCACGCGTAGTTTAACTAAAAGACTTGCCTAACCAAAAAATATTTGAACAAGCCTTAACTAAGTGTTAAACTGCTGTTTTGTATTGTTAAACAAACGTTCGACGTCTATCTAAGTGTTTATGTATTTGTGGTAACGCAGTTGGTGTTTGCTTACAGAGGTGGACGGCGGTAAGTCGGACCTGGAGCGACTCAAGAGCAGTTTGCATCACAAGTTCAACTGTACGCTGAAGGATGAGCATAAGGTACGCAGCAAAACATTTTCAACAGATATCCAAAAAGGAGGAGGTTCTCAATTTGACTGGCCTGTTTATTAGAACGAATGTGTGATAGATTTCAAACCTCTTTGAATCGTTCTACCTCAAGGGCGTAAATCCTCTGAATACCCGGCTTGCGCCGTTTCAAATTGCAGCTCAAATTATCCACATTTGCATATTTAGCGTCAATAGTCATGTTTCAACGATCCAAAAAAAAAAAACAATTTTTTTAAACGAAAACAGCATGTTTTAAACAAGTACGTCAAATCTATTTCTTAAGTATACTTACGACTAAAGTTGAGAAAAATTAAAATGTAACCGTCTCTTTCAACATACCTTTTTATTAGAAGATAACCGCCGTGCTTTAAGTTTAGCTTTAGAGAATGCGTGTCCATGTATACTCTAATATACTTTTTTCTTCCAGACGATGCTCCACTACCACATAAACGAAACATTACGGTACTCGAACCTGTTCAACGCATTGGAAGAGCTGAAGAGGACCTACCCAGCCTTAGTGGAAGACTACTCGGTCACTGAGACAACTCTCGAAGAAGTGTTCCTTTCTTTTGCAAAGGAACAACGCGAAACAGCCAATGAACAGACCAGGAATCATGTTGTGTAAAGATGAGAGAAGATGGGAGAAGACGAGGAAAAGTGGGAGAAGATGAGGAAAGATGGGAGAGTCTGGGGAAAGTGGGAGAATATGAGAGGAGATGGAAGAATTCACTTTCTACATGTAGTTACCAAAGGTAACATATTTATTCTTATTAAGAAAAGTTATTGTTAGTTAAGTGATTTACTTTAATATTGATTAGTTTGTGCACATTGCACATTTTCAAGCTTCTTGTATTAATCAACACACATTCAACATCACATTATTTGATTGTATTAATTGTATAGATTTTTTTATGAACGAATCAACCAAATAAGCCAAGTGAGTTGCAGTCAAACATCGGTTAAGCGAATATATACTCGAAACGTACGTTGACCGATAAAAAGTTAAATTCTGGCCGGGATTAAAAGTACAGTAAATTTTTTTCGTGCCGCAGAAAAGTGTAAATTAAATGTCACAAAGATGTATAGTATTATGAACATGGACAAAAAATTATCAAATATATTCGTTGATGTGTATTTGGAATAATTAGATTGTAACTCAAGCCAAAGATTTTTACACCATTATGGGCATCCATCCGTTTTTTATTGAATCGCCGGCGCGATTATTTTTTTAAATCTTTATCCCCTAATTATTACATGTAAACCATTATTTTCTTATTTAATGCTAAATAATTAAATGTGGACTGATAATAGAGCCTTATTTTATATCTTCGGATTTTCGCGGTTTCCATGATATAGTTACTAAATTATAGGCACCAAAAACTAAGTTCATAAATGTTATTTGTAGCTTTGTACACTCCCTGGTCAATATATAATCCACAATTGCTGTGTCTGTTGAAACAAATTCGAATTACATTCATGTGATTTAAACTAAAATAGGTTTAATGCAAGATAATACAGAGCTTTCGTTAGAAAATGTTACCTGTATCAGCAGGCTGGCGTGAGCTATAAAATTGACATATCTCTTCCGTTTGCGTTTAACCAATCAACGATCACGCGGATCACGTTATAAACCTTTTGATGCGTATTGATTGGTCAAAAGTTTTCTCAATAGACTAGATATTTTATATCGATTTTTATAACCCACGCGAGCTCTGAAGTAGTGTAACGTAGAAGGATGGTTACTTAATATATTAAACCGTATGCTTATACGCTTATAAAACGTATTTAATGTAAACGCATAGCTTTGAATATGATAGTGTAGCGAGCGTATTTATGTAATAATTAAATTTACCCCCTTACTAATAAATATTGTATTACCGAGGCATATAGTTTGTGTTTTATCTTTCTCTGTTGAGTTTGATATGAGCAAAGATGAAAGAGAAAACACTATGTAGTTATTTCATCGTTATTTACAGTGTTTATTAGCATTTAGCAAAGCTGTTAGTGTTTTGACACTAAATATAAATGATATTTATAAATGAATATAAAGCTTTCAAAGGATAGCTGTTATCGCCATTAAAACTAGTTTGTGGTCAAATATATTAAGGCTAAAAAAACTAGGTCAGTTCAATTTCTATGCCAAGCGTAGCGAGATGCCGCCTTGAGTCATATTATCACTTAACATCAGTCGGGTAATCACGGAACTTTGATTTAAATGCAACAGGAGAAATTTTGTTCCTAATTTGATAATTTCTATAGTAACTTTATGCATAAAATATGTATTGAAACTGTCAAACCCATACAAATTGTGTTTCTATATGTTGCAATCAAGTGCCATGTTGTGAGATGGGGTCAAAAGCTACTATATATATATATATATATATATATATATACTGTAGTATCCTTGTTTATGCAAACAAATACCATATAACTTCAGACAGCCGTTTGAAGTTCCCGCGTGCTAATCTACGTCTGCAACTTCACGGCACTTAGCCATCGACAGCGACCGGCAAAAACGTAACCTCAAATATTAATTTAACACTTTATTGTAAAAGCCGAAATAAAAGGCATTTCCTACTACAAAAACTTGTACATATTTATTTTGACCGTATCCTTAACAAGTTTTGGCGATCGTGAAAAAGAATAATTGTGCGGAGGCGCAATTCAAGAATCTGCAATCTACGCGGCAACTATAACGTTACACGACGGCGGACATTACGCTTTGGATGACTTGGGCGAATTTCGAAACTTGGATCGGCAACGACGAGAATTGCGACGGTTTGGCAGTGGAGTCAACTTCTTAAAGGGAGGTTTGCCCATTCCTTACTTCATCATTTCCCAAAACTCTGTCTAGCTTGCTCGAGTTCAAAAAATTTCGTTGGGTCCAAAGTCCAACTCCATAATTCATGCTAAATGCTGAGTCTCTTTGGCTAAGTCAACTATTTTCATTAAAAACATAATCGATTATGTACAACAATTACATTCTGCTACAAATAGCTGCAAATGTTTTCCATATCTTTACTAAATTGTAGGCCTAATTAAAGCTTACATGATCATAATCTATGCAATTGCAAAGAGTTCAACTTAATTTCAATTAATTTCTTGTTTCTATCGCTATGTCTGTGCTAATTACCAATCTATCGCCCTTCCATTTATTAAAAGTGCTTGTTTGAACAACGTACATATTACGTACATATTTATAACAGTAACTATTTGCCCAAAATCGTATTTCGTGATTAATTATTATCAGTGAATTGATCGAGTAAACGTTATTAATTCCAGTGTCATCTCAGCGAGGTGCTGTACATACCGTAGCACATCAGCTGTGCTTATCTATCAGCGGCCTTGACCGTGGTGCATGGTGCAGTGTACGAAGGGTCTATTGTTTTCGTGCGATATCACAGCGATATGTTTCGGGTGTTGTGGTTTGATTGACATTAAGGTATTTATATATTTTGTATTTTTTGTTTTCATTACAATGACTGGCACGGATGATAAACACTCTCAAGAGTTAAAAGAACTTAAAGGAAAAAGGTCTTCATTAAAGGGCAGATTAACTACATTTGAAAAATATATAGATGATTTAAAGCAACTGCGTACAATAAATAAAACTCAGCAGAATGAAATTAAAACAAGATTAAAAAAGATAGAAGCAATTTTTGAAGAGTACGATCTAATACAAATAAGTATAGAAGTAAAACAAGACAATCCCGATAATGAGTTAGAAAGAGAAACTACGGAGAACAGATTTTATAGGTGTATCGCAGAAGCCCAGGAAGTAATAGATACATACAATAGCAGTAATATTATTATAGATTCAGACAGCTCATCTAATCACACCTCATTGAAACATTCAAACTGTAAATTACCTCAGATTAGGATTCCTAGTTATGATGGGGTTGATATATCAAAATGGTTGGAATTTCATGATATTTTTACTTCTATGATTCATAACAATGATTCTATAGCAAGTATAAATAAGTATCAGTATTTAAAAAGTTCTGTGACTGGTCCCGCAGCTTCTGTGATAGCATCCTTAGAAATATCTAGTAGTAACTATGAAGTGGCTTGGAAACTCTTGTGTGACCGTTACAATGATAAGCGTAAGCTAGTGTGTACTCACCTTAAAGCATTATTTGATGTTCCAAGCGTCAGCGAAGAAAGTTATTTCCGTTTTCTTGCTGATCATATTGCTAAACATTTAAGAGCGTTAAACACTTTAGGTGAAAAAACGGAAAATTGGGATACTCTTATAATATATTTATTTTCTGCAAAATTAGATAATAGTACAAGTATTAAATGGGAGGAATATAAAGGGGCATTACCTGAGAACCCCAACTTAGAACAGTTCTTTATGTTTTTACGTAGACGAGCTGATGTTATTGAAGCGACCGGAAGTAGCAGTAACCTCGAAGCTGTGCAGCAGCGATCGCAGCAGCAGCCGCAGCTGCAGCAACAGCAATTCAACAGAATTAATAAGCAACAAAAATCATTTGTTGCTGCTACTTGCGAGAACAATAATAAAAATAATGTTAAGTGCATAGTTTGTAATGAACAGCATCTTATATATTACTGTAAAAAGTTTTTGGCAATGTCACCCGTGGACAGATTTAATTTTATAATCAAGCATAAACACTGCATAAACTGTTTACGTAGCGGACATTTAGCTCCACAGTGTAAATCTAGGCCATGTAAGTTATGTAATAATAAACATAACTCACTATTACATTTTGACAAACCAATCACTGAAAATAAGCAATTGGTTTCTAGTCCAATTTCATTATCAACATGTGTTGAAAATCAAGTTTTATTATCAACGGCTATTATCAAAGTTTCTTGTGTTAATTCACAGAAACAAATAGAAGCACGCTGCCTGCTAGATTGCGGAAGCCAGTCGTCATTTATTAGCCATGATTTAAAAAATAAACTATCTATTCCAACAGAAAACGTGAACTCGGTATGTGTAACAGGGATAAATAGTATTTCATTTGATGCTTTACAGCGCTGTAACATCAAAGTGCAGTCGCGTACAAGTGCATTTAGCATGCCGGTAAATGCATTTGTCATCAATGAAATAACTAGTTCCCTTCCAAGCCAAGAAGTTGATGTATCAAAAATTAATATACCCAAAAATATAATATTAGCGGATATTTCCTATCATATTCCGTCAAAAATAGATATATTGTTAGGGGCGGATGTATTTTGGAATATTATAGCTTCTGAACAAATAAACTTAGGCCAAAATTTGCCTATTTTACAAAACTCTGTGTTTGGTTGGTTGATTTCGGGACCAATGATGTGTTCTCAAACTAACAGTTCTCAGACTAGACTTGTTTGTAATTTCAGTCACGAGATACGAAACCAGCTCAGTAAATTTTGGGAACTCGAAGAAGTTCCTAGCAAGCCTTTGTTATCCCAGGAGGAAGAAGCGTGTGAGCAACATTTTGTTCAGCACACTCGTCGGCTTGAGGACGGGAGGTTTTGCGTCTCGCTGCCACTGAAGATGAAGCCTGAAAGTTTAGGAGACTCGTACTACATGGCACGTAAGCGGTTCGAGTCTTTGGAGCGACGTTTTCAGAGGCAGCCAGAGGTAAAAACTCAATACGTTGATTTTTTAGACGAATATGAGGCTCTCGGTCATCTTTCAAAGACAAAGAGACCAGCCAATGCTGTATTTTTGCCACATCATCCTGTGCTGAAAGAATGGAGTGAGAGCACCAAGTGTCGAGTTGTCTTTGACGGGTCTATGAAGACTACTTCAGGCTTGGCACTTAATGACATATTGATGGTTGGGCCTACTGTACAGGATGACATTTTCTCTATATTAACCAGATTAAGACAGCATGCATATATATTTACAGGAGATATAGAGAAGATGTACAGACAAATCCGTATTGAACCTGACCAGAGACATCTTCAATCAATATTATGGCGAAAGAATGAGCGTGAACCCATAGGTTACCTGCAGTTAAATACTGTGACCTATGGTACCTCTTCGGCGCCTTTTCTTAGTACTAGATGCTTGGTACAACTGGCGATGGAATGTGAGGAGCCGCTAGTTCAGGACATCATGTTACATGATTTTTATATTGATGACGTAATAACTGGGCATTCTAATGAAAGTGACTTGCAAAAGGTGTATCAAAGTGTCACTAAACAATTAGGATCGGCATGTTTTAACTTACGTAAGGTCAAAAGTAACTCTCAGTTACTTCTTAACCATATATCAAAGGAACCAAACACAGACATTATTCAAGAAACGTTAAAGCTTTCTAGTGTGACGAATACATTAGGTATTGAGTGGGACCCTAACTCTGATTGTATACTTATATCAGTAGCAAAATCAATAAAAATGCACGAGAATTTGAACGTTTTAACAAAACGCTCAGTGTTATCCGTATCGTCTAGTATTTTTGATCCTTTAGGATTATTAGGAGTTTGCGTCATAACATGCAAAATGATTTTGCAACAGTTATGGTTGTTAAAGGTTGGGTGGGATGAACAAATTCCTGAGGATATATCACAAACATGGCTAAAGTTCATTAAAAATTTATATAATATTCAAAATTTGTCCATCCCACGCCAAGCAGTTTGTGCTAATCCAATTTTAATTGAATTGCACACATTTGCTGATGCTTCTCTCAAAGCTTATGCAGCTTGTGTGTATGTACGTTCGAGTGATGCGCTAGGAAAAGTTACAGTACGACTTTTGTGTGCCAAATCTAAAGTGGCACCATTAAAAACATCAACCATACCCAGACTCGAGTTGTGTGGGGTAGTGTTAGCCGCCCGATTATGCAAAAAGGTTACCGAGTCATTACGATGTTCAGTAAACAAAAAATATTTTTGGTGTGACTCAAACGTTGTACTGGGCTGGTTGAAAATTCCTCCACACAAATTGAGTACCTTTGTATCGCATCGTGTTGCTGAGATCAATGAATTGTGTGCTGGTAGTATCTTTTATTATGTACCATCATCCCTGAATCCTGCAGATCTTGCGACTCATGGGGTAGACCCTAAGGATGTACAAAACCTGTCGTTGTGGTGGGATGGGCCTACATTCCTAACAGGTGCACAAAGTCACTGGCCTGACCAGCAGCAGATGGAAGCACAAAGTAGCTTACCTGAGATTCGCGTTCATATGGGTAATGTTCATGAGCCTCAGAAGTCAATTATCGATTTTAAAAAATATTCAAACTTTTTAAAATTACGTCGTATACTCGCTTATGTCTATAGGTTTGTATATAACTGTAAGAATACTAAAAACACGGGGCCCTTTAACTGTAGAAGAGCTTGAAAGGTCTGAGTTAAAGCTAGCTGAACTGTCACAACAAGAGAGTTTTCCAAACCACAAAAAGACTATGAAAAAATCTCCTGCATTGCACAGTTTAACTCCCATTATTGACAAAGCGGGATTGATTCGGGTTGGAGGTAGGTTAGACAACTCATCGTTTAACTTTGATAAAAGACATCCTATTCTTTTAGACGGTAAACATCATTTTACCGAACTAATACTTAGATATTACCATTTAAAATTAATGCATGCAGGACCGCAATTGCTTCTTTCAGTCGTCCGAGAACAGTACTGGCCACTTGGCGGACGAATTGCAGCAAGACGAGTTGTTAGGAATTGTATGTTGTGCAGACGAATGAAAGGAGCAGTTGCAAAGCAAATAATGGGGAACTTACCTTCTCAAAGATTGTCACCAGGATCCCCATTTGAGATAACCGGAACAGATTATGCTGGACCTTTACTGATTGTAAATAAGAAGGGTCGTGGCGCCAAGCTAATAAAATGCTATCTCTGTGTGTTCATTTGTTTTAAGGTTAAGGCTGTGCATCTTGAGCTAGTCACTGATTTGACCACAGAAGCTTTTATATTGGCTTTGCGTCGTTTTATGTCGCGTCGGGGAAAACCGCGCGAGATTTTCTGCGATAATGGCACCAATTTCGTTGGTGCAAACCGCGAAATTGCTGCACTTGTTAAAAATTGTTCAAACGCCGTGTCAGACTTAGTAAATGAAGGCATTAAATTCAAATTTTCCCCAGTATATACACCTCATTTTGGAGGTTTATACGAGGCAGCTGTGAAATCGGCAAAACATTTAATGAAAAAAGCCGTAGGTAACGCTCACTTCACTTTCGAAGAGCTCACTACTTTATTTTGCCAAATAGAGGCCATTTTGAACTCGAGGCCACTAGTTCCTATGTCCTCTGATCCTAATGACCTTTGTTCTTTGACCCCTGGGCACTTCCTGATAGGGAGGCCACTCACATCACTGCCAGCGCCTGACTTACAGGATGTTAATCCGAACCGCTTGCACAGATACGCCCGCATCGAACAAGCGCGACAGCATTTTTGGAGCCGATGGAGCCGCGAGTATATTTGCGAGCTACAGCAGCGAACAAAATGGCAGGACAGATACCCTGATATCAAACCTAACCAGTTAGTCCTTATCAAGGATGAAAGCAGCCCTCCATTGAAATGGCCGTTGGGAAGAATAACTGCCGTTTATCCAGGAGTTGATGGAGCCAGCAGAGTTGCTGATATACTCACTAGCAAAGGAATAGTGAGACGAGCAATTAACAAAATTTGCCCTCTTATGGATCTACAATAAAAAGAACGAAGAAGTCTACTTTTCAGGGAGGCGGAGATTGTTTATGCAAACAAATACCATATAACTTCAGACAGCCGTTTGAAGTTCCCGCGTGCTAATCTACGTCTGCAACTTCACGGCACTTAGCCATCGACAGCGACCGGCAAAAACGTAACCTCAAATATTAATTTAACACTTTATTGTAAAAGCCGAAATAAAAGGCATTTCCTACTACAAAAACTTGTACATATTTATTTTGACCGTATCCTTAACAATCCTACTAGAGATGGGCCGAGTACAACTTTTACCGAGTAACAGAGTACGAGTACACTCGGTTTTATGTTTGTCAAACCGAGTACTCGGCCGAGTTATCGAGTAGTTTGATTTTAAATATTAATAATAACTGGAAAAATATTTATATAATTATAATGTATCCAAGTATTTCTCAGTATTTTACAATTATGGTGACTAAAGTAGGTTTAAGGTACTCGGTTACTCAGCTTAAAAAGTTATACTCGGCGCATCCATACCTAATTTTAGTACCTACCGAGTTTAATCTAAACATAAAGTTTTAATTTCTCCCCATGATCACAAAGGGCTAAATGACACAGGTACTATGATTATAATTTGGCAGCTCTCTAGTATTCTACAAATTACTATACACCGGTAATTAGCGTTAATAATATTTATACACAACGATGTATTTTTATATTTAAATTATATATTACACCTCGTGAACCAAAATAATTGTAACATTCCATAGTGTTATATCTAGTTATGAATGTGATATGTACCCGTAGTACGTATTCTAATGTACCTTCATTGTACCCGCTACCGAGCATCTTAAAATATTTGTGTGAAATCCTTAATTGTGAGATGTGTCAAAGTCAAAAGTTCAACGGATTTATTGCAAATAGGCTATTTGTAAATTAATTAATAATATTATTGTACTAAGCATATAAAATTACAAATGAGCTTATTGTCAAATAATATATAGCAAGCCCATTACAGTATGCGAGTTTAAAAAATAAAAGTTCTTTTTATACTTTTACACTCCTCCTCCACTCCTCAGCCACACAGCCTCTGTGGAGTGGTGGTTGAGCAGGTCGGCTCATAACGCGGAGACGGTGGGTTCGATTACTACGGCAGGACCATATTTGTACACAGAAAAAAAAGCGCAAATGCATTTTCTGAGTAGGTATTGCGGGACCATGGTCCTCGTAGTTCCTGGGTCCCTAGACACAGGGAATCCTAGTTAGGTATAGACCTAACTAGGATTAGGTATGTGATCGTTGGGCGTTATTATTATTATTATAAATATTTACGATACTTGATAGCGAGTACAGTAGCATTACTTTCGAATAAGCACGTACTAAAGTTACTGCAGTACGTAATGCAGTATGTATGTATGAGTCAAATTTTTTGTTAGAGTTCTTTTTTCACTCTTGCTTGCGCACTACTGCTTGGCGGCAGAATAACTGGCAAAGCGGTAGTACCTACCTAGACGAACTATGCAGAAATGTCCTTCCACTAAATACAGATACCCGCTACGCAAATCCTGAAACTAATGATATATTTCAACTTTGACTAATTGTCCTATAATATCGCAGTCCATAAAAAAAGTACTCTAATATAAAATCCGACTATATAACATATAATATATGCAGTATTATTGTCAATAATCTGCCTGCCTTAAGTTAACGAGATATAATCTCACAATTTCTAACTGCAAATAGGTAATTAAGGATCGGAATGATACGGAATATTATTTTTAAGCGATGAAGCTAATGAGGCCTTTAAAAATATAGAACAATCATAATGATCGATCTGTGAGAGTAAACGTTGGGTGCTTACTCCATTCTTTTAAAAGGTAATTCTTGCTTACAATATATGTATAACCAAAGATGATCGAATGAATACTTCGATGGTCTTTTGTATAACTAAAAAGAGGAGGTTCAGGTGCAGCTAACAGCACAAAACTGGCTTTGCGTATAACTCTAATATTTGTCGCGCATTGCTCTTATACGCACGGTATATACATTGTGTGCGTCACCTGATTAATGCAGATCACTTAAGATAACTTAGTCTATCTTCCCATTTATATTTGCTACTTTAAAATGTTCAAGTACCGACGGTAAATATTTCATATCGCCAAAGAGTCGGATAATCGGTGATAAGCATTATTTACTCCGGTATCTGTAGATAAGTTTCATTTTGTGAAATAGGTAAACTACTGCCGACGCGGAAACGTTTCTCTTTTTTAGTTAAAACTGCTGCTCTTGCACAATAAGGCCAAAGGCGCGATTCCATTAGGCATTGTATGCAAGTTGCACAAATCTGCATGCAAACTATAACTGGCTTGTGGGTAGTTTGAACTTGCAAAGTCCTTTTTTTATTCATTTTTTAATGTATTATTACCTCAAAAAAGACTGCAAACAGAACCGACCACAGCAGCAAGTCTTCCACCCATGATGTCCTACTCGCAAGCATGCACGTATGACGTCACAACAATCAAAAAACATTTGTTAACAATTGCTAAAATAAATCTTATGCTATTTCAGTTCAGTTTAAAAATCGCTCCGAATAAATTTCGTAGTGCGAACATTCGCACGACGTAAACATTAGCATTATATTTGTTGTGAACTCAGTAGTCGGCCAAGTGAGCAGAGCAGTTATGTAACATGCTCACATTCAACGAATGCTCATGTCAGTTGCTACCTTAAGACACTGAACAATCTGGTACCCGATTTTCCTGCCCATTAAAATAAGTTTAGAATGGTGTCGATTGTGTCGCATTCTCTAAAACTAAAGTAAACTTAAAGTATGGCGGCACTCTTCTGATAAAGGGGAAATGAAAAAGACGGAAATATGTTAATTTCGTTTAGCTTTAGAGTATGCGACACGGAATCGACACTAATGTGTGTATAGTTTCAAGTGCCTAAATGTGCTTAGCTTTAATAGTAATTGTAACAGGTGAAACAACTTTTTTAGATGTCCAACCTTGATATTTGAAAAATATAGCTTTTCTGTATTCTTTCAATTAAATACTACTACCAAAAAAACATTTATACTATATACTATATACTAGCTGTGATGACCTATAGACAGTGCAAATGCTCCAGCCTTTGGGAAATTGATGAGCATTAAAACTTCAGTTATTATAAAAATGTAGTCTTTTTTATCATTGTATAATTAGTAATAATTTAAAACTTTTTGTCTCAATAGTTATTGTTATAATTGAATATTTTTGTACTTAATGCACATAAAATTATTATGTTCGTTTGTACAAGACTGTATTTACATGTTTCTGTAGAAATAAATATTCTAAATGCTCTGATGTGACTATGTGTTTCATTCATCACGTTTCCTAAAACTAGAAGTTATTTTTCTTAAACCTTGTAAATAAAACAAAACCTAGCATTACACTTTTCATTTATTTCACATTCTAGTACAGACACCCTAGAACTACACAATATGAACATTTGAACAGCTTAGATTTATTGCATGGTGGCATAGTAGTAGAATAGACAATTATATTCTACAGTAACTCATCTAGGAGTAAACTGTAACAGCCTTATTAATAAACGAATCGATCGAAAGAGACAAAAGATGATGTAACTAGTCTAAAGCTAGTTTGTGTTTTTTAATAGGGCTATTACAGCCTTATTAATAAATGGGAATTAAGTCTCAGGTTATTTGCTTCAGCTTTTGTCCTTTTTTTGCTACTGGAATATTTAACTGGATTGAAAGAGACAAAAGATGGTGTAACTAATCTAAAGCTATTTCGTGGTTATTAATAAGGCTGCCTAAGTGTTTACACTTAAATTAATACGTAAATACTTGGTGCAGTAGATTTAATTTCCTCCAAGATGGATTACTGCACTACAGTTGTGGTATTGATGACCTTGCACAAGAAAGGAATGTCAAGAATAAAAGACTGGATTACTGCTATTTATAATTATTATTTTACTAGCATATTTGCCACATTGTCTATATTAGCAGTTATGATCATACATGACCTTGTGATGACAGTGAAGTGTCAATGTGAAATGCTTCACAATATCACCATCACAAGCAAACATTATTTTGTATCCACTTGGGATGACGCCAAATAATGAAAGCATGACAAAATTGATTTTTGTGAGTAAAACTTACAACTAGTCAAAAATGTGAAACTATTACATAAAATGGTACTGGTAAATGATTGCCTACTAACATTACCTGTATAAATAAGTTTTACATTCATATTTACATAATTATTAGTATTCCTTATCCATACCATACTGACCTATGTTTTTAGCAACTAGACTATTTTGTTAAAATAAATAATCATTTAAAAGATGATATAAATTAGCCAAGTCACATATTATAGGTATGTTAATGTTATCACCAATTTTTCATATTTAATACTTATAATGACTGTCATCTTATTTTCTGAAACTGTAACAAACATACATGAAATATTAATAATTCATTAAAATCATCAAATTTGTTCTACATGGCTAAATCACTATCTGAATACTATCATACTAGATGTAATGAATATAATATAATATATATATTCTAACAAATTGTGATGAGACAGCTTTTTGTTATAAAATGAAAATGTGATCTTATATAATGAAACTACTTTTTGTTGGCTAATTATAATGATACATTGAAGGCTGAATTATAATTTTTAAATAATGTGATGATTGTATTATAAATTGGTATAGGGAGATAAATATATACCTATACCAATTTATACTTTCCAAGGTAAGGTGAAAAATTGTATTTTAATGCTTTTAAACATAAAAATTAGATACATAGTAACAAACACTCTTCTAACCGAATTGTTTTAAAATATAAATACAATTGACGGTGGACAATAATGTTGGATGATTAGATTGGTCTACTTATAGATTACTTTCAATTTACTATCCTCTGCAAACCTGTCTTATTGAATACGCTTTTCACACTGTCAAAAACATTATCAGGTGTGACTTCAGCGTTAATTCTCTGCACCATGCCCCGCTGGTCATAATGTTCAATGATTGGCATGGTGTCATTCAGATATGTGTTGAATCTTTTCTGCAAACTTTCTAGGTTGTCGTCTGAGCGGCCGCTACCCGCCGCTCCGCGTCCGAGACAGCGCTCCGTGCAAATATCACGAGAACATTCAAAAAAGAGAACGAATAGAAGCTTGGTCTTGTCGGACATGACGCGCTCCCAGCCATCTAAGTTGTCCTTGTTCCGTGGGAAGCCATCGATGAGGAAGCGCGACTTGCCGGACTTCTGCATAGCCTTGTGTAGCAGCGAGCACGTCACCTCTACCGGCACGATCTGTCCGTTGCGTATTTTCTCTTCAATCATTTCACCGTACTCGGAACCTGGCCGCTGGCGCTCCTCGCGCAGCAAGTCTCCTGCAGAAAGGTGCACGAACCCATATTCATTGGAAATGAGAGAGCACTGGGTGCCTTTACCGGCGCCTGGCGCTCCTAAGACGAACACTACTTCAGGCACCATTTTGTTCAGGGTTCGCGAACACTGTCGCAACACGCCACTAAGCATGAAACTGCAAGACTACTAATTCATTTAGTTAAATACCAATTGGCTTTTATAAAACTTGCGCACGTCGATGACCTTGAAGATGAGAGTTATTTTTTTTTTTTTTTTTTTTTTTTTTAAGATTTGGCTCCACACTTTTGTGTATTTAGCCAGTGTCAAGTTATTGATATTTTATCAAGTTATCGATATTTCACGCAAATATGTGTCAAGTCACAGTCGAAGTCACCAAGTCAATCCATAGTCAAGTCAGTCTAGTCAAAGTCATACTCCTAGTAAAGTGGTGGCAACTTTACTTGAAGCTTCTATGGAGTTTTGGAAACAACACGAAAAGAAACGTTTCACCATCATTATACCATTTTCCCACACTCACGCCTGTAATCCAGCACTTAACGAATAAAATGCCACCAATTTTATGCACTAACACTGAAAATAACATAAGTTTTGGAAAATAATACAATGCGGCGACGCGATCTTTTTCGTTTTCCCGCCAAAAACCGAGAGTTATTTCATTTTATCATTTGACGTCGTTCCCAAAGGGTATATAAACGCTATCTCCCTCCTATACTTTTTTGTTTTGGCTTTTCACTTGTGTATTTAGCCAGTTTTAAGTATTTGAAAATTTCTCAAGTTAAGTCACAGTCCAAGTCATACTCCTAGTAAAATGATGGCAATTTTACTAGAAGCTTCAATGGAGTTTTGGAAACAACACGAAAAGAAGCGTTTCACCATCAGTATATATATCTCTCTCACACTCATGCCTGTAATCTAGCACTTGCCACCAATTTTATGCACTAACACGGAAAATAATACAATGCAATGACGCGATCATTTTCGTTTTCCCGCCAAAACTCCTATACTTTATAATTTGTGACTATCTCTACGCTAGTGTCCGTAGTAAAGAAACCTGCAGATATCAGTAATTAGAGATGTCCGATACTAGTAAACATGAGTAAGTACTCGATACTTTTCTTTCGATAGCAATTACTTTTTGAGCATACATTTTTATATATTTACTAATACTGTGCAAAGTAGCGCAGATTATAAAAAACAAACAATTGACTATAACTTTATGGTTCATCATCATCGGCCTATATTAGCCCACTGCTGGACATAGGCCTCTCCCAAGGCACGCCACTGAGCCCGCTCTTCAGCTCTACTCTTCCAGTTGCTACCAGCTACCTTGCGTATGTCATCGCTCCATCTTGCCGCGGGGCGTCCTACACTACGTCTGCCGATTCGTGGTCTCCACTCAAGAACACGTCTACCCCAACGGTTATCAGTTCTTCGGCAGATATGACCAGTCCACTGCCACTTCAGCTTGCTAATTCGATGAACTATGTCGGTAACTTTAGTTCTCTGGCGAATGACTTCGTTTCGGATTCGATCCCGCAGAGATACACCAAGCATAGCTCTCTCCATAGCTCGCTGAGCGACCTTAAATTTGTGAACCAGTCCTACCGTGAGCGTCCACGTTTCGGCTCCGTAGGTCATGACTGGTAGGACGCACTGGTTAAAGACTTTCGTCTTAAGACATTGCGGTATGGGCGATGAAAAGACACGACGAAGTTTCCCAAATGCTGCCCAACCCAGCTGTATTCTTCTCCTGGCTTCACTCTCGAAATTGTTTTTCCCTAGTTGGAGCGTTTGCCCTAGGTAAACGTACTTTTTAACAACTTCAAGAGCTACTCCATTCATAGCAATCGGTCCCGGAACAACGTGCTCGTTGAACTTTATGGTTACTAGATAATAACTAGTCTATAACACATAATGGATAATCTATTGTGATTGAAGCATGGACAAAAGTATAGTTTTAAAAAAAGTATCAAAATGACTAGGTATTGATACTTTTGGGGTACACATTTGAGTAGTATCGAATCAGGATTCACGTTCATACGAGTAAGTATTGATACTTTGGTGGTATCAAAACATTCCTATCAGTAATACCGAACGTAGTGATTATATACTCTTTGGTAATACTGTAAGGTCCGTATTATAGAACGATGCTCAGTCATCGATTGGTGCTCAAGCAAAGATTTCATTCATAAAATGAACAATTAGGTCCGTATTACAGAACGATGCTCAAGCAGAGATTTCATTCATAAAGTAATCAATTAGTGAATGAAATCTCTGCTTCAGCACCGATCAACGACAGCATCGTTCTGTAATGCGGACCTAAGTTAATGAAATCTCTTAGGTCCATATTACAGAACGATGCTCAGTCATCAATCGCTGCTCAAGCAGATTTCATTCACTAATTGATCACTTTATGGATGATATCTCTACTTGAGCATCGTTCTGTAATACGGACCGCCCCGTATTAACTACGCTCAGTAGTGAATCTGCTCAAGATGAATTTCATTATCAAATATTCCGTATTACAAAACGATGCTGCCATCGATCGGTGCTCAAGCAATTTCATTCATGATTATCACTTTTTGCATGAAATCTCTGCTTGAGCACCGATCTGTTATATCTGCTCCATGCACCCCCTATTGCCTACTCCTAACCTTTTCCTGCCGACTCATCATTTCCCTTGTCATAGAACTCAGTTAGCCCTCAGCTCCCGTCAGTCTCCATCCAGCTTCCCAATCCGACGGTCGTCTAAAAATTAATTTCATTTATTTTATTTCAATTTCCTTTTTTTAAAAAGACTTCAGCCAGTATCCTTATAATATTGGTGGCAGCGTTAAGGGATTTTAAAAGAAAGTCCCCGGTACCGTCTCCGTTCCGAGTACACAGAAATACGCGAAATTAACGCGAGTGTTGTGTGGTGTACGAGTGCCAAGTTACCGGCCCCATTGTGTATACCCGGCTAGCCCGGATATCGGACTACAGTGAGTTGTGGTCCAGCTCATCCCGTAAAAGGCCCACTGTTGCGCACTGTTCGTGCTGCAACCGGCCTCCTCCAAGAACAGCCGTAGCCGCAGCCGCAGCCACACCCACTGTCACGCACAACCTGGTGCTGTGACCGGTAGTGGCTATCCGACGAGCGAGCATCCATCAGACGAGCGAGCATCCATCAGACGAGCGAGCACCGACCGGGCGAGCAACGCGCGGCGCGCGACGCTTATCTACATCCTGCTATATCCCGTGAGCGAACTTCGAAGTAATGATAGCTTTCGTTATCACTCTGTCCGCACTCAAGTAAGTGATTCGTGGTCATTGCGATTGTCAAACTTTTGTCACTATTGTTTTATTTTATTGTAATTTTATTTTATTGTAGTTTGAATATTATTATTTCCTTTTCTTGTGTGAATCGTAATTATTGTCAAAATGTCCGAGAGTAGAGCCCAAAGCCCAAAGTTTGAGAGACCCGAGTTAGCCGTAACAGACACGGAGGATGACGGATTGTGTCCTCCACCCTCTGGCCCGACTACGAGGTCATTGTCTAAAAAGAAAATCACTGCTACGAATAGTAAAGTAGAACTTGACCTTTCAACCTTACTGAAATTCATAAAACCGTTTGACGGATGCAGGGAAACACTGAACTCATTTTTGGTTAACTGCAATAACGCTTACGAATTAGCCTCAGAACCTCAAAAGGACATTTTGTTTAAATACATATTATGCCAGCTGCAAGGCAGAGCACAAACTGCCTGCTCTGTTAAAGAGTTCGCCAATTGGTTACAACTTAAGGAATTCCTTAAAACTCAATTCAGTGAAAGAAAACACTATGCCCATCTACTGACTGACCTTCAGGAATGTAGACAACAAATTAATGAACCCGTGAGCCAGTACGCTTTAAGAATAGAAACATGTCTTTCTCAATTACTTACAGAAATATCTATTTCACATGGTCATAAAAGTAGAGAAATGATAGGACGTACAGCAGCCATGGAGGAACTAGCCCTCCATCATTTCCAAATGGGGTTGATACCCCGTTTGTCGAACATCGTTAGATGTAAGTCGCCCAAGACGCTTAACGAAGCCGTGAACGTCGCTATATCCGAGGAGAAAATTCAACAATTTTTATTTAAGCAGAGCCCATCTAGTACTCGACAAGAAAAGCCAAGTAATTTAAGGCCAAATTTCCCTAGGCCGAATTTCCAACCAATGCGTCGTGACCAGAATCTACGATTCCCTGCAAACCCGAACCAGCCTAGGCCCAACTTTTACCCTAGTCGGCCTATTAGTAATAATGACTCTTCTACTCCAGTCTGCAGATATTGTAAAGCACCAGGACATACCCTGGAGCAATGCCGCAAACGCGAATATAATAATAACCGCTTCAAATTTGATCAAAATCAGTCCAGAGGCCCTCAGCGTATTCACTTTGTATCCAATGCCCCTGAGGACGAATCCTCAGCTGGCTTAGAAGAAGTTTATGGTTATGACACCGTTGACACCGAAACAAAAAACGAATAGCTGTCTCGTCCCGGTGTCGTACGGGACCTCATGATTTAAAAATCGACACCTCAAGCCTCAATCCTAAGCCTGAATCGACTCCGCGACATGGACGTCATTCTATAAATATGCCAAACCCTTTACCGTCATCGCTACATGATGACCTGCCAAAATCCACTGTATCCACGCAGGAAATAAACCTGCCAAAATTTTCTAAGTCCAATGTATTCGAGATTACCAATAATCCTGCGATAATGTTACTATCTCATGTACTCGTCGAATCTTCCGTCTCAGACATCCCTTTGACGTTACTTGTAGACTCAGGATCCTCTGTAAGCCTCTTGAAGCATTCCTGCTTAATAACACACCCCAAACTTGTGAAGGAAAAAATCCAATTAAAAGGTATTGATTCATCGGAAGAATCTATCCAAACCCGAGGTCATTTTAAACTCAAACTACAATTACCTAAAACCAGCATATCACACAGATTCCATGTTATCGACAAGATCCACTTACCTTATGATGGAATCATAGGTTCCGATATGCTCAACGCGCATAGCTGCAATATTGACTATACCAATAATCTTCTCCATCTTGGCAAATCATCCTTGAAACTGCACTTTTATGATCCAGTATACTTAATTCCTGCAAGAACCGAAACTATTATTGAGTGTTCTGTTCAGAACCCTGAAATGAAAGAAGGATTAGTCCTCGACCAGAACATTACTGAAACCTTACTTATCGCAAACTGTGTAGTCCGTGTTAAAGAAAATAATAGAATAAATATATCCGTGGTTAATACCTCTGAAGAACCTGTGACATTAAAATCAAATCTTAACCTTAAACTCTCCGCTATTGATTCTTTATTGTACAAAGAACAGCCTGCTAGTTCTGTAAATCACATACGTGCTGCGAGTACAACTGACTGTGCTACGCGAACAGAAGAAGTTCTAAAACAATTACGTCTCTCACATCTTAATGCTGAAGAAAAGGAAGCTCTTCTGCAATTATGTTCCGAGTTCTCTGATATTTTCCACCTTCCTGGAGAAAATCTGTCCTATACAAATGCCCTGAAACACGATATTAAAACAACAACAGAGATACCAATTCACAATAAAACCTACCGATTCCCAGAAGTCCATAAAGCCGAAGTACGAAACCAAGTTGAAAAAATGCTAGAGCAAAATATTATAGAGCCTTCCGACTCTCCCTGGTCATCACCAATATGGGTCGTTCCCAAAAAACTCGACGCTTCCAATACACAAAAGTGGCGAGTCGTAATTGATTACCGGAAACTCAATGACGTCACAATTGGTGACACTTACCCCATACCACAGATTACAGAAATCCTAGATCAACTAGGCAATAGCAAATACTTCTCGACTTTAGATCTAGTATCTGGGTTCCACCAAATTCAGTTAAATGAAGCCGATAAAGCGAAAACAGCCTTCAACGTCCCAGAAGGACACTTTCAATTTCTGAGAATGCCATTCGGGCTCAAGAATGCCCCTTCTACATTTCAGAGGCTAATGAATTCAGCCTTGTCAGGGCTTCAGGGCACCCGGTGTTTCGTCTATCTCGACGATATAGTATGCTACGCATACGATTTACAAGCCCACATTCTAAACCTTAGATCAATTTTCCAAAGAATTCGTGACTTCAATTTAAAGTTACAGCCGGATAAGTGTGAGTTTCTACGACGTGAAGTCTGTTACCTTGGTCATGTCATTACTGAACAAGGCGTCAAGCCAAATCCAGATAAAATCAAAGCCGTTACCGAATTTCCAATCCCAACATCTCCAAAAGATATATAATCATTCCTTGGCCTAGTTTCCTACTATCGTCGCTTTATTCCTGATTTTTCAAAAACTGCAAAATCTCTCACTAACCTCCTAAAAAAGGACACGCCTTTTAAATGGGAAAATCAACAGCAGCTTGCCTTTGACACCTTAAAACGCAAATTGACTACAGCCCCACTGTTAATCTACCCCGATTTCTCGAAACCCTTTATTCTCACCTGTGATGCCTCGAACTATGCCGTAGGCGCCGTTCTCTCTCAGGGACCAATTGGTAAAGACCAGCCCGTAGCTTTTGCTTCACGGACACTCAATAAGAGTGAATCCAACTATAGCACGACTGAGAAGGAGTTGTTAGCCATACTCTATGGCTGTAAAACCTTCCGTCCCTACTTATATGGGAATAAATTCCAAATCGTAACCGACCATAGGCCTCTAAAGTGGCTATTTAACCACAAAGATCCCAGCAGCAAACTCCAACGTTGGCGGTTGAAGTTGGAAGAATACGAATATGAAATCGTGTATCGCAAAGGTAAATTAAACTCCGCTGCTGACGCGCTTTCCAGATATCCTGTGAATCCTGTTTATCCAAAAAATCATAGGAATATGAATTCTAATCCTGTCGATGACACTAGTACTAGAGCCGAAGTTTTATCGGAATCACCACTTGCCGAAATTGGTCAAGAGACCCTTGACGAGCTAATAAGACTGGATTTCAGTCCTGTGAATGGTGGAGACCTTGATTTTAGTCCTCTGAATCCTCCTACTCCCATAGCTCCGTCCATTGCCGTTTATCCTCCTACTGCCATAGCTCCTCCTATTACCGTGAATCCTCCTACTCCCATAGTTCCGCCCACTACCGTGAATCTCCCTGCTCCTGTGACTCCCTCCATTACCACGGACTCTCCTCCTGAAGATCACCTTTCTTCACTAAATAAATCACATCCTGAGACAGAAACAGATCCTCAACCATCGACTAGTTGGCAGAACCCTGAAACCTTACCTGCATCCATATCCGCTCAACGCGACCCAGGAACCACTCCAGTACCTGAAAACTTACCTTTACCCGATGAAACCTATAATAAGTTCTTAAAATCATCTACGAAACTATACAATACTCATATTACAGAACATAATGAAGACCTACTTAAAGGAAAACAAACATTAATAATAGTACCTACCACAATAGATATGGACGAGTCCTTACCTCATGTCTCGGAAGTCCTCAGTAACTGTCCGAACCCCGAACGTGATGAATTTCTGAAAAAAGAAAGATCCTTACATTCCTTTTTGCCCCTAACTGTCGAAGATAAAACTTACCTTTTTCTATTCACAAAAGTGCACCATTTTGACGATCACTCGTACCCAGATATATTCAAATGCCTGAAATATGTTCGTGACGAAATAATGATGTCATATCCGACAGTAAACGAAATTAGTATTTCAGATTTCAGGAACCCTTTTGATAAACACTCCTTTGCAAAAATCTACAACATGCTAGCTTATTTATTCGACGGCACTAATATAAAAATTCATATATATCACAATAATATTATATATCCTGCGCCTAGCGAAGTTCCCAAAATCCTTAAAGAAAACCACGACATCCCCATTGCAGGCCATTTAGGATCCACGAGAATGCTAAGCCGTATCAAAGAACGGTTCTCCTGGAAAAATATGCGCAGCGATATCGAAAACTATGTAAAAAACTGTCAGTCTTGCCAAACCAACAAAGCGCTACGAAAAATAAATAGAGCACCTATGGTTATAACATCCACCTCTACGTCTCCTTTCGAAAGACTAGCCCTTGATATTGTGGGCCCTCTGCCTGAGTCTGGTACGGCCAAGCTGAAGTACATTCTGACCATGCAAGATGACCTTACAAAATTTTCATTAGCGTATCCCCTTCGCAGTAACACAGCGGCAGAAGCGAGTGACTGCCTCCTCCATTTCATATCACTCTTCGGAATCCCTAAATACATACTTACAGATCAGGGCACTAATTTCACAGCGGACCTATTCAAGAAAACCTGCGAATTCTTGAAAATTAAGCAATTATGGGCGTCACCTTACCACCCACAGACGCAGGGCGCTTTGGAAAGATCACACTCCACTCTTAAGGAATACCTTAAATCGTATGTAAACGAAAATCAAGACAACTGGCCCCAGTACGTGTACACGTCCATGCTAGCATACAATACCGCTGTGCATTCAACCACGCACTACTCACCATACGAGCTATTATTCGGACATAAGCCCCATATCCCAGACTCCGTATACAATGACAATAATAACACAACCTATCCTGAATACGTAAAACTTTTACAACACCGTATGAAACATGCACGAGATAAAGCCTTGGATTTCATCCGTCAATCTAAAGAAAACTCAAAAACCTATTATGACTCTCGTACTCGCCCAGTTGAATATAAGGTAGGCGATTACGTCTTATTAAAGAACCACCTTAGGTTGCGAAAGGCCCTATCGCCCCAATGGAAGGGTCCCTTCAAAATCGTCAAAATCCATGGCAACCACACACTGTCTTTGTTGATAAATAGACGCCACGTGAAACACCACTACGATGAGGTAAAACACGTGGAAGTCCATAGTATACCTCCTGCTTAAAACATACCCATTTTACATATTAAGATAGATACATACGGTTAGTTAATGTAGAGTTAAGATTCAAAATTTATTAGTTATATAGTCATATAAGCTAGGTATATAGTCAGATATTAAGGTTAGATAAGTACCTACTCCATTGTTTCTTCTATTACAGCGTACTGGTCCAAGGTCATCATGAGTTTGTCCGACCCATCAACTCGAGCTCCGGCATATATTTCGATCCAATTGGTGAACTCGAAATTAGCATTGGACACCTAGATATAGTTACTCCATTCGACATATCCTACATTAAACCTCATATCCAAAATATTAACTCAATACTAGGCACAGTACGTTTCTTGTGCGGCCAAATTGAAATCGAAACCACAACTAAGCTAGAATGCCATAATGTATTGGAGCCACTTACAGTTAGGTACAACGATATCATGTCCGACTATTCTTCCATCGCTCACCTTACGAGCAACAATAGGTTTAAACGCGGAGCATGGATGGGTGGTATAGGCAAACTATCCAAAACCATATTTGGGACTCTAAACGAGGACGACGCTGTCAAATATGACGACGCCATACAAAGCCTACAAAATGGCGAAAAGAAGCTGGCTTCATTGATTAAGGAAAACATCTTAGTTACAACTTTCACTATAGCCAAATTTAATGAATCATTTCACAGCATAAAAATGAATGAGGCCAGGCTCAATGAAGGTATCGACAATCTCAAATTAACATTAAAAAACATGTCAATGATTACCAACAAATTAAATACAAAATCAAATATTAATTCAATATTAAAAAGTTTGGAAGCCTCTGTACTCACCTTATCATTTCAATTGGAGGACATAACAAACGCTATTATGTTTAGTCGTCAAAACATGCTTCACCCGGCCGTGTTGACTCCCACGCAATTATACAAAGAGCTTGTCGATAACTACAGATACCTACCTGCGGACCTTAAGTTACCTGTTACTTTAGAACTAAGCCATATTCATATATTAATGAATATATCTAGTGTAATATGTTACGGTTTAAACGATAAGATTATTTTTATATTAAGAATACCTTTAGTATCACCTAAGAAATATAATTTGTACCATAGTATAGCGTTACCTACCCCGCATAGCAGTGTAAAACCGAATTCATTTAGTTTTGTTATTCCTAGCAGTAAATACATCGCAATGACCAACGATAAATCGGAATATTGTAACCTCGAATCACTGAAACAATGCAGAGTGATAGGCTCTCGCGAGTTTATCTGTGACGTAATGACCGTATTCCCTACGAGTGCAAATCCCAGTTGTGAAAGTGAGCTAATCGCCAGCGTCATAAGTACCCTACCAGTGCAGTGTCGGACCGATTTAATTCACGGACACGTATTAGATGTATGGAAACCACTAAGTAACAACAACTGGATTTATGTACAAACTCAGAGCACAAAGTTATACATCGAATGTCCCAACCGAAAGGGTCTTGAAATAAATATTATTGGGACCGGAATTGTCAATATCCCAAACGATTGTATGGGCTATTGTAAAAATACCAAATTAATACCTAAATATAAGGACATAAAAATAAATGTTACTGTGACCCATTCCGACTTTAACATAATAAACGACTCCTGCTGTACATTAGATAAGTTCGAAAATAAAATGAGTACTGAACCTCGTATTAAATTACAAAATATAGACTTAGACACTTTTACCGCAGAGACCAAATTAAACCTTAAATCTATTTCAGATGGAACAGACCAAATAATGAACCAACACCAAATAATTAAGTACGAGACTCATTACTCAATAGCATTAATTTTAATAACTTCCATAATTTTCCTATTTTGTGTATTTAAACTTTATTACTTGATTAAATCGCACGACCGTCTTCCCTGTCACTTCCTTAAGTTTTCCCAATCAGTCCCTATAAACCCACCTGAAGAACAGACACCAGAACCTGAACCTGTAACTTCTGTTAAGATAAGCAAACGTCACCGAGATCCAGAGGACATTCCGTCCCCCAGCATCAGGAGGAACATATAGCTTCCTACATTTTCATTTCCTAAACTTCGAAACTTCAACCCTGAAGTTTAGTCTACCCCGGGGAGATGTTATATCTGCTCCATGCACCCCCTATTGCCTACTCCTAACCTTTTCCTGCCGACTCATCATTTCCCTTGTCATAGAACTCAGTTAGCCCTCAGCTCCCGTCAGTCTCCATCCAGCTTCCCAATCCGACGGTCGTCTAAAAATTAATTTCATTTATTTTATTTCAATTTCCTTTTTTTAAAAAGACTTCAGCCAGTATCCTTATAATAGATCGATGACCGAGCATCGTTCGGTAAACCACAGTAAATGAAATCTATACTTTAGCATCAATCGACAATAATTGAGCAGTTCTATAATTCTTATTGAGGCAGTCTATCTGAGAAACCATCTACACTCGCGTGCAGCTAAATCAACTCACCCCAAAATATACAACACTATTTTTTTCAAAAATGGTCAAGTAATGTACATGTCGTCATGTGTAAGCTTTAAAATGAAGCAAATCTTTTGAAAATCTATCCAGGTTTACCAAATTTAAATGAAAATGAAAAAAGTGAAGTTAATGCAAGTAATGTTACAAGATAATTAAAATCAGAATAAAATACAAAATTAATAAACATGTATAAAATTTATTTATTTAATATTTGTATATTGTATAATATATTTTGCCTGCCCTAGCCTTAACAGCTCGCAAGTGGTTTCTCATCAACCTGATGAGTTTTTATATTGGGTCTTAAGGAAGCCTTTCCCACTCCTCTTCTAGCGCTGTTTTCAGCTCTGTGATGGTTGCAGGGGCCACATTTCTGACTCGAACTGTCCGTTTCAACTCATCCCATAGATGCTCAATGGGATTGAGGTCTGGACTTATTGCTGGCCAATCCATAGTTTGAATGCCAACTTCCTCTATGAACTGACGAGATTCGTGCAGTGCCATCGGGCATTGCCGTGCATTAAAAGGAATTCATCCCCGAGGAAACCATGAGGCACGATATGGTCCAGAAGAATGTCCTCCACATATAGCTCGGCAGTCAATCCGCCTCCACGGCCTCCACCAGGGACGAAAACGATCTGTTTTTCCTTCTAGGGTGGTCATACACGAACCACCGCCGTACGACACTGTTTCAGCAAAACAGCACTGAGAAAATCGCTCGCCTGGACGCCTGTAGACCCGAGCTCTCCTATCTCTCCTATGCCATGCAGACACATTCTGCACTAGTCAGTGAACAGGACTGATTGCCATTGCTCAGCACTCCAGTTGATACTGCGATCTGACGCTGCAAGTTACACAGTTTCACCTGTAATCAAGATATAAATAAAATTACAATTCCTGCCATTTAATTTATTTTAACAATTTTTTTTTTTAATATTCAGAATATGTATAAATTTGTCCTCAAAATAATTCAGAACAGGTCTGTGATATCATCATTACATTGATTATTGAGCTTTTACTAAAAATAGAAAAATTTTGGATATGGATTTGTAAATTTTGTTCCTTGGCACTATACAAAAATTTGCATATAAAATAAGAATTCGTAACAACAAAGCAAACGGAAGCAGCACTGTAACAGCTAAAAATTGGATGAAAAGCAGTTAGTTGAGTGGTTTGTAGTATTTAATGTGGTTTGCCTGGTTTTAGCAAACCACTAGTCTCCAATTCAACATGATAAATGAAAGTGGAGCAGGTAGGTAATAGATGCTTACCATCAAGTTCTATCCATTCTTGACCAGTCTTAATTTTTTATATTGCAGTCCCATTGCACACTGAAGAATCTAGAATAAAGAAAGAAATGTTTAAAAAAAAATGGTTAAATAACTTATGTTTGACATATTTTTTAAATTTTCAGTCCTGTTGAGCTTGTGATAACCGTCATTATGGCATCTGGGCGGATTTTATCATCAGTGTTGTTTAATGTTACCCTATGAGTGGTCATAGCATAAAAAATACAATATGTAAAATTTCTTACCATTAGCATATCCTCATACAGGGCTAATTCTGTATATGTATGTCGATCATCTTCCATTGCCGCATAGGAAAGGGATCTGTAAAAGAAATGGAACTATAATGCCTGTATCTTATTTGTAATACAATATTTTCTTAAGACATCATTCAGTCCTGTTGAGCTTGTATAAACCGTCATGGTGGCATCAGGGGAAGTTTTATCATCATTTGGAATTTGACCAAGTGCCTAATGTGGAGGATGGATGCTAGGCCTAGAATCATTGACCATTATCACTACGAGCCTATTAAATCTCAATTAACTAATTATAGTGCCATATTGAATACTTATCTACAAATTATAAAGGTATAAAATTAATACACACCTGCAATAATGCTGGATAACCATGCCAGTTAGTGGAGTCGGCGCATATCTAAAAAGATAAACAAATCCATTAGAATGTTATATTACATTGTAAATTTGTGTAGATACTATGTGTAAATCAGGGTTAACTTAATTTTGTCCTCATTACTTCAGAACAGGTCTGTATTGTCATCATGTAAGAAAAACAAATTGGTAATAAGTAAATTCGAAAATCAATTGACTTTGCTTTACAACTCACCTCTATACTATTCGGGACTATTACAATGCCGACTCGGATATTCTGCAAAGAACGAAACAACATATCAATTTTAGTTTTAAGTAATTTTATTCAAGGCACTGAGACCAACTTTTATTTTCTGAAGTAAGAAAATGAACTCACCATAGTTGCGACCTTTTATGTAATTAAAATTAAACAATACCTTTTATAATAGAAAAATTATAATTTAAAAATAATTACAAGTATAAGTAAAGAACTCCCATCTCCATTCTAATTGTCAATGATAACAATTCTTACCAAGGAAAAGATTGTAATTCCAATATTTATTATAGATATATTTAATTGTCGCGTGACGCTACAATAACAGCCTTGTATTACCCAAAATGGCGTACAATATAACAATGCAATGCATATTATACGTGTATATCGACCAGCAATATTACTCAGTTATAAATACATCACTCTCTAGCACTCAAACTGAATAAGGCGAAATCAGGATGGTCAAATAAAATTAACATAATATGATCAATTGAAAAATAAACAATCGAATGGCGTGAGGCGCGCTCAATGATGTTACATATATTACAAATGCGGATTGTTTTAGCTAAGACGTTTACAACTTGTCCAAGTATTGAGTTAGGTCGGGAAGTCCCTCCTTGAGTCCTTTCCGTTTCCTTGTCTCCTGCAAAAAAAAAACATGGGATTGTACTAAAGCTCATGGGCGTTTTGCGCTACATTAACGACAATATGAAATGTATCGCTCGTCGCTAGCATGCGGTCCTGGGACATAAAGATAGCGGTCCTGCGCAGCGTGACGCGACGCGCGGGCATCGCTCTACTTCGCGGCGCGCCGCACTGTCACCGGCGGCCGAGCGGCACTGCCACTCGCCCGCCTACAGCGAGGCACGGGGCCGCGAAGATATTACATTGGAAAATTCATTATGAATGTTGAATAAAAACCACACAATCAAATTGAAATGTTTTACAATAATTGATATCATGCATCTTTTTGAGTTTAATTGTCTATGCTTGACTTAAATGCACTAAAATAAATAAATTACCAAACTTTACAAATATTAGCATGTAACTCTGGAGCTAATTTCTCCAGTTGGAGCTGGTCAATTAAGTTAGCATCGTGTAATTATTTTTATTTCTGAATACAGGCCTAAAATTGCCATACATAAAAACATTTTGATAATTACATAAAACTACATGTTAATTTACCTGTACAACAGCGAAGGGCTTGCTGCCGGCCTCGCAAGGGTCTCCGGGCAGTATCTGCCAGTGATCGAACACGCACTGCGGGAAGGCTTGTCCGCCGGTGTTGGAGCGCAGGTCGGCGGTGAAGCCGAACGACTCGTTGACGGGAAGGTAGGCCTTCACCACGAACATGGGCGTGCCGGCCACCTGGGACTCCTCGAACACGTGCCCACGGCGACGGTTGAGTACGCCGTAGATACCGCCCACTGCTACCTCGGGACACTAAGAGATAGGTGAGGGCAATGTTAGAATCTGTCTTAGTATTTCTGCAATGATGTCAGTGAAGCTTCGCCGCTATGAAAATAGCTGCTTTCAAGTCACGCATGTAGACTTTTTTATTTGTATGGTACAAATGACTGAATGAATTAATTAAAAAACGGTGGTAAAACTTTTTTGCAAAGTTCGTCTAGGTAGGTACCACCGCTTTGCCAGTTATTCTGCCGCCCAGAAGTAGTGCGCAAGCACTGCTGTGTTCCGGTTTGGCACTGTAGCTAGTGAACTACTGGGCAAATGAGACTTTATGATCTGATCTCACACTAACAATCTTATTACTAATCTCAGAATGACGTGCGCAGTGCAATGTCACGTGAAACTATACTTTATTTTGTGTGCTACTGCAACTGATATGGGCAGCCGTGTCGCTTAACATCAGGCAACGGGTTAGCTCGTCACGTCATTCCCTAATAAAAACAAATTTAGTGTAGAATGTGTTGTGCAAAATCTTAATCTGTCTATGTAATATACCAGATAGAAAATTATGCTATTTTCTAATTGGAAATGGCATATGTGAATAATTTAAAATCTGTAAATTGTCTCGGATTACGTACAACAAAAATGCCACCACTATTATTAATCAGCATTCGATAGCTAATCTATGTGATAATCTGTCAATTTCAGCCTGTCGAAATGAGTTGCTTGTTAAAGCGAGACAAAAATATTATACGGCAGATTCTAGTGGAGGGATGGCACACTGCGTAACAACGGATTTATGAATGGAAACTATGCGCTCAACATGTGTAGGTTTATCTTACTAAGTGTTTATGAATAAAAACTTTTCATAATACGAAATTTAAGAGTGCTTACTAAATGAAACGGCATTTAGTCAGTTTCCATTTTCGTATCGATTCTGTAATTTGTGTATTATATTTTTTACAATGAACCATGTGTTACATTTTTTCTAACAATATATAAATAAATAAATAAATAAATAACATTCACAATTCGCATGCAAAATGGATATCGTCCAAAATCAAGGATATGCCAATAGCAAAGTTGTTAAAATTTCGTTTAGATTGTTAGATCCCCTATTCAGGCAAGGAGTTTGTGGGGTGTCCACGCCCAAAACAAAGAACTGTTTACTCTGCCACGTCTCGGAAAGGCGGAGCTATCTAATGCGAGCTAGCTCCGCTCAGGATAGACGTGGGGAAAGGCATGCACAATACAAGGTATGAAATAGTTTATAAAAAAAGGTAAAAAGTAGTTTTGTATTTTGATATTTAGTTTTTAGCGTCGAAAAGGGTGCCACTCCGTTTTGGACATAGGCATAGGAAGAACGTTGGTAACCTGGGCGGTTAATTTGCATTGACTATGTCGTGCGTGGTCCTGGCGGTGTGAGAATAGGTCCACCACAATGTGTTCCCGTCGGTGCCGTAAGAGCCAGCTAAGGAAATATCCAGAGAATAGGCAGCAGTGTTCTCTTCGGTTCATTAAAATCTTCTGCGATCACGAAGCCGCCTGGCAAATGTGGTGATTATGGCAATACCCTCCCCATCATAAGCGTCTACGTCTACGTCTTCCGGCTGATATCTTGTAATCTTGTACTTTAAAATGCTTTCAATAAATAAAGTATTATGTAATAATACCATAATCAACTACTATTTCAAGTTTTCAGTAAGAGAAAAAAATTAAAAATCTAATTTTTTATAAACTTTTTCAAAACCTATTTATGCATATCATAGAAATATGAATGTAAAAACACGATACATATCTTGTCAAGTCTTATCACAGTTAATTTTTACCACAATAAAATAGTGTATATAAAAAAACGTATAAAAAAAATTGTTGGATCTTTAATTTAGGATCAGACATTCAATACTCAGATGTTAACAGTTTAAGAATAACGAGTTCATACTAAGGAAATAACTGTTAATATTTAGCCTGCAATTGAAAGATGAAGTGTCAAGTTAGAATCAGTTCAAACTGACAAGATATGGTTTGCATCACACAAGAGTGGTATAAGGATGGCGGGAGGTAGGTACTGACCTGGATCTCGCAAAGATAGACTGGCTCCATGAGCCTGGGCTGCGCTGTCAACAGACACGCGTACAACACTCTCCTGGTTGTTGGAATGATTTGACCACCACCTCTGCAATTATGAAATTTTGGTTAGGATGACAAGTTGGAAGATCGGTACCAGTTTTTTGGGTTAGAGACAATTTGGAAAAGACCGCATCTTGGCAAACGTTACTACGACGCCTTCCGACTAGGCGGAGGGACTACTTGCAACAGGATGCTTATGTAAATAGTTGGAAGGGCTGTATATCGGGCTCAGTGGCGTACATTAGGTAATACCTATGTTTCGCAGTAAACCAACAGTTTGATGATTAATTTTACAAGTTGCAATACCAAGCATCCTAATACAAAATATAATTGAAAAGACACAACAATAACCCATACACATACAATAGAATTCTTCGTCTTTTTGCTAACAATCAACCTTGATGAATCTTGGTATGTGAATATGGGATAAATTACAATTTCACCCTTAACGAAGGATGAGATCATCACCTAGTACAACTAAACAGACAAATAAAACCAATAACAAACCTGTGGATAGCGTCCGTGTGCAGGGTAACATCATAGATGTTAAACCGGACACCTCTCAAGTTCTCCTCAGCCATGACGCCCTCCTTGGCGGCCCATTGGAAGCCGGCCACCACGGAGTCCTTGATCTCGTTAAGGTACTGCACTCCCTTGGTACAGTCGACCAGTAGGTTGGGTCCGGTGCCTTCGGGACCGAAGCACCAGATCTTACGCGCTTCAGTCACGTCGTACTCGTACTTGTCGGTCAGGTAGCGAGCGCGGGTCTTGAAGTCGTCGCGGGGGTTCACTTTACCCTGTGGGTGGCGAGGATTGCTGTAGTTTATTGTATGAAAGAAGTCTTGTAGGTATAGAAATGTTCCTACTTGACTGTCAGACATTAAAGGCTTTTCAGGCCCATACCTGCCTATAATTAAATGTTAAACCAATCTGCTCATTGGTTTTTAAAAATCAGGTTGCAACAAAAACAAAACATCGAGCGCATGTTCGCAGTTTCGATAAAAAATTTAAATATGCTCTATATTATGTTACAAGAGAATACTCATACTCGCCGTATGTGTACATACGCCGCTGTATCAAATAGGAATAATAACACGTAAAAATGGCACATCAAATAATACTTAGTTTTTGTCTTCAAGTTTCTAATTTAATTTAACGGCATGAGTCTTTAAGTAATAATAATGTAATATTCCTAGATTTTTATAGACAAATAACTACCCCTAGAAAGACTTTTCCAACCAGCTTGAAAGCTTGTAGCAAACATTTCCCTGAAACATACCAACAATATATCCAAGCACTCACGTCATCAATATCCTCGGCCAGACCGTCAGGCATGGGCTGCGCCTTCATGAACAGACGGTTGTGCTTGTTGGGAGACTTGGAAAGGCACATCTGGTCAGACTCCTCGGCCACGGTCTCTCGGTACGACACCACGGGGTCAGACTTCTTGATGGGGATGCATGCGTGGTCTTCTTCCAAGTCCTAAGGATCCAAAGAAAAACATGTAAAAACATATTTGAACCCCAATAAACAGTTTTTGTGAACATGAAACTAGCAAAGTGTGGGTTTGGGATACTGGCACAATTAATTAATAATAAATTATTAATTAATTAATAAGTGTTATTAGTTTTATAAGTGTTATTAGTTTCAAGTGTTATTAGTTTTAAGAGGCCCCTTCAGCCTACAAAACAATCTATATTCTTAGAATAAATTTGTAACTTAGACACTAACGCTAAGTCCTACAAAATAAAATGTAATTTTATGTCAATAAGGAATTTCAAAATCAATCAATCAAATCACTGGCACAATTGTTCCTGTGGCAAAGCAAAGCAAGTGAGAGACAATTACATAGAATTCAGACCAACCCTAGAACAGTTGGTCTGTGTTCTATGCAGTTGCTACACCAGCTAACGATAGTGGCGAGGTGAGACAGCCCTCACACACAGACATATCACTGCAATGCTGAAGGGTAGGTTATAGATTTCTTTTGTTTATGTGTGTAGACTTATTTTTCTGGAAAGAAACAATGAACTTGTATTTTTTTTATTGTAACTACAAGAGTATACCTTGAGACAAATTTCCAAATGCAATTCCCCTGCACCGGCGACGATATGCTCTCCAGACTCCTCGTTGATGCACTGCACCATAGGGTCAGACTTGGCGAGACGCTTGAGACCCTCCACCAGCTTCGGCAGATCGGCGGGGTTCTTGGGCTCCACGGCCACGCGGACCACGGGGGATACGGAGAACTTCATCACCTGAGGATATAGAGTGCAGTGGTTGGAAACTTACATTTTTACTCAATTTTAGCATAAGAAAGTTATCAATTGACTCTGGGACATAGAATAGTGAGATTTGTGAGAAGAACTTCGAGACAGAGGCTTTCAATGAAGGAAAACATAGTGATAAAAAAAAAAACAGATATTTTCTAGTGCATGCCTGACTAGCTGAGCAACTACTACTACCCTAAAGTTAAGAGCCTATCACCAGACACTAAAGTATGTTGCAAAATTATTAAAAACATTAATGTCCAAAGCCATATTTCACTAAACATAATGATCACACTAGAAATCTCTCAGATACAGCCTAAACATTTTTAAATTATTATTACTTTGAAAAAAAAAAAACATTTTAACTCACCTTCATGTTGTGTGCGTTCTTGTAAGTGGTAATGGTACCGGTCTTGACAAGGAACTGGTCGACTCCGACCAGACCACAGATGTTGCCAGAGGGTACATCCTCAATGGCCTCCACGTAACGACCCATCATCAAGATGGTACGTTGGATGGTCTTCTCATACAGATCCTGGTTATGATAAATAGAAAATTTATAATTTTTCAGTACCAATAGTTTTTTGGTAGACTACAATCAAATTCGCTATATAAAAGTTTATAGGCCCAATCATTTCCTATATCATATAATAATAATAATGATGGGTAAGCAATGATCAGATAAACAGGACTAACAGGGCAGATAATATCTTAGAAGACTGCCTAGAAAAAAATGTATCGCTCGTCGCTAGCATGCGGTCCTGGGACATAAGGATAGCGGTCCTGCGCAGCGTGACGCAACGCACGAGCATCGCTCTACTTCGCGGCGCGCCGCACTGTCACCGGCGGCCGAGCGGCACTGCCACTCGCCCGCCTACAGCGAGGCACGGGGCCGCGAAGATATTACATTATAATTTCACACGAAAAAGCTAAAACTTTAAAACCAGTCTCAACAGTCATGTAAAGATAACAGGACCAAAAGAAAATAGGCTAATTCCTTAGTAGCCTTAAAATATTACCTCCTTCTTGCCAGGCTGGAAGTTGGGTCCCATAATGCGAGCCTTTTGCCCGGTGATGACCTTGCCGGAGAATACTCGGCCGAACGCGTAGAAGCGTCCCTTATCGGATGTCGGCACCATTTTGCTCACGTACATCATCAATGGTGCTTCGGGATCACAGGTCTAGAAGAAAAGTTTATTATAATATAGCTTCTTCTAGCGTAATTTCGTTAAAATTACAATGGTATTACAATTACTTCAGAATCGTAATTTATAAACAAAAATCTCAAATAAATTTCATATGTAATCAATTATTATAGTCCATTGCAAACAAGATGAAGATGACATTAGTTAAATTATGCTTCTACTCATCTGAGTGTTTGGGTTCAAATGAAATATAATAAGGTGCAATATTCTATAAACATTATTGTATATTTACAAAAATACAATTATCCACCTGAAAAACTACCCAGCTTTACTAATAAATACTACATAACAATTGAACTCATAGTGTTTCCTTAATATTTGCTTATTTCAAAAAGAGATGATCTATTCCTCTGCCTTTCTCACAGTTTATTATTAATGACTAAAAATTGAGGATAGAGATATATGAAATACAGCTAGTATCGGTTTTACCTTAATACCAAGAGCTGCCTCATCATCATGAGGTCCTTCGTACAACATCTCCATACGGTATTTCTGTGCGACGACGGGAGACGGCAGGTGGATGGCAATCATCTGAAGCAGAGCCTCTCCGGCCGGCAGCCAGCTACGCATCACAACCTGGACAACAATCATTCAATGTTGTATATTTTCAAAAAAATTAAACACATTAAAACCCAAGACCCTATATTAAATAGTTCTACATAACAGTCTAGTTATTAAAACCTGTGCATATGCTTTCCTTATATTTTTTTTAAATACTGGCTGTTTCGCCCTAGCTACGCACGGGTTAATAGTTTTATATCCAAACCCTGTCCAAGAGGATACTTCTTCTTCTCTCATCTCATTCATTTAACCTTCCCTAGACTACGACAATCATTTTAAAACCAAAAACAGCTAAATCGGCCCAGCCATTCTCGAGATTTAGCGAGAATAATGAACAGCAATTGATTTATATATATGTATATATAGATAAAAATTCAGTCAGATGACACTAATTTCCACTGTTACGAATAACAGTAATAGACTTAAGATAGTGCAATTTGTAAATATAGGCCGTTGTTGCCCGAAATAAATGAAGAAAAATATGTGAAATGCAGTGTTATTTATTATTATTTACTAGTGCAAAAGAAACATTATGATTGCATCAATAGGCTGCTGAAATTTTAATACTTTCTATTGAAGACATGATAACTGCAAACTACCGTCATTTCGATTTAATTATCATTTGGTATGAAAAAATAATGTATCAATCATTTATGGGGTCACATACTATGAGAGTGTACAACCAATTCCGGAAAGAAGTATCATGTAAAGTCCCCATTGACACCTAGAAGCCTATGTTAAGCAACTAGCAACATTAGGGACTATGCCACATAAATTATTATGCAAGCTTGTAACTATCACGGGCCACGCAAATCTTTCAATGTCACGTTCTTGACCTTGCAAACAAGATAATAAGTATGATGACCCCGTTTTGCGTGAACACATCTATACATATAAAATTCAAAGTCCTGACTGACATATATCAACGCCCAGCCTAAACCGCTGGTCCTAGAGACTTGAAATCTGGAGGGTGTGTTCTTTGTAAAATGTACGTATCCACTAAAAAGTGTTTTTTGAAATTTCACTCCTAAGAGAGTGAAATGGGTGGTTGAATTATCTATGAAAAAATTTCTTCTTCATTTCCTATGGGCTACGCGGGCGAAGCCGCGGGCAGAAGCTAGTAATTCATAAAGATAATTATTATAAATGCAGTTTTGAATTAGAGGAACATGAAACAAGCATCCTATATAAATAAACACTTCTACTATAAGAAAAATTATTAAAATATTTTATTCCTCTTATTGGAAAGTAAATTAGCTCCTAACCTTAAGCAGAGCCTTGCCATCCTTGTCAGAATCTTCGTGCTTAAGGGTGACTCCAATCTTCTTGAGAAGACCGTCAATCTCCTCCTTCTTGAAGTTCATGATGGCATCGAACACCTTGTAGATGGGGTCCAGCACATACATGCAGAAGGAACGCTTGTTTTCGGCATCCTTCTGCTTGGCCCACTTCTTGGTTTTGGCATTGAAGAAGTTCTCTCCCCACAACCTATATGGAAAAAAGAATTTGTTCAAAACCCATTTGACCAGAATACCAGTAGATAGTGAAACCAAAGTTCATAAAATGAAGACTAAAGTTAATATAATAAAGTTCATAATAGTTTCTTTTGTATCTTAACATACGTTATGAAATGTCCACAAAAAGACAACTCATCAATCCAAGCTAAGAAATCAATGTTCGTCCCGGTCTGCCGCTGATTTAGAGTACCGAGAGCTCTAACCAGTATCAATGGGACGAATAACATGAAAATTTAGAATCAAGCATACAAATATGCTTTCAGAAATTCTTTTAACAAATACATAGTTTTATTGCAATATAAATAAATACGAAAAAACCAACATGGTGTATGTTATACAGCCACAAATACTTCCTAGCCTTCACAAATTCAAGTTAAAAATAGTTTCAATATTAACCCTAATGTCAGTTAATTCAAGGACCTTTACAAGTTTATTACTATTGCCCTCCCACTGCAAAGTTATGAGGGCGTGGGACGAACCTTTCGTAAGGTCAAATTCTATGCAGCTTTGACGTCACTGCGTTGGCGTTCTAGTGAATACTACGTAAATATTCAGGCTACCTCGTAACTATAAAATGTGTTATTTTTGAAAATGTCGTTGTTATGTAAAACTTAAACTATGTACTCCAATTTACAAGTGGATACAAATGACTACAGAAAAATAAGAAGAGGATTTTTAAATTATATATATTTTTTTTTTTTTTAATTCTCGTTTTGGTGAAAAATCATGCATATATCATCTATGAGCAATATGG